>CAWUFW010000618.1:964708-3417208 GCA_963921515.1 Calotriton arnoldi
TGCATGCGCCTTATTTAATGTACGGCGCTCCATGTCGCAAGGAGTTACAGATACGTCAGTATTTCTGACGTATCTGTAGGCGCAGTGATGACGCATTGCTGGAGTGTGTCGCAAAGTGACAACTTCAGCAATGGGTCATTGCACATGGGCAAGTCCCATGTTAAATGTGCCTGCGCCAGTCTTACACCTGCTGTGAGGCAGACGTAAGATTTTGGCGCAGTGGCATCCTAGAAGTGCGCCACTTCTATGGGACTTTTTGCGAGGGAACGCCCACCCTGCATGCATTGTACCTGATGCAGGTATAATGTAGCGCAGGGCTTTACAAAGTGATGCATCTGTCTAGATGCATCACTTTGTAAATAGGACGCAACATGGCATTTGTTTCACGCCACCGGTGCGTCACAGAAAGTGACGCAACGGCAGCGTAAAAGTGTTGCAAGGCCTCATAAATAAGGCCCTCAGTTTCTTCAATACTCTTGACACCTCATGGCAAGCTTCACCAGATAGTTTGTGGTATTCCATTTTCAACATGTAGCATTAGTAGGCGATGTAAAGTAATCCCTTTAATATTATGTGCAGCTAATCCTGTTTGTGTGGTTACTAGACATGACAAATTTGATTCTGTAGGCTTTTGTAGATACAGTGAGAACTTTAATTAGGAAGCTTTTTCCAGTGCCAGCTTGACCAATGATGTATAGTAATATTGGTTTGTACGAAGATCAATCACACTGTTTCGTCTCATAGAGAATTCCATGTTCTATTTTATCTTTAACTTCATTGTAAATTTCTTTTTGTTCATCATTCAGTTGTCCTTCTAAGTGTTTGAAATCCGTGGTTTCTTCCCTTGCTTGCTGCATTGCAGTCCATACTTCATTCATAGCTATAGCTGCTTCATTTTGAACAATTGATTCTCCAAGAGGATCTTGGCTCGTCAGTGCAGAAGTTTGCCTGCTTTGTGAACTCTTTCGCTATCTCACTAGCGATTGTTTCTTACTGTGCAATCTCATCTTTCAACATTTGCAGGTAGGTTGGAAAGACTGAGCACTCAATGCTGTCACAGAGTTGAAAGAGTCTTCGCAACAGTCATAGTGTCCAAGTAATTCTGATTAAGTACGCCATGGCTTGAACAACTGCAAAAGTGCCACTTAGAAAAACTCTCTTCTCTCTCGGGTTTGGCAGCTAAGCTCTCGTGGTTAATTAGATTCCCTTTGTTGTGTCTCACCAAACAACTGTCACATCCAAGTACTCCATATCTTTCTTCTTCTATGTTTTCAGTTACATTACTTCAATATGTTTTAGTGCTGAAGTACTTCATAGAGACAGATGTTTTGAAGATGAGGACTCCTTCTTGGGTAGTATGTATCCAGCATGTTAGTCTTCAGAATATCTCTACTTACTGGATCGAATTCTGCGAGATACTGTATTTCTGGGAAAGACTTTAGTACTCTGTTTCAACTGCGTGCAAAGCCCAGGCTTACCCACACAATTCCTCTTGACTTGGAGAACAAACTAGCCAAACTCAACCTGTCAGAGCATTCATAAGAACCCTTTTTCTTGGTGGGAAAGCATTTTCGAGCTGGAGCTGTACAAGGTCTTGCTAAGACTCTTTTCTGAAAGAATCTCCTCCCACATCTGTCTTTTCTGATTTTGTTATATATGAAGTCACAGCGAGCAACAGCAATGGAGTTGTCTGTAACAAATTGTAGGTTCATATTTGCATTCCACATCTTCAGAATCACAGGGTTGTAGTTATTGATATACTTGGAAGCCTCTGTTCTTCTCAGGTTGTATGTATTTTTGGGTGATTTCCGTGTCTGGGTATGTCTGACTTCAGACAAAAAGCTATTGACTCTTCCTTCTGAGATGACAGGTCGTGGAAAACCAAAATGAAATCTTGTGTAAAGTTTTCCTTTGCATCTGTAATTTTGACAATAGTACTTCCTACATCTATAAGTTTGAAACAGTAGAACTTGTTGTCTCAAAAGCCCTTGTCAGCACTGTCTTTTGGGACAGTGTATGTCATATACTGTTGTATGAAAGACAAGACAGACTCATCAATGTCTCTTCCAAACTTCGGGGCATCCTTCACCTATAATAGCATGTTCATTTGTGGAGCATCTCTAGGTTGGTACACTTTGTGCCAAAAGAAATCAGTTACATGGCCAAAAGGAGGATTAGTTTTGTTGCAGATTAAAGCCATCATCGCTTGAAACCTGTGGCTCAAAATATCTACAAACATTTGCAGCGTCCAGCGAGCAAAGTTCTCCTGCTGTCTTCAGATTGATGTCATTTATGTTTGAGTTTGCTTCTCGCAGGAATTCAAGCAGGTTATCCCATGCATACTCAGCACAACTGAGTGTTAGAAATCAAGTAGGTGTTCAAAGGTTTCTCAACATGTATTTCTGCTCACTGTGACAACGATACTAATATTCCTTGGTGCCAACGTTGGTACACCATCAAATTAATCAAGTTGTATGCCAGGTTCTCATCTTTTCCTTCAACTTTGTCCATGAAATCCCTTGCAGTGATATTTTGCAGATTCACTCCTGTCTTGAGAATGTGGTTTACTGCATTAGACAGACCTGACAAGTCACTCTCAAATAATAGGTGAAATATACAAGGAATACACTGCCGAAATCTAGGAACTTCTGAGTGTAGTCTAGTTGATCTGTACTCAGCTGCTGGTATCTGTACAGGCCAGTCATACCCATCACCCATTCCTGTGGGGAAGAGATGCGGAAAACAGAGCTTCTAAACTTTTCTCTCACACACTCAAGGAAGCTAGTCTTGTTTCTGTCATTTGAAAGAAATCACTTGCATCACCAATAATCTCTTAAGAATGCAGAGGGTGGATAATGTAGTGTTCAGAAATTTCTTCTGATCGGGATTGATCTACCTTTTCAATCTGACCTCTTGATGTTGATGTATCATCGTCCATATGCACTACATTTTCAAGAACATCTACATCTTTATAATAAATATTATTTCATACCAGATGTAAAGTTTTTTTTTTTACTTTACTAACATCCACTAACTCCGGCCATATATTTTTACTCTTGATAGGGACACCATTGACTAGAATAATAAGTGCTTCTTCCAAATCTCTCTGCACCTCTACAGTTTCAATAATCCTCCTTGAAATCTAATGGCAAGTATACAACTCTACCTTTAAGACCTTTCTGTAACTCAGTTGGAGGTAACTTCCCTGTCTTTGGCTCCATACGAACTATAGCTTTGAATGGATGTATACACTGTATTAGAATTGAGTCATAAACATTTAAATCTTGTAGCTTTTGAGGGATTGGAACTAATTTTAACTTGTTGTGGACTGCTCTAACTGGCATTCTTTTTAATGGCATTTAACTGCCTGTGCATAACTGGAAATAGATGCCTGACAAGAAAACAAAATAACTACATTTACCTTTTAATTACATACTAACACATTACATATTTTAAGTTTTTTATTATGAACAAAAGCAGTTGATTTATTATAATAAAACTGACATTACTCTATTAATATTCATGTTTATGTCTCTGTCTTTTTTGTTAGTGTATGCATTAGTCTCTCACTAGGTATATTATCCATATATATTACTGTATCCTTCTGTATTGATCTATCTTTAAAGGACTACTAGTCTGGATTAGAGTGTGTCATGTCCTTTAGGCTAGCAAAAGACACAATTGATGGACGGAATGCAGAACAAATCAAAACATTCACCCCAGTCAAGAGATCTGGGTTAAATCCATCATTCTTTTGCTCACCATGCCACCCCAGTTTAGACCTGGCCATATGCAAATCAGTCTTGACCCTGTGCCTCATGGGAACAGTCCAGCCCGAACTGCCAAGCCAGGTCCTCCTTGGACCGGAAACAAGCATCCTAGGACCGGTTTTGGGGTTTCACCCCTCATCAGCCAGGATAGCTTGAATCCAGTGGCACAGTGAGCCCGGGACCCACGTCTGGGCATACCCGGCGCACTTAGGGCGAGGAAGCAAAAGACACAATTGATGGACGGAATGCAGAACAAATCAAAACATTCACCCCCAGTCAAGAGATCTGGGTTAAATCCATCATTCTTTTGCTCACCATGCCACCCCAGTTTAGACCTGGCCATATGCAAATCATACTGGTCCTAGGATTATGTTTCCAGTCCAGGGAGGACCTGGCCTGGCAGTTCGGGCTGGACTGTTCCCATTGGGCGCAGGGTCAAGACTGATTTGCATATGGCTGGGTCCAAACTAGAATGGCATGGGGAGCAAAAACAATGGATTTGGGCCCAGATCTCTGTACTGGGGTGAATGTATGACATTGTTCTGCATTCTGTCCATCAATTGTTCTTTTTGCATATGTCCTTTAGGCTAGTCCTGTCATGTATACCCCTATAACATACATTTGTCCCATCCACACGACAATAACGATTCTAAACAGGTGACCTTTTACCTAGTAGCTTGCTCCTGTCTCTTTGACACCAGGCTCTCGGTACTCTATCATAATCCCTGTACCTGACGTACATAAACATGTCCCTAGGCACGGCAGAATTATTCTGTATAAGGGTCACCACTTTTTTTTCATCCTTGGCCAACAGCCAGCTGTGCATGATAGCATTTGTTTAGAAAAGCATTGGTGATTGTTTTCAAAACATTTATGATTGTTTTCAAAACATAGCAATTCTAGAAAAACCCTGGAGTGACCACTTTAGTATAAAAGACCCTCACTCCCCCATACAAATTAGAGGAGAATTCCTTCCAAGCTGAGATGGGGTCCTGCATGCTGAATCTTCGACACGCAGTGGTCTGACATCCCTTGTGGGGTGTCATCCTCGAGACAGAAACAGGGTCCTTCATACTCAACCATCAGGTGAGGGGGCTGGTTCTTCCCTAGGGGTTTCTTGGCTACATATACAAGCATATACATGCTACACATACAGATCTAGGCTAGGTACATTTAGGCAAATTACTTAAGGTGCGCATTTTAGGAATATGCAAGTGCTACTGTTTTTATCTGAACTGCTTCTGTTCATCTTATTAGCACTATGGTAGAAATGTATCTACTATTTACTATATTGGTACTAGCAATCTTTTTATATGCTTCTGTCTCCTGATTGTCGCAGCACATATGTTTTACACAAGGCTGTCGCTGAACCAATAAATACTTATTGAAACGTCCTAATCGCGATCCTGTGTATTTTCTGAGAGTAAGCAAGCACGAGTGTCTGAGCAAAACGTACTGTACTGTTTTCCACGATCCCTGAGGAATCAGGGTTGTCATGTTCAGTGGTTGCCAGAAACTACCTATACTACTGTAGAATACAGGGGGTGGTAGTGGCACTGTAGAGCTAGCTGGTCTAAAAGCTGACATATCCGGGGGGATGGGTGGGGGTGGGGGTGTCCGGAGTCGGTTGGGACACCAAGCCCTCAGTTTAGGTCATCCAAAATGCGCAGGTCCTGGGGGACTCCTCGGAACTACACGACAAGAGTAGGTTGTGTCAGTACTTGGCTGCATATCCGAGTGAGTGCAGGAGTACACCTTTAAGAGTACCATCACATGTTTAAGTAAGTGTGCCAGTATGTGACTGTCTGTTTTAGTACCACAATGGCTCTCTAAATATATATGCAACTAGCCTGACAAATACCTCAGTGCCTGTGTTAGGGAATAGAGGTGAATGCAGGTATGTGTGCAAATGCCTTTCATACTCCTGTAAAGATAAGTATATTCTGAGAATGTGCGTGAATGTAGAAGTATCTCTGTCACTCTATGACTGTGTGACACGCAGGCTCTATGATTTGGTAATTTGTATGTCAGTTGCATAATTGATGGTATCCTCTATGTAGTTCTTGCCATAGGGGGTCTGCAAGTGTATGAGAAAGTTCCTAAAACTCAAAAGACACTTCTCAATCTTTGAAACACAAAGCAGCAAGCTTTATGGGACACCTACAGCATACCTCAGAGGAGATTTATGTCTACTAAAATGTGGATATAAGACTTGCCAAACAGCTTTTACATGCTAAGTGAAGCTGGCAGTGTGTGTGCAGAGACAGGGCCTGCATGAGTAGGCCTCACCCATGATTAAAGCACTATTTGTTTGGATGGATGATGAGGTTGTGTTACTACTTGCCTACATAGCTGAGTGACTGTAGGAGTCCAGATATAGGAGTGTCATGAGGTGTTTAAGTAAATGTGCCAGTGTGTGACTCTGTTGTATTACCTCAGTAGCTCTATAAAAGTGTATGTAAATGGCCTAACAAACACCTCAGTGCCGCCGTTGGTGAATAAAGGGGTATGTAGGTATATGTGCAACTGCCTTTGATACTACTACATACATAAGCAGTTTCTCAGTATGTGAGTGAATGTATAACTCTGTCGCTCTGTGACTGGGAAAAGAAAGCTTTATATGTCAGTTGCATTATGGATGGTATCCTCTGTCATAGGTACTCACAAACATTTTCCCAGGGGCCACAAAGTTTGGTCTTTGGTGTGACCAAGGGCCGCACTGATGCCAGTGGAGGAGAGAGGGTGTAAAGTAGGTGTTGAGGAAGCAAAGCATGTATAACTACTGGCTGAACTCAATAGCGCAATGTGAAACCAGAAAACCTGGGATGAATCCCGGCTTCTCCACCTGATCAAATTGTGTGACCCTGGGAAATAGTTTTATTTCAATTTCCCTCCTTTTTCTTCCTTATCACCTATAAAAGGACCTCGAAATACAGGACTTCAGGATGATTGATGTACAAAACCATCTCCTGTGCTTGGATGTAATCACTAATGGCATTGTTGTTAGGGTGGGGGTGGGGGGAGAGAGCATGAACGTTTCTAAATTGATGTTTGAAAACCATCACTTAAAAAATACTTCTGAATGCACTGCTATAATTTGATTTACTAAGATGAAATGGTTCTACAGGTCAATGAAATACACTTTTTGAATTTTGAAAAGACTATCTTATTTTGACATGTTTGCTGTCTTTAAAAATGAAGGTGTTCCTAAAGTTAACAGCCTAGTTACTTCCTTTTGTTTAACTGCAATTAACCTTTAAATAAGTGCTTGTTGCATATTTAACATTTGTTTTATGTTAGTGCTGAGTCAGTATACAGCAGCCCAGTGCTGCTGCTGCTCAGGGGCCACATGTAAAGGTCAGGAGGGACGCATGCGGCCCCTGGGCCGTACTTTGAGTATCACTGCTCTATGTAGATCATGGCATAGGGGTCTGCAAGTGCACTACTAAGTTCCTAAAACTCAAAAGGACACTTCTCAGTCTTTCAAGCAGAAAACGGTGTACTTTATGGCATATCTCAGAGGAGAATTATGTGCACTAAAACATGGAATTTAAGACTTACCAAACAGCTTTTACATGTTAAGTGAAACTGGCAGTGACATTGCACAGACAGGATCTGTATGAATAGTCCTGACCAATGTTTAAAGGACTATTTGCCTGGATGGATGACGACGTTGTGTCTCTACTTTCCTACAAATCTCAGTGAGTGTAGGAGTCCAGCTGTAGCAGTGCCATAAGATGTTTAAGTAATGGTGCCACTTTATAACTTTTTAGTACCTCAATGGCTCTATAAAAGTGTATGTGAGTGGCCTAATAAATACCTTAGGGCCTCTGTTAGGAAATAGAGGGATATGTGCGTGTCTGTGAAACTGCCTTTGATAGTACTACATACATAAGCAGTTTCTCAGTATGTGAGTGAATGTATAACTCCATCTGTCTGTGTGACTGCGAAGAGAGAGACTCTATGCTTTAGAAACATGTATGTCAGTTGCATTATGGATGGTATCCTCTATGTAGAGATTGGAATAGGGGTCTGCAAGTGCATTACTAAGTTCCTAGAACTAAAAACGTAATTTCTCAAACTTTCAAGCACAAAGCAGCAATCTTTACAGCATACCTACAGAAACACATGTCTAGAGATCAGCACTATCTGCGCCAACTCTGGGGAAACACACTGAATACTAGAGCAAAGCAAGCAACAAGAGACTGCATTTACCAGAATGCCAGGGGCAAACCTTGCTGGGAGGTGAAGCGGTGTGCTCCCACCCCCGTTCCTGTTTAAAAGTACTCCCGTGAGTCATTGAGCTGACGAGCTCGTGGAAGAAGCACCCGCGCGCCAATGAGAGGTACTTGACCTGATGCAATGTTTAGCAGCCTACTCAGCAAACCCCAAATTTGAAGTCTGTATTCTCTACTGATGACGGTTAAAGAACCAGAAACACGTGTCTAGAGATCAGCACTATCTGCGCCAACTCTGGCGAAACACTCTGAATACTAGAGCAAAGCAAGCAACAAGAGACTGCATTTACCAGAATGCCAGGGGCGAACCTTGCTGGGAGGTGAAGCGGTGTGCTCCCACCCCTGTTCCTTTCTCATACCTACAGCATATCTGAGAGAACAGTTATATGTACTAAAACATGGATATACGACTTGCCAAATTGCTTTTACATGCTAAGTGAAGCTGGCTGTGAAAGTGCAGAGAAAGGGTCTGCATTAGTAGGCCTGACCCATTTTATAAAGGCTATTTGTCTGGATGCATGGCGGGGTTGTGTCACTACTTGCCTACATATCTAAGTAAGTGTAGGGGTCCAGCTATAGCAGTGCCATGAGATGTTTAAGTAAATGTGCCAGTATGTGAATGTCTGTTTTAGTACCTCAAAGACTCTCTAAGTGTGTATGTATGTGGCCTGACAAATACCTCAGTGCCTGTGTTAGGGTCTAATGGGGTATGTAGGTAAGTGTGCAAATGCCTTTCATACTTCTGCATCGATAAGTACATTCTGATTAGGTAAGTGAGTAAATACAGAAGTATTGGTCACTCAATGACTGGGTGACAGTGTGTATGCTTTGGAAATGTATATGTCAGTTGCATTATGGATGGTATCCTATGTAGTGCTAGAGTTATGTCTACTAAAACGTGGATATAAGACTTGCCAAACAGCTTTTACATGCTAAGTGAAGCTGGCAGTGAGAGTGGAGAGACCGGGCCTGAACGAGTAGGCCTGACCCTAGTTTAAAGCAATATTTGTTTGGATGTATGTTGAGGTTGTGTTACTACTTGCCTACACATCTGAATGAGTGTAGGAGTCCAGCTATAGCAGTACTATGAGGTGTTTAAGAAAATATGTAGATAATCATATAACACACTCCCCAAAACGGAGAAAATGATTGTACTTATCTCGCTGCTGCAGCAGCAAAGAAAGAGGAAGTGATGTGTTCATTTCGACGTATATTGGATAATGGACTGATGGTGATTGGTGCATACCGTATGGGGGTTGGACTTCCGGGGTATGCTGAGTTTAAAGTTTGTTTATTGGCTGCTGTGTTTTGCAGTAAAGCAAAGAGAAGCATAATCCTCGCCTCCGTGTCCTTAATTGAAAATTCTTGTCGCGTCAGCTAGAATTTTTTTATTCAGAAACGGAAACGCTGTTTGAATGCTGTTGCGTATGTGCCCGCTGAGAACCAAATGAACTACAATTTCAAACAAAATAAAGGTGAATCGCCGCCTGTGTTTGAGAAATACTTGAAGTATTTGGGCATTGCTGGTCTTTTTTTTTTTATAACACATTTTATTAGTTTTAGTTGTAAATGTAAACCACATCAGAATATGTGTGTACCAGTTGGTTAGGAGAATTAATACAATCACTTTAACAGGTACAGAATCTGCCCCATCTAATATCCAGATACATTAAAGTCCGTCCCTCTTCACCCAACAGGTTCGCTGTTAGTATAGGCTCCAAGCAGATTTAGTCCATGGGACCCACATCTGGTCATATTTCATGTAAAGGAGGCCCTCCGCTACCTCCAATGCCTTGACAACTCTCTTTGCCACCAGCTAGGCCATGACGGTGAGCGAGCGCGAAGCAGAAGACCTGCCCCCCCCCCATGCGTCCATGATGCTCAGCAGTGTAATTTTTAGATCGAGGGTTATTGGCCACCGAATCACCCGCCCAACAATTTGGTTGACCCCTTAGATTTGCACTTCGGGACATTCCCAAATCACATGGTGGAATGACCCTGAAGACATGTGACAACAAAGGCCATCGGGTCCCCCGGCATATCCCATACGCCACAACCTGACTGGGGAGTAGTAAATCCGGTGTAAAATCTTAAATTGTATGAGCAGAAAATTTCTTATGTTCTAGGTGCCATTTTCCTCTCAGTCCCCTACTTATCATCAAGGGCACCCACATCAGTCTCCTACCTAGACCTCAGGTTCGTCAGGGGGTCTGGTGTGTTGGTGACTAAGGATTTGTATACTCTTGAGATACCACCCTTTCTCAAGTCGTCCGTTATTAATTTACATTGCAGCGGCTGAACTCAGGGAGCGCTCTCAGTTTCTCTTTATACCCTTCCAGGGTGCGCCTTAGTTGTAAATACCGTTAAACCTGAGAAGAGTGTGGATTGAATTCAGCCACCAATTCCTGGAACGATTTCACATGGTCTGCACTCCAAACATCTCCCAGTGTAGATATACCTATAAGGTCCGAGCCATGATACCCCACTAAGCCTGCCATTTCCAACAGCCATATCCCCTGCCATGGGGGGGGAGGGGGATGGGAGGGGCCCGTAGGGAGAGAATCAACATTTTTCAAAGGAGACCCTGGGATTGAATAGTGTCCCCCTTCCTGCCATGGATCGTGGTAATTTGGACCGTTCTTTCATGTCGCGTCTCGTCCTAGTTAGTAGCGGGGTGATATTTAGATCTCAATATCTTTGTTGGGTGAAGGCACTCCGAGATAGCGAAAGCTATTACCCGCCACCCTCAACCTAGAATTAACCGCCTCCCGACTTAATGCCCCCTGAAGGGGTACAATTGTTGTCTAATCCCAGTTATCTTTGTGCCTGACGCATCTCCATAGATTGCCAGGATTTTCATGAGCCGCAGGATTGTGTCCTAATGTCTCTGAAAGAAGAGAAGCATACTATACACGTACATGGAGACACAATCTTCAGCTCGTCCCTCCCACCTGAATCCACTGGGTTTAGCGTCTACCCATATAAGCTCATTGAGGAACTCCAGCACCAGTGCAAATAATAAGGGAGGAAACGGGCATTGGGGTCATGTGCCCTTTTCTATGAAGAACGAAGGCTATAAGGTTCCATCAACACGAACCTGGGCCCAGAGGTCTGCGTTTAAAAGAAACACCCAGCACCAAAACCTAGATCCAAAGCTCATTCTGTGGAGTACCGCTAGTAGGTAAGGCCAGTGAACCATGTTGAATGCCCGCTAGAATTCCACCAGGAAAAAGTGCAGCATCCCCTGATAGTTCGTTCGAACGGGCTAAAGCTGAATGTAGGAGGCGGAGACTGTGTCTGGTGCTCCTGTTGGGCATAAATCCATTCTGGTAATACCCTTGTTAAACTCAAAGTACTCTCTAAATGTAGTTCAGAGGTGTTTCATGAAGTCGCCATCTAAGAACCATCAAGTGTTTAGCTGCCCAAGTACTCTTTCCCCCACCGCCTAATGTCAACACTGGCGAATGATCAGAGAGGCCCCTTGGGAGAATACTAACCTGTGTGATACGAAAAACACCAGAGGAAGGGATCAGGTAGTAGTCTATTCGGAAAGCGGTGCCGTGGTGGAGGGGCGAGGTAGTATTTATATTGTATTTCTGCCCCGTGGTGCAGCCACCAGCCGTCCACCACACCCATCGCGCCCTGCCCATGACCAGTTGTAATAACTGCAGCAATATACACAAATGATCATTGTAGTTAAATCATTTGACAACACCACCATTGGATCATACCATCAAATGGTCTTGATTTAATTGCATCAACAATTTGAGCAAATCAATTCATATTGAATACAGTGCTTGTAAATCTTAATGATATTAAGATTGGTGCAACCTGGGAAAAAGGGAAGTGGGGTGGGTTGTGATCAGTGCGTGATGTGACAGGGAAAGGTAGTGTACATGTGGACATCAACAGTCAATATTTACAACCTATCCAGCCAGACGACTGGCTTCTACATGTATGATGAATCATAACACAATAAAAGGATGCAGATAATCAATCTCTGTCATCCACGTTTGAAAGAGAGAACAATTGTCAACGTTTCGACCCCTATGGGTGGCAGGGAACTTGGATCCTTACGAACGGGGTCTTCATCAGGACTGGGACATAGCGATGGGGAAGCACCAAACAACAGCGAGATCTGTCAGATCGGAATCACTCCAGCAACTGCAAGCTACAGGTTACTCATCAACCTGTGCTCCATTACACCTGAATCAACGTACACTTGTCACTAATCTGAGAGCCTGTGAGGCCCACTCTTCCTATCGTCAGCTTGAAGCCTTCTCGCTGTTGTTTGGTGCTTCCCCATCGCTATGTCCCAGTCCTGATGAAGACCCCGTTCGCAAGGATCCAAGTTCCCTGCCACCCATAGGGGTTGTAACATTGACAATTGTTCTCTCTATCAAACGTGGATGACAGAGATTGATTATCTGCATCCTTTTATTGTGTTATGATTCATCATACATGTAGAAGCCAGTCGTCTGGCTGGATAGGTTGTAAATATTGACTGTTGATGTCCACATGTACACTACCTTTCCCTGTCACATCACGCACTGATCACAACCCACCCCCCTTAACTTTTTCCCAGGTTGCACCAATCTTAATATCATTAAGATTTACAAGCACTGTATTTAATATGAATTGATTTGCTCAAATTGTTGATGCAATTAAATCAAGACCATTTGATGGTATGATCCAATGGTGGTGTTGTCAAATGATTTAGCAACAATGATCATTTGTGTATATTGCTACATATTGTGTTAGATTATCTTCCACTGTGACCTTTCTTTTTTGTACCATATTGCACCCGAGTCCAGTGGATTTACGGGTTACCCCATTGATATTTAACTTGTAATAACTGCAGGGGCGGCTGGTCCATAGGGGGCGGTGGAGCGGTGCCCCACTATCATCTACAGAAAAAGAAACAGATCTCTGCAGCTCAGGCGGCAGGACTGTAAGTAGATTAATTGACACCTTTCTTAGTTTGTCTGTTTACTTTTCCAGGCCTGCGCTCCTGACAGAATAAAGTGCGCATGTCAATGCACACAGCAGGAGAGAGCAGGAGTTCAGATGGACTGCGCATGTGAGGGGTGCTTTTCATTTCAGCTCCCGTCGTCCATTGACTAGGCATTAGACATGGTGCGCATGCTTAGTGCTGTGCAGCATGTCTTAAGATAGCATCCTGCTCGGGCGGTGACATGTTTTTGACGCAGTCGCCCCATGCCCTGTCAAATGCCAAGATACAGGAGAGTGAAGAAGTGTCAGCCCCAATCGAATACTGCCTTCTGATTTGACATTCAGCAATCAGCCCCTGATCTCGAGACGCTTGGCTTCGGAAGGCCCGATGAAACAGAGGAGAAGATCCATGAAGAAGCTGGCCTGCAGTAAGTTGACTGGAAAGGTGGCATTTGGGTTAGTTTCATTTCAGTCCATTTTAAGGGTTTTCCTCATTAATGACAAGGGGCATGAAAAAAAATCATATTAAAAGTTGCTTTTCTTTTGAAAGTAAAGTGTTGTAAACTACAGTTGGCATCGTGTCTGCAGTGACCCCACTTGACCTTTTAGAGAGCTAAGCCTATTTTACTTTCTTTCTCTAACTTTGATTCACCAAGGTATAGTTTTTACTATTTACCAGTGCAGCGCTAGGAGGGATTTCTTCACATTATTAGATCCTCATACATCTGAAGGGTCGAGTTAGTCCTGCTATAAATCAATCTAGTGAATGATGAAGGACAAAACGGTAGTGTGATGCATTTAGTGCAACCAAATGCAGCAGGTGAGTCCTAATATACCTAGGAAAGGCAACGCTTGCCTGGCACATCAGAAAAATATTTGAATATGCATCAGTGTCCTTTCAAAACCTTTAGATTTCAAGCTAATTTATGTGGAGATTGGGGTCCAAAATGAACAATTTGTCACTATTTTTCACAAACTCTTTGCCGTGGAGAACCCTTTTAGTAGGCTCTGTTTTCCAGCTATGTGTACTTGCTTGTTCAAATTTGAAGGTATTTACGCCTTACCACTTTCAAAGTTTAATAGCCGCCACTGTGTGATAGTGCCTCCACTGTCAAGTTGAGTATGTGTGGGGGAGCATATTTGCTACCATGCAACCAGGCCAACCCTTCCATAGTCCCAAATAGCAACACAAACCATCCAAACGGGGTCTGTGTGGACTTAGTGCACCACCAAGGGGAACGTCGTACTGAGCAATATTGTCACTCCTTTACAGCTCTTAGTATATCCTGAGTAAAATACCCTAAAGTAGCCATGCCTTCTTATGAAGGAACAATCTGTGCCCAGGAAGTTTGTCTCCTGTAGCATAAGAACCACTGGGCGATGTCGTTTAGCATAAGTGAGAACAGCCCCTGTTTAATTTTATCATTGAGCCTATTGACATTCCAAGTGACTATGGTGTGCCACCTGAGGATTCCACCATTCAGTCTGAAGCCATTGTAAGTGGTGTTACAAGAGGTCTGTGTGAAGATGGACCTGGTTTAGGCCCGGCACATTGAATATATCGAGTAAAACCAAATAAACTACACCAAAACCCCGATGCGGTACCGCAACCATTGGCAACTGAACCCCACTCCCACCCTGTCCCTATACTTACCCCCATGAACCATCTGTCTCTCAAAAAAAGAAACATAACAAATAACATGCACCGACAATTGAGAACAAGTCAGAGGGTATGGTTTCCCATGGTCCCCGGTAGGTAGTACCAGTTCAACGCACAATGTCCACTGGTTATGAAGGGCGCAAAGGGCCCAATAGCCGAGGGAGACTATTCTACCACCTCCACCACTGCTTGTCTGGGGGAGCCGTCCAACAACATCGTTCATGGTTGATTAGGCTGATATGGCGTTGCCTTCTCCGATCTGTCTCTACACTTGTTTCTCCTGGTGCACCTGGGTAACTGCCGCCATGAAGTGGTGGCTGGGTCTTTACATGGGGTGGCCAGAGACGAGGATCCACATCAGTCAGAATCTGTATGTTCCTCCACCAGGCACTCTCCGGGGTGTCACAAACCAATGTCCAGTCATTGTAGATGACTTGAAGGTGCGCCGGGTATTGTAGCATATACTTTACGTGCATGATCCGTAGTTTCTCCTGGACTACTTAGAAGGTGCGGAGCTGCTGGTCAACTTTCAATGTGTAATCCTGGAAAAGCATGACAGGGACCCCACCACATTGCAGCTTGCCCAGTTTCTGGGCTTCTCTGAGGCTGAAATCTATGTCAACAAAGTTTTGGATCTTTGCAATAATTGGTCTCGGGTGGGGGGGAGGCACCAGAGACCTGTGCACTCACTTCACCCCAAAACATTTGGACAATTCCTCATTTGGGAGCCATGACTGGAGCCAATCTGTTATGTGTGCATTGCCTGTCTGACAGAGATGGTTCAGGAAGCTTTAGGTGCTGCCTTAGTGCAGAGATTGTTACTGAATGTGAGAAGCCAACTGCTCACAATTTGTATTGGCTGGCAAACAAAGAAACTGGTTGAGTTAGTGACTACCTAATCATTGTGTAGCTTCACAAGAAAGAAAGAAAATGTTGAATCTAAACTGATGTCTTTGAAATTGCAGAACATTCCATGGAACATGAAGGAGAGAGAGAGTGGAGAGCACCCATGGGAGCAGGGGGGAGTACAGGGGATCCAGGTGGAGGGTGGGCCAAGAGGGGCAACGGAAGGAGCGTTGCGAAGCCCCCGGTGCTGGAGAGTTATGTTTTGCCTGTGGACAGTTGGGGCATTGGTAAAGGAACTACACTAACACTGCTTCCAATGGGCCTGGTCTCTCTCACCTACTTAAATTTAACAAGATCATACAACACCCTTAATTTTAGGACAGCTAGAGAGGTGCCAACTGTGCCCTGAATAGTCAGATTCCAGCACTTCTGAAAGGTCCCTACGTTGATTGTATGATAAAGGGTAAACACACCACTTGCCTTATTGAGACTGGTGCCAACCACTCTGCCTTTAAAACCACTGAAGTCCCTTCATTACCTCTCTCGAGCTTCTCCATAGAGGCAGTTGGTATTTCAAACCAGCATGTTCCCCACCACATTTCAGACCCCATTTGCTTCACCCTTAATCTCTTTATGGATAAGCATGCTTACCTGCTATGCCCTACTTCACCAGCCAATCCTTTGGGATTGGCCATTTTGTGCAAGATCAATTGCACTGTGTTCTGTACTCTGAACTCTGATGGAGTAAACCTCAACATACCCCAGCACAGTGAGAATGAGGTGCTGGCTTTACTGTTAAAAATATTGTCAGTCTTCTGAAAATAGTACAGAAATAGCCAAATATTTAACAAATTTACATTCTCAGGTGCCTTCCACGTTATGGTCCACATGGGCCAACAATGTGGGTGCATTGCTTCTATGGACCCAGTGAAAATAAAGATAAACTAGATGAAGCGCATCCTTTACATTTCTCAGTACTTTCTAAAGCTGAGGAAGGGATTCGTCCTGTCATTGCTGACTTGATCGAACAAGAGATTTTGGTACCGGTTGTTAGCAGATTAAATACTCCTATTCTTCCTATAAAGAAGTGAGAAAAATCAATATGTACACATTTGTCCAATATTCAAAGACCATTAATATTGGTGTGCAGAGGTAAAAGTAGATAATACTAATGCTCTATTTGTGGTAGTGTAGGCGAGCAGTTAGGCTTATCAGAGGGTAGTGCTAAGCATTTGTTGTACTCACAGAGGCAATAAATGATACACAAGAATAAATCAGAGAACAATTTACAAAAATAACACAGATTTTTATATCATTTTTCAGACCAAGAACTTCGTTCTACAGTTAGTACTTTTTGAAATTTGAATTTTTCTAGTTTGCAAAATAAAATCACTTTTGTGCGCAATTACGCACCAATGAAGTGAATGGGAGAAAATAGAAAAATGCATATACAATCATACAGTTGGATTTCGAGGTTCACCTTCAGGATTAGGTAAGTAGCAAGGCCAGGTCCAATGTTCCACTAGCAGATTCTCGGGAACGTCCCAGATTCGGCCAGGAGCAGAGTGCTGAGGTCGTTGGTAGCAGGCGCTACTAAGAAGGGGGCCACCTGCCTCAGGGGTCTCAAAGTCCATCAACAGGTGTCTGCGTCCTTTGTTGTTGGAGTCCGGATTGGACTCTTTCTTCTCAGTCTTCAGTGTAGAGGGTCCTGTACCCTGGGCAGTGGCCCAGCTCAGGTAGGTCCTGACATCCTCTCACTTGGTGGGGGGACAGATCTGACCCTTCAGAGTTGATGTAGCTCTTCTTGCTTAAGTGCTGCGTCACAGTCGCTGGGGAGCAGCAGATTGGTAAACCGGACTTCGTGGTTCGGTGCCTGCAGAGGAGTAGCTTCTCTACTCCAAGGGAGGTTCTCTGCATTGCTCTTCTTCGGTCCATCGAATCTAAGTTGCAAGGTCCAGGGATGTCACCTAAATACTAAATTTAGGGGCATAAAAGGGGGAGACAGGTAGTAACCAATGGGCTACCTACCTTTAGGGTGTCTACACCCTCTAAGTGACCTCTTCCTGTGGGAAGGGGCACTACCCTAGCCCTCATTGACTAATTCCCTCTCAAACCAAGGTGCAGAGAAATGAAAAGTTGTCTCCCCATCACCTGCCCCACCTTAGGGGTGGTGCTGGCTGAATGGGGACCCACCTCCTAATTTAACACATTTTCCTGCCTGTCCTCCTGCCAAATGTGGAGGAGGACCGGGGTTGGCATCCTCCACTACCTGGAGATGCCTGGGTCGCATTTCAAAGGCGGCATCGCCTTTGAAGCTTCCCGTCTTGGAAGGCAACCCAGGCCTGGGGGAGGTGTGAAGCACCTCTGCCCAGAGCAGGCTTTGTTCCTGGCCTCTGAGAGCGCTGGTTGTCACCCCATGAGGGCCAAAACATGTCTGCTGGTGGCATACCAGTGCTTGGTTTATTTTCAGGGGACTCTCTAAGGTGACCCCTGTGTGCATTTATTAATAAATCCAACACTGGCATCAGCGAGGATTTTTTAAGATAAAATCTTTTGTACCCAACATCTTAGAGTACAGTGAAGCCATTATGGAGCTAGTAAACTCATGATGGCAAGTATTCAGCCCATGTACGCTCTATGGCTTTCCTGTACACTTAAAATATCCAAGAATGAACTTGGATATTATAGGGTCATATTTTTTCATGCAGATATGTCCACACTGTAAGGCCTGCAGTAGGGGTGACTTACCTATACCTCACGCAGTGTCTGTGGGCATGGCACACAGGGATGTGTGCCATGTCAACTCTTCAGTTTTCTCTGCACAAAGACACAGCCTGCAATGGCAGTTTGCATGGTCTTAGAGAGGGGTCCCTAGAGTGGCACAATTTGTGCTGCAGCCCTAGTAGACCCTCTTTAGTCCCAATGTCCTAGGTACCTGGGTAACCATTTATTAGGGATGTATAGGGGTTGTTGAAGTTGTGCCAATTGTGTTACAGTTTTAGGGAAAGAACACCAACACTAGTTAGCAGGGTCCCAGTACACCTCAATCAAAGTTGCATCACAAGCCAGGCAAAAAGTGTGTGTGTGTGTGGGGGGGGGTACTGCAACAAGATCCCAGTTTCCCACACACACTTTCCATTGTTATGTATAAGCAAAATGTCTGTGGTAGGAAAAATGTTCTGAGACATCTAATGACGTTTAACAGCACCTGGTATGGAAAAAGATGATAAACATATGTTAGTATTTGATCGTCATTATTACAGAATCACACCAATATACATTACATATACTGTAACATTGCATTACAACATACTGAAATATAATTTTCCCTTTTTTACTGTTCTCAGCTTTCATACTTCTTCACCATAAACAGTGGTCTGTATAAAGCATCATCTTTGAACAGCAGGGGAAAAACAATCAATGGATTGTTTAAAAAAACATTTATGCTCAGTACAGCACTATAATTAAGTGAAGCTATGCATTGCACTCACTACAACTCTGTAATTAATTGCTTTTCTACACTTTAGTAATATAAACAAACCTAAGTTAAAAATATTTCTTCAATTATTATATCTGGTACAATATTAAAAATAAATACAAAGGACTGTTCAATTTTAGAGATCCTTCTGAAAACATCACCCCTGTTAGGCTAAATAATAGTGATCAATATAGACAACATCCCATAGTGTAGTTTTAATCCCACAAAAGTAGGTAGAGGTTTGGTTGATGAAACAAAAGGGGTCATTTTTTAGTTACAAAGGCAGATTTTACTTTCAATTTAAAGCTGCTCTTATTGGATTATGTCCATTCAGTTTCTGACTTCAATTACACAGTGTAGTGTTTAGATGTGGTGTTAACTGCTTTGTGGATAATAAAAACAACTGCTGAATTTTGAAGCAGACAATAAATACATTACCCCCAGTAGGCCGAATAATGTCTAAAAGACTGATGAACCATGTAGAAGAAACACAGTACATCACTTTTTTGCACACAATTCCTCCTTAGAACTTTGGCTGAACAAAGAAAATATAAGAGTTTGGTAATTTGGAAGGAAGTCTTGGTTTGAATATTAAGTTGATATTAGGTTGATGTTATTACAGTCCGTCCATCCAGTTTCACTCTTTAAATAGCCAGTGTAGTGTCCAGAGGTTGTATTAATTCCTTCGTAAAAGATGATAGCTGAAGTAGTGTAAGTTCTTCCTGAAATTGATATTTGTGCAGCTTTGAAGTTTTTAATTTGAGTTTCCAATTTGGAACCATCTGCTCTGCATCGTTGTAGCATTACTATAAAGTATTTTCCAGTTCTTGTTAGGATTAACATAGAGATAACATCAGATCTGCTGTTTGTCATATTTTGGTTAGCCTTCTTCAACAATTTGTCAAAAGGCACAGTTTTGGAATCTGGTAATGTGAAATAGAGAAAACGCTCAGAATTTGAGTGGTAGATGAATAATCCCAATCTTTACACTCATGGTTCTATGTGTAACTCAGTCCGAATTAATCATCAATATTTACATCATCTTCTTCTAAAACTTCAAGCATGACCATTATCAATTCGTGTGCGTCTTGTTTACTGTTGAGAGTAAACATTATAGATCCACTACATAGATCCAACAGATCTCGAATACCTGAAGGCGAATGTATCACAGTTCTGTCAGTCAGTAAACGTTTGAGAGAGTGATACAGTGCAGAACACATTCTCTTATCTGGTTTTTGTTGACTTTGGTTGACTAGATGTGGTAAATGAAACATTGAGAACAACATTTGCATAGTGGTTGACACCAGGGGCAGTATTATAGAAGTGCTCAGGGAACGCAGCGTGTGTTTACTCCTGCTTTGCGTGCCCCAGGGCACTTTGGTATTGCAGAAGGGGGCCGCAGGTGCTTGTGTGTTCCCTTCTGTATTACCGAAAGCACAGGTGCACATACAGCGCCAGTACTTCTCAAGAGGGCATTACCCCATTTGCATGAGGGCATGGCCCCATTCAAATGAGGGAATGCCTGTGCTTCTGCGTTCACACCATATTACAGATGCGGGCGCAAAGGGAAAGAAGCTCTCGGGTGGCACACTGTCAGTGCACCCCCTCATTGCAGCCCTCTGGCAGTAGGACAGGGGGTCCCATGGACCCCCAGATATCCCTTGCAGGCGGGTGCAGTCATTCACTGCACCCGCCTGCCAGGGGATTTCTAATCCCTTTGAAAGTGCAGGCGGGTTGCCACCTGCACTGTGAAAACACAGAGGGGCTTCAAAGCAGCTGCTCCATTTTTCACGTGAATGCGTTGCCCTTGGGCCAGCGCAAGTTCGCTGCTGCCCTAGGGTCAGCGCATTCTCCTTAATACAGCACATTTTCCTTGATTGCGCGGGCGCGCCCGGCACAATCAAGGAAGAAGCAGCGTATGTGTAATTCTGCCCCTGAACTGTTTTTCAACTGGTAACCTACAATATCTCCATCATTTTCCAGTTTTCTCTTCTTAACAGCTTCAACATTGTCCTTGTGTCCTTTCTTTTCTTCAACATGTGTACACTCTTTTGTAATTTTCCATTTTGGACAGATTATCCATTTCTCATTAGCAGAGTATTAGCCTAAATGAGGAGCGTAAACACTTCTTAACTGACTGTACTCTCTTACACAGCTTGCATCTGCACTAACTTTCTTTTCATCAAAACCGATCAAAAACAAACTGGACAATGTTCTAACTCATGACAATGCTAAATAGGACATTCCTTCTTTAAAAACAGTACTTCCAATATCTACAAAAGCTGCATCTACACTTAAATCTTGTGATTTATGGACAGTTACAGCATATGCTAGTCAGAGTGGGAATTGCTGGCGCCGTACATATAAGTCTTTCACTTACAAGAAACATACAACAGAGCGGCCAATCTGCTCCATGCCATCAATCTGATCAAATTTTATGGCCAAGTATTCAAACTCATCTCTATTTGGGAAATTTATAAAATCAATTACTTTACCCATTACACCATTTACTAACCCTTTCTCTACATTTATATTACAGCGCAAAATTACTCAACAGTTTTTGCTGACGCGTAAATGCTTTTCTAATCCTGCAGTTTGAGACAGACTTTTCCAAAGCATCCAATTTTGCTTGCAGTTTATCTGTGAGCAGTATTGTGACTCCCTGATGTTCAATTTTATCAAGAGCTGTAATTTCCAAAATATCTTCTTTCTCCAGTTGCAGTAATTGTTCATTAAACTTGAAGCACTCTTCAAGTGTTGGTATTAAAAAAGCTATAGACTTCTGTTCTTTGATGAAATGATGCATTAGTTCAGCTGCTGTAATATTAGATGGAAATAGTTTCACCATAAGTCGACTTTCCAATAAATATTTCCCCTCTTTTGTTAGAACTCCTATTCGAATGTCCTTCAATATTTCTGCATAATTTATATCAGCTGTTTGACACGTATTTTTCACTAGTTCCTTGTGTTCAAAGTTTACCCAAATATTTACATTGCCAATGCTCCCCAGAGAATTTCTTGTTTCATTATGCACAAGTGTTTTGAAAACAGGTTGCCCGTTTACGGGGGTGAGTTGCAGTAGGTCACCAAATACAATCAAATGTTTTCCTCCAAACAGCACATCATAGTTTGTTCTCAAAATCTGCTGCATTCTTAAGTGTATGAATGCAAGCATTAAGTTGGATACCATGCTGACCTCATCAATTATTAAAATCTTCAGCGCCTCATTTATGAAAACTGTTGCATCGCTGCGTGAAAACAGCGATGCAACAGTTTTCACTGCACCCTCCTTGCGACACGATGCATGCGCCTTATTTAATGTACGGCGCTCCATGTCGCAAGGAGTTACAGATACGTCAGTATTTCTGACGTATCTGTAGGCGCAGTGATGACGCATTGCTGGAGTGTGTCGCAAAAGTGACAACTTCAGCAATGGGTCATTGCACATGGGCAAGTCCCATGTTAAATGTGCCTGCGTCAGTCTTACACCTGCTGTGAGGCAGACGTAAGATTTTGGCGCAGTGGCATCCTAGAAGTGCGCCACTTCTATGGGACTTTTTGCGAGGGAACGCCCACCCTGCATGCATTGTACCTGATGCAGGTATAATGTAGCGCAGGGCTTTACAAAGTGATGCATCTGTCTAGATGCATCACTTTGTAAATAGGACGCAACATGGCATTTGTTTCACGCCACCGGTGCGTCACAGAAAGTGACGCAACGGCAGCGTAAAAGTGTTGCAAGGCCTCATAAATAAGGCCCTCAGTTTCTTCAATACTCTTGACACCTCATGGCAAGCTTCACCAGATAGTTTGTGGTATTCCATTTTCAACATGTAGCATTAGTAGGCGATGTAAAGTAATCCCTTTAATATTATGTGCAGCTAATCCTGTTTGTGTGGTTACTAGACATGACAAATTTGATTCTGTAGGCTTTTGTAGATACAGTGAGAACTTTAATTAGGAAGCTTTTTCCAGTGCCAGCTTGACCAATGATGTATAGTAATATTGGTTTGTACGAAGATCAATCACACTGTTTCGTCTCATAGAGAATTCCATGTTCTATTTTATCTTTAACTTCATTGTAAATTTCTTTTTGTTCATCATTCAGTTGTCCTTCTAAGTGTTTGAAATCCGTGGTTTCTTCCCTTGCTTGCTGCATTGCAGTCCATACTTCATTCATAGCTATAGCTGCTTCATTTTGAACAATTGATTCTCCAAGAGGATCTTGGCTCGTCAGTGCAGAAGTTTGCCTGCTTTGTGAACTCTTTCGCTATCTCACTAGCGATTGTTTCTTACTGTGCAATCTCATCTTTCAACATTTGCAGGTAGGTTGGAAAGACTGAGCACTCAATGCTGTCACAGAGTTGAAAGAGTCTTCGCAACAGTCATAGTGTCCAAGTAATTCTGATTAAGTACGCCATGGCTTGAACAACTGCAAAAGTGCCACTTAGAAAAACTCTCTTCTCTCTCGGGTTTGGCAGCTAAGCTCTCGTGGTTAATTAGATTCCCTTTGTTGTGTCTCACCAAACAACTGTCACATCCAAGTACTCCATATCTTTCTTCTTCTATGTTTTCAGTTACATTACTTCAATATGTTTTAGTGCTGAAGTACTTCATAGAGACAGATGTTTTGAAGATGAGGACTCCTTCTTGGGTAGTATGTATCCAGCATGTTAGTCTTCAGAATATCTCTACTTACTGGATCGAATTCTGCGAGATACTGTATTTCTGGGAAAGACTTTAGTACTCTGTTTCAACTGCGTGCAAAGCCCAGGCTTACCCACACAATTCCTCTTGACTTGGAGAACAAACTAGCCAAACTCAACCTGTCAGAGCATTCATAAGAACCCTTTTTCTTGGTGGGAAAGCATTTTCGAGCTGGAGCTGTACAAGGTCTTGCTAAGACTCTTTTCTGAAAGAATCTCCTCCCACATCTGTCTTTTCTGATTTTGTTATATATGAAGTCACAGCGAGCAACAGCAATGGAGATGTCTGTAACAAATTGTAGGTTCATATTTGCATTCCACATCTTCAGAATCACAGGGTTGTAGTTATTGATATACTTGGAAGCCTCTGTTCTTCGCAGGTTGTATGTATTTTTGGGTGATTTCCGTGTCTGGGTATGTCTGACTTCAGACAAAAAGCTATTGACTCTTCCTTCTGAGATGACAGGTCGTGGAAAACCAAAATGAAATCTTGTGTAAAGTTTTCCTTTGCATCTGTAATTTTGACAATAGTACTTCCTACATCTATAAGTTTGAAACAGTAGAACTTGTTGTCTCAAAAGCCCTTGTCAGCACTGTCTTTTGGGACAGTGTATGTCATATACTGTTGTATGAAAGACAAGACAGACTCATCAATGTCTCTTCCAAACTTCGGGGCATCCTTCACCTATAATAGCATGTTCATTTGTGGAGCATCTCTAGGTTGGTACACTTTGTGCCAAAAGAAATCAGTTACATGGCCAAAAGGAGGATTAGTTTTGTTGCAGATTAAAGCCATCATCGCTTGAAACCTGTGGCTCAAAATATCTACAAACATTTGCAGCATCCAGCGAGCAAAGTTCTCCTGCTGTCTTCAGATTGATGTCATTTATGTTTGAGTTTGCTTCTCGCAGGAATTCAAGCAGGTTATCCCATGCATACTCAGCACAACTGAGTGTTAGAAATCAAGTAGGTGTTCAAAGGTTTCTCAACATGTATTTCTGCTCACTGTGACAACGATACTAATATTCCTTGGTGCCAACGTTGGTACACCATCAAATTAATCAAGTTGTATGCCAGGTTCTCATCTTTTCCTTCAACTTTGTCCATGAAATCCCTTGCAGTGATATTTTGCAGATTCACTCCTGTCTTGAGAATGTGGTTTACTGCATTAGACAGACCTGACAAGTCACTCTCAAATAATAGGTGAAATATACAAGGAATACACTGCCGAAATCTAGGAACTTCTGAGTGTAGTCTAGTTGATCTGTACTCAGCTGCTGGTATCTGTACAGGCCAGTCATACCCATCACCCATTCCTGTGGGGAAGAGATGCGGAAAACAGAGCTTCTAAACTTTTCTCTCACACACTCAAGGAAGCTAGTCTTGTTTCTGTCATTTGAAAGAAATCACTTGCATCACCAATAATCTCTTAAGAATGCAGAGGGTGGATAATGTAGTGTTCAGAAATTTCTTCTGATCGGGATTGATCTACCTTTTCAATCTGACCTCTTGATGTTGATGTATCATCGTCCATATGCACTACATTTTCAAGAACATCTACATCTTTATAATAAATATTATTTCATACCAGATGTAAAGTTTTTTTTTTTTACTTTACTAACATCCACTAACTCCGGCCATATATTTTTACTCTTGATAGGGACACCATTGACTAGAATAATAAGTGCTTCTTCCAAATCTCTCTGCACCTCTACAGTTTCAATAATCCTCCTTGAAATCTAATGGCAAGTATACAACTCTACCTTTAAGACCTTTCTGTAACTCAGTTGGAGGTAACTTCCCTGTCTTTGGCTCCATACGAACTATAGCTTTGAATGGATGTATACACTGTATTAGAATTGAGTCATAAACATTTAAATCTTGTAGCTTTTGAGGGATTGGAACTAATTTTAACTTGTTGTGGACTGCTCTAACTGGCATTCTTTTTAATGGCATTTAACTGCCTGTGCATAACTGGAAATAGATGCCTGACAAGAAAACAAAATAACTACATTTACCTTTTAATTACATACTAACACATTACATATTTTAAGTTTTTTATTATGAACAAAAGCAGTTGATTTATTATAATAAAACTGACATTACTCTATTAATATTCATGTTTATGTCTCTGTCTTTTTTGTTAGTGTATGCATTAGTCTCTCACTAGGTATATTATCCATATATATTACTGTATCCTTCTGTATTGATCTATCTTTAAAGGACTACTAGTCTGGATTAGAGTGTGTCATGTCCTTTAGGCTAGCAAAAGACACAATTGATGGACGGAATGCAGAACAAATCAAAACATTCACCCCAGTCAAGAGATCTGGGTTAAATCCATCATTCTTTTGCTCACCATGCCACCCCAGTTTAGACCTGGCCATATGCAAATCAGTCTTGACCCTGTGCCTCATGGGAACAGTCCAGCCCGAACTGCCAAGCCAGGTCCTCCTTGGACCGGAAACCAGCATCCTAGGACCGGTTTTGGGGTTTCACCCCTCATCAGCCTGGATAGCTTGAATCCAGTGGCACAGTGAGCCCCAATGGCACAGTGAGCCCGGGACCCACGTCTGGGCATACCCGGCGCACTTAGGGCGAGGAAGCAAAAGACACAATTGATGGACGGAATGCAGAACAAATCAAAACATTCACCCCCAGTCAAGAGATCTGGGTTAAATCCATCATTCTTTTGCTCACCATGCCACCCCAGTTTAGACCTGGCCATATGCAAATCATACTGGTCCTAGGATTATGTTTCCAGTCCAGGGAGGACCTGGCCTGGCAGTTCGGGCTGGACTGTTCCCATTGGGCGCAGGGTCAAGACTGATTTGCATATGGCTGGGTCCAAACTAGAATGGCATGGGGAGCAAAAACAATGGATTTGGGCCCAGATCTCTGTACTGGGGTGAATGTATGACATTGTTCTGCATTCTGTCCATCAATTGTTCTTTTTGCATATGTCCTTTAGGCTAGTCCTGTCATGTATACCCCTATAACATACATTTGTCCCATCCACACGACAATAACGATTCTAAACAGGTGACCTTTTACCTAGTAGCTTGCTCCTGTCTCTTTGACACCAGGCTCTCGGTACTCTATCATAATCCCTGTACCTGACGTACATAAACATGTCCCTAGGCACGGCAGAATTATTCTGTATAAGGGTCACCACTTTTTTTCATCCTTGGCCAACAGCCAGCTGTGCATGATAGCATTTGTTTAGAAAAGCATTGGTGATTGTTTTCAAAACATTTATGATTGTTTTCAAAACATAGCAATTCTAGAAAAACCCTGGAGTGACCACTTTAGTATAAAAGACCCTCACTCCCCCATACAAATTAGAGGAGAATTCCTTCCAAGCTGAGATGGGGTCCTGCATGCTGAATCTTCGACACGCAGTGGTCTGACATCCCTTGTGGGGTGTCATCCTCGAGACAGAAACAGGGTCCTTCATACTCAACCATCAGGTGAGGGGGCTGGTTCTTCCCTAGGGGTTTCTTGGCTACATATACAAGCATATACATGCTACACATACAGATCTAGGCTAGGTACATTTAGGCAAATTACTTAAGGTGCGCATTTTAGGAATATGCAAGTGCTACTGTTTTTATCTGAACTGCTTCTGTTCATCTTATTAGCACTATGGTAGAAATGTATCTACTATTTACTATATTGGTACTAGCAATCTTTTTATATGCTTCTGTCTCCTGATTGTCGCAGCACATATGTTTTACACAAGGCTGTCGCTGAACCAATAAATACTTATTGAAACGTCCTAATCGCGATCCTGTGTATTTTCTGAGAGTAAGCAAGCACGAGTGTCTGAGCAAAACGTACTGTACTGTTTTCCACGATCCCTGAGGAATCAGGGTTGTCATGTTCAGTGGTTGCCAGAAACTACCTATACTACTGTAGAATACAGGGGGTGGTAGTGGCACTGTAGAGCTAGCTGGTCTAAAAGCTGACATATCCGGGGGGGATGGGTGGGGTGGGGGGGTGTCCGGAGTCGGTTGGGACACCAAGCCCTCAGTTTAGGTCATCCAAAATGCGCAGGTCCTGGGGGACTCCTCGGAACTACACGACAAGAGTAGGTTGTGTCAGTACTTGGCTGCATATCCGAGTGAGTGCAGGAGTACACCTTTAAGAGTACCATCACATGTTTAAGTAAGTGTGCCAGTATGTGACTGTCTGTTTTAGTACCACAATGGCTCTCTAAATATATATGCAACTAGCCTGACAAATACCTCAGTGCCTGTGTTAGGGAATAGAGGTGAATGCAGGTATGTGTGCAAATGCCTTTCATACTCCTGTAAAGATAAGTATATTCTGAGAATGTGCGTGAATGTAGAAGTATCTCTGTCACTCTATGACTGTGTGACACGCAGGCTCTATGATTTGGTAATTTGTATGTCAGTTGCATAATTGATGGTATCCTCTATGTAGTTCTTGCCATAGGGGGTCTGCAAGTGTATGAGAAAGTTCCTAAAACTCAAAAAGACACTTCTCAATCTTTGAAACACAAAGCAGCAAGCTTTATGGGACACCTACAGCATACCTCAGAGGAGATTTATGTCTACTAAAATGTGGATATAAGACTTGCCAAACAGCTTTTACATGCTAAGTGAAGCTGGCAGTGTGTGTGCAGAGACAGGGCCTGCATGAGTAGGCCTCACCCATGATTAAAGCACTATTTGTTTGGATGGATGATGAGGTTGTGTTACTACTTGCCTACATAGCTGAGTGACTGTAGGAGTCCAGATATAGGAGTGTCATGAGGTGTTTAAGTAAATGTGCCAGTGTGTGACTCTGTTGTATTACCTCAGTAGCTCTATAAAAGTGTATGTAAATGGCCTAACAAACACCTCAGTGCCGCCGTTGGTGAATAAAGGGGTATGTAGGTATATGTGCAACTGCCTTTGATACTACTACATACATAAGCAGTTTCTCAGTATGTGAGTGAATGTATAACTCTGTCGCTCTGTGACTGGGAAAAGAAAGCTTTATATGTCAGTTGCATTATGGATGGTATCCTCTGTCATAGGTACTCACAAACATTTTCCCAGGGGCCACAAAGTTTGGTCTTTGGTGTGACCAAGGGCCGCACTGATGCCAGTGGAGGAGAGAGGGGTGTAAAGTAGGTGTTGAGGAAGCAAAGCATGTATAACTACTGGCTGAACTCAATAGCGCAATGTGAAACCAGAAAACCTGGGATGAATCCCGGCTTCTCCACCTGATCAAATTGTGTGACCCTGGGAAATAGTTTTATTTCAATTTCCCTCCTTTTTCTTCCTTATCACCTATAAAAGGACCTCGAAATACAGGACTTCAGGATGATTGATGTACAAAACCATCTCCTGTGCTTGGATGTAATCACTAATGGCATTGTTGTTAGGGTGGGGGTGGGGGGAGAGAGCATGAACGTTTCTAAATTGATGTTTGAAAACCATCACTTAAAAAATACTTCTGAATGCACTGCTATAATTTGATTTACTAAGATGAAATGGTTCTACAGGTCAATGAAATACACTTTTTGAATTTTGAAAAGACTATCTTATTTTGACATGTTTGCTGTCTTTAAAAATGAAGGTGTTCCTAAAGTTAACAGCCTAGTTACTTCCTTTTGTTTAACTGCAATTAACCTTTAAATAAGTGCTTGTTGCATATTTAACATTTGTTTTATGTTAGTGCTGAGTCAGTATACAGCAGCCCAGTGCTGCTGCTGCTCAGGGGCCACATGTAAAGGTCAGGAGGGACGCATGCGGCCCCTGGGCCGTACTTTGAGTATCACTGCTCTATGTAGATCATGGCATAGGGGTCTGCAAGTGCACTACTAAGTTCCTAAAACTCAAAAGGACACTTCTCAGTCTTTCAAGCAGAAAACGGTGTACTTTATGGCATATCTCAGAGGAGAATTATGTGCACTAAAACATGGAATTTAAGACTTACCAAACAGCTTTTACATGTTAAGTGAAACTGGCAGTGACATTGCACAGACAGGATCTGTATGAATAGTCCTGACCAATGTTTAAAGGACTATTTGCCTGGATGGATGACGACGTTGTGTCTCTACTTTCCTACAAATCTCAGTGAGTGTAGGAGTCCAGCTGTAGCAGTGCCATAAGATGTTTAAGTAATGGTGCCACTTTATAACTTTTTAGTACCTCAATGGCTCTATAAAAGTGTATGTGAGTGGCCTAATAAATACCTTAGGGCCTCTGTTAGGAAATAGAGGGATATGTGCGTGTCTGTGAAACTGCCTTTGATAGTACTACATACATAAGCAGTTTCTCAGTATGTGAGTGAATGTATAACTCCATCTGTCTGTGTGACTGCGAAGAGAGAGACTCTATGCTTTAGAAACATGTATGTCAGTTGCATTATGGATGGTATCCTCTATGTAGAGATTGGAATAGGGGTCTGCAAGTGCATTACTAAGTTCCTAGAACTAAAAACGTAATTTCTCAAACTTTCAAGCACAAAGCAGCAATCTTTACAGCATACCTACAGAAACACATGTCTAGAGATCAGCACTATCTGCGCCAACTCTGGGGAAACACACTGAATACTAGAGCAAAGCAAGCAACAAGAGACTGCATTTACCAGAATGCCAGGGGCAAACCTTGCTGGGAGGTGAAGCGGTGTGCTCCCACCCCCGTTCCTGTTTAAAAGTACTCCCGTGAGTCATTGAGCTGACGAGCTCGTGGAAGAAGCACCCGCGCGCCAATGAGAGGTACTTGACCTGATGCAATGTTTAGCAGCCTACTCAGCAAACCCCAAATTTGAAGTCTGTATTCTCTACTGATGACGGTTAAAGAACCAGAAACACGTGTCTAGAGATCAGCACTATCTGCGCCAACTCTGGCGAAACACTCTGAATACTAGAGCAAAGCAAGCAACAAGAGACTGCATTTACCAGAATGCCAGGGGCGAACCTTGCTGGGAGGTGAAGCGGTGTGCTCCCACCCCTGTTCCTTTCTCATACCTACAGCATATCTGAGAGAACAGTTATATGTACTAAAACATGGATATACGACTTGCCAAATTGCTTTTACATGCTAAGTGAAGCTGGCTGTGAAAGTGCAGAGAAAGGGTCTGCATTAGTAGGCCTGACCCATTTTATAAAGGCTATTTGTCTGGATGCATGGCGGGGTTGTGTCACTACTTGCCTACATATCTAAGTAAGTGTAGGGGTCCAGCTATAGCAGTGCCATGAGATGTTTAAGTAAATGTGCCAGTATGTGAATGTCTGTTTTAGTACCTCAAAGACTCTCTAAGTGTGTATGTATGTGGCCTGACAAATACCTCAGTGCCTGTGTTAGGGTCTAATGGGGTATGTAGGTAAGTGTGCAAATGCCTTTCATACTTCTGCATCGATAAGTACATTCTGATTAGGTAAGTGAGTAAATACAGAAGTATTGGTCACTCAATGACTGGGTGACAGTGTGTATGCTTTGGAAATGTATATGTCAGTTGCATTATGGATGGTATCCTATGTAGTGCTAGAGTTATGTCTACTAAAACGTGGATATAAGACTTGCCAAACAGCTTTTACATGCTAAGTGAAGCTGGCAGTGAGAGTGGAGAGACCGGGCCTGAACGAGTAGGCCTGACCCTAGTTTAAAGCAATATTTGTTTGGATGTATGTTGAGGTTGTGTTACTACTTGCCTACACATCTGAATGAGTGTAGGAGTCCAGCTATAGCAGTACTATGAGGTGTTTAAGAAAATATGTAGATAATCATATAACACACTCCCCCAAAACGGAGAAAATGATTGTACTTATCTCGCTGCTGCAGCAGCAAAGAAAGAGGAAGTGATGTGTTCATTTCGACGTATATTGGATAATGGACTGATGGTGATTGGTGCATACCGTATGGGGGTTGGACTTCCGGGGTATGCTGAGTTTAAAGTTTGTTTATTGGCTGCTGTGTTTTGCAGTAAAGCAAAGAGAAGCATAATCCTCGCCTCCGTGTCCTTAATTGAAAATTCTTGTCGCGTCAGCTAGAATTTTTTTATTCAGAAACGGAAACGCTGTTTGAATGCTGTTGCGTATGTGCCCGCTGAGAACCAAATGAACTACAATTTCAAACAAAATAAAGGTGAATCGCCGCCTGTGTTTGAGAAATACTTGAAGTATTTGGGCATTGCTGGTCTTTTTTTTTTTATAACACATTTTATTAGTTTTAGTTGTAAATGTAAACCACATCAGAATATGTGTGTACCAGTTGGTTAGGAGAATTAATACAATCACTTTAACAGGTACAGAATCTGCCCCATCTAATATCCAGATACATTAAAGTCCGTCCCTCTTCACCCAACAGGTTCGCTGTTAGTATAGGCTCCAAGCAGATTTAGTCCATGGGACCCACATCTGGTCATATTTCATGTAAAGGAGGCCCTCCGCTACCTCCAATGCCTTGACAACTCTCTTTGCCACCAGCTAGGCCATGACGGTGAGCGAGCGCGAAGCAGAAGACCCCCCCCATGCGTCCATGATGCTCAGCAGTGTAATTTTTAGATCGAGGGTTATTGGCCACCGAATCACCCGCCCAACAATTTGGTTGACCCCTTAGATTTGCACTTCGGGACATTCCCAAATCACATGGTGGAATGACCCTGAAGACATGTGACAACAAAGGCCATCGGGTCCCCCGGCATATCCCATACGCCACAACCTGACTGGGGAGTAGTAAATCCGGTGTAAAATCTTAAATTGTATGAGCAGAAAATTTCTTATGTTCTAGGTGCCATTTTCCTCTCAGTCCCCTACTTATCATCAAGGGCACCCACATCAGTCTCCTACCTAGACCTCAGGTTCGTCAGGGGGTCTGGTGTGTTGGTGACTAAGGATTTGTATACTCTTGAGATACCACCCTTTCTCAAGTCGTCCGTTATTAATTTACATTGCAGCGGCTGAACTCAGGGAGCGCTCTCAGTTTCTCTTTATACCCTTCCAGGGTGCGCCTTAGTTGTAAATACCGTTAAACCTGAGAAGAGTGTGGATTGAATTCAGCCACCAATTCCTGGAACGATTTCACATGGTCTGCACTCCAAACATCTCCCAGTGTAGATATACCTATAAGGTCCGAGCCATGATACCCCACTAAGCCTGCCATTTCCAACAGCCATATCCCCTGCCATGGGGGGGGAGGGGGATGGGAGGGGCCCGTAGGGAGAGAATCAACATTTTTCAAAGGAGACCCTGGGATTGAATAGTGTCCCCCTTCCTGCCATGGATCGTGGTAATTTGGACCGTTCTTTCATGTCGCGTCTCGTCCTAGTTAGTAGCGGGGTGATATTTAGATCTCAATATCTTTGTTGGGTGAAGGCACTCCGAGATAGCGAAAGCTATTACCCGCCACCCTCAACCTAGAATTAACCGCCTCCCGACTTAATGCCCCCTGAAGGGGTACAATTGTTGTCTAATCCCAGTTATCTTTGTGCCTGACGCATCTCCATAGATTGCCAGGATTTTCATGAGCCGCAGGATTGTGTCCTAATGTCTCTGAAAGAAGAGAAGCATACTATACACGTACATGGAGACACAATCTTCAGCTCGTCCCTCCCACCTGAATCCACTGGGTTTAGCGTCTACCCATATAAGCTCATTGAGGAACTCCAGCACCAGTGCAAATAATAAGGGAGGAAACGGGCATTGGGGTCATGTGCCCTTTTCTATGAAGAACGAAGGCTATAAGGTTCCATCAACACGAACCTGGGCCCAGAGGTCTGCGTTTAAAAGAAACACCCAGCACCAAAACCTAGATCCAAAGCTCATTCTGTGGAGTACCGCTAGTAGGTAAGGCCAGTGAACCATGTTGAATGCCCGCTAGAATTCCACCAGGAAAAAGTGCAGCATCCCCTGATAGTTCGTTCGAACGGGCTAAAGCTGAATGTAGGAGGCGGAGACTGTGTCTGGTGCTCCTGTTGGGCATAAATCCATTCTGGTAATACCCTTGTTAAACTCAAAGTACTCTCTAAATGTAGTTCAGAGGTGTTTCATGAAGTCGCCATCTAAGAACCATCAAGTGTTTAGCTGCCCAAGTACTCTTTCCCCCACCGCCTAATGTCAACACTGGCGAATGATCAGAGAGGCCCCTTGGGAGAATACTAACCTGTGTGATACGAAAAACACCAGAGGAAGGGATCAGGTAGTAGTCTATTCGGAAAGCGGTGCCGTGGTGGAGGGGCGAGGTAGTATTTATATTGTATTTCTGCCCCGTGGTGCAGCCACCAGCCGTCCACCACACCCATCGCGCCCTGCCCATGACCAGTTGTAATAACTGCAGCAATATACACAAATGATCATTGTAGTTAAATCATTTGACAACACCACCATTGGATCATACCATCAAATGGTCTTGATTTAATTGCATCAACAATTTGAGCAAATCAATTCATATTGAATACAGTGCTTGTAAATCTTAATGATATTAAGATTGGTGCAACCTGGGAAAAAGGGAAGTGGGGTGGGTTGTGATCAGTGCGTGATGTGACAGGGAAAGGTAGTGTACATGTGGACATCAACAGTCAATATTTACAACCTATCCAGCCAGACGACTGGCTTCTACATGTATGATGAATCATAACACAATAAAAGGATGCAGATAATCAATCTCTGTCATCCACGTTTGAAAGAGAGAACAATTGTCAACGTTTCGACCCCTATGGGTGGCAGGGAACTTGGATCCTTACGAACGGGGTCTTCATCAGGACTGGGACATAGCGATGGGGAAGCACCAAACAACAGCGAGATCTGTCAGATCGGAATCACTCCAGCAACTGCAAGCTACAGGTTACTCATCAACCTGTGCTCCATTACACCTGAATCAACGTACACTTGTCACTAATCTGAGAGCCTGTGAGGCCCACTCTTCCTATCGTCAGCTTGAAGCCTTCTCGCTGTTGTTTGGTGCTTCCCCATCGCTATGTCCCAGTCCTGATGAAGACCCCGTTCGCAAGGATCCAAGTTCCCTGCCACCCATAGGGGTTGTAACATTGACAATTGTTCTCTCTATCAAACGTGGATGACAGAGATTGATTATCTGCATCCTTTTATTGTGTTATGATTCATCATACATGTAGAAGCCAGTCGTCTGGCTGGATAGGTTGTAAATATTGACTGTTGATGTCCACATGTACACTACCTTTCCCTGTCACATCACGCACTGATCACAACCCACCCCCCTTAACTTTTTCCCAGGTTGCACCAATCTTAATATCATTAAGATTTACAAGCACTGTATTTAATATGAATTGATTTGCTCAAATTGTTGATGCAATTAAATCAAGACCATTTGATGGTATGATCCAATGGTGGTGTTGTCAAATGATTTAGCAACAATGATCATTTGTGTATATTGCTACATATTGTGTTAGATTATCTTCCACTGTGACCTTTCTTTTTTGTACCATATTGCACCCGAGTCCAGTGGATTTACGGGTTACCCCATTGATATTTAACTTGTAATAACTGCAGGGGCGGCTGGTCCATAGGGGGCGGTGGAGCGGTGCCCCACTATCATCTACAGAAAAAGAAACAGATCTCTGCAGCTCAGGCGGCAGGACTGTAAGTAGATTAATTGACACCTTTCTTAGTTTGTCTGTTTACTTTTCCAGGCCTGCGCTCCTGACAGAATAAAGTGCGCATGTCAATGCACACAGCAGGAGAGAGCAGGAGTTCAGATGGACTGCGCATGTGAGGGGTGCTTTTCATTTCAGCTCCCGTCGTCCATTGACTAGGCATTAGACATGGTGCGCATGCTTAGTGCTGTGCAGCATGTCTTAAGATAGCATCCTGCTCGGGCGGTGACATGTTTTTGACGCAGTCGCCCCATGCCCTGTCAAATGCCAAGATACAGGAGAGTGAAGAAGTGTCAGCCCCAATCGAATACTGCCTTCTGATTTGACATTCAGCAATCAGCCCCTGATCTCGAGACGCTTGGCTTCGGAAGGCCCGATGAAACAGAGGAGAAGATCCATGAAGAAGCTGGCCTGCAGTAAGTTGACTGGAAAGGTGGCATTTGGGTTAGTTTCATTTCAGTCCATTTTAAGGGTTTTCCTCATTAATGACAAGGGGCATGAAAAAAAATCATATTAAAAGTTGCTTTTCTTTTGAAAGTAAAGTGTTGTAAACTACAGTTGGCATCGTGTCTGCAGTGACCCCACTTGACCTTTTAGAGAGCTAAGCCTATTTTACTTTCTTTCTCTAACTTTGATTCACCAAGGTATAGTTTTTACTATTTACCAGTGCAGCGCTAGGAGGGATTTCTTCACATTATTAGATCCTCATACATCTGAAGGGTCGAGTTAGTCCTGCTATAAATCAATCTAGTGAATGATGAAGGACAAAACGGTAGTGTGATGCATTTAGTGCAACCAAATGCAGCAGGTGAGTCCTAATATACCTAGGAAAGGCAACGCTTGCCTGGCACATCAGAAAAATATTTGAATATGCATCAGTGTCCTTTCAAAACCTTTAGATTTCAAGCTAATTTATGTGGAGATTGGGGTCCAAAATGAACAATTTGTCACTATTTTTCACAAACTCTTTGCCGTGGAGAACCCTTTTAGTAGGCTCTGTTTTCCAGCTATGTGTACTTGCTTGTTCAAATTTGAAGGTATTTACGCCTTACCACTTTCAAAGTTTAATAGCCGCCACTGTGTGATAGTGCCTCCACTGTCAAGTTGAGTATGTGTGGGGAGCATATTTGCTACCATGCAACCAGGCCAACCCTTCCATAGTCCCAAATAGCAACACAAACCATCCAAACGGGGTCTGTGTGGACTTAGTGCACCACCAAGGGGAACGTCGTACTGAGCAATATTGTCACTCCTTTACAGCTCTTAGTATATCCTGAGTAAAATACCCTAAAGTAGCCATGCCTTCTTATGAAGGAACAATCTGTGCCCAGGAAGTTTGTCTCCTGTAGCATAAGAACCACTGGGCGATGTCGTTTAGCATAAGTGAGAACAGCCCCTGTTTAATTTTATCATTGAGCCTATTGACATTCCAAGTGACTATGGTGTGCCACCTGAGGATTCCACCATTCAGTCTGAAGCCATTGTAAGTGGTGTTACAAGAGGTCTGTGTGAAGATGGACCTGGTTTAGGCCCGGCACATTGAATATATCGAGTAAAACCAAATAAACTACACCAAAACCCCGATGCGGTACCGCAACCATTGGCAACTGAACCCCACTCCCACCCTGTCCCTATACTTACCCCCATGAACCATCTGTCTCTCAAAAAAAGAAACATAACAAATAACATGCACCGACAATTGAGAACAAGTCAGAGGGTATGGTTTCCCATGGTCCCCGGTAGGTAGTACCAGTTCAACGCACAATGTCCACTGGTTATGAAGGGCGCAAAGGGCCCAATAGCCGAGGGAGACTATTCTACCACCTCCACCACTGCTTGTCTGGGGGAGCCGTCCAACAACATCGTTCATGGTTGATTAGGCTGATATGGCGTTGCCTTCTCCGATCTGTCTCTACACTTGTTTCTCCTGGTGCACCTGGGTAACTGCCGCCATGAAGTGGTGGCTGGGTCTTTACATGGGGTGGCCAGAGACGAGGATCCACATCAGTCAGAATCTGTATGTTCCTCCACCAGGCACTCTCCGGGGTGTCACAAACCAATGTCCAGTCATTGTAGATGACTTGAAGGTGCGCCGGGTATTGTAGCATATACTTTACGTGCATGATCCGTAGTTTCTCCTGGACTACTTAGAAGGTGCGGAGCTGCTGGTCAACTTTCAATGTGTAATCCTGGAAAAGCATGACAGGGACCCCACCACATTGCAGCTTGCCCAGTTTCTGGGCTTCTCTGAGGCTGAAATCTATGTCAACAAAGTTTTGGATCTTTGCAATAATTGGTCTCGGGTGGGGGGGAGGCACCAGAGACCTGTGCACTCACTTCACCCCAAAACATTTGGACAATTCCTCATTTGGGAGCCATGACTGGAGCCAATCTGTTATGTGTGCATTGCCTGTCTGACAGAGATGGTTCAGGAAGCTTTAGGTGCTGCCTTAGTGCAGAGATTGTTACTGAATGTGAGAAGCCAACTGCTCACAATTTGTATTGGCTGGCAAACAAAGAAACTGGTTGAGTTAGTGACTACCTAATCATTGTGTAGCTTCACAAGAAAGAAAGAAAATGTTGAATCTAAACTGATGTCTTTGAAATTGCAGAACATTCCATGGAACATGAAGGAGAGAGAGAGTGGAGAGCACCCATGGGAGCAGGGGGGAGTACAGGGGATCCAGGTGGAGGGTGGGCCAAGAGGGGCAACGGAAGGAGCGTTGCGAAGCCCCCGGTGCTGGAGAGTTATGTTTTGCCTGTGGACAGTTGGGGCATTGGTAAAGGAACTACACTAACACTGCTTCCAATGGGCCTGGTCTCTCTCACCTACTTAAATTTAACAAGATCATACAACACCCTTAATTTTAGGACAGCTAGAGAGGTGCCAACTGTGCCCTGAATAGTCAGATTCCAGCACTTCTGAAAGGTCCCTACGTTGATTGTATGATAAAGGGTAAACACACCACTTGCCTTATTGAGACTGGTGCCAACCACTCTGCCTTTAAAACCACTGAAGTCCCTTCATTACCTCTCTCGAGCTTCTCCATAGAGGCAGTTGGTATTTCAAACCAGCATGTTCCCCACCACATTTCAGACCCCATTTGCTTCACCCTTAATCTCTTTATGGATAAGCATGCTTACCTGCTATGCCCTACTCTCACCAGCCAATCCTTTGGGATTGGCCATTTTGTGCAAGATCAATTGCACTGTGTTCTGTACTCTGAACTCTGATGGAGTAAACCTCAACATACCCCAGCACAGTGAGAATGAGGTGCTGGCTTTACTGTTAAAAATATTGTCAGTCTTCTGAAAATAGTACAGAAATAGCCAAATATTTAACAAATTTACATTCTCAGGTGCCTTCCACGTTATGGTCCACATGGGCCAACAATGTGGGTGCATTGCTTCTATGGACCCAGTGAAAATAAAGATAAACTAGATGAAGCGCATCCTTTACATTTCTCAGTACTTTCTAAAGCTGAGGAAGGGATTCGTCCTGTCATTGCTGACTTGATCGAACAAGAGATTTTGGTACCGGTTGTTAGCAGATTAAATACTCCTATTCTTCCTATAAAGAAGTGAGAAAAATCAATATGTACACATTTGTCCAATATTCAAAGACCATTAATATTGGTGTGCAGAGGTAAAAGTAGATAATACTAATGCTCTATTTGTGGTAGTGTAGGCGAGCAGTTAGGCTTATCAGAGGGTAGTGCTAAGCATTTGTTGTACTCACAGAGGCAATAAATGATACACAAGAATAAATCAGAGAACAATTTACAAAAATAACACAGATTTTTATATCATTTTTCAGACCAAGAACTTCGTTCTACAGTTAGTACTTTTTGAAATTTGAATTTTTCTAGTTTGCAAAATAAAATCACTTTTGTGCGCAATTACGCACCAATGAAGTGAATGGGAGAAAATAGAAAAATGCATATACAATCATACAGTTGGATTTCGAGGTTCACCTTCAGGATTAGGTAAGTAGCAAGGCCAGGTCCAATGTTCCACTAGCAGATTCTCGGGAACGTCCCAGATTCGGCCAGGAGCAGAGTGCTGAGGTCGTTGGTAGCAGGCGCTACTAAGAAGGGGGCCACCTGCCTCAGGGGTCTCAAAGTCCATCAACAGGTGTCTGCGTCCTTTGTTGTTGGAGTCCGGATTGGACTCTTTCTTCTCAGTCTTCAGTGTAGAGGGTCCTGTACCCTGGGCAGTGGCCCAGCTCAGGTAGGTCCTGACATCCTCTCACTTGGTGGGGGGACAGATCTGACCCTTCAGAGTTGATGTAGCTCTTCTTGCTTAAGTGCTGCGTCACAGTCGCTGGGGAGCAGCAGATTGGTAAACCGGACTTCGTGGTTCGGTGCCTGCAGAGGAGTAGCTTCTCTACTCCAAGGGAGGTTCTCTGCATTGCTCTTCTTCGGTCCATCGAATCTAAGTTGCAAGGTCCAGGGATGTCACCTAAATACTAAATTTAGGGGCATAAAAGGGGGAGACAGGTAGTAACCAATGGGCTACCTACCTTTAGGGTGTCTACACCCTCTAAGTGACCTCTTCCTGTGGGAAGGGGCACTACCCTAGCCCTCATTGACTAATTCCCTCTCAAACCAAGGTGCAGAGAAATGAAAAGTTGTCTCCCCATCACCTGCCCCACCTTAGGGGTGGTGCTGGCTGAATGGGGACCCACCTCCTAATTTAACACATTTTCCTGCCTGTCCTCCTGCCAAATGTGGAGGAGGACCGGGGTTGGCATCCTCCACTACCTGGAGATGCCTGGGTCGCATTTCAAAGGCGGCATCGCCTTGAAGCTTCCCGTCTTGGAAGGCAACCCAGGCCTGGGGGAGGTGTGAAGCACCTCTGCCCAGAGCAGGCTTTGTTCCTGGCCTCTGAGAGCGCTGGTTGTCACCCCATGAGGGCCAAAACATGTCTGCTGGTGGCATACCAGTGCTTGGTTTATTTTCAGGGGACTCTCTAAGGTGACCCCTGTGTGCATTTATTAATAAATCCAACACTGGCATCAGCGAGGATTTTTTAAGATAAAATCTTTTGTACCCAACATCTTAGAGTACAGTGAAGCCATTATGGAGCTAGTAAACTCATGATGGCAAGTATTCAGCCCATGTACGCTCTATGGCTTTCCTGTACACTTAAAATATCCAAGAATGAACTTGGATATTATAGGGTCATATTTTTTCATGCAGATATGTCCACACTGTAAGGCCTGCAGTAGGGGTGACTTACCTATACCTCACGCAGTGTCTGTGGGCATGGCACACAGGGATGTGTGCCATGTCAACTCTTCAGTTTTCTCTGCACAAAGACACAGCCTGCAATGGCAGTTTGCATGGTCTTAGAGAGGGGTCCCTAGAGTGGCACAATTTGTGCTGCAGCCCTAGTAGACCCTCTTTAGTCCCAATGTCCTAGGTACCTGGGTAACCATTTATTAGGGATGTATAGGGGTTGTTGAAGTTGTGCCAATTGTGTTACAGTTTTAGGGAAAGAACACCAACACTAGTTAGCAGGGTCCCAGTACACCTCAATCAAAGTTGCATCACAAGCCAGGCAAAAAGTGTGTGTGTGTGTGGGGGGGGGTACTGCAACAAGATCCCAGTTTCCCACACACACTTTCCATTGTTATGTATAAGCAAAATGTCTGTGGTAGGAAAAATGTTCTGAGACATCTAATGACGTTTAACAGCACCTGGTATGGAAAAAGATGATAAACATATGTTAGTATTTGATCGTCATTATTACAGAATCACACCAATATACATTACATATACTGTAACATTGCATTACAACATACTGAAATATAATTTTCCCTTTTTTACTGTTCTCAGCTTTCATACTTCTTCACCATAAACAGTGGTCTGTATAAAGCATCATCTTTGAACAGCAGGGGAAAAACAATCAATGGATTGTTTAAAAAAACATTTATGCTCAGTACAGCACTATAATTAAGTGAAGCTATGCATTGCACTCACTACAACTCTGTAATTAATTGCTTTTCTACACTTTAGTAATATAAACAAACCTAAGTTAAAAATATTTCTTCAATTATTATATCTGGTACAATATTATAAATAAATACAAAGGACTGTTCAATTTTAGAGATCCTTCTGAAAACATCACCCCTGTTAGGCTAAATAATAGTGATCAATATAGACAACATCCCATAGTGTAGTTTTAATCCCACAAAAGTAGGTAGAGGTTTGGTTGATGAAACAAAAGGGGTCATTTTTTAGTTACAAAGGCAGATTTTACTTTCAATTTAAAGCTGCTCTTATTGGATTATGTCCATTCAGTTTCTGACTTCAATTACACAGTGTAGTGTTTAGATGTGGTGTTAACTGCTTTGTGGATAATAAAAACAACTGCTGAATTTTGAAGCAGACAATAAATACATTACCCCCAGTAGGCCGAATAATGTCTAAAAGACTGATGAACCATGTAGAAGAAACACAGTACATCACTTTTTTGCACACAATTCCTCCTTAGAACTTTGGCTGAACAAAGAAAATATAAGAGTTTGGTAATTTGGAAGGAAGTCTTGGTTTGAATATTAAGTTGATATTAGGTTGATGTTATTACAGTCCGTCCATCCAGTTTCACTCTTTAAATAGCCAGTGTAGTGTCCAGAGGTTGTATTAATTCCTTCGTAAAAGATGATAGCTGAAGTAGTGTAAGTTCTTCCTGAAATTGATATTTGTGCAGCTTTGAAGTTTTTAATTTGAGTTTCCAATTTGGAACCATCTGCTCTGCATCGTTGTAGCATTACTATAAAGTATTTTCCAGTTCTTGTTAGGATTAACATAGAGATAACATCAGATCTGCTGTTTGTCATATTTTGGTTAGCCTTCTTCAACAATTTGTCAAAAGGCACAGTTTTGGAATCTGGTAATGTGAAATAGAGAAAACGCTCAGAATTTGAGTGGTAGATGAATAATCCCAATCTTTACACTCATGGTTCTATGTGTAACTCAGTCCGAATTAATCATCAATATTTACATCATCTTCTTCTAAAACTTCAAGCATGACCATTATCAATTCGTGTGCGTCTTGTTTACTGTTGAGAGTAAACATTATAGATCCACTACATAGATCCAACAGATCTCGAATACCTGAAGGCGAATGTATCACAGTTCTGTCAGTCAGTAAACGTTTGAGAGAGTGATACAGTGCAGAACACATTCTCTTATCTGGTTTTTGTTGACTTTGGTTGACTAGATGTGGTAAATGAAACATTGAGAACAACATTTGCATAGTGGTTGACACCAGGGGCAGTATTATAGAAGTGCTCAGGGAACGCAGCGTGTGTTTACTCCTGCTTTGCGTGCCCCAGGGCACTTTGGTATTGCAGAAGGGGGCCGCAGGTGCTTGTGTGTTCCCTTCTGTATTACCGAAAGCACAGGTGCACATACAGCGCCAGTACTTCTCAAGAGGGCATTACCCCATTTGCATGAGGGCATGGCCCCATTCAAATGAGGGAATGCCTGTGCTTCTGCGTTCACACCATATTACAGATGCGGGCGCAAAGGGAAAGAAGCTCTCGGGTGGCACACTGTCAGTGCACCCCCTCATTGCAGCCCTCTGGCAGTAGGACAGGGGGTCCCATGGACCCCCAGATATCCCTTGCAGGCGGGTGCAGTCATTCACTGCACCCGCCTGCCAGGGGATTTCTAATCCCCTTTGAAAGTGCAGGCGGGTTGCCACCTGCACTGTGAAAACACAGAGGGGCTTCAAAGCAGCTGCTCCATTTTTCACGTGAATGCGTTGCCCTTGGGCCAGCGCAAGTTCGCTGCTGCCCTAGGGTCAGCGCATTCTCCTTAATACAGCACATTTTCCTTGATTGCGCGGGCGCGCCCGGCACAATCAAGGAAGAAGCAGCGTATGTGTAATTCTGCCCCTGAACTGTTTTTCAACTGGTAACCTACAATATCTCCATCATTTTCCAGTTTTCTCTTCTTAACAGCTTCAACATTGTCCTTGTGTCCTTTCTTTTCTTCAACATGTGTACACTCTTTTGTAATTTTCCATTTTGGACAGATTATCCATTTCTCATTAGCAGAGTATTAGCCTAAATGAGGAGCGTAAACACTTCTTAACTGACTGTACTCTCTTACACAGCTTGCATCTGCACTAACTTTCTTTTCATCAAAACCGATCAAAAACAAACTGGACAATGTTCTAACTCATGACAATGCTAAATAGGACATTCCTTCTTTAAAAACAGTACTTCCAATATCTACAAAAGCTGCATCTACACTTAAATCTTGTGATTTATGGACAGTTACAGCATATGCTAGTCAGAGTGGGAATTGCTGGCGCCGTACATATAAGTCTTTCACTTACAAGAAACATACAACAGAGCGGCCAATCTGCTCCATGCCATCAATCTGATCAAATTTTATGGCCAAGTATTCAAACTCATCTCTATTTGGGAAATTTATAAAATCAATTACTTTACCCATTACACCATTTACTAACCCTTTCTCTACATTTATATTACAGCGCAAAATTACTCAACAGTTTTTGCTGACGCGTAAATGCTTTTCTAATCCTGCAGTTTGAGACAGACTTTTCCAAAGCATCCAATTTTGCTTGCAGTTTATCTGTGAGCAGTATTGTGACTCCCTGATGTTCAATTTTATCAAGAGCTGTAATTTCCAAAATATCTTCTTTCTCCAGTTGCAGTAATTGTTCATTAAACTTGAAGCACTCTTCAAGTGTTGGTATTAAAAAAGCTATAGACTTCTGTTCTTTGATGAAATGATGCATTAGTTCAGCTGCTGTAATATTAGATGGAAATAGTTTCACCATAAGTCGACTTTCCAATAAATATTTCCCCTCTTTTGTTAGAACTCCTATTCGAATGTCCTTCAATATTTCTGCATAATTTATATCAGCTGTTTGACACGTATTTTTCACTAGTTCCTTGTGTTCAAAGTTTACCCAAATATTTACATTGCCAATGCTCCCCAGAGAATTTCTTGTTTCATTATGCACAAGTGTTTTGAAAACAGGTTGCCCGTTTACGGGGGTGAGTTGCAGTAGGTCACCAAATACAATCAAATGTTTTCCTCCAAACAGCACATCATAGTTTGTTCTCAAAATCTGCTGCATTCTTAAGTGTATGAATGCAAGCATTAAGTTGGATACCATGCTGACCTCATCAATTATTAAAATCTTCAGCGCCTCATTTATGAAAACTGTTGCATCGCTGCGTGAAAACAGCGATGCAACAGTTTTCACTGCACCCTCCTTGCGACACGATGCATGCGCCTTATTTAATGTACGGCGCTCCATGTCGCAAGGAGTTACAGATACGTCAGTATTTCTGACGTATCTGTAGGCGCAGTGATGACGCATTGCTGGAGTGTGTCGCAAAAGTGACAACTTCAGCAATGGGTCATTGCACATGGGCAAGTCCCATGTTAAATGTGCCTGCGTCAGTCTTACACCTGCTGTGAGGCAGACGTAAGATTTTGGCGCAGTGGCATCCTAGAAGTGCGCCACTTCTATGGGACTTTTTGCGAGGGAACGCCCACCCTGCATGCATTGTACCTGATGCAGGTATAATGTAGCGCAGGGCTTTACAAAGTGATGCATCTGTCTAGATGCATCACTTTGTAAATAGGACGCAACATGGCATTTGTTTCACGCCACCGGTGCGTCACAGAAAGTGACGCAACGGCAGCGTAAAAGTGTTGCAAGGCCTCATAAATAAGGCCCTCAGTTTCTTCAATACTCTTGACACCTCATGGCAAGCTTCACCAGATAGTTTGTGGTATTCCATTTTCAACATGTAGCATTAGTAGGCGATGTAAAGTAATCCCTTTAATATTATGTGCAGCTAATCCTGTTTGTGTGGTTACTAGACATGACAAATTTGATTCTGTAGGCTTTTGTAGATACAGTGAGAACTTTAATTAGGAAGCTTTTTCCAGTGCCAGCTTGACCAATGATGTATAGTAATATTGGTTTGTACGAAGATCAATCACACTGTTTCGTCTCATAGAGAATTCCATGTTCTATTTTATCTTTAACTTCATTGTAAATTTCTTTTTGTTCATCATTCAGTTGTCCTTCTAAGTGTTTGAAATCCGTGGTTTCTTCCCTTGCTTGCTGCATTGCAGTCCATACTTCATTCATAGCTATAGCTGCTTCATTTTGAACAATTGATTCTCCAAGAGGATCTTGGCTCGTCAGTGCAGAAGTTTGCCTGCTTTGTGAACTCTTTCGCTATCTCACTAGCGATTGTTTCTTACTGTGCAATCTCATCTTTCAACATTTGCAGGTAGGTTGGAAAGACTGAGCACTCAATGCTGTCACAGAGTTGAAAGAGTCTTCGCAACAGTCATAGTGTCCAAGTAATTCTGATTAAGTACGCCATGGCTTGAACAACTGCAAAAGTGCCACTTAGAAAAACTCTCTTCTCTCTCGGGTTTGGCAGCTAAGCTCTCGTGGTTAATTAGATTCCCTTTGTTGTGTCTCACCAAACAACTGTCACATCCAAGTACTCCATATCTTTCTTCTTCTATGTTTTCAGTTACATTACTTCAATATGTTTTAGTGCTGAAGTACTTCATAGAGACAGATGTTTTGAAGATGAGGACTCCTTCTTGGGTAGTATGTATCCAGCATGTTAGTCTTCAGAATATCTCTACTTACTGGATCGAATTCTGCGAGATACTGTATTTCTGGGAAAGACTTTAGTACTCTGTTTCAACTGCGTGCAAAGCCCAGGCTTACCCACACAATTCCTCTTGACTTGGAGAACAAACTAGCCAAACTCAACCTGTCAGAGCATTCATAAGAACCCTTTTTCTTGGTGGGAAAGCATTTTCGAGCTGGAGCTGTACAAGGTCTTGCTAAGACTCTTTTCTGAAAGAATCTCCTCCCACATCTGTCTTTTCTGATTTTGTTATATATGAAGTCACAGCGAGCAACAGCAATGGAGTTGTCTGTAACAAATTGTAGGTTCATATTTGCATTCCACATCTTCAGAATCACAGGGTTGTAGTTATTGATATACTTGGAAGCCTCTGTTCTTCTCAGGTTGTATGTATTTTTGGGTGATTTCCGTGTCTGGGTATGTCTGACTTCAGACAAAAAGCTATTGACTCTTCCTTCTGAGATGACAGGTCGTGGAAAACCAAAATGAAATCTTGTGTAAAGTTTTCCTTTGCATCTGTAATTTTGACAATAGTACTTCCTACATCTATAAGTTTGAAACAGTAGAACTTGTTGTCTCAAAAGCCCTTGTCAGCACTGTCTTTTGGGACAGTGTATGTCATATACTGTTGTATGAAAGACAAGACAGACTCATCAATGTCTCTTCCAAACTTCGGGGCATCCTTCACCTATAATAGCATGTTCATTTGTGGAGCATCTCTAGGTTGGTACACTTTGTGCCAAAAGAAATCAGTTACATGGCCAAAAGGAGGATTAGTTTTGTTGCAGATTAAAGCCATCATCGCTTGAAACCTGTGGCTCAAAATATCTACAAACATTTGCAGCGTCCAGCGAGCAAAGTTCTCCTGCTGTCTTCAGATTGATGTCATTTATGTTTGAGTTTGCTTCTCGCAGGAATTCAAGCAGGTTATCCCATGCATACTCAGCACAACTGAGTGTTAGAAATCAAGTAGGTGTTCAAAGGTTTCTCAACATGTATTTCTGCTCACTGTGACAACGATACTAATATTCCTTGGTGCCAACGTTGGTACACCATCAAATTAATCAAGTTGTATGCCAGGTTCTCATCTTTTCCTTCAACTTTGTCCATGAAATCCCTTGCAGTGATATTTTGCAGATTCACTCCTGTCTTGAGAATGTGGTTTACTGCATTAGACAGACCTGACAAGTCACTCTCAAATAATAGGTGAAATATACAAGGAATACACTGCCGAAATCTAGGAACTTCTGAGTGTAGTCTAGTTGATCTGTACTCAGCTGCTGGTATCTGTACAGGCCAGTCATACCCATCACCCATTCCTGTGGGGAAGAGATGCGGAAAACAGAGCTTCTAAACTTTTCTCTCACACACTCAAGGAAGCTAGTCTTGTTTCTGTCATTTGAAAGAAATCACTTGCATCACCAATAATCTCTTAAGAATGCAGAGGGTGGATAATGTAGTGTTCAGAAATTTCTTCTGATCGGGATTGATCTACCTTTTCAATCTGACCTCTTGATGTTGATGTATCATCGTCCATATGCACTACATTTTCAAGAACATCTACATCTTTATAATAAATATTATTTCATACCAGATGTAAAGTTTTTTTTTTTTTACTTTACTAACATCCACTAACTCCGGCCATATATTTTTACTCTTGATAGGGACACCATTGACTAGAATAATAAGTGCTTCTTCCAAATCTCTCTGCACCTCTACAGTTTCAATAATCCTCCTTGAAATCTAATGGCAAGTATACAACTCTACCTTTAAGACCTTTCTGTAACTCAGTTGGAGGTAACTTCCCTGTCTTTGGCTCCATACGAACTATAGCTTTGAATGGATGTATACACTGTATTAGAATTGAGTCATAAACATTTAAATCTTGTAGCTTTTGAGGGATTGGAACTAATTTTAACTTGTTGTGGACTGCTCTAACTGGCATTCTTTTTAATGGCATTTAACTGCCTGTGCATAACTGGAAATAGATGCCTGACAAGAAAACAAAATAACTACATTTACCTTTTAATTACATACTAACACATTACATATTTTAAGTTTTTTATTATGAACAAAAGCAGTTGATTTATTATAATAAAACTGACATTACTCTATTAATATTCATGTTTATGTCTCTGTCTTTTTTGTTAGTGTATGCATTAGTCTCTCACTAGGTATATTATCCATATATATTACTGTATCCTTCTGTATTGATCTATCTTTAAAGGACTACTAGTCTGGATTAGAGTGTGTCATGTCCTTTAGGCTAGCAAAAGACACAATTGATGGACGGAATGCAGAACAAATCAAAACATTCACCCCAGTCAAGAGATCTGGGTTAAATCCATCATTCTTTTGCTCACCATGCCACCCCAGTTTAGACCTGGCCATATGCAAATCAGTCTTGACCCTGTGCCTCATGGGAACAGTCCAGCCCGAACTGCCAAGCCAGGTCCTCCTTGGACCGGAAACAAGCATCCTAGGACCGGTTTTGGGGTTTCACCCCTCATCAGCCAGGATAGCTTGAATCCAGTGGCACAGTGAGCCCCAATGGCACAGTGAGCCCGGGACCCACGTCTGGGCATACCCGGCGCACTTAGGGCGAGGAAGCAAAAGACACAATTGATGGACGGAATGCAGAACAAATCAAAACATTCACCCCCAGTCAAGAGATCTGGGTTAAATCCATCATTCTTTTGCTCACCATGCCACCCCAGTTTAGACCTGGCCATATGCAAATCATACTGGTCCTAGGATTATGTTTCCAGTCCAGGGAGGACCTGGCCTGGCAGTTCGGGCTGGACTGTTCCCATTGGGCGCAGGGTCAAGACTGATTTGCATATGGCTGGGTCCAAACTAGAATGGCATGGGGAGCAAAAAACAATGGATTTGGGCCCAGATCTCTGTACTGGGGTGAATGTATGACATTGTTCTGCATTCTGTCCATCAATTGTTCTTTTTGCATATGTCCTTTAGGCTAGTCCTGTCATGTATACCCCTATAACATACATTTGTCCCATCCACACGACAATAACGATTCTAAACAGGTGACCTTTTACCTAGTAGCTTGCTCCTGTCTCTTTGACACCAGGCTCTCGGTACTCTATCATAATCCCTGTACCTGACGTACATAAACATGTCCCTAGGCACGGCAGAATTATTCTGTATAAGGGTCACCACTTTTTTTCATCCTTGGCCAACAGCCAGCTGTGCATGATAGCATTTGTTTAGAAAAGCATTGGTGATTGTTTTCAAAACATTTATGATTGTTTTCAAAACATAGCAATTCTAGAAAAACCCTGGAGTGACCACTTTAGTATAAAAGACCCTCACTCCCCCATACAAATTAGAGGAGAATTCCTTCCAAGCTGAGATGGGGTCCTGCATGCTGAATCTTCGACACGCAGTGGTCTGACATCCCTTGTGGGGTGTCATCCTCGAGACAGAAACAGGGTCCTTCATACTCAACCATCAGGTGAGGGGGCTGGTTCTTCCCTAGGGGTTTCTTGGCTACATATACAAGCATATACATGCTACACATACAGATCTAGGCTAGGTACATTTAGGCAAATTACTTAAGGTGCGCATTTTAGGAATATGCAAGTGCTACTGTTTTTATCTGAACTGCTTCTGTTCATCTTATTAGCACTATGGTAGAAATGTATCTACTATTTACTATATTGGTACTAGCAATCTTTTTTATATGCTTCTGTCTCCTGATTGTCGCAGCACATATGTTTTACACAAGGCTGTCGCTGAACCAATAAATACTTATTGAAACGTCCTAATCGCGATCCTGTGTATTTTCTGAGAGTAAGCAAGCACGAGTGTCTGAGCAAAACGTACTGTACTGTTTTCCACGATCCCTGAGGAATCAGGGTTGTCATGTTCAGTGGTTGCCAGAAACTACCTATACTACTGTAGAATACAGGGGGTGGTAGTGGCACTGTAGAGCTAGCTGGTCTAAAAGCTGACATATCCGGGGGGATGGGGTGGGGTGGGGGGTGTCCGGAGTCGGTTGGGACACCAAGCCCTCAGTTTAGGTCATCCAAAATGCGCAGGTCCTGGGGGACTCCTCGGAACTACACGACAAGAGTAGGTTGTGTCAGTACTTGGCTGCATATCCGAGTGAGTGCAGGAGTACACCTTTAAGAGTACCATCACATGTTTAAGTAAGTGTGCCAGTATGTGACTGTCTGTTTTAGTACCACAATGGCTCTCTAAATATATATGCAACTAGCCTGACAAATACCTCAGTGCCTGTGTTAGGGAATAGAGGTGAATGCAGGTATGTGTGCAAATGCCTTTCATACTCCTGTAAAGATAAGTATATTCTGAGAATGTGCGTGAATGTAGAAGTATCTCTGTCACTCTATGACTGTGTGACACGCAGGCTCTATGATTTGGTAATTTGTATGTCAGTTGCATAATTGATGGTATCCTCTATGTAGTTCTTGCCATAGGGGGTCTGCAAGTGTATGAGAAAGTTCCTAAAACTCAAAAAGACACTTCTCAATCTTTGAAACACAAAGCAGCAAGCTTTATGGGACACCTACAGCATACCTCAGAGGAGATTTATGTCTACTAAAATGTGGATATAAGACTTGCCAAACAGCTTTTACATGCTAAGTGAAGCTGGCAGTGTGTGTGCAGAGACAGGGCCTGCATGAGTAGGCCTCACCCATGATTAAAGCACTATTTGTTTGGATGGATGATGAGGTTGTGTTACTACTTGCCTACATAGCTGAGTGACTGTAGGAGTCCAGATATAGGAGTGTCATGAGGTGTTTAAGTAAATGTGCCAGTGTGTGACTCTGTTGTATTACCTCAGTAGCTCTATAAAAGTGTATGTAAATGGCCTAACAAACACCTCAGTGCCGCCGTTGGTGAATAAAGGGGTATGTAGGTATATGTGCAACTGCCTTTGATACTACTACATACATAAGCAGTTTCTCAGTATGTGAGTGAATGTATAACTCTGTCGCTCTGTGACTGGGAAAAGAAAGCTTTATATGTCAGTTGCATTATGGATGGTATCCTCTGTCATAGGTACTCACAAACATTTTCCCAGGGGCCACAAAGTTTGGTCTTTGGTGTGACCAAGGGCCGCACTGATGCCAGTGGAGGAGAGAGGGTGTAAAGTAGGTGTTGAGGAAGCAAAGCATGTATAACTACTGGCTGAACTCAATAGCGCAATGTGAAACCAGAAAACCTGGGATGAATCCCGGCTTCTCCACCTGATCAAATTGTGTGACCCTGGGAAATAGTTTTATTTCAATTTCCCTCCTTTTTCTTCCTTATCACCTATAAAAGGACCTCGAAATACAGGACTTCAGGATGATTGATGTACAAAACCATCTCCTGTGCTTGGATGTAATCACTAATGGCATTGTTGTTAGGGTGGGGGTGGGGGGAGAGAGCATGAACGTTTCTAAATTGATGTTTGAAAACCATCACTTAAAAAATACTTCTGAATGCACTGCTATAATTTGACTTACTAAGATGAAATGGTTCTACAGGTCAATGAAATACACTTTTTGAATTTTGAAAAGACTATCTTATTTTGACATGTTTGCTGTCTTTAAAAATGAAGGTGTTCCTAAAGTTAACAGCCTAGTTACTTCCTTTTGTTTAACTGCAATTAACCTTTAAATAAGTGCTTGTTGCATATTTAACATTTGTTTTATGTTAGTGCTGAGTCAGTATACAGCAGCCCAGTGCTGCTGCTGCTCAGGGGCCACATGTAAAGGTCAGGAGGGACGCATGCGGCCCCTGAGCCGTACTTTGAGTATCACTGCTCTATGTAGATCATGGCATAGGGGTCTGCAAGTGCACTACTAAGTTCCTAAAACTCAAAAGGACACTTCTCAGTCTTTCAAGCAGAAAACGGTGTACTTTATGGCATATCTCAGAGGAGAATTATGTGCACTAAAACATGGAATTTAAGACTTACCAAACAGCTTTTACATGTTAAGTGAAACTGGCAGTGACATTGCACAGACAGGATCTGTATGAATAGTCCTGACCAATGTTTAAAGGACTATTTGCCTGGATGGATGACGACGTTGTGTCTCTACTTTCCTACAAATCTCAGTGAGTGTAGGAGTCCAGCTGTAGCAGTGCCATAAGATGTTTAAGTAATGGTGCCACTTTATAACTTTTTAGTACCTCAATGGCTCTATAAAAGTGTATGTGAGTGGCCTAATAAATACCTTAGGGCCTCTGTTAGGAAATAGAGGGATATGTGCGTGTCTGTGAAACTGCCTTTGATAGTACTACGTACATAAGCAGTTTCTCAGTATGTGAGTGAATGTATAATTCCATCTGTCTGTGTGACTGCGAAGAGAGAGACTCTATGCTTTAGAAACATGTATGTCAGTTGCATTATGGATGGTATCCTCTATGTAGAGATTGGAATAGGGGTCTGCAAGTGCATTACTAAGTTCCTAGAACTAAAAACGTAATTTCTCAAACTTTCAAGCACAAAGCAGCAATCTTTACAGCATACCTACAGAAACACATGTCTAGAGATCAGCACTATCTGCGCCAACTCTGGGGAAACACACTGAATACTAGAGCAAAGCAAGCAACAAGAGACTGCATTTACCAGAATGCCAGGGGCAAACCTTGCTGGGAGGTGAAGCGGTGTGCTCCCACCCCCGTTCCTGTTTAAAAGTACTCCCGTGAGTCATTGAGCTGACGAGCTCGTGGAAGAAGCACCCGCGCGCCAATGAGAGGTACTTGACCTGATGCAATGTTTAGCAGCCTACTCAGCAAACCCCAAATTTGAAGTCTGTATTCTCTACTGATGACGGTTAAAGAACCAGAAACACGTGTCTAGAGATCAGCACTATCTGCGTCAACTCTGGCGAAACACTCTGAATACTAGAGCAAAGCAAGCAACAAGAGACTGCATTTACCAGAATGCCAGGGGCGAACCTTGCTGGGAGGTGAAGCGGTGTGCTCCCACCCCTGTTCCTTTCTCATACCTACAGCATATCTGAGAGAACAGTTATATGTACTAAAACATGGATATACGACTTGCCAAATTGCTTTTACATGCTAAGTGAAGCTGGCTGTGAAAGTGCAGAGAAAGGGTCTGCATTAGTAGGCCTGACCCATTTTATAAAGGCTATTTGTCTGGATGCATGGCGGGGTTGTGTCACTACTTGCCTACATATCTAAGTAAGTGTAGGGGTCCAGCTATAGCAGTGCCATGAGATGTTTAAGTAAATGTGCCAGTATGTGAATGTCTGTTTTAGTACCTCAAAGACTCTCTAAGTGTGTATGTATGTGGCCTGACAAATACCTCAGTGCCTGTGTTAGGGTCTAATGGGGTATGTAGGTAAGTGTGCAAATGCCTTTCATACTTCTGCATCGATAAGTACATTCTGATTAGGTAAGTGAGTAAATACAGAAGTATTGGTCACTCAATGACTGGGTGACAGTGTGTATGCTTTGGAAATGTATATGTCAGTTGCATTATGGATGGTATCCTATGTAGTGCTAGAGTTATGTCTACTAAAACGTGGATATAAGACTTGCCAAACAGCTTTTACATGCTAAGTGAAGCTGGCAGTGAGAGTGGAGAGACCGGGCCTGAACGAGTAGGCCTGACCCTAGTTTAAAGCAATATTTGTTTGGATGTATGTTGAGGTTGTGTTACTACTTGCCTACACATCTGAATGAGTGTAGGAGTCCAGCTATAGCAGTACTATGAGGTGTTTAAGAAAATATGTAGATAATCATATAACACACTCCCCCAAAACGGAGAAAATGATTGTACTTATCTCGCTGCTGCAGCAGCAAAGAAAGAGGAAGTGATGTGTTCATTTCGACGTATATTGGATAATGGACTGATGGTGATTGGTGCATACCATATGGGGGTTGGACTTCCGGGGTATGCTGAGTTTAAAGTTTGTTTATTGGCTGCTGTGTTTTGCAGTAAAGCAAAGAGAAGCATAATCCTCGCCTCCGTGTCCTTAATTGAAAATTCTTGTCGCGTCAGCTAGAATTTTTTTTATTCAGAAACGGAAACGCTGTTTGAATGCTGTTGCGTATGTGCCCGCTGAGAACCAAATGAACTACAATTTCAAACAAAATAAAGGTGAATCGCCGCCTGTGTTTGAGAAATACTTGAAGTATTTGGGCATTGCTGGTCTTTTTTTTTTTTATAACACATTTTATTAGTTTTAGTTGTAAATGTAAACCACATCAGAATATGTGTGTACCAGTTGGTTAGGAGAATTAATACAATCACTTTAACAGGTACAGAATCTGCCCCATCTAATATCCAGATACATTAAAGTCCGTCCCTCTTCACCCAACAGGTTCGCTGTTAGTATAGGCTCCAAGCAGATTTAGTCCATGGGACCCACATCTGGTCATATTTCATGTAAAGGGGGCCCTCCGCTACCTCCAATGCCTTGACAACTCTCTTTGCCACCAGCTAGGCCATGACGGTGAGCGAGCGCGAAGCAGAAGACCCCCCCCCCCCCCCATGCGTCCATGATGCTCAGCAGTGTAATTTTTAGATCGAGGGTTATTGGCCACCGAATCACCCGCCCAACAATTTGGTTGACCCCTTAGATTTGCACTTCGGGACATTCCCAAATCACATGGTGGAATGACCCTGAAGACATGTGACAACAAAGGCCATCGGGTCCCCCGGCATATCCCATACGCCACAACCTGACTGGGGAGTAGTAAATCCGGTGTAAAATCTTAAATTGTATGAGCAGAAAATTTCTTATGTTCTAGGTGCCATTTTCCTCTCAGTCCCCTACTTATCATCAAGGGCACCCACATCAGTCTCCTACCTAGACCTCAGGTTCGTCAGGGGGTCTGGTGTGTTGGTGACTAAGGATTTGTATACTCTTGAGATACCACCCTTTCTCAAGTCGTCCGTTATTAATTTACATTGCAGCGGCTGAACTCAGGGAGCGCTCTCAGTTTCTCTTTATACCCTTCCAGGGTGCGCCTTAGTTGTAAATACCGTTAAACCTGAGAAGAGTGTGGATTGAATTCAGCCACCAATTCCTGGAACGATTTCACATGGTCTGCACTCCAAACATCTCCCAGTGTAGATATACCTATAAGGTCCGAGCCATGATACCCCACTAAGCCTGCCATTTCCAACAGCCATATCCCCTGCCATGGGGGGGGGGGGAGGGGGGGATGGGAGGGGCCCGTAGGGAGAGAATCAACATTTTTCAAAGGAGACCCTGGGATTGAATAGTGTCCCCCTTCCTGCCATGGATCGTGGTAATTTGGACCGTTCTTTCATGTCGCGTCTCGTCCTAGTTAGTAGCGGGGTGATATTTAGATCTCAATATCTTTGTTGGGTGAAGGCACTCCGAGATAGCGAAAGCTATTACCCGCCACCCTCAACCTAGAATTAACCGCCTCCCGACTTAATGCCCCCTGAAGGGGTACAATTGTTGTCTAATCCCAGTTATCTTTGTGCCTGACGCATCTCCATAGATTGCCAGGATTTTCATGAGCCGCAGGATTGTGTCCTAATGTCTCTGAAAGAAGAGAAGCATACTATACACGTACATGGAGACACAATCTTCAGCTCGTCCCTCCCACCTGAATCCACTGGGTTTAGCGTCTACCCATATAAGCTCATTGAGGAACTCCAGCACCAGTGCAAATAATAAGGGAGGAAACGGGCATTGGGGTCATGTGCCCTTTTCTATGAAGAACGAAGGCTATAAGGTTCCATCAACACGAACCTGGGCCCAGAGGTCTGCGTTTAAAAGAAACACCCAGCACCAAAACCTAGATCCAAAGCTCATTCTGTGGAGTACCGCTAGTAGGTAAGGCCAGTGAACCATGTTGAATGCCCGCTAGAATTCCACCAGGAAAAAGTGCAGCATCCCCTGATAGTTCGTTCGAACGGGCTAAAGCTGAATGTAGGAGGCGGAGACTGTGTCTGGTGCTCCTGTTGGGCATAAATCCATTCTGGTAATACCCTTGTTAAACTCAAAGTACTCTCTAAATGTAGTTCAGAGGTGTTTCATGAAGTCGCCATCTAAGAACCATCAAGTGTTTAGCTGCCCAAGTACTCTTTCCCCCACCGCCTAATGTCAACACTGGCGAATGATCAGAGAGGCCCCTTGGGAGAATACTAACCTGTGTGATACGAAAAACACCAGAGGAAGGGATCAGGTAGTAGTCTATTCGGAAAGCGGTGCCGTGGTGGAGGGGCGAGGTAGTATTTATATTGTATTTCTGCCCCGTGGTGCAGCCACCAGCCGTCCACCACACCCATCGCGCCCTGCCCATGACCAGTTGTAATAACTGCAGCAATATACACAAATGATCATTGTAGTTAAATCATTTGACAACACCACCATTGGATCATACCATCAAATGGTCTTGATTTAATTGCATCAACAATTTGAGCAAATCAATTCATATTGAATACAGTGCTTGTAAATCTTAATGATATTAAGATTGGTGCAACCTGGGAAAAAGGGAAGTGGGGTGGGTTGTGATCAGTGCGTGATGTGACAGGGAAAGGTAGTGTACATGTGGACATCAACAGTCAATATTTACAACCTATCCAGCCAGACGACTGGCTTCTACATGTATGATGAATCATAACACAATAAAAGGATGCAGATAATCAATCTCTGTCATCCACGTTTGATAGAGAGAACAATTGTCAATGTTACAACCCCTATGGGTGGCAGGGAACTTGGATCCTTGCGAACGGGGTCTTCATCAGGACTGGGACATAGCGATGGGGAAGCACCAAACAACCCACCCCCCCTTAACTTTTTCCCAGGTTGCACCAATCTTAATATCATTAAGATTTACAAGCACTGTATTTAATATGAATTGATTTGCTCAAATTGTTGATGCAATTAAATCAAGACCATTTGATGGTATGATCCAATGGTGGTGTTGTCAAATGATTTAGCAACAATGATCATTTGTGTATATTGCTACATATTGTGTTAGATTATCTTCCACTGTGACCTTTCTTTTTTGTACCATATTGCACCCGAGTCCAGTGGATTTACGGGTTACCCCATTGATATTTAACTTGTAATAACTGCAGGGGCGGCTGGTCCATAGGGGGCGGTGGAGCGGTGCCCCACTATCATCTACAGAAAAAGAAACAGATCTCTGCAGCTCAGGCGGCAGGACTGTAAGTAGATTAATTGACACCTTTCTTAGTTTGTCTGTTTACTTTTCCAGGCCTGCGCTCCTGACAGAATAAAGTGCGCATGTCAATGCACACAGCAGGAGAGAGCAGGAGTTCAGATGGACTGCGCATGTGAGGGGTGCTTTTCATTTCAGCTCCCGTCGTCCATTGACTAGGCATTAGACATGGTGCGCATGCTTAGTGCTGTGCAGCATGTCTTAAGATAGCATCCTGCTCGGGCGGTGACATGTTTTTGACGCAGTCGCCCCATGCCCTGTCAAATGCCAAGATACAGGAGAGTGAAGAAGTGTCAGCCCCAATCGAATACTGCCTTCTGATTTGACATTCAGCAATCAGCCCCTGATCTCGAGACGCTTGGCTTCGGAAGGCCCGATGAAACAGAGGAGAAGATCCATGAAGAAGCTGGCCTGCAGTAAGTTGACTGGAAAGGTGGCATTTGGGTTAGTTTCATTTCAGTCCATTTTAAGGGTTTTCCTCATTAATGACAAGGGGCATGAAAAAAAATCATATTAAAAGTTGCTTTTCTTTTGAAAGTAAAGTGTTGTAAACTACAGTTGGCATCGTGTCTGCAGTGACCCCACTTGACCTTTTAGAGAGCTAAGCCTATTTTACTTTCTTTCTCTAACTTTGATTCACCAAGGTATAGTTTTTACTATTTACCAGTGCAGCGCTAGGAGGGATTTCTTCACATTATTAGATCCTCATACATCTGAAGGGTCGAGTTAGTCCTGCTATAAATCAATCTAGTGAATGATGAAGGACAAAACGGTAGTGTGATGCATTTAGTGCAACCAAATGCAGCAGGTGAGTCCTAATATACCTAGGAAAGGCAACGCTTGCCTGGCACATCAGAAAAATATTTGAATATGCATCAGTGTCCTTTCAAAACCTTTAGATTTCAAGCTAATTTATGTGGAGATTGGGGTCCAAAATGAACAATTTGTCACTATTTTTCACAAACTCTTTGCCGTGGAGAACCCTTTTAGTAGGCTCTGTTTTCCAGCTATGTGTACTTGCTTGTTCAAATTTGAAGGTATTTACGCCTTACCACTTTCAAAGTTTAATAGCCGCCACTGTGTGATAGTGCCTCCACTGTCAAGTTGAGTATGTGTGGGGGAGCATATTTGCTACCATGCAACCAGGCCAACCCTTCCATAGTCCCAAATAGCAACACAAACCATCCAAACGGGGTCTGTGTGGACTTAGTGCACCACCAAGGGGAACGTCGTACTGAGCAATATTGTCACTCCTTTACAGCTCTTAGTATATCCTGAGTAAAATACCCTAAAGTAGCCATGCCTTCTTATGAAGGAACAATCTGTGCCCAGGAAGTTTGTCTCCTGTAGCATAAGAACCACTGGGCGATGTCGTTTAGCATAAGTGAGAACAGCCCCTGTTTAATTTTATCATTGAGCCTATTGACATTCCAAGTGACTATGGTGTGCCACCTGAGGATTCCACCATTCAGTCTGAAGCCATTGTAAGTGGTGTTACAAGAGGTCTGTGTGAAGATGGACCTGGTTTAGGCCCGGCACATTGAATATATCGAGTAAAACCAAATAAACTACACCAAAACCCCGATGCGGTACCGCAACCATTGGCAACTGAACCCCACTCCCACCCTGTCCCTATACTTACCCCCATGAACCATCTGTCTCTCAAAAAAAGAAACATAACAAATAACATGCACCGACAATTGAGAACAAGTCAGAGGGTATGGTTTCCCATGGTCCCCGGTAGGTAGTACCAGTTCAACGCACAATGTCCACTGGTTATGAAGGGCGCAAAGGGCCCAATAGCCGAGGGAGACTATTCTACCACCTCCACCACTGCTTGTCTGGGGGAGCCGTCCAACAACATCGTTCATGGTTGATTAGGCTGATATGGCGTTGCCTTCTCCGATCTGTCTCTACACTTGTTTCTCCTGGTGCACCTGGGTAACTGCCGCCATGAAGTGGTGGCTGGGTCTTTACATGGGGTGGCCAGAGACGAGGATCCACATCAGTCAGAATCTGTATGTTCCTCCACCAGGCACTCTCCGGGGTGTCACAAACCAATGTCCAGTCATTGTAGATGACTTGAAGGTGCGCCGGGTATTGTAGCATATACTTTACGTGCATGATCCGTAGTTTCTCCTGGACTACTTAGAAGGTGCGGAGCTGCTGGTCAACTTTCAATGTGTAATCCTGGAAAAGCATGACAGGGACCCCACCACATTGCAGCTTGCCCAGTTTCTGGGCTTCTCTGAGGCTGAAATCTATGTCAACAAAGTTTTGGATCTTTGCAATAATTGGTCTCGGGTGGGGGGGAGGCACCAGAGACCTGTGCACTCACTTCACCCCAAAACATTTGGACAATTCCTCATTTGGGAGCCATGACTGGAGCCAATCTGTTATGTGTGCATTGCCTGTCTGACAGAGATGGTTCAGGAAGCTTTAGGTGCTGCCTTAGTGCAGAGATTGTTACTGAATGTGAGAAGCCAACTGCTCACAATTTGTATTGGCTGGCAAACAAAGAAACTGGTTGAGTTAGTGACTACCTAATCATTGTGTAGCTTCACAAGAAAGAAAGAAAATGTTGAATCTAAACTGATGTCTTTGAAATTGCAGAACATTCCATGGAACATGAAGGAGAGAGAGAGTGGAGAGCACCCATGGGAGCAGGGGGGAGTACAGGGGATCCAGGTGGAGGGTGGGCCAAGAGGGGCAACGGAAGGAGCGTTGCGAAGCCCCCGGTGCTGGAGAGTTATGTTTTGCCTGTGGACAGTTGGGGCATTGGTAAAGGAACTACACTAACACTGCTTCCAATGGGCCTGGTCTCTCTCACCTACTTAAATTTAACAAGATCATACAACACCCTTAATTTTAGGACAGCTAGAGAGGTGCCAACTGTGCACTGAATAGTCAGATTCCAGCACTTCTGAAAGGTCCCTACGTTGATTGTATGATAAAGGGTAAACACACCACTTGCCTTATTGAGACTGGTGCCAACCACTCTGCCTTTAAAACCACTGAAGTCCCTTCATTACCTCTCTCGAGCTTCTCCATAGAGGCAGTTGGTATTTCAAACCAGCATGTTCCCCACCACATTTCAGACCCCATTTGCTTCACCCTTAATCTCTTTATGGATAAGCATGCTTACCTGCTATGCCCTACCTCACCAGCCAATCCTTTGGGATTGGCCATTTTGTGCAAGATCAATTGCACTGTGTTCTGTACTCTGAACTCTGATGGAGTAAACCTCAACATACCCCAGCACAGTGAGAATGAGGTGCTGGCTTTACTGTTAAAAATATTGTCAGTCTTCTGAAAATAGTACAGAAATAGCCAAATATTTAACAAATTTACATTCTCAGGTGCCTTCCACGTTATGGTCCACATGGGCCAACAATGTGGGTGCATTGCTTCTATGGACCCAGTGAAAATAAAGATAAACTAGATGAAGCGCATCCTTTACATTTCTCAGTACTTTCTAAAGCTGAGGAAGGGATTCGTCCTGTCATTGCTGACTTGATCGAACAAGAGATTTTGGTACCGGTTGTTAGCAGATTAAATACTCCTATTCTTCCTATAAAGAAGTGAGAAAAATCAATATGTACACATTTGTCCAATATTCAAAGACCATTAATATTGGTGTGCAGAGGTAAAAGTAGATAATACTAATGCTCTATTTGTGGTAGTGTAGGCGAGCAGTTAGGCTTATCAGAGGGTAGTGCTAAGCATTTGTTGTACTCACAGAGGCAATAAATGATACACAAGAATAAATCAGAGAACAATTTACAAAAATAACACAGATTTTTATATCATTTTTCAGACCAAGAACTTCGTTCTACAGTTAGTACTTTTTGAAATTTGAATTTTTCTAGTTTGCAAAATAAAATCACTTTTGTGCGCAATTACGCACCAATGAAGTGAATGGGAGAAAATAGAAAAATGCATATACAATCATACAGTTGGATTTCGAGGTTCACCTTCAGGATTAGGTAAGTAGCAAGGCCAGGTCCAATGTTCCACTAGCAGATTCTCGGGAACGTCCCAGATTCGGCCAGGAGCAGAGTGCTGAGGTCGTTGGTAGCAGGCGCTACTAAGAAGGGGGCCACCTGCCTCAGGGGTCTCAAAGTCCATCAACAGGTGTCTGCGTCCTTTGTTGTTGGAGTCCGGATTGGACTCTTTCTTCTCAGTCTTCAGTGTAGAGGGTCCTGTACCCTGGGCAGTGGCCCAGCTCAGGTAGGTCCTGACATCCTCTCACTTGGTGGGGGGACAGATCTGACCCTTCAGAGTTGATGTAGCTCTTCTTGCTTAAGTGCTGCGTCACAGTCGCTGGGGAGCAGCAGATTGGTAAACCGGACTTCGTGGTTCGGTGCCTGCAGAGGAGTAGCTTCTCTACTCCAAGGGAGGTTCTCTGCATTGCTCTTCTTCGGTCCATCGAATCTAAGTTGCAAGGTCCAGGGATGTCACCTAAATACTAAATTTAGGGGCATAAAAGGGGGAGACAGGTAGTAACCAATGGGCTACCTACCTTTAGGGTGTCTACACCCTCTAAGTGACCTCTTCCTGTGGGAAGGGGCACTACCCTAGCCCTCATTGACTAATTCCCTCTCAAACCAAGGTGCAGAGAAATGAAAAGTTGTCTCCCCATCACCTGCCCCACCTTAGGGGTGGTGCTGGCTGAATGGGGACCCACCTCCTAATTTAACACATTTTCCTGCCTGTCCTCCTGCCAAATGTGGAGGAGGACCGGGGGTTGGCATCCTCCACTACCTGGAGATGCCTGGGTCGCATTTCAAAGGCGGCATCGCCTTTGAAGCTTCCCGTCTTGGAAGGCAACCCAGGCCTGGGGGAGGTGTGAAGCACCTCTGCCCAGAGCAGGCTTTGTTCCTGGCCTCTGAGAGCGCTGGTTGTCACCCCATGAGGGCCAAAACATGTCTGCTGGTGGCATACCAGTGCTTGGTTTATTTTCAGGGGACTCTCTAAGGTGACCCCTGTGTGCATTTATTAATAAATCCAACACTGGCATCAGCGAGGATTTTTTAAGATAAAATCTTTTGTACCCAACATCTTAGAGTACAGTGAAGCCATTATGGAGCTAGTAAACTCATGATGGCAAGTATTCAGCCCATGTACGCTCTATGGCTTTCCTGTACACTTAAAATATCCAAGAATGAACTTGGATATTATAGGGTCATATTTTTTCATGCAGATATGTCCACACTGTAAGGCCTGCAGTAGGGGTGACTTACCTATACCTCACGCAGTGTCTGTGGGCATGGCACACAGGGATGTGTGCCATGTCAACTCTTCAGTTTTCTCTGCACAAAGACACAGCCTGCAATGGCAGTTTGCATGGTCTTAGAGAGGGGTCCCTAGAGTGGCACAATTTGTGCTGCAGCCCTAGTAGACCCTCTTTAGTCCCAATGTCCTAGGTACCTGGGTAACCATTTATTAGGGATGTATAGGGGTTGTTGAAGTTGTGCCAATTGTGTTACAGTTTTAGGGAAAGAACACCAACACTAGTTAGCAGGGTCCCAGTACACCTCAATCAAAGTTGCATCACAAGCCAGGCAAAAAGTGTGTGTGTGTGTGGGGGGGGGTACTGCAACAAGATCCCAGTTTCCCACACACACTTTCCATTGTTATGTATAAGCAAAATGTCTGTGGTAGGAAAAATGTTCTGAGACATCTAATGACGTTTAACAGCACCTGGTATGGAAAAAGATGATAAACATATGTTAGTATTTGATCGTCATTATTACAGAATCACACCAATATACATTACATATACTGTAACATTGCATTACAACATACTGAAATATAATTTTCCCTTTTTTACTGTTCTCAGCTTTCATACTTCTTCACCATAAACAGTGGTCTGTATAAAGCATCATCTTTGAACAGCAGGGGAAAAACAATCAATGGATTGTTTAAAAAAACATTTATGCTCAGTACAGCACTATAATTAAGTGAAGCTATGCATTGCACTCACTACAACTCTGTAATTAATTGCTTTTCTACACTTTAGTAATATAAACAAACCTAAGTTAAAAATATTTCTTCAATTATTATATCTGGTACAATATTAAAAATAAATACAAAGGACTGTTCAATTTTAGAGATCCTTCTGAAAACATCACCCCTGTTAGGCTAAATAATAGTGATCAATATAGACAACATCCCATAGTGTAGTTTTAATCCCACAAAAGTAGGTAGAGGTTTGGTTGATGAAACAAAAGGGGTCATTTTTTAGTTACAAAGGCAGATTTTACTTTCAATTTAAAGCTGCTCTTATTGGATTATGTCCATTCAGTTTCTGACTTCAATTACACAGTGTAGTGTTTAGATGTGGTGTTAACTGCTTTGTGGATAATAAAAACAACTGCTGAATTTTGAAGCAGACAATAAATACATTACCCCCAGTAGGCCGAATAATGTCTAAAAGACTGATGAACCATGTAGAAGAAACACAGTACATCACTTTTTTGCACACAATTCCTCCTTAGAACTTTGGCTGAACAAAGAAAATATAAGAGTTTGGTAATTTGGAAGGAAGTCTTGGTTTGAATATTAAGTTGATATTAGGTTGATGTTATTACAGTCCGTCCATCCAGTTTCACTCTTTAAATAGCCAGTGTAGTGTCCAGAGGTTGTATTAATTCCTTCGTAAAAGATGATAGCTGAAGTAGTGTAAGTTCTTCCTGAAATTGATATTTGTGCAGCTTTGAAGTTTTTAATTTGAGTTTCCAATTTGGAACCATCTGCTCTGCATCGTTGTAGCATTACTATAAAGTATTTTCCAGTTCTTGTTAGGATTAACATAGAGATAACATCAGATCTGCTGTTTGTCATATTTTGGTTAGCCTTCTTCAACAATTTGTCAAAAGGCACAGTTTTGGAATCTGGTAATGTGAAATAGAGAAAACGCTCAGAATTTGAGTGGTAGATGAATAATCCCAATCTTTACACTCATGGTTCTATGTGTAACTCAGTCCGAATTAATCATCAATATTTACATCATCTTCTTCTAAAACTTCAAGCATGACCATTATCAATTCGTGTGCGTCTTGTTTACTGTTGAGAGTAAACATTATAGATCCACTACATAGATCCAACAGATCTCGAATACCTGAAGGCGAATGTATCACAGTTCTGTCAGTCAGTAAACGTTTGAGAGAGTGATACAGTGCAGAACACATTCTCTTATCTGGTTTTTGTTGACTTTGGTTGACTAGATGTGGTAAATGAAACATTGAGAACAACATTTGCATAGTGGTTGACACCAGGGGCAGTATTATAGAAGTGCTCAGGGAACGCAGCGTGTGTTTACTCCTGCTTTGCGTGCCCCAGGGCACTTTGGTATTGCAGAAGGGGGCCGCAGGTGCTTGTGTGTTCCCTTCTGTATTACCGAAAGCACAGGTGCACATACAGCGCCAGTACTTCCTCAAGAGGGCATTACCCCATTTGCATGAGGGCATGGCCCCATTCAAATGAGGGAATGCCTGTGCTTCTGCGTTCACACCATATTACAGATGCGGGCGCAAAGGGAAAGAAGCTCTCGGGTGGCACACTGTCAGTGCACCCCCTCATTGCAGCCCTCTGGCAGTAGGACAGGGGGTCCCATGGACCCCCCAGATATCCCCTTGCAGGCGGGTGCAGTCATTCACTGCACCCGCCTGCCAGGGGATTTCTAATCCCCTTTGAAAGTGCAGGCGGGTTGCCACCTGCACTGTGAAAACACAGAGGGGCTTCAAAGCAGCTGCTCCATTTTTCACGTGAATGCGTTGCCCTTGGGCCAGCGCAAGTTCGCTGCTGCCCTAGGGTCAGCGCATTCTCCTTAATACAGCACATTTTCCTTGATTGCGCGGGCGCGCCCGGCACAATCAAGGAAGAAGCAGCGTATGTGTAATTCTGCCCCTGAACTGTTTTTCAACTGGTAACCTACAATATCTCCATCATTTTCCAGTTTTCTCTTCTTAACAGCTTCAACATTGTCCTTGTGTCCTTTCTTTTCTTCAACATGTGTACACTCTTTTGTAATTTTCCATTTTGGACAGATTATCCATTTCTCATTAGCAGAGTATTAGCCTAAATGAGGAGCGTAAACACTTCTTAACTGACTGTACTCTCTTACACAGCTTGCATCTGCACTAACTTTCTTTTCATCAAAACCGATCAAAAACAAACTGGACAATGTTCTAACTCATGACAATGCTAAATAGGACATTCCTTCTTTAAAAACAGTACTTCCAATATCTACAAAAGCTGCATCTACACTTAAATCTTGTGATTTATGGACAGTTACAGCATATGCTAGTCAGAGTGGGAATTGCTGGCGCCGTACATATAAGTCTTTCACTTACAAGAAACATACAACAGAGCGGCCAATCTGCTCCATGCCATCAATCTGATCAAATTTTATGGCCAAGTATTCAAACTCATCTCTATTTGGGAAATTTATAAAATCAATTACTTTACCCATTACACCATTTACTAACCCTTTCTCTACATTTATATTACAGCGCAAAATTACTCAACAGTTTTTGCTGACGCGTAAATGCTTTTCTAATCCTGCAGTTTGAGACAGACTTTTCCAAAGCATCCAATTTTGCTTGCAGTTTATCTGTGAGCAGTATTGTGACTCCCTGATGTTCAATTTTATCAAGAGCTGTAATTTCCAAAATATCTTCTTTCTCCAGTTGCAGTAATTGTTCATTAAACTTGAAGCACTCTTCAAGTGTTGGTATTAAAAAGCTATAGACTTCTGTTCTTTGATGAAATGATGCATTAGTTCAGCTGCTGTAATATTAGATGGAAATAGTTTCACCATAAGTCGACTTTCCAATAAATATTTCCCCTCTTTTGTTAGAACTCCTATTCGAATGTCCTTCAATATTTCTGCATAATTTATATCAGCTGTTTGACACGTATTTTTCACTAGTTCCTTGTGTTCAAAGTTTACCCAAATATTTACATTGCCAATGCTCCCCAGAGAATTTCTTGTTTCATTATGCACAAGTGTTTTGAAAACAGGTTGCCCGTTTACGGGGGTGAGTTGCAGTAGGTCACCAAATACAATCAAATGTTTTCCTCCAAACAGCACATCATAGTTTGTTCTCAAAATCTGCTGCATTCTTAAGTGTATGAATGCAAGCATTAAGTTGGATACCATGCTGACCTCATCAATTATTAAAATCTTCAGCGCCTCATTTATGAAAACTGTTGCATCGCTGCGTGAAAACAGCGATGCAACAGTTTTCACTGCACCCTCCTTGCGACACGATGCATGCGCCTTATTTAATGTACGGCGCTCCATGTCGCAAGGAGTTACAGATACGTCAGTATTTCTGACGTATCTGTAGGCGCAGTGATGACGCATTGCTGGAGTGTGTCGCAAAAGTGACAACTTCAGCAATGGGTCATTGCACATGGGCAAGTCCCATGTTAAATGTGCCTGCGTCAGTCTTACACCTGCTGTGAGGCAGACGTAAGATTTTGGCGCAGTGGCATCCTAGAAGTGCGCCACTTCTATGGGACTTTTTGCGAGGGAACGCCCACCCTGCATGCATTGTACCTGATGCAGGTATAATGTAGCGCAGGGCTTTACAAAGTGATGCATCTGTCTAGATGCATCACTTTGTAAATAGGACGCAACATGGCATTTGTTTCACGCCACCGGTGCGTCACAGAAAGTGACGCAACGGCAGCGTAAAAGTGTTGCAAGGCCTCATAAATAAGGCCCTCAGTTTCTTCAATACTCTTGACACCTCATGGCAAGCTTCACCAGATAGTTTGTGGTATTCCATTTTCAACATGTAGCATTAGTAGGCGATGTAAAGTAATCCCTTTAATATTATGTGCAGCTAATCCTGTTTGTGTGGTTACTAGACATGACAAATTTGATTCTGTAGGCTTTTGTAGATACAGTGAGAACTTTAATTAGGAAGCTTTTTCCAGTGCCAGCTTGACCAATGATGTATAGTAATATTGGTTTGTACGAAGATCAATCACACTGTTTCGTCTCATAGAGAATTCCATGTTCTATTTTATCTTTAACTTCATTGTAAATTTCTTTTTGTTCATCATTCAGTTGTCCTTCTAAGTGTTTGAAATCCGTGGTTTCTTCCCTTGCTTGCTGCATTGCAGTCCATACTTCATTCATAGCTATAGCTGCTTCATTTTGAACAATTGATTCTCCAAGAGGATCTTGGCTCGTCAGTGCAGAAGTTTGCCTGCTTTGTGAACTCTTTCGCTATCTCACTAGCGATTGTTTCTTACTGTGCAATCTCATCTTTCAACATTTGCAGGTAGGTTGGAAAGACTGAGCACTCAATGCTGTCACAGAGTTGAAAGAGTCTTCGCAACAGTCATAGTGTCCAAGTAATTCTGATTAAGTACGCCATGGCTTGAACAACTGCAAAAGTGCCACTTAGAAAAACTCTCTTCTCTCTCGGGTTTGGCAGCTAAGCTCTCGTGGTTAATTAGATTCCCTTTGTTGTGTCTCACCAAACAACTGTCACATCCAAGTACTCCATATCTTTCTTCTTCTATGTTTTCAGTTACATTACTTCAATATGTTTTAGTGCTGAAGTACTTCATAGAGACAGATGTTTTGAAGATGAGGACTCCTTCTTGGGTAGTATGTATCCAGCATGTTAGTCTTCAGAATATCTCTACTTACTGGATCGAATTCTGCGAGATACTGTATTTCTGGGAAAGACTTTAGTACTCTGTTTCAACTGCGTGCAAAGCCCAGGCTTACCCACACAATTCCTCTTGACTTGGAGAACAAACTAGCCAAACTCAACCTGTCAGAGCATTCATAAGAACCCTTTTTCTTGGTGGGAAAGCATTTTCGAGCTGGAGCTGTACAAGGTCTTGCTAAGACTCTTTTCTGAAAGAATCTCCTCCCACATCTGTCTTTTCTGATTTTGTTATATATGAAGTCACAGCGAGCAACAGCAATGGAGTTGTCTGTAACAAATTGTAGGTTCATATTTGCATTCCACATCTTCAGAATCACAGGGTTGTAGTTATTGATATACTTGGAAGCCTCTGTTCTTCTCAGGTTGTATGTATTTTTGGGTGATTTCCGTGTCTGGGTATGTCTGACTTCAGACAAAAAGCTATTGACTCTTCCTTCTGAGATGACAGGTCGTGGAAAACCAAAATGAAATCTTGTGTAAAGTTTTCCTTTGCATCTGTAATTTTGACAATAGTACTTCCTACATCTATAAGTTTGAAACAGTAGAACTTGTTGTCTCAAAAGCCCTTGTCAGCACTGTCTTTTGGGACAGTGTATGTCATATACTGTTGTATGAAAGACAAGACAGACTCATCAATGTCTCTTCCAAACTTCGGGGCATCCTTCACCTATAATAGCATGTTCATTTGTGGAGCATCTCTAGGTTGGTACACTTTGTGCCAAAAGAAATCAGTTACATGGCCAAAAGGAGGATTAGTTTTGTTGCAGATTAAAGCCATCATCGCTTGAAACCTGTGGCTCAAAATATCTACAAACATTTGCAGCGTCCAGCGAGCAAAGTTCTCCTGCTGTCTTCAGATTGATGTCATTTATGTTTGAGTTTGCTTCTCGCAGGAATTCAAGCAGGTTATCCCATGCATACTCAGCACAACTGAGTGTTAGAAATCAAGTAGGTGTTCAAAGGTTTCTCAACATGTATTTCTGCTCACTGTGACAACGATACTAATATTCCTTGGTGCCAACGTTGGTACACCATCAAATTAATCAAGTTGTATGCCAGGTTCTCATCTTTTCCTTCAACTTTGTCCATGAAATCCCTTGCAGTGATATTTTGCAGATTCACTCCTGTCTTGAGAATGTGGTTTACTGCATTAGACAGACCTGACAAGTCACTCTCAAATAATAGGTGAAATATACAAGGAATACACTGCCGAAATCTAGGAACTTCTGAGTGTAGTCTAGTTGATCTGTACTCAGCTGCTGGTATCTGTACAGGCCAGTCATACCCATCACCCATTCCTGTGGGGAAGAGATGCGGAAAACAGAGCTTCTAAACTTTTCTCTCACACACTCAAGGAAGCTAGTCTTGTTTCTGTCATTTGAAAGAAATCACTTGCATCACCAATAATCTCTTAAGAATGCAGAGGGTGGATAATGTAGTGTTCAGAAATTTCTTCTGATCGGGATTGATCTACCTTTTCAATCTGACCTCTTGATGTTGATGTATCATCGTCCATATGCACTACATTTTCAAGAACATCTACATCTTTATAATAAATATTATTTCATACCAGATGTAAAGTTTTTTTTTTTTACTTTACTAACATCCACTAACTCCGGCCATATATTTTTACTCTTGATAGGGACACCATTGACTAGAATAATAAGTGCTTCTTCCAAATCTCTCTGCACCTCTACAGTTTCAATAATCCTCCTTGAAATCTAATGGCAAGTATACAACTCTACCTTTAAGACCTTTCTGTAACTCAGTTGGAGGTAACTTCCCTGTCTTTGGCTCCATACGAACTATAGCTTTGAATGGATGTATACACTGTATTAGAATTGAGTCATAAACATTTAAATCTTGTAGCTTTTGAGGGATTGGAACTAATTTTAACTTGTTGTGGACTGCTCTAACTGGCATTCTTTTTAATGGCATTTAACTGCCTGTGCATAACTGGAAATAGATGCCTGACAAGAAAACAAAATAACTACATTTACCTTTTAATTACATACTAACACATTACATATTTTAAGTTTTTTTATTATGAACAAAAGCAGTTGATTTATTATAATAAAACTGACATTACTCTATTAATATTCATGTTTATGTCTCTGTCTTTTTTGTTAGTGTATGCATTAGTCTCTCACTAGGTATATTATCCATATATATTACTGTATCCTTCTGTATTGATCTATCTTTAAAGGACTACTAGTCTGGATTAGAGTGTGTCATGTCCTTTAGGCTAGCAAAAGACACAATTGATGGACGGAATGCAGAACAAATCAAAACATTCACCCCAGTCAAGAGATCTGGGTTAAATCCATCATTCTTTTGCTCACCATGCCACCCCAGTTTAGACCTGGCCATATGCAAATCAGTCTTGACCCTGTGCCTCATGGGAACAGTCCAGCCCGAACTGCCAAGCCAGGTCCTCCTTGGACCGGAAACAAGCATCCTAGGACCGGTTTTGGGGTTTCACCCCTCATCAGCCAGGATAGCTTGAATCCAGTGGCACAGTGAGCCCCAATGGCACAGTGAGCCCGGGACCCACGTCTGGGCATACCCGGCGCACTTAGGGCGAGGAAGCAAAAGACACAATTGATGGACGGAATGCAGAACAAATCAAAACATTCACCCCCAGTCAAGAGATCTGGGTTAAATCCATCATTCTTTTGCTCACCATGCCACCCCAGTTTAGACCTGGCCATATGCAAATCATACTGGTCCTAGGATTATGTTTCCAGTCCAGGGAGGACCTGGCCTGGCAGTTCGGGCTGGACTGTTCCCATTGGGCGCAGGGTCAAGACTGATTTGCATATGGCTGGGTCCAAACTAGAATGGCATGGGGAGCAAAAAACAATGGATTTGGGCCCAGATCTCTGTACTGGGGTGAATGTATGACATTGTTCTGCATTCTGTCCATCAATTGTTCTTTTTGCATATGTCCTTTAGGCTAGTCCTGTCATGTATACCCCTATAACATACATTTGTCCCATCCACACGACAATAACGATTCTAAACAGGTGACCTTTTACCTAGTAGCTTGCTCCTGTCTCTTTGACACCAGGCTCTCGGTACTCTATCATAATCCCTGTACCTGACGTACATAAACATGTCCCTAGGCACGGCAGAATTATTCTGTATAAGGGTCACCACTTTTTTTCATCCTTGGCCAACAGCCAGCTGTGCATGATAGCATTTGTTTAGAAAAGCATTGGTGATTGTTTTCAAAACATTTATGATTGTTTTCAAAACATAGCAATTCTAGAAAAACCCTGGAGTGACCACTTTAGTATAAAAGACCCTCACTCCCCCATACAAATTAGAGGAGAATTCCTTCCAAGCTGAGATGGGGTCCTGCATGCTGAATCTTCGACACGCAGTGGTCTGACATCCCTTGTGGGGTGTCATCCTCGAGACAGAAACAGGGTCCTTCATACTCAACCATCAGGTGAGGGGGCTGGTTCTTCCCTAGGGGTTTCTTGGCTACATATACAAGCATATACATGCTACACATACAGATCTAGGCTAGGTACATTTAGGCAAATTACTTAAGGTGCGCATTTTAGGAATATGCAAGTGCTACTGTTTTTATCTGAACTGCTTCTGTTCATCTTATTAGCACTATGGTAGAAATGTATCTACTATTTACTATATTGGTACTAGCAATCTTTTTTATATGCTTCTGTCTCCTGATTGTCGCAGCACATATGTTTTACACAAGGCTGTCGCTGAACCAATAAATACTTATTGAAACGTCCTAATCGCGATCCTGTGTATTTTCTGAGAGTAAGCAAGCACGAGTGTCTGAGCAAAACGTACTGTACTGTTTTCCACGATCCCTGAGGAATCAGGGTTGTCATGTTCAGTGGTTGCCAGAAACTACCTATACTACTGTAGAATACAGGGGGTGGTAGTGGCACTGTAGAGCTAGCTGGTCTAAAAGCTGACATATCCGGGGGTGAGGGGTGGGGGGGGGTTTCCGGAGTCGGTTGGGACACCAAGCCCTCAGTTTAGGTCATCCAAAATGCGCAGGTCCTGGGGGACTCCTCGGAACTACACGACAAGAGTAGGTTGTGTCAGTACTTGGCTGCATATCCGAGTGAGTGCAGGAGTACACCTTTAAGAGTACCATCACGTTTAAGTAAGTGTGCCAGTATGTGACTGTCTGTTTTAGTACCACAATGGCTCTCTAAATATATATGCAACTAGCCTGACAAATACCTCAGTGCCTGTGTTAGGGAATAGAGGTGAATGCAGGTATGTGTGCAAATGCCTTTCATACTCCTGTAAAGATAAGTATATTCTGAGAATGTGCGTGAATGTAGAAGTATCTCTGTCACTCTATGACTGTGTGACACGCAGGCTCTATGATTTGGTAATTTGTATGTCAGTTGCATAATTGATGGTATCCTCTATGTAGTTCTTGCCATAGGGGGTCTGCAAGTGTATGAGAAAGTTCCTAAAACTCAAAAAGACACTTCTCAATCTTTGAAACACAAAGCAGCAAGCTTTATGGGACACCTACAGCATACCTCAGAGGAGATTTATGTCTACTAAAATGTGGATATAAGACTTGCCAAACAGCTTTTACATGCTAAGTGAAGCTGGCAGTGTGTGTGCAGAGACAGGGCCTGCATGAGTAGGCCTCACCCATGATTAAAGCACTATTTGTTTGGATGGATGATGAGGTTGTGTTACTACTTGCCTACATAGCTGAGTGACTGTAGGAGTCCAGATATAGGAGTGTCATGAGGTGTTTAAGTAAATGTGCCAGTGTGTGACTCTGTTGTATTACCTCAGTAGCTCTATAAAAGTGTATGTAAATGGCCTAACAAACACCTCAGTGCCGCCGTTGGTGAATAAAGGGGTATGTAGGTATATGTGCAACTGCCTTTGATACTACTACATACATAAGCAGTTTCTCAGTATGTGAGTGAATGTATAACTCTGTCGCTCTGTGACTGGGAAAAGAAAGCTTTATATGTCAGTTGCATTATGGATGGTATCCTCTGTCATAGGTACTCACAAACATTTTCCCAGGGGCCACAAAGTTTGGTCTTTGGTGTGACCAAGGGCCGCACTGATGCCAGTGGAGGAGAGAGGGTGTAAAGTAGGTGTTGAGGAAGCAAAGCATGTATAACTACTGGCTGAACTCAATAGCGCAATGTGAAACCAGAAAACCTGGGATGAATCCCGGCTTCTCCACCTGATCAAATTGTGTGACCCTGGGAAATAGTTTTATTTCAATTTCCCTCCTTTTTCTTCCTTATCACCTATAAAAGGACCTCGAAATACAGGACTTCAGGATGATTGATGTACAAAACCATCTCCTGTGCTTGGATGTAATCACTAATGGCATTGTTGTTAGGGTGGGGGTGGGGGAGAGAGCATGAACGTTTCTAAATTGATGTTTGAAAACCATCACTTAAAAAATACTTCTGAATGCACTGCTATAATTTGATTTACTAAGATGAAATGGTTCTACAGGTCAATGAAATACACTTTTTGAATTTTGAAAAGACTATCTTATTTTGACATGTTTGCTGTCTTTAAAAATGAAGGTGTTCCTAAAGTTAACAGCCTAGTTACTTCCTTTTGTTTAACTGCAATTAACCTTTAAATAAGTGCTTGTTGCATATTTAACATTTGTTTTATGTTAGTGCTGAGTCAGTATACAGCAGCCCAGTGCTGCTGCTGCTCAGGGGCCACATGTAAAGGTCAGGAGGGACGCATGCGGCCCCTGGGCCGTACTTTGAGTATCACTGCTCTATGTAGATCATGGCATAGGGGTCTGCAAGTGCACTACTAAGTTCCTAAAACTCAAAAGGACACTTCTCAGTCTTTGAAGCAGAAAACGGTGTACTTTATGGCATATCTCAGAGGAGAATTATGTGCACTAAAACATGGAATTTAAGACTTACCAAACAGCTTTTACATGTTAAGTGAAACTGGCAGTGACATTGCACAGACAGGATCTGTATGAATAGTCCTGACCAATGTTTAAAGGACTATTTGCCTGGATGGATGACGACGTTGTGTCTCTACTTTCCTACAAATCTCAGTGAGTGTAGGAGTCCAGCTGTAGCAGTGCCATAAGATGTTTAAGTAATGGTGCCACTTTATAACTTTTTAGTACCTCAATGGCTCTATAAAAGTGTATGTGAGTGGCCTAATAAATACCTTAGGGCCTCTGTTAGGAAATAGAGGGATATGTGCGTGTCTGTGAAACTGCCTTTGATAGTACTACATACATAAGCAGTTTCTCAGTATGTGAGTGAATGTATAACTCCATCTGTCTGTGTGACTGCGAAGAGAGAGACTCTATGCTTTAGAAACATGTATGTCAGTTGCATTATGGATGGTATCCTCTATGTAGAGATTGGAATAGGGGTCTGCAAGTGCATTACTAAGTTCCTAGAACTAAAAACGTAATTTCTCAAACTTTCAAGCACAAAGCAGCAATCTTTACAGCATACCTACAGAAACACGTGTCTAGAGATCAGCACTATCTGCGCCAACTCTGGCGAAACACTCTGAATACTAGAGCAAAGCAAGCAACAAGAGACTGCATTTACCAGAATGCCAGGGGCGAACCTTGCTGGGAGGTGAAGCGGTGTGCTCCCACCCCTGTTCCTTTCTCATACCTACAGCATATCTGAGAGAACAGTTATATGTACTAAAACATGGATATACGACTTGCCAAATTGCTTTTACATGCTAAGTGAAGCTGGCTGTGAAAGTGCAGAGAAAGGGTCTGCATTAGTAGGCCTGACCCATTTTATAAAGGCTATTTGTCTGGATGCATGGCGGGGTTGTGTCACTACTTGCCTACATATCTAAGTAAGTGTAGGGGTCCAGCTATAGCAGTGCCATGAGATGTTTAAGTAAATGTGCCAGTATGTGAATGTCTGTTTTAGTACCTCAAAGACTCTCTAAGTGTGTATGTATGTGGCCTGACAAATACCTCAGTGCCTGTGTTAGGGTCTAATGGGGTATGTAGGTAAGTGTGCAAATGCCTTTCATACTTCTGCATCGATAAGTACATTCTGATTAGGTAAGTGAGTAAATACAGAAGTATTGGTCACTCAATGACTGGGTGACAGTGTGTATTCTTTGGAAATGTATATGTCAGTTGCATTATGGATGGTATCCTATGTAGTGCTAGAGTTATGTCTACTAAAACGTGGATATAAGACTTGCCAAACAGCTTTTACATGCTAAGTGAAGCTGGCAGTGAGAGTGGAGAGACCGGGCCTGAACGAGTAGGCCTGACCCTAGTTTAAAGCAATATTTGTTTGGATGTATGTTGAGGTTGTGTTACTACTTGCCTACACATCTGAATGAGTGTAGGAGTCCAGCTATAGCAGTACTATGAGGTGTTTAAGAAAATGTGCCAGTGTGCGACTCTTTGTTTTGTTACCTCAATGGCTCTCTAAATGTGTATGAAAGTGGCTTAACAAATACCTTAGTGCCTCTGTTAGGGAATAGAGGGATCTGTAGGTATCTATGCAGCTGCCTTTGATACTACTACATACTTAAGCCTCCTGTTGCTCAGCCCGCTCTATCCAACTGCTCTCTCAATTATACATAAACATTCTATGACATTTCACACAGAGGCTGAGCAGCGGGTATCATGGAAACTAGGGAGAGAATGCATTATACTTAATTCAGGGTATAACAGAAGGTATCCTCTAGGTAGTGCTTGGCATAGGGGTCTGCAAGTACATGACTAAATTACTAAAACTTAAAAGGACACCTCTCAATTGTTTAAACACACAGCACTGTATATTTTATGGCATACCTATAGTGTATCTGATCGGTGAGGTATGTGTACTTAAGCATAGATTAAACATTTGACAAATGGCTTGTACATGGCAAGTAAACCTGGCAGTGGGAATGCGCACACACACAGTCTCCACTAGCAGACATGATCCATGTTTAAACACTGCATTTTTAATAACGCCTAGCATTTTCATACTATATAAGTATCTCAGTATTAGTATAAAGGACGTGTTACCATCTAGCAACATGGAAACCTCTTCTATAATTTACCAATACCTACTCTAAAGGGTAAATAATACATAGCACTCAAGTTTCACAGGTTCACGCATTATGTACACCTACACTGCATGTTTCTTCCTTTCAATACAGAGACTTGTAGTCCTCTATTAAAATGGAATAAATAAGACTACAACTCCCAGAGTTCGAAGAAAAACATTATTTGAGAGCAGTGCATCATGTATAGTTATGTAAAACTTTGCAGATCTTCAAATTCATTGTTAAGTATACGTTAAATCCTTAGCAGCCAGTTCTATTTGTAGGAATTACAGTTTGGAGTAAACCAACACTTGTAATATTGAATTCCTGGGCACCACATTGTAAACTAACTTCTCACTGAGCGACTCTGCACCTCACACAAACTGTTACATACTCACACACTTACAAAGTATGTTACTCATCTATTCATAAATATATAAAAGCACTCAGACTACCACTTATACGTCATCTCAAAGATCAAAACTCTTCTACATATTTCATACTCACTTTTATCAACCTCACATACACATACCTTTTCAATAATTGTTTTTTCTCAAAATACAATGGAAATTGAGTTTGTTGGTGAAATAGTTTCTTTTGCTCTTATTAGATAGTTTCAGTACTTTCAGAAAATGTGAAAACTAAGCATAAGAATGGCACACCACTCTCATACAAAGCAAATGTTAATGGCAACCTTTTCAACTTTACACTATGATAGTACGGAAGGCAGCAAATAAAAAATCTTTCATTTTTTAATTTTGTAACTCCACTGCTGAATGGTTAGCATGTGTTAACCCTTTCACTCACTTTTACAAAGTAGCCCAAAATGGAAGACTATTTGTACATAATCACAAATAATTTGCGATAGTCGCGATTATTTCGCAAAAATAAACGGGAATCCAAAAACATATTTAGCTTGATAGTTTTATAACTTTAAGAGTACAGTACACTTTATTAGTAAGATCTCACTAGGAAATATAACCTTGTTACACAACAATGAGTTAAAGAGCTCTAATTTCTTAAAACAGACAACTCTCTCTTTAATATCCTTTCCCCAATACACTCTTAGCACTGTCTCCATAGCAACCCACTAAAACCAGTAGGTCACATGTTCGCAGCACATTCTGGAAGGACCATACTAGTTACAAAGTAAGCTGCAGCAGGTGTGGTTTACTATACAGAAATAATAGCATATCATAGTCTGCATTACACTTTTTATTTTTACAACAGCCAATCATAGATCTAGTTACTTAAGCTTTCAAGGCACTACCTAATGTTATTCACCTCCATATTCACAGCATCCAATTAACTATGTTTTTTCTAAACCAGGAGCACACCTCTATTTTAACTGCCTTTCATTTTCCAAACTGTTTCATTTAGCTCCAGCCTTTTCCTGTCTGCAACTGGTGCTTCACTTCAAAATGGTTAGAGTGTGGATTGAGGGCCACAGCTGTGTGTTTTGGGTTAAAGAGGCTGCTAGAAAAAGTAATATTGACAGGGACTTGGGTTTGGATGATTGGATATTACTTGGATTGGCCAAAGAGGGCTCAATCATATCATTGAATGCAGCCTATGGTTAAAAGCATTGTGGATTCTTAACCCCTCACCTCATGATTGTGCACTGTGGTAGCAATGACCTAGGCACACTGACTGGGGTAAGACTAGAAATCCTAATGAAGGATACATTTGCAGAATTAATGACACTTTTTCCTCACACTGCCTTTGCGTATTCCAATATATGCCAAAGGCAGAAATGGAAGTGGTCTAATCAATTCTGTCCCCAGATTGCCAAAGCCAGGAAACATGTTAATAAAACTGTTTCTGCATTTCTCAGAGACCATCACTTGGGCTCTATCTACGACAATAACCTGCATTTTGACACGCATGTAATCTATAGAAGTGATGGAGTTCACTTCGCAGATGAAGGCAACAGGATATTTCTCAGCAACCTGAAACTGTGCATCCGCTCTTATGTGTAGCTGTCATATACACACAATGAACACAAAGGCTCTTCACAGAGTCATCCTAGTGCTGAAAATGTTGTTCATTTTCTTTATAACTACCTTTTTTGTAATATTTGCAACTTCGCAAAATTCGCGAATAAGTCGCGAAATCACAAAACAAAAGCAGACATTCAATAGCCACCAGCACGTTCAAAATTCATAACTATATAATTGATTCTGAGAACTGATGGTGAATTTGATGGTAGCATGGATACTGGTGATATAAGCCATAAATTCTTCCAATCTTCTACTTTCTGCATTCCATGCTATAAATATGTCAATGTATCTTAGCTATATCAGTTGTTTGATGCTGAAAGTAGTAACTAAATGGTGCTCTAGTTTTCCCATGAAGATATCAGCATAGGATCGAACCATCAGAGTGCCCATGAAAGTCCCTTTACCACTGAAGGCAAAATTGTTGGATTTAAGCATAACTCTTGGAAGGAGGACATTTGTAATGAATATCTACAGAAGCTTGTCTTGGACTTCTCCTTTGACTTTGCTTTAGGCCTACTTGAGGAGTGCGATATTGAGTGAGACTAACCTTGCTTCTTGTGCTACCCGACACAAAACGTGGCCTCTCTGTCCTTGATGGCCTTTAAGCTCATCAAGGAATACGTATTGCATAACCTGGAATCATGCTTGGTTCCGAGGCACTATAAGCAGATATTGTGTGGGTCATTCAACAACATCTACTTCTGACACGTATGGTATGGTCTGAAACTGCTCATGTTTGGGGGCAACATCTTCAGCACATTGCCAAAGGTTATGGAGAATTTGAAAATTTGCTGAACTGGAGAGTGACGGGGAGCGGTTGGGTGTGAGAAAATATAGGGAGTATGGGGTCTGAGGTGGGCCATGCGAGCAGAGGGACAACCACCATGTGGGTGTACCACATCAGGTGAGCACTATTTTATAAAGTGTTCAAATTAGTGAAATGCCTTGTGGTTGATACAAATGCTGATGGTCAACCCTCTTCGCCAATACATAAAGTCAACTGAACCACAGTAGTGAATAGCTGAAAGGGGCTGTTCAAAGGCCCATTTCTTTAAATGTATCTCTGTGTGTGTTATGATGTGGACTAGGTCCTAGCCATAGCTATCGAGGATGAGACTTAAATAGGGATTGGAAGAGGGGGGGCAGTTTACGAATGCAATGGCAAAATAATTAAAGCAGTCTTTTTAATTTTTATTGTTGCGGGGAGAGTGTTACTTGTAAAGGGGGATTTAATTGTGATTACAAAAAAACAACTAGCTTGACCAGCCCTGTGTACATATATTTTGTCAGGAATAAGGAAAAGCAATTGGACTCTGAGATTCCCCTCTGGGACTGGTTGCCATAGAATATGCATGAGAAAGCCAAGACGATTATGGAGGTTCTATGGTGGTTGGGGTATTGGGATCATTAGTGGTGGAGGTCAAGGGCAGTGATTTCAAGGTCATTAGTGTTAGCAGGGCTTTTTATGCAACTTTCCATGTTGTATTGGTTCCATCACTATTGCGTCAGTTTGTTCACTGTTATTGCATCCCTCACCTTTGTTATTTTCTCTTCTCAGTTTTCGGACCTTCTTGCCTGAGCTGAACTCTGACTTGTTCTATGGATTATGATTCGGTATTGTTTGACGACCTTTTGCCCGAAACTCTGACATGCCCCTTATATTATGATTTGGCTGTGTTTGCTGAATGGTTGGCTGAACCCTGACTTGCCTCTGAAGTTTTGGTATTAGTTTCTGTGCTTCTTCTTCCACTTCCTCTCTGAATTCCAGGTTCGCTGCCGAACCAGAATTCCACCATTGCTGTAACAGGCACTCTTAGATTGTAGCTTAAACTCCCTGTGGTACACCTTTACTAGCCATAAAGCATAAATCACCAATATCTTCTCTTCCAAAATCATTGCAATGTTTATGCAACATATTCAAACTTAGTTTCATTTTTATAACTATAGTATACATTTGATATTCACCTTTGAGACCACTATTGGGAATCCCCTGAAAAATAAAAGATGGGTGGTGGACAAGATCTCATCATTCCCGCTGTTTCTTCTCTCTCTCACTTCCATTCCCCCCTCTGCTTAGTTCTGCTATTCTTGCTCACTCATGCAGGGGCAGAGCTATGTTCTGGGGAGTAGGGCGGATTGTCTTCAGACTCAGTTAGGCAAGACCTGCTAATTCTGACACATTTCGCTTTATAATATTTATACACACAGTCTAATAATAGTGTCTTTCCTCACACCAGAGGTTCAAGCTAGTTAGGTCCTGAATTCCAAGCAAAATATTGTTTGTGCAAAATGAAAAACAAAATCTAGATTCAAAGAGCAAAATCATAAATCTAGTCAATGCATGTTTTATAGGTAGGTGGTTTACATGCACTTTAATAGAAATGCTTGTTCACTCCAGTAACTTCCAGAAATTCCGAACCAGTGCTCCAGGTCTTGTAGCACATACAGGTCTAGAATTTTGTCACCTTATATATTTGAGAGGAAAGTTATTACTAGTCTGTTGAGGCAGCAGCGCCTGTGCTAAAATAATGGTAAGATGAACCTTAGTTAAACAAAAAAAAAAAAAAAAAACAAAGCTTCCATTTGGAGTAGTTCTCAACCCTTCCCCCATGGAAATAATCAAATTTTTAACCTACAGGATAGTAATCGCAGCCAGATGGGCTCCAAATTTAGAAATATTGCTTGCTTGACCGCACAAACCTTGTTGACTACATGGGACATTATACCCGACAATTTAAGGTACTTTATTCTACTCTACAATCCTACTGATCAAAGTCATACCATGAACCTCGAACCCTCAAATAACCAACAGAACACTTAATTGCCTGTCACGCATACACAAATAGTACACCCCCTCATTTTAGCACTTCTGATTACTTTAAATTAGAACTTGCTGTGCCCCTCTCACACGTGTAAATGCCATTAAATATAATATGTTTTTATGAAATGATGAAATGTTCATTACATATGTATTCTTCCAGGCTTGAAAAAGTACAAGGCTAGATCGCACAAGGGCAAAATACATACCGGCTTATGATCTATACTTAACTAATGTTTTGTACATTATGGCTGGACCAATATAACAAAAATACGTAAGAATCATGGAAGATAAAACAAATGGATATGCACAGAAACAGTCAAAACTCTGACTGAATCTGGATTTGTTGTAAAATAATAAATATACGTAGCAACATTCAAAGAGCTATGTAAACCAACAATTCTACCACCATTACAAGATGCGCTGATCCTTCTGGCGATGGGTGGGCGTTTAGTGTTGGTGATCTGGCATGAGGTGACGATGGGGTGAACCTGATGTGATGTAAATTTGTTACCCACTCCCAGGTCGTCTTTGGAGTTTCAAAGAAAAAAGTGCCTGACTGACAGATGGTCTTGAGCTTTGCAGGGTACTGAAGCATCATAGAGCGAATGTTCTTCGCTCGAAACATACACTTCACCTCATCGTAAGATTTACATTGCTGTTGCACTAATTTCATGTGGTCTGGAAATATGGTGCGATTTAATTCATTGGGAATGGGGCCATGTTCAAATTTCAGAACTGCTTCGCTGTCTTTTTAATTAAGAAATCAAGCGAACAGGGTGGAGCGGTACTCCTGGCAGTGGTTCCTTTGACAGCCCTTGGTGGTTCCTTTCAATTATAAAGCAATACGTCATGGGGCAGTATTGTCCAGAACCATTGTTCTAGAAACGATTCAGAGTGGGTAGTCTCAGTATTCTCCAGGAAACAATCAATGCATATGTTGCTCCTTCACATCCACCCTTCTGCATCTTAAGCACGCTTTTGCAGCTTTTTCTGTTAATGAGTCACATGACTGTTGGAGGGACTGAACTGAGTCTTCTAACATGGACACTTGGCCCTCTGTCTCAGTAACCCTCACTGCATTCTTTAAGTTCTATCTCAGTAGTGAGACATCTAGGACCACTTCTCCAATTTTGTTTCTAGCATTTCCTTCAATGATTGAATGGCCTGCTGCAGCACTGATGTCTCCGGAATCAGGCCCAGAGTCGGAGTGAGCTGTGTGTGTGTGATGGCGGGTGGATCCGCATTTGGTGCCAGGCCTGAAGTTACCGGCTGCGTATATTTGTCCATAGCCCCCTGCTTGTGCATTTGATTAGGTTTATCTTTAACCATTCTGGCTGAATGGGCTTACCTGGGCAGTCGTCGGGGGGCTGTTCACAGTCAGTCTTTGGAAATGCTTATGTTTTTCATTGTAGCTGATCGCCAGCCCTGTGTCTTTTGTTTTGCCAACAGAAGCGGCACACGCAATGAAATGGACACACTCCTTCGCCTGTCAAGGTTCAATGCCAGGAGCACATGCTGTGTGTCCCAAGATGTTATTACTCTCCCTTCGAAGAGTAGGTCAGTCCCTAATGAGATCTCTGTGTGATCACGATGGAGTGCCTGGTGACGCTACATAATGTCACTAGCGCGTGACTGTTTCAGTGCAGGAGAGAGGTTAAGGCCACGCAAGCCTCCAGTGTAGTCAACAGTAGTAGGTAAGGGCATGGGGTGGCTCGGATCAGTTGTAGCAAGGGGGCCTAGAGAAGTCTATCGTTAAGGGAGGCGGGGGTGTTTCCTCTCCCAGGAGGTAGTTTCAAAAGTTCCTCCTTGGCTTGGCGATCACCCCCCGCCCACAATCCCTTTTGTTGCAGTAGTCTCTGATGCAATATCGTTCCTGGGCTTCGCTCCCTCCCAGCACACCAGCTCCCTTAGGCCCTTCAGGCCTCTGCCACTCCCCCGGCCCTCCCCGCCATTCAGGCCTCACCCAACGCCCCCAAGGAAACCACCGCCCCACTGCAGTCACTTGTGATCGGTTTGACCGGCAATGGCACCTCCATCAATTTCTAGCATGAATCCAAGGGAACTGGCAGGAGGCCTAAACTGATGTCGGGTGCCTCTCTTCGCTATGGAGAATTTCGTTCTGGGAGCTGATGTTTAAGGAGTTTGCTGAGGCAGTTCACATAGCTCTAAAGAACAGCGCCCACCATCTTGGCTACCAAGCCATGCCACCAGACTACTTATTTAAAAGGCCTGGAATGTCACAGCAATCTCTAGCACGGACACATCATTTTGGCCTCATTTCCGATATTTAAAAAAGAAAATAACTCTGGGTCATAAATTTGATTGCCATGCATCTCGAGGGCAGGAGAGCTTGAAGAGGAAATATATTCTGCTGCAATTTTATTTAAGGATATATAGTGGCTCAAAGTAAGTGAAATGTAGGTGTCTAAATTACAAAAAAAAAAAAATATTCAGAGAAATGATATCTTTAGTCTCTTATTTTAGCACATTTTGGGGAAGAACTTTTTTTGTATGGAGCCTTTCTCAATATTAACCAGTCTGGGTTGAAACATGTTATGGGTAGACCAAAGGGAGAACATTAGGTATGCCCTAAACCCAGTGGGCTATGTAAATGATAGAATACATCTTTAGTACTCTGGACATCAAAGTTTCCATTTAGAGTCTTTTTGATTTATTTTTATACTGCACAAAATTGTTCTTTTTTTTTAAATTGTAACACAGTCCAGCAGCGATCCTCTGTCTTGCTAGAGATGAGCACATAGACCATCTCTGCGGACATCAGCCTATCAGGACTCTTGGCAGAATGACAAGTCACCTGATCCAATACTTATCATGACAGAGCAGGTTGAACAAACAGAAACATTAACTGATGGCGTGGCTGAAACCTACACCATAAGTCGAATCAGGAAGTGGCTCTCAGAGGAAGCACAAACCAAAGAATCAGGAAATGTGAATGACTCTCTGGACATACGATAGTAATGATAGTAGTATAAGCGGATACCATTCATCACCATTCATGTCCTTAAAAGTGACAGGTCCCCCTCCGGTCCCCCGCCCCTCGCTGTGTCCCCAAAAGTGACGTGTGTCCTTAAAAGTGACAGGTCCCCCCTCCCCTCGCTGTGTCCTTAAAAGTGACGTGTGTCCTTAAAAGTGACAGGCCTCAAGCCCCTGGAAATACAAGGGTGTGGCACCGTGTATGTGTCAGTGTGAGCATCATGAGATGTCCATCTTGTCCAAGGGGCGGGCCTAGGGGGGTGTTGTTTCTGGAGACAGCAGCGAGCCAGAGCCCTATGACGCCTCTAAGGCATTGTTGATGTGTAGAGGGTACGCCCCCTTTTAGGAGCTGTTTAGGATACATATAAGGCATCCTTAAGAGCGTTGTACAGCAAGCAGCCGCCTGAAGACGAGAAGGTTCCCATAGCAAAATGAAGAGATACAGCTCTCTTGTGAAGAGACCTATGTGGGGTGGCTCCCAACCACCTATCAGTAGATATTACCGCAGCTTACCATCTCTGCTAATGGACGAGAATGCTCAGCAAGAAACACCTAAGGATATGGGCTGCGACATTACTGGTTTTGGTAATGGCCTGTGTCGGGGGGGTGCAAAAACTCAGTCTCCAGGAGTGCGTATGCAGGTTGTCGCCGGTTAAGGACGCCCACAGCGAGAGTGAGGGCTCTGGTAGTGGCAGCTTGTTTGCCGGCCCCAGTTTCGTGGATATGGAGGAAGATGAAGAGGCTGTAGCACCTCCTAACACCCCCGTCTATGAAGCCCTGGCCCCTCAGGAGGATACGGATGCTGATGATGTTGTGCTGCAACCGTCGGGTACAGTCGCCGAAGATGTTGGGGCAGCGCGGGACATTAGCGACTCTCAAGATTTCAGAGATGCAGCAGAGGCCGGTGAAAATGCAGAGGTTAGTAAAAAAAAAATGTTATGCTCGGCAGTTACAAAATGAGGTATTTTATTTCTTCAGCTATTGGCATATCAATCTTTCTTTTTTGTCCCTAGAGCGTAACACCAGCAGGATGCACCTACTTCATAATGCGCTATGGTAAAGAGCCTGTAGCACCTCCTAACACCCCTGTCTACGAAGACATGGACCTTCAGGAGGATGCGGCTGCTGCGGAGGGCGTGTTGCAACAGCCCGGTACAAGCGTCGAAGATGACGGGGCATCGCAGGACATTAGCGACTCTCAGGATTTCAGAGCTGCCGCAGAGGGTGGTGAAAATATGGAGGTTAGTATGAAAATGTTATGCCACATGTATCTATATAACGATGTATTTTATTTCTTCAACTAATGGTCTGTCAATCTTTCTTTTTTTGAACCCTAGATAGAAGCCCCAAAAAAGCGGCTGGAGCCTGGCGACCTGCAAAAGCGAGCAATGTAATCTTTAATTGTCTGTGGTGTTCAAAACAGGCTGAAAGCTCAACGTGCCAAAACCGCGAGGGCTGCGACAAATGTGTATGCGGTTCTAAGAGCGGCGCGTGTGAAAAAGATGAAGATGAAGGATTGTCCTTCTTTGAACGGCGTGGAGTTAAGGGTTTCGCAGCGACTGTAGTACTAAACTGTGTCAAACGTGACTATTACAGTCTTTGTCACGGCCATCAAATGAGCGATCCACAGCAGGCGGCTCACGAATGTTTGTGCAAATCATACAGAACAATACGCTATATTTGTGGTTTGTTAGACCCGTACAAGTTGTATAAGCTGCTAAGGGTGGTGTACCGCCTGCACCCTGAAAAGAAAACTGTACACCCCGATATGTTGAGGATCTTGACATCTGCACTCAATGAGATCCAATACGCCTATGACCCGAGCGTAAAACTACCTGAAATGCAGGAGATGTGCCCGACTCTTGATAGAAAGCTGCTACAAAGACTCGTAGAAAGGGATATGTGTAACGTGTATAAAAAAAATAGTCTCAGGGGGGCTTTGGCCCCCCGAAGACTATTTACCTAAGTTCATATGTAACGTTACAGGATAGCGTGTATTTAGAACAAACAAGCGGAATGTTACACCGCAAGGTGGCTATGTGTTAATACGTACTTATGACGTTTGCTATGAAAATTTAAAGTATCTTTTGCTTAGGTCTTGGTAGTATTGTTTATTTGTTTTTTAATAAAACGCCCTTACACAAAACAATAGTCTTTCATTTCATTAATTGTACCGGATGCTGTCATGTCGGGGGCTATGTTAAGAAAACTTTATTATGATACAAGCGGGGTTGGCAGCTTTGGAAGTGTCGAAGCCCTATACAGAAGGGCTGCAGATGAAAACGAGCCCGTAAGCAGAGACCTGGTCAAGACATGGCTATCAGGAGAGGAGGCGTATTCGCTCCATAAACCGGCCAGAAGACGTTTTAAGAGACGTCCTACAATCGTTAATGCTCAAATAGATTATCAGTGGCAAGCTGACATAATCAGCCTTCAAGATATAGCAAAACATAACAACGGCGTTTGTTATATATTAACAGTCATAGACGTGCTGTCCAAGTACGCCTACGCAGAACCGTTAAGCGATAAAAGAGGGGCCAGCGTCACGGCCGCTCTTAAAGCCATCTTCGAGAAGGGCAGGGTTCCTCAAAAACTACAAACAGACGCCGGTAAAGAATTCTTAAACAAGACATTTCAGAAATTATTAAACAACCACGGCGTTCAACATTTTGTAACACATACGGAGGTGAAAGCAGCGGTTGTAGAACGGTTTAACAGAACTTTAAAGTCTAAGATGTGGCGGTATTTTACGGCCAACAACACCTACAGATACGTGGATGTTCTACAGGCTTTTTTAGATGTGTATAATGCCAGTTATCACCGGACCATCAAAACATCACCCGCAGAGGTGACTCCTAGTAATTCTTTAGCTGTTTGGCGAACGGTGTACGGGCATAATTTTGCTACAAAGGTGAAGAAACCTATTTTTAAAAAAGGCACACGTGAGGATTTCAAAATTGAAAGGGGTCTTTACGAAGGGCTACCGCCAGACTTTTAGCGACGAAATATTTATAGTGGATAATGTGGAGCTTAAAGAAGGGCTGTATATTTACAGTTTAAAGGACTACGATGGGGAAGCTGTATCGGGGGTGTTTTACAAGGAAGAGTTACAAATGGTGCCTGATGATCCGAACAGGGTGTATAGGGTTGAAAAGGTTCTGAAAAGGAAAGGTAGGGGGGCTAGCAGCCAGGCATATGTCAAATGGAGGGGATGGCCGGAGAAATTTAACAGTTGGGTGTTGGACAGCTCCCTGAAGGGTGTGTGAGCTAAGGACCGTCTAAAATCCTCTAATAAGATGGAGACAGTACCCTTTTATATCACCTTACCATCCAACGCTTCTAAGGGCATGTTCCCCGACAACCAGATTTTAATTACACCGTGAAACTGGCTAAGCCTGTGGACCTGAAAGGGGATTGGGAGGTGGCCCTAACAGAAATCCAATACCCTAGAACATGGAATACATTCACACAGGCCGAGGCAAAGTTTTACATAAAGCGTGAGCAGGATCCAGTGAGCATGCACGAGAGCATTCCACACGGTTACTACCCAACCGTTTTAAGTGTTGTTGATGCTGTCAACAAAGCCATAGACAGCCTCGAAGCATATCCGAATACTCATCTGTCGTTAGATAACGTCAGAAGGAAGGTATTTCTTAAAGCACCAAGCCGTACCACGACGTTTAACTGTTCCGGTAAATTAAGAAGGGTTTTAGGCACCGTGCTGCATGCGAAAAGTCCGATGGAGCAGGATCACACATGCCCCGATATTAACGGTGGGTTCTATACGCTCTATGTGTATAGCGACATTGTAGAGGCCCAGAGGATCGGTGATAGTTATTCGCCGCTGTTAAGATGGGTCCATGTACAGGGCGAAAATAATACGATGGTTAATATTCAATTTAACAAACCCGACTACGTCGCAGTTTCTAAAAACCATTTTGACACCATTTCAATTATGATCTACGATGATCAGTCTGAGCCGGTGGCCTTTAAATATGGGAAAGTTATTGTTAAGCTTCATTTAAGACCGAGACACGACAGCGGTTATTAAGCAGCCATCATGGTGGTCGTGAAAACATACGGGGACCCGTCTATGTACAGGGACTATTACAGAAACCAAGCCGGATATGGAGGTCCGCCGTACTTTCAAGGGTCGCCGGTTATGTATGGGGCAGGTTTAGGGGGCTTCTTCAGGAGCCTGTTTAGAAGAGCTATGCCGTTCTTGAGAAGAGGCTATGAAATTGTAAAACCGCATGTTAAGACGGCTGCTACGAACATTGCCCATGATGTTGTCGGGTCTGTTACTTCGGCGGTTGCAGAGCGCATGAACAAACAGCCGCAAGAAGGAGCGGGGCTGTTGTACAAGCTGCGCGCGAGTGTTAAAAGGAAGCGCCGGTCTTCGAGACGCAGGGGTCCACCGGTCCCCTATAAAAAAAGGAGGAGTTCTTCAAAACGCCCTCAGAAAAGAAGAACTCCAAGACGGAAGAGAGCTGCGAAGAAGAGAAACGGCTCTAAAGTCAATATTTTTTAAAGCATCGTAAACTAAACCATGGCCTTCGTACACTGTGCATCTGGCGAGTGCGCCAAATCAGAGTTAGACTTGTTTACTCTAAAACCAACGCAGACAAGCATCGAAAACAGCTTCTTCATGGAGATATCGCCTTTAGCCGCCTTGACACCGCTGGCCCCTATAGAGTTTTTTGTGTCAGGGTCCACGGATATGTATTTGGATCTCAACAACACGCTGCTGCATCTTATGTGTAAAATCGTAAAAGCGAATGGGTCCGACATAGCAGCAGACGCTCAAGTGGCAATGATCGCTTACCCCCTAGCGGCCATGTTTAATCAGGTGGATATCACCCTGGGCGATCGACTCATCACACAGAACGATAACATGTACGCCTACAGAGCCTACCTCGAGAGTATTCTAAATTACAGTAGCGACGCCCTTGACACGCAGCTTTCAGCGGGTCTCTTCTACAAGGATACATACGGCCAGTTTGAAACCACGGCTCTGGACGGTGCCAATCATGGTTTTGTAAAAAGAGCAAGGTTTGCAGCAGGCAGTCGCAACTTTGACCTCCTGGGCCGCATACATTCAGATCTCTTCTTCCAAGATAAACTGCTCATCAATGGTATTGATCTTAAGATCAAGCTCACACGCAACAAGGACTCATTCTGTCTCATCAGCGGGGATGCGGACCAGTACAAGCTGGACATCCTGGCCGCGAGCCTGTTTGTAAAGAGAGTGAAAGTGTCCCCGAGCGTCAGATTAGCGCACGCCGACGCTTTGCAAATATCAAACGCCAAGTACGCTGTGGAAAGAGTAGCTCTGAAGGTGTTCAGCATCCCAGCAGGTACCCGTTTAACCCAGCAGCAGAATTTATTTCTAGGGCAACTACCCAAACTCATCATCATCGGTTTTGTGGACAATACAGCATTTAGCGGTACCTACGCCTTAAACCCCTTCAATTTTAGACACTACAGCATCAACTACGTGGCGCTGGTCCACGAGGGCACTGTGATTCCTGCAAAACCCTACACCCCTAGTTTTATAACCTCCAACTACATCAGGGAATATCAGGGGTTGGTTTCAATAACCGGGAAGCATCTAAGGGACTGCGGTGTAGCTGTGTCAAGAGAAGGCTATGGGGCCGGGTACACGTTGTTCGTATTCGACCTGACCCCCGACATGGAAGACGGCGATCACTACAACCTTGTTAAAAACGGAAATCTAAAAGCTGAAATACGATTCAGTAATCCACTACCGGCGAATGTGAACATGGTCGTATTCTCGGTATTCGACAGCATCATTCAGATCAACCACGCAAGACAGATTTTGTTTGACTATCTTTAAAACATTTTGTGAAATGGACACTTAAGCAGGCATAAAGACGCTAGGAAATACTTTTTAGGTGTTTTCCCTAGCGATGGGTTACCCCCTGAAATAGGGTTAGAAAGACCCCGCACCCTAGTCTTTAACACCGACCCGCATGACAAGAGCGGAACACACTGGGTGGCCTTGTTTATAGACAGTGACAAGGTTATATTGTTTGACAGTGCCGGTGAATTCCCCGAACACCGTATCTATACAACCCCTATATTCAAGTTTGTGAAAAAAGCCGCTGCGCGGTTGGAGTATAACAAGCTGAGGGTCCAGTTCCATAGCCATCACATGTGGTGAACATTGTATTTATTTTATCAGTAAACTGTCTGAGGGTATGTCGTTTAGAAATTTCTGAAATCTATATACGCGTGACCTTGTTAACAATGACAGTATAGTTGTGAAATATGTAAAAGAAAACACAGTGGTGTCGGTCAGACCTGTGAAACCCGAATATGTCGCTTGTCAAAATTGTAAGTCCGTGGGACATGTGTATGTTTAATGATGAACGCCTAAAATAAAGACATTATTTAAAAAAAAAAAAAAAAATACGGTATTCAGACTTTGTATTTCTATGCTACCACATACAACATAATTAAAACATTTTAAAAGACAACAGAGGCAGGTTGTAAAGTTATTAAAAAAAAAGGGTTTTATTACAAACATCTATGCAGGGGTGTATTACATCGACAACCAATGCTCAAGAAACAGAAGAAGAAGAAAAATCAAACGCTGCTATACGTGTAATAGACACATTTTATTAAAAAACAATAAAAAGTCTGAAGAAACATCAGGGTGTAAGCCAGGTACTTGGTTTGAACAATGTCTTTTTTCGCGGTACAACCACCGGTTCAGGGGTAGTCCAGGAGGGGGATAGCCGTGGAGCGTCAGAGCCTGTTGGCGATGGGTGTACGGGGGCCTTCAAATTTTCAAGCAGGCGTCGGTGCTTGTTATTACCCACGAGCGTGGAAGGGATGTTGAGTTCAGCAGCGGCTCGCAGAAACGCATCCCAACCACGTGGTGCGTTTTGAGGCGTTATGATTTTGGGGTGCGTGAGACCTTTGACTAGATCGTACATGTGTGACCCTGCAACCGGCTGTCCCTTGTAGAGAAATTCGCCTCGTTCATTCCAAGATGTTAGGTCTTTAGAAGTTGCAAGTTTACTCATCAGCATTTGCACGGCCCCCCTGTGTCTTTGACTTATATTTTTTAAGAGATCGGTAACAAAGGCATCTGAGGGTGATGCAAGGTCCTGTGATGGCTGCAGGGGTTGAGGGACATTTGGAGGGGCGGCTGGTTGTTCAGAGTCCAGGGCGTATAGAGTCAGCTTATTTTTCTCGGTATTCCATTGGTTGTAGTAACTTAAAAAGTTTTTAAGGGTGCTGGTGTAAAGGTTAGCCTTGTCGTAGGGGTTTAGATCGGTTCGGTTCAAAATGTCTTTAATTTCAGCATCCAGATGCAGAGTCTCATTTCGGCGTATATCCCAGGCGTTGTCCTTTGAAGAGCCCATCTGGTCCATTTGCTGCCTAGGAACCAAATACATCTTTGTGGCATGCTCCATTACTGTCCCGAGAGGAGGCTCGTAATTATGGGTATAGCTATGCCCAGCAAAGAGCCTATAAAACCTCCAGACTGTTTCACCAGTTTCTTCTTGGTAATGAGTGAGGCCCTTTTATTACTGAGCTTCTTGATAAGAGACCTCTTCTTCTTCAGAACCTGTAACTGACTCCTTGATATAGGGACGTTGCCTTTTAGGGTATTTAGGGCAATTTCAGAAATGGCAGACACTAAGTCGTCAGAAGCAGCGCACAGGATGGCCTTTCGGTGCTGGGGACTGGCTGTAACAAGCATTTTCAGGAGAGCTAAATTGCGGCGTAGGCGGGCCGACATGGTCAACACCTTGTATTATAAGGGGTAGGATTGTAAATGTCTCTAAAAGTCATTAGCGCTGCTTTTTATAAGCACGGGCCTTGGGCTTAGGGGTGTAAGCGACTGGTAGCTCTGGGGCAAATATATCAGCCCTCAGTCTATAGTCTTCTAGAGTTTCATTTTTTAAGTCAACCAGCAGGTAGCCGTGGGGTTTTGCTGTAGCGTCGTTAAAGGCCTCCATGAAGAAGTGTGTGTTTCCTGGGTACATCTGTTTAGCTATGACTGATATTTGTTGTTTGTCCCGGGGGTTTTTAAATAAAACAAGGTATGAAGCGTTGAGAGCTATAGACCTGCTGTTCTTGCCCTTGTAAAACAAGTTCTGCACAATGTAGCAGATGCTTAGATTACGATGATGCGAATATTGAGTAAAAGCTCTCTCTAACTCCGGATGATCCCCACCTTCACGCATAAGGTCATCGACAATTATCATGTTTACAAGGGCCGGTGGTAGTAACTCATCATCGTTGAGATTATCTGGTATGCCTTCTATAAATCTGATATGGGGGAAACGACTGGCCAGGTCTGTATAAAGAGCTTGCCAGCATGAATAAAGCCATACAATGTTATTAGGGGTTTGGGATAAAACATCGGCAGCATTTTCTAAGAGCTTTTTTATAAAGTAGCTCTTACCACAGTTTGAGGGCCCTGCTAACACGCATGCGAATGGATGTTGTAATCTGGTGTCCATGGTGTGGGGTCTGTATCTCTAATGAGGCTAATAACCATACGGCAGTGTTTTATAGTCAGCAGTCAGGACCCTTTTATCAAAAACAACGCGTAATGTCTTATGTAAGGGTTGGGTTGTAATTTCCCACTTCTTTTTGGACCTGACTATACACGGCTGGTTCACAACTATGGTTTTAGCATTTTCACAATTGTCGGCGGCAGCGTATTCGTGCACCAGATTCTTCAGACTGTCAAAATTGATTTTTAGGGTGTTGCTGACATTTAAGGTTATGCCTTTGACCTTCATACACACTTTGTTCTTGTTTGTGCGGTAGGAGTAGGTTTTAGGTCCGGATGACGCGTATTCTATTATATGCTCATCCTTATCGAGTTCGCTGGTCAAATTACCCAGATAATCCCCAAGAGGAGGGTCTTCATCCCCTGGTTTACTCAGAAAAATCACTGAGTCGGTATCGTGATACAAGCAGCGGTCCTGGAGTTTGTCCATAACCTTGTAAAGTTCTAGACGGGCGTGGGCGGTGGTGAAGCACGCTATGAAGATGTTGATGTTGTTACACGTTGTGGGGTACGCTTTTGTGTATTTCCAACACACAGCTGCGGTCTCGTCATCGATAAACCCGCAGCTGGACACCTCGTAACATGGGGCAAACAGGTACTTAAACAGCTCATCAGGATCGGTTATTAAGGTCGTATTTGACAGGTTTGTACGCTGTGCGAATTTTCCCCATAAGGAGTTGAGGCAGAGCTTGGCTAACTGTCGGCGGGCAGGGTTGACCTCTATCAACTGGGGTCGTAAATGGATACCTTCGTGAGCGTAGTAGTCATCGATGTATTTCTGCTTTGCATCCTGACTAGTACACCATTCGGGATACCCTGAGGCCTCCTGCTTGACTCTGAGAAACATATTAATGTATGGGGCAAAGAGGCATGTCGTGGTCCTCTGAAAATGCCATACCTCATGTATCCTACCGAGCCTGTAACCTTTCTCTAAGGCTGCTTCTACCTCGATGCTGCACCAGGTCCCTGTGAGCATCCTTTGTTCATCGGTGTGTCTACAATCGTCAACCTCTTTAAGCACCGCACATGTGCGACAGAGGGGGAACATCAGTTTACCATCGACTCGGTATGGTAACACCGGAAAGTAAAGCTGTCGTGGAGGATAGATTTCACATTTGACTAGCCCAAAGTATTCGGATATGGGTTTAAAATCTCTATATATGATGGTGGGGTGTCCTAAGGGGTATACCTTCATTTTGTTCACAAATGGGTACAGACTGGTGAAATCATAGTAGTGTATTTTCTCACCCTCACCCACGGCCCTGTACAGTTGTATGGCATTTGTATGACCCCCGAATAAGGCATCGCGCGGTTCCAGGGGTTCTGGTAAATCACGACTCTGAAGGAAAGAGCAGAGCGCTGTGTCGGTTGTTAACATCTCTAGCCACTCATGCTCCCAAAGAACCCTCATAGCAAAGCCACATTTTTCAACATACTGAGCCTTCAACAGCGTACGTCTGTGTAAGTGTTCAAATTTGACACCCATCAGTCTGTTAAACTCATGGGGTTTGTAACACTGGGGGCAGCCGTGGTAAAAGCAGCCATTGTATTCAAAGGCCGTCGGCACCCCCTTAATTACAGCGTACCCATCCAGATAATAGGGACCCACACGGTATTCACCACCCTGTAAGGCGTGTTGAATATGTACGTCTTCCTTCTCAGAAACGTACATGAGCCACCGGATCGAGGGGTTGAATATCGTTTCTGTTTGCCATTATAGAGGTCTACCGGCACTAGAGCAATACTTTTTGGTCTTAAAAACATATGCTTGTAGATGGACATACACATGGAGGCCAATGTGATGTTTTGAAAAGGGTCTATGTATTCGACAGCCTTCGGCATTTCAGGTGTATTGGGTTTCAAGACCCTGACTTTCTTTGTCATTTGAGGCTTCTTGGGTTTCATGATCCTGACTTTCTTTGTCGTTTGAGACTTCTTGGGTTTCAGGATACTGACTTTCTTAGTCATTTCCACCACATCTCTGAAGAGGTTGCACGCTTGTCGTAGGATCATTACATCAGCCTGACAATAAGCTTTCAACTCTGTTTGAAAATGAAACTCCTTTTCACGGTTTTCAGAGTACCATTCTAGAAAGCTCTCCTTCTCGGATGGCATCATATATTCAACCCCGTAACTGTCAGGAGGTGGCATGGGGCCCACATAATTCTGGTTCGCCCAGGTGTTAAAAAAGTGTGGAAAATAACCTTTACAACCGGGGAATCCAAAGGCTTTTGGTAGCTTGCTCAATTTCATAGGTAGGAAATTCAGGGTGTCTATAAACCTTATTTGTAACCGAGCGGCTGTTAACAACATCAGCTTGGACCCCTGAGTGATGAGTTCTACTTGGACCTTTTCACGAATCATATTTTGTAAAATAAAGAATGAGTCGTATGCTTTTGAGTTGTGGGCCAACATGGTATACCCTTTGAATTTGGTTTGAATGAAAGTGTTAAGGAAATCACCAACGCACGTTCTGCCTTCAAACTCCCAGCTGTCGTCGGAAGTTAGATGGTGTGCGTAAATATAGTTAGGTTGGTGTACTCCCGTCTCTTGTGTGCACTCTATATCAAACACTATGTATGCTTCGGTTTTGGTCTGGGGTCTGCCTTTAAACATGTAGCACTGATGATTGGTACCAGCCTCAAAAGACGTCTGACACCGTGGGCATTTCATACCTCTGCATTTGTGATCTGTTGCCACATACCGACCACACTCAAAGCAATCCATTTTAGGGCTGCATTTAACAGCTTTCTTATGGTTGCTCAAACAGTCTTGAGAGCGACAAAACATCTTACAGGTGCGACACCTCACCTTCAGGGCAGCGTCTACGACGCAACCGTCCCTCCGGCACATCTTACAATGCATTTCACACTGATGACGGTCCTTACTGTTGTACATATGGTCACAATGTGTGCACACGTACTTGACACCCAGAAAACTTTTAAGGTTCAAGATACCGTAAAAGTGATTTTCATGGTGAAGGACATATACGGTCTTGTTTCTCACACGGTCCCCTGTTGTAAAGTACTTCCAAGAGCCGCTGTGATAAAGAACTTTCACCGTCACAGAGAAATAGTTCTCAAAAAGACCTATGTCACCAAAGCCGACCATGCGGTCTGGTGGTATTTCAAGAACCTCGTGGGCTTCAGCCGCTCTAGACATGATGGCAGCGTCGGTGGTGTTGCTCCCCATCAACAAACCTACGATGCTGGCCGCCAGACAGATATTGGATGTGTCGTTGTTAAAGTCGAGCAGCCACCGCTGTTTCTTACCAATTATCTGACTGTATAGCACACTCTTTAAAGGTCTTGAAACACCCCCCTCACGACCCCGTACAATGAGGGCTATGACACGGAAAGTACCGTAGGCGACTAGTTCAGCCTTGCTCTGTAAAAGCCTCGAAAGGTTTTCTAAAAATTCCACGGCGTCAAACACATCTCGGGACCTCTGTTTGGTGAACAAAGGACTGTCAAAACCCTGCCCCTGGAAGCGTAGTTGGAAAAAATCATTAGGCCCCACAACGCGTAACAACCTTTCTATGAGCGTTTGCACCGCCTGATGTATAGCTAAAACACCGTGATCGGAGGACCTTATCTGGTGGAGGTTGGTAAACCTAAACTCCTCGTAGTGCTCGGTGGCATTAAATCTCTCTACATCCCGCCTGTAGCTTCTAATGCTCTCTAAATAGACGACCTCTGAATCCTCATCTTGAGGGATTTGACTTGTTGGGGAGCTTACTGCTGTATCATTTTGGGGGTTCTGGTTTAGTAGGGTCTCTGGGGGTCTTTTAAGCACACGTGTAGCACATATTCGGGCTTTCTTTAATTTACTTATTAAAAGCCGTCGCTGCTTGGCGCTATTAGCCCACTTTTGTTTTTTACGGGACCAGGCTTTTCTAGGTAACCGTCCCCCTCCTATCTGAACAGTAGGGGATGTGTCTATGTGCGCTGTACTCATGGAGGCCTCTGCTACATGCCCACCCCTCGACCCCTCTATGTGTTCCGGGTGGCGAAGTGTTGGCGCTCTACCACCAACATCATTCAATTGTCCGTCCCTAGGACAGTTCTCTCCTACACTTACGTATTGGGGGGTGGATGGCATCGTGGTATGACTCTGCGTGCATGGTTCTATGTACTTTTTACGCTGGAGTATGCGTAAGAAGCGCAGGGACTTTGTCAGTACTGTTTGGACCTTACTGCTATATTTTGATGTGTGGGTTTTTTTATTAGAACCGTTGGCATGGGGTTTCTTTAGGGTATGGTGCTGTCCTAGTCACGCCTGTATACGCCCTATGGCTGATCCCGCTTCCTGGCACGTATTGAGGATCAGCCTTTTACACATGTCAACTCTTTGCAGTATCCTCTGCTGTGCCTCCACCATGGACCTGTCGCCGCTACCCCCCAACCCCATTTTTAAGGTTGCGGTTTTCGCTTGGCGTTTTAGCTTTCTGACAGCCATTTGTATATCCTTTACATGCGCATCTAGTACCGGATTTGGGTCTACAGCGTCGTATTGTGGAGGGTTAGGTATGAATATGGTGTTTGGCTGTATAACAGCCTTTAACACCACAGGGGTCTCTAATGGTCCTTCATCCCCAACACCATTCTGTAACTGAGGGCCTGGGGGATCATAGAAATAGGATCCCAGTGCGAACACCCCGGGGCATTTGGGAAAGGCGCCTCACTAAATGTCACCCCCGTACTATGAATTGACCAGTCGTCCCACCCTGTACTGTCAGTGTTGTATGTTATCGGGGGTGTTGCGGAGCTTACACTGGACGCGGGGCTGGTTGGGTCGTAAGCTCCCTGAGGGGTGATAGGGGACATAAGGTCCGGGGAGTGTAAATGACTGTCGAAATAATCGAGGGTGGTAACGGCTAAGGTATTGTCAGGGCCGGGGATTGGTGCATGTGTAACAGGGGTCTGCAAAACCCCCTTGTATGTGCTAGAAGGCCCCTCGGGCGCTGCTTCTGAGGGTTTATCAAGTTTGTCTACCATACTTGCCAGTGTATTGAGACAGCTTTTGCTGATGGTATACGCGCCTCCTAGGGGCTGCCCTTTTCCAGACCAGGGACCCCTAAACCCTTCAGTAACGCCTATAGAAGGTTTTGAGGTCTGTTCTATGGGGCATTCCTCTACAGACGTCGCTAATTTATTTGAAACTATAGAGGTCGTCATAGGATGGGAAGGGTCCTGTGGTGTAGCAGGTTTGTTTAAGGATCCTTCCAATGTTTCTACTTGTAACGCCTGTACCCCTTGCTTATTCTTAAGATCATTTCTTGAAAGCTTGTTGACTTTAGGGGTTTGAGTTTGTAACATAGCTTCCACACCAGGCGTCACAGCCGGGAGGCCCAAAGAGAGCACTGGGGTAGATGGATCGTTGCCCTGCTTAGCAACATTTTTTAATGCTAGATCTAAAGGTGTAGCTAGGGTCTCAGGGACCACCTGTTTCATGCTGAGGTCTAAAGGGGCTGCTTGGGGTTCCAGGACCAAAGACGGTTTCTTGAGGTTTAAAGGGCATGTCTGTGGTTCTGCGGCCATTTGCTTCTTCTTAAGTGTGGGCTTGTTTGAGCTTAGAGTTCCTTTTGAGGCTTTGAGAGGGTTCAGATACACATCGGATACGTCGGTTCGCTGTTGTATGTGGGTGTAGTATGTGTAGATCTTATTCTGGCGTACACGCCTACTCACTCCTTTTGCCGCAGACTCGGTGTTCAGAACGGACTTTGTTATATCCCTCAGCGGTTTTGTAGACCTCTTAGACTTATGCGTATCTTCGCCGTGGCTCTTTTGAACGGTTCCTAGAATGTAACATAAAAAATATATATTAGAAACAATAAGGCACATAAGATGCTTACAATACCCGCAGTAGTACACATGGTACTACATGGCTGTGCACCCCTTTGTTTGAGAGAATACAACCCAGAGAGTTCTTTTTTCACACCCTTTTTGTATAAAACACACCTTTTAGATGTCTTTTCACAGATCGTTTCTTTGCCCCAGGCCCTTCTTTAGATGTTGAAGATTTCCTTTTCACAGGTCTTTCTTTTGGTCGCTGCGCCGGCTCTTGCACAATCACTGCTTCCGTGTGTGACTCCATGGACCCTGTGAAGAAAAAATAATCAGATTTGCAGTATACAGCTGGCCTTAGTAACCCCCTCTACGGTGCGTTCCTATAGTTCACAACTACGACTTTTGGGGTCTAGACACCCCATGGCTTAGACCTTTTAAAGAAGCAGCGCCTTTCTGATTTACCTGTAAGAACGGGGCTATCCTGTACACATGGCGATGCGTCTTGACCACCCTTGGGACCTTCTATATCATCAAGAATCCATTGTAGTTCGGGATCCAGACCTATAAAACAACCCATACACGAGAACACCATTAGAAACACCTAACTTCTAAGATATATGTGAACAAAACGGCGTGGAACTATACACCTCAAAACACATGTACCTGTCTGTAGGGCTAGCATTTCAGAGTCTGTTAGGATTAATTCCGGCATGTCCTGCGTCTGGATAAATAAAAACGATTGTTTTAAAACCACACTTCATAAACATAATATTACAAGTTCATACATTCACCTTAGAAAGCTCCAATACACAACGCAGAGAGACAGACACCCTTACACAACGTCTACAACGTCTACATAAAATAGTACCTTGGAATACAGGCCCCTGATTATGGGTGTACAAACTGTAGACATGACCCCAGCTAAACATCCTGGTTAAAGTTTGGGATAACATAAAAATCTAAATTGAAAACAAAACTCAGCCATTTATTTTACCCTGGAAGCAGATGCACCAATAATATAGGCAGCTGGTACCTTTAGAATAAATAAGCCCTTAAAACTAGGGGCTGCCATTTGCGTTTAAAAAAATAAAAACACACACACACACCCACACACACACACACACACTTTTTGCATGAAATGTTTCTACCAGTGTATCCAAATATATGATACAATAAGTACCAGCATCAGTACTACGGGCTCTGGCATGGGGTTGGTAGATGCATAAGGTAGGACTATTGGCTTTGTCACTGGTTGTTAGTTGCATAAGATAAATAAGCAGCAACTATAACGTGTAAATAATATTGAAAAAGCTTCCATTTAAAGCCCTGGTGCCACACCGACAATACTGCTGCTTAAAGCCACTGGGGCAGGCTCGCAATGCCCCATGGGTCTCGCTCAATACTGCTAACGCTGCTTTTTTGTGCTTTCACCCGTCTTAGAGCCCCGGCATAACCACCCTGCATATTGCATCATTGGGGAATCCCTACCTGGAGCTTCCCCTCCGCGTTTGACAAGGAAGACCCTCCCATCCGTGATGTCATCAATGGGAGGAGTCCCCGTGATGATGTCACGGCTGGGAGGGCCTCCCTTCGGCAAACGCGGAGGGGAAGCTCCTGGCAGCCATGATACTGCCGCCATCGTAACCCTCGTGGTGGACCCGGAAAACGCCACCTCCAACTGGCCCCAGAGCAGCGCCGGTGGTAAGCGGGCTCTGGGGCCTTATTTAATTACTTATTTATTTTTTACAACGGGGCCTCACGCCCCGTACACCCAGGCGCCATCCCTACCCCCACCGCCAACAACACAAACAGCCCGGAGCCCCGCATGAAGCACAGCGGAGCTCCGGGACCTTTATTTTTTTAAAGCGAGGCCTAGCGCACACCGGCGCCATCCTTGCCCCCACCCCAGCCCGCACAAGAGCCCCGGAGCAGCGCCCTTTGCAAGCGGGCTCCGGGACCTTTATTTAAAAAAAAAAAAAAGGGCCTCAAGCCCCTGCGCACCATGGCGCCAACGGAACCCCGACCACAGCCCGCACAAGATCCCCGGAGCAGCGCCCTTTGCAAGCGGGCTCCGGGACCTTTATTTTTAAAAAAAGGGCCTCAAGCCCCTGCGCACCATGGCGCCAACGGAACCCCGACCACAGCCCGCACAAGATCCCCGGAGCAGCGCCCTTTGCAAGCGGGCTCCGGGACCTTTATTTTAAAAACGGGCCTCAAGCCCCTGCGCACCTTGGCGCCAACGGAACCCCGACCACAGCCCGCACACGACCCCCGGAGCAGCGCCCTTTGCAAGCGGGCTCCGGGACATTTTTTTTTTTTAAAAAGGGCCTCAAGCCCCTGCGCACCTTGGCGCCACCGGAACCCTCGCCCCAGCCCCACAAGATCCCCGGAGCAGCGCCCATGGCAAGCGGGCTCCGGGGCCTTTAATTTTAAAAAGCGGGGCATCAAGACCCTGCGCACCCAGGCGCCATCCCTACCCCCACACCGAGCGCACAACAACACAAACAACCCCGGAGCACCGCATGGAGCTCAGCGGGCTCCGGGGCGTTTATTTTTTTCTTTTAAACGCTGCCTCATGCCCCCAGCACACCCAGGCGCCACCGGAACCCTCGCCCCATCCTCACAAGATCCCCGGAGCAGCGCCCATGGGAAGCAGGCTCCGGGGCCTTTAATTTTAAAAAGCGGGGCCGAGCGCCCCACAAGGAGCCCAAATACGCCGGACCCTCACCCCAGCCTCACAGGCACCCGGAGCGCCGCATGGAGCACAGCGGGCTCCGGGGTCTTTAATTTTTTTAAAACGGGGTATCAAGCCCCTGCGCACATGGGCGCCCCCGGAACCCTCGCCCCAGCCTCACAAGAGCCCCGGAGCAGCGCCCATGGCAAGCGGCCATCTGAGACCAATAACCCTGGAGCACCGCAAGGACCGCCGAGGGCGGCCTCACCATGGCGCAGCTGGGAAATCACACGTTTGACCCATGCCTCTGCAGAGCCTCAACCCCGGGTGGTGAGTACAAAGTGGTATTATTTATTTATTTTATTTGTAAAACGTATACTACATTTGAATGTCATTAAATCTACAGTTCATGTAAAATGTTTCTATACCAGGTTAAAGTGTTAAGGCTGTTTCACTGTGCATACTCCAAACCCTTAGTGGTATTCACTCTTAAATACGCGTATAAAACGTTCTACACTGTATTTAAAATGGCAGAATTGTTCACATTAAGCACCCTACCAACCCTCCTTAAACATTAATTAAAACATTGTAAACACCTTCATGCCTTGCGTTAAACACCCTTTAAAAATGCAACGCTGTTCATTTATATACAGGCATCAACATATTAAATAAGCCCATACACTCTTAAGCCTGTAACACAGCCCCTTATTTACGTACCTCCATTAATGTGTAGCAGGCCGCGTCGATCTGGGAGAAGCTGCTCTGGTCCATTGATGGGTTTAAACTTTGGGGCTGATGGGCCGGTGCAGCAAAGGTCGCTCCTAATGGGTTTTTGAATGGCTGATTGTGTCGGCGCTCTAAAGTATGGTTTTTATACCTGGCAGGGCATGATAATTGGAAGGAGGACCCTTTACGGAGGGGAGTGTTTAGAATCTTGTAGTACGTGTCATTATTGGTAATAGAGCATTGTAGTGAGGGTCAATATTGGGACCGTTTTCTGACCAGCGCCCTGCTTTGTTAGATGGCTCTTTGACATCTGATAATTAAACCTTGGGCCTGTTGGGGGATGCGCTCCTGGGAAGGATGGTCGGATGTTTTATAAAGAACCCCTGTACTCTACAATTTAAGATGCGTGGGAAGCTTGGGACTGGCTGATTAGTTTTGCCTGTTCTCAACGGTGCTCTGGCAGGGTAACTGGCCTTTTGTTCTTGTGTTTTCACGTTGTGACTTGTGAGCCTAATGGGTAGTTTTCTGCCCCCAGCTACGACGGGGATGCATTTCAAAATGCAGCATCTGCTTCTAAAGAAAGACCCTTTTAAAAAAAACTCTGCACCGTAAACCCTTGTGTTAGACAGCCCCAGATGTCCCGGGGCTGGTGGGGGCTTAGGGATGCCTGCTCAGACGGCAACTGCCAGCACCGCGGCCCTCGGTTTTAAACAGACACACACACATGTCACTTTTGGGGACACACGTCACTTTTAAGGACACGGCGAAGGGATGGGGGACCTGTCACTTTTAAGGACACAGCGTGGGGAGGGGGGACCTGTCACTTTTAAGGACACACGTCACTTTTAAGGACACAGCGAGGGGAGGGGGGACCTGTCACTTTTAAGGACACGTCACTTTTGGGGACACAGCGAGGGGCGGGGGACCGGAGGGGGACCTGTCACTTTTAAGGACATGAATGGTGATGAATGGTATCCGCTTATACTACTAATGATAATTATAATGAGGTCATTTGCTTTTTCTACGTTTTCACTCTTGGGATTTCGTTAAGAGACAGCTAGACTTTCAGATATGACAGTGCATTACTGTGCATTATGGACCCGTTGCCCACTGTTTACTGACAGATATTTCAAGTTATTGAAGTATAAGGCAGGGTAGCTAACCGTTGCATGGTTTTTCACCAACAAACAACTAAAATCCAAGCAGACCGACATGACCTAACGCACAATGAAGAGATACCCTGTACATCCGGAAATTATCAACATCAACTCACCAACCATCACAAACTCAATAATCAAATACCTCACACGTGTTAAAAGTCTCCTTGATAAGGTTAAAAGGGAAGCAATCCTCAAAAAGCCAAGGTCTAGAAGGCAAACACATTTATGATCCAAGAAACACACCTTATGGGAAACAAATGCAGTGCCTTCGAAATATGGTTTTACAACTGCCTACAATGCACGCTTAGTGCAGGGCTCTCTAGGGGTTGTGATCCCACCACCTCCCACTGAAAATCGAACTCACATGGACCAATAGATTCTGTGTTATATAATGATTGCTGGCACTCTCTATAGCAACCCAGTTACACTGCTCTCAATGAACAAGTTACTTACCTTCAGTAACGATATATCTGTAAGAAACATTAGTAGTGATAGATTCCTTACCTTAGAATATCCCCAGGCATCAGACTGGATCTGGAAAGTTTGTCAGCAGTACCCCTGCGTGTCGGTAGGTGGCGTTGTGCGGCTCCGCGTCCGTCGTTGGCGTCGTGGTCGCCGAGATGACGTCGCGGGCGCTACTTAGACGCCGCCCACGCGCGCTGACGTCAGTTCTGTACATGACTTCCCACGCCAGGAACGCAGAGCCATGCAAGATACTGACCACTGGTGCCTTGAAACTAGGGCCCTGAAAGGGATGACCTTAAACCTAGAAATCAGTTCGCAGAACGGGGAGGATGGGTGGGGCGGTAAGGAATCTATCACTACTAATGTTTCTTACAGATATATCGTTACCGAAGGTAAGTAACTTGTTCATCTGAAAGAAACACATAGTGATAGATTCCTTACCTTAGAATAGATAGCCCAGCAATAGCAACCCCGGTGGTGGGTCTGCGAACCAAGATCACACCAGAAAGTCACGGAGAACAGAACGGCCATAGAAGCCGTCTCTCCGGACTTGGCTGTCCAGGCAATAATGCTTAGTAAACGTGTGCAGCGAGGCCCACGTGGCTGCCTGACAGATTTCTTGCAGGGGGACACCACGTCCCAATGCAGTAGTGGCTGCAGTAGCTCTGGTGGAATGAGCACGCAGTCCCACCGGAGGTTCTTTTTTAGCCAAAGAGTAACAGGCTTTGATACACAAGACGACCCAGCGGGAGATAGTCCTCTTGTGTAACGCCCGACCTTTCTTGGTGCCAACGTAGCCAACAAGAGTTGGTCATCAACCCCGAACTGTTGCGTGCGGTTGAGATAAAATGAGAGCGCACGTTTTGGGTCCAGCCGGTGGAGCCTCTCTTCCTCTCTGAAAGGATGCGGAGGTGGAAAGAAGGTGGGCAAGGTAATAGTCTGCCCAATGTGAAAGGCCGTAACAACTTTTGGCAAAAAGGAAGGTCGGGGCCTGAGCACAACCTTGTGCGGATGGACTGATAGGAAAGGAGGCCTACAAGAAAGAGACTGGAGCTCACTCACTCGCCTAGCGGAGGTGATGGCCACCAGGAAAGCAGTCTTCAAGGTCAAGAGACGAAGAGGACAGTTGTGAAGTGGCTCAAAGGGAGCGCACATCAAGTATGTAAGAACCAGATTCAAGTCCCACTGTGGCATCACGAAAGGAATAGGAGGAAAAAGGTGCATAATGCCTTTGAGAAATATATTTACAACAGGGGACTTGAAAAGAGAGGGCTGATCAGGGAGCCTGAGAAAGGCCGAAATAGCAGAAAGATAGCCCTTGATAGTGCCCAGAGCAGAGCCCTGCTGGGCCAAAGAAAGAAGGAACAAAAGGACTTCTGAAAGAGGGGCAGAAAGGGGATCCACAGCCTTTGCTGTGCACCATGCCACAAATTTGTTCCACCTGCAGGCGTATACCAACTTAGTGGAGGGACGCCTGGCTGCCAAAATGACATCACAAACTTCAGGAGGCAAGTCGAAAGGAATCAACTGCCGCCGCTCAATCTCCACGCAAAGAGGTGGAGGCTGGACAGGTTCGGGTGGAGGACCGACCCCTGCTGCTGCGACAGAAGATCCTACCGAAGAGGCAGTCTGATCGGAGGATCGATGCTCATACTGAGTAGCTCAGGATACCATACTCTTCGAGCCCAGTCCGGGGCCACAAGGATAACTTGTGCCCGGTCGCACCTGATCTTCTTCAGCACTCTGGGCAGAAGTGGTATAGGCGGAAAGGAGTACAACAGACCGCAACTCCACTCGCGACAAAAAGCGTCGCCGAGCGAGTGCCGCCTTGGAAATTCCAACACGCAGAACTGATGACATTGCGCGTTCTCTTCGTGGCGCATAGATCTAACCAAGGCTCTCCCCACTGCTGAAAGAGACCTTGTGCCACCTCCGTGTGAAGACGCCATTCGTGATCCAGCATGCACCTGCGGCTGAGTTCGGCCGCCCTGGCGTTCAGAGAACATGCCAGGTGTTGAACCACCAGGGACATGCCCTGATGTTCCAGCCATGTCCAGAGATGCAGAGCCTCCTGACAGAGGGTCCACAACCCCACCCCGCCTTGCTTGTTGCAGTACCACATGGCGGTGGTGTTGTCTGTGAACACCTGCACTACTCTCCCCTTGACAGAGGGAAGGAATGCCTTCAGTGCAAGCCGTATCGCCCGAAGCTCCAGAAGGTTGATATGGAGCTTGGACTCCGCCGGTGACCAGAGGCCTCTGATCTCCGCCTCTCCCATGTGGCCGCCCCATCCCAGGAGGGACGCATCCGTCACCACTGTAAACTCCGGTTGGGGAAGGGAGAGGAATCTGCCTTCGACCCAATGCCGGTTCGTGAGCCACCACTGCAACTGTCGTGCAGTGCCCTCCGAGATCTGGACGTGATCGGACAGGTTCCCCTGATGCTGCGCCCACTGGAACTTCAGGTCCCACTGCAGAGCCCGCATATGCCATCTGGCAGGAGCGATCAGCAGGATGCAGGAGGCCATGAGGCCCAGCAGCCTCAGAGTCACTCTGACCGAAACCCGGGACAAGGGCTGAAAGATCGGAATCAGAGCCCGAATATCCCGGACTCGCTGTTCGGGAGGATAGACCCGAAACTGCGCCATATCCATAACCGCTCCGATAAAAAGGAGCTTCTGAGAGGGAATCAGGTGCGACTTCGGCACGTTGATGGAGAACCCCAGCAAGTGCAGGAGGTCGGCCATAGTCTGGAGGTGGGAGATGACTGCCTGGGGCAAGCCCACCTACAACAGTCATCGAGATAGGGGAAGACTGAAACCCCTGATCTGTGCAGATGAGCTGCGACCACTGCCATCACTTTCGTGAACACCCTAGGGGCGCTGGTAAGGCCAAAAGGGAGCACGGTGAACTGAAAGTGCTCGTGGCCTACCGTGAACCGCAGGTAACGCCGGTGGGCTTGCAGGACTGGGATGTGGAAATAGGCATCCTGCAAGTCTAGCGCTACCATCCAGTCTTGTGGATCGAGAGCAGACAAGACCTGAGCCAGAGTGAGCATCTTGAACTTCTCTTTGCGGAGGAAGCGATTGACGTTCCGGAGGTCTAAGATAGGACGCAGGCCCTTGTCCTTCTTGGGTACCAGAAAGTAGTGGGAATAGCAACCACGACCTACTTCTGGCGTCGGAACGCGCTCGATGGCCCCCTTGGCCAAGAGGGCCGCAACTTCCTGCTGAAGAAGCACCAAGTGATCCCCCGACATGCGGTGGTACTGAGGTGGCATGGGTGGAGGGGTAGTCTCGAAGGGGAGGGAGTAGCCCCTCCGGACTATCTCTAAAACCCACCTGTCCGAAGTGATGGTGCGCCAGTGGGGGAGGTGATGGCGAAGCCTGCCGCCCACTGGCGTTTGATGGGCCTGAAAGTTCAGACTAGGAAGGTTTGGAGGCAGTGGTGGCCGGGGTGGAGGTGGACTGACCCGCCCGCTGGCCCCTTGGTCCGACACGGCGGAACCCACATCCGCGCTGGGATGGTTGCTGCGCAAGCCTGTGGCTCTGTTGCGAACGCTGCGGGGCACCCCTTCCGGTGCCACGAAAGGAGCGAAAAGCAGAAGGCGGAGGAGGGCAGACTGCAGAGAGTCCCAAGGACTTGGCCGTAGCCCGTGAGTCCTTAAACCGCTCCAACGCGCTGTCCGCTTTGTCGCCGAAGATGCGACGGCCATCAAAGGGCATGTCCATAAGTGAGTTTTGGACATCCCCCAAAAATCCAGTTGTCCTCAACCAGGCGTGGCGTCGAACGGCCACCGTCGTTGCAATCGATCTGCCCAGTGAGTCGGCGGTGTCTAGGCCACAACGAATCATGAACTTAGCTGCGTCTCTCCCCTCTGCAACAGCCTGGGAGAGAGCTGTCCGGGCCTCCTCCAGACACTGGGGCAGCACTTGTGCCACCGTATCCCACAGAGAGTGGGAATAACGGCCCAAGAGGCATGCGGTGTTCACGGACCACAGCGCAGAACTGGCGGAAGAAATTTTTTTCTTTACGGACTGATCCAGTTTCTTGGATTCCCTATCCCGGTGGTGCGGAAGGGAAGGCGGTCGGGGAAGCAGAGGCTTGGACAACCAAGCTCTCGGGGGTGGGATGTTGGGAGAGGAAAATGGGGTCACCCGGAGCCGGGCGATGGCATCGGGCCACGTTCCTATCCACAGGAGCCCTTGTGGTGGGCCTGGACCAAGTGCCCAAAAGAACGTCAGAAAGGGCTTCATTGAAGGGAAGCAGCGGCTCCGCAGAAGTAGCTGCTGGCTGAAGTACCTCTGTCAGGAGGTTAGTCCTGACGGCCACAGTAGGGAGCACGAGGTGTAGGGCCTCGGCCGCCCTACGCAACACCACAGCATAACTAGCACCCTCCTCCGTAGCCACGGTAGGAGGAGACAGCATGCCAAGGTCTGGTGAGGTATCCAGACCACTGGCGTCCCCCAACTCCTCAGCCCAGTCCTGTTCAGACTTGCAAGCAGCTGCGAGAGGGTCCTCAGACCCCTCCCAGTCCTCCCCTACCTCCTCAGGCTGTTCAACAGGCCTAAAATAAGGAGCAGGGACATGGGGATAGAAATCCCCGAGCAACGTCGAGAACGGCATCGATCGACGCCGTGTCCACTTCGGGGCTGAAACCGGGGTTGACGTCGTCCCGAGGAGCGGGCGGCGTCAGAAGTGGTGCCGATGGGGTCGACGCCGGTGGAGGTGTTATAAGGTCAACCGGCGTCGACCGGGATCCAGGCCTGGATCCAGGGGGGTCCTGCGGCGCCGAGGCCGGAGCCGACAGCGACGCCGGAGCCACCGGCGAAAACCCCCAGTCGGGACCGCGGGGCCCGAAGGCGCACCAGTGGGACCCGACGGCCCAAAGAGGCGAGCCATGGCTGACAGGAATTCCTGTATTTGGGCCGGAGTCGCCTACGGACCCGGGAAGGGCGGGTAGGCCGACGGCGACTGCACAGGCTCCGCGGGGAAGGCACCACCCGCACAATCAGCCGCGTCGCGCAACCGGCAAGGGGAAGTCTGAGAACGAAGGCATTTCTTCGACTTCTTGTGCTTCGCCTTACCTGACCCCGAGTGCGAAGACTTAGATCCCGAAGACCGATGGTGATGACTCCGCGCACGGTCCCTCGACCGCCCACGGGACCGGGACCGGGACCTCGAACGGCGTGGAGCCGACTGCCGGGCTTCCAGCAACTTTCGGGACCGATCCCGCAAAGTCTTTGGCGCCATGGCCCGGCAGTCGGGGCGCGACTTGGGGTCGTGGTCGCGCGCCAGGCAGAAAAGACACACACCGTGCGGGTCCGTCACCGACATCATACGGTGACAGTCCCCGCAGGACTTAAAACCGGGCATCCTAACTGCACCAGAAGTCGAAGACTTGATGAAAAACAAAAAGCCTCAAAAAGTCAGTCAAAAATTGACTGGGGGTTCCTGCTCTTCCCGGATCTGCGCTTGCTGGCGCGGAAAAAGAAAGAACTGACGTCAGCGCGCGTGGGCGGCGTCTAAGTAGTGCCCGCGACGTCATCTCAGCGACCACGATGCCAACGATGGAGGCGGAGCCGCACGACGCCACCTACCGACGCTCAGGGGTACTGCTGATGAAAACTTTCTGGATCCAGTCTGACGCCTGGGGATATTCTAAGGTAAGGAATCTATCACTATGTGTTTCTTTCAGATTTACATACCTCCACCGTTAAGCTCTGCCCTACTGAACGACATAGGCACCCTACATAGGCCTTACAATCACAAGAGATTTCAACAGAATGACAGACCATCATTGACTGCACCCCCCCGCCTCACCCCACCTCCCCCCCACCTCTTCCCCACTGGCGACATTCATCTCTGCAGTGGACTACGAGATATATGGCAACACTATCTAGGGCCCATAAGTCCTTTGCTCGACTTGATTACTTCTTCAACCCCCAGCGCAAGACCTTGACTTCATTGCTTATGTGTCAGGGGTTTATCTGATCATGCCCCCTTGGAGATCCCAAAACGAAGCATTTCCCCTAGTATGGAAACTAAGCCAGAGGTGGATGACCAAACCAGATTTTTGAGACTTGTTACATTGCAGCACTACACAATACTTTCAGACTAACACAGGCTCTGTATATTCCGCCCCTCCTGTGGGAGTCATACAAGACAGTATTGTGAGGTGACAGTCAGTGATTTAGCGTTTAAAAATCCTTGTGGCTAGTGCAATTGGAAGCAGAGGTACAAATGGTCAAAAAGGCTGCTAGAAGTGATCCCACTGAAGATGAGAGACAACATCTTGCACAAGCCACACTGAGGTATAGGCAGGCCATGTCAATGAGCCGAGAAAGATAGGACTTGCATCTGAAAGTCAAATATATGACCAAGGAAATAAGATGGGCAAACGGCTTCACTGGCTGAGCCTCAGAGATGAGACAGTTAGACAGGTACACCTTATATGTGACAGCAATAGGGAGTCCCTCATTATACCGTAAGACAAAGTCAACACCTCTGCATATTATTATAGCACCCCGTAGAGTCATACATCATCTACCACAATCAGTGGCTATCTCAGATTCCTAGACAGACTGACTCACAAAGATAAACAAAAAAAATATTTGAAAAAGATATAATGGATAAAACTTTAGAGGCCATCTAACAATTGGCATCTGATAAGACATCTGGCCCCAGTGGCTTCCCAACGAAATATTTGAAATGCCTAACAACCTCAGCCTCTCCTTAACCTATACACAGATGCTAGATCGTCTGGTAGGTTTCCCGAGGAATTTGGCGAAGCAAACAGCAGTAATCTTGAATCCTGATCACCTCACCGATTACTGTGTCTTTCACAGGCTGATCTCTCTCATTAATATTGATGCCAAAAGATGAGCAAAAGGTTTGGCCACTCACCTCTTCCACGTGATTCGAGAAATTATTCACATTTCTTAAATTTATTTTGGAGTTTTATATAGCGCTGGCATGACCCGAGGGTATCAGAGTGCTTTATAGCAATACATGTTCATAACCGATCACTCATGTAATCTCGTAACAGATAACTCATATAATCAGTACAGCTGAATTGAAACAAAACATATCACATTATAATCACGAGTTAGGAAGAAAAATAGCAGTGGTGGTGATTAGGACTTCTGGGTGAAGAAAGTACCGCTACTTGAGCTACAAGTTGAGGAGGTGATCCTTTAGATGTCGCTTGAAGCTCAAAAAGGAGGGGTTTGTCCTGAGATGTACTGGGATGGAGTTCCAGATGTTAGGGGCTTTGCTCGACAAGGAGCATGTCAGGGTTTTTTGCTTGTGTACTTTAGAAGGAATGAAGATTAGCTTCTTAGTCTTCTTGTTTGGCCTGCCTTTTTGAGTTTAGAGGTGAGGTATGCTGGTTTCCCCATGTAAAGGGCTTTGTGGGTTAGACAAGCAGATCTGAAGCTACAGCGAGCTTCAATTGGGAGCCAACTCAGTTCGTTCAAGGCAGGGGAGATGTGGTAATATTTTTTGATTGCAGTTACCATTCTGGCGCTGCATTGATGGGGTGCTAGATGGGCTTTCGCTGTTCCTGCGTGGCATTCCCGTCGTCTAGTCTGGACGGAACCAGCGCTTGTATGGCAGATTTGAAATCATTTTGCGGCAGGAAGGGCTTAATTTTGTTCAGAGGTTTCAGGACGTAGAAAGCATTCTTCTCACTGTTCATTATATGATCTTTCATAATCAGTTTGGGGCCCAGAGTTATTCCTAGAGATTTGACTGAATCAGCTAGGGTTAGATTGCAGTTAAGAGCATCTATGGAGTTTATCCATTCTTGCATCTGGGGGGATTGCTCCGTCTTTGAAATGAGAAGACTTTCTCTCTTGTCTTAGTCGAGTTTTAGATGGTTGCAGGATAGCCATTGTTGTATTTCTTTGAGGGTGGCATTTAGCCAGCGTACGTCCTCTAGTGAGATTTCCATGTAGAGCTGGGTGTCATCTGCGTATAGATGGTAGGGGATGTTTACTTGGTTGAGAATCACAGTGAGGGGTTTTATATTGAACAATGTAGGCAAGAGGACAGAGCCTTGGGGGACTCCCCGGTGATTGCTGCTGTGTCGGAGGTCAGATTGTTTATTTTTATTAGTTGAGAGCAGTTCGGTAGAAATTATGTGAACCAGCGTAGGACCACGCCATCTATGCTGATCTTTTTTTGGAGGGCATCTAGGAGATGCTTGTGATCAACCGTGTTGAAGTACGCCGATAGGTCTAGAAGTATGAGCAGGCAGCATCAGTCTGTATCCAGGGATTTGTGAAGGTCATCTACTATGTTCAGAATAGCTGTTTCCGTGCTGCATCATTTTCTAAAGCCAGATTGATGAGAATCCAGGAGATTGTTGTTGTCAATGTGTTGGTTTAGTTGAGAGAGAACACATCTCTCTAGAGTTTTGGCTAAGAAGGGGAGACTGGAGACAGGTCCGAAGTTATGGACGTTGTTCTGGTCTGCTCCCGGTTTTTTAACCAGTGGCGTTACTTGACTGAGCTTGAGGCAGTGTGGCACCACACCAGTCATCAGAGAGCGGTTTATAATCTTAGTCCAGATGGGGGTTAGGGCGTGGTTCTGTTTTTTTGCCAGGGAGGCTGGGAGGGGGTCTGCCAGGTGGGATGATGGTTTGAATGTAGCCACCAGAGCAGAAATGTCCGCCTCCAAGAGTGGGTTGAATACCTTCCCGCTTCTAGGAGTTGTGAGGGGCCCATGGATTTGATTCCACCCGTTGTTGTCCTTTGAAGGGATTGTTGATAGAGAGGCAGTGGAGAGGAAGGGGAGATTGTTATCTTCCTTTCTGGGAGGAAGGTTCTCATTGGTTGACTGGTTGTGATCTTTAAGGGAGAGCTCAATCTTCAAGATCTTATAATTCAAGAAGTTGGCGAAGTTGTCACACCATTTTTTGGAGGTCTGAGGGATTTTTAAGGGTGGTTTGGAGGTTTGTTTGATGATATTGAAAAGCTTTTTGGGACCATTTTTGGCCTTATCTAGAGTGTTGCGGAAGAAGGTGGCTTTTTCTTTCGTAATGTGCTTTTTTGTAGTTTCTGCATTCTCTCCCGAGTTGATCAAGGTGTGCTGTCGATGAATTTGCTCGCCAGAATCTTTCTGCCACTCTAAGCTGTCTTCTTTCAGTGTTTAGGTCTTTATTGAACCAGGCTCTCGAGGGTGCGTTTCTCACCCTTTTCAGTGTCATAGGGACTACATGGTCCAGTATGGAGGACATTGTTGAGTTGCAGTGGGTGGTGAGTTCGGTTGTTGAGAGGTTATTTGATGAGGGGGAGGAGAAGCAATCCCATTCTTCCTTCGAGGTCCGCTAGGGAAATTTGTCTTATGTTTCTAGCGCATTGGAGGGTTTTTTGCGTGCAAGTTGGGTGGTAAAGTGCTTTGTTGATATGGAATAGAACGATGTGATGATCTGACCAGTCGACAGGTAGGATGTTGTCGATAGTGTTTCTTCCTGAGCTATGATAGCATCCAGGGTTGAGCCTTTATTTTGGGTTTGACCTTTGCAGTGCTGTGAAAGGTCCTTACTGAGTGAGAGTTCATTTAATGATTGGATTAGAGTATTGCTATTGTCATTCCAGTGAAAGTTGAGGTCCCCTAGGAAGATGTTATTGGCACATGAGAGTGAGCAGTGTGTTTTCAGATCTGCAAGTTGTTCACCAAAGGAGAGTGTGTTGCCAGGTGAGTGGTAGAGTAGGTGTCAGATCATATTTGTGTTGTCTTTCATCCGTATGGTGGAACTGAGATATTCAAATGAGTTGTAGTTGAAGGTGTGTTTGCCCTACGTTGATGCTGTTCTTGTGAATGATGGCGATGCCTCTGCCGTGGCAGTCCTTCCTGTCTTTTCTGATGATTGAGAATCCTGGTGGGACTGACGTGTCCATGAATGGCTGTGAGGATTCATTTTGCCATTTTCCTGTGATGAATGGGATGTCAATATCATGGTTAAGGATGGCTTCTGCTAGTTCCGTTGCATGTTTGGTTGCGGACCTGCAGTTTAAGAGCATGCATTTGGTTTGTCTCTCGTTCTTAAGATCTTGAGGGGCAGAGGTTAGGGAGATATTGATGAGATGTGCTGGTGTTCTGATCGTGCTTGTTGGTGTGTGATTTCTTCTAAGACCTTGATAACCTGGATCTTGGATGAGGAGTTGATTTTGACAAGTTCCAGGTTGTAAGATCTGGCTAGCTCCTCCGCCTTGCTCCGAGACATTGTGGCGCTCATTCTTTTTGGCCTCCGTACTTTGTAGTTGAGAGGCATTGTGGTCCAGCTGACTGATTGTGACTTGATTCTTCTTAGGCCTAGTGTGTTGGTGCCTGGGGAGGGGGATGAAGGTGAAGGGCAGGATTTGGATACGTATTTTAGGTTTCTTCTGATATTGTTAAGACCCTGTATTACTATCTCTAATTGATTTTTGGATACGTATTTTAGGTTTCTTCTGATATTGTTAAGACCCTGTATGAATATCTCTAATTGGTTTACCAGGCGCATTAGTTGCTCGTTTAGTGTGGACATGGGCATGTGATCTAATGAGGGGAGAGTATAGGTGCTTCGCTTCAGATTGTACAGGGTATGGCGATCCAGAGTCTGAGGGTGTTTGTGAGTGGGAGTGAGATTCAAGTTGTCAGCGGGAGTGCAAATAGAGATGTTGTGTTCTTTATTTTTAATGACGGGACTGGTGGGTGAGTGGAGTTGGTCCCTTTGAGAAGCGGTTGTCAGTGTATTGGTGGACGTGGAAGGTAGGTAGTGGGAGTTGGAGCATGAGTGTCTGTTGATGACCCAAGCAATCTGTAGGGCAGGGGAAGGGAATGAGGTTTGTAAGGGGATGTGGAGTGTGCAGACAACACTGGTCAACTGTCTTCATTTCAATACTCTGGTGCATTTCATTAACAAAAATTATATTCCTCCCCGGGGTACTCTACAACCTACAGAATTACCCTTTCCAAATTCTGCAAGTCACTTAACGGCCTTAACCTTTCAACTGCGATCCTTCCTATGGCAGGACCACACATTGTAGTCTTTGTACGACAGGGGCTTAGGCTTGGCCTGGGATCTAGTGTACTACTATAGGACTGCACATCTGCATGTCATGAATTACTGGATATATGGGCCAAGCACAGACTCACCTCATTCCACTGAGTGATGGTCGCGAGGAGGCCTCACCACTACATTACAAATATGGAGGTGAACAGCACCATCATGGAATACAGTAAAAGCTGAAATCTTCGTATCTACTCAGTACAGAAAAGTGCCTCCTGATACAGCACATCGGTCCTCAATCAGAATACAGTAAAAGCTGAAATTTTCATATCTACTCAGTACAGGTGCATCAGCAGTGTTGAAGGAGTAAGGCTTAAACTTTCTTATGCGGCGACTATAGGTCTGTAGATGGTGGGGTACTCTGGCCTATCTCACCCGCAGGAGATGCATGGGAAGCGGGTGAGATAGGCCATAGCACCCCACCATCTACAGACCTATAGTCGCTGCATAAGAAAGTTTAAGCCTTACTCCTTCAACACTGCTGATGCACCTGTACTGAGTAGATACGAAGATTTCAGCTTTTACTGTATTCTGATTGAGGACCGATGTACTGTATCAGGAGGCAACTTTTCTGTGATCTTCTGAATAATTAATAAGCCTTGAGAAAGCCCCGGTCTTATTGACCGTCTAGGGCGAAACACGTGTCGGCTGTTGCACCCCCAGAATACTAAAAACATGACTTCTTGAATTACAAGGATGTCGATGATAATAAAGCAATCTCTTTAAAGACAATTGCCTCTCTTTATACATCAGAACCTAAACAAGGAAATCATCTGTATGATTGAAATTATCCATATCATCTAAGGAGGAGCATATGCTCAAACCCTCACTGCACAGTTCCTAATAATAAATACCCTGGACACCTTCCAGCTGCTCGAACAAAATAGAAAGAAAACATAGGACCCTGGATGACAAGGAGTCGACCTTTACATTGATGACACCAAAAGAAGTGGCTATCTCCACCAGATACCCGTTGATGCAGTTTAAATATCTCCACCGCATCTATTCAAGTCTGCAGTGCCTATGGTAAACAGAGTGAAATCCTGATCTGAAGAGCCTGAAATACAAAGCAGAAATGGGAGTTTTTTTTCCAGTCTGGGCATGTACGATCATTAGACGTTTCTGGGATCTCATTACACGCTCAGACAAATACTGGGTTATCCACTCAAATCAGACCCCAAAATGGCACTGCTGAATACTGTAGACGATGAAGGCTTTACTCGCTATGAGAAATTGTTTCTAAGGCTGGGATTAGCGCTAGGCAAAAACACCACAAACCACAAAAATGGAGGTTCTCTCCGACCCCCGTAATTTCCAAATGGAAGCTGTGCTTGATCATAGTTGCGCTCTTGAATTTCTTGTATTTGAAGAAAGAGGATGCCCCAAAAGCATTCTAAAATCTGGGGTAAATGGAAACAATAGAGAAGAGATACAATAACAAAAAAAGATTGTTAAATTATTCATGTTGAAGAACGATTCCATCATTAATTCAACCTAAAAGGGTGGTCTCCGAAGTGTAGTGTAAAGGTAAAATAAATGCGTTATACTGACAACTTTCTTACTTATGTATTGTGAGTTTGTTAAGCTGGCATGCCAAATAAACTGTATAGTTTCATGTTTATTGGGGTTTTATTTGCTTTTTTCTCTCTCCTCGATTCTTATGTTATGCTCTTGGAAACTCAAAAACATTAATAAAATATAAATATGTGTATATATACATGTATATAAAGACAAACAAAAATACTGCACGTTATAGTAGGATTTCTAAGTTAAAAAAATGCACCACGAAATAATGGATATCTTTTAATGGGCTATTTATTTACTTTTGGACACAAAGAAGCCCATTTCCAGCAGCTGAGTGCTCCAAACATTTACTCCCTCACGGCTTTAGCTATTCCAGATCTCTTCTCCGGGATCGTTGGGGATCAAAGTTCATCTTTCCTTCCCACGTACATTCCATGCATCCTTTAAAACAGGCTTTAAATGATGGTTCTAGTCAGTGCCAATTTTCTATGGCAGAAGGTGTGGCCTAACTGCTAGAGTGGTCGACTTCAAAGCTGGGGAACCGGGTTCGAGTCTCGGCCGGGACGCTCAACATCCTGCGATTCTGGGCGAATCACCTAACAAAAAAATGAATGTGTCCATCTGTAACGCAACTGGTGCTCATGTAAAGCGCTCTGATACCTTCTGGTCAAGTGCACCTATATAAAACTTCCTAAGCTGTGTAATAACTTTTCCCGCTCTGATCTTAAGTATCCCACTCTACTCTTGTTCATTTTTGCCTACTTTTTCTCATTGAAGAGGCCAACCTACAATTGCCATTGCAAAAACCCCACAACGCCCCTTGTTTTAAAGGCCCCTAACATCCCCTCTCATCGTAGCAGAAACTGCTTTTTAGGCATTAAAAAGAACTCAACTTACCAGGTCCGGCTTTTACACTTTTGGTGCCTATTGCAACAATCTTTGTTGCTGCCCTCCCAATGATCTACTGCTCCATGGACACCTCACTATCACCCTCCTCTTCAAGGCCGATCTCTTGTATTTATTTAATTTCTTTTATAGCGCTTCTCGTTCCAATGTAGGGTGTCAGCGTCCTTTACATCATATTGTACAGAGACAATGAATCGTACAAGCGTGTAAATCAATTTATGTAAATATTACATAATAGAGTAAGGTTACAAGGTGTAAGAGTAACATGTCATCCATACTCAAAGGCTTTGTATATTAGGAGTGCTTGGTCTGTAGAAACACAAAGTCAGCAATTAAAATGTAGTGCTGCGGTTGGGGTTATCTGCATTAATAAGCAGGTATTAATACCTAAAGGAACCCTTTTTAGCAATAACAAAAGGTTGAGGGGAAAAAAAGTGACGCTCAAACTATGCCTTGCAGTTTGCATGCAGCTCTGATACTGGTTCATAACTCAATGTGCTACATTAGGATCATAAAGTATGCACTGCAACAGGAACTCACTGGGCTATCTACATAAAATACAAATCTGTGATCTCCATGTTACATGTTCAGCTTTGCAGCAGGCACATTAACCCTCTGTGCTGCTTTATGAGTCAAAACTGTGACTAGACAAAGCACAGATCGCTCCAGCAAGTGCATTACCAGCTACATTTTTATTATTTCCTGAATATTTCTGGCCACCCAGGACTCTGCATCAGGTGCCTTTAACTTCCCAAGATATTGTAAAATACAGCAGAGTTGGGCAGAGCTGCGGCGGAGCCGGTAGCACTGCACTAAAGCCAAAGCCGGTGCAGGGCCGACTGCTCCCGCAGTGCGGGAAGGGGATCCCCAGGCTTCCCCCATGGAGGCGGCCCCTCGCTCACCTATGCAGAAGCAGTACACGAGGCCAAAGAACGATCAGAAACTGCTGCCCAGCTCTTTGGAACATCCTAGGCAGAAAGCAACAACTTTGCATCAGTTTTGATTAACTGTTGGCATATGTGGAGGCCGGGTGAGAGATGCTCTGTGACCCTTTCTTGGTCCCTGAGCAGATTGGGAGGGGGGGATGGGTGAAATAGAGGAAAGAAACAAGCAGGGAAAGAGAGATGGGTGACATTGCACAGAGCAGTTAACAGTGAGAGAGGGAGTGAGGCAGTAAAGAATCAAGTGAATAAGAGACAGCTCAGTGAAAGATTTAAGAGAGAAGAAAAATAGACTAGAGAATAGAGACACACAGAGAGAGTGATAGGGTAAAGAACTAAGTTATAGAGAAACAGGTGAGAAAATAAGTTGAGAGAGGAGGAAAGTGAGAGAGCAGAGGACAGAAAGGGGAAGGCAGTGGAAGAAAAAAGCAGGAGAGAATAGGACCGACCAGTGTATGTGAGAGAGAGGTTATAAAGACACAGCTAAGAGTGTGTGAGAGACAGAGTTGGATCTAGATTTACGAATAAAGAGAGGTAAGAGTATGACAGACAAGTGAGAGGAAAGGAGACTAGTAGGAGAGAAGACACTACAGAGCAACAGCTGTGTGTGTGTCTGTGTGAGAGAGGAAGAGGCAATAATAAGAGATAGCTTGGGAGAGGGAGTGGCGTAACACAGGGCCCCACAGCCGCTTTAGTGCGGGTGGGCTCCGGTCTCTCGTGTCCTTGCCGGGCCCTCAGGCACCTGGTAAATGCGTGTTCTAAGGAGCTTTCAGCAGCCTAACAGGCCGAGGTCACCCAGAGAAGTGTGGAGGAGCTATGAGCTGTAAAAGTCTGCTCTCCTGAGTGATGTGTGGTCAGATCTACCTCTGTCCACAACCTCCGCACCCCAATATGTAGACTTACCACTGCCTACAGAGCCCCTGTATGTGTTGAACAAGCACAATCCACTGACCGCCCCTGGGTATGGCGCAACCTCTGGACAGAGACCACCTGTTTCTGGCGCTGATCTACCCCCGTCAACAAACCACCTCTAAATATAAAGCGCAACTGGCACTATCCACAGACCACCCACTATGTGTGGATCTTCCAGTCTAAAGACCTTTATGTGGAACTACCATAGTCCACAGAAAACCTCTGAATGTGGAGCTGATTTACCCCCTTCACAGACCTCCCCCGGGTGTGGAGCCACTGATGGAGCAGGGTTTTGAGAAAATAAAACCTGCTCGGATTAATTCCTCGGTAACATTTACTAACAGAGTGCGGTGAAACTAACATGCAAAAACACGAAAACACGGGGAAATGCTTATGCGCATGCGTGCACTAATACGTGGACTAATGCATGAAAGACTAGGCCGCATTCGCGTTCTGCTTAAAAATTAAAAATAATAATGCTGCTTTCTGCACCTAAAAGCTTTATTAGACAAATAACGTGGGATAGTGCAAATGGTGGGCGGTAAACCAGTGAGAATTATATTTCATAAAATTAATGTCTGTTTTATTCATCGTAGTGATGCTTGCATGGGCCTACATCATTGCATGACGAGTTGAGGGTTAAAAAAGAAAACTAATAAAAGCTGAAAATCGAGCTCTGAGAGAGAATGGAGAAGGCAATGTTGATGACCTTCGAGAATCATTGTATGTCTGCCAAGTAACGGAAGGATGGCCGTGGGACCAAGTGCAAATGTACAAACTTCTTCCGCGGAAGCTGCAGAGGCGGACAATGAAAATGTAGAGATTTGTAACGTTACTAGTTGGAGGAAGCGTGTATTCATGAAACGTGGATTACGTATTGTTGGAAATGTAAAACAAAGAAATGCTGTGAAAACATGGATGTGACTATGGTGGTGTGATAGAACACCCCCTAAACTGACCAATGAGAGACCAAGATTCTGAAAATATTGCTACAATGGTGGGTTGGACATGAAAGTTTTTAGAGTATAATTGGGGTGTCTGGGGGGTGTTGGAGGGCGCTTCTTTGAAGAAGCTAGAGAGGGGAGATCGTCGCTGTCCGTCGGTTTGCTGTATGCAGATAGAGGCCTACCTGTTTCCTGTTCCTGTCCTACTCTTTGTTCCCTGGACTTTCCCGTGGAACCCCCATCTATTCTCATGGACGGGGGTAGATTTTCCACTAAAATACTTGGGTTAGTATAGCTAAAAACTGTATTTTGCATAATTATTTGCAAATGTATATTGGTCTCTGAAACTTATGTCTCTTCATCTATCCACTCCTCCTTTGCATTCTATTCATTGTGATTTGAGTTTGACACCTTTGCTTTGATAAATGTTCTCTCTCTGTGATTTATGCATTGTTTGCCTTGTAAAACTGTATATATGAGCATTTACCTTCACATTATTTGCGATAAATATTATTAACCTCATTCCGAGTTTGTGATTTATTTAGTAGTATAAATTGATAGTTTCTAATTATTACCATCAACTTCTCAACTAATGGTCCATCGACCAGAGGAAAGAGTTGATTACAGGTTCAATTATGTATCTTGTGTGTTAGGACGAGCCTCTAGTTTGTGAACAACTGATTTAACGTAAACTTGAAACAGTGCAACAGGGATTTATGTGTTGGGTGTATGAGTATGGGCCAGTGAATGTGTTTTTATCGATTATCGATCCCTGATTGGCGCCGGATCAGTTTTTGGTAGCAGAGGATGGTTTATTATTGGTTAGTTTGGTAATAATTATCGATTATTGATTATTTGTTTTATTAACATGAAAAGTTAGTGTTTTGTTCTATGTTGTCTTGAAGTACGGGTACGGAGGTACCTAAGATCCCGGGATGATAATGTATTAGCCTGAAGAGGCAGAAGAATAGTGTGGATAAGGTATCACACTGCAGAAGAACTTTGTCTGTTGTCATAATACGTAACAGCGAAAGGCTGTTAGTGTTATATTAGGGACTATTTGGTTGAGAGTAGATTTTGTTTGAAATAGTGAAGGGTCCACTTCCGAAACTCTGGCCTTCCATCCCCAAAGGAGTACCAAGACCTCTTTCCATGTGAAAGTCCTCTTCTGAAACTTTGGCTAGTATCCCTAGAGGAGTACCAAGTCCTCCCGTAGCTTGTTTGGGTGTAGAATAGCGCTGGTCATTATTTTACTTGAAGTGAGAGAATCTTTCTTTTTGAAGTGAAGACTATCTCTTTATTTAGTGGAACAGAAAAAGTAGCATTGTTTTTATGTTTGTTTTCTAACAAGTTTTGTTGAGAAAAGTATAGAAAAACATTGCCGTATTATTTTGTAAAGGGAGGGTCAGTAGAAGGAGTAATACTGACGTCACAAAAAGCCGTGCTGGCATTGGTCAGACAGCTGGCGTTCGAAGTGCTGTGATTGGTTGATTACTGTGAACCGCGCTGGTATTGGACACGGTACTGATTACGTAGGGGTGTTCTGATTGGTTGGTTAGTGTGAGTCACGCTGGAATTGGACGGTTGTTAGCAAATAGAATAAGCAGAAGTACAGAGAGTTTGTGGTTTGTTTATTGAATTGTATTTTAGCGAGAAGGGTTGGGAAAAATTAAGCTGATTAATAAGATAAAGAATTTCTTTAAAAAGGACAAACCAATAGTTACAAGAGAGGGAGGTCCTACTCCACCTCCAAGAACAGCTGCTTCTTTTATGATGTTGGAACGTGGTTACCATACGTGTACTTGGTTAGAAAATTGGGTGAAATCACGGAAGATGATGGTGTTTTGGCTTTTCCGAAGCATGGTACATTTAATGTAAGGATTCTACAGAATTTGAGAGGAAGAATGAACTCTTTAGAACCAAATCCCAGACCTACACAGTATGAAGCGCTTGAGGAATGGAACAAGAAGCGTATGATCGAGAGAAGTATAGGGGTGGAAGAAGATATAGGAGTATAATGTCCAGGTATCCTTTTGAAAAACGGGATGATAAAATGAAGATGGAGGAGAGCTGTGATAGCAGATGGTTTGTATCCAGTTTTAGTTGCTGAAGAAGCAACTGGAGGCAAATGTAAAGAAAAGAAGAAAAATGTAGACACATCAAGGATAGATTTTGACCCAAGTGATTCTGATGATGAGTTGTTAGATGACATTTTGACTAAAAGACCTCCACCTTATCAAGAGAACTCAAGTGAAACAGTCCCAAATGCACCATTAATGGGAACCCCACTGATTCCGCAGGTTTCACAAGTCTCGGTAGTTACTAGAGCAGTACAAGAGAGTGAAATGGATATGCTGAATAGGACAAGAGAGGAGTTGACTCAGAAAATGAATCAGTTGAATCTGAATGCGGAAGCATTAACAGTGCCAGTAACAATTGGACCTATAGTTCCATTGTACGGAGAAAAACAGAATATATCAAGAGCACATGCGTTGACAGTCCCAATGAATAGAGAAAGGAATAAAGTGGTAACGATAGTTGATCAGGCTGAACAAACTGAAACACGTACTTCATTAATTGATCTGCCAGTCTGTGAAATGTTAACTGAAACCCCTAAGAGAAGTGCGCAAATGGATCTGAGGAGATTAGTGCAGAATGTCACTCGGTATCAGGGAGTTCAATGGGACCTTCACCAGATGAATTAGATGACTGGATAAGGGGAATGGAAAAGTGAAAACCTCAACCACAGAGTATAGATGTGAGTAAACAGAGTGTATTTGCCAATAAGCCCAGACAGATTGAGTGATTATCGAGATGAGGAGTTGTTATTCCTGTGCAAAAATATTACTTGGAGAGCGAGAAATCTTCATGAAAAATTAACAGAGGCTGCTTGTGAATATGGAGTGGACATAGAGAAGTCAAGAGTGTTACAGAAAACATAGATTGGATTTTACTGAAAAGGATTTAGAGAGCTTGAATGCGTCTGGAAAAAGATTGCAAATAAAAGAATTAATGAGTATCTTGAAGAAATGGGGAGATGTAGAACGCTGGAAAGGTAGATGGCCGAAAAAGAAAGAAGAAATGATTTCCAATAAAAATGTGTCTTTATTTCCACTAAGAGTCAGAACAGGCTGAAAGGGTGTGTCCAATGAGAGAAGTTCCGGGTGGTGGATATGTTCACGTTCCTTGGACAAGACAGGATATATTGTCTTTTACTAATGACTTCCCTAGGTTGAGGGAAAAACCAGTTGAATGGTACAAACAAGTAGAGAGGTTTGTGAAGATTTCAAAGGTCTTGTTGAAGGATTCAGATGGTTTATTTGAGATTGTTGTTCCAGCAGATTTATGGACAGAGTGTAAGATTGCTGTTGATTGGCCTAAAGAAGAATATCCTAGAGATGCAAAAACAGGTGCACCTTCAGATGAGGTGATGAAGAAATATCATCAGGTAAATACTTACCTGAAGGGAAACATTTCTCCGAAAGAAACAGATTGGGTTAAAATTGACAGAACTCAAGAACCAAAGGAGTCGGTACATGCTTATTATGAAAGATTGTTACAGGTGTTCAAACAGTACAGTGGGTTGGAGAATATTGGAGATAAAGATATGGGACATTTTGTGTATTGTTTTGTATTTGGATTAAAACCAGAAATTAGTAACATGATTCAGAAACATTTGATTTGTTGGCAGAGTAAAACGGTTGATGAGATACTGAGGTATGCAAAGTATTGTAGTGATGATATTGAATCGAGGCATAAGAAGCTAAAAGAGAAAATGATGTGGGCACAAGTGAAAGTGGCAGAACAGCAAGAAGGAAACAGTGGTTCTCAAACAGATTTTCAGATGAAAGGTCAGAATCAGAATGGTCAAATAATGAGTGGTGGTAGAGGTAAAATGAATAAAGATGAAATGAAAAGGAAATATCCTTGTCATGCGTGCGGAAAATTTGGGCTTTGGAAGAACAAGTGTAGATCTGTTCAGAAAAATAATGGGATAAATCAAAATTTAAATTCACAGATGCAGAATGAGGTGGTTGTGAATCAACAACAGCAGCAGATAGTTACTCCACAGTTACAGGTACCACACGCTCCTATGCCAAATAATGTGAATGCTCAAGTGCAGAGATACAGTGCGAACACTGGATTTCATGCAGGTGAACAAATTGGTAAGAATCAAAATGTGTAAATGGTTTCGCAAAACTTGTTGCAGTGCAATGAGTGTGATTCAGACTCATCTCAATGACGGTGCCCGAGGGGGGAGGAAGAGTGTTTGCTTGGCGCAACTCTAGAGGTAGATCAGTCAGGTCCATTTGTTGATGGAAAAGTGGAAGGTAATTAGATTACATTCCTAGTGAACACTGGTGCTACCCGTTCTACTGTGAGAGCAGCAGAAATTCCAAACCTACCCCTCTCAGGAGAAACTATCCAAGTCGTAAGCATATCAAAACCCCAATAACAAAGCCAATAGAAGTTCATATTGGAAGATTCAGAGACATGCATCGGTTCGTGGTATGTGATACGAGTCCGGTAAACCTTTTAGGGAGAGATTTACTGTGCAAGATGAATTGCTCTATTTATTGTACACCAGATGGTATTGCTTTCCAAACACCAGATGAGGATGTTGTGTTTAAAATGATGTTAGCGAAGCAAGGGACAGAAGTGGATGAATTGTTTTCACTTCTTACTAAAGAAGATTTGCCTGCAGAGTTGAGAAATACAGTAAGATCTGATTTATGGGACTTCTCAGGAAAAGAGATTGGTTTGATGAAAGGTGTGGATCCTATTCAGGTTGCGGTGATAACGGGTGCAACATTTCCAAACACACCTCAAAACAAAATGAGTCCTGAGATAACAGCAGGAGTTATTCCTGTGATTGACCAAATGATTGAGCAAGGTATTTTAAGAGAAATACTAAGCAGTCCTTGTAATTCGCCTATTATGGGAATTAAAAAGCCAAGCGGAAAATATAGGATAGCACAAGATTTACGAAAAATAAATAAGATTGTAGTACTCTGTTGTCCAATAGTGCCAAATCCAGCAGTGATTCTATATCTAATTCCCTGTGATGCAGAATGGTATACAGTAATTGATCTGTGTCAGGCATTTTTCTCGATTCCCTTACATCCGGATAGCCAGTATTTGTTTGCGTTCCGGTTCGGAGACCGTGTTTTGGGATGGTGCAGAGTTCCCCAAGGGTACACAGAGTCCTTCGATTTTTAATCAGATTTTGAAAAAAAGTCTGGAGACTTTGATTATGCCAGAAAAATCGGTCAGTATATTGATAACCTACTGGTGGCATCAAAAACACGAGAGGCATGTGAGACAGATACAATTGCCTTACTGAATCATCTGGCAGAAGGGGGACACAAAGTGTTACCAGCAAAATTACAGTTTTGTAAACAGGAGGTCCAATATTTGGGACACAAAATAGAGAAAGGAGTCAGAAAGGTGACACCAGAAAGGATCAGTATGATTCAACAAATGAGTCCTCCTAAAACTCAGAAGGAAGTGTGAATGTTCTTGGGAATGGTTGGATACTGCAGACAGTGGATAAGTGGCTTTTCACTGATTGCGAAGCCTCTACAGAGGTTGACACACAAAGATGTGACTGATCCGATTGAATTGGATGATGAAAGCATGAAAGCTTTTATTGAGTTACGAGACAGTCTTTGTCGAGCACCTGCATTGGGAATGCCAGATTATACAAAGGATTTTGCGTTGTACTGTTGTGAGAGAGATGGGTGTGCACTTTCAGTTTTGACTCAGACATGGAATGGCACGACGTCCAGTGGCATATTTTTCTGCTACTTTGGATTCAGTGGCTGCAGCGTTACCAGGTTGTTTGAAAGCAGTAGCTGCTACTTGTGTGAGCTTGGAACAAAGTGAAGAGATTGTGATGTGACATTCAGTTAAAGTATATGTGCCACACTCAGTTGAGATTCTTTTGACAAGATCACGTACACAGCACATGAGCTATAGTCGGCTGACTAGGTATGAAAGAGTAATATTAGGTGCTGAAAATGTGACTGTGATGAGATGTACGACAATAAATCCGGGCAACATTGTTGCCTAGTCCATTTGGTCAGGAAGTGAAAGATGAAGCAGATCACGATTGTTTGGATGTGACAGATTTGTGCACGAAACCAAGGCCAGACATTAAGGACACCCCGCTAGAGGAATCAGATAGTGTGATGTTTGTTGATGGATCTTGGCTGAGAAATGAAAAAGGCGTATTGAGTTCTGCCTATGCAGTATGTACAGTGACTGCGGTTCTGGAAGCATCCTGTCTAAAAGGGGTAAATTCTGCACAAATTGCTGAGCTCATAGCTCTGATTAGAGCATGCAAAATTGGCAAAAATTTGAAAGTAACCATATTTACTGACAGTCAATATGGTTTTGGGGTGGTTCACGATTTCGGACAGTAATGGATGCAAAGGGGATTTCTGACTTCTTCAGGTTCTCCGATTAGAAATAGTAAAAATGTGAAAGATTTATTGGATGCTTTGCAATTGTCCAAGAAAATTGCGGTGGTCAAATGTTCTGCACATAAGTCAGGAAATGATTATGTGACAAGCGGCAACAGATACGCTGATCAAGTAGCGCGTTTCTGTGCACAAAATTCAATTGGGATAAACAGAGGGGTGGAGAAGAAAAATACTAATTGCCACCTGATGTTTTCCTCCTGGGAAACTTGGGATGAGATTAGACAGTTACAAGAAGAGGCAAGTGATGAGGAAAAGGAAATTTGGAAAAAATCAGGCTGCAAGAAGAGAGCTGAAGATGAAGTTTGGGTGTATATAGATGAAAGACCAGTTATGCCAGATTCTTTACTATCCCAAATGGCAAGGGTATACCATGGAATTGCACATGTTGGAAGAGATGCAATGATTAGGCTCTTCAAGCAGTCATGGTATAACCCGAAATTCAGGGTCATTGCAGAGATGTTATGCCAAAGGTGTGTTATATGTCAGCAGCAAAATCCAGGCAGAAAGACAGTTGTGAGTTGGGGACGAATTGGAAAAGCAGCAGGACCGTTTACGAGGCTCCAGCTCGATTTCATCGAGCTTCCCCCATGTAACGGACTAAAATATGTGTTAGTTGTTGTTTGTTTTCTCGTTGGGTAGAAGCTTATCCAACAAGAAGGAATGATAGCTTGACTGTTGCAAAGTTGCTTTTAAGAGAACTAATTCCAATGTTCGGTTTTCCAGTCACTTTAGAGACAGATAGGGGATCTCATTTTAATAATGAGATAATTCGGATGATCTGTGCAGCACTACAGATTGAGCAGAAGCTGCATTGTGCCTATCGACCAGAAGCATCTGGAGTGGTAGAGCAAATTAATGGCACTATCAAATCTAGACTGGGAAAAGTATGTGCATCCACAACACTGAAGTGGCCTGACGCTTTACCCCTGGTATTTAGGAGTCTTAGAAGTATCCCAGATAAAAAGACTGGATTGAGTCCTCATGAAGTGCTGATGGGAAGAGCAATGAGACAAGCGATTGTACCAGCAAACAAACTGATGAATATTTCTGATGATCTAGTGCTTGATTATTGCAAAGGATTGGCTGATCTGGTGCGTTCTGTCTCTCATCAGGTTGGAGAAATTGCAACCACAACACAGCCGGATCTAGCACAAGATCTGAGTCCAGGAGAGTGGGTTCTTGTCAAGAAACACGTGAGGAAGTCGTGTTTAGAACCCAGGTGGCATGGACTGTATCAGATTATTTTGGTGACAACAACAGCAGTGAAGTGTGGTGGCTTTTCCAAACTGGATCCACGCGAGCCATACGAGAAGAGTCCCAAGTCCACTTGAAAAAGAAGGTGAGCAGCAACTGGTGAATAAAGATAAGAAACCAGAAGCTGGAGGTTGTGAAGCTAAAGAATCTAGAGTGACAGATTCTGACAAGTTTGATGATGAACAACTAAGCACAAGCCAAGTAGAGTGGGCACCAGCTACTGGGTCTCGTAAGACTGCTGTTGAGCAAGTAGAAAAGGAAGTTACAGAAAATCAAGAGCAAGTTCAACAAAGAAAGGGACTAAATAAAAGAGCCTGTGAACCAGAAAGAAAAGGCAAAGAAGTGGTTCAAGCTAAGAGAGCGAAAAAGGGTGACAATTGGCCAAGTGGAGTAAAAAGACTGAAATACACTCTTGAAAAGAGAAAACCAGAACAAATAAATGAAGTATCAAGTCAAACTGAACAAGAAGAATCAGAAGAAGAATCAGTACGAAGAACGAAGAGAATAAGAGTCCCAAGCCGGAAATACAGAGCTCCTGAATGGACATATGTTATATTGGAGGAAATTGAGAGCACAGATCAAATGGAAAGAGAAGTTGGTACTAGTACTGAGCAAATTGATGAAAGCAAATTGAGACCGCCTTAAAAGAGCGCCATAAAAAAATTAAGGTGCAACAAAATTCAGTGAAAATATTCGGGAAGTTCCAGATGATTTGAAGAAGACTTTAAAAAAAAAAAAAAAAAAAAAAAGCGGGGTAAAGAAGAAGCTTTCCTCTTGAAGTGTAGGTTACATTATACACTATTTTCCGGTGGTTTTTGGACAAGTTTGTCAAAAAAATTTAGAAAGTTGTCAGGATTTTTATAGTATACAAAATGGCAGAAGATATAGTGACTGGTAATCAAGAACCTAGTTTTAAACGTAGATGTATCAAAGCTTGCTTATGTAGTGTCTTGCTATTAATGTTAATGTGGTTAATATTAACTGTCTTTCTACCTATTCTAATGGTAACTAATAAGAATAATACTAATAATGTGATAAGTTAAAGAACGGACCCAGTTACTAAAGAAACTTCTAAAACTAACAATGATCAGGCTGATGATAGCATTTATCATCATGATAAATCAATTAGTGATTTCTCGTTAAATGTCTTTACAAAATTGCTTTACAAATATGTAGACACAATGGATGTGAGAGATTGCTATGTATGCATGCAATTACCTTAGTCTGTCTCAGAGGGGGTGACTTACCATCACCTTCCATTAACATATGGTGTATTATGTAGTGTACCAACCAGTCTTTTACGTGACGGGGAAGTTACAGTATTATTATTCAAATATGGATTAAGTGTTTTCAGAAATTCCTATTAGAAAGGATATGAATAAGGTGTATAGTAATAGAAATGCGGGATACATGGGAGAATTTTTCCATATTACACAGACAATAGATATACTATATGCTCATAGAAATAATCTAACTTGTAGCTTGCGGGCTGAAGAAAAAGAATTCATTAACATGGTTGAAGATAGAAGTCAGGATTTTCAAAGAAAGCTGCTGAACAGAAGTCACATGTACCACCATGGGCTTTTAGAGAGAGAAATTATAAGAAAGGCAAGACTTGCGCTGCAATGTCTCTGGATTGGTACCATAAAGGGAAACTTTGCTTACTTAGACTAAAAACTGACTATAATAATGATTTCATTGGTACTAGTGAATGTGAACACATTTTTTGATAACTGGTGGATGGGGATTAAAAGGTGGAACTGATCCTTTATTTCCAGGAGTATATTATGTATGTGGTAAGAATGCTTACTATAGGTTGCCAGCACACTGGTATGGTAGTTGTTACTTTGGGATCGTATTTCCCCAAGTATATCATATAGATAGAAATAATAAAATCAATGAAATAAAGCATGGACTAACTCGCAAAAAGAGAGCAAGTTTTTCAGAAATAATTGGTGATATTTTTGGTGCACTGATACCCTCAGTTGGAGTCGTTCTAAATTCACATAAAATTCTGAAATTGTCCACAGTGGTTGATCGTTTATCAACAGACACTGCTGGTGGGTTTTTGATGATTGATACTGAAATGGTTGCAATTAGATCAATGGTTTTGCAAAATCGACTTGCCCTGGATATTTTATTGGCAAAAGAGGGCGGAGTCTGTGGCATGTTAAAAATACAGCAAACACAAGGAGATGATGGACGGAGCACTGAAACTTTTCAGACGCTCACCCCCAGTCACAGATCTGGGTTGAATCCATCATCATTCTTTAGCTCACTTTGCCACCTCAGTTCAGACCCAGCCATATGCAAATAAGTCTGGACACTGTGCCTCATGGGAACAGTCCAGCACAAACTGCCAAGCCAATGCTTCCCTGAACTGGAAACAAGCATCCTGGGACCGGTTTCTGGGCAACACCCTTCATCAGCCAGGCTAGCTTGAATCCAGTGGCAAAGTAAGCAAGGGACCCACGTCTGGGCATACCCTGCCAACTTAGGGCGAACAAAGCAAACACAAGGAGATGATGGACGGAGCACCGAAACTTTTCAGACGCTCACTCCCAGTCACAGATCTGGGTTGAAAATACAACACTGCTGGACTTATATCCCTGATAAAAGTAAAAGTCTTGAGGGATATATAAAGAATATTACAAAATTACATGAAGATTTGACTCAACTGGAGGTTGACGATGTTTGGGAGAAACTTGGTAAGAGTTTTTCCTCTATAGGTAGATGGTTTTCCATATTTGGAAGTAGTATATTAGGAAAAATACTAATACCAATTATTTCAATAGCTGTAGTAATTTTGTTTATAATAATGCCATATAAATGTCGTAAGTGTAGATGTGGAAAGAAGGAGATGACAGAAGTAGACAAACGTAGAGCTAGGAAACGAAGGAGAGAAGAAATAGAACTAGAGGATATGAGAGGAAATTACTATGAAATGATGAAAGATTTAGATGAGAAAATGGCAAAACGGGAAAGATGTAGACCTTGAGATGAAAATAAAGGTGGTAATTAGTATGATGGAGATTTTTGTGATGGCTCAAAAATGCCATCAAAGGGGGGAATTGATGGAGCAGGGTTTTGAGAAAATAAAACCTGCTCGGATTAATTCCTCGGTAACATTTACTAACAGAGTGCGGTGAAACTAACATGCAAAAACACGGGGAGATGCTTATGCGCATGCGTGCACTAATATGTGGACTAATGCATGAAAGACTAGGCCGCCCGCATTCGCGTTCTCCTTAAAAATAATAATGCTGCTTTCTGCACGTAAAAGCTTTATTAGACAAATAACGTGGGATAGGGCAAATGGTGGGTGGTAAAACAGTGAGAATTATATTTCATGAAATTAATAATGTCTGTGTTTAATTCATCGTAGAAATGCTTGCATGGGCCTGATTCGTTGCATGACGAGTTGAGGGTTAAAAAAGAAAACTAATAAAAGCTGAAAATCGAGCTCTGAGAGAGAATGGAGAAGGCAATGTTGATGACCTTCGAGAATCATTGCATGTCTGCCAAGTAACGGAAGGATGGCCGTGGGACCAAGTGCAAATGTACAAACTTCTTCCGCGGAAGCTGCAGAGGCAGACAATTAAAATGTAGAGATTTGTAACATGTTACTAGTTGTAGGAAGCGTGTATTCATGAAACGTGGATTACGTATTGTTGGAAATGTAAAACAAAGAAATGCTGTGAAAACATGGATGTGACTATGGTGGTGTGATAGAACACCCCCTAAACTGACCAATGAGAGACCAAGATTCTGAAAATGTTGCTACAATGGTGGGTTGGACATGAAACTTTTTAGAGTATAACTGGGGTGTCTGGGGGGTGTTGGAGGGCGCCTCTTTGAAGAAGCTAGAGAGGGGAGATCGTTGCTGTCCGTCGGTTTGCTGTATGCAGATAGAGGCCTACCTGTTTCCTGTTCCTGTCCTACTCTTTGTTCCCTGAACTTTCCCGGGGAACCCCCATCTATTCTCATGGCCAGGGGGTAGATTTTCCACTAAAATACTTGTGTTAGTATAGCTAAAAACTGTATTTTGCATAATTATTTGCAAATGTATATTTGTCTCTGAAACTTATGTCTCTTCATTTATCCACTCCTTCATTGCATTCTATTCATTTGAGTTTGACACCTTTGCTTTGATAAATGTTCTCTCTGTGATTTATGCATTGTTTGCCTTGTAAAACTGTATATGATGAGCATTTACGTTCACATTTGCGATAAATATTATTGACCTTATTTCGAGTTTGTGATTTATTTAGTAGTATAGATTGATAGTTAGTTTCTAATTATTACCATCAACTTCTCAACTAATGGTCCATCGACCAGAGGAAAGAGTTGATTACAGGTTCAATTATGTATCTCGTGAGTTAGGACGAGCCTGTAGTTTGTGAACAACTGATTTAACGTAAACTTGAAACAGTGCAACAGGGATTTATGTGTTGGGTGTATGAGTATGGGCCACTGAATGTGTTTTATCGATTATCGATCCCTGATTGGCGCTGGATCACCACCATCGCCCACAGCCCACCCATGGGTGTAGAGCAGAACTACCCTGACAACAGAATTGCCCTACCCGCCCGAATGGAGCTACAACTGTCTACAGACCCCTGGAGCTGGTCTGCCCCTGCCCCCATACCACCTCAGTGTGCAAAGGGAAGCAGGCAGTATCCAGAAACCACCACCCCCATGTGTAGAGCTCTCATAGCCTACAGATCCCCTTTATGTTTTATACTAATGTAGTCCACAGACCAAATGTGGTGGTTGAGCTGATCAATCCCTGTTATATACCTTCATATGCATAGAGCTACCACTATCCACAGACCATGCTTTGGTGTGGAGCAGATCTACTCACGTTCACAAACCACCTCGGTGCGTAAAGCACCGATGGCACTATCCACAGCCCCCTGTTGTGTGGCCCTAGCACAATCTACAGACCACCTTTAGATATGGCACAAGTACAACCCTCTGTGTATAGCTGCCTCTTCCCACCTGTCATTAATCTATGCTGATCTGCTCCCTGCAGTGCTATCCCAGCGATCAGACACCTATTGATTCTCACACTCTACCTTTTCCAGCTGCATCGTGCACCACTATCCAAGTGATGAGGCATTTGTAGAGCTCTTGCAATGCATCTCTATACTAAACTACACTCTGCTGTGCATGTGCTAGAACACACACAATGCACCTCCATCTTGAGCAACTCCCTGCAGTGCTATCCCAGAACTGAGAGATACACCAAGCTCCCACAAGGTGTGTTCGTCTACGCTGCTATGCCAGTACTAAGACAGTCTTGCAATAAAATCTAAGACCTCTCACAAAGCACCTCATTCCTGAGTGCAGAGCGGTGTTAATGGAATATCTATAGCGCACATTCTGTCATGTGTATGGCATTGTAGCGCTGGCTGTCAATCTATTTCTAACTCAGTATTGTCATACACAACTTACAAACCTCCATCAGCACACCTCTGTTCATCATAATGCACTAGCACTGAAACATACACAATCTCCCAGAATGAATATGGACCCTGAATTGAGGTATACACTAATATCTTAGTACTGGTATCTCCTAACTTGCACACACACACTATGACCTCTTGAAAACTACCACTTTTCTCACTTACAGCCTGCACTGGTATTTCAGTGCTGATCTGTGGCACAGAAACGTACTGCCTTCTTAAAAACGGTCTCAAATGTTTTGATTACAGTGCAGAAGCAAGTCTTTCTTTCTGGTAAGATAGTTAGGGGATCAATACACCTGTGTACCCTAAAGTTTACAATCCCAGGTGAATACAGTAGCTATTACTCACGTCAGAGAACACCGATACCCACATTCAAATATTGGGCTCATATTAATTAGTTCAATAATTTTTCACTCAATTACCAACACCAAAATCTTTATTTTTGAGAATGCAGCATTACTACGATATCCCTTATGGAATAGAGAACAACATTGAAAATTGTTCTTTCGGCACCTGTATTGTCATACCAGTCCAAAAATCTGGAACATTTTCCGGGAACTAATTTCTCTATTTCTGATCTAGTAAATTTGTCCCTAGAAAAATTAAATGTAATTATGCATGAAGTAGTGCCCTTTGTCCCCCTTATTGTTCGTGATGGTATTGGAACCACGCAGCTTTAGGTTGAAGTCTACCAGACAGCTGCTGTCTGGTTTGCACAGACATCTTGGGGACATTCTGAAAGGTTCCCTGTAAATGCATTTCACCCTTTAATTTACCATTTGCTTTGTGGTTTGTAACTCACAGTTGCTTTCTTTCTATTTGCTGGCCTAATTTGTTTTAGGCTGTCCAGCATGTCTTTGTCCTCCCTGAAGCATAGCCTATTCACTGTATTCTTACACCAGGTGCTTGCTTTCTGTAAACAGGCCTTTAAGTTTTGTTCTTTTCTTGTCACATTTGCTGTGAATTCAAAGACAGAAGTCAAATATCAGGCTCTGTCTTCTGAGGGAGCTTGGTGTTTTCTTTCTCGGTCTTCAAAGTGAAAGGATTTCTGTGACAATCCTGCTGGGTACTCGTGCTAGAAAATATGACATCCTACAGCCTTGCCTCTCACATAACAAAATGTAAAGGTCTGTAAATGAACTGTGCAAATATTACAGAATATATCACGATTGGGAAAGCACAAATGAAGCACTTTTTTTTGTAATTCTGAAATGTGGAGGAAACATATTTTATTTTAACAGCTACAGGGGCAGCGGTCTCCATTAACGAAGATGCTGCAGCAGCCCACGATGAAATAATCAGACGACTACCAGCTGAAGACAAGGGGCCTGGCTCCCGGGTTGGGAAGCCGATCCTCAAGCTGCTTCAATCCGGGAAGGCGACGGACTTACTGCAGGCCTGCAGCACAGTGAAATCCGCCCCGAGTCTGCAAAGGTGGACGCCCTGCTGAGCATGGTTCGGGCAGGGAGTGCAGAGGTTCGGGCAGGGAATGCAGAGGTGGGAGTATGCACTGATCCTCTTTCAGCTCCAGGGCACTCGGACTGCTCTGCCCTCACGGATGTTGGGGGTCGGTGTAAAATGGTAATTCTGCGGCAGCAACATCGAATATGCAACCAGGTAACGAATTGGGTCAGAATGTGCAGATTGACACTATTGCTTGTAACAAAGTAGCACTATTGCCACTATTTCAGCAACAAAGTGATTTCTCTAACATCATGCAGAGGGGGGCAAACAGCAAGGAGGAACAAATTGCAGCAACCAGCAAGCAATGGGGTCATAGCGCAATCTCTGGAGACTCCGGGAGACAAGACGGTATTGATGGCTCAGGGCCCGCAGGAAAAGAGGATTCAACAGGCAAGGGAACGGTCATGGATGTACCATGTAATAAACCTGTTGTTCAGTACTGAGTATTGATTTATTCTGGTGCGTTAAGTCCTGCAGCACTTGCACCATCGTCGCTAGTGAGCTCGGAGGATGTATACGCCAAAACAAGTGCCACCCCTGGAAAGAAACAATACAAAGTCATAGCTGCGAAAGCTGGAGGAGGTCTTAAAAAGCTTATTGGGGATCAGGAAAGCCAAAGTTCCAGTAGCTCTGTCCTATTACGGGTCTAATGATAGCCATTTGCTCAAATGGGTCACCTCCAAGGAAGAAGTCAAAGCTATGATTTCTCAGCTATCCAACACCGGCCTAGTCAGTAAGCCCTGTCCGCAAGCATCCAGGGAGGGAGTGCACCTATCTGCGGGGGTAGGGGGAATCCCCCTGACCTAAAGGTTATTTTCAGCGCATAAGTATGTGACTTGCTGGATAGCTTAACAAGAGACCCTGATTCTCTGGGAAGTCCTGTCTGATGGCTCCTCTCCCCCAGTGACAACTGAAACTAGCACTTCTAATCTAAACGATGCCTCTGATGCAAAAGGACCCTTATTGTCCTTAATTCTTCCGGTTCTGCATGTCCAAAGATCAGAGGAACAGGATCATTATGCACAAGTCAGAGCAGATAGCCTGTTAATACAACAATCATTATCGAAGTGACCAGTAAAGTTGCATCACTCACTTGTGAAATGACAGACTTACAACAGGGCGTAGCTGAGACTGAGGAGTTTAGTTCGACTGTGGTTAAAACAATTAAAACTCAGGAGAGTCAATTGGTATCTCTACAAGGGAAAGTTGAAGACTTGGAAAACTGGCAACGGCGGAACAATATGAGGGAATTTAGTATACCCAAAGGGAAAGAAGGGTCAGACCCCAGAGCATTCATGGTTCAGTTACTTCAGAAAGCATTTTCTGACCTGGCAGATTGGGTCTTGGATTCTCAAATCCAGTGGGCTCAGACTCCCAATCTTTCTAAAACAAGAAGCCTGAGCAATATCACAACACACTCACCTTATGCTTATTGGCAACTTCCTTCTTTGATAGGCTATCTCTCTAAAAGCTCGACCTACTTACCCCCATAGCTGAGGACTCTATTTCCATTTTCGTGAGGTCGGGTTTGTGTAAGATCACCATGGACAGGCGAAGGAAACTGCGCCAGTTAATAGATCCCCTGTAGGCAGTCTGGGCACAAGTTTTCCTGTAGGAGCCAGCATGCCTAAAGGTCATCATAGATGGCCGTTCACAGTTCTTCCATACAGTCCTCGCAGGCTTTGAATCGATGGCAATCTGGGCCTATGTAAACTGAAGGAGCAGGGATAAGGGAACTCTGGTGTAGCTCAGGTTATTTAACACTATTATGCTCTGGCTTTTGCATCCAATAAAATGGATGTTTCTTTCTCTTTCTCAGTCAGCACTGGACGCATGATCTAGGATCAGACCTATATGGTCGGACCAAATCAAAGTGTGTTTGGGTGAGGGCATACACCCTTTGTGTTTCTCTTGTCGTTTTCTTTTTCTGTTTTCTCACTTGTGATGTGTGGCCGGTGGTGCGGGGGTGACGCCGGTGGTGTGCTCCCTGAATGCTGTCATTCCACCGACAGCAAGGGGGGTGGATGATCCTTTTTTCTAGGTACGGGGGGGCAGGACGCTGGGGGGGCTGGGAGTGCACAGATGAAGTGAGTTTTCCAGTCTACTTGCATTTCTTAGGGGGGTGAGAGGGGTTTCAGAGGGGTCAAAGGAGCCAGACAAATCAATATTTAATTTTTGAATATTGTATTTTAAAAGGAACTGGGAGTTTCTATCAAAGTTGAGGCTGGGGGAAGATAAGAAAGTTTAGAAAATATGATTATCAATTTAAAATATCTGTGCTAGATTGTAGCTGGCCTGAATCAGCCCAGGAAGCGGCAACTGTGTGAGGAACTTAAACCACATATATTAGGTTTAACGGCAACTCACCTGGCATATAAGGATCGGCTCATGCTTAAGCAATTGGGGTACAATTATATAGCGTGTACTTCCCAAACAGTGTCAATCCGTGGGGTAGCTATAATGAAATCCAAAAACTTAGTAATCAATGTACTCAGGACTTCGGCTGACTCCAGGGGTAGGTGGGTCAGAGCCCAGATGATAATAGCCAGACAAAAATTAACTATCTGTGTAGTTTACAGCCCAAATATGGATGAGCCCGATGCATATGATTATTTAAATATGGTGCTATTGGATTGGGCGGGCGATCTAATTGTTATGGGCGATTTTAACTGCATAATGGACTACAGGACTGATGCTACAAATAGGCAATCACATGCAAGGATGGTCAAGACCCGAGCTTCAATTAAGGAACTTGCATGACTACATAGCTTAGGTGATGCTTGGAGGCTTCTGCTCCCTGAGGCCCCTGGGTATACCTACTATTCATCACCTCATAAGCAATACTCACGCATCTATTTGATTTTTATTAAGGGGTCGGCTCTTGCAAATGCACATATAGAGGTATGTCCCAAGATCACATCGGACTATAATCCTATTATGCGGACAGTGCTGACCGGGCAGAAAAGTTAGAGGAAGCCATTGCCCATTCTCGTTTCCACGTCATCTTCTCACTAATGTAGCATATCGATCACATCTCAGAGGCTGTCTTGCTGAATTTTTACAAATTAATAAAGGCTCTGCCCCAGTTGCAGTGGTTTGGGACTGCATTAAGGCACATGTCAGAGGGGTGACACTGCAGTTCATTTGAAATAAAAAATGGTCCATGTATGAGGAATTGGGTCCATGTCTAAAGTCGTCCTTAGCTTTAGAAACACAGCACTGGCAGGCAATTGCTGTAAGGGACACAACTGAACAATTGATTTATCTCAAGCTCATTGAGAAACGGCTCATTCTTAATAGAGGATTAGCGGAAAAAGCTGCTGCCAACTACCATAGGAATAAAATGTTCCAATAGGAGTACGGTGAGAAGAAGGGTCATCTCCTTGCCCATCAGAGTTCTGACAATGGGGCTTGTTCCATTATTTAGTGCATTGTAGGCAAAGGAGGAGTGACATACACGCATCTTAAATCCATCACTGAGCAATTAATGTTTTTTTATCAAAGGGTCGATAGCAAGCCAGATAGCCCTGAATACACTAGCATTATGGATTTTTTGGAGGGGAGTTGCCTACCCCGGCTTGAGCGTCAACAGATGGCTATGCATCAAGGAGAGATCACGGTGGGGGAGATCGAAGATGCTATTAGCGCACTGCCCTCTGGGAAAGCGGCAGGCGACGACACGTTGCCTCTGAAATTTTACAAAGTATTCAGGGATGTCATAGCTCCAGAGCTTGCCAATCTAATTACATATGTTTCCAATGGGGGGGGGGATGCACCTGCATCTTCGAAAATGACTAACATTGCACTGTTCTTGAAAAAGGGCATCTGAGGAAAGGGGTTCGTATCAACCCATTTCATTGATGAACATGGATGCTGAGGTCTTCTCCAAGATTTTGGCGAATCGTCTGGCTCCATTCATGCATGATTTAGTATCGGACTGCAATGTGGTTTTGTTCCCAGCAGGGATACAATGGCTCATGTTAATACTGCAATAGCGGCATTTGACGAGGCTGGGAAAACTAAAGGCCAGATCGGGATAATAATGCTGGATGCCAAGAAGCTTTTGACAGGTTAACCTGGGAGTCTCTCTGGGCGACTATGAGAGCATTCAGGCTTGGAAGACTATGTATTGCACTGGTTAAGACATTATATAGGAAACTCGTAGCTAAGGTCATGTTGAGCGGTAGTTCCTCACCCTATTCTCAGTGTATAGGGGGACGAGTCAGGGGTGTCCTCTTTCCCCGTTATTTGCTCTATACATAGAGCCATACATTAAACATTTATTACAGAATGAGGGTATTCAGCCAGTTAATTTAGACAGTACTAACCTTAAAGTAACAGCCTATGCCGATGACATTGCAGTTTTTTCTGCTTACCCGAGGCCCTAGTACTAATTTCAAGAGAGGTGGAGTGTTTTGGAGTTTTCTAAGGCTATAAATTGAATCAATCTAAAACACATATGATTCTTAACTTTCAACAGCATTCCCCAGCAGCTGAGCTAACCAATATGGCCTCCTATCTTGGTATAAGGCTCAGTAGTCGTGTGGAGGATGTTATGGTCCTTAATTATGAGCCGCTTCTGAAGTCAGTAATAACTAAGTTGCGGCATTGGCTCTCTTAGTATAGTTGTGCGCTGCATTATTATTAAAATTAACATATTGCCTAAATGTATCTATCTCTTCCGTTCCATACCACTACAGAAGCCAGACTGCATGCTCTTGGATATCAACTTGCATGTGGCCCCGATGTCGGATTTGTGCTTCACAAACTAACAGACCCGAACTACTTTAAGAGGGTGAGATTTATGATAGTCAGGGACATCGCACGGATATGGCAAGAAATTTGGAATAAATATTCTTTACCTATATCACACCATCATACTCCTCTATGGGGCAACCCGATGTTCCCAGACATATTCCATGATAAAATGGGGAAAACATGGGGACACATGGGTAATCTTGGCCATCTTTATCACTATCAGGGGGTTTCGGACATTTCTTTCACTACAAGAGGAATATAGGCTCTCACAGCACTTCTTCTTTAAGTCCCTGCAGATACGGGATAACATACTGTTCGGATGTAAGCTCGAAATTCAATGCAAAATATCTGAAATCCTGGTCGATCTTTATCATTCCTCTGGTAGAGTCTCTATTAGTCTATTCTATCAGTTTATCTCACAAGAACAGGACGACAGCATGCAAATGGCCTCGAGATGGAGCCGGCTTCTTAGATCTGAAACTGCAGTCACTGAATTGCAGGAGGCTCTCACAGTGTTAGATCTATCTGTGGCTTCTGTTAGTCTTAAACTGCAGCACTTTAGGACTATATGGAAGCTCTATTACATGCCTAAGTGCATTTCAAATTGGTCAGCTTTTTGAGCCCCTGATAAATCATACTGTCCGAAATGTAATTACTATGTAGCCAATTTGTCACAGGTTTGTCTATTGCCCCATGCTAGAAAATTTCTGGGTTAATCTCTTCACTACTAAATGAACGTCTAGGGTCCGCTTTCCAAATGACCAATAAAGAAATTCTGTAGGTTATAAGCAAGATTGTGTAGGCCACTTAGGGTCATTACCTCCTCGTCAGTCTTCCTGGATGCAGTCCTTACACATGATACTTCTCCTTTCTGACTGAAAGAAAGAAAAAGACCAGGACTCGGAGTAATGAAGATTACCGGTAAGTAACGGGGACATTACTCTCGATCATTATTGTTCAGTGCTCGCTTATGTATCGCCAGAGCCTGGATCAACCCTCTTCCACCGTAAGTGACAGAATGGTGAGCAATGTTGCGACAAATCTATGAGGTCGAGGCGACCCTAGCCAAGGCTAGAGGTCCTAGATCCCTTAAAAAGTTTAAAAGAATATGGTCCAGCCTCCACTGGGACTAGACACGCAGAGGTCACAAAATTACCTAGATGTAAATCTGCCAGGCTTTTCTCCCCCTTATCTCGTTTTTTTATTTTGATTTATATGTTGTTGCTTACTAAATTACGATGGAGTTGAAATGTGCTGTATTTCTGTATTGAGTACTGGCTCTAGTAAAATGTGCTGTCTGTAATGGCAGTGCACTACCGCGCCATGCAAACTCCACTCTACGACACTATGCGATTTTACTCTGCAACATGCTACAACCCTCTAAGCTATGCCACGCCACCCTACTCCACTCTATGACACTTGACTCTAGGCCACTCTACACCACTCTAAGCCACTGCCCTCTACAACACTTCACTCTATGCCCCTCCACCATACATCACTCCACTCTGACACTCTACTCCACTTCACTGTAGGCCACTCTAAAACATTTTATGGCACTTTACTCCACTCTATGACACTTTACTCGACTCTATGCTATCCCACTACACACTTTACTCCTCTCTATGCTATTTCACTCTAAGCTACGCCACTCCACATCACTCCACTCTATGCCACTTTTCTCCACTCTGCTTCTCTATGACCCTCCACTGTAAGACACTACTCCACTCCTTGCTACGCCACTCTACGCCCCTTCACTCTACGCCTATCCACTCCACTCTATGCCCCTTCACTCTAATCCACAACACTCTGCCATTCTACGACACCCCACTCTGCACCACACCCTTCCAAGAAACTCAGCGCCACAAACCTTCAACATGCTGAACAGTAGCACTGCTGGCCTACATCGTGGCTAAAACACACTGGCAGAGTCAATAGGTCTTGCACAAGCGAGACCTATTGGCTTTCCCAGTGCTTGTTTAGCTGGGGCCTCACCTGTGCATTTGCTGTGTGGGGTTCCAATTCCTCATTTTCGTGTCATTTGTTCTAGTGCGGTGGTTTGGCTAGGGTAAAAGGTCTGGTATCGCTGTCCATTTCAAAACCTCTGCCTCTGTTGTGCCCCCTTGATGATGCAGGCTGGCTACTGCTACTTCTGCCTCTATGGTCACTGTACTGGTTGGCCTATAAGGAGCTTCTTCTGTGGAAAAGGGTGGCCATTTGTTGTGTCACCGACTTTGAGTCAGGGACTGGAATTGGGTAGTGTGCTGTGCCCTGTGCTCTTACGGTGTTGGTTCATGTTTGCTCTTCTACTGGGACCTTGCCTGCAGGATGTTTACACATTGCTGCCCACCATCCTTCCTTTTTTTCCTATTCTTCGCTCCTGCTGGTCAGTGCTTTGGCAGGTGCTGGTTGGTCCTGTCCTGGCATAGCTGTATGGCATCCCTTTGAGCCTTTAGATCTGGGCTGCCTTTTTGATCTCACTGCGACTGTCATTAGGCTGGTGGCCTAGTTGTGACAGCCTTCTAGATGTCTTGTGGCCGGAGTGTGGTGTCCGTTCAGGTTCTGGCCTCTCAGACCCATTCTTGCACAAATGTTTCCTTGTTTCACTGCAATCTGTGTGCCATATGGATCTCTTATTTAATTCCTGGTGCCACATCCCAGCCATTACTACTTCTTTGGGCTCTGACTTGTTCCAGTGTTGGTAACCCTGTGCAGTCTTTTCTTTGCCACTGTTTCAACACCATACTTCTGCTTCGTTCGTTGCTCTGCTAGTCACAACAGCTTTTGGTATTCATTCTGTTCCCTTTCCAGTTCCCGTTCAGTGTTAGGCACCTTCTCTCGGATGTTGGAGTTTCCTTCCCCTTGGCTCTGTTTTATGCTTCTTTGTAGTCTGTCCATGTCCATCGGGGAGGGTTATTATGGCTTTCAGCTGCATTTAGGGATGTGGGTTCACTGTGGACCCCACTCCGGGTTCTTAGCCTTTGCATCTGACTTTTAGTGTTTTGGCGTTTCTAGGTTTGCACTCTCGGTGTCTAGGAAGGCTGGGGGACTGAATTGCCCCCTTGACTCTTATGGTGTACTTTGGTTTGGCTGTAAATGTTCTCAATTCGCCCGGTGAGCCATTTTTTATCACCTCTGCATAGAGTTGACACAGACGTCCAGGGAATGCCACCAGAAAGCAAGCTGGTGGTTCACTGTGTACAGGTGGCATTTTCAGATTTGCATTCATCCCTGGTGGTTTGGGGACACACTTTCAGGGTTTGCTTTGACCAGTGAACTTTATTTCTTCTCAGGTAAGATTTTCTTCTACCTTGGGCTCATCAGTCAGTGGGGTGTGTCCTTGCCTTTCTGTAACGTTTTCTCTCTATAAGAGAGACTTCGTAGCCTAATGGTTATTGTGTCTGACTTTGGATCCGAATGCGGAGGTTTAAAGTCCAGTAATAGTCAGAGGAATTGTCTCCTTAAAGATATTTCCAGTGGCAATCAAATTGCACAAGCAAATGTGTCAGCATTCTGTCCTTTTATTAACGCTGCATGGTTGGTCTCTGGTGGTGCGTGGAGTCTGACTCCCAGTGGGTTTGCTATTCTGGCTTGATTTCCTTATGTGTCCTTTTGAGTTTCACTTGATTGGTTGCTGCTTGCTCCTTAAGACGATCATTTGGTGTTGAATTCTGAGATCCTCCATGGTGCTCCCGGGCCTCTTGGCCCTTTACTTTGTTTTTGGTCCTTGATGTTTGTCTTCCTGGTTTCTGACGGTGCTGGAGAAGTAGTTCCCTTTCAGTCGGAGTCCTGCAAGATTTCCTGTGTCCTCTGCTGTGCTCCCACTCCCAATTTGTGGGTTTTCAGTCTACAAGGGTTTCACGATTTCCTCCTTGCACTGTTGCCTACTCCCTCTAGTCTCACAATTGCAGGGCTGATGGGGTTCGTTCTAAGGTCACTGTATCTAGGAACCTGCAGGGTTGTTCTCCTTTGCTTCATATTCCTATGGTGGCGTCTTTTTATCCATCCTGTTTGGGATGTTTTGTTGGCCACTGGGGCTTTTTAGTGTTATGCTTGGCCTATGCCAAATGGGATGTCTAAGTTCTGAAGTGTGTTCATACCAGGGGATACCTGGAGGTTCTGACTGCTCGGCCACCTGACAGAGGCTGGTGGCAGTTTAGCTGGATTTCTTGGCTTTTTCTTTACCAAGTGCCTGTGCTCTTCTTGCGTTCCGTGTTTCGTTCAGTTTTTTGTTCCCTTCTTTCCCCAAGTGTGGCTATTCTTGTTGGCAGGTTTCTTGTCTGGGGTGTTTACGTTCGCCTTTGCTGTCTACGACTGGTGTTTCAGGGCTGATCTGTGGGGTTTGGTAGCCTGAACAGCTTTTCTATGGCTCATGGGTGAACTGACAAGTTCCTGGAATTCGGAAGGTTTTAGCTGGACATGAAAGGCTGCTTTGCTCCTTATATGCCCGTTAGGTCTGTCCAATTGGGCAGACGTTGGCTACCACATGGACAGTGCTGCAATTTGATGTTCTCTTCACATGCAATGAATGAATGAATGGAGTACTTTTTAGCACATGTGTACAGGAAGGGTTTTTGGCCATAGGATTGTACAAATCACATATTATTTAGCTTGGGATCATGTTAACAAAGGAGGCCATCCTTTATAGTCTTCCCAAAGGCAAAAACTCCCAAATGACCAGTGGGGGCGAGGTAAGTGATTCCACAACTGAGGTGCCAGCAAGTAAGAAAGCCCTCCCAACTGAGCTCTTGAGGCGAGGATCCGTCAAAAGGGCAATGCTGCTAGTCGTTATCATGGGTTGCATCTGTTGTTTTTTCTTCCCTGGGTTGGCAGTGGTTTATTTGCTGTCCATTTGATCTGTGCTTGCCTGGCTGTTTCTTCACCTTTTGTGCCTGGGTTGCTCGGAAGTTGTGTTTTTGCTGACTTTGGTCTGCAGGTGTGGATTGTTTCAGGTCATGCTGCTGACTTTTCTGCTAGTCTCCTGGATGCCCACTCTTCTGTGACATCCTCTTAGTAAAGTAGAACATCCACTAATGCTGTTGTTTTGTTGCCCTTTCTGATCTTATGCAGTCTCTGTTGCTGCTTCCTCCCTGGTGGCCTCCTTCCAGGGGTCTCTTATTTGTTTTGTCAATTTTATGGGCTCACCCTTTTAGTCGACAGCTGGAATTTCCTAGAGGGTCTCTGTGTGCCGGCTGGGGTCTCTCTGATGTTCACTTCTCTTGGATAGCTAGCTTGCCAACATGGACTTCGTTTGTGCCACTGTGTTTAAATCTCTGGATTTGGAGTCTGCTTGGCTCATGACTCTGCTCAAGTCCCTTCCTGGGTCTTTCACACTCTGCCTGTCTGGTCTTGGCTAGAGCTGCCTTACTAGTGGGATGCACTCTGTTGACCACTACTCTAGTTTCCTGTACCTGTGTACTGTCCCACCCTGTGGGTATTGAGTCTGTTTCAGCTGTGCCCTTGGTTTTATTCATTTCCCCCTTTGGTTTGGAGATTTAAGTAGATCCTCATAAGTGATTATTGGGAAGAAGAAGAGAGGTGGATGGCGTTATGCCTATATTACGTGGCTATCTCCTTTACACTCTCTTCTGTTCTTCTTAGGTTAATTAATTTCCACACTCCCGTCTGTCCTGAGATGTTTTAAGGTACAGGATGTGCTCATATATGTACTCCCTTTTATGTGCCATTCACAAGGGGAGGAACATAGGGAGGTGGCTACCCATGCAAGAAAAGATTTAGGTAAAACTGGAGCCAGGAGATTTAAAGGTTGTTAAAGGCAGAATACAATGAGGAAGAGGGTGTGTAACAGATTACCTCATGTAATCTAGGCATTTAATGGCTCTGACCTTAACTACACTTCAGAGATCACTCATTCGCCATGACTTTGAAAACAGCAATCTCATTCATCAAACTTTAGTAACAGAGGACAAGTGCATTCATGTGAAACATCTTTGTGCTTTCAGTTGTTTTATTTATGACTTGTAACAAGATGTCTTAGTACACAGCAACAGTTAATTCAAAGTACAATTAAAAAACGTTGTTCTGTTCTCCACTCGCATGAAAGTGGGTCAATGGCACACACAAAACATAACTAGTGGCAAGATGGCTACTTAGACACCATTTTCTTATTGTTGTCCAGATAAAAATAGCATTCTTATATTTCAACAAAATGTCCAAAAAGGTGACAACCACCAAGATGGTCATCATATTCATCTGGGGGGAGGAAATCCTGGATGTACTGGGTGAAAAGGTTTGCTCTGTTAACATCTAGTGACAAAGAAGGCATCCATAAATGCTTTAACTGCATCAGCGATGATAAATTCAAAAGCACAAATCACTCATGAGCGGACTGGAGAATGCAACCTTTTCATCATCAAAATAAAGATCCTGGTTCAAATATGTTGTTCAGTGGAGCTGTTCCAGTAGCAGCGGACATTGCAGAGGCAGTGCATCCATAATTAAAGGCTTAGTATTTAAGCACAGTAGAACAAGCTTAAGGTTTAGAAAAAATGCTCCCACTTGGCCTGTGGTTTCAAATACTCTTGGTGGATCTTTTACATCACAATGTAAGTAACAGCACAATATAGACAGGGGAAATGATACATTTGAGGTTAACAAATACAAGAAAATGCTGCTGAACAGGACTAGGAGGCGCATGCGGAAACTGTTGCCCTGAACATCAATGGTTGGGTACAGTTGGTATACCTGATGTACCCCAAACCAATGCCATCAAGTAAACATTTTACTATTAAGCATTGCTCCTCATCACAAGAAGGCTAGGTAAGGCCACTTCGGACGTACAAGTACAGCAAACTTGTGGCAGCTATCACCTGTAACGAAAGAAGTGCTTGGTGAACACTGTTTTATTTCTAAACATGCAATTGGCTTAAGAAAGGGCCTCTTTCACGAATGGCTGTGATGCAGGGACCACAACCATCATGCTTTTTGGTAGTTTTCCAAAACCGCTTCCAAAAAAGGGATGAATCACCTTAAAAGCTTGAGAACGTGACAATCACTATTATATTCTTCAATAAAGTAGTGTATGAATTTTATCTGCCAGCTTTAAAAAAATTATCTTCTAAATACCTTCCCGAAGATGTATAGCAGACACCTGTTGTTCGATAGCAACAATATACTCCATAATACCATGTGATAAAAAGTTGTTTTAAAAAAAACTTTATTAAGAATTCTAACCTTAAACACACACAACACTCCTTTTATTGGTATTTTACAGCATCGTCAATAACTTTTGATTGCAAATTCTTGAACTAACAGATGTGAAACCAAACTATAACTTTCATGATTGTTGAACATATATTTTTCTTTTCATCAGGTTCAAGGTTTATTGGAACAATTTTAATTCCCCTTTCAATAAATATTGAAGGAATATGTTCCTAGTAGAAACATGCTTACAGGGTAGGTAGAGGCCAAAAAAGAAAAGATGTATGTAAAGTAATTTCTGGAATCGTTATCATAGTGGTAGAGAGAGGAATCCGATGCTAGAGGGACATTTGGAAGGCTGCGATGATATCTATATATCTTTTCAGTGGTAGTCCTTTAAGATCTTTGAATAATTATACTGAACTAAGTAATCTTTGCATATTCCTAGTTGCATATACTTTATGCCAATCGCCATTCAAGTATCTTTTATGATAAAGTTCAACCCACTGGTTAGGTCATTCATTACACTACTACTTCCATAATCCATTTTTTATCTTGCAGTGGGAACTTAAAATCCTCTAGTAAATACATTAAGGAGAATCCAGGTGCAATAGTGGTTTATTTCCAATACTGGCCCTTGTTGACAATGTTCAGTTGGACTTTCTTATCTGAAGTCCATTCTATTGCCACCTAGAGACCTGAGAATGTCAGCTGTGCCAGTTTCCAAATGTAATTAAATAGATAAGTGTCAGAATCAACCATTTGGTGCAGCAGTCTTGTTTACAAACATCAGGCCTCAGGCAGTCTGTATTATTCCTCACCATTCTCTTCTGACTCATGGCCACTTTCCCATGGAGTTCTACGGCCTCGATGCCCAGTTATTTTATTTGTTTGATGAAAGACAACTGTTTAAAACTGAACCACACAAAGATGGAATTGGTTTTTCATGGTCTTTTAGGTGTTTGACTATAATTCATAGATGCTTAATACATACCTATGTAATGTTTCTAAATATTATTGATTTTCAATTAAAGGATACTGGATATTGAAGCCATATAATAGTAGTTTTGACCTTCCACCCTTGCTTTACACATACTAAAGAGGCCTAATAGTGACAAGCCGAACTGTGCATAAATGCCCTGACATTACCATACTGCATTGTCTCCAAAGTTCAGTCAGCACAGTACCATAAAATCCTGCACAAAAGTTGTCCCTTCTCCTTTTCTAGGACAGAAACTATTTGTATACAGCCCAATTGCCTTTAATCTGCACTGAGACAAAAGTCTTCATACAGGCCCTCCCTGGAACCTCGAAATGGTTTCTAGTGGTCCTAAAAGTGGCATGAAAGTGGGGGAAAGGGATAGATTTATCAATTACTCAGTACTGTATTTGAGTGGTTAAGAGTGAGATGTTCAAAGCACTTTGTATTATTCATCAACTTTTTCACTTTCCACCCAGATTTTGGGTTAAAACCCACTAACTGCATTCACCATGGACTTCCAGATATGCAAAGAGCAAAATCCTGGAGATATCCAATTTCCAGATGGTGGCTGATATCTATCGGAATTGTGTTTTAAGATGCACTATTCGCTCTCCATAAGCATCAGGGGGAATGATTGACATTTCAGGTTTCACATGACAGTTAAAGATTTCCCATCATGGCATAGTGATCATTAACAATATATTTAACAAACTAATTATTAATCTCTTTGTTGAGTGTGAAAGCAGGCCACTGCGACTACAAAATTCAAATCACAATTACACTGCTTTTATTAAGTTGCTTTTATGTAGAGACTTACTTTCATGTGTGTCCAATTGCATGCTATTTAAAATGAGCTATCATGATATACACTCATCTGCATAAAATAGGTTATTCAAAGACACTGCATCACATGATAGTGGAGGCCACACAGGGACTATGAATGGGCCCTCCCAATTACTTTATGGGTCATGGCTCGAACAAAATAGCAGGAATGCATTCTCGGGCTCAGCAGATTTAAGTATTGGCTCTCCAATAACTACTGTCACCAATCACTATGACATATTCCCTTTCTGGTTCAAAATGTTTATCTGCATGCTTGCTCCTATTAAAGCAGGAACAGATTAAGTGTACTTAAGATTATTAGATTGGATATATCTTATTTGTGGTTTATTTTCAGGAGTCAAACGATTGCCAAAGCAGTTCTTTAGGCCATTGCACAGTGCTGCACCAAACACTTTCAGAAGCCGGCCCTGACCTATGTGGCCACTAGTGATCTTCTGTTTTACTGCAAAACTAATTAGCAAGATACTACTCTTTTTCTACAAAAAAACATTATGTCTTCAAAACTGTTGAGGCCTGATATACATATCAATTAGCTTGTTTGCCGTTATGGAGCAGATTAATCTGCAATAAAGCAATTTAAACATACAGTAACACTTTCTTTGGAAATAATGTTCTCTGGACTATTTTGAAAACTCTATGCTTGCAGACCATTAATTTCACTGGGTGTGAGTGTTGTTAGAGGAAGGAGGTAAATTTAAAGAAAGAAAAACTCTGTTTCATGTTAAGAGAAAAAATAACGTTGTACTGTCATGACTATAGAACACTTAATGTCTCAAAGCCAAGGCAACAAGTAAAAAAAAATTATCAACCAAAGCAGTAACGCATAAGTTAAAGTTCAAAGGCTTTTGCATATACTGGAAGTGAAATCATAACCTGAAAAGTCAAGTAAGTTTCAACCCCAAATTATGTGGTCCATTAGTTGCTTGGTTTCACACTGTTTTAGCTGACAACATTCACCGCATGAAACATTACCATGGAAAAAACTCACGCCTACAATTCACGGCAAATGAATGAATCATTAAAACAGGTTTTAATTTCTACATGGATAAGAGTCTGGCATATGCAGGAACAATTCAAGATTGTATAGTTACAGGCCCCCCCATAGCATTCTCTGGTGCATCCGATTACACATTTTAAAGCAAAAATAACTAACCCTGACAGACAAGAATAAAGTGGAGGCCATGACATCATTTTCTGGCTTGGATTTGTACACATGTTCACAACATACTTTATAAATGTAAAGTCATTGTGTGTGGATGCATTTGAAATCCCTAAAAAGATTATCCTGCTTTTAAAATCAGACACATTGTGTAGGACGCCCTTAGTCACCAGAGAAAAGACTACTGAATGTCCTGGAAGGTTCAAACTGATGTGCTTATCATTTTCACATGTGCTGAATTGTGTCTGTTAAACCATTTCAAACAAAACAGGGTCGTGTTGCGAATCAGCAAATGGTGTGCTCTGATTAAGGGAATGTCTTTCCTTAAACGTCCAGTAGGCAGAAAGAACTCTTCTGCAGCAACATACTTTACCATTCACAGTACGTCACAAGCCTTCGTGTGTAATAAGCCTGTCATAGAAATGGTGAACAATCACAAATAACAGCTGCTTTGAAACCCATTCCTTAAAAATCCTGAATATATATATTACGTCCCATTTTGGAAGTTTTGTGCGAAGTACGAGCACTCTGACAACGTTTCGCCACCTGAGCCCCCAGACTGGAAATTCAATGGGGTCTATACAGTACAAATACATTCTCCCCCACCCAGTCACAACATTTAAAATTCAACCCACTGACAAGGCATTAAGCATTTTTACTTCATTTTGCCCAATGTTTACATATGTATGAGGAATAAAAATAAAAAAAATGAAAGGAAATTTAAAAAAATGTAAACGACAGCATAAGAAACTCTAGCTTTATCATTAGTGGGCAGTCAGTTTGCATCAGACCAGACCCATTTCATATACAAATACCGACTACTGAAACCAAAACTATACAAAAGAAAATAAGCATGAAACATTAGTGCTGCATAATAAAGCATACAACTTTACTGTTACTATCATACACATGCCACCCACAAGGCCTCCACAGGAGAAAGTGATTGTAAAGGAAAGGGGGTTACAGAGCATGGGCACAAACTGAGCATCAAACGTTAGTGCTTTTGTGAAATTAGGACTAGTTTATATAAATTCTTTAAGCAGAATGTGTCATATGTAATGAATTCCATGAAGGTCTGATTCTTCCACCTCCTCTGGCATTCTTTCTATTCCCAGAGCAAAACAATAAGAGGGAAACAAAAGGCATGTACAAATAAAAACACCTCCTAAAAGACAATCAAACTTATGGAAGCATTTCTGCAGAACCCTACATCGAAACAATCTGATTAACGAACAAAGCAGCACCCACTGATAAAACTGCTGAGGTACACCTCTGGCATCACGGATGGACTTAAACTGGACTCCTGTCGTCCTAACGGCTGGTTCAGAGAGATAATCTATCCCAACGGCTGGTTCACAGAGAAACTCTTTCCTAAGCAGTAGCTCATGGACAGAATATCTCCCAACTGCTGGCTCACAAAGAGAATATTGCCAAATTGCTGGTTCACAAAGAGAATCTTTACTAAAAGGTAGTTCAAAGACAGAATTTCTCCTAACTGCTGGCTCACAGAAAGAAGATCGCCTAAATGGTAATTTACAGACGGAATCTCCCTCAAGTGTGACAACTCACTGGCAAGATCTTTTAGGAAACACTACAATAACTATCCCAAAATGGATAAATTGAGTTCCAAAAGAAATCAAAACACAGATTCAGATGGAATATGAAGCTGAATAAAATTGTTAAGCTGCATCGTTGAGTGATCATTGTTAATTTAGAAAACAAAATGTTGGATACCACCTAAAAATGCCAGTATTCATCATCTGAAAACTACCTTGGCACAGAGACAACCCGATCCAGTCAATCCGAGCATTAGCTAAAATAAGCAGACACATACTAAATGCCTAAGACGGTGGAAGATGTCAGCTTATCCCGGATACATTCAGCTTCAATACAACTGCTTAGATGAGTCAGAAATAGTAGTAGGGTAATGTTATCTAGTTAAAAATATAGAGTTCGCCTTTTGTAATCCAGCTGCTGGGTAGCAAATACTTTCCATACAGATCTGCGTAGGCAATGTGCTTGGGAGATCTTCTATTGCAGTCACCCCAGAAAAGATTCTGAGGTGCAAAATGAGAACTGCCATAAGGAATCTGAAGAGCAACTATGCATCGGATTAGAAAATTAAGCACCTGCACCACATTCAATCTTTTTACAATAAATGGGATTAAGTGAGGAGAACATAACCGGGGAGCTAAAAGACTTAGCTCACTCAAACTCGTATCTCATGGAGATGTGCAAACAATCCGGTTGTGAAGTGTACTGCCTACTCCACAGGGCACTCCCAGTAGTGTTTTTCCTTCAATTCCCCAAAAAATTAGACCTAAAATTGGCAAATCATGCCATGTACAACGGATATTTTAAACTAGTTGCCGATACTTTAAAATACATTTTTCCAACCAGAGTGAGGTAAGCTACCTCGACTTCCCACTTCGGCATAAAAATTGCCCTTGAAGCTCCACTGAACTTGTAAACCTGGTTTCGCCATCAAGATTAACATTGTGCTAAGACTAAATTCTTTGGTGACAGCAGACCAGGACTCTTATCTAGTGGTGCCAGTGTTGCAACACTAGCATGTCTTTTTTATATTACAGAAGTCCCCCAAAGGCTGGAAACAACTATGAATTTTTACTAGCAGCATTTTAAACAAACGTGAGAGGAAGGAGAGACAAACTGAACAGAACCAAGCTGCACATTAAAGTCTACTGATCTATTATTGCCAGACAGCTGCAGACATGTTGTGATGATGAGCTGCCAGTGTCAAAATAGAATCTTTTGCCACAAATTACAAGAGTGCATGGGGGAAGAGATGGCAATATTTAGGTTTCCCATCTGCCCTCAACACACAGTACATCTTTACCTTGCCAGGACAAGACACCATACAAATGCTGTGGTTAATCCAAGGTCAAGTGAGTGCTGCCCTGAGAATACCCCAGCATCTCCTTTATACCATGAAAAAGCAGCCCCAACAGAATACCAAGGTTTTAACTTTCCAACAGATTGGTAGCTTCACCAGCCGGTCCATTTTCGAAATGTGGAAATGAGAGCAAACTTAGTTCAATAGAAGAGGCCAATTTCAGCCTCAACTGGCAGAAGGAAGAACATTTCTTTTAAACCATGTGTACCATTAATGTGATGTCTTAATAATGGAAAACAGAAAATAATGGAGTGGTTTTAACCACAATCATCCTTCATTCAAATTCACTTGAGTGGCCTCGATGGGCTGGTGAGAATCTGGGATGCCCAGACTATTCCACGAGTGAGGTACAGGACTGCACCATCATGTAGTCATCACTCTGAGTAGTGCATGATGGACTCGACATAGTTTCCCGGAAAGAGCCCGGTCACACCATTCATGACACCTTCGTACCAGCCATCATCGTTTTTCTTAATGACATAAATAATGGCTCCTTCCTGAAACGATAGCTCATCCTCCTTGTCCTTCGAGTAGTCGTATATTGCCACAACTGAGAAACAATATAAGGAACAGTAAGTTACAAAGGAAAAAATAAACACAACAGCAGCGATATATAAAATAAAACACTCAAAATAACTCATTGTTACGTCATGCTTGGAAAACTTAAAAAAAAGTAGGACAACAACTACAGTGTATAACCAAGTTTCCAAAATAACCGTAGAACAAATGCTACAAATAAGGTGCTTCATTCTAGAACATAAAGCTCCCTTAAGCAAAACCTTAATATGAGAACGTATGGCATGGTCTGGTTGGGTGGCAACAAGAGACAATATTGTTTTATCAATTTATGGGCAAATGACAAATGCTGGCAAGCATAACAAACTTAATGCACCATTCAAACCTGCATAGCAAATAGGGAAACCAGATTCAGCAGAAAATGTATAAATAGCTAACTGGTGAAGAAATAACAGCAGATCAATATATTAGTATGTAAAAGATTTCGAACAGAAAAGGAAAATGACTTACCTGTTAATAATAGATTTCCAGAGAGAGTAGACAACCCAAATACATAACTTTAGAATAATTATAAGCTGCAAGAAAAAATATTAATTTTCTGAATTACTACAAATGATTTTAATCCTGCCACTTTTTAAATTAATTTGAACAAATGAAGAATCACAAAAGCGTAGCAATTTCAACTGCAGTCCCTGTACAAAAGGGTGACTGCCTCTTTAAATTATGTTTTTAAGGTGAGCAAGGATATTTTGGCTTAGAGATCGGAGCACAAAAGACATTCTCTAGTCTTAGATAGGGGATTGTCTATGGGCATTCTCTATGGAAAAGAATAGTTACTGTTATGGTGACTCCATTGTTTTTAGTGTTGTCTCCTTTCCATGATCAAGTCTGAGTGTACCCTACCAGCTAGCGGTGCAACGGAAACCATAGATGTAAATTATCAGAGCTTTGCGCATCTGTACAATGTATGTGCTTAAGCACACCTCATATGTGATATGTTGTCATCCTTTGCCGCTTAATGAAAAAAAAGCAAATCTGTAATCTTGGCCAATGGGTCAACAGGAGTCCTGTAAAATCCCTGTTCTCAACTTTGTCCTCAGCAAGTGCAAATGTGAAATGCAGGAGAAGGCTGTTCCAGGCAGTTTACACTTAGGCAAACAGATTGCGAAGAACTTCCAAGAAAAGGTTTTTATCGCTGCAGCAAGAAGCTTCAAGAGCCTAGAGTTGGAAGAATGAATAAAGGGTTGCCTACATGGGTGTCTGTCAAATATCTGAAGGTACCAGTCCATTGACCAACCAGTTTTTTACGCAACTCCGCACGCACCTCATAAGATTGGTATGAGGAGGGAAACAGCCCAAGATTCGGTGGGACATCTTAACACTTCTGTATGAAAGGGGGGGTTTTGGAGTGCCGGATCTGCAGCTTTATTTTTTAGTAGCACAATGTGGGTACTCATACCACTGGTATCACCCGGACGCGCGCATACCCTACGCCAGAGGTCTTCAAACTTTTGGATGCCGAGACCCCCCTGTCAACATTTTGAGGCGTAAGGACCCCCTCCTGACAAAAATTTCTAAACCTGTAGGCAGGGCTACTGGAATTATGAGGCAGGTGAGGACCAAATTACGTGACAGGCTTGACTAAATTGTGTGGGAAGAAAAGGTAAATGATGTTATGTGATGCCGCGTACACAGTAACACTGAGGAAAGATTTCACCCCATCAGTACCAGTGTATAACCAAAATACAGCAATTAACATCAGAAAGATTTCTAGTCAAACTTTGTGAAGGGCCTTCCACTCCGCAGGAATACGTGCTGCCACATTAGAAGCTCACTTGGCCCTGGCCGGGAGAAGCAGGGGTCCCTTAAAACCCTGGCGGTTTTGTGCAGAGTTAAGCAGTTTACCCATGCAGCTTTCCTCTCACCCTATCCCTTCCATCCCTCTGTCCTCTCCTAACCCCGGATCCCTCTCTCACTTTGCAGGCCATTTTATTTCACCCCTTTTTACAACTTCTGAACTCTCCCCATTCAACCTCTCACTTCACCTTTAACACTCCCAGCCAGGGCTGGTCCTAACACTGGTCGCACACGGTGCAACAGTCTTTTTTGGTGCCCCACCCCCGTTTCCTCCTTCTCCATGAATTCCTTCACTGCCACTCACCAACAATTCACCTCATCTCTCTATAGCACCTTTCTGACAAACATTTCATTTTCTTATAGCGCTACTCATAGTTTACTCACACTCATTTCTGTGATCTGCATGGTACATATTCTTTGTAGCAGGAACGTTAACCCTCTGCACTGTGTGGGTGACAAGAGTGCCCATGTGAGTGCACGGTGAGCGATGCAACAGTGTGAGAGTAGGGTAAGAGGAGTGACTGCAGGGTGAGTGAGGTGGCTTATGAATTTAGGTGCGGATGCAAGTTCAGAATGGGACGAATGAGTGTATGATTACTGATGGGCTTGTTTGAGTGAGTTGCATATTGAGCAGTGAGGGGGACAGGTGAGTGAAGTGTCACATGAGTGCAGGATGAGTAGTGTACTCGTGTGGCTGCAGGGTGAGGTATAGGATGAACAGAGCAAGTGCATTGTGAGTGCAGAGTGATCACTGTGAGTGCAGGGTGAGCGGGTGAATGGTGTGAGTGCATTGTGATCGCTGTGAATGCAGGGTGAGAGTGAAAGTGAAGGGCGAGAATGACGAGTGAGTTGTCTGAATGCAGAGTGCATTCCCAGACACTTGAAGTAACTCAGCATGTTATGGACGGCGGCGTAGGGTTTAAGATCTAAGGTAAACTATTGCTATTATGGCATTAATCGGGGATCGAGGAAATAATGTGCTGATCCTGCAACAAACTTCCAGTCCTATGGTTAGGGTTGCCAGCAGATTATTTTGATGGCCCAGTCGGAACAAAAATAAGCAGTCACCTAAAGCTGTATTTTAAGCACTTATCTGTGCATACTTCGAACAGCAAATATAAATAGAAAGCACTTTTAATTGTGTTCTAGAGCTGCCTCAATGATCCATGACTGATAATTAAAGAGAACAAAGACAGAAAAGTCACATAACGAATGCATACATACTTTTTTATTTATAAGTCTATTTAGTGTCAAGAGGAGGTCTTTGCAGGCTCTTTAAACAAAACACGGCAGGCATTTTTCTTTTGGCAACCCTACTTTATATTCCTTTTCATGAAATGCATTCTCACACTGCAGCAGTAAATGTAAAATACAAATGTAAGGAATAGGCAGAGTGGGGGCCCAGGGGGAACTGGAACCAGGAAAAAAACTGAGCCTCTGTAACCAGTTTACAAAGGCATGTAAACATGCAAATGGTCTTTAAAGACCTGTGAAAAACTCGGGCGTGCCGGAGATAAGACTCCAGACACTGCCCAGCTGAGCCCCCAGCAGCTCGAGTTGCACTGCAGCAGCCCGGGCTGAGACGCAGGACGGGGGAAGAGGGGAGGCTGAAGCCCTTGGGCCTCGGCAGAAGTGTGACTGGGAAGGCGCGACCCCCTTTGCATCGCTCCACGGCCCCCCTGGGGGTCGCGCCCCACAGTTTGAAGACCCCTGCCCTACGCTAAGCCAGAGAGAGACTTGGCGGACCCCACTCCACTGAATGCAGTTCTTCCGGTAGGAATCCCACGAGATCCACATAATATCCAACCAATATGCACCACATGTTGGGCATGGAAAAAATTGCTTGTGATTAAGGGAGGTTCAACGCTGTACTCGCCTGCCCTACCGCTGCCCGCGAACCCCTAGATCCCCCCCTACGACTGATGCCGGGACTAAACGCACACTGTCCAAGTTAGGACTAGTAACTATAGGAGATTTATTCCTGGGGGGCCATGCCTTTATTCGTACTGAAGATCCACGTTTCGCTACAGCCACATTTATAGATCATTTTTCATTGACCCGTATACAAAGTGCACTCAGAGGAGTGATTCCCACTTACCCGCTAGAACCAGCAAATTTTCGCCCACTCACGTCAATAATTACAGATAATAGCGGAGAACACATTACTTCCAGGCTATATAAATCTTGCCACGCGTTGCTACCACAACTGGACTCTAAAGTCAGAGATGCTTGGGCCGCGGACATAGGACAGCCACTCACAGACTATGTTTGGAAAGGGTGTTGCAAACAGACCAAGTTGGTTTCCTGCAATCACAGACACAAGTTATTACATTTTAAGATTCTCAGACGAGCCTATGCCACATTGCAGCAGATGGTTCGGATCAAAAGTACCACTTTCACACATTGCCCTAAATGCAATTTACAGGCCGCGCCTTTCCTCCACATGACTTGGTCCTACAACACAATTAACGCTTATTGGCAGGCAATTTACGGCTTACTACAACAGATGGTGGGGACACAGATACCAGTAACCCCATTAATAGCTCTGATTGGCTACGTAGAATCCCTGCCCAAAAATACGCTCAGATTCATAGCAATGGCCATGCTGCTGGCAAAACAAGAAATAGTACTCCGCTGGGGTACTAGGCAAAAACCCACTGCTTAGGGCTGGTTAAAAAGTATGTCGTACTGCGACACTACAAGCGAACTATATGCAGAGCTGCAACCCCCCACTTCGCGACCCAAAGACATATGGCAGCCGCTCCGGGAGTACCTCAGGCTGCAAGGCACACAGAGCACACCAGCCAGCCAGGAACAACAAGGAACCAGCCAGACCGCGCAGGTTGAGGGAGGACACACTTAGGCTCAGAGAGATCGTACTGTACTCAACATACCGTGCAGGCCTCAGACAGGAAACAAGCATATACAAGTGAAGTAGTAGGGAACTATGTAGCACACTTCAACGACCACCGCACATTTTAAAGGAAGAAATATATCATCTTGCTTATCTATGTTTTAGGATGTCTGCAATTTTTATTTAATTTCTTTTAAGACTGCGAGAACTGTATCGGCACATTTATACATCGTGCATTTATGTATGTTGTTAATAAAAAAATGACAGTTAAAAAAATATATATATCTGAAGGGTACATATATGGACAATATCACAGCTTTTAGGCATAGTAAAGCATGCATGAATAATGTTGGGCTCCATCCAAGATATAACAATGGGTGATAAAGGGCATTATCTTTCTACTGTGGTTGAAAGTTCAATGATGCTAGGAAGAGGTGCAACACTCTCCCTCCCATTCGTTCTAATGGAGGAGGATATAGTCCCCCTGAAGTGGATAGACAGCCACAAACAAAACCTGGAAAGACCAACCCATAGCTGGCGGTATGACTGAGCAACATGAGCACTCTGATCTTCTGCAGGGCCCCTGCAATCAGAGCAGTAGAAGGCAGACGTTCAATATTGCCACTGTCCCTTCCAGTATCGGGCAGTTTCCCAGAGATCCAGCTCCAAGCCCATCCAAGAAGTAAACTTAATGCACATTTCTCTTTGAGGGAGTAGCAAAGACCTCTGTGTGATGATTCCAGACCTAGAAGTTGCTTTTAAGAACTTTCCAAAGAATTTCTCACTCATGTTGCACTGGAAATGCCTTTTCAGGATATATGCTCTGATTTTGTCAGTCCACACAATGAGGGAGACTAGCAAGAACTTTCCGTATTGTATGCCCCTTCACCCAAAGCTACTGTCAACCAGCAGATATGCAGGCAGTGGATGAGGCCTTGAAGTTTACTTTCAACTCCAACATGTTTATTTGCGGAGGATAGTTTCCTGCAAATGTGCCACACGCTCATTTTGAAGAGTCAGTGGTGACCGCGGGCTGCAAATGGGCTAGTGAAGCGGACAAACCACCAGAAGACTAAACGCCTGGGGCCATCATCACAAGTTCAGAACCAAGCTGTCTGGAGTGGGATGGGCTTTGACTGATCGCCCAGCAGCTTGCCACAATGCTCTGCGGGATGGAAATGTGTGAACTGCATGAATTGCTTGGTAAGGGGAAAGACCCCTATGCAGGACGTGTGCAATCCCAGAAGCCTCTGGAAATACTAGGCTGACAAGGACTCATTGGTTAAGGTAAGCACTAATCAGCTGTCCAGAACTGTCCTTGTGAATTCAATACTGTAGGATAGCACCAAGGAGGATCTGAGGGGAGATCACCAAGAACTCAATATTGTATACTGCTGTGAGTGCCTGCAATGAATCAGATTCTGCTTCCTTTTCTTGATGCTGCTTACAAGAGAATCAAAGTACAGATCCCAATGGACCTTCTAGTGCCTCAGAAAGGCCACCACCAGTGCCTGGATCGTGTGAAGCCCGAGGGTGCAGCACTGAAACTGAATGGCAGTCATGCACTGGCAGTGTTGGCTTTCCACTGTGAAAAAGTAGTAATTCTTGTGATTCTCCAGGATGGAAAGATGATATAGATGTCCTGAAGGCCCACTGAGCACATCCAAAAGGTTAGTTATCAGTACAGTAAGGAAAAGAACCAAGCAGCCCTTTAAACTAAATTTCTGCAAAGCTGCAGGCCAGCACCCGAGCCAAAGTCGAAATCTAGAACTTCAGCAGGTGGAAGAACTGGTCAGGGGTTGGTGCACTCTTCACGTATTCTTTGCAAGGAAATAGTGGGATTAATATCCCGATCTCTTTTCTGAGAGTCGGGGCTAGGGTGAAGGCTGATTCAAATGCTCCATAAAGGAAGAACCTCTCTACCTCCTGCAGAAGATCTTGGAATGCCAACTGGTGACGGTAGCGATTGTTGTGGAGCACAGCTGCTTTTTCACCACTGACAAGACCCATTCATTTGTGATTATCTGCACACGGTTGTGGAGAGAGTGTGGTTTGTGGTTGGCAACCTGAGGTGGCACCAAGGAAAGCAGATGGACTCATAATAGTCAATGGGATGCCTTAGTCTTCTTTGAGGATGAATGAGCTGGCTTGTTGATCTCTCTAAAACACCTCCTCTTGAATGCTGGTTTCATCAGGAACAGGATGGTTCAGATGGGGCCTTGGAGCAGAAGGAACTCCTGGCCTTCAAAGACTGTAAGAACTCCGCCCACTGAAAGAGAGGGGTAGGTCTTGAAAGTACAACGTGCATGGCAATCATCAATTTAGCTGTGAATGTCTTGTACTGCTGAAAGACCTCATAACCAGTGAGGGAGTCAATAAATTCCTCCCATCGAAATTGAGGTTGATGACTTTATCCTGGGCCTCAAACAAAATATCTGAGGACTTAATATAAAATTGTCAGTGTACAGCCAGAGAGGGATTCAGGACCCAGTGAGAAATATTGGTTAAGTCCCTGGACATCAACCGCTTCCTAGCCCAGGCCGAACAAAGTCCGGCAGTAATGCAGTGTACGAGTAGAACTTGCACCACAAAAATAGTCCTCCACTAACCACGATTGCATTGACTTTGGCATGTCTCCAGGAGCAACCACTGGACAGCTACTTTTTCCTCGCCATATTTCCGCAGATACTTGCCTCCTCAACTATTTAGGAGGACATTGCTTTGCCTTTCAATGAAGTTGTCATCACCAGAACATCCTGATGATCCTGAAAAAAATACTGGACTTGCTATAGGAGCACCCTATTTCTTGACCCAAGGACTTTGTGGCTAAAGACTCAAAGTAAACCTGCTTGAGGGCTTATGTCATAATGGTCTGGGCAGTCTTCTGTAGATGAGTTGTGGCTACCACCAGCACAAAGATGCCCTAATTGCCCGGTGGGGTTACCAAGGTCTATCTGGATAGTCTTTCCAAAGTCTCGACCTCAATAGCGTGGTAGCACCTGGTTTGATGCAGGTCTCTCGATCAGCATTTGGATCCCCAAGCAAGCTATCTGGCAAAGAGGAAATCTTGAAGATTGGTCCAAAGTCACTATTGTCTATTCCACAAGGTATAGTTGGAAGGGTCCGGATCCGAATCATGACTGCAGTTGAAGGAGTGACTCAAGGCACCAGCTGAAAAAAGGAGACTGGTCGTTGGGTCTTAAGGGCTGCGAGGGTAAGTGGAAGCTGCACCGGTCTTTGGATTAGAGGGATGTGGATGAACTCCCTAGACTTTAGTTTCACCCAGGAAAGAGTCTAATCTGAGAATCGAAGCATAGGAGAAGTTGGGCATCTCATTTATCAGCTGCCCTTGATTCAGAGAATCAGGTAAATTTGATGGGTTCACTACCCTCTTACATAAAACGTATCTGGTTGAAGAAAGGGCTGATCATTTCCAAAGTCACCCATTTGAATATTTCTTTCAGAATATCTTCTTGAATTAATTTTTCCTGTCAAAAAGGAAGTTTGTTTAAGGTAACAGTTTCCCCTCTATAATGTTTCTGCAACAACAAGGTTTGAACCTCCGACTGTAAAAGGGCAAATCGGTAGTGTGAAACATGTCCTGAACCACAGAGAGAGAGTGAGATGATGATCACTGAAATCTGTATGATCTATTAAACAATGCCTATTCAGTGAGCATGGTGTCGGTGAAGAATGCCAAATCCTTATCACAAGTTAATTGCTAAGAAAGTTAATATAAGGGACCTGTGAGAGACATTCATTTGGAATGTATCTTTTCTGAGAAAGTTTGGGCAAAATAGTTAAAGAATAATTAATGTAGGAAGCATAGTCATTTAAGAGTGAATATGGTACTAAATGAAAACACAAACAGATGCTACATACCACTAAAGAAGTTACTACAATAACGCTTAAGCCTTGACAAAGTGACAGAAGCCATGAAATGCGCAGGCTGCGTTTTGGAATAAGAATGATGAGGTCATCTGGCATATGAATTTGATTCTCAATAAAGATCAGTAAAGAACTGGAGAAAAGAAGAAACTGGAGTTATTCAGTTCTTCTTACAACTGCCATTCTGATCTCCATACTGTCATGTGTTGTGCCCAAAGACTTTTTCTGATTTCATTACTGGTTTACTATTCTGGGCGATTTTAATGTTTACTTAGAGGATAAGGGGACAAATACTGTCTCTCTGCTAGAGACTCTAGGGGCATTGGGCCTATCTCAGACAGTGCACATGCCCACACATGAGGCAGGACACACACTTGATGGTATTTTTACTTCTGTACAGGGACTAACAGTAAGATTCTCCCGCTGACGTGGTCCGACCACTCTTTAATCAGGTTTGACTTTTCAGTCCCAAAAGTCCAGGAGGGAGGGGTGGCCAAAACCCACTCATTAACCTATGCTGCCTGGAACAAGGTGGACAAAGTAATTCTCCAAACCCATCTGGATAGGACACGACCACTTCTAAATATCCCCCCAGATTTAGAAGCCACCAAATACACGGACTGGCTAAACGAGGCCATTAAGGCCACAGTACCCACTGGCAAAACCTCAGGGAATCATAACACTTCTTCGGCTCCCTGGTTCACTGACTCCTTGCGACAAGAAAAACAAAAGTGCTGTAGACTCGAAAGACGGAGAGTTAAATATGACACAGCGGACAAAGGCATATATAAACCTACACTAACTCAATATAAAAATCTGCTGATGTTAGAAAAAAATGACTTTTTTAGTAAGCAGATTGAGAGAGCCATGAATACGCCCAAAGAATTGTTTGGGTTAGTAGAGAAACTGTCGTCTCTACCTAAGAAAAAATGCATCAAGAGCAACCAACGTTTTTGTGATATTATGTCAGTAGCTTTCAAAATCAAAATCAAGGATATTTATGATGCCTTTGAAGCCACCCCCACTCGTAGTCCCACTGAAACACCTCTAATCTCAGAACCTAAGGGAAAGAGTTTTCACTGCTTCTCACAGATTTCTTCAGAGGTAGTGGAAAAACACCTCAGAGAAATTAAATCTGGATCCGCACTTGACCCCTGCCCACCCGCATTTCTGAAAGATATAGCGGAAGAGGTGAGCCCTGTGCTCACAGATATCTTCAATAACATGTTCACCTCTGGTATCTTCCCGGCTCCTTGGAAAGATACAGCCATACTTCCACTGATAAAAAAACCCAATCTGGATGTGTCTAACCCTAATAACTACCGCCCCATAGCTCGGCTGCCGCTCCCAGCCAAAATAGTAGAGAAAATTATGAAACAACAGTTAACCCACTTCATACAGGAAAACGACTTACTTGATCATTCCCAATTTGGTTTTCGACATGAGCACAGAACTGAAACGGCATTAATCAAGGCCACCGAGGAGATCAGGACTGTGATGGACAGAGGGGGCACTGCCGTTCTCGTCCTCCTCCATCTGTCGGCAGCGTTTAACACTGTGGATCACAATCTTCTGCAGCAGCGACTGGAAATGTTGGGGGTCAAGGGTACGGCGCTGGCCCTGCTTTCCTCCTTTCTGAAGGAAAGGAGACAAACAGTGACAATGGACAAGTATAAATCGGTTCCCTACGTCCTCCCATGCGGAGTTCCGCAGGGCTCATCGCTTAGTCCATCTCTTTTTTACATGTATGTATCTGAACTTGCCCCTCTGATCCGAGAGTTCGGTTTCAGTCTCACGTCTTACGCAGATGACACCCAGAGGGTGGTGGCAGCGTATAAAGACCAAGCCTCCCCTACATCACAGTTTCAGAACTGTATCAGTGAAATAAATAGATGGATGGGAAAGCACTGTCTCAAGCTTAATTCTGAGAAGACCGAGGTGGTGATCTTTGGCAACCTGCAACCCAGATGGGACGGCCTTTGGTGGCCGACGGAGATGGGTGAACCGCCAAAACCAGCTCAGAAGGCAAAAAAACCTGGGGGTGCTGATTGATAACAAACTAATCCTATCGCACCAGAACAATGCCATTGTGTGTGCTTCCTACTTTCTGATTAAGAAACTCAAGAAGATCCTACCTTACATCCCCACCGACTCTAGAAGGATGGTGGTAACCACACGAATACAGTCAAAACTGGACTACTGTAATAGACTATTTGAATATGCAGAAACAATACCAAAAAAAGCTCCAGATGGTACAAAATGCAGCCACTAGACTTCTTCTGAATGTCCCTAAGCATGAATCAGTAGCCAAGGAAATTCAAAGACTCCACTGGCTCCCGGTGGCACAACAAATTAAATTTAAGTCATTATGTCTAGCATACAAGGCACTGAGCAACACAGGACCACTATTTCTAAGAAATTTCTTTTCCTGGTATGAACCGGCCAGACAACTACATTCCACAGGCGCTAGACTTATGAAAGTTCCAAGGATCCGGACCTCAAGCTGGGGAGGCCGAACCCTGATGTATGGCACTGCAAAACTATGGAACATGCTTCCACTGGAGCTCAGAAGCGCAAGCTCACTCACCACCTTTAGAAAAGGGCTAAAAACTTGCCTATTTCAGAACTAGACGCTCCGTCTGGGCTAACAGCAGTCCTAGTGCCAAGACATTGTCGATACTTTTCTTTGCGGGACCGTACTGGACGGAGAAACATACGGCGGGATCGCCAAGGACTAGGGGCATATCACAGCCCTTGTGCACTTTATCTTTAAATAGTGCGAGATTTAAGGTGCCGTCCAAATAAGTTTGTTGTCTGAATAAAGACATGTCTTTCCCGCGTTAGGCGTGACAACTACTCTTACAACAGTGGCTCGTTTATATAGATTGAACTTTGGATCTGGGATCTGGACATATTTTTCCAGGAACCTCTTTTGGGAACAATTTGATTCTCACGTGGATCTGTCAAACGACTTCTTGAAATCCCGATGCTTTTTAAATAAGGACTCCTAGAACTCTTTTTATAAATTTGATATGCTGTTCCTTACGTAGAATAGCGGGAGAGTTTAAGAACTGAAGCCTTGAAGAAGTTACAGTAAGTAACGAAACACGTGTCGGCTGCCATTATCCTTTGACACCGAGGAAACATCAAGAACATGATTTTCATCTGTTCTAATATTATTTGTGTTACTATGCTGGACTGATATACATAATCATTGAAATATGATTGTTGATTGCAAAGTGGAGCATTGACGTTGGACAATTAAAAAAAAATTTAAAAAAAATTCTTGTAATGATCCAAAAGAATTTTTGAAACAATTTATTAAGATTGATATATATTTTCTGTGCGCAGTTTTATGGTTATTTTGAGGATTATTGCTTACTGGCTGAAGACTAAAATAGGGACTTTAGGAGTGCCGAGGCACAGTGTTTTTCTGCCTAGTGCCAAGACACCTCCGGGTATTCTTGCGCTCAATAAATTTTATTAACATAACATTATTTGAAAGGGCTTCTCTTCAGTAAGAAAATGGATTGATTTCTTACCTTGAAAGAAGGCACTGCCAGGTATTTGCTTCATTAATATGCTAACTTTTTTTTAACAACAAATTAGGAATGAGAAAATATTGTATGAAAAAAGCAGTGGGGATTCTAGAATTCTTATCTGCAGCACTTTATGAGGCGCTCACACTTTTCAATGAGGGAGCAATTTAAATTTTTCAGCTTTCATTTACCATTTGTGAAAAATTGTTGAAAAGGTGGATGGGGAGAAAAGGAATGCACTAATGTTAAAAATTAACCTTTGGATGGTTTCCAAAGTCCAGTTTCTCTAAGGTTATGACGGGGGTAATTTATGTGGAAATTAGACATCTTGGGAAATAATTTTAGGTTTGTTCACATGCTCATACTGTCCATTTTGTACTTGCAAATACGCTCACTGGACTCTATGAAGTGAAGTGATACCTGCTGGATAAGCTGTCATAAGTCCAAGAGGCTTCAATGTTGTTTTGAGTATAGATTCAATTCAATCCGACACATTAAATTAGAGAGCAATATTCACAGTCAAAACTGGAGCTGATGAGGTATGTGATTGACATATCTTCTTCAAACCTTTCAAGAGAGCCTTAAATACTGGTGTTCTAAAAATATAAATATACTGTCAGTTATTTTGTGCATTCTTTAAACAAACCATCATTTAATTTACTATCCATTAAAAGCATAAGGTATAAGGTATTGATCAATTGTTCTCATTTTAAGTGTTTGACAATTATTTGCAGGGACACTATGAAACAAATTATTTCCCTTTTGCCACATAATACATTCATGTTACAAGTTTCCTTGCCTCCTTAAAAAAAACAAAAAAAACTTTGGGTTGGTAAGCTCAAGTGTATCCGTAATAAGACTTCAGGGCCCAAGCTGCCAAATTGAGATTCTTGATGCCATGCTTGACCCGCTGCATGGTGTATAAGTGTTGGAGGAGTAGCACCCTCCAATTTCTGTTGGGTGACATCTGTACAAGGCGTGAGTACCATGTAAGGCCTGCCTAGTGAGGTGCTATTAGCACTATGGTAAACTCTGATGCCTTTGATTTGTTGATTACTTGAGGAGTGAGTGTTATTCGGGGATGTATGTGTGTCCATATCCTGTACCAATTCATACACTGTGTATTCCTTTGTGAAAATGAAGTGAGAATAAGAACAAGTTTATGGAAGGTGTTCTCTGCCTTTAAAAACGCTGTGGACTCCTGAATAATCGTTAAAAATTGCCCAATGTCAAATGATCCGTAACAATTTCAAACATGGGTAGGATTTTATCGGTCTTTCTTTGTTCAAACACAACACTCTGATGCATTTATTGCAGCACCAAAACACAGAAAGTAAAATATTGTCCACAAAAATACTGTAGGCACAATATTGTTCGAATACGATTTCCGGGAGTCATAATATAATCTGCATTAATAACGTCCAGAAAATATCAGATAGGTTGGGCAGGGTCGGGATTAGGTAGAGGGCCAAAGTTTGAAAGTTAGGGCTGCAGTTAGAGTTAAATGCAGGACCATAGTTTGGATTAGGGTCAGCCCCAGGTTGGGGTCAGGCTCAGGACGATCAAATAATTTTTAAATATGCTATGTATTTTATTATTAAATTGTCAGCATTTATATGGTATGTCTATATGAGACATGATATTATTTCATACAATATAAAATGATGATATGCTAAAGAACTATGGATAGACTAAAACATGATATATTCGTGACATTCTGGACACGATGTAGCGTAGCGCAATATTATTGTACTCGAAAAAGCAACATACAAGTAGGCTATCAGTTCAAATTAACACTGTTCATCCTCTTAAGATGCATTTAAATGTTTTTAATGCTAAAAATTCCTTAACACTAAGAAATTGATGTTTCATCGAGTCTTATGTTCCACTAACCTCTTAAATTATGTGAGGACTTCTTAAATGCGCTTCCAGCTCTGTGTATGAGACATCTGTTAGTATTTTCACAGATGGGACTGGTGGTCGAAGTGTTTAGTTTTCCAATTGACCAGGTATACCCAACTATGATATTTTAGTGCTTTTTCCAAATATGTTAATGACAGCTATCAGGTCTACCTGGTCCCTGGTAAATTGTGACCATTGGCTCATCATCCATTCTTGAGCAGGTCTCATGCGTAACCAAGTTTATCTTTGTTATCAGGTGAAAGCATGATGCCATCATGCTCAATAACATAACCATTCTCACAGAGACCTTGATGTCTGGTAAAAACAAACTTGATCCTGACCTGCAAAACTCTGACTGGAGGTATGGCTAATGTTTTGTCCATATCTACTACCATGGCCAGACAGACCTTTTATCTCATCGGCATATCCCCATTGGGCCACACACTTTCACCACTTTTTGTAAGTCCCAGGGTTGCTGCTGGTGCCTGTTTCACTTTATTACGCACTACAAAATAACTGGTTTGGTCGAAAAGCCATCGACATTCATAGCAGGAAAGGCATTGCTGTTCAAAAGGAAATTTCAGCTAAGTGTAAATTAGGAATGGACATTTGACATCGGAGACTTTGTAATCTACCGCAGCTTTACATTTTATTCACACATTTTTGGGCTCTTTCCTGTCCTATAGCACCTTCTGTTAATTTATGTTCTTGCACTAAGCACTTGATTTTGTGTTGAACGATTCTATGAAGTATTACCTAAATATTGATGCATATCCAGTCTATTGTTTATGTTTTATGTGTTGCTGGGTATAACAAACAGTTATCACAACATTGAGAATGCTTCCATTTCTAACGATAATGGCATTACTCCTAGTCCTACTCCCTCGCCTTCCTTCAGCACTGAGGCCCCGCCTCCCACCCAGACCCACCCCCAGCATAAAAACTCTGCCCGCCCCCACCTCCACCTGTACGTAAACAAGCCGAGCTAGCACTCAGTTGAACCGCACCGGGAGGGAGTGAGGGTCCTCGAAGGAAGGCGAGGGAGTAGGACTAGGAGTAATGCCATTATCGTTAGAAATGGAAGCATTACCTCCCGTCCCTCCCTCGCCTTCCTTCAGCACTAATGAGGACATAGCAAGCAGAAGAAAACAGAGACGGACAACTGAGTGATAAAGAAACACCAAAATTTAATACAGTGCCCCAAACACAGCAGATCAACATCCCTGGTCCCGCATAGAGGACAAAACCCTGTGGCCCAGAACATTATCCAAACGCTCCAGACTCGCAATTCGATAGTGACGGACAAAAGTAGAGGGAGAAGACCAGGTCGCCGCCCTACAGATTTCCACCACCGAAGCCCCCTGCAACTCAGCCACCGTAGCCGCCATACTGCGAGTGGAACGCCCCTGAACCCTCACAGGAGAAGCCACCCCCTTAAGATGGTAAGCCATCAAAACCGTGGACCGAATCCAACGACTCAAAGTAGCCGTGGAAGGCTTAACACCCTTCCTAGCCGGACCGAAGTTAACAAACAAAGAGTCCCCCACCCGGAAGGACTCCACAACCTGCAGGTACCACAGCAAAGCCCGACGGACATCCAAACAATGCAAGCGACAATCCTCAGCCGAGGAAGGAGCAGGACAGAATTCAGGCAAAATCACCTCCTGACTGAGGTGAAAAGCCGAATTGACTTTAGGGACAAAGGACGGAACCGGAACCAGAACCACCCGATCCGAAAAGACCTTACAGAAGGGAAACTTACAAGACAAGGCCCCCAACTCCCCCAAGCGACGCGCCGAGGTGATAGCGACCAAAAAACAAGTCTTAAAAGTCAAGAGACGCAACTCAAGACCCTCAAGGGGCTCAAAGGGAGGACCAGACAGGACATCCAACACCAAATGCAAATCCCACGAAGGGAAGGACCGAACAGGGCGGGGAAACAAATTCAACAGACCCTGAAAAAAACGCGGCATCAGAGCCCCGTCATCCCGCAAATTACGCCAGGAGCCCCGAAAAGCCTGAATAGCCGCCCACTGCACCCGCAGAGAAGCCACCGACAACCCCAGAAGAGCCCCATCCTGAAGGAACTGCATCACCACAGCAGCAACCGTGGGATCAACACCCTTGCCAGCACACCAGGCCGAAAAGACCCGCCAATGCCTAGCATAGGAAAGCAGAGTAGAGGATCTACGGGAAGCCTGCAAAGTAACAGCCAAAGGGACAGGAACCCCCAACCCAGCTAAGCCCTGCCGTTCAACCGCCAGGTGCAACCTCCGCAGAGAATCCAGAGGAAGGGCCGGAAACTCCAAAGGGGACGGAACCAGTGGAAGGACCCACTCCCGGTCGCAACACAGCCTGGACAGGAGAGGAAACCAATTCGCCCGCGGCCAACAGGGAGCCACCAACAACACCTGAGCACAGTCCCTGCGGACCCGCACCAGAAAGGAGCGGAGCAGCGGAAAGGGGGGGGAAGGCATACAGCAGACCCCGAGGCCAAGGACAGGTCAAGCCGTCGACCCCCAGAGACCCGGGACACCTGCCCAGAGAACAGAACCGGACCACTTTGGCATTCCCCGGATCCGCAAACAGGTCCACCACATGGAGGCCCCAACGACTCACCAACTGGACGAACACACCGGGAAGGAGAGAGAACTCCCGAGATGACGGAATCTCCCTGCTCAACAGATCCGCCCTCACATTGTCCACCCCCGAATGTAGAGAGCCGACAGACCCAGCACCCAGACCTGAGCCCACTGAAAGATGACGCTGGCAATCAAGTTCAAGGACCGGGACCGGGGCCCCCTGACGGTTGACATAGGACTTTGCCACCAGATTGTCCGTCTGAATCAACACCCAACGACCTTGCAGAGAGTCCTGAAAGTGCACCAGGGCAAGCCAAATCGCCCTCAACTCCCGCCAGTTGGAGGACCTCCGTGAGTGTAGCAGGGACCAGCACCCCTGAACCTGATCCGACCCCAGCCAAGCACCCCATCCGGACAGGCTGGCGTCCGTAGTCACCACAAGCGGAGCCGGAGGAGCCAGTGAAACCCCGGCCAGAAGGTGACGCCGGCAGAGCCACCAGGAGAGCTCCCCCCGGATCCGGTCCGACATGGGTAGCAGGGACAGGAGACTCTGAGACCCCGGAGACCAACCCAACAGGATCCAGTTGGCCAGGCGGAGGAGATGAAAACGAGCCCAAGGAACCAGAAACACCACGGAAGCCATGTGCCCCTGCACCCGCAGCCACTGGACCGCCGGAGAAGCCACCCGGGACATCAAGGCCCGAACCTGGGACTGAAGAGAGAGCAAGCGCTTGTCGGACAAGGTAACAAGGCCGAGCAAAGTCTGAAAACGAGCCCCGATGAACACCATGTCTTGAGAGGGGACCAAAGAAGACTTTCCCCAGTTCACCAAGAACCCGTGCCCCTGAAGAACCTCCAAGGCCCTCCCGATGTGAGCGAGCAAAAGAGACTCCCCGCAGCATGCAGCAAGAGGTCGTCCAGATAAGGATGAATAAAAACCCCCTCTGCATGAAGGAGAGCCATGAGAGGCGCCAGGACCTTTGTGAAAACCCTGGGCGCGGACCTGAGGCCGAAGGGAAGCACGCAAAACTGAAAATGGGCGTCTCCCACAGCGAACCTCAGGAAACGCTGAGAAGAAGCGGCCACAGGGATGTGGAGATAGGCGTCCTCGAGATCCACGGAAGCCAGGAAGTTGCCAGGTTGAACCAGAGGAATGATGGACTGAAGGGTCAACATGCGGAAGTGAACGGGCCGAACCCAGGAGATGACCCACTTGAGATCCAGGACAGGCCAAAAGCCGCCGGTCACCTTCCGCACCAGAAACAGAATGGAGTAGGTCCCCGTCCCCATCTCCGCGACAGGAACCCGGCAGATGGCATTCTTGGCAAGCAAACAGGACACCCCGTCCAGCAGAGCCACCCTGCGGGGACCGGAGACAGGCACCGGAGTCAGCCGAACCCCCGAATCCGGCGGAACCAGCACAAAGTCGATCACGTACCCATGACCCACAGTGCTCAGGACCCAGCCATCCGAAACGTCCTGCTGCCACCGAGGAAGAAAACGCCGAAGACGGCCACCCACCGGCAGGGAACCGGCCAGACAGTAGTTGTCAGGGACCCTTCTTGGCAGGGCCTTTAGGCGCGGAGGCAGCGTGCTTGGGAGAAAAACGGGGCTGAAAACGCCGCCTGCGGAAAGACTGACGAGAATCACGCTTAGGGAAAGAACGAGGGGCCCTATTCCAAGGCCTGCCAGACGGAGCCGAACCGCCCTTATAGGGCAAGGCATGCTTCCGCTCTTTGAAAGCCTTCGAAATCAGGGCAGGCAATTGTTCCCCAAACAGAGCCAGTCCATCAAAAGGCAACTTCAACAGAGCCGCCTTCTCACCAGGATCAGCCTTCCAGGACCGGAGCCAGAGGGAACGACGCGCCGCCACCAAAGCTCCAGTGGACATAGCGGAAGACTTGATCACGTCTGACGAAATGTCCGCCAGCAGCCTAGCCTGCTGCTCCATAGCGTCAGAGCATTCAGACCCCTCCTGAACCGCGGCAGCCAATTTTTCGAAATCCTGCACCAGAGACTGCGCCGAGTAGGCAGAGAAAGGCTAGCCCGCAGCGCCAGGTTCCCAGCAGCAAAGGAGCGTTTAAGGCCAGAGTCCACCTTCCTATCAGTAGCATCCGCCGGGGTACAATCCTCAGGCAGAATCGCAGTTTTGCCAATCAGAGTGGCCAGGATAGAGTCCAGTTTCAAACTGTGAGGCAAGGGATCCTCCCCCTCCAAAAGGTACAGCTTCTGAAGGAAGCGAGGGACCTGCAACTTATCGATCTCACGCCACTACCTCAACACCATGTCCCTGACCGGACCCTGAAAGGGCATGCCCAACTTGGAGGGAGAAGCATACTGAGGAAAAAAAAAAGGAGTCCCATCCCTCTCCCCCAGCTGGAACGGAGGGAACCCCAAATTGTCCCGCACATGAGCCAGAACATCCCACCGCTCCTCCCTGGAGATATACTTTCCCCCAGAGGAGGTAGAAGGACCCTCCTCGTCCGACAGGGAAACAGCTCCAGCAGGATCCAGCGAGCGAGGACGCGAAGGAGCAGCAGGCACCGGACGAGCCAAGAGAGCCTTAGCCACCGCAGCCTCAATCATGCCCTGCACTTCATCCTTGGACATGAGAGGCACATCACCCCCAGAAAGGCCCCGACCCCGAGGGCGCTTGGGGGGGGAACAGGAGAACCATCAGGAGAGGAAGAAGAAACCAGGTTGTTCCTCTTAAACACCCGTTTGCGACCCATGGCAGCAGAGGAATGGAGAAGCAACACCCCGTCACCTAAATGTAGAGAAAACCCACCAGGAACCATCCAATGAAAGCCCAGGCCAGGAAACTGCCAAAAACAGGAAATAAACCACAAAAACGCCAGCCAAAATAAAAGATCGGGCACAAACCCGTCCTACCAGGTCTCCCAGAAGAGTGCAGTCCGAGAGGAGGCAGCCAAGACAGCCCGACCCGGAAACACAGCCCCAGCCACAGGAGGATCGCCAAACAACGCAGCAGCTTCCTGAGCCACCGCTCCGCCCCCATACCACGAGGGAGACTAGGAGAGGAGGCACCGCCAGGAGAACGCTGTCGAGGGCACCGCCGTCGCAGAGAACCAACTCGAAGACTCCCCGGCACCGCCACAGGGAGGAACTGAAGGTAAGTCTCACTAGGGAGACAGAAAAAAACAGGTGGAGGTGGGGGCGGGCAGAGTTTTTATGCTGGGGGTGGGTCTGGGTGGGAGGCGGGGCCTCATTAGTGCTGAAGGAAGGCGAGGGAGGGACGGGAGGTAATAATATTTACTAATGAAGTTTCAATGGAAGATTGTTGCCATTATGGATGTATGCCCCGGCTTCCAATGTGGGATATATGGTTCTGCTCTTGTAGCCATTTACTATTTTATTGCAACAGGCATAGTTGGAGGCCGCCGTAAAGAGAGAGAGAGCGAGAAAAAGCAGAAGGAAAGAGAAAGGTGAATGAAAGACAGCGAAAGGAAAAAGTTGACAGGGAGAGAAGACAGACAGAAATGGATGGATGGAAAGAGTGGGGAAGAACATTTTTTGCCAGGGCAGTTTTTGGTTCCCAGTCTAGCTGTGTCTACTAATGCACACACAACAATGTTTTCTATTGGGACACAGTGGCGGCTCCTCCGCTAAGGCAGAAAAGCGTTGCCCCACTGCACGTGGAACAGTGTAAAAATATAAAATGATATCATTGCTAAAGACAATAACATTCAAATAGGCGACATCCTACCCTGTGACTGGTCGGATCATCATCAAATTCCCTTCCTCATCTTGGAAAAGGGCTTGGGTAGACAGGGCAAACCCATCAAAGCTAAACAACTGACGCGCAATATGAGAGACCTCAACATCAATTTGCTAACTTCAATCACCAAAAATAGACTACAGCCCCCTCCCAACATGACCAATCTTGACGATCTCTCTGATCACTACATTAACACGGTGTCTAACATTCTTGATACTATTGCACCGAAGCAACTCAAAAGGATTCCAGTCAAAAATCCAAACCTTGGTTTAATGGTGCCCTAAATGATGAGCGGCGCAATCTTATACTCTCAGAGAGGCTCTGGAGAAACACGCCCTCCACCACAAGTTTCACTCAGCTTAGGAAAGTGAAAAGTACTTACAACAAACACATCCGCTTGGCTAAAATAGACCACTTCAGGACTCAGCTGGATGGAGCCAAAAATAGACCCAAGAAACTCTTTGAAATCATCAAGGAACAAGCTAACCATTCTTCCAACCCGATCTCTACTCCGGTATCCTTGCTTCCTAGTGGGGATGATTTCACAGTTCACTTCTCGTAAAAAACAAGGAAAATCGAGCTGGAGTTACTACCTGGCTCCCCAACTCTGAGGCCTCCGAATCTATCCGCATTATCAGCTGACCTGGCTGAATCCTCGACAATATCCTCGCCCTTTGGCTGCTCTCTCAAAAATAACGCCTCTTGGAATTCCTTTCTCCTCCCAGATGTCACGGAGCTTCTACATAACATGGCGTCCCTCCAACCATTTCAGTGATCCTTTACCTGCTAAGTTTTTTAAAGAGCTCAATTCAGCCATTCTCCCTCTTTGGTCCAGGATCATCCATGAATCCCTCTTACAGGGAAAGAGACCCGACTGCCTCAATGTGGGACAAGTTACTCCCATTCCTAAGAAGCCCAACGCGGGCCTGTCGGATCCTAACAACTTCCGACCTGTCACCAGCATTATGACACTAGATAAAATTGCTCGAAAAATGCGTCCACTCGCAGCTATGCAACCACATAGAGAAATATCAACTCCTTGACCCCCATCAGTCAGGTTTCAGAACTGGGCACAGTACTGAAACGGCACTAACTCACATTGTAGATGACGCCTTGAGATCCCTTGACCAAAATGTCCCTTGTCTCCTGATCCTTCTGGACCTGTCCTCAGCCTTTGATACCATCAAACATGAAAACCTGATTGATCTTCTCCAACACAGGATGGGTCTCTCGGGCCCGGTCCTAAATTGGTTTGCCTGTTTCCTGCATAACCACACACAAAGGATCAAAGTTAACCATTCCCTTGCTTCCAGTACCCATGTCATGATCGCAGTGCCTCAAGGATCCGCGCTCTCGCCCACTCAACCTTTTTTACGGAACCACTTTGTCATTCTGAACCTTGCTAACATTCAGTATCACATGTATGCGGATGACACGCAATTGTACCTGAAGATCTCCTCTCAAGAGGACATAAAAACGCTAAATGCTGCATGTAGTAATGACACCGGAACTAAGGAACAGGGATTTATTTCAAGAACATGACAGTTCCTCAGTACAGCAAGAGAAGCGTGTTCCCCTCACGCCAGCCAAACACCAACTGTCGCTCGTGGAACAGCGCGACATGAACGTTCTATTCAACGGAACTTAGGGACTGGACGCAGCCAAGTCCAAAAAGGTAGATACTACATCACAACACACCCCCCTCCCTTCACCTGAAAGGAAAGAAGAACAAAGAGGGAAGGATAAGTGAGAAGTAAGCCAAGAAAAAGAGAATACAAGGGTAGAAAGAACAAAGGAAATCATGTAAGTACATAGTCAGCCAAATAACAAGGTGGTCTGCGGTCTCGGCAAGGGCGTGAGGACTCATCCCCCCAAAGGGAGGGAAGAGGTACTAGGCAGAGAGTTTTGGGCTTCCCCAGAGAAATGCCCAAGACCACAATCGCCACCCCCAACAATGTCGTTAGCACTGTTGTCAACATCACTCAAGAGCCAGAAGTCATTTGCAATGTTTTCTGATTTGGTAATGTCTTCACCAGCTATTTTAGGCTACCTTCCACCTCCTTTGCGAAACAATGCAACCTTACGTTTGTTCCACTTGTTATCATTGTTTAGCACAACATAGTTCTTGAACACTTGCTTTACTCTGAATGGACCCCAGTACTTGGACAGACCTCTGACAGTCCTGCCGTGCCTGATTTTAACTAAGTCTCCGGCACAGATACTAGATGCATTAGAGCTGGGGACAACCTCCTTCACAGTGGCGGAAGTGGGTGAAATAAGCCAGGCAGGTATGAGCTTGGTGCCAGGCTTCCTCCCACGCATTTTCTCAAATGGAGAAAACCCAGTCACTCTGTGCACAGTAGTACGATGCGCCCACACCATTTCTTCCACCATCACTCTCACATTCTTCCCACTCTGGATGGCCATTGAAATAGTACCCTTGACCAGGCGATTAGCCCGTTCAACCATGCCATTGGCCTGGGGGTTGTACAAAGCTGTACGATGATGTGTGATCCCACACTTGTCAAGGAAATCTCTCATTTCTTTTGAGACAAGTTGGGTCCCGTTATCAGTGACCAGAACACGTGGTAGACCCTCCTCTTGGAAAACAACTTTAAGTTGCTCAATGGTACTACGAGTTGTGACTTCAGACATGAAATGCACAATGAGCCACTTAGAGTGGACATCAACCATGACCAACGCATTTTTAAGTTTTTCATCAACCCCTTGCATGGGTCCAATGAAGTCCAAGCAAACGGTACTCCAGGATAATCCGGGATCCTCAATATGCCCGATGACAGACTTGGGACCAGTCTTGAGTCTTTTCTCGCTCTGCACGCACACCTCACAATTGACCACCCGCGCGTTAATTTCCTCATCCATACTAGGCCACCAAAAGTTTTCTCTCACACGTTTCTTGGTCATAGTTTGACCCAGATGGCCCTCATGTTCAAGTGCGATTATCTTGCGTCTCAAACCACATGGTGGTACAAATTTGTCATCTCTCATTAACACCTTGGACTCACTCATACTCAACTCATTCAAGATCTTGACGTATGGTCTAACTGTGGGCACAACAGTACTTTCTCTTCTACCACCTGTGATCAACATATGTTCTACTTCTCTAAGGGTGGAGTCGAGATCCATGCTCGACTTCCATTCCTCTGCCGAAAATGCACCTCCAACCCATTCAGCCACATCGCCCAAGGAGGCAACTGCACCTTCTTGCTCCCACAAAGAGCTTCCATTCACCACACCCTAATTACTCAATGACAACCGAGACAGTCAGCCTGTGCGTTTCTCCACCCTGGAATGTGTGTCACCTGGTACCTGTACTCCTGCAGCCGAGAGGAGAGTCTAGCTAATCTTGCTGACCCCTTACCAGCACCTCCAGGACTCAACACTTTCACTAAAGGCTTGTGGTCTGTACGGATGCAGAATTCAAGACCCCACAAGAAAGTCCTGAAATGTTCAACAGACCATGCTGCAGCCAATGCCTCCCGCTCTATGACCGAATAGTTGCACTCACACTCAGTCAAAGATCGGGAGGCAAACGCCACAGTTCGCTCGCGCCCCTTATGGATTTGGGACAGGACAGCCCCCAGGCCACATGCACTGGCGTCTACAGTAAGAAAGGTGGTGAGTTGGGTGTCAAAAGGTGCAAGTACACCAGCATCACAAATGTTTCTTGATTTGCTCGAAAGCAGCCTGTTGGGCCTCCCCCCATGAAAAGGAACATCCCTTCTTCAACAGTATTCTTAAGGCTTCAGTTTTGCTGGCAATAGAACTGACAAACTTAGCGTAATACTCGATTAAGCCCATAAACGACCTAAGCTTGTCTTTGTCGTTAGGAACTGGTGCATCTCGTATAGCTTCAATAAGGTCAACTTTGGGTCGAACACCTTGACCAGAGATAGTATGCCCAGGTATTCAATTTCTTCCACTAAAAACTTGCATTTTCCTTTCCTTAGGGTCAGGCCAGCCTCCCTCAACCTACCCAAGACTTCCCTCAAACACTTGTTGTGGTCTTGAATGGACTCTCCATACACAAGAATGTCATCCTGAAAAAATGTTACATTTTCAAATCCCCTCAACACTTCTGTCATGATGCGTTGGAAGACGCTGGCTGCAGAAGATAGCCCGAACGGCAGTCTCCTGAATCTAAAGGTGCCCTCCATGGTGATAAATGATGTGAGATCCTTGGACTCCTCATGTAACCTGATCTGGTGGTAAGCACTTTTCAAATCAAGTTTTGAAAAGTACTTACCTCCCCGAGCAAAACTAACAGTTCATTAATGTTGGGAAGGGGAAAGGTGTCAGTTACGATATGCTGGTTTAAACTGCGCAAGTCCACACAGAATCTCAACTTCCCATCACTCTTTTTGCTGATAACTACGGGAGAGACCCACTCAGTGGTCTCAACCGGTTCAATGACGCCGTCTTCCAACATTTCATGTAACATTTTTTTGACCTCGTCCCTCACGACAACAGGTACCCTCCTCAATTTATGTTTGACGGGGACAGTGCCGTCTTTCAAAACAATTTGAGTGTACCCCTTCAATTCTCCAAGCCCCCGTGCAAAAACACCCTCCATTTCTCTCAAAACTACGTCAGTGGACGCATCAGACAAGCTAAGTACTTGACCATCAGCATGTGGGTCTATGATGATATGTAGATCAAACTGATGGCCCCACCCCAGAATAGGAGGTCCGTCCTCAGCGACAGACTTTGCCCACAATTTTCCTGGACTTGAAGAAGATGGGAGCAGTGAAGAAGCCGAGAACATTAATGGTCTCTCCTTGGTACCCTCTGAGATCGATGTCCTTTGGTACAAGAGAAACTTGTGGCCACTCCTTTTTCCACATCCACTTAGGCACAATGGTGTACAAAGACCCACAGTCCACCATCAGTTCCACCTGTTTGCCTTGAATGCAAAATGTAGCCTTCAGACGTTGTCTTTTGCCATCAAAAAAGTTGCCAGGAAGGACCATCAGTACACGTTCATCATTATCTCCATCAAAACTCGAATCTTCCGCAAAAGCAACCCTAGACCGGTCCAATGTCTTACACATCCTTGCATAGTGACCTCTGCGTCCACACTTTCTGCAGTCTTGTTTGCTCGCCAAACACCATTTAGAATCACTAGTGTGTACCGAACTACCACATCTAGCACATCCCTTGTGCTTTGTGCCTTTCTGCATCTTTAAACTGTTTTTTTTCACTCAGACTTCAATGGGTAATCCTTCCTCCCAATGGCTGCCACTTCCTCCGCGACAGCATCTTTTTTGCTCATGGCCAACATGCAACGCTCAGATTCCTCGACCACCTTGGCAATGGACAGGGCATCTTTCAATGTCGGGTTTTTAGCTGCCCATAAGAGCTCTTGTGCTTTTTTGCTATGGCATTGAACGATGAATTGGTCACGATTAAGTTCATCTGCCATTTGGCCAAAGTTGCACTTGATAGACAACTCGCGCAAAACTGAAACAAACTCTTCCATAGATTCCTCAGGTTTTTGTGGTCTAGTATAGAACTTGTATCGTGAGAGCACGACGTTCTTTTCTTTTGCAAACCTTTTTTCCAATCTTTTCTTGGCTTCCAAGTACACATCCTCGACTGGTTCACTGCCACTTCCAAGCATCTGTGGCAAATACTTGAAGATGCAATGCGCTTCCTTCCCTATAGTACCCAGTAGAAGCGCTTTTTTCCTCTCTGCCGAGAACTCCAGACCATCTAATGCTACGATGTAGTTTTCAAACAGGTCAATCCATTCCTCCCAAGGCATAGAAGGTTGCCCTGGTTGTGCCAGGAAAGAAGGAGGAATCACAATAGATGACAGCCATTTCATTGGTGGCACTAGAAAATATGAATAAATTGGATTTTGGTTTTCAATTAGACTGGTAATTAGACCTGTTAAATACACCAAAACTATTCTGCTGAGAATATAGACTTTCAATCTGAACACATGAAATGCGCCCAACAGCCAGTAGAGGGCTCACTACACCTGGAGATCTTTTCTTCATGAATCATTCACATAGCTGTGATAACGGAAGACAACAGCTTTCTGTGTGGAGAACGAGTTGCTGAGATAGGTGCGCTCTGGTAATTTATTTTCCCAAGTTAATTCAGCCTTGCCATGAACAATGTGTTCAAATGTCTTTAAATACATTAGATAAGCTTTTCCGTCTAGTTCCTCACCACACAACTGAGCTTCCACACATATGCGTTGACCTCACTACGCGATAATGCTGCCGTCAGTCACAAGCCGGTCACGCTCTCCTCAACACAGTTCCCTTTTTAAATTTCTTTTCTCCGCTGACACGCTGATCCTGGAGCCAACACTCTCTCCATAAAACGGAACACCTGAGTCAATTATTTCTTGATATTGACACGCAGCAAAAGCGCTCCCCACAACAGTTTAAAGATGCTGTTCTCTTTCACTACGAATCAACACGACACGAAGGGTTACTTCTAAGCTGGCTAGGCTCCAACTTCTAGTCAGACAGCATACTTTTACTCCGCCTCGCTTGAAGAGTGAAAACACTGCTTTTCGTCAATATTCTTGCGCTTCTACGCGAGCGCTACACCACAGTAGACGGCTCCCTTCACTGGACTGACAGGGTGGCCGGACACGTCTACCACGCACGCCTCTTGCTGCACAGGTGTCACTACATATGGCTGGCGATCGTCGCCAAGAAATGTAGTAATGACACCGGACACCGGAACTAAGGAACAGGGATTTATTTCAAGAACATGACAGTTCCTCAGTACAGCAAGAGAAGCGTGTTCCCCTCACGCCAGCCAAACACCAACTGTCGCTCGTGGAACAGCGCGACATGAACGTTCTATTAAACGGAACTTAGGGACTGGACGCAGCCAAGTCCAAAAAGGTAGATACTACATCACAACACTGCACTTGCACAAACCCAACAAAGGTTAGCTCAGAACCATCTGCTGTTGAACACTCTCAAAACGGAATTTCTTTTGATCCCCCCCCCCCCCCCCAATCACTCGGCTCCTACCCTGGACTGGCTTAAACAACTCACTGCTCTGAACTGCACCCCTCATGTTGTTGACTCCGCCAAATCTTTAGGCATCACCTTGGATAAACACTTAAACATGCAAGCGCACATCAGTGCAGCTATTAGGGGAGCCAACTTTCAACTTAACACCCTTAAGAAAATCAAGCCTTTCCTCCCCCCGAAGACATCAGGCCAGCGATTCAATCCTTGGTTATCTCTAGACTGGAATATGGTCTGGTGACCCTTGCTGGACTTCCCAAAGCTAGCTTGGCCCCACTCAGAGCTACCCTGAACGCATCGGCTAGACTCATCACGGGCTCTAGAAAGCATGACCACATCTCCCCCGACCTTCTGCAACTAAATTGGCTATCCATCGAAGCCAGAATCTGATTCAAGATAGCCTGCCTGATCCATAAAGCCGTACATTACAACACCCCGATCTACCTGGCAAATAAGCTTGAACTTTCGGGCTCTGGCCGGAACCTTAGAAGTACGTCCACCCTACTTTTGAAACCACCAAGATTCAAAAAGAAAAGATCTTACAATCGTGCTTTCACCGGTCTCGCTCCAAGAATCTGGAACGCCCTGCCTCCCGAGATCAGATCCAATCCTTCCACTGCATCTTTCAAGAAACTTGTCAAACGGCTACTCTTGAACGAACTTTAACAACATCAACTTGTTTTCAAGCTCTTGCTTTGTTAATATTCTGATTCTTATTGTACTACACTGGTGCGTTTTATTGTATGCTTTTATGTCAAATTGTTTTTGTGTTCTAGGGCACCGCTGATACCCCAACTCATGACCGGATCTGTGCAGATGGGTGTTTTATTGTATGCTTTTATGTTAAATTGTTCTCGTGCTGTAGGGCACTGCTGATACCCCAACTCACGACCGGATCTATTTCCCCCTTTGTTGTAACTTCACCCATTGTGTTTGTTACCCTTGTTTTCGCCAATTCTGTACAGCGCTCTGATACCCGTATGGGTCTTGTTCGCGCTTTATAAAACTTTTCAAATAAATAAAAATAAATAAACAGAAGTTATTTCGGTTATTTATTTTTCCGGCCAGGTTGGGAGGGGCTGGGCTCCCGTGACGTATGTGAGGAGGAGTGGTTGCTCCACACTCCAAAGTGCTCATGACTGCTTGGACGGCCCCCTCAGGCAGCCCCCAACAGTCATGCGCACTTTACATGTTCCTCACCAGGCTGCATTACACAGCCTGGTGAGAAGCATGCAAACCCTCCTAGGTCCCGTCTGGGCGCCGAGCTACGGCGCCCAGACCAATCACAACGCTGTTGTGATTGGTCAGGGGAGGGAGCCTGGGAGCTTCCTGGTTCCGGAGGGAAAACACGACGGAGGAGAGTCGGCTGCAGACTCGGCGAGAATGTAAGTACTTTTTTCTATATTGTAATGTTGCCCCCCCCCCGTACCTCTCCGCCTCTCCACTTTTGTTTACTGCCAGCCGCTACTGTTGGGACAGTAGTGAGGATGTGTTTTCAAATTGGCTGCTAAATCAGTTGGTACAATAACTGAAGCACTTTGCTGATACTTCACTGAAATTGTTTAAATGAACTCCCCTTTACCAGCCAGTAGTCCAGATATGAGTACACATGTATTGGTTGATCCCTCAGTACTGCAGATGCCGCTGGCAGGCATTTCGAAAAGCAATCTAGGAACGCTGTTACCCTATAGGGTAGCACTTTAAATGGATAATATTTCCCCGATGCTAAAAGTATAAGGCATTTCCAAAACTCATATGAATTTGAAAATAGGCTTCTTGGAGGTCTAAAGTCACCAAAACGCCCCCTGTAGCATTGGTGTGGCTTATGGCAACGTAGTCAGTTTGAAGCTGTGTCCTTACAAAGTGGTTCAAGAGCCACAAATCTGTTACCAGTCTTAAAGTTAGATCCACCTTTCCTAGGAGACAGTATTACAAGTATAAAAGCAGGCTTCAAACCTCTTATATAAGGAGTTGGACTTTATATATTTTCATGACCCTTCTTTGGTCTTATATTTAGTGGTTGATGTGTTAAAGCTATACAATACCCCGTTTGATGACTGACAGCACTTATTTACCTAAAGTTTTCATGTACACTTCTCAAAATAATATCTCCGTCTACCCTCCACTGGTGGTGCTGTCTAAAGGTTGTATAATGAAGTTTCTTAAGTCTCCTGAGGGTCATTTCCAACTTGATTTGTTTTTTAAATGTCAATTTGTGACTTTTGGTACTTTTTTACTGGTAAACAGTAAGAGTAAACATTCGCTTTTTTTCTTTCCAACCAGTGTTAATGTTTTCCATGTCACAGATGGCATTTGTCCTTCAAGTCCATACTTTTCAGCTACAAAGGTTGGACAGAGGGAGACACTGCTTGTTTTTATCTTTTCAGGACCAACAAAATGTCTTTTGGGACGGTTTAGGTGGTTCAGCAATGATGAACACTACTGTATTTTAAGTGTCTGATCCAGAGGCTTGCTTTTCCTTTGCTTCTTCTGTACACAGCCTTTACATCAGAGAAATTCTGGTCGGAAGAGAGGCATATATCCTGCAAACTCTGAAGCCACAAGTTTACTTATAAAGCAAAGTTTTGATAGCATCCAGGAGAGAACCTAAAATGAGCCTGAAAAAAGGCAACACAAAACGAACGACAAGTCAACGGCTCTGTGATACAGCCTTCTCTACACCTAGGAACTCCTGTGGCCAATGGATTATAAAAAACGATTTTTGCTGTCATGTCTTTAATCCAGGATCCGAAGTCTTTAGAGGTCTAGTGCTTTAAAACTATTCTGTAACAAAAAATATCAGGAGCTATTGTCCTTGGTTCTGAACCCAACAGCGGAGCAAAAAACTAAGTTTTGTAAAAACAGCTGTCACATATTGGGCAACTGTTAGCTTATGGTCCGTTATCGGGGTGGGACTGATGCGTTTATGGTTGATGCTCAAAAAGCAAAACTAATTATTTGTCAAAGAAAACTTCCATACAGAACGGTGGTGGAATAATGCAGAGCAGATCAAACTAAAATAAGTTCATGCTGCAAAATACTAACTCGAAAAAAACGACAGGAGAAACCAAGCGATGAAAGTGCTGCATGAAGAGGAAACATGGCACCATGAAACTGAGGCTGGGGTTTTGGGGAAACAATTGTACAAGGTAAATATTTATTCATCCGGCAGCCCATTTAAGCTTTTCTGGATATGGCCGTCATGCCCTTCGGCCTATACTCTGGAAATCATGCTCCTCGAGGCAAACTGACCCATCAGAGAGAAGTGCCACACCCTTCTCTGCTAGACCTACGACAACACTAGAGTCTGGAACAGAGAATGTAGACTCTTGGCACACGGTTTCAGGCTTAAAATAAGAATTTAATGGCTGGCTGTACGATTATGTTGAAAAATCTGCTGCAGATAAAGTGGAACGGGAGAAGACGATTAGACCCATGTGCCTGCAAGGGTTGAAGCAGCTTTCTTCAGAGTTAGTGTGCAGACACAGTACAGACACTTTTTAAGCCCTTACACTGCCCCCTGCAAGCACTGCAAAGGGATATGTTAGCACACTAAACACAAAAAGGGCTCTTATGTAAAATTATAAATCCTACAAAGTAATGTGTGCATACTTCACTTAGGTCACACTTCAATATATCTGATTGCCCGAATATTCATGTAATCAGTGGGACAGCGTTATAGGCCTATAATGTGGCCTACGTTTTCTTTTTACTTTATTTTCTTTTTTCCAAGTGAACTCTTACGTCAGAATGCGTCTATAATAGAAAAAAATATTATAAAATAATACATTGCAAGCTAGTTGGGGTGTTCTGACAAGTTCAGTACTATTTTCTCTGACATAACTTTCGGAAAAGAGAAATGCTAGCTGCGGGGAGCAGCAATGAACTCTAAAATCAATCCTGTCAGCCAGCTGCGATCCAATGTTGTCCCACTCAATGCTGTGTTTAAGAAGCACTGGTTTAAGGTGGACACAATCCTTTATGTAGCTCCTAAGGGGAGTTATTTTTAGAATGCCTTATCAAAGAAGATTCGATTACCATTATTTCTTCAATTTTCCTTCAAAGTGGGGCCATTTGGGTCACATTTTAATCTAGAACCGAAAAATGAAACAAATATTTTTAAAAAAAAGTCCTCAATGCCATTAGGAAGGTACACGCTTGAGCGCTAACCAATCCAACAAACTTTATTTCGGTCATCGTGGACCATAAAAGTGCATACACAGAAAGTTAACACACGTAAAACCATGTACTTAAAACATCACCATAAATAGCTATACAAGTTAATACATTAACAGCGTTTAAAGAGCATCGCAGGATTCACAGGGTGGTAGAACCGGACAATTCAAAACAACGACCCACCCTCGTCCAGCTACCATCTATGTTTCCCCATATGTAAAAGCCACATGGGACATAACTGTACATGTAATTTGCCAAAGTAAAAACTCATTTCATCAGCGGACTTAACATTAAAACATTAAAAAGAGTAAAAGATTTAGATAAAACAGTTAAAAGATGTAGCCAATATATACTTTAAGGCCGCTGTAACAAATTTAGGATCATCCAGTGCACACGCGACCTCGAAGTTAGAAATCTAGATACAGCAAAAACAGTGGGCGTAAAAGTGTCATACTTCAGGACTCTGAATGCCTCCTCGCAGTGGACAAACCCTAAATTCCTGCACAGTTGGATAAGTCAGCGCTGTCTCGCTAATTTATAGCCAGGGCAGAAGAAAAAAACGTGAAGCTCTGACTCTTCCTCACAATTGCAGGCAGGGCACCCTCAAAGTGTAGTTTTTGACCATTTGTTAGAGAAAGCAAAAAGCGGCAAAGTCCCAAATCTAAACTGAACATACAATTTCCTTGCCAGGGTAGGTTGGATGTCATCCAGAAAAGACTCTAATGTATACTCGTCTTTGAATTTCAAGAATTCGGCTGTCAGATGTCCTAAGGCCGAACTCCCCTGGATATCTGCAAGTTTGTGCATCCTATAAGATCGTGCCAATTCTGAGCGTGAAATTACAGGGCATGATTCCTCTGGATTGCTCCATAAACTTGATTTTCCCAGCCTACAACATTCATCCTCTACATGTGCAAACCATGGTATTTTACCTACACCTGGAAAACTCAATAACTCCTTTAATTCTGACCGATAAACGGCCAGTTCCGGGGTCTCCCACAGTCTGCGCCAAAAAGTTAGGGGTCTAAGTCCAATCTTGTGCCCAATTGGTTGGATTCCTAAGTCCAGCCGTAGGGGGGTAACTAGGGGGGAGGCCCAACAACTGCCTCATAAAATTGTTCTCTATTTTACTCAAACTACCAGAACAACAATGACCCCATAATACAGCCCCATACATTGTCGCACCCCTTGCTTGCACTTTGTAAATCTCTGTTATTGGCCCAGCTGGCTTGGAGGAGGAGTTTCTATACAATTTTGCAATTCCCCCCACAGTCTGGGCTAACTTGAGATTTGCTTTGGCCATTTGCGGCCCCCACTCCAGATTTTCTATCAAGGTGACACCTAGGTAATCAAATACAGACACCCTCTCAAGCATAGTGCCATCTAAACAAGGGTTAGAACGTGATGTGTTTGCTGGGTTGAAGACCATAAATTTAGGCTTCTGCGTATTAATCTCTAGCCCCCCTGTGTTTGCAGAAGGTATCAAAACAATCAAGGACCCTCTGAATACCCATAGGTGACTTTGACAGTAAGAGGGTGTCGCCCGCAAACATAATTGCTGGTACTTTTCTACGTGCTATCTTCAGGGCATCGTTATCCTTTACCTCAATGAGTTGGGCGACCAATGCATTAACAAAGAGACAAAACAGGGTAGGTGCGAGCACGCACCCCTGCCTTACTCCTCTGTTAACTAGGAGTCGAGAGGTTAGGTCGCCACATTTCCCATACCTCACTTGGGCGAAGTTAACTTCATGCAATCTCATAAACTCAGGCGGTAGAGGGTGATCCCCAGATCTCCAAGTACAACCCATAATTTAGCTCTGGGCACCAAATCAAAGGCCGTCTTCAGATCCACAAATATTAAATAGAGACTGCCACCCTCCATTGTCACCGTTTTACAATATAAAAGTTGGAGTCTATATATTTGGTCGACGGTGGAAATGTTTTTTCTGAATCCGGCTTGATAGGGGCTCAGAATTTTATGCTCTTCCATCCACACCTGGAGGCAGTCAAGTAGTACCAGGGCAAACAGTTACTGGGTGACATCGATCAAACTGATCGGCCTATAATTTGCAGGCAAAAGGGGGGAACCCTTTTTAAAAACTGGGAGGTTAATACTGCATGCGAATCTGCAAATTTATTAATGGTTATTAGAACATTGGAATGTGGAGCACTCCATTGAATACAATGGAGTGCTCCGTGCTTCTAAGGGCTGGTAAAAGCCCGCAGAGCAACATTCCAATGTTGGTTGAACAAAGGCTTCTCAGAGCCCTCAGGGATTTCAATCCCCGAGGGCTCCGAGAGGCCTTGGTTTAATTTGTTAGAACATTCTGCCCTCTAGTGGCAGAATGTTCTAATAGCCTTATAGCCCTTCATAGCTGGGCTATACCGGCCATTAAAGTCCCGCTGCCTTGTTAAAGGCCCTCGCCTTCGGCTCGGGCCTTTAACGCTGGAGCGGGCCTTTAATGGCCGGTATAGCCCGCTCCGGTGGGCTATAAGGCTATAGTAAGATACCCTCTGCTGACACAGCCTCTCCCATTTTTAATAGGGATGGGATAATTGCTGTATATAGTGTGGCCAGCTTATCGGGTGACTGCTGAATTTCCCCCCACCTTATTCTTCTTCTGTTGTTAGAGAGTATTAATCTATTGTCTATGGGGGTACAGCTGACCGTGGCATTTCCAAAATCCGGCATCTCCAGTTCTATGGTCAGAGCGTTGTGATCGCTGTCGTGTCGCGGCAGGATAGCGAAATCGACAACCCTTTGCCATAGCCTGGCCTCCACTAGGATGTAATCCAGCAAGGATTGACCTATTCTATTGAATGTTAACTTCCCAGGTATATCCGATTTAGTACGGCCATTACACGCTCTCAGGGAGTGGATCAGTGTGACCGAGTTGATCTAGAGTGCCAGCGGGGACCATGCCTTAAGCGGTGGGATTTGAGGGTCTGGAATTAGCCATCGCAGATCCTCCTCGCTAGGAGATGTATCAGTGGGCTCAACTAGGGGCTCGAATTGGCAATTAAAATCCACCCCTACAATTAACCACACATTTGTGGGGACAGTAGGAATAAAGAGATTCAATTGGTCAAATGTCGGGGATTCATTGCTCAGGCTTGCAGGTCGAGAATAAACGTTAATAAAAGCTATCTTGAGCTTAGGGGACAAAGTAAGTACTACACACACTGAATGTCATTAGACGAGGAGTTCAACTGTCGAACTTTGCAGCCCAGATGAGAGCCAACCCAGATGCCTAGGCTCCCAGACGGTCTACCTCCCTCCCCCCCCCCCCCGAGATGGCAGGGACATTAAATGACACCCTCAGAGAGTCTTCCCGTGCCCAGGTTTCCTGAAACATGCATTCGTCATATTGGTCCACAAAAAGCCCCCAATCGGGGCAGGATAGCTTGTTTTTTAGACCAGCAACGTTCTAGGATAAGACCCTCAACTTATTACCTCGGTTACGCTTGTAAGGGGTGCCATCAAAAGTATGGATAACGGGGGGTTGGATATCCCTCGTTTGGACCGAGGGATAGTTGTGTAATACTCTCTTGGGTGCACCTTCCCTCCGTGTGCTGTTACTTAAAGGAGCGGGGGTTAGGGCAGCTGGTGTTGCAGGTGACTCGTCCCGTGGCCCTATTGCACCACTGGTCGTCTGTTGTGTAACTATTTCCAGCTCCTTTGATTCTACCCCTACCCCTAACCCTAGGCGAGTGGTCTGGCTAGGCTGACCGCAATTATACACCTCTAATTCTCTTGCAGACCTTGGGCCTCTAAATCCTTGGGCTGGTCCCAATATCATTGTATGTCAATCCACCTCTTCCAAGAACCCAAATCTATGTGCTACTGTAGCAAGGGTCTGGGAGGCGGGTGCCAGTGGTCCACAGTTTGAAGTTCCAACGGCCACCTGCCTGGATCTAGGCTAGTATGTGCCCTAGCTGTCATGTAGCAGTGAGAATAAAAATAGTCCAATGCAAAGGCCCTGATCCCTGTGGGTGGGTCCTGGGGACTATATTTTTGATTTAAAATACTACAACCGGTCTGGTGATTTTTAAAATTGTTAACTACACAGTCCCCTCGCATTGTCTTTGGCCTGCTTCCCACCCAACCAACTCTACGGACCATTAAGATTTCCCCTGCCCAGTCATAGGGGAACTGTCTATACCTTGCCAACCAGAATAAACATTTATTCCTGAGGTCCAGCTGTGTCTCCCTCTGGCCATTTTTATTTTCTGGTACTCCTGTCATTATAATTACATATGGAGATGAAGCTGGGGGTAAGTTTATAGTGGGCAGGTTAGTTACCTCGGGCCTACCGCATGAAGCCTCCTCACCCCCCAACCCTTCTCTGCTTTCCATAAACCCTAGTGGAGTGGGGTGGTTTTTATTTATACCCTGTTTCGGGTGTACTGGGTTATTGTTCCCGACCTCATAGTTAAGATTCCTAGGTCCAGTGGAGGTGATGTAGTCTTGGGCCTGCCTTACACCTGGCCTTTCCATGGGAGTCAGGGTAGTTTTACCTAACTGATGACTATGGTCATTAGCCCGACTGCAACCTGGGAGAATGGAGGGATCGTGGTTCCTCAGCACACCAGGCCTATTTAAAGGTGTCCAACTTAAGGTATCTACCTGGCAGCTAAAATCAATCCCCCTCAATAAAGCTTGTGTGTTACTTGCACTAATGTGTTTTTGCCTACTAACCCCCATTATTACCAATTTATCTATGCGATCGACTAGAGGGGCAAGTTCTTCCTTCACAATAGCTCTAAATTGGCTCTGCAAGTCTGTTAACAAATTCAGCACCCAAGATGGATAATCCATGTCTGCTCAAGAGTTAGCAGCACTTCCTTTAGTTTCATCAGGATTATCCATGTCTTCCACACTAGTTATTGGCCCCACATTAGTTTTCTTTCTTTTAGCTCCCACCCCACTTGCTTGCTTGCGCTTCCCATTCTTTGGCATACTGGTAATGATACCCCCCTTCCGAGTTACTGTTTTATGTGCAACTTCTTGATGTGGGGATGGCAAAGGCACAGTAGCCTTGGGTGTAGAAGCTGGGGTGGCAACTTGAGAAGTAGATAAATATAACACCGGGCGACAGATCTGGGGTTAATGACAAGCGCCTCTCAGTGAGCTCTATTTCTGTGGCTACCACACCTATAGCCCTCTGTAACATCCTATCGATTGAGGTTGGTGGCAGTGAGGAGGAAGAAGTTACTTGGGGTCGGAGTTGTTTGGCGGGGCAGGAGCGCTTTCCCATTATTGAGCCTTGGCAGTATCACGGTGCAGCCACCCCACTAGGATCAGCAGACGTGCACCTGAAAACAATTTAGACAATGTGTGAGCTGTGCAGGCAAGAGGCCCCAATACATATAAAAACACGATTAGGGAGCGAGAAGGAAAAGAGTTTTAAGTCTATGGGCTCACAATTCTGCCTGGTAGTCCAAAGTCTCTAATCAGAACACCGCCCTTCTCAGACCTTACTACATGAGGGCGAGTGGTTACAAGTTAGTCGGCCAACAAACAAGGAATGTTATCAGAAATGTCTCAAATACTCCTCGTCCCCCGACGGTGGGGAGTGATAGACAAAGATATTCCCTTGGATCATATAAAAGACGCTCCTCTGGTTCCTCAACAGAGGCTACTGCCAGTAACCCACCTTGATCCCTGCAGCAATTTGGACCAATTACCCCCAAATGGCTACATAAAGTTCAGCAGAGTACTGTTTGTGGGTGCAGTGCCAGGGGTAATAGCCGTACAGTGACTCAAAAAGAAGGCAAAGGATAAAATTATGGAACCAACAAGGTCTTACCCGTAGGTCACCATGGGAGAGTTGGAGCCAAGGGGGGTGGTCCTGCCTCTTTCTGGCTGACGGGCCCGGGCGCGGCCCGCGCCTCGGGGTGTGAGGCAGCGCTTTTGAGCGCGATGCAAGCGCCTCCCCCTCACCTGCAGCAGCGGTGAGAACTCGCGTTGCACCTTGGGACTTGTTGTCCCACCAGGATGATTAGTGGCCCAGCATGTTTAACCGCGGGAGGGAAAAGATGGCAGGAGGTGCACCCTGGGACTGGAGTCCCACCAGGGTGTTGCTGCTGTGTGGTGGATGGCCCAAACAACGGCCTGACTGTCCCCCAGCAAAATCAGCGTCCTGTAAAGTTGTCAGCAAACCCTTTGATTGGTAATTTACGTGGCTCATAGTTAGCTTGGCAGCGATCCTCAATCACAAGTCATCCTTCCTTGAGAGTTAGTTCTGATTAATTCCTTCATCTATTTACGATAAAGTGTTTCCCAAGTTGTCACCCGTGGAAGTCAAATGTCACACATCAGCACCATAGCTGCCAAGGTTTCAGATTGCTTAAGTGTGACATTTTCAATTTTTTTTGTGTAATTATGAGTGACATTCAACGACTATGAGTGTTACTTTCTCATGAGCAAAAATCAAGTAATGAAGACGAGGAAACACATAAATATCAGAAATTACAGCCATTCCAGCAACAAGAAACTCTATGAAGATCTTAAAACTATTGCAAAGCACCAGAAATGGAAGGACACTATCCAACATGAAACACAGACTGCATAGTTGCCACGTTTTAAGAGTGCTTAGTGTAATTTCTTATGTTTTATCTGTTTCCATGTACTTAATTTCTTGATTTTGATCTAAAAAAAAGTGTCACTCAGTGTCATACCATTAGTAGTTGTATGTCATTCCTAAAAACTCTGAAACCTTGAAAATGGCTCACCTAAGCACTCTTAAAACGTGGCAACTATGCAGTCTGTGTTTCATGTTCATAGCTGCCAAGGTTTCAGATTGCCATGTGTGACATTTTCATAATTTCAGTGTAATTATGAGTGACATTTCAACGACTATGAGTGACACTTTCGCGCGAGCAAAATCGAGCCATGAAGACGAGGGAAACATAAATACCAGAAATTACACCCATTTGAGCAATGCAAAACTCTAAGAAGATCTTAAAAATGGAGCAATGCATTTGTAGAAATGGAAAGACACTAATGTAGTGCTCTTGTACTGCAGACAATGACTCACTGCAATGTAGAGCTATCAGCTATACTAACTTTTACGCAGCTGAACTCAACTTTGTGCTGACTGCATTTGGAGCTCCAGGCTCAAGGCACTTGGTGTTATTTTAGTGTTATTTTATGGATCAATGAAGTGTATGTTTGGTATTCAGTGCTTTGGTTACAGGAGTTCTAATTCTCCCTAGTGCCTAAGGGCAGTCTCACGTGTTACAGCAAACAAATGATGGACGGAATGCTGACAATGCAAACATTCTCCCCCAGTCAAAAGATCTGGGTTAAATCCATCGTTCTTTTGCCCACTACGCCACCCCAGTTTGGACCCAGCCATATGCAAATCAGTCTTGACCCTGTGCCCCATGGGAACAGTCCAGACCGAACTGCCAGGCCAGGTCCTCCCTGGACCGGAAACAAGCATCCTGGGACCGGTTTCAGGCTATGTCACCCTTCTTCAGCCAGGCTAGCTTGAATCCAGTGGCACAGTGAGCAAGGGACCCACGTCTGGGCATACCCATCCCACTTAGGGCGAAAAGTGTTACAGCAAACAAATGATGGACGGAATGCTGACAATGCAAACATTCTCCCCAGTCAAAAGATCTGGGTTAAATCCATCGTTCTTTTGCCCACTACGCCACCCCAGTTTGGACCCAGCCATATGCAAATCAGTCTTGACCCTGTGCCCCATGGGAACAGTCCAGACCGAACTGCCAGGCCAGGTCCTCCCTGGACCGGAAACAAGCATCCTGGGACCGGTTTCAGGGTATGTCACCCTTCTTCAGCCAGGCTAGCTTGAATCCAGTGGCACAGTGAGCAAGGGACCCACGTCTGGGCATACCCATCCCACTTAGGGCGAAAAGTGTTACAGCAAACAAATGATGGACGGAATGCTGACAATGCAAACATTCTCCCCAGTCAAAAGATCTGGGTTAAATCCATCGTTCTTTTGCCCACTACGCCACGCCAGTTTGGACCCAGCCATATGCAAATCAGTCTTGACCCTGTGCCCCATGGGAACAGTCCAGACCGAACTGCCAGGCCAGGTCCTCCCTGGACCGGAAACAAGCATCCTGGGACCGGTTTCAGGGTATGTCACCCTTCTTCAGCCAGGCTAGCTTGAATCCAGTGGCACAGTGAGCAAGGGACCCACGTCTGGGCATACCCATCCCACTTAGGGCGAAAAGTGTTACAGCAAACAAATGATGGACGGAATGCTGACAATGCAAACATTCTCCCCCAGTCAAAAGATCTGGGTTAAATCCATCGTTCTTTTGCCCACTACGCCACCCCAGTTTGGACCCAGCCATATGCAAATCAGTCTTGACCCTGTGCCCCATGGGAACAGTCCAGACCGAACTGCCAGGCCAGGTCCTCCCTGGACCGGAAACAAGCATCCTGGGACCGGTTTCAGGGTATGTCACCCTTCTTCAGCCAGGCTAGCTTGAATCCAGTGGCACAGTGAGCAAGGGACCCACGTCTGGGCATACCCATCCCACTTAGGGCGAAAAGTGTTACAGCAAACAAATGATGGACGGAATGCTGACAATACAAACATTCTCCCCCAGTCAAAAGATCTGGGTTAAATCCATCGTTCTTTTGCCCACTACGCCACCCCAGTTTGGACCCAGCCATATGCAAATCAGTGCTTTGGTTACAGGAGTTCTAATTCTCCCTAGTGCCTAAGGGCAGTCTCACAGCACACCAGATTTGAGTCAGAGAACATCACCCCGTCGCCAGTAAGTTACAGATTCTATACTGTGGAACGGTAGACTCCATCGAGGGCACAATAAAATAAGTGTCATAGTGTTGCATGGGAGAAAGCTCGCCAAGAAGGCAGACTTCCAGGCTACTTAGCCTGCACGAACCTTCATTATGGCAGCCCATGTCCACTGCTTCACATCCCCAAATTCTGTTCGCCCTCACTCAACAGGTTTCATGGCTATTCCGGATTCGGGCTTTACTTTAATACTTCCGGAAGTTACTGCCAGACAGAATGGGCTATCTTCAGAGACAGACAAGGCACATTTGCAGCCCACTGTAGTATAAAACGACTTTGTCTTTTTGGGACACCCTTACACCAGAAATGCCCGTTTTTACCTTTCGCACTATCTCCCAACAAATCCAACGCAGTGCTGACTGCTACCAAATCAGAGATTGGGGAGAAAATACATTCGTGTAACGAAGGGAAGGAACTCGGGTCCAGGCATGCAAAAAATGAGATTAACAACTAGGCAAGAAGTCTACGGAGAGGACCAAGAGCAGAACTACAGTGTCCGGAATCAAGCGGGGTTTCCCTTGTTTCAGAAATAGCTTTTAAAATGAGTTGGAATTATATACATAGCGGGCAAGATAACTTAATTGGTTATAATGCCTGATGTTGAGACTTGCGTGACGTAGTCTGGCAACCCCCTCACCCCTCCCCTACCACCCTCAGCCTTCGGCTCTTCTGGGATCAATAAAATGTCGCTGTGCTCGTTCAGAGACTTGGTGCTATATACAAGCAAAATATTTGTATTATTAAATATCTTTAACTGAAAGGGAATTTCGCAACAGACTTAAGAGTGCAGGCTAAAGCAGGAGGAGAGATTGGAGCTACTTCCTTGAGCTGATGGAAGCGCTGCGGTGGCGAGGAGGGTCTGCCTCGCCGCCTTATCTAAAAGTAGTGACGGCCTGGCAGAGAAACTTTTACTGTGGCAAACGTGATCTGAAAGCAGCTGACACCGCCTCCTGTGGTGCACAGGAACATAATGGGGCCCCAGCGCGGATCATGATTTCAGCTGCACGATAGTTAAAGTTTGAGGCCTCTGCAGCTGTAACTTTAAGGATCAAGATCATGAGGCGTCACCGTTCAGGCGCTCTCAAAACTAAAGTAAATTAAATTATCAGGATAAAGTAGTGACAGAAAAGTAAATTAAATTATTTGGATATTGCATGGTGTGACGCTTACTAGTAACGAGCACTGCAGCGCTTTCACGTACGGCCAGCTGCTGCCCACGGTGGAGTCATGCGGTGTGCTTAGACAGTCCTAGAATGTACTGTAATGCAGGCTATCAGTGCACCACTTCCTCTTCCTGCAGGACGTGACGAGGCAATACGGGTTACATCCGGATTATAATCCGGGGCCCCCAGATAGTGCTGAGGGCAGGCCCCGCCCCCCGTGGTCTCGGTAATTGGCAGCAGCAGTGTCAAAGCCGCACGGCGCAGCAGGAAATTATATCTGCAGCCAGGCGCGACAGGCTGGCTGGGCAGATCTCTTACATTCACTCTCAGCCACTCCAGAGCTGAGAGCAGACAATCAACGTTAACTATTAACTTACTGAGCCCAGCACTGAGCAGCTGCTGGAAGCACGTCTCGGAGCAGCAGAACCAGTGCATAGGCGCCGCCGGCAGCGCGCGCTGGCACCCTGCGTAGGGAGTTTCAGAGTGGCATAAATGCGTGACAATGCATTTCAGTGCGGTGATGCGGAACACCACACTGAAATGCGTGAGCGTCACACCTGATGCGTGATACTTGGCAGGCATGCATGTTGGATAGTGTCCTTCCATTTCTGGTGCTTTGCAATAGTTTTAAGGTCGTCATAGAGTTTCTTGTTGCTGGAATGGCTGTAATTTCTGATATTTATGTGTTTCCCTCGTCTTCATTACTTGATTTTTGCTCATGAGAAAGTGTCACTCATAGTCGTTGAATGTCACTCATAATTACACAAAAAAATTGAAAATGTCACATTTAAGCAATCTGAAACCTTGGCAGCTATGGCCCCGCACATCGCGCTAACCATAATACCGTGTATTCGAGAAAAACTCTAAAAAGGTCATTCACAAGTAATGCCTAGCATACGCTGCTCTGAGGTGCTGAAGTGATCGTTAGAATGAAAGAACAGCAGCAATTCTGCAGATCGACCCAACAGTTACATGCTGGGCATATACCGCCATCTAGTGGTTTAAGTGTGAAAGTACAACCGACTTTACTCAAAAAGCTAGCTTATCTAATATCGATACATCTTAAACCAGAGTGATGGCGTCACAAACGTTTTTTTAACCCGTGAAAGCACCACGTGATTGTGACGGACGTAGTAGTGTACCTAATGTACAGAGCCTGCGTCCTTTAACCTCAAGGAAAGGATGGGCGACTTGCGTGTGCATCCCTGTTAGGGTCAACCTGCAATATTAGTTTTAGGGGCAGGTAACGAATTTCATTTCACATCAGTCTATATACTATACATTGACATTCTGCTCATAGCTTGCAGGGCTCTTCCGCCACAATGCAGAGGAGGGTGAAATGTTTAAGAGGGAGTTAACATTGTTTATTTTCAAATCTATGTTCATGATTATTCAATGACTATTGCAACCCCAATCAACATTGATGTGTTGTGAATACTTCTCATTTGCCATTTATTGCAAATGCCTCTATTTATTGAATGCGTGATAATTGTTGACTCTTAATTAAATAAGGTCGGTTAAACCAATTTTCCCTACGAGTTGGAAAAACAGTGACATGTAAAAATAAACTGAATTGTGTGTGTGCTCCTCTACCCCGAAAAATAGTACTTATGTTCCATTGACAATTTACTGGTTGGAAAATACTTGTAGTATATGCGTTAGCACTGTGCAAGGCCATGGGATTTATATTACAACTTTTTAGCCGACAGTTTATATGAAAATAATAATAAAAAAAGAATTTGATGCATCTTGAAGTTTCGCACCTCTGAAAAGTTTGTGATTTCTATAAAGATATCTATTTTCAGACTAGATATACATTTTTATTTATTTATAGATTTATAAAGCGCAGGGTTTCCCGACGCTAGGCAGGACAATACGCAAGACACACATTGCAGAAGGAGCATATACAGCCCCTTCATTTACTCTGGAAATAGGCCACTCCCCACGGACTGTACCGTTATTGTGCTCTAGAACTGAATTGGAGCCGTAAGAAATCTTGACATATGTAATAAAATAGAACAAGGCATCTGTTTACAATAAGGCAGGTGTCAGAAGATAAAATAACACCCAGTTTCCTTGCCATCAGCGGCTGCGTAAATACTTTATAGTGCACTAAGTACTCAGTGATGTCTGGTAAATCTTAATTGTATTGTACCTGATTTTAAGTTCCACAGTGAACAAATTTCCTTCTGTAACAATGTTCCTGGTGGCTACTCTATCTAGTCATTAGCGATGGTAAGCAACATGTTCTGATTGACACTTCTAACTGCAGATTACTCACCTTTTGAATGGATACGAAAGCAATACCTCCTAAAATGTAAAGGAGTGGACTTCACACCAAGAAAACCGGCAGGACTGAACATCCAAAATGGTACTCAGTGTGACCCTGAGAGTTAAGGCAGCAATGCCTGGTGACAGTAGGGCAGGATGTCCATGTAGCTGCCTGCCAGTTGTCCAGCACCAAAACTCTCCTTGCGTTGGTAGAGTGAGAGTAAAGGCCCTCAGGAGGCTCCTTCTTTGCCAAGTTATAACACATTTTTATGCAGAGAACGATCCATTGGAAAAAGGCCGGTTATTGGACTGTCCTTCGTTTCTTAACTCCAGTGAATGTGAACACCACAAAAAGCTGGTCATCCAGCCGGTGCTCTTTGGTTTGATCTATATAAAAGTAAAGGGCTCTCTTGGGGTCCAATCAATGTAGCCTCCCCCCTGCCTTACAGGGATGTGGTGAAGAGCGTAATGGACTGCCCCACAAGGTAAGGCGACACTACCTTCGGGAGAAAGGATGCCAAAGTACCAGCTTGTGTGGAAACAAGGTGGTACATGGTGGTTGCACAGGCTGAACCTGCAATTCAATGACACTGTGTCAAAGTCAAAGAAACTGCAATGAGGAACACTATCTTGAGGGTCAGTAGTCTCAGCCTCAAAGAACATTTATGCCTAGAGTCGACAAGGGTGCACATTAAGGAGGTTCGAACCAAACTAAGGTCGCACTGTGGCATAAGAAAAGGCGCAGGAGGAAACATGCGTATCCACTTTCAAAAATGCATCACAATTGATGACTTAGTCAGAGAGGGCTGATCAGACAATCATAGAAAGTCTCAGAGGACTCAAATACATGGCAAGGCCTCGATGGGACAAAGGCAAAACAAATTGTCCAACATCAATTATCATATGTATGCGGATGACAGTCAACTGTACCGGAAAGTCTCCTCCCCAGAGGACATCAGGCCCCTCAACTCAGTACTACAGGAAACGCAAAGTTGGTTGACACTCAATCACCTGAAATTAAAAGCTCTCAAAACAGAATTCCTCCTCATCGCCCCAGCCAAACAGTCTCCAGACATTGAAGAATGGTTGCATCAACTAACAGCTCTCAACTGCACTCCAAACATCATTGATTCCACGAGCTCTCTGGGAACAATGCTAGATTAGCATCTGAACATGCAGAAGCACATTAGTGCTCTCACCAAAGGAGCAAACTTCCAATTGAGCATCCTAAAGAAAATAAAACCGTTCCTACCCCACAATGACTTCAAGATTGCGGTGCAAGCCCTAGTGATCTCTAAACTGGATTATGGTAGCGCAGCCCTCTGTGGCCTTCCTAGATTGAAGACGGCACCACTTCGGGCCTCTCTCAACTCCGCTGCAAGGCTTACTCCAGGCTCAAAACTATCATCACATCGCGTCTGAGTTGAAGTCACTAAATTGGCTCACGTATGAAGCAAAGATGCATCTAAAAATTGCATGCATGACCCACAAAGCTTTACATTTCAACAGCCCAATATATCTTGCGCAAAAACCTGAGCTCTCCGGGGGCTCCAGATCCTCTAGGGGCTCCAGTACATTACTGATAAAGCCACAGAAATTCCATAAAAAGAAAACCTAAAATAGAGCATTCTCGGGTACTGCACCAAGAATTTGGCATTCCCTGCCACTTGAAATAAGACTGAATAATTCCACGGCATCCTTCAAAAGGGAAGTTAAAGAGATTCTGCTGAAGAAATTTCTGGGCTAGATCCCCAGTCACCCTAGGACTCGCTATTTTACACTTGTCTTTATTGAACTGTTATGATTGTTATGATCCATTTTGTTCATTTCTTGTGAGGTTGTGCTATTGTTTCCACTTCCTGCACCTTTGTAACTGCCAATCTGTAAAGTGCTCCGATACCCCATGTGGTCTTGTTTGCACTATATAAAACTTAAATAAATAAACAAAAGTACAACAGAATGTTTATCCTGCAGAGATTCAGCACAATGATCCTTGCATGAAGCCACAGACTTTGTCCAATGCCCAGGGTAGACGGACTTCGTAGATGGACAGTGAGCAGCCAAGATGACATCCACCACTACATAAGGCAGATCAAATCCACCCAGATGGTTTCACTCAATCTCCACACATGGAGGTGTAGATTGTAGAGGTTTCCGTGTAGAACTCTGACCTGCTATTGAGAGAGCAGGTCTTCCCAAAGAGTTCGACAGTGAGGTGGGGTGGGTGGGGGGAGGGGGTGGTGGGGGGTTGCAGATGCATAGACTCAGTAAGTTGGAATACAAAGTCCAGAGCTATCAGGATCAAATGAGCCTAGTTCTTCCTGGCCTCCTTCAGAACCCGAGTTATCAGCGGCATAGGCAGAAATGCATAAAGGAGACTGGAGTTTCATGGAAGGCAGAATGCATCTACCAGGGAACCTTGAGGAGGAAACTCTAGAACATGAAAGGCTCAACAATATTTTTTCTCAGCAGTAATTAAAAGATCTACCCAAGGAACACCCAGTTGGGCAAATAGGCCTTGAACTATAACAGGGTGCAGATACCACGCATGGTTGTCTAGGTGGCATCACTGAGCACGTCCACCCTAGCGTTAAGGGACCCTTGTCAGATGGTTGACAGTTAAGGAGGCTCCCTGCGGGTCAAACCAGTGCCATAGCCTCAGCGCATCCCAGCAGAGCGCACATGAACCAAAATCACCCTATTTGTTACTGTACCACATGGCAGCTGTGCATCAGCACTTGCACAGGGCTGCCCTTGATGGAAGGCAGAAATGCTTTGAGACATAGCCAGATAGGACACAGCTTCAGAAAAAACTGATGTGATTCCTCTGCTTCCAGCAGAGGCCTCTCATCTCCACCTTTTCCTGGTAGTCTCCCCAGCCCAGAGCTGAGGCAACAATCACCAATGTGAGCTCTGGATGGGGTAGGAAAACCAGCCTGCTGCAAGTCTAGTTCATCTGTCTAATGGGCACCCCCAGTGCTAAGCCGATTTGAGGTGGAAGTTTCAGTGCAGAACCCGCAGATGCCAATGGGTGTGCGGCACCAAGAAGATACACAAGACCAGGAAACCAACAAGCCTCATAACCATCTGGGCTAGAACGGGATCGAGCCTCACTCTGCACTGGCTGAAGCTGGGATTTTGGCTCATTGATAGGGCAGGACAGAGAAGAGAATAGTGAGGTGGCCACCTGCAAGTGGTCTCTGACGAGCTCATTTTCAACAGCCTGTACTAGAGGTACAAGAAGTCGGCTACCCCCGACCTGAGGCGACAGGCTGTGACAACCGGCATTACATTTATAAATACCAATGGACTTGAGGCCAAAATGCAGGACGCTAAGCTGGAAGTGTCCCCCCCCCCTCCCCCCCCCAACAAATTAAAAGAAGCACCTGCAGAACTACAGACAGGTACATGAAAGTACACTTCCTGCAAATCCAAGGACACCATTGAATCCACAGGATCTGGGTCAAAGTCAGCACCTTGAATTTGTCCTTAGGAAGGAAGGAAGGTGTTCAAGAATCAGAGATCTAGAATTGGTCTGAGCTTGAGTACATTTTACAGGCTAGTCTAGACACCACAGATTATGTAAGCCATGCTATGGACACACTTGTGGCGATTCGCCATAGGATTTTCCATAAACATGCAAGCATCCCTCATAGATATGCCTTTTGATGGCGCCCGGCTGTTAGAGACAAGGCCGATTCAGACATGAAGTGATTCAAAAGCTCTCTCCTTGGGCTTGCTCTCCCAGGCCCGCCAGTTGCATCAATAACACCAGAAATTCAAGGGTACTCCTGGGGCCTAGCTCACCACCAGAGGCAACAATCTCCACTTACTCAGTTGCCCATTCTGCCCTTTGAGGCTCTAGGGGGCATGGTTGTGGCAGAGGATTGGAACACAAACAACAAGGTTAGTTTAATTTACCTCGTCCTCCACCAAGCCACTCAGTTTACCATTAGGGGGGGCCCGAATAAATTTTTACCTGCCCAGCTAAAATACAATTACCTCGAAACAGTAGATCCTGTGGTTGTGCATCATGGTTATGCTCTTCCTTTTCTGTCAAATCGCTTACCACTACAATTTCATCTTTGCTCAGACTGCAGGAAAACATGTCTTTATTCTTGCCAAAGAGGTTCAGTGATTGACAGACAAAGGAGTGATTGAGTACCCGAGGAGCAAGGCAAAGGGTGCTACTGTTGTCACTTCTTGTAGCCCCAAAAAGATTGTTCTAAGACACTAGGAAAAGGAAGCAAAATATGCAAAATGAAAGACAACAGACAAGAAAAATAAGTTTTAAAAAAACGGAAAAAAAAATAAAAAATAAATAAGTTACATATCTTCGGTAACACTCTTTCTGCTGGTAGAGACTATCTCAGTGCAGATTCCTCACCTTTTGAATATTCCCCAGGCACCAAACTGGATCCAGAAACTTCATCAGTACCTCTGTGCACCAGAAGGTGGCGCTGTGCAGCTCCACACAGATGTCGTTCCGCTCCAAAAAGGATGTGCCAAGCCTATATAGGTGCCACTCGGTCGTGCCAACATCAGTAGCTTTAGAGACTGTCCACGCCCCCAGACACAGAGCTCCAAAAGAAAAATGGTAGACCAGTGTGCAGAGTCCTAGACTTGGGATCTTATTGATGGATAGGGTCCAATCACAGAACAGGGAGGGCTTGTGAGGAATCTGCGGCTAGATAGGGTCTCGAACAGAAAGAGCGTTACCGAAGGTAAGTGACTTGTTCTTCTGATAGAGATTTTTTAGCAGCGGACTCCTCATTCTTTGAAAAGCACTACCTATTTGGTGGTGGGTCTGTGAAAGGACTCAACCCAGAAACTCTGCAGGACTGAGCAGGCAAAATGTCCCTCTCTGCAAACCTACCTGCCCAGACAATAGTGCTTCTTGAATGCAAGGAGACCCACGTAGCCGCCTAGCAAATATCTAGGAGAGGGACACACAGGTAGCCCTTTTTGCCCTGGTAGAATGAGCACGCAGTCCTTCTGGAGGCTGCATTTTGGCCAATATGCAGCAGATCAAATGTAGAGCACAATTCAGTGGGAGAGGGTTCTCTTCTCTAATGCCTTGCATTTTTTCGCTCCATACAACCTCACAAAGAGCTGATCGTCCAGTTGGTGGTCTTTGGTACTATTTTTGTATAAGCTCAGCACTCTCTTGGTGTCATAGCGATGGAGTCTTTCCTCCTTCTTTAGAAGGGTGAGGCAGAGTATAGAATGCCAGCAGGGTGATTGTTGTTGTGGAGAGGTGTGGTGCAGCGGCCAGGGCAGCTGTCTTCGGAGCACAGGGTTCACGGTTCGATCCCCTGCTCCGGCGGCAGCTCAGCTCAGCACAGCACCATGTGACTCTGGGCAATAGCTCACTTAATTTCCACGACGGCCCCCAGCGCCTTGAGACCCGTAAGGGTGAGTAGTTCGCGCTTTACAAATACGGATTTAGATTTAGATTTAGATGGATGTGGAACGGCATCACAATTTTCGGGAAGGAAAGATGCTCTAGTCCGTGGAACCAGTTTGTCTGGGAAGAAACTAGTGTATGGTGGACTGACACAAAGAGCCTGCAGCTCACTCACACGCCGTGCTGAGGTGATGGCGATGAGAAACACAGTCTTAATAGTAAAGAGCCATAAAAGACAGCTGTGAAGAGGTTTGAATGGAGAGTGCGTAATAGAAGTCATGCCCAGATTATGGTCCCATTGGGGTATTACAAAAGGAGAAGGGAGGGCGTTAAATGTATTGCAGCCCTTTTAAAAATTGCATCACAACTGGTGGCTTAAACAATGTGGGCTGGTCTGGCAACCGTAAGAAGGCTGAAAGGTAATTCTTAACCATGCCCAAAGCAAAATCTTGGCGGGCAAGAGACAGAACAAGAGAACGTCAAATAACTTGGTCTGGAGTGGTCAATCTAGCATCTGCCGCACCAAACCACAAATTTGTCCCAATTACAGGCATATACAGTTTTCATCGAGGGACGCATGGCTACTAAAATGTAAATAAACTAGGGCCCCCTGGTACTAGGTATGAGTTCAGACGGCGTTCAGCTGCTGTTTTTCACATACCCGAACCATGGTGTGGAGATTTTCTTAATCATTTTTATATATGGGACATATCCGGCATCTACTCTGAATATAAATACGTTCCATCGGACATTTTCTCAACAGCAGTTTACAAGTACGGATGTACCGCATCAGTTGGCCCACGTAAATTCCTAACAACTGATTGTCATCTGCCACAGCTCTATTTTTAAGACATTTCCCTCGTTATTGTGCTCCAGAGGCTTTACCATATTCTGCTCCAGAGATTCCTGTATATTGTGGAATCATGAAATTGCAATTTGTGGCTTTTCCTGATGAAGGCACTCCCGTGCCGAAATGCGCTATATGGTTTCCACCCACTGAGTGTTGTCGAAAGTAATTTGCTTCTCAACCATTGCATAGAATCCTGCTCTTAGTCATTCATGATTATATCATGTTTATGTAGACACAGTAGATTCTTAGGATGAAATATGTATCATAAATGAGAAAAGATAAAATAATTTTTTATTTGTCACTGTTTATGTCCTTGTATTTTCTGCCCTGTCTATACAGAATGATGTTAGAGTGAATGTTGATACGAGGGGAGTACGCATGTAGTATTTTTATCATCAATATTTATTGTATCGATTTAATAAAATTAATTTTTGTATTGGTTTAGTATATGGTGTCCTTGTCCTTTCACGTTCAGTTATGAATTATTGTCATGTTTGTGATCATATTTGAGTTGCCCTAGGTTTTTTGCAATTATACCAAGATGACATCAACCACCTGCGGAGGAAAGTTGAAAATGTTTTTTTTTTTTTTTAATTTATTTATTGTGTAGTTTGCAAGAAGTAAGAAGCAAAAGCCACCTCAACATGAGGTGCATTATGCCAGCAACAATTGTTCATTACAGGATATCAATGCAAACCGACTTATTATTCTAGAGTCCTTGGGGCGAGATGCCTCCGGCAGTTCCTCCGCATAGGTGTCGAGTTGTTCTCTACAATACAACAGGTCACGCATCCACCCTTTCACTGTGGGAACAGCCTTTGCCCCCCACCTCTGTGCAACCGCACGCTTAGCAAACAACGTGGAGATGGCAACCAATCGTCTGTTACAAGGTTTAAGCTTACGAACCCATCCCAACAGACATACCGCAGGCACACATGCCACAGGCTCCATGACAACCTCCGTAAGCACTTGTGTAACCCGTGTCCAAAACTCGGCAATCCCTGCACAGTGCCAGGCCAAGTGCAAAAAATCTGCATCATCCTGTCCACAACGCACACAGCGTGCACAGTCCCTCAGCCCGAAGCGTCTTAGCTGAAGCGGGGTATAATAGAGTTGATGTATATATTTAAAATGTATTATTCTGAGGTTGCAATTCGCTGTCAAGCGTCCCGTTAATTCACAACAAAATTTCCAGTCAACCAGTGTCATAGATGTACCCACTATCGTCGCCCATCTGACATATGAGGGGGACTCCGCCAGTTCAGTCTCCCTCAGAGAGGCATTGTATAGTTTGGTGATCAGACCACCGCGTTCCCCCCCCCCGCCACCACCGCCTGCAGTGGTCGCAGAGTGCGCGGTTCTGCCGGAAATTCAGGGTAGATAGCGCGGATGGCCTGTCGCACCCGCACATAGGTAAATCCCAGCATAAAGCCAGCGCCATGACATCTTTGCAAATCTGAAAGTGCCCGAAACTGGCCCTGTGCATACAAATCCCCCAGGTGAGTGATCCCTACCTTACCCAGCACCTGCAATGCAGTTTGTTCCCGTGCAGCTGATATATCTGGATGTGCCGCGATCGGCAGTTTGGGGGCGTATAGATAATCCACCCCCGCCCTCTTAGCTAGTGCACTCCACGCCCAAGCCGTACAATGAACCGGGCTGATTTCATTCCGTGGACCCCCTCTTCCACCCATCAGGGCTGCTGCAGCCAGGGGCACCGGGAGGACCGCGTCCGCCTCAATTGCCGTGTGTGGCTGGAACCTCTGTGGGAAGTACCAGAAATGCGCATATTGCGCCTGAGCGCATAAGTAGTATAAACGGAGGTCCGGGGCCTCAAAACCACCATGTTCAAATGGTAGCGTCAAAACCCTCCAACTGCATCGGGGCTTCCCACACCCCCAAACGAACGCGAGCAGGACCGACTGCAATGTGGTAAAAAGCGCAGCATTTAATCTAATAGGGATATTTATAAACAGGTACAGCAGCTTGGGCAAGAACGTCATTTTTATTATCGCAATGCGATCCGCAAGAGAAAGGGGTAACTTAGCCCAGCGCACCGCCTGATCAGAGATTCTATCCACGGTGCGACCATAATTAGCAGAGATGACCACTGCAGGGTCTCTGTGCAGCCATATGCCCAGATATTTCACCGGGTCAATTGACCATCGCAACGGAAAGTCCATCTCAATCTCCTGAGTGCCGGCTGTCAGGGGGAACACCGTGGATTTAGCCCAATTGATGCCTAACCCCGAAAAACGCTCAAACCGGACATATTCTCTTAATAACTCCGGCAAATACGTGGCAGGCTCGCGCACATATAGCAGCATATCGTCAGCATATAACGACACCAATAAGGGTCGTTGACGAAACCGCAATGCCGCTTGGGCGTGCCGCTGCCGCAGCTTACAGGCCAATGGCTCCAATGCCAGCGCAAACAGCATGGGCGATAGCGGGCATCCCTGTCGCGTGCCGCGCCTGTTGGGAAAAGCCTCAGAGACCCAGCCATTTACGCGAACCCGTGCCATTGGTGCTTCATAGAGGAGGCGGACCCATTTTAAGAAAAATGGAGGCATACCCATTCTTAGTAGGACGGCAAACATGTACCCCCACTGAAGGGAGTCAAATGCCTTTGCCGCATCCAGCAGCACGGCCACTGCCTGAAAATCCCGGTCGAAATAGTGCAAGGTGGAAAATATAGTACGGAGGTTGTGCATCGTAGACCTGGAAGGCACAAACCCTGATTGGTCCGGCAGGACCAATTTGGGGACCAGGGGCTGGAGCCTTGTGGCAATCATTTTGGCCAGAATTTTGGCATCTATATTAATAATGGAGAGAGGTCTATACGAGTCACAGGCATTCGCCACTTTATCAGGCTTCAGAAGCATTACAATTAAGGCTTCCGTGAGGGATGGAGGCAGCCTGCCAGATTCATACGCCTCCGCAAATACCTCCAGCAGCTGCGGCGCCAAAGCGTCCGAATAAGCCTTGTAAAACTCACTTGGCAAACCATCAAGCCCCGCTGCCTTGCAAGTAGGGAGGGACATGATTGCCTGCTTCACATCCTCCACGTCAAATGGCGAGGTGATCATGGGACAGCCAGCCCAGTGCGATATCATCGAGGTAACCATTAATCTCACTAAGAGGCGGCTGATCGCGTTCCCCATACAATTTAGAGTAGAAATCCAGTATCACCCCGCTAATATCTGTATTACCGAAGTGCGTCTCTCCGGCCTCATCCACCAATTCAGTAATGTAGGCCTGGCTACGAGGCGCCGCCATTTTCTGCGCTAGTGAACGGCTAGGTCGGCCTCCCTCCCCATAATAACTAGCAGTGCATCTCCGCGATCTGTGCCTCATTTCTTGATCTACCGTCTCGTTATGTTCCGACACTAACTCCCGGATTGCGGCCAGTTTTTCAGTGGCAGGGCAACTGGCATACTCGCGCTCCAAGGCAGCGATATCCTCTGCTAATTTCCTAATCCTACGGCGCAAATCTTTGAGAACTCCGGCCTGCGCCCCCATACAAACCCCCCGAATAGTGACCTTGAACGCCTCCCAGGTAACCCCGACACTGTCCACAGTGCCTGCATTTTCCCGGAAGTAGTTATGAATGGCCTCCCCTATGGTGTGTTTAAATACCGGATCCGCTAAGGATGAAGGTTGCAATCTCCACGCAAATGGGGGCCTCCCTCCCCCTGGGACTCGCAAAGCTAGGAGAACCGGCGAGTGGTCAGAAAGGGTTCTGGCCAAGTGCCGAACGTCTACCGCCCAGGTGCATGCAGTCTCTGACACCAACCAATAATCCAGGCGGGACCAGGACCCATGCACCGTAGAAATAAAAGTGCTCTCCCTGACCCCAGGGTGCCTCAGGCGCCAGATATCATGCACATCGCCAGTGTCCAAAAGCCCCACAAGTGTATCAGTGGATTGTCTGTGTCGCGGGGCCCCGCTCCCCCCCCTGTCCTCGTTAATGTCCAGACATGTATTAAAATCCCCTCCCCAGATAATTTCAGCGCTCGGGAAGGTAGATATCCTGCGCCAGACATCCGCGAAAAAGGAGGCATCGTCTATATTAGGACCGTACACGTTCACCAACAGAACACTCCTGCCATCCAGCGTACCATGCACAATTGCCAGCCGGCCCTGCTCATCCTTGTCCGTGCCGTGAATCTGGAAAGGTGTACCTTTCTTGACCAAAGTCATCACCCCCCTGGAGTAGGATGAGTAAGAAGATGTCATTCGAACGTCAGCCCATCTGGTGCCTACATTTTTTTCAGTCTGTGAAGTTAGATGCGTCTCCTGTAACAAGGCCACCTGTACGTTCCACCTATCTAGCGAAGCTAACAGTGCAGATTTTTTTGGGACTATTGAGACCGCGCACATTCCATGTCACAAATCGGAACTCACTACCCATGTTGCATGTAAGTCAGCCCTATGTAAGCAGTGTGTAACCCACCCTCGAAGGCATTCCATCCAGACACAACCAAGATACAACTCGCAAATGCCGACCCCCCCAACCCAAACCCCCCACCCACTTCGGCACCCCCCAACTTGCCAAAGCCATCCCAATAGCGACTTCGCAAACCCCAGAAACCCCAGCAGAGCAACAACATAGTGTGGGGAACTCCCATACAGGGGGGGCATCAGAGTGCTCCTACACTCCCACAACGTAGGAGGTGGCTGATCAGGTCTAGTACCTGTGTTACAATTCAAGAGTAAATACTTTAACTATACAGCATCCAATCTAGTTTGCAGATAACATATAGGCAGTTGCCCTGCACGGAAATACAAGAAGCAGTTACTACAGAAAGTGAGCCCCGCCATCAGAAGAATTCATTTAAAAAAGAAGAAAAAGGAAACGCACAACCGCAGCCCCCACCACAACATTATCATTCCTCCTCTCCCTGTTCAGTCTCAGTCTCGCGCCTGTGCCTCTTCAGTTGCTTTGCATGCTCCATCGCCGTCTTGGGGGGGTCAAGAATATTTTGAAGTTCCCTTCTGATCCCACATGAAGACGCGCGGGATATAACATGGCGTAGGGAACGTTTTCAGTCTGGAGGAATTTTTTGACTGCCCCAAACTCACGCCGCGCAGTTTGGACTGCGACGGTAAAGTCAGGGAAAAAGGACAACGTGCTCCCCTGATAACTTACAGTACCCTTCTCCCTGGTCAGCCGCAAGACGACATCCCGATCCCGGTAGTTCAATAGTCGAGCTATTATGGGACGAGGTGGAGCCCCCGGGACAGGTTGTGCCGCCAAAGAGCGATGGGCGCGCTCTCCTACAAATATGGAGGACAAGTGCTCAGGGCCAAATAATTCTTTAAGGAGAGATTCAATAAAGTGTTCCATCCTGCCCGTATTTGTTGCATCGGGAAGGCCCGTAATGCGAACGTTGTTCCGTCTGGACCTGGCCTCCAAATCCTCATTCTTGGCCTGTATGAGGGCCAGGACCTTTTCCATGTTGAGGGTCTTACTGGTTACATCGCTGAGTCCATCCTCCGCGCTAGATACTTTTTGTTCCACCTCCCCCATTCTTGTATTTTGTTTTTCTAATTGCGTAGACATATAGTCCAGCCGATGATTTATAGTGGACATACTGCCCTCGATGGACTGGAGACTCTTTTGCATTGCTAGCAATGTGGATTCCAGATTGGGTGGGTCCCCTTGCCCATCAGCCTCAGAATCAGAAGCCGCTTTTTGTGGGACCCTGCCGGACTTTCGTGCCTCAAACGTGAGGCGGGGCTGCGACTTATCCGGCTTCCCCATGATGAGCAACGGAGAAGGCAGACGCAGAGCAACAAGAATATATCAGCTATCTCCAGCCTCTCCTACAGCTCTTTATCAGAGAATGGGCCCAGTATGAGATGCAACCTCTACGATGGACACTCCCCACAGGGCTTGTGGAGACGGCGTCTTTGGCAAGCCAGCAAGCAGATCCAGGTCAGTGCTCGAGAGCGTGAGTAGTGTGAGCAGGCAAGTCTAACCAGCAAGGGAGTGAGTACCCCCAGCTAGTGCTCAAGCAATAGCCACAATCTGGCCCCCAGATGGCCCAACTAGTTTCAAGGAGCAGGTGAGCTCACAACCTACAGCAGTTCACCCCTATATCTCTGGGGATGCAGGTCACCCGACAGTACGCAGGGAGCAGGTAAGTCAAAAAAGCAATTAGTCCTGAAGCAGGCAATCCCCAGCCCGCCCTCAATAACGGTGTGCAGCTCACGCACCAGATCAGGACCAAGAAGCTGGATTGCAGGAGCGGGGACAGACAATCAGACAGCCCACCCCGGATCCTTCCAAGATAATGCAGGGGGGTAATGCTGGACTGCCGCAGACAGACCCACCAGTCGTACGCCGCAGAGATCCGACCAGGATTGGAGCCGAGACACTCCCCGTGCAGGCCTCGCCGGTGTCCCAACCGCCACTCACCCCGCACGCAGGCCGCAGCGCGCGGCCCAGCGCTCAGGCCCACACCCGCCTCCGCAGACACAGGCCCAAGCAGGCCGCGCCCCACTCACTGCCACCCGCAGCAGGCGCCAGCAGCCTCCCTCTGCGCCGGTCCTCACCACAGGATTACGCCCGGGCCGGCCCTCAGTGTGAAAACTGCACCGAGATGTGCAGCGATGCGGGATGAGGTCCGCTCCAGCCCCGGGACCCAGGTAGGGTTTCAGCACCTTGCAGCTACGGCGGTACCAGCAGTCTCGTTGGCCTCCCCAGGTGCCGTCGCTCACCCGCTGCAGAACAGAGCCTCAGTGCAAGTTCAAAGCGGGCCCCAGCAGGCCGCCACGCTCCGTGCCAGCGCCTGGGACAGTCTCCCGGTTGTGCAAGGGCAGGCCCCAAGTGCGTCTGCCGCCCCACCAGCTGTGCGATCCGTCAGCTCTCTGTCAGGCAGGGGATCCCGCGATCCCGGCTCCTCAATCCCCACAGCCGAGCATATAGCACAGTAGACAGCCAGTCGGACATCCTCCGTGCACAGCGGTCGCCATCTTGCCCTCAGCCGGCCGATACTTGTGAGGCTGATATAGTCGTTCACGATGCACTCCGGGGAGCCGCAACTGCCCGATCCGCAGCAGCGGGAAATTGCCGTGCAGGGCAGACACCGTACAGCTATGATGCGTCGATTTTAAGACGGATTCTGGGCGGATAGGAGATCAGCCGGGCCGAGCAGCACTAATGTGCGGCCATCTTGCCTGGCGCCCTCTAGCGCCCCCCAAGTTGAAAATGTTTAATAAACATGGAGATTCCTAAGCCCAAGTGCAGAACCCTGCCCTGTTACTGCAAAAGCAGGACCTTCAGGAGGGGCAGTCTGATCGGAAATGCTGTGCTCAAGCCCAAGAGTTCTGGATAACATACTTTCCGTTCCCAATCCAGAGTCACTAGGATGATATGGGTGCGGTCGTCCTGATCTTCTTGAGAACTCTGGATAGGATGGGTATCAGCGAAAAGGCATACAGAAGCCCCAATTTTCACTCGAGGCAGAACGAGTCTCCGAGCGATAGATGACTAAGAAAATCCAACGTGCAGAAGTGCTGACATTGCACATTCCCCGTGGTGGAAAAGAGATCAAGCCAAGGTTCTTCCTATTTGCAGAAGAGACCTTGTGCCACCTCCAGGTGTAAGAGCCACTCGTGACCTGCTAGGGGCCGACGGCTGAGCTCATCGTCCTGGCATTTAATAATCCTGCCAGGTGATTCACCACCAGTAAAAATTCCTTGGCAGTCCAGCAATTTCTAAAGGAGCAATGCCTCCTGGCACAGGGTCCGTGTTTGTTGCAGTACTACATGGAAGTTGTGTTGTCCATGAGCACTTGTACCAGGCTTCCCTTGACGGATAGAAGGAAGGCTTTCAACACTAAGCGTACCGGCTTCAGGTCCAGAAGGTTGATGTGGAGTGGGGACTCTGCCAGAGAGCAGAGACCTCTGATCTCCACCTATCCCAGATGGCTGCCCCAATGCAGAAGCGATGCATTGGTCACCACTGTCAGTTTTGAGTAAGAAAGGTAGAGGAGTCTGCCACTGACCCAATCACAGCCCAGCAACAGCCACAGCAGATCTTTTGCAGTCTCTTCTGATATCTGAACATGGTCGGAGAGGTCCCCTTGATGTGGGACTCACTGGGACTTCAGATCCCACTGCAGAGCCCACATATGCCACCTGCCATGCTCGACCAGCAGGATGCACATCAGTCCCAGCAGCCTCAGAGTTGACCTCACTGAAATTCAGGGCTGAGGCTTAAAGATCGGGGTCATAGCCTGAACGTCCTGGACTCTCTTTCCAGGGGGTAAGGCATGAAATTGATCAATGTCCAGATTGAATCTGATGAAGGGGAGCTTCTGAGAAGAGGATAAGTGTGACTTCGGCATGTTGATAGTGAACGCCAAAGATGACAGGAGGACTTGCACTTCCTGCCGCAAAATGGAACGTTGGTCGTCCTTCAGTCACTAGGGGAAGGGCGGAAGGTGCGGCAGGGAAGAAAGGAAGTACAAAGCGTATCCCCATGGAACAATATGTAGGACCCCATCTGTCCAATGTGACTGCATGCCAACCTGGTAAGAATCAGTGGATTCTACCTTGTATCAAGTGTAAGGGCACCCTAAAGTGGTTTGGTTGGTGGAGTCTGCAGTGTGGGGGTGGCGAAAGACTGGGTGGGACGCTGACCTTTGCTGCAGGGGTAGTGGGCACCTCAACCTCTACTGAAAAACTGCTGGGTTCCCTATGGTGGCTGGACAGGCTGGCGGTAAGGGACATCTAGGCCAAAGCCATGAAACAGAGCGATGGATCTGTTGCTGCTGGCAAGGTGGGGCAGAAAGGTACAGAAACTGAGCGGTAGTCCTGTTCTCGTTAAAACGCTTTAGAGTGTAATCAGTTTTTTCACCAAACAGGCAAGTCTCATCAAAAGGCATGTTCATGAGGAAGGACTGGTCATTGGCCAAGACCCCAGATGATCACAGCCACGCATGGCAGTGAATTGCAACCCTGGTGCATACAGCGCACCAGATGGAATCAGTGGTGTCCAAGCCACAACGAATCGCGAACTTGGCTGAATCACAACCATCTTTGATTGCCGAGAGTGTCAAGGGTGAATGTCTTTGGACACACCAGGGCCGACCTGTACCATCGGATCCCAAAAGACGTGAGAGTAGTGCCCCAACAAAAAGCTGATGTTAAGTGAGCCAAGCTGGTTGAGGAAAAGGCATGTTTGCTAAATGTATTTACTCACTTACATTCCTTATCAGGGGGACTGGTAGGACATCTGTTGGATTAGAGCGGCAGGTGGAAGCTTGCACCACTAGGCTTTCTGATGAGGGGTGCTGCAAAAGAAAAGCTGTCACCTGAAGCAGGAATGGCACCTCACAATTTGTTGATTGACCGGGGTGCCAGAGCCAGGCTTAAACCAAGCCCCCAATGAGGTACATATCAGTGCCTCATTGAAAGGAAGAAGCGGCTCCAAAGATAACTGCCCCGGTTGAAGGACCTCAATCAAGACATTTGTCTTAACCTCCAAGGTGGGAAGCTGGAGGTCAAGATATTTGAGTAGGAAGTGGATTCTTCTGATGCTGGTCAAGTGGGAGAAAAGAGACCTATCTCCAGTAAAGTATTGAGGCCACTAGCTTCATGCAAGTACTTGTACAAACTGTCATCCTGGTAGGGCTGGGCAAACTCACCAAAGTCACAGTCATTATCCAAATCGGTCCGAAAAAGGGAATGCAGAGTGTGTTGTCTCCCTCGTGGCAAATCAAGTGGGGGAAGTGGTGTCTCAGGCAGATTCAGGCGCAACTTCGTTCGAGGTCGAACCGGGGTTGGAGAGAACTATCAAGACCACCTCCCCACCTCCCCAGCTCTGCACATCACTTCTGGAGTGGAACAGCATCAGTGCAGAGCTGCAGGCCACCACCTTCCGACTCACAGAGATAGGTTTCCGGATCCAGTCTGACTCCTGGGGACTATTCAAAAGGTAAGGAATGTGCAGCTAGAAGTCTCGATCGGGGGGGGGGGAAGGTTTTTAGCTTCTTGCGATACAAAGCAGTTAGAGGTCTCATCGGTCAGGAGGGCCCAAGCCCACAAAGGATCTCTCTGCACATTGTTTCTTTTATTATAGAGTGGGATTTTGAATAAGTATAGTGATCCTGATCTGTGGTGACATGGGGTGTCAGGAGTGGAGAAAGCCTTCTAGGTACCAGTGACATGCTAGTCCCAGTGCACCAGGCAAAAAGCCTTAAAAGGGATGCGGTTAACAGGGAGCCAGTGAAGTGCAAGGTGGGTGTCAGAAACAAGTTTCTGAAATCAACTGCACCACCATATACCGGATCCTTTGTAGTTCACCTGCCCCTCTGGAAGTCCATGACTGATTTTGATACTGTAGACCAGAGAATCAGAATCCACCACCGTGGCACATATACCTGAAGGAAGGAAAAACAGGAGAATAACTTCCTAACTAACTCCACAGAGGGCTGAACATAAACATTGAACAGAATAGGTGAAGGGCTGAACCACGGGGAACACCATAGAACATCAGCCATTCTTTGGAGCAAAAATAAAGTAGAGATACTAAATGAGCGAGCACGTTTGGTAATGAAGGACTACAACTATTGAGGGTTTGGCCTAATAAACCATAAAACCATATCTGCCAAGCAGTTGATTAGACTGGCATGGCTAACTATATCAATGCCACGGTTTGAGAAGCCAAAAGCTGGCAGAGAATGATGTCTCTCGTGTTGGATAAAACTTGGCGTAGATTAAATCAGACGTGCTGCTGGGAACAGTGTCTTCTGAAGAAATCAACATTTGCTGTACACAACAGTCTCTCGTCAGAATGGAGCACTTTTCCCTTCCTGGTGTCCAGAGACTTTCCTAAGCAATGGATATCCTGAACTGGATATCCTGAACTGGATCTGAAGTTGCCATGGGGTAACTGATGAGAAGCATTTTTGACAAATAAATAAACAAGTAGACTAAAAACTGATGCATTTCTTAAGAAATGAAGCATTTGAATTCTCACTCTGCTGCGTATAAGCTTTTTCTAGTTGAAAAAAACAGTGAAAAGTGCAATTAGCAAATGAGTGGAAAGCGCCTGGAATTACAAGGACAGCACACAGAATGTAACCCTTACATGAAGCTTGTAAAATGCTATGAACATTTTTCAAGGTTTTTTTGTTCTGCCATTCAAAGGTTCACAATTTACTGTGAAGGAAATGGCTAAAAGAACAAACGACAAACCCCATGTTCATAGTCTGGAAGGCAAACATGATCTTCCAAAAATTGTAAATCCGTTTAGCACAGTCAGCAAAAAAAGCAGTTGACATTAACTGAAATATTCTCTCTATATATATATATGTACCCTTTTCCAAATATGTCCTTGGTGCCCAGGGTGGATCTTCTTCAGCATAGGGGTCACTGTATTCCACCACAGCCGCTTCCTCTTCTTCATAATCTTCAGGGGGTGGAGGTGGTGGGGGAGATCCATCAAAAACAGGCTCTTCAGCCGGTGGTGGCGGAGGGGGGGTTTCTGAAACTAAACGGGGTAAGATCAGGGAATCTGATTAGTTATATAAGTAATAAAGGAGACGTACTATCATGCTTCATGCAATAAATATCATTTCATTAAATCCAAGATAGAGGGAGAATAAAGCAGTCTTGGAGCGCTCATTATGTCCAGACCAGCATTTTCCAGTATTGACTAAACATGGTTTATAAAAGAATGGACTGAGAAAATGTATTTTTATCAGGATACCAAAAGAACGTTTGAGTGGATTATTTGCAGCAAATTCTTCAGAATCACATGGAGGATTCTTTGAAGTTCCAACTGGGCAAGGGCTAGTTGGTGACAAAGATCTAACAATATGCATGACTTGAGGACCAGGGAGGGGACATTGTTCAACACCGATCATGGCAGATGCATTCCAATAATGCTCCCTTCCTGCCTCTCGATATATCTAGCAACTTTGAACAGTGCATGGGCCCTAATCGACTTCCGCAGCCGGAGGGATGAAGGTGAGGGCAGCCGGGGCTCTGTGAAGAAGCAACAACTCATGCCTAAACTGTATTCCACAGCAATGAATAGCACGGCTGCATGGCAGGCCTAACCAGGCACAGCCAGATCCTGTGGCATTGAAGAGAGATAGATGGAGGAAGAAGATAAGCCCATGACTAGGGTGAAACCCGTCCTGGGTTGCTTGTGTTCCAGGTCAGGGAGGACCGGACTTGGCAGTTCAGGCTTCAAATGAGGAACAAGGTGAAGATTGATTGCATATGGCTGGGTTCAAACAAGGTGGCATGGTGAGCAAAAGAATGATGGGCTGGGGTGCTACCCCGAGTGACTGCCAGCGGATAGATAAATTGCAAGTATTTCTCCCATCACCTTTTGTGTGTTTCGAGAGAAAGGAATAGTACAGCTGCTTGGTTAGTCGAAGAAGAAATCAGAACCCATCTCACCCCAGCCCAATGTAATTCCCCTGACAGACGTGGCACTGGAAAGGCGAAATTACTATAGCTGGCCTTATGTCAGGTACAGCTTCGAATAATGCGGGGCCTGGCTAAGAGTGGGAATGCAGGAAAAAGCAAATAAATGGGGCAACAATACATGAATACTACCACAAACTATACAAAAGCAGGGAAGGCCAATCGTCAGAAGCAATAGACACATTGCTGGAGTATCTTCACTTCAGGACAAATGGGAAACTGTTTCAGGAAGGGTTTTCCACAAAACAGAATGGTCACAAGACCTTGTCTAGCCCCATACAGTGTCAAGCAATGCCAAATTTAAACTCATCCAGTATTTTATTTTGCACAGAGCCCATTTATCTCCACCAGAGATCTATCGTTTTTTTTCCCACAGGACAACGATACCTGTCCCCACTGTTCTGTGGAGCAGGCGGACCTCCAACACAAACTCTGGGCTTGTCTCTCATTAAGACATTACTGTACTAAGGTACTTGAATGGACATTCTCTGTTATTCCTAAATTGATCCCCCTTGATTGGGTATTGGTAGCCTTAGGAATCTATAAATGCTCCAAAAAAGATAAAGTAGCATCACGGTTTGCTAATCTTGTCCTCCTACTTGTGAAATGTGTTATCACTAGTAATAGGAAGACGGCAACTGCGCCATGGATATCGGCCCTTATAAAATGGATTGAAGGTTGAGAGCAATGCCCTACACGGAGAGGAAGCCAGAGGTCTTTGCAAACGCCCCTTAGCCAAGATTGGGAGGTCATCCTTGGGGAAGTAAAGGTGTCATCACAAGCTGGTGCGCCGGTATAGCTAGCCCTGTTTTCCACATTGGAACTATCTGGATTTTCCTATTGCTGTTCCCTCGGCCCTAGCGCCACCATCATTAGGGGTCTCTCAAAAAGAGAAATCCTGTTGGTCTCTATGACCACCATTCTGTCCCATGTAGTCCAGAATGAATCAAGTCCATCCCCTACCATGTCCCTATCGCCCTATAGTTCAATCCAAGAATTTCAGAAATGGCAAGGTTAACGTATGCTTTATTGAAGGGGCGTGGCTTGCCCGGGAAGATGGCGGACGCAAGCTAGTGAAGTTCTGCAACCCCAACCCATGATCAGGGTAAAATCACATCAATCCGTGCCACCACAGGCTGTTGGTGCTGTGAGGCGGGGCACGCTGAAGTTGCAGTGCCTCCTGAATGTCTTTTTATTTATGGTGAAGTCCCGAAGCCGGCAGCAGTGAAGTGCACCATCTAGCACTGCATGGCAGTAGGCGCGCCCTGACCGCGGCTGAGTGCCAGCCTGATGCCAGACCTGGCCATTAGGGCACACAGCGTGGCTGCTTCCTCGCTGGACTGCAGGTGAACAACCATCGAGGGCAGGGGACGAGGGTGCTGCTCTACCGGAGGCCTGAAGCACGGGCTGGGTAGGACCGGACAGACATTGAGTTTCGAAGCCTGGACCTACATGGAAGCTGCGTCCAGCGTCAGGGGGCTGGAGTAGTGGGGGCAGTCCAGGCAGCTGTGACAGGGTGGCAGAATTGACTGGCGACCCCCCTCCCCCAGCCAGAGTCACACGGCAGGGACCAACATGCCATTCCCCCGTGAGATTAAAGATATGGATATGGATAGCACACAGCCGAGGAGCCCCCAGTAGAGGCCGCGCATGCCGTCTACATATTTTGAGGGTGCCAGGGTGTCTGGCGAGTCTCGCTGGACAGTGTGTGCTGACAGGAGCAAATTCGATCGAGAGAGGGGCCCCTCCTCCTCCCCAGTGTGGAATCTGTCGCCTAGCCCCCGTAGAGACTGCAGTCCCACATACCTAATGGAGAGAAGAGGAGGCGGGGGCCCCCAGCCCTTAAGGAGCCCGAGCACGGAGTCGGTGGACCGCCCAGACACGGCTAAAGTCCCCCATGGAGTAGAAATTAGACAAAATCCTGGAAGCAATTGCGGAGTCCAGACAGGAGCTTTGCAGCTGGGTTGATGCAGTTGCCATGGATGTGGGCTGCTCAGGGATGACCAAAAAAAAGCTCAAGACCAGAGTTGACAACGCGGAGAGTGCATAAACAGAATTGCGGCCCAGCCTGAGAGACCTGGAGAGCAAAGCACAATCTCTCACCACTAAAGTCTGGGAACTTGACGGTAGGGTGGAGGACTCCACGGGGCGTTCCCGCTGCAACAACCTTCGCATAGTGGGCTTCTGGGAAGGGGCATCGGGGTCTGACCCCACACAATGTTTTTGAAGACTGCCTGCTGAGAACAGTGGTACCAGCGAAGTTATCACCTCACTTTCTGATTGAACGTGCCCACCGAGTCCCGGCCCATAGGTTGCCTGCAGAAGCCCCGCCTTGGCCTGTGGTGGCATGGGTGATGAACTATAGAGACAAGGAACCTATCCTCCAGGCGACTCGCTCTGCTTGCCTAATCCTCTATGAGAATGCACGCATCTACCTCTTTCCCGGCTACACAGTAGCACTGCAACACCGCAGAGCCTCCTTTCTGGGTGTGAAGAGGGAGCTTCGACAGATTGGCCTCCGGTATTCTCTTTTATTGACAGCCAAGCTCAAAGTCATAGCCAACAACACTAGCTACTTCTTTACTGAACCCATGGATGCCTGGGACTGGGTGGAACAGCGCTGATATGACATGGGCACCCTAACCCTCCCTAACCCCCCCGGCTGAAAGACCACAGGAGTAAACTCTAGGAGCAGAACCAGGCATAGGAGCAGAGGGCGCAGGATGGTTCAGGTTGCAGGGGCTCCCACCTCAGTGCAGGCAAAGGAAAATCAGTTGTAGGCTTTACCAACGGTGACCTCCTGATGGGCTGCTAGCCGTTCCCCGATCAGGCTAAGGACAGCCTTTTCAAACTGGACTCCCACACCTCCCATACCTCCGTGGGAGGCACAGACTCCCTGGCTCCTCCTGACGTCACACCACAGACGGCATGTAGACTGATCTAATTATATGGACACTAATCAGCGAATATCGCCTCTGGTGGTCGAGGGGGTTTCTGCTTGCTGAGACCACTGACTGACGGCAGGATAGATCCGCTCTGCAGGATCGCCACTCTTCTGGAGATTATCGTGGTGCCACCATCCCGATCCACCAGCACTACTGCTGAGAAGAGACATACTGACCACCCACTAGTCATCGGAGATGCTGACCATATCCTAGAATCTGAGACTCAGTATATTGCAATGTAGAAATGAGTCGGCCATGCCTCTCCTAACCATTTTTTCTCCTTATTCTTTTACTTTGATTTGCTCTCACACCCTACAACGGGGGAGGGGGGGGGGGGGACAAGGATACCCAACCTTCCCCTACGTTCCTCCCTGATTTTGCAGCTAAAGTTACACAAGTGAATGGGAGAGCGATTTTGAGTTCCCTCATTATGGGTCTTTTGGTTAATTGTTTGGGCAGTCCCATGTTTGTGGTATGCCCTGGGTTGGGAGTTGCAGAGTTCCCCTTTAGTACACATCATACAGATCACATGGTGGGAGGGGGCCTTCTGTATTGGGACACTACTCCTTATAAATCACACCACGTGGGTGAGGTTTGCATGCGTTTTGGCACCTTCTTATTCCGCAGCGCAGACAAAGCCCCCCGCCACACGGGTATCTCGCACATGGCGACCGATTATGGCTAAAATAGGCATACTAACGTGGAATGTGAGGGGGTTGGGAACAACCCGGAAATGGCATGCAGTGCAACAATACATATGGCGAAGGGGAAAACAGATCGTGCTCCTCCAGGAAACCCATATTGCCAAAGGTGAGGAGGACCGCTTACAAAAGAGCTGGCGGGGGCAATGCTTTAGCACTACTTACTCAGTTTGCAAGAGGGGCACTCATTAGGGTCTGCCTGGGGGTTCCCTTTTGGTCTACATCCATGGAGGCAGATTCTGAGGGGCGCTATGTACTGGTAGAGCGGCAATTGGATGGTATTAGGGACTGTCTACACCCCAAACATGGCAAAGTCATAGTTCCTTGCACGCCTGTCCCTTGTCCTTACCTGCTGGTCTAACATACCCTGGATACTGGGGTGAGATTTTAACCGCATCTTGGACCTGCATATGGACCGGACACATCCCCACTGCCGGCCTCACTGATGGCGACAGCAGCCACCTGCCTTACACAATGGCCCACTCATTGGTCTCCCCATGACAATTGGCGAGCTCTACACCCCAGGGCTCGGGAATACTCTTACTATTCTGCCCCTCATGAGCTACATGTGCAGTTAGACCGCATCCTCTGCCACTCCACCCTTCAGCCACAAGTTGCCAGTGCTGAGTATCCCTGGAAAACATTTTCTGATCATAACTCACTGCTGATACATCTTGAATGGGGAATGCCGAGACCCCCTCCCGACGTGGTGGCTTCAGCCAACCATGTTAGAAGACCAGGTCTTCAGGGAGGAGACGAGAGAGATCATCACACATTATTTTGAGGATAACTCCTCAAAATAACTCCCCGCCTGCTTCTACAGCTCCCTTGCCGGCAGTCCGCAAAGCCAGCCCTAGAGACCCTTCACTGGCTCCCGATCAGGGAAAGGATTTAGTTTAAAGCCATGTGTTTGGCCCACAAAGCCTTTTGGAAGAACGGCACAGCTGTTATCCATTCCCTGATCACCCCCTACCAACCTAGGAGAGACCTCTGTTCAACGGACGCCTTCCTCTCTTTACCCCCCAGAATAAGGAGAGTCAGATGTGGCGGGCGGTCTTTTTCCTACAACGCTGCTATCCTCTGGAACGCTCTTCCACTTCACTTTCGAAATGAGCCCAACCTGTTGGCCTTCCGAAAGCTTCTAAAGACATCGCTCTTTAACCCCTTGTCCTACGTCACAGTGGGCATGTGGTCAGGACGCCGCCGATTCCCCAGCGTGGCGCAAATTCCCCGCCTGTGCGGAAGAATTAATTAGTGGGCGGAGTTCGGACGGCCCCCGGCCGTCCTCCGCACACGCCTACCGTGACGTAGGACGGCCGGGGGCCGTCCTGAGCACGCAAGGGGTTAGGAACTATATCTAATTCCCACCTGCTCGGTCCTCTGTTGTCTCGTCCGTAGCGCTGGGAGGCCTCAGGGTAGCCATTGCGCTCTATAAATGTCATTTCATAACTGGGGTTCGGCCAACTCCAGACAAATCGAGTGGGAAGCGCTCAAGGTGGTAATCAAGGGTCAATGCATTCGGACGGTGTTAGGGGCGAGAGCGGTCATGCATGAAGACCTGGTGCAGATCGAGGCGGACCTGGGAATACTTGAGGTAGTGGCTCACGCACACCCTGCGGAGCAGCGAGCCTTAACTGAGGCACTAGAGCACCACGCACACCTGATAGAACAGCTATGCTGCCTGGATTTTAGGGCCTACCAGGCCAAAATGCATTCAGAGGAAGACAAATCGGGCAGATTGCTGCCGTGGCTCCTATGCAGCACTTCACTGGCACTTCCTATTACACAGATTAGAGCTTCTCCAAAGCATAAGCTCACAACTCAAGCGGATATTCACTCTGCATTCGTAACGCACTACAAAACACTATATGACCCTCCCCCTACTGCCCGGCAGGTACACAGACGAGTTCCTACATGAAATAGGATGACCTAGCCTGGATCCCCTAGATAGATAGTTCCTGAATGCCCCTTTAGCACTTCAAAAAATCTGCGGTGCAATCAGTGGTGCGGCCACACAGAAGACTCCGGGTCTTGATGGACTACCCGTTGAGTTTTACAAGGCCTATGAGTCACTACTAGCCCCTAAATTCTAACTGTACCAGGCTGCGCTCATGGAGGGCTGCCTTCCGCAGTTCCTCCAAGAATCATTATTAGTGTCCTTGCCCAGACATAACAGGGACTCAATGGAAGTCACTTCTTATAATCCATTGTCCATGTTGAGAACGAACTATAAAATATTCAGTAAAATCATAGCGGTCCGTCTGTTAGAGTACATGCTGCGCCTGGTGCATCCGGACCAAAACGGTTACATCCCTAGCAGATCTACCACCTTCAATGTCCAACGCCTACACAGAATACCTGATCTTAGACCTAGAAAAGGCGTTTGACACGGTGGACTGGGGCTACCTCTTTGCTGTCTTGGGCGTGGTAGGTATCACTGGGCGACTGCAGTGACTTATTCGGCTCTTCTACACCGAGCCCACGGCCCATGTGAAAATTGGTAAACTCATCTTGGCCCTTATTGTGAATTAGCAGAGGAACCTGCCAGGGCTGCCCCCTTTCACCACTCTTATTCATTCTTGCAATGGAGCCGCTAGCCCAACGGCTGCACCAACGCCAAGAAGAATGGGGAATCCCCCTGGCTGAGGTAGTGCACACGGTCTCACTTTATGCAGATGACTTACTCATCTACATCAGAGACATCTGAGAGGTATCACTGAGATGCGGAGATCCTCTAGTAGTTTTGAAAGGCCTTGAGACTGGGGGTGAACTGGTCCAAGTCTTGCACTTACCCACTGCGAGCTGATTGCCCCTGCAAAAACTTAGGGGAGACACCCACCTATTAAAATGGGAACCTAGCACGTCCCAATATCTGGGGACCCGTATATACCACGATACGAAAGATCTTATCGACGGGAACCTTACCAGGGCCATTTCCTCCCTGCGCCCTCAGATGACCTTTTGGAGTACCTTCCCTCTCATAGCTCAAGGTAAAATAGCGTCATCGAAGATGGTGATGCTCCCCAGTTTCTCTACATCTTTCATAATCTTCCAGTACATATCCCATGATCCACCTTTCAGGCCTTGCACACCGCTCTGGGAACCTTCAAATGGAACAGAGGGAGGAGGCGGATGGCACTAAGGAAGCTACAATTGCCAGCTTAGAAGGGGGGCACCCACCTTCGAGCACTATTATCTGACAGCACAGCTGCAGAGGCCTGCGAGGTGGCTGGTAGGGCGCCAGATAGAAGAATTGGGTCTGCTGACTGTAGCCCGGGTGCAGGCGGTAGTTGGCAGGGTGCTTCTTCCACAGTTGCAACTCCCTTGTGGGATTACCAGCTAACTCCGTATAGCATACGGAATTTACACAGGGGACTGCGACTTATGCTATCGATCACCCCGTACCCCCCGGAGATTAGGCTGAACACCATTGACCCATTCTGTGAGTCACTTGTGCGAGAGGGAGTGGCGCTATAGTCGAAGGCTGGGGTGGAGGTACTAGATGACCTGTTTCGGGATGTGCACTTACTCCCTTTCACAAATTGCAAGAGGAGAATGAACTACCAGTGGGACACTTCTTGGCCTATGGCATGCTGTTGGCTATGCTGTTGGCTGAACTTGGGCGGTTGTGGGACATCACATCCTCAGAACCTGAGCAACACCCGCTTGTGCACACCCTTCACATCATGGGAAATAGGCGCAGGCTAATTGCATGGATTGCATGGGCATTAGCGCATACCACACTTGACCCCTTGCAGGTGAAATGTCAATACTGGAAAAGGGATGCAGGCCGAGATTTCACACCCAAAGAGTGAGAAAAGCTCCTGCACTATCAGAGGAAAATATCCCGGGATAGGAAATTCCAGTATATTCAACGCAATATTCTTCAAAGGGCCTACCTCACCCCTCAGAGTCTGCACAAAATGTTTGGTTCCTCCCCTCTCTGCCCCCGGTGCCACACACAGACTGCAGATATAGCACACATGTTTTAGAGCTGTCCGGAGCCCAGGGACCTCTGGCAGGGAGGTCGCAGGAGCAATAACCGTGGTGACGGGCCATGAGGGATATCTCACCATGAAAGGCGTGCTACTGGGTAAATTCAAATGCAAAACAACACAAGTAGCAACTAACCACTTTCTTGGTTTGGCCCTCCTCATAGCCCTGCGTGCCACAGCAAAGTATTGGAAGGCACACACCCTCCCAACCATGAGTCACTGTTGCGCAGGGATACATAAGTGGGGCACAGTGGAGGGGGTTGCGCTGCGGACGGAGGAGGTCCGGTGCCTTTGTAGAATCCCCATAGCCACCAGTTGGCATGGCCTACTGTATGATCTCCAGTTATACAAAGAGTCCCTGATAGATTAGGTAGCAAAAGTCTGCCAGCACCCCTTCCCTCGTACAAGACTGCCCACTGTCCTGCTGGACCCCCTTCTCAAGGGTGGCCTACAGGTCTCACCTCCACTTACAGGGGGATATCATACTTGTCTAATGTCAAATGCGGTGGGAGGGTGCAACACACACCTAAGAATGTCACACGCCATACCAATCATTAGGAGGCACCGGGGAGGCCCACATGTCATGGAACTGACTTGATGAGTGGCCTGCTCCACAATCACATGACTCTCACACTGTTGTGATCTGAGAGTTTTTTAATGTTATTGTTCACATGTTTAACACTTGAAGCGGCTGCTCCTATTCCGCATAATGCTTATGCACAAATGTCCTTTGCAAATGAATATTGTGCTCGAACGCAGGATTGTATATTATGCATCACAATAAAAAGAATAAAGTCGGTTAAAAAAATGTATGCTTTATTGATTTGATCTTTTTTTAATAGAAATGAATTGCAAATCAATGCTAAATTTTGTTAAATTCATTATGCCATGATTGTTGTAAAGTGTTGTAAACTAATGAAAAATCCCATACCTTTTTGGGGGGAAAAATAGAGACATTCTTGGAGATACCGGTTCTTCTTTTGTCCCCCTGATCAAGCACAGGAGATAGAGACCTGATTACAATCCAGGAAATCAGAGGGGACAAGTCAGGAAAACCCCAGCTTCATGTGGCCTCCTGATTGAGTTTTACAGTACCTATGTAACCCACTGAGGCCAATGGCAATATAAAAGGAGGCAGCCGAGGCCAGTTGTCTCCCTCACTAACAGCGAGTTTTTGGTGGTAACCCTGCCAAAGGCAAATAGAGACCAGTTACATACGGTGACCTATAGGCCCTTATCCATTCTGAACACAGGCTACAGCATTCTGAATATAATACTGAGGAGGCAACTGCTGGAGATCCATCCCAGACTGCAGCACCTCCCACAATTTAAGAAACTTTCATATGATTGAGAAGGCTCTCCCTCGCTGGCCACACTGAGTCTTTTTAGCTCTTGATCTGAAAACATGTTCAGAGTACTGGAAGAAAATGGCTTCACAGTCTTCTGTTTCCTGGGCATCAAAATCTATCACTCTGATTCAAACTTGCATGAGGTTAACCTCAGAACTACCATGAGTTCTGAGGTAGCGTTCTGGACAGAGAGAGTCTCTTTGGCCATAATGGAGATGCTGCCAAACTCCCTATAATATTTTGGGAGTCTCCCATTGTTACTGTCCAATAAGTTCTTCAGAGAGCTATGCTCTACTGGATGGCCTTATCTGGAATGCAGAGACAGACAGAATGGCGCTGGCTAAATTGAAACCTCCAAGCGAAAAAGGAGGTGTCGTGGCACCCAATTTTGAACCATATATCTTGCCAAGGAACGGCAATGGATAACCCAGTGACCTGAAAGAAGACTCCTCACTGAGGCAAAGAAAAAGTCAAAAACAAACTGAATAGGAGTTACTAAATCGTATGTTTCTCCCCCAATCCAAAGCTGGGTGGGAATGTACCGCTTATTGTGAATAGTCCCAGACTGCTTAAAGAATGGCGTACATTGCCCTAGTTTCCGGATATTCCCATATGTGGAATACCTAATGGAGGCAACTGCTTCATAATGTAAGAGTCATTACATGGGGAAACAGCTAGGACTATCTATTTAAATGGAGGTGCTTTATCCCATATATGTTGCTCTTTGCATCCCACCAGAGGGCCTTCTTTCTCTACAGTGAGATGCCAAAGGCAAAAATCATTCTTGCCTTCATCAGATATAGACAAAAATCAATGATTCTAGAATACAGATCATTTTTGGACTCAGGCTCATCTATTTACATAAGTCTCAGTACTTCTATCATTTACTTGACTCAGGTTAAATCTATTTGTCTTTGCTAGGTGAAGAACTTGACTGAATTCCGTAGCTTGCTCAAATGGCTGAAATAAAAGTGATTAACCATTAGATACTGCAACTCTTGCCACTGCCAAATCTGTAAATATAGAATCTGGTTAAAGAGAGAAAATTACAGTTAATAAACTAATGAAGGAAATGGCAATAGATTAGACCGATTGTCCATATAAATTGCCCAAGATTCACTCGGTATCAATTCAGGAGCAGATTCATAAGAGTAAGCAACTGAACCACTTCGGGTTTAGGAAAGAGCTGAAAACCACACTGTTTGGAATAGCACTTGGAATTGAACGAAAAGCGCACACTGACTGCTCACTGTGCTCAATCTTTTTTTTATCAACACATCTTTATTGCTTTTCCCCATTCAACATAGTCTTTTGGTTTTTATCGGATTATAGTCTACTTCAATGACTGTGTTATGATTTAATAATACAGACACATGAATACGCCTTTCTGCGTTACAGATACACTAGCTTATCTCAAACAAATACTTTTTTTCTTTTCTTTTTTCATTGCTCATCCGTGATGGTGCTCCCCATGTCTACCTCCCAGGCCTGTCTAAGGTTGGAATCGTCCGCGGGAATCATCCCAGCGCAAGCCTTGTACATTTTAGAGATTAGGCGTGTGCCGCTAGGGGTTTCTAACACCAGAGTAAGTGGAGGGAAAGAGTCAGGCTCAGCAGGATATGTGGGGAGCGCAGCACGCAGTGCAGATTTCATGCGGCTCATGAGGAATCGTGTCATGAAGTTGCACTCGGTGAACCTGGCGTCCTCATCTATCGAGAAAATATGACCCCCCGGGAAGAGATCGCCCACTTTTACAATATCTAGTGTGGACAGCGTGTTCTGCACCAGCGTCTCTCCAGTGATTGGGACCCATCTGGCATTGGGCAACGGCAGGGCGGAGGAATATAGTAGTGTAGCGCCTGTGCGTTTTATCAATTTACCCCATGCCCAGGCAGTCGTGGATACTGTTTGTATGTCGCATCTGTCACGTGGAAAAACCCCCGGTAGCACCTCGCACAATTTATCGGGGAGAACCAGGTCTGCCTCCGGCCGTAGAAACGGAATGCGTGCATCTGGATGAAACCAAGCGAACGCATAATGACATTGCGCTACCAAATAATAGAATTGGAAGTCTGGAACATTAAACCCGCCTCTGTCGTACGGTAAAGTCATCATCTACCAGCGGACACGCGGTCTCTTCCCGCCCCATACTAGTCGTGTCATGAGAGTTTGTAGAGTGCGGAAGAAGCCATCCGAGAGGGGAATCGGGATATTGTTAAATAGATATAAAAATTTAGGAAGGACCACCATTTTCACTATAGCCACCCGACCAGCCAGGGATAAAGGTAACCTCAGCCATCTGTCAACCTGTTCCTCTAACTTTTGGAAAGTCTGTCCATAATTTAAGCAAATAATTTGTGTGGTGTCCAGATGGATGTGTATACCAAGATACTTTACCGAGTCTTGGCACCATTCGAGAGGAAATTCGCATTCCCATTGGACTGTGCACGCCGTTAGCGGGAATATGATTGATTTGTGCCAGTTTATACCTAGCCCTGAGAATCTGCCAAAACGGACGATTTCCCGGACAAGAGGCGACAGATTAAGGTGTGGTTCCCAGACGTAAAGTATGGTATCGTCGGCGTATAGAGAAGCTAGGAGCGGGCCAGTGTTGAATTGCAGTCCTCTATGCAAGCGGCGCTCCTGGAAATGCCTGACCAACGGGTCCATGGTTAGGATGAATAAAAGCGGGGACAAAGGGCAGCCTTGTCTGGTCCCTCGATATAGCCGGAATGGTCTGGACAGGGTGGCGTTCAGCCTGAGTCTCGCCGATGGCTTACTGTAAAGCAGGGAGACTGTGGAAATGAAGCCATAGGGCAGTCCCATACGCTGCATCACCTCCACGAGGAAGGGCCACTCTAAAGAATCGAACGCTTTCTTCGCGTCTAGTAATATCGCCGCCGCTGGGACGTCGGGCTGTATTCTGTGTAGCACAGCAAACAGCATACGGAGATTCAGGGATGTCGAGCGTCGGGGTACAAAGCCGGATTGTACCGGGGAAATGATGTACTCCATCAGCTGCGACAGCTTATTCGCGAGCACTTTTGCCAAGATTTTATAGTCTAGATTCAATAAGGACAGCGGTCGATATGAGCCGCATAACTTGTGGTCTTTGCCAGGTTTTGGAAGGAGTATGATTACGGCTTCACATAGTGTGGGGGGGAGAATTTGTTTTTCTAATGCTTCTGCATAGACCTCAATCAGCTGGGGGGCCAGAACGTCCTTGAATTCTTTATAAAAATCCCCTGTGAAGCCATCAAGCCCCGGGGCGGAGGAACCTCGCAGGGTGTCTATGGCCATTAGGACATCGGTAACAGTTATGGGTTCCGCCATGAAGTCTAGCATATGCTTTTCCAGGAACACCAGTGCGACCTCATCTAAATATGCAGTCTGGGCTGCGCCATCGGGTTCTGACCTGGAGGAGTATAGAGAGGTGTAATAGTCCAGAAACGCATCTCTGATGGCCGAGGTGGAGGTGAGCGTGTCACCAGAAGCTGAGTGCAATTCAGTAATGTAGGATTTGCTATAAGGTGGTCTCAGCATTTGCGCCAGTACCCTGCCAGGTCTCTCGCCCTCTCCGTATCGTCGTGCTGCTTGATATTTACCCAAATACAATATCTCCCTGCCTGCCGTGTCCCTGTATTCCGCCAGAAGGGCGAGCCTCTCTGTCATAGCCCCTGGGTCAGGGAGGGCCGTGAGCTGGGAATCTAGCTTGGCAACATCTTGTTCAATACGGGTCATCGTTTGACGAAGATCCCGGAGTACTCCAGCCCGTTTGGAGATGCATACTCCTCGTATAACCGCCTTAAAACCTTCCCATAGCATCGCCACTGAGTCTACCGAGCCCGTATTGAGTTCGAAGTAGTCCTCTATTGCCTCGCGCACCTCTGCCCTGAACACCTCATCTTGAAGGGCCTTACTTGGAAAACGCCATTGTCGTTCATACCCTTCCGGGCGTGGGAGCAACAAATGTAGTTATTGGGGAATGGTCAGAATATGTGCAGGGGAGTGTAGTGTGGGAGCCAAACCAACCCACGACATTGGGAGAGATCAGCCAATAATCTATCCTGGACCAGGTGCCGTGAGGGCCAGAATAATGAGTGAATTTGGTGAGGGTGGGATTACGCTGTCGCCAAATGTCTATCAGTGTGTATTGATTACAGAGGTTCATCAAGGCCCGTCTCGCCCGTGGTTTAGCGTCGGGTGCGGTTGACGAGCTGTCCAATTCGGTGTTTATCAATAAGTTAAGATCCCCCCCTAGGAGCAGCGCATGTGTGTCATGTTTGGCAATCCGGGCATTCAAGTCATGGAAGAACTCGGGGGCGTCCACATTGGGAGCATACACATTAACCATAGTGATTTTGTGGCCATAAAGAGTGCCCGTGACTATCACGTACCTGCCCACTGGATCACGGGTCACGTCCATGAAGGTAAAGGGGACTCTCTTGTGTATCAATATCGCTGTACCTCTAGCGTAGTTGCTATAATTCGCAAAGTATCTGTGTGTGCCCCAGCTGGCGTCAAAACTAGCGGAATCTGTAGGTGGGAGGTGTGTTTCCTGTAAATAAGCTATATCAACCTTGTGTCGAAGAAGGTAGTGGATCACCTGCCTCCTTTTACGGGTGTTATTGAGGCCTCTGACATTCCAGGACATTAAAGTGATGGCCGAAGGCCCCTGTACGTTACCTAACCGCGACATCCAAACATTGTACATGCATCTTCCTGTCAGGACTGTAAGGCGATGAAAACTTGGCAAGCAATGCTAAACTAAAGTGTGAATAACTACAATTGCAATGTGCAAACTTTTCCCCATCCCCCCTCCCCCCACCCAGCCGCCTTCCAACCCATAGGTGGCCAACCCCCAGAAAGTTAACCTGCCCGGGAAACAGAGATCACCGGGCTCGCAGTTGAGGTCCAGAAAGTGGGCCCCAAAATGAATGCACCAACTCAGCGGATACACCAGAGGGGGGTGGCAGCCCAAAATCGAACCGGCCCAGTGCCGTATCTGTAGAGAAAAATCTAAACAAACATTGCGATTTCCCATATGCAAACTATAGATAACATGAGATCATTCTAGAAACATCATCCAGTGCCAGTGTTCGAGAATAGGTCCGCACTAGCGTCAGAGCCGCTGTGAGGTGGGGAAGCGAGTGCGCCCTCCGCCGAGTTTTGCGAATTCCGTGTCTTGTGTGTGCGGCAGAATTCCTGGGCCTCTGCTGGAGTGTCAAATATTCTGGACCTGCCGCCGACATCCACTTTAAGTCTCGCCGGGTATAGCATGCCATATTTGAGCCCAAGATTGCGTAACGTGGCTTTGACTCCCTGGAATTTGCGGCGTGCCTCCTGGACCATCGGAGTGAAGTCCGGGTAGAATGACAATTTCGACCCCTGCCACTCGACCGTGCCGCGTTCTCTTGCCAGACGGAGAGTGGTGTCCCGGTCTCTAAAATTCAGGAGTCGCGCTATGATGGGCCGAGGGGGAAGGCCTGGGTTGGGTCTGGGGCCTAGTGATCTGTGGGCTCTCTCCACCACAAAGCCAGGTGTAAAAGACTCACTTCCAAACAGATCCGTGAGTAACTTCTCCACGAAGAGGTCCATTCGGCCTGTGGATGTCGTCTCCGGAACCCCCATAATGCAGACGTTGTTGCGGCGTCCGCGCGCTTCCAAGTCCTCATTTTTTATGGCTACTTCCTTGAGCAGGCGCTCCGCCTGTTCCAGCCGCTTCAGAGACTGAGCTGTCCCGTCCTCCAAGTCTGATACATGAGCTGCCGCCACATCAAGGCGCCTGTCGTGGCCCTCTACTTTGGCGCCCAAGGATGCAATGGTCTGGTCCAAAGTGTCGAAGCGGGAGTCCAGCGCCTTAAATCCCGCCTTCATTTCAAGCCTCAGGGAGGCAACAGAGGCATCCGAGGGCCCAGGTGGCTCCACCGCAGGGGCCTTGTCAGCCATAACTGTGTCGTGCGATGTTGCTCCCTCAGCCACTTTTTCGAAAGGAAGGGTTCTTTGCCTGGGATCCTTGCGTCCCATTCCGCAAAGTTCACGAAGCAGACGTGGGTGGGGGGGTGGGGGGTGGGGTTTGGGCGATGATGTATTTTGAACTTGCAGAGGATCAGATGACAGTTTTGAACAGGCTATTGACAAAAAGGGAGACACAAGGGAAAATGGGCGTTTATCAAAAGGTCCAGCATACATGCCCAACTATCATAAACCAAAGAAGTAGTATGCAGTTCCTGAAAAAGTTAGTGTAAGTAACCGGCAGAGAGAGGCTACGAGAAGTTTAATTTAACCAGAAAGGGGACGGGGAATTCCTCCTTTCGGATAAAGTGCCCTCACACACCCAGCCTGCTGGGTGTCATGCTTCATCATTGGGCATGCTCCTCGTCGGGTCGGCGGTGCAATACCCGACGGGCACCCTCAGTGGGGGCTCTTTGGCGGAGATCTTTTTATCCTTGCCGTATGGTGCGTGTGTGTGAGGGGCTCTAAAGTGTAGAGGTGTAACAAGTGAAAAAGTGCATTAAAACAGGGGACGGTGGTCAGGGCCACTTCTTTAATAATCCTGCCTCCTACCCTGATTAAAAAGATGTATCGCGGCTAGCTACAATAATGTTGCAGCTAGTGGCAATAGTCAGGTCGTCAGGTCAACATGTTTCTTGCCTATCAGTCCCGTAATGGGATCAAGCGGCAATTCTTCAGGACCAAGGGATAGATAGAAAAGTTTTAAAACAGTGGTACAAGATCTACACTGATGTTAGGTATGGTGGTGTAATAACCTCAAAATTACCAGATCACAAGCACCATCGGCTGAAGGTCCGTAGGTGCTGTAGCCAATCTAGAAAAGAAAACATTTGTGAAAACAACCGGTCACTTATTTAACAAAACATGAGCACAATTGGTGTCAATTCCAGTGCTGTTGATTATGATAGGCTCTGACCACATGCGATCTAGTTAGCCCCAAAGGTCGTGTGAGTCCTACAGTGAACTCGAATCATTCCAGATAAAATAATTGAAAATTAAAATAGCAGCAGAGATAAAAAAGGAGGAATAGCTGTCACGAAAAATGGCGCATGGACTCCCATACTGGCCACTCACCTAATAAATAAGTAGAAATGGCCACATCGGTCATCGGCAGTAAAATGAGCGCGTTTAATCAACGCGTGGTATCCTAAATGCAGGAATGTAAAGAAGCTCATTGTAATCGAGACATTCTTAAAGGTAAGAAAAAGTGAGGAAAACAGGTATGGTAGACCCTGAGAGACCCAGCGTTAAATAGTCATACAAGCGGTGTATCGCCCCACAAATTATTCATAGTCAAGATGAATTACCTACACGAACTCAATATGCACCCAGTCGGGTATGGTAGCAGGTGCGGAGCTGGCGGTGGGGTATCTTCCACTGTAGGAGGTATCCCGTTTAGCCTAAACTCACCACCGCATCCCTCCCAGAATTGGCAGGTGAAAGCCCAATGGTGCTCGGTAATCACCAATACCTTGACAATATAAACCTGTTAGGGGTGGCGAGAAGACCACAAGTTTGCTTGCTATCTGGCGTTGGTGGGTCTTACCTTGGTCAATGATTCCGTAACAACAAGGGGATGGTTACTTACAGAAACTCGCTCCCACTCGGCGGAAAACCTAACCCAGACTGCCGAACCCGGAAGGATACTGTCAGCACGATTCTTGCTGCAGATAACTTGCCCGAATTGGTGCGTCTGGGCGGCGTCACGCTCGTGGCGTGGTCACTAGAATGTAAGACACCCTCGTGTGAAAGGTATTACTGGCGGCCATCTTGGGAGAATAAAAATTCTTAACTCCGAATCCTGCGCCATATTGGAAAGGTGTAAAAAATGAAGAAACGCTGCAATATGGAAAATAGTACATTCCAGCTGGTTTACAGGAAGGGTGATCATAACAAAACCAGAAGCGCCATCAATAGGTGACGTTGAGGAGTGATAAATGACTTCCCTACTAGTAATTACGAAATAGTACGGAGACAAAGTATCGTAACAGTTGTGACAGTCGAAATTAAGAGTTATTAATGGCGCTCCACGGAATATCTTCGTTCAGGCCATTTTTGTCAGAACACAATCGATGTACCCAGCGTTGTTCAATTTTAAACAGGGTCGAGGGGTTGATCACGGTATGAGCCTCCAACACCACCCACCTCAGAGTTTCACATGAGTGGTTGGCGCTAAGGAAATGAGTGTACAGTCGTGTGGTGGTTTTGCGACACCTGATGTTGCTTTTGTGCTCAGTAATCCGGGTTTTGACAGGTCTAGTTGTCATTCCCACATATCGAAGGCCACACGGGCAGGACAACAGATAAATACAGTTCGCTGTGTTACAGTTAGTGTGTCTCCTCATGTGCCAAGTGAAATTGTCATTCAAGAGTATCTCTTTAGTCTGTTTTGTCTGGGGGCACACTGAACAAGACCCACAGGGGTAATGACCCACGACAGGGGGTAAGTCCCATAGGTTTCTCTGAGTTGGATTAGTCTTGGGCTTGGGTCTTGTATGTATTAATAGGTCTTTCAAATTGCTCGTTCTTTTGAATGCAAATCTCAGGGTTGGTAGTGTGAGATTACCTGTATTCAAAATCGCCCAATGTTTGCGTATGGCTTTTCTAATCTGTGTGGACGCTGGGGTGTAGGACGTAACATGTTATTACATCAGTTGGAATTTTTCTTTCTTTTCCAACAAGGCCTCTCTATTGTTATTTCTTGCTCTTTTCATGGCCACAGACACAGAGCGTTGTGGGTACTCTCTTTGCGTAAGTCTAACGCTAGTTTCACAGCCTCTGATTTATAGTCATCTACTGACGTACAATTCCTCCTAATCCGAAGGAATTGGCCAAATGGGAGGTTGTTCTTTAAAGCCCTTGGGTGGTGACTACTAAAAAGTAAAAGGCTATTACAGTCAGTAGGTTTCTTGTGTAAAGTAGTAGTTAAGGTGCCTGACGAAAGATTTATATTCAGGTCTAAGAAGGGTACTGTTGAATTGGAGATATTGTGTGTGAATTTCAGATAGGGGTTCAAAGTATTAATCCATTGACAGAATTGCTCACAGCTATTCTTATCCCTTTCCAAAAAACCAGAACATCATCGATGTATCTTTTCCACAAAACCAAGTTGTTAACATAGGGGTTGCTGTGGTGCAAAATAAATCTAGATTCAAAAGCTGCAACATAGAGACAGGCCACACTGGGAGCGAATGTGCTACCCATGGAAGTGCCTTGTATTTGGTGGTACAGGCTTTGGTTATATTCAAAGAAATTTTCTGTCAATGCCAGGGTAGCACATTCTATCACAAATGGTATTGGTGTGGACGATGTCCAGTCAGATGAACTCAGTACATCCTCAATGACCTCTAGTGTGGCGCTTTGGGGTATGTTGGTATATAGTGCTTCCACATCTAGGGTCATTATGAAATCAATTTCATTTTGGTTGGGACAGTCATCGATAAGTTGCAGTACTGATGTAGTGTCCAGTAAAAATGCTGGAGTCTGTTTCACTAGTGGTTGTAAGAAATAATCGCAAAATTTAGATAGAGGTTCCAGCAGAGATCCTATTCCTGATACAATAGGCCTACCAGGTACCGGGCTGATGCCCTTGTGCACCTTAGGTAGGATGTAAAAGTATGGTGTTTTCGGATTTTTTGTTATCAAAAATTCAGACTCATTTTTTGAAATCCACCCCTCTATCTCTGCAGTAAAAACCATCGTCGATATTATAGTGGATAGTCTTTTAGTAGGGTTCTCAGTGATAAGGGTGTAGTACCGTTCGTTGTTAAGTTGACGTAAACACTCAGTGTTATAGTCAACAGTAGACATTATTACAGTTGCACCCCCTTATCTGCCTGTTTTATGGTAACAGTAGGGTCATCAGCTAAAGACTTGACGGCTGCCCATTCCACCTTAGATAGATTATTAAAAGGCACATTTTGATTGATGTCTTTAAGTTCCTTGAGCACAGCCTGCTCAAAGGTGAGGACCTCATTAGGTACCATACTACTATTGGGGGTAAAGGTAGAAGGATTCCGCAGTCCTGTGTCCTTGTTTTCTAGTCTAGGTTTGTCAAGAAAGAAAGCATTAAGTCTAACTTTGCGAAAGAGATTGTGGATTTCGCAGTGGTCTCTAAAGTGGTCTATTCTAGGTGTAGGGACAAAACCGAGGCCTTTCCATAGGACCTCGTGTTCTGTTATAGTCAAGTGTCTGTGTGAGAGGTTAATGATTAAGTCTTTTTCCCTCTCGACACACTCCTTGTCTCTGGATTCCTCGGGGTTGGTCCTGCCAATGTACCTGTTTGTTGTTGCTTCTTCGCCGCCCTCTTCCTCTGCCCCAGCCTCTTCCTAAAAAAGACTGGTTATCAACAGGGAAGAACGGAGGTGGGCCTTGGGGGTATCCTTGTGGACCTACGTGAAACCCCGGGTAATTCCAGGCAGGATGGCCTTGGAAGGGTGGCAGTGGGTAGCCATAATAGTTAGGGCGTGTACGTCTGTTAGGTGTGCCGCCCCAGCTCCCTGTACTGGAATCACTATTGGACGATGAGGAACCCCTCCTTGTTTCAGTACCACTTTCATCTGAGGAGTAACTGGTTTTGTTAGGAGTAAAATCCACCTTTAAATAGGGGTAAACCTTTTCCTTATCAAACCGATTAATATCCTTCTGTAGTTTGCTAATCTTTTGTTTCATCAGAAACTCTCTGTTGTCACTTATTTCTTGATTTATTTCTAATAACTTGCATTTAAACGCAGTGTTTTGGATAGCCGATTTAAGATTACCTTCAGCTATTTGGATACGAGCTAACATAGCGTCAGCTATTCTCTTTGCTGTATTGATGATCAAGATAAGAAGATCCCTGGTACACTTCCAAGAGACCAGGGACCATTCCTTCTTAAACACAGGATCGTCAAGAAAGAGACGGGGAAAATTGTTCACAATTAGGCCGTTGGGGGCAATATTGGCCCTGAGGTATTCTGTCATTATAGCCCCGTGGAGAGTGGTTTTAAGCCATTCTTTTTTGAGCGCACTAAGGGAAGCCCAATCCTCCGATTGGCTTCCTGATGCTGAATTGCCTTCAGTTCCCAAGATTGAAGGTGTTTTCAAAATTTCTGCTGCTATCTCCTCACCGAAACTCAAGCCCTGAGTTTCCTCCATGGTGAACAAAGATGTATCGGTCCAGGACACAAGATTAGTGTGCCCGGTATCCTAAAGTCTCGCGGTCAAAAGACCGTGCTAATACTATTGACAAAAAGGGAGACACAAGGGAAAATGGGCGTTTATCAAAAGGTCCAGCATACATGCCCAACTATCATAAACCAAAGAAGTAGTATGCAGTTCCTGAAAAAGTTAGTGTAAGTTTTGAACAGGCCCCAGACACTTCAGGCACTCAGAACAGCAGGTCGGCACCAGCGCGCGCTTAGAGCCAGGTCTGTGTCCCGGTGGCAAGGGCAAACACAATGGCGGCTTCCCCACCGAGCAAAGAGAGTATTATTGCGAAACACTTGTAGGCCCCATCGCAGGAGGGTTATACATGTTCTAAACACTGGCGGGCTAAGCGGCGCTGTGCTGCAGTAGCAGATTGTATGGTGAACTCAGACAAGGGGCTCCATGGCATCGCAGACAAGATGGCATCAAGTGAGCGTGTGTCACCAAAGAGGATGTCTGTCCCTCTCGGGGAAGTCCAGCGGGTGATCAGCAACGCACGCTGTGTCGAGCGGCAGGTGAGCGCGCACCCACCCCCACCGCAGCCGCCGCAGCGTCAGGCCAGCGCCCTACCCCCGAAGGCCGTAGCAGGTGGGCCCTGTCCCCACATGAGCCCAGTGAAGCGAGAAATAAAAGCCGGGCAGAGCAGCCGGCCCGGCAGCCCGCAGCGGAACCACGCGGCAAGGGAGGGGGGGGGAGCGCAACCCACACGGGCCCGACTCACCCGGTCTGTCCGCTGGAGGCTGCAGGAGGCGCCGTCTTCCGGCTGCCGGGCTCGTGCTCGTGTGAAGCCGCCGGGATGCCAGACATGGCTGTGCCGGCCTACCCCCGGTCTCCTCCGGCACGACGATTCTGCACTTCAGGGGAGAGCTGGCGTCCGGCACTCAGATCACCATGTGCCGCGTCGCTTCCTCTGTCCGCGACGCCGATTTCAGCACAGAAGTGAGCACATTCTCCAGGGGAAATCGCCGATGGGACCGGCCGATTGTTGGAGCTTCACTAGCAGGCGGCCATCTTCGCCGCCGGCTCGGCCACGCCCAAACAAATCCTTCTTAATAACCAATTACAGTTTAAGAAAACAAGAAAAAAACAATTGCATTGTGCACATCAGGAAGTTATTCGCATCGATTAACATCTGCACCCAGTCAAGCTACTAGCATGCAAAAGATGACATTATTGGAAATGGGATGAAGGCAGATAGTTCTGTACTTTGATTCTGTATTCTGAGCGGGAGCATACGACAAGCCCGCTTTCAAATAACCCCCTTTTTTTTGGGAAATATACCATCGTAGTATCGTTTCATAGACAATATATTCTTTGTGTGGGAGGGTGAAGAAGAAGATCTGGACCAATTTCTTGAATGGATCAATCTATGCGATGACCATCTTAAATATACCTCTAAAAAGAGCAGAGAAAGGGTTGAATTAATCAATACCTGGATGGGACATGAGAACCAACAGTTGGTGGTCTCTCTGTACATTAAATCCACGGCCAAAAACACCTTACTTCACTATAACAGCTTCCATTTGCGCTGTCAAAAGGATGAGATACCCTTAAGTCAATTCCTGCGTCTCCGCAGGAATTGCTCTAATCTTACTGACTTTATGAAACATGCTGAAATCCTCAAACAAAAACTGCTGGATAGAGGTTACCCCAAAAGACTGATGCGCAATTCCTTTAAAAGGGCTAAGTATTTCAACAGGGATACGATGTTAGAGGGCAGTGAGAAAAAAACGGAAGAGAATCTGGTATTTGTGACTCGTCACACTAACCTAGACCAAAAAATAAGACAGGCAGTTGCCTCACAGTAGTATTTACTGAACATCAATGAGAATGATCCTAAGTTACCTAAACCTACCTTTGCGTTTAGGAGAAATAAGAACTTGAAGAGTTTGCTTGTTAGAGCAAAACAAAGGATACTTTTTGTCAAAGATCCATCACTGGCACACATCCAGTTAAAGTCAATCACAGATGTGGCTCATGTCAGGCTTGTGATAATGCTAAAGTGTCTAGCAGTATAAACGTGGGTAACAGGAATATTGATTTAAGAACTATGACAAACTGTAGGACTGCTAACTCAGTGTATTGTATCGTATGCCCCTGTGGACACCCCTACATAGGGGAAACAGGGAGAGAAATCAGATTCCGGATTGGTGAACACAAACCCAACATTCGCAATCGGAAAATTGTTGCCCTAGTGTCCAGCACTGGATGGATAAGGGCCACACTGAGAAGGAACTCAGGTGGACCATGCTGGAAAAAATAATACCTCTGAGTGGTAGAGATGATACCAAGTACCGTAAGAAGACGGAAGTTTTTTGGATCTGGCTTCTGGACTCACAATAACAGGGGCTTAATGAAATGACTCCATGGGAAAATGTCTTCTAGATATCTGGTGACTGGTATTTTCCACAGTGTTTCATCTAAGCAGTTACCTTCATTTTTTCTCTATTTGCGAGATCCATGGGACTCCATGGGAAAATATCTTAGACATCTGGTAACTGGTTTTTTCCAGAGTGTTCTATCTGGGCAGTTACCTTCATCTTTATTATTTGCGAGATTTCTATGCTATTTCTGTCTAATAACTCATGGCCATCTTAGGACTTACTCTTTACCCTATTACTTGTCTCTATAGATCATTAAGGGTAGTTGTTCCCCCTCTTTCTCCAGCACCAGATGTAAAGTACAGGATGCATTGCCACTCTTTATGGACTTCTTTCCATCATGGCCACCTTTTCTTTGATCTACTCTTTGATTGTTACGGTCTAGTCGTTTAAACTGTCACATGTTGCGTCCGATCGTGTGACTGGGCAGATATCCGCCCGCTACCGGACTATTTAATTCTATTGCCACGGGTGCCGATGAGACATTGATATCGGCAGAACTCTTGACCCCTGGCGTCTCTATTTTATCCGTACTAGACTGTTGAGATTAGGAAATGGCCTTGCTTTCATAGGATATTCAGGTGAGTCTTTCGTGTCACTCGTTTCTACTACCAATTTGGTTCCTGATCGTGCTTGTTTACTAGCTCTCACCCCGATGGAACGTTTTCTCCAATGTTCATTGTTCCTTTACTCCGTTTACATTCATTGGTAGTCATCCCTGCCATTATTTAAATATTCTTGCCATGTACGATATATCTCTTTTGGAACACGTAGGTGAAATTTTAACAGCTATCGCAGTCCCTCTTTTCTCCTCCCCTTAGAGTAGAGGCCATCCGAAACAGGGACCCACCCCTGGGTCTGTTAACTAAATTTACTTCTCTATTCTATTTTGCAACTCTTCGAATTCTTTTCCTTTATCCACAGAGCTCTCTACTCCATTTCACGCGGACGCCGAAGAGATTCGACACAATAGCTTGAGCCTCCCCTGCTTTATTGTTCTGATTTTATTTAAAACAATCTTGGAGGTAATCTGCGTATGCCCATATTTTGAAAAATTGGAACTTCTGATTTGTTTAATCGACCTCACGTTGTTCCTTATTGCATTATGTATAGGATCCCGATGGGCTTTAATGCTTCTTTAGCATTGCTTGGGTCATGCCCTCAGCTCCATTCTTCAAAACCTTTAAAATACTGAGAAGACGTGTGAGTAAGCTCGTCAATCTGTTTGGATCTCCCTCCATTTCTTTCTAACTCGGGTGGTGATCACGAATACTTATGAGTATTTACCCAGTCTCACTTTGTCGGGAGTCAGGCTACAAACTCTGGGCCTCTATTTCTGTGCTTTGAACTAACTATCACTGGTGGTGAGACTGTGGATATTTCCTATTAGGGGTCACACACACATTCTTATACTTACTCTTTTGCTTATTACTTTTAATACCTTTTTTTTGGTAAATTGAGCATGCTCTTTTATTCAGTTTATGTATAGCTGATTATTATTCTGGTTGGATCGAGTTATTCTGATTGCCTGTATGTTTATTGCTTCTAGGATCACTCAAGGAAAATTATGTTGTGTGCACTCATTGGTAGTCCCCTCACCATGCGTTTATACAAAATTGAAACTGACCATTGTGCTCTGAGGAAGGTCCTGGCCCCACTATTGGTCAATACCGAAACGTGCGTCGGCAGAGATCCATGGTACAACAGGAATGTTTGTAATTTTTTCAAAGTATGAGGAAATGTGTTATCGATATATAAATGAACATATAAAACAGTGTTATTTCTACCAGAGCTATTTGCCTTGAGACAAAGTAAATACAAGGCCAGATGGAGTGATGAAAATATTTTCCTGTATGTAAACTTATTATAACTATATATGTCACTTTTCCTGTTGCCCATATTGATGTATATAGGAATTTCTGCCTTACGTGGTACATAGATGTGGGATGAGATTGTTGGTTGAGGTTTGAGTGAGTTAGTTTGAATGTGGTGGGGTGAGAGAGAGAACTATTAGGGGAAGAAAAAAGACTAAAAGAATAAGGGAAAAAAAGTTAAAAAAACTTGAAATACGTTTTTTGCACACTGTTTTATTAACTATTATATATGATATTTTTGATATGACATTTGTTTGATCCAATAAATTGTAAAAGGACTCATAATATGATGTAGTGTATCTTTTGAATTCCCGATCCAGGCTGGAGTCTACGAAATTCTTTATATCATAACAAGATATTTCCGCCCTTATATTACTAAAGGCAGGTGGCAATTCGGTCCCCCTTTTGTGGTCTTTCTAGAAGCCCGCTTTCAACATCCTAGAGCTTTATGTGCGATGCAGGTGCACATACTTAAGTCCAAGCTAGCTTCTCTGTCATTTGTGTTGCAGCTGTAGACTAGGAGGCACTCCAGGGGGGCATACTGTTGTCTTTATTTGCCTTAATTACTTCTTGTAGCATTTCACCCACTGATGTGTAATGGGGTGTTTCCTCATTCCTCTTTTCTCTGTGGAACGAGGTACTTTCCACCTTGGCCTATTCCACTTTACACCTTTTTTGAGATGTGGCATGGGCCTAATAAGCAAGAACATGACCATGCCATTTCATCCAGTCCCCTCCCTACGTCAGTTTACCATTTATCTCTGAAAGTGGCCAGTGAGACAGCATGCTACAGCTCATCCTTATAGATCCAGCTAATCAGCCTCCTGTCACTTCCCAAAGAGTGTAGGGCTTAGACTAGTGCATGTGTTTGGGCTCTGTGGATTCAGATTCCCCAATTTTGTGTATGGAACTGTTTAGCCACCCCACCCCATGTAAGAAACTGGCCTCTGTGGAGCTCATTTTCATCCAGTGGTTTACTGAACGTGGCAGAATGCAGAGTTCCTATAAAAGGTCATAGAAGTTTGAAGTGACTGGCAACATCCTTGTAAGGTACGGGAGAGGGTATTTTATTCCTTATAACACATGGTCATACCATCTCCCTACCACAAACTTTGTCAGTGATTGTTTTAGCATAACTTTACTGCTGGGAAAGATGCTGAGTTCTTATGAATCTAAAAAAGAAATGGCAAAAAGCAAAAAGGTTTTGATCTTGAAATGCACACATTGTCATAGCAGTCCCCGACACTGAAGGAGACTGCTTTGTGTGTGGATGTGTTCCTTGTGAAAGAGAAGAACAAAGTGAAGTCAGGCAGTGGCTGAAGTGCGTTGACCCATTGTCCTATGCTGTACGCTTTAGTGAGTAGAAGTAAAATGTGAAAAACAATTAGAAACCAATGAATGAATAGGGTTTTCTGAAAGCCCCTATAATTCTATTGAACATATAATTGAATTAGCACCAGCCCTAAAAAATGGGATGGCTCAGATTGTGTAGAGACATGTAGAGACTATCTTTCCTACAGTGTTGAAAAAACAAACATGTTGCCATAAGTATCTCCTTTGTTTGTTTTTGTTTTTTTGACAAAGATCTAAGTACAAGGAAAAGTTCCTTTTCCCAGTTCAAACTGCGGCTTCATTTATGGTCTGTGAACTACTTTCCACCCTGGCTACTGTGACCTCAGAATTCAACTATAATTACTTTTTAAAGTTAAGCAGCTACACAATTTCTTTCTTACAGACAACTTAAAACTTCACAAGTCGCATGTAACAAAGACATTGGAGAAAGCCTTTCACAAAAGGATTGCAGTCTCCCATATATTAAAAACTATTTAGATAACACCACAAATATAAAGACTGAAAACCCCACCAAAATTACAAGTTTGAGGGACCCTGCAAAATGTATTCAGCATTCTTGAAACAAGAGCCATGCGACTAATATCCTGCGCAACATCATTATTTTTAAACGAATCCCTTCTCTTGGAGAATACATTTCCTCTTCGAAACTTATAGTGCATATTGAAAACAATTTATATGAAGAACAAATGGCCAACCTTTCCCAATATGGAAATTTCCTTTCACTTTGCTATACTTTGATATATTTTGGTGCTTTATAGTAAACTACTTTATTTTCAAGCAACTCTCTTCCATTTTTTCTGTGCGGGCCATTCCAAACCTTCAGCAAAACATTGCAGAGTCACATGGTCTGTGGCGCCAGCTGCCATGTTTGTCTGCCTGCCACAGGCGATTGCCTATGTGATCTATGTATAGAGAAAGCTCCCAGTGAAGTCCTCCCTTACAGTACAAAACACCATTGTTATTAAATTTAGGAGTCTACACAGGTTTTTAAACGGTGGTTTCACACAGCAAAAACTGCATAAGAAAAGCCTAGCCGTAATATAGCACAGTAAACTTGGAACGCACAGTGCCCTACTGTTTCAGATGCCCAGAAATGACTCGGAAAAACTTTGTTATCTGGTGAATTTGGGGGGATGTTACAGCTTAGCAAATATTTTTCTTTAATCTCTGCATTAAAAAATACCTTTCTACACACTGATGAAGAAAGGAGGACTGTTCTATACATATACTTTCCAAGTGTAAGAATGGCACTGTAGAAGGGGTCGTTATGAGTTCAGTAAGGACCACCATCGTCTGCTGAAAAATCTAGGAATATAAAGTGAAGCTTTTCAGGTCTAAAAATGTGACTGCCTGATTCAGGGTGAATAACATGACTGATTGGGTTTTTGCATCGAGTTTTTGGTTAATGTGAAAGTCCACTTAGTCATGTTATCACTTTGAAAATCACCAGGAAAGCAGATATCACTCGCCAGCGATTCTCATGTCCCCTCCTAAATCCTGCCTCTTTCCCATCATTGTGATCCAATGCCTATACACAGTTGAATAAATCACATTAGGGCCTCTTCCCCCTCCTTCTTCATTTTTGGTTAACCCTCTTCTCTGCATTGGTTCTACCATTTAATCCACCCCACTCACACCGTTGCTCTTTCCTACAGCTAAAGGTCCAGGTACCTAGATAGGTCCCAGCACGGGGTGAAAGAAACACCCTCTCTTTTATAGTCACTGTAGTTCAGGAGAGAGTAGATTCCATCATTTTTACTATCTCCAATTAGTGGACCTCAAAATGTATTGTCTCTTGCCTGCCTAAATATTTTTGAAAAGCCTATGGAATACTTGTGGGTTCTGTTCCCTATGAGGGATAAACTCGATGTCTCGGTTTTTGCTTTTTCAGGGTTTGTTAATAACTCTTACGCCATACCATTAATAAAAAAAAATAAAGTTATAATAAAAGGACATTATTCAGTCTACTGTGACTATATGCATATGCAAAACTCTATCAATCTACTGAATGCAGGGCTTACACTAGTTCATGAACTGCCTCCAAGTCCAAAAACATGAAGTGACATCAGAACAGGAAGGGACGAGAGCCTCTACCTTTGCGACTGTAATGAGCAAAGTAACCAAGTTTACATGGCTGGAAAACGTCTCCATATTCGTAGCCTCATATACGTGTGCACCCAGAATTCAAGGACATATATTGCCAAGTTCACCACTGTGAAGGACCAAGATTATTTAATCTTAAAATGCTGTGCCTCACAGACTGGCAAAGTAGTGTCCCTGGGATATGGATATTGTTGTGATGTTGAAGTGCACTTGACAAAACCACTTAAGACACCATAATCCACAGCAATTACTTGCAACTATGAGAGGACTAAGTAAGCAAAGGCAGAGGTTGGAGATGGGATGACAAATGTCACTGGAAGGAGGTTAGTCATGGGTGATTATCACAGGACAGACAGTCACCGTTATCCAAGTCTTAGTAAGGTAGGGCTGCAGTGGGAGCTAATCTTTGCAATGTACGGTCACCAGACCAAGTAGCAAAGGTCATATGTTATGGACAGAATTTCAATGGAAAAATAAATGATATATTTAGTGGTAGGTGGAGGAGACAGACCAAATTTATTATACAGATGTAAAAGGACTACATTCCATGACAAACATAGGAGATCTGTCTGGTGCATTGGTTGAGAGTACAACGTTTAGCTCCCGGAGAGGAGGTTTTCTGATATGGGAATGGGGAGCGCAATTTTAATCACAGCCTTACTAGTTCGCTTTCTATAAGCAGCAGTGGCATTCAAAACTACTTTTTTACAGATGAAAACCGAAGGCCAGATTGTTCCAATTAAAAAAGATGCAGCAGTATCATGCTTTCTTGGCAGGTTCTTGGATCCCGTTCTTTCTGAAGGTACCAGATAAAGAACCTCTTCCCCTTGTTGGCTATGGTGAATGAGTAGGTGGATGTTTGGGCTCTGTAGGATGTGCGTGCTGTCATCCGGATGGTCCAAGTGGACATATTGCAAGTACTCAGGTGCCAGGCTGTAAAGCACTGTGATGTACAACTGTGGCGAAGGATAAGACGAGGGCCACAAATAATTTTCTGATGCTGGGATTGGCAAACGTTCCTCAATAAGTGGTTCTGGCTTCAGTGAAAATGCAAAATTAATAACCAGCTTAAAGTCCTGGCTTTCTTGCTTGATTTTGGGGCTTGACCACTTGACAATGAACCCGCTAGAAGGCACTCTCTCTTAGAAGCTAAAGTCCTGGACAGCAAGACATATCTCATTGCTTAAGAGCACCATAATGTTAAGTGAGAAATCCCTAACAACTTCAATCAACACTTCGCTATTCAAAATTAAATGCCCGAACGCCAACTGGGAACAGAACACTGAAGAAGTGAGGAGAGGTCCAGGGGCCTTGAGGTGGTGGTGGTGGTGGTAATGTTACACCTTCTTAGGCCAAGGATAGAAGACTGCTTAGCTGCCCTGAAGCTGGTTAACAGTGAAGATCCTCAGTGAAGGTCCCCCATGTCACTTTTAGGCACACTCTCCTATTAAGGCATCGCAAGACAAATGAAACACGTTTGCGCACTTTAAATTTGGAAGATACATGACCCAGACGTCATGCTGCTCTTTCAAAGGCTTATTTCCAGTGTAAGAAGGTAATTTACAAAAGAAAGCCGGCATGGTGGCTCAAAATAAGCACGAGGAAAAGGCAACGCCTTAAGTTATAAGAAAATAAAAAGAAAAAAGGGAGGAGGCACTTATCTGAAGAAAAACTAAATTGATATCAAGTTGATATCAAACTACTTCGAATGGAGACAGAAACCCCAGTAAACGATTTCATTAAGAAAAATAGTGTGCTACAAGCTGCTGTTTTCAGGTATCCTAATCAGTAATCCAGAAATAATTAACTACGTCTGAATGACCCTGAACAACATGATGGGAAGGCTGGCTGTGTTTGGAAATTTTAAAAGTGCGGTGTGAGCATGGTAGTGTTTATGTACAGCTGATTAAAAGCCTCACTAACCTTTAATCATTCGCTTGGACATGGAAAAAAAAATCAAATGTACTATATGACTAATTTAGCTAACTAGATGCATATAAAAATCAATTGTTTCAAAAATATGAAACAATATATTTAAACAGCATTGCACAGATTTAGCATATGCACGAAGATATTTTACTGTTTATGAATATCAGTGAGAGAATCCAATAACCGAGAAGTAACCTAGACACTAGGGGTGCATACAAATTACAGCTGCCTCAAACTTCAATCCTATGGGCCTGAGGTGGCCTGTCACCCCAAGGCACCATGGAGAACACGAGCTTTGCTCTCATTGGTTGGAAAGCAGGATGGGAGCAAGTTGCGCGGACAAATGCTATAATTACTCCAAGAATATTACATCCTTCTTCCCTCGCCAGGCATTTCTGACACATTGTGCAGGGTGTTGGAACCGACAGTCAGCCGGGCTTTGGAGGCGTGCTTCCATGGGATGCATCATTCTAAGCAGAGGCTGCTTTCTCGCAGTGCGAGAAGCAGAAACATAAAATGGTATTGTAAATACCATTTTATGTTTCTGCTTCTCACACTGCGAGAAAGCAGATGAGTTTGGTTGTTTGGGTGGACCTGCTCTAGGGCAGGGGAGGAGTGGCTTGCCCACTTTTGTGGGCGCTGAGTGTTTGGTCGGCCCTCTGGAGCCGACCAAACCAGTCATGCGCACTCTCCATTTTCTCCATGTAGGCTGCATGCAGCCTACATGGAGAAAATGGCCTCCCCATAGACACCTGTGCGGTCGACGTCCAAACCAATCACAACGCTGCCTTTGCAGCATTGTGATTGGCTTCGGGGAGGGAGGCTGCCTGCTTCCTGTTCCAGAGGACGACGCAGGACCGGGCCGGTGAAGATAAGTTTTTTATTTTAAATTAAACCTTCCCCCTGCGCGAGACCCCCTGCCCCACCCACTTGCGAGTCATGCCGGCCACGACTGATTCTAAGTGCAGTGAGAAGGGTGACATTCTGAAGGGCTTAATCTGGTCATCAAAGCATCAGTAAAAGAAGTCTGAAAAACAACAAGTCCTTAGCAACAGCACCGAATAACAGGATAAAGTGCATAATGCCTGAAAAACCTGCTTGTCAATGAGGCAGCATAAGCTTTCATCTAGTAGAAATACATGACTAATATTAATGTTGCTGCGGGAATAGCACACACCCATAAAACCACTGCACAATTAATTGGACAAGGAGGAATGGTGTGAATTAACAGTGCAAGGAGTAAAATCCCTCTTAGCAGGTACCTTTTATTTTTATAGAAGGTCTGTGGTCTCTTCTTAATTGGATTACTGACTCCTAAAGCTGAGGGCGCTACTTTCACCAACAACCATCACTTCAATAACTGCATTAACAGCACACTTTTCATACAAGAAATAGCACATGCACCCTTCTGCAGACCCCTCAGAAAGGAAAAAGAACGAACAGGAATAGTTCTATAGCAAACAGAAGTAATCCATCAATCAATCATGTGTTTGTTAAAGCGAGACTACTCACCCGTAAGGGTCTCAAGGCGCTGGGGAGGAGGGGGGGGTGGGGTGCAGGTTTCCAGTCCATCAAGGAGGGGGTCTGTCGAAGAGCCAAGTTTTGATGTTTCTCGTGAAGATGGGGAGTGATGTTGTCTGTCTGAGGTGGAGCGGTAGGGCGTTCCAGGCTCTGGCCGCGAGGAAGGAGAAGGAGCGGCCTCCCGATCTGGTCTTTCTCGCGCGGGGGACCATGGCGCAGGAGAGCTGGGCTGATCGTAGGGTCCTTTGGGGTGCGTGGAATTTGAGTCGCCTGTTCAGGTATGCTGGTCCGTTGTTGTGGAGGGCTTTGTGTGCGTGGGTGAGGATCTTGAAGGTGATTCTAGCCTCGATGGGGAGCCAGTGGTGTGCGCGCAGGTGCTGGGAGATATGGCAGTGTCTTGGCAGGTTGAGGACCAGTCTTGCGGGGGCGTTCTGGATGTTTTGTAGCTTGCAGGTGAGGTTTTAGTTTATTCCGGCGTAGAGTGCTTTGCCGTAGTCGAGTCTGCTGGTGACGAGGGCGTGAGTGACGGTCTCTCTGTGCTCGAGGGGGATCCATTTGAAGGCCTTACGTAGGAGGCGGAGGGTGTGGAAGCAGGAGGATGCGAAGGAGTTGATCTGGCGGTCCATTTTGAGCTCGGAGTCCAGGATGATACCAAGGTTGCGTGCGTGGTCCGTGGGGGTGGGTGGGCTTCCGAGGGCGGGGAGCCACCAGGTGTTGTTCCAGGCGTCTGGGTGTGGGCCCATGATGAGTACTTCTGTTTTGTCAGTGTCGAGTTTTAGGCAGCTGCTTTTCATCCATTTGGCGACGGCTTCCATGCCTTCTTGAAAGTTGTGTTTTGCTGCATTGGGTTCGTTGGATAGGGAGAGGATGAGTTTGGTGTCGTCTGCGTATGAAACAATGCTGAGTCCGTGGGTTCTGACGATGGGGGCGAGCAGAGCCATGTAGACGTTGAAGAGCGTGGGGCTGAGGGAGGACCCCTGGGGGACTCTGCAGGTGGCTGGTGTAGGGTTCGAGAGTAAAGGAGGGAGTCTAACCCGCTGCGTTCTGCCGGAGAGGAAAGAGTGGATACAGTCGAGGGCCTTGTCCTTGATCCCTGCGTCGTGGAGTCTGCGTGTTAGGGTGCGGTGGGAGACTGTGTCGAAGGCCGCTGAGAGGTCGAGGAGGATGAGGGCTACTGTTTCTCCTCTGTCCAGGAGGGAGAGGATGTCGTCTGTTGCGGCGAGGAGGGCGGTTTCTGTGCTGTGGTTTTTTCTGAAGCCGGATTGGGAGGAGTCGAGGATGTTGTGCTCTTCGATGAAGGTGGCGAGTTGGCTGTTGATGGCTTTCTCGATGACTTTTGCTGGGAACGGGAGCAGGGAGATGTGTCTGTAGTTTTTGAGGTCGGTGGGGTCCGCCGAGGGTTTCTTCAGGAGGGGGTTGATCTCGGTGTGTTTCCAGTCGTCGTGGATAGAGGCGTTCGCCAGGGAGCGGTTGATGGTGTGGCGAAGCATGGGTGCGAAGGTGTTGGCTGCTCTGTTGAAGATGTGGTGGGGGCAGGAGTCCGTGGGGGCCCCGGAGTGGATTGACTTCATCATCTTCAGTGTGTCTTTGGTGGTGAGGGCTGTCCAGCTGTTAATCGTTGGGTTCAGGGTGTCGGGGTGGCTGGTGAGGGTTCAGTGTGTTGGTTGTCTTCGAAGTTGTCGTAAATGTTCTTGATTTTGTGGTGGAAGAAGGTGCTGAGTTTGTTGCAGAGGTCTTGTGAGGGAGGAATGTCAGTAGACTCGCTGGTGGGTTGGGCGAACTCCTTGATGATGCTGAAGAGTTCTTTGCTGTTGTGCGCGTGTGTGGAGATTCTGTCTTCGATTGCTGTTTTTCTCGTATTTCTGATGAGTTGGTGGTGGGCGTTGGTGGCGGCTCTGAAGTTGTTGTGGGCTTCTGTGGATTTGGAGTTCCTCCAGGCTTTTTCGAGGCGGCGGCATGTGGGTCTGGACTCTCGAAGTTCGGTGGTAAACCATCTGGCTTTCTTGGCGTGTGGGTTGTTGTTCTTCTTGAGGGGGGGCTATGGTGTTGGCACTGTCGGAGATCCATCTGTGCAGAGTTCAGGCTGCGGTGTTGGGGTCGTCGTCTTCCGCGGTGGTTGGGGTGGAGTTGCTGAGTGAGGAGGTGAGCTGGTCGTCGGTGATTTTGGTCCAGTTTCTTCGTGGGAGCAGGTGCTGGTGTCTGTGGATGGTGGGTGTTCTGAAGGTGAAGCGGATGCATCGATGGTCTGTCCACGGGATTTCGGTGGTGTGGCTGAAAGTGATGGAGTTTCCTGTTGTGAAGAGGGGGTCGAGGGTGTGTCCTGCTGAGTGCGTGGGTTCGGTCACGATCTGGCGGAGTCCAATGTTGTGGAGGTTGTCCAGGAGGGATGTGGTGTTTGGGTCTAGTTGGTTGTCGAGGTGGAAGTTGAGGTCTCCCAGTAGGGTGTAGTTGGTGGATGCTATGGCTTGCGGGGAGATGTCCGTGATGGAGTTGGTGAAAGGTCCGGGGGGATCGGTAGATGAGAGTTCCTCGGAGGGTGGTGGAAGGGCTGGCCTGTATCTTGAAGTGTATGTGTTCCATCAGGTCTGTGGGGGAGTGTGCTCAGCCGGAGGGTGGATTTGTGGACGATGGAGATTCCTCCTCCCGGGCTGGTGGGGCGGTCCTTCCGGGAGATCTTGTATCCTTGAGGAATGGCGATGGCGATGTCCGGTCCCGAGGTGGTGTTGGTCCAGGTTTCGGTGAAGAATGCTACGTCCGGGGTGGTGCTGTCGAGGAGGTCCCAGATTTCAGTGGCGTGTTTGTGGAGTAATTGGACGTTGAGGAGGATGCATTGCAGGGTCTTCGGTGCGATTGTGTTCTTGCGGGCGGGTTGTGCTGGGTCCGTGTTCCTGGCGGTGCTGCAGGTGTGCCGGCAGCGGTGACAGCTGAAGGGTCCGTGGGTGTCGGCTGGTGATGCTAGCTTGCAGTTGTTGTTGCGGCCTGGGTTGAGTGCATGGAGTGCCGCTGGGTTGTAGCGTTGGGGAGATCCAGGGTTCCTGGCATTGGTCGCGCGCAGACGGGCTTGCCTTTGGCGTGCCCGCTGCGCGCGGCTGCCATTAAGTAGGGGTCGGGGAGGGCTGGACAGCTGGGAGGCGGGGAACTGGCTCGGGCTGGTTGCGCGGGGGGGCGGGGCCGCGGGGGCAGCAGCGGCGGGAAAAACTGGGGAAGCAAGCAAAAGAAGAGGAAAAATGTAAAGAGTAAAAGGGTGTAAAAAGAAAAGAAATTGATATGAAGAGTAAAAGGGTGAAAAGAGTAAAAGGGTGAAAAGAATAAAGGGTGAAACGGAGCAGAAAGCAGAAAAAAAATGCTATAAAGAGTGAAAGGGTGAAAAAGCTAAAGGGTGAAAACTGAGCAGAAAGGAGAGGATGAAGGGGGCAGAAAGCGGAGCGAGAGAAAGGAGTCAGAGGGCCACTGGACCACCAGGGATGAGGCGCAGGTATAACCTGCGGGTGGAGGAGGGCCTCGAACACAAACACTACGGGAGTGCAGGGGCTCAGGAGAGGCCTCACTTAATGGTGGAGCTGCGAGGGTGTGAGAGCAATTTCACTGACGAGTAGTTTCAAAAGCAAACAAATCTGGCTTTAAAAAATGCAGATCATTAAGACACCGAGGAACCCTGAAGAACTGATTTCCCTCTAAATGCCTTTGCACATTTTAGGCGTAAATTTAAGTACTTGTGAAAGTGCTAGGCCCAAGCTCACTATAATCAATAAAGGTACCATTATGCTATTTTTAGGTCGAAGCGTACCAGACAGCTGCACTGTTTGGTTGCTAAGACATATTGGGCAAGCGACTGGCCGTACCTGGCATCGGGCGTTTTCCTGGGAGGGTCGAAGCGGGTTGGGGAGGTCTCTTTTGTTACTGAGGGCCTGTTTTGTAGCAGTGCAGCAGTTTCAAAAGCATTGCAGAGTTCCTTGTATATCCAACAGTTTTCCGGCAACAATAAAAGTGCCAAGATTTCTCTGGTGATTTATGTACCTGTTGCAGAGAGATCAGAGTTTTGTCTAGTGGCAGTTTTGACTCATCTAAGGTAGCGCAGAGGGTTAATGTGCCTGTCCCAAAGAGCGTGTACTATGCAGATCACAGAACAGTATTTTATGTGCATAGCTTAGTGGGTTACGGCTTTTGTCAGAGAGATACTTCTGGTACTGTGCAGTTCATAAATTGCAATCATTATCTAGGTTAGAAAGCAATGATTTTTTTTCCCAGTCTTTCATCATCTTAATTTTGCTAAAAAGAGTTTGTCTGGGTAAAAATAAATTCTTATTAGTAAAGTTAACCATAACCACTGTGTTACGTTCTGAATTCTGAGTTCGTGCTTCCCCAGACCATGCACTCTTAAATGCCTTCCAGTATGGATGACATGTGAATCCTACACCTTGTAGTCCCCTTTGTCTTATGTAACATTTTCTATACTCTGATTTCACACCTATTACTCATTGTCCCTGTAGGTGTGTGTGATGTAAAATGCTCTGACACCCTACAATAGTATGAGAGGCACTGTACAACAAATTAAATACATGTGACAGAGGGGCTATAGAGAGATGAGAGGCACTGATGGAGGGTGACAGATGGAATCATTGAAGAGTCCCAATAAAGATTGCTGTATTACGGTGCACTGTAAGGTCATCATTTACTATGCTTGTAAACAAATGCAATTGAATATATAATGAAAAATGTGTTGTAGAATGCACCATTTTTGGAATTGTTTCTGAACTTTTCTTGTGTTGCAGAACACCTTCAATCACCCTTGTAGTGGTCTGGCTCACTTGCTCGCTATGCACCGTATGGGGGCTGGTCTGACAAAATTTGCCAGGGCAGCTTTGGATTCCCAGTCCGGCCCGGATATTGGGGACGTGCATTCTGCACATTGCTCACCATTGGCTTTCTGTTTTCTTGCTTTCTATTTGCTGGCTTTATTTGATTTAGGCTGTCCAGCATGTCTTTGTCCCTTCCGTGGAGCATAGCCTGTTTACCATCTCTTTGACTGACTCCTTGTATTCATCCACAAGGGCTCGCTTTCTGGGAACTTTGTTTTCTTTTTCGTGAGGCACTCCAGGAGAGTACATGTGTTTTCAATTGTCTCCCTTCAAAGCTAGTTCAGGAAGCAGCAAACATGCTGGGTACGGTGGGTGTGAATGGCTGTAGGATGTTATTTTTTTCTACCACACAACAAAATTTAAATGCCAGTAAATTAACTGTACAAATATTTCAGAATGTATCCAAAGTGTAGTGGAAACAAATTAATTTTAGTACAAATCAATACACTAGGTGATGCTGATTTCCACACGTTTGTGTGCTGCACCGTTTTATCTGTAAAACTGTACATCAGTGCAAATATAATGGTAATTTCAATTGAAAATGTGTTGTCTGTAAAGGCAGTGCACTACCACACCATGTATACACCAACTCTACTCCACGCCACTCTACTTTATGCCACTCTACCCCCTCCATTCCTATGCTGCTCCACTCTACGCCACTCCACAACACCAGGGGCGGATTCTCCATTAGGGCTCTGGGGCTGCGCCCCTCTGATATTCCTTCACATACCTGTACAAACATTAAATAGATCGATTTATTTAGAGATAAGATCGTATGTCTAAACAAATCAATGTATTTAAGTATGGGCTGTGTGTTCCAGGTTGCCTGCCCTGCCTCGCTCTGAAGCAGGAGACAGAAGCCAAGCAGTAAATCAACTTTCTGAACTGTGACGCACGACGAAGGGCTTACTGTTCTAAAGCCTTTCATAATGAATCATTTCTATTATATTCTATGGCAATATCCACTGTAGGCCGGTGACGCTTTCAGCATCAGTTTCAGGCGTTTAAGTCTCCATCCCTGTGTGACAACAGCCATTCATCATTCACAGGCATAGATCCCACACCCTTTCCCATTCGTCACACATAGGAGTGGGTGCAAGCACGTGTGATCTGGTGCCTTGTTCTCGGTAATAAGTGTTAGAATGCTAATCTTCTGTTATTTATATTGTTCTGAGACCCCTCGCCACCCTAACCTCCCCAACTGTGACACCCAAGGCCCTGGCTGCACGTCGCTGGCCCCGTTAGAATTGGAGCAGCTGCATTTGTTTCCCAACTAAATGGATCCGAAAGACAAGCAGGCCAGGGATCTTGTTCCCTTGTGAAGTTGATGCAAATATCCAAGTCAAGGGCAAAGCGAGAGAAACGTGCTTACAGTAGACAGTTATCTGCTGTATGACATTATAACTGGCCCTGAGTACCGAGCCCTGCAGAGAAGTACATGCTCTGCGCCTTAAAGTCTCTCTAGTCCAGCTGAGCTATGTTGGCTCCTTTGAGATAAATGCATTGCAGTTCTAATGCAGTCTGCCGGCAGAGTGTCTAAATCAGCTGCATGCCTCACTGCTAGTACTAAATCCCTGCAGGTGCAAGGCCATGCCGCTTAGTCTCCAGACTGAGAGCATGCAATGCAGACTTTAACAATAACATGGTATTAATGGCACAGTTTTATGTTCCCAAGGTTTGATGAAATAATACTCTGAGAAAAAAAGCATTGTGTGTAGTGTTTTTAATTTGATTTACAAGATAAAGGTGGACATTAGCGATCATAGTAGTCCGAACCATGGCCCTCCAGCCCGCATCACCGCAGTCTCACACGCCAGTGACATGCCCTTAACATTAATGCCAAAAACAAAACTGATTTACAAACAATGAGTGTTACAGACGTTAGGGCAATGCATGTCAGCTATTTATTTCCTCTCTTATTTCAAGTTTTACTTAAACCTGCCTCCCTCAAGAGTTAGCTATTTAATCATGTTGTGTTTCTTTCTGTATTTTTTTCGTGCATACTTTGAGCTGTGCAGGTGTTTATAATAGGCTTTGATTGAGAACTCTGACGCTGAAATCAAAGCAAAGTGCCTCTCTGCAGAGCACACAGAACAATGGCCATCATGTATTCCAGTTGTAATTTCAATTTTGTGAAAAGGTTTGTGAAGGGGATGCACAGATGGTAAAATATTTACAAGACAAAAGTAAATACATTGCTTAAATGTGAGTGAGTGCAGTGTATATGTTTGGAAGTGGTGAAGTGAGGGAGATGCAAGGAAGTGCATTCGGGGAAGAGTGAAAAGAGGAGGCTGTAGAGGAAAGAGGTGGTTGAAAATGTGCAGATGGACAAGATGTGCAGAGAAAAAGGACATATATATCTAACAAAGCACACATAACTGAAGGCCAAAACTCCTTCCACAGGCCTCAATACTATTGAAATATCAGAATTGAAAATTTTGAAGGTTAATTATTTATAACAAATCCTTGTTGTTACTCATTTATGTTAAACAGCTAAAAACCATTGACAAAGCCAATAGTACTGACAGGTTTTAGGTGTAGGTCAGTAGTTGTGTTATATATCTGGATGCAATTACATCTCAGAGAAACCAAAATACCGGTCAAGTAGCACACTAAGGGATTCACAGAAATTTATTTTAAATGTTCCCTTTTAGAGAGTCAACACATTTGTCATCCCACTTAAGGATAATGTTACTTACCCAGTAAGCATCTGTTCTTGGCATGTAGGGCTGTAGATTCACATGCATTGCATACTCCTGCCATCTAATGTTGGGTCCGGATGTTTGCAAGTTGTTTTTCTTCGAAGAAGTCTTTCCAGTCACGAGGTAGGCGACTCCTCCTTTCGGCGATAGTGCGCATGGACATAGACTTCATTGTTAGATTGTTTTCCCGCAGAGGGTGAGAATGGAGTTAGTAAAGGTAGAATAGAGATGTCCATGCGTATGTATGTACAGCAAGAAAAACTGCAACAGGTATAGGTACCCGGGGAGGCGGGTGGGCGCATGTGAATCTACAGCTCTACATGCCAAGAACAGATGCTTACTGGGTAAGTAATATTATCCGTTCGAGGCATGTGAGCTGTAGATCACATGCTTTGCATAGACTATACAGCAGTAAACTCCCAAAGCGGTGGCTAACCTGTATCTGTTGCAGTTGTTTGAAAAAGTGTTTCAAGTACTGCCTGGCCTACATTAGCTTGTTGCCTCGCTAACACATCTACACAATAGTGTTTGGTGAATGTGTGCGGTGTAGACCATGTTGCTGCTTTACAGATGTCAGCTAGGAGAATATTTCCTAAGAAAGCCATAGTAGCCCCTATTTTGCGGGTGAAATGCGCTCTAGGGGGTATTGTCAAGGTTCTTTTCGCTTTCAGATAACATGTTTGGATACATTTTATGATCCATCTTGCAATGCCCGATTTAGAAATGGGATTGCCTTTGTGTGGTGGCAAAAAAGCAACAAAAAGCTGTTTTGTCTTACAAAAATCTTTTGTTCTTTCCACATAATATAGTAGAGCTCGTCTAAAATCTAGTGTGTGTAGAGCTCGTTCTGCTACAGAATCAGGTTGAGGAAAGAACACGGGTAAACTCAACTGATTGATTGATGTGAAAAGCAGAAACTACTTTAGGAAGAAATTTGGGATTGGTTCGAAGAACCACTTTGTCTTTGTGAAGTTGAAAGAAAGGCTCTTGTATAGTTAGTGCCTGGAGTTCACCAACTCTCCTTAAGGAAGTGATTGCAATAAGAAAACCAACCTTCCAGGAGAGAAATTGTAGTTGACACTTGTGCATTGGTTCAAAAGGTGGACCCATTAGCCTCGCAAGGACTATGTTTAAGTTCCATACTGATGCAGGTGGAGCTCTTGGTGGCATTACTCTTTTTAGTCCTTCCATAAAGGCTTTAATCACTGATACTCTGAATAGAGATAAGAGTTGTCTGTTTTGTAAGTATGCAGCTACTGCTGCTAAATATGCAGCAGTTGCACAAGTTACTAACTTGTGTAACGATATATCTGTAAGAGACAGTAGCTAGTGACAGATTCCTTACCTTAGAATATCCCCAGGCGTCAGGCTGGATCCGGAAAGTTTTTTGCGTAGCAGTACCCTTGCGCGTCGGTAGGTGGCGTCGTGCGGCTCCGCGTCCGTCATCGGCGTCGTGGTCGCCAGGATGACGTCGCGGGCAGTACTTAGACGCCGCCCCTGCGCGCTGACGTCAGTTCTGTACACGACTTTCCGCGCCAGGAACGCAGAGCCATGCAAGAAGCTGACATAGGTGTCTGAAAAATACTAGGGCCCTGAAAGGGATGTCCTTAACCCTAGAAATCAGTTCGCAGAACGGGGAGGATGGGTGGGCGGTAAGGAATCTGTCACTAACTACTGTCTCTTACAGATATATCGTTACACAAGTTAGTAACTTGTGCATCTGAAAGAGACACATTAGTGACAGATTCCTTACCTTAGAATAGATACCCCAGCAATACCAACCCCGGTGGTGGGTCTGCGAACAAAGATCAGACAAGGAAGTCCCGGAGGACAGAACGGCCAAAGAAGCCGTCCCTCCGGACCTGACTGTCAAGGCAGTAATGCTTTGTAAACGTGTGCAGCGAGGCCCACGTAGCTGCCTGACAGATATCCAGCAGCGGAACACCGCGGCCCAAAGCCGTGGTAGCAGCCGTTGCCCTGGTGGAATGGGCACGCAGCCCAACAGGAGGCTCCTTCTTAGCCAAAGAATAGCAGGCTTTGATACACAAGGTTACCCAGCGGGAGATGGTTCTCTTGTGCACCGCCCGACCTTTTTGGCGCCCACGTAGCCAACAAAGAGCTGGTCATCCACCCGGAAATGGCGTGTGCGGTCGATGTAAAAGGAAAGCGCACGTTTTGGGTCCAGACGGTGGAGCCTCTCTTCCTCTCTGGAAGGATGCGGAGGCGGAAAGAAGGTGGGCAAAGTGATGGTCTGCCCAATGTGGAAGGCAGTAACCACCTTTGGCAAGAAGGACGGACGCGTCCTAAGAACAACCTTGTCTAGATGGACAGACAGAAAGGGAGGTTTACATGATAGAGCCTGGAGCTCACTCACCCGCCGAGCGGAGGTGATGGCCACCAGAAAGGCACTCTTCAGAGTCAGAAGACGAAGAGGACAGTTATGTAGAGGCTCAAAGGGAGCGCACATAAGAAAGGTAAGAACCAAGTTCAAGTCCCACTGAGGCATCAGAAACGGAACAGGAGGGAAGAGGTGTGTAATGCCTTTTAGAAACCTGTTAACAACAGGGGACTTGAAAAGGGAGGGCTAATCAGGAAGCCTGAGGAAGGCCGAGAGGGCACAAAGATAGCCCTTGATGGTACCCAGGGCAGAACCCTGTTGGGCCAGGGAAAGAAGGAACAGGAGAACCTCAGAGAGAGGGGCAGAAAGGGGATTCACAGCCTTTGCTGTGCACCATGCCACAAACTTGTTCCACCTGCAGGCGTATACCACCTTAGTGGAGGGACGCCTGGCTGCCAGAATCACATCACAAACTTCGGGAGGCAAGTCGAAAGGAATCAACTGCCGCCGCTCAATCTCCACGCAAGCAGGTGGAGGCTGGACAGGTTCGGGTGGAGGACCGTCCCCTGCTGCTGCGACAGAAGATCCTCCCGAAGAGGCAGACGGATCGGGGGATCTACGCTCATACTGAGTAGCTCGGGATACCAAACTCTTCGAGCCCAGTCCGGAGCCACAAGAATGACTTGGGCCCGGTCGTGCCGAATCTTCTTCAACACTCTGGGTAGAAGTGGTATAGGCGGAAAGGCGTACAACAGACCGCGCAACTCCACTCGCGACGAAAAGCGTCGCCAAGCGAGTGCCGCCTTGGAAATTCCAACGCGCAGAACTGATGACATTGCGCGTTCTCTTCGGTGGCGAATAGATCTAACCAAAGCTCTCCCCACTGTAGAAAGAGTCCTTGCGCCACTTCCGAGTGAAGACGCCATTCGTGATCCATCATGCACCTGCGGCTGAGTTCGTCCGCCCTGGCGTTCAGGAACCTGCCAGGTGTTGAACCATCAGGAACATGCCCTGATGTTCCAGCCATGTCCAGAGGCGCAGAGCCTCCTGACAAAGGGTCCACGACCCCACCCCGCCTTGTTTGTTGCAATACCACATGGCGGTGGTGTTGTCCGTGAACACCTGCACTACCTTCCCTTTGACACAGGGAAGGAATGCCTTGAGTGCAAGTCGGATCGCCCGGAGCTCCAGAAGGTTGATATGGAGCCGGGACTCCGCCGGAGACCAGAGGCCTCTGATCTCCGCCTCTCCCATGTGACCGCCCCATCCCAGAAGGGACGCGTCCGTCACAACTGTGTGCTCTGGCTGGGGAAGGGAGAGATGACCCATTGCCGGTTCGAGAGCCATCACTGCAACTGTAGTGCAGTCCCTTCCGAGATCTGGACGTGATCGGACAGGTTGCCCTGGTGCTGCGCCCACTGGAACTTCAGGTCCCACTGCAGAGCCCGCATATGCCATCTGGCATGATTGACCAGCAGGATGCAGGAGGCCATGAGGCCCAGCAGCCTCAGGGTCATCCGTACCGAAACCCAGGATAAAGGCTGAAAGATCGGAATCATAGCCCGAATATCCCGGACTCGCCGTTCGGGAGGATAGGCCCGAAACTGCGTCGTGTCCAGAACTGCTCCGATGAAAAGGAGCTGTGGAGAAGGAATCAGATGCGACTTCGGCACATTGATGGAGAACCCCAGCGAGTGCAGGAGTTCGGCCGTAGTCTGGAGGTGGGAGACGACTGCCTGGGACGAGCCCGCCTTCAGCAACCAGTCGTCGAGGTAGGGCAAGACTGGAACCCCTGCCCGGCGCAGATGAGCTGCGACCACCGCCATCACTTTCGTGAACACCCGAGGGGCACTTGTAAGGCCAAAGGGGAGCACGGTGAACTGAAAATGCTCGAGGCCTACCGTGAACCGCAGGTAACGCCGGTGGGCCGGCAGGACGGGGATGTGAAAATAAGCGTCCTGCAAGTCCAACGCTACCAACCAGTCTCCAGGGTCGAGGGCAGTCAAGACCTGAGCTAGGGTGAGCATCTTGAACTTCTCCTTCCGGAGGAAGCGATTGACGTTCCGGAGGTCCAAGATAGGACGCATGTCCTCCTTGTCCTTTTTGGGCACCAGGAAGTAGTGGGAGTAGCAACCACGCCCTACTTCTGGGGTCGGAACATGCTTGATGGCCCTCTTGGCCAAGAGGGCCGTGACTTCCTTCTGCAGAAGTACCAAGTGATCCCCTGACATGCGGTGGAATTGAGGTGGCATGGCTGGGGGGGTGGTCTCGAAGGGGAGGGAGTAGCCCTTCGGACAATGTCCAAGACCCACTTGTCCGAGGTGATGGGACGCCAGTGGTGAAGGTGATGGCGGACCCTGCCCCTACTGGCGTGCTGTGCACCAGAAAGGAGGGACTAGGAGGGCTTGGAGGCCGCGGACGGGTTGGAGGTGGTGGCCTGACCCGCACGCTGGTTGCCCGAACCGCCACGGCGGTATCCACGCCCTCGGCCACCCGTAGACGCTTGCTGCGCGGGCCGGTGGCTGGGCAGCTGACGTGACTGGGCGCCCCTTCCGTGGCCACGAAAGGGGCGAAAAGCAGAGGTGAGCGGAGGGCGTACAACAGAAAGGCCCAGGGACTTGGCCGTAGCCCGTGAGTCCTTAAACCGCTCCAGCGCATGGTCTGCCTTTGAACCAAAAAGACCGACTCCATCAAAGGGCATGTCCATGAGTGTATTCTGGACATCACCCGAGAAACCAGTTGTTCTCAGCCAGGCGTGGCGACGTAGCGCCACCGTCGCAAGCGATCTGCCCAGCGAGTCGGCGGTATCAAGGCCACAACGGATGGTGTATTTAGCCGCATCTCGCCCTTCCGCAATGGCGCGGGTAAGCAGTGTCTGGACCTCCTCAGAACACTGCGGCAAAACAGCCGCCACCGAATCCCACAGGGAGTGGGTATATCGGCCCAAAAGGCAAGCGGTGTTGACGGACCGCAAGCCAGCACTGGAGGAAGAAAAGGCCTTCTTCCCAAATTGGTCCAGGCGTTTGGATTCCCTATCCGGAGGGGCGGTAGGGAAGGCGGTTTGGGAGGCAGAGGCTTGGACAACCAAGCTCTCAGGGGTGGGATGTTGGGAGAGAAACAAGGGGTCGCCCGGAGCAGGGCGATGGCGTCGGGCCACGTTCCTATCCACAGGAGCCCCTGTGGTGGGTTTGGACCAGGCACCCAAAAGAACGCCAGTGAGTGCATCATTAAACGGCAGCACAGTCTCCGAAGAGGAAGCCGCCGGCTGAAGCACTTCTGTCAGGAGGTTAGTCCTGACGGCCACAGTAGGCAACTGGAGATGTAAGGCTCCAGCTGCTCTCACGCAACACCGTTGCAAAATTAGCCCCTCCTCCGTAGCCACGGGAGGAGACAGCATGCCAGTGTCAGGGGAGGTGTCTAGACCACTGGCATCCCCAAGTTCCTCAGCCCAGTCCGGGTCAAACTCACACTGTTGTGTGAGAGGGTCCTCAGACCCCTCCAGGCTCTCCTGGTCCTCCTCTTGTTCAAAATATGGAGGAGGGGGGACATTTGGGACCCAAGGTCTCATCGGCGCCGGAGCCGGCGTCGAGCGACATCGGTCCGGCTCCATGTCCGGAGCCGGAGAGAGCCGGGGACCGACGCCGTCCGGAGCCCCGGACGGCGTCAGGAACGGCACCGGGAACATCGGCGTCGGCGGAGGCGTGGTTAGGTCAACCGGCGTCGATGGGGGTTGCGGTACCACCGGAGGCGGGATCGAGGCCGGGGCCGGAGCCGAGGCCGGGATGAAGGCTGGTGGGACAGGCGGCGCCGGGACCGGAGTCGACGGCGGCGCCGGGCAACCCCATCAGGCCCGCGGGGCCCGAAGGCGCACCGGAGGGACCTGAAGGCCCGAAGAGGCGGGCCATGGCCGACAGGAATTCCTGTAGTTCGGCCGGAGTCGCCCCGAACCCGGAAAGAACGGGTAATTCGGGGGCGGCTCTACAGGCATGTCCGGGGCGACGGGGACGGTGCCGACTGGGGCCTCAGCAGAGTCGCGAGACCGGCGAGGCGAAGTCTTAGAGCGATGACGCCTCTTAGACTTCTTGTGCTTCGACTTACCGGAGGAGCGTGAAGACTTGGATTCCGACGAACGACGGGGACTCCGCGACCGGCCCCTCGACCTCTCCCGGGACCGGGGCTTGGTGCGGCGCGGAGCCGACTGCCGGACCTCGAGTAGCTTTCGAGACCGCTCTCGCAAAGCCTTCGGATGAAGTTTCCGGCAGTCAGGGCACGACTTCGTGTCGTGGTCTCGGCCGAGACAGAAGAGACACTCGAGATGCGGGTCCGTGATCGACATCATGCGACCACAGGCCTCGCAGGGCTTAAAGCCAGGCATCCCTACGACACCTTAGGAGTCGTGAAGACTCGTTGAAGAAACAGTGAAAAATTCACAAAAAGGATAGTCAAAAAGTGACTAGGGCACTGCTCTTCCCGGATCTGCGCTTACTGGCGCGGAAAAAGAAGAACTGACGTCAGCGCGCAGGGGCGGCGTCTAAGTACTGCCCGCGACGTCATCCCGGCGACCACGACGCCAACGACGGACGCGGAGCCGCACGACGCCGCCTACCGACGCGCAAGGGTACTGCTACGCAAAAAACTTTCCGGATCCAGCCTGACGCCTGGGGATATTCAAAGGTAAGGAATCTGTCACTAACGTGTCTCTTTCAGATGCTGCTAAATACAATCGAATGGATCTGTAGGCTAATCCAGATTGATGTAAGTGTAAGAGATAACAGATGTTTCGCACTGAAGCATCAAGGGGATTGATATTGTTATTGTTACAGTATATAACAAATCGTTTCCATTTTGCTGCATAATATGCCCTAGTAGTAGGTTCCTAGCCTCCTTTAGGATATTCATACAGTCTGGTGGTAATTGTAAATAACCAAACTCTATGACTTCAGGAGCCAAATCGCTAGGCTGAGTTCCTTGGGATTTGTATGCCTGATTTCTCCATGGCTCTGAGTGAGGAGACTAGAGTTGAGATGCAGCTTTTGGTGTGGAACTACTGGGAGCTCTAGCAGGGTAGTGAACCAAGGTTGACATGCCCATGTGGGAGCTATGAGAATGAGTTTGAGGGATGTTTGTCTGAGCTTCCGAACTACCAGCGGATTGAGTGGGAGAGGCGGAAAAGCGTAGGCAAATATCCCTGACCAGTTCCTCCATAGGGCATTGCCTTTGGAGAACGGGTGTGGGAACCTGGAGGCGAAACTTGGGCATTTTGCGTTTTGAGCTGTGACGAACAGGTCTATGTGAGGAAATCCCCATTCCTGAAAGTAGGGAAGAAAAATTTGGGGATGAAGTTCCCACTCATTGATTTGCTGTCTCGGTCTGCTGAGAAGGTCTGCAATTTGATTGTTTACCCCTGGAAGATGTTCTGCTAGGAGATAAATTTTGTGATGTATGGCCCATTTCCAAATGGCTTTGTGCTAGGCGTGACAGTTGGAGAGAGTGTGTGTCCCCCTGTTTTTGTATATAATACATAGCTGTCATGTTGTCTGTGCGGACTAAGACAGTTTTGCCTATTAGGTAAGTTTGAAAGGCTTTGAGCGCTAGAAACACTGTTAGTAGCTCTAGGTGATTTCTATGGAGGGTCTTGTACTTTAGAGTCCATAATCCTTGGATTGTGTGACTTTGTAGGTGAGTGCCCCAACCAGTAAGCAATGCGTCTGCTGTTAGCACTGTCTGTGGAACAGGGCCGAGAAAGGGACGCCCTTTGGATACATTTTGTGGGTCCACCACTGCAGAGAGCGATGGGTGCAGCTATCTACCAACATTAGATCAGTCAACTCACCCTGCGACTGGTTCAACTGACTTGCTAAGTATTCTTGAAGGGGACGCATGTGAAGTCTTGCGTCTGGAACAATTATAATGCAAGACGCCATCATCCCTAACAGATGCATGAATACATTGGTGGCAATGACTGGTTGGGCTGAAATTGAGTGAGAAGGCACTGAATACTGGCTGTATTGGGAGAGGCTAGAGCTTTGTGAGTGTCTATCGTGGCTCCCAGATACGTTTGTGTGTTGGAAGGCTGTAGATGAGACTTCAACGCATTCACTGTAAACCCTAGTTGGTGAAGTAAGTGAATAGTGGTTTGAGTGTGTTGGAGACACATTTGGTAAGTGCTGTCTTTGATGAGCCAGTCGTCCAGGTATGGGAAGACATGGATGTGTTGTCTTCTCAGATGTGCTGCGACTACTGCCAGACATTTCGTAAATACCCTGGGAACAGTGGTGACTCCAAACGGTAGTACTTTGAATTGGTAATGGGTAATGATGACCCGCTATCATGAATCTGAGGTATTTGCGATGAGCGGGATGAATTGGAATGTGTAAATAGGAGTCTTAAGTCTAGAGTAGACATATAAATCGCCCTGCTGTAGAAGTGTAAGCACTTGTTGAAGTGTCACCATGTGGAAATGCTCTGAAAGTATGTAGAGGTTTAGTTCTCCGAGGTCTAGAATAGTTCTCAAGGAGCCATCCTTTTTGGGGATGAGAAAGTACAGGGAGTACACACCTGTCCCTTGATATTGTAACGGCACAGGTTCTATGGCTCCTTTGGACAGGAGAGACTGGACCTCTTGCTGAAGTAGATGTAAATGTTGTGGTGACATTTTATGAGAGCGTGGTGGAATGTTTGGAGGATTGTTGGTAAGCTCCAGGCAATAACCATGTTGGATAATTCCTAACACCCATTTGTCTGTGGTGATAGATTGCCAAATGGGGAGGAATTGTAGAAGACGTCCCCTGACAGGTGTTAAATGATCGGGGGAAGTGTAGGCAAGTCACTGCTTGTTGGGGGAGGGGGAATTACGTAGTGTGGAACCCCTGCCTCGACCTTTGTTGTTGTTGCCTCTGTATCCTCCTCTAAAGGAAGATTGACTGTTGCCTTTGTAGAAGACGGCAGTATTGTCCGAGGACATGGTTTTCGACCCTCCACGGTAGAAGGAGCGACGATAGGAGCCCCGATTAGAGGGAGACTGCAGAGCTCCCATAGACTTGGCTACTTCTGTGTTTTTTTTACCGGGCCCGAAGAGATGTTCCTTGTCAAAAGGAGTATTTAAAATAGACTGTTGTACTGTGGGTTTGAAACCAGAAATCCTCAACCATGCATGTCTCCTTAATAACACACTAGTGTTGATCTCTCTAGCTGCGGTGTCCGCAGCATCTAAAGCGCATCTAATTGAGGAATTGGATATGAACTTCCCTTCCTGGACTAAATCCTGGGCTTTTGCTTTGTGCTCAACTAGGAGGTGCTTTAGCAACTGCTCCATTTCTTCCCAGTGTGCCCTATCATATATGGCTAGCAGGGCTTGGGTGTTGGCAAAGCACCAATGAGTTGCTGCTTGGACGGCTACTTGTTTACCGGAGGCATCTAATAGTTTTGACTCTTTGTCTGGAGGGGAGCATCCCCTGTAGTCTGTGAATTGGCCCGTTTACGGGCATTAGAGAACACCAAGGAGTCTAGTGGTAACTGTCCTTTAATAAAGACTGGATCTGAGGGAGCAGGCTTATATTTTTGATCAATTCTGGGGGTGAGAATGCGAGCACGCACTGGATCTTTAAAGTTATCATCGGCATGTCTCATCATACCTTTAAGCATAGGTAGAGTGTGGCAAGCCCTTTGTGTGCTACTGAGCGTTTCAAAAAGGAAATCTTCCTCTAGAGATTCCTTGTGTTACTGTACCCCATGATATTGTGCAGCTCGAGCAAGTAATTCTAGATATCCTACATTTTCGTCAGGAGGGGAAGGCTTTACAGGGTAAAGATCTGGGTTATCTGTAGGTGAATCCGTGTTATAATCCTTCCAGGGGTCTATCGGTAAAATATTGTACCCCCCCTGCCCCCCCCATCTCAATCATCATCATCATCAGGTGGTGGTGGTGGTGGTGGTTGTAGAGAGTTAGTTGGTGTAATCAGTAAATGATACAGAAGGTGGAGAAGTTGGTGTAGGGGAACGTGGTGGAGGAAGAGGAGGGGAGGGGTTAGTACCTACATTCTTCCTTTTCAAAGTAATATAGTAAGGGGTGTCCTCTGACTCAGATTTGCGTTTCTGAGGTGATTTAGTAAGAACACCTCCTGTATCTGGATTTATATAAAGTTCCTTTTGTTTTGGGTCCGATTTGGGTGTTGGGGCGTAGAAAATCGGATCCTGCAGCTACGGAGGAACAGTTTTAGGTTTCGGCACCGAGAATCTCGGTGCTGGGGTAGAATGACTTTTCGGCGGGGAAGGTTTCGGTGCCGAAGGAGGCTTCGTTGTTGGTGTCAATGATTTCGGCTCCGAAGAGGTTTTCGGCTTCGAGCCTGAAGGTTTCTGCTTGGTGCCAGACTTTGGCTGACTCGATCCCGAGCCGGAAGGCTTAGTGATGTATTTCGGTGTCAGAAACATCTTGTCGGTGCCGACCGTGGCCCGAAGGCGGAGGTGGGACCGAAGCCTTTTGTTTCGGCTGAGTTGGAGATTGGGTTAAGGGGCATTCGGTACTCACAGGACGTTGACCTTGTGGCAAGTCTTCTTCCATCTCGAAGTCCGAATCTGGAATGGAGACAAGTTCTTCTAGTTCTTCCTCGGCCCCTTGTGCGTCACATTCGTGCTTGGATCCTTCGCCGAAGGTGTCCGGCGTGTATTCGACGTTTTGACTCTGCATCTCGCGACGTCGAGCCCGACGATCATGGAGTGTTTTCTTCAATCGGAACGATCTGCAAGCGTCGCAATCCTGTTCGTTGTGCTCCGGAGACAAGCACAAGTTGCACACTTTGTGCGAGTCGGTGTGCGGATACTTGGCATGGCACTGAGGGCAGAATTTGAATGGAGTCCGTTCCATCGACTGCAAAGTGGACCGACGCGGTTAGGCCGGACGGCCTTCCCGAAGATCTTCGATCGAAATAGAGGTTTTCCTCGATGGATACGATATGCAGAGAAGTGAGATACACGTTCGAAACAATACCGACGCAGGTAGAGTGGATTGCGCACCGAGGGGAACCCGAAGAACGGCTTCGAACCAGAGCGCAGCAATAAAAGTCCGAACCCGATGGCGAAAAAAACCAATCTAACAATGGAGTCGATGCCCATGCGCACTATCACCAAAAGGAGGAGTCACCTACCTCGTGACTGGAAAGAATTCTTTTAAGAAAAATAACTTGCAAACATCCAGACCCAACACCAGATGGCAGGAGTATGCAAAGCATGTGATCTACAGCTCACATGCCTCGAACAGACCTGTCTTCACATATTTCTATATAACTGATTGCAATAAGCAGCTGTGGGCCCTTTCCGAAACCTGGTTAGAGCATTTTCTTCCGAAGTTGATGCCACATGCAGTTCAAGACACAGGGCAAGCACACACTTTAAAATGCTGAAGTAGTTGCGTTGTACAATTTGCAAATTCAAGTAAGTGTTGAACATATTAATGCAGTAAGATATAGGGATGTTTTTATGTGTTTAATATTTCAAAACTATACATTCCCACTGCTCTGTAAGCCTTGCTTTATCACTAAATTAATTTGCTTTAAAATGCACAATTTGTTAATCCTTTTTTCAATTTTTTTCCTCTGGCAGAGGATCCAGCCTAGACCACACGTTTGTCCATTTAGCTTGCCCACGTCGCTAACTACATAAAAGTCATACCAAACTTTTACGTCTCACCACTTTCAAATGTGACCAGCCACCACTACACGACACTCCTCTCTACTTAACACTACTCCATTCTACAACACTCCACTCTACGCCACTCCACTGTACCACGCCACTTCCTTCTACGTCACCTTACTCCATTCTATGCCACTCCACACCATGACCCTAAGCCACTCTACAATACACTACTCCACTATATGCCACTCCACTCCACCCCACGACACTACACTCTATGACACTCTTCTCCAATCTATGCCACTCCACTGTACTCCATGTCACTCTACTACGCTCTACGCTACTTCATGCCACTCTACTCCATTTTACGCCACATCACTCAACTTCACCCTACGCCACACAATTCTACTGCACTCTATTGAACTCTACAACACTCCACGTCCAGACACTCCACGCCACTCCTCTCAACGCCACTCCACAACACTCTACTGCTCTACTACATGCCAGCCTGTGACACTCTACTCCACTCTACGCCACTACCACAACACTCTACGACACTAAACTTTTAGCCATGCTGAACACCAGCCATGCTGGTGTACAATGCTAACACATGTTGGCAAAGCCAACAGCTCATGCATACGCAAGACCGTATTGGCTTTGCCAAAGCTTGTTTTTATTAGTCAATTTCCCAAAATTAGTCTGTTGGTCTTTGTTCGATTAGCCCTCTGAAGTAGAAAGATACATTTTAAGTTACATTGATCTTGCACTGGTCTTGGTCTACCATTAGTGCTGTTGTTCCTGGGCCACAGGCGAAAGCTAGGTTACCCTTTCTGCCAGCCTGCCTCTTATGAAAGTTGGCAGGGCCAATAACACATCTCTGTCCCACTCGCTTACCCTTATAAAGTGTGTGGCAGAAGGCTGAAAGGTGGCATGGCAAATATCCTCTTTCAACCCCCAGAAGAAAAGGTGGCTGTATAGCTTTGCCAACTTCAAAACGTGCATTATTCCGCCCTGAAAAAAATTCCAAATAAGAATTGCCAATGCCAATGAATGTGACTTCTGTATGATGAAAAGATGTTCGCAAGCTTGAGTAATACAGAGAAGAAGTTGAAATAGCAAATGCCTACTCCCCATAACTAGCAAGTCTTTCACTCCTGCTGCACTATACCTGTTGCACGTGTGTTGTGAAAAGCTTCTCTTTGCTCCTCTAATCTTCAAGGGAAATAGTTACATCAGTTAGTCATTCTCTGGTCATGCTTTTTTATTCTGGAATGGTCTCCATCCTGTATCTATGCAATTTTTTCCTGTTCTCATGGTCGTCTGCAGAAATGTTTCCGGGGCAGGGGGCATAATTTTAACGTCATCTACCCTCTGATCTCTTTTTGACCATAACAAAGGCCAGGGGCATAGTCATTAAAGGGCAAGAGGAAAATCCAAAAAGAGGGGTGGGGGCGGGGAGCACGCCCCCTTGGCACTCGCTCATGGCTCAGCTTACGTATAAGAACTTAAATATCTTCTTTCCTACCATTACTGTCGAGCATGATTTGCACCAATGGTTACAGCCACTCATTTACTCTCAAAACAAACTCTTTCTTCTTAGAGTACTTCTTTCAACTCCACATTAGGGTTTATTCTCATATAAATCTGTGAAATCGGTACCAGAGATCTGAAATATTTTGTTTCTATTGTATATAAATTAATGTGAGGATGTTTTGTGTCCATGTGGTCTTTTCCTGCAATACTTTCTCCTGTTTTCCACTTGTTATACTTAAATATTTTATTTTTTGATCCGTATATAACTGGTTGAAACTAAGTTACTATTATATGGACAGCTTACGACTGATCAAATGTTTAGTTGCGGCTAACTGATGCACCACCAGAGTATGGTCTGCACCAATTAAAACTTCAAAAAACAAAATATAACGGACGTAGGCAGTATACTGGGAAAGTTGGAGTTAGGAGGAAGACGATAAGGAATCCGAACTCCAAAAACTGAATGATCTTGTTCCAACCATGAACAATATGGTCACAACTGTGCAGCTCTGTCTGCAAGCCCCAAGGTAGTGAAATAGAAGTTACCAGCAGTGCTTTTGGATAGACATGGTGCCCTTCTGATTTTACCTACTTTGGGATTGTTTTTCCTTTCCCACATACAATGTCCACCTGTTCGATCTCCCTGTGCTTCTGCATCACATAAATATGTGAAAATCATTTTTACAGATTAAAAATAAATCTAATGTGGAAATGACGTGGGAGAAGAAATTGGATACGTCACTGATGAGTCTGACTGGAATCTGCAAAGCAGTAGGAACTAGACAATCGCTTATTTGAGATTAAAATTGCCTGATTACTGGACCGCTATAAAAAAGCTTTACTATTAAAGCAGGACTATAAACACACTGTTTTACAATGTTCGCCCACACTCCACTTCAGGACAAAGTTGGGTGACCATCAAGCGTACTTATCTGCAGCTTTCATGCAGCTTTCCAGGTACTGAAGTCAATCTTGGGTCTGTACCAAGCTCACAAACACTTTCTCACAGCGGCAGCTCCTCCGCTAAGGCGGAGGAGCGTCGCACCACTGCTCCGCGAGCAGTTCAAAAAGGAAAATAACATAATAATAATAGTGCAATATTTGTATGATTTTTTTTCCCCCGTCATGGCTCACCTGGTTAGGGGAGGGTGGGGCTGGGCTGTGACAGGAAGAGGGAGAGGAATGGTGGGCACTCTCTTAAACGCGCATGACGGTTTGGCCAGCCGTCTTGGGCCGGCCAAACAGTCATGCGCACTTTTCATGTTCTCCACTGGCTGTATAGCATAGCCTGGGTAGAGAGCATGCCCAGCCTCCCAGTCCCTCACTGAGCGTTGAACCATGGCGCTCAGACCAATCAAAACGCTGCTGTAACGCAGCACCGTGATTGGCTGGGGGAGTCTGGGAGCCTGTGTGCTTCCTGCTTCTGGAGTCCTGGAGTCGACTGAAGAGGACCGAGAGGTGGCGGCCGGCCTGCAGGTAAGTGTTTTTTAAAATGTTTTTTTCATTTACCCCCCTTGCCCTGCCATCCCCATTAAGTAGCGCCCGGCACTGCTTTCTCAAGCTGTACATGAAAAATGCCAAAACAGGTCTGTAGTTATTTATATTCCTGTGCAAAAGAGACATGGCCAACCTGTTCGGTGATAGACTAAGTTTCAGGGCAGGGTCATCACTGATTGCATACAGCTGTACCTTGTACCTGGCAGTGGATGAGATTAAAGAATTCTAGCCCTCTGATTTCTGCTATTCTCCACGGGGCACCCTACGGGGATGGGTATGACCAGACGTAGGTTCTGCAGCTCACTCTTTCATAGAACTCAAGCACCACCTCATTGAAAAGGCTTAAACGTGATTGTGGTAGCTTGTTTTCCAATAATGACAGGACAAGTTGCAGCTGTTCAGACAGGACCCCCAGTCAGTTAAGAAAATGTGCATATGGTTGGTCTCTCTCAGTAGCGGCGCAGTGAGCAAAGTAACGGTGAACTGGACTGAAGCTCATAGTAATTAGCAATGGCCAAGAATATTTCAACTAATCTAGCCATCACTTTTGGGCTCTCAGTTTGTCGGTTTGCCTGGATAATTGTCACACTAAGAGCACTAGCTGCCCTAAACTGTATGCAACACAAAAAAGATGAATGACTTACTGTTTTCCTGAACTCTGGCCACAAATCCCATTAGTGGTAACTGTGGAGTTACCTGTAGAATTGAAGGAGGCGGCGGAGCAGCATGCAAAACTGCAAGAAAAGTAAAATAAAATGTAAGCCTCGAAGGTAAACCACATCCCTCAACATGATCATATAACACACCAGAACACAAATGTTAAGTGAAGCTGCCAATGCAGTTTAAGGCATTGTGCAATAGGTTCTCTCAATTCATATACTTCTATGCTCTCCCTGGACAAACTAAGCAATATCCTAAGAGAACAAAGAAAAGACTCAGACTACACCAGGTCCCCTGATGGTTGAAACATTGCATGAGATACAGGAACATAACCAGAAAAGTAAAATTTGTTTAAAAAAGTGCACAAATGGATAGTAGTGTCAAAATCTTTAATTTAAACTCCATACATTCTCCGCAGAAGCATAACAAATCTTTCAACAGGGTACCCTGACTTTTGTTTGACAAAACTGGCTAATACTTGCTGCTGCTTCAGCATTACTACACAACTTCGGTATTGATGATGGTGCACTAGTTAAGCATGTATTGGCTGTCCTGTTTTCAGCGTTTAGTTTTTGTGGATTTCAGTGCTTTTTTCCAAACCCTTTCTAATCAGTGCTTTCAGGGTATATTCAGTTGCATAACCCCCTAACTATACAAAAACAGTTTTCCCAGTGTTTACAAAACATGTTTCGGAAGTGGTTATAAAGCACATATTTAATTTAAAAAAGAAGTAATGCAGGGTATGTAGTGTCTTCCCATTGGCACTGTGTCCACCAAAGGATAAGTTACTTACCTGTAATCCTAGTTCTCTTCCAGGGGTATTTCTCATCAAAGTCATAAGCACTGAATATTCCCGCCCATGTGCGGGGACCCCGGAAATAATAAAAATTATATATGAAAAACAAATATATACAGCTCTATATATATAAAAACATATATCATTTTTTCTAGTATCAATGCAGCTCTCGTATAGGAGGCTAAACAATGTAATAAAAACACAAAATTGCTTTTGCAAATATACATAATACATGTATAAAAACACATGAGGGCAAGATGCACTTGAACTCTGCTTTTAATGAGAAAATCTCATGAGTAAACTGCAAAAGAAAACATAGGCATTGTTAGCCTACAGGCTGCATTGTAAACCAACATAGAAAATGAAAGCAATCTTTCATAAAAACGGGCACAGTGCCTTTAAGGCAGCCATGACCCCTAGCTTCCCATCATGCCTCAGGGGTGACAGTTAGGTCAGTTGTTCTTTGCGTAACCCTGAAGATCAGGGCACCAAGATAATATTGAACAATGAAATAATCTCATTTGCCTGGGGAGGTGGGTGGGTTGCTTATGACTTTGATGAGGATACCCCTGGAAGAGAACTAGGATTACAGGTAAGTAACTTATCCTTCTCTTCCAGGGGATCCTCATCAATAGTCATAAGCACTGAATAGAATAGCAAGCCCAACATCCACCTGCAGGCAAATGAGAAACGCAGTGACCTTGTTAACAACAACCGAAAAAATCAGCTGTTGAACAGATTCCTCAAGGAGGCTTGACCTACTTGAGTATCCGCTCTAGTATCTGAGTCAAGACAGTAATGTCTTGTAAATGTATGGACTGATCTCCAAGTAGCTGCTTTGAAGATCTCAGAGAGCGGTACATTATGGAGGAAAGCAGTCGTCGCTGCTTTTCCTCTAGTGGAATGAGCTTTGGGAGCGGACCAAAGAGGCTTCTGTGCTAACTGGTAAGCCAATTTGATGCATGAGACTATCCATCTGGAGATGGACCGCTTTGATGCTGGGAAACCTGTTCTGATCGATCCATAATTCACAAATAGTCGATCAGACTTCCTTAATGGCTTCGACCTGTCCAGATAAAACTTCAAAACCCTTTTAAGGTCTAATGAATGTAGAGCCCTCTCAGCTGGAGTGGAGGGATTGGGAAAAAAGGTCGGAAGAGAAATAGATTGATTTACATGAAAATCAGAGACCACCTTCGGAAGGAAGGATGAGTCCTGAGGACTACCCTATTGAGATGAAAAACCAAGTAGGGCTCTTTTAGAACATAGGGCCTGTATCTCACTCACCCTACGAGCTGAGGTGATAGCTACCAAGAAAGCTACCTTCCACGTAAGGTGTTGTAAGGTTGCTTTGTGGATAGGCTCAAAGGGTGGACCCATCAATTTTGACAGAACCAAGTTCAACTCCCAAGGAGGTGAAGGAGGTCGGACCGGAGAATAGACCTTCTTGAGACCCTGCAGGAAATCCTTCACCACCTGTAGTTGAAAAAACGAGGGCTGAGAAGGAGAACGCCTGTACGCCGTAATGGCAGCTAGGTGTACCTTAATGGATGAGAATTTCAGACCTGCTCTGGCTAGGTGAAGTAGATAAGGCAAAACTACCTCCTCCTGCCCCTTGGTAGGACTACAATTATTTTGCATACACCAAATGTAAAAACGTTTCCATTTGCAGGCATAAGAATGTCTTGTAGAAGGTCTCCTTGCCTCCTTCAATATGGTCATGCAGTCCTGTGGCAGACCTAAATGCCCATACTGGAGGACCTCAGGAGCCATGCTGTTAAGTTCAGTGACGGAAGGTTGGGGTGATAAATCCTCCCGTTCATCTTGGATAGCAGGTCCGGTCTGCACGGCAGTCTCGTGTGGGCAGACTGACAGATGAAGAAGGTCTGGATACCACCACTGCCTCGGCCAGTCCGGAGCAATTAGTATCATTGTGGTGTGAGTGTGATAGCTTGGTCACCACCTTCGGGATGAGAGGCAGGGGTGGAAAGGCGTACACAAATGCCCCTGACCAGCTGATCAAAAGGGCATTCCCCTTCGATCCTGGTCGGAAGTACCTGGAGACGAAGTCTCGGCATTTTGTGTTTTCTTCGCCCGCGAACAGGTCTATGCTCGAACGGCCCCAAGCTCGGAAGATGTCGTCGACCACCTCGTCGTTGAGGACCCAGTCCTGCTGTTCCTCGAAGTGACGGCTGAGGGCATCTGCCTGAGAATTCTGCTCTCCCGGCAGGTGAACCGCTGTGATGGATAGATTCCTCGCCAGAAGCCAGTGCCAAAGGGTCTGTGCCTCCAAAGAGGGTCCTCGAGCGAGTTCCTCCCTGTTTGTTCAGGTAGTACATGGTGGTGGTATTGTCCGTCTGTACTAGGATGGAACTCCGCCTGAATCGAAGGGAGGAAAGCCTTGAGAGCCAGATGAACAGCCCTTAGTTCCAGCATGTTTATGTGGTACAACTGCTCTTTTGATGACCATAGGCCTTGCGTCTGGAGAGACCCCATGTGGGCTCCCCATCCTTGCAGGGAGGCGTCTGCGATCAGAGTTTGAGAAGGAGGAGCTTGATGGAACGGTACTCCTACCCTCAGATTGTTTTTCTTCATCCACCACGAGATGGATGCTCTGGCTGTGCGTGATAGACAAATTTTGTCTTCCCACCGAGAAGACCGTTGATCCCATTTGTCTTCTAGATCTTGTTGTAGAGGACGCATTTTCAATCTGGCATTGGGCACCAGAAAAATGCAGGATGCCATCGATCCTAGCAGGGAGGCGATCATTTAAAATTGCTCCTGCCACGCGAGAGCAAACACCGGTTTCCCTGCCCACACCAGTGCATGCAGGAAAAACTGCTATGTCCTGGGGGTGGGCACCCCGGGTCATAGCTGGAACACGCCCTGGGGGATGGGGTCCCCAAGGCCATTATTGGTTCCATGAGGGGGGCCTTGCGGCCCCCTCACCCTTTTATGGATGCGGCCGGGCCCTGGCAGTCGCCGGGGCCTATATCGACCCAGGAGTGGGCCCCTTCCAATTTTCTAATTCAGTGGGGATAGGGTGTCGGGGGCCAAAACAGGCCCGGGAGGGGGGAGCCGCACTGGCCCCCTACCCATTAATATATTCAACCAGGCCCAGGGGATGGGGTTCCCAGAGCCATAATCTGCCACATGCACCCCTCTCCCCATAATATACAAATAAATGCCACCAGGGGGCAAAAAAAAGCAAGCATGTGTAAGCCTTCAGGAATCTCCCTCCAAAATGGCAAAGTTTACTGAAAAAACACGCCTACCACTTATACAGCACACTACCTTGACTGCCACAACAACCGAAAACAAACAATCCACAAACTCTGGCTCTCCAAACACTAAAGCTAAAACCAGTTTATTTTACATATGAATTCAAGTGATGAGGAACGGAGTAAGAATTCACCTGTGTAAACAGATGGACAAGATTTTCAAAAGTGATTCCATCAGGGGCATCACCCCACTGCTTTAAAGCAGTGCAAAGGAAAAATAAAATGATATTAACGAAACGTTAGCATTTTATTTTGACTATTGCAGTTGCACTGCAGCCAGGTTGTTAGAGCGGGGCTACCTGGACGTCGAGGGTGGAAGAGTGATGGCTGCACCTTAAGTGGGCATGACGTTTTGGCTGGCTGTCTCAGGCCAGCCAAACTGTCATGTGCACTTTGCATGTTCTCCACAGGCTGTATTGTACACCCTCGGTGGAGAACATGCCCAGCCTCCTAGTACCTCTCTGAGCGCCGAACCACGGCGCTCAGACCAATTACAACGCTGCTGTAAGGCAGCGTTGTGATTGGTCAGGGGATTCTCTGAGGCTGTGTGCTTCCCGGTTCCTGCTGGAGGAGAGGTGGCGGCTGGCGACGGCAACCACCAGGTAAGTTTTCTTTTTTTTCGTTTCCTACCCCTCCCTCCACCTTTCCCTGCCTCCCCACCACCGTTTCCTACCAGCCGCCACTGGATTCCACCAGGGAATTATTTCAATAATCCATGTCAGTTAACAAACTATACCGTGTGTAAAAAGTACAGTGCGAACATGTTGCACGTTTTTTGGGGGCGTAATTATCATTATGTAGCAGACGTTTTCTTAAGGTGGGCTATAATTTATTGCATCCTTATTAGCATATGCACCAGGAATTCATATTTTCCATAAAATATCAGTATAATTCTTATTTTAAATATTGATTTCTTTAAATGCATAATTCAAGTAAAGACACTATCAGACTGTGATAATTGCCTCAACACATGGCTTTGCAGGGCAGGAGTTAACAGCAGTGAAATTCACCTTACACTGTACTGTAATGATCACATACCACACTGATGATTGGAACGGAGGGAAAAAAGACTGAGCTTACAACATTATTATAACTGAGGGAGACTGACATTTAAACCCAAACTACAAAGCAAAAACAATTAAAGAAATCAGCGCCTAATTTGTGCCGGTGCTCAGCGCCATCACTTAATTATTAATGCTGCCACTTGTTTTTAAAGTCCACCGCTTGGTGGCGCGGCCTTACTATTTTTGAACCAAAGACACGAGCACAAAATGTATTAATTCAATACACTATTCATCTACATGTCGATCCATCTACACCTCAAAGAGTTATCGTCATCATTGTTTGTCTGATGCTAATTAAAATATTTTGTGGATAGGAGTGCGAAATACAATGCAATTGTTATAAGTTATTGGCAAAAAACGTGAGGACGGGTGGAAGGCATGGCCAATATAGTCCCGTTCTATGGCACCGCAAACTGAAGCTTGAACGCAACTAGTCAACAGTCAAGCTCTCTTGTTTGCCCTTAGAAGTAAGTGAGCGCCTTTTCTCCCCAAAGATAATTCCTTCTTATAGCCACAACCGCAATACGGCAAGCACACAGAGGTTCTGAACCCAATTGTGGAGCAGTAATCAAATAAAATATGTACGTTGCACAATGCTCAAGGCTAAGACAATGCGGTACTTCAATGTCAGGAAATGATACACCACCATTACCGGAGCTGCTCCTCTCGTTTCAAAAATGACTGACAACCTGCATAAATAGCTCTAACATGGTGAGGAGTTGGAAGGTCAACATCATCATCATCATGTTAAAAACAGGCAATCATGTATGCACTAAATAGACAAAAAAAGAAAAAGAAAACGTCTAAAATGACAACTTAATTCGCACATAATTCATTATAAAAAGCGAAAAAGTTTAAAAAAGAAAATGGAAGACAATTTGAACTTTATAAAATACAATTCCTTTTGAAACCTTTCACCACATTATTCTTAGGAAATATTTATCAGATGGCTTCCTCGGCATTCCATATAAAAGGTGGAAGGTTATATTTTATGCTGTGAGCAAAATTTGATTTGGTGAGGCCAAGCTCTTTAGAAAAGACGCACATATTTATTTCTTCTCAACCTGATGCATTTTTCCTTTTTAGGTCTTGCCTACTAGACAAAGCATGTGCTGTCTGTTGCCAGACGTATTCTATGTCAGGACCAGGAGGCTCAGATTATGCTTTCCCATTCCTTTCAGCGACAGCTCCTACGCTATGGCGGAGGAGCGTCGCCCCCCCAAAAATGGCAGGAAAGAAAAAATAAAACGTCACTTGTTTAATTTCTCCTTTCCTGCCGAGTCTTGGGGGCGGGCCTGGGGGGTGACAACATTGAGGGGAGTGGTAGTGCACTTCCTTCACTACGCATGACGGTTTGACTGGCTGTCTCAGGCCGGCCAAACCGTCATGGGCAGTGAAGCTCTCTCCAACCCCAGCTGCATTGCTGGGGTTGGAGCAGCTGGGGTTGGAGAGAGAAGGCACAGACTCCCAATCTGTCCTGGAGCGCTAATCGAGCGCTCTCAGGCCAATCCTGAAGCTGCTCTCATGCGAGAGCAGCTTCAGGATTGGCCACAGGGCATGCTGGGAGCCTGTGCCTTCCTGAAGAGGAGCGGAGGAGCGTGACGCAGGACGTGGCCAGCTGAAGGAATGTTTTAAAAAAAAAAATGATTATCTTTTATTTTGTCCCCCTCCCTTTGCGACCCCTATTCCTCCCTCACCCCCCTGCCCGCCTGGCCACTCGTAGCAAACACTGGCTGCTACTGTTTGCTATATTTTTGCATAGCAGCCTTAAAACAATAATTCGTCCAAGGACTACAACTCCCAAGGGTCTTTGTGTTAAATAAACAGCCACCATAGAGTCAGTCCTATATATCCAACATCAAGGAAAAGCACTTCCTCTTTCTTCGCTGCTCAGCAGCCAGATACGTTCTTTTCCTTCATATTGGATAACTTGCTAAAATTTACAATTGTGATTACGCTGTTTGTTACTGCGGGGCTGTGCTTTTACCCCAGTCGCTTATCTGGCACTTACAGTGTATTGCCCAGTGTTACTGCTGTGGCTGAGTGCGCGTTGTTCCTAGACCCTGCGCATCGATCCGTTGTTCAGCCCACGGTGCTCGGCGTACCGGTGTATGTGCTGCGAATAGCTGGCTTCGCCACGAGGGGTGGGGGCGCAGTGTTGCGCGACTGCCTACGGCTACAGCCGGCATCGGGAGCCCGATGCGGCGTCTGGGAGTGCCTCCCTAATGTGCAGTTATCCGTTCGGCCCTGCAGGTGGCGTGGAGAGTGCGCGTCTCCTCCGAAAGGCACCCCTCCATCCTGCCACATACCAGGCATTCCTTTCCTTTGTGGTTTCTGGGAATTCCTTTCTGTGAAGTGACATGTTTCCCTTCTGTTAACGCGTGCACAGCCCGGACTCGCATCAGTTTCAGACGCGCACTTTCTGTATTCCATCAACTTAATTAGGGTCCAGTTAAGCGGTTTCACCACCCTGCACTTTCCATTCAGGGTCCGTACTACTTAGAGGGCCGGGTTTCTTCCTTCCCAGTTAATACATCAAGCATTGGCACATACAAATCTACCGGGCCGGTTGGGACACCTCAAATTTGGATTTTTCTGTGCATTCCTGCCTAGTACCTCTAAATCCTCACCTTATCATGGCAGGTGGATTTTATTACTTTTGGGAGTCCGTTGAAAAGGAGCAGGAGTTTCTCACTATCCATGAGGAGCTAGTGGATGCCACTGATGCTTCTCAATCAATCAATCAATCAATCAATCAGGCGTTTGTTGAGCGCGACTACTCACCCGTAAGGGTCTCAAGGCGCTGGGGGTGTGCAGGTTCCAGTCCATCAAGGAGGGGGTCTGTCGAAGAGTCAGGTTTTGAGGTTTCTTGCGAAGATGGGGAGCGATGTTGTCTGCCTGAGGTGGAGCGGAAGGGCGTTCCAGGCTCTGGCCGCGAGGAAGGAGAAGGAGCGGCCACCCGATCTGGTCTTTCTGGTGCGGGGGACCACGGCGTAGGATAGCTGGGCTGATCGTAGGGTCCTATGGGGTGCGTGGAATTTGAGTCGGCTGTTCAGGTATGCTGGTCCGGTGTCGTGGAGGGCCTTGTGTGCGTGGGTGAGCATCTTGAAAGTGACTCTAGCCTCGATGGGGAGCCAGTGGAGTGTGCGCAGGTGCTGGGAGATGTGGCAGTGTCTTGGCAGGTTGAGGACCAGTCTTGCGGCGGCGTTCTGGATGTTCTGTAGCTTGCGGGTGAGGTTTTTGTTTATGCTGGCATAGAGTACGTTGCCATAGTCGAGTCTGCTGGTGACCAGGGCGTGAGTGACGGTCTTTCTGTGTTCGAGGGGGATCCATTTGAAGGTCTTACGTAGGAGGCGGAGGGTGTGGAAGCAGGACGACGAGACGGAGTTGATCTGGCGGTCCATTTTGAGCTCGGAGTCCAGGATGATTCCCAGGTTGCGTGCGTGGTCTGTGGGGGTGGGCGGGCTTCCGAGGGCAGGGGGCCACCAGGTGTCGTTCCAGGCATTGTGGTTTGGGCTCATGATGAGTACTTCTGTTTGGTTGGTGTTTAGTTGTAGGCAGCTGTTTTTCATCCATTTGGCGACGGCTTCCATGCCTTCTCGAAAGTTGTGTCTGGCGGTGTTGGGTTCGTTGGACAGGGAGAGGATGAGTTGGGTGTCGTCTGCGTATGACACAATGTTGAGTCCATAGGTTCTGACGATGGGGGCGAGCGGAGCCATGTAGACGTTGAAGAGCGTAGGACTGAGGGAGGACCTCTGGGGGACTCCGCAGGTGGTTGAAGTAGGGTCCGAGAGGAAAGGGGGGAGTCTGACCTGCTGCGTTCTTCCGGACCGGAAGGAACGGATCCAGTCGAGGGCCTTGTCCTGGATCCCTGCGTCGTGGAGTCTGCATATTAGGTTGCGGTGAGAGACTGTGTCGAACGCCGCTGAGAGGTCGAGGAGGATGAGGGCTACTGTTTCTCCTTTGTCCAGTAGGGTGCGGATGTCGTCTGTTGCGGCGAGGAGGGCGGTTTCCGTACTGTGGTTTTTTCTGAAGCCGGATTGGGAGGAGTCAAGGATGTTGTGCTCTTCGATTAATGTGGCGAGTTGGCTGTTGATGGCTTTCTTGATGACTTTCGCTGGGAACGGGAGCAGGGAGATGGGTCTGTAGTTTTTGAGGTCGGTGGGGTCCGCCGAGGGTTTCTTCTGGAGGGGGTTGACCTCGGTGTGTTTCCAGTCGTCAGGGAACGAGGCGGTCGCCAGGGAGCGGTTGATGGTGTCGGCGGCTGTTAAAGATGTGGTGGGGGCAGGGGTCCGTGGGGGCCCCGGAGTGTATAGACTTCATTGTCTTCAGTGTGTCTTTGGTGGTGAGGGCTGTCCAGTTGTCAATCGCTGGCTTCAGGGTGTCGGGGGTGGTTGGTGAGGGTTCAGTGTGTTGGTTGTCTTCGTCGAAGTTGTCGTAGATGCTCTTAATTTTGTGGTGGAAAAAGGTGCTGAGTTTGTCGCAGAGTTCTTGTGAGGGAGGGATGTCAGTAGACTCGCTGGTGGGTTGGGCGAACTCCGTGATGTTGAAGAGTTCTTTGATGTTGTGCGCGTGTGTGGAGATTCTGTCTTCAATCGCTTTTTTCCTCGTTTTTCTGATGAGTTGGTGGTGGGCGTAGGTGGAGGCTCTGAAGTTGTTGTGGGCTTCTGTGGATTTGGTGTTCCTCCAGGCCTTTTCGAGGCGGCGGCAAGTGCGTCTGAACTCTCGAAGTTCGGTGGTAAACCATCTGGCTTTCTTGGCGTGGGTGTTGTTTTTCTTGAGGGGGGCTACGGTGTTGGCGCTGTCAAAGATCCATCTGTGCAGGGTTCGGGCTGCGGTGTTGGGGTCGTTTTCCGCGATGGTTGGGGTGGAGTTGCTGAGTGAGGAGGTGAGCTGGTCGTCAGTGATTCTGGCCCAGTTTCTTCGTGGGAGCAGGTGCTGGTGTCTGTGGATGGTGGGTGTTCTGAAGGTGAAGTGGATGCATCGATGGTCAGTCCATGGGAGTTCGGTGGTGTGGCTGAAGGTGATGGAGTTTCCTGTTGTGAAGAGGGGGTCGAGGGTGTGTCCTGCTGAGTGCGTGGGTTCGGTCACGATCTGGCGGAGCCCAATATTGTGGAGGGTGTCCAAGAGGGATGTGGTGTTCGGGTCCAGTTGGTTGTCGAGGTGGAAGTTGAGGTCTCCCAGCAGTGTGTAGTTGGTGGATGCGATGGCATGCGGGGAGATGATGTCCGTGATGGAGTTGGCGAAAGGTCCGCGGGGTCCAGGAGCGAGCAGTGTCCTCAGCCTTGCAACCTCTGAGTCAGCGAATTATCGAGTTGATGGTACGACGCACTCGTTTACCCCCGACAGGGGAAGACTTGAGGCGGGAGCCTCCTTTAGATTCCAGGATAGTCACTTAGGGTAAAGGCAAGGCCAAGCCTAAAACCACCAGGCATCAGACTGCTACCCCGATGGATGCCTTTAAAAGGCTCCGCCAGGTTTTCCTAAAGAGGCGCCTGGATACTCAGGACCTTCAAGATAATTCCCAGCCTGGTGGTACCCCCGAAGAAGATTCCTGCTCCCATCAGGGGACAGACGATAATATCGGAGGAAGGCACAGATAACCCAGATGGGGACTCGGACGACGAGCCAGGTCCGAGCAGACCCTGCCAACCGGCCGGTGGCGCCAAGAAACCCAAGCTGGAGGAAAAGGGCGATAAGGACTCCGCGGGGATGTCGGGATTCCTGAACCCAGAAGATACTTCTCACCCCTGCTCGGTGGACTGAGTCCCTGCGTCCAACATGGTGCGATATGTGGCCAGCCTCATTCAAAAACCAATGGTCAAGGAGGTCAGGGGTCGTCGGAGGGCCGAGTGCCCCAGACTTTCCTTAACTAACAAAGTGGCTCATACCACAGACATCGATGCCAAGATGGCAACTTTTATCACAAAATGTGTTAAAGACCCTAAGAAGGGTATGGACTGCTCCTGGTAATCCTGCCAGGACAAGGGTCCTGGATGTTCTGGGACCTCTGACCAAGATGCTGGATATGGCCGAGGATGCCAAGGTGTCGGGTCATATGGTCGTTCCCACAATCCTGTTGGGTTGGCCTCAACGGGTCCTATGTTTCTTAGGCAATGCCAATTCTGCCTTATCAACGGAGCGCAGACGCTCTTTGTTAATTAAGATTGAAACCAGATTGGGTGAATTAGCCACCACAGAAGCCCCGGCCCGGTAGCCAATGGAGGTCTCTTCGGAGAACTCTTTATCAAATAACTCACGCTTCGTTCACACCTTCTCATCACTGGACAAAGCCCAGCAAGCAATCAAGAAGGTGTTTAATCAACACATTTTTGGAGGGGCCGGAAGAGGTAGCGGGCGCTCCTCCGGCGGGCCTACTCTTCCAACCCCCAGAAATTCCTGACATGACGTTCCATCCAGTGGCAAGACCACAAGAAATTCAAGGGGTTCTACCTGGTGCTTCACCAAGGTGCTGCAACCGGCCATGGAATTTTGTCTAAAAGTGTACCTAGACAACTTTCTCCTGATGCATCAAGAAAAATCTACGCTAATCTCACAGCTTCAGTTGACTCAAAATTTGTTACAGGATCTAGGGTTCATAGTGAACGCTCAAAAGTCAGAGGTTATTCCAGCTCAGCAAATGATCTTCTTGGGATTCAAAATCAACACGGTGCAACAATTCCTCCGTCTACCCCAGAGGAAGATATTACTGACTCTCAGGGAATTGCGCAGAACTTTGGCCAAAGAGACCATTGCCCTTTGGCATCTGGCCAGGGTTGTAGGCCTAATAAGTTCATCAATCCAAGCGATCTTCCCGGAGCCATTGCACTACTGGGCCCTGCAACGCCTGAAGGCGCAGCACCTCTGGAGAGGTCTATCTTATGCGCAGGATGTCTCTGTCAACAGAAGCCCAGACGGAACGGTAGTGGCTAGATCACATGCAGGCCTGGAATGGCAGAGCCATCTTGGGGTCAGCCCCGGATTTGGTCATCGAGTCCGATGCTAGTCGGCAAGGATGGGGGCCACGCTGTGGTGATATTACCACAGGAGGACAGTGGTCTATGTGCAAGGAAGCTCTACACATCATTTGCCTTGAACTTCTTGCAGGTTCCTTTGCGAAGAGGAGTCTAGTGGCCAACAAGGTCTCTTGTGCGATTCTGGTGAAGGACAACATCTCAGCAGTACGGTACATAAACCGTTTAGGGGCACCAAATCCAAGGTACTGGTGGATTTGGCCAGGGAATTCTGGAATTACTGTCTGGAACACAAGCTGTTGGTGACGGCAGCCCCTACCGGGAAGACTCAACCAATCGGCGGATCATCACTCCAGGCACCTAAGGGATTACAGTGCATGGAAGCTGGATCCTTCTCTGTTCTAGAGGATCATGGATCTGTGGGGTCCTTGTCAGGTGGATCTTTTTGCCTCGAGGCTCAAACACCAACTTCCCTGGTTTTTCAGTTGGCGGATGGACCCTCTGAGGGAAGCAACAGATGCTTTTCTCCAAGATCAGTTTCAGGGGTATGCGTTTCCTCCATTTTCAATGATAGCCAGACTCACGTCAATGGTCAGGCGTCAGAAGGTGGAGGTGATCTTTGTGACACCGCACTGGAGGTCGCAAGTGTGGTATCCAGTTCTTCTGGAGCCTTCTATGGATTTTCCAATCCAACTACCCCCAACTCCTCAACTTCTGACGGACCCTCAAGGCAACTTGTACCAGTTGGTGCAGGAGGGGACTCTTCAGCTGGTGAGCTGGAGGATTACAGGGGATGTTGGGAAGTTCCAGGGCCTTTCGACGCAAGCTTCTTCCCTCATCAGAAGAGCTTGGCCAGACTCAACCGTCAAGAGCTATGGTTCGGCATGGCGGAGAAGGTCACGTTGGTGTATACGAAGGGATCTTAATCCCATGTGGGCAGATGTAGTACACATTGTCAATTTTCTTTTGGAATTGGTGGATATGGGATTGGCCTACTGCACTATCAATGCATGCTGTTCGGCGATTTCAGCAGGTTATGTGCCTGTGCATGACGTTCCTGTGGGGGAACATCCTTTGGTCTGTCGTCTTCTCAGGGGTATTCGGTTATCCTTTTCACCAGAGCTGAAATATTCCTCTCTTTGGGATGTTACGGTTGTGCTTAGAATGCTGCGTTCATGGCAGGATAACCAATACCTGTCGCGGAAGGAACTTACAGATCAGCTAGCAATGCTGTTGTGCCTAATTTCCTGTAAAAGAATGTCTGACGTTGGTGCCCCCGATATTATGGCGAGCATGTTTACTTCAGAGTGTCATTTACTATTTCGGGTCGTATGAAAACTAACACTAGGGTGGTTCATTACCCTGCTTTTCCCGGTCATCAAGGTTGTGTGTGGTCCGTGGTCTGAGGGAATACGAATCCATGACCGAAGAATACAGGCCACCAGGGGTAGTGCAGTTATTTATTTCCCTCAAGAAGCCTTTCAAGTCAGTCTCTTCAACAACTATCGCCCGATGGGTGAGATGGGTCCTTAAGGAGGTAGGGTTTGGCAAGAACTCCTTTGGAGCACACTCTACTAGGGGTGCTATGGCCTCCAAGGTGATTACATTAGGAGGCCGCCTGGAGGATAACCTCAGAGCGGCAGATTGGTCTTCAGAGTCAATCTTCAAGACCTTTTATTTCAAACCAATTACTGGCATGGCTTCACTGGTGGTTAACCGTTTTTTTATACTAGCATAATCTGAGCCTCCAGGTCCTGAAACCCCACCCACACACAACCCCCAAGCTACTCGTTCCCTGGAGAGGAAAAGGCAGGCCTTGCCAAGAAGATAAACCGACCTCAAACCCCGTGGGCAAGCACATCCATACCAAAGCCACAAAGTGAGGGCTACCAGTAACTGCAAGCCCGCGGACAAGTGCGGTGAGACGACAACAAGCGAGGTGTCACCGCAAATCCAGTTGAAACTACACACCCTGCGGCAAGGAGCTCACAACGAGGGACAAACAAGTGGTGCTCACGCTCGTCCACACTGTTAACCACCTGCCACAGCTGACGCGCAGCAATCCCGCAGATCGGTGCGCCGCGGCCAAGGCATTGCGTCCCGCGAGGGACACACGGCTACCACGTTTCTCCAACGAATGCCGACAGCGCAACAGCTAGTAATGGGCTGCCTGCGCACAAACACGCAACAACCCAATGCACGCAATGGCAACTCAGAGCTGGCACCCGCGGAAGGCGGGAACACAGACGCACCACACACAGCACTCGCCGCCAAGCTGGACTCAGTGCTGGCGGCGGTGGAGAAGATAGGAGCTACCCTGGACCAAACTCAATCCTCACTGGAGTCCAAGATTGGCAAAGTCACCTTCGACTTCACCCTACTATGAGCCGATCATCACAAATTCGGGGAAAGAGAGCTTCTGCAAGAGCAATCACTCGCGGAGCTGAACCCCATCACACAAAGCCACACCGCAGCCCTGCAGGACCTCATAGACCGCGTGCATGCACTCGAGGACAAAGTAGAATACGCAGAAGGGCGTTCACGCCGTAACAATATCCGCGTGGTGGGCCTTCCGGAGGGGGAAGAAGGACGCAATCCAGAGGAATATACAGAGCGCTGGCTCAGAGAGCTACTACCTACTGGAGTGCTATCGCCCCAATTCGTGGTCGATAGGGCCCACCGAGTGCCAGCACAGAAACTTCCCCCGGGCGACCGCCCGCGCCCATTCCTATTCAAAGTCCTCAACTACAGAGACAGGGATGTGATCCTGCGTGAAACCTGAAAGCTGACGGGCATCAAAATATGCAACAGCCAGATCATGGTATTCCCGGACTATACAGCACAAGTACAGCGGCACAGAGGCGCATATGCTGCAGTGAAACGTCAACTCCGCGAGCTCGACCTCAGTTACTCTCTATTATTCCCCGCCAGGCTGCGAGTGGTCACAAAAGGTGTGGTGCGCTTCTTTGACTCGCCCCCAGAAGTCTGGGACTGGCTGGAGGAATCGGAGCTATGGACAGGGAATAGACCATGCATGGAAGACGCACCAAGGAAACCTGGTAGAAGACGACGCCAGCGCGGCGGACGCAGACGGTTCCATGTACACACGGCCACAACTTCCACAGCTCCCGACCCCGAACAGAGATGAATGGAGAGGCAGGAGGCGATACAAGTAGCTACAACACTCAGAACTGCAACACAACCCTGACCGGAACTTAAGCCCTGCCAGATCCACGGCCACCGGCGACTCCACGCCCTCCAGGCTCGACGACCCCAAAGATTACCAGCTGCCAGATGTTACGCCGCAGACGGCAGATGGCATCATATGACTATGAACCCGCTGAACTGTATAGAAACAAGTACACACAAGTAACTGCCTGCCAAACTGTCTTATCATAACTAATCAATGGTTTGCATGTCTATTACAAAGCAGCGCCGCCCCACACACGGTCACGAGCAGCACTTACATGGTGCCGCGATCGAAGGCGCACGCAACACGCACACACTCTCCACACAATGGATTGGCTGGGAAGACATACAGCCGGATCACAACACTGAGGGACCAAACAACCCTACCTAGTCACATGCCACACATACTCATACTAAACGTCACACTGACACATTCGTTACCATAGTTGGGCACCCCAGTTTGGACGAGCTTCCTATTGGAACTCGCCCTTGACAGTTATGCACAGTTTTGTTCACACTTGTGCCTTGTTCTTAACATTATCTTGGAGCACACCCACGCACACCACGATCTACCACACCTCACTCGCCCTAAGTCGCCCTGGCCAACACTGACTGGGCATGGCACAAGTTAACCTAGTTATGTGGAACGTATGCGGCATGCACACGCCAGCGCGCAGATACTCAATCTACGCTTACTTGCAGCGCAGGTCTACTGGCATCGGGTTACTTCAAGAAACGCATATGTCCCAAACAGAGCTAGAGCGCTTGCGTTGGAGATGGTGAGGCCAAGTCTATGGCACGACCTACTCGGCCCACGCACGAGGTGTCCTTATCTGGGTAAGAGCTGGTATCCCATTTATAAGTGAAGAAGTACTGATTGATCACGAAGGCAGATACGCATTGGTGAGAGGGCGACTCAATGGCCAAATGATGCTGATCGGTTCCATCTATGCCCCAAACGTACACCAACTCTCTTTCTTAGATAGCCTAACCAGAGTATTAGCTAAATGGAACAGCACTTCATGGCTCCTTGGAGGGGACTTCAATGCGTGGACTTAGACAGGTCGTTCCCGCCCCTGACTAGGACCACAGTAGCATCCAATGCGCAGGCCCTCGCGGACTGGCTCGCTCACTGGGCACTGCTAGACATATGGTGCACCCTCAACCCCGACACACGGGTTTACTCGTACTACTCCGCGGTACATGGACTCCATGTGCGCCTGGACAGAATGGTGAGCTCTCCCGCTCTATTCCCCCTAGTTCGACAGACAGAATACCTTGGCCGGACACAGTCCGATCACAACCCCCAAACGCTGAAACTCGCTTTGGAGACTGAGCGCCCCTGGCCCCCACATGGCGACTCCAAACCGCAGCACTGGAAGACCCTGCGTTCCGCTCAACTCTAGGAATGGCGATCCTCGAATATTTCGAGATCAACGAAGGCACAGTAGGAGACACGTTAGTGGAATAGGAAGCATTTAAGGTAGCAACGAGGGGACACTGCTTGGGAGCCACCTGGAACATACGCAGACAACTGTCTGCTTCCCTTAGCAAAATAGAAACACAGCTCCTGCGACACGAGTTAGACGGGGAGGGCGGGGGAATAGGTGCACATTGCCTAGAGACACTGCGCACAGAACACACCGAACTGATAGAGCACCTCCGCTGTCACAACTACACCGCTCATACGGCCTGTATAGGCACACTGCGCACCGATACAGGACACTTTTTATACACATAACGCGACACCCACCCAGCCATGACACAGCACTACACCCGGCTGTATCAATCCCAAGGCCACTGTGATACACAATGCCTCACACCTTTTCCAGACCGTATACAGCTACCTGAGACGACGTCAGCACATAACGAGATACTGAACGAACCGATCTCGCTGGAGGAGATCAAGGAGTCAATATCGTCCCTGGCCACGGGGAAGACCCCGGACCCGACGGGCTTCCGGCGGAGTACTGCAAGGCATACCAGGTGTCGCTAGCACAACGGTTACATGCCCTCTATGAAGCCGCCATAGAGACGAGGCAACTCCCTCCCTCTCTGCGCGAGGCACATCTAGTGTCCCTACTCAAACCCGATAGGGACCCCGCAGACATGAGCTCTTATAGGCCCCTCGCCCTACTCAACACAGACTACAAGATATTAGAGAAAGTCCTGGCAGACAGACTTGCGCAGGCGGTCCCCAAGTTGGTCCACGCAGACCAAAATGGCTTTGTACCATCCCGTAGCACCTCACTCAACCTGCGCCGCTTCTTTCGGGTTGCAGCTTATTCCACATGCGCATGGCCAAGAGCGGGCTGCCTCATACTCGATCAGGCCTTTGACACCCTGGAGTGGGACTATATGTTCACAACTCTCGAAAAATATAAGCTAGGCCCCACTTTCCTAAATCTGGCCCGTCTACTCTACACAGAACCGGTTGTAAGAGTCAAAATGGGGCCATACGTATCGGACACTGTCCCAGTGCGGTGAGGGATGCGGCAGGGCTGCCCACTGTCTCCCCTCCTCTTCGCGTTGGCGCTCCAACCTCTTGCGGAGACGTTAAGGACGCAATTAAACGATGGCATCCCTCTAGGCAATGACACGCACAAGGTATCGTTGTATACGGACAACCTCTTAGTCTACCTGAGGGACATCAACGACGTGCCTAGACAACTGACCCAGATCCTACGGGACTTTGCGGCCATATCAGGGCTGAACGTGAACGTTGACAAACCTAAATTATATGCCTTCGGAGGAGGAAACCGTGTTCCGAGCCTTGTGCTTTGCGGAGGAAGGGTGCAGCGGAGCACAGACACAATCCGTTACTTAGGCATACAAATATATCGGCAGCTGCCGGACCTGTTCGATGGTGGTCATTACCGCCCTGCCTAGGTTGCCAAGTCCCAGATGCAATTCTGGAGCACACTCTCACTTGCCGTAACAGTAGCACTCGTAAAAATGGTGGCCCTGCTGAGATTTTTACTATTTTGCTAACCTGCCCATATACGTGCCTCCTCCCTTCTTTGCCACTCTGGAGAAGATGGCCAGAGACTTTATATGTGGTACCGGCCAACAGAGTGGCAATGAAGAAACTGTATTTGACCAGGGAGGCTTAGCGGCCCGTGCGTCATACACTACTACCTGGCAGCCCAACTGCAGTGGATAGCCAGATGGATGGCAGACCGACAACGAGACGACACGGCGACCACGCACCCACCGCACACACTACCCCAGCTTTTCAGGCTCTTCCAAGCTGGCGCAAAAGCAAAACCCCCAGAACCCCTGATGCTCAACGTGGCATACAGATGCTACCGCAGGAGCATCTACATAACCTAACACCCTACACCCTGCGCTCCCTTTGGAAGGTACCCTCAGAGGTCAATCTGCACTTACAGCCACCGAATTACAGAACTGGCACGAGGCAGGCATACAGTCCCTTGGAGACCTATATCGCGACGGGTCACTCGTTCCCTACGTGGCAATAGAAAATGAGGGGCTCCCCCAGGCCAATTCCTTCTACACCGCTCACTAGTAACTGCACTCACAGTGAAGTGGGGCGATATTACCACTGTGCCACAAACGCACCTCACAATGCAATATATACATGTCATGGGACAGGGCAGACACCTCATGCGGTGGTTCACGGCCTCATTCAGGCAGCATGCAGCAATCAGCCTGGACCTCCTCCGGCTCAAATGGGAGCACGATCTGGGTCGTGAACTCTCGGACGCAGATTGGGCGAAGCTGCTGGCCAGTCCAGTGAACATTCCCAGAAACACGAGATTCAGGCAAATACAATATTATATTACCCAGAGAGCGTATTTCACACCTGCCAAAATCAACAGATATTTCAACTGCGCCGACTCCGCCTGCCCCAGATGCGCCACCCTCGATGCCAACCTCATACACATGCTATGGAGCTGCACCAGACTCCGCGCATACTGGAGGGAAGTAGCGGATACACTCCACACCTGCACTGAACGAGATATACCCTTCGACTGGCCGACATACCTGCTACACAAATTCCGCAGAACCCGTAGTACCAAGGTAACCTCCAGGTTCCTAGACCTAGGCATAGTGGCAGCCAAGAGACTAATCACCAAAAGGTGGAAGGCACCCGACCCCTCACGCGTACAGGCGTGGAGACACTCTGTGCTCGCATGAGCCAAAGCGGAAAGCATAGCAATCCGGCGCGAAGAAATCATGGGCCTAAGAAAAGTCTCGATCTCTGCAAACTGGGACGCAATTCTGACGGCACTGCAACAGGGCGTAGATGCACCAGATTCGACCCCACAAGTGACCAACTCGGCAGAATGACATTGCGCATACGAGCCGTACTTCCACTCTAACCCGAGGCACTCAGCCTGAGACCATGCGATACATAGTCACACTCAAACACGCGATCTCGCAAAGGGCCACACGACAGGGCAGCAGGCGTGGGTAGAATAAGTGAGGCCCGCACAGGAAGGTGGATGGGATTCTCCAACTTAGCTCCTAGTTTTATGTTCTCTTTCCCAAGTTGTCAGCTGTGCCACTCAACCATTGTCACTTAAGCACTACCAGTTGCTACATGTTACTCATCAAGCAATAACAGCGCACGGTAGTCCAGTGATTTCTCATGCATGATCAAATAGATATAGCGATTTGCATCATGTCAAGCTCCTAAATACCACCGCTCAGTAACACCTACTGCATAAGTAACTGACACTGTAATTACTAAAAAGCACATATGATGTAACAATATTGTTGCCATTGCATACTAATGTATTTTTACAAACGTTCCTGTAGCATTGGCTACCAATAATCGACGTGCTGTTAGATGGCCGGAAGTTATGGCTAACCCGGATGTTTATTCAAAAGTTTATAAACCGTTTATTACCTCTTTTGACCCCTACGAGGGGATAGATTCAGCAGGAATACCTATTTTATCAGTCCATATGCAGTTGTTCGATGGTCTTCAAAAGATATTCTATAGAGAGGTGACTACCACGAAGTCGGCACACTTTAAGTATCACGACTGGTTTAATCCTGCATGTAAAATAGCGAAGAATTTATTAAAAATAGCTATTGATGAGGGTGACAGAGGTAAAATTCGTACCGCTAGAGGTTTTTATAAAACACAGCTTAGAAAGGCTAGAAGAGTTTTGGAAGACAAGTATTGGCAGGATCTACTTGCAGCCACTAAAACCAAGGACAGTAGATCGTTTTGGAAATTGGTCGCCCAGAGACACTCCGAAGGAGTAAAGTACCCAAGTTTTAATATACCACCTGACAACTGGGTAGCTCATTTTTCATCATTGTATTCGCTAAGGAAGTTGGATGATATTAACAATGGTACTAATATAGTGGAGAACGCTATCTCGCCACACATAGCGCAAGAACATTATAGTAACCCTGTCAAATTCAGTCTTGAAGAGACAATCTGTGCAATTCAGTCTCTTAAAATGGCCAAAGCACCGGGACCTGACAAAATCCCGGGTGATCTTTTTAAGTCAGAGCCGTTAATCTGGTCAAGCTATTTTAATCTTCTATCGAATGCTATCTCCGCCGGGGAAGCGATCCCTGATTCATGGAGGGGGCTGAGATAATAACTATTTTTAAAAAGGGTGATGCTAATAACCCAGCTAATTATAGGCCAATTAGTTTGTTAGATAACGCACAAAAAGTTTTTAGTCGCCAAATCCTGAACAAATTAATTGAATGGATGGAAGAAAAAGAAATACTTTCCCCTTCCAAGCAGGTTTTAGAAGTAAAATTAGTACTGTTGATCAGATTTTTAGATTTACATTATTGTACTGGAAGACTGTGCTTTTACGTAAGGGTGTGCTGTATTTGGCTTTTATTGATCTTAGAGCTGCCTTTGATCTTATTCCCGATCGAATTTGTGGCAGGTTCTTACTAATATGGGTGTTCCCAGCAATCTTGTATATTTATTGAGTAAATTACACGAAAACAACTATGCTCAAGTACGCTGGGGACCAAATGGAGAACTAACCGATTGTATTCCTATCGAACGGGGGGTTAGGCAAGGCTGTGTCCTTGCCCCCACTTTATTTTCCCTTTATTTAAATGATGTGGTTAATGTCTTGGAAAACTGTGTAAATGATTCTCCTATGTTAAACGGCAGGAAGATACCAATATTGCTCTTTGCGGATGACTCCCTACTTATCTCAAAGTCCCCTATGGGTCTCCAGATCCTGGTTAATAAATTTTTAGGGTTCTGTAATGAGAGGGGACTTGAGCTTAATGTTAATAAAACAAAATGTATGATTCTAGGCAAGGGGGTCAAGAAAGGTAATCCGACTATTCGGGTTGGAAAAGACGTCCTTGAGAGGGTTGAAAACTTTGATTATTTGGGAGTACGATTTATGGATAATTTTAAGTGGTTAGATCAGATCATGAAAAGTAAATTTCTTATTGAGCACAGGTCAAATGCCATTCTGAGAACACAAAAGAGAACGGTATCTCACGTGGTAGCCCCGGTTATGGAGATTTACCGCGCAAAGGCGCAAGGGGCTGCTCTTTATGGAGCTGAAGTGTGGGGCCATGTTGATGCTAAGCCTCTTGCACTGGTAGAAAACAGTTTTGTTAGGAAAATGCTATGTCTACCCCAGAGCACACCTCTTATTCCATTGTATTTAGATCTAGGATTAAAAAGAATATCAGACTTAGTGGCTTTGAAAGTCTTGATCTACTGGGTTCGTCTTTGGTGTACACCGGAGCTAGTTGATTACAGACAATCCCTGACCGATGTTTTAAATATACCAGGTGCTCGATCGCTCCCATGGTTTAAACACGTGTTTTCGTGGGTGAGAATATTAGGTCTCCGTAGATTTTGGGATGACCCTACTAAACTAACGAAAGACGATCAGCATCTTCTTAAAACTACTTATTGGAATTTTATCAATGAATGTGTACTAAGGAAAAATTATGTAGGATCTCTGACCAACAGTTTTTTTGATTTTAAATCTACTCCATTATTGGAAGATTATATGGATTTTATACCTTTTGCTTTCCCTAAAAGCCTTTTTATACGGTTTCGCTTGGGGACCTTGCCTATAAGATCATTCACACATAAATGGAATCCTGCACAGTCAGAATTGACTTGCCTAATGTGTAAACAATGTGATGAAAATTAATCACATTTGCTATTTTTTTGTCCAGAGTATTTGTACCCTCGTAGGAGGTGGATTATTCCGATTTGCCGGGAAATGGGACTTGTACATTATCAAATAGCATTACGGATTCTAAAAACTAATCTCTCCCCTAGAATAGTTGTAGCTGTTAGCAAATTTTTAGAGGCAGTCTGGTATAAGCGTAATGCAATTTTAAAGATTAGATCAGTGTAAGGATTAAGGATGTATTTTATTGCTTACTTTTATTGATGAATTGTCTTATTCTGTATTGTTCTGTTAGGTGTAACTTTTAGGTACTGTCTGTTGTTGGATCATATGTACAGTGCTAATGAAATCATTGTCTTTTAACAACTATGATATTATTGCTGCTGTTATTGTACCCAATTCTGAAGCACTATGCACTTTAATTATGGACCTATTGCTGCTATTATTGTATTTACAATTGTAACGTAATTTGAGGCACTATGCACTTTAAATATGGACATACTGCTGCTACAATATTGTTATTGTACATATATTTGCTGTGTCATTGGTCATTTGATGTATAGGATGTTGGTTGATACTTTGATGGTTGCAATAACCGAATAAAGTTATATACTACTACTACTAATGTATGATGTGCCAACCGCTGTTAAAAATGGAAAAATCAATAAAATATATATATAAAAAAATAAAATAAATAAAACATGTCAACCAATTGACCACTCTCACACTTCACCTTGAGCTGCAGCAGGTTTAATTTCCCTAGCTAGCCACGACTAACCTAGTCCATTTTAATCATAGCATCAGCGTCCAGCGAATAAAGTTATTTTGGACTCTCATAGCTATTTTTAGACACACTCACTCCCACTCTACTCCTCTCGCACACACTCCCACACCCCATCATCCAGGGCCCTTCGGCAAACTACAGTGAAGACCTCCGGCAAAGAGCCCCCCTGCGGGGCCCGTTGGGCATTGCAGCGCCAGCCCAACGAGGAGCTGCCCTATAATGAAGCATGACACCTCTCGGGGTGTGTGAGGGCCCTTGCTCCTTATAGAAGCTCTCCCCTCCCCGCCTTCTTTCCTTTACCTGGAGTATCCTGTCCTGCCCCTTCCTTCTCCCTGCGTAACCTCTTGGTCCTCCTCCATAGGAACTGCATACCCTGTTCTGACCTCTACGCCTTCGGGAATGTATGCTGGACCTTCTAAACGCCCGTCCCTCCTTGTGAGAACTTACTTAACAGTCTGTGTACCGTGGGACCTGTGAATAGGAGCCGCCCATTGGGCACCCATTGATCTACAAAATAACCATCTGAGATCCCCTCCACTGAGACACTCCTTTCTCTCCCCCCACTTCTTCTCCCCCCCCTTCACCAACCCCCCCCGAACATTTCATTCAACATTCCCACTCCTCGCCTCCTTCTCCCGTCCCCCTTCCCTGAGGTCACTCACCACTACCATGGAATTCCACCAGGGTCTCTCCTTTGACGTCGACATGGTTCCTCAGATTCTCAGAGCACCACCACTACTTGGAGCAGAGGGCTCTACCTCGGGCAACACCCAGACTGAGGATTGGAGCACAATGACCACAATGAAATGACTCTACATAAAGATTACATTACACGGTCTCCTTATGACAGAATATCTGCGAGCTAACATCGCCCAAGGGGGCCTAATCGTGAGGAACATGCCACGCATCTTCCTAGAGGATATGGTCTTCAGGAGGGAATGGTCCCTGGTAGCATAGAAATGCACCAGGGATTGGCTCATCCTTATCATCAATACTGCCAAACGATTGGTTGATGACCTCCTCATTAAGATCACTATGGCGGAGAACACCCTAAAACTACGATCCAGATCCCTGCATACAAGAACAAACTATCAGAAATAAACACGGAAATCAACGAGAACAGAGATTATCTACTCAAACAGAAGATCAACAAACTACAAAAAGATATCAAAAAGTTCGACAAGAGAACTAGTCTATCCCTACTTAAAGGAGGACTACACGGGTACTAGCGATGGGTCATCTGACGAGAGTAGTACAGCAAGGATGTGATACTCCTCAACCAGCAGCAACTCCAGCTCCGGGAGCAGGGGTTACGACAACCACAGAAATGCACAACCTCCACCATTGGTGGGCTACGGTGGACCACCTTACCAAGGTGCCCCGCATGGATGGCACTCCTACCAGATGTATCCACCAGGACCTCCACATGTCTTCCCCCAACCCTAATTTCCCCCTCCTTTTTTAGGCAGAGGTTGGGGCAGAGGGAGAGGAAGAAGAAGAGGCGCACAACAGAAGCATGTACAGTGGGAAACTCCAGAGACGAAGCTCTCCAGACAAACCAGGAGGCAGACGACCGGCAAGAAAAACTGATAGTCAACCTATCTACCAGAGTCCTCACTGAGATGGACCCCACTCCTAAGGAAGACAACTTCAGCACTACACAGGAACTACATCGGTTCTTTAGAAAAATACGGCTACATGCCTTTTTTCTGGATAAACCACCTACGGACGTCACAGACTCGGGCCTGCACAACCCCCCCACCTTCACTCCTACGATGGGGACGGTTCCGCCCGAGGTCCTTACCTTCGAACAGGCAGTCCTTAAAGATGTGGCACGATGCCCTGCAAGAATGCCTTCTCCAACATGTCCAAGGCTGAAACAGAAGCGATGCGCACCCTGGGCAATGATGAATCGATAACCATAAAATCGGCCGATAAAGGCGGTGCCATTGTCATCCTTAACACCACTGACTACAACATGGAATGTGAACGACCGCTATCCAACCATGACTACTACACTCCCATCAGAGAAAACACAACAGGACGCCTCAAAAAACACATTACTTCCATCGTTCTTGCAGCAGAAACACAAGGGTGGATAAGTAAAAAAGAATCCTCTTTCTTGATCAATGACAACCCCAGGACAACGTACTTTTATACCCTCCCCAAGATCCACAAAGCTACTAGACCACCACCAGGGAGACCGATAGAGTCCAGGATTGGGTCCATCCTTGAACCCCTGCCACAGTTTTGTGACAACTTCCTGCAACCTTTGGTTGCCAAAACCCCATCTTTTCTTAAAGACACGACTGCAGCCTGAAACTGCTTGAGAACCTGGGGCATGACACCCATATGGACATTCTAGTCACGCTTGATGTAGAAGCCCTGTACACCAACATACCCCAGGATGCCACCCTGGAGGTAATAGAAACAAGTCTCAGGGCTGAACCTTGGTCCTCAGCCACCCCGATAACCTTCATCATGGAATGTGTCACACTAGCCCTCAAAGAGAACGATTTCCAATTCAAGGACAAACTGTACCACCAGACCCAGAGCACCACGATGGGCAGCACCTTCGCTCCCCTCTTGGCCTGTCTGTACATGGTCGACTTCGAGCGGAGACGCATCCAGAACAGTGACAACCCCTACCAGACTAACATTGTGATCTGGCGTAGATACATCAATGGCATCCTCATCCTTTGGCAGGGCTCATACGCAGCATGCGTTGAGTTCTGCGAATGGATGAATACCCTCAATCGCTTTCTCAGATTCAGCAGCAATCTGTCCACGTCAGAATGACCCTTTCTCGACTTGCTAATCACCCTCCACGAGGGTAAAACATTGACCAAAACATACACGAAACCCACTGACAGTAACAGTTTACTCAGGTACGACAGTCACCACCCAAAACACCTGCGGGACAACCTCCCATTCGGTCAGTTTTTACGACTCAGCTGTAATTGTAGTACCATCAATGACTACAAAGATCAGGCCCAAGCTCTAAAAACAGACTTACTAGACAGACACTACCCCCAAGCCGTGGTACAAAAAGCTTACAAAAGAACACACAACAACAACAACAGGGAAGGCCTCCTGGAACACCATGAGCGAGCCCCCTGTGACACCATCACCTGTGTCAAATCTTTCACCCCCCCATCTAATATGATGGAGAAAATTATCAAAAAACATTGGCCCATTCTCCACACCGGGAAGATGTCACCAGCTAAATCACACTTTTCCTTCAGACTTACAGCTAATATTAGGGACAACATTGTCCATACTAGACCAAGCCAACTCCAACTGTGGGGGCTACCCCCGATCATGGGTCACTACCCTTGTGGGTCGTGTAGTGTGTGCCCCCTCACACGCCCCTCCAAGGAAATCATACTGAGCCCCTCAGACACTTGGACCCAAAAGCACCACACCAACTGCAATACCCGCAACTGTGTCTACCTTATCACTTGCCCATGTCAGAAAAGATATGTGGGGATGACCACCAGGGCGGCCAAGATAAGGATCACTGAACACCGAAGCAACATCAGGTGCGGTAGGTCCACATCAAAAATGCTCTCCCATATTATAGAGATGCACCACACTTTTGATGATATACACTGGACCATACTGGAGTCCCACCCCAACATTAGACATCAAATTCTTTTCAGTAAAGAACAACGTTGGGTTTTCAGACTTGCCACACACATCACAGGGCTCAATGACAATATTCCTTGGTCCGTGGTAGGACATTGATCATCTAGATACCCTGACATTTAGAATCCTGGTTTCCTTGAGACTTCTTGCCCTACGGTTGGGATTGACACATGTAGCTATATATTGACCGCTATAGTCTAGTCAATATGAGCCACCTTCATACATCAGGACATACCCAGCTCATTTAGCTTACCACATTCCACTTGTCCGGCCGGTCACTTGGTGTTATCCTGGATTTTTCCACCCCACACTTGTTCACCATATACTCCCTTTGTATACTCCTACTCTCCACCATGACACCGGGTGTGAGTCGTGTCCTATGGAGCATATCACGGACATCCCCAGTCATGCCTGCCATGCACCAGACCTTTACTGCCCATATGAGGATTGCCACACATCCCACAACCCCGCCGGCCGGCCTCACCAGCTACCTTGAACACTCTCCCTGTTAGGTACCCGAGTGATGGTTGCGCCACGGCTCCTCATGGGAACACCTGCTTCTTGGCCCAATACCATTAAGGACTAGCGTCCTGCGAGCCTTTTCGTCTCGCTTCACGGCCCTCACCTTATCACAGCTAGCGGCCCAGTTTCCCCCACACACACCTTAATCTTCTTCTAGGCATTTGCCCCCCTCTCTCCCATTGCTACCCATACCCCCTCCTTTTTTCCCCCCCGGGGATGACCATTCGCTCCTCGCTCCTTCCAGCCTATTCCATTATGGCGCCCGAGCTCAACTGTTGTATACACCCAATATGGCGGCCACCCTCTGCCGACATCGGTGAGTTCATCCTCGGTACTAGTTGCCGCGGCCCAGGCGGTACTCAAGACCGGCCTCGCCACGTCCGGACACCACCCTTGATGTCCGGACGTCAGCAGCTAATTCCAAGTGAGTACCGGCCGGGCCTTCGCAGGTTCCGCTCTCCTCCCTCGGCAATCACCCTGGGTAGGGGCCTGACAGATCCTTGATCTGGCCACCGCCCCCGCAGACACCACACCTGCAGCAGCGCTCTTCCGACAGACTTTCCGTCCTTGTCTGCACTAGCACGGCTTCTCTTCTCAGCCCCTCCACACTGGGACCTATGCGCATGCCGCTCGCATCACAGCCCTATCCCTACCGATCCAAACTCCACCCCCCCACCCCCCGGCATCTCCCCCCTCAGCCCCCTCTGTTAGCATGCCACTATGGAGGACGCGCTCTGCTACGGCAGCTCTCGTGGCCACTCTCCTGCCTGCCTCCGACAGGCACATCCTTCCCACACTACCACGATGTTACACCCTGGGGACTCAATCCGCATCACCCCTGACAACATCGGGAGGTCCCCTTTCTGTTTTGGAGTTTCCTCACCTCTTTACCCACGCCTTGCATTTTAGGGGACAGCCTCCAAGAGTTACCACACCACCTGGTACCCCAGCATGGCGTTCAGCTGCCCACACACCCACGCCTCCTCCTTGCTGCATGGGTGTCCTAACGTACAGGACCCCGTGCTGGCTATCTGACCTACTATCCCTGGTCACACGTCCCTGGCTTGGTCCAGCATCTTCCCCCCCCCGCACCGGAGTCCAGACAGCCTGGTGCACGGGCCAGTTCTGCACCGATTAATGAGTTAGCTGCTCACTCTACCCGGGACACTCTAGGACACACGCTGCCCGCTCATGCCCATTTCTCTTCCAACTACCCACATACCCCGATCCCCCATACAACCCCCCCCCTGGGTATCTCTGCACCCTTACTTACCATACCCTTGTGCTTCCATACATAGGTTGTTCGCCCTCGCCAGTGTTGCGAGTGTCCGGGCCATCCAGGTTGGGGCCCTTCTAGGTGAGTCAGGATCCTCTGTTTTTATGACATACTGACATGGGGTCATGGCAACGGCGGCACCGCCCTACCATTTCCCCCAGACAAACCCCTGACCGACAACTTCTTACAGTATGAGGACGTCTCTGATACAGGCTGCACACTCTCGCCGTCATTTGTATGTGCATGTTTTTATCTTTACCACAGGGGTGGCATAGCACCCTTGTCACCATATCACCATTAACTTGTTTTTATTTCAGCGATTGCTCTTTGCACACTCCTTGAGGCTTTGGGCCACTGGCCCTTCCAGTACGCCATAAATGTGATTAGTGACCCTTGTTTGTACCCCTTTCTTCCCTTTTTCTTTCCAGGTATTACCAGAAGGTAGATGGTTTTTTACTCCCACCCTCCTTTTGCACCTCAAATTTGACTTTGAATTCTGTACTCGGGGACGGATCCTCCAAGTACACTGACTTGACCGTTCTTCCTTTTGCAGAGTAGATGAGGTTATTCTCCCCCCGGTCCTGATAAAATGCCGCTCATCCATCTGGAGAATTGAGGCATGAAACATGTCGACCAATTGACCACTCCCGCACTTCACCTATCACCTTGATCTGCAGCAGGTTTAATTTCCCTAGCCAGCCACGACTCACGTAGTCGGTTTTAATCATAGCATCAACGAATAAAGTTATTTTGGACTCTCATAGCTATTTTTAGACACACACGCAGTCCCACTCTACTCATCTCGCACACGCTCAAACACCCCATCATCCAGGGCCCTTCGGCAAACTACACTGAAGACCTCCGGCAAAGAGCTCCCCTGCGGGCCCGTTGGCCATTGCAGCGCCGGCCCAACGAGGAGCTGCCCTATGATGAAGCATGCCACCTCTCGGGGTGTGCGAGGGCCCTTGCTCCTTATAGGAGCTCTCCCCTCCCCGCCTTCCTTCCTTCACCTGGAGTATCCTGTCCTGCCCCTTCCTTCTCCCTGCGTGACCTCTTGGTCCTCCTCCATAGGAACTGCATACCCTGTTCTGACCTCTACGCCTTGGGGCATGTATGCTGGAACATCTAAAAACGCCCCCGTCCCTCCTTATGAGAACTGACCCATTCCCTCACATCTGACAAATACTCAACTTGCTTCAAATCTTCAGTGATCCTACCTCTTTGAATGAAACCCACTGCTGACCTCTTATCTCCCCACAACGATCCAGTCTCTCAATAGCCTTTTTCCCCAAGGTACTGGATCTGGTATTTAGTCACCTTACTCTGTCTTTCCTCCAAAAATCTTCCTAAACCCTTCCAATCCTGCTTCTGTAACTAGCACCACAGGGAAATAGCACTATCATGTATACCAACCTTCTCACCATAGTCAACTTTCTTCCACCATAGTTTTGGACATCTCAGCTTTTCACACATGGACTACCACCCAGCTCTACACCCCTCTCACTGGCCTAGCATACAAATGGCTCACCTCTTACAATTCCAATTGCTCATTCTCAGTTGCCCCTGACTCAAAAGCGATCAACTTCCATCCCTCTACTGACGGGTATTCTATACCTCAGTCTTAGGCCGTCCCCTTTTCTTACTCTACTGCACTTTACTGTAGGACATTATCTCTTCCTTTGGAGGGTCATCTCATCTTTATGCAGAGGACACAAATCATTGTATCCTTTCCTATTCTTACACCCCATCTCTTGTTATGCATCACAAACTGCCTTATCACTCATGCTGAACTACTCTAAAATAGAGATCTAATACCTTCCATTGTTAATGACACCCATTTCTTACTGATACTGTACGCTTTCTCACTATATGTCAAGGATAGGAATAGGCAGGGATCGACAAAAATATGTCCAGGAATGCCCACAATATGCAAACTGTGGGTCCCTTAAGTCAGGGTAACCCAAGTTTACTTCAAGAATGCCAACCATTTACAATTATGACACATCAAGTGAGAATGACAACAATGGCCAACATGTGTCAAGGAGGGGCCTCTATTATATGAGCATAGCCACAATATCATCCGGAATGCCTACCATATGAGAACAGCCCTCCATTATGTTGGGGATATCCAGGAAGAACCCTCTATTACCTGTAATTGATGTAAGGAAACTGTGGGTTCTAATGGCAAAGTATTTTAAATTATCTCTCTCCGATTAATCAAAGAACTAAGGGCCAGATGTACGACCACTCATTTTTGCGAGTCGCAAATTGCATCAAATTGCGACTCGCAAAAGTGAATGTACAACAGTGTCTCAGACACTTAGCAAATTGAATGCCTCAATATTCATGAGGCAAGCGCAATTTGCGACCCCAGTGGGAATGGCTAGCACTCCCAGGGATGTTGGCCTGCTGGGGTCAGCAGACCTCCATGTCTGGGACTGCTTTTTAAATAAAGCAGTTTTTTTTTTGTTTTTTGTTTTTTAAATGCAGCCTGTTTTCCTTAAAGGACCACAGGATGCATTAAAAAAATAAAAATAAAACTTTTCAGTTTAATTTTTTAAGGGCAGGCAGTGGTCCCTGGGACCACTGCCTGCTCGTAAAAAATATTAACGCACCCATTCACAAAAGGGAAGTGGTCCCCTGGGGACCCCTTCCCGTTTGAGAGTGGTTTACCACCTACTTGAAGTAGGTGGTAAACTGCGAGTGATTTGCGGCCGCAAATGCGGTCGCAAAACAATAGTAAATGGCATGAGTCTCGCTATTAGGAAGGGACGCCCCTTCCTAATAGCGAGTCTCGCAAAAGCTATTTTGAGAGTCAGTGACTCGCAAAATAGCGTTTCTACATGCCATGTACCCTTTTTTGCGGTCGCAAACGGGCCGATCTCCCGTTTGCAAGCGCAAAAAAGGTTGTACATCTGGCCCTAAATATCTAAATTATGTTTTGTGTTGTCCATGTGGGTTACTGTACATTGGCAGTACAACTTTTCACGCAAGACAGGAACGCATAACATGTGAGAGCCCCGAGACGAAGAGTTGAAATACATCCGATGGCAGTGCACTATAAGGAACTCCACAATAATTATAGTAAGGTCATAAACATGAAAGTATCTGAAGAGCATCAGAAAATTCCTTTGGTGGCAAACAAGAGTAAAAACGGCCAAAAAACAGAAGATACTTTGTTTAGCTTTTCCTGCAGTGTGGGGAGAACACTCAAGAATTTAAACAGCCGGTGAATACTATCGATCATTATAAAGTCTCAGGTGAAAGTGAATGGATATCACTTAGAAGCGGTTAATCTGATCTCTAATGCAATAGTGCCTCATAGCCACCCAAAGCAGGTGCTTGCTCCTCACAGACGTCACTAATAAAGAATAACTTACAGCTGTGTCAGAAGAACACTGTATAAGAAAATCAGAACCGAACTTGAAATAGTTCCAAGGTGACCTCGTTCTACCCTTTAAGGTAACAACAAATCTGTACCTACGTTGTAAATCATGCAGCTGGTTTTGAATATGATGCAGAGCGGCAACAAAAGTCAATGGAAGTCCATTACGATGGGGGTAATGTGATCAAGAGATGTGCTGCAGCTTGTAGAATGCCCTAAGGGGGGAGCAATGTGGAGTCTGGCAGGCCTGATCGCAGTAACCATACTCTACTTCCAGAAGCCAGCTACCTCTCTTGTCACTCATTGACTGTATCCTTGCCTTTGACCCCGTAGGGCACTCCCGTACCTTTTGGCTACGTTTACGCTATACAAATAAACACACATACATAAAGCTACCAGTTATCATTTGGACTTTGTTTTCACAGCTGCTAATTAATGGAGATCTTTCCTTGAGTCCTTTCGATTACTTTCTTTAAGCACTTCAGTAACCTGCGACCTACTCATCAGCTGTTGCCTCTCTCTTGGATACTTCTACTGATATTGTATAGATATGTACCCAACTCAGTGGGTTCTTGTTACTGTCCTGCAGTTGCCTGTCAGTCAAGGCCTTTCTATGAACCTAAAAAGTCTCTCTCTCCCCTTCCCACCCCCCAAGGCTGGGATTTTCTTTTACTTTAATATCTCTGCTTAGCATATAACATACACTGGCCCAGGTATAGCGGCCTTCGGGATGCACTGGTCTAGCATGGCTAATACCATCCAAGCCCAACCGATCACAGGTGAGAAATAGGGGCATGATATCTGACTGACCAGGTGCTTGCCCTGGAAGACTCAGATATCAGCCTTTAATTTCATAAGCTCGATGCCACAATGATCGCGTCCCAAAAACACTAGCAAGTCTTTATCGTTGACTCTAAAAAGTGAAACTAACATGCAAGTGATTTTATTCCTCGTGCCTACACATCAGTGCCTGGCATGGACCTAGAGAGCAACACACCATGTATCAAACTCTGCCCCAGACCACCTGCCTTTCAGATCCCCTTAAAGACTTTCAGAGCAGGGTGCATATGTACTGCCTAAGAAAGCCGAAACAGTGACAAGACTGTTTCTTTACGATTCAGAACGTAAAGGATTTGGACTATACATTTTTTCTCTCAATGTCCATACGTGGTTGTGTTAGATGTAAAGGGAAAAGTATACCCTCACAGCGTCACGTAAATCTGGATGCTGGTCTCAATTCAATCAGCTTTATTCGGTTAAAATACAACCATAAAAGCACTCTAAAATATGTCAACATAATACATCAGTTAATCAGTACCATGAAACATGTAAAACAAGGTAAAAGTTATCAGAAAATCGCATAATATAATTTTAGTAAAAACCAATAAAAAGTTAATACAGTTTATATAAATAGTAATATAGAATAGATTTAATCAAGTCCAGTAATTGGAGAGGGGATAACAGGCCTGGAAGTCACCCTAGGGATATATGTCCTATGTTGTTTCATAGACTAGGGCCTCAAGGTGTGAATTAATCTTTCTTCTTTTAATTGCTAATTGAATATAGGAAACCACTGCAGAGCATACTCTCATTTTCTAGGCTACAAATAAAATTAAAAGCAGCTTTATAAGAACATAATTTTCCACTGAGAAATAGAGGGCGTAAAATACTCTTCCTAATGCCCTTATAAAAATTACAAAAAAGGATAAAATGTAAAGTTGACTGGTGCGACTTTCCATCATGAGGGCAACTTGGGAGGTTTCGATTCCATTTGCCCATGTCAGGGAAAGCTATTATCAAATGGAGAGTGCCCAGTCTTAATCTAGTAAGATAGAATCTATGTTGCAAGGTTGGTACCCGCAGTAGATATTGTTGTATGCCTATCTCAATTGGCCCTTCACTCTATGCCTTGAACCTTTGTTTTAAGGTTTTGTCAATTTCCTTAACAGTTCTCTAGCTCCTGTAAACTCCATTTTCAATTCCTTCTTACTATGCCTTAAGACTTTCATAGGGGCTTTAATATCAATACTCTCATCAAGCTCGTTTAGCCAACCATGTAATTTTATTACTACATTCAAGAGCAAGTCAATCCATTATGATGTCCTTAGTAAATATAGGTCAATTTTTACTCCAGATCCCATGCTAAACAGTAAGTGAGGCTACACTGATGTAATCATCAATGTAGGGAACAGCCAGTTCCTTGTGTACAATGTATGAGGGGTTTGAGTTAGGGACTGCTAATAATCTCCTTAAGAAGATGTTTTCTTGAGTCTGAAGTGAAGCGTGATTAGCCATTCCCCATAGTGCGGCACCTTAACAGGTTCCAGGTATACACTTACTCTTATAGAGTCAAAATTTCTCTTATTGGCTTATTCCCTATTTTTTTGAAAATCTAAAAATGGCCTCGGTTGACCATAAATATTTTGATTTACATATTTCAATGTGTGGTCCCCATTGACCATTAGAGGTAAAGAGTAGGCGTGGGTACGTAAAAGAGTGTGTTTCCGCTATCGGCACCTTCTTAACATGATGTATTCTAGTTTTCGGTTTCCCTTTTCCTCAGAAGGTTGCGAATTCTTTTTAGGTTAAGCTGCAAGTTCTTTTCTTCCATATATTCAACAAACTTCTCAATTAGACACTGGAGCCCATCTGCGGTCCTGGGTAACAGGACCGCATCATCTGCATACAACAAAACAGGTTTTATGCGTTTGCCAACTTTGGGGGCGTCGGCATTCAGCTTTTGCAAGGATTGATCAACACCATTGACAGAGGGAAAACAGTAGCGGAGCGAGGATAGATCCTTGTCTGATCCCACATGTTACCCTGAAACGTGGAGTGCACTTGCCTTTGGGCCCGTATCAAACTCTAGCGGATAATAATTTATATATTTGTGATAAGTAGATAATCTCGCTAGGACACCCATCCTATCCAAAGTCTGGCATAATTTTACGTGGTTGACCAAGTCAAATGCGCTTGTTAAATCTACAAAACATAAATGTAGTTGGCCCTTCTTGGAGAGAGTATATTTACTAATAATTAGGTGACGATTAACACACTACGGATGCTGGTCTTGCACGTTTTTAGCACAAAGGCACCAAAACATCGACTTTGTTACACAGAGACTGCTTTGCAACTGATCATACAAAGAACTGTGACAAAAATCGTACAGCTGGTATGTATGTAACATTCAGCATTTATATGCATCTTCCGGCATATAGGACCCCATTTTCTCGTGCATAAAACAGCTGTTGGCTTTTGCACTTTGTACGCAACTATCCAATAGCAAACACAATCTGTAATGAGTAGCCTCGATTTTAAAATATTCATAAATAAGTTTCATCCTAGGCACAGTAATTGTCTTTACTTTGTGTAGGCATAATAATTACAACTAACATAATAACTAAACTTGAGGGGTGACAGCTAAGTAGTACACAGAAACACAAAAAGTAGTCTATTATTTCTCAGAAATGTAATTATTGTTTTGTATTAAGAAATCCACATTTCAAAAGGTCAAAGGATGCCCTATACAAGATGTGGATTGTGGCAAGAGTTTGATTGTGCCATCTTTTTGGATCATGCCAGGGATTCAATTATATCTGGACTCTGCTAATGAGCTCTGTTTATGCCAGTTTTTTGGCCGAGGTAGGGAACCGAATATGCCAGCACGTTCATTATGTCAAAGCTCTGATTATAACAGAGCTATGGATATGACAAGGTTCCAATTATGCCAGGATAGTTCCTTAGCTTAGTTTTGGAGTAAAGGTATAGTGAACTGATCTGACAAATGAAACACTTTATCGAACACATTCAGGGAGTTCAGAATGGATTACATTATCTGACCTTTTTCACTTAATCATATTGTTTAATCTTGGTCAAACTCCTTCCTCACATCGTGTCTCAGGCCTTTGACCATCTATATTTTGGAAGAATGTGAACTCTGTAAGGCCTTGAACAAGTTTAATGTTTAGGATTTTTTTAACGTTGTCCATGGTTTAATACTAGATCTCCAGTACATATTAGCATGCATCTACCACATATTGAAATTAATGGCGCATTAGAGAAAAATGCATTAAAAGTTGTTAGTAAAATTGCACAATAGGTTAGCAAAACTATCTGCGAACTTTGCCAATTTTTTTCAAATGTTTTAATATAGTTTATTTTGGTAGCAAACAAGCACTGTTATAGTATACATTCTTCAGGAGATATTACTTACAGGGCAGTAGTAACCTTCACAAAGTTTTCAGAGGTTACATGCAGTCGGTAGATCTCTGTTTAGCTAGAAGGATAAGCTACTCTTGGCACAAGCCAAACTATACATGTTTTAGGAGAAACTAATTTACTGCTTGAACAGTGTCTGCCGAACAGCAATAAATCAGTTTAAGAACATGTTGCTAAATAGAGGTGCAGCAGTAAGCAGGCCTACTTTTTTTTTATCTCAGCACAGATAACAAAGAAAGCACTGGCAGGCCTCTTTAAATCTCCACATTCCCTCTTACTGGTTTCGTTTTTTAGGACTAGCTAGACAGCGCTTACGCCGTCTCTTCGAGACATGTTGTATATACTTTGTGGGCTTCAGCTCACCCATAGGCTTCCCATTTCTCGGCTCCATCATCACACTCATTCTTTCTCCCCATTTGTCCATGGCCTGCATGCATCATGCCTCTTCCTGTGTTTAGCCCTCCCCAAGAGCATAGAGCAATTATTAATATCCATCCACTGCTCCCATTTTAGGAACTGTTTTAGGAGCTACATTTTTCTGTGTTGAAGAGCACGTTAAACGAGTGCTCATGCTTTTTTACTCGCTCCGAGCTCCGTCTGTTTTCTTTTCTTTGTGTTCCTGTCTGTTCCGTCTTCTTCTGCCCCATGTCTGACTGTGTGTTCGCTGTCTTCTGCCTACACAGACGCGCTTGTGATTCTGCGCCATATTGTTCAGATCATAGTCGGGATGTTTAGTTTTACTGCTATTACATACTTTTATCAGTGACGTAATAGCCTGAATGTATTGAAACAATTGACCTCAAAGGGCATGGTTCCCATTGTGAAACAACATTTGCATACTGATGGAATTAAAGTTTGTTGTCAATCATAACTGTGAAGTATTAGGGCGGTTTTTTGTATGACACCCCATCCACCCCCCAGCCCTTCCATATATACGCTTTAGGAGACATTTATGATCTGACTGGTTTTGTTAACAAAGATAACCTCATTCTTACGCCCCTACAGGATCCGGGAAGTACATTTCCCATCACCCTTCACTAAGACACGTCAGTGCGTATTCCTGTGTGTGACAGACGCCGCTACAAACAGTTCCCACTACATGGACTTGTAATACACTGCACGGTGGGGAGTCTCTACCCACCCTGTTAGTTTACTCCTTCACATACTTACCTGCCCATGCCTCCACAAAGGGACACAAGTAGATAACCTTAACAAATGAGTTTACAATGGCATATAGCAGTGGGCTTGGTTTATTAACCGCATATTCATAAACATGTGTTGAGACATACCTACTGCCTCCAATGACCTATGGTACCTGTATCCTATGTAAATTCTTGATCACATAATTTCACTCCATAACACACAATCACACTCCACATAATTCCACTACACTCCATAACACATGCCATATAATTCCACAACACAACTCCACTCAACACCACACAATTCCACGCTGCTATTCCCCAACAAAATTCCAATCCACAACACATACATCCACTCCACAACACATAGCTTAAAGACATTAACGCCTATAGCTCTCAGATTGCCAAAACCTATTGGCTTTGCCAATGCTTGTTTTTAACTAGACAGAAGCAGAAACAATAAGACTTTTATGGGCTGAATAGGACCACTGTGTGAGCACTGCAGTAGCCACTCTATTTTACATGTTCAAATATGAGAATTTGTTACATGAAATCACTGTGCCAGTTTGAAGGTAAGTTTCCTTACACCATTACCTCTAACGTTAACGTGTCTGCATTAAAAACATGGATATGATTTTGAGCAGTCTGCACATTTAGATACAGCACGCCTTGCCTTTCAGTAGAACACCCCTCTTTCACTTCTTCATATGAAGACTGTGAAATTGGCCCCTATGAATTTGTGCTGAAGGAAAGTATAAGGAAAGGATCACCGAGCCTACTTGAACAGTAGAGTGGCCGTATGATTAAATGAGGTACAGAAAAATAATTTTTAGCCCAAACAATTCCACTTTGCTTTCCATTACTTAAAATGACCAACAAGCTTTACTCCTCCATCACTTTTTTCATGCTGTAGTGCTATCGTTTTAGGACTTGCCTATTGACCGCTTTAGCAGTTTGTTGGCAACACAGCCATTTTATCCAATATAGACTTAGCCTGGATTTCGGTCTATCCCTTGCTCATGATTCAATTACTTTCTTGTTTCACCAGGTTTTGAAAGGATGCATTCTATTCTTCCACTGTTGATGTGGGGACCTTGCAATGCAGTGCACAAGGAACTCTTTCTCTTAAGCTCACACCATCCTTAGTTTGGCGGGTGGCCATATTGGAATAGTAGCGAAACGACAGTGTCACGGGGTTTGAGATGATGCTTCTGGGGGAAAATATTCACATTTTACTTGATAAAACTGTTGGCATAACTACATAAAAGCAAAGAGAAATTACCTTTAGATCAGTAATAGAGTTATTTTTGGGTCAGGTTGGCAGTGGAGGCAGCAGGGCCCACTTCTGAGCAGAGTCAGCTCTGCTGATGCAGCGGCCCAGGGGCACACAACATGGCAGCAGCTGCGACACAGTAAGTCCTGCGCCGGCCACGACTTTCAGACGTTGATTCCGGTGCCCTCTGCTAGGGACTGGGTGCACCTTCTGGCAAAAAGGGGACTCCCTCCGGACCAGAGGCCCTAGAAACTCTCCCCATACGAGATGGCCTGCCGCTCGCCCCAGGTTGCCAACGTGACGGGCTACACTCCACTTGCACCTGTCCTTAAAGATGGCCGCAGACTCGTAGATGAGGAGAGGACTGCGGCCCTGCAGAGGTACAATCGCACCAACCCCGGCACACTGCTCAGGGCGTTGGGGGAACGTTGAAAGAGGTGGAGTCCTGATCACCCTCCCCCAAGCTGCAGCTTTAAGCAAGACCCTTATGGTTGGTGACCCCTGAATACTGGTCAGAGTAGGGGAGGAGAACTCTGACTGTTAGGCGCACACTGCAATGTCGCAGGCACGAGGCGGATCATGGCCCAGTTGAGGCCTGTCTAGACACCCTCTCCATAACGGATGCCCCCACGGAGTGGTAGTGCAGCTGGGGCCTGACACACATCACAGCAGCCATTGGAGCTCACCACAGCTGACTAGGCACAAACCCCTATTGAGGCCTCCTGGAACCGAGACAGAATGCCTGCTACCCCCCTGCTGAGACCCCCAACTGCAATGTCGGGAACTGACCAGAGTCGAGGGAGGTGACCTGTGGAGGTACCAGGACGAGCACTGAGATCCCTGGAGCGCTGTAGGACCCGAGGGGACTATCTGAGCTGCGGCTCTTGTTGGCCTGTCATGTTTGGCCTGCAGCCTCCCCCTGCTGAGTCCAAGTACCCCCGGCAAGACCACAAGGAGAGTGCCAGGGGGGCAAATGGCGATCCCTGGATGCACCCCCCTACCGTCGGAGACTCTGCCCGACGACACTAGACTCTTGCAAATTCGATAGACTTGCACCTCGAGGCGTTTAACTGGATCTCTTCCCCCTACTCACCGCTCACCTTCCTGGGGAATCCGAGGTTGAAAGCCTTTCCTGTAGAAGATACACTGACCTAGAACTCTGGATCAATGGTGCGGCTTGAGAAGTGACGAAGGGACTGCACCATGAAGGTAGATCAGGAGGGTGCATTGAAGAGTGAGTTTGACAGGGCTGAAGACAAGGACTCCCCAGATACCTCCCTGCTGACTTGGAGGGGGGACCTGCCAGTTACTGGGTGCCACCATATGACGCTTTAAGCACCTCGTCTCCTGCCAGGGCCTATAATGTTCATGGCAGCAGCATGTGCAAAAAAGAAGTGATCCCTACAGGAGATGCTGACCAACCCAACCAGGGGCTTGTCGGGGGAGTGGCTGACATCCCCACCTCCGGAGCAGCCGACAGACAGAAAAGACAATGAGGGGTCGGTGACTCGATCGTTTCTGGAGGCCCGGTTTGCTTCTCTCCAAGACTACCTCCAGACGGTTAAGAAAGACCTGTCACAGGACCTAAAGGAAGTTCTCTGGAACCTGTTGGAGGTGGAGGACAGGGTATCTACTCTCAAGGACCATGAGTCTGGCCGCGATGAGATCGAGCAACTCCAGCAGGAAGTAATACGCCTTAGAAATCAGCAGATTGATTTGCAGGCTCATGAGGAGGACCTAGAAAACCAGTCGAGACAAAATAGCATCCGCATCACGGGGGCACCAACCAAAGCAGAGGACACAGACATTGGAGCATATGTAAAGGCCAAGTTCCTCCAGATCCTGGAAGCACCACCCGACAGAGATAAAGCTTGACAGGGTTCATAGGGTGGGTCCTTCACGACCAGAGAATACCCGTGCAGTCAACATACTGCCATGTGTCAATGACTTTCAAATCAAAGAAACCATAGTCCGCAAAGCCAGAGACCTTCATCCCCTGCCAATCCGAGGACATACGCTGGCACTCTATCAAGATCTGTTGGCTCTCACCCTGCAGAAACTATGAGACTATCGCCAAATGACCACCTTCTTTAGGGACAAAGGCATCACTTATTCCTGAGGCCACCCGTTCCGCATAGTTTGTCGCTGGGAAGGGAAGCTTCACCAACTTCGATCCCTGGCTGAGACATGCCGGGTGCTTAATATTGAAGAGTCCCCTGAGGAAAGACACAGGAAAGTCCGGAAACGACTTCAGTGGCAGGGGGGCTCAGCCTCATCCAAGGGGCTGCACCCTGACCCCGAAACCATAACTATGGAGAGACGAGCGGGGCTGGACACATTGACTAGCGAATTCAACAGGCTGGGGATGACCTGAGGCTATCAGATTACAGTCAACAGTAATGGGATCAAATGGAGAGGCAGGGGGGGAGGGGAGTACTGCTCGGAGAGGTGTTGGAGATACTCTCATGCGCCCCTACACCAGGGATTCACACAGGATATTCCTGGCCAGGTCCAGTGCTGTAGGTTCTAATGGCAATATGTTTTTGTACTCGTTATACATGGTGTTCTTGTTCGGGGAGTACTCCCACTAAATAGGGTTGCACTACACTCTAGATTCTTACGAACGCGAGGTCAGCCAGTGACAGAGCGGTCCACATTGCGGGGAGGCCTGGTTATTACCCTGGGTAGCCGTTACTACACTTTTAACCAATGTGAAGGGCCTCAACAATTCAACTAAAAACCAAGCGATTCTATCCTATTTAGAACTGACTGGGGCTGACCTATGTCTCCTACAGAAGTCCCATTTGGTCGCAGGAGACTGGCTTAGGTCTTGCGCTTTCCCGCAACAGTTCTTCTCAACCGCCACCACTAAGACAGCGGGGGTGGCCATTTTGGGTTCCCGCTATTTCTGCGGTCCGGTGGGTTCTAAACTTGCAGACTTCAAAGGAAGGCTGTTGGCATATACTATGAGTGTGGGAGGATGCACCTTTACATTGGCTTCCGTGTACGCCCCTAATGATGGCCAAGAACGATTTCTCTGCCTAGCTGTGGCGGAGGTGCTGTCCACTCAGGACAGGATGGTGCTGTTAAGGGAACACTTTAATATATTGTTCTACAGCAAGGACCGATCGGCGCACCACTAAGGTTACACAGGGGCCCTTTCCCGTGAGGGAGCCCAATGGATGAGGGATATGGGATTGAGAGACCTTAGGCAAGACCAGCATCCCCAAGTGTAAGACTAATCATTCTACTCACATGCCCATAAGACATGCGCACCTTGATTACTTTCTAGGGAAGAGAGAGCTCCAGACCCTGGTCACTATGATAAAGAGAGAGCCGCCATCCCTATCAGACCACGCTGCGATATCTCTTACCATGGCCCTCCTTTCCTACGTGGCATGCACCCCGGTCATGGAGAATGTGGGAAACATTACTTCATAGGCCTGATGTAATAAAGAGGGTTACCCAAGCAATACGGACTTCGCCATTAATGATACTGCTGCCACATCTATCACTACCCTCTGGGAGACCCTAAGGTTTGTCATTCAGTGGGAGCTGATTGCTATATCGGAAGCGTATATCAAAATCTGCAGCAGGAGCATCTACATAAACAAGTATAAGAACTGGAACGTATACACAAACACACGGGAGAGCCGCAGTTTTGGAGACAGCCAACAGAAGCAATGGACAAGGCCGAATATACCTAGCTTAGACCAACACTCCCATGTGTGGGGAGATGGGTGTGGGCGGCTACTAGCCAACAGATTTCGAGCACACCTGCAGGCTGCGGGAGTGGACTCCTTGCTAGTGTTGGATGGTACCCATATCATAGGGGACAGCCACATCGCGTCTGCCTTCCAGGACTTTTATGGGAAGCTCTACTGAGAGCAGACTCTCGATCCGAATGATCCAGACCTCTACCTCAAAGATGCGCATACTCCCCGACTAATGCCAGACTAAGCAGACAATCTGGATCGCCCGATTCCGATTGAGGTCATTTCAGCCATCGCCTGCCAGAAACCCCTCAAAACGCCAGAACTGGATGGCTTTTTGGCCCTCTTTTATAAGACTTTCTGCACCGCACTTGCCCAAGTTCTAACCTGGCTCTTTAACTCAATAGCTGGTCCAGGGACGGAGCCGCCCTTGATGCAGACGTCTCCATCATTGTAATTCCCAAACCAGGGAAAAATAAAAAACAATGTGCCTCATACTGCCCGATATCCCTCCTCAATGTGGATATTAAATAGTTTACTAGCATCCTAACGGCATGGTTAGGTCCACTGAATCCTTCCTGATAGATCCGGATCAGGCATAATTTGTCCTATGCCGTCAGTGCAATGAGAATACCAAAACGGATAATTCACCTGATCGATAAGGCCTACGCTCTAGGAGGGAAATAATGCTCCTGGCCGTTGATGCAGAGAAGGCATTCGACCAGGTGCACTGGCCCTACTTGGAGGCAACACTTTGGCTTTGGTGCACGATTCTGCACATGGGTCCTTTGTAACTATGGGCAACCGCGAGCGATCTTTCGAGTAAATGGTCAGAGCTCCCTTTCCCATCCGCAGGGGAACTAGGTAAGGGTGCCCGCTGTCACCCCTGCTGTTTGATCTGTATATGGAGCCTTTGGCTCAGTGCATACGAGACAATCCAAACATCACCGGGGTCTGCTTTGGTGGGGAGGTACACACCATTAGCCTTTAAGCCGATGACATTAGAGTGGCACTGGACAACCCTACTGAGGCCCTCCCGGCCTTTCTGGCAGAAATGAACGTCTTTGGCAGAGTGATTCCGTATTAATATCCAGAAGTCGCAGGCCCTCAATGTTTTGGTTCCTGTTTGAGTTTTTTTAAAGAACACCTATTTCTAATTCTCAGTTTCTGTATTGTTGTGGCTGTGATTAATTTGTACATTATCCTATTGAGACTGAACAGACCGACATTTCAGCCTCCCAGCTGCAATTCAGTATCTTTTTAGTATTTACATGACATGCATATATTGTGGATTTACTACTGATTGGAAATAAAACTACTTAACTTCGATTCATGATTTCTGGTCCTTATTGTGGGGCCAAATGGGCTTCACGAAAGTTGAATTGGTTTACTATTGTTAACTCCCTTTGCATCTCAGTCAACTTAAAAAGATCCATCAGATGAAAGACTGTAAATCTTGTTCCTGCGCGCTCTCAGATGGTAGCAGAGGATGGTTTAGTAATTGAGATAGAGGGAGTTACTGTATTCGTGAGAGAGCCCAGTCTTGCCCAAACAGTCCTGATCCCAAAGCCCAATTTGGAGGAGCAGCGGTATTCCAGAAATCTGGAAGTGAGTTGTAACAGCGGAGGAGTGAATATAAATAGAGTCACGCATTGCAACTGCTTATGTTTAGTTTATGGTATGTTGCAGAGATTGCGTGGTGTGATGCAACAATGCTTTAAGGTGTTGTGCGAATGTGGAAGCACTTAATGCAAAGAAGGTGAAGTGGTTTTCGGGCTCGACGTAGCCTAAGATACTGGGATAGTAAAAAGTTAGCAGTGTAAAAAACACTGTGTTGTAGTTGTCTGCTAAAGTTTTGTGGTGCTTGTCGTTGCGTACCGTCAATGGCACAATTGAGACAGGGACATTTATCTTTATGCGAGAGTAAGGTGTGGTTGGTGTGGGGGATCCTTTTGCGCAAGAGTGAAGCTACACTAATGCGGGTGATTCCCCGCTGGTCGCGGTTTCAGTCGAATGCGATGCAGGGTAGGCCGGAAAGTGTTGCTTCGGACCATTTCTTGTGTGATCGAATGCTACTGATTCTTTAGTGGAGCAGACAAAGTTGTTGAATTTGCTTTGGTTTGTTGTTGTGCTTTTATTGCAATGCTCAAGAAATTTGTAAAGGAGTGCGAACTGCTGCGAGGAGTGAGAAAGACATCACAGTGTCCCGCCCTGAGATTGGACGGTTGGCTTTAGTGCCGTTATTGGTTGGCGACACCGAGTAAAAATTGTGGGTAAAGAATTATTTTCTGGTTTGAAACAAAATTCTAATTGTGGTTGTGGATATTATTGTTGTAAAATGAAATTCTTTAAAGCTATAGGACCTGTGATATGGGGAGATGTGAGAATATCTGTTCGAGAGGGGGAAGAGGCACCACCCGAAGACATGCCAGGTCATTATATGGTCATAAATATAGACTTTCACACATGTATTTGGCTGAGTCAATGGCATAAGATCACAGAGAAAGAAGGCGCATTGATGTTTCCACGCAATGGTACATTTAATCTGAGAATCATAGAAAATTTGAGAAGGGTATTGTATGAAATGAAGCCACCTCCTAGGCCCGCACAGTACAAAGCACTTAATGCTTGGGAGCATGCAGCTCATGTTAGGCAAAAGGAAAAATATCAGGGAAAGGTCAAAAAGGCAGTGCGCAGCTGTGCTGATGCTAGATGGGATGCAGAACAACAACAAAGGATATCTAATATAACAGAGGGAACTAGACTGTACCCAGCACTGACGAGTGAAGAACCCGAGAAAAAGAAAGAAGAAAAGGAAGGAAAAGACAGGGAACCTAGAGAGTACAGGCGAAGATAGTGATAGTGATTCTAGCGATGATTTCCTAGATATGTTATTAAAACATCCACCTCCATATAATGTGATCCAATCCAAGGGAATTAATGGTGCAGTTCCCAGTGGACACTCTAGAATAGCCACTGCACCAGTAAATACGGAAGCAAATATGAGTCCGGACCTGATGGGAGTGAGTTTAGGGATTAGTACCCCTGTTAGCCCCACTATTCAAAACACCCCGGATGCAATTGCTGTTCTGGTCTCTCAGTTCCTTTGTACAAACAAGAGTCGGCAGGAACCACAACACACACTTTGACAGTCCCTGTTGGAGTAAATATATCTGCTAAAGGTCCTGGGGTTCTTTAGTATTGACTCAGTTAAATGCCCCTATGTTGCCACATCAATCATGAATCAGACAGGATTTACTCCTGTAGGAGAGTCTGCTCAAAGATCACAATATTCTGACATGTCTATTTGGAACTCACCTCAGAGTGTTGACCACAGTAGTCCCAGAGAAAGGGTAGTGTCTAATACCTCTGTGGTACAGAATGGAATCACTGCTCAAGAACTAAATAATTTGATTAGATTTTTCAATTGATACCCAAAGTAAAGTGAAATGTCAGGATTAGGCTAGGAAATGATTTAGACCTGTGAGGGAAAATACAGTGGATGTGTTCAAATTAAAATTAGATTTTTTTTGTGGCACTTACCGAATGCCTGAAAGATTTCAACTGCGACAAAGATAGATGGCTCTACAACCGATCCTGGGACCTTCCTCTTGACCAGGATCGAGACAGTTGCAGCGTCACACAAATCAGCAACAAGCTTTCAGGATCGCTCAGTGAAGGCCTTGGGATGCACGGTGCGGCAGTCAATGCTGGTCTACATGTCATGGTCATGGTTCAGGCACCAAAGGCAAACAAGATGAATGACCGTCACGGACATTTGTCGCTGACAGGTGCCTCAGGGCTTGAAGCCAGCTTTTCTAGAGGACATACATGCCACACCAAGAGAACATTTCTCAAAACACTGACAAAAGGTCGAAAAAGGGTCAGTCAAAAAGTGATTGGGGGTAGCTCTCTCCAGATCTGCGCTCACTGGCCTGAAAAGAAAAGAACTGATGTCAGTGTGCTGGGGTGGTGCCTATTTAGGCACTGTGCATGTCACTTGCGGCGCAGACCACACCAATGATACCAAGTGTAGTCAAATGACCCCAACTACCGGCGCACAGGGGTACTGCTTGCAAACAAATTCCAGATCCAGTATCATGCCTGGGGATAATTCTATGGTAAGGAATCTGCAGCTGGAAGTCTCTATTAGATATTCTATATTCCTGAGGGCGCATGCTGCCAAACAAACTCTTGTACCATTTCACATCATGGGTATGATACCAGTCTGTGTTTGTGTTGCTTAAACCACACCAAGTACATAAGACAAAAGCTCAACTAGTCTCACACACAAACACACACTGACTTTCACACAAATCACAGGCCCTCGCACACATACACACCTGTATGATTGCGGCTATCTAGAACGACATCAGACTGTAATGTTACTTGACCCGATAACATTCAGCACAAAGACAATTCGTAAATTGGAACTTAGGTAGAATTGAGAAAGCCTACTGGCTTAATTCTGCCACCAGATGAATCGTGACAGAAACAAGTACACATTTGAGTATTTTCTGCAATTTATGATTAAACTCCAACTGAATGAATAAGGAAAGCATTCAATCATAATACAACTCATTGATTTTCACAAAGTGCAACTAAATGAGTGTACTTAATTCCAAGTATCCCAGTGATTTCCACTTCACAAAAAGTATCTTATAAAATATGAGTCAAGCACTGATAAACACAAACTATATCTTTACCAACATAACTTACTTCTTCTAAAGAAGAAGGTTGTGTTTGGGATATTCTTCCAAATTGTATACCGAACACACTGACCGGGTTAAACACCATAAACCCAAAGTGTTCAAATGTCGCCCTGCTAATTTGGTTCATCTTTGAACCACCTGGTGAGGGAGAAGAGGCAACAGCATTCAGACACGTGAGCGCCAGTTCCAGTGGGAGCAGAAAGCATGTGCTCTCCCCACACCACCAGTTTCATCTTCACAGTGCCATCCTTTGTAATACTGCAAGGCGATTACATTGCCTGAGATTTCTAGATGGCTTCTTTTCACAGCTGGTTAGGAGCTCAAAGAAGCCCACCAAAGATGGCGCCAATGGCACCTCACCACTGCATTGACCGCATGCATTAATACTGGTATGTGTGCTAGGGCCATGTAGTGCTCAGGGAGAGGTTTTTTGCATGTCTGTTTATGGTTAGGAGTACGTGGTGCTCAGAGATGTGAGGTTTGGGAATCTGTGGTGCTCACAGAGATGTGTGTGGATTGTGACTGTGTGGGCTCAGAGGAGTGTGCAGTTTCTGCTGTGCTACTGGGTCTGGGCTGTGGTCCAGCATTCTCTGCCGTGTTCCTTAAGTCTTCTGCAGTTTCTTTGTTGTATTCCGCTTTAGGGGTCCGTATATAGGTTTTCCTGAATCATGTCCTTATATAGGCACAATTCGCCTTGCCCTTATATAGGCATAGAAACCCTGTCCTTATTTAGGCATTAACCGTGCACTCCAAATACAGGCATGGTCACGGACATCCGTCCATCCTAACGTCACAACGAGTTCTTTGAAACCAGACCCTTAGGCTTCGGGAGTTTTCCTAGCACAGGACTATTGATTTCTCCAAGAACTCATCTATTATGTATGAACCGTTATACCTTAAGGGTTCATTCCTGACGTCTTCCTCTGTCCGACTTCACGTCAATGCTAACATTCCACAACACCTACCAGGTATAAATATACCTTCCCTTGCCCAAGCAAGTTAGAGGAGACCTCGACTTCAGAGGAGCCCGTATCCCGGCCTGACGGACTGAGAAGACGCTGTCATTCCTGCACGCAGACGAATCCAGCTTCCAGTGTTCTGACTCCCTTGGCGGGGTGTTAGAGTTCCAGATCCGGCAGGAGATTCCCACCTCTCTCATTCACAAGGAATGGAGCTGACTAAATCCTAGAGGGACTCTTGGCATACTATACTTAACATACAGTTAGTATACCAGACTAGAGAATACTCCACCTACTTCTACTCTTCCCTACACCTAGACTAGGTTAGGTACATTGGGGTAGAACTAGCTTAGAGACGCATCGTATGAGTACTCGCATTTTTAGCTCGTTATTTATGTACGTGAATATATGCTAAAAGATAATGCTAGCGCAGTATTATTTATTTCTACTGCTTACGCTGTACATTATTTATCTTGCATACTGTCTTGTGATCATAACAGCACATATCTCTTACACGAGAAACAAGACTGTTCAATAAAACCCTTTTTATTGAAACGCACGTCTTTCCTTTCTGTGTAACTCTGCAGAAACTAAGCATGCACGATTGAATGAATGAAACTGTTATCTATTGTTTCCACGATTCTGAGAAATGTTCCGCATCTAAAGGAAAACAAAGTTGTCATGTTTTTCGGTTGCCAGAAACTACTCCCTTCTTGTTCTCAAGGAGTTTCTAGTGGCCTCTGAGCTAGCTGGCACAGGTAATTAAGTTTAATATAATCGATAGGGACATACCGACCTTAGTCCTATGTCAAACCTATAGGTTATATTATTCCAATGCGCAGAGCCTATTAGGGAAATAGGAACTATACTACATGGCGCCCAACGTAGGGTACACTAAAAATTACACCACAGACTCTATAAGCAGTCATGGGAAAAATGCCCACAAAACGTGAGCAAATTCCATTCTGGATAGCTCAAAAAATTACTCAAATCGAAGCAGTATTTCCGAATACTAGCCCGTATGAGAAACACAGAATCCTAACAATCTGTTTACCGATGGGGATCACACCACAACTGGAAGACTGCACCACTTGGGGCTCAGTCTTTGCTGCCATCTATACTAAAAGACATGGTATTCCATCAATTGCAGTAATACCAGATGTCCTGAAACAAATTCAAAACGAATACGGGGCAGAGCCTGCTCTGAATTTAGGTACGAAATTACTGAAAAATTTCGAACAGGTCTCAACAATAATATTATCTAATATTAAAGGGGAGGCAGCAGCAGTGGCGATCCGCCAACGATTAAGGGAATTCGATGTTACAGAACATCAAACAGAACTACCCAGAATAATAGAACAATCATATGCAGAATTAGGCAGAGATAGTTTGGGTGGAAGACCAGTGAAGCCAAAACTATCTGAAAGTCCTGAGAAGGACTCTATTAAACAAACTCCTACATCTTCTAATCAGAAGTGGGAAACTAATAAACAATTCAAACGAGAAACGTTCTCAATCCCGAGGTAAGTCTCCTCAAAAGGAGCCCTCTGAAAGGAGGTATAACCTCAGGAATAGGGATAATTTGAAAAAGCCTGACCGGTATCAAGATACTGATACACGTTCCTCTCGTACCTTTCAGATCTCGTCACAGACATCGGAAAGAAGAGGACGGTCAGAACATAGAGAAGAACGCGTGAAATCGAAAGACGACAAACATGTTCTGAAAAATAAATCTAAACCTCAATTCTCAAAAAAGAAGGTAGCAGGTCTGAAGATCAGACATGCCGAGGATACTGAGAACACAACTCAAGAACGGAGAATGGGCTCAGAATGCTGGACAGTGCAGCAGAAGTCACAATAGCTCGCCAGAACCTGAAGGAACTTCTGGAGACAGTGGACCTGAATGAGTATATTACAGTTGAGACTGTAGACACCAGGGTTAGTACTCCACAAAAGATATATGAAATAACACTCCGGATGTAGGGAGACATACCTAGACAGGTGAAAGCACTCTTTTGGGAAAAACTTTAAAGGGGCTATGACATACTTCTAGCAGAAAAAGACTGGCCACCACAATTTGTCAGGGAGTGCCCACATGGCGAGGACATTATTATGCCTGCCTTCTCTAACCATATTCCAATTCACCTAAAATATACTTATGCCAGGAAATGGGAGGTTGCCCAAGCTCCAGCATTAAACAAAAATCATGTAGGATGGGATGAGGATTCACCTCACCATAAAATACATCTGAAAAATTAACCTACTGCACAAAGGCAGTACCCAATAAAGCAAGAAGCTAAAAAACAGGTCAGGGAGATCTTAGATCAACTTGAATACCAGGGGGTGATTGAAACATGCACCTCTTCAATGAACAATCCTTTGTTTCCTGTCTCCAAACCAGACAATACCTATCGTCTAGTTTTGGATTACAGACACAAACACTTGTTCAAAAACATTTGCAGTGCAAAATGCACATAGTACAGCATTAATGAATAACATTGTGCGTAAAAAATATAAAACCACATTAGACATCTCAAATGGTTTCTTTTGTCAAAATATAGCACCTGAAAGCAGGTACTTAACAGCTTTCTCAATAATGGGGACCCAGCGTCAATTTTGTCGACTCCCACAAGGGTTCAAGAATTGCCCGGGGTTATTCTCGGCGAGAGTAACGGAGTTACTACAAATTTATGACAATGAGGCATTGTCATATGTCGATGACATCTATCTGACAGACGATGACCTGGACAAACACTTGAACAGGGTGAGCACCATTATACTGGGCTTCGCCTCTGAGGGCTACAAATTCAACTTCAAAAAGTCCAGAATTGCCCACCTCAATATCCTGTTTCTAGGATACGAGCTTTCAAGTGAAGGCAAGAGCTTGGCAGCCAACTTTTTTAGAAAGGTGTGCGCTGCTCCAACCTCCAAAGACGCTGAAAAATTTACAATCCATCCTGGGTTTCCTAAATTTTGGAAGAACTTACATTCTGAATTACGCAGAAAGGGTTAAACCTCTCTACGCATTAATCAAACCTGATTTTTCAATCAAAAATTGGACAGAGGAACACACAGAAATCTTGCGTTCACTCCAGGCTAACATGTTAGCAACAAATCACTTACAAACACGCGTAAGTCAACGCAACTTAGTGATCCGAATAATTTCGTGTCAATGCGGATTCACCTACTTAACATTTAACGAGGGTGAAAAAGTACCAATTGCATACAAATCACATTTGTATACACAAGCAGAAATGCGCTTCACTTCAACAGAAAAAATACTGACAGCAGTTCAAACCGCTGTAGCAAAAGAAAGAGCTCTAGCCCAAGGGAAGCGCATTATTGTCGTAACCCCAGTACCGGCCTTAGAGGCGGTAACAAAAGCGAGCATTCCAAATGCTAAAGCATTACATCCTAGATGGATACAATGGGTTAATTCTCTTACTGCAACAGATGTTGAATATGTTTTTGATCCCGATCTAAAAACACAAGCGTTCCTGCAATATGAACATGAGTGTCCTCTGCCTACTGAGATTCTGCCTCTCGATCAGTACAAATTCATAATTTACACTGACTGATCCGCACAAACCGCAACAGGGAGTAAGCAAGCTTACAGTGCAGCGTGCACAATCGTTAAAGGTCGCATGCGAGATGGCAACTTCAGACCTATGGTCACAAAAACCCAGTCTCTAGGAGATTGCACAGCTCAGCGAGCTGAACTACAAGCATTCAAACTGGCACTTGAAAGTACAGATCGTGAATTCCCAACACTAATAGTGTGCGATTCTTTCTACTGTGTTCAGTCGTATAATGAATATATACAAACTTGGCTTGAAAACTGGTTCAAAGATGCAAAAGGTGGCACAATAAAGCATAAAACGCTTTGGGAACAAGTAATTCAGTTAAAAAGCGAACTACTAAAGGCTCACGTGATACACACACTGAGTCATCAACGTGATGGCGTTCACGTTGCAGGGAATTCATTGGATGACGAAGCCGCAAAGGGGGCTGTTCAGACGGCTTCCGTAGCTGCGATCACTCGTTCAAAAGCGAAAATAGACAGTGAGATAATGTTGGCTGTCAATGCTACGAGCAAAGGCAGTGGTGCAGCATTACTAAAAAGTTTCCACTCAAGTACTCTTATGTAATTGATGCGAACAACGTTCCTTTTGCTCGAATCCCTGGAGTGGGGGATAGGGTAATTCCAAACATGGAACGTAGAGCAGCTTTGATTTATGAAACACATCTGGGGAGGGTCTGTCACATCAAGGGATCTCTAAAACAATATTGACATTGAAAGAGATGTACTGGTGGCCTGGGATGAATACAGAAATACACATATTCATCAATAACTGCCTAGACTAAATTACAGCGAGAAAGCCACCAGACACCATGCTACGAATGTAGCTGCCCAGTACAGACACCATTGTTAGACAGCATTAGACTATCTAGGCACAGGCGTCCTCATGGAAAAGTGCAATCCCACAAGTACTAAGTCAAGGTTCCTATGGATATGGCCTCAGCGCTCGGCTGACGCTCGAACTGTTATAAAAGATTTGCGAGTCTTTATCGGCACATACGCAATAGGCACGCTACATTCTGACCAGGGCCCTGCGTTTAGCTCTCGGGCTTACAAAGACGCCATGGCCAGTCTGGGCGTTGCATTGCGGTACTCCTCTCCGTTTCATCCTGAGGGAAATTCTGTTGTGGAAAGGAAAAACCGGGACATAAAGCAGTCTATAACAGCTAGGGTATTAGGTTCGGGTGATGGGTGGGTCAAACATCTTTATGGGGTCCAACGCTCATTAAACTATTTGCCAAGAAGTTCTCTAGGGGGGGGGGGGTCACTCCATATGAGGTCCTATTTGGGACAAGAATGTGGGTGCCCGATCTGGAATGTAGAGGCACAGTGGTGGAAAATAAACCCTTTGATATCAAAGATCGTTTGGCTGTTTTACAGGACCTAAATGAACTAAGATCGAAACAAAGCAACGTGTTCCTGCAGCCAACCACCACTGGGGAAAAACCGGCGGTCCCAGCAAGGCCTGTCTGGATTCCAAAAGTTGGGGGATCTAGTCAGAGAGAAAATTGCGGACAAGAAGGAATTTGGACCTTCTTACAGACAACCAGTACCTGTCCTAGCCATACACGGAACAAGAACAGTACTTCTGCCGCCCCTTGCTGGAAAAAAGGAGAAAAGATGTGTCCATCGACCTCATCAAACCACAGTATGTGGCAAATACTAAATAGTAGGCCTCGTGGACTCCGACCTAGTAGCAGACACACTCCTCTCGCTACTATCCAAGAGGTTCAGACTGAAAGCCTGATAACCATCGAGAATTCAGCAGTAACAGATGAAGGACTGAGCAACAATGCTATGGAACTCATCCCTCTTGAAACACAACAGTTCGTCCAAATACACCTGTCTACACCAATGTAACAAGTGATCAACTGGTTCCAGCGATTTCTACAAATCCTGATGCTATTCCAACAATTGACAGAACTGCTTCTGGCTACTTCATTAACTTTGATACGTTTTCTGAGGATCCGAGTGAGCCCGAGACGTCGCCAGCATCAAAAACTTTTAAACAGCAAGTACAAGACTTTTTAAATTTTTGGAAAAAGACTCATCTGGTTTCACCATGGATTGAACTTTGGGTTATTTCTGGAATATTTTTCTTCCTGCTTTGGCTAGCTTTGGTAATGACTAGGAGCGTGCTTATAAATGGCAGATACATCCATTTGGACATTGAAAGAAAAGAAGTGAACTTACTTTTGAAACCTCACAAATCATCCCATTGTGAAACAAGAGACTTGTCTGCAGTGAACATCACGGCCGTTCCTATACAGGATGGTATAGTGTGGGACAAAACTGATTTTGATATCTTTGGCCCGACGGAACATTTGAACATTCCACATTTATTTAAGATCTCACTAAGTGATTTTGTTTCATCCAGTACCTTTTCTGATGATTGGGACTTTGAGACTGTAAATAATATGATGTTTGACCTAGAAAAATCTGCTGCATTTTCTAATAATGAATATTTAGAGGGTTCATCAGACTATGAACAGCTGTATTGCTATAACCACTATGGTCATCATTTTTTGCATAAATCTGCAACACCTAGAAATGTGTTTATGTTTAACAATTGGGAGCATTGTCCTACACCACCAAAAGGTAGTTCAAAAACATTTGCTAAAAAGTTTCCATATTTTTCAGGATACAATACATCTGATCCAGAAACATTTTACTATAGAAATGTAAACAAAACAGGACTGAAAATTATGTTAACAAATACAAAACAGATTTACTCTGCAGCTTTTATTGCCCAATTGTCTAGACAGGGTTTTGACTTATGGAAAGACACAATAGACACAAAATCTGTCTGGGGTACTAAAGATTGGCAAGTGCAGGGGATAGAAGCTTTGTTTAGAGCCTGTATCGTCCCTCAACAAATAATGTTTTTGAATGACACTGTGCAACAAACATCTTGCCTTGGTTTAGCCAAGATCAAAGACATGAAAACTCCTTCTGTACCAACACCTGCAAGTGATAACAATACACAGGCAGCGGTTACAGTTGACACCATACTACAACTCAACAGAACAAATCCTGATTGGAGAAAATGGTTGATCTGGCCCACAGACACAAACAACTGTCAAGGGAGATTCCTGAATAAAACACAGGGGTTTACTATTCATAGGCCAGACCCACGATACGTCCAAAGACAGCATCCGGGGGTAGTAACAACATACAGTGTAGGAAAATTATGCCTCGATTGGCTGCAAAAATCTACACTTAAGGATGTGAAACAACACTTATCTTTACTTAAAGAAGACGCAGACCTTCGAGAATTCTTGCTTGGACCAAGAAAACCGCGTCAAAAATGTTTCATATATGCCGGTATCTATGCTGCTTATAATGAAGCATGGAAGGTGTCACAGATGGAGGCCGCAGAACGAATACGTGAACTTGATCGTATTAATTTAGAGAAAACTCTCACTGTGGTCGACAATGGGTTAACAACTTTGTCCTCCAGAATTTATTCATTGGACAGTATTGCATCCTCTGCTATCGACATACTGGAACAAGATTTAGCCATGTTACAACAGGGCCAATCTCAGTTACGTTCTATTATGTTATTAAGCTGGACGCTGCAATCTTTGCGTGCGGGCTATGTGCCTTGGCGTTTTAGCAACACGACGGCTCTGTTTGCAGAGTACAATCTAACTGATAAACAGATCGAACTGGCACAAAGGGGAGCAAAGTATACAGTACTGAGCATTGAAAAACTTGAAAAATTACCATTCACAGTGGCAGAAAAACCAGCTACAGAATGGCTTATTCATGGCAAAATTAGTCTACCTGTGACTACTTTCCAGTTTCAGTATTGCCTTAAACAGATGCAAGCAGGCAAATATGAAAGGTTGGGTAAAGAATACATTAAGACATCCTGGAATTTACCTTACACCTATAGATGTTGGAGTGGGGATCGTGAAGTGTTTCTAAGCGGTACACACTGTGAAAGTGCACTAAGCGGTTCACTGATTTGTCAGGACATTTCTTTACACGGGGCTTGTAATGGTTCTGTGGCAAACTTGTCCTGCCACCAGCAGGGTACACCAGCTGCTGTGATTAATCCAACGTTTGGACAACTTTCTAATGGGAGTTACCTCATGTTGAATGATCAGAGTTGCTGTGGCATGTTGCCAGGCATCCCATATCTAGTAACGGTCAACTCCAGGGTCACTTGCTGTATGCAAGTATTGTTTGCCCCAATAGACACAGTCAGGGAGTCGCCTCTATGGCCTTCGTTGAATGTCTCTTTTATACGATTTGATACTTTAAGCAGAATGAAAGCCATGCTTATACAACAATCAGTGCCTTTGACCTCGGCCAAAGAAACCTATGATCTACAAGTTGCAAGGACTTCGGCTGAGATGCAAGCTTTAATTCGTACAAACTGCCCTATACATTTCGTAGAAATGATAGGACGTATCTTTAACATGTCAGATACAAGCGGAATTGTACATGTATTTAAGACCATGTGTTCCGGACTATTAGCACCTTTCCAGGCTGTCCTCGGAATCATCCCAAACTGCGCACATTCGGTGTTTGGTGGTGTGCCATTAATTCTAGCACTTGTTGCAGGAATTCTGTTTCTATTCCTCCTACTACGCTATGGCAAGCTTCTTCGCCAACATCACTCCGAGCGATGTGGAGAGAGCCCTCCTTGAACGGAAATGCCGTGAGCGAATAGTACAGCTTTTGGGCATGCCTCGTCTACGGGAACTTAATACAACATGGTTCCTGTCATTCAGACCAATCGGGCAAGATTGCATCTTACCAGTTCTACGCTGCCTGTTTTGCGGTGAAGAATGCGTGCTAGACACCTGTCTAACACTCCCATCAGTCATGCCAACGGATATCGATACTCTGCTGGACCCGATAACGGCCCATGCTGTGTGTTGTCCCCAGAGGCTTGCAATCCTGATGGCGGCATTCATTGAGATCTCACAGACGCTTCCGGCTGCTGGTGAGGTACGAGATGGATCAACGGGCACACAGGTAACAACGGACGCGAACATTGCATCTTCTGCTGAAGGCGATGTTCCAAATGTCGCCAACTTCGGTGGACGATATTTTGGCTACGGAAATAGATGATCTAATGTTTACGCCAGACCCGTACACGGACTTTGATTTGGCTCACAGTGTACCAGGGCAACAATGAAATTTGGCCTTCATATTTTTCAAACTTTGAACTTTTCCCAGAATTGAACTTTTTTCTTTTTAAATTTTTGAAATGACATGGCAAATGAACTATCAGCTTACAGTAGAACTAGTCTTATAAAACTGACTTCTTTGAATACTTCCAGGGACACATTGTCACCTTACTTGTCTAACATTTCATTTACTTCCATGATATGCAATGGCTTTGATTTTAAGAACTTATCGACCATATCATATGTATATATTACTGTTTCATTCTCGTTGCATTCTACTTCCGTTATATGCTTAGAATGAAAACAATGCTTTAAATGTACAGTACCTATTGCATTTTAACAGTTGAGTTTTTTTTTAAATGCTTTTAGCAATATGTGGTACTCAATTTTATGTTTAGCATTTAAAATGTTTAGCATTTAGTATTATCGTTCAATCGAAGATGGAGTGGGTGTTGTATTGTGCTTTAGGGGTCCGTATATAGGTTTTCCTGAATCATGTCCTTATATAGGCACAATTCGCCTTGCCCTTATATAGGCATAGAATCCCTGTCCTTATTTAGGCATTAACCGTGCACTCCAAATACAGGCATGGTCACCGACATCCGTCCTTCCTAACGTCACAACGAGTTCTTAGAAACCAGACCCTTAGGCTTCGGGAGTTTCCCTAGCACAGGACTATTGATTTCTCCAAGAACTCATCTATTATGTATGAACCGTTATACCTTAAGGGTTAATTCCTGACGTCTTCCTCTGTCCGACTTCACGTCAATGCGAACATTCCACGACACCTACCAGGTATAAATATACCTTCCCTTGCCCAAGCAAGTTAGAGGAGACCTCGACTTCAGAGGAGCCCGTATCCCGGCCTGACGCACTGAGAAGACGCTGTCATTCCTGCACGCAGACGAATCCAGCTTCCAGTGTTCTGACTCCCTTCGCGGGGTGTTAGAGTTCCAGATCCGGCAGGAGATTCCCACCTCACACATTCACAAGGTATGGAGCTGACTAAATCCTAGAGGGACTCTTGGCATACTATACTTAACATACTCTTAGTATACCAGACTAGAGAATACTCCACTTACTTCTACTCTTCCCTACACCTAGACTAGGTTAGGTACATTGGGGTAGAACTAGCTTAGAGACGCATCGTATGAGTACTCGCATTTTTAGCTCGTTATTTATGTACGTGAATATATGCTAAAAGATAATGCTAGCGCAGTATTATTTATTTCTACTGCATACGCTGTACATTATTTATCTTGCATACTGTCTTGTGATCATAACAGCACATATCTCTTACACGAGAAACAAGACTGTTCAATAAAACCCTTTTTATTGAAACGCCCATCTTTCCTTTCTGTGTAACTCTGCAGAAACTAAGCATGCACGATTGAATGAGTGAAACTTATCTATTGTTTCCACGATTCTGAGACATGTTCCGCTTCTAAAGGGAAACAAAGTTGTCATGTTTTTCGGTTGCCAGAAACTACTCCCTTCTTGTTCTCAAGGAGTTTCTAGTGGCCTCTGAGCTAGCTGGCACAGGTAATTAAGTTTAATATAATCGATAGGGACATACCGACCGTAGTCCTATGTCAAACCTATAGGTTATATTATTCCATGCGCAGAGCCTATTAGGGAAATAGGAACTACACTACATCTTCTCAGCTCCAACAATCTGTGCTTGCTTCTTAAGTATGGGTCTCTGTTGTGCCCCTGCAGTCTCTAGTGATCATGCAGTCTCTAGTGATCCTGTAGTCTCTGCCGTTCCAATGCAGCCTCTGTTGTGCTCCTGCAGTCTATGCTGTGCCGTACTCAAGCAGTGTGTACCTTTTAGGTATATATCATAGGAAGTTAAAGGAACAACAGAACAAGAAAAGATAGAGAGAAAGGAGGAAAATCGGCTTGGAAAAAGGTAGGCCCAGGAAGAACCTGCTAATATTAAAAAACAAATAAATAATTCCTGGAAGAATTTAGGTGATGAGCATAGGAAGACAAGCAATTAGAAATAACACAAATACAGCAAATTGAATCTAGTATGGATGACTGGTGGTCTAAACTGACGCAGCACTTGTAGGTGCAGACAAAAAGAGCTTGCAGTAAGAGAATAAAAGGCAAATTGATATTCTACAGTCGCTTACCATTTTAGAAATTCAACTACATTTTGAAAACCTTCAACACTCCTTTTAAAATTAAACAGATTTTTCCTTATTAGATATTTTGCTTGTTAATTAAATAAAGTATTGCAGAATTTCTCCATTTGTTTGATGTATACTTGTTTCTGTATTTTTATGTAATATTTTTGGGTTCAAATCATAGTAATTGCGTGGTGGTGGTTCCCAGCTTCCAGTAGTTATTAAGTGGGGGTCAACAGTAGTCAAAAGTTTAAGAACCTCTGTTTAGAATGATATCACTTGAATGCTACAACCAGAAAGAGGGAACATGGCTCAGTTCAGGTTCTACAGTAGAAAGGGACCAGATGAACACAGCCTCCTAGCACCCAAAACATCTCCAAAAGCATATTCAGGGTGAACAACACATATACATAAACAAGAACATGGCTGGCTCACAGGAAAGGGAAGGGAAGAAAACATAATTTTACACCCAGAATGGACTGCAATAGTGATTGGAGAAGACAGATTAATACAGGTGAGTATCAATGTTTTGAAAGGGATACAAGACACCAGGAACTCTACACTGAGAATGAAAAACAGCAACCATTGCTTAATGCATTCACAGAGAACTTGTTTGAGCCAATCTGTTTTATTAAAATGAAAAAATCTTGTGGAATAATAGCACATTATAATTGTAATGGAAACAAAAATAAAAAAATAAACATAAGCCCACTTGGAAGCATGTTTAAAATGGACACCAGTATGTGTAAAGGCCATGCGCAAGGTGCCCTACGTACAAGGCAGCTGGCATCCCTTTCCATGATTGTTATTTTCTATTTTTTTTACTATAGTTGTATGAGTTGTATGTTCATTTTGAGTATCAAATGCTATAACAGCAAATTCACCAGATATACCTCTGCGCTCTGCATGGAGCACTAGCTTACACAAATCCATTCTTAGTTTCCCAAATGCTGCAAAGGTCCCCAGGGCAATTACCAGTTGTGTCTGGTCAGAACTCAGTGTCTAAAGCACTCCCCCTCCCGAACGTGGATGAATAAATCAGGTAAGAAAACAGAGTCAGCTCAAGCATACTCCTGTCTGAAGAGTCAGTAACACCAGCAACCCTCTCATACACTGAAGGGCAAAAATGATACACTTATGGAGCTCTTAGAATAAACTCCTGCAAAGTTTGCAGTTTAATTTAGTTCCCAATATGATTGTAATTTTTGCTTCGCATGGCCTGGAAATAGAGACTGACTCATTAGGAGTCTGTAGAGTGGTGGGAGGCTGGGGGTTATCCTTCCCATGAATATAAAGTTGGTGTTTGTGCACTGATGGAGAGGACTTAACACTTGCCTTCGGCCAGTGATGCTCACATTAAACATGACCCAGGTAGTTTGAACCTTTGAGCCGGTTTGTCTTCATTTGGGAAGATGCGTTTGTTGTTCTACACAGAATCTTGAGGTGCTGGCTTAAGGTTCAGTGGTACCTCGGAGGAGCTAAAACCATTCTTCCTCAACCTGCTGAGTTCATGTTTTGAGAAATCTAAATTAGGTCTCACGAGAGACAAAGATTGATACGTGGTATACTCTTACCATAGCCAACTCCTAATACGGCATATTTTCAATGTAAATGGATCACTAAAATTAACAAATTCGTTACAGAACACACATAGCAATTTATAAGTACATGATTAATTTCTAACAGATGAATGCCGCTAACAAGGCAAAGTAACGTAACTTTGAAAAACAATCATCTGACATGTTAACAGGTCTGGCTTTTAAATGAAAGTCCCTCGTGTCTCAGTCACTGTTAGATTTAGGCACTCAATAAGTAATCCCACATGCACTCTCTAAGTCATCCTTGCACTTTAGAATCCATTATATCCACCCACCTATTCATCATTGCATTCACTCATTTACATAAGCGCAATAAAATCTCTCTCTAACATATACAAGATAATTAACAGAACAAAAGTAGAAAAAAATAAAATACTGTCACATAAACCTTGTGGCCATGCATTTCAAATTACAACCAAAATAAAGTATAGCAGCAGGTGGCCATCTTGCAATGGTATTACATATAGTGCATATTTGTTTTAAAGTTATAGAATGGAGGGGCGTGGCCAACCAACATGGCCCTCAGAAAGTAACTATCCTGAGCTCCGTGGTCAGATGCAAAATCCTGCAGCATCCTGCCCAGCACAGTAGCCTTCCAAATGTGCTGGATGGTTACGGACTCCTGCGGCACTCCGGGAGTGCACAGATAAGTGCCCCCCCCATGGGACCTGGAAAGTGAGAAGACAAGAGACTCCATGTGAAGGCCGAGTGGACAAGTGAGAGCCCCAAGCTACAAGTGAGAGCCTCAACCTCCAATGAAATGCACGTGTCAGCCATGACGCAATATTTTGAACACAATTGGGGAACCACCACTTCATGTGACAATGAATGGGACGCCATGAAGGCTTGGCTCAAGAGGGAATGTAAAGGATTACTTTTCGGATAGAGAGGGCAATCGATCAAAGACCTGAAGGAATGCAAACCGAATTAGCAACGTTACAGCGTGGGTCACCCACCTCGCCCACATACAGTAAGTCGTTATTGACCATAGAAAGGAGGCTTACATGACACTTTGGATTGACTGGACAAATACACACTACGGGAATACAGTCGGAGGCTCCACAGGAAGGGCGATAAACCAAGCAGGCTATTGGCCAGGATATTACACAAAGAGAGAAAACATACCCAGTACTGTGCAACCGCGATGGCACAGTTGCTATAACGCAAAATGCAGTTAACACGGCTATGGCATTCTACCTGCAACATATTTATTCTAGAGGGACTCGAGTGTCATTGGATACCCTGAATAATTATCTGGACTCCATGACCATCCTAAAAATGGGCATGGCACAGAGAGAGGAGCTAGGGTTAGAGCTCACCCTGGAAGAATTACGGGAAGCGCTCTGAGAATTGCTGAAAACAAAAACACTAGGTAGCGATGACTTCCCAGCCAAACTGTATCAAACTTTTACCCCCGTGGCGTGGCTTGCATATATTCTCCATTATAGATTCATCTTCTTAAGTTGACATCTTTCTCGTGATGCCCTTTGCCACACTTTCATACTTTCTGCGAACACATGAATGGGCTGTATGTGTCCTTGCGATGAGCACCGACGCCCTGCAGTCTTCATTTTAGCTAGACAAAACCAAATGAGCTGCTCTGTGCCTCTGCAACAGTTGATAAGAACAGCGTTTTATTATATAAACAGTTTCCATGCTAAGCCTCTTTCAGAGGAGCATTTACATGCTGGGAATTATCACAGAACCACTGTGGACTGAGATGCAGCCCTGCTGACTGAGACTTCCATTCTGCCCATGAAGATAACCTGTGCATTGCGACCAACTTCCTGACATCCAAGACCAAGGTATGGGGGTTAAACTATCCCAATTGATCTGGCAGAATAATGCTATTGCTATGCTCTCTTAGTATAATGTAGTTACAGATAGGAATAGGCAAACATTAGCAACAATTAACATGGTTTAATTTTTATTTTGTTTACCATTCTAACAATGCTGTGTCTTATTTTTCAGATAATCGCAACTCGCGCTTGTTATGCAAAAATACGATAATTTCAAAAAATGTTTGAAACTGCATTATCGTACCTTTCTTGCGTTTACCTTGGGTGTGCAAGAGTAACCAACAAAAAGGTTTGGATCTGTTTCCACAGATTCCTTGGGAGAGTATAATGTTCGAGGTTAAGGAATCTGCGGCTAGATTTCTCTATCAGATACACTATTTAGTTAAGGGGTTAGATGTGATACTGTGGGCTAGTCGGAAACCCACCAACATTCACTGATGCACAAGTTACTAACTTGTGTAACGATATATCTGTAAGAGACAGTAGTTAGTGACAGATTCCTTACCTTAGAATATCCCCAGGCGTCAGGCTGGATCCGGAAAGTTTTTGCGTAGCAGTACCCTTGCGCGTCGGTAGGAGGCGTCGTGCGGCTCCGCGTCCGTCGTCGTGATCGCCGGGATGACGTCGCGGGCAGTACTTAGACGCCGCCCCTGCGCGCTGACGTCAGTTCTGTACACGACTTTCCGCGCCAGGAACGCAGAGCCATGCAAGAAGCTGACATAGGTGTCTGAAAAATACTAGGGCCCTGAAAGGGATGTCCTTAACCCTAGAAATCAGTTCGCAGAACGGGGAGGATGGGTGGGGCGGTAGGAATCTGTCACTAACTACTGTCTCTTACAGATATATCGTTACACAAGTTAGTAACTTGTGCATCTGAAAGAGACACGTTAGTGACAGATTCCTTACCTTAGAATAGATACCCCAGCAATACCAACCCCGGTGGTGGGTCTGCGAACAAAGATCAGACAAGGAAGTCCTGGAGGACAGAACGGCCAAAGAAGCCATCCCTCCAGACCGGACTGTCAAGGCAGTAATGCTTTGTAAACGTGTGCAGCGAGGCCCACGTAGCTGCCTGACAGATAACCGGCAGCGGAACACCGCGGCCCAAGGCCGTGGTAGCAGCCGTTGCCCTGGTGGAATGGGCACGCAGCCCGACAGGAGGCTCCTTCTTAGCCAAAGAATAGCAGGTCTTGATGCACAAGGTAACCCAGCGGGAGATGGTTCGTTTGTGCACCGCCCGACCTTTTTGGCGCCCACGTAGCCAACAAAGAGCTGGTCATCCACCCGGAAGTGTTTTGTGCGGTCGATATAGAAGGAGAGCGCACGTTTTGGGTCCAGACGGTGGAGCCTCTCTTCCTCTCTGGAAGGATGCGGAGGCGGAAAGAAGGTAGGCAAAGTGATGGTCTGCCCAATGTGGAAGGCAGTAACCACCTTTGGCAAGAAGGACGGACGCGTCCGAAGAACAACCTTGTCTGGATGAACAGACAGAAAGGGAGGTTTGCAAGATAGAGCCTGGAGCTCACTCACCCGCCGAGCGGAGGTGATGGCCACCAGAAAGGCTGTCTTCAGAGTCAGAAGACGAAGAGGACAGTTATGTAGAGGCTCAAAGGGAGCGCACATTAAAAAGGTAAGAACCAAGTTCAAGTCCCACTGAGGCATTACAAACGGAACAGGAGGGAAGAGGTGTGTAATGCCTTTTAGAAACCGGTTAACAACAGGGGACTTGAAAAGGGAGGGCTGATCAGGGAGCCTGAGGAAGGCCGAGATAGCACAAAGATAACCCTTGATGGTACCCAGGGCAGAACCCTGTTGGGCCAGAGAAAGAAGGAACAGAAGGACCTCAGAAAGAGGGGCAGAAAGGGGATTCACAGCCTTTGCTGTGCACCATGCCACAAATTTGTTCCACCTGCAGGCGTATACCACCTTAGTGGAGGGACGCCTGGCTGCCAGAATCACATCACAAACTTCGGGAGGCAAGTCGAAAGGAATCAACTGCCGCCGCTCAATCTCCACGCAAGCAGGTGTAGACTGGACAGGTTCGGGTGGAGGACCGTCCCCTGCTGCTGCGACAGAAGATCCTCCCGAAGAGGCAGAAGGATCGGGGATCTACGCTCATACTGAGTAGCTCGGGATACCAAACTCTTCGAGCCCAGTCCGGAGCCACAAGAATGACTTGGGCCCGGTCGTGCCGAATCTTCTTCAACACTCTGGGTAGAAGTGGTATAGGCGGAAAGGCGTACAATAGACCGCAACTCCACTCTTGACAAAAGCGTCGCCGAGCGAGTGCCGCCTTGGAAATTCCAACGCGCAGAACTGATGACATTGCGCGTTCTCTTCGGTGGCGAATAGATCTAACCAAGGCTCTCCCCACTGTAGAAAGAGTCCTTGCGCCACTTCCGAGTGAAGACGCCATTCGTGATCCATCATGCACCTGCGGCTGAGTTCGTCCACCCTGGCGTTCAGGGAACCTGCCAGGTGTTGAACCATCAGGAACATGCCGTGATGTTCCAGCCATGTCCAGAGGCGCAGAGCCTCCTGACAAAGGGTCCACGACCCCACCCCGCCTTGTTTGTTGCAGTACCACATGGCGGTGGTGTTGTCTGTGAACACCTGCACTACCTTCCCTTTGACAGAGGGAAGGAATGCCTTAAGTGCAAGTCGGATCGCCCGGAGCTCCAGAAGGTTGATATGGAGCCGGGACTCCGCCGGAGACCAGAGGCCTCTGATCTCCGCCTCTCCCATGTGACCGCCCCATCCCAGAAGGGACGCGTCCGTCACAACTGTGTGCTCTGGCTGGGGAAGGGAGAGGGATCTGCCCATGACCCATTGCCGGTTCGAGAGCCACCACTGCAACTGTTTTGCAGTCCCCTCCGAGATCTGGACGTGATCGGACAGGTTGCCCTGGTGCTGTGCCCACTGGAACTTCAGGTCCCACTGCAGAGCCCGCATATGCCATCTGGCATGATTGACCAGCAGGATGCAGGAGGCCATGAGGCCCAGCAGCCTCAGGGTCATCCGTACCGAAACCCAGGATAAAGGCTGAAAGATCGGAATCATAGCCTGAATATCCCGGACTCGCCGTTCGGGAGGATAGACCCGAAACTGCGTCGTGTCCAGAACTGCTCCGATGAAAAGGAGCTGTGGAGAAGGAATCAGATGAGACTTCGGCACATTGATGGAGAACCCCAGCGAGTGCAGGAGTTCGGCCGTAGTCTGGAGGTGGGAGACGACTGCCTGGGACGAGCCCGCCTTCAGCAGCCAGTCGTCGAAGTAGGGGAAGACTGAAACCCCTGCCCGGCGCAGATGAGCTGCGACCACCGCCATCACTTTCGTGAACACCCGAGGGGCACTGGTAAGGCCAAAGGGGAGCACGGTGAACTGAAAATGCTCGAGGCCTACCGTGAACCGAAGGTAACGCCGGTGGGCCGGCAGGACGGGGATGTGGAAATAGGCGTCCTGCAAGTCCAACGCTACCAACCAGTCTCCAGGGTCGAGGGCAGTCAAGACCTGAGCTAGGGTGAGCATCTTGAACTTCTCCTTCCGGAGGAAGCGATTGACGTTCCGGAGGTCCAAGATAGGATGCATGTCCTCCTTGTCCTTTTTGGGCACCTGGAAGTAGTGGGAGTAGCAACCACGTCCTACTTCTGGGGTCGGAACATGCTCGATGGCCCTCTTGGCCAAGAGGGCCGTGACTTCCTTCTGCAGAAGTACCAAGTGATCCCCTGACATGCAGTGGAATTGAGGTGGCATGGCTGGGGGGGGTGGTCTCGAAGGGGAGGGAGTAGCCCCTTCGGACAATATCCAAGACCCACCTGTCCGAGGTGATGGGACGCCAGTGGTGAAGGTGATGGCGGACCCTGCCCCTACTGGCGTGCTGTGCACCTGAAAGGAGGGACTAGGAGGGCTTGGAGGCCGCGGACGGGTTGGAGGTGGTGGCCTGACCCGCACGCTGGTTGCCCGAACCGCCACGGCGGTATCCACGTCCTCGGCCACGCGAAGACGCCTGCTGCGCGGGCCGGTGGCTGGGCTGCTGACGTGACTGGGCGCCCCTTCCGTGGCCACGATAGGGGCGAAAAGCAGAAGGTAGCGGAGGGCGTGTAGCAGAAAGGCCCAGGGACTTGGCAGTAGCCCGTGAATCCTTAAAACGCTCCAACGCATGGTCTGCTTTGGAACCAAAAAGACCGACTCCATCAAAGGGCATGTCCATGAGGGTATTCTGGACATCACCCGAAAAACCAGTGGTTCTCAGCCAGGCGTGGCGACGCAGCGCCACCGTCGTTGCAATAGATCTGCCCAGCGAGTCGGCGGTATCAAGGCCACAACGTATGGTGTATTTGGCCGCATCCCTTCCTTCCGCAATGGCGCGGGTAAGCAGTGTCTGGACCTCCTCAGAACACTGGGGCAAAACAGTCGCCACCGAATCCCACAAGGAGTGGGTATATCGGCCCAAAAGACAAGCGGTGTTGATGGACCGCAAGCCAGCACTGGAGGAAGAAAAACCCTTCTTCCCAAATTGATCCAGGCGTTTGGATTCCCTATCCGGAGGGGCGGTAGGGAAGGCGGTTTGGGAAGCCGAGGCTTGGACAACCAAGCTCTCAGGAGTGGGGTGGACAGAGAGAAACAAGGGGTCGCCCGGAGCTGGGCGATGGCGTCGGGACACGTTCCTATCCACAGGAGCCCCTGTGTTGGGCTTGGACCAGGCGCCCAAAAGAACGTCAGTGAGTGCATCGTTGAACGGCAGCACAGTCTCCAAGGAGGAGGCTGCCGGCTGAAGCACTTCTGTCAAGAGATTAGTCTTGACCGTCACCGTAGGGAGTCGGAGATGTAAGGCTCCAGCTGCCCTACGCAACACCGTTGCAAAATTGGCTCCCTCCTCCGTAGCCACGGGAGGAGACAGCATGCCAGTGTCAGGGGAAGTATCTAGACCACTGGCATCCCCTAGTTCCTCTGCCCAGTCCTCATCATACTGACACTGTTGTGCCAGAGGGTCCTCAGACCCCTCCCAGTCCTCCTGGTCCTCCTCCGGTTCAAAATAAGGAGGAGGGACATTTGGGACCCAAGGTCTCATTGGCGCCGGAACCGGCGTCGAGCGACGTCGGTCCGGCTCCATGTCCGGAGCCGGAGAGTACATGGGGACAACGCCGCCCGGAGCCCCGGGCGGCGTCGGGAACGGCACCGGAGACATCGGCGCCGGCGGAGGCGTGGTCAGGTCGACCGGCGTCGATGGGGGTTGCGGTACCACCGGAGCCGGGATCGAGGCCGGAGCCGGGACCGAGGCTGGAGGCACGAGCGACGCCGGGACCGGAGTCGTCGGCGACGCCGGGGCAACCCCATCAGGGCCCGCGGGGCCCGAAGGCGCACCGGAGGGACCTTGAGGCCCAAAGAGGCGGGCCATGGCCGACAGGAATTCCTGTACTTGGGCCGGATCCGCCCCCGAACCCGGGAAGGACGGGTATTGCGGGGGCGGCTCCACAGGCATGTCCGGGGCCGCGGGGACGGTGCCGGGAGGGGCCTCAGCCGAGTCGCGAGACCGGCGAGGCGAAGTCCTAGAGCGATGATGCTTTTTGGACTTCTTGTGTTTAGACTTACCGGACGACGAAGACTTGGATCCCGACGACCGGCGAGGACTCCGCGACCGACCCCTCGACCTCTCACGCGACCGGGGCTTGATGTGGCGCGGAGCCGACTGCCGGGCCTCGAGGAGCTTTCGAGACCGCTCTCGCAAAGCTTTCGGGTTTAGGGACCGGCAGTCGGAACACGACTTCGTGTCGTGGTCTCGCCTGAGGCAGAAGAGACACTCCAGATGCGGGTCTGTGATGGACATCATCCGAGCACAGGCGTCGCAACGTTTAAAGCCGGGCATCCCTACGACACCTTGGAGTCGATATGAAAGAAACAGTGAAAAAATTCACCAAAAAGTTAGTCAAAAAATGACTAGGGCACTGCTCTTCCCGGATCTGCGCTTGCTGGCGCGGAAAAGAAGAACTGACGTCAGCGCGCAAGGGCGGCGTCTAAGTACTGCCCGCGACGTCATCCCGGCGATCACGACGCCGACGACGGACGCGGAGCCGCACGACGACGCCTACCGACGCGCAAGGGTACTGCTACGCAAAAACTTTCCAGATCCAGCCTGACGCCTGGGGATATTCTAAGGTAAGGAATCTGTCACTAACGTGTCTCTTTCAGATAATATACGTGGACTGAGTCCCTATATCTTGAAATTCGTGTTGGTCTAATACACAGTCCAGCTATATTTGTAGGAACCGTAAAACATCCCGGACCTAGGGTTCGTTGGGAAATAGACAAATGTCGGTATCTGGGAATAATGGTGGCCCATACACAGGACAAACAATACGATGACAATATGGGGAGGAGTCCTACGAAGCCTCCACACAATTTTCAGACTTCCTTACCAGTATCGGTGATGGGAAGGATAGTAGGGGCAAAGGTGGTGGTACAACCCTGCTGTCATTATGTACTACAGAACTCCCTGTGCCACCTTTCCAGAACCACATAAAAGATGCTAGACAGCCTGATGATGATAAAATTGGTGTGGGCAGGAAAACTAAGCACAGCGACTCTGGAATACTTCAGCATGATTTAGAAAGAGGAGGACTGGGACTTCCAAAGCTGGAAGCTTACTACTATGCCGCACATGTGTAACATGTAACTAAATGGGTAATAGAGGAGGAGAACTGGGAACGGAAACTTTTGAAGGGGACACACGGTGAGGGACACCATTGCTAGAAATCTGCTCCTGTGGAGGCTACATTCATTTTGACGCATTACAGAGATAATGTTGATGACCCAGTGAGGGTGGGGGTGGGGATGTGAGACACCGGGAGACCAATATCCCGGGCCCGCTGACACATTCCTTTAGTTCCAAGAGGCGCAAAAGGCCTTTGGGGTGGGGCAGGGACAATTTCTTCAATATGCCAAGCAGGCCAGAACGGGCAGGGAAATATGGACAAGTTTCCCATCCACACCACCTTCCATGCGTACACTGGAAGGAATGTTACAACGTGGCTCCAAATGACATACCATCATCCACATGTACAGAGCACAAACGGGAAAAAACCTTCAGGGCAACCAAAGGAAGAGAAGATTGGGAAACAGACATAGGTGACCGATTTGAGGATATGTCATGGAAAAATCATGTGCCCAGTTGTGTGAAGTATCGGGCAATGCAAGATTCAAATTGATGCAATTCAATTTCCTGCATCGCACATGCTTATCCCTGTAGTTTTGTACAAAATATACTCTGGGAGAGGCAAGGCCTGTCCTCGGTGTGGAGCAGCAAGGGCCTCATTTCTCCGTCTGGCCTGGAAATGTCCTTGTGAGGCACTTTTGGGCCACAGTCCTTAACACAGTAGGGACAAGCACTGAAATACAAATTGAGCCGAGACCCCTACAGGGGTTACTGGGAGTGGTGCCCTAGGAAAATGGGAAAAAAGATGCAATATAAATTCCTCAATCTCGCTCAGGTGTTAGCACGAAGGCGGGTGCCGATGACCTGGTTAAGCGATAAGGACTCCCAGATACAACGCTGACAGTGATGTGCGAGAAAGGAATATTGCAGAAAAAAAAGGACATCAAATGAACTAGGACTAATGAAAAACTGCAAGAGGACTTACAAACGTGGGGGGACACTCTGGACAGGTGTGTGAAGGGGGAAGAGGAGGCAGTGGGATCCACGGAAGGGGTTAGAGTCTGAAGGAGACCTATAAAGAGCATTAGAGGTCGTCAGCAGCTCATGAAGAGAGGAACACAATTATGACACAAACGAGGTAGTGAGCACCTCTCAAACAAGGAGCAGTGAAACTAAACATTAAAGCAATGTGTGGAATGTATAAGAGATGGTACACTATTCTTAAACCTACCCATGACATTTTTAAATATCTTGTGCGTGTTATACTGACTCGGTCTCAGTGGGGAAAAAAATCAATAAAGAAAACTTATAAAAAATGTTATAGCATGGCTGTCAAGCTTCAAATGAATGTGTTGGTCATCTTGAAATGATAAAACAATGATACGCTATGGTCATTCCCAGTCCATGATGGGAGCCTTGTTTAGGTTTAAATCTTTTTTATTGAAAATTGTCAACATTCAACATGTTTAGCATTCACTGACTGAGGCATGGCCTCGGTTACATGGCCGACATATGCTATAGCTAAGAGGTCAGAACATGTAAAGAACATCTTGTAGTGGAGGCTACGCATAACATATCCTAGGACCTCAAATCGTATCCAATCATGGAATGTCATGTCCTACTATATCATAGCAGATATCATATTGTGTCATAAAAGGAAACTTAATCTAACCCCCCACCCTGCCCCCACCCAGTCCCTTGTCCAGCAAAGAAACTAAAAGGTAGTGCCAGTGGCCTGTTGTATAGATATGTGCTTCATGTCCCTGCTGCTTGCGGGTCAGAGAGCCGTAGGAGGTGGAGATACCTGGGACAGGTGACCTCTTTGAATTCGGAGGAGAGCAGGGACAAGAATGGTTGCCATAATTCAGCGAACATGGATCCCTTCCCCGCTAATGTCAAAGTCAACTTCTCCATCCCCATAACATGCCAAAGTCTGTATAGCCAACCTGTGAAAGTAGGGATTTGGTCTGTGCGCCAGTGTGTCAATATGTTTTGTACTTCCGAGCCTAGTGCTATTGCAATCAAACGTCCTCTGCGGGATTTAAGTGGGTAGGTCAATGGGTTCGGTAGGCCCAATAGGGCGTATGCGGGAAATCTCGGAATTTGAGTGTCGAAGTGTTTGTCCACTTCATCCAGTACTTGCGTCCAGTATGGCTGAAGGTGCCTGCAGTCCCGTAACAGGTGTACCAGGGTGCCCATCTCCACGCATCCCTGCCAGCAGGTCGCCTCTCGGGTGGGATCCATTAGGTGTAGTTGCTCGGGCGTGTAATACCAATATGTGGCCAGTTTGGTAAGGGTTTCGGTCAGTCCCGTATGGTATGCTGAGTGGCGGGCTCTATAGTACACCCACTCCTTGTGGCTGAGTGTCCTGCCCAAGTCCCGTTCCCATCTCACGCGGCTGGCGTTATACATGTGCGTGTTTGTCTAGGAGCATCTTATACAGATCTGAGATTAATTTTTTATCAGCTGTCCGGGTGACCAGCCATTTTTCATAAATGGAGAGGTGTCTACAGGCGGTCGGTCTAACCTGGGCATGCAATGCCCAGTGTCTGACCTGGAGGTACCAGAGCCGCTCAGATTCGGGCAACCCATAATCCAACCTGATTTGTTGAAACGGTATGATCCCATCTATATCAAAGAGATGGCCCAGGGAGCGACAGTCAGTGGCCCTCCACCGCGCAAAGGCTGTTACATCTGTGCCCGGGTGAAAGTCGGGATTGTCCAACAGCGGAGTGAGCGGCGAGGGAAAGGTAGTGAGCCCATGTTTGATATTGGTGCGGTCCCACACTTCGAGGGTGGCCCGGGTGACCTGAGACGCGTATAAATTGGGGGGTCTGTGTGCTCTCCGAAGGAATGGGATTCCTTGTAAGGGTCTGGCGGCTACCGCTTGGTCCTGGAACAACCAGTGCTTACCTGATTCCAACCGGCTCCACTCCACTAAATGACGCAATTGTGCAGCTTGGAAATAGATGTGGAGATCGGGGACACCGAGGCCCCCTTTCTCCGGTGTGAGCACCGTCAGGGCCTGTTTCATCCTTGGCTTGCGCCCATTCCATATGAATTGTGCAAGTTCAGACTGGGTTTGTTGTATCCACCCGGCTGGAGGACGGAGAGGCAGGGTTTGAAACAGATATAATATCTGGGGAACAATGGTCATTTTGACCGCCGCTATTTTACCGAGCCAGGAGAGTGGGTAGTGTTTCCATTGATTCAGTTCCTTGCGGATTTTCACCCTTAATCGTGTGTAATTTGTGGCTGCTATAGTCGATAGGGAGGAAGCTAACTGGATCCCTAGATAAGGAACCGTATCCGTAGCCCGTTGAATGGGATGGTGTCCCTGGAGGTACGTGCGTGTAGCAGGTGCCAGGGAGAGGTCTAATGCCACCGATTTATCCATATTTACCTTAAACCCCGAGGCCTGCGCAAAGGTCTCCAGTTCTATGAAACACGCTGGCAGTGCGTTGAACGGGTTTGACAGCAAGATCAGAACATCGTCTGCGTCCAGACTAATTGTGTGGACATCCCCTCCGAATTTAATCCCTGTTATTTCTGGGTTGTGTCGGAATCGGTGGGCCAATGGCTCCATATAAAGTACGAAGAGAAGGGGTGACTGTCTCGTGCCTCCCTCTATGGGAAACCGGGAGGACGTGTAACCGTTTACCCGTACTGTGGCAGTTGGGAACCGGTAGCAATTTAAGATGTGTGTCCGAAATCTCTCCCCTATCCCCACCTTCTCGAGGACCTGCTCCAGATATGGCCAGTGGACCCTGTCAAACGCTTTCTCAGCGTCGATGGCAAGCAGCATATATTCCCCTTGCGTACGTGTGGCCTTCTCGATGAGGTGGAGGGCTCGTTTAGTATCACTGGTTTGGCGCTGGGGGATAAAACCTGCCTGGTCCGGGTCAATCAGGTTAGGCATATGAGGCGCAAGGCGAGCAGCTAATATCCCAGTGTAGAGTTTAATATCAATATTGAGGAGGGAAATGGGGCGGTAGGCTCCACAGGCAGTCTTGTCCTTCCCCGGCTTCGGGATGACCACTATGGAGGCTTCAAGCATGTCTCCTGGTATCGTTCCAGGGTCAGCGAAGAAATTAAAAAGCTTGGTGAGAACGGGGGCCACTAATGTACAAAAGGTTTTATAGAATGTTGCGGAAAAGCCGTCGGGCGCAGGGGCCTTGGCCAGCTTGAGGCGTGAAATGTCCGCAATGACCTCCTCAATTCCTATGGCCCTGTCTAGGTGATCAGCCTGAGCGCGAGTCAAAGCAGGTAAGTCGATGTTCGCGAGGTAGGCTGCTCCGTCTGCATTAGTCAGCTGCGAGCCGGCATATAGACATGCGTAAAAATCTCGGAACGTCTCCGTGCTGAATCTCCTGGACCCCCCGTCTCTGCTGGGTCTCCCTTAGTTTATGAGCAAGGAGGTGACCACTTCTATCCCCCCCCAGTATAGTAGGCGTGTCGCAGCCGAAGGGCAGCGTATTCCGCTCTATCCTGGTCCAGGGCACCTAGCTGTTGGCGCGCGGCTTTCAATTGGCGCCATATCCGTGGAGCCCCTGTCCGTTGATGCATCTGTTCTAGCTCTTGTTTTCTGAGTAAGATCGTCCCTTTTGCGTTTGCGTTCTGTATTTTCTGCAGCTCAAATGGCCACCAGTTCCCCGCGTATGACAGCCTTAAGTGCGGCCCACTGTGTGGACAGGGAGGTGTCGTCGTTAGCATTATGAGAGAGGTAGTCTTTGATGGAGTGCTGTATCTGCTCTACCACTGTCGTGCGTTGTAGTAGTGTATCGCGGAGACGCCACTGGCGAGAGGGTCGCTGCAAAGGAGGGAGCGTGAGAGTCGCTATTACCGGCGCGTGGTCAGATAGAGAAGCTACACCTATCTCGACCTCTGTTGCCAATGCATGCATAGGTGTGGAGGCCAGCAGGTAGTCAAGTCTAGCGTATGTTTTGTGTGCGTTAGAGTAATAGGAGTATTCGCGGCTATGGGGGTGAAAGCAGCGCCACATGTCTTTAAGGCCTAAGTCGTGCAATCGTGTCACCCCTGTTGCCGACAAGGCTCCCGTCTGGCTAGTGCGTTGGCAGGATCTGTCTGCGTCATTATCGAGTACTAAATTCAAGTCCCCTCCCAGCAGGATCCTATGCTCTGTCGTAGCAGTCGCTTCGGTGAGCGCTGTGTGTAAGAACTTCTCTTGTCCCTCATTAGGGGCATTTACTGCGCCTATGATGAATGTAAGCCCCCCTAGAGTGAAGTGGTAAGTTAGGAGCCGCCCCTTAATTTCGGCGTCCTTTTGGAGGACTTCCCCTTGAAACCCCTGGGCAACAAAGATGGCTACCCCTGCCGTTTTAGTGGGCCCAGAGGAAAACAGCTGGGTCGGGAATTTGCGGGATTTGAGGCGCTGGCAATCTTTAGATAGTAGGTGTGTCTCCTGCAGAAGACATATCTGCATTAGTGTTCTCTAGATACGACAGGACTGCCTTGCGTTTTACCGTATTGTTGAGACCCCTCACGTTCAGGGTGAGTATCCTAAGCAGGGTGGGGGCCATGTATCTGGGAACGGTTGGGTTGAAGCATTGCAGGGATCCACGATCCCCTGCCATATAAGCAGTGATCGAGTTGTGACATGGGGATGCTCTGCTTCTGAGTAGCGAAGTGGTTAGTGTAACAGGCTGGACAAGGGACCCCAAAACCCCCAAAAAATAACCCCGAACAAAAGGTCATATGCAACCCATCTGCAAAAAGCAGAAATATAAAAGGGAACTTGTGAAAATCAGAACATTGTCCATCATCCTCGGATGATCGGAGTAGAGTTTCAAAGGGGGACATATTGTGGCCAAGGACATCCCTCCGCCCCCCCGCCAGCTGCCCATAAACAGGAGGGACACATCAAAGTTGTTTCTGAATCAGATGAATGTCAGGCAGGTTGCGACTTGGCCAGCACGGCAGGTAGGGACGCGAGTGCTGCCTCCCGACCTTTCAGGATTTCTGCGGGATCTGGTGTCTTAGGACGACGCCGGCGTCCCTGCTGTCTCCACCGTGGTCGTGTCCCCCCTGTACTTTGGGTGGGGCTGTCGTCTTCATCCTCTTCGGCTGGGGGGTCGATTCCCAGCAGGCCACCGAAAGGGAGCGGAGCTGGAAGAGTTTGCCATCCATTCGGAAAATCAGTCGAAACGGGTGGCCCCAGCTATAGGAGATGTTGCGTTGGCGAAGATGTGAGGTGATGGGTCTAAAAGTTCTCCTTTTTTGTAGCATGAGTGCTGCCAAGTCTTGGTATAGGACAGGGTTCTGTCCTCGGAATGATAGGGGATGCATCTGTCGGGCTTTCTGCAAAATTTCTTCTTTGGTACGAAAGTCCTGTACACAGACCAGGATGTCAGATGGTGGAGCTGTGGCAGGTCGTGGTGGTCCCACCCTGTGCGCCCTGTCCAGCTTAATTTCAGCGTCTGGTGGATTGCCCATGATGTGGTTAAAGAATTCCCTAGTATATTTGAAGAGGTCGCCCGTTTCTTCATTGGCCTTCACTCCCCGGATCCTGATGTGGCGGCGGGAGCGATTTTCCAAATCCTCGAGGTGAGACTGTAGGTCTACTTGTTGCTCGTGGATTCGAATGACTTCTTGTTGGAGAGTCGATAGTTCCGTGTCTCTCCCATCACTCTTCTCCTCCAGCTCAGCAACCCTCTCTCCAATGCCATCCATGTCCCGTCGGACATCTTTGATTTCGGTCATAAGGTCCCGTTTAAGGGTTTGCAAGTCTTCCCTTAGTGACATGAACATGGACTCTAGGAAGGCCTTCGTGATGGGTTCCCCACCTTCCCCGTTCGTTTGCGCGGATAGTGCGTTGTCCGAGGGCATACTGCCCGCTTGGGTTTCTCCCTGGGTCTTCGCGAATAAGTCCTTGATGGTTCTTTCTCGCCGCCCGCGGGAGGTGGACATGCTGTGTCCCAGCAGGTGCCCAGTACCGGCCCAGACGGGCCCCCCGGAAGGCCACTTGGTCCGCAGTGCTATGGGGTGGGTCCCTGACGTCGTCACCAGTCCTCTCTCGGAGATGGTGTGCTTCTATCCGGTTTCACCCGGCCCAGTTGTGCCTCACGGCCCCCAGAGTGACCCTCCGTCCTCAGGCCGTCTGTATGGACCTTCTAACAGCTGTTGCGGGGCTCCAGGGGATCCCTCTCCTGCCCCGGACCTGACCCTGCTGCCATGTCGTCCCTCCCTCGGCGTGCTCGTTAGCTACTACCCCCACCGACCCAGGGTATGTGCCTCGCAGGGTGCGCAGGGGGTGCACCGCCTCCTTCCGATGATATGCAACTGGGCTGGTGCGCCCCCGGTGCCACCCGGGACCGCCGCAGTAATCACCGGGGCGGCCTCCGGCAGGCCCTGTGGGCTCGTCTGCTCAGGCCTCCCGGGGTTGGCACCCCATGCAGTGCTCCCGCTGTGAGTCAGGGGGCCAGGCCCCACTCGAAGCGCCGGGCTCACGTCACCACAAGGCCTTCCTCAGATGTGCCTGCTGCACTCCCAGGCTTCCCCCTGGCTGCGGCCAGACGTCGCAAACAGCGTTGCCACCTCCCGGGCCCCCCCCGATGCCAGCCGCTCCCCGCTCTCCTCACTCCCAGTGTCGAATATACACTGCGACTTTACCCCCAGCACTGGTCACTTGCCTGGGTCACGACAGGTCAGCGGGGCTCCAGAGGCTCACGGCGCCAGCAGCCAGATGCAGGATCGCTGAGCTGCCGCTGGGCCTCGTCACTAAATGGCGGGTGTTCTCCTGCGTCGATGTCCACCCGCCTCCACACCGCGCAGGAAGCGCCCCCGCCCCCATCAGTGGGCACCTGTCCGTGTCAGGGAGGGTCAGTGGGGCTCCGGAGGGTCTCGTTACTGCAGTCACGGGATTGTCGATCTGTTGCCTGGCCTCGCCGTAAAATGGCGGGTGTTCTCCTGCACCACTGCCTGCGGTGCTACGCTGATGCCCGTCCGCCCCACACGGTGCAGGAAGCGCACCTGTCCCAACAGTGGTCACCCGCCTGGGCCGCAGTTGGCCAGCGGGGCCTCCGGCGTCACGGCGCCATCCGCAGCCTGTAGGCTTGCCGAGCTGTCAAGGAGCCTCTTCGCAAAATGGCGGGCGTCTTCTCTCACCGCTGCCTGCGGCGTTGCTCCGATGTCCGATTGTCCTCCCGCGGCGCAGGAAAGGCTCCCGCCCCCATCGGTGTGCTCCTGGTCTTGCCGCGGGGGGTCAGCAGAGCTCCGGGGCCCCCCGCATAACTAGCTGGTTGCGGGATCGTTAGGTTGCTGCTGGGCCTTGTCGCCAAGTGGCGGTGCACCACCGCTCCCCTGTCGGTATTGCTGCCTCGGAGACCATCTGTCTCCGCCCGGTGTAGGCAGTGTTCAGGTCGCCTGGGGTTCTCCGGGCTCCGTCGGCCGCCCGGTCTGTGTCCTCCGTCTCAGTCCCACCGGGGGAGCCAGCCCGCTCCCGGAGCGCGATAATCCGGCTGCCTGCCGCTCCAGCGCAAGTCCGCACTCGGGGAGGCCGCTCCTCCGCAGGGCCGCTCCCGGCTCCGCTGCTATGTACAGCACTGCGAGCTGGATTTCAACTATTGCTCACCCCATTTGAGCCTCTACTGCAAGCGCAACAGGTAGGCATAGATACATTGGTGTCCGGCTGCTTTTAACAGCAAATCGCCGGTGCTTTGCGCGGCGCTGGCGGGAGAGACAGGACTACACGTCCGATCGAGTCGCCATCTTGGCCACGCCCCCTGGGAGCCTTGTTTAGAAGCAGTGATAGTGCGGCATGCAGAGCACTGCAGTTAAAATGAGTGGGAAACAAGCAGCCCATTTAGTTTTTTATTTATATTGCATTTATCTAGTGCTTACTACCCCAGACGAGGCGCTGAACTGCTTTATGCTGGTCTAGAACCAAAGGTTAGATGATTATTCAAGCTCATTAGTTATTGTTGTAGCTCAGCAAACCATTCCATTCAATGATTCCAGTTTCTTTGTGATAAGTTTCATTAACAGGAGTTAGGTGGGATCATTAGTGATGCAGTGATAGGTTATTGCAGATAGTTGGTAGGGATAGTAGATGAGCTTGATTATGGTATTGTTAGCATGCAGGTGTATGGTTTTGAAAGGAGGAGTTTGTGTGATCCTAGATATGAGTTGTGGGCAGATTTCAGAGATATAATCATAGAGATGCATGTGACTAGGAGCAGATTGTGCTCAGTGGGAGGAGGCATGCGGAGAATGGAAAGTAAGGTGAGAGCCATTTGAAAGCAAAAAGGAGCCGTGACAGAAGTTAGGTCAGTTTTCATGATGGATTTAGAAATATAGACACTGCTTTTTGAGGTGGCATTGCAATTTGAGGTTGCACATGACAATAGTGATATATTAGGTTCTTTTGATACGCATTACAATCAGAAGAACAGTCTGTCCACTACTAGGTTACGACTAGACCACCGCTCCAGTAAGGCCAGGAAAGCATAAAGTAATGGTTGTGCGCATAGACCAGGAAGTATCAAGAGCTTTAGGCTGCGCTTGATGGAAGCAGTTACCTCATGAACATAGCAATGTGAGAAAATTTAGGGGTAAATCGCGCTAACATTGAAAAAGATTGGAGTGGATGTCTGGTGATGTTTATCCTCAAGTGTAGCTCACAGTATTAATATAAGAAGCAAAGAAGGATCCCCTTGCATGCCCCCTGGTTGTGGCATGGACAACTTCCCCAGACAGGTGAAATATATTGCAACATCATGTCACCCCCCTCATGAGGAAGCTGCACTGGCTCCCTATCACACAGCGATGCGCCTTCAGGGTATGCTGTCCCATCTTCAAGTCTCTGAACGGAAGGAGCCCTAAATTTGTGGATAGCCTTATTCAGAGGCACTTACCTATGCGCAACTTGCGCTCGGCCCACAAGCACCTTCTGTCAACTCCCTCCTTCAACTGAAGCGTCTGGGTGGTGCTAGGTTTGCGGTTCTACCTCCAAGACTTTGGAACTCCCTCCCCTCCGAAATCCGATCCTGTACCGACCTCCTGAGCTTCAGGAGGCTCCTCAAGGCCTGGCTGTTTAGACAAGCCTACGAGTAAGTCCCTAGGGCTCCGGTACCTCTTAGAGTAGCGCCATGAAACCAATCCGGTGTACGTGCGCTTTACAAAACTTTTTTACATAACATAACATTCCTGAGGTTGGAGATCCAGACATCTATAATGATCAATGCATCAATATTTAGCTTGTCCCTCGACGTGTGTGTGTGTGTGAAGGGCAACAACAAAATATCCAAACAGAAAGATGAAAAGATTCCAGCTGCAACGTGTGGGGGCCTGCATTTTGTTTGCTTAGGGACTTGTACTGCATAGGTTAAAGTTTGCTTGCACCCTTATGCCATATTCTGACAAGAACAAAGGACAAACGTTTACTTTCCAGTAAGATTATAGGATTGGCGTCTTTTCTAGATTCCTATGCATTTGTAAAACCCTTTACCAGGCAGGTGATTAGTCCATTGTCGATAGCATCTGACAAAACCATGCAAACGTAGAGAAGGCGTCATGCTGGCTTGGGTATGAATACATGGTCTCAATATTAAACTAAATAGGCTTAAAGGCACTTTCCTCTGCGCTCAAGCATAGCTTAAAAAACAAAGTTCGACTAGAGTGCAAAGTGAGACCAAAGTGGCAATCTAGGCTAAGGATACTGAAATACATAGGTTTGGTCCTAACACAGGAGGACATGGTATCTGGTATACAGTAAGAGATGCACAGACGGGATATGCAGGTCTATTATAAACAGATATGCTTCAAGTATTAAACTCCGTGACACACACTTGTATCATCATGTAAAACAATGCCCTTTGGGTATTAAAAAGCATCAAGGGATTTCATGAATAGTGGTTTTAAGGCATTTTGGTAGACGCATTAGGTCATATGCCACAAACGTGTGTCACTAGTCACATTTTGACACAGTTTTATCGTCAGAAATCACACACTAGACAAAATACTTTCATATGCGTTAGCATAGATCGCCATCTGGTGTTGGGCTCGGATGTTTGCACTTTGTTTTTTAAGAAGTGTTTGTAGTCACGAGGTAGGTGACTCCTCCTTACAATGATAGTGCGCATGGGCATCGACTCCATCCCCAGATTGTTTTCGCAATAAAGGGTGATGATGGAGTTAGTAAGAATAGAAAGAGATGTCCATGTGTGTTGTATCTAAGTAAGATAATACTGCAGCAGATAAAGGTACCCTGGGAGGCAGGTGGGTGCATATGAATCTACAGCTCTACATGCCAAGAACAGATGCATAGCTGGGTAAGTAGCATTTTCCGTTGGAGGCATATGAGCTGTAGATCATATGCGTTAGCATAGACTATACAGCAGTTATTTTCCCAGCGGTGGCTGACCTGTATCTGTTGCAGTAGTTTGAAAAAGTGTTCTTAAGACAGCCTGGCCCACACTAGCTTGTTGTTTTGCATGCACATCTACACAGTAGTGTTTTGTGAATGTGTGAGGTGTAGACCAAGTTGCAGCCTTACAGATGTCATCTAAGGGTATATTCCCTAAGAATGCCATAGAAGCCCCTAGTTTGCGTGTGGAATGCGCTCTAGGGGGAATAGTTAATGTGCGTTTGGCTTTAATGTAGCATACTTGGATGCATTTAACTATCCATCGTGCAATACCAGTTTTTGAAATGGGATTGCCTTTATGCGGTGGTGAAAAAGGAACAAAGAGTTGCTTGGTTTTCCTAAAAGATTTAGTTCTTTCAATGTAATAGAGTATTGCTCTTTTGACATCTAGTGTGTGAAGAGCACGTTCTGCCACTGAGTCTGGTTGAGGGAAAAACACTGGTAGTTCAACAGACTGATTGAGGTGAAAGGCAGAAACAACTTTAGGTAAAAAGTTTGGATTAGTCCTAAGAACCACTTTGTTATGATGAATTTGTAAAAATGCTTCTTGTATGGTTAGTGCCTGGAGCTCACCAACTCTTCTAAGAGATGTGATGGCTATAAGGAAGGCTACTTTCCAAGTGAGGAACTGTAGTTCACATTTGTGCATAGGTTCAAACGGTGGGCCCATGAGTCTTGTGAGGACAATATTAAGGTTCCAAACTGGAGAGGGTGGAACTCTAGGGGGAATGATTCTTTTGAGTCCTTCCATGAACGCTTTGATAGCAGGCACTCTAAAGAAAGACAAGTGTTGTCTGTTTTGTAGGTAAACGGCTATTGCAGCGAGATGCAATTGTGTAGATGTGTATGCTAAGTTACAGCGTTGTAGGTGTAAGAGATGGCAAATGATGTTTTGAATGGAAGCATCTAGTGGATTGATTTGATTGTTTGTACAGTAAATTACAAATAGTTTCCACTTTGCTGCGTAGCATGCTCTTGTGGTAGGACGTCTAGCCTCTTTAATGACGTTCATACAGTCTGGCAGGAGATTAAGGTAGCCAAACTCTATGATCTCAGGTACCAGATCGCAAGGTTAAGTTGATTGGGATCTGGATGTGTTATCTCTCCATGGTTCTGAGTGAGAAGCTTGGGTGAGAGGTGGAGTTTTTGATGAGGAACTACAGATAGTTCCAACAGGGTTGTGAACCAGGGTTGTCGAGCCCATGTGGGAGCAAGCAGGATCATTTTGAGTGAATGCTGTTGGAGCTTCCGAACCACTAATGGAATGAGCGGGAGAGGCGGAAAAGCGTAAGCAAATGTTCCTGACCAGTTCATCCATAGCGCATTGCCTTTGGACAATGGGTGTGGATACCTGGACGCGAAGTTTGGGCATTTTGCGTTCTGGTGTGTGGCGAACAGATCTATTTCTGGGTAGCCCCACATTTGAAAGAATAGAAGGAGAACTTGAGGATGTAACTCCCATTTGTGGATCTGTTGTCGCTGACGACTGAGCAGATGTGCAATGTGATTGTCTATTCCTGGAAGGTGTTCCGCAAGGAGATATATCTTGTGAGGAATGGCCCATTTCCATATGCTTTGAGCTAGACGCAAGAGCTGTAGGGAGTGTGTACCTCCTTGTTTTTGTATATAGTACATTGCTGTCATGTTGTCTGTACGGACTAGGACAGCTTTGTGTAGTAGATGGACTTGTAAGGCATTTAATGCTAGAAAAATTGCCAGAAGTTCCAGGTGGTTTATGTGGAACTGTTTTTGTTGAGGAGTCCACAGGCCCTGAATGGTATGACTTCGTAGATGAGCTCCCCAGCCGGTGAGTGATGAGTCTGCTGTTAGCACTATCTGTGGAACCGGGTCGAGGAACGGCCGCCCTTTGGAAAGGTTTTGTGTGGTCCACCACTGCAGAGAGCGATGGGTGCGGCTGTCTACCAACACCAGATCTGTTAATTGGCCTTGAGCCTGGTTCCACTGAGGTGCCAAGCATTCCTGCAGAGGACGCATTTGGAGTCTTGCATAAGGGACGATTAGAATGCAAGAGGCCATTATCCTAATTAATTGCATGAACACTCGAGCTGGTAATGAGTGTTGAGGTTGAAATTGTGATATTAGAGCTTGTATGTTGCGTATTCTGACTGGGTTGGGGTATGCTAGAGCTTTGAAAGTGTCTATTGTAGCTCCTAGATATACTTGTGTGTTGGCCGGTTGGAGGTGGAATTTGGTGAGGTTTACTGTGAATCCCAAGCGGTGAAGCAACTGAATTATTTTGTGGGTGTGCTGAACACAGCTTTGTTGTGATTTGGCTTTTATGAGCCAATCGTCCAGATAAGGAAACACATGAATGTGTTGTCTTCTTAAGTGAGCTGCAACTACTGCTAGACACTTGGTGAAAACTCTGGGTGCTGTGGTTACCCGAAACGGGAGGACTGTGAACTGGTAGTGTTGACCGTCCACCACAAACCTGAGATATTTCCTGTGAGCGGGGTAAATGGGAATGTGGAAGTAAGCGTCCTTTAAATCCAAAGTGGAAAGAAAGTCGCCTTGCTGAATTAATGGGAGCACCTGTTGGATGGTGACCATGTGGAAATGATCGGATTGAATGTAGAGATTTAGCTGTCTGAGGTCCAGTATTGGTCTGAGAGAGCTGTCCTTTTTTGGGATGAGAAAATAGAGTGAGTAAACCCCTGTGCCCTGTTGAGCTAAGGGGACTGGTTGTATTGCATGTTTTTGTAACAGGGAGAGAACTTCTTGTTTTAAGAGGGTGAGATGTTCTGAGGACATCGCACGATGTGTGGGAGGAATGTTTGGTGGAGTAGAGGTAAGTTCCAGGCAATAACCATATTGGATAACAGGTAGGAACTGTGAGAGACGTCCCCCGACAGGAGTGGAATGGTCGGGGGTAGTGGAGGGAAGTCACTGTTTGGTGGTACGGGAAGTGCTGGTGGAGTTACCTCTGCCTCTTCCTCTATTGTTAATTCCTCTGTATCCTCCCCGAAAATATCCTCTGGATGAGGAAGATTGATTGGGGCTTTTATAAGCCGAGGAGGTGTTTTCTGATGCAGTTGTCTTTGAGCCACCCCTATAAAAGGAGCGACGAAAGGAGCCCCTATTAGAAGGTAATTGTAATGCCCCCATGGATTTAGCAGTCTCGGTGTCTTTATTCATTTTTTCCAATGAAGAATCGACTATCGGGGCCAAAAAGATGTTCTTGATCAAATCGCTGATTAAGTAGCGCTGATTGTACTTCTTGTTTGAATCCTGAGATTCGAAGCAAAGCATGGCGGCGTAGCAAAACGCTGGTGTTAATGGCACGCGAGGCTGTATCAGCTGCATCGAGGGCACATTTGATGGAAGTGTTTGTAATGAGCTTACCCTCCTGAATGAGGTCGTGAGCTTTAGCTTTGTATTGGTCTGGTAAGTGCTGCATCAGTTTTTCTAGCTCGTCATAGTGAGCTCTATCGTAACGCGCCAGGAGAGCTTGTGCATTGACAATACGCCAATGATTGGCAGCTTGAGATGAGATTCTCTTGCCTGATGCATCTATAAGTTTGGACTCCTTGTGAGGAGGAGGGGCGTCACCTGTTTGAGAATTTGCCCTCTTGCGTGCATTTGAAACCACAAGAGAATCTAAAGGTACCTGACCCCTAATGTAAATTGGGTCTGTAGGAGCGGCTTTATATTTTTTGTCTACCCTTGGCGTAAGTATTCTAGATTTAACAGGGTCTTTGAATACCTTGCTGGCGCGTTTTATCATACCTTTAAGCATGGGCAAAGTATTAGTGTTTTTTTGGGATGGAGCGAAAGTTTCCACTAAAAAATCCTCGTCCAAGGGATCAGTATGTAATTCCACCCCATGGTATTGAGCAGCTCTATTAATAAGCTGTGCGAAACCAATATTATCAGGTGGTGAAGGTCTGTAGGGATATAGATCGGGGTCATTAGTATGATCCGGGTCCTTATCATAATCATCCCAGGGGTCTGAGTCCTGTGGAATGTTGTCCTCATTATCCTCCCCATCCCCGTCCCCATCCCCATCATTATCATCCTGTGGCACAGGTGAGAAACGTGGTGGTGGTGAGTTTGCTGGTGAAATTAGTAAACTTGGGTTAAAAGGTGGAGGAGAAGGAGGTATGTAAGGGGGAGAGGGGTTAGTACCCATGTCTTTTTTCTTAAGAGGTATGTGGTAGTGTTCAGGGAGATCCAGCTTCTGTTTTTTAGGAAGTGTTGCTTGAAGTTTACCAGTTTGAGGGTCAATATGCAACTGTTTTTGTTTCGGATCCAAAGATTCTTTTGGAGGAAGTTCTTTGGATGGAGTTTTTTTATGTTCAGAAGGTTTAAGGAGGTCTTGCGTGCTTTTTAGGTTCGGTGCGGGATGTTTCGGCTCCGAATGCTTGACTTTTCCCTGTTTTGGCTCAGAAGGCTTTTCTTTAGCTGGTTTCGGCTCCGAAGTTTTTGGTTTTGGTGGTATGGGCTCTGATGCCTTTGCTTTATGCGAATCTTTCAGTGCCGAAGATGTCTTCGGTGCCGACAGGGGAACGTCAGGTTTAACCTTGTGTTTTGGTGCCGAAGATGTGGGTTCGGCACCTGCATGGGGTCAGCTCGATCCCGAGCTGGAAGACTTGTCTTTATGTTTCATAGCCGGGCTCGAAGGCGGGGCGGCTGAAATGGTATCATGGTGTCGACCTGAGCCCGAAGGCGAAGGTGTAACTTGAGTCTTTGGTGTTTGTGGGGAGTTGGGGCTCATTACTCACTGTTCGTTGAGTCGGAGTGACGTTCGAGTCCTCTTCCATGTCGGAGTCGTCAGCTTCAGAGACGGAGATGTGTTCTTCTTCGGCGCCGGGTTGGAATTCCGACTCTTCTCCGAAGATGTCTGGCACCGGACTAGTGCCGCGTCTCATCTCGTGACGTCGAGCCCGACGGTCACAAATTGTTTTCTTCGATCGGAATGATCGACAGGCCTCGCAGTTGATTTCTTCGTGCTCCGGGATAGGCAGAGGTTACAGAACTCATGCAGGTCCCGTGTGTGGGAACTTAGCACCACACCCGGGGAATTTTTTTAATGGAGTCCGTTCCATGGACTGCTGGCGTGGTCGGCGTGGGTAGACCTTACTACCCGCAATGAAGCACCGATCGAAGCTGTTGGATTTTACGATGCGCGTCGAAAGGGAAAACGCGATCGAATACAATACCGTCGAGTTGTAAGGATTGTGCGTCGAAAAGGTTCGAAGACGATACCTGAGCGCCGCAAGACACATCCGAACCCGATGGCGGAAAAAAACAATCTGGGGATGGAGTCGATGCCCATGCGCACTATCATCGTAAGGAGGAGTCACCTACCTCGTGACTACAAGCACTTCTTCTAACAAAAACAAAGTGCAAACATCTGAGCCCAACACCAGATGGCGATCTATGCTAACGCATATGATCTACAGCTCATATGCCTCGAACATATATTTAAGGCAGAAGACGAAGCACAGTGGTATCCTGTAGAAAAACTAATTTGAGTCAGTGTCTCCAAACTGCTGTCCCCTCTCTCTATCCATCCATCCATCCATCCATCCATCCATCTCATGGTCATTGCGCAACCAGCAGCAGTTTAGGTTTCTGTCAAACAATGCAGTGCTCTTTCAATGGAAAGCTTAACGAATGTTAAGACACCAGCAGGTCCTTCAATTACCTAAAGGCCACCATAACATGATCTTTCTTCTATACCAAATTTCTATGTCTGTGGAGTTGTTATGCTGTAAAAAAATAAAATTAAAAGGGGTGGGGGCGGGGGGTTACAAAATGCCAACACTTTTGCTTACTACAGTAATCTTTAAGATTTAATGTAACAAACATACCCATTTACAGCATGTAACAGATGTGGTAGCAATCCACTGTTAAAGGGTGATTGGGTTTCACAATAAATAAGCCAAGCCTACTGCTATTGTCATATCTTTTCATTATAAACAAACCGGGGCTATGGTATTGAAGATGTTTTTCCCAGTGAACCAATTAGGCCTATAACCTTTATCACTGGTGTTTCATCCTAAAAAACTAAAGTCTATTGTATTGCCCATAGGAATTACAACAAAACAACCGCCATGGATACAGTCATAAAAGATGTTTACAAAATTACATTTGACAACACAAAATACTACCTCTCGTAAGTGGGCCTACAGTGATGAGCAGAGTGTAAACCTTCTTGCCCTGTGGTTTGGAAGACAGGGTAAACAACACCACATCCTTAACCTCCTATAATGATATTTGAGATTCTATGGCACAAAATACCTCTCTGCATGCTTTAGTAGAGAGTAATAACAAATCACCCATAAATGGTTATTGACTTTAACATATGTTTTGCACAATAAATATCTCAGACCTACTGTCTTTATTAGAACGTTCCATAGCCGACAGTGAGCCTACTTGCCTTGATCGAAGGCTTGGCACTACAACAGGCACAGTCCCACAGTCCTGCTGTATTGAGCACATGCTTTTCCACAAGGCAAAAGCTCGATTGAAGCAATCTTTTGCAATGGAAGAACACAACATCTGCCCACAAAAATGTGGTACTCAAGGAAACCAACATACTAGCATTGCCTACACATCTCGGTTAGTATTACTTTTGAAAGCTCTTTTTCTGTTGATCACAAAGTAAGCTTAAACGCTGCTGTCAAGCCAGACCTAAAAAGCATGCCCCAGTTTTAACCAGAAAATGTTAAACACTGGGAGATAACTCATCAAAAGTCTTCGAAAGGGACAGGCTTAACTAAGTGAAATTAAAGCTTTATTTAAAAAGGATGTCAATGAAGAATATTTAACAACTGGGTTCACACTCAAAGCAAACAAGCATTACATTTTACGGAAACATAGGTTTTGCTCCATTTGTGTTTGGCAGTCCATGGCGTACGTCCAAGGAAATAAGGAACTCCAATAGAAGCAATTAACTGAATTCAAGGTCAGAACCTAAATGCAACGCACCCTAAACGGTCTTTTGTAACTCCTGGTGTAAGTTCATATTTCCTTCTCTTATTGCTTAACAGACCCTGCAGTTTAGGGCAATCCATATATTATACTACTTTGAGCCTCACAGATCCAACCAATTGTGGTTTTCTACTTAATATATTGACTACTCAAAAGAAGGTAAAAATCTGCTTTCACACCTGCGTCTATTCTCACTCTCTTCACATTGCTTATGTGCAGCAATGCCACCACACCATGTTTAGAGCATGTCTCTAACACTCATGTATCTCACCCAAGATATCCCATAGAGGTCCAACGATAATTCAATGTGATTCATGGCCATGGTCATGGTGTGAGACGCTGTTTAAACACTACAACAATATAATAAAATACTTATTTGAGAAGAAAACATCACTTCTAATACTGGTTTGTTAGAAGGGTAATTTTCCTCAGACTCTCAATGAACCTCTAGCCTCCTCAGAATCCGTAGAAGAGTACTGCTTGCATAGCTATGCATCTAAAAGCAAACTAACAAGTGAGCCACAGAAGGCTGTATTGTGGGATTGGGACTAATCTGAATTTCATATGTGCACTATAATTTTTTCCATGACTTCAGGGTACAAAGGGTGTTATAAATGTACAGTACCATTTAAAAACAAGCATCTGCAATGCAATAGGTCTCGCATTTACGCAAGTTTGAGCTATTGGCATTGTAAGGAAAATGTTACTTACCCAGTAAGCATCTGTTCTTGGCATGTAGAGCTGTAGCTTCACATGCTTTGCATACTCCTGTCATCTGGTGTTGGGTCCGGATGTTTGCAAGTTGTTTTTCTTCAAAGAAGTCTTTCGAGTCATGAGGTAAGGGGGGGGGGGGGGGGACTCCTTTTGGTGATAGTGCGCATGGGCATCGACTCCATTGTTAGATTGTTTTCCCGCAGAGGGTGAGAATGGAGCTAGTAAGTGTAGAATAAAGATGTCCATGCGTATGTATAGGAGTAAGAAACTGCAACAGGTATAGGTACCCCGGGAGGTGGGTGGGCGCATGTGAATCTACAGCTCTACATGCCAAGAACAGATGCTGCTGGGTCAGTAACATTTTCCGTTCGAGGCATGTGAGCTGTAGATCACATGCTTTGCATAGACTATACAGCAGTATTCTCCCAAAGCGGTGGCTAACCTGTAGCTGTTGCAGTTGTCTGAAAGAGTGTTTTAAGTACTGCCTGGCCTACATTAGCCTGCCGCCTCGCTAACACATCTACACAATAGTGCTTGGGGAATGTGTGCGGTGTAGACCATGTTGCAGCTTTACAGATGTCAGCTATGGGAATGTTTCCTAAAAAAGCCATAGTAGCCCCTATTTTGCGAGTTGAATGCGCTCTATTGGTATTGGTAAAGTTCTTTTTGCTTTCGCATAAGATGTCTGAATACATTTGACAATCCATCTAGCAAAACCTGATTTAGATATAGGATTGCCTTTGTGTGGTGGAGAAAAAGCAACAAAGTTTTTTTGTTTTGCTAAATGTTTTTTTCTTTCTATGTAATACAGCAAAGCTCTTCTAACATCTAAGGCGTGTAGAGCTCGTTCTGCCACTGAATCTGGTTGAGGAAAAAACACAAGTAACTCAACCGATTGATTGATGTGAAAGGCAGATACTACTTTAGGTAGAAATTTGGGGTTAGTATGAAGAACCACTTTGTATTTGTGGAGCTGGAAAAAAGGTTCTTCTTTGGTTAGTGCCTGTAGCTCACCCACTCTCCTCAGTGAAGTAATTGCAATGAGGAAAAATGCATTGGCTCAAAAGGTGGACCCATTAATCGTGTAAGGACTATGTTAAGATGCCACACTGCGGCAGATGGAAGTCTTGGTGGTAATTACCCTTTTTAATCCTTCCATAAATGCTTTGATAACATACTCTAAACAGAGACAAATGCTGTCTATTTTGTAGGTACGCAGCTATTGCAGCGAGATCTAATCGGATGGTTGTGTACGCTAATCCTGACTGCTGCAAGTGTAGTAAATAAGAGATTATTTTTTGTATGGAAGCATCCAAAGGATTGATATTATTATTAGAATATATAACCAATCGTTTCCATTTAGCTGCATAACAAGCTCTTGTAGTAAGCCTTCTGGCCTCTTTTATGATGTTCACACAGTCTGGTGGAAGATTCAGATAACCAAACTCTTCAGGAGCCAGATCGCTAAGTTGAGTTCTTTGGGATCTTGATGTCTTATTTCTCCATGGCTCTGAGTGAGGAGACTGGATGTGAGATGCAGCTTTTGATGTGGAACTACTGACAGCTCCAACAGGGTTGCAAACCAAGGTTAACGGGCACATGTGGGAGCTACTAGGATTAGTGTGAGGGATGTTTGCCTGAGCTTCCGAACCACTAGTGGAATGAGTGGGAGAGGCGGAAAAGCGTAGGCAAATATCCCTGACCAGTTCATCCACAGAGCATTGCCTTTGCAGAATGGGTGTGGATACCTGGAGGCGAAGCTTGGGCATTTAGAATAGATCTATTTGTGGAAAACCCCAACTTTGAAAGTATGGGAGGAGAACTTGAGGGTGAAGTTCCCACTTGTGGATTTGCTGCTTCTGTCTGCTGAGAAGGTCGGCGATTTTATTGTTTACTCCTGGAAGGTGTTCTGCTAGGAGATACATTTTGTGGTGTATGGCCCACCTCCAAATGGCTTGTGCTAGTAGTGGCAGTTGGAGAGAGTGTCCCCCCCCTGTTTTTGCATATAGTACATGGCTGTCATGAATTTGAAAGGCTTTGAGCGCTAGAAACACTGCTAGCAGCTCTAGGTGATTTATGTGGAGATGTATTTGCTTTTGACTCCACAAGCCTTGAATTGTGTGATCTTGGAGATGAGCTCCCCAACCAGCGAGCGACGCGTCTGCTGTTAGCACTGTTTGTGGAACAGGGTCGATGAAGGGCCGCCCTTTGGACAGATTTTGTTGGTTCCACCACTGCAGAGAGCGATGGGTGCGGCCGTTTTACCAACACTAGATTGGTTAATTGACCCTGCGACTGGTTCCACTGACTCGCTAAGCTTTGTTGAAGGGGATGCATGTGAAGCCTTGCATGAGGAACAATCATGATGCAAGATGCCATTATTCCCAGCAGTTGCATGAACACCTGAGCTGGTAATGAGTGGTTGGGCTGAAACTGAGCGATTAGAGCCTGAATATTGCGAATTCTGGCTGCATTGGAACAAGCTAGAGCTTTTGTAGTATCTAAAGTGGCTCCCAGATAGGTTTGTGTGTTGGAAGGTTGGAGATGAGACTTTAACACATTTACTGTAAACCCCAGTTGATGCATTAACTGGAGTGTTATTTTGAGTGTGCTGGAGACACTTCGGGTAAGTGCTGGCTTTGATGAGCCAGTCGTCTAAGTACGGGAAGACATGAATGTGTTGTCTTCGTAGGTGAGCAGTGACCTCTGCTAGGCATTTGGTTAATACTCTGAGAGCAGTGGCGACTCCAAATGGAAGTACTTTGAACTGGTAATGCTGACCCGCTATCACAAATCTGAGCTATTTGCGTTGAGCGGGATGTATTAGAATAAGGAAATATGCGTCCTTCTACAGCAAGTCGCCTTGCTGTAGAAGTGGGAGCACTTGTTGAAGTGTCACCATGTGAAAATGATCTGATTGTATGTAATTATTTAGTTCTCGGAGGTCTAGTATGCGTCTGAAAGAGCCGTCCTTTTTGGGTATTAGAAAATATAGGGAGTACACGCCTTACCCTTGATATTGTAGCGGTATGGGCTCTATCGCTCCCTGTAATAGGAGAGACTGAACCTCTTTTTTGAGGAGGTGTAGATGCTGTGGTGACATTTTGTGTGAACGTGGAGGAAGGTTTGGAGGATCGTTGGTAAGCTCCAGGAAATAACCAGATTGAATAATTCCTAGCACCCATTTGTCTGTAGTTATTGATTGCCAGACAGGGAGGAATTGAGAAAGACGTCCCCCGACAGGTGTTGAATGATTGGGGGGAAGCGGAGGCAAGTCGCTGTTTGTTAGGTAAGGGGGAGGTACGTGTTGTGGAACCTTTACCCCTACCCTTCCCGTTGTTGCCTCTGTACCCTCCTCTAAAGAAACCTCTTGAAGAGGTAGACTGATTGTTGCCTTTGTATGGTGTAAAGGCAGTGTCCGACGAGATACTTTTTAACCCCCCACGATAGGAGCAGCGAAAGGAACCCTGATTGGACGGGGACTGTAGGGCTCCCATAGATTTTGCAACGGCTGTGTCCTTTTTCATTTTATCTAAGGAGGTGTCTACAACGGGACCAAAGAGATGTTGTTTATTGAACGGTGTGTTCAGCATGGAAGCTTGGACTTCGGGTTTAAACCCGGAAATTCTTAACCAGATGTATCTTCTTAATTAAACACTGGTATTAATGGCCCTAGCTGCAGTGTCAGCGGCATCTAAAGCACACCTAATTGACGAATTAAAGATGAGCTTACCTTCTTGTATTAAGTCTTGAGCTTTGGATTTATGTTCATCTGGTAGAAATTAGACCAATTGCTCCATTTCGTCCCAGTGCGCTCTGTCGTACCTGGCTAGAAGGGACTGGGTGTTAGCAATACGCCAGTGATTTGCTGTTTGGGCAGCTACTCTTTTCCCAGAGGCGTCTATTAGCTTATATTCTTTGTCTGGGGGGGGAGGGGCATCCCCTGACGTTTGCGAGTTTGCCCATTTACAGGCATTATTATTTATTAGGTAATTGGCCTTTAATGAAAGTTGGATCTGATGGCGCAGGTTTATATTTCTTATCTATTCTAGGGGTGAGAATGCATGCACGAACCGGATCTTTAAATATGTCGTCCGCATGTCTTAACATACCTAGAGCATGGGGAGTGTGTAGCTTGATCTTTGTGAAGTACTAAGTGTCTCAAAGACAAAGTCCTCCTCTAGGGATTCCTTATGTAATTGAACCCCATGATATTCAGCAGTCCTATTTAATAGCTCTATATAGCCTACATTATCATCTGGTGGAGAATGCTTTGTAGGATAAAGGTCAGGATCATTATCTGTGAGGGAATCAGTATTATAATCCATCCAGGGGTCTGCAGGCATAGTATCCCCCCCCCCCCCACCCATCACCATCATTAGGTGGTTGTGGTGAATTAATAGGTGTTATCAGTAAATTTTTGTTTTGTTGGGAAGGAGGTGATAGAGGAGGAGGAGAAGGGTCAGTACCAACATGTTTCGTTTTAAGAGGATTGTGATAAGTGTCCTCTGGCTCTGGTTTGCGTTTAAGTGGCAATTTGGTGGAAATATGTCCAGTTTTAGGGTTAATAAAGTTTTTTGTTTCAGGTCCGGTTTGGAAGGCGGGACATCGAAACGGGGCTCCTGTTGCGGTAAAGGAGCATTTTTGTGTCTAGGTGCCAAGATTTTCGGTGGCGGTGTTTTCGGTGCCGAAGCTTTCGGATCCGAAGAAGCTTTCGATTTTGTTGAAGGAGCCAGCTCCGAGACTGGTTTCGGTTTCGAGGCCGAAGGTTTCGGCTCGGTGCCAGAGTGTGGCCGACTCGATCCGGAGCCGGAAGGCTTGTGTGTTTTTCGGTGCCGAGCCGGAAGGCGTGACGTTGGAAACATTTTCTCAGTGCCGACCTTGGACCGTAGCCTTTTTTCTTGGGCTGACTTGGACATTGGGGCAAGGGAGGTTCGGTACTCCCGATACCCTGACCTTGCAGAATCTCTTCGTCCATATCGGAGCCGGATTCTGGGACGGAAACGATCTCCTCCTGTTCAACCTCTTCCTCGGCTCCTAGGGCGTTGTAAGTCTCTTTTTCGGAATCTTCTACAAAGAGGTCCGAGCTGATGTTTTGACTTTGCATTTCGTGACAACGAGCCAGATGGTCACGGAGCGTTTTCTTCGATCGGAAAGATCTACACACGTCGCAGTCCTGTTCGTTGTGCTCTGGGGATAAGCACAAGTTGCACACTTCGTGTGAGTCGGTGCGCAGAAACTTTGCGTGGCACCTGGGACAGAATTTAAATGGAGTCCGATCCATGGACTGTGAGGTGGACCGACGCGGCTACGCCCGACGGCCTTCCACGAATTTCCAGATCGAAAAGAGTTTTATCAACCGATACGTTACGCGAAGAATGGGATACGCGATCGAAAACAATACCGTCGAGGCTAAGTGTATTGCGCACCGGGGGGAACCTGAGGAACGGTTTCGAACCGGAGCGCAGCAATACCCGTCCGAACCAGATGGCGGAAAAAAACAATCTAACAATGAAGTTGATGCCCATGCGCACTATCACCGAAAGGAGGAGTCACCTTACCTCATGACTGGAAAGACTTCTTTGAAGAAAAACAACTGGCAAACATCCGGACCCAACACTAGATGGCAGGAGTATGCAAAGCATGTGATCTACAGCTCACATGCCTCAAACATAACAATGATTTTATTTATGTTTTGGTTTTTAGAACATAAATAAAAGGCAGTGTCATTTACAATGCCAATAGCTTACTTAAACTCTCGCAAATGCGAGACCTATTGCATTTCAAATGCTTGAAGGCATTGCTGATTGGCCCCCTTCTGTCTCCATGGCCCCTGAAGAACTCCCGTTTGCTAGGAGTTAAATAAACAAGCTGGTGGTCACAATTGCGCGCGAGAGACCCTCCAGCAATAAGAGAAACTCATTAAAGAAAATAGCGCTTACAGACTAAAGAAGACGTACCATGTAACAACCGAAGTAAAAGGGCCGGTCCTCATGGGAGGTTACAAAAGAAGAGAAGGCGGTATTAAGGAGGGACTAACAAGCCTAATAACGAATCAAAAGCGAGCACTTACGAAGGACAATGACACAAGCCAATGACAAATATGGGCGGAGAGTGGGCGGGGCTTCAGGTACATACTCTAATACAGCATGGCTCGCAGAGCAGCGCATGCGCTGCCCAGTCTCAACCTAAAAATATCCAGGGAATCCCTCAATGGCACGTAAGAGGTTACACTTCTATTCTGAATAACCTAAGGTAATTCACCAATCAGCATACTAACCATTACTGAATGTTTGTGTCTGTTATTAAAAGTGATGCATTCATTACAAATATGTCTTTGAAAAAAATGTTCACTTTTTAATTATCATTTTTTATGTAGTGTACTTCATTATTTACATACATTTTCAGTGGTTTGGGAACTTTATTATTTTAATATACTTTGCTCGTCTGAATGTTAACTTACCGGTTATTAACAGGTAACTTGCCTGAAACCAGCCTTACCTGGGTTTTGGCTATAAAAGGGGCCTCCATTCATCTGGTTCTGAAGACTCGGTTGTGAAGAGATGGATGGGGGGCGTCTGTAGGGCAAGGAACCACCTATAGTTGGAGGAGTGTGCCGAGACACTGGTCTATTCATACTGTAGAATTGAGCAGGATGACCTGATTTGGGATGAAACGGACAAGACAATCACTTACAGATGCTAGGGTTTCTTTGTAGACGTTTCTTACAAGATATTTGTAATATCTTTCTGCAATGATCATTAATATAAAACAAAGTTCTATTACAAAACAGGCAGTGTGTGATCTAGACAAAAACTGTTCTTTAACCTCGGTTTAAGTTAGGATAGCTACCTCATTAACAATTTTGCCACTGCAACCAATTTCTTAACTGAGCAAGCGTTACAGAGCGAACTCCACAGGTAAAAATATAGCTGGATGCTGATCACCAACCTATCTAGCTCTGCTGCATGGACCAGAATAACAAAGTGATATTTCAGAACTTTAGTAGAAGTTTGGCTTCGCTAGTTGGCCATCTAACGTGTTAAGCTTCACTTTAGAAATGCACAGTAGTTTTCCTTTTGAAAAGCGCTGACTCGTCAATGGTTCATATTAAATGATGCCCTGGGGCAAAGTAAATAAGGATAGTCCTGGTGGGCTTTATGAAGGAGACCTAACATCTTTAATTTATAGAGGGTGTTAATGGCATTCACAACTAGGATTCTAGGATTGATGGCGAAGGATTTTTTTTTTTTTTTTTTTTTTTTTAACATTTCAGTCAGCATTTACCCCCATGTATTTTTTTCTCTTTTATATAAAATTCATTCATATTTATTTTTGGTAAGTGAAAAAACTGCACCTAGTATATTTTCACATTCAACTGCTAAATGTACACTCAAACTTCGATGTCTGGAGAGTAACTTATGCGCTAGGTAGTCATACACAACAAAGCAACATATGCTCATAAAAAACGTGAGCATTGTAAATCTTGCACTATCTGCTTAATTTTCAGTTATTTAAGTTTCATTAGAAACTCTTTATTCCCTTTTTAAAATCAATAATCAATTTTTCACTGTAGCCAATCATGACGCAGCTCTCATGTCATGAGAGAAGCATCAGGATTGTCCTGAGCGCTCTGAATTTGCACTCCCACCGAGACTGGAAGCCTGTGCCTGCTGTCTCCAACCCGGCAATGCAGCTTGGGTTGGAGACCACTTCAGTGCGCATGGCAGTTTGGCCGGCCAGAGACAGCCGGTCATATCATCATGCCCACCACTCCTCCTGCAGCCTGTCATCCCCATGGCCGTCCCTCCAAAGACAGTAGGAAAGGACAAATAAAACGATAATAAAACGAGTATATCATTTTATTTTCCCTTTCCTGCGTTTTGAGGCAGCTGGGGGGGCGGGGGGGGATGATGCTCCTCTGCCATAGCGGAGAAGCCCCCGTTGGTAGTTACTTGCACATGAAACCTTACTCTACTAAAGCTTTTTTTAAATGTTTTTAAAAACAAAAGGCCCGCCGACACAGGTACGCAAGAGTCCACATTTAAGTTGAGGAGCGAAACTACATATTTGCTAACTGAAACTGCTCCTCGGCTATTTTGTCACACATAAAATGGGGCTATGTGACAGCAAATATTACGCGTTCAAATTACAGCAGGGATTTTTCACGCGTTCATCTTTCTTGTTCTATTGAATTATGTGATAATATCAACAAAACTCCAACAACAAACATCTTTGTGCACTACACAAGTTCAGTATCATAACATCCTGTTCCCTTTGGATCTCCAGCCCACTCGCTTTAGCACTGCAGGCTACGGTGGCCCGAAAGTCCTCAGGGGTGGGTTGGGGGGCCTCTTCTAATTGCATCCCACGTCAGAGCCCTCTTCAATAACCCAAAGGCCCTGGCCCTGCATAAAACAGGCTCAAGGGTCTTAAAAGGGGCTTTCGATTAGAAGAACCCCCCCTTTTTAACAATACAGTTGTGGCCTCTGAGAGGGAGAGACAAAGCTGAGAGGGGGGGAGGAAGGAAAGAGTGAAGAGAGAGACATTGAGATTAGAGGGACGGGGAAGGACACCCCAGAGAGACAGACTGCACATGAAGGATCACCCCTTATGTACTAAGCAAGAGTCATAGTGCCGATATCTGCAATCTGCACCCCACTCACAAACAAAGGTAAATGGCTACTTAGCCTACACGGAATTAAATAAATCACACAACACATGGTTTGGTGGAAAAGCAGTTTGCTGCAGGTTTATCTCATAAATGAAATATGCCAACGTGGTGGGTTAAGTTACGGGCGATCCAAGGGCAGACAGCGATGAGTAACTAGCCTGCCTACCTGCCTGATAAGCCAAACGGCACTATGGACTAACCCATTCCGTGCTACAATTTTATTTGGGAAATTAGGAGGGTGCACTGGGTGTGCCGCTGTCAGCCGCAGATTTGCTGCATAAATTAAACCAATACAGGAAATTAAAATAACCCAGGTGAATTCGCCTGAAAATCCAGGCTGCAACATTCGTTACATGGCATGACCAAGATTCACTTGAAAAGGTACAAGCTCCCTGCTGCACTAAGTGTGATGCTGAGCAAGTCTTTGTGTAAATGTTTTGATGTGTGATATGTCCAATCAGTCACTTCACTGAAACAGAGGCACATGTCTTGGACCTCAGCTTGTACCATCTGAGCCCCTGTTGAGTTGGCAACTGAGACCAGAGCTTTGCACCTAGAGTTTCGAAGCGCTAGACCTCATCAGCCCTAGACCCTTACCCAATGCCTTGACCTCCAGCTTCTATGCAAACAGAGGCTACCACAGTCTATAGAAAGTGTCTGAGATCTCTGTACCCCGAGGGACGCTCCTTCCTGAAGGCCATGCTGCAGTCTGTTTCTGGGTGGTTATCGGATAGAGGGCTCTGCTGAGTGAGACCTGGGCTAGGAAGATTGGTAAAACCGGATATCTAGTGCGCAGTTAGTTCAAAGCAAGCACACCATGTAGGAAGCTGGGTTTATGTTGCAGTAACCCCCCACTTTTTGCCAGACTACTGATGCACTTTGACTTGATGTGCCCTGGGTCCCTGTCAGGTTCCCAGGGCCTGTGTTCTTTCCCAAAACTGTACCTTGTACCCCCAATTAGCACCTCTCTGGCCACATGTCAGTCCCTTGTAAAAGGTACCATGGGTACCAAGGGCACTGTGGCCAGAGAAGGCCTCTAAGGGCTGCAGCACTTATTGTGCCACCCTTTGAGGCCCTGTACCTTTACACACACACTGCCGTTGCAGGCTACGTGTTTTGGTGCAGAACAAAGTGAAGAGTCGACATGGCACACATACCTGTGTGCCATGCCTACAACCTACTGCCCTGGCATAGGTCAACCACCCCTCTAGCTGGGTGCACTATACCAGTGGTGAGGGTAGAGGTGCATGAGCCCTCTACCCCTACAGTGTCTAGACCAATTCTTAGACATTGTAAGTGCAGTAATGCCATTAAGGGTATATGGTGCTGGGAGTTTGTCATTACGAACGCCACAACACCATAATGGCTTTACTGAAAACTGGGAAGTTTGGTATCAAACTTCTCAGCACATTAAACCCACACTGATGCCAGTGTGGGATTTAATGAAAAATGCACTCAGAGGGCATCTTAGAGATGCCCCCTGAAAAACGAACAGTGGGTTCCCTGACTGGTACACACCAGCCTGCCACCACAAGACATGTTTCTGGACCCCTGGGGTGGGAGCCTTCGCTCCCTGAGACCAGAAACAAAGCCTTTCCTGGGCAGAGGTGGTCACACCTCCCCCAGGCCAGGAAGAGCCATCTGTGGCAGGGGAGCTTCAAAGGCCTTGCCACCTTTGTAATGCGACCCCAGCCTCTATCAGGAGCAGGCCCCCTTCCTGTCTCCCCTCCTTTTCGGCGGGAAGACAGGCGGGAAACAATAGCACAGCCCAGAAGGTGTGCCCACCTCTGCCAACCACAACCCTCAGGTGGGGGAGGCGAGGTGAAGCTCCCTCTTCAGTGCCCATCATCTTGCAGATGGCAGGCACTCTCCAATCAGGATTAGGGACTGTGCTCACTGCCCCATGTGGGGTGAGCACACCAAGGGTGTAGTCACCCTAAGGTCAGTAGCCCGTTGGCTACTGACCTCGAGACCCCAAAAACGCCCCCTAAATACAGTATTTAGGGGGCAGCCCTGAACCAAGAAGACAGATTCCTGCAACCTACTAAGAAGGACGAAAGAAGACACCCAGAGGAGACTGCAGAGAAGAACTGACTTGGCCCCAGCCCTACCTGCCCGTCTTCAGTATCCAGAGATCCTGCGCCAAAAGTCGCCTTGTCCTGCAGCCATCAACCTCCAGAAACCCTGGGAGAACGGACTGCCTTCCACAAAGACCGGATCTCCTGTGAACAGCAGCTCTGTTCAAAGGAAACAGCCAAGAAAGACTCCGAGCCTGCGGAGGACAAAGAAACCCGATGCCTGGAATCACCACTGCACCAGACGCCTACGCCCTGAGTCAGAGTGGCCCACGGGTCCCAGAGAGCTCCTCCAGTGCTCCAGAGTCAGAGTTCACCGTGGGTTGACCCCTCCAGGACTCCCACGATATCGCCAGCAGCCTCTGCACAGAGACCCCCCCCCCAACCGCGAGTGGCTAGGTAAGGTGAAATCCGACCTCAAAAGACACCCCTGCATCCAGCCGCCCTGCGCCCTGGAGAAGAGAATCCGACGTGTACCTACGTCCCCGAGCCCTCCAACTTACCTGCCCAGCTGTTGGTTCCTCCTGGAAGACTTCCTGGACTGAGCCTGCAACTAAAAACCAAAACCAGCAATCCCCATTGAAAACAGGGAACCCGAGGCCAAAACAGCACCCAGCCGCCCCTGCGGGTGTACATTGGGTGCTAACTCGGATCCCCTTTACCCTGAGCCTAACACCAGGAGCTTTGCTTCCACAACCCTGTGGCCTGCTCGTGAGCAGCCACCAGTCAGAGGCCACCTATCCCCCATTGGATAACATTGGGCCTCAGCACTCTGCACCCGGCCGCCCTAGTGCCGCTGAGGGTGCTTCAAGAGTGCATCCTTGACCCTGGGGGAACCCTAGTTCTAACCCCAGAATACCAACTTCCACAACCAAGTACTTACCTGTTAACCGATAACCACATTTTCTCCATAAGAATACATTGACTATTTTTCCTTGAAAATTGTTCTGTGTGGAGTTGGTTTTGTACGAGAACTTGAAAAACTGCATATAACTAAAAACTGCTTTACTTACCTTTTCTCTAGGATATGTCCCAGTGTGAGATCTAGGCATATCACATGGAGTAGAAAAAGTAATCCATAAAGTAATCTGTCAAGTAATCAAAAGTAATCTAACAGTAATTTCCACTGTATTGAACAGGGGCGCTGGAAAATTTACTCTAATGACGTAAACGGGCTGTAAATGTTTTTTCCATGTTGTTTTGTCTGGTGTACACCACGTCGTCCCATCACACGGAACGAGGAACAGATTAAACTTGAAGACATCTGCACATTGACCCCTGGTGACAAGTCCCTAATATGAAAAATAGACAACTCTTAAGGACCTGTGTGACACTGACCCAGGGCTAACAGGGAGCCAGTGGCCATATTGGAAAGGGAGATGCTGCAATAGGTGCTGGCACTTCCATGAGAAAAGAGGAATGGAACAAAGCGCAACATAAAAATGGGTTATCCTTTTAAACTTTAAAGCTTGAAAAACCAACAGAATTAGGTGCTTTCAAATACTGTGGAGGATTAATTGCCAACAGCACGGACGTCCCCGGTGGCAGGTGTAAGGGCATTATGGACACGCAGAAGCACTACTCAGGAGACCCGTGAATAAGTACCAGACCAAACGTTGGTGGTGCAATGTTGCAGGGATTCTGTTTTGGAAACAGAACTATTCCTGGGATCACAGAAGGTCAGTATGTAGGGACTGAGTCACCATATCACATCAGTCCCTGTGAGCCCGAATCCAGACTAGCTCATAGTGCCTTACCTGCCCTCCTAACCATCCCAGAGTAACAGGTAAGTTGGCACCCCAGAACACAACACCCTAGTCCCCTCAGGAAACCGTGGTAACAGACCATCACCTTTCGTTCTCTCAATCATACATGTCCATAATACACAACCAAGAGACACAAGGAAAGTTTACAATATTTATTGAAACTATCGTGCTCTATCATGTACTAACTGTGCTGCAATTAGGAACATATGCAACTAAGCAGAGTGATTCGCATTATCAGTAGACGGTACACAATGAAAAGCCCTACCATGGCGAATGATATATTTGCCTAAGCCTAACCTCACTACATGAGCACAATGATATATCACAGAACTCTGAGATTATAGCCGCGCCCCATACCTGGCAATTGCTGCTAGCTGGTCTGCATCTCAGATTGCGCAAGACTGGCATGCTCATCCCAGGGTCTTTCCTCTGCAAGAATCAACTCTCTATTTTCAAAACGGCAAGTCTCGGCTTACATGATAAGAAATGCCATTAGAACACAGCAGTTGGGTCTCCTTGCTATGTCGGTGTGTTGGTCACCGAACATAGAGAAAAACAGGGCACAGTGTTGTTCGGCCTTGTACGAAATGTTCAGACTGAATCCCAGCAGAAGAGCTAAATAACAAAAAACATGTGCAGTCTACTTCTAAAATAATAATGTGGCACAAAACAAACATGTGCAAAGCAAAAGCAGCCTACAACTTAAAATTAGGCTAGCATAGGGGAGAACTACAGTGGGCCCTATAGGTAGCTCACGATAGTTGAAGACTATATTACCACTGGGGACAAAACACTATGCCCATTTCTATACTTCTCTTGCGACAGCTACAATCTATGTCAGTTTCGCCATTCCTCTGATACCCAACACTCCATGTGATATTTCCTAATACCGCTCTCCACATGTTCAGGCCTGAATCAGTTTCGCCTTGCCTACCCCTTCCCACCTTGGCTATTCCTCTACCACCTCTCTCTGTCCTGTCCATTTCTGTGTATCACTTTGTTTCTTCTGAAGTTTACCATGTTTACTCATCTGTTCCTCTGATAGGCCTGGTGGTCAAAACACCTATGTGGCAAATTTGACTTTGCATGGCAGAGACAGTTGAACCCTCATCACTAAAACAACAGGTAAGATGGGAAAGTCTAAAAATCACGAACAGTAAGAAATCACCAGAGGTTCTATATGCAACTATAGAGTAAATGTGGGAGCACGGAATTCATAAAGCACATCAATTTGAAAAATTGCTTATTCAGACTTAAATAAAACAGTACTGTGTCACTTAGTGGTCTCATGCTATGAGAGACAAAAAAGAAGGTAGGGATAGGTTCTAATTGTTGCCCCCTCTGAGTGTTTTTATAAAAAGCACACTGACCTTCTCATCCACAGTAGGTGGCATGTTTTATCATCAGGTCACCCCTTGTCTAACAATGTTTGTGCTGGCAGGCTAAGCTTGAGCTGTTTTGGGATTTTTTTTGCATGATGAGTTATTCTAGACAATGGTAATTGGAGGAGTTCGGATCTGAATACAAAGATTATTCTTTGCTCAGTTTGAGACTTCCTGAAAGACCACTAGATTATCATCAAGAAAGAATGATTAGAGCCTGAAATTTTGAAGAGAGCACATCAGTCACAAGAGTATTAATCATTGGTAGAATGTATTTGTCTGGAAGGCATACAATAAGATGTACCGCTGGAAAGTAGTTCTCTTAAACGGTTGTAAAGGGTGCCCGTTAGTTGTTTCGGATGAGGATACTTAAGGGAATACTTCTTTGAAAGGCCTCTTACTGCTTTGCCAGGAGACCTTTGAGTGTTTTGTGTTCTATGAGAGTGTTTTCCAGGAGGTGGCACCTCTTTCCTCAGAGGAGCACACTCTAATCAAAATACTGTTCTAGAACCTGCACTGGAATAGAATAAGGAAGCCGGAGGGACTGTGGTGGAATAGGAGCAGCTTAACTTTCTTTGGATGCAAGAATGCTAGTGAAAGATTTGATTCAGACCTATCAAGGGTCTCCAGGAATTATGAAAAGGCAATGGTTAGCATGCCACTACCAGTGAAAGAGAAATCCTATGGACGAAGAAATCACCGTTGTCAAATTAGTCCCCATACTCAACAAAGAAAACTAGGAATCCCTCAACATTAATGCATGTGAATGGTGCAATATAAAGTGTCTTGGCAATGGCTGAAGTATTTTTGAGAGGTAGAAAGTAGCCACTTGGAGAGCTGAAACACACCCTACACCCACCAGTCCCGAGCCAGCAGCACTCCGCACACCACTCGCTCACAGTCTTACAAACCAGCCACCAGCTCACACTCACACAGACCAAACACAACCCAAACAACACGCCACACACTTGCATGCTTTCTCCTCAACACCCGCTTGCTCATCAAACATGCCACGAAGATATGTGACATATTGCATCACCAAGCTCTGGACCTGCTCTTTTTCATAGAAATATGACTAAACCTAACCTCGGCACCTGGCATCGCTACAGCCTGACTACAGGACCAATAGGCAAGATCGTCAGCACAAGCCTGGAGGTGGAACATCATCATATTAGAAGACACCATCAGCTACACCACCTACAAGGACAGCCCCACCAGCTACATGGAACAGTTCACATTCAAGATGCGTATCGCAGCCAACTTCCCCCGGGGTAGAACCCTTGTATACGAACCACCAGAGCCCTGCCCCGATTTTGCCGGCGACATCACGGACTTCGTCCCAACCCTCATTATAGAATCCAGCACCTTCATCCTCCTCGGACACCTCAGATAGATCGCACCGAACAAAGCTCTATGGACCTAGAAAACTTTGGAAACCTTTGCCTCATCCAGCATGTTACCAAACCCACCCACACCGCCGGACACCTTTTGGACACAATTTTCTTCTCAATTAGCAACATCACAGTTGGCAGGCCAGCAACTATGACCTGAACAGATCACGCCTTTATCAGTTTCAGCATACTCATCCCATCACAGACCTACCATCACTGGAACCACCCACTGCAGCGGAAAAAGTATCTCAGAAGAGGAGTGGGCTTCCAGTGTTGCTCGAATCAGATTTCCTTTAAAAAACAGAAGACAAGAGGCATTTCGCAAAACAGGAACAGTTTGTTTAATTAAACAGTTCAGCCAGTTACAGGCATGAGGTTTGTGTCAATTTACATCGAGTTTGAAGCTTCTTCAAATAAATATTACAACAGTCAAATTATTTTCAGCATACCCTATCTGGTGAGGAATGTTGGTTGTGCCTTTAGGGTCATAAATTAATAGTCAATGGTAACTACTTGTGGGTCTTGACCCCTGTATGGAAACAGTGTGGCCAGTGGTGAATGTGTCCAGATGTCCGGCATGGGGAGCATGTGTTCAATACGGGTGCTAGCCCCTGATTGGCTAAGTATACCTACCTCATGTGGTATCTGACTTTATGGTGTTTTTAGGAGCGCATACCCTCACCGGCCATGTGTGCTTTAATGGGGCAGAGGCAATCTCCACTTTCCATTGTAATGTCACTGCGCCTATCTGTGGAATTGATCAAGAGTTTCCTGCAGAGTGCTTGCCTGCCAGCTATACACACTCCCACCTGTGACCCATCTATCAGTAATCCCAGGCCTAGGTCACAGGGCCTGCCTGACAACGTACCTGCATGTCGAGGTACATGTGGAGGACAGAACAGGTGATTCTATTAATAAGGATAATAGTTCATTTTTGTCAACAAACATCGATACTCACATTAACACAAGTGACATGCTGAATGCATCAAAAACTCTAACAGCTGAATAACCACATGCACCGATACGTTGGCTCCCCTCAAGTGCAACTCAAATGCAACAGCCTGATCACTGGGCAGCTGGTACACAGAGGAACTCAGGCTGACGAAACACCACTGCAAGAAACTGGAGCACAAATGGAGAAAAAGTCAATACAGGAAATCTTTAACCTGCCTGGAACTGTTTGGTTCTTTGCTGCAACACAAAGACATCTTCAAATCAGCTCTAATACGCCATCACCAGCAGATACAGAACACCAAGTGCACAGCTTTGCAGACCACATCAATGCCAGCACTAATAGCAGCAAAGAAATCTTTGCAATCAAAGATTTCACTGTGCCTTCTGCTGCCTCCAGCAACATCACCCCCTCAGAAGACCTTTGCAACAAGCTCTCGTAATTCTTCTGTAACAAATTCACCTACATATACAGCAAATTCGACCCCCAACCGGACCCCGTTACCGTCCAAACAAAAATTCCCATCACGGCCGATGAATGAACCCTCACCTTGTGGACTGCTGTCATCACCAGCAAAATCACTGCTACCACGAAGACCATCCACTCGGGGGCTCCATCCGACCTTTGCCCCCACCACGCGCTCACCAAAGGACTCCTAATCAGCGAAGCACTAGCACCCATCCTCAAGGCTCAATCGACTGCCACATTTCTGGACACCTGGAAACATGCCACTGTCATGCCCCTTCTCAAGAAACCATCCGCTGACCTAGCCATGCTTTCCAACTACTGACCCATCTCCCTCCTACCATACCCAGCAAAGGTCTTAGAGAAACTAATCAACCAACACCTCACCGATCACCTCCGCAACTACAAGCTCCTTGACGCCACACAGCCCTGATACAGTCCCAACCACAGTGCAGGTAAAGCACGCATCTCTGCAACAGACAACATTTGCATAATCATTAACAGAGGAGACATGTCAGCCCTCATTCTCCTGGACCTCTCTGCAGCACTAGGCACGGTCTCACACCCCATCCTCATCAGGCGCTTGGACGAGATTAGCATCCAAGGACCCGCTCTCTGCTTAATCTGCTTCTTCTTAATGGAGAGGTAACCAGCTTTCAGACTGACACCTTACTCCTCGGAAGCCCTACAAATTCATCTGCACAGTGCATCAAGGTTTATAGCTCAGCTCCACCCTTCAATGCATACATAATTCCTCCGGTCAATGTCATCGGCAAACACATCAACATCTCACCTATGCAGACAACATGCAACTCATACTCTCGTCTCGGCCAAAACCCCCAACACAAGAAACAAGTTCACCAACTGCATGATCACAGTCGCTAACTAGATGTAAGCAAACTGTCTCAAGCTCAACACTGACAATGCAGAAGTAGCGATCTTTGGTAAAAACATCTCACCATGGGACTCCAACTGGATGTCGGCTGAACTCAGACCCACACATGCGACAGGAACCTCAGAATAATCATCCACAGCAAGCTGGACATGACTGCACAAGTCAATGCTGTCACTGTATCCTGCTTCCAGACCCTGAAGATGGGGAGGAAGATCATCAAATGGCTCCCAAGCAACACTTGGAAAAACGGTCACTCATGCCCTAGTCACCTGCAAGTTTGACTATGGGAACACCCTCTATGCCAGGATCACCAAGAAACACACTTAAGGACTACAAACCATCCAGAATTTGGCAGCCATGCTCAATTCAAACTCCTAACACACACATTCAAGGCACTACACAACTCAGGCCCCACCACCTGCACAGTTGCACCTCCTTCCACCGACCACCCAGACACCTTCCCTCAGCAGGACTCCTACTCGCACACATCCCACACATACAACAGAACCAGATCAGGAGGACAAGCATTCTCTTACATCACTCCTAAAGCGTGGAACAACCTCCCACTCCACATCAGAGCCTCCTCCTCCTCTCTTCTTGAATTCAGTAAGAAGCTGAAGACCTGGCTTTTCAATTAACCAACCTACCATAGGCTGAGCTAGCTAGGCACACACCCCTGCTCAATGCCAGAATTGCGGGTGATAGCGAGATTTACAAAGACACATAACAATGACTACATGTCATTGTACGGGACTAACTTCATGGCATTTCCTTATCTCCCTTGTTTTAGGTAGAAGGCCAACTCCTGGGTGTTGAGCAGAATCACAATGGTTGTAACTCTTCAGCTCTCCATGTGCTATGTTCTTCAGGAATATTTCAGTTTTTGCCCTCAAGGGTAGCAGAGCGTTTTGTGGGTGCTGGGAAGGTTAATTTACTAATCTCACTCCAGTCGTAGCATATTCGGGAAAAGGGCTACTTTCCCCAAAATAAACTAAAATAGGAGCCTTATTTACCATTCTAACTTCAGCATCTAGAAACTTTTGGGTAAAGTAAAAAATTCCCCAGATGCTTTAAAAAATAGTTGAAATGTGGCAATTCTGCATGTCAGTAAGTGCTGCCCAGCTGAGGGCAAAAAAGTAGGAACACAGCTCTTCAGTCCACTGCTATGCATGGGATGGCCTAGAGTCCGCTCTAGTAGTATAATGTCACAGTACGTCTCATTGGGGAAACAGTCTTTACAATGAGGTTTTTACCATGTTGTACCTTTACCACGCATGTTTTAGAACGCATATGTTTTTACAACGTATGCCTTTACCACGCATTTAAGGTAAATTCAGGGGTGTGGGGGGGGTCTCCCCCCACAAATACATTGTGTGTATATATATATATATATATATATATATATATATATATATATATATATATATATATATATATATATTTATATACACACACACACAATGCGTGATAAAGGCATACGTTGTAAAAGCATACGCGTTCTAAAAAAAAAAAAAAAAGGGGGGTAAAAAATGCGTGGTATAGGCATGCAGAGTATTTCCCAGTGTTGTTCCGTCATACAACCGTCTCATTGCCACCAACAGGGTTGGAAATTGAGAGCTTGCTAAAGCGATGGTACTGACTGCAAACTTCCCGTTCTCCTTTCCCAGCTGAAGCCAGTAGTGGCACTGCTGCAAAAGGCCACTTCTCAGAGTGAGAGGTAGAGGGAGGCTGCGTGGGCAGCGCAATTAAGTAAGCGAGACAGACGCTGGCACAGACCACATCACTGCATCATAACCAGGCTGAGGCAGAAGCAACATGGAACTTTTAACATGGGCTGAGGCAGGGGAGACTACGGATTGCTCTCTGGCAGATGGTGAACAGCCCATAATTACCAGCTGCCGTCTGACATCACATTGCACGCCACATGTGAAGCCTCAGGGGAAAGGCTTCCTTGGTTTGAATGAACTGTTCTGAAAAAACCCAGACTGATTACACAACATTCATTCCAGACCATCTCTGTTCTGCACCGCCTTCTCTGAGCTAGAGGATCCATAAAGAAAATGTCTTCCGCTGGCATAGGAGGGCTCATAACAAGAGCCAGCAGAAGCCATATGAAGACTTTTCAGAGGAAAGGGAGCTAACCATTCCAATGAGGGCCATTGAGGGCTCAATAAATGCACTACATGCAAAGAGAAAACTACTGTGATTGAAAATGCAGTGAACGCAATGGAAGAAAAAACTTGAGGGCCTAGCGAGCATACTGAAGGGAGTGGAGACGGGGTAGCAAGAAGCATTCTGTGCCTCTATTTAAGAAGTTACAGCCTTCAAAGCCTGGGCAATTGATGGGAACAGTAACTTCGATGCAAGATGTGAGTTTCTCAACAACTTATACAGGGCCTAACACCGACAGGTGCTGGTGGTCCTTAACAAACCCAGCAATCACAGGCAGAAGTGATGAAGAAAGCATTTCGGATCTGGTAATTATCTCAAAGGAAATGTACAGTATTTGGGTCATTTATGGAATGCAGATAGAAGGTTCTGAATTGTGGAGCTGGAGACTTCTTTTTCCACAACCTGCATCCTGTAAGAAAGATGGATCGCTTGAAGGTCAAAAAGGCGATGTGGTGAGAGGCCTGACAGCACCGGTGAGATTCTTGGTGCAGCTAAGGGTGCATCATCAGAGGAAAGTTGCATGTTTTCCCAAGGGTATTTCACTACGGCTTTCCTGATGATTCCAAGCACAGATTTCTCACCTTTAAATATCCTTCCCGGAATAAGACCGGTCTGGAAAACGTTTCACCAGCACTAACGCGCAAACACCGATAAGTGGTGCCATGCAACTTCAGCTGCCATGCCATCCACCAGACATCCAAGACTAAAATTTGTCAATCTGCCTGCTGGCACTTTTTCCAGGCCACACTGAGGACTGCACAGAGAAACTGAGAAATGATCATTGACAATAACTACATATGCTTGCAGACCTTGAGATCCTAGTCATGGCAGTAACTTGTCAGAGAAGGAGGGAGATGAGTGAGCACACTACAGGAAGATAAGGTTTTCACTAGAAATTTCTGTAACAAATGTAAGTATCTTTTTCTTGTGCTGGATACATCTTCTTGCAGATTCTCCTCTTGTAAATGAGTCCTCTCCTCAAAGCAATAGCTCCCTGGGACTGAGTTTTGCCAGTTAACCAAGGAAGTCATGCAACACAGTCCTGGCAAAGTATCAGTCACTGATTGCCTGAGCTGTGAGACAGTAACCTTTGACAGTAACCTTTGTGAGACAGTAACCTTTGACAAAAGTATGGCAAGGTGACCACTTGGCTGCCTCGCAGATCTCAGGCACCGGAACTCCTGTGATAATAGCTGTGGAAGAAGGCATCACTATAGTGGGGTGGACATTGATGCCCTCTCCGAGTATTTCTTGACCACGGTGTAGCAGATCTGAATAAAGACATGATCATGCACTCTGTACTATCAAGTGCGATTGATGTAACAGGACACAGCACATCTGGTATCCAGCTTATATAGCAGCTGCTTCTCTTTGGTGGGATGATGAGGAAGAAAGAAGGATGAAAGGGTTGTGGACTGACCCATGTGAAAGACAAACTACATTTGATTAGAAAGGATGGATAGGTATGAAGGACCAACCTATCCAGGTAGAAAAATGTGAAAGGGGGACAGGCAGAGGATCTGAAGGTCCCTGACCCTATGGGCTAAAGTAACTGCCACCAACAACATGGTCTTCAAAGCGAGGAGTCGAACAGGGCAACTGTGTGTCAGCTTGAATTGGGATGCCATTATGAAAATAAACAAAATTCAAATCCCACTGAGGAATAATAAACAAAGTGGTAGGAAACAAGAAAAGTCAACCTTTCAGAACACACACCCTCAGTGGTGATCTAACCAGGAATGGATGACCAGTGAGACACATGAATGCATACAAGGCTGCCAGACAGCCCTCAACTGTAGCCTCAGTCGCACACTTTTATGCAAGTGACAAAGCGAATTGCAGAATGTTGGGAATTCGGGTTTTAAAAAGATCTACGCCTTCCAACTTGCACCACTGGACAAATTTGTTCTAGCAACAAGCGTGAATGGATTTTATAGTGGGTTTCCAGGTCACCACGAAGATTTCAGCAACTTCATCAGGAAGGACATTAGTGAGCGCTGTTCCATTTCATCTTCAGAAGTGCAGATACAGCGTCCTTGCGGCGGAGGGTGGGATTGAGGAGAGGACTTGATCATGCTGCAGAAGCTGGGGTACCCTCTGTGGGAGAATAATAGGTGGGCAAATCCTGAGTGGCAACAGATCTGTAAACTAGATCCTCGTCGGCCAATCAGGTGCAAGCAGAATCTGTGGTACTCCCACAGGACTTTTGACAGAACTGAGGAGACACATACACACACACACAGACAGACAGATCCCCCAGCCTTTATTTGGCATACTTCTTGTTAGAATTACTTTTAATTTGAAAAACATGGCTATTATAACCGGCATTGGTAAAGTCAACAGGTATCGCCTAAGTGAGAGCTATTGGCTTTGTAAATGTGTTTTAGCCATGTTGTACTGCAACGCGACTGCTGTGCATCATGACTAAGAAGAAAATAAAAAATGTGCTATGACGCGGTCATCGCTGGTAGCATCATATTGGTTTTTTCTTTACTTTTAGCTATAGGGCACAGCAGTCGCACTGCTGTACAACATGACAAACAAAATATTAACAAAGCCAGTAACTCGTGTATGAGAGACCTGTAGGCTTTGCCAATGCTTGTATTCTGATATTCCTCCTATAGTTTACGGTATTGAAGCCCTTTACTTCGTCTCATAATAACGTTTATGAGCTGTGCCTGCGTTACTATAGTGCCCTCTAACGGCCAATTTAGTAAAGGGTACTAATTAATTTTAACATTTTCCTCCGAAAGCCTACCTACCTCATGTAGAAATAATAATAAACATATGATATGGAAAAAAATATTGCCTAGCAACCACTATATATATATATACACTAAATTTGGTTATGCACACCAAAGGATGACCTGGCTCCAATATGCGTTAACCAACAAATGTGGTGCATGGGGGACACTACACCCCCTCACAAAAAAACACATTGGATCAAGATCCTGTTTTTTTTTTGCAGTTTTATATAGCGCGAACTCGATCCAAAGGTACCAGAGCGCTTTACATGTGCACCAGCTGCATTACAGGCACAGGGAGATTAAGTGATTTGCCCAGAATCACACGATGTTTGAGCCTCCTGACAGATTGTAACCTGGTTCCCCAGATTTGAAGTCGGCCACTCTAGCTGTTAAGCCACATCCTTTGAGATTCTGGGAAAATGACTGTTTCCCAAGCCTAAAAAAATGTATGTGAACTTGTGTGATGTAATACCTTTAGGTCGGATAGTGGTCACGCTATATAACAAGTATTTGGAATGCAATAGGTCTCGCATTTCCGAGAGTTAGAGCTACTGGCGTTGTAAATGTTTTTTACTAATGTGTTTTAGAGTGGAGTAGATGTGCATGGTGTGTAGTGGAATGGTGTTTTCACGTTAACGCTGCGTTTTTATGGGCACAATACAGTCCAGTAAACTTTTTTTTAAATATCCGTAAGGTGAGTGTTTCTTTTAAATAACACATTTTGTTCACTTTTTAAAAGCAAATACTGCGATCACACGTGAACCTGAAGTCGCATTTAATTGAAATCAACAACTGTCAAGCAGTCAAACGCTTTGTTTAAAAAAATAGAGCTGCTACAGGATGTAAACAGTCCTGCTATGCTAAACTAGAGGAGTTAAAGGGTATGTCTGGTTAGCATGCTGTTTTGTATACAAATCAGTAATTAAGCTCGCAGCCAATGTTAAGTTGTAAAAGTTTCCAGCAAGTAAGCTAAGCATCACTGCAGTAAACAACATGTGTTTGAGATGTAAAACATTTGTGATGTATGTGCTTTATAACAAAAAAAGAACCACCCTGCACCGATGGTGTTTGTATTAAACCTAAGCGCATGCTTGTTTAAAAAAGAGATATCAGTTACATTAGTTAATTTAAAATTTAAAATACCATAATTGCATGCTGTTCCAAAAGAAACCAGTGGTTAAAAAAAAAAAACATTAAAGCATACAAACATGAGCACATATGTTTTTCACAAAACAAGTTTATTAAACGCTCGTGAAACAAGAAAGATACAGAAACGTAGTATGTGCACGTGTGTTTTGCACAGAGATATATGTTTGTTATATTTCTATACATTTTAGAAAATGTAAACTCCCTTGACAGATTACGTACATTAATAAAGGAAGCAGCATAGTTGGGTGAAATGAACCATTTGCTGGTTTTGCACGGAATCTGTAGTCCGGGCTAGTCATAAATTGCATTATCTTCGCTTTCTTTGATCAGGGGAACTGAGCATCGTAATGTATGTGGGAGCCCATCGTAGTGTATGTGGGAGCCTGCGGAATTTGTCAGAGGAAAGAATGCATGAAGGAATCTGAACTGTATCTAAAAAAGCTTTTTTGTAACCTACTATTCTTGTATTTGATGCCCATGGCTTGAGAAGGTTTTTCCACTCAGGTGGGAAGGAGATGCCAAGCATTTAATGAGAATTCACAGATGCTTTACACATTAAACGAAATGTTAATTTTGAAACAAACAAATGTTTATTTTTCACACAGAAAGCGAGTCAAAATAAAGATTAATACTACAAATGAAGAAAAGGCAACATTTTCAAAAGACGGGAGACAGGCTAAGTGAAACCAAAATAAAAGGTCTCCAAAAGACAGAAAAAGGTCGCACACGAGTTTCCAAAAGACGGGAGACGGGCTAAGCGAAACCAAACAAAAAAAGTAGTTCGGAAAAGAGGTCCTATAAAACTAACTTGAGGAGTAATGATGTACTTAGTCGCTCCGCTCGGGGAGGGAGGACAGTAAAAGAGGCATGACAAATGCCTGCCTTAAACGAATCAAAAGAAAGAATGGACGACTGACAATGCAGGCAACTAATAGCAAAAAAGGGGCGGACTGGAAGTCCACAGACTGATTACAGCAGGTCACCTAAAAATGACCAACAAAGAATAAATAGTAGCTCAATCACAGCGCGAGGAGCGGACGGACACTAATTATGTTTAATGAATCTGTACTTGGCCCGTGCTCCACCTGAAGAGCAGAAAGTGACGTGTCACGCGCGCTGCCAAATTAGAAAGCAGCAAGAAAGAGTAATAATGATGCAAGAACATTGTCTTTAAACACCATTTTCCTCTTGGAGGTGGTAGTAGTAGTAAATGTCCAAGATGCTAACACACTGTATTATCTTGTACAGCCCACTAGGTTTCCAGGAGGTGATACTTTTTTCTTAAGTTCATGGAGTGAGAGTAGTTGGGGAAAAATTAATTACGCCTGCCAGAGATTGATATGAATTGGTTACTGAAAGTTCACATCATAGGAACCATGCACCCAAGCTGAAGGATGGTAGGGAGCGGTGCAGCATTCTCAGTCCTTCCATGGAAAGAAGATTCTGCTGCTGGGGAAGAGGTAGTGGTCCCACTGTAGCAGATGGAATACATCAAAATAACAAAATTGGAAAACAGAGATTAGAACCACAAGATTCACAGAGAACCCTGGAATCTCCCTGAACGTCTCTCAGCATCTGAGAAGTCATAGAAAGAATAAAGAAACACCTCCGCTTCGCCTAAAGAAAGGTTGTGTTTTAGGAACCAGGGGCCATCTAATCCAAAAGGCCTACTGATCACAACTGAAGAACGTTTTAAAGGCATCTGTGGAATAATGACAAGACTTGAAAGATGGGCTCACAAGCTTCCTTTAGGATTGCCCATTCCTGCCAAGAGTAAACACCTTTACAAGCAGCCTGCCCTGCTGCTGTGGGTGTCAGAAATGTGTGAGCCAGTGAATAGGTCTGTTACTAGAGGCACTAATATGAATATGCCTTGTTTTCATGTGCACTCCCGAAGTGAAACAGCCCACCCTGAAGGGTAGTGGTTAGCTGGCGGCCCCTTGTTTCCTGATGAAAAAGAGGGATGCTGTGTTGTGTCTGTACCATTACCAGCACTGGTAGAAAAGCCTTCAAATGTGAAGTCAAGAAACTTCCCCTTGGGTACTTAGTTTCGCACAATCCGGCAACTCTAGAATCATACCTTCAACAAGTCATATAAATACTGGATTATACCCCCAGTGCACATGTAAAAACGTACCACAAAAGTATTAAATCGTGAAGATCTTTGGTTTTTAGGATGGTCTCCATTTTATTATTTGCACCGCATAGTAATTATTTCTGCCTCTTGAAATATAAATGTTATATTAATTGACCTACTACCTGAAAATTGGTGGCTTGTGCCTTAAAAAATGTTATTAATTTTTAAGACTGGTGAAATTAAAGCTCTGACATCAGCAGACTCTCTGCTGCCCTGGCTGCTCGTGCTGCCCCGCCAGGGTAAGCGGGCCACGGGGGTGATATGCACTCTCCCTCTCTACACCCACAACCATCCAGTCAGAGATGGTATGGACAAGCCACCCCCGCCGACACAGACGAAGATTGAGCAGTACACGAAGCCTGCCTCCAGTGCCCAGTGGGCTACTGGAGGCCCCTTCCCTGTGTGTTCGCCCCCCATGCAAGCAGACCTCACTGTAATCCTTAAGGCGATCCAAGACTGGAGGGAGGCGGTTGAAACTAAAGTGAGTGAGATCCGGGTTGAGGTGTCCCTCATGCACCAGGACTTCAGGAATGTAACCGGGCAGGTGTCGGAGGCTGAGACTAGAGTATCCTCAGTGGAGTTTGAGTTGGCAACCCTCAAGCGCCAAGTCTCTAAATTACTTTCCACCACGGCGTCACTTGAAGAGTGAGCTGATGATGCAGAAAACAGGTTGCGGAGGAACAACCTTTAGTTGGTTGGCTTTCTAGAAGGTATGGAGACATCTGGCATGGAACGGCTGCTGGAGGACTGCCTGAGATCATGGATCCCCACTCACAGACTGTTCCCGTGGTGGTGAAGGCACACCCAGTCTCTGGCCCGTCGGCTCACTCCTCCGGGCCCCACCCTCACCAGAAATAGTGTGTATCCTTAACCATCGGACAGGGACATTCTCCTCAGATAGGCCAGACCGCCCCAAGACCTAAGCATTCAAAATGTGAGGATTATGGTCTTCCAGGATTATACTTATACTTCCAGGATTATACTCTCTTTCGAGGACGTGAAGCAAAATCTCTGGGTTCTCAACCTGCAAAACAAGCTCCCTTTCCCAGAAAGACTGAAGGTGATATTTAACTCTACTACCTATTTATTTGATACTCCAGAACAGGCTTGGGAGTGGGAGACGGAGCAGCCTGCACTTCGACAGCCTAGTGGGCCTAGAGTGGTCATCTCCCAGGCGGAGGGAGGCCTCCCTTACCTCTTCTAAACCCTTCAGGAAGAAGAGAGCTCATTACCGGAAGACTCATTCCTGCACATATGGGAGGCATGACTCGCCGAGCCCCAACCGAGGAGAAGCTGACACTGACACCACTGTCCTGAACGCCCTGCTTTTGGGCACTCCAGACCTTTTCTGGTCCTGGGATGGAGGCACAGACGTAGCCCCATGAAGCTCCAACCATAAAACTCAGTGATGCTGGGCCGGTGACAGGGCGTAGAAGTAAGACATGGATAATCTAGCTTTCCTTTCTATGCATGTTTTTCTCTGTAATGTTTCAGGTTTTGTTATGGAAGCCTCGTTGAAGGCACACTGGTATGATATACTGATACTTGCTGTTGGGCACTAGAATCCTCTATGTTTGGGCTGTTAGGAGCTTTTAGGTAGCTCTAGGCCCCGTCTGATTGCAGGTATGTATGGGGTTAGGGTGACAGATGCTTCAGATAGAAGTATGGGGTGGGTTGTTTTATTTGTTTTCACAGGTTTGACCACATACGTCACCAACTCTTTCCTCACACACCAAAAATTCACATTCTGGTACGCTGCCTTGAGCGTCCCTCTTGTGGTTGAGTGCCATTGGATCCTGTGACGTCCCTCTATGAGGGATGAGACCTCCCTTGTTTTTTACCCCGGCTGATTATGGTTACGGTCCAATATTGGAATGTTAAAGGCCTGCTAGACCATATTAAGCGATCAGCCATTTTCTGGTAGGTGAAGTGATTCCAACCAGCAGTTCTCATGCTTCAAGAAACTCACCGGTTGGGCACGCATTGTCCCTTGCTGGTTTGCTTTGGCTATGATAAAGTGTTCCATGTTGGGTTTTCCTGCGGCTCTCGAGGATTGGCCACCTTACTACACAAGGGGTTCCCGTTGGTGGTGTCTACCTCCCATGAAGACCCCAAGGGGCAGAATGTGGGGATTGAGGGTCGATTGGAGGGTAGGCAAACAATTTTCTTTCGGTCTATATTGCCCAGCAGCAACTCTAGCCTACGTTGCTGACCCTTTTGTCCGTTCTGCTGACCCTTCCTCAAGGTGCCAAGCTGATAAGGGGTTACTTCAATGCCATTCCTGATCCCATACATGACACCTTTAACCCTCCCCAGCCTAGGTGTCGAGCACACTCCTGGCTGCTTTCTTCCAGGGCGGACTCGATGGGGCTTCGTAATGCGTGGATAACATGGCACCCCCACGAATGATTCCTACACACACACACACATTGGCAGCACACAAGACCCTGTTGTGCATTGACCACATTTGGCTTCCGGTAGCGGACTTGCTCCAACTCACTGGGATTGGGATCCTTCTCCGAGGTATATCGGACCATGCTCCCCTTCCTTTACGTTACACCTCCGACCTCTTCCCCTGCCACATTCCCCCAGCGACCCATGTGGCACTCTCACGCCTAGTATCTCACTGACCAAGGCTGCTCCGACTTTGTTCAAACAGAGATCCACTCTTATTTTGAGGTGAACCAGGGCACAGTGGCCTCTGCCAGCTCTCTGGGCAGCAGCAAACCCAAACTTAGGAGGGAGATCAGGGGGTATGTAGGGGGTAAGTAGGTGCACAAACTGTCACCGACAATGTCTCTGGGGTCTCAGATCCTTTCCCTGGAGCGACGAGTGCATCTACGATCCTCAGCTGACCTAGACTGCCAGTTGACGCTTGTGAGGTCTAGCTTATGGAAGTCTTTGCTAGAACAGCCCAGACAGTGCTGGAGGGCATTGACACAGCGTATATATGAGCAAGGGGAATCATCCAGGAAGATCCTGTACTAGCTGGCCACTAGAGACACTGCCTCTAGAGTGGTTGCCTTGATTCATGACGCAGACTGTTGCCTCTGTGAACCGGCTCCAGAGGTGGCACAGGTCTTTGCGGACTATTACTGTGCACTATAAGTAAGGACACCCCGGCCTCCTCGGGAGGTTGCACACCTGGTGATGCAGGATATTTCATTGCTCTCGATCCCACCTTCACTGGCTAAAGATCTTGATCAGCCGATCGATGTTGATGAGATTGGGGAAGCGCTCTCTGCCATGACTGAGAAAAACCCTGGGTCCCAATGGATTTCCAATTGAGTTTCTCGAGCGAATTCAGCCTCTTGCTTCCCCACCTCCTAGCACTATAATACACCAAAGCAGAAGAATGGGGGGGTTCATTTCCCCCCAGAGTTGGACGCAGCAACTATTTTTGTGATCCCTAAACTAGGTCTTCATACAGGTCTATCACTCTTATCAATGTCGACGTTAAGGTGTTCTCAAAAGTCTTGACTAATCGGCTCGGACGTACCCTACCCTAATTGGTCTACCCTGATCAGTGTGGATTTATGCCAAACAGGAGAACTCGCCCCTGTGTCCGGAGGGTCCAGGTGGCCCTTTCTCAGACCGACCGACTCAGAGCTCCTGCACCGCTGCTCCTAGTAGATTTCGAGAAAGCCTTTCACATTGTTGATGGGTCCTTCGTGGAGGCGGTGCAGAGGGCCGGAATGGGACCTCACTTTCGTAGACTCCTCTATCTCCTTTACACCTGCCCACCCGCCTGGGTTAATGGTACCCTTTCACCGCTCTTCCCGATTCATAGAGGCACCCACCAAGGCTGCCACCTCTTTTATTTGCCTTGGAGATTGAGCCCTTGGCACACCTCATTCGCTTATTGCGGGGATGGTCCTGGGATGGGGGGGGGGTCTGGAAGAACATATAGCACTATATGCTGATGACATCTTGGTCTTCCTGGCGAACTCGCAGACCTCAGGTCCATGCTGTAGGGAAATCCTATATCTGTATGTTAGACGCCTCTGGGCACCGGGTCAATTAATCCAAATTCTTATTGGTACCTGTTAGAACCGGGATTCCCTAGTTGGCTGAGGTAGGTACCTTAGGCCAAGTAGGGACCCTCGCTTCCACGTCAGGGAAAGGAAGGACACCTTCTCAGATAGCCCCTGCTCACCCCCTTGGTAGCTTGGCACGAGCAGCCAGGCTTATCTTCAAGGCTAATGTGTAAAGTATTTGCAACCACGCTCTCAGTGACCCAATGATGACACCACAAAAGGACTCCACACGAGTTTCATAGAAAGACAAGTATATGTTTATATAAAAAGATATACGATGAGACCACACGATAAAAATCCAACATATGCGAATTTGTAACATTCCTCCTGGCCGGTTATTAGGCCAGCCAGCCCTTGTAGGGGGTCTGGCGGTATTAATGAGCAATACTAGGTGATCCAATGCAATTCTAGTGCAATGCTATGCAGTTCGTAAAACAAGAATCAGGCACTTTGCAATGTAAAAATAATGCAGTTCGTTATGCAACAATCCAGCAGGTCGTAATGCCAAAATACTGCAATGCGTAATGCAACAATCAGGCAGTTCGTTATGTAAACACAATGCAATGCGCAATGTAACAATCAGGTAGTTCGTAATGCAGAAACAATGCAATGTGCAAGGCACTTCGGCACCGATCACAGCGCTTTAGACAGTCTCTCTGCCTCTCGTACTGACTCGCGGTCAGCTTCCGCCAACATATGCCCCCAACACGGGTATGGTGTAAACCAAAGTACAGCTCAACACTCCGGCCCCGGTACTGCCACTCCTTGGCACGTACAGGCCGCGATACGAGCTTGAGCAGAGGCTCGTGCTGCAAGAAGGGGAGAGGCTGAGAGCGTCCCTCTCTGAGCCCGCACCCCGCCCCAGGCGGCGACACACGTTACCTGGGGGGTGCGACCTCGCTCTCCTCTCCTCCTCTCGTGACTTGGGCCGCCGATGCGACTTGGTTGATTCCGGGCCGATGGCGATATCGAAGATCTCAGCTGCAACAGGGCACACGCACACAGCGTCGCGGAGACTCCCTTGAGCTACGGGTGTGCACGGTCACAGGGCAATCCTCACGAGGGTCTCAGCCTGCAAAAAGCACACGCACAAAGCGTTGCTGAGACACACTTGACTTTCGGGTGTGAACGATCACAGGGCAATCCTCACGAAGGTCTCAGGCTTCACAAAGCACACGCACACAGCGTCGCTGAGACTCACTTGGAGTCCAGGTGCACACAATCACAGGACAATCCTCACGAAGGGCTCAGGCTGCAAAAAGCACACGCACACAGCGTCGCTGAGACACTTCTGGAAACTTTTGTGTTCCTGAGTTTCCACAACAGGGAGCCAGCTCTCCTCGGGGCCTTGGTTTTAAGTAACTTCAGGACACAGCAAAGTCCTTTCAAGCAGGGGGACATAGCAAAGTCCCTTTAGCCTCTCCTTGGTTAAAGCAGCAAACTGCAGGCCAGCCCCAGAACACACAGCAAGGGTCAGTCCTTTCCTTCAGTCTATTCAGCGGTTTCTTCCTTGGCAGAGGTTCCTCTTGACCACAAAGTAGGTTCAATCCTTTACAATCTTGAACAGTTCCATTCCAAAGTCCAGGGGTTTCAGCTCTCCTAGTTATACCCCTAAATGTCTTTGAAGTCTTTGTGTTCAGGGGGGCACTGACCCCGGTCTAAACCAGTTCTGGGTGTCTCCCTGCCAGTGACACCTTCTGCCTTTGATAGTGGGGGTCTGGCTTCTTAATCACTCAGCAGGAGATGGGGCCATTGTTTTATGGCAGCAACCCAGGCCTCTTCACCTCCAGGGGCTACTCCTCCCAACTACACTCCAGATGCAGGTCAGCCTGTTGCTGTCTCACCTCCTCCCCTGGGTCAAGACATTCCCCAGAGCCTATCACATTTAAATCCAGACAGTGAATCCACAACCAGGCAGAGACACACAGAGATGTTAGAGCACAAAAACCTAGCCACTTCTAAAAGAGTGGTTTCTAAACACGCAACTCAAAAACCACCTTCACAAAAAGATGCGCTATTAAATTGTGAGTTCAGGCACACTAAACTTCACCTCTCCATCTTAAGCCTTTGGGAAGATAGGCTGGAAATGCATTACACAGCCTTCCCCATTCTGTCCTGTGGGCAAGATGGCCTTTCAACAGTAAAAAATGAAATGGAGAGTATTTCACTGTTAGGACATGATACACACCTTAGTACATGTCCTACCTTTCACATACACTGCACCCTGCCCAGGGGGTTACCTTGGGCCTACTATAGGGGTGTCTGATGTGCATAGAAAGGGAAGGGAAAGGCCTGGCAAGTGGGTGCACTTGTCAAAACAACAAGGCAGCTTAACAAGCTGCGCACAGGCACTGCAGTGGCAGGCCTGAGTTCTCTCTTTAAGGCTACTTGTGTGTGTGGCACAATTAGTGCTGCAGGCCCACTAGTAGCAGTTGCATTACTAGCCCTGGCACACATAGTGCACTTTACTAGGGACTTTACTAGTAAGGCAAACATACCAATCATGGACAACCAATTACCATTACACTTTACACAGGGAGCACTTGCACTTTGACACGGATCAGCAGTAGCAAAGTGCCCAAAGCATCTAAGTTGGCAACACCATGTCAGAAAAAAGGTCTAGGGGAAAGCAAAAAGTTTAAGGAACTTTAGCCAAAAAGGGCCAAGTCCAACACAACCCCTCCCAGCCGAAAGCCAGGGTAGACCAATCACTACCTTGATGGACTTTCCCGCTTGGGGCGATAGAACACGGACGCAGGCCCGCTACTGCAGGGACACCCTCCTGTTCTTTGCCTTCCTGACCCCAGGGGGTTCTCTTGGTCACTACTCCCTGGGCCAACTATGCTGCTCCACGGGTACTTTCTGGCAGTCGGGGACCCTCTAGGGGTGCTGGTCCCTTGCCAACTCCCACCTAGAGCGGTACCCCTGGAAGACCCATCGGTCAGGATACTGTCCCCAGTTATCCTGCCCTCCAGGTTAGAAGTGGGTTTACCCCGGGCACTTCTAGGGGACCTAGCCCGACTAGTTGGGCACTGTCCCACGGGTTTTCCCACGGAGGGACACCTCCTTCTCTTAACCTTCCATTTAGATTTCTGTGCCTGCCATTTAGGAATGGCACCCACAAACTTCAGGACCGCGGGAGCTCCGGGTACAGACGCCCCCGCCCTCCTGATGCTAGGTGTTCTTCCTCACACAGCTGGCAAGTAGGTACTAGGCCTCGTACCTGGTACTCCTCTAAGGAACCCTCCAGTCTCTGGGGTGGTGTGGTGAACCCCTGGGGACGCTGCACACACTCCCTCCCTCTCCTTTGAGACAGGGCGCTAGCCCGCATGCCCCCCCACTACTCTGGGACCTAACTACTCTACTTCGCTCCTCTTCCCTATCTAATGCCTTTTCAGACCATTGACCAGGGGTCGGGCTCTTGTGCCAGCTCCCGGGAATCAAAGAGCTCGCACCCTAACACGGGTTGGCGCAATCCTGGAAAACAATTACTGAGCCTAGGCTCCCTGGGGGCCAAATTGAGCAACCCCTTCAAATCATTTGCCATGCTAACCAACACCCAATCATCCAGTGCACGCTTGTACTCATCCACACTTGGCACTGGCTGTGTGCTGCCACCATTCAATCTGGACTCCACCTGTTTAACCTGAATGTCCAGTTCCCTCATGCTTAACTCATGAGCTAAGAGAATCTTTTTCTCTTCCAAGGCGAGAGCGTTCCTGCTCTCCTCTGCTCGCTTTTCACTTTCAATGAGCAGCCTCTTCTCCTCGAGTTTTAAGTTTTAAAACCTCCAACTCATGCTCTCTGACCCTTTGGTTTTCCTCCAGCTCCTCTGGGGAAAAACTCCTCCCTGAATGGTTACTACCAGCCCCTGAGGCTGGTCCTTCCACTGGCAAATCCTGTGGACCAAATCCATTCCCTGGGTCATCCTCGTCCACCTCAACATCACCCGTCTCCTGAGCCCCTTTGGCTTCCCACCAGGCCCTCAAGGCCATTTGCAGCTCATTCTTCTTGGCGCTACTTTTCATGGGACATCCCAAAGCTCTGCAGAATTGCCTCAATTGATCAACTTTGTAGGTAAGCAATGCGTCAATGTTGAACTCTAATTCTGCAGCCTCACTGGCTACTTGACTCCTCAGACATGATGTGTGGCTTAAAGGTCGCTCAAAAATAGAACTAAAAAAAATCAAAACACACAATGTGGTTACGTCGTGGTCTGCGCTAACCTTGTGATCTACACCAATCACTGAGAGAGAATTTGCACATACACGTTGAAATTCCAAAACCGCTGACCATCAACGGTAGGTCCCAACCGCTGCCTCCAATGTTAGAATCGGGATTCCCTAGTTGGCTGAGGTAGGTACCTTAGGCCAAGTAGGGACCCTCGCTTCCACGTCAGGGAAAGGAAGGACACCTTCTCAGATAGCCCCTGCTCACCCCCTTGGTAGCTTGGCACGAGCAGCCAGGCTTATCTTCAAGGCTAATGTGTAAAGTATTTGCAACCACGCTCTAAGTGACCCAATGATGACACCACAAAAGGACTCCACACGAGTTTCATAGAAAGACAAGTATATGTTTATATAAAAAGATATACGATGAGACCACACGATAAAAATCCAACATATGCGTATTTGTAATATTCCTCCTGGCCGGTTATTAGGCCAGGCAGCACTTGTAGGGTCTGGCGGTATTAATGAGCAATACTAGGTGATCCAATGCAATTCTAGTGTAATGCTATGCAGTTCGTAAAGCAAGAATCAGGCACTTTGCAATGTAAAAATAATGCAGTTCGTTATGCAACAATCCAGCAGGTCGTAATGCCAAAATACTGCAATGCGTAATGCAACAATCAGGCAGTTCGTTATGCAAACTAATGCGATGCGTAATGCAACAATCAGGCAGTTCGTTATGCAAAAATAATGCAATGCGTAATACAACAATCCGGCAGTTCGTTATGCAAACACAATGGAATGCGCAATGTAACAATCCGGTAAGTCGTAATGCAAACTAATGCGATGCGTAATACAACAATCCGGCAGTTCGTTATGCAAACACAATGGAATGCGCAATGTAACAATCAGGTAATTGTAATGCAGAAACAATGCAATGCGCAAGGCACTTCGGCACCGATCACGGTGCTTTAGACGGTCTCTCTGCCTCTCGTACTGACTCGCGGTCAGCTTCCGCCAACATATGCCCCCAACACAGGTATGGTGTAAACCAAAGTACAGCTCAAGTGCACACGATCACAGGGCAATTCTTACGAAGGGCTCAGGCTGCAAAAAGCACACGTCGCCGAGACTCGCTTGGACTCCAGGTGCCCACGATCACAGGGCAATTCTTACAAAGGGCTCAGGTTGCAAAAAGCACACGCACACAGCGTCGCTGAGGCACTTCTGGAAACTTTTGTGTTTCTGAGTTTCCACAACAGGGAGCCAGCTCTCCTCGGGCCCTTGGGGTTAAGTTACTTCAGGACACAGAACAGCAAAGTCCTTTGAAGCAGGGGGACACAGCACACAGCAAAGTCCCTTTAGCCTCTCCTTGGTTAAAGCAGCAAACTGCAGGCCAGCCTCAGAACACACAGCAAGGGTCAGTCCTTTCCTTCAGTCTATTCAGCTGTTTCTTCCTTGGCAGAGGTTCCTCTTGACCATGAAGTAGGTTCAATCCTTTACAGTCTTGAACAGTTCCATTCCAAAGTCCAGGGGTTTCAGCTCTCCTAGTTATACCCCTAAATGTCTTTGAAGTCTTTGTGTTCAGGAGGGCACTGACCCCTGTCTAAACCAGTTCTGGGTGTCTCCCTGCCAGCGACACCTTCTGCCTTTGATAGTGGGGGGTCTGGCTCCTTAATCACTCAGCAGGAGATGAAGCCATTGTTTTATGGCAGCAACCCAGGCCTCTTTACCTCCAGGGGCTACTCTTCCCCCCCCCCCCTACATTCCAGATACAGGTCAGCCTGTTGCTGTCTCACCTCCTCCCCTGGGTCAAGACATTCCCCAGAGCCTATCACATTTAAATCCAGACAGTCAATGCACAACCAGGCAGAGACGCACAGAAATGTTAGAGCACAAAAACCCAGCCACTTCTAAAAGAGTGGTTTCTAAACACGCAACTCAAAAACCACCTTCACAAAAAGATGTGTTATTAAATTGTGAGTTCAGGCACACTAAACTTCACCTCTCCATCTTAAGCCTTTGGGAAGATAGGCTGGAAATGCATTACACAGCCTTCCCCATTCTGTCCTGTGGGCAAGATGGCCTTTCAACAGTGAAAAATGAAATGGAGAGTATTTCACTGTTAGGACATGATACACACCTTAGTACATGTCCTACCCTTCACATACACTGCACCCTGCCCAGGGGGTTACCTTGGGCCTACTATAGGGGTGTCTGATGTGCATAGAAAGGGAAGGGTAAGGCCTGGCAAGTGGGTGCACTTGTCAAAACAACAAGGCAGCTTAACAAGCTGCGCACAGGCACTGCAGTGGCAGGCCTGAGTTCACTCTTTAAGGCTACTTGTGTGTGTGGCACAATTAGTGCTGCAGGCCCACTAGTAGCAGTTGCATTACTAGCCCTGGCACACATAGTGCACTTTACTAGGGACTTTACTAGTAAGGCAAATATACCAATCATGGACAACCAATTACCATTACACTTTACACAGGGAGCACTTGCACTTTGACACGGATCAGCAGTGGCAAAGTGCCTTCCTCATTCTGTCCTATGGGCAAGATGGCCTTTCAACAGTGAAAAACGAAATGGAGAGTATTTCACTGTTAGGACATGATACACACCTTAGTACATGTCCCACCTTTCACATACACTGCACCCTGCCCAGGGGGGTACCTTGGGCCTGCCATAGGGGTGTCTGATGTGCATGGGAAGGGTAAGGCCTGGCAAGTGGGTTCACTTGTCAGGACAACAAGGCAGCTTAACAAGCTGCGCACATGCACTGCAGTGGCAGGCCTGAGTTCTCTCTTTAAGGCTACTTGTGTGGGTGGCACAATTAGTGCTGCAGGCCCACTAGTAGCAGTTGCATTACTAGCCCTGGCACACACACTGCACTTTACTAGTAAGGCAAACATACCAATCATGGACAACCAATTACCATTACACTTTACACAGGGAGCACTTGCACTTTGACACGGATCAGCAGTGGCAAAGTGCCCAAAGCATCTAAGTTGGCAACACCATGTCAGAAAAAAGGTCTAGGGGGAAAGCAAAAAGTTTAAGGAACTTTAGTCAAAAAGGGCCAAGTCCAACAGTACCTATTGATGGAGATGAGAGCAGGTGTTCCTGGGCAAGACGCAATCCTGATACTCCGCCTGTCCATCAAATATTTAGTGGTCTATATTTCACGCCTCCCTGGTTTGACCTGGAGCCTTAACCTAACCCCACTGGTTGCCAGGATGAGCAGGGAAGTGCAGCAGTGGGGCCGTATGCCGTGGAATGCCTTGGGGCGAGTAGCCCTTTTTTTAAATGATAGTCTAGCTGTGCTTTTTGTATATTTTTTCAAACTTTCCCCACCGGATACCTAGGCGATGGTTCAAGGAGCTGGCATGGAGGGTTGGCACCTTTCTTTGGGCAGGCGGCCACCCTCGTGTGGCATTGTCAATGGACGGCATTCCCCTTACAATGAGGGAATGGGGATGGCAACCTTCTATGGTTATTACCTGGCCGTTCAGCCTGGTTAAAATGAAGGACTGGTTCAACAGGGGGTGGGACGACCTGACCTACCGGGGGAACTGGCCTTGCTGGGCTTGAATGGGCTGCTGGGCTTGCTTTACGGGACCCCGATTCCCTGGGCCCTCCCCGACTGTACATAGAGTGGTGCTATTTTGCTGGAGATCAGCGCTCCACTTTATAGGCTGGGAGCACAAACTCACCTGGCTGACCCCACTGTGGCAGGGGAAATGGTTACATCACACTGCTGGATGAAGGGATTTGCAAGGTGGGACAGAATAGGCGTCACTCACCTTGGTGATGTCTGGCAAGGAGGTAACATGCAGAAGTTCCATGAAATGCAGGAGCAATACCAGCTCTCTCGAACTCAATTTCACCAATACCTGCAGTTGCGTCAAACCTTGTCAGGTAATATTACCCTGGGTGCACAAGTTCCGGAATCCAGCCCACTGGAGGTCAAGCTCCTGATGGGGAAGCTGGGCAGGGAGCCACCTCCCAGATTTACTGATCTCTCATAGTTAATGCTCCAGATTGCTTCCCTGGACTGCAAAGGAAGTCGGAGGCCTGGGTGGGCACGCTAGAGGATGAAGAGTGGTGTGAGGCCAGACTGGCACTCAGGGAAGTGGCTATCTCTGCGTGCCTCCAAATGGTCTAGTTTAGCTAATTACATTTTACGTACATGACTCCCCAGCGGCTCCACCGAGCCAGCAGGGTCTCCCAAGCCCAGTGCACCTGTTGTTCTTTAGCGGAGGAGGACTTCTTCCACATGGTCAGGTCATGCCCGAAACTGGTCCCCTTTTGATAGGAGATCGAGAGGGAGCTTTCTGCGATTCTTGGCCTCTAGATCGGCTTTACCCCCAGGGTTGCACTGTTGGAGGATGTGGGTAGGCAGATAATGGAATACATTTTTCTCGGGGTAGCAACACTGGTGGGCAAACATGATACTGCTTGTGAAGGGAAGCCACCCCTCTCCCCCCATCGGGGGGAGTGTAGGAGGGGGGTGGATTGATATGCCCAGCAGGAACGGCCTATATACATGAAGCGTGCAGTTGCCCCGGCAAGCATGAGAAAATCTGGGGCAGGTGGTGGTATTATCATGGACTGGATGTGGAGATTTAATGATTATAATTATATATTGTAATTACTGTGTCAGCATGTGGACAATGGTCATGTTGTACATTGTTGTTGCTGTTAAAATCAATAAAATTGGTTATCCATAAAAAAAAATTAAAAAAAAGAGAAATGGAATTGGATGAGCCACGAGTGCTATTATCAAGGTTGGGCCAGGACTTAGCTGTTGGAGCTTGGAATGTGGTCCCATCACAGGGCACCTGGAGACTCAAAAGCCTCTGGAGCCACCAAGCTTGATGGGCCAGAAATGACCGACTGCAAGGCTGATGGCCATTAACCATTCTGGAGGAGGCAAATGATTGCTAGGCTGCAATTCAAAAACGCCCCATGAACTAAATTTTGAAAGGAACCATAGAGGATTTGAGATGGTTCACTGAAACCTCCAAGCCTGTATAGAGTTCCTGGCTAAGGTGAATTCCACACCCTATGTAGAAAGCGCTCTAATGAGACAGTGGTCAAACACAAACAGTGCCCTTTCTGCGGGGGCAGGAACTTACAACCGGTTCCATAATCTTTGTAATGATCAGAGGGATGGCACTGAGACCTAACCTGCATTGGCCCATACCAGTAGTTTTGCTTTCCTATTGTGAACCAAAGTTGAAAGTAGGCTCCCTGATGTCTACTCAGCAGAGTAACTGGTCTGCCTACATTTTGAATTTCTGTATGTGAAGGAAGAGGTCTAAAACAAGAATGCCCCCGTTGTACTTGTAAGGAAGTTGTCTGTTTATTCTCTCTCCCTCCTTTATCTGGGCAGAAACAGCTTCACGGCTCTGAAAAGTGGATGTCTCTCTGACTTCTGCAGAGGTCCTTAGGAGGCTTCTTTGGGGCAAAGGCATTCTGGATGGTTGTTGCCATGGCAGCCTTAGAGCTAGACATTCTTCAACACTGAGAAGACCCATGTATCTTTAAAAATCTGGGGCCAGTGTTGGTAATGGAAGGAAATGTGTCCATAGGCGAGGAATGATCGTTCTGAAATGGAGCAGAGGACAATAGCTAAGCCACGGGTAAATCATTGGAATACTGGGGAAGGTTGAGACTAGGAGAACAGGAAGAGTACAGGTGCTGGGCAAGACTCAGTGACTCACAATCCTTAAAGACTACAAAGCCTTCATCAGCTGGAAAAGAACTCTCTAGTATAAACAGGATGCCACTTATCAATTTGCCTGTGGTTGTGCCGGAGAGAAGTTTATCCAATGAGGGAATCAAGTTCTTCCCATCGAAGGGATCATCCATGACTTTCTCCTAGGCCACTGAGGACTTGAGTCATGACTGCATACTCATGGCCAGCTTGAGTTCATAGTCCCGGCAGTAATGCTGCTATTGTCCCTTGACATCAGTAAATATAGCTATGCATAGCAGCTGAACGCACACAGAGCTGTAGAGTATAGCGGCCATGATAACACTGGTCTACCACAGGGAGAACACTGGAAACTAGTACATCACCTTCCTACACGTCTCCAAATACTTGGTCTCCACATCTATGTGGGAAGACAAAGTTTTCCCCTCACGATAACTGCAATCACCACAACTGACAGAGTAGGTGGATTCCCAGAGTTAAAGACTGGACAGTCCATGTCAGTTTGGTACATTGGGGTTCAATGACAGATTAAAAAATCTGAGAAAGGTTTTTTACCAAGTCTCTTGAGTCCGCTACAGAATAAACAATACAGAAGGTTTGGCAATGACAGCATGAAAGCATCTAGCTGAATGCATGTCACTGTGGTCACATTTACTGGCCTGTGCGAGGTCTATGTTAATGTGCGGTTCATGCAGGTGAGTCCTCTTGCAGGGAGTGGACCTACAAGGCTCCACAGTGGAATAGTTAATCTCTGAGAGCCATCAGGTGAAACTGTGACCAAAGTTGGGTTTGCGCTTGGATCTGCGGCAGAATATCTCTTTAGCCTTCGACTTCACACATACAATATTTAAGCGGGAGCCTTATGAGATTAGTTTGTCCCAGGAGGGAGATGGATTTAGCCTCTCGTACAGCAGAACTGCAACAACCTACCCAGGAGAACAGACAGGCATGACCACTGCGGGTATTGCACCACTAAGTAGCAGAGATACTGATGGGGTTAGAGTGTGAAACAGAAAGTACTTAAGTATGTTGTAAGGACTATTACTTGTGCCTAGGTTATTCAAATTATATGTTGTTTCTAGCTGGTAAGCTAAAGGCAAGTTTGTTGCTTTCCACCCAAATGCAGGGTATGCCTATGGGTGTGTTAGCTAACTAACCATTTTGATGGTTCAACAGCTATAATTCATTAATAATAAAGCTAGCTAAGACAGCATCTTAGCTTGTGAACCTTTATTATGATCCACCGCCTTTTGGGTAGGTTTGCACTATAGAAATAGCCCAAAGATGCACATAAGGTTTTAGTTTCTGAAGTATGAGAGTTCTGCTAATACTGGGTTTTTTTCAATTAATTTATCAGTGTGATGTTCACCTGTATATAACAATAAGGAAAACTTAATGTATGCACAATGATAGTTTTGTGCAGGCTGCAAATTAAAGATTTGACTGACTGCTACTTGAGGTTGATTGTCCCATGAAAAGAGGCAGCAGTTGTAAAGGGCAGGAATGCAATGGGTACCATGTTCACACTACAGATCCATTATTAACTCTATAATTAATCTCTGGAAATTAATAATACATTCAATCCTTTCAGGATCTTATTGTCTGGAAGTAAAAGGTTTGCGGTCTCTTCCCTGAAAGAATGGTTACTGCTAACCTTATTTGAACTGGTTATCCCACATTTAACGTTTGTGTAGAAGGTTCCTCCTAGTAGTTACTTTTTTGTATATGATGTACAAAACCTTTGAGGTTTGTCATAGCTGGTGCTTAATACATTATGAAATCACGTCACTGTGCACTGGGCTAATGTACTGTCGGTGGATTTAAGATTTCAATTCTTGCGAATCCAAATCTGGCACCACAAACACCTTACAAATTGTGGAGCAAAGAAAGCTTAACACTGCTAGTTGAGTCTAACAAACCAAATTGTCCATATTTTGTTAATTTTAATTTGACAAATTGAAAAAACGTTTTAATGTTACAATGCACAGCAGTGATTATGTTTTTACATTTACATCTACCGGAGGAACAAGTAATTTATGTGGCATTAAATCTGATGCATTTTAACATGTGAATATAGTGCTTTATATAGACTATCCTAGAAATCAACAGGGATGTTGGGAAAGGAACGCACGATGAAGCAAAAGACATAAGGTTTTACCATCACAACATGCATTCCATTGTTCGTACAGCAGCGGCGCTTCTTCCATTGGAACGGCAATCCCCCCTCCACACTGCTGGGCAGAAAGTGTTAAAAACGTAAGTTTGAGGGCAGGGCCGGGCCAGTGCGTCACTGCTGCCAATGATTGGCAGCAGTCAGGAGTGGCCCATTAAGTTTGGATTACGCATGTTGGTTTGGCACGGTTGGTTTGCTGCGGCCAAACCGACATGCGCAATTCAAACCTCTCCACCGGGCTGTCTTATACAGCCGGGTCGGAGAGCAGGCACAGGCCTACAGTGCCTTTTAGAGCATGGAGCCAGCCCGCTCCAGCCAATCAAGGCGCTTTAGAACAGCGTCTTGATTAGATGAAAGTTAGCTGTGAGCTTTGCGCTCGGAAGATGTGCTGCCTGCAGAACAACCAGCAGTGTAAGGTAAGTGATTTATTTATGTTAATGTGTATATTATTGTGTATTTGTTATGTGTTATGTTTATATGTATATGTTATGTGTATATCTTAGCGCCCCCCAGTGTGATTTCCCACCAACCACCACTGTCGTACAGGTGCACTTTTGAGAACATATTTTTAATTATTCACACAAAGACTTAAATTACAGAATTCAAATAATTGTATGGAATAATATTTACACATCCTGTCTTTTTACGGATACAACAGCAATATATCCTTAACAATTGATACACATACCAATCGAAAAACATTTCAATGGACTCCTGATTCTCATTCTTGGGTACCCTTATTGAACTCATGAACACTGATTATCTATGCCATAGATTCAGGAAACATTGATTTCAAAGATAAAACACCTTAAAATAGTAGGGCTTTAATATCATATGTCCATCCAGAATTAGAAAGAATAAGAATCCATCCAGGGAGTCAAAATCTTGCTATAACTCCTTCTACTAAAAGGAAAAAACACAAGAAATGGAGCCAGAAAGGCAATGGACTCATTGAAGAATTTGATACTGTTACTTTGAGGTAGATGATTGCAGCAACAATTCAAAGTTCAAAGTTCACTGACAATTACAATCAGTTAATCACTCCCTCTTTGAAGAAATGGGCATTGAGCCCTGTCCATCTATTTCATTTCACAACAATGGTTCTCCTTCAGCAATTACTTTCCTTCTCAATAAAGTATGATCTTAGTCTGAAGGATTAAAAACAGAAGCAGATCCTTGGGAGTCAACAGTGTCTGACTATGCAAAGCAGTGCTCTCAAACCTGAGAGCCAAACTAAATTACATGCAGCCTAGAAACCTTTTGAAGACTGACCCTTTACACTTGCCTACAACTGTGATTCCTGGGCTAGACACCAATAACCCGTTCGAACATCCACAGTTCACTTCCTGTGAAGGAAAAATCTTGATTTATACTGTATGACTTTCATTGCTGCAGGATCCTAATGGTCCATTTGGCAGGCTGCAACAGAATCAGCTTTGCAAATAGGCCAGCAGGGGTTTTAAATCGGTTTGTACTAGCTATCCTATGATCTGCATCGTGGGTCTTTTAGAAATTAACTGAGATGTTCCAGTTGGTGCATCCTTAATGTCGAGGGGATGCAGATCGATGTGAATTCAAGGTTAAGGGTCGTCTGACATCAAGTTACCACACTGTCATAATAGAGGATTAGGGTCTCCTTTTCCAATAGGCCCCTCATTAGGTATGACCAAATAAAGAATTTGCCTTCTACAAGTACATGCTAAATGTCCCTTAGGACGAGAGAGGCAGTTCCTCTTTAGGATAATTCTTCAAATGGCAAGACAGTCCCAGCCTTAAGAAGGGCCCAAACAGATGAGTTTGAGTATATATATTCCCAGTGCTAAAGACTGGTTCGGTGTCATGTTAAGGGAGTTTACCTCAAAGTTTCACCATCACATTATTTCGCTTCGTGCGGTAAAGGTGGTCTACAAGGAAGTTTGCTTTCAGCTGGCCCCATAGCAGTAGTCTCTCCCACTTAGGCTCTATACGGTTGAAAGGTCAGTAGTCTATAGTCTCCTCACCCGAGACAACAATCCTTGCATACTAAATCTCAGAAACCAAAGGCATCTATTATTCACTATCAAAATGATGTATTATCAGTAAAGAAATCAGCAAAGCGCCACCTTGATTTCCTGAATATAGTTTGGGTATGCGAGACAGCATTGATGAACTATGGTGCCCTTTGGAATCATGTCTATGCTTTCTCCATATGAACCATATTCTTTCTTTCCTATAGTTGTCTCTGCTAAGAGGCTTGGAGCAGACAATTTTGTCTGCTATGCAGTTCCTGCATATGTGACCAAAGCCATGATGCAGTGACAGGAAATGCTTCGAAATAGGCAATTTTATATTGTTTATTTCTGAAAGAACATTTTCTATTTGTAAAAGGTGTTTCCTGTGACCTCACACATCAGCGGAGATGTTCAGTTTTTATGAATATTGAAGAAGAGCTATTGATGCAAATTTCTATGATTAATTCCTTTACCAGAAACTATAATAAGTGTTCTTAGGACTAGAAAGCATAACTTTAAAGAACCAGAGAAACCACTTTTTATGTTTACTGGAAATAGGGCAGTGGCAGTGCAGTAAAGTAAATGAATTGTTATTGTACACATGCAAGAAATTAGTTTCCCTACAGTATCAATCAACATATAGACCAATAGACCACTGCCAGCTCACATTGTTTATTTCCAGGCCCATCGCGACATAGACCAGACAAAACTCACCTGAAGGAGGAGCGGAAGATACAGCAGGGGGAGTTGGAGAGGTGTAGCCCTCAGCAAGGGGCTGGGCTCCTGTAGCAGCAGCATCTGGGGTAGTTGTGGTGGGGGCAGTAGCAGGAGCAAGAGGGGTAGGGGCAGGTGCAGAAGTAACAGGAATGGGAGGAGTGCCAGCAGAGCCAGCAAAGGCTAGGTGGAAAGAGGAGGAAGAGGTGAAGTTAATTAGGAGATCATGTTAGCGGGGTAGACATGCTTTTTTGCATACTTCGTGTTAGTTATTAAGTTTTTATCAATCTAGCATCCACACATGATACAGGAATGGAAGTATGATATGAAAATGAACTTGCAATGAATATAGTGAAAATGTTAAGACGAATTACTGTACGGCATGACTGTACTTACAGCATTATGAACAACCAATGAGGATGGGGGGGGGAAGAAAGTTTGTCTGCTTCTCTCCTTTGTGATTACTGAAAAATGATGTTTCAGGTCAGTGATGGTTCCCATGCATTTAAAACAATGCCACCAAGATCTTTAATATCAATGAAGATTATGTTATCTGTGTTACTCAAGAACTCAACAGGACAGCTGGTAACAGTGATGTTCATATCTCCGATATCAAACGCACCGGACCAACATGGACTAAGTGCTGAGCTAGAAAACTTTTGTATTCTCAGGATTTTAACAGGTGCAATATTGCCAAGCACACATGAAAGTAAATCTTGAAAATGAGAGGCAGAGCCAATGTCTTGCTTACCTGGATATACACTGGGCGGAGATGGGGTAGGAACAGCAATTGGGACACCAACACTACCGCTTCCACTGTTTTCTCGACTGCTGCTGCGACTACTTGGGTGACTCCCGCCGCTGCTGCCACTACTGCTAAAAGAACCAGAAGAGCAAACTAATTTCACTCTTTATTCTATATTGAAAGGCAGCAAGAATGCTTTAATGTATAGCATTAAAAGTATAGCAACTAACTTCTGATGTTTTACACATACATTTCTGATTTAGATAAAAATGGCTTAAGTTAGCCAAGATAATGTCAATGGAGGGGGTGTAAAAGTAGAAGAAAGAGTTCTGTCTCAATCGTTGAAGACTCATCCATACTCAACATAGTGCTTTTATTCTGGTTGAAATACGCTAATTTAGGCAGTGTTTGCCAAACTACTAAAACACATCATAAATAATATAGCACAATTCATAAAAACATGTTTTCACAGAAAATAAGTGAACAAAACCAGCTGCCACATCCCAAAAAACAAATATCAGTTAAAAGCATCATTGCAGATGAACAAGATAATCCATCATGCTTCCCAAATTAAGGTTTTATAATCCATCATGATATGAGCAAAGTCCATATAAATTTCCTTTCATTAGCCTTAATTACAACTATAAAACCTGTAATGGAAAGCAAATGGTTTATATTAAATCAGAAATTAAACTCCGATAGGCCGGAACCAAACCACATATGAGAAATGTCATCATTGACCAAGGAATTCAAGGTGAGGGGGACAGGTTCCCCTTGGTAGCTAGCCCCAATGTCTTCTTTTAAAGATCCGCATAGATAAGCACCTGAATGCCCATTCGGAATGGAAACATTCATTGCTGTGTACCAGCAAAGTCAGTATGTAGTTTTTTACAAAGATTTATTTGGCTTTAACCTCATTTGGCCCATGTTATTTCGGACTTTTGCATCTCATTCCAATAGATGAAAGCGATTTTAGTTTGATCTCCTGTAATCAAGGACTGTCTACATCTTAGCATCTTTATTCCATGATATTAACTCCAATTCACACCTAGCTGCCTGAACCTTTAATTTGCGGCTCACAAATTCTCAGTAAACTATGTGTCAACAGACTATACATTCAGCCATGTACAATGTCTTCTGCTGGGTGGAGGGATTTATTTATAAACGCTAATAAAAGTGGGGTAGGTGGATAACCCGCTATAGTCAAAGATGAACTTTGCTAAGCCATGATGGACCAGGTGGATGTTTGTTGAAGATGCTCACCCCAAATTGGATAGCGAAGCTAAAAAAATGAAACCTAAATTCTTATAAGAATCAACTCTCTCCAGTTTCCTGTAAGCTGACAATTGTTCCTGCATTTCTATCCAAAAAAAGAACCTTTGTTTCATCTAATTTTGCTGTGAGATAATTGTCAATGCAATACCCATGCAATGCCACCAACTTCATTTGGAGGCTGATTAGGGTATGGTCCATCGTACCCCCATTTTCTGCATATAGTGAACATGACACATGAAGCCCTCCTATACTTGCAGAGAAATAATTGCTTTCTTTTATTTTATTTGAAAAGTCAGTAAGCTATAGGGAAGGCAGGGCTGGGGCAGGCAGACTGCCTTGTTTTAAACTGTTAAACGATGGGATACACTTAGTAAGACAGCCTGTAAAGTTTACCTTCACCTTTGCCATTTTAAAGCAATGTATTGGATTAAGAATTAATGAGTCCCAGGGAGATATTCCAATCAACCATTTCCAAAGTCCCACACTGGCAGCCAGTTCAAAAGCCATGCATGAATCTACAAAGCAACAACACAAACTCCTAATAGCACCACTGAGTTCCATGCTATGATCTAAAGAGAAAAATAGTAGTTTAGAGTACTGTGGCTCTGCTGGAATCCACCTTGTCCTGGAGTAATCAAATTTCAACCAGAGATTCAAGCATTGAGATGCTGTACAACTATTTCAGAATATACTTTAACAGTGATATTGAACTAAGGTCTCAAACTCTAATTAGAAGGGGGGCTAACCTCACTCTTTTTAGGTACTGGCTTCACATTACCACCTTTCCAAGACACCAAGAATCGACAAGTTTGTCACCCAACAAAACAGAGGTAATAATTGTTGGGCCCACAACAACGGAGCTGATAAATTCCTGGGGTCTGTCTCTCTACTTGAATTCACACAAAAAAATCACATTGTTTATGTTCGGGAGAGAGGAAAATTCCATAATCTCATTACCTACTATACAGTTACTCACAAACAGGTGCTCCCTTGCTTGACCATAAAGAACCATTAAGTGTCGAACCCCAGAATCTTCTTTGACTGTACACACCGAAGCAGAGAGAAGAATATGTCATAGAACACCAATGCTTACAATAATATTTTCCCCAATAAGTGTTCTATGTTGGATTTGCAGCTACTTGAGCTTTGTGGCTGTTATAGGGTCAAACCCTCGTTTTACCTGACCCTGGAAGTTCCTCAGTTTAATCTTCTTTTCCTCTGTTTGCTCTTCTAATGAACTTAGTGTTTGAAAAGAAGTCTGGGAGAAGGGTTTGCTAATAGGCTTATCTTTAAGATAAGACGAACATTATGATTTTATATTGAAACAAAGTTGTAGGGTAAACCACAGAAGACTAAGAATTTAGCTAGACTCATCTAACCACTTACTGGTGACCATTTTAAAAGCCTTAGCTCACACCCTGAGCATTTAGAAGCCAGACAAAGATGGCTGCTTCCTCTTCCCACTGCAAAAGTTTACCCTCTCAACTCTTCTACTGGAGCAGCCCTAAAAACGTCTGCCCTGAATCTCCCCTACCAGGCCCGACTCAAAACTTGGGAATTTCGTTTTTTAATTTGGCCTGCAGAAACAGTGAGGCTCTACACAATGAGTTTTGCATGCCAATGACCAAAACTGCTTGAAAAGGACTACGACACTGGAGGAATACATGGCATTGGAGGAAACCAGAGGCTGGTACCAAGAAAATAATCCAGAGGGACCTGCTGACCAGTCTACATAGCTCCTGACTACTGTTGTGCTTCTTACAGAAATGTAGAAAACTTTGCAGCAGTTGCAACAACACGTTTAATAGGACCCGAAGTCCCTGATATCAGTCTACAAGCAAGCAATGAACACAACTGCTTACGAAACAGAGGCACTGCTGGCGTGCCACCCTATAATACCTATGAAATGCCCATGGAGAGCATTCCTTCTTTCATCTGCTCTTTTAGCTTTTGTCGCCCTAAGTGGGAAGGGTATGCCCAGATGTGGGTCCCGTGCTCACTACACCACTGGATTCAAGCTAGCCTGGCTGATGAGGGGTGATACCCCGAAACCGGTCCTAGGATGCTTGTTTTCAAGTCCAGGGAGGACTGGGCTTGGCAGCGCAGGCTGGACTGTTCCCATGAGGAGAAGGGTCAAGATTGATTTGCATATGGCAGAGTCCAAACTGTGGTGGCATAGTGGGTACAAAAACGATGGATTAAACCCAGATCTGTTGACTGGGGTTGAATGTTTGCTTTGTTCAGCATTCCGTCCATCATCTGTTCTTTTTGCTCATGGACAGTCAGCAGCTGCACACACAACTGATTTTGACTAACTTATCCAGCCTCCCAGCACACTAGGGCTGAGATTTATTATTAGACATTATTGGTTGCATTGCTGCCTCCAGTGGGTACTTGCGATAACTTAATTTTGGGTGGTTGCCCCGTGTTGGAAACTATTTTTGGCTCATGATTTCCCTATGGCAGGTCTTGAAACAGTTCCTGCCCAATCACAGCAGTGACATTATTAACTGAGAATTGCGTTTTTGACCATTTAACTAAAAAATAAATTACTTTGCCAGTGAGTGTCCCTTTAAATTGTGTAGAGCTGGAGACTGGCAACCAGCTGTGTGTGAACTGGTTCTGACCTCTTATATGTGTCTGTTTTCCAAGTGCTCAAAAAACCTTCTCACTCCATGGAAAAAGCACTGAAATGGAACATTCAAAGTTGTAATTTTGTATGATTTTAGTATTCTGGTCATTTGCTCAAGTAATAATTGTCTCACGTCTTGCTATAAACAATGTGTATTCTACTGCATGCACAACTACCTCTCTCCTCTCTCTCAAAGGCTGTTAAGGGCTGGTGCGCTGTCAGTTACGTATCTGCTAAACGGCGTCTTGTCAAGTGCAACACTCAGAACCAGTCCCGGCTTATTAGCCAACAACACTTCAGATTCTGACATTTTAGAGCCACAAAAGTTACATTTACAAGTCTCAGAAGGCAGAGTTTTTCTGTCTTTAAAGTCCGGACTGTCTGAAGGTATCACACGTGGCACTGGGAAGCTTGGCAGCACTGCAACTCCCTGGCAAATTAATCTGAAAAATTAGCAGACTCAGAGCAGAGTAAATAAAGCGTCACCATAATCACTGAAATGCTGGCAAGACTGAAGCAGTATCACCTGGTAAAGGGCATTAAGGGTTGGATGGTTGGCAGGGACACAGACTCTGAAAGGCTGGTAGGTCAGCTTCAGATCCCTTAACATGTTAGACCAGCATTCGAAAGGTTAGCAGTACTCGGCAGCCAGGCACCAGCAACAGTCTACTATTGGACAGAATCTGTCTAATGTGAGTGTTGCAGTTGAAAGGGCAACAGAAGTGGGGCGACGGCTCTCACTGCCCAATCACCCTCGTACATCACACTCCACACCAGCACTAGGATATTACAAGATGAAGGAAGAATGGAATAATTAACACATCTGATCAATTGAATACATGTATCCCAAATACATGTTTTACTTCCACTTATTGACCAGAGACCTTATGGTGTCACGTGGCCGATAGGGACATTGTCGACATCGCTAAGTTAGCTTGAGCCCAGCAATCATGATGCTGCTTTTGCGCAAGTTACTACATGGCTTTATTTTTGCAAGACTCTGTTTATGCCTTTCACATGAGAACCGTCCGCTTTGTGCGTTCTCTGCCTGTTCCTGGAGTTTAGTCTGAACACTGTGAGCAAGGTCGATAAACAATGCCCCTTGTTATTCTGTTCTGGTCAGTCCCTAGCACCTAGACAAAACATGCTAATGCAGCTGCTGCTGGAAACTCGTACTTTGATATTACGGGGATACATGTTTAAGTAACACACATTTGGAGAGGGAGTTTTCCAGGAAGAAGAGCTATGCGGTTCCTATGATGTAGACATGCCATCTAGGCACTAAGGTATGGGGTCTGCTGACAAAGCCCAGAGATCTTCTATTATATAATAATACTTCTTTTTACCAAGGGGAGGGTGGTAAGGCCTTATAGTCCTTTATCCACTGTCTTTATATGATGACATCTCCCTTTATGATATATGGCCTTGCTGCAATGCCAACTATGTTAGTTTTATGCATTTTTCTGCTGGTTGGGAATCGTATAATGCGTTTTAGAGCACGATAGTGAAAATAAACATTTTAAACTATATTCGTGTTTCAGTCAGTTCTTATTGTGGACAGGTACCAGAGTGAGCGCGAAAAGGTGTATCTTATTACCACGATTCCTGAGAGATCCTGGAGTGTTGTGTTCTGGGGTGTCTAATCATTTGCTTCTTCATGAGTGCGTAGGAGAACGAGTGAGACACTATAGCTAGTCGGTCCTGGGTTCGTGGTCACCAAGGTGGTGGGAAGGCTCAGCCCCTATACACCGAGGTCCCATATTCCTGCGCATAGTTCTGTATATGTGCAGAATCCCTGCAACAATGGGTCTAGTGCCATTCTGATGATTTGCCAGTCCCTGCAAAGGGGATTTCTGTTTTCCATTAAAACCTCTCATCACCAATTTTTTCAATTCAAGTTTTATTTTTGTAGAAAAGGTTTCCCTTTTATCTAAGCTTGGCATACACATTTTCATTTATTTCTTGCTGCATTATTGTTTGGTTCTTGTTAGACACACCATGTGTACATCTTTCTCTGAGCAGTATATTTTGTTCTAGCCAATCTATCATGGGTGAGGAGAAATTACTTTCAACAAAACTGGTTTACCTCTGGCAAGTGCTCAGGTAAATACTGTGGTAGTTCTGTCACAGGCCTCACCAAGCTGTGATACAAGACTGACCTTTCCCTCCCATTGTCTGCCACACACTGCTGCACAAGAACTAAATATAATCAGGAAGACGCAAATGTTTCACTTACAAGGAGTAGAATAAAGGAAAAGTTACTTTTACGTTTTGAAAGTACCACTGTGAAGCTTCAGTGAAGACCTTCACTGTTGGCGAGTCATGGAGTGAAACAATACAGACTCCCCTTTAAAAGCCTCTTCAGCACCTCATGTTGTTTGCAACCACTGGTGCAACTACAAATCAAAAGAGCGTCATCAATCACTCGTGAAGATGGTTGACAATGGCCTTACCAGTGATCTTTTCCTGGAATGGTAGATGAGTGATCAGTAGTTAGCAAGCCCAAATGGTGGTGGTTGAGTTTCTTTAGAAAAAGCATGATTTGACCAGTCTTGAGGGTGTGCGGGAAGATGCCCTGGGCTAATAATGACACTTTTCAGTACAGCAGACAGGGCTTCCTCAGGGAACTCGGTCACAAAGTATGATAGGATGCAATTGATGTGGCTTTCAGGCACTGGAGAAAAATGGCCAAATCATTAAAGAAAGATGGTGAAGTAAGTCCAGTTTGGGGACTGTCTTGATAATGACCACTGCACATGCACCATTAATGGGTTATTGGATTTTAGTGATAATTTAATCAGTGACTCCAAAAAAACTTCTTTGAAGTGGAAAATTAGGGGATCAGGTGTTGAACATGGTTGCACCTAGATGCCGAAGGATTGGCTTTCAAAGACTGAAGCTCGATTGGTGCATGAAAATCAGCAAGTATTTGGAGTACAAGTCATTTTGAAGGGTGTTGAGATACAAGATGAGTATATGTCTACCAATATCAGGGTGACATGCAGCCTACTCACTAGTAAGCTTTCGAAGGATCTGCTTCACTGGCATCAGTTGACCTCTGTGTATGGGAGCAGTGTGGAACAAGTTTATTTTAAGTCAAATCATATTGACTGTGGTATAATCATTCTAGTCCACATATTGTGGTAGGTGGCACATGAAATTTGGCCGAGTGGTGCAGATGATGTCAAGGATGTTCCCTGTGATGGGGGTAGGCAGTGTGATGGGCTGAGCAATGTCTGAGGTGGCCAGGTGATTAGGCATGAGTCTTTCATGGCAGTGGTTAATACACTGCCTGGGAAGAGAAAGTCTCAGTGAAAGATAATCTTCTTGTAGATGGTGGTGCTGTATTACAACTTGCCTCCCAAAGTCAAGTGGTGTCGTCTGTGATGGTTGAAAGAAACAAAATCCTGTTTATCCATCTATCTCTCTCTCTACAGCTCTCCCTCTCTATCCCTCTCTCTCTATCCCTATCTATCTCTATCTATCTCTATATCTATCTATCTCCATCTCCATCTATCTCTCGCTATCGCTATCTATCGCTATCTCTATCGCTATCTCTCTCCCCCCTCTATCTCGATCCATCGCTATCCATCTCTATCGCTATTTAGCTATATATATATATATATATATATATATATATATATATATATATATATATATATATTTATATAAGTTGATGAGAAAATCTCTACGTTTTCTTTCAGCACCTACGGAATAAATGATAAATTGAGCACTTGCAATGTCCTAGTTCATAGCATGTACTAACAGAAGTCCAATAATAGAAAGTCAGGGAAGATTAGTTGCCCTTTACTATCATTCCTTAAGAACAACTACCATAATTATATCAACAAGGTCTTAAATGTTCTCTTATCATCGCTCATGCATGTTCTGAAAAAAAGAATACCATGAAAATGTTCGGGCCACTCGTCTTCCGCCCAACAAGTCGTGGTCATCATGAGCTAGGCATGGAGAGGTCTGCAAAAGTTCCGTCTTGCAGTAGTTCACCTCCGTAGTGATCTAGCAGAAAGGCCTAGGAAAGTCTTAGAATTACCAGTTCTAAAAGTGGTGACAAATCTTTAATACATTCTTTTGAAATAAACCCATTTTTCTTTCTTTGTCTGATCTTCCTTGAAATGGATTAGATTGTTTAGCTGGAAATGAACAAAACCTCCATAGACCACTGAAATAGACTGGGTACCAATGAAGAAGGGTCTGACCAAGTCTTGTGAACCAAGATATGAAAAAGAATATCCATTTTTGTTGCATGGATAGTGGTGTCTATGTCGAGCTTGCTGGAAATTCTGTTGAGCACTTTACTAAAAGTTGTCACATTATCAATTAGTTGTTACTCCAGTGTCGATGGAATAGGGAGTCTCCAGTGACTACCTGTCCCATTGAGGTCTGTTGTCAGCTTCCCTTTTCGAGGTGCATATCTACCATATTACAGAACCAGTCTTCCCTGGGAGTTATTTTCATATGTCTGAAGTGTGATATACTCATGAGACATAAGTTATGTCTGGAGCATGGCCCGCCTTAAAATAGAAAAACCTCAGAAATGTGACGTGATGGGTTTCATGTATGGCCTATACCTCCTGACAGAGAGGTACTTGGCCTTGCGGAGGATCAGAACAAATGATGTGTACCTATGGCAAACAGTTCTGGAAGACTCCTGGCTTGTATGATCGTGCCAGTGCTTGAACCCAAACTCCTGACTTCAAGAAGAAAAACAACTCAAAACTGGCTCAGCCTCAATTGGTGCATCTGCTTATTCAAGCCCTTGACAGCGATGATGGTGCCTAAACTCTGTGGAACCTCTGGATCAATCAGATTACAGCCCTAGCAATGGGATTCGGTTTCACTCTCTCTTAATGATTTGTACCCTAGCTCAGAGGGAGAAGTGCTACCAGAAGAAGCAGCACACATTTAAATTCATTATGCAAAGGAATATTGTATTTTAAAGGCCCTCAAAATACTCGAAGTTATTAAATTCCAAAAAGTCCCTTACAGTATCAATACCAGGGGTTTCCTATCAGTGACTTACCCTATCTGTAACTATGGAGAAATCTAAGTGACTGTTCTAAACAGGTATTAACTGAAACTTCTAGAATGCCACTGCTAAAATGCCTCCAGACTTGAAAAGACTTGTCAAACTTTCTTTAAAAAAAAAAAAAAGGTCTTGGTCGTTTTTGTATTTTATTGTTTTAAATCTTTTTATTGAAGAAACGGACTCCATACATGAAAGCACCTTAATTTAAATCATCTTAGTTTAGGCAACATTTACCGTTGAAGATACTCTGCTGGGTAACCAGTACCCACAAAGGGACAGGAGAAAGCAGAGATTCAAATGAGATAGGACAAATCAGCAAAAACGAGATATAGAAAATCAGCAAATTATACTCAATCAGTGTGCTGTTTCCTTTCTCAGGATATCAGCAGACGTTGAGAGCAGGTGCACTACCTCCTCGAAATCCCCACAGATCAAGAAAGCACACCCACAAAACAAAGCTCCCTCAATGTCTCTCATTCTCCTGACAACTGAGAGGGATGCATCTTTCAGTAACTGTGGGTCAAAGAGAAAAACCTTCTAACCTACCCACTCTTAATTTCAGTTGGCGGCATGTACCCCCGAAGGTTATTCATATCCTTCTTGAAGGTAAATAAGGATTTCCATACTCTTGTATCTCAGGCTATACATCAAGAACAACAAGGACAGGATGACCGTTGCATATATATGTTACCCTATGTGACTGTTGCCCTCAAAGCCACATCTTGCATCTTACCACTATAACATTGCCATTTGTATTTCCCCCATTCCCCAGTCTATAAACTCATCTGGTGAGAGAAGTGTCCACTTGATCATTACCCAGTAGGCAGAGCAAGTTCTTCATCTACGTGCAGCATCACATTCTGTAGTGCAAATGGAATTCCCAATACGTCATTAGATCTCCTCTTCAGAAGTGGTTATACAATTTCCTCTTAGATTTCATTTGTAGCATGTTCTATGCCAGGCAGGCATTAATAGTCTGTGCCTTCAATGAGGAGGTGTCCAAATCTCTTCCAATAGGTCCTTCAGAATCACCTCAATGGTCTGCACAGCCAATTAGATGCTCTCAGTCTTAGTGTTTAGCTTCTCCTAGGCTCCTTTAGTGCTTTAGCCACATGATGTTACCTCTTTAACCACACGCCCACTAATATTCACGGTGCTCAGTATTCCCACTGACATTCACAGTCTTGGCACTCCCTGACATGAAAAACTCCACACAACCTCAGTTTTCATTTGATAATTTGTGCTTTACAACAGTAGTTCAAGATGGTCATGGCATTTGTATAAAGAGCAAAATGCTCTAAAAATTCAGGGTGGTGGTACTGCTCCCTCAAGCCCTATAAATTCCGATTATTCCTTTAGAACACGCCAACGGCAAGAGATGAAGATCACCCATGGGAGACTCCGCCTTTTGCTATAGAACCTGAAGGATGACATTTTTTCGTCTGCTCTGAGGGGTGTTTTATTCACCAGTGTGCCATTCTACCCTCTGCGTTCAGTACTTAAGGCCATCAATGACTCCTGGGCCCAGTTAACCCAGCCAGCACATTTTTCAGCAGACATACTCCTTTAGCCACCCCTGCTGTACTATCTTACTGCCCCTTGCAACAAAAAGTGGATGGGGCCTGGAGGAGTGATCAACCCATCACCAGCAGACTTCCTCAAAGGTATGCCTACCTAGGCCGGAGGGGTGGGGGGGGGAAGATAGGCACTCCAGTTATCATTTTCAACCTCCTCAGTGAATGTTACTTACTCACAAGAGGGAGTGATCTCTCTTCTCCACTCTCAGAATCCACCAAGCCTTCAGGTCACTGCAGAAGGAAGAAATCCTGAGACATCGACCTGAGCTCCCAAAGAGACAGGCATTACAGGCTACAACAGGCTACATGTCATAAGGATCAACAGCTTGGGTGCTATGGACGTGCTGGAGATGTCCATAGCACATGGGAGCTATGGCGGCTACAGCACGTCCTAGAACTTGCTGCAGGAAATCCATCTAGGGCAATCACCAGAAGGATTAACTTTCACTTCGGGCTGCTGGGGAAAAGCTTCCTCATTTCACTCTCACGGATTCGGTACTCAGGAGGACAATCTGCAAGCAGGGATCCACCCACTAGACCCCGGGAACTATTGTCTGAGAGGGTAGTGACCCCCTTACAATAGGCTAATGCTCCTCCCCTCAAGCGCAAAAGTATTTCTGCTCCCCTCTGGGTCAGATTGGAGGCTGCTACCTCCAATCTGCCCCTGTTGGGGAGGGGGTGGGGAGGGGGGGTCAGAAAGCCCACTAGACCCCAAAAGTTTTCATGGTGGTATAAATGGGTGGGAGCGGGCCTAGCCCCCACACCTTCCAAATAACCACCCGAAGTCTTTCTGCCCCCCGTCAGGGACATATTGGAGACGCTTTCCTCCAAAATCCCACTAGACCACCAGGGAGTGGATTATGAGGCGGAGAGCAGCCACTTTGCGTTGGGATAGAGCTCCCGCCTCTCCCCAGGCCCAAAAATCTTTCAGTCCCCCCCATGGGGCAGATTGGAGGTTGCTACCGCCAATCTGTCCCACCACCCCGGAGGGGCGTGGGGGTGGCAGAAAGCCCACTAGACTCCAGAGACTTTAATAGGGGAATAAATGGGTGCTTGTGGCCGACCCAGGTACTCAGGCCTAGCCCCCACCCTTGCCAAATAACCCCCAGTAGTCTTTCTGGCCCCTGTCAGGGGCAGAATGGAGGTGTTTTCCTCCAAACTGCCCCCGGTGGGAGGCAGAAAGCCCACTAGACACCAGAGTTTTTTCCGAGCCATAAAGAAAAGGGGTTGGAGGGTGTTCACCAATAATCTGCCCGAGGGGGAAGGAGGGGTTAGAAAAAACAGGTGTGCCCATTCTGAACTAGGGACAAGGCGCAATGTTATTTTGGGGAATATTTTCCCCCTGGAGGCTTCTCTGTCGCCCACAGGAAGATTTTGGGTAAACACCCTCAATCCACCCTGGGGGGGGGCGTGGAAGGGAAGGCGGGGGATGGGCAGGAAGAGTTATGAATCTATTCTGGGGTGGGAGCAAGGCGTGATTGTCTGGGTGAGCCACCCTGCCTCCTTTATTTGGGGGGGGAGGGGGAAGGGGGGAGAGAATATTTGGCTTTTGGTGCCTAGTGGCCTTTGTACCCGTAGGACTATTTTGAGTAAACAACCTCTATCCACCCCAGGCAGTAGAAAGACTGATGCACCTATTCTGGGGTGATAGCAAGGCGAGTTGCAGTGTAAAAAAAAAAAAAAAATGGTGTGGGGGTGGCTCACCCAGGCATCATGCCTTGCTTCCACCCCAGAATAAGTGCATCAGTCTTTCTGCTCCCCCCACCCGAGGCAAATTGCCCACAATGCTGTGCAAATCTCAAACTTTGACTAAAATCAACCATTTTCCTTGCACTTCTGTGGCGTAAACTTCCGGAAACATCAGGGATCCACAAAATTCCTACCACCCAGTGTTCACCCACATATCCCAATACAAATACTGCCACACTTGTGTGGCTGGGCCTAGTGCCCCCGACAGGCACAAATCAAACCAGGGTCATGAGAATTGCTCCCTGAGGCTTCCATTGACCTTGGTTTGATATGTGCCTGTCGCGAGCACTATGCCCACCCACACATGTGGGGTAGCATTTTTATCGGGACAATTGGAGGAACTCTGGGTGGTAGAAATTTTGTGGATTCCTGATCATTCCGGAAGTTTATGTCACAGAAATACAAGAAAAATTAGCAATTTTAGAGGCTAGCAGGGGATTGTGTGTAAGAAAACCTTGCAGGATTTACGTGAGGCACACCACCATTGACTCCCCTGGGTGTTCAGTTTACAGACATGTCTGGGTTTGGTAGGTTTCCCTGGGTGGCCATCAGTACCCGCCCTGAAAATTACTGCTACCCCCATTGCCAAATCAGCTCTATTTTGTGACAGGAAATGCTGATGTCTCCACATTGTATTTTGGGGCATTTCCTGTCACGAGCACTAGGCCTACCCACATAAGGTACCATTTGTATTGGGAAATTGGGGGAATGGTAGGTGGTAGGAAAGTTGTTAATCTCTGCAGATTCCAGAACTTTCCATTACAAAAATTAGGTGAAAATGTGTTTTGTCAAAATTAGAAGTTTGCAAGGGCTTTTGGGAAGGAAAACCTGGTGGGAGTCAAGCAAGTCACCCTACCATGGAATCCCCCGACTGTCTAATTTTCGAATATGTGCAGGTTTGCTAGGTTTCCAAAGTGCTCGGTGAGCTAGGGCCCAAAATCCAGAGCTAACCACAATACACAAAAAAGGGTAAGTTTTCCATGGAAAAATGTGATTTGTCCATGGTGTTTTGGGGCATTTCCTGTCACAGGCACTGGCCCTACCCACACAAGTGAGGTACCATATTTATCAGGGGACTTAGAGGAAGGCTGGGTGGTAGGAAACTTGTGCCTCCCCACAGATTCCAGAAGTTTTCCACAGTAATGTGAGGAAAATGTGTATTTCTAGCCAAAGTTTGAGGTTTGCAAGGCATTCTGGGGAAAAAAGCTGGTGGGAGCCACACAAGTCACTCCACTCTGGATTCCCCTATGTGTCTAGTTTAAAAAAAAATGCACAGGTTTGCTAGGTTTCCCTAGGTGCCCGCTGAGGTAGAGCCCAAAATTCACAGCTACTCACATATGAAACAAGCATTGGCATAGCCAATAGGTCTCGCCTTTGGGACATTATAAGTGTTTAGCCATGCAACAGTTGATGTTGTTGCACCAAGGATATTGTGCTGCATAATTAAATACTTATAAGGTCCCAAAGGCGAGACCTATTGGCTATGCCAATGCTTGTTTTACTTATGTATATGAGGCCAGGCTTCGAGGAGGCGGGCGGTGAGAAGGAAAGCCAGCGAGCGGGGCAGGCGGTGAGGAAGGCTGTGAAGAAGGCATCCTTTGAAGGGGGCAGAATGAAGGGCGTCAGGGTATGGCAGAGAAGGAGGGGGGGCTGATGTGAGGAGTGTGGCAGTGAAGAGGGCAGGAGGTGAGGGGGCCGGCTGTGAGGTGTAAGGGCTATGCTGTAAAGAGTACAGCTGTCTGCTATGGGCATGGCAGGTGCCGGAGGCCAGCCAGAAAAGCTGGCTATGTGTGGGGGCTGCGAGGTGGCAGGCCGTGAGAACTGTGCGCTGCGTCTGAGGAGGAAGGACGGTAAAAAGAGGTCAGACAACAAACAGGGGCAGTGAGGAGGAAAAGCGGCGAGGGCGCTGGCTGTGAGGAGGCTGATAGGCAGTGAGTGGCCGGGAGGGGGGGGCGGGTTATGTGTGTGGGTGGGGGGGAGAGGGGGCGTTGGTCGTGAGGAAAGGCTAGGCAGTGAAGGGGGTTGCTACAAAGGGGAGGAGGGCTGCATGTTAGAGATTTCTGCTACGGAAAGGATGCCCGGCCTGCCGTCTGCTAGGAGCTGATAAGGAGTTTGCCGCAGGCGGCTAATTAGAGGGGACAGAAACATCAGAGTCGTGAGAGCAGCCAGGCAGAGCTGCGTAAGCGCAGGCACCCCCCCCCCCGCTTGTGCCAGGGCACGCACCCACTGTACTCCCAAGAATAACAGCCCCCACCCCTACGAAGACAAGGACACCTCCTCCCCGCCCGAACACACTCCACTAGTAAAACAAGCATTGGCAATGCCAATAGATCTCGTCTTTGGGACCTCAAAAATATTTAGCCATGCAGAACATTATCCTGGGTGCTCAAACATTTACTGTTATTTTATGTGCCCCTGGTGAACGGCCAGACACACCTACGGTTGGGCTTTTGTGCTATATAATGAACACTGGAAATTCAGTTTACCCCAGGTCAACCGAAATGCATTTAAATGTTGAATATAAATAATGTTATTGAAATAATGCCTTCACTGACTGCACCGTGTGGTGATGCACTGAAATCAAACCTATATTGATTTATGGCAGTAGTGGTATGATATTGTATTTTTCTAAAAAAAAGGCGAATTGTGTATTTAATAAGCCAAAATGTATCATATGATATTTGGTACACAAAAGCAGTAACGATGCGGTACTGTAATGAAAGCGAGTATGAAATATACATCAAGTAGGCAGATGCTAAAGTGTTCTTTTTTTATTTTATTTTTTTAAAGTCTCTGTATATTATTTTCCATTTTGTGGAAGTGCTCAAAATTGCCATTTTTGCGGCGGAACGATATTCATTGGCACTGTCCTGTGGTTTTTGTTGCTGAGATCCATAAAGTAAACAATTGTAATTGTTTGAAATAAAAAATATGTTTCTGAAAGCAAACATATTTCGTTTAATTAGCATGACGTTTTAGGATGTTTTATTCCTACCTTAAATTTTATTTTTTTTAAATGCGTTATCTGGGCTATATGGTAATCCAGGCTGCTACCCAGACACACAGGCTTTCATTACTGAGCGTTATCACAGCAGGCCTGTCTCCATGATTCCACCTGGAGCGCCGAGTCAACATACACAAAGACGTGTGAGCATTCTACAGTGAAGTGTTGTTAAAGTCGGCCTAACGCTTTGGGCCATGTAAAGCTCAACTTCAACACCCTGCCCCACCACTGTGTGCTGGGACACAGGGAATTTTATGGGACATAAGCTGTGCCTCCCAAGTGTACGGTTGCTTGCGATGAGCTGATAAGGAGGGGTAGACTTGTGAAATGTCCGCATTTAGGAAGGAAAAGCCGAAGCGGTGTCTTTGAAGGAGCAGTAATGTTGGCGGAATACATTTTTGGGCAACATATGTTTTTCTTGGCTGGGTTTGAGTTGGCGACTTGTGACGAAAATGGTAGGCTTGGTCTCCTTGTTTGTGTGGGAAATTGTTTGCCACCGTTTGTGGCAACTTTAAAATGAAACCCTTGTTTAAAATATATTGGTATCAGTGTTTGCATAGTGCGCAGGTGTTCATGCGGACCCCGTAATGATACGTTCTACTAGAAGCAAAGTAAAGGTATAAAGCTATCAGACAGATGTTTGCAATTGTTAGACACATTGAATTAATTACCACAGAAAAAAGATTTTTCTTGACAGTTACTGTTTTTTGCTCAAGCAGATACTTACAGAGTGAATAAAGAGTGACTACGACTTTATAGAGGGGGCAAAGGCACATCAGCGACAACCCAGTAATATTGTGTTAAGCATTATACGTGAAACTGACACGGCCGCGCGGCCGTGAAAGTCATCGTGAGTAAGCGGGTTTTGGAAGTGCAAACAGTGGCTTTTGCTGGCGACCAGCTTGCGTTCACGCGAGCGTCCAGATGGCGAGGTAAGCCATATGGCGCCTGATCGCGCGTGCACGCTCGCGTGAACGCAGGCTAGTCGCCAGCAAAAGCCACTGTTTGCACTTCCAAAACCCGCTTACTAAAACTCTCGCCAAAGCAGCGCATGCGCTGGCTCAGGCGAGACCTAAAAAAGGACCGATTTTCAGAGGAAAAAATATGTGACCATTTTGTGTTTTGGTCCCTTTCCTGTTACAGGCACTAGGCCTACCCACACAAGTGAGGTACCATTTTTATCGGTAGACATGTGGGAATACAGAATAGAAGAAAGTTAATTGTATTTCTCTACAATTGAGCCTTGCAAATGTAAGCCAGTGTGCAAAAAGGAATACATTCTGAAAAATGCCCTCTGAATCACATGCTAGCATGGGTACCCACAAGTTCAGAGATGTACAAATAACCACTGCTCCTAAACTCCATACCTGGTGTCTATTTCAGAAATACATAGGTTTCCTTTATACGTATTTTTCCCTCTATATTTTTTATCATATGAATTGCTCTACACCCAGGGTGCACAATGAAAAACCACTGTAAGGTGTGGTTCAGTTGTTGCCTCTGGGTACCTCGGGTTCTTGGAAAGCCTACAAACCCTATATATCCCCACAACCAGAAGGGTCTAGCGGACATAATGGTATATTGCTTTTGTAAATAGTCCACCACAACAATAAGTTACAAATGAAAATGTTGTCAAAAATGGCAGTTTTTCCTAATCATTTTCAACATCTTTTTCTTTCAACAGTTAAGTTTCTTTGGGAACACCTTCAGGGAACTACACAAGTGACCTCTTGCTTAACTCCGAATATTGTCTACTTTTCAGGAAACCTTTGCTTTCCAGGATCATCCATTGCTTTCACCCTGGTTTCCACCACAAACTGGAAGTAGGTTGAAAGCACAGAAATTTGGAAAAATGGACTACTTCGTTCAAAAATGCCTGAACTGTGGTAAAGAAATTCTTTTTTTTTTCCACCTCTGCATGTTTCTGAAAGATGATGACTTTAGGACAGCATACCTTTCACTGTTGCCATTTGAAGCATTACTGAAGTAAGAGTCAGAACACAGGAAGGCTGTTTCTTGTATATTTATTCCCATAAGAAGATCCCATCCAACAGCAAGGAGGCAGGAGCATCAACTGACGCTCTAACCAATTTACAACATATTCTACATAGAACACAGTGACATGCATATAATTCTAATATGACATAGGCACAGAGAAACGAGCCATGAAGGTGAGAACACCACACACCTCCCTTCCTTAATAAACAATGTAAGAGCACAACAAAAGAAATACATTCAGTAATCATGCATAATCAGTAAGGTAACCAGGACGTTTAATTGTCCTAGAGGAACGACGTATTTTGGTATTCTTAACCACCATAATGGAATGACGAACAGAAGTGTCTAAGTTACGTGAACTTGAATTGAACCTTCCATCAAATTCTCCTTTGACCACCACAACTCTGTTTAAATTCCAAATACGATGGTCTTGGGTTTTAATAGCATTATTGAAAACTTTGATGACCCTTATAGGGTTCATAAATTTAGAAGAGGAGTTTCCTCCAAAACCAGGGCGTTTAATCATAACTCAATCACCCACATTCACCTCAGTTTTTTTTAACAGCCTGCTTATAATCAAAGTAGCTTTTCCTTTCCTTGGCTTTCTCCTCTTCCCTCTTTTGTACAAGAGTACTATCACACACTTTCTTTTCCCTTGGCTAATTCATATTTATTAACCCACGAAGGTTCTACACAGGTATTAGGCACTCTACCCCGGAATAATATGAAAGGAGTTTTCCCTGTGGTGCCATGAGGAGACAATCTGTATTCCTCAACTTTCTTAAGAACCTCACTTTTCCAATCCAAGGATAATGACTTTGCCAAAACGATAGTTTCCTTGAGTACTCTGTTGAATCTCTCAACCATTCCGTTTGCCTCGGGATGATATAGAGAGCAAGTTTTGTGTATGATACCTCTTGAAGCCAAAAAGTCCTCCATCTCTCTCGAAGTGAGTTGAACTCCATTGTCAGTTAGAATAGACTCAGGTATACCTTCTTTTGCAAACATTTCTTTCAAACACTTAATCACATGTGCAGAATCTATTACTGACAAAAAACTTCAGGCCAACGTGAGTACATGTCAATTATGAACAAAAGAAAAATTTGTGAACCATTACTATGTATAGGTCCAAGAATTTCCAATGCAATGTCCTGCCAAGGACTAGAAGAACGCTTCCTTACAATCATGGGTTGCACCCAAGGACATTTAGATTTATCACTCAACGTGCACGGAACACAGTCTCGCAAAACACGCTCAACAAGTTTGTCCATGCCGGGCCACCAATAAGACATACGCAATCTTTCTTTGCTTTTAGTAAGACCGGCATGAGCAGAATGAACTAAATCAACCAACTCTTTTCTGAGGCTACTGGGAGGAATTAATCTCGTGCCCCGAAACAATAATCCATTCTCTACAGACAATTCATTCCGTATATTCCAAAATGGTCTTGTAAGTTCAGATCCCATCTTACTGTTAATCCAGCCCTTTTGGATAAGAGTCATTACTTCAGTTAATGTGGAGTCAATAACTAGCTCTTCACTCCACCTCTTTTCAGAAATTATATCATGCTCCACCACGCATACCCATTCATCACATTCTTCTGACTCCTCATCCTCAAAGGATTCCTTGGGGATGAGGCGTGACAACACATCAGCAACACCATTGTCCACTCCTGGGATATACTTAAGTGAAAAATTATATTCCTGCAGACTGATGACCCATTTAGCAATCCTACTTGAAATCAAATCAAGACCTTTTTTATTAAATATTTCCACTAAGGGCTTGTGATCAGTACGGACCTCAAAGTCAATTCCCCAAAGAAATTTCTTCAATTTTTTAATGGCCCAAAATACCGCTAGGGACTCCCTTTCCACAACTGAATATCGTGTCTCTGGATCTCTCAAACTACGGGACAAAAACATCACCGTTTGCATTCAATCCAGACCATGCTGCTGTAAGACCACCCCCAATCCTTTCTCACTGGCGTCCGTGATAAGAATGGGCTTAATCGTGGGGTAAAAGCTTCTAAGAGAAGGTGCATCATTCAACTTTTCCTTGATACTAACGAATTCTTTCTCGCAGAGTTCTGACCACACAAAATCAACACCCTTGCGTAACAGACACCTCATGTGCACTGTGGAATCTGCAAAACGTTTCACAAATTTTGCATAATATTCAATTATGCCCAAGAATTATCAGTTCACTCTTATTGATGGGAGAACACATTTCGAATGGTATTAATCAGATCGATTTTAGGTCTGACCCCATCACCGGTTATATTGTGACCTAGATAAATTATGGAATCTGAACTTACACTTTTCCACCTTAATTGTAAGATTGTAGTCACAATTTTTTTAGAACCATCCTTAATCGAGAATCATGCTCATTTACATGGTCTCAAAATACAAGAATATCATCTTAATAAATGCATACTCCTGCCAGGTCTTTAAGCACATTCTCCATGACTCGCTGGAAAACAGATGAAGCTGAAACCAAGCCAAACGGCATTCGTATGAATCTAAATGTGCCAAAGGGCGTTATGAATGAAGTGAAGTCCCTACATGATTCTTCCAATTCAATCTGATGATAGGCGGACGTGAGGTCGATTGTGCTAAAGATCTTTGCCCCACCAAGTAAGACCAGTAGCAGCCGCTAGCCATTACATCCCTCAAACAGGGACAGGGACAGAGCAGCGAAAGAACTTTTCGATAACCTAGCTAAGGGAAACACCATTAGTATAGGTCTCAGCAGTGGGAACATTCAAAGAAAAAGAAGGCCCTAGAGACAAATTTCTGAGGCTTGAAAGACTAAAGAAAAATGAGAACTCCAAATGGTGGGATGGGGCCACCCTTAAGCAGTATCTTAGACTCAATCGAGTACCAAGAGGACTAAGATCCCAGATATTCCCCACCTACGATGACTTAGAAGAAGACCTCCTCAAACAATGGGAAGGGGCACTTACGGCCAATTCCAATACATTAATGAACATCCTTATTGAGAATGCTGACCGCAAGGTCTCCAAGTTACATATTGAGATTACCATCCTCGAGAGAGAAATTAGGGAACTAGACCTGAAAGAGGCAACCGAGAAGAATTACGTAATACTCAATGAGATTCTCTTAAAACATCAGAATGACATAAAAGAAAGGAAAGCTAGAAAACTGAAACGCGATGAGATAGATTACAAAGCAGGCAGAGTATTTACTTTTGCGAAGAAGTATGACCAGCTATTCCAGGAGGGCCAGGATAAAAATAGAGGCATTAGATTGGAGACGATCTCCATCTCATCCAGCTCCACCTCTCTGAGCGCCCCACCCTCCAGTGATGGGGAAACAGAGAACAATGCGGGCACATCTGGGGACACCAGACCAGGTGATTTTTCTTTTCTAAGGGAGGTGCAGCGAATCAGAAAGGGGAACAGAGCACAGCCCAGAAGAACAGATCAGGACACAAGACCCGTAGAGGGAAGAGGGCAGGACAAAGAAGATTACAGAAAGAAACTAAGATCAGGGGACACCAGGAAGTGATTGAAATTGCGGAGGAGGGTGTAAATGTTCTCAACCTTTCCTCTAAAACACTGACTAGTGACATGATCTCCCTTTTAGAAAAGGGCCTAAGTTTCAATCCAAAGATAGAAGGGGATATTTGTAGTGTGAAAATCGATCTGTTCAAATTTGTGCGAAATCTCAAACTCAAGACGTTTTTCAATGATAATCCAATGCCAAATAAAAGAACTAAGAATATTCCGACTGGTCTTTTGTTAAATGAACTTAGCATTCAAGATGTGCATGACACACACCTATTACTCTCACTAACAGACATGGAACATACACCATACCAGATAGAGACAATCCTAGAGGATTTAGAAATAGACACAGATCACACACTGACCAGTGGCTTGAGGAATAAATCCAAATGGACACCGACTTTACCAGGGGGCAACGTTATTGACACCTTCTACCAACTAGTACTAGAAGACCTGAATAAATTTAGTGACTAATACTCACACTAGACCTAGATACCGGGACAATCTCCTCCCAAGCGAGCGTCAGGCTCTCAACTCATTAGCCATGGATGATGAGATCATGATAAGAGTAGCAGACAAGGGGGGTAACGTGGTTGTGATGAATAGACTAGACTACAAAAGGGAGATCATGACACAACTAAATGAAGTGACTTGCTATGAATGTCTTCATCAAAACCCCATAGGGCCGCTGACACTCAAAATTAACAAATACCTCATAGATTGGCACAGTGCCGGTCTCATTGATGATGACGAGCTTTTGTACCTCAAAGTTTGCAGACCAACATTCCCATGCCTGTACACCCTTCCAAAGATACACAAACAATTGCCTTTCCCGCCAGGTAGACCCATTGTTTCTGGAATAGGGGGACCGACAGAACACCTTGCAGAATACGTAGACCTTTTTCTTGGTCCATTGGTACAAAATCTCCCTTCCTACATCAGAGTCACCAAGCACATTCTCAGCACCCTCTCAGATTTGTCTTGGGAACCAGGCATGATCCTAGCAACATTAGATGTTGTGGCCTTATACACAAGCATCAAACCAGAACTTGGTCTCAGGGCTATGCAGAAACATTTGCACAAAAGGGCCGCAACACAGTGGCAGCACACCAAAATGTTATCTATGATGGAACTGATTCTAGAGAATAATGTCTTCCTATTTGAACATCAGTGGTACAGGCAGAAAAGGGGAGTAGCCATGGGCTCCAAGTTTTCGCCATCCTTTGCGAACCTCTTTATGGGTGTTCTAGAGGAGGACTGGACCTGGGGCACCAAAGGCAGTACCTACAGTGACTCCATTATCTTTTGGGGTCGCTACATCGATGATTGCCTCCTGATTTGGTCTGGCACCCAGGAGAAACTCGTCCAATTTTGCACGTATCTTAACACCAACTCCTTTGACATCAAATTCACACACACAATCAGCGAGGTCAGTGTGACGTTTTTAGATGTAGAACTATATGTGATGGACAATACACTACACAGCCGCCTTTTTCGCAAAGAGAGCGCTTGCAATGCAATTCTTCACGCGACAAGTGCACACCCGCCACATCAGATCTCAGCCATCCCCTTTGGCGAATTCACCAGGGCGAGAAGAAATTGCAGTAACGATGATGACTTTAAAATCTGCCTTGCCAGCATGAAAACACGTTTTAAGAACAGGGGCTACACACAACCCAACCTAGGAAGAGCAGAAGGTAGAATCAAGAAAATATGTAGGAAAGACACACTCAAGGATAGGGAACAGACAACCACGGACAAACATTCAGTCAGGTTTATCACAGATTTCAGCAACCTGAGCAATATCCTTAGCAAAAGTCTTAATAAACAATGGAGATTACTGACAGGAGAAAGCTCCCTCAAAGATCACATTACAAAACGACCACAGATCACATACAGACGTGGTAGAACTCTGAGAACTAGACTGAGCCCCAGTTTCCCCACAGAAAAAAAGACCACAACTTGGTTGACACAGAAATCACTAGGCTTCTACAAATGCGGCTCTTGCGGTGTGTGCAGGTGGGCCAAGAGCAACATGAAAGAATTTGCTGGACACAATAGAAACTACAATATCAGGTCAAACATCAACTGTGGTACCAAATACGTGATCTACGCACTAGAGTGTGCTTGTAAACGTCTTTACATCGGAAGTACAATCAGGACACTTAGGGAAAGAATTAGTGAACATGCTAGAGCCATTAAACAGCAGGATGCCAGGTACCCCATGGCACTCCACACAGCAAGTTGCCCGGCTCAAGGTATGAACAAATGTTTCAAATTCTATGGTATAGAAACTGTTACTCCCGATCTCAGAGGTGGCAATAGAGAATTACGCTTGAGGCGCAGTGAGGCTTTATGGATCATGCGTTTGAGAACGGTCGAGTTGGGACTCAACAGTGACCATGAGCTACATTACTTTTTGGGTTACTAACTTACCTGTAATTGCATATATCTTTACCCTGCGCCAGTAACCACCTAATTGCCTTGTCAATTACGGACCTTCAAATTTAAACATTGGAGGTACACATGTCGGATCCGTCTAAACTATGAAGCTTCTGCGATTATTTTTCGTTTTTCGAAATTTTATATGTAACCATGTATCCCATGATGTGATGTGTTTACTGTTATAGATCTTCCAGTATACACCACACTATACGATTTTCCATCTGATTAGGCGTTTGCGCATGACCAACTGAATGGCAGGTCCTTTTCTGTTCCTATAGCAAGCAAAACTGTAAAGTTGTTGCATTTTAACACTTGATAACTCCGCAAGAATGTGCCCTTTTGTTGTAAACCACCATCATAACCTTACCTCTGGTCGTGTTGGTTGTATTAGTTTCACTGCCCTATCCCCACTGAGGGGTGTTTTTCAACATTTGTCTCACATCAAATGAAATGTGGATAAGATTATCCCGAATAATGGTGCTCTGTACCTCGCTACTGTGCACCATATGTATGCTATCTGATGTTTCCCATGCTTTTCTGTTTCTAAAGCAAGTCAAACTGTAAAGCTGTTGCAAATTCTAAACATTTGATAACTCCAAAGGAATGTGCCCTCTCGTCGTGAACCACCGTCAAAACCTTACCTCTGGTCTTGATTGTAACAGCATCACTGCTTTATCCCCACTGAGGGGCATTTTTTAACGTGCATCTCCCATCATCACGAATAATGGTGCTCTGCACCTCGCTATTATGCACCATATTTATGTTATCTGATGTCTTGCATGTGTTTGGAACGCATATTGCTTCTGAGTATTTTATGTATGTTATCTAACGTTTCCCATGTTTATAATGCACATTGCTTCTGTCGTTAGCAGACTTGAACTTGGAACATATCTCAAACGTTGTGCATTGCAATTTTCATCAATGCATTTCCTGATATGCAAATGCGTGTATTTATCATTTGTGTATTACCATTGGTGGCGTATTTCTTTCTTTCTCACATAAATTTTCGGATTCTCAGCCGACATCTTAACTAACACCTACGCTTCTAATCTATTAAAACAGGCTTTACTTTTTTCCTATTTAACAACGTACATCTAAGTAAAGATACTATACTTCCGCACGCACTCATCCAGTGCCCCACTTGCTCTTCGGAGTTCGTGATTATACGTTCTAGCTTTTTCAGTCATTTTCTCAATTAGTATATAAGAACTTCTGGGTCGAGCGCACGTTTACATCCGGCCTCTACGCGCTCCCGGGAGTCTTTGAATCAGGACTGCAGCGTACTCGCTTTAAGGTATTACCTCGTCCCCATTTACTCTTCCTCTGTTTTCCTCGATTAGGTAGTCTTTATTCAGCCTTGGTAGCAGGCAGCCTTGGCTTTACCACTTGTTTTACCTATTGAAGTTTAACATATGGTTCGGTTTCCTTTTTCTTTTAGACAGTCTTGCAAGGCATTACCAGTCTTTCTGTAGTCTTACATGTTAATTCCAATTAGACTTGACATTCAGTACGCCCCTACTAACTTTAATCTCAATTGAAACATAAAAGGTCGAGGGCGAATGTTATACATTCTCAACTCAAACTTAGATTGTTAGTTAGCGGTATTAATGGAACTCACCTCTCATCAACAGATTTGGTGTCAATACCTCACAAGTATTGGAGCGTGTCAATTGACCTACCGGTCTGGATTTTTTAACCGGCTTTTAGGTGAGTTTTCTCACCCTTCTTTTGTGATTAGTGGTCGCCTGAACGCCAGATTAGGATTCACAACCAGGCTGCTAACATTAAGTGTAAATATTCTATATATATTCTCTGTTCCAGAATAACCTGGTCTCACGTATAAAGATTCTAATAACATCACGCATGACCGGCCGGGTTGGAATCATCACCGGCTTTTAGGTGAGGTATTTTCCTCTCAGACATCATTCTTCAGTACACTCTATAACAGCTAGTTTTTATACGGAATACTAATTTAAATTTTAAATTGAATTCCCGCAGATCTCAGCTAATTCTCTTGTCATATCAGGTATGCGTTCCCTCTAACTCCTCCCCCTTGTTTTAATAATCTTTTGAACTTGTCATCACACTCGGGGTGTTGCTTCTTTGCACTATCTACACCATAGTCTTTGCATTTCTGTTTGTCTCTCTCTCCGTTTTATATCTCATTATTAGACCATATTTGGTCTGGCCCTGTTTTCACGTTCAAATCTAATGAGATATAGCAATGAGACCTGGCCATTCACCATAGGCACTAGCATGCACACAATAGAACTGCATGCTCTCATGCAATTTTTAACGCTGGTGTACACAAATGAATATGCAGAAAATATCTCTCTTGTCTCCTTACACCGACTTTTGGGATTCCATTAATACAACCCAGACCGTTGTAATTATTATAAGGTTCCCACATGTGGTACTGCAGTGACCTATGTCTCCTGCAATACAACAGGTCAATGCACATGTGTCACAGACTTTGTTTATATGCTGTCACAGCCATGTCACTCATGGTTTTTCGTTGTCATTACTGTAAAAGAGCCTTTTTGTATTATTTCCAGCCCTGAAGAAGTCCAGGGTCACTTCCCTTTGGACGAAACACGTGTTGGCTGGACCTCGTGTTCGAATAAATAAGAAGAAACATCACATAAAAGTTTTTTTTGTTTTCTCATATGTGTACTCACTTGAACCATCAAATTAATATTGTAGCGTGTGCATAGGCATTGTGTGATATATTGGGACCTTGGTCCACTTCTCAAGGGGTTTTTGTGTTTTTTTCCCCCCACCTTGTGCACCGCAGAGATAGCTATACAAAATACTGGGCGTTACTAAGCGCGCGCCATTTACCTCCTGTGTTTAAACCGCCATTTTCGCTTTTAGTAACTCAGTAATGTTTGGTAAGGGATACCGATCCACTACCACACATTTATTTAACTGCCTCAAGTCAATGCAGAGACGCAAGTCTCCATTGGGTTTTCTGGCAGCGACTACTGGGGCCAACCATTCAGTACCTTCCACTTCTTCAATGATTCCCCACTTTTTCAGTTTAGAGATTTCCTTTTGCATATCATCCCTCACTGAAAGGGGAACACTCCTTACTTTACAACATACAGGTACAGCATCATCTTTCAATTTAATCTTGTGTTGATATCCTCTCAAACACCCTAACTCCTCTCTGAAGACACTAGGAAATTCTTTCTTTAGATTGTGTACAAACTCATTATCACCACATTTCACCACAGAATTCACCCTATCTTTGATTTGAATGGGAGGGTCAGCATTGGGATCAAGGAACACACCTAGTTCACCCTGGTGAATCCAACTGATAATACTAACCCCTTTCTTGGATACATACATTTTTCCTGATACTAGTCTGTCTTTGTACTCGATGAGACCAACAAAATACCCATGGAGTTTGATGGGCTCACCCCATAGGCCAAAGGTGTAATGTCAGGCTTTAGGAGTGAAGTCTTATCTTTCAACTTCTTGAGATAAAATTCATTAGAGATCATAGTGATTTTGGCACCAGAATCGAACAGGACTCGAGTGCTTTCCCCTTCAACACTAATATTGTCAAAAGGACAAGACTTCTTACTAGATCCATTTTGAATCTGTATCACAATTTGTCCGCACTCAAAATCATCAGGACTTGTTTCAGCATTATCATCCTCATAAATTTCCACCTTCTTAACTCTAGGAGGAGGTTTACTTTTGCACAAAGGAGGAATGACCTTTCCTCTTGCACTTTGTACAAGTTTGATTCAATCCAGGACATTTTTTATCATTTGCGAGATGACCCGCTTTCCCACATCTGTAACACTTTCGTTCCACCCATTTTCCTTTAACTTCCTCTTTATCAAGAGGATTGTATTTACCTTTCTCAACCCACTTTTGACTCTTATCTTTAACTACATGAACTTTAAGATCCTTTTCCCTATCCTTTTTTATTACTGCAACACATTTCAATGAGTGTTCAATTCTTTTGGCTACAGTGAGAACTTCATCTAAAGTAGGCTCATCACGTAACCAGAGTTCCTCTCTAACCTTTTCCATGTTGCACTCCAAACAAACTGATCGCGGATGCGTTCAGTCAAATTTTCTAACTTACATGAAGAGGTGAGTTTTCTTAAGTGCGTCACATATCCCTCTATAGTTTCTTCATCTCCCTGCATTCTTTTTGCAAATTGATACCTTTCCAGGATTGTGCTCACCTTTGGTAAGTAATGTTTATCAAGTTTTTTTATACAGATCTCAATCATTTAGATCTCTGGCTTCTGCAGGGGAAAGCTCGGGAAGATGATCAAAAACATCCTAGCCTTCTGAGCCTAAGCAATGAAGGAGTAAAGAAGATTTTCTCTCTGCACTAAGTGAAGGGCCACAAACTCTGGCATACCTCTCAATTACCACTTTCCATTTTTTCCACTGAATAGAAGGAACACCAGGACTGGACAGGAAGAAAGGAGCTGCTGTAACGTTCTGCATGTTGCAATAACACTTTAAATGTATCACATTCAAAATGTTGTATAAATAACAATGTAATACTGTACAGATTGCAGTTAGAGAACTCTGTAATACAAATATTAAAGTTGCAAGCAACACAATACAAACTGGCAAGTATATTAGATTGCTGTCTTGGCATGAATTAAAATGTCTGTGTAAAATTAAATATACACGAGTCAACACTTGGAAATTTCACTCCAACATACTGTACAGTGAAAGTTATAAATTTAAGAAATAGTGTGCGTGTCACTGAAGTAACCCACTGTACAATTGACAGTATCACACCAACGAACAGCACACCCAGAGCGTCTTCCTGCGCCACTGGAAATGCCAATTGAAGACAAATGAGATCGTTAACAGTGTGCGTGTCACTGATGTAGCACACAAAATCAAGATAAATGTGAGGTTGGTATCAGTGTGCGTGTCACTGAACACGCAAAGCGTCCTTCGTAGCCAGGTAACGCTGTAATAAGTCCCTTTAAAATGGCCGCCACGCACCCTCACGCTACGCGCAAACGCACGACGTAGACACAGTGACGGTGGTGGGTGAAGAAAGGAACAGAGAAGACGTGAAGAATCCAATGAAGCCTCGTGAAAGGTAAGCGTGAGAGCGAGGCCACAAGCTTATTTTTAAAAATCAAGCTCGTGCTGGGAAAGTGGCTACGTTAAGATGGACAAGTTTACTTTTAAAAAAATTCCGCTAGCGCTGCCAACTTAACTACGGTGTAATCCTCTCCAAAACGTTGCCATGCTGTAAGCGCTGAACAGGAAGACAATCCCCTTTCAAAACATTAAGCACATGACAATATGAAGTGCTTAAGGGATGAGCCCGCATCGAAATCAGTACCTCATAACATACATTCAATAAGGGGAGAGTATGGGGCGAAGCTCCCAATCCCCAAAAACTGTCTGACAGTACCACATCTGACAGGTCTTTTTAGAATCTAAGGCTTGATTAATTAAGCAAAGCCCAGTTAGTCTTGTTGAAAGGCAGCAACACTCCCAGAACGCGAAAGGGTTCTTAAGTCTTTAAAATTATCTCTCACCAAATTCTTGTGTTGAGATCTTCTTATCTTATCCTGCCGACTACGCCAATGAACCATTCCTGAAGTAAGAGTCAGAACACAGGAAGGCTGTTTCTTGTATATTTATTTCCATAAGAAGATCCCATCCAACAGCAAGGAGGCAGGAGCATCAACTGACGCTCTAACCAATTTACAACATATTCTGCATAGAACACAGTGACATGCATATAATTCTAATATGACATAGGCACAGAGAAACAACCCATGAAGGTGAGAACACCACACCATTTTTAGGCGAACAGTCACTTTTGAGGAGCACTTTTTTCCTATTTTTCCCCCAAACCCCACATTTTAGCTATATTTTGCCTATTTCCTCAGTCCCCTTCAGCAGAATCCTCAACCCCCAGGTTGTTGGAAAAAAAAGGACGCAAGTTTGGAAAACAAGTGTTAGAGGCCTAAGCGCGAACTACTCCAAATAGCCCAAAAAGGGCTTAGCATTCTAGGGGGAAAAGTCTTAGCAGGAAGGGTGTTAAACGTTCGAAGAAAATACCACCTTATAGTCTGGACCTTGATCAGTAATAGAACGGTTAAGGAAGTCGGTAGTGCGGTGCATCATTCAGACCATCCTTTCCCCCACTGCTACTTAGTAGCAAAAGTGAAAATAAGGTACTTTTAGATCATTCAGTTATAATCTGCCTAAGCCATTAATAGTCCCTGAGACCACATTTAAAATCTACCCTAATGCACTTACTTCACTCAAAAGCCTTTTTAATTGCGTCTCAGTATGCAGCATAACAACGCCCAAATCAGATACAAGAAACCAGGGGAGATAAGCATCTTAACCATATCAGTGTATTTCACAGCTGACAGAGGCAAGCTAAGGTACTCTGTAAATAGTTAATGTGTCTCCTTTTAAGAGGGTTCCAATGTTTTAGGCCCATATATGGCAATTCTTGACGTGTATAGGTACCAAATTCTTTTAGCTTAGTTCAGCTAGAATCTCTCATGTATTTCAGCTAGACGGAAAATAGCCTCAACAATGTGTGCACAGTTGGAGACGTATAATGCAATGTCATTTGCAAAAACAGAATATGGATATGAAATGTGATCCTACCAACATGGAGACACACCTTAGTCTCTTAGAATTGGTGAAGTGACTCCATATAGTATGAAGTAGAGGTGTAAATGAACAGCTGTATTGTGTACCTGGTTCAAAGCCGAGGGATTCAAACAGAATCTGGTTAAGAGATAGAGACCTTAGATGATTATAAAATGTTTTTATTCCTTGTATAACAGGATGTGGTAAACTAAACTGTGCCATAAATAAGTCCATTGGAGTGCCTCAAACGCATTCTCTGTATCCGATAAGCCCAAAGGAAGAGAAGAACTATTTTGATGAGCATGATACTGTAATGTTACAGTCATATTGGTGTGGAACAAATGTTGTTCTGCTGAGACTTCGCAATGGAATGTTGGAGTAATTTTATTAGCCAACATTTTGTCAAGTATCTCACAGCATTAGGAAGAGCTAGTGGCTTTGGTGAACAACATCTGTTTGGGCCCTTATGTTTTCACATGGATAAAAATTATCAAGATGGTCGTTCGCAATTTTTCTACATTGAGATAGAGGCTAAACAAGCTCTCTCTAGATAGCAATCTGACCCAACTTAAGAGGGGGAAGTATACTAGGCGATTAGAGGGGGGGCCCTGGCTTCCTGTCTTCTGGTTTGCCATTGTTTGGTTATTATTGATGTTTTCTATATTGGTGGGGAGGGTCAGTGGGGGTTACGGAGTTCGGGGGTGGGGGAGGGGAGCGACGGGGGGTGGGGGGGAGCGACCGGAGGCTGCTCTCCGTAGGCTGTCAGTCAGCGACAGCAGGGTAGGTGGACAATTCTCTCTCTCAGGTACGGGGGGTGGGCAGTGTTGGGGGGGGTTGGGGATCGGTGTTATCCGAGAGTAAGCTTTTGTTACTCTATGGGTATTTCTGTGTGTGGGGGGCAGGTGGGGTTGGGGGAGGGTCAAATAGCCAGGTAATTTATGGAAGTATACATAGACGGAATTTGGCAGGAGAACAGATCCAAGGGGAAGACGGTACAACTAAGATTACATAATGTTTAATATGAAGTATATGTGTTGGAATTTTGCAGGATTTAATCAAGATCCAGGAAGAGCTTAAGGCATTTAAGCCACATATACTCGGCTTAACCGAGACCCATCTCGCCTGTAAGGATAGATATATGTTGAAACAACTGGGATTTGATGTTCTAATATGTACATCTCAGACAGTTTCCATTCGAGGGTTCGCTATACTGAAAGCTAAGAATTTAGCCGTCACTGTCTTACGTACGTTAGCTGATCCTAAAGGGAGATGGACGATAGTTCAATTGCCGATTTTAGGGCAAAAAAGAACGATATGCGCGGTGTATGGTCCTAATACCGATTGCCCTGACATGCTGTGAGTTATTGGGGTGGACTGGAGACCTGATAGTTATGGGGGACTTCAACTGTATTTTGGACCATAAGAGCGATACCACTAATAGAAAAACGCAGGCGAGAGTGGTCAGGACCCGAGCAGCCATGCTTGAACTTATGCAAATTAATCAGCTGGAGGACTTTACTCCCAAGGTCACCAGGGTTCACGTATTATTCATCCCCACATAAGCAATATTCTCGTATCGATATGATTTTCATTAAGTGTGCACTCTTGGAAAATGCCTATATAGAGGAATGTCCTAAAATTACATCTGACCATAACCCTGTCATGTTAACACTACAGTTGCAGGCAGGGGTTGGAGTTGCACACCGGGTTTTTTCATTCCCGCACCATCTACTTAATAACCCGGAGTATTGTGGGCATCTCAGACTAGCACGGGGGGACTATTTTGGAAATAACAAGGGCACTGCTTCTGTGCCTGTTTTGGGATTGTATGAAAGCATTCGTCAGGGGGGGGGGAGACTCTCCAGTTCATTCTCGGCCAGAACAGGCGTTTACATCAAGAAGCTTGACAGTGCCGCTTGGAATATCTGGATTTGGAATCTCAACACGAGCAGGCCATTATAGTAAGGGATTCTGCTGAGCAGTCGATCTACTGGAGGCTTCTAGAAACACGATCTATGTTAAATAGAAGGGTAACAGAGAAAGTAGCTGTTAGCTCCCAGAAGCATAGAATGCTGCGGTATGAATACGGAGAAAAAGTTGGCTGGCTGTTGGCTTTACAGATCTCTGATAACAAGGCAAGATCTAATATTAAGCATATTAAAGGAGAGGGTGGTTTGCTTTTTTTACAACCTCAGGATATTGTCGAGCAGTTAGGAATATTTTAGCGGGAATATATGGTGAGTTAGTACCCCGCACCAATCTTAGCTTTGGGGAATATCTGCAAGAGAGCCACCTACCTTGGCTCGACGCTCACGAGGCTGCTTAGCTCCAAAGGAATACAGGAGTAGCCGAGGTGGAGGAGGCAATTATGACCCTGCCTTCTGGCAAGGCGGCCGGCGAGGACACTATCCCTCTTGAGTTTTATTAATCTTTTAAGGGACATCTTGGTACCCGAGTTTACTAATTTAATTACGTATATGTCAGAAGGAGGGGAAGCTCCTGTTTCCTGGGGCATGAGCAACATAGTGGTGTTCCCCAAGAAAGGTAAACCAGTGGAAGAGAGAAGTTCGTATCGTCCAATTTCCTTGATCAATTCTAATACCAAAATCTTCTCCAAAATATTGGCAAAACGTCTGGCCCCTCTCATTCACAGCATAGTCTCTGATCAACAACACAGGTTTGTCCCCGGTAGACACTTCGGCGCACGTTAATACCGCTATCACAGCCTTCGACGTGCCTGGAAAATTAAAAAAACATATAGGGATGATAATGCTGGATGCCAAGAAGGCTTTCGATAGAGTAGCTTGGGAAGCACTATGGTCCACTATGACAGCGTTTGGACTTGGAAGCCAGTTTATTTCCCTGGTCCACAAATTATATAAGAACCCAGTAGCCAAAGTTAAGCTAAATGGCATATCATCAACATATTTCCCAGTACGGAGAGGCACACAGCAGGGGTGCCCACTTTCCTGGTTGCTATTCGCCTTATACATAGAGCCTTTTATAAGACGGCTTTTGCAGAATACGGGGATCCTCCCAGTAGGCTTAAATGGAATAGAACTCAAGCTTACTGCGTATGCTGATGATATCACCATCTTTTCTGTCAATCCAGCAGACGCTATAGCCCGTATTTCAGAAGAGGCTGAGCTCTTGGGCTCCTTCTCTGGGTATAAGTTAAATCTGGCTAAGACACAGACTATCCTGAATTATCAACCAGATACCCTGTCAACATCTTTAGGGGTTTCAGATACTGCCACTTATTTAGGTATCCGCCTTAGCAGCCAAGTGAAGGATATAATCACACTCAATTACGAGTCACTGTTTAAATCGGTTACAGTTAAATTACGCTCTTGGCATAGTCTCAGCATTCTTGGCAGATGTAATGTTATTAAAGCACAAGTTACTAACTTGTGTAACGATATATCTGTAAGAGACAGTAGTTAGTGACAGATTCCTTACCTTAGAATATCCCCAGGCGTCAGGCTGGATCCGGAACGTTTTGCGAAGCAGTACCCTTGCGCGTCGGTAGGCGGCGTCGTGCAGCTCCGCGTCCATCGTCGGGGTCGCCGGGATGACGTCGCGGGCAGTACTTAGACGCCGCCCCTGCGCGCTGACGTCAGTTCTGTACACGACTTTCCGCGCCAGGAACGCAGAGCCATGCAAGAAGCTGACATTGGTGTCTGAAAAATACTAGGGCCCTGAAAGGGATGTCCTTAACCCTAGAAATCAGTTCGCAGAACGGGGAGGATGGGTGGGGCGGTAAGGAATCTGTCACTAACTACTGTCTCTTACAGATATATTGTTACACAAGTTAGTAACTTGTGCATCTGAAAGAGACACGTTAGTGACAGATTCCTTACCTTAGAATAGATACCCCAGCAATACCAACCCCAGTGGTGGGTCTGCGTACAAAGATCAGACAAGGAAGTCCCGGAGAACAGAACGGCCAAAGAAGCCGTCTCTCCGGACTTGGCTGTCAAGGTAGTAATGCTTGGTAAACGTGTGCAACGAGGCCCACGTAGCTGCCTGACAAATGTCCTGCAAAGGGACACCACGTCCTAAAGCCGTGGTGGCGGCTGTGGCCCTGGTGGAATGGGCACGCAACCAAACAGGGGGCTCCTTTTTAGCCAAAGAATAACAGGCCTTGATACACAAGACGACCCAGCGGGAGACGGTCCGCTTGTGTACCGCACGACCTTTTTTGGCGCCCACGTAGCCAACAAAGAGCTGGTCGTCCATCCGGAACTGTTGTGTGTGATTGAGATAAAAAGAAATCGCACGTTTTGGGTCCAGACGGTGGAGCCTCTCTTCCTCTCTGGAAGGATGCGGAGGCGGAAAGAAGGTGGGCAAAGTGATGGTCTGCCCAATGTGGAAAGCAGTAACCACCTTTGGCAAGAAGGACGGACGTGTCCTGAGAACAACCTTTTCTGGATGGACAGACAGAAAGGGAGGCTTGCAAGAAAGAGCCTGGAGCTCACTCATCCGCCGAGCGGACTTGAAAGCCACCAGAAAAGCGGTCTTCAGAGTTAGAAGACGAAGAGGACAGTTATGCAGAGGCTCAAAGGGAGCGCACATGAGAAAGGTAAGAACCAGGTTCAAGTCCCACTGAGGCATCACAAACGGAACAGGAGGGAAGAGGTGTGTAATGCCTTTTAGGAATCTGTTAACAACAGGGGACTTGAAAAGGGAGGGCTGATCAGGAAGCCTGAGGAAGGCCGAGATTGCACAGAGATAGCCCTTGATGGTACCCAGGGCAGAACCCTGCTGGGCCAGAGAAAGAAGGAACAGAAGAACCTCAGAAAGAGGGGCAGAAAGGGGATTCACAGCCTTTGCTGTGCACCATGCCACAAATTTGTTCCACCTGCAGGCGTATACCACCTTAGTGGAGGGACGCCTGGCTGCCAGAATCACATCACAAACTTCGGGAGGCAAGTCGAAAGGAATCAACTGCCGCCGCTCAATCTCCACGCAAGCAGGTGGAGACTGGACAGGTTCGGGTGGAGGACCGTCGCCTGCTGCTGCGACAGAAGATCCTCCCGAAGAGGCAGACGGATCGGGGGATCGACGCTCATACTGAGTAGCTCGGGATACCAAACTCTTCGAGCCCAGTCCGGAGCCACAAGAATGACTTGGGCCCGGTCACGCCGAATCTTCTTCAACACTCTGGGTAGAAGTGGTATAGGCGGAAAGGCGTACAACAGACCGCAACCCCACTCGCGACGAAAAGTGTCGCCGAGCGAGTGCCGCCTTGGAAATTCCAACGCGCAGAACTGATGACATTGCGCGTTCTCTTCGGTGGCGAATAGATCTAACCAAGGCTCTCCCCACTGTAGAAAGAGTCCTTGCGCCACTTCCGAGTGAAGACGTCATTCGTGATCCATCATGCACCTGCGGCTGAGTTCGTCCGCCCTGGCGTTCAGGGAACCTGCCAGGTGTTGAACCACCAGGAATATGCCCTGATGTTCCAGCCATGTCCAGAGGCGCAGAGCCTCCCGACATTGGGTCCACGACCCCACCCCGCCCTGTTTGTTGCAGTACCACATGGTGGTGGTGTTGTCTGTGAACACCTGCACTACCTTCCCTTTGACAGAGGGAAGGAATGCCTTCAGTGCAAGTCGGATCGCCCGGAGCTCCAGAAGGTTGATATGGAGCCGGGACTCCGCCGGAGACCAGAGGCCTCTGATCTCCGCCTCTCCCATGTGACCGCCCCATCCCAGAAGGGACGCGTCCGTCACAACTGTGTGCTCTGGCTGGGGAAGGGAGAGGGATCTGCCCATGACCCATTGCCGGTTCAAGAGCCACCACTGCAACTGTTTTGCAGTCCCCTCCGAGATCTGGACGTGATCGGACAGGTTGCCCTGATGCTGCGCCCACTGGAACTTCAGGTCCCACTGCAGAGCCCGCATATTCCATCTGGCATGATCGACCAGCAGGATGCAGGAGGCCATGAGGCCCAGCAGAGCCGAAAGATCGGAATCATAGCCTGAATATCCCGGACTCGCCGTTCGGAAGGATAGACCCGAAACTGCGTCGTGTCCAGAACTGCTCCGATGAAAAGGAGCTGAGGAGAAGGAATCAGGTGCGACTTCGGCACGTTGATGGAGAACCCCAGCGAGTGCAGGAGTTCGGCCATAGTCTGGAGGTGGGAGACGACTGCCTGGGACGAGCCCGCCTTCAGCAGCCAGTCGTCGAGGTAGGGGAAGACTGGAACCCCTGCCCGGCGCAGATGAGCTGCGACCACCGCCATCACTTTTGTGAACACCCGAGGGGCGCAGGTAAGGCCAAAGGGGAGCATGGAGAACTGAAAATGCTCGTGTCAATCAATCAATCAATCAGGCATTTATAAAGCGCGCTACATACCCGTGAGGGTCCCAAGGCGCTGTGGGAGGGGGGGTGGGGGGTGCCGCAGCTAGAGGTCGAAGAGCCAGGTCTTGAGTAGTCTCCTGAAGGTCTGAGGGTCCTCTGTCTGGTGGAGGGGGAGTGAGTTCCAGGTCTTGGCGGCGCGGTAGGAGAAGGATCTGCCTCCGGAGGTGGATCTGTGTATGCGTGGGACGGCGGCCAGGGAGAGGTCGGCGGAGCGGAGACTCCTGTTGGGTGCGTAGAATGACAGTCGGTTGTTGAGGTAGGCCGGGCCGGCGTTGTGGAGTGCCTTGTGTGCGTGGGTGAGGAGCTTGAAGGTGATTCTTCTGTCGATGGGAAGCCAGTGCAGGTTTCTCAGGTGTGGGGTGATGTGGTCTCGGCGGGGGACGTTGGTGATCAGGCGGGCGGAGGCGTTCTGGATTCTTTGGAGTCTGCCGATGAGTTTGGCCGGGGCTCCGGCGTAGAGGGCGTTGCAGTAGTCGAGTCTACTGCTGATGAGGGCGTGTGTGACGGTCTTTCGTGTGTTGGTGAGGATCCATTTGTAGATCTTGCGGAGCATGCGGAGGGTGTAGAAGCAGGTTGATGAGACGGCGTTGATCTGGTTGGTCATGGAGAGTTTCGAGTCGAGGATGACTCCCAGATTGCGTGCGTGGTTGGTTGGTGTAGAAGCGGTGCCTAGTGAGGTGGGCCACCATGAGTCGTCCCAGGCTGAAGGGTTGGGTCCGAGAATGAGGATCTCTGTCTTGTCTGTGTTGAGTTTGAGTCGGCTTTCTTCCATCCAGTCGGCGACAGCCTTCATGCCGCGGTGGAGGTTGGCTTTAGCGGTGTGGGGTTCGTTGGTGAGGGAGAGGATCAGTTGGGTGTTGTCGGCGTAGGAGATGATGTTGAGGTCGTGGAGTCTGGCGATGCGTGCGAGCGGGGCCATGTAGACGTTGAAGAGCGTCGGGCTGAGGGATGATCCTTGTGGGACACCGCAGATCGTTTTGGTGACTCCGGAGTGGAATGGGGGGAGGCGGACTCTTTGGGTTCTGTCGGAGAGGAAGGAGGTGATCCAGTCCAGGGCCTTGTCGCGGATCCCTGCGTTGTAGAAGCGTGTACGTAGCGTGTGGTGGCATACGGTGTCGAAGGCAGCGGAGAAGTCGAGGAGGATGAGGGCTGCTGTCTCCCCGTTGTCGAGCAGGAGCCTGATGTCGTCTGTGGCGGCGATGACGGCGGTCTCGGTGCTGTGGTTCTTGCGGAAGCCTGACTGGGAGGGGTCGAGGATGTTGTTGTCTTCTAGGTAGCGGGTGAGCTGGGTGTTGACTATCTTTTCGATGACCTTGGCTGGGAACGAAAGGAGGGAGATGGGCCGGAAGTTCTTAAGGTCGCTCGGGTCCGCCTTAGGTTTCTTCAGTAGGGCGTTTATCTCGGCGTGTTTCCAGCTCTCAGGGAAGGTTGCGGTCTTGAAGGAGAGGTTGATGATGTTGCATAGGTGGGGTGCGATGGAGCTGTTGGCCTTGTTGATGACGTGGTGGGGAAGAGGGTCGGACGGGGCGCCTGAGTGGATGGAGTTCATAGTCTTGCTGGTGTCCTCGGTGGTGGTGCTGGTCCATACTGTGAGGTGCTCATGGTCGGTGGGTGTCGGGGGGGGCCGGGGTGGTGAGGTTGGCGGGGTCTGGGCGTGGATTGAAGCTGTCGTGAATGTCGGTGATCTTGCGGTGGAAGAAGTCAGCGAGGGCGTCGCAGAGGGCTTGTGACGGGGGGATGTCGTTGGTGCAGGAGCTGGGGTTGGAGAGTTCCTTCACGACGTTGAAGAGTTCCTTGCTATTGTGAGCGTTGTTGTCTAGGCGGTTCTTGAAGGCGGCTTTCTTGGTGGTCCTGATGAGGTGGTGGTGGTTCCGGATGGCGTCTTTGAGGGCAGCGTGGCTGTCGGGTGTTTTTTCCTTGTGCCAGGTGTTTTCCAGTCTCCGACAGGTGCGCTTGGAGGTTAGGAGCTCTGGGGTGAACCAGCTGGCTCTCTGGCTGGCGTCTCTGTGGGCGGTCTGTCTAGTTGGGGCGATGGCGTTGGCGCAGTCTTCCATCCAGAGTCTGAGGGTGTGGGCTCCTTCCTCTGGGTCGGGGGGTTGAGTGCGAGGTGTGTTTGCAGTGATTCCTTGGTGATTTTGCTCCAGTGGCGTCCGGGGGTTTGTAGGGTGCGGTGGTGTGAGACGGGTTTCTGGAAGGTGAAGTGGACGCAGCGGCGGTCAGTCCAGGTGAGTTCGGAGGCGTGGCTGAAGACGACGTGGGGACTGGAGGAGAAGATAGCATCGAGCGTGTGGCCGGCGATGTGGGTGGGCGTCGTGACGATCTGCGTCAGTCCTAGGGTGGAGAGGTTGTCGATCAGGGTGGAGGAGTTGCTGTCGTTGTTGTTTTCCAGGTGGTAGTTCAGGTCGCCGAGGAGGATGTAGTCGGTGGAGGTCAGAGCGTGCGCGCTGATGAAGTCGGCGATGGAGTTGCAGAATTGGGGACGGGGTCCTGGTGGTCGGTAGACGAGGGTGCCTCTGAGGGTGGTTTTCGGGTCCGTGTGGATTTGGAAGTGCATGTGTTCGGCGGTGTTGAGGGTGTTGGTGATGGTGGTGGAGATCCTGATGGTGTCTTTGTGGATGATGGCGATTCCTCCGCCGATGCCGTTGGTGCGGTCCCTGCGGGTGATCTTGTATCCGTCGGGGATGGCCACTGCGATGTCTGGGGCGGAGGTTTCGTTCATCCAGGTCTCGGTCAGGAAGGCGATGTCTGGTGATGTGGAGTCGAGCAGGTCCCAGAGCTCGATGGCGTGTTTGCGTGCGGAGCGGGTGTTGAGCAGGATGCATCGGAGTTGGTTGGGAACCTTGGAGGTGGGTGTCTCGGCGGCTACAGTGCAGGTGAAGCGGCAGTTCCAGCAGGTGAAGGGGCCGTGGGTGCGCTTTGGGGCGGTCTTGTGGCAGCTGGAGGGTCGTCCGGAGTTGAGTGCGATGAGGGTGTTGGCGTCGTATTGGACACGGGGTGCCTGGATGCTGCGTGGTCCAGGGGTCGTGGCGCGGGGCGCGGTCCGGGCGCAGACAAGCTTGCCTTAGGCGCGCCTTTGGCGCGCAAGCGGCGCGTCCGCTGAGCGGCCTCACCGCGGCCGCCATAAATGCGGGTGTGTGGTGGGCGGCACAGCTGGGGGGCGGTGGGGCCTGAGGAGGCCGGCGAATCAGGAGCAGGGGGCGGGGCCTCGTGGGGGTCAGTGGCGGGAACAGCGTCGGAGCAGGGCAAGGGCGGCGAGGAAAGAGTTAAAGGCCGAGGCTACAGCGGGCAGCAGCGGGAGGCAGGCGGCGGGAGTACCAGGCAGGCGGCAATCAGGTAGGTGCAGCTGAGCACCAAGAGGCGTAGGCGGCGTCGGGCTGCGGCGGGGGTGAGCGACCAACCAAAGGGTTATGGGTCGCACTCCCCTCTGCGTCGCGGCCACTTAAATGCGGGTGTGTGGTGGGCTGCACAGCTGGGGGGCCGGAGGAGGCCGGCGAATCAGGAGCAGGGGGCGGGGCCTCGTGGGGGTCAGTGGCGGGAACAGCGTCGGAGCAGGGCAAGGGCGGCGAGGAAAGAGTTAAAGGCCGAGGCTACAGCGGGCAGCAGCGGGAGGCAGGCGGCGGCGGGAGTACCAGGCAGGCGGCAATCAGGTAGGTGCAGCTGAGCACCAAGAGGCGATAGGCGGCGTCGGGCTGCGGCGGGGGTGAGCGACCAACCAAAGGGTTATGGGTCGCACTCCCCTCTGCGTCGCGGCCGCTTAAATGCGGGTGAATCCTACCGTGAACCGCAGGTAACGCCGGTGGGCCGGCAGGACGGGGATGTGGAAATATGCGTCCTGCAAGTCCAACGCTACCATCCAGTCTCCAGGGTCGAGAGCAGTCAAGACATGAGCTAGGGTGAGCATCTTGAACTTCTCCTTCCGGAGGAAGCGAATGACGTTCCGGAGGTCCAAGATAGGACGCATGTCCTCCTTGTCCTTTTTGGGCACCAGAAAGTAGTGGGAGTAACAACCACGCCCTACTTCTGGCGTCGAAACGCGTTCGATGGCCCCCTTGGCCAAGAGGGCCGCAACTTCCTTCTGAAGAAGCACCAAGTGATCCCCTGACATGCGGTGGTTTTGAGGTGGCATGGCTGGGGGGGTGGTCATGAAGGGGAGGGAGTAGCCCCTTCGGACAATGTCCAAGACCCACTTGTCCGTGGTGATGGCACGCCAGTGGTGAAGGTGATAGCGGACCCTGCTCCCTACTGGCGTGCTGTGGACCTGAAAGGAAGGACTAGGAGGGCTTGGAGGCCGCGGACGGGGCGGGGGTGGTGGCCTGACCCGCACGCTGGTTACCCGACCCGCCACGGCGGGACCCACGTCCTCGACCACGCGAAGACGCCTGCTGCGCGGGCCGGTGGCTGGGCAGTGGACGTGACTGGGCACCCCTTCCGTGGCCACGAAAGGGGCGAAAAGCAGACTGTTGCGGAGGGCGCACAGCAGAAAGGCCCAGGTCCTTGGCTGTAGCCCAAGAGTCCTTAAAACGCTCCAACGCATGGTCTGCCTTGTTGCCGAAAAGGCCGACACCATCAAAGGGCATGTCCATAAGAGTGTTGTGGACATCACCCGAGAAACCAGTGGTTCTCAGCCAGGCGTGACGGCGCAGCGCCACTGTCGTCGCAAGCGATCTGCCTAGCGAGTCGGCGGTATCTAGGCCACATCTGATGGTATACTTAGCCACATCTCTTCCTTCCGCAATGGCGCGGGAAAGCAGTGCCTGGACCTCCTCAGGACACTGGGGCAGAACCTGCGCCACCGAATCCCACAAAGAGTGGGAATATCGGCCCAAGAGGCAAGTGGTGTTGACAGACCGCAAGCCAGCACTGGAGGAAAAAAAAACCTTCCCAAATTGATCCAGTTTTTGGGATTCCCTATCCGGGGGAGCGGTAGGGAAGGCGCTCTGGGAAGCAGAGGGTTGGACAACCAAGCTCTCAGGGGTGGGGTGTTGGGAGAGAAACAGGGGGTCGCCCGGAGCAGGGCGATGGCGTCGGGCTTCGTTCCTATCCACAGGAGCCCCTGTGGTGGGCCTGGACCAGGTGCCCAAAAGAACGTCAGAAAGTGCCTCGTTGAAAGGCAGAAGTGGCTCCGAGGAGGTAGCCGCCGGCTGAAGCACTTCCGTCAGGATGTTAGTCCGGACAGCCACTGTAGGTAACTGGAGGTGTAAAGCCTCAGCTGCCCTATGCAACACCGTTGCAAAGTTTGCTCCCTCCTCCGTTGCCACGGAAGGAGGAGACAGCATGCCAGAGTCAGGGGAGGTATCCAGACCACTGGCATCCCCAAGCTCCTCAGCCCAGTCCTGATCGAACTCACATTGGGCAGTGAGAGGGTCCTCAGACCCCTCCCAGTCCTCTTCGTCCTCCAAAACAGGTTCAAAGTAAGGAGGAGGGACATGCGGGACCCAAGGCCGCATCGGTGCCGGAGTCGATAGACGCCGGTCCTGCGCCGTGTCCGGATCCGGAGAAACCCGGCCGGCGGGGGGAATGGCACCGGTGAAATCGGCGCCGGTGGAGGTGTCGTCAGGTCAACCGGCGTCGATGGGGGTTGCGGCAACACCGGAGCCGGGGTCGAGGCCGGGGCCGGAGCCGAGGCTGGCGGCGCCGTAGGAACCCCAGAAGGGCCCGCGGGGCCCAAAGGCACACTGGGGGGACCTTGAGGCCCGAAGAGGCGGGCCATGGCCGACAGGAACTCCTGTATTTCGGCCGGAGTCGCCGCCGAACCCGGATAAGGAGGGTAATGCGGCGGCGGCTCCACAGACACTCCCGGAGCCGCGGGGACGGTGCCGACAGGACCCTCAGCCGAGTCGCAAGACCGGCGACTGGAAGTCGTCGAGCGATGACGCTTCTTCGACTTCTTGTGCTTCGACTTACCGGAGGAGTGCGAAGACTTGGACCCCGACGACCGATGAGGACTCCGCGACCGGCACCTCGACCTCTCACGTGACCGGGGCTTGGATTGGCGCGGAGCCGACTGCCGGACCTCGAGGAGCTTTCGAGACCGCTCTCGCAAAGCCTTCGGGTGCAAGGCCCGGCAGTCGGGGCACGACTTGGAGTCGTGGTCGCGTCCGAGGCAGTAGAGACAGTCTCGATGCGGGTCAGTGATCGACATCATCCGACCACAGGCGTCGCATGGCTTGAAGCCGGGCATCCCTACTGACACCGTCTGAGTCGAACGAATCGAGAAAAAACAGTGATAAAAATCACAAAAAACTTAGTCAAAAAATGACTAGGGCACTGCTCTTCCCGGATCTGCGCTTACTGGCGCGGAAAAAGAAAGAACTGACGTCAGCGCGCAGGGGCGGCGTCTAAGTACTGCCCACGACATCATCCCGGCGACCCAGACGACGGACGCGGAGCCGCACGACGCCGCCTACCGACGCGCAAGGGTACTGCTACGCAAAACTTTCCGGATCCAGCCTGACGCCTGGGGATATTCTAAGGTAAGGAATCTGTCACTAATGTGTCTCTTTCAGATATGAATATTTAGCCAAAGTTTTTATACTTATTTTGCTCGATCCCTCTTCGGGTCCCAGAATCTTTTTTCAAGCGTCTAGAAAGTGTTATCAGTAGCTTTATTTGGGTGTACAGGCGGGCTAGAAAAGCTCTAAGATTCATCAAATTGACTTACAAACAGGGGGGCTTTAAGCTCCCAGATTTTAAGCTATATTATTGGGCTGCTTTCGCCAGGCAGATCAAGAGTCTGTTAAATGGACTGGAAGCCGGCTCATCGGCATCGGCTTACCAATTAGCTTGCGGACCATCGATCAGGTTTATTCTCTATTCTTCAGATCCAAACTATAACAAAGGGTCAGATTCAAGGTAGTCAGGGATATAACTAGGTTTTGGCAGGAAATCTGCAAGACATATTCTTTGCCTCGGTTACACTGTTTTACTAGTTTATGGGGCAACCCAATATTCCCAGAAATATTTCAGGACAATGTTGGGAAAGCCTGGCAATGTATGGGGGTAAATAACCTGGATCAGTTGTATTAGAGCCAGGGGTTTCGCTCATTACTCTCACTAAAAGAGGAGTTTGGGCTCCCTCAGAATTGTTTTTTTAAATACTTAAGTAAGGGATTACTTCCTACACGGTCAGAAATTGCAAGATATGTCATACACTTCTGAAATATTGTCTGGTATTTATGGGAGGCTTCCCAAAACCTCAATCAGTATATTTTATCAAAGACTTATTTCTTTAGTACACGATGACAGTATGCAGATATCTACCAAACTAAGCCGGATTCTGGCATCCAATATTACTACAAAAGCTGTACAGGAGGACTTGAACACTTTAGATCAATCAGTAACCTCGGTTAGCCTGAACCTGCAACAACATAGGACAATCTATGTTGTATTACATGCCAAGAGCTTGCCAAGTGGGCAACTACCGGTGTTTCCGACAAGGTGTATTGCCCGAAATGCAAGCTTTACGCGGCAGACCTTAAGCATATGTTTGGCGATTGCCCTAAAAGTATTATGTTCTCTGCTAACAGGGCGCTTGGACCGGGAGTTTCAGCTCAAAGACAAAGAAATCCTTTGGGGTTTAAATACGAGGCTACTCATCACGTGAGGTCATTAGCCTCTATCATTATTGTATGTGCCTGTCTATATACTGCCAGGGCCAGGATAAATCCCACTACTCCAAATGTCTACGAATTCTGGGTACTGCTTAGATAGGTGTACGAGTCTGAACTGGCCCTGGCTAAGGCAAGAGGTCCTCGCTCCTGTTTAAGGTTAAAAAGGATCTGGTCTAGTCTGCAATGGGAATAGTTTTGTAAGACCACTACCAACAACATTATGATTTCATTGTAAACAAAGTGTTTCCTTTTTTCTTCTTCTTCCTCTCCCCGATTATGTCATTTGTTGACTGTTCCAGGCTTTACTCAATTTTGGTTTAACTATGGGTATCATCCCTTGTATTTGTCCAAAGGACTTTTGATTGTTGCTTTGTTCTGTGTTGCTCCTATATGGTTTGGCTGGCTTAAAATAATAAAAAGATTTATAAAGAAAAAAGAAAATGTTACTGTACGGCCAGCTTGCTGGAATATTTTCTCTCAGGCTGAACAATGTGGAATACTTGAACTAGCAACAAGAATAATACAGCCTTAAAAGCTTTAACGCCAGAGGGCTTTAATCAGTTTTTTGAAGAGCCTCGGATATTGGAATCAGACGACATCGAAGAGGCTCTTGATAAGTATAACCTGGCAGTTTCTAGAGCTGTGGACCAGTTAGCTCCTTTGAAATCCTTTCCTAGCTCCCCTAAGCATCGCCAGAATGCCTGGTACTCCCCTCAACTTCGCGCCGAAAAACGAATCTGTAGGAAGCATGAAAAACGGTGGCGCCTTACTCATGTGGAGGAAGAGGAGGAGCGGTTCTATATAGCTTTGGCTAAGTATCATGGGGAAATTAGGACAGCACGTAAAGCTCATATAGCTCTACAATTAAATCAGGCTAATAATGACCCCAAGGCGCTATATAGCATACTTCAGTCCTTTACCAATCCCAAAGCATGCGAGAACTTAATAGCCCAGACACAAAAATTGTGTGACGATATTAGCACCTTTTTCACACAAAAAATTGAGACCATCTACGATAAAATAGTCCAATTAGGAGATCATCCCCCTTCTATTATGATCCCCAAAGCACTTGGGCTGACAGTTACTCAATCATTGGGAAGTTTTCCCCCAGTGACGCAGGCGGAGGTAGAATCGTTGATCCGTTCAATTAAATCAGGATCCCCCCTGGATTGCATTCCGGCAAAAACTACTATCTCTCTCGCCTGTCACCTGTCTCCCTCCATTGCACATCTCCTCAATCTCTCTCTGTGAGGAGGCTTGGTCCCTCTGGAATGGAAACAGCACAGGTTATGCCTATCCGAAAGAACACCAAGGCCCCGCTAACTGATTTCTCCAATCTCCGTCCCATCTCTCTCCTTCCGTTCCTGGGCAAGCTATTGGAGAAACATATTAACATCCATCTTTCCAACTATGTCGAACGGACAGGTAGTCTTGACTTTTCTCAATCAGGCTTTCGTCCTAAATACAGCACAGAATCGGCCCTACTAGTGGTCACTGATAACATCAGGATGACCCTAAATAGAGGCCACTCTATGATTCTGGTGCTGTTGGACCTTTCCAACGCGTTCGACACGGTTTCCCATAAGATTTTGCTCAGGAGATTGGAGGAGATCGGACTCAGAGATTTGGCTTTACAGTGGCTGACGAGTTTTCTCTCATTCCGCTCACAGGCGGTTAACCTTGGTCCGTATCGTTCTGCTGCATCAGAGTTGTCCAAGGGAGTACCACAGGGCTCTTGTTTGAGCCCAACTTTGTTCAACATCTATGTGGCTCCCTTGGCCAATCTGCTAAGGAGTAGCGGGTTTATCCCCGTCTCCTATGCTGACGACACCCAGCTGCTTTTTCCATTCGCAAAATTTACTCCTTCTGTACAGGCTGCTTTCTCTATGGGAATGAGAAACATCTCGCAGTGGATGAGGAGTAACTTTCTTCAGTGCAATGTGGGAAAGACGGAGATTATGCTTTTTGGGGAGGCTCAACTTCTGTGGACCCCCAATTGGTGGCCCACAGATTTGGGCACCGCCCCCGCCCCCAAGTCTTGTGTAAAAAACTTGGGTGTTCGCCTGGAGCAGACCCTTACCATGAAGGAGCACGCTGCACAGACAGCTGGCTCCTGTTTCCATGTGTTGGGCCTACTGCGTCGCATCCTTCCCTTGCTTCCTGATTCATCCAGGAAGACGCTAACCCAGGCGCTTATTCTAAGTCGCCTGGATTACTGTAACAGCCTATTGTTGAGTGCTAATGAGGCTGCTCTGAATAGATTGCAGGTTGTTCAGAACACGGCGGCACGTTTGATCCTGAACGCCCCGCCCAGGACAGCCTCTCGGCCTCTGCTCTTTCAGCTTCACTGGCTCCCAATACGAGAACGAGTACAGTTTAAAATTTGCTGCACCATACATAGGGCCTTGTCCAATTCTGGCCCTAGCTATCTTGCAGATAAATTTATTCCCTATACACCTCAGCGGTCCCTTCGTTCAGGATCTCAATCCCTCCTTGCAGTGCCTAGAATCAAACGGTCCAGACAAGGTGGGAAGTCTCTTTCTTATTTAGGCCCCTGCTATTGGAACAAGCTTCCTGTGCAGCTCAGACAGTGCACGGAATATTCCCATTTTAGGAAACGGCTCAAGACCTTCCTTTTCTGTTCCTGATTTTTAGCAGTTAGCTCCTCTCAGGTGCCCCGTCCTGAGCGCAGAGATACCCCTTCGGGGGTCGATTCTGGCGCTTTATAAATAAATAAATAAATAGAACTCCAAAGGGATCCCATCGGGTTTGAGACCATTATTGCTGTGGAGATTACCTAAAACCAATGCAAATTTCCATAAAACCAACTACCATATTTGGAGAAAAGTCATCAAGATCATTAACCACAAACATCACTATATTTCTATATAGGTACTTTTTGCGAAAGAAAGAAGGCCTCCAAGAACAAATTCTATTTTTCAACAAAAACATAGGTGGAATCATAGATATTAGTAACTCTGGTTGCTAATTCCTTTTCTTCCACAGTAAGACAAAAACCTTGGATGCACACTCACTAGCCTTGTACACCAGCCACCTGCTACCCCTTCCCTGCTGTCCAAATGTTTTCTGACCTTGTGCTACCACTAGCTTTAGCTTCTCAGAGTTGATTGGCGAAGGCCTCTGCTTGCTTAGTGTTAATATTAATGGCCTCAGAGTGTTTCCGCTTTACCCCTAAAATAAACTGTTATTTAGTTCTCATTTTACGGCTTTGACGTTTAAATTTTGAATGGCAAAGCTAGTGCAAAATTCACATATCACAACCTTTACTCTTGGGCACAAATACCATCTAATTCCGTAGGCTTGGAGACCTCTTAACATATATTTTTAGATACTCCCCAGACATTCATGAGCGTGTCCAAGTAAACCATGCAGGATACTTATAGCGTAACGATGTCGATCTGTATTCTTACGTCTGGGCACACTTCTCAGACACTCCCTTAACTCTGGCTCAGCCGCGTCCCACGTGGCTACGCTGTACGTCGTTTAACAGACGACTGTGGCCCCGCGTCCCACATCTTCGTTGAAGAGGACGCTTACCCGGACGGTCTTGTCCCCGTTTCGATAAGGTGAGCAGGGGCACCTTTCTAACAGGTTGGGTTGAGCTTTGGGACTCGCGGGTTTTTTTTTTTCCTATTTTGTTGGCTATACCGGCCAGGAACTTCATATGCCCCGGCCAGCTGCCTGTGGGTACAGCGAATCGCATGTGGGACAAATGTGTGCCTCATGGTCTTGGCACACAGCACTAGAGGGATGTACTACTATGGGCTTTTTATCACTGAACCACTGCGGCGTTCTCGTGTCACACCATTTAACAAACAAGACGCACATCAACATAGCCGTATTTGATGAACGCAGGCCATGAAACCTCCTAATGATCCCCCCTCCTTTTAAAGCTACGCTGCCTGGGGATTGTCCCTTATACGGGCGGGCGGATTTAAGAACTCCGTTTTCCTCTATGTTTGCCGCCTTGCCTAGGAGTTTACAGATAGGGCACGAAACACTTACTTTATCGGTTTGCCTACCGCTCCATATATAATTAATATTTTCTCCGTTTTTAAACCCTTTTAAAATCCTTGATAGCGTTTGCTGAACATTTGTTAGCAGACTCGAGAGTGTGGTTTCACACTTCCACACTGCTAAAACCGGGACAGTACACTCGCAAGCAAGAGGTTCATCTCTCCTCATTGCTTGCGACCTCTTTTTACAGGCACAGGAGCCTTGCACTTTCAACTGTCCCTGGATCCAGGAGGGAACAGTTTCCATATAGGACGATCACAGGTCCTTACTATCTTCTAAAGATCTACTGCTATAGATGATTAGATTGACTTGCGAAGGTATGTTGTCCTAGTAATCTCATTCATTTTGGTTGAAAGCGTTTTCCAGATTCTAGATGGATTTATTTATCTTCTCGGTTGCACTAAGATTTCCTTACACGTGACTTGGTGCTTTACTATCTCTATCTATCCTACCTGTTTGTTCTTTAACCTGTTTTTATTCTGCTCTATCTGCTGTGTCTCCAACTTGATCACTTACCCTCCTATGGTATTATACCGTGAACACTATCATTGTGAATTTTATATGTTTTGTTTTATTAACTCTGCTGCACCATCCTCAATGGCGAATTGTTATTGTGACCCTTGTCATGTTGGCTTTTTAAATGTAGTGGGTTTTTTTTTTATGCAGAAACCTTTTCATATGTCAATATTTGTGTGTTTTCATGTGTTAATGTCCATCTGTGGTTATTTTTGTTGTATTATACACTATATGTTTCATGTATTTCACAGCCCTGATGAAGTCCACACCAGTTGGACGAAAAGCGTCAGGTGTTTGGCTGTCATTTTATTGAATTCGAAGAATAAAGAAACTGTTTATATAAAATCATAAGTGGATGGACATAATATTTCTTGGTGCCGGTGGTGCATTCCACATTTGTGTGAATTTGGACATTGGTCTTGGAGACTGCTCCTTGGTAACAGCAGGAGCAGTGGATATGCACACCGTTTTGAGCAAAAAGGCTCATAATTTGGGACTCTTTTGGGTGATTGTTGTGTGGGGAGGTGCGTCACAAGTATACAGAGGTATACTTGTCTTGGCTTGCTGTTTCAAGTTTGGGAGTAAAATAAGAAAAAATGCCTGTCATTACTAAGAGGAAAGCAAAAAAAAAAAAAAGTTTCTAAATAGATTAAGAGAGTGAAGCAGAAACTACATAACAAGAAATGGCTGAGAACCCAAGAAAATGTAAAAAGAAATCTTCATTGCCAGAAAAATATTCATACCATTAAACACATTCAAGGTCTGTGATTTTTCTCCTACAAGTATCATCTATGGTGAAATGTCTGGCTGTGGAATTGCAATAAGTCTAGTGGTGCATCAATGACCAGAAGTACATACAAAAAGGATTTGATAAAATTAGATATTCAAATGGGGAAAAGGCAATTTCAAATATCTAGTCATTCTTATTTCTAGCTTTAGAGCTACGTGTTGCAATACAATTGGAACCCACAGCTTGCACACACTTTGAAAGAAATTTATATATGGAACTGAATTGTGGTCTGTATGGGAAAGATCAAATTAATGAAAATGGCATTTCCTCAGTTACCTACTGAATTATTTGACTGTCAGAGCTGCCCACACACGATCAACTCTACAACGGATAATTTACTGAAAACTTTGAGGCCTCCAATTAAAAAGATTCTGAATCTTGTGAGGGTTTAGAATCTCTTCTCTGGGGGGGGTTCTGGATAACAGATACAAAACACTACTGCAACTGTAATATTGTTTTTCTTTGGGTACTTCAGATTCAGATTTGCATGGTCATTTTAGAGTTCTGCTGCAAAGGCCAATAATTTCACCATGATGCTCCTTTTAATGTTTTGGATCATTCAATGGATGATATAAAGTATAGGTGGCACAGGATTAAAAAAAAAAAATTCTGGGCTGAAGCAAGAAGGGTTATGCATGCATGTTAATAGCCTTATAAGACTATATGACTAAACCGAAAGATTTAGCATTGCAAACTCCAAACTGGGCTCTCAAAGCCTTATTTGAACACCTAGAAGCTGACTTGCCCATGTTACTACAGAATAGGGGTGTGCCCTGTGGATTTCCCTCCAGATATAGAGTCGAAGGGTGCAAGACAGTGGCAACATTTGCAAATATTATTGGGCATTTAGTGGTTGCAAAAAGTGGGTGGTTTTTCTACCACAGACAGAAACCTCTCAGGACAGACTTGCTATAAGACCCCAGGGTTACCCATGGGCCTTTTAAAGTAAGAAGGGACTCGTGAAGCTACCTGAACACACTTCATCAGCGATGAAAGCAAGGAAGGCTGCAAACATGTGTCTGGGCTAGCCAAATACCCTGACAAAAGTTAGCCCCCATGGGAAAGTGACCTCTTAGGGAGGATGGGTAATAGGTAATTGGAAGGGTTTCACAGCTGGGGTATCAGCATTTTGGAGAAGATCTTGGATCGAACTGGAATGGCATCATTCAAATACCATAAAACTGAATATAACTAACTAGACACCAAAACATTTGAAAACGTACATACTCTACATTAGAAACTACAATTTTCTTAGAGCCATGCCTTAAAAAATTATATCCAACATATACAAAAAAATAATCAATTTTGCCAGATAATCTGGTATCGCTAAGGGAGAACATACTCAAAGACAAAGATGTGATGTGACTGAGAATGATACAGTGATAAATCCATACCTCTGTTATTTTGCTCACCTGTTCCTTATTCATATTCAGTCAATTTGAAACGAACCTGATTGGTCCACGTCTTTGCTCGTCTAATTCAGCAAAAGATCACCTTTCAGTTAGAACAGTGCAAATTAAAGATGTCCAAATCAAAGTTTTCCCAACGCTGCCAACTGCTGGAGATGTAGAGCTCTTTGTTGAATGTCAACATGGCGGAAGAGTCCGGTATTAAAAACATTTGCCTGAATGAATTTAATGGTGCAACTCCAACAGGCGCTTGAAAAATGCTTTACTAATAAAAATATATATCACTGACGAGAGAATTATCCCAAGAACATGCAAGGCCAAACAGACTCACTTCTGATCTAAGGGTCAGTAAAATGCTACACTTTGTTACATTTTAAGGAATTTAATTCATAACAAAGGTGCCCTCTATTAAAACAAAAGCAGGTTTTTGTTTTGTCATTGCAAGCATTAAGTTGCCTGGTCATTGCTGTCACTGTGATGTTGATTAATGTATTTCTACGTTGTGACATAAAATGTAATCGTAAGTAGTAAGGTTCAGGTTTACATGCCTCTTAGCTCCATTTCTTTTTCCTAAGCATTTACCATTGTCCAGGTTCCGTTTTATGTTTTCCTCAACTGTTTTCTCTTTTCGGTTATCTTTTTTTCTCTAGTCTTTGAGAGAGAAACGTTTTCATTTAACATTTCTTTTCACTTCAAGACTTAGTAGGCTGGTACTGTATTCCTTCTCTATTTATAACCTCAAAGATTATCAGGAATTGGCATAACCTGGGATCATTACTCAAAAAGAAGACTAGAAAACTAGTCACGGTGCAGTGGAGTGATATGGAAAAAAGCAGACATCTTTACTACAGGTGTTGAGGCTTTGAACGCTATGGTGCACACTATGAGCTGAACATGAAAGCACAGGAGAAAACAGGCAAGAAAGGTGAAAAAAGTCATATTGCCACACTTGTACAAGATATAAAGTCAGATGCGGAACCACATTTACCAAAAGAAGTCATTATAAAAAGAAGTAATCTGTGAAAGAAGAATTTCAGCTTAGACCAGTCATAGACAACGTGCAGAAAAAAAGTTGAAAGCTGTTCCAAGAGGTTCTTGCTTCCCTTCCTCCCCTGTGCATGAAAAGTATTGAAATTCGTTTTTCGGAAAATATATCCAAGTCACGAGAGGACAAGCAAGCAGACAGCTATGTTACCAAAGGTTATGTGGCCCAGATTAGGAAGCCCGATCGGAATGTAGGAAAAAATGTATGGGGTGTTTTTGGAGTTGCGTTATTGTAGTCACTACACTACTCCCGCCGAGCTTCCCTACAAGTAAACAAAGGACTGGGTTACAATGTACAACATAAAGAAGCTTTACAGGTTCTTCTAGCTGCTCCTGGTCTGAGCTACAAAAAGAAGCCATGTATCCCTGTAAACTATCTAGATGATCTTGATTCACAGTACTCCATACTTATTCACATTCTTTTCTTAGAAGTTAGGTGGGTGTGATATATATTTCAACTTATACATATGATTAGTTGGTAAATCACAGAAATCATGCTAATGTTTTTATCATTATTCAATTTGATTTATGCTCTCGTGTGCTGCCTTCCCTCAGAAATATCTACTTTAACTGCAGTAAATGGAATATGTTCAGCTATATTGTCCTAAGATCCTTTTTGAAACTTTTAAAACAAATATTAAAAGAAAGAACAGCCTCAGTGAATATTGAGACCTTGAGTGAACTTACTAATAATATCCTTATATTATACTCCAACATTTGCTTGAGTCCATTTTGGGGCAAACTGGGGTTTTGGCACATTATTATTAATTTATCAACAATTATATTCAGTGCATACAAGACCCAGTAGATGACAGAGCGCTTTACATAAGAATTCTTTCTTCCATGAAGACAGTTACATTTCCATTTAATATCAGATGCATAGATTAAAAAATCTACTAATGCATAGAAGCAAAGTCCAGATCAATCCACAAATGTTATGCTTTTTACCACACTGTTGGAATATTGAGTCCTCACTTAATATGCACCAACCTTGACCTCACAAGGTTTCAGATGAGAGGTGCAGTAGAGTTAAGATTTCCTTGAGTAGTTTTGCCATTGCGTGCCTTGCTAGGGAAGAAGAATATTGCCCCCATGTAGACAGACATGATTTAGGACTCCGGGTGCTGTCACTCCATGCTAGAGTCTGGTTCGCCAACATTAAGGTACCTGGACACTTTCTAATGATGGGCAGAGACATAAGCTGCACATCTGAGTGGCATGTGACCCCAGCGTATCCAGGATGGACCCCAGGAGTTATCACCACCAATGCTCAGACAGTCAGTTCAACCACTTTACTACCCAGAGGCAGGGAAGACCCAACTACAATCATCTCCCATGTCATTCCACCGGCCACCCAACCACATTGACAGCAGGCAGCCACTGGAAGTTAGCAGTTTCCATAGCAGAATATGAATGTATCCACAGGTGCAGCCAGATCTGTTGCCAGAAGGATGGGGAGTGCCAAGCATAACCAGGTCATCGTCAGAAGGCTGGGCAGTGCTGGGCGAATAGGTGGGATGAAGCAACAGGTTTGAAAGGGTCCAAGAGAGGTCCCAGGTGATATCAGTCTACAGGTATGTGAGGGTGATCGCTTACCCCACTACTGTCCACAGCCTGAAAGGGAACCACTAATATTATTAATATTTGATTCAGATTATGGTTTAAACCAGAGAATAGTTGAGCGATGTACGTAATTGTGTTGAAGACTTTACTTCAGATGTGCAGAATTCTTGTGGATTTGGAACTGAAATTGGTCTGATCAGAACAAGAAGCAAAATCTTCTTACCTTTGCTAACATTCTGGTGAACACTCGATCAACATGCAGATGTATCACATGATTCTAGTCCAGGCGCCAGACTGGAGCTGGAAAATTAGCAATTGGGCTTTAGTACTGACAGGTGGCACCATGGTTCCAAGTCCGCTCCGGCACCTCTCGGATGAGATGTCACAGAGCCATAAATCGTGCCAGCTGACTCTTTGACTTCATTTCTCATCCACAAGATCAGCCAACCCCAAACTGCCAGGCCAGGTCCTCCTTGAACCCGAAGGCAAGCAACCCAAAACTGTTTTCACCCTGACTGGAGCTCTTCAGTGCCACTGGAACCAAGCTACACCTAACTGGCAAGCCCCAATCAGGGAGAAGTGTCCACAACTACAGCAATTAGGCTAAAACAGCCAACCCTAGGTACTATCAGACAGCAAGTGCATCCTGTAACACACAACAAAATATAATCGATTGGTGGTGTCCCAAATAGCAACATGACCTAAACCAGGCACAAGTCTAATTCAAGGGATGTATTTCTTCTCGCCCTTAAGCACTTGCTAACAGTGAAACGCATAAGAGAGAAGACGAAAGCATCTAGAAAGTAATGCCTAATACCACAGAACCAACTCAACTGGGTGATGCCAACATGCTAGTGAGAGCGCAGAAATCTTATAAAACCTTCCGTAAATAAAGTCACTTCAAACTTACTTAACAAACCTGAAAGTTCCACGCCTTCCTAAGTCAATTAATCTTTGCCACAGTGTTAGAATGGCGCATTTTCACAACACCAACATGATCTTTTGGATTTCATGTTCGGCTAATAAAGAGAGGTTTGGTGAAGTTTTTTGTTTCTTTTTTTCAGGTTAGTTAGATCAGATCAATTACAGAAATAATCAAAAAGATTGGTCAGAACAAGCGTAGAAAATAACAGTGTGTTCCATTCATAATATAGTCCCTATTGTAATCTAAAGGACCTTTCCTATCCTAATAAGAACCCATAAAGAGTTACTTCTGGAAAGAGCAAGTACAATGTTGAAGCAAAGTCAGATAACTATGAAAAGGATCAGGCTTCCCATAAAGGGTAGTTTGGGAGACTCAGACGAGTATTCCGGACAATTGCAGTAGCAAATGTCTAAATGAGCAAGAGGGTGAGAGAAATCACAGCAGTACCTATGATAAGCATAAAGACAGAAAGACTCCTCAATCTGCGTAAGGAGAACTTAAAGAAAAATCAGAGTCAGCAATAGCTTATGGTAATTCGAGCTAGCACAACGAAGTGCTAAGGGGCATAGCAGGGTAGTAGTGCATAGAGTGCCTTGACTCCCTAGCTAGGAACACATTATATAGAAAGGCCACTAAACATGCTGCAAAAAACAGCTGAATATACCATTAGCATCCAATGGAGGAAGACCTTCCGATGGTCTGTCTTCTTCGTCCTCGATTCCCACAGTAAACGTCCATGTTGACATGAAGTTATTCAGAGGTGGCTACAACGTATTACAAAAAGTTACATCTACGAAGTTTCTCACAGGAACCTTTTGCAAGCCTACTCTATCAGCTGTATGGTATGACATTGTGTAAAAATTAGCTGCTCTATGGAATGAAACATTTGAATTCTGGTATGTACTAGTTAGATCACAAAATGTAAGCTGCACTAACCATTTGCTTTACATAAATAAGCTTGTTCATTATGAATATGTGGCAAAGAAAATCTAAATACAGTGAAGTCATATGGTGTGAGAAGACTAGAAATATATTTTGCATGAAATAGCACATTTCACAAAAAGGTCAGTTATAACGAAAAATCACTATTTATAAAAGGCATTTATTTTTCTTAAAGGGATAGAGAGGAATAAAAGAACAGTGTGGCCTAGCAGTTGGAGAAAAATAAAAATGAGAGCTTTCTGCAGAAATTAAGCAGCATTTTTCACTTTTGCACATTTAATAAAAGCACATTTCCTAACATCTACTTCCTTATGCATTTCTACGTTAACGTTTAAGCATGTTTCTAAATTATAATGTGGTAAATGTTTCATTAAAGTTTTCAGCTTCCTCACTAGTGATGAAAATGAAACCACCACAGAGGAGGATACAAGTCATGTTCAAGAGAAGGACATAAATAAGTCATCAAAACACCATCAGCACCTCCATATAAGAAGGAACACCAGAAGGGCGATGGATGGAAACTCCTAATGGAAGGGAGTATCCATCTATCACACAACAACATCCTAGCCATCCAAGGACAAACAAACAGAAGCATCAACCAAACGAAGGACAAAATGAAACCATATGAGTAGAAGTGAGTAAGAGCCCAAGGTTGCTAGAAACTAAACCTCCAGAGAAAGGCAGTAGCACAAAGGAGATAACTTTGTATAAGAATAGATTGCAATCTGCACAGTCCATTTCACCACTGGAAGAAGGACAAAGATAACCAAGCCTCTGCTTGGCACACCCCAAAGGAAAAGTCCACCAGCCTACATGAAGGGTGAAAGGAGCCAATACGACAGCGCAGTTCACAGAAAGAGGGGAATACAGCCTTAACTACTGAAACTTCATGAAATGCTGCAAGAACATAATGTAAGAATCAGTAGAGCTTGATCACCAAGGACAATGATGGACAGACATTGGGAAAAGTTTTAAAAAAAACACGCACACACAAATATGCCTCCAATTTGAAACTACATGCTCACTGTAGTGCCCAGCCCAAACAGGCAACCACAGCCCAACACAACTCTTGTCCTGAAGTTAAGGTTAAAGGCATACAGAAACAAAGAAACTAGAAAACATGGGTGCACCATCACACTCCAGCACCCTACATCTAGGCGGGAACTAAGGCAATGGAACCAAACTAAGATGGCATCAGAAGTAGCCATAGAAGCGGCAGCAAGATTCACATGAGAACTAGAGAGACAGGAGCCCTCAAAATAGCAATCCAACATTTCAGCCTGCATAGCCCTCGGGAGACCAGGGACTAAAATGAACACTATGGTGTGGAGACACACAGCCAAATAGTCCACTGTGTCTAGGTGGGACCTTAATAGCTGTGTGGCAGCCCCAAAACCATCATGAACCACCTCGGCCAAAGTAGCTACTTGCATGTTCTGGAAGGAGCGGTACAATCATCTGCACAATCTTCAAAAGAGCATGGGAGTAGCTGGCCAAGAGCCATAAAGAATTACAAGCATTTACATTTGATGTGGCGGAAAGGCATAACGGAGCTCCAAGTCCAACTTCAGAAATAGACCTTCTCTTAGGATTTCCACCAGTGGTCAGTCACTTGAACAAACTGAAGAAAATATTTGGTGGCCTTAATTAAAAACACAAATCTCTCAATGGAGATCCCCATTCCTAGACTACCATCTGAGCAACATATGGATGAAGATACCATGCATGGCTTAATGAAGGCAGCCTGGTTAGAAAGCCTGTCACATTCTACTAGATAAGATAACAGACCATATCACCAAATGTCAGAGCTATACAGCTTCCAAGCTAATGGGATAAGACGCCACTCCCCCTTGCTTATTCAGATACTACAAGGCAGCGGAGCAGCCAGTCTATAGTACCAACTGTTTGCACTAAAGCGGAGGAAGAAAATATTTCATGCCTTCTGCTTCAAAATATTGATATATGAGGGCACATTCTCCCTCTCTCTTGGAAACTAAAAAGCATTCAAAATCCAATCTCGTAAATGAGAGCCCACGGTTGGAAAAAAAGGAATTCTGTCACCACAGTGACATTGTGGTCTGCATTTCTCCACCACTATAACTGCCTCACCACCTTAGAGTCAAGGCAGATTGTGTCTTTCAAAACTGACTCCACTGCCAAAAGGCAACACTTACCCAAACATGCCTCAATAAAAAAAATAAAAAAATGTACATGAAGCCATGAGGCCTAAATGCTTCAAAGTTTCTCTTGCCATCGGACAAGGTTTGTTTTGAATGACAGCACCATATCCTGAATACTGTACTGGACACTATCTCCAGTGATGGAAAACAAATATCCAGAAATATTAAGCAAAAGATTCAGCTCTCGTGAAAGAGTGGTTGTAACATTCAAATCGTTCACCACTAAAAGGGGTAAATTAATGCTCATCAGCGAATTGGCTAGTAAATGACAAATCACTGGAGATTAGCTGACACTAAAGCCATAATCTTCATAAAGACTGTCAGAGATGGCATTATCTTGAAATTAAAATTATGATTCCAAACAGTGTACCCTAGATACATTCTGTGAAGTTTGAATATTGTGCTATAGAAATAGGAATTCTGAGCACCATCCAATCTTGGTCTTGCAAAGGCGTAAGGATTTGCCTCAGTGTCAACATCTTGAGTAAACCTTTTCACATAAATATGTTTAGCAACATTACATCCGGTAAAGGAAACGTCATTGGACTTAAAACAGAAAAAGGATAGAAACGTTTCCCTCATTGAGAAGTTGGAACCAATTCAATGGCACATTTATCCAAAACTGCAAATAACTCAATCATAAAGGTCCTGATTTAGATCTCAGCAGACGGGTTACTCCGTCACAATGGTAGCGGATACCCATCTGCCGAAATACAAATCTCATTATATCCTATCGGATATATATTTCAGTGGACGGGATATCCGTCCCCGTTGCGACAGAGTAACCTGCCCACTGAGATCTAAATCAGGCCATAAGTTATTTGAGAGGGGCAGGGAATAAGGGACAGGGGAAACAGTTGGAGTTTTCTTAAAAATGGCAGACTGTAAACAGGTCTAACAATTTGTAGGAGCCATGGGTCTCGGGTAATCTGGCGCATGTGCAAAAGAAATTATGCCACCCAACCTCATACCAGAGCCCAGTGAACAAACCCCTGAGGGGAATTAAAGATGCTTAGATGCTGGTGTGGTGGTGGAGGCTGAAGAAAAACCTTGCCCTTGGCAATCTCTGCCTCAACCATCGCCCCTGGAGGGACAAGATAATAGGAGAAGCGGAGTTGCTACTTTTAAGGCTGCTGCCTCCAGAATTGGTGAGCAAGACCCCTGAACACCCTACACAACTTGTGATTTTTATTTGTGGGAGAGGACATACATATGGTTCTGCATGAAGTTCTCCTAAGATTCAATGGCCTTTTCTCCCAATAATCCCATTGTGCGCATCCAAATATGCTTACATAGTACCGGTGAAGAAGCCATGGATCACAAAACCGCATCCACACTGTCTAAAGCAGTCTGCCTTCTCTGCTTGGACGCATCCATGCCATTCTCAAATTTTCTCTAAAGAGCCCTCTAAAATGTTATGTTACATGGATTTATAAGGCACGTTATTCACCTGGAGCGGTATCAAGCTGCCCTAAAAGGTGCAAACTGAGTTATCGGGAAGGAGCCTGGCTGAACAGCCATCTTTCGGTTTCTTCTGATAGGGAGGGAAGCTCTTTCCAGGGCTTTAGGTGCAATGTGAGGGAAAACACACCCTTCCATTTTAGCGCACTGGATGCAGGGGCTGTGGGCGACTGTTAGACTAGCCAATCTGAGGTGTACGAGTGGAATGTGGAAGCGTATGCAGTTGGTGAGGTAGACTTGGGCCTAAGCTGTGAGAGAAAGCACGTCCTTCCATTTTAGCGCACCAGCAATGAGGAAGCTGAGAGTGAAGAGTTTGAAGGTAGTGCTTTTCTGGATGTGGAGCAAGTGGAGGTCTCTGAGGTGTTTGGCATCGTGAGCTCATGGGGGAAGGTTAAGCTAAGTCTGGCAGCTGCATTTTGAACAACTTGGAGTCTGTTGATAAGCTTGGAGGAGATGTCCAAGTAGACAGCCTTGCTGTAGGCTAGTCTACTGGCGATTAGGGCTTGGGTTACCTGTACACTGAAGACGGCCCTCACTGACCTCTCTGCGAAAACAGCAGCCCTGAAGCAGAGGGCTGAGGATGCAGAGGGCCACTCCTGCAGATGTAATCTTCGATTTATTGGCTTCCTGGAGGGAGCTCAGGGAAGTACCCCGGAGCTGTTCCTTGAAAACTGGATTAAAACTGGATTAAAACCTCACTACCGTCGGCCTCCCTCTCCTCCCTCTTTGTGACAGAACGGGTGCTTCGTGTTCTGGGGCCAGTTCCCCCGGTGGTCGCTCCCCCTCGCACACTTATTGCCAAGGTCCTCAACTACAGGGACAGTGATTGTATACTCAGGGAGGCAAGACGGGTGGACGACCCGGTCTTTGAAAACCACGCCATCTGTATTTTCCCGGATTACACGCGCCTGGTACAACTGTAGAGGATGTCCTTTGGTGGTGTGAAACAGAAGCTGAGGGCGATGAACCTGAAGTATATGTTACTTTACCCCGCTAAGCTGACGGTCATACATGGGGGTCACACTCATTTTTTTCTCACACCTGAGGCTGCCTGGGATTGGCTAGAGGCGAGAGGAGAGGGACGGACCCTGCTCGTGAAGGGATAAAATGGGCAAACTTCGGCGGAGAGCAAACAGACGAGGCAGGCATGCATCTCGCTCCTCGCAGCGAGTGGTGGTGCGACAGGATGGTTCCTTGGACTTGGAACGGCTGGACTCGGATGGAGAGGGGAGGCATATGCCTTGGATGAGTCCTGTACTACTGCAGACTGAACGCGATAAAGCTATAGTGCTGGTGGAGGTGGTTGCCGCTTCAAACTCAGATGCTAGTATTGGTGATGTCACGGAGGACCCCCCTCCCCCTGACCACTAATCCCTGAATGCTCAGTGCGTTGCTGGAGCAGTATAGGTTTTGCTGTGGAACACTGATGCAGGGGAGCTGGCGGTTTGGTGTGCGCAGTGGGGGTGGGAAAGAGATGTGACCTATGTGAGTACGTCTGGGGATGGCTTCCAGGTCTTGCCTCCATATAAGTAGGATGGGCACTGCAGCGGTACTTATGAAGGCTGGCCTCCCTACCCCTCTCCTTTTTTCCCCTCCCCTTCTCTCTCCCCTCTTCTCCCTTCCCCCTGATCTTGCTTGCACTTTCTCTCTTTTTAGGAGGTCCTTCAGCATGACTGGGTCTGTTGAGTGTGTCTGGCTGGGTTCATTGGCGAGGCTTGAGGTGGTTGGGTGTACCTGTGGCTCGCCGGTGAGTGCATCTGTCGGGCGCCTCCTCAACCCAGCACGGTAATACTAGCAGATTGACTGTGGTGCGTCTGAGTGATGATCGATAAAGTTAGCAGTTGCCCTTGCTTCTACGGCTCTTGGTGAAGGTTGCCACTGATTGACTTTCACAGTTGTGTGAGAGGTGTGCTTGGTAGTTGCCTACGTGTTTGCATTTATGTATATTTCCCCATTGTGGGGTGACTGTGTGCATTGGCTCACTGCAGATTTTCTTAGGGTGGGAGTTGTGGGTTGGACTAGGATTGGGGAGGCACAAATTCTTCTTACTGTTTACCCGGTGGGTGGGGATGTTTACAATTACAGCGATTTGTGGCGGAAGCATTGGCGGGGTGCATAAAATCGGAATTCTGCAAGAACTTAGTTAATAGATGGCTCATTTTAATTTTGTAACATGGAATGTATGAGAGCTTAACTCCTTTGTTAAGAGATATAGGGTGCAAACCTATCTTCGTAGACACAGGATTCATGTAGCAATGTTGCAGGCAACGCATTTGTCAGACTCGGAGACTCAAGAACGCGATAAAAAGTGGAGAGGCCAAATGTTCTTGGCCACATACTCCACTTATGCCTGAGGGGTGGTGATCTGGTTGGTCCGCAGATCCAGTATCAGGTCACTAGTTGTGTACTGGACATAGTGGGGAGATGGGTCTTGGTGCATGGAGTGCTGAATGGTACAGAGGTCTGCCTACTGAGCGTCTACGCCCCCAATGTAGATGACCATGACTTATGTAGATCTGGAGAAGCAATTATTACCATATGTTGGGATTCCTATACTGTGGGCAGGTGATTTTAACGGCATGTTAGATGGTGCACTGGATAGGCACCCCCCGAAAGCGCACACAAAACCTAATAGGATGGCCGCTCTTCGAGGGTTCATGGGCCGCCTGGGTTATGCGGATATGTGGCACACGACACATCTGGATGAACAGGGCTACACATGCTATATCCCTGCACACTCAGTCTTTAGTCGTCTGAATCGCTTCCTGCTCTCCGATGGGGCTGCCTCGGCGGCCATGAAGATGCAGGTCTTGGAGCGATTTCTTTCAGATCACACCCCTGTACTGTTGGAGTGGGGGACAGGGAGTGGTCGACTGAGGGTCCCCCTTTGGCACCTACAGTCGAGGGCCCTGAAAGATAGTATACTTCGAGAGGAGCTCAGGGGGATGACCTGCGGCTACTTTAGTACCAACTGGCTGTCCACAGCTACCAGAGGGACAGAGTGGAACATGCTGAAGTTTGTGACGCTTGGGGAATGTCTGGCTAAAGTAAAAGATGCCTAGAGCGAGACCTTTTAGAGGTAGAGGACGCCTCAGCTGTCCTGCAGGGTGGGAGCCCCATCGCAGAAGTGCAGTGTGAGGCCTTGCTGCACACCCAGCGCAGGGTGGGAGATATACGAGACAGGCTGGACTGCCTGGTCCACCGGGAGTACCGTCAGCTGCTGCATCGAGAAGGAGATAAATCAGGGAGACTATTGGCATGGCTCCTACGGCGAGAACGCCCCTGATCATATTGATGCCAAGACGGGCAGATGGCGGCCTCGTTTCCACGCAGACTGGTATCAATTCCTTATTGTACAGTCACCTGAAGACATTATACGGGAGGATATGGTAGCTAGCATGGCTGATATAGGATGGTACCGTGATGATCTAGCACATCCACAGCTCACGGAAGGCCAGGGTGACGGCCTGGGGGGCGAGATTCGGCTTGAGGACTTGCAAGAGGTGGTGCGGAATATGGCATGCTGCAAGTCCCCGGGCCCGGACTGTCTCCAGCTAAAGTGTGCCATGAGATCTAACACTTTGTTTTAATCTTTTTATGGATTTTACTAATTTGTTAATCGTGTCTGAATTGTTGTCTTTTAAGGTGCATCTTTGGTATACCGAATAAAGATTTCTTGAATTTACATTTCAAGGCTTACAGAACAAAACTACACAATCCATTTATTCATGAATAAGAAAGACTAGAATTTAACCCACCTCAGAAGTGAATAGTTGTTGAATATCTACAGTTTAGGGATTACTCATGAAGGGTAAAAAATCAATGGCGACGAACAATTGTTTTAGAATGTGTATGTTAGAGAGATGGGGAAAAAGGGCTTGATCCCTTTTTTGTCTATTATATGTGGTTAGGTAAATAGTCTCCTGATCACGTGGATATCTTGAACTCCAGATGGGACAAAAGTCTGATAGTGGTCTCAGAGGTAGAAAGGCACAGACTACATACATAAACTCAAACTTGTGGCGCATTCAGTAATACAACATGGACAGATTATGCTGGGCCCCTCTCAGGATACGAAAGATCTTCTCCCCAGCCAGTCACTGCTTCCCTAGATGTTCAAATGTAGAAGGCGATTGAGAGCACATGATCGGATACTGCCCAGCTTTACAACAATCTTTGGTAGAATTTTTCAAATCTTAAAATTAGTTTTGGGAAAAAGGAACAATTTTCCACAGGATCATAAGGTAAACGTTTTGGTCTCTCAGGATAGGAAATGGGCCGGGTTTGGAACCAGGGTCTAACCCGCCCATTAGAGTATGGGAAATTATGAGAAGTAATAGGTCTTTAGACGACATATTATTGAAGGACTGGGTCGGTCTCAAGCAAACTAAGAATAGGGACTATCTGGAAACGGTATGTGGAAAAAAGCAATGCTGGCTAAGAAATAGGAATAGAAGCAGCTACTGAAGTAGGAAGCTGAAAAATGGAAAGGATTTGCACCTCAGCTTAGCTACATTATTGATAGGTTTTAAAAGTCAATGCATTGGATCAGAAGTTTTGATGCTGTACCTCCTAGATTCAGTAAGGGACACAGGTGGTGTAGGCTTTGCCTTGGACCAAGATTGGAGTTCATGACCTTACAGATCAATTTTAAGGCTCTACTGCTTTTTTAATAATTGTGGAATAATGAACATGTTCAGCTGTTACAAGCACTTCTGAAGGTGGTATCTCAGATTCTAGAGACATATCTAACCTGTTAGCGCTAAGTAGGTCAGCTAGTAGATTAGTATTTGAATCTAAAAAGAGAGAAAACCCTTGTTCTCCTCTGAAACATCGGAGTCCTTGGTAGGAGTATTAGAATATTTTAATAGGTCTGAATCAGGTCCAAACATCTTGCATAATTTAAATTGACTCACCTATGGAAACTTCATATGAACTTGACCAATTGAAAAATCTGTTCCTCTAACAGCAGCTCAAATTAGCCTTTGATTGAAGCTGACCAAAGCACAGTCAACTTAGTCTTTGGCAATGAAGTGGACACTTACTGTGAGACAAGCTTCAAGATTGGCTTTAGAACAGACTTCAGACTGGTCAGAATGGAAACATGAGGAGTTGAGACCAGAGTTGGAAGTAGGAATGAAACCACCAGCACTGCACTGCAGTTTTATGAGGGGAAGTCAAAGATAACACAACTGACTCCTTGGGCACCAACAAAGGTATCTTAGAGGGTGGCGTTGCAAATATTGTTGGCAATGTGTTTTGAAATATTCCCTTTTCTCATCTAACACACTGAGCACTTGACAGCTCACCTGTAGGGCTAAGAGGCCCCAACACTGAGTAAATCTCTGCCTCTTCCTCTGAGAAGAGGTGCTGTTTCTTATATATTTTGTCTTTCCTCTCAACAAAAGGGTACCACAACCTCTAACTATCCTAGACCTCAGCCTAGTGTGACGTTCAGTAGGAGGCCTGCACTTTTCATTCTAGGCGGCCATAAAAAGCTTTGCCTTCCTTTCAATCAAAGCCTTTGGATGCATCCTCTGGCACAAATAATACAAAGCAGGGTCATGCAGTTCACTCAGACACCAGATACAAAAGGCATGGGAGTAAGTCACTAGCATCTGAAGGCCGTGAGTGGTTTGACAACAAAAGTCTTCAGAGACCTAATATTAAACGTTTTAACAATTTAGATAGAAAGACAACAGAAAATGACAAAACATTTCAAATAAAAACTCAGCAGCTCCTGATCCCATGTCCACTGAAGTCAGGCCAGAATGGCACTGATATCACCAATACACGCAGCACCTCATATGGCACTTGGCATCTCATTTCCTGTGGCGCTGCTAGTGCTGATGTCATGCATAGCCAAATGACACCAGTGATGGAACAATGGCTGTAGAAAAATGTCCGGACTCAATCGGCCACCTAGTATAGGAAGGAATCTGCAGGAGTTAATATCTATTAGAAAGCATCAGTTAATAACAGTGCCAGAAGATCCCAGATCTCAATGGCACATTCGTCTGATACTACAAATACAGGCTTAAACAAGGAAATTCATATCAAGCTACAAGTTCAAAAAGTCTGCGCTTTAATACTGACACAACAAGAATGAAGGAGTGGATTCCTTGCATGGAGAAACAAATGCATAGCATAATCAGGGGCGATTCACTTTTATGGCACTGGGGTTCTTTCCACTTGTTGCACACCCCTATTTTATTATACTAACATGGCATAACAGATTATGCTCTAATAGTATAATCAAAAAATGGCGCCCTTGCTAGTCAGGGTGAGGGTCAAGCAGCATTCTGAGGCAGGCAGTGACATGTGTGTGATGGCTGGCACAGGTGCATGAAAGCGCCTGCAACAACTATCGGGCCTTTTGTCTACGACAGGTGAAATCCCAGCCATGGGCTTAGAGGCCTGCCATGCCTCAGTGCCGAGCCATTTGTGACAAGCACCAATTGTAAAGGCAGCCCCCTTAAGTGATCTGGGCTACACGACAATAAGGTTGTCACTTTACCCTTTCCCAACTCAAAGACTTTAAAAGGAGTGTTGTGAAGGCACAAGGGAGCTGTGTGCCTGCCCAGAGGGTCAGTGGATTGTCAGGTGCTGAAAAAGGACCTGTAAAAGCAGCTGAGGTAAATAAAACACTGCCTTCAAATTTTGTGTGTATGTGTGAACATGAGCACTCAAGTAAAACTGACTGAATGACAGGTAGTGAAAATGTGTGAGTGAGTCAGAGTGACAGAATAATTGATACTGGGAGAGAATTTGTGAGGTACAGTAAGTGAAAATAGATTAGTAGGAGGTGTACAGAGAGTGAATGCGAGAGAATGAGTGAGAAATGAGTGACAGTGAGTGTAACCAAGTAGCAATTAGTGAGTCAGGGTGAGTGAGAATAGGTGAGAACTGATGACAGTAGGTGCAAATGAATGCAAGAGTGTGAGTGACAATGAACAAGAGTGAGTACAAGTGAGGCGTTTGTGACAATGAGTGAATGTGAAAGTAAGTGAGTATGAATAAGTAAGAGTGTCAGAATGAGTGGGGTGAATTTAAGTGAGCTTAAGTGACAGAACATGAAGGTTATGCTTGAAAGTGAGCCCTGGCATACTGGAAGTAATTCTTACAGTGGCACAGATAGCAAAATAATGGCACTGGTATATCAGCAGTAATTCTCAGCATAAAGGACACTTGTGGCAAAATGCAGGCCACGTCATACAATAGGAAATACTTGACATATGTGACACACATGGCAAAATGCTGAGATTGGCATACAGGAGCTAATTCTTGGCATAGTGAGCACTTCTAGAACAATACCAGTGCTGGAATACACAAGGTAATTCTTGGACTATGGGGCACACGTGGCAATATGCCGGTGGGGCCAATTTGGAAGTAATTCATGGCATGAGGTAGGACAACTGTTTTTTTAACACAACTTTATTTGCATTTTGAACCATTACAATTTATGTCAATGTTATAGACAGGGTTATCAATTACAGGTGCAGAGCATATTGCGCAATGGTTTGACTGCAAGTTCGGGTGAATTGAACAGTTTTGTGCCAGTGCATAAAGAGCAAATCTCATAATCCGTTGCTTATGTTTGTAACTACCAGGATTAGAGGGGAAATAAGTGAGGACAACCGCAACATATGCGGACAGGGGAATGGAGGGCAACCATGACAAAGAATGGGCTCAACATACTATTAGTAGTTTCTGACCTAAGGGTCACTGATGGTACAAGGATGGCATCAAAGGCAAAATTCTGGCACTGGCACACTGTATGTAATTTTTGGCAATGGGGCACCCATGACACAATGCTGGCCCTAGCACAATAGAGGTAATTACCGACCTAGGTTTTGGTGGGCGGGGGTTTGCTTACTGCAATTCAGAGCAAGAATTACCAGCCGCCACTGATCATAATAAAGAATATTTAAATACTTGATAATAGTATTGCGTAGGAGCATGTGAATATGGCAGACTGGCAATGCTAGTCCATTTGGATAGCTTTCTCTAAGTAATTTATTACCACCCACTCAAAATTCCCTGATCACAGCTTGAAAGTAGACCACACTTTCCAATTCAAGAAACAGGGTTTTGGAAAGCTCCTATGGCTTCTGCACTTAAAGAAACCATCTCGATTTTTAGGAGGGAAAAACAAACTCTATTCTTTCTTGATCGATCGGCCTCCTAATCCACCATCCAAGGATGCCCTGAGGCATATCATTTGAACTGAGCTAACACCATATCCTATTCATTCATTCATGAGGGACATACCATCACCTAATAATCAAGAGTATTCAAGTGCTTTAGCAAATACCAGATAGCAAAACCTGCTCCACCAAGGTCACCCCTAACACACAATATCTAAATAATGGTTTTGTAATTTGTATAGCGAGAGACACTTCTACTTTGAAGAGCCCAAAGAAAGGCCAGTAGAGAGTTCTCGGTTGTAGAACATCAATATGAAAGTTGTTCTCCCAATGTATTTTGCAGTCAAACTCTGAGGAATAGTACTTATGAAAATAATCAGATGAGGTGCTTCCCGAACTGACAATCTTTGAATAGAATGTAATGCAGGATCTAGCAAGACACAACTGAAGGGAACTCTGTTACAATAAGGAGCTGTTTCCCACATCAATCTGTAGGCTGCTACAACTGGGAATGGAGGTAGGTCTAAACTGCTTTGATTTATCAGCCTGGAAGGAATCCGAAAAACTCAAAAATCCTTGAAACCACTATCCTGAAGACTGACTCTCCAGTTGCGCAGAGTACATTTTTATCTCTTTAGGTGAGATAATATCTCGATCAAAAATAATTCACAAAAGTTACATCAAACATCACATAAGACTGAACAGTGCATGGTTATAGAAAACAGGAGAGGGTAAGGAAGGCTGTGAGTGAGACAGTACAAGACGAGACAGAAATTACACAGCAGTCCGGTGCGTGGGCAATGATCACTGGTAGGGATAAGGAGCAAGAGCTTCTCAAATTCAAGGAGGTGCTCTGAGTGCCAACTAGTCTCAAGCTGAAGGAAAGCCTGTTTCACGTTTGAGAAGGAAAAATATCTTAACTACTTAGATCTGAACACTAGTGTCAGGGTTTAGTAGAAGTAAGTGCAAGCAGTTCAAGCATGAAAAGGTTTTGGGTCAGAAACAGAGAGGAATATAGATATATATCTATATAGATAAAGACATATAGAGAGAGTTGCCCCAATATGTTTTCTTCTTAATAACTGAGCCACCAGTGATACTCTTATAACTCTCACCAATAAATAGGTGGCTGTAGTTACTAGACTCTGAGAAAGAAAAGAAGACAGATGTGCGAATACCTTTGTTAATCTCGATGAGTGTTAAATGAAAACCTAGTAATGTTTGTTTGGAGAGGAATATAATTAATCATTAGAAGAAACAATCATCTGAAGACGACTTCATACAAAACCTCACAGGTTTGCATATTAGTAAGAAGACAGGTGGAAGAGCACCAAGGCTGTGCAAGGTGAGGCGCAATGGCTAACAAGTAAGGCTGTGCATGTTTGAGCCTGGCACCACACCATCTTTCTAATCTTTTCTCAGGCTTGTCAAAGCACAACTAGTTGAGAATGTGAAGGAGGTGGAATACGAGTACCAGGCTAAGAAACGTATATATTAATATTTTACGTGGCCATCATTATCAGAATAGGGACCAGTGAAGCACAGCTTTGCCTTCTGCAGTGATAGTCTGTCAACAAATGTTTTACCACTATAAAATTACACTGGTCAATGTAAATTATGAAAAAATTATAAGTTTATTGTGTAACTTGTTTACCTTGATTCAGTTTTACAAAGACAGACCATGGAGGAAAACAAGTAGTATCACATTTGACTGAATCAGGTATACAAGTCGCTAACCAGTGTAAAATGTTGGTAGATCACGATTAAAGGTTTGACTTTTGATGAACATATCAGTGTCCAGTCTTCACTAATTGTATGTGCCTGGACTTGTACAAAACATGGACTGCTTGAGGGAAAGTATGCTACAAACTAACAATACCTGTATGTGCGATTCCTCTGGTTCACAGAGGCTGTTCTAACAGGACTCTGTTGCTGTGCAGGAGCCATGTTACGTGTGGGGCTGGGTACATAGTCATTTGGTACCACTGGAGGTCGGACAGGCTCAAGTGTGCGATAAGGAGAGTGGCGCCTATGAAAAAAAGAAATACAACCCAATTATCAATTTGTTTTTTGATTTTCAACAAAGATTAAAATCGGATAAAAAAAATACCTGTGTATGTGTTCGAACCAATTACCTGTTGGTGACAGTTTCTTAAACGGACAGCCTCCTTCAAATTCCCAACCTGACTGTAAAAACCACCATAATGTGGCTAACCCTTAAACTGATTTTTCAGTTCTAACGTTTGCAAGAATGGCTAGAACAGAACAGCAGACATATTTTATATACAACACATACACAAATTGCCATACATATATACATACACAAACATGTACACAACTGTAAACACATACACGTTTTACACAACGCATGTACACAATATACATGATAAGGAGGGGTGAGATGAAAATGTTGTACTTGTCTACTAACCTTTAACTAGGAATCTCCGAAGAATCATTCAGTCTCACCTGTCGAAATATTCCATGACAAGGTAAAAATCTATAGATAAAAAATGATGCAGATAACCTCATTTGTCGTTCCACAGACCAGGGGCTAAAGGAGGTCACAACTGGAACACTGAATGATGCTTCTTTGCACAGTTCTAGAACCAGCAAACATGTCCCGTTCTACTTTATTTATCCCCGCATGGAAAGATCACAGACGATATCTAGTTGCAAGGAATGAGAGCTAAGGAGTCAATGAGTGCATCCTTTGAAATCACTAGTACATGATGCAGATAAAGAAAATGTCGTAAAGAAAACCTGCACAAAGTAATGCATGAAAACAAAGCAGTTTAGTCATTTACAATACAATGTGGAACTGTGGTCGCTACTAACTTTAAGGGATTTTCTCCAACCTTTGCCTTGAGCAAATCTCGGACATTCTCCATTGATTCGCAGAAGATGTGAATGGCCAAAAATATGATGCGCATGTGAATGTTCACAAGCTGTCAAGGCTGAACATGCCATGAACGGCTTTCCACTTCTTGTTTGGGATTTACTCTCCACGTAACATTGCATCAGAGTAAATGGATTTATCTTTGCCAAGTCATCTTTTTCCTAACACCCATTAGAAATATATGCAGCCATTGGAATTTGTAAATTTACAAGCGCCACCGGCTTTGTAAATCGGGACTTTTTTCTTTTTTTTAAGGTCCAAAGCTATATTTACTCCAATGTGATGAGTTTTAAGATAGATAAGAGCCACAGACTGTCTATTGCGCCAATGTTGCTTAGCATTAGAAACGGACCACAGATTCTTTAGTTTTCAGCTGTCTTTGCTCTCCCAGTAGGATTGCCTTCTTGGATTCTATGCTCTCTGCCATTCCTTTATTTCTTAGCCTGCACTGCAAATGCTGCTGGGTAATTATGCCGGACCATAGGCAATTTTTTTTTTTTCCAGCTTGGTCTTGAGTCTCACAGTATAATTACCTTTATTCAATTAATATACATGTCGCTGGATCCTTGACTTTCCATGACTGCACTTTGCGCATAAGTCGCTGATTTATCATGACTGCCATATACTTTTTTTTGTTCTCCACCTCCATCTTTGCTCCCAAGCTAGGACCGCTAGGAAAGCTCTATTGTATGAATGATGCTGGGCTCTGACAAAACAACTTTACGAGTTCTGTTGTTCTGACAGCAGGATAACTTCTCGGTCACAAGTTTGTAAGTTGTGGGCTCCACAAGCTTCACAGAGTGCAATTTGTATGGTGCAGTGATCCATGTCAGTTGAGCCATAGCACCTTAATCTCCAGCTCCTTCTCTGCTCCTCTTGTGATAGTGTGCATTTCTTAGATGATCAGGCTGGACACATCATATTAATGAGCTCAAACAGACTATTAAAACACATCTCTGTGATTTTGCCTGCTGTTTGAGATCCTTGGGAGCAATTTATATAGATGTTGATGCATATTGTGGCAGCTGATGACCTCCAGCCGTAACTTTGTTCACTAAGTATAACTTCCACAAAATGAGTTTCATATTGTATGCTCTCCAAGATTCCCCAGACATCCTGCCTCATGGCTGTTGCTTGGTGCCAACAAAAGAGAGAACACTCTATGTATCCTTCAGCTCCGTCTTGATCTACTCCTACAATTACTCCCAGTGAGGAGTTTCTTGCACTTTGTCTCATCCCAGGTCTCCCTTTGGGTGGGTCATGCAGGGCTCCGACAGTTAAACTGAGCCCTTGTTTAATCTCCAGCTCTGTCTTTTCTCTCATGCTTTCATTACTCACTTGTAAGAAGCAGTTTTATGTGCTCTTGGAGAACCCCAGGCCACAACATTTGTGAATGTAGTTGGGCTTTGGCAGCTGACACTTTACTCTGTTTATTCTCCAGCTCTGTCTCTTCTATCATGATTTAACTACTCCAAGGTGACAAAGTTTATGTTGTATTCTTGGTGACATCTCCAGGCCTTATTCTATGTGGGTGTTGCTGGGCTATGGAAGCTGTTGCTCCTGTGTGGTCGCTCCAGTGTGAAATGTCTGCTTCTAGAGAACTCAGGGCTCACCTAGCTGGATTTCTACTTCAGTCCTACCCTGGAGGTGGGTACCATGAAGACAAAATTCCTGTCTATTGCCAGCAAATAATAAACTTCACACTAAATTCAGACAGACTCAAGCACTAAGTTGACAACTGTGAGAATAAATTCTAAATAGCACGCACATGGTTCTTCAAGTGTTTCTCTCTCCTACTTTGGGATGATGCACACTCCACGCAGGACACGGGGAAGTGTTTCGACGGAAGAGGAGAGACAGAGGCAAGCATGGTACAGTAGGCAGTAGTAAACAATTACTTCAAAGGATGGGAAAGACACCATCAAATGTATTCATTTATTAATTTTATAGAGCGCGCAATTAACCAAGGGTGTTCTGGCGCTAGCAAACTAATCTATACAGCAACTCGTATACTTAATGGCTCCAGGCAAAACCTATGTAAACAAATGAGTTTTTAGAGCCCTACAAAACTTTAAGATATTTAGCTCTAGACGCAACTCAGGTGGCAGTTTGTTCCATGCCTAAGCTGTAACCACAGAAATAGCCTGTTCTCCGGTATTTAGGTACCTTGATCAGACAGGCGGCGGTCGAGTGAAGCAGTATGGGAGGAAAGTATTTTTTAAACTTATCAGATATATACAAAAACTGTGCTACTGGGTAAAGGGCCTTATGAACCATACAAAGGGCCTTGAACCGACATCTCATATGAACAGGGAGCCAGTGTAACTGGCCAAGTAAAGACGAGATGCTATCAAAATTACTCCCCCCCCCCCAAAAAAAAAATCAGCCTAGCTACAGTATTCTGTAATAGGCAGAACCTTTTCATAAGGTAATTTGGAAGGCCAATATAGAGAGCATTACAATAGTCCTGTCTGCTTAAAGTCAGGGCTTGCACCAACAACTGTCGAGAATGTTGAGGAATAAAAAGGAGGATCTTTAGTTGTTTTATTAGCAGGAAGCACACAGACATTAACTTATTAATCTGATAATCAAATGAGAGTTTGCTATCAAATAGCACGTCCAGATTACAGACATTGGATGCTGGTTCCGGACATTCTCCTAGCAACTGGGGCCAGCACATAGAGGACCAGAACAAGGGATTACCAAATATCAAAATCTCTGTTTTATCTGAAATTAGCCGGAGAGAACTGGCATTCATCCAGCTAGCTAACTTGATTAAACAGCCTTTGAACTTGTCCTGGAGTTGGGAAATGTTGCCCTCAATGTGGATGATTATTTGAGTATCATCCGCACAGCCATGAAATTGAAAGTCAAAAGAGGCAATCAAATCTGCCAGGGGAGCAAAACATATATTAAAAATACAGTAGGACTGAGAGCAGACCCCTAAGGAACTCCACAAGCAATATCTTTAAAATGTGAGTGAAATTAGGTGCTTAATTTGAGCCAGTCGTTTCCAGTGTTTGGCACCGGCACTTAATTGTTAGCACCGGCTCTAGTGGCAGTCCACCACATGGTGGTGCTGTCTGTCTAATTTTTCATATTAGCACAACAACAATATATATTAAAAAAGAACAATGCTTGTCGCTCACACCATTACTACAGCTTTGAGGACCTGGAATAGTCTCAATTGTCACACTTGTAGGAGTGCGATGGCTAGTAGTTGTGTTGGTAGTGTCATTGGCAGAGTTGGTGGGGGCAATGGGTAGTGCAGGCTACAGTGGCCTCCCGAGAAGGACCCTGGCGCCTACTTTTTTTTTTTTTTTATTAAACAAATTAGGCACTGGAAAAGTTGCGATCTGGACTGCGTGGGTTCTATTTTCCAGAAAGGATTCAAACCATCTCAGTAGCTTGCCTCTCAGGCCAATAGCAAATAACCTTTCCAGTAAAATAGCATAAGAAATCATATCAAGGCAGCTGACAAATCAAGGAGGAGGAGTGCCGCTGAACTTTCTCCAGCCAAGATCATGCAGATGTCATTGGTAGCCACCATAAATACAGTTTCAGTGCTAAGGAAGAATCTGAATCCAGATCGGTGCTTATTAAATACACCATTTTCCTCACTGTAAGAAGCTAGGTGTGTATTTATCCAGCTCTCCAGGATTTTTGCAAAAAACGGAAGAGGAGAACTAGGTAAATATTTAGAGGAAATGCTAGAGTCTCTTTTTCAAGAGCCGATTAACTGAAGCTAACTTACAAAAACAGGTACCATAAGTACCACAGCCCTCTCGAAGGAGTTATTACATATAATAGTCATCAAAGGATAGCAAAAATGGGCTAGTTGTTTAAAAATCCTAATAGGACAAGGGTTGAGAGGAGAGCCCGACTTGATTATACAAATTTTAGATATCACCACCTCCTCCTCTGTGAGAAGTCTAAAATCTGACCAACAAATAAAATGGTGAGCACTTTGATCCAGTCTATCTTCAGATTCCAATGTTTGGGTGAATGATGATAAAGTTAAATCACCCCAACAGAGGAGCCATTGAATTTAATCAAATTAACTAAAATGTCAAAAAACTACTTGAAGCGTTGTAAAAAGATATCACTCATGTACAAGAACATAAAACGATCACCTGAAAACAGCACTGGAAAACACCATGTTGACCAAGTAAAGACCAACAAAGCATCCTAAGCCTGGGATATCTGAATATGAAAATTTCAGAGAGTGGCCATCAGGTGAAAAGAAGAATCATGTTTTCATACCAAGGTACCCTAGTGTAGGAAGGTGGAATCTGACTATATGGTTACCCCCACTTTTTCCCTGGTGTTTTGCTGGTTTATGACTTAGTTGGACTGGGATCCTGCTATTCAGGGCCCCAGTCTATCTGCTTCCTCTATAAAATAGTTTCCATGTGCCTTAGGCACATCTCTGATTGGAATCTGGGGTGCCCTTATAAGTCCCTAGTATATGGTATACTATGTACCCAGGGCATAGGTACCTCAGAGGCCTACCAGGGGCTGCAGCATGTATTGTGCCACCCCTGGAAGGCCATCCAAAATGACACCACAGGTCTGCTACTTCAGCCTGGGTAAGGTGGTGCATACACCCCTTACAGTGGTATGGGCTACCTATATCACTACCATTGCACACACATATAAACCTATAAGTCACTCCTATGGCAGGCCTTACCAATCCTGAAGGCAGAGTGCTTGGTTTTTATGTGAGAGGGTGCCCCTGCATGAGCAGAGCCCCTCTGTGATGCTGTTTGTGGTACAGCCTGACCATATACTCTTAAGTGCATTATATCCTCGCGGTACAATGCCAACTTTGGACTGGCTGCACCAAAACATGTCGTGTTTGGCGTCAAACATCTTGGAATACTACCCCCCCCCCGCCAATCCTGGCGGAGGGGGTAGCATTCCACCCTTCTTGAGGGAGAGACATGTACACACCGGGCTACCCGGTAACTTCTTTCCAGAGCCCTGGCATCACAAAATGGATGCCGCTGCCACAGACACGGGTCTGGCCTCCTGCTGCTGACTGAAACTCCGGCAGGGGAGGCCTGGACAATAGGTTTCCTGTCGAAGGGAGGTGTAACCACCTCCCCAGACAGGATAGTGTGTATTGGGGCTGGGCGGGAGCACCCTCTCGTGCTTTGAAGTCCTGCACTGGGGGCACATTTGGTGTCCCTGTGCATATGCCAGTTCAAACCGGCTGCAGGGGCTACCTGCCCCTGCTCTGGCGCGAAACTGGACAAAGGGAAATGGGTGTAACCACCCCTCTTCCCTGACCCTCCCATAGGTGGGTCCCCAGAGTATGTCCAACCCCCTAACTTGGTATAAGTATGGGACCCCATATCCCTGTACGAAACTCTAACTGAATCCTGGAACTTCGACGCTCTACTCAAGACTAGAGGACTGAAGAATCTCCCTTGGGGTCAAGGAGTGACTCCCCTGCTTGGCAGGCACCAAAGAAGCAATTGTCCGGTCTACATCGCCGAAGCTCCCGCCGGACGCCGAAGTCTTTGCATCACCAGAGGTGGATTTCCAGACTTCCCCGAGGCTGCCCTGAGTCCCCAGCAAAGCTGAGGCCCGTAGCTGTCGTGGGTAACGTGGAACCGTGACCCCTGGACACCGAGCACATTTGCAAGTGCATCCTCTTCCTGGTCTCCCACGAAGTTGTGCTTTGGGCTCCAAGTAGCCCCCGCCTCCAGCACCGACTGCACCGAAGATCACTGGCCTCCACTCCACGAGTGTCCTGCAAGCCAGCTCCAAGTGCGTCCACTCGAGGCTCCTTCGCGGTCGCTAGTCCGTTGGCTAGTGGGCCCTCCCGAAGGCAACTCTTCTTCTGCTTGGGCTTCCCTGGTTGCTCCAGACGTGCCCTGACTTACCCTCGCTGGGTGAGCCCCTCAGACCTTGCTGGTCTGTACCACTGTCCTTCTATTTCCACGAGACTTGCCGTTGCCAACGTTTGTTGGGTCCAATCCGGTCGCCGACACCGCAGCACTCGACAGACGTCGTGGGACAGCTCGAATCCAGCTCCTGGTTGTCGTCGACGCCTCCTGGACCTCGTGGCTGAAGAGTCAAGACGACCGTCAACCTACCTGAAGCACCCGACATCGGTGGGCATCTGATCATCGCCTTCCTGGTCACTGGCTAGTGACCCAGACTCTGTCCCCTCTGCTTTCAGGTTCTTCAGATCTTCGATCCACCCTTGGATCCACCCGAACACTTTCGACTTGGTCGCCAGCAGCACTTTGCAGCAGATCGCCATTGAAAACGACGACGAAACCCGACCCCGAAAGGCACCTATGCACCCGGCTTCCCTGGGTGAGGTAACACGAGTACTCCGGTGCTCCCGTGGGTATTGACTCTAGAACAGCCTAGTTCTAAAGGGGTTTGCTCCAAGTCCTCCTCTAAGTGTCCTTTTTCTTTAAAACTCCAACCGCGACATTCCCCATAGAAGTCAACGGCGGCTCGCGGCTGTGTTCTCACACTGCACGCGTCCCCCATGGGTCCCCTGTGTCACTACCTTCGGTGGTTCCTTGAGGGCCAAGCACTTCTACAGGCTCTAGGCCTTGTGTCTAGCTCAGTCGTGGTTCTTATACCACTTTATTGGTATATGGTTTGGTACGCCCCTAGGGCTCAAACGTGTATTTGTGCTATTACTGTTGATATTCGACTTGTAACTTATGTACTTCGAACTCTAGCCTCATAGAGAGACTAGAGGGGTGTGTTTAAGACTAAATACATATATTTTAAATATATACCTGGTGTGGTCCTCTTTCATTTGGTCACTCAAGAGATTATAGACTGGTAAAACAAGCTGCTTTACATTCCTTCAAGACTTAGCCTGAAGGCTGCTCTCCATAGCTACCATCAGGATAGCTTTCAATAAAGGTTGTCTTTAACCTATCTCCAATAAGGGGTTGTTTGGACTGGTGCAAGGTGCCCACTATAATTAGTGGACAGCATATACCAGGCCAACTTCTCACACCTACCACATTGTGTACACATATCCTGTGGACATACTATGCTCGTTATAGATGACTTTTGGTAGCTCAGTTAGTGGAAACCTCAAAATACAAAAGTGCAGGTGACGATATTAAACAGAAAAATACAAGGTACATTTGGGATACTTCAATATCAAGGGGTGTGGCTCCAAGATTCCCCATCTACAAGGAATAATATCTACAAAGTTGAGGATGTCATATCGGCTCCAAAAAAAAAAAGAAGTTAGCCTTATAAAAGACAACCTTTTTTATGGTTTTCACCATGTTGAATCTTTTTTAACACTGTATATAGTCAAAACAGTTGATAGAAGCATGGGGTATCGAGAGAAACCCTTGCCTGATAAACGGTGCAACTTGCAACTTTAGCTTTACAGTCCTTGTTGTCGGGAGATACAGGAGAATACTAGTAAATGGATCATCTAGCATCAGACAAATTACGATCTACCATAATTACTTTGAGAGCCTATACCTTGCAACAAGGAAATATAGCCCCAAAGACATTAAGCAGGTTCTACATGATGAACTTGCAGAGAGGAAGAATGTAGGATTTAACAAAAAAAGCTCACTAGGATACGAGCCAAATCAAATACATAGGGCTTGATGACTGGTGACTAAATGCTAGGACACCCAAGGCTTTAAGGAGAATCATAATTAGTCATGAGGAATGAGAAATTCCCCACTTTATGGTAATGAGGAGATGTGCATGTTATAGGCATCATTTGTGTACGCTGTTTTGAAAGCAGACTAACACCAGAAACCCCAAATCCCCATAAAGCTTAAATGATTCAGGGTAAAGTGACTCAATAATGTTCCATTAACAAAATAGAGGCAGGCGATGGAGGCCAGGTGGGTCACTCCCCCGCCTTCGGAGACAATCTAATGTCAGGATATGTAATAGAGGGGATGTACTGCGAGGTCATCTTGTAGCAGCAGATGTAAAATAAAACCATAAAAATGTTACTTTAAAATACAGATCTATTCAACATCAAAACATTTCAAACCCGCCACAGATATGGAAAAATGAGCAACTTAGTCCTGAAGACAGCAAAGGAATCATTGAGGGACATGTAAATTAAAATAAACCAAAGAAACAAATGAAATTGATACTATGTTTAAGAACCAGAAGCCAAACCTGAAACCAAAGCAGGCATGAGATGGCCGATACATCAGATGCTTTAGATACGAGGCACCTATGAAAGTAAAGCCAAGAAACTGTAAACCGCTCCCACTTAAAAATGATGAGTCAGAGTGCGGCCCCTGTAACAGCAGAAAACCCACAGATGTAGGGCTCTATCCTAAACGTTAAGTAAGGTAGGTGAGCAACAAAGCTAAGAAAGCCAACACCCACAACTACTTCTAGAGGGAATCACACAACCTTCCAAATCATACAGCGATCATTGAGAAAACAAGAGCAACAATCCAGTACATGATAACTATGGACAACAAAACATTGCAGAGTAAGGAATTTGTCAAAAACCTTGAGTGTATTTCCTAGGTCTAAGAACAGAGGACTGACCATCTTCCAGCCGGGACAGGGAGAAATGGAAAATCATGAGTCTAATATACCTTAAAAGTTATCTTATCCTCTCACGCTGAGGTCTATTCAAAGGAAGAAAACATACTACAAATTGGTATTGCGGCATCCTAAGGAAAAATTGGTTTTTTCTATTACAGCCCTCTTTAGGATGAGAGTAAAATGATAGACGCCATCAGGATTCTGATTATGAGATTAGGACACAAAAAGCTAACAAAATAGCAGCTCAGCTGCAAGAGAAAGTAGGTTTTGAACATTTAAGACTCAGAAGCTCTTTCCTTTACAGAAGTAGCAGAGGCCTCGACAGTCCAGGTAAACAAACAGTAGGTCTATACTTTTGCATGCCTATACTTGGTACAGCACTCAAAGAGCAAGTTTTGTCAGATAGATTAAGATATCCATGCAAGGAGGAGTAGCAACATAGACAGGGCTTCATCCGTTGAAGGGATATGCAACATTTCCACATCAGCTACCCATCTGCATAGTGTTCATGTTTGGCCACAAAGGCTTGACTTCGTTAGCCTCACAATCAAGTGACAGCACACAATTATTGCAACATCAGACAAAATGCAAGGCATAATCTTATTGTATACAGTTCTTATAGTAAATTCAACAAAGTATGGCCAAGAGCTGTTCTACAGAAATAAAAAACAAGTTGAAAAGTAAAAGCACACTACAGCTCCCAAACAAGTAAAATGTTGCTGGGAAGAGAGAAATGATCACTCTACTGCTTCAAGTCTTAATCCAGTGATCGCTGTATATTGATGTGGCAGAAGTACACATCCTAGTCTGAAACCTGAATTTATAGCCTAATGTTATTTTGTTCAATTTACATTCTTTTTGTGTAATTGCTTTCGACATAAGACTTTCATCTAAAAACAAGTAACATTATAAAAGACATAGCAATAGAAAGCTCACTAAACACAATATAAAATGCAGAATTTTCTCGTATTGAGCTTAGTTCAATTAGGTGTTATGATCACATATTCAGGTCCAGTGTTTTAGACATAAAATAGATATGTCAATGATAAGGTACTGCATGCCCGAACTCCTAATGCGCTTCACGCTCAACTAAAGGTAGTAGAGTTTTATTATATAACTAACAATTAAATATCAACATCTCTAAATCTAAAATTATGGTCTTTGACCAACTTCAGCTTCAAATCATGTTTACCCTGGGCAGTAACTTCCTGTAAGAGGTGAAGGCCTATCCTAAATTCGGGGTTCAAGTTGCCATCACTCTAAGCTGGAAAAAACACATACTTGAAACTCTGGCAAAATTTGAAGCAGCAGGAAACACAGTTATCAGGCATGTCAGAAATCACTGCAACATCCTTTCTCCATATGCGAAAAAAGTCCTGACCATTAAGTATGGCAGCATTCTGGCTTATGGTGCTAAAATGTTGGGTCTGGACCTATAGTCCCCAACATTGCTTTCCATTGATTGCACTGGAATTCAATCTTGCCTTCAATTCAACTTTAAAGAGTATACGAAATAGTCCAGCATGATAAGCTGTAAAACGGTCGACAATAGCCACCGACCACCTGGTCAGCCTGGACTGAACATTTAAATCTTGAAACACTCCGAATTTTATCTCACTCTGAAAAGGGATCTTATAGCACTGAGCATGAAATTCCTAATGAATCAGTGGTTACATGTAAAGAAGAGTAAAATGCTATCCTCAAGATCTTAAACTGATATCGGGGCAGCAGCAAAAGAGAGTGCGAGGACAACCTCGAAAAGCTATGGCCTCTTCCAGGACAGTTTCTCACTAGAGAGTTACAGAAAACCTTGTATCCAGACGTAGACAAATCCTCAAGAAAGACATTTTTGCAATGGCAAGGTGCATTGTGCTGCCGGTGGCTAAAAACCAGGTAAGAAGGTACTCATCAGAAACATGCACATGCCACCCAAATCATCCAGAAGGTATGCAACATTTGATTCTACATTATCTATTATGTAAAGTTATCCCACAAAATGGACTCACCCCCTGGTTGAGAAGAATGGGTTTAAAGAAACAACGACCCTATGTTACACAACATATTTGTTGGATCCTGCCACCGTTTTGCATAACAATAAAGTCATGGGGGAAGATTTGGGGGTGAGGGAGGGTTAAGTTTTACAGTGTAAATTTGTGCTTGTTTCTCTTCATAGTACGATAAAAGCAGCTGGCTTGGCTCTGCGCTGGCCAGAGGGTTGTATGCGGTGGTTTGTGTATGCAAGAAAATCAATAAAACCAGTTCAACTAAACGATACGACTGCAAACTCCGTACTGACCCGCATGGTGGGCGACTTCCTGGCAGTAGTCTGCAAACTATGTTTAAGATCCCACAATGTCAACTGAAGTAGCTTCAGAATAGGAAACTAATCCTAACAGGAGGGACTCAAAACTACAAGCTGTGGACAGCAAGAACTATATGAGATCTCCACTTAGACCACTTATCACCTAGGTACAGGCAACAATCCTATATGGGTCAAAACAACTCTGCCCTTGAAATACTTATCAGACTAGAGTTTTACAGCTGAAATGAATGTCCATAATCGAGTGCTAATGTTAATCAGTGAAACCCCACGAATGGACCAGGTTTTTGGAATTGCTTTTTACTATTCATTTATTGCAAATCTCTATCAACAGTTTAATTCTGTCATCAAGTCAGAGTCTGTCGATAAACACCCTGACAGCTGCATTCTTTTCATAGTCACTGGACATGTGCTGACAAAAAAGAGTTCCAGGGGCACAGGGCATAAAAGAAGTTTTTAATTCTTCCGAGCAGCATATTTCTAGATGACATTCTATGTTTGAATTTTCCACATGTGCCGAAAACTGGCAGTTCAAGAACTAATTCAAAAGCCAGATTTCATAAGTGCTTGGAAGGGAGAGCATTTAATTTAAAATCACAGATCAAAAGATGCATCGCTTTACTAAAATGATCTATTAGCTAAGGTTGATATAGTACCTGTTTTCTGGAAAAGGCCTCAAGTAATTGTCTGGCTAAACACTTCATTATGCTTTGAGCTCGATCTAATGCATGCAGTCTTTAGGCACCATCACCTGGAGTGGCGAGTGAAACAACTGCGTGTTGCCAGTCACTCACACCTAAAGGCACTCACCCAATGGTTCCTTTGCCTGACATGGGCGGGCTGGGCGGCTTCTGGGTAGGAGGCGTAGTACGGGGCAGGCCTCCCATCTTCATGTTCTGCGCGCTCACCTGTAAAAAACAGAAACGAGGGAGGAGGAGAAGGCAAAACATCAGTGATTAGATGAAGCTTCTGCGAAAACGAACCATAAAGAAAAACAGCAGGTTACGTCGGAAATCAGTTCTACTGTGTTTTTTGAAGTGTCAGGGTGGGTATATGCAAGGAAAGCCATGCACGTCGTATGCTTCAACGCACTGAGTTATACATTGTAGGGCAGGCTATATATATATATATATATATATATATATATTTTTTTTTTTTTTTTTTTTTAATGTAAAAGGTATTCAAGTAGTTACCACTAAAAGGCACTATTTAATACTTAAGAATAGGGGAACTCGAAGAGTGATGTTCAAAATTTGACAGGATCATACCCACGGAAACGATGCATTTAATTAAATAGGTCTACTATTCTTGCTTAGTGTTACATATTCTTTCCATGACGTGAAACAACTTTATAACTATTATCTGTATTTCGTTTACGGCAAATTTTCACAGGTGGTCAGTACTTATGAGTACTATTAGAATAGCAAGAATTATCATGGGCAAAAAACTAACTTCTATAACTACGCACCAATGTGATCTATCAACTCTTGAGAAACTATAACCGATCAAACTTACATGAGAAAGCAGGAACTAAAGGCCCCTAAAAATGCATAGTATCAAAGAAAGCTGTAACCGCAGAAAAACCTGAACCGAACAAAAGAATCCGAACAAACGGATGCCTAGTAGCTGTGCGTGTAGTGTTCAGTTGCTGGCGAATTTGAGTGGTTTTCCGCTTTTGAGCCAGAAAAACTGTGCAGTCATGGTTCAGACGGTGTACCCATTGTAAAGGCATTTTTTGATTTGCCTATAACCTTTGAGGACAAAGACAGATTTGCAAGAAATTTGGCAAGCTACTTAGTCTGCTAAGTTTCAGCATGCCAAGTTTCCTGAGCATCCGTCGACTGACAAAAAGTTAAAAGGGGAGGACGAGGGGAGAAAAACAAGCAAGTTCTCATTTTAGCTCTGATAAGAAATTTCTATAAACCGAATGGCTGCGCGGATATACATCAAACTTGGCATGAAAGTGAACCTTTAGTCAGATCGCAAAACAATAAAAAACATGTAAATATATACACATGTAAATGTACACAAATGTACACATATACATATATATATATTATCTACTGGCGGTCGCCAGTAGATAGTTATAGTTACAACCTATTATCCATAGGAAATCCGCGACATTCTATTTGAAATAACTCTCTTGCCGGTTGACGTATCTTCGCGAAATTTTCAAACTTTGTGGCCCGCTCCGGTCCGCTCCTACCCTGAAAGTCTCGGGGGGATTAGTCAAGCGGGGGCCGAGAAAAAAGGGGGGTCCCAAAACGTGTTTTCCCCATGCACTTTTCCATAGGAAACTTTAGACACGGCTACAGCCCGAACTGCTGAACGGAATTACACCAAATTTGGCAAAGAGGTAGTTCTTGGTTCAGAAAGAACCCTTTTGTTAAATGGTGTAAATCCGTTCAGTAGTTGCTGAGAAAACGAAAAGTAAAAAGTTAGTGATATCTATGGCCGAGTAGGGTCCGCGTACCCTCAGCGCACCCTGCGCGCACCGTCCCGATCACGAGCTGCATGTTAATTGGCTGTCAGCTGGCTGTCAACATTCCGATTCAGGAAATGTTGGCAGCCATTTTGTCCCTCGGTAGAACCGAGGGACAGAAACAAGTGCGCAAAGCGCACAAAGGGGGCAGGGTAGAAACACCCTGACCCCCTAGGTTTGCTCAGGGGGTCCCACAAGGACCCCCTGGGCAAAAAAAAAAAATTTTTTTTTTTTTTTTTTTTTTTAAATCGGCAGGATGCGCTCAGGGTGCGCGAATCCTGCCGAAAAAAATCGAAGCGCGGTCTCCCGCGCTCGATGTTAATTGGCCCCGGGTGGCCCAAGTCCCGGGGGCATGGTGGGGGGATAATTTAATGTGTGGGGGGCCTCAAAGGGCCCCCAAGCCCGGGGACCGCCACCCCCGGGGCTTTTTTGAAAAATGGTGCGGGAGGGCTCTGAGCCCTCCCGCAGCCCCGAGGACCACCACCTCCCGGGGCTTTTATTATTAAATTGTAAAACCTGTGTGGGGGGCTCCAGCCCCCACACGCCCCGGGACCGCCACCTCCCCGGGGCACTAAACAAATTAATATGGGGGTCCGTTACGGACCCCCAGAGCCCCGGGGACCACCACCTCCCCGGGGATGTGTACTGAATGGGAGGGGGGCCGCGCGGCCCCCTCCTGGAGCCCTTGATGGCCCTGGGGACCACCACCCCCAGGGCCGGCTCCTGCAGTGTCCCGGGGTGCCTACCCCCGGGACACTGCTGTTTGCAATGACAGGACGGGAGCCTCGCGGCTCCCGTCCTGTCATTGCAAACTGCTTTGGATATTGGAAGAGAGAGCAGGAAACCTGCCTCTCTTCCAATATCCAAAGCAGATTGCTTTCCACATGGGGAGCAGCATGTTAGCTGCTCCCCATGTGTAAAGCAATGCCGGCTCCCGTAGGACACGGGGAGCCGGCGGGACTGTGGGGGATTGGGGACCCCCCACAGTCCCCAACGGAGAGGGCCAGCCCCGGGGGATGGGGTCCCCGGGGCAAGTAGTGGCCCGGGAGGGGGGCCACGCGGCCCCCCTCCCAAAAATGAAAAAAAAATTTTTTTTTAAAAATGGAAAGGCCGGCCCCGGGGGATGGGGTCCCCGGGGCCTTAAAATGGCCAGAGGAGGGGGCCACGCTGCCCCCTCAAAATAATAAATATAGAGGCCATGCCCCGGGGGATGGGGTCCCCGGGGCCAATACAGGCCCAGGGAAGGGGGCCACGCGGCCCCCTTCCCGTTTTTTTTTTTTCTGTAATTTAAAAAAGGGGTAAGGCCCTGGGGGATGGGGTCCCCAGGGCCCAAAAACAGAAAAAAGGAAGGGGGCCACACAGCCCCCTTCAGGGGACACAAAATTGTTTTTTGTTTTTTTTAACGATCGGGCCCGCAGGCCCCGCCCCTTCCTTCACAACTCTGCAAACGCGCCCCTGGCGCGTTTGCAGAGGGGAACGAATTCCCCTTGAATACTGGGGGTCCCCGGGGGCCAACTAGCCCACCAGGAACCTCCAGTATGCGCCAGGGGCTGCCTTGCAGAGAGGTGTACAGAGGCCACGCCCCTTTTACACCTCTCTGCAACGCAGCTCTGTGGCGCTTTTGGAGGTATATGGTGGGCTAGTTGGACTCCGGGGACCCTCAGGATTCAAGGGGACTTAATCCCCCAACTTAAAACGCGCCACGGGGCGCGTTTGCACAGTGGTGAAGGGAGGGCGGGGCTTCAGGTGACATGTGTGCAAACAGGCCCCGTGGCGCGTTTTAAGATGGGGAATTACATCCCCTTGAATCCTGAGGGTCCCTGGGGCCAACTAGCCCAACAGGTACATCCAGAAAGCGCCACAGAGCTGCGTTGCAGAGAGGTGTAAAAGGGTGTGGCCTCTCTACACGTCTCTGCAACGCAGCGCCCTGGCGCATATTGGAGGTTCCTGGTGGGCTAGTTGGCCCCTAGGGGCCCTCAGGATTCAAGGGGACTTAATCCCCCAACTTAAAACGCGCCACGGGCGCGTTTGCACAGATGTCACCACAGGCCCCGCCCCCTCCCTTCACCATTGTGCAAATATTCTTCTAAAATCATCCGAAATACGAATTCCGATTTACTCACCTGTTATAAGGAGAGACCTCAGTGCTGCATCTTTCAGCCCAGTACTGGTCCTGAAAAGTAATTTTAACCGTACTTACCAGTAACTTGAATTTCCTTCCATAGGATATCATTGCCTGCTTTTTGCTGAAAAAGTTTCTAAGTGTTGATTTTTGAAACATACAAATATTCCTCTAAAATCAGCCGAAATACGAATTCCGATTTACTCACCTGTTATAAGGAGAGACCTCAGTGCTGTATCTTTTAGCCCAGTACTGGTCCTGAAAAGTAATTTTAACCGTACTTACCAGTAACTTGAATTTCCTTCCATAGGCTAACATTGACTGGTTTCACTTGGAAATTCTTCTAAGTGTGGAGTTTTGGAACTTTAAAATATTCCTCTAAAATCATCCGAAATACGAATTCCGATTTACTCACCTGTTATCAGGAGAGACCTCAGTGCTGCATCTTTCAGCCCAGTACTGGTCCTGAAAAGTAATTTTAACCGTACTTACCGGTAACTTGAATTTCCTTCATAGGCTAACATTGACTGGTTTCACTTGGAAATTCTTCTAAGTGTGGAGTTTTGGAACTTTATAATATTCCTCTAAAATCAACCAAATTACGAATTCAAATTTACTCACCTGTTATCAGGAGAGAACCCAGTGCTGCATCTTTTAGCCCAGCACTGACCCTGAAAAGTAATTTTAACCGTACTTACCAGTAACTTATATTTTCTTCCATAGGAATCCATTGTCTGGTTTTCAGCAGAAAAGTTTCAAAGTGTCGATTTTCACAAACTACAAATATTCCTTAAAAATCGCCTGTATGACTTAAACGCATTCTTTCAACTGTTTACAGGAGATGCACCAGTGCTGGATCCAGGATCCAACACTGAGTAAGAAAAAGTAACGATAACACTACTTACCTGCTAAGTGAATTTCCTTCCATAGGATAACATTGGTCATTCTATGAGAAAAAGTTTCTAAGTGTCAACTTTTAAAATACAATAATATTCCTTAAAAATCACGACTGTAACCAAAACGCTTTTACTCAACTGTTTACAGGAGATGTGCCAGGACTGAATCTAGGATCCAGTCCTGTGGTTAGAAAAGTAATCCATAAAGTAACTAATTGCATTTAACTAGAAATTCACATTGAGCTGAATGTTGCATTGTGTTTGAAAATGTGTTGCCCATTGCAACAACTGTAACTACTGTACTTAAAAGTCTATTGCCTATGTGCAAGGTATTTAAACAAAAGTAATTCATTCTGAGAAAGTATTTTTTGTAATGTAATGTATAATGTAATTACAATGTAATTTAAAAAATAAAATATGTTATAAAAAATTGTTTCTAAAAATGTAGTAAATCAGTATTAAAAAAATTTATATAACAATTAATACATTTAAAAATTGTCATTTACAAAACCTTTGAAATTCACTGAAAAAACCGTAGGTTTCAGACATGTTATAGTTACAAATTAGCATTTAAAAAACCTTTGAAATTCACTGAAAAAACCATAGGTTTCAGGGACGTTATAGTTACAAATTAGCATTTAAAAAACCTTTGAAATTCACTGAAAAAACCATAGGTTTTAGGGACAGTTATAGTTAGTTGGACATTGCACTCAGTACAAAACCCGTGAAATTCCCCCGTTATAGTTAGTCCAGCTAACTATAACTCGGGCCCCCGCAATGCACTGCTGATGACGTCACATATTACATCACTCATGACATGGTCAGTGACATCACTGATGACATCACTGATGACATCATCCGTGTGATAATTTCATGCATCTTCTCACACCCTAATATAACCTTTGATACACCCACTCTAAATTACAGACTGCCATTCGCAAAACCATACACTCCAACACCAATAACTACATACCCACACACTGATTCTTAGGTCTACGCACACATCCACTCACTCACCCGTACAGTCACTCATACTTACGGTCACTCAGTACAGGACTATCATATGCACTCATACTCCTATATAGACACTCAAACACCGCCACTCATCCATAGAGGTACTCACACACCTAGTCAGTCATGCAAATAATTAAACACACTACCATTTACTCACCTACACAGTTATACACACACAAGCTCACTTACTCATACAAATACTAGCACATTCTTACGCTCTTATACAATCACTGATACAAGCACACACTCATCCATACAGCCACTATCACAATCAGTCACTCTCGCTTATAGCTATTTATATACTCCAACACACATATATACTGCCTTTCACATATGTAGTTACTCACACATGTACCACTGGGACATACATTCACTCACTAACACACTCTTACACACACTTACCCACCCATACAGTCTATCACAGATGCACTCTTGAAACCATCCACCCAGTGAATCACCCACTCACACATCTATGCACAGAGTCGCACACACCCCTCCCACACAAACACTCAGGCACCCATACAAATACTCACACAAGCATTCAATAACTCAAATAGACACTCATGTAGCTATTCACAAACACATGCAGCCACTTACACAGCAACAGACAGACGGATACAGACATTCACCCTGTTTAGTCACTAACCCATGCATTCAGTAAGATACGTTAAATCACTCACTTATACAGTCAGTCACGCACCTACTAAATCATCCATACAGACACTTACACACCCACTCATTCTTCAATACGTCTTTTCCTATATATATTAAAAATATTTAAACTTTACAGAAACACACAGTCACTGGATGATGTCATCAGTGATGTCATTTGAGATGTCATCAGTGATGTCATCAGTGATGTCACTGACCATGTCATGAGTGATGTAATATGTGACGTCATCAGCAGTGCATTGCGGGGCGCGAGTTATAGTTAGCTGGACTAACTATAACGGGGGAATTTCACGGGTTTTGTACGAGTGCAATGTCCAACTAACTATAACTGTCCCTAAAACCTATGGTTTTTTCAGTGAATTTCAAAGGTTTTTTAAATGCTAATTTGTAACTATAACGTCCCTGAAACCTATGGTTTTTTCAGTGAATATATATATATATATATATATATATATATATATATATATATATATATATATATATATATATATATATATGATCCATCAAGCGGGGACCAAGAAAAAAAGGGAGGTTTGGAAAGTGTTTTTCCATGCAATTTCCCATAGGAATTTGGGGAACAAATCAGGAAAAAAGTTAAAAGGATTACATCATATTTGACAGAAAGGTAGATCTTTTCTCACAAAGCAACTTTTTGTGATTTGGTGTAAATTGGTTCCGCGTTTTTTGAGAAATTAAGTTCACAATATAGTGATACTTGGACGGTTGGTACAGTAGTACTCCCCCGGTACAGCAAATTAAAAAAATAAAACACTGAGTAGTGACTTGTAGAATAGAGAGGAGTAAAGTGGCATGAGTTGGATAGAGCATCGTACAGTTGGAGTAGTGTTGTAGAGGGGCAATGAGTGGAGTAGAGTGCTGTAGATGGAGTAGAGAATCAGGGTGGAGTACAGTTTAATGGAGTAGAGCATCATAGAGTGGAGTATTGTAGAGTGTAATGTCGTAGAGTGGCCTAGAGTGAAGTGGCGTAAAGTACATTAGTGCAGTGTAGACTGGCGTAGAGTGCATTGGTTTTGAGTAAAGTGGTGTAGAGTGCAGTAGCATACAGCAGAGTGGCATAGAGTGTAGTGGCATAGAGCAGAGTGCAGTGGCGTAAAAGTAGATTGTTTCAAAGTAGAGTGGATTGATTCAGGGTAGAGTGGAGTGATTCAGGGTACAGTGGAGTGGTGCAGGGTAGAGTGGAGTGGTGCAGGGTAGAGTGGAGTGGTGCAGGGTAGAGTGCAGAGCTGTACAGCAGAGTGTCGTAGAGTGCTGTGGCATAGAGTGGTGTAGAGTGCAGTGGTGCAGAATAGATTAGAGTGGCATGAAGTGATGTGTCGTGGTGTAGGGTTGAGTTGTACAGAGTAGAGTGCAGTAGAGTAGATTGCAGTGACATACAGTAGATTGGTGCAGGGGCTTAGAATGCAGTGGTGTAGAGTAAAAAGAACAGATGGAGGGAATGCTCAACAATGCAAACATTCACCCCTAGTCCACAGATCTGGGTTTAATCCATTGTTTGTTTGCTCACCACGCCACCCCAGTTTGAACCCAGGCATATGCAAATCAGTCTTGACTCTGCTCCTCATGGGAACAGTCCAGCCCGAACAGCCAGGCCAAGTCCTCTCTGGACCAGAAACAAGCACACTGGGACAGGTTTCAGGGTATCACCCCTCATCACTTAGGTTAGCTTGAATCCAGTGGCACAGTGAGCCCGGTACCCACATCTGGGCATACCCTGTGCACTTAGGGCGAGAAAGCAAAAGACACAAATGATGGAAGGAATGCAGAACAAATCAAACATTCACCCCCAGTCAAGAGATCTGGGTTGACCGGGGGAAGCTTGCTCCTGTTATGCTAATACTCTCTATTCAGCTGGAACATATATTTATGTCCTCATAAGTCATAAGTCATATTCAAATATGTCTGCAAAAAAATCTTTTATGGGAGCCGATGCTTTCGTGGTCACTGAACCCAAATTTGAGCACTAGGAAAAAAAACTTGATTTATGTTGGACTTGCATTGTTGCAATGCTTTTGCCTTGACCAGCCCGTCAACATGCATATAAGTATGGGGGGACTGCAGCCTTATTTATGCATTCACCACAGCTAGAGATTATGTAAAACCTACTGGTGTGGTCTCTATTTTCCAATGGCAAAACATTGAATTGATCATGAAAACTCGTCACCACATACCTGATACTGTCAGTGTTTTCGATTCACTACAATTTAAACTAAGTCTATCTAAAGTCTGCTGTAGCTAAATAATCCCCTGCTTCCCACAGGGGTAGGACATGCCGAAGTGGCATCATTTGAAAACTGCCTTGTTTGAATGCTATGCTGCCACTGTGTTTTCTTTTGCTGTTCCCCAGTAAGTTGTGGTGACTGGTACTGCAGCTGAAAAACTGGGAGCGACCTTGTGATTTATGACTGAGCCCCTTCAAAAATCCATCTGGCCTCCCAAAGAACCGAGTGCCTTTTCTGTTTCACTAGTCTTTTTCATTTTTTCCCCAAAGAGAATCGTCCACTGAATTTCTATTAAAAAAATAAAAGGTTCACCAGTGAAAGCAGTTACCAATGATGTTAGCTTGCACCTACGAATTGAAGCTAAAGGTTTGCAGATTTGCAGCAATGCACGCCTGCCTAATCACGTTGATGGCACTAAGTGGTTTGCTTAATGTGTCCGCCGAAACAAGACATGCATTTGCAGTGGTCTTTCCCTCCTGCATTACACTCTTTAATCTCTTTTTGTACACTCCTGGAAAGTGTTGAATTATATTCGCCATCTCCTCCCATTGCTGACATCCATTCCTACTTAGCAAGGCTTTCTAATTAGCAGTTCTCCATTACGTTGCTGCCGCTCTCTTTGAACTGTATCAACTGCGTCCAGCCTCTTGGAGCCTTTGTCAGCTGGGCCTGTAGATGCTGGCTTATTTGCCCTTTTCTCTGTGGTAGAGACAATTTAGGAATCTGCCTCCACATGATTTTATCATAAAGAGGGTTCTGCGGAGAGTGTCTATTTTTTTATTTATTCTTGATATACTTGCTCTGTAGCTGGCTGGGATTATAAATACTTTGCAGCCCTTTTCCAGGGAGCTTGTTAGCTTTGTAATGAATCGATTCTTCCTTTGTGAAGGATTTAAAGTCTAAGAGAAAGCCAGAACTCCTCATTTTCCATTTCCAATTGAACCCATGTCTCTGCTGCCGTTTTAACTGCTGCATAGTATGTGGGTATGTAATCAAGAGGGGGTGGCCTAAATGCGAAAGATTCGATTTGTTAATGTGAAGAATCAGTATAAACATTTACGAATTGTTTTCTTCTTCTCCATCATATCTGCCACCACCACCAGCGGTGCACTTTGGATCCCCCCACCCTCACCCCCCCCCCGTAACATTAACTTCCTTGTTTTGATCAACTTACGAGTCTCGTGTAAGTAGTCTGCTCTCAAGATTCACCTCCCTTGGACTGGGCCTCCTCTACAGTCATTTTGATGGCTTGTTTTGTAGGAATCTTTAAAGTACTTCAACAAATTCCATCTTTTGCAAAAGTGCCTCCATCTCTGTTTTACGGTGTCATTTTCTTCTTACAATGTAGAGCGCTGTGACTTTTCAACTCTGAGTGATGGTCTAATTTTTTTGTGTTGGAAAAGTGGTGTCTTAGCTTTTCGATCATCTCTCGAAGTTTAGCCAAACTTTTTAGGCTTCTCTTTAATGGTGTCGTCATTATTTGACCCAGTTGAGCTTTACAATCTACACGTTTTTCAGCGTCAAAGATGTGCACTAAGTCTAGGTTTCCAAATTGCTCCGCTCTGAAGACCTTTATTTGCAAGGGATTTCAGGGCTGGGGAAAAATGTTTAGATAAGATTTCAGGAATCTACTAGTTTAGTGATGTAAGATCTTCAACAACTGACTGATGAAACTGCTACCTCTGAGCATCTTCTGTGCCCATGAGCCATCAGAGCGTTCTTCCGCAAATAAACATATCTCTGCTCACTTTGCAGCTTACCAAGTCCATCACATTGTGTTCAGCAACATTTTTCTATTCCTTTAGACAGAGGTTTCAAAAGGCACAAGCATCACAACCCTGGACTTTTGGTATCAGAGTACATATAGACGACCATGTGCATCGCATTTCATAAATTTCTAAAGGCACTGTGGAAATGACGTAAAATAGAATATTTTCTATTACTAGTTATTGCAACCAAATAGAATAAAGGATTCGGAGAATACAAAAATTCACAAAAGCAATGTGGATCTCATGGTCAAATATCGAAGACAAACAGTTTTTTATGCTACATTGTTGTTCAGTGCTGTTTCACATCTTTTCTCTCAATACCAGTATCCAATGTTGCAGTTAAATTCTTCATAGTGCAAAATTTAACCATCGACCTGGTACAGTATCTCATGCTTCCAAACCCACTGGTGCAAAAAAAGAATTGGACAATCCAGAAGGAATTATACAAAGACAGCCCTTAATGCAGTCTCCAAACAGTTCCGAACATTAAACACCTGCAACGCAACAACTAATGAACCGTCTACTTGCAGACAGCAAAGCTAGCCAGCTCTTTTGCTGATTGAATTAGGAACTTTCACAATCACCTGCCCTTTGGAAAATCTCTCCAGATATGGATCGAACTCCAGACAACCTGGGTTAAACATTTAAATTGGGCACCTCAGAACTGAAGAGTACTTTGTTATTCATAAATACTACAATTTGCCATAGTGTGGTATTACATCAATTGTACTACTGTGAACATCTTTTGCTCGTAAAAGTGGATTTTCAAATCCTCTGCAAACATTTTCTGATAATGCATCAGAGTTCAATCAGGGAGGGGTTAGGTCTTTAGCGTTTCTGGTATATCTTCCATGGGCTGGGGGAGGTAAGATGTATACTACAGTTAACGGGGACTTGCAGCACTCTGTTTGGGCACTAGGTTGAAAAAGATAATCAGATCAAGTTAAACCATCTAAATTGATTCTAGATACTTCTGATTTCATTCTCAAAAGGTTGTAGAGCGACTAGCGAGATTGTTTGTGGTTGCTGGGAGTTCAACAAACGAGACCAGGTAAGTTCCTTCAAATAGTTCTAAATATGATACATCATACCTAAGCTCATCTATAAATCCCAGTTTTAAAGACAGTTCATAAATGTAATTTTTTTTGTTTAAGAATATTGTCTCCGGGAGAAGGCACTTCTAGGTAGTTGCTGATCAGGATGGCGTTAGAAGGCTTGGGATGAAACAAAGGAACCTCCCCAGCCTTGGATAATACTGCTGTCGTAAATCAGAACCTTAACATTTGGAATGAAATTCACAAAATTGTTAGAAAGTGTTCTGTTGTGGTAGTATTTAGGTAGAAAGTTACAAGTAGTAAAACTTTGGATTTTTTGGTGATAAGGCTCCATTATTCTGGTCTTTCAGAAAAATGCACTAAAGTGAATTCCTGATTTTGAGGGTCACAAAAAGGAGCAAATAGAAAAGGTGTTAACAGATTTTAGTGACAACATAAATCATTCACTGGTGGTGCTATACTAATTTTATGAACAGTGGTGACTTCTAAAATGATTTCACCCTGTGAAACATACTGATCTGTGCTGTTATTTGATGAGCGATCTTTGAGAGAAAACAGCTTTTTTCTTTATTTTCTTATAGAAATTATGGGTAGCGCTCGAGAAGCTTAAGTGAGGGCAAATTATCCACAACACAAATATTTCTTGTGCGTGTGAGAAACAATTCTGACAGGCTGGGTGAAACTTACCCTTTCAATACAGTAGAAGCCTGACAGAGGATTACCTGGTGTTCTACAATAGCTTCACTAAAGAGATCTACTGAACAACTAGCATTCTAACATTCTATATTCACGACAAATGTGAGGTAGATCTGAATTCGAATACAAGCTGCAGAACTGAAAACAGTTGCTATAGAGAAGACTACAGCAAATGAAAAAGGCAAGTTTACTTGTGTCATGGAAATTATGATTAGAGCACAAGAAGCTAAAACGAGCACACATTTTTCTATAAATATCTCTCATCCAAGTGAGAAAAAAGTCTGACATGCTTAGTGAAACAGCTGATTACCCAGAGTTCTACTGCTGCTTCACCATGAAGGTTTGATAAAGAACAAGGATGCTGTCATTCTACATCCATTACAAAAGGAGACGCTCTGGAACATGTTCCTGGAATAGCAGCTATTCAATTTAAAGCTATTCATATGAAGCAAGCTCAAGTAAATGAGCATTGAGGTGTTCGTGAAGATACAAAACCAGCAGTTAAAAAAACAAATGTAAGATGAAGTATGGATTTGTGCTTATTTATGGAATATTTTTTTAACAAGGTAAACATTGTTAATGAGAGATCCCTACCTATGTCCACAATTCCACATCTACTTTCATAGATTATTAATCCTTTCTGGTACTCAACCCCTTAACTGCTGAGGTTCCCCTACTGCCAAACCTCACTCTGCTAAGCCATTTTTATTATGTTTGGGGCACTTTGTGCTTAAGCCTTAGTCACGTTTCTACACAACAGCTGCCTAAACCAAATTTGCATCTTTTTCCCCCCACATGTGGGGGATTCTCAATGTACCCAGGAAATGTGAATCCCCCCTGGAGGGAACCAAGAAAATAGCCATAATAAAGCAACATTTTGGGTTTTTGTTTTTGGAGAAATTGGGAAAAGTGATGTGCAAGAAAGTATGTTTTTTATACAAAAAGTTACCAACAAAAGGTTTGATGTGCTCAAATCACCCCAAGCCCAACTTTTGTGAACAGGCAAATTTGTAAAGAAAAATCTTTTTTAACCTTATTTTTGGCATTTTTCTAGGTCTTCATCTATTATTGAAATAAAAAAATGAAAATAAGTAGGAAAAAATAGAATTAGATGACGTTTTCATCTGTAATTCTTGCCCTTATGACAGATTTACAAAACGTAATACAACTCTAGGTCAATCAAACCTTTCTGTACACTACGATATATAGAATTTGTTGGTTGTCCAAAAACATGCGACACCCAGTACCAACAACTGAGCTGCAGCTTATAATGATTTTTCTATTGAGTACTGACCATGCCTCAATTTAAATTGTAAAATTCAAATGAATTGAAAATGGGTATTAAGAAAACCTATGCATTTCTAAAATGCGCCCAAGATACAGAGTTTAGGAATAGTGGGGATTTGTGAAACTATGAATTTAGGGTTCCCTGTACTATCATGAGATTCATAGATAGAGAGAAATTCAATGGATAATAAAAAAATGTTCGACACTGCATGTTCACACTTCTATCAATAAAAAGCTTGTATAGTTGCGCCTATCGCTAGTGATAGGTAAGGCCCCAAAACGCAACACGAAGACATACAAAATTTGCATTGCAAATTGACCTGCTGTGGTGATGTGGGTAGGCATGGTTTTGGGGCTGTGCCCAGTCAGCACCCCAGGAAATCAACAGAACCTAGACATTTCTGAAAACTAGACACCCATGAGAGTCCAGTGTGGTGTAAGCTGCATCTATCCCACTATGTTTTCTTACACAGAATGTCCTGTAAATGTCTTACTTTGACAACAATCGTATATTTTCCTCACATTTCTGTGACGAAAAGGTCCGGAATTGCTGCTACTCAGCTTTGCCACACTTCTTACAATAAAAAGTGTACCCATCCTCTGTGGTTGGGGCTATCGCTTAAAACAGCTTCCAGTCAGAACTTGAAGCGTGTGAAGTCAATGTGGCATCAATGGGGTCTTTACATAGTTACAGTTTTTGGTCTGTTCCTAGGACATGTGTTGAGTTGGAGGCGCTAGAGGGCGCCAAGCAAGATGGCCGCACCTCTGTGAGGCTCCTGCTGCTCGGGACAAAATCCAACAGCCATCCTCCCCTGATCCAGCCCTACACGTCTGCAAATGGTCTGATACGCTAGACCTAACCCTTGGCCACCCTTCGCAGCACCCAGATCGCCGCGATCTAGCAGAGAACCCCAGTTGTGGACATCGCCCCTGCCGCGCCAGACTACAACAAAATGGCGGATGCAGCGATCGCGGCCGACTAATACAATACGAACGCCAGAGGTATGCTCCACTGACGGCTGCCGCTCACCGGACCTGGGCGACTGCGGCGTGGGCTCCTCCCTGCTGCCCGGGCCGGGACCCCTGGATCGCTGGCTGCGTCGAGGTGGGGCCCCCGTGATGAGCTCCTTGTTCGGATCCCGGCGGGTGCTGCCTGCGGGGGTCGCCTGCTGTGGCGCCTTCCTGCCTCGAGAACTCTGATCTCACACCCAGCGGGAGACGAGGAACGCCCCCGGGCTTGGGGGCGGGCGCGCTCCCCTGAAGCTGACGCGGCCTTGCTGGGACTTCGTGAAGCCCGCGGTACGCGGAGAGGCATCCCCACGCTGCTTAAAGCGCCCGGCCTCCGCGGCCCTGTTGAGTCTGATACTGCCGCTTGCTGCTCCTGCCTGCTGCCCTGCGCCCTTCCACTGCTCCCTTCGGGAGTAACGCGACCTGCTGGGCTCTCACCTACGCGGACTGTCTGCGCTAGGCCGCTACAGGCCTGCACGTTCCCCTGCTGCCTCCGCCTGGCGCCCGCTGGCTAAGGTAAGTTGATTGGAACCTCCCAACTATCCTTCCGCCCCACTACTGAGGGGGGCTTCACTGAACTGGGGTTCTGCTTGCAGGCGCCCCGAATAACCATTAAAAAACAGACGCCGCTGGCCTCCTGTGAAACAGAGGAAATAATGTTCATTTACACCAAAACAGGTTACCTGGCTGATATCCACACTAGTGTATAATTCCCCGCTGGCTAGCCGCTCCGCCACTATCATTGAGCGACCTCTCTCCAACGGCTTGCCCAAGCGTGCCTGCCTGCAGATAAGAATAAGGAACGGGGTGATCTGAATCCTACACATTTCGGGAGTTACGGACCCACCCGACCTCCACGCACCTGCGCCACTAAACTTCGCTGGAGCGAAAGGAGACACTGTGCAGACCCACCAGCGCCCTCTCTTCGCGACAAGTTCACGTCTCCAGCCCGATACGAAGCCTCCTGCCCCCCTGTGAAGCTAACACCCCGCCATGGGCTGCACTGATGCTAAACAGCCCAAGCTAAACTTTGAAGACCGTAAGTCTACGAGGTCCCAGGCAGAAATGGAGGGTGAGCAGTCCTCGACCTCTGAACAACCCACATCTACAGATGACCTGAAGGCCCTCCTCCTCGCCATACAATCTAGCCTAACTTCCATAGAGACGAAAATAGACATTATGAACGCGCGTATTGACCACCTAGCGCACAAAAGTGACCAACGCGAAGAGCGGCTCAAGGAAACTGAACATTCTGACCTAGACGATGCTTCTGCCACCACCATCACTAAAACGCTGGACATGGAGAAAGTCCTGAAGCTAATAGCCGCAAAGAATGAGGATTTAGAATCGCGCTCCAGGCGCAACAATTTGCGAATCTTAGGCGTACTGGAATCCACCGCCACTGGCAAAATGGAGGACTATGTGGAACGTATGCTTGTGGCTGCCTTTGGCAGGGAGGCGTTCTCCCCGGTGTTCATTGTAGAAAGGGCACACCGTTCGCTGGCCCCCCCGCCCAGCGCCTGGAGCTCCTCCTCGCCCTATCATTGCGAGGATCCTTAATTATCGGGACCGCGATGCATCCCTCCGACTCGCCAGAGAGCGCAAGAAGGTACTCTTCGACAGCACTGAAGTCTCAATACATCCAGACTTTACGCAGGCCGTTCAAGAAGGGCGTAGAAAATTCCTCTCTGTGAAGAAAAAACTGCAGCAACTGAACATTGAATACGCCATGCTTTTTCCTGCGCGTCTCAAGATCACCCACCTGGGGAAACAGCACTTCTTCACGAATCATCAACACGTCTATGATTTCCTAAAAACTCTCCCGAAGACAACGGCAAACCGACCATCCCCCTCCAGGCGCTCCCAAGAAGAAGGCGATATGTTAGACGTAGGGTGACCACAGTACCCCGATTTATGGAACCCATCTCCATCTCCACCTTCACGAGACACTCCACGACAGAGGGCTCCTCCTACGATTCCCTTCACGCTGAATGATGGCCTGCACACCCCGTGCTGAACTTAGCCGCATCCTGTGCTGCTTGTGGCCCCCATCCTGCCATGGACTGGAGCAGAATACCACTCTCATCCCCCGAGCACCCTTGTTGGAACAAGGGGTGAATGGTTGCCCTCTTTCTGCTACCCACTCAGGTGAACCCTACACTGACTTGTTTCAAAATGGTTAATGTGTTGGTCCCACTATCCCATGTTGGGAACGTGGTACATGGGACCTATGGGGAGGGGGGAGGGAAATGTCACAGCAGGTTTGGGCTGCTGCTGTGGGAGGACAATGGGAATGTTTAACGCCACTTATCGTACCACCTTGCACACGCATGCCTATGTTGAGAATCCCGAATACATATCACGCACTCTCCACAATTATTATTTTGCGCAAATGCTATGGAGTCCCGACCTAGTTCCCCCAATTATAACTTCCTGACATGGAATGTGCGCGGCCTGGGAGATCCCCGCAAACGCCGCCATATCTTATCCTATTTGGACCGCCACAATATCCACTCCGCTATGCTCCAGGAAACGCATCTCGCATCAACCTCACCTACCACATTTGCAACACGCTGTGCGGCCAACAGATGCTTCTCGTCCTACTCCGCATATGCCCGGGGTACAGTTATCTTAGTGAAACGTACACTCCCATACACCCCCATTGGATCTTATGGAGACCCACAAGGCCGCTACAGTATCCTGTGAAGGCAATTATCCGCTCAATCCATCACCCTCGTCTCTTGCTATGGGCCTAACACTGATGATCTGGAATTTTTCCGGATCCTCTGGGGTAAAATACTGGATATTGGATCCACACATCTGATATGGGGGGGGGAGATTTTAATGTTACCCTAAATCCGGCAATGGACAGATCACATCCGCAATCTCATCACTATTCTAACGCGCATCACTCCCTCATAAACATTGTAGATGACCACGACCTCATAGACGCCTGGCGAACCCTTCACCCGCAAGCTCGAGAGGGTTCCTGCTTCTCCACTGCCCACTCCTCCTGGTCGCGCATAGATGGGTGGCTACTTACTAAAGTGTTAGCACCCTGTATGTTACACGCGTCTCACCTCTCACGCACGTACTCGGACCACTCGCCTGTCCTCCTCACCCTCACACCACCCTATGCAGACTCACCTTACATCTCCTGGCGCCTTGCCCCACAGACACTACTAGATCCCGTTTTCAAAGAGGAGCTAGAGCAAGAAATATTAGACTTCTTCCCCCGCAATGACAACTCAGTTCCAAAATATTCCACGGTATGGGAGGCCTTTATGGTCACTATGCGCGGTGTCTGCATCGCCAAAAGTGGAGGGGTCTTAAGGGATATTCGTGCCACACTTCGAAAATTAGAACTCGAGTTCAAACAAACAGAACTGTCGATACAAACTACACCCACCCTTGACCTAAAAGCACACCTACGCGACCTGCTTACAAAATACCAGGAGACGGCTGAGATGGAATGTAAATTTAGAGGGAAATACCACCAGGCGCGCCGCTATGGTGAGGGAGAGAGGCCGGGTAAAGCGTTGGCCTCCATGATTCGCCCTCCCTGTTTTTCCAATACCGTGTTAGAAATTGAGGATGAGGACGGGCAAACACATACACACCCCAGACATAGTGCACGTCTTCAAACGATTCTACAATAATCTGTATAACACACACAGAATGCACCCTGTAGATTTTACTCCTTTCTTTGAGGACACTGCCATTGCCTGGCTGAGCCCGCGAATCGGGCATTCTGCCTCAAACAATGCGGGAAGCACTCATTATCTCCTTACCAAAACCGGGCAAACCAACCACGCAGTGTGACTCGTACAGGCCCCTGTCCCTCATCAATGTCGACGCCAAGATCCTAGCCAAGTTGATTGCGAATCGCATCAGCCCCCTTATGCCCGTATTGGTCCTCCCTGACCAGTCGGGGTTTGTACCAAGCAGAGGCACATCTCACAAGCTGCGTACACTATTTGCGATCCGCCATTTTCCTTGACGCCACTAAGGCGTTCGACTCCCTGGAATGGGATTATCTTGCCTTTGTACTACATCGTATGGGCTTCCCTCCCCCATTCTTAGCCTGGACAAATTTACTATACACTGGCTTACAGGCCACCGTGATGGTTAATGGCGTACGGTCATCCCCCTTTACAGTAGCCAGAGGCACTCGGCAAGGGTGCCCCCTCTCGCCCCTATTATTTGCCCTAGCTATTGAACCCCTCGCCGCTAAGGTCCGACAACACTTTTGAGATCACGCCCTCATTTATCCAGAGCGACAAATACTAATCTCCTTATATGCGGACGACCTCACCCTTTATTTACGGAACCCGGATGAAAGCCTGAACCCAATTCTCAGATTACTAATTCTCTTTGGTCGTCTCTCTGGGGGCAACATCAATTGGGGAAAGTCTCATATATATCCCCTCACCGACGCCACCCCGCGATTTGCGCCGGACTATCCCCTTACGTCGTGCGACGACACACTTACCTACCTTGGTATAGTCATCTCCCGCAACCGTGAGGAGCTGATGCGAGCCAACTATGGTCGCGCCCTGGAACTAATAACTGAAAAAATTACCAGATGGATTGCGCTACCCCTTTCCCTGGCCGGAAGAGCCGCCCTTATAAAAATGGTAGTCCTGCCCAAGCTGCTTTACCTCTTCATTAATATCCCTTATGCCCCCAGCCGACATTTTTTCTCAACTGTTAAAACTCAGCTCAAATGACTCACTTAGGAGGGGGGGGGGGGAACAAGCCAGGCTGCGATGGGACACTCTCACACAACCCTTTTGCGCTGGCGGGTTTGAAATACCAGATCTGGAGTTATACTTCATCTGTGCTCAAGCTCATTTTGCCTCATATTGGATACACCCCACCCCCCCTTACATGCCTCATCTTGCGATCGAGGACGGCTATATGGCCCGACTCCGTGCACTGCCTATTTGAGTACCCCTGCTGTCCCGCTGCGTTTTGCCTCCACCACTGTACAATGCACTATTAGCGCATGGCGCGACCTAGCTAATCTAATACAATGCGCCCTGCTATACTCCCCTCTCCTTCCTATTTCCGGAAGACAGGATCTCCCGGTTACACAAGAAGGTGGCTGTCGCCGGCTCCTTCGTAAACTATCCGTCCAAACCTGGGGACAACTCTACATTGGGGGCAAGTTCTGCACCAGCAAATAATTTTTTGGCTCCACAAATCCTACCCCCTTAGAGCGGTTTTATTATGTTAGGCTGCGTCAAGATGTGAAAGCCCTCAATCCCGGTTTTTCACAAGAGCCCCCTATCATGTCCCCCCTACATGCCCTCCTACAACAAACGGCTCCCGCACACGTGGTATCACTACTATATCGCACAGTACAGAAGGACAGGACATATGACCCCCCCCTCGCTAGGGGTAGATGGGAGGGGGAACTGGGATACCCTCTCACTGACTAACAGTGGGCCTTCTGCTGCAGACAAACGGGAGATATTTCTGCTAGCAGCAAATTTCGTATCATTCACTATAAATATATTCATCGTCTCTACTACACACCTGCGCGCTTGCACCGCCTACATCTTCGTGATACTGACCGCTGTGATTGCTGTGGGAGAGAAGGGGCGGATTTTAAACACATAGCCTGGGACTGCCCGCCCATTCGTAGGTTCTGGACGGAAGTACTAGAGGCACTGGACCACATGACAGGGCTACACATTCCTGATGACCCCCCTAACCACGTTTTAAGGATCCACTGAACCACTAGCTGTCAAAATGCAGAGATACACCACTTTGCACTCCTCCTCGCCAAAAGAAGGGTTGCTTGTAGATGGGGGAGAGGGAGGGCGCCCAAATTTAAGGATTGGCTACAAGACCTTATCTACTGTCAAGAGCAATTACACATTTATGTACAACTCCTACACACCTCCTCCCGTCCACGGGATATCTGGGCCCCCCTCCAAACATACTTATTGGAGCACACCACCATCACAGGCTCAGCTGGTACCCCCCGCAACAATGAAGATGGATCCCAAACTAGAGACGTGAACTGATGCGAGAGAAACCCCACCCTGGCCGAAACATACTGCTTAAGGGGGAAAATGGGTCACCAAGTAATACTACTCCATACCTCAACGATCAGAATGCGTCAACACACACCGGCATGCTCCACCAGCATAAAACATAATAGTGATACTGTTATTTTATCGTTTGTTGTTTTGAAGCTAAATGATTAAAGACAATCTACTGATGCTAACGTTCCCTGTCCCAATCGACGCGGCCGGCCCGTTGTGGTTGTAGGCGGCTTGCTGTGTATTCCTTTTCCGCCTCTAATGACTCGTAATATGTTACATTGCAATGCTGGCCCACTCAGGGATGTAGGCACTATGCTGTGGTTAATGCTTCTTGCCTTTAATAAAGGTTTTTGAAAATTAAAAAAAAAAAGAAAAAGGACGTGTTGAGTCCACCCAAGTCCACCCACACATGGCAATCAATGTTGCAATCAAAAGACTATGGGACTGCAGAGCTGTAAGTCTTCAGTCATCAGCTTGGAGTTCTCTCATATGAAAAATATGGGGAAATAGCCTTTTGTGCCCTTTAGTTTGATAGTCAAAGAGCATTCTGGATAATAAAGCGTGCTAGGATGCATGCAAGCTACATCACTCTAAATTCCCTTGGGTCTCAGAATTGCCTTAGGTTGGTAGTATTCCCCTCTTGTTACTGACCCAGAGCCCATTAGCAAGTGAGAAGAAATTAGGATTTATCCCAGGGTTCTCCAACTAGTAGCTCAGAGGAAGAGATGGAGGAGGAAGAGGAGGAGGGAAAGGAAGTGGAGGAGGAGGAGGAGGCTTGACCCCCAACCCCTCGGGCATGCAGAAAGACTGCGGGATGAGGGCACGGCCCGATGTCAGGGAGGGCTGTCCCACCCCACCCAATAAAAATCCTGGTGTTGAGTGAGCTTTCTGGGCTTCCCTCCCCTCATGCCCCCAGGAGGCAGATGGGAGAAAAGTCCTCCTCTCGATGGGGAGAGGGGGTGGTTGGAGGACAGGAGCGGGCAATAAGGTTGAATTTGTGTTTTTTTTGGGGGGGGGGAACTCTTGGCCATTCCTGGGGGCCACTCCCCTCCTTCCTGGTGTGCAATGGTGAATCCTTGCATTGGGGGGGGGGGGGGTTAGCCCTCCTGTGGAGATCCGTAAGCAAGAATCCATTATGAAAAGGTCCTGTTTGAAATGGGACATTGTCCACTTTCAAACAGTACCTTTACGGCTTTGATCGGTGCTCGGGATGCTAAGATATGCTCCCCAGAAACTGACAGCAAGCATAGCCTAATGACTTCTTTCTGTTCCTTTGACAGGAATGGATCAAAACGAGGTGACCTCTGTTTGGCTTAGTGCCAAAGTCAGGAAAGGATCAAACAGAGGTGACCTTGGTTTGATCCGTTCCGGTCAAGGGCACTAGGCCCAGCCACACAAATGGCACAGCGATTTTTTCGCCACAAGTGGGGCAATGCTGGATGGTTGTAATTTTGTAGATTCCGGAAGTTTCCAAAGCAAAAATGTAAGGAAAATGCATAATTTCAGGCAACGTTTGAGCTTTGCAGGGCATTGTGGGTAGGAAAACCTCTAGAGATGCACGCAAAGCACACCACCCGATAATCCCCGGTTTGTCTAGTTTTAAAAAATGTCTGTGGATCGTAGGTTTGCACGTGTGGTGCCACAGCATTGACCCAAATACCGCAGCTACCCCCAATGCTAGGGTTTGCAGGGCATTATGTTAAGAAAATGGTGTGGAATCCATGCGAATCACACCACCCTGGACACCCCCCATGTCTAGTGGCAGTCTACTCAAGCTCAAAAAGTGCAGCCATTCGCCAATTTGGTTGTCAGCCACACTATCCTGGCCCATATGTAAAAACAACACCCAAAAGAATCAAATGTCCTCTCACTTGGCATTGGGATGGGATGCTTTAGTCCGTAGGGGAGCAGAAAGATTGTTGAGGCTTTAGGGGTGAGGGTGGGGCCTGATGTTAGAATAGGCCAGACATACCACATTATTTTATTTACAAAAATATATATTCCTGCCTGGCTTTCTGCACCAAGATGGAAAATAGGGAGGGGGGTGTGGCCAAGGCAGCCAAGATGGCGGATGTGTTCGCCTAGAGCTCCGCACCCTGGCCGGAACATTGGCGGCAATCCAAACGGGTGGGAGCCCCAAACAACGCCATCGGAACATATCACGCTTTTAGCATCCACGCCGGACCACTGCTTCACCCCCAGAATGGGGAAAATTACGCTGGACACCCCACCAACAGCTCTCCCGCCAGTCGCAACATGGCGGCCGACAACAACATGGGGGAGGCCTAGCGCGCACCAGTACCTGGGCAACACCAGCGGCTCCATAATAGAGACTCCGCTGCCCCGTGTCGCAGCATCAGAGGGACCGAGCCCCAATCCCTGAACGCCCTCCAACTGGACAACAGTACGGCGCCCGCATGCACCACAACTGCACACCGGGGAGTGACGCAGCGCCCTTCCGTCAGCCTGAAGCCCCACTGCCGGCAGGATCACCAGCAGCCGCCGCGAGCACCCAGGAGGGCATTACCAGAGTGGATTTCAGCCCACACGCAGAGAAGATGTAGCGGAGCCACAGCAGCCACCAGGAAGCAGTGGAGCTGATCCCCCACACTCAAGCGACCCCACGGTGAGTGGCGGCCTGGCAGGTCACGCACAAGTACAGTGGAAGACCCCGTCCTGAGGGATCGGCCCAGCGCGATCATTACACATAGGGTGGCAGCCCCACCAAAGTGAAGAGACTCAATACTTGCCCACTTCCTGCTGCAGTACCAGTTTAAAACTGAGGCCTAGTGCGCTACAAAATGTGGGCAGCGCTGTACCGCTATAATCAAGGCCACACCGCTCTGAGCACCACTGAGACCGGGCACAAGTTCCCAGAAGTAGCATCACGGGGACCAGGCTCACTCTCCCGAACACCCCATGGCCAGATAACCGTACGATGCCAGCACGCATTACACCTGCACACCAGGAGTAACGCGGCCATTCCCACCCGACCCGAAGTTGCAGAACAGCAACCCTATCAGAAGGTGGGGGAAACGAAAAGGGGCTCAATACCTGCCCACCCTCCGCCACAACACCAGTTGTAAAAAAAACAAGGCCCAGTGCGCTACAACTTCTAGGCAGCACTAGTGCCTAAACAATCGAGGCCTCACTGCTCCGTAGCGCAGCACCACTGGGACAGAGCAAGAGTCCCCAGAAGCCCTCTAAACAAGCAGGCGAACAGTGCCAAACAGCGCTGACACGCGCCACAGTCGACCACTACCAAGCAACACGGTCAACTTCTCCCGGCCTGCTACCTCACTCCTGATAGTACTCTCACCACTGTGGGAGCACGCACAGCTGACAAGAAGGCCCGATACGGCCACACTAACGCGGACATCAGTCCGCATGCAGACAGATCACAGCGGAGCCACAGTGACCTTCAGAAACCGATCATGCTGACCCCCCGCAGGCCAGCACCTCGTGATGAGTGACGCAATTGCCAGCAGCACACAGCGGGAAATCTAACTAAAGGGCCCAACTCAGCGCAAAAGTATCCAGAAGGCAGGCAACCCCACAGACACTTACCTACTCGCCACCACAGCACCAGCAGAGAGGACCCAGCATCTAAACAACGGGAGGAACGGGCCTAAAATACCATCAGGAACAGCAAGCACCAGGCAGCAAAGCAGGCGTTACCACGGAGGCTCTCTCACTGCGCGTTCCTCCCACCGGCACAGACACAGCAGCCATTCCGGCAAAGGCAGATAAAGCAGCACCTAAGACACTAAAGGCATCTCAGCAGCACGCTTGCTCTATTGCGCCCAGCAGCATCCACTCCAGCGACATTATGGGCCAGCTCAGATCCAACACCGGACCATCAGGCCCAGCCCCGATGCAAAGTCACTCCACAGCCATCAAACCACAAGAAGAGGAGTTAGCATTGCCATTAACCCTCTCCATGTCTGACAAGTTCGATAAAGTACTAGCAGTCATTGAACACTCTAGAATCACCATGGAGAACAGATTTGGAACCCTAGCCACAGACTTCAACCTCCTCCGTGATGACCACCGCAAATGTGCCGAGAAAGTTACAGAAGGAGAAAAGACACTTGCCACCCTACATCCTATAGCAAAGTCTCAGCAAGAAGCCCTGCGCGAACTGCGGGAACAAGTGATGACATTGGAGGAACGGACTGACAATTTGGAAGGACGCTCCCGCAAAAGTAACATCCGCGTCCTAGGCCTACCGGAAGGAATTGAGGGCCACCTTCTACACCAACCAGGCTGAGTGAGGCCTGCAAATGGCTGGAGCAACATCAACATGGCCCCCAGCGATCAGCCCGAAGCACATGGACTCACTACAAGAGCGCGGAGGCAAATGCCACCCCGGCAAGAAAAACAAACTGCGCTCCAACCCCCTACACCGCAGCTCTTTAATGGGATCTCCCGACCTGGAACAAATCGCAGAACGCAGAAAGGAGCAGCAGACATTGGGCCACCCTCGGTAGACACAAATGACGAAAAAGGCCCACACACATTCACCTCGGAGGAGGAAAGCAGTGACACGAACACTTCGCAAGCAGGCTCAGTGACTCCCCCCATCGTGACCCCACAAACTGCGGACACACTCATTTGAACTTTAACAAAGTAAAAATGGATACACGCACTGCATTCCACGCCCAGAGTTGACCACTCTCTAGTTTAACTGAGAGCAGCTTCAATGGTAGCACAAGCATATACAAGACCCCACCTACTGCACAAATCATACACATGCCGTTGCAAAGCCAGCCCACCTCCACATAACACTAGAGAATTAGTAACATATGCAGTTTGGATGTGCCACCTGTTGCGGCAGGCCCTTTGTATTGGGGAGTTCCTTTCCCCTCTCCCAGTTCACATTCCTATACCCCCCCCTCTACACATACGCTGCGCAAGCTCCCGAAGATGGTCGAAAGCTACAGTGTGACGCAATTAGGAAGCAGACTGGAAAGGATCAGTACTATTCACACCACTACCCCCCCTAAGGGCACACCCACGCCGCAATATACACCATACCGCTGCAATATACACCATACCAATGACCTCAACATCCTTACCCTAATGTGCAGGGTATGCACACTGCCCGCAAAAGATATGAGGCCACTCATACATAAAACACCAACGAGCACAGATGGCAGTACTAAAAAAAACACACATGACAGCAGGGGAACTAAAACTAAGCAAACGATGGCGAGCTACCGAGCACTCTGCATATGCACGGGTGCATTGATCTGGCTCCGACCAGGAGTTCCCTTCCGAGAAATACATAGAGTAACCGACCCGGAGGAGCGATTTGCCCTGTTAGAGGAGCTCCTGGATGGGCAGCCAATCCTCATAGGCAGTATTCATGCCCCAAACTCAGAACAAGGACGGTTCTGGGACACCCTCTCTACCGTATTAGCCCAATTTACCACAACGCCTTGGATACTATTTGGGGGGGCGTTGGGGGGGGGCGTGGACTACAATGGAGTCAGGTTGCATGCCCCACACCCAATCTCCCTGGCAGCGGCACTGGCTAAACAATTTAACACATGGACACATCATTGGTCCCTGATGGATGCCTGGCGCAGTAGACAACCGGCAACAAAACTCTACTCTTTTCACTCTATCCCCCATGATCTCAGGGTCTGCCTGGACCGATTCCTCTGCTCACCCACCATTGTCCCTAGAATTCTAAATGCAGACTTTCTGGGGCGCACTGTTTCCGATCACAACGCACACAAGCTCACCCTGGCGTGGCAACCTCCTCCTCCTCCAATCCCTATCTGGCGACAGCCACGCGAATACTTATGAGACCCAGTATTCCAGCTCGAACAAGGTAAAGCAATCAACAATTACTTTGTTGACAATACTAATACAGCAACCACGAGAATGCTCAAATGGGATGCATTTAAAGTAGTCATAAGGGGAGAATGCATATAGCAAATATCAGGGACACATGCAATGCTAGATCGACGCATACAAGAGGCAGAACGCAAGTTAGCAACACTCCCTCAAGTGGCCGACAAAAGGCGAGGTACCGCTGACACATTACAGATGCCAAAACCGCGTTCGCTACAGCTCTCACCGACCTGCGACGGTACTATTTCAGGAGGCACACAACCCGAGTGCACAGAGAGGGCGATAGAGCAGGAACACTGCTGGCATTGCTCATTCAACAAAACGTTAGCACATGAAATAATCATCCCCATAGGCAAAATAGTCCGCTCCCAAGCAGATATTACTTAATCTTTCTTTAATTACTACAAAGTAGTCTACAAAGCCCCCACACAAGTAGACCCTATACTAATATAACAATTTCACACCACCCTTTGCCGCATATCTCCTCACTCAACAGAACCTTTCTCGATGCCATCACAGCTACAGACGTGAAACAGGCAATACAAGACTTAGCAAAAAACAAAACCCCAGGCCTCGATGGCCTACCAATGGATTATCACACCTTCTCCACACACCTGGCACCAAGGCTCGCAGACATGTACAAAGCCGCGCTAGAAGGCAAAGAACTCCCGAAATCACTATGCGAATCCGTAATAGTCTCCTTCCCAAAACCAGACCAGGACCCACAACTCCTAGGATCCTACCGACCAATTGCACTGCTCACAGCAGATTACAAAATCTTCGGTAAGATATTAGCTGACTGCTACGTCACGGTTCTCCCAGCATTAATACACCCAGATCAGTCTCGATTTGTCCTGGGCAGGAGCACGTCCCAAAACATTCCCCGGCTGTTCCATGTTCAGGATCAGGTACCGGGTCATTTTCCCCGTGCCGCGTGCCTGGTCCTGGACCTGGAGAAAGCCTTTGACACCTTATCTTGGTCATATCTCTTCGCTGTGCTTCGATACATGAGAGGGGCCCAACATTACAGGCATACACGCGACTCTTATACACGAATCCTATTTCCAGAGTCCGAATCGGACGCCATATCTCCCCCTCCTTTCGGATATCGAGAGGAACTTGACAGGGCTGTCCCCTCTCCTTTTCACCCTAGCCATGGAGCCACTGGCGATTCGCCGTCGCAGGGAGGGTTTACACTGGGGTATCCCATTATCAGGTACCACCCACCGCGTATCCATTTACGCCGACGACCTACTACTATACATACGAGATATTACAATGGACCTCACACCGATTTTCACCACCCTCAAAGATTTTGGCACTGTAGCAGGCCTTCAAGTTAACTGGGCGAAATCTTCTATCTACCCACTTAATGACGACCTCCCCCCACAATCTATACAAATAGGAAACGTCACTCTTGCCTGGAATATGCCCGCACCTCGATATCTAGGCGTCCGCTTATATTCCATAAGATAAGGCGTTACCGAAAGTAAGTAACTTGTTCATCTGATAGAGATCTAGCCGCAGGTTCCTTACCTCAGAATAGATGCCAACGCAATCTCTCCCCGGAGGTGGGTCTGCGAATCTGATAGACCAAAAACTCCTGAAGGACTGAAAGGGCAAAATGCCCATTACATCAAACCGGACTGCCCAGGTAGTAATGCTTGGCAAATGTGTGCACTGATGCACAAGTAGCTGCCTGGCAGATGTCCATGACTGGAACTACTTGAGCTAGCACCGTGGTTGCAGTCTTGGTTCTGGTGGAATGAGCTCTAAAGCCCTTAGGAGGTTGCTTCTTGGCCCCTACGTAGCAGATTTTTATAAGAGGATAATCCACCTAGAAATGGTTCTCTTGTGGACTGCCTTTCCTTTCTTCGCACTCGCAAACCCGATAAAGAATTGACTGTCCACCTGGAAGTTTTGGGTACGGTCAATGTAGAACGACAACACTCTTTTTGATCCTGGTGGGAGAGTCTCTCCACTGCCTTGATAGGATGGGGTGGAGTGAAGAAAGTAGGCAGTGTGATACTTTGTCAACCGTGAAAAGGTGTCACCACCTTAGAAAAGGAAACAGCACTAGCGAATCCGGAAAAAAGGTAGCATAAGCCTGCGAATTGCTAACCATCTTGGCAAACGTTATAGCCACAAGGAAAACTGCTTTGATGGTAAGCGGTCTCTGAGGGCAGCTGTGCATGGGCTCAATTGGTGAACACATTAGGAAAGTGAGAACCAAATTAAGAACCCATTGAGGCATAATGAAAGGTGTAAGGGGAAACATACTGCAAATTTTCTATAAAAGGTCACAAAGGGTGACTTGAATATGGAATGTTGATCCAGCAACCGCAAGAAAACTGAGATGACCGAAAGATACGCTTTAACTATGCACAAAGCAAGGCCTTGCCAGGAAAGGGATATGGCAAACAACAGGCCTTCAAACAAGGTGCAGACAGTGAATCAATGGATTTAGCAGAACGCCAAGCCACAAATTTGTCCAATCGGCAAGTGTATATCATTTTCATTGACGGACGCCTGGCTGCCAAACGGGCATCGTACACTTCCAGAGGCAGATCAAAACTCTCGACTGTCGCCGCGCTATCTCCAAGTAAGTAGATGAGAAGTGTGCAGGTTCGGGTTAAGGACCCTGCCCTGTTGCTGTGACAGAAGATTCTCCTGAATGTGCAGTCTAATCGGAGGACAGATGCTCATGCTCAGTAGTTCAGGATACCAGACTCTCCTTGCCCAGTCCAGAGTTACCAAGATGACTTGGCCCCGGTCCTTCCTAATCTTTTTGAAAACTCGGGACAAGAGTAGCATCTTTGTGAAGGAGTACAGAAGGCCTGTAGCCCACTCAAGATGAAACCCCTCTCTGAGCGAGAGTTGTGTCAGAAACTCCAGTACGCAGAAATGTTGACATTACACATTCTCGGTGGTGATAAATATGCCTAACCAAGGCTCTCCTGAATCTCTGAAGAGACCTCGTACCACCTCCCGATAGAGACGCCAGTCGTCATCCATGAGGCATCGACAGAGTTCATCCGCTCTGGCTTTCAGAGAGCCCACCAGATGCTGAACCACCAGGTAAATGTCCTGGCGTTCAAGCGATGCCCAGAGATGCAGGGCCTCTTGACACAGGGTTAACGACCCCACCGCGCCCTGTTTGTTGCAGTACCACATAGCGGTGATGTTGTCTGTGAAAACCTGAACCAGCCTTCCCTCGATGGAAGGAAGAAAGACTTTCAATGCCAAGCGAATTACTCTCAATTCCAACAGGTTGATGTGCAGCTGAGACTCTGCCGGAGACCAGGGTCCTCTGATCTCCACCTCTTCCAGATGGCGGCCCCAACACAGAAAGGATGCATCTGTCACTACTGTGAGCTCTTGGTGGGGAAAGGAGAGATGTGTTTGATGCAGACTTAATCGCAGACCGTGAGCCATCACTGCAGATCCTTTGCAGTTCCCTCCGATATCTGGACCAGGTCAAAGAGATTCCCCTGATGCTGTGCCCACTGGGACTTTAGATCCCACTGCAGAGCCCACATATGCCAACAAGCATGCAGGAGGCCATAAGACCCAGCAGCCTCAGGGTCAGTTTCACCGAAATCCAGGATAGAGGTTGAAATATCGCAATCATAGCCCAGATATCCTGGACGCGCTGTTCCGGAGGATAGGTCCAAACCTGCACTTAATTCAGAACAGCTCTGATGAAAGGGAGAGTCTGAGAGGGAGTCAGGTGTGACTTCAGCAAGTTGATATTGAACCCCAGCGAATGCAGTAGGTCTGCCGTCATCTGGAGATGGGAGACAACTGCATGGGGTGATCCCGCCTTCAACAGCCAGTCATCGACATAGGGGAAGACTGGAAACCCTGCCCTCAGCAGACGTGCTGTAATCACCGCCATCACCTTCGTGAATACCGGAGGGGTGTTGGTAAGGCCAAAGGGGAGCACCGATAATGCTTTTGGCCTACCAGGAACCGTAGGTAATGCCTGTGGCAGGTGGGACAGGAATATGAAAGTAGAAGCCCTGTTAGTCCAGCGCTAATATCCAGTCTCCAGGGTCGAGGACAGGCATAACCTGAGCCTAAGTGAGCATCTTGAATTTTTCCTTTTTCAGGAAGTAGTTGACGGTATAGTTCTAGGATAGAATAGAAGCCTCCATCCTTTTTGGGCACGAGAAGGTAGAGGGAGTAGCAACCATTACCTACTTCTGATGCCGGCACCCTCTCAAAGGTTCCTTTTTGCCAGAAGAGCCTGTACTTCCTGTTGAAAGAGTGAAAGGTGGTCCTCCGTCAGCATATCGGGGGATGGTGGCAAAGGTGGTGGGGTTCACTGGAAAAGCAGGGCGTAGCCCCGCTGGACAACCTGAAGCACCCATTTGTCAGATGTGATCTCCTGCCACTAGGGCAGATGGTGTTGAATCCTGCCCCAACTGGGTGTCTGTGGTGGTGTGAGGGCATATTAAAGAGGCTTTGCGGCTGCGACTTCCAGGGGTGGGTATACCTCTGGGCTTGGTTCCCACGAGGCCTGTGGGAGCAGTGTCCGCAGCCATGAAAAGACTGGGATGCCTGCTGGCCGTGGTGGCTAGGGGAGAAAGACACGGCTGATAGTCCCTACCGTACCCATGGAAGGGGCGGAAAGCCGAATGAGACTGTTGAGGGCCATGGTGAACCCCATCAACCTAGCGGTGGCCCTACTATCCTTATAGCATTCAAGAACTGAATCCGCCATGTCACCAAAAAGGTGAGTGCCGAAGGGCATGTCCCTAAGGGATGCCAGGACATCCCACGAAAAGCCATTTGTCCTCTGCCAAGCGTGACATCAGAGCGCCACCGTGGCAGCAATGGCTCTGCCTAGTGAGTCAATCGTACCCAATCCGTATCTGATTGTGAACTTTGCTGCATCTCTCCCATCAGCAATGGCTTGAGGGAGTATGGCTTGGCCTTCACCAAAGGCAGCACTTGCGAACTGTATCCTATAAAGTATGGGATAATTGGCCCAATAAGAATGCTGTGTTCAAAGATCGCAGTGCCAGGCTGGTGGAAGAGAAAATCCTCTTGCCAAAGGTATCCAGCCTTTTGGATTCTCTATCCGGTTGTGTGGCAGGAAACTTGCTGGGAACGATTTTGGAGGTAGAAGCCTGGACCACTAGACTCTCAAGGGTTGGGTGCTGGATGAGGAAATCTGGGTCCCCAGGAGTGAGATAATGGTGGTGGGAGACAGTCCTCAGCACAGGAGTGCCTGTGCAGGACTTAGCCCAGGCCCCAAGCAGTACATCAATGATGGCTCATTGAAGGGGAGTAAGAGTTCTGAGGGGGCACCCTGGGTTGAAGCACCTCTGTCAAGACATTGGTCTTGACCTCAACCGTGGGCAACTGTAGGTCCAGGACCTCAGCCGCCCTCTGGACCATCACTGCAAAGGAAGTCCCTTCCTCTGTAGCCACTGTGGGAGGAGAGAGGAGCCCAGTATCAGGTGAGGTGTCCAGATCACTAGCATCATCCAGGTCCACGTACCATATTTTGTCGGCCATGGACTCTGCTAGGGGGCCGGAACAGCCATAGAGATACTCAAATCCCCTTCATTCGTGTTCCTCAGAGAGCCCTTCAGGGAAACAGGGCTCCATCTGAGGTACTGTGCACATGGTCATGGTTGGAAGTGGCGTCATGTGATGTTAGGCATCGGCTCTGTATAGACGTCGGGATTCACGATGGAGTCGGAGGTGTCAAGAATAGCATCACTTGAATGGTCCCCAAAGGATGATGTGAAGAAAGGGCCGATCTGGATCTACCAATGGATCCTGGGGGCCTGACTGGCAACGAGGGCGGACTCACCGATGGAGCCCCGGTCAGAATCCCTCCCTAACTCATGGGACCAGAAGGCAGTCCAGAGGCGACCGGCCACCCCAAAAAAAGAAAATGCTTGTTGTCTCATAAAAAGTTAGGCGGGGGTCACTCCATCTCCGGAAACCTCAGAGAAGCTTGGTGCAGACCTAGGGTCAGGCGCGGGCTCCACAGAGACAACCTAGTAGCAGAGCCTGGTCTTGTGGCGTCATTCCTGCACCTCATCAGATGAATGGGACTGGTGTAGAGAAGTTGAAGAATGCTTCAACTTCTGGGATGACTTCTTGTGGGACTTAATTGAAGAAGTCCGATATCGCCACGATGACCGCCGCGAGTAACTCTGAAAGTGTTTCCCGGGACCTCCCTCACGAACGGGATCCAGAGCATGCGTAGTTGCATGGCGAAGGACCAGAAGCTTCATGTCCTGCTCATGGATGGATTTTAGATTCATGGTCCTGCAATCCGCACTGGACTTGGAGTAGTGGCCCTGCTCTAGGCACCACAGACACACCAAGTGAGGGTCTGTCACAGACATTTACCTGTGACAGGCACCACAAGGTTTGAAACTAGTAGGTTTCTTCTGAGACCTACTCTAAAAAGGAAGGAAAAAGGCACACTGGTTGATGTTGACAAAATGGTTGAAAAGGTCAAAAAAACAACTGAGTGAAGTTTGTGCGGATCTGCGCTGATGGCGCGGAAAAGAAGGAACTGAGGTCAGCATGCTGGTGTGGCGCCTATATAGGCATCGCACACTTCTGGCATTGACGATGCCAAACAAAGCCGAAGTACACCACCAACTGGCACGCAAGGGGACTGCTCATAAAATTTCCGTAGCCAGTCTGAGACCTGGGGAATATTCTATGGTAAGGAATCTGCAACTAGAATTCTCTATCAGATACCTGCCTCACTTAACACCTTACTGCTCAATATCAGCACCACCTTCTTATGGTTCACAGCCTTCTGCACCATCATCCACAGCACCCCCCTCTTCAACTCAAGAACAGCACTGCCATGAACTGAATCACCAGAAGCACCTGCACTATCACTACCAGCACCCTACATAATCAATGCAATCAAATACACCACCACCAGTTGCAGCACCGCCATCTGCTCCACTACCTGCTCAACCGCATGTTACATGGTAGATAAACAGAGTGGATCTAAATATAATACTATTAAAGACATTTAGAAGGCTGCAATTCTTGTTCAACAGGGTTGTTTAGCTCAAACGTATGCTTTAATGTGCAATTAATGTGTGCTTCCTGCAAGTTTTCATGCACTTACCCACATTGAAGACTCACCGCACCAACATCATCCAAAAGCCCACTCACTGACACTCGCACAGTCCTGCAACCAACCACATAACACTCCACACTTGCATGCATGCTGAACACCCTTTGACTCACCAAACGCCACAGAGATCTGGGACGACAATGCTGTGACCTACTTTTTGGTACAGAAACCTAGCTGAACCCTGCATCAGCACCTCACATTTACCCAGCCATCCCCAGCACCAGCACTCATCTACAGACCACCGAGACCATGCACCAACTTCACCGACAGACTTTGGCGCACCACTTGCCTTCAATGGTAACAATTACATTCTACTGAGAGACCTGACCTTACACCTGGAAGACCATGCCAACCCCAACTTAAGAGCACTCACTGAAGCCCTTGGAAGTCTGGGCCTCACCTAACGAGTCAAATCACCTACCAACATCGCCGTACACCACCTGGACCCTATTTTCACCAACTTCTGCAACATTACAGTCAACGCGCTAACACCAGTTTGCCGGACAGACCAGGCCCTCGTCAAGTTAAGCATCCCTGTCTTGGCCACCCTCAAACACAATACAACAAGATACAGACCGCAAGCAAGTTGTTACATGGAGGAACTCAGACTGATGAAACACCACTGCAAACAACTAGAGAGCAAATGGAGAAAGAACCAGCAAAATACAGAGAGGAGGAGCATGTTCAAATCCGGCTCCAGGATGTTACGGTGCTTCAAAGAGCCAGGTTTTGAGTCACTTCAAGAACTTGGCAAGTGAAGGTGCATGTCGGAGGTGGAGAGGGAGGGTGTTCTATGCCTTGGCCGAGAGGAAGGAGAAGGAGCGTCCTCCCATTATGGTCTTCTTGGTGCAGGATTCCTTCGCAAGAGAGAGCTGGGCTGAGCAGAGGGATCTTTGGGATGCGTGGAGCGAGAGGCGGTGGTTCATTTAGGCGGGTCCAGTGTTGTGGAGGGCTTTGTGGGCGTGTGGGAGGAGCTAGAAGGTGATTCTCTTCTCGACGGGGAGCCAGTGTAGTGTCCGTAGGTGTTGGCTGATGTGGCAGTGGCCCGGTAGGTTGAGGACTAGTCTGGGGGCGGCGTTCTGGAGTTTGCAGAGGAGGTTCTTGTTGATCCCGGCGTAGAGTGCGTTGCCATAGTCCAGCCTGCTGCTGATGAGAGCGTGGGTGACTGTTTTCCTGTGTTCAGAGGAAATCCATTTGAAGGCCTCTCAGAGGAGGCGGAGGGAGTGGTAGCAGGAAGAGGGGACAACGTTGATCTGGTGGTCCATTTTGAGTTCGGAGTCCAGGATGATTCCGAGGTTGCACGCCTGGTCCGTGGGGGAGGGTGGGTTTCCGAGGGCGGGGGGCCACCAGGTGTCGTTCCAGGCGTCGGGTGTGGGCCCATGATGAGTACTTCGGTTTTGTCCGTGTTTAGTTGTAGGCAGCTGTTCTTCATCCACTTGGTGACTGCTTCCATTCCTTCTTGAAAGTTGTGTTTGGAGATGTTGGGTTTGTTGGATAGGGAGAGGATAAGTAGGGTGTCGTTGGCGTACGATACGATGTTGGGTCCATGTGATCTGACGATGGATGCGAGCGGGCCATGTAGACGTTGAATACGGTGGGGATGATGGAGGATCTTTTCGGGACTCCGCAGGTGGTCGCTGTGGGTTCCGAGGGGAAAGGAGGGGTGGGGTGGAGAGGGGGGCGGGGGGGGTGAGGGAGTCTGACCTGCTGCGTTCTGCCGGAGAGGAATGAGCTGATCCAGTCGAGGGCCTTGTTCTGGATACATGGTCGTGGAGTCTGCGGGCTAGGGTACGGTGTGAGACTGTCGAAGGCAGCGGAGAGGTCCAGGAGGATGAGGGCCACAGTCTCTTCTCTGTCGATGAGGGAGCAGATGTCGACTGTTGGGGCGAGAAGGGTGGTTTCAGTGCTGTGATTCTCCCTGAAGCCTGATTGGGAGGAGTCGAGGATGCTGCTTTCTTCTATGAAGGAGGCGTATTGACTGCTTACAGCTTTTTCCATGTCTTTCGCCGGGTACAGGAGTAAGGAGATCGGTCTGTAGTTCTTGAGGTCGATGGGTCCGGCGAGAGTTTTTACAGGAGAGGGTTGATCTTGGCGTGTTTCCAGTTGTCGGGGAAGGAGGCAGTCTCGAAGGAGCGGTTGATGATTTGTCGGAGCTAGGGGGCGAGGATGTCTGCGGCTCTGTGGTTGGTGTGGTGGGGGCAAGGGTCCGTGGGGGCCCCGGAGTGGGTTGACTTCATCATCTTCAGGGTGTCTTCAATGCTGAGGGCGGTCCAGCTGTCAAGTGTCTGCTGTGTGTTATGGGGAATGGTGGGTGTGGGTTCCACGTGGAGTTTGTTGTCTTCGAAGTTGTCGTAGATGGTCTTGATTTTGAGATGGAAGAAAGCGCAGAGTCTGTCGCAGAGGTCCTGGGAGGGTGGGATGTCGGTAGTCTCACTGTTGGGTTGGGCAAATTCTTTGATGATGGCGATGAGTTCCTTGCTGTTGTGTGCGTGGGTGGAGATTCTGTTCTGGAGTGCTTTCTTCCTTGAGTGTCTGATGAGTTTGTGGTGGTGGGCGGTGGTGGCTGCTTTGAAGCTGTCGAAGTCAGCTGTGGTTTTGGAGTGTCTCCATAGCTTTTCGAGGCGTCTGCAGGTTCGTCTAGATTCTCGGAGTTCGGTGGGGAAGAGCTGGCTTTTTTGGCGTGCAGTTGGATGTTTTCTTGAGGGGGGCGATGGTGTTGGCGCAGACGGTGATCCAGTTGTGTAGGTTACGGTGCTGCAGTGGTCGGGTCATCTGTGGCGGTGGGAGCAGTGCTGCTGGGGGAGGCGGTGAACTGGTCGTTGGAGATCTTGCTCCAATTCCTGTGCTGGAGCTGGTGAGGATGATTGCAGGTGATGTTGGTTTTGAAGGTGAAGTGGACACAATGATGGTCCGTCCATGGGAGTTCGGAGGTGTGGCTGAAGGTGATGGAGTTTCCTGCTGTGAAGCTGGGGTTGAGGGTGTGTCCTGCTGAGTGCGTTGGTTCTAGGACGATTGCTCGAGTCCTATGTTGTGGAGGTTGTCCAGGAGGGAGGTGGAGTTAGGGTCTTGGAGGTTGTCGAGGTGGAAGTTGAGGTCTCCCAGCAGGGAGAAACAAAAAACTCACCAGAAAGCTACAGACCATTTAGTACTCAGCAGCCAGAATCACTCTCAACCTCCCACGCCAAACTCGCATCGCACCACACATGAAGGAGCTCCACTGGCTCCCTATTCACAAACTAGCATGATTCAAACTCCTCACCCATACTTTCAAGGCCCTACATAACACTGGAGGAAACTTCAACCATCGCATCTTCTTTCTCAACATTTCCAGATCTGCCACTACACATAAGAGCCTCCTTCTCACTTCTTGCGGAATTCAAGAAGCTGAAGACGTGGCTTTTCGAGTAGTCCCGCTATGCCCTAGGTGTACCTAGACTCACCCCTGCTCAGTGCCAGGATACCCCTCAGATGATAGTGCGCTCTAAATATCTGCATAACATAACATGTGAATTTGACTTAGAACCTCGAGATCAGAAAGCCACTATATGTCAGCACAACGCTGATGCAGCGCCATCGCCCCATCATGGCTGCATCCCACAGGCCGAGGGAGCAACAGTAAAGTAAACGTCAGCCAAGGTTGCTGATTTATGAATGTTTTCTGGAAGGAGGGGGCTAATGGCCCGTGCTTCTTCCACTGAAGTCAGATGGTTTTTGCAGCCTTACGCCTACGTTGAATAAGTCAATCAGTTAGTAATGGTAATTACGAACACGGATGTTGCTTTTTACAAACCAAATAAAAGATGGTTCCTAAACAAAACTATAATTAGTCTAAATATGAGGCTGGTGACCCGAAACTAGCCCGCCTGCTGGCTTCCATCCTTCTCCAGCTTCCTCCCCTGAGGCAGCAGAATCGATAAGTTAATTCAAGTCTACAGCCTGCATCTTTGAACTCGGCTGTCATCTGGAAGCTGCTCTCCAACTAAAGACGAGGACAGCCGCGCTTTGTTTCCAGCATCATGTTAATTAGCTGACACAGGAGAAATGCTTTCTGCCAGAACTGGGTCGTTTTTCTTGGCAGTGTCAACTCTTTTCCGTGACTTCTATCTCTGAAAAGACTGACTGGCATTGTTAACTTCGCCAAGGTAAATCCATCACGAACACTTCTGCACAGATGTCTGAGCGACGGATGGACCAAAATCTATTCTGAAGAGAATATGTTACCGAGATTCCCTCTAAAGCAACGCGTTAAACAAATGCTAATAAAATAAAGAGTCCAGCGAGCGCATCCTTACAAAATGAGAAAATGCAGGTGGGCAGATAGCTTTGTTATGCTGAGTTAAAAGCAACCTCAGGAGCAGCAACGAGCAGGACCCCAAAAGGCCCACTGCTTCCAACGCCATTGCTAAGCAGCACACAGTGGGGAAACCATAACATGCATCAGAGAGCAATTTATAGAAAATCGGATTACGGAATTAACACTACTGAATTATCGGCACTCTTTGCCATGGGACAAGCAAACACTTACCTAGCATCCCGCCTTGTACTTGGCCAACACAATAAAACACCTCGGGCCAGAGGTACGAGCCATTTTTGCATGCGCAAACAGGTTTGCGAACCCGTTTGCGCATGCAAAAACATATTGGGCCATGTACACAGCCCATTTAGCGAGTCGCTAAATAGGTTTTGCGACTCGCTATTTGGAAGGGGCGTTACCTTCCAAATTGAGAGTCTCAAAACAATGAACTAATGTTTTGCGACCGCAATTGCTGTCGCAAAACACTCGCAATTACCTACTTTAAGTAGGTGGTAATGCATTTGCAAATGTGAAGGGGTCCCCAGGGGACCCCCTTCCCCTTTGCAAAAGCATGCGAAATTATTTTTTAAGGGCAAGCAGTGGTCCCAGGGACCACTGCCTGCCCTTAAAGAAGTGAAACGAAAACGTTTCATTTGTTTTTTTTTTGTAAATGCATCTCGTTTTCCTTTAAGGAAAACGGGCTGCATTTAAAAAAAAAAAAGATGCTTTATTAAAAAGCAGTCCCAGAGATGGTGGTCTGCTGAGCCCAGCAGGCCACCATCCCTGGGAGGGCTGGCATTCACAATGGGCTCGCAAATTGCGAGAGGCTCATTAAGATCAATGAGTCTCGCAATTTGCGACCCCATTGGGAATCGCAAAACACTGTAAACACACTGTCGTACATTTCATTTAGCGCCTCGCAATTTGCGACTCGCAATGTGTCGCAAATTGTGAGGCGCTAAATGAAAGGGTCGTACATCTGGCCTGATGCAGGACTAAAGAGACTATGATCTGAACTTTAGATAACCGTGGAGCGGTGAGTGAGATCTAAAGCCAAGACTCGCGGGATTTCCCAGAATTCACATCTCGTGTAAATACGGTTCTTACCTCATAACATCAATTTATAAGGTGTTCAAGGTCACAGAATCTTTTATTTTCTGCCAAACTTTATACAAAGCAAACTAAACTACTTTAATTCTTCAGATTCTTTAATATATGCAGCGCTAGTTCAATAAAAGCAGACTGGACCTCTTGTAGAATACCAACAAGGCACTCTTCAACCAAAGGCGGACTAATGGTTCACAATCCTTTGCTACACCGTCAAGGTGAAAAAATAAAAGCTGTGTGGGTATTTCATTTGGATTGTTTATATTAACAATACAGTGTGAAACAAATCGCAAGCCAGAAACTGATCCACGTGTTGAGCTTCCAATATATCACAGACAAAGCTGTGTCAACTTGAGGCAGCCACTAGCTAGAAGATGCTCAACATATTTGAGATACTGGCAATTGAGGGCATAAAATATACAAACTACACCACGAGCAGACCTTGATGCAATCTCACACGAAATGAACACTCCTGCCAGAGGAATCTACGCTCTAAACGACTGCGCATGTGCTTACTTCTCCAGAATGACCTTCCATGGCTAAGACTGCATTTAAAAGCCATACTGAAACAAGTATTGGAAAAGGGCTGGATTGCCTAAAAAGTCCTAATCCAGGGATAACTAAGAATTCCAGTGCTCTACCTTCTTCCAAAGAGACAAATGAACATGCTTGAACACAATGGTGTATTCATCAAACAATATATCCAAGACCATTAGGTAAATATGTAGATACATTTCTTCAACCTTTTGAACAAGAAGGCCCCAACTACATAAAGGATACAACTGATTTCTTGAATAAGCTTTACCATCTTCATCTAGTCACTGACAAGGAGCTATGGCTTTTTACTTGGAATGTGGTTTTAAGTTATACATCTATTCCCTGCAGCAAAGGCATTAAAGCAGCGTAACCTTTTCTCTACGAGAGAGAAACACCTGGGGTTAACAAGACCTTTTTACTGCAACTCATATTCTTTACTACAAGTACTTTAAGGCACAAGATAAATTCTATTTGCGGATCTCAAGGACTTCAATGGGATCACCGTTAGCTCCTGGACATATTACTATATTTATGTGTACGTTCAAAGAGTAACATCTTCTAAATAATGACACTTGGAACAGATGACAAACATTTCTGCGATTCACTGATAATTTTAGCATGGCAAGACACTTAAAAAGATTTGTTGCACAACATTGCTGTACTTAAAAGAAACAGAATTAAATTCACTGCAACAAGACATTCAGATATAGCTAGCTATCCGTTTGGATGTTCAACGGTAGTATCTCGGTAGTAACAGAGAAACTACTCAATACCAAACGAGTTGACTGTTGTAACTTGTTGAATGCAGAAAGTTTTCAGCACAAAATTCTGATCACATCTTCCCCTACTCACAACTATTAAGAGTAAAACGGACTGTATCCAAATGCTAAATATATTTAGGACAGGAGAGCAAGATGCTAAATAAATTCAGATCTTGACACTCTTGATAAGGCTAAAAGACTAGTAGGATTAGAAACCAAGTAATCCCTGCCACAGAAATTTAGCATCAAAAAGCAACAAACACGACGGACTTTCATTACTAAATGTAATATTCTGAGCCACAAAACTCATAAGGCTATCCGTAAACACTGGAGACTCGTTGGAAAGGATGAGGATCTCAGCTCTGTATTCAGTGAACCTTTGATGACGGCATAATAAAAAAATAGAAACACCAAAAACCTGATAGTAAGAAAATATTGACCAATGATAGCTTGCCAAACCAGCCTTCAGCTATCAAAAAGTTATCTTTTCTATGTTTAAATTGCACTGGCTGTTCTAATGTGATCAAGGACAGCCGAATTTACCATCCGATGATTCATACCCCCATTAAGCTCAAAGACTATGCGACTTCAAACAATGGAAACTGCATTTAGTTGATAAATTGCCTTGTGGCAAAGCATACATGAGTAAAACCAGCCAAAAAAGTAAAAAACTGTATCACTGAGCACAAACGTAATATCCAAACTAGAAAGCAAAAGTCAACATTAGCAATACATTGGGTTGACAGAAGTCACAATCTTAAACAGATCCAGACTGAAGTCTTAGACATACTAAACAGGACTGACACAGGAGGCAACCCAGTCATTATACTCTCTCAGACAGAACATTTATCATGAAATTGGGTATTTGCAACCCCACAGACTCAATGCTAAAGTTGGCATTCAGTAAGTGGGTTCCTTTCCCTTTCAACTGGTCTGCACATTCCTTTCAGGTTAGCCAGGACATAACTAACTTCCCTTGCGTCCATGACTTTTAACGGCTAGTCATTGACTGGTGAGTATTCCCTGCAACCTCAGCTTCCCCACCTGCTTTTTGAGCTTATTAACATATGTGCTTTTCCGGGGCTTGACTCATTTTTGTTTCATCAGGCTTAACCTATGGTATTCACATCATTCATATTGAACTACGTTTGGTTTTTCCCAAGAACCACCTCATGAGGTCCCTAAAGTATAGCTATCAGATGTCCCGGTTTCCAAACTTGGGCAGTAGGACTTGCTCATGTACACTCCACACACATTTTTGTTCTCTAGATCACACCTGTTGCGAGTTTAAGTGGTAGTAATTTTCAGACAGTTTCTTACAAGTTTCTCAAGTGCTCTTACTGCCATGCCGAGGTACTAGTTGTGGTACAAATATATTCTCCTAGATGATATCACATTGAAGTTATTTGTGCTGCCCATCAGGCTCTGTTGCATCTTCATTCTTACGTGCAAGACTCTAGTTGACCTTGCAACTGTTGATCTTCCTGATTTTATTAAATGTCTTGTGTTTGCTCGTTATGGTAATGACTTATGATCAACACTTTAAATATCGTATGTGGGGGTTGACCTTTTTGTCTTTTACGCTAACAGTTTTTTCACATGACTGTTAGACTCCTGAGGATGCTAAGACATAAAATGCATTGGGCAAGGATTTACAAAAATGTATTTTGATTAGAAGTTTAATCAGTGGAAAACTGACAGTCTTTTGAACTATTATCTATTTAAAAACAAATAGTAGCTATTTTTTAATACAATGTGGGTGACGAAATATACTGCAGGCAGCTGCTAACACCTGTGCAAGATGGAATCTGGACAACTTTTTGAGCTCATGAGACTCAGTATGTTGACGTTGCTGAGGTGTCAGGACACCACACCAAAGATTTTGCAGATAATCTCATGATATCTTTGGTTAACTTCCAAATCCTCGCTGGAGGGCTGCCTTAGGTTGTGATGTTCAAGTCTTACACAAACAACAACTTATTTCATCTCTCAAATGAATTTTGGGATCTTGACATACAATAAAAATGCATCTTACATAAGTAATATCTTTAACAAAGTGCAGCTTTGCCCAGAGACAACATACAGGCAACTAACAAATTGTCTTAGGATTTCTGGACCTTAATCTGATATTTAGGTAACCAACTATGATATTTTGGTATCCCAACTTAGCAAGGTGCAGAGGGAATAGCAAAGACCAAAAAACACTGACGAAAATCAATCCATCATGGAGGTAAACGGTTTACTCGTAGAATGCAAATTACCATAACAAAAAAAAAGTTCTCTAAAGTTGATGAGAGGCAATCATAAATGTTCAAGGAAGAAGGTCTTGGCAGGATCCATGTAGTATGCTTGAGTCCCTAGAAGAATGTACTTACCCACCAACTGAATTTACAGAACTGTTCAAAATGTATATGTCAAGATTTTGAAAATTAACTTTTTTCAAGTATCTCACGCGACAATGTGATTTTTATTGGTGCAAAGAAAATGTATTAACTGCTTTGAAGTACTGCAGCCTGAAGACAGTTTAAACACATATGGATGGTTCAAAATGAGAAAACAATGGTAAGAAGAATGCATTAAAAGTGACATACTGGCCCTGGCATGGCAGTGCACTTTTTTTTTAAGCGGATGTGTACATGTCATTGGAGAAAAGGTCCGACACTTGCAGTGCAAGAGAACAGACGGTTGAAGTGAGCTTAACCATTGCCCTAAGCTGGATGAGGTTGTGGGAGGAAGCATCGTGTTAGTGACACTTGAATACACAGATGGATAACAATGCAGAGCACAAAACTCCGTGTATATATGTTTTTCAGGTAGGATTTTTTTCATGACATTAGGCTGGCGAAACTATTAATGCGGTCTCTAAGCCTGAACTAATGATGCAGCCCTTTCGTTCCATCAGGCGTATCTCTCTGAACTTTGCTTTTACATTGTTGAAGTCATATAGAAAAATAAGAAAACCTTTTTAATTTACGCAAACACAGCCAAGCCATTAACACGCCAGTGCATAAAAAGGTCCTTCCAGACAGCCCCAACACTAACTAGTAAATGATGCGTTGAGAAGTTATGGGGAATTGGGGTATTGTCAAAGGAGTAGGTGGTGGGGTAGGGGAACTGGCTTTCCCAAAGATTTTGTCAACGAACCCACGTTTATGTGCAATGTTCTAGAATGCAAAACTAGGGTACTAATGAACACCATTTATTACAAAGAGAAGTTAGTTACAACTTTGTTAGGAACTATGCTCTTAAGCTTCCAATAACCAATGCTGCCCAATTAACGCTCTTACATTTCTGTTTTTAGGTATTTGAGGAAGGGCAGAGCAGATCCTACTAACGCACGATCATTTGTACAGTCCTCATTCGTTTTTCTTGTTAACAGAGTCTTCCAAAGTCTCCCTTCGGGCCTTGGCTATCCATCAATCAGTGTGGCAACGTGGATGACCAGGACCCCTTCGGGTCTCGTGAGATGGGGTAGGACTAAAAGAGCATCCATATAAGGTCTGTTCAATATAACGCCATCTATGCCCCTCTACACTTATAGCGCCCTCACGTCACATCTGCGGAGCCGCATGGCCCAATGCAGAGCTACACAATGCCACTTGTTCACATGTGGGGAAATTGCTATTAAAGTTTCCAGTCCCTGTCTTACATCCTGGGGAAATCCACAAGGTGAGGAAACTGCAGTTAGGAGTCTCAATCAGAAATATATTTAATGTATGTATAGAGTGTAGTATGCTGCTACCATTATTGTGGGAGGGGCAAATTACCATTAGTGTGGGAGGGGCAATTACGAAAGGCCAAGCCTCAAGTATGTCATGATGCCCCTCCCACTCCCTCAACAATAATAATAATAAATATCATTGCACTCTGTGAACCCGCATATTTAGTTTAGTCATGCATGTTTACATGTTTATTTTCATATTTATTTTTCGTTTAAAAAAAAATATATAAACCAAAACAAGGAGTTGAATTTATGCAGCGAGGTAAAATCACACCGAAGATGCCTCTACACCATAAAGTGAGTTGATTCCATGTGTATAGCAACTGTAGTATGAAATCTGCGAGGCAGTAAGCAGCGATTCTCCTGGCAAGCTTGCTCTACTGCGATAATAAACTTGAATTTGACCTTTAGACTGTAGTAATAAATAGAGTAACTACTAATTAACGCACATGCAGCTAAGTGACATGTTATTTGGTCATGTTTATTTTCAAGTCAATCGCATAAACATATATAGACACAGATTTTATAGCATGACATTAAACGTAATTGTAGCCCAACAAGGCGTTATTTAAGGCATGTGTACTATTAAACACAAAGTCACACGTTCAAGCATGTATTACTAAAATGCAAAAGTCAAATTTCTTTCTATTACCAAGGCACAAACACTGACATGAGAAAAACACGGTTTACTGCCTCACAGACAGCATGTTAGAATGACATTCCTATGTCTCTTCAATGTGATTTTACCATACGCCAAAATTTTAATCCTTTGCACCTTGATTTCAGTTAAATACTTTTTTTAACAAACAATACATAACAAATATGAAAACATGCCAAAGCATAACTCAGTGTCATGAGTCCTGCTCACACTCCGCTTTAATAATAAATGGCATATTATACTCTGCACATCTCCTAATATACTAGACTTGTAGTGAAATCCTCTTTAAATTTCAGTTTTCCTTGAAAAGGTACAGAACATTCCAATCAAAAACCATAAGAAACATGTTTCGGCAAGTCAAGTCTTGTGCAGCTCCATCCAGGAGGAGACAAAATAAAGGGGGAGGGAAGGCAGTGACGAAAAATAGTGTTTTTTTACCCTTTTCTCTCACATCGACAAATTTGTTCTTTACTGGGGCAAAAAACGCTGATCTGATCTACACCAGACAGCATGAAATTAGAACTTTATTAAGAAGAGCGCTTCAGGGTGCTTTGATGTAAATCCATTAAGTATTTTTGACCAGTTTAATTAGTTAGCACCTCTTCAAAGGATTAAATTTAGTGCTATCTGGAATGCCAAATGACGGATCCTTCGCAAATGTAGATCTCCCGTGCAAATTTAACCGGAAGAGCGGCATTTTTTCAATTAGTCAATGCCCTATCCACAGTGCCCGAGAGGCTTTGAGGGTCCAAGCAATTTGTCTGGCTGGCCGCAACTGAAAATTGTTGTTGCCTAGGTCATTACTGGATGCCATGCACTGAAACCTACATCCTGAAAAAAATGAGACAGATTGAGAGTAAGGAGGTTAGGATGATATACTGTATTCACCACTAAGACAACCAAACCCCACTGCGCAGTCTTTTGGCCATGTGCAGCAGAGGTTTGCAGGAGGGCCTGGCATTTTGCCAGGCTCTGTGGTCAACCCTCTGCAAGGCCAACCTTTGCTGTGGGCCGCTTTCAACTCAAAGCCACAGGGGTTGGCCACACAATTTCACTTACTACAACCTGACCTCTCTGCACTCAGCCTTTGAGCACGTACTTTGGGTTTGACGGCAGGCCAGAAAACCAACCTCCAGTCTCTTCCCAAACTCACCTTTGCAGCAAATGTTCTTGCATTCAGTTATGCAGACTGGACTCTCAGGAAAAACTTTTGCCTCCTCTGAGGCCAAGGGTCACAAAGGAAGTGCCAGGAGAAGCAGGGAGCAAGCTAGAGGTCACAGCTGCGACCCGTGACTACTCCCAAATGACATCCATGATTGAGAGGCACCGTGGAGGTGGTTGTGTTCCAGGTATTTGAGGAGTTGTTTGTTGATGGCTTTCTCGAGTACCTTTGCTAGGTAGAGCTACAGGGAGATCAGTCAGTAGTTTTCTGAAGTTGTTGGGGTCAGCCGTGTTTTGTTTATTTTTTAAGGGGGGGGCTGAGCAATGCGTGTTTACATCTTTTCGGGAAGGTGGCTGTGGAGATGGAGGCGTTGAGGATGCTGGCTAGTTCTGTGCTGACTGGGTTGGCTGAGGTTGAAAAAAATGGGGGGGCTGGGGGTCAGTGGGTGCCCCAGAGTAGATGGATGACATAATGGCTGTGGTGGGCTGAGTGGAGAATAGGTAGTAATTGTTCGGCTGGTGTTGACTGGGAGGTTGAGGTTGTCGAGGCTGAGTGAGATGGGTTGGGGGTCGAAGTTAACGTTTATGGTGGTGATTTTGCTGTGGAAGTAGTCCAAGAGTGTGTCGCAGAGTTCTTGAGAGGGGTGGACGGTGTTCTCAGAGGCTGTCAGGTTGAAGAATTCCGTGACTATTATGATGAGCTCCTTCGTGCAGTTGTCCGAGGTGTCGATGCAGGTAGCGACGGATGCTCTCTTGGCCTCCTTGAGGTGCCTGCGGTAATTGCTAAGGGCTGCTTTGTGAGCGGCCCGGTCAGAGGGGTTCTTAGTGGTGCGCCTGTCTTCTTGAGTAAGTGGCAGCTGCGCTTGGCGGTTCTGAACTCTGGAGTGTACCAACTGGCTTGCTTTGAGGTTTTGATGACCTTTGCTGGTTTTAGCGGGGCGATAGCCGGCGCAGTTGGTGATCTAGGCAGAGAGGTTCTGGACGGCTTGAAGTTTTGGGTTGTGTAGTGCTGAGGGCTTGTGTCAATTGCGTGTCAATTACCTTGCCCCAGCTGTGGTGGGTGGCGCTGTGGAGCATGGAGATTGTGTGCTGGGTGTCGGAGATGGTGAAGTGGACGATGGCATGGTCAGTCCAGGTGAGTTCTTTGACATGGTTGAATTTGATTCTGTCGTTGGAGGTGAAGATGGCATCGTGTGTATGTCCAGCTATATTTGTGGATTCGGTGACCAGTTGGACGAGGCCAATGTTGTTCAGGCTCTCCTGGAAGGTGACGGAGTGGGCGTCAGTGGGGTCGTCTACTTGGAAATTGAGGTCGCTGAGTAGGATGTAGTGGTGGGAGTCGATGGCTAGGGGGGTGATGAGGTTGGAGATGGCGTCACAAAATGCTGGACGGGGTCTCGAGGGCCTGTATGAGAGGGTGCCTTTATCGTGGTCCTGTGAATCATCTTATAGGCGTCAGGGGTGAAGGTGGCGATGTCAGGGTTCGAGGAGGGGTGGAGCCACGTTTCAGTGATGTAGGCCACGTCCAGGGAGAGGGTGGTGATGGTGTCCCCGATTTCAGTGGCATGCTTGCAGAGGGAGTGGACGTTGAGCAGGATGCATTGGAGCGGTTCTAGTTTGTTTGTCGTCGTCTGATCAGGCGCGGTGAGAGGTGACCGGTCTGGTGCAGACAGGCAGTCAGTCATGTGTGGAAGGCGAAGCAGCAGTGGCGGCAGGTGAAGGTTTTTTTAGTAGATTGCGGGGTGGCCGTGAAGCAGCTTTTGCTGGGGTGACCGGGGTCCAGGGGCTCCACGGTGGTGTAGCAGTGGATATTGGGAGGACCAGGGGATCTGGCACTGGGCGCGGACCGGGCGTGGATGGGCGCAGACAGGCTTGCCACCGGCAGCGCAGCAGCCTGCATAAGTAGTCTTTGGGAGGTGCGAGGAGTTGTCAGGGAGGTGGGAGGCTGGGGGCGGGAACCAGCAGGTGGGAGAAAAACGGCAGGAGAGCAGAAGGGCCAGCAACAGAAAACCAACCAAATACAATTGCAAAACAACAATGGCAAAAACAACAATGGCAAGCACTATAATCGCAAAACTATGACAGATGCTAAAAACCAACCACAATTAACAGGAGAAGGTCTCGATTCTTGTGGCGGGAGGCGAGGCTGAAAATACTTCGCTTTAGGGGGAGGCAGAGGAGAGCGGCGTGGAGACCAGGGGCTCAAGGCTACTTCCTGGGGTAGCACAGCGGCCTGCATAAGTAGTACTTGGGAAGTGGGAGGCTGGTGGTGGGAACCAGCGGGCGGGAGAAAACAGTGGGAGAGAAGAGCCACCAACAGAAAATAAACCAAATACAATTGCAAAACAGCAATGGCAAATAACATAATGGCAAGCACTATAATCGCAAAACTATTATGGATGCCAAAAACCAACCACAATTACCAGGAGGCGGACCAAGCCTGGAAGGACTCTGGTCTCGCGGCGGGAGGCGAGGTTGAAAACGATTGGCGCTAGGCAGAGGCAGGGGAGAGCGGCGTGGAGATCAGGGGCTAAAAGAGAAAGTTGTAGCAGAAAAAACAACAAAACCCAGATATCCAACTCAAACTACAAACCCTAGCAGAATTCCAGCTATTAACTAATCAGAGCCGAGGATAATCTATAAACATGATGAGTAACAAATGAACCGCCTTTTCATTGCTGCCTGGTCGAGGTCTGCTCGTTTTTCCTAAGAAACTTTTATAACTGCATTGATGTTATTATTTTGCCATTCGTTATCAATTATTACTGTTCTTAATTGTTCTTAATTCTTCATATCTTACATAACTTGTGGTCTTACCATGCAGTCTTTTGCCTTAATTTTTTTCTCACATTCCTGTTTGTCCCCAGCTGGCCAGGCACCATTTCCTGCCCCGTGACATAGCCATTTTATTCAGCATTTTGGGGTTTAGGCGGCGGACGCAGGTGCGCTTCCTGTGAGTGTTCAGCTCCACTTTAATTATCTGCTGGTCAAAGACCACCTCGGGAGCCAACCCAACGCTCCTCGTTGCCTCCTTGAGGTGAACATGCATTCCCTAAAGCGCCCTGCCACATCTGCAATGTGATCTTTCACTCCTCCTCAGCCTCGATCGTCCTTGGGCAGCCTTTATCCTCCCACAGAGGAGTCAACATACGCTAGTGAGATGCACTGTTCAGAGGGCTGAAATAATTTAACCCTTTGAACACGCATTGTATTTAAGGACTGTAATAATTGAAAACAGGCAAGTGCTTGTGGGGTTATATCTTTTAATTACTGCTGTCTGATGCAGCGTATTTGCTATATATATATATGTATGGATATGTTACAGTGTAAGCATATGTTCGTGGCATGTAGTGCTGCAGATTCACATGTTGTGGATACCTCTGCCATCTAGTGTTGAGTTTGGAGTTGTGCAAGTTGTTTTTCTTCTTAGAAGTCTTTCGAGTCATGAGACCAAGTGACTACTCCTCTCGGTGATAATGCGCATGGGCATCAACTCCTTTGTTAAATTGTTTTCCTGCAGGCGGGTGAGAAAGGAGTGTAGCAAGTTTGTAAGAAAAAAAGATGTCCATGCTAAATGTAAATGTATCCTATAAGTATGTAATGTAACTACAACAGCCACAGGCGGGGGAGATGGAGTGCGCATGTGAATCTACACCACTACATGTCACGAACAGAAGCTTACAGGGTAAGTAGCATAATCCCTTCAATGGCATCTGTGGCTGTAGATACATATGCTCTGCATAGACTGTAAAGCTGTCCCTCCTTAGAAGCAGTGGTTAGCCTCTGGGAGGTGCAGTTGATTAGACACAGTTACGTAGCACAGCCTGACCTACATTAGCTTGTTGGCGTGCTAAAACATACATACAATAGTGTTTGGTAAATGTGTGTGGGGTAGACCATGTAGCTGCTTTACAAATATCAGCTATGGGAATATTTTCTAAAAAGGTTATAGCGGCTCCTTTTTTTTTTGTGTGTGGAGCGTGCTCGGGAGTAGCTGGTAAAGTTCTTTTGGCCTTAATGTAGCAAGTTGGAATACACTTGACTAACCATCTGGCTATGCCGGATTTGGATATAGGGTTGCCTTAATGAAGTGGAGAAAAAGCCACACGGGGTTGCTTTGTGTTCCTGAAAGTTGTAGTTGTATTTATGTACTAGTGCTCTTTTTACATCTAGGGTGTGAAGAGCTCTTTCCGCTACAAAATCAGGGTTACGGAAAAAAAACTGGAAGCTCAGCGGATTGATAGATAGGAAACTGAGAGACTACCTTAGGTAGGAATTTAAGATAAGTACAAATAACCAGTTTGTCTCTATGTATTTGGAAGAATGGTTCTTTAAAGGTTAAAGCCTGGCTAACACGTCTGAGTGAGGTAATGGCAACTATGAATGGCACTTTCCTATAAAGAAATTGAAGGGAGCATGAGTGAAGAGGCTCACAGGGGGGACCCATGAGTGTGGTTCAGTGGCGGCTGGTGGAATTTGAAACTGGTGAGGTGTATACAGAACAAATCAACGTATGCGAGCGCAGCGAGCGAGCCCAACGGCAATAATAGGGGTTCGGGGGGGTTCTCCCCCGCGAAGAAATTATTTAAAAATTGGCATCTTTTTGGTGCAATTTTCAGCACTATTTCTGTGATAAATGGACTAAAAATTCAGTTCTTCTAGGCATTCATAAAAGAAAACTCATACATTATTTCAGAGAATTTCTGGGTTGCCAAGCAAGTCTGACTTTTGAAGAGGGCTAGGGTACCAAGCAAGACTGCTTTGGATCTACCCTTTCCAATAGAAAACACTAGTTGGTGATGTGAACAAGTTCAATGGACAAACCTGGGGTCTAGGGAGAGTCCCTCTCCAGAGAAAGAAATTTAAAAAAGATTGGCAAATGGTGCATTTTAAAGCAAATGAATGCAGCGATAAAGCAAGGCTTATTAAGCAGTGGGAACGTATAGTCTTGAAATATTAAACACATTAAAAACTGCCCCGTATCTTCTTGCATTAATTTGTTCAAAAGTTACTGTAATATGTAAATTGTTCTGCATGACAACTTTATCCTTTTAAAATGTATGCTTGCCCAGTGTCCTGCACTGCATGCAGCATTAACTTTGGAAAAATATGCTCTAACCAGACTTCGGGAAGCACCCACAGCTGCTGCCTGTAACCAGTCATATAGAAATATGTGCAGACAGGTCTTTAAGTGAGATGATAAAAAAGTGGGTGCTCCCTATAAAGGAACATGCCAAATACATTTCTGTGATTCCCATAGTGTGCCATCAGACCGGTATTTTGGTTTCTCTCTGAGATGTAATTTTATCCAGATAAATGGCACAGCAACTGACATACGCCTAAAGCCTGTCAGTATGATTGGCTTTGTCACTGGGTGTTAGCTGTTTAAGATAAATGAGTAACAACAATGATTTCTTATAAATAATTAACATTGAAAATGTTTAAATTCTGAACTTCTGAAATAGTGAGTGTGAATTAAATAGCATTGAGGCCTGTGGAAGGAGTTTTGGCCTTCAATTATGTGTGCTTTATGTTAGATATGTATCCTCTTTTTCTCTGCATATCTTCTCCATCTGCACATCTTCAACCCCCTCTTTCCTCTTCAGCATCCTCTTTTCACTCTTCCACGAATGCCCTTCCTCACATCTCGGTCACTTCCCCGCCCCCAACATGCACTGCACTCCCTCAAATATAAGCACCTTAATTTCTCTTACTTTTGCCTCGCAGATATTTTGACATCAGTGTACCCCCTTCACAAACATTTCCACAGAATTTCAGTTGCAAATGGAATACACAAACATTGTTCTGTGTGCTCTGCAGAGAGGCCAACCCACTGACAGGCACTTTGTTTGGCTTTAGCCTTAGCACCTGCGTGCTCAATCAAAGCCCCTCAAACACCTGGCATGACTCAAGCCTCAAAGTATGCACAGAAAAAAATACAGATAAACAACAACATTATAAAATAGCTAACTCGTGGGGAATGCAAGATTAAGTAAACATGTAAAATAAGAGAGGAACTAAATCGCTAAAATGCATTCCCTCGACGTTTTTAACATTCATTGTTTGCAAGTCAATCCATGTTTTTGGCATCAGTGTTAACTTAGGGGCATGTACACAGGGCCAGTTTTAATGCCATACATCAGAGGACTGGTCACTGTAAGCAGTGCACATGTTACACAGTAAGCACATATCTCTCGCTTTGGGCCTGACTCGGATATTTGGATCCATTTCACAAGGGAGCAAATGCCGCAGCTCCACTTCTAAAGAATACCACATCTATTGGCTAAAAATACCAAGTGAAGCAGACCATTAGACACCATTGCACGCTGTCATGATGCAACTGTATTCAGATGGAAATGTATCTATAGAAATTCATTAAATGCCATTAAATAACTAATACTACGAACTGGATCTATGAGAATCCATCTTTGACTGGTCTACAGGGATTGTGTTCGATTACTTGAAACATTTAATATATCTGGTAAAGAGACATACAATTATCGTTTATCCACCTTCAAGATGATATATAATAGAGCTATTTGTCCTGGATGTTTTCATGGACTGGTCGCACATCTACCACACCATGTGCTACTTATCTCAACAAAAAGCAGTATTTTCACAATGTTCATTCTATAAAACTCGACAGAGGGCAGTGTTATTACACGCTAAAGGAACCGAAAGCCAATCTGCTTCAAAAGATGTTACATTGCGCATTACATCTTCGCAGAGCAGGAGGGTGGAAAATAAAAACACTTTCATCTCGTAGTCTGAGGAGTTTAAAGCAGTATTTAGCCCGCCCTTCACAGCCGCATTCCGGCACTCCTCACGGCGGGTGTGCTGCATGCCTTTCGCACACAGGCACCCCTTTTACACTGGACCATACCCGGGCACTGGCACCTCCCATACTCATGGCCTCACATTTTACATACTTGATAACGGACTACCAAACAAGGAAACAAGCGGCAGATTTTAAGAGGGCGCCGTTGAATAGCTGTGTTAATAGGCACACAAACTTCTATGTTCTTTTTATTCTGCTCTCTTAATGTCTGTACAGCACTCTGACGCGCCATTGACGCGGGTTCGTCCCGAACAAAACTACAATAAATACATTCCCATAGCTACGCTTTCGTTTTACTTTTTATTTGTAAACTCATTTTCTGGCTGGAAAAAAACCAGGGCTTTGCAAATCTTCCCTGCGAACATTGAGTGGTTTGCAGAACGTGACCTTATGCCTCACTGTTGTTGTTACTGGCTGTGTGACACAGGACGCGCTATCTAACGTGCATAGTAAACTCTAGTCAACAGGTGCACAGCTGACAGTGATGCACGAAATCGGAGTTATTTCTATGGAGGCATCTTAGAAACAAAATACCTCGCATTTCATGATTTCATTTACTTAGTAAGTGAAATCATGAAATGCACTGCGTTTCTTTTCTACCATGCGTCCATTTACAACATACACACACGCTGTGTGTGCATGTTGTATATGGAGGCATGGTAGAAATCAGTGAGCTACCAGTCGCGACTCGGAGTCGCAATACTCGCGGGGGTCTCGCGGGGGGAGGGGGAGACGGGTTAAAAATAAAGTATAAGTATATTAATAGAAGAAAACTTACCGGGTCCACGCCGCCTCTGCTGCTCCTGGGCCAGGGTCCCGACTCCCGCGTTGGCGCCTGCCTTCAACGTCTTCGGTGTGGATGGCAACCCCTCTCAGCCAATCCAGATGCTGCATTAGCAGCGCCAGGATTGGCTAGAGCAGGGATACTCCCCGCCCATTAGGAGACCAGGGGCTGCTGCATGAAGCAACCCTCGGGTCCCTCGCTCTCCTAATGGGAAGACTCGAAGAGTAGTAGTAGTGGGCAGTGCGCATGTTCCGGGCTGGTCGTAAAAATGACTTGCCCAAAACCGAACATGCGCACCACTGCCGCGCTGTTAGTTACAGTGAGTCTGTGTCTGTCAGTCACTCAAATGCTGCCACAGCCCCATCCACCCGCCCCCTTCAGCCTTCATCACCGTCCGATTGCCTCGCAGCCTCGGGCGTGTCCAGTGCATGCATTTCCACGCGTCGCGCGACCGCTGCGCGAGACTCAGAGTTATTATTAACTGCCACTGGAAGAAGTTGCACGAATTTAGGCACGCGTGAATGGAGCCATGTGGCATTAGTGGGGCAACGCCCCAGCGCCTCTATGGACCGCCACTGGTGTGGTTAGAATAATGTTAAGGTTGAAAGAAGCTGCTGGAGGAACCAGAGAAGGAACGACTCTTTTCAGACCTTCCATAAAAGCCTTAATGACTGGGACTTTGAACAGTAGAGATGCTGTCTGTTTTGGAGATAAGCAGCCATTGCGGAAAGGTGTAACCTAATGGAAGTGTAGGCTAAATAAGCCTTTTGCAAATAAAGTAGGTAAAAGATAACGTCTTGAGCCGTGGCTTTCAGTGGATCAATTTTTTTAGGTTGACATTAGTAAACAAAACGTTTACACTTTGCAGCATAACATGCTCTAGTTGTGGGTTTGTACGCTTGTTTAAGAATGTTGATACATTCTTCAGGTAAATTAAGATAACCAAACTCTACCACCTCAGGAGCCAAATTACTAAATTGAGAGCTTTGGGGTCTGGGTGTCTGATCTGTCCTTGATTCTGAGTGAGAAGGTCCAGCCTGTTTGGGAGTTTCTCGTGAGGAACCACTGATAGATCTAGTAGTTTTGTCAACCAGGGCTGACGCGCCTGAGTGGGAGCTACTAGGATCATGGTGAGAGATGTTTGCCTGAATCTCTGAACCAGAAAGGAAATGAGAGGGAGTGGTGGAAAAGCGCAGGCAAATATCCCTGACCAACTCATCCATAGTGCGTTGCACTTGGTTAGTGGGTGTTGGTACCTGGAGGGCAAGTTTTGACATTTTGTGTTTTCGGCTGTGTGAAAAGGTCTATTTGACAAAAAACCCACTTTTGAAAGTGGGGAAGGAGTACTTATGGGTGGAGTTCTCACTTGTGGGTCTGTTGCTGCATCCTGCTAAGGTCTGAAAAATCGTTGTCTGCTGCTGGCAGATATTCCGCCAAGAGATGAATGTGGTGGTGAGAAGCCCAGCTCCATGTGGTCTAAAACAGCTGTGATAGTTGAGAGGGGCCATGCTCCCCCCCCCTCTTCCGTTTTTGTAAATAATACATGGCTGTTATTGTGTCCGTTCGGAATAGGAGAACCTTGTGACTTAGATGAGGAAGGAAAGCTTTTAGCGCTAGGAAGATCGCCTGAAGCTCCAAGTAGTTGATGTGTAGGGATTGACGTTTGGCATCCCACAGGCCTTGTATTGTGAGGTCTTGTAATTGGGCACCCCAACCCGTCTCCGATGAGTCTGTTGTGAGTGCGAGGTGGGGAACAGGGTCCAGAAAAGGCAGCCCTAGTATCAGGCTTTGGTTTTCCACCATTGCAGAGAACAGTGAATGCGGCAGTCTATCAACACTAGATCCTCAAGGTGACCCTGTGATTGAGACCACTGGCGAGCTAGACACTGCTGCAGAGGACACATTTGCAACCTTGTGTGGGGAACTATTGCAATACAAGAGGTCCTCATTCCTAGCAGACGCATGACTGTCCGAAATGTGAGAGTGCAGTTTGGCTGGAACTGTGGCAGAGTTACCAGAAAGTTCTGAACTCGAGCGGGATTGGGATAAACTAGTTCTGTGTGTTGAGGATCGCCCCTAAGTAAGGCTGAGTTTGGAGAGGTTGAAGGTGAGACTTGAGAACGTTTATTGAGAACCATAGTCTGTGTAGTAGATTCACCGTCAATTGAATGTACTGTTGACACTGAAGGTGGGTTCTGGCTTTGATGAGCCAATCGTCGAGGTTTGGAAATACATGAATGTTTTGTCTGCGCTGATATGCTGCAACTACAGCCAAGCATTTTGTGAAAACTTGAGGTGCCGTGGTCACCCCGAATAGTAGAACTTTGAATTGGTAATGTTTACCTGCTATGACAAATCTGAGGTATTTGCAGTGTGCAGGGTTTTATTGGTACATGAAATTAGGCGTCCTTTAGGTCCAGTGTTGCCATAGACACCCTGTTGGAGAAGTGGAATAACATCTCGTAGAGTAACCATACGGAAATGTTCTGACAGGATGCATTAGTGAAGGGGTCAGAGATCTAAGATTGGTCTTAGCGACCTGCCTTTTTTGGGATTGAGAAAGTATAGAGTATACCCCTAGTCCGTGCTGTTGAAGTGGGACAGATTCTATAGACTCTTTGAGAAGCAGGGCTTTGACTTCTTGTTTGAGAAGTGTTAGATGAGCCTCTGACAACCTGTGAGTGCAAGGTGGGATATTTGGTGGTGTAGAAATGAGCTCCAGACTATAGCCATGTTGGATAATGGCTAGTATTCATTGGTCTGTTGTGATTGATTCCAAGACTGGGTGGAAATCTTGTAGTCTGCCACCGACAGGTGTGGAGTGGTCGGGGGTGAAGGTTGGGTAGTCACTGCTTATCAGTAGGCATTGCTCCACATGTGGAGGCATCCCTGTCCCTTCCTTTGTTGTTTCAGCATCTCACGGAACCTCTGAAGTAGCCCTTACTGTAGTCAGACTGGCCTCAATCCAAAGAGGTCGATGCTGAAGGCTTAGCCTTGGTATCAGTTTTCGGTGCCAGTCCTGAGGGCGGGGCATCCGAAAGACTCCTTCGGATCATACCTTGGGCCGAAGGCAGTGGTCGTCCGCCGACCTTTATATGAGGATGTTTGGAGGCATGCTTGGGTGTTAGAGCAGGGTCAGGGGCAGTAGTATTCACACACTGACCAGATGGAAGGCTACGCATCTCCATGTACATTTGGACCTCCGAGCTAGAGCTTTCATCAGGGGAGAAGACTCCTTGTTCATCTTCCAAAGGTATGTCCTCCTGGGAATGTTTCTTGCCGAAAATGTCAGGGTGCCATGTCCGCTTCTGCAAGACATTTCCAACCAAAGCGCCCTCTCATCCCAAAGGGTTTTCTTAGACCGAAAAGGCTTACACTCGTCACAGTGGCCTCACGATCTGTCAAAGGATACAAGTTACACACAAGGTGTTCGTCGTTGTGCAGATACTTCACGTGGCAAGGCGGTCAAAATATGAAGGGTGTGCGTTAGATCAGAAAGGCATCCTCTATGGAAACCTGTGCACGCTGGAGTAGGCCTGAGACGTGCGGCACCCCGAAGTGCGGTCGGTTTAAGCCAGAACCAACGAAAATCAAAAGCAGCGCAGAAGTGGAAAGCACAATCCTAACAATAGCGTTGAAGACAGTAAAAAGAACCAAAGAGCCGTAACGAACAGTATCAACACACGGAGCAGAGGCACACATGTTCGAACCAGACGGCAGAGAAAACAATCTAACAAAGGAGTTCATGCCCATGCGTAGTATCACCGAGAGGAGGAATCGCTCGGTCTCGTGACTCGAAAGACTTCTTAGAAGAAAAACAACTTCAGACCCAACACTAGGTGGCAGGAGTATGCAGAGCAAGTGTATCTACAGCCACACATGCCATCAAGCATATATATTTCTAAATACATATATATACACACACACACATACTGAAAACAACATAGGTTAAAGTGAAGTTATAGCTAGGAATTATTATTTTATTTTACTTTACATTAAAAACCTTAGAAATGCACTATAAATAACAAAGGTTAAAGTGACGTTATAGTTAGGTGAATATGTCAGTGTCAACATAACGCTTTGAACTAAAAAAACACAGAAATTCACCAGTTATAGTTAGCCGAGCTAACAATAACTTGCACCCCCGCCACTGTACGTCTTATGACCTCACATATTATTTCACTCATGACGTGTTCTAAAGCATAATTTATGACATCACTGATGACATCTCCAAGCTTCTTTTGAACACATTACTCTATAAATGAGTATGACATTAGAGGTATGAAATTAAGTACAAAATAGTTCAGAATAAATGAATCATCATTAATGCCACACATACAACTCCCTTAGGTGAAGAAAGCTTGTGTTATGTGCATCACTGACCCTGTACAATACACTTCATGGGTAGCTGAGGTCACATTAATCAACCACATATAGATGGGTAACCCCCAACTGCACATGGTGTTCAATTTAAAAGTGGTTACTGTAAACAGTGTTTACTCTATGAAAAGAGTTTACACTGTACGTGCAGACAGTGAAACTCTTATGAGAAATACACCACAGAGTATTAAAAAGAATCTACTAAGAACAGTGTTCACTCTATGCCAAACTTGTCCAAAGAGACACTATTCAATTAAAATCCCAAGGTCTAAAGATGCTAAATGTCATACTACCTGTAGCCTTCCGTGGTGAAAACTTTACAGATATCCCATCTACTGAAGCTAATCGAGCACATGTACATAAGTTAGTACTTGGTGCACACAGTCTTCTATCTCATGTAGAAAGTGTCATGCTGAGACGATTCGGTCTAAATACTCAAGGCTGCTTACAATACTTAGTATCTACTACGTAGAATCTTTTCCCTGTTGGAAACTTTCCGCAGAACAAAATAACTTCTGTGGAACATCCTGGACACAAGTCGTCAACTGTCACCTCCACACAGAGTTACTCGAGACAAAGATTTATAATGTGCTCAATACCTATACACACTTATGATGTATTAGGAGCACACATATTTTGTAAACACTTACAACCATTGTAGAGTGGTAGATAAAATCCAATCCATCTATTCCACTTTCCCGTCTAACTTGTCTCCCATGGAGTTTAATCCTATTTCGGATTGTATGGATACTTGGTCTGAGTTTCATCCTCTTCCATTGGATGAGTCCCTTAAACTGCAGAGCTGTAAATCGGGCTCTCCGGGCGATGCATGCCCGGCTCAGTTTTTTAGATTGTTGGCCCCTTGTTTTAATGTCCCCCTGAATCTAATCTGGAACGCCTCGCTCAAGTCAGGTATCTATCCAGAGACATGGAAACAAGCATTCTTACTGCCTATTCTCAAGAAGCCGGATGCCGATCCTGCAGAACATAAAAACTTTCGACCTCTCTCTCATTTGCCAGCACCGGCAAAAATTGTTGAGCAGGTAGTTCAGAGTCAACTCTGAATTTCTGGAATCTAATAATAGTTTCCATGACTCTCAATCCGACTTTAGAACAGGATACAGTACAGAGACCGCACTCTTGGAAGTTGCAGAGACCATTCGCAAAACCATAGATCAGGGCAACGCAGCTATGCTTGTGCTGCTCGACCTGTCCGCAGCTTTCGATACTGCGGCCCACCTGATTCTCCTGGAGAGACTTAAGCTTTTGGGAGTACGGTTCTGTCCTGGCTCCGGTCTTTCCTGGAGAACCGTACACAACAGGTTTATTTGTGCCCCTTTCTTTCCACTCGGAAGCCTCTTGTTTGCGGGGTCCCTCAGGGCTCGGCACTGAGCCCCCTACTCTTCAACGTATACCTTACCCCTCTCGCAGTCCTGGTTGAGACTCTCGGAGTGAAAGTGATTTCCTACGCTGACCACACCCAGTTGATGTTCTCGTTTAAAGAACATTCGGAGACTGCTTTTGTCAACTTTAGACGGTGCCTGAGCAACATTTCGGATTGGTTGACTCAAAACTACCTAAAGTTGAACACAGAGAAAACTGAGGTGCCTTTCTTTAACCAACATGTCCCACCTCCTTCCGGGCTGTGGTGGCCGCCAGAATTGAACACCCCCTCCCCCTGTTCCTGTGGAGGTGGTAAGGAATCTGGGGTTCAAATTCGACAATGCGCTTTCCTGTAAGACCCAGATCAGTCACGTCTCCTCCATATGCTTCTGGAAGCTGCGCACCCTGAGAAATTCCTCCACTTTCTCCCGCTGGATTGTAGGAGGACTGTAGTTCACGCCTTGCTAATATCGTGCCTGGACTACTCAAACAGCCTCTACTTAGGTCTCCCAGCATATTTGATCCGCAGATTACAAATGGTTCAGAATGCTGCGGCTAGATTGATCTGCGAGGTGCCTTTCCGTTATTCCATCTCTCTCCACCTGCGGAATCTTCACTGGCTGCCCGTCAGCAGAAGAATTGAATTTAAGACTCTCACCATGGCATACAGAGCCACCATGAGTCAGGGCCCGACATATCTGAGACTCAGATTGCAAAGTTACCAACATGACCGGGTCCTGAGATCCAACCACTTGAATCTGCTCACTATTCCCTGCTTTCGTAGGGCTAGGATAGGCGGCAGAGCTTTTGCGGTTGGAACCGCGAAGCTCTGGAATACCATGCCCTTACACATTCGCAAAACTGAACCAGAATTAGCTTTCAGGAAAGCTTTGAAGACCTGGTTGTTCGACCGAACTTAGCCCTTTGTCCTGTGACTGAGTTATTCTGCAGCCTTAGCGCCTGGACACCTCCGTTGGAGGTAGCCGTGCGCTCAATAAATGTTCCAAATAAATAAATAAACCATTAGCTGGACACAGGTGTACAAAATTAGGTAGAAAAGTTACCCGGCACTATGTAAACTATAGAACAAACTAACACACTCATTGGATGATGTCATAAGTGATGTAATGTGAGATGTCATCAGGGATGTCAAACGATGTGATGGAACAACTCATGAGTGATGTAATATGCTAACTATAACTGGTGAATTTGTGGTTTTTTTAGTGCAAAATGTTATGTTGGCACCCACATATTGATTGAATGAATGAAGCAGCATTTATAGAGCGCATAGCTACCCGTAGGCATCCCAGCGCTGGAGAATAACTGAAGCTTCAGAGAATCACTTGGGGAAGAGCCATGTTTTCAGCAGCTTGCGGAAGACCAGGTGATTGGGTTCCCTTCGTAACTGAAGAGGAAGGGAGGTCCAAAGTTTGGCAGCATTATATGAGAATAGCCGACCACCACTTCCAACTCTCTTAATTCTGGGGACGACTGCCAGGTGTTGCTCATCTGAGCGTAGTCGCCTGTTAGCTCTATAGGGCTTGACCATAGAGGAGATAATCTCTGGTCCTTTCCCTCCTATCAGTTTGTGAGTAATGCATAAGGCCTTAAAGTGGACTCTCTCCCGGGCGGGGAGCCAATGGAGAGCTTTGATGGCAGGTTTTGTAGACTGCCGGTTCTGAGTCCCCATGAGGATCCTTGCGGCGCAGTTCTGCACTGTTTGCAGTTTTGCGAGAACCGAACTCAGGGCTCCAAGGTATAAGGCGTTGCGTAGTCCAGGCGTGAAAGAATAAGCGCCTGGACCATGAGCTTTCTTGCCTGAAAGGGGAGCAGGGGGAGCACTTTACGAAGCATCCTTATGATGCCAAAGCAAAAGGCCACCACCTTTCTGGCCTGGACTTTAAAGCTGAGGTCTGAGTCCAACCAGAAGCCCAGGCTTTTTATCTCTGACTTGGGGACAGGTGCCGGGCCCATCGAGGCTGACCACATAGTTTCTGCTTTAAAAAGAGAGGGATTGCCAAGGAGCATAAGCTCGGTTTTATCGCCATTTAATTTTAGATAAGAGAGTTTCATCCACTTGGCTACTTCTTCAAGGCAGGTACAGAGGCAGGTGGAGGCCCTGTCTGAGTGGTTAAGTGCAACCACCAGTTGGGTGTCATCGGCATAGGTCACCATGTGCATCCCCCATAGGGAAGAACAATGTCCGCAAGGGGGGCCATATAGGCATTAAAAAGTGTGGGACTCAGGGAACATCCCTGAGGAACGTCGCAGTTAGGGGCCAGGATTTAGAGGTGGCCTCACCCTCGAACACCTGAAAAGATCTTCCTTCCAGGAAGGATTGCAGCCAGGTTAAGGCTACTCCGGACACACCCAGATTTCTGAGTCGTTGAACCAGTAACTATAACGTCACTTTAATCTTTGTTTGCTTCTATGGATTTCTAAGGTTTTTTTAATGTAAAGTAAAATATAATAATAATTCCTAACTAGAACGTCACTTTAACGGTTTTATTTCAGTAAATTTAGTTTTTTTTTTCTTTTACATAAAGTAATATTTTATTACCATAGCTAAAGTCAGCCCCCCGCTGCATAAGGCCTTTAGTCGTGTGCAGCGGGGGACTGGCCACAAGGCTTGCGGCCCACAACCCCAGAGGCAGTCAACCCCACGCCGCACGCGGCCTTTGGCCGTGCATGGCGTGAGGTGGCCGCAGGTCCCGACGTGCATCCAACTCAGGCAAACTACCCTAAAGGCTGTGTGCAGCAGGAGGTTGGCCACAGGGCCTTCTGCCAGGCACTGTGCCCAACTTTCCCTGAAGGCAGCCAACCCCAAGATACCCACAGCCTTCAGCCATGAGCAGCAGGGGTTGGCTACAGGGGTTGGCTGCAGTAGGCTGTCAACCCCAAGCCCATCATGGCCTTTGGCATGCACAGCATAGGTTTGGACTTTCAGGCCACAGGGACCCCATTCCATGTGGCATTTGTTTTTGTTTTTTTAGGGGAGGGGGCCTGCGCAGCCATCCTTCCCGAGCCTAATTAGGCCCCAGGCCCCATCCCCAGGGGCCAAATGTAATAAAAATGGGAGGGGAATCCATTGCCCGGGCAAAATTCCAATAAAAAGTGGATGAAGGCCACTTGGCCCCCTCCCAGAGCCTTCATAGGCCCCAAAGATGCTAGGGCCGAACTCAATTAAAAATGAGAGGGAGGCCACAGGGTCCCCCTCACAGAGCCTCATTAGGCCTGATGAACCCATCCCTGGGGCCAGATTGAACATTGGGAAGGGGGCCTCACTCCCCGAGCATTCATATGCCCTAAGGACCCCATGCCCCAGGGCCGTATGTTATTTAAAAGGGGAAAGTGGATGCGTAGCACCCCTCCAAGACTTATTAGGCCCCGGGGGCCAATCCCCTGAGCCCAAAAGTCAAAAAGGGGAGGGGGAAATGCAGCGCTCCTCTTAGAGCCTTATTTGGACCTGGGGCCAAACTACATAAGTAAGCCCCCCCAACCCCCTTCCGGAGCTTTTTTCTTATTTAAAAGGGGAGGGGGTCAGTGAGGGGGAGCCATGCGGCCCCCCTTCCCTTTAAACTTAGTTTCATTCCGAGGACTTACAATAGCTCGAGGAGGGGGTACGTGTGGCCCCTCCCCGTTTTTTTTTTTTTTTTAACCTATTGGTCCTGGGGGATGGGGGTACTTGGAGCCTTAAAAGGCACGAGAATGGGGCCCACACAGCCCCCTCCTTTTTTTAAATTTTTTCTTCAAGTTATCGCCCTGGGGATGGGGTCAGGGGCTTAGACAGGGGGGACCGTGCACCTCCCTCCCCAATTATCGCATTTCGGCCCCGGGACCTGCGGTTCCCGGGATCCAAAATGGGCTAGAGGACTGGAGCACCACCGACGGCCCCTCCCCATATTACTAAATGAATGGCAGGTCGACTTTTTTTTTTTTGGTCCGGGGGAGGGGGTCCCTGTGCATCTATATATATTTTTTTTAATTTCATGATAGGGGACTAAGTCACCGAGTCCTGTAAAGGCTGCCAGCAACATTTTTTTCATGTTACTGGCAGCAAATCAAAGCACTCGCTCCCGAAGCAGTCCGACTCCCACAGGAGCGAATTGGGCCAGGAGAAAAAAGGTCTCTGGGCCAATTAGAACGCCCTATTTTTTTTTTTTATTTTTTTTTTTTTAACTGGCCGCGAGTCCCTCGAAATCAATACAGATACACAAATATTTTTAAACCTTCATTTCTCCAAAACTACTGAGCGGATTTATATCAAATCACAGTCTGCAAACCAAGTTCTAGCTTTCTGACAAATTTGGTGTATTTCCGTTCAGCAGTTTTTGCAGTAGTGCTTCTTAAAGAAGTCTATGGAAAATGCATGCAGATTTTGTGCCTCCCTTTTTACCTCGCCCCCACTTGGCACGAAAGTTTCCATGCTAGACAAAAAAGAAAAACTTTTTGAAAAGTTTTGTGGAGATTTTGTGAGAGACACACACACACACACAACCACACACACACACAACCACACACACACACAACCACACACCCCCCCCCCTCATAAAACCCTACCAAAAAAAAAAAATAGGGTGATTCTTGTTGTGGAGACTTCAATTGATTATGCCAGACACTGAGCCATCACTAGGTCTCAGTTCAATACTTCTAATATGCCCATTGATCTCACACATGAGAGCGTCGCAGAATTTCTTCCGGGTTCTGATAAAGAGGCACTGAGCCAGGCCCTACAAACCTACATCCACAAGATTATAACACCCTCTTTGGGCCTTATGGCTGAACAACTTCAAGCCTTTTTATCAATTTGCCTTGCCCCACTTCCCAAACTAAAACGGTTTCCAAAACACACGCTCTACAACATTTGAAAAAGCCTCTCCGGAAGTAGATAATGAGGACGAGGGTCCAGAGAGTATAATTTCTCTTCAAGACCTTCAGAACCCTGATGAGGAAATAGATATCTCAAACAATGACGACATTAAATCCTGGTTACCAGCCCCTAAAGAGAGATAACAGGAATAGCCTGACACAGGAGAAGGACCGTTGGGTTCCCAATCTCAATTGTCTCGGTTTCAGGACATCTTTGATCATAAGGATATCATCCATCCTCGCTCTTCAGATTGGGCACCGTCTCCAAAGACAGCAGCATATGGCCAAAGCAGATTGCATAAATTGTTCCACAAAGAAATTAGGAATCAACTGCGGGCGGAATGCCCCAGGCCTTCCCTGCTGGGTAAGGTGGCAATGACCCTCCCCCCCCCCCCATGCCCTCAACATAGACCTAAAACTGTCTCCTGGCGAAATATATGAAGGACCAGATCCTGGAAAAGCTGGTCATCCCTTGTTGTGTAGTTCCCACTAATCCGTAGGAACTGTGCATTTGTTGGACAACAAACTTTGGGCAAGATGCCTAGACTGATTTCAGGCACCCCCGCAGGATATGTTGGCCTAGAGACCAGCTAGCTCACAGTGACACCGTAAGCCACCCTAACCTTACCAGGGAGTGAATGGTTTCTGGTAACCACTGAACATGGCAACCCTAACCCTTCAGAGATCGTGTAAACCGGTCAAAAACCCTTCGCTCAGTTACTGGTGCTTACCTGAGCTCAGAGAAATATACAGAGAATACACAGTGGGACGTTTTTAATATATTTATTGAACCAATGATATTCTTGTATAGAATACATGTGCCACGATAATCAGTAGACGGAAGCAGATGAAAGTGATTATAAGCACAAAGAGCGTAAATAGTAGATATAGTTCAACCATGGTGCTAAAACAGTCTATATATGCAGGCATATAAACAAGACAGTAATTAGGCATACTCCTATTATGCAAAACCCTGCTCCAAGTGTACCAAAAGTGTGCATGTGTGCGCGTGTAGAGCCAAGAATCCCCCCAAGGGACGATCCAACCCCATTACCTGGCGGGAGAGAATGTAGGAGCCAGTCTTGGTCACAAACTGGACACCCCCTCATGGAGATGTCAGACCGCTGCGTGGTGAAGTCTCAGCATGCAGGGACCCTCGGTGTCAGCTGAAGTGAATCCTCTACTAATCTTTTGGGATGCTATTTATAATAGAAAGCAGCCTTGCGATGTGCGTACAGATTAGTTATGTTATAGATATATAGATAGCCCTGTCGCCCCGTAGATGAAGATAGAACGACTTTTGTACATAGTATGTATAAGGGCCTTGTACAGGATGTTCGAGGCATCGTGCTCATGTTATGCGAAGCTAGATGTGTAAACAAAGTAGTTTCAGAAAAATGCATCCAACATTGTCGTGCACACAAGTATGTGCAAAAGGTCACAGCAGAAATGTTATTGTGAAAATAGGACAATGTAAGAAATTAGCTCCTTGGCTACATGGGCCTAACTCCGGCACATAAGCCATCCCCGGGGTTTATATGGCCCATCAAAGACTTTAGATATGGACTTCAGGGCCAAAGATCAAGGAACCCCTATTGACTCAGACACTGTGGCTAGCCGGGACTGACGGGCTATTTGCTTATTGGGCAATCCCCAATTGTGCCTTATCCTAAGAACACCGCCGTTAGACCCAAAGCTATCCGAGCTGGCGACAAATAAACCTGGTCCTTTAGAAGGACTGCTGTTTTGCCATCTGTTTTGATGGATCCCGCTCGTTTCTTCAACACTTTTATCCATTAGATAGGGCATAGTCTGCTCTGAAGAAAGTTTTTCAGTTACACCTTTTTACCAGGGCTGGTCGAGGCAGGGGTCGCTCCTGCAGCTGATTTCTGTACCAAGGTCCCTCCTTTCGAGGACAAACCAGATATCGACTCTCAGAATGGAAAGACTCCCAGAGGGGATACTCCTTTTTCCCTTCACAAGCAAAAAGTGTTTCTGTAGTACACCAAATAATACCAAGCTAAGATACTCCCTTTCTTCCCATTCAGAATTAGGGGGCAGAATCCTTCACTTGGCTCACAATTGGGGTTGGATAAAACAGGATGTGTGGGGCCTTCAGACGGTGCAAGGTTTCTATTTGGAGTTCTATGCACCTCCCTGTCAGTCCTCTATCCAAAACCAACTACATTTCCCCACTCACAAACACATTTCATATACCAGGAGATTGCATCTCTTCTACAGAAACAAGCCATGCCTTCCTGCACTCATCCCACAGGGTTCATAAGCAACATCTTTCTGGAGGACAAAAAAGGCTGAGGCTTCTGTCTGGTGATCTATCACAAAGAATTAAAAACCTGAATACTGTACAGACATTTTTAAATGGAAGGGATTCACCTGTTGCAAGACCGCCTAACAGAAGGTGATTTCATGGTCTGCCTAAACCTGAAAGGTACCGACCTGACAGTTCTGATCTTTCCACCCAATCGACATTTCTTGCAATTTTAGTGAAAACATATTCTTGGTAATGTCATTTAGACTATCCTCAGCTCCCTAGAGTTCTTTAGAACCAGAGCTATTCAATTAATCGTCTACTTGGAAGAGTTCTTTCTGATGTCACAAGATCTTATCATACCGTAACGTAGCATGGATCTCACAATTTTTCTAGAATCGCTATGCTTCGTCATAAACTATGACAAATCTGACCTACTTCCACTCAGCAAATGATCTTTCACCACAGATTACGTCTCAGGCCCCTTTTCTCTCCTAGTCCAAAAGATCAGAGCTATGGAGGAGATTCACAAAGCTTCTTCGGAGCAAACTCTTACTCGTCATTGGCTTGCAAGACTGGTAGGACTTCTGGCGTCATCCATTCAAGCAATCTTCCTCGGCCCTCTCCACTATCAGTTGTCTGGAATTATCATGTTCCATTGAAAATCACCCTTTTTCTCCCCAAAGAATTCAATGTTGTATCTAACTGAAAATGGACAGTGTTTCGGTGGTCCAGTATGTCAACCTCTAGGGTGAACGAGATTGCGTCTCCTTGAAGGAATCACCAAGGATTTCTGCCATTATTGCCTTTAACATCAGATCTCAGTGATAGCTCTTCATCTTCTGGGCAATCAGAACACAGTGGCAGACTGGAATTCTCACCTCCACAGGGATTCCAGTGAATGGAAACTGGATCCAGGTGTTTCTGCCAAGATCATGGAGAAATGGGGTCTTTCAGTTGGACTTATTTGCATCTCAGCTGAAGTACCAGTTACCAGCTTTCTTCAGGTGGAGACGAAACCCCTGGTGCAAGCAACAGGAGCCTTCTTGCAGAGGTGGCCTGGACTGAGTTGCGCCTTTCCCCCTTCTCCATGCTCCTGAGAGTAGCACTCCTGGTCCGGAAACAATCAGCAAAGTTGCTACGGACTTCACTCCTGTGGAGAACAGCGTGGCTTCCCAAACTTGCAGAAACCCTCTAGCAAATATCCTCCCTTGGTTCCTGAATCTTCTCCTGGACCCTCTGGGGTTTCAACATTCCTTGGTCAGGACACCGCAGTTGGGATTGAGAGGATGAGGACTTGACTTTTCAGAGATGTTGGCAAGTGCCTGGCCTTTCGAAATAGGCCATCAGACAGAGCCTGGGCAGACTCTACACATAAGAGATATCAGGCAGCCTGTGAAAAATGGTCATGCTGGTGTGCTGAAGGGAGTTTGGATCCCGTGGCAGCATATATAATTCATGTCACAAATTTTCTAGAATCCTTAGCAACAGAAGGCCTTTCCTACAGAACAGTAAACGCTTACAGATCGGAAATATCCGCCAGCCACCTCCCCATTGCTAACAGACCTGCTGGCGAGCAAACTGTAATATCGAAGCTTTTGATTGGCTCCACCTCACTGGAATAATTCTCTTTTGTCTAGGAAATAAATGTAAATGAGTGTCCGATGTTCAGGTTCTTGACCTGACTGGCAGATCATTCACCTGGAAAATTTGACTTTTGTGATTACCAAAAGAACAAAATCAGCAACTAAACACGTGGTATTTCCAGCACTTCCAGGAGACTAGAAGCTTTGTGTGGCTCACTATCTACGTGAGTACGAGCTACTGCCCCCCTCTGAGGAGTTCCCCGACGGGTCCACTGTTAATTTCTTTATTACTACCACTGTGTCATGGCCTCAAAATCCTTTGCAGTGTGAGCCCGTTTGGAGGAAATTATCCAATCAGCAGACTGGTCCTCGGATTCTATGATTAAGGAGTTTTACCATAAGTCAGTAAGTATTCCTTTTTTGAGGGTTGTTGATGAGATTTAAACTTGAATAATCCGAAGCCACCGGCAATTTAAAAACATTTGTGAACAATAATTTTCAAATCAATTAAGGCGAAGATTATCCCACCTGCTCATTGCAATGGCAATTTTGTTTACAACTTGATGACCATTTCCACTGTTTTGGGATATTGCATACATGTCTATCTGTTACACCCAATGTTATAATGGATTCTCTGAATTGGTTCTTCTTTCCATTTCAGATCAGAAACAATAATGAGATTCATGGAGGGAGGCCAAGATGGACGTGTTTTAATAATGATCTGGACCTTCTCCGCCATCCAAGCTCCCCAGCTGCCCGTTGTGGCCATCCTCCGTCCTACCTCGGCCCCTGTGGTTCACGGGTGCTTGTCCGGCAGGCCGCTTGTCCTTGGCGAACCCTACACACTGTGAATGGTGCCAGCCGCAAGGGCAAACGGCGGCCTCTCAAGATAGCGGAGAGCTCGCAATGGCAGGAGGTGGGGCCTGTGCACATGCGGCTCAGAGACACCTATGAGGCCAGTAACCCAGTTTCTGGGGGCCTTCACTGGCTGTGGAGCAATTGGGCGGCCCGCTGCAGCGGCTGCCTTTGAAGAAGGAGCTCATTGGGCTGCGCAGAGCGGCGTCCCGCAGCAGATTGGGCCTGACTGCTCCAATACCTTCTCTGTGAGGCAACTGCCTGCTGAGTGGCCCCTCCTGTAGCCTGACACTTCGGAGCCTTCTCCTGCATCCCACCCCCATCCCCCTGTATGGCAGGCCCACCAGTGCTGCCTCTGGACCTCTAGGAGACTGGTCGGTTGAGAAGCTTTGTGGGGATGCCCATGACGGGCAGCTCTCTCCCCCTCGCCAACAGTACATCTTTGACTGGCTTCCGCTGGGACCTTGCACACTGGGGGCCCTGGCTACTTGTGTTGCCCTGCCGTGTTTTGGGGGGCAAGCGGTCTGAGCGCCCCCCACTGAGCAGTTGACCTCCTTGTTGGGGTGGTGTGGACGGGTGGTTTTCTTCCCCGCTGGCTCTTCTGGAACCATTACGGGTGCTGTGGTGTCACGGGGAGACACTACAGCTTGGGGCGGTTGCAGTCAGTCCTCTTTCCTTTCCCTTTCTGGCCCCGAAGCGGAGACTGCCTGCCCTGGCCTGGGGGCCTTCGTCTCGCTGGACGGTGGGGCTTCCCCCAGTGGGAGGCTGAGCGAGTGGGGGTAAGTCCCATTTTGGACTGGGTGCCTGCCCGGAGGTCTCAGGGATACTAGCGGCGGGGGCCTTGCCGCCTTGTCGACACCATGTCTAAGGAAGGCATATGACTGCATATTGCATATTGATAAGTTTGCAATACCAGTGAGGGATCACCCCAGACGACCCACTCACTCTGCGGGTGCGCGCCACCTGGAAACTGCTGATGTATCGACCATCCTTCAAGCCATCCAGATCTCCCGGGAGGCAGTGGAAGCAAAAGTCGGGGAAGTGGGAATGGACATTGTGCTCCTATGCCTGGACCTTCAGAACGCTGTGGGAAGAGTGTCCGAGGCACAGATCTCTCACTTGGAAGATGAGGTCGCTGATCTCAAGAAATCGGTGGCCAAGTTGACTACCATCTCCTGGGACTCTTGAAGCCAGGGCCAAAGATCCCAAAACAGATCTTGCTGCAACAATCTTTGCTTAGTGGGGTTTCCTGAGGGGGCTGAAGCTTTGGGCCCGGACAACTTTCTTGATGCCTGGCTCAAATCCTGGATCCCAGAGAGCGCTCTCTCACCATAGTTTGTCATAGAGAGAGCACACAAGACCCTGGCCCAGCGTCTGCCTCCTGGCACCCCAGACCTTTGATTGTGCGGACCCTGAACCACCAGGACAGAGATGTGATCCTCTGGGAGGCTCGCAAAAAAGGAGCTCTTTACTTTGACTCGAGTTGTGTCATAATTTTCCCTGACTATACTAAGTTGGTTCATACTCAGTGCAAATCCTTCGATGTGGTCATGGTCAAACTGAGGGATCTTGCCTTGCGCCCTATATGCTGATATCCCCAGCCAAGCTGAAAGTGATTTACGATCCTGCATCCACTTCTTTACAAGGCCAGAGGAGGCCCAGGAGTGGGCTGCTGAGTACCGCCAGTGTGATACACGCCCTTTCGAAGGGAGAACCAGGAATTTACAATGCCCCTACGGTCCAGACTATCGGTGGCCAGGAGGGCTTTGAGGTCTCGAGAGGGGGGAGGAGGGGGTCCATAGATGCTTCAGGAAATCACCCGATTACTCTAGAACTGAAAGGGGGTCTCGGGCCACAGCATGAATACTCCACACAACCGAGCGATGCCCCCAACCCCCCCCCCCCCCACTCTCACCCCCGGGTGTCTTACAAGAGACAGCCCCCGCTGGTAACTGAGGGGTAATTTCTTCCCTTTTTCCTGTTGTTGGAGGGCAGCTGGGGTTCTTGTGAGAGTTGCATGATAGGGCATGCCCTCATACTTACTGTTGATTGATCCTGTGTAGGAGAGGTCCACCTCTAATGCCTGTTTCTATGATGCATGTTATGTTTGCAGAACTATGTTGTGGGGACAGGTTTTTCTTGTGGGTTTTTGCATTGTTGGTTTGTTGCACACACTGCCCCCCCATACACACTTGTCACTGCCCTACCCCACAAGCGAACTTTGCTGGGGAGCCGCTGGTGGCTCCCCCACCATGACTGTGGACCTGGGCCATGTTACCGCTGCTATGGCTAGTTTCCAAGTTCTGTCGTGGAATGTCAATGGTCTTCTGGACCGGATCAAGCTCACTGCTGTCCTTCACTATGCTAAGAGAACATGTCCGGTGGTCTTGATGCGGCAGGAGACTCATCTTCTGGGCAACAACTGTTACTTCTTATGTAGGTTTGGTTATGACCGGGCCTATCACATGGGACACGTCAGAGACTAGGGATATAGCTATACTTCTGCACAGATCATTTCCCTTGGTGGTGTCTCCGACAACCTCGGATCCACAGGGTCGCTACATAGCAGTGGAGGGTATGCTAGACAACAAACCTGTCAACCTCCTGAGTGTATATGTACAACCTCATTTGGTGACACAGACCCTCAGGACACTCACAGGGATTGTTTCAGGGTTTCCCCAGTGGACTACTATTCCGGGAGGGGACTTCAACGCAATGCCCTGTCCTGAACTAAATGCCTCGGGCCCTCCGGCAGGTCATCGACAGCGGGGGACACGACACCTGGGTTGCTGGATGGATTCCCTGAGTCTATGCAATGCCTAGCAAGCTTGGCATGCTACTGATGTGGAGTACATGCACACGGTGGCCTCAACTAAGCCAATTTGCTCCACACAACAGCAGCACGCTTATTCCCTTGGTACATCTTTGACCACTCTCCGGTGCCCATTTGTCTTGGGGCTCAGCCCCAATCTAGACACACAGTGTGGCAGCGTAATGCCTGGTGTCTCAGACTAGCAGCTCCGAGAGCGCCTCTGGGCGGAACTTGACTTTTACTTTGAGGCCAATGCGAGTTCAGTGGCATCTTCCGGCTCCCTATGGGTGACTAGCAAAGTCACGATTCGGGAGATCGCTAAATCTTACCTCTGCAGGGCAGAGAGGCTCAAGGGTGAGTAGCTTGCGCACCTACATACTTGCATCCTCACCCTTGAAAAGCGCTGCTCTGATGGGGCTTCCGAGGAGATTCATCGGCAACTCCAGGTCGACCGGGCCTCGCTGCACCAACTGGAGCGTCACGAGGTGAAACAGTGCTGGCGGGCATCCACTCACAGGGTGTATGAGCACAGGGTTAAGAATGGGAAACTCTTCTATTGACTAGCTACGGACATGTTGAAATAGCATATATTTCCCAGCATCAGGGATGCAGCGGGTCGAGGCCTCACCAGTGCTGAGGATATGGCAGAAGTGTTCACTTCCTACTAGCAGGCGCTGTATGCCCACCACCCTCGACCCGGGCAGCAGCGGACTAGTCCGCTTTTCCACAACGTGGATATGACCAGCCTTACTGCAAGTCAAAATGCGGACCTTGAGTTTGCCATCTCAACAGACGAGGTGGAGGCGGCCATACGGGATCCAAACACTGGTCAGACACAGGATGGATGGGTTCCCTGCAGAGTACTATTGGTGCTTCGGTTCTGTGCTTACACCTCATCTGGCAAATTATATTCTGAATCTGAGCAGCGGAAGCTCTCTTACCACGGAGTTGGACATGGCCACCATAGTGGTCGTCCCCAAAAAGGGGCAAACAGCCGACACCAGTGCCTCCTACCAACCCATTTCGCTGATCAACACAGAGCTTAAGATTTTTGCCAAAGTTTTGGCAGATAGATTGCTGCGGGTGCTGCCTCACCTTACTCATGCCGTTCAATGTGGCTTTATGCCCCACCGAGGTACCCTTCACTGCATTCGTAGAGTCAACATTGTGCTTGCCCACAGTCACAAGATTACTGACCCCACTGCGCTGCTACTGGTTAATTTTGAGAAGGCATTTGACACAGTGGACTAGGTCTACCTTGACCAGGTTTAGCATCGCATGGGCTTCGGCCCAAAGTACCGTAGACATGTCTGTCTTCTCTGTAAGGAACCATCAGCCGAGGTCCTTCTCAATGGAACACTCTTCGCATCCTTTCCTGTCCACAGACGTACTTGACATGGGTGTCCTCTATCTCCCCATCTGTTCGCCCAGGCTATTGAACCACTCGCTCTGATCATTCGGTCGGATACTCAGGTGTGGGGATAGCGATGGGGGGACGGCACAGAGGGTAAGATAGCCCTATATGCTGACAATGTGCTCCTCTTCCTGACCCAACCACAGCTGTCGGGCCCTTGAGTCCTACACATTTTGGGTGTGTTTGAGGAGACCTCTGGCCTCCGTTTGAATTGACGAGTCTCTTTTGGTCCACTGAAGGGCGACACTGCGATACAGAGTTGGCCAAGTAACATACCGGTCTAGCGTCTGAGTTTCAAATACCTGCGGGGTCCATATATCGTTCCTACTGGACCTGGCTCATACTCTTAACTTGGCTCTTCTGCTCACTGACCCAAATTGAGTGCTGAAGTCCTGGTCCGGTCTCCCACAAAACTTGCTTGGGAGGGAGGCCCCGTTCAAAATGCGTTCATATCCAAATACCTCTACGCCTTGCGTGCTAAGTTCTGTCGCTCAATCAGTTGGCTGATGTCAAGCTCTATTACTGGGTATCACATCTTTTGGTCATTAACGACAGAACGACAAGCGGCTGGAATGACCCCATCTATATCGCACAACTGGCACCACTGGGTCTGGATAGGGTTCTAGGATACTTGTATGGCTCCATTCCCCCCCACCACGGTAGAAGCAACAAAAGTGGTGCTATTATGCGGGCGTGCGCTGCTCCGCTTCCTGGATTGGGATCTTACACTCATGGAGCAGACACCTCTGTGGAGCGGACGCTGGCTAAGTCATACAGCCCAACTTGAGAGGTTTAGTTAGTGGGATAAGATCGGCATTATGTCCCTAAGCGATGTGTGCAGCGGTGCCCACATGAGGCCCTTTACTGAGCTGCAGACCCTCTTCCAGCTTCGCCATACACAATTTCACAAATATCTGCAGGTCCGCAGCACACTGACTGCTCACTGCTCCGACATTACAGACCTCCCCGAATACAGCCCGCTTGAGGTGCGCCTGCAGATGGACAGTAGCGGTGACGTTTATAAGATATATTGATCATTGGTACATAACGCCCGAGATACGATTGGACCCCTGAAGCTGGAATGAGATGGCTGGGTTGGGGAGCTCGATGAAGCAGACTGGAGCGATGCACTTATGGTCCCTTGGGAAACTGTCATACCGGTCAGGCTGTGACTTAGCCAACTGAACGTCTTACATACAACCTACTTGACCACCTCGCCACATCTGGCAGGCAGGGTGACTCCACACCCCAATGCTTCCAACTGCACCCATCCAGATGTGGATTTTTCTCATGTGGTCTGGAAGTGCCCAGACGTTGTGCCATTTTGGGAGTGTATAGCCAGAATACTTACATGAGTGTTGGGGAGACACATTGATCTCACGTCCAGGGTGGGGCTCCTTGCAGCTATAGGTGGAAGTAGGGATGAATGGACATTGGATGGTGTTGCCTCAGCCCTGGCCAAGCACATCATTGCACAGAAATGGAGATCCCCAGCCCCACCTACGATTGTGTAATGGCAATGGATTGGTGTTCCAAATTGGAAGAGGCTGTGGACAGAGCACGGAGATGTTCACGGAAACATGCCAGGTATGGGGCAAATGGTAGGACGATTATGACTTAGAGGTGTTACAGCACTGGAGAACAGATACAGGTCTTTCTCTGGATTCTGTTGGAATGGGCAAGGGTAGCGGGTGATGAGCGGCGGAGAAAAGATGGGGTATGCACTGCTGTGTTAAAAATGCCCAAAAAAATTGGTTTATAAAGAAGAATTAGATTCACGGTTCAGCACTTTAGGATGTTCTCACAGCAAGAAGAGGCAGTTCATTTGTTACTTATCGTGTTTATAAAGCAGCCTAGGCTCTGATTGGTTAATGGATGGACTTTTGCTGGGATTTGTAGTTTGAGTTGGATATCTGGGCTTTGCAGTTTTTTCTACTACAACTTTGTCTTTTAGTGTATTGTTTACATGGCTGCAATGCTAATAAAGCAAAGAGGAGAAAGCATAATCTTCGCCTCTATGCCCGCAATAGAATTGAAAATTATTGTTCACGAATGCTATGAAGTTTCTTGTCTTAATTCATGGCTAAAATAATCAAGAAAGACTCTCAATTGACATCTCCAACAATATCTTAATTTATTTCCAGTCGAGCTTCAGCTCCAAACTGAATATAAACATAGCATCACAGGACTTGGTCCCAGTGTCCTAAAGTTACCAAAAAACATAGGGGGCAGGGAAGGTTCACTCTAACCCCAAGGCACCTTTGGAGGAGACACAGATGTAGCCCCATTAAGGCCAATTCTTTTTTGTGTGCATTGGGCGCTCCAGAGGGATCCAGCTCAGCCTTCCTGTGAGGTACTGTGGTACTCCAGCAAGAGCCTCTTAGCAATCTTCCAGGCATGGTGCTGAGGTACAGTACAAGCTTCAACAACGGAAGCTAGCACACAACTGTAGTACCATGGCAGTGATGCTTGGGTGCGGGTACCGCAGGAATACAGAGAGAAATACAAAACATGTTTTTCCCATGCAATTTCCCATAGGGATTTTAGATATGAGTACAGCTAGATCCGCTGAACGAAATTACACCACATTTGGCAGAAAACTAGATCCTTGTCCAGAAAGGGTGCTTTTTTTGTAATTTGGTGTAAATCTGTTCAGAAGTTTTGGAGTTATTAAAGTAAAAAGATTTATGTATATCTAGAGACACTGATCCGGGTGGATTTGCAGATCCATGCGCCAACCGCAAGGCCGTGATTGGCTGCCCGCAACCTGAGAGGAAAGTTGTGGCTGGCATTTTTGTGCATCGAAACACGGTTCCCAGGGGGAAAATAAAGTGTAAAAGTGATAGAAGTAGTCAGGGTACAGGTACCCAGACCGCAGGGGACTGATTGAGAGGTCTGTGAAGGACCCCTCATGGGCAACAAATTGTCCAAACATGGTTTTTTGTAGTGCACGAGGGTCCGCTGTTCCACCCGGATCCTCACAGATCTGCCCGGATCCTCACAAATTTGGGAAGCTACATTGATCCCGACTGCAATGACAAAAAAAAAAAAAAACACATCCACCCACTCACGGACCCGCACACATAATCACACACACAAGACCCACAAAACCACTCACACATCCATTCAAAGACCCACACAACCACTTACACACCCACATAACCTCTCACACACCCACTCACAAAACCACTCAAACACCACTCACAGACCCACACAAATCAGACACACCCCATACAGCCACCCCATCACCAACTCACATACCCACAAAACCACTCACATACTTAATCACACAGCCATTCCCACACCCACTCACACACCCATATAGTCACTGACACACAAACACAGTCACACCCACACACAGGCAGCGATACACTTATAGTAATTGCAATAGCATGTGTGTATTAAATGTGTTGTTTTAGTATTGAATGTGTGCAATATAACTAGCAGACCCCAAATTTGTCCGTGGATTCACGATGGATCCGAGGATCCATAAAATTAATTAAAAAAAATAAAAACTTGGTGCATTGCATTTATAGAAAGACTACATAAATTACCATACCTTAATTTTTCTATTTTTAGTTTTAAAATATATAAGCATGACTGTGTAATTAAAATGTATTTATAAACTTGTGAAAATGTATATTAGTACATTGAACTTATGGGTCAAATCGCAGCACAATTTATATATTTTTTTAAAACCTGTGACATTTACTAAAAAAACAAAGGTTACAGGGACGCTATAGTTAGGTTCAGATTTTACACACACAAAACTATAGAAATTCAGCAGTTTTAGTTATCCCAAGTAACTATAACTCGTGCCCCAAAGTAACTATAACTTGCGCTCTCGCCATGCACTGCTAATTATCCCATTTGGCACTTCACTCATGACCTCTTCTATGACATCATTGATAATATCAATATTTGCAGTGAAATTATTCATGTATGTGGTTTGCTTATAATTTCGCCTCCAGTGGACACATCTACTTAAAATTTGGCAATTTAACTGCTAAGTCAGCTAAGGTCCAGCATCCTAAATTTTATGCACTTTCGTACAGAAGGAAAAAAAGTTAAGGGAGGGTGAAAAAAAAATCTGTTTTCCCATTTTAGCTTCGAAAAAAGTTTGTTCACACCTACAACAAAAGCTGCTTAACAGATTAACACCAAACTTGGCATGAAAGGGGAACTTCACTCAGAAAACGTGCTTTTGTTCATTTAGTGAAAATCACTTCAGTACTTTTTCAGAAATAACCGTTTGCAAAAGGTGCTGGTTGGTCTTGAAATAGTTAACACGTTTGAATATCTCAGACATTTAAAGTCCCGCAGTGATTTATGAATATTATCAATTACATTTGAATTTTTGGACAAATGTGAATAGCTGATAATCTCTGTAGGATGTCTTTTCAGCATCTCGAAATTGGTTACGATTTATGAATTTTTTCCTAGAAAAGACGAGGCACAATAAAAATGTCCTAACCCCAGGGTGGTGGTGGGGGGACACAGAGGCGTGAAAAACTTGAGTAATAGAACAGGATAAAAAACGTAGAAAATACACATGCACACATAAATACTTCAGACTGGCAAAACAGCTAAATTGGTCTCAGAAACCCTTAGGTTTGTATTCCGCTTTGCGCATTTACACTCATCAGGTGTCATCAGCAGCACAGTTTCACTGAAGGCAAGCTACTGAAGACACTGTCTGGGATCTGCTGACCTCAGAAGGAAATGATTACTTGCATCTAACGTCCTCTTACAATAACATTACAATAAACACAAGCCTATTGCCTCGCTAATCTTTTTCCCAATTGAGTTAATATATACATGTCCCTCAAAAATATTCAATTTTTGCAGACTGATAAAATTACAATGCTAACAGGCCAAACAACGGGCGAACGTTGCACTACATGAAAAACACAACAAAAAAGATTTTTGAATACATAAATAGTCGAGAAATAGTTTCAGCTCTGCTCAAAATAGCATTTCACAACTGCCCACTGGTTGTTATGTTGAGAGAGAAGGCGAGTGAGTTACAGATGGTGAAGGAGGGGATGAATGAGGGCGCCAGAGAGGCAGGGGGAGATTAAGAGTAATGTATAAAGAGGGATAAAGAAACAGAATGAAAAGGAGCATGGGACAAAAGGAGCAACTAGAGGGTGAGAGCAAGAAGGGGGCTCAAGATTAAGAGCCAGAAGGTGATGAGTCGGATGGGGGCTTGAAGAGGAGTTGGGAAGAGGAGGGAGAGGGGAGCTAAAACAAAGAAAATAATAAGGTTAGGCTAAGGAAGAGAGGGAGGGCAACACAGAGAGTGAGATAGAGGGGGGAAAGGCAAGTTTTCAAATACTATACTTAGAAAGACAACCTACTGCTGCTGTTTTGTTTGATTCAAAATCGGCAAATTGTGCATAAAAGACAAGACATTTTAAACGTAAACTTTGCAGCACAAACTATTAGATACAGTTACAATAGAAAGACATGAACAACGAAGCATTCGAAAAGATTAACAGACATTAAATATTTGTGAACTTTATCTTTACACATTTATAATCACGTGTTTTTGTACTGGAATTTAACTGAACACCAGAATTCTGGTGAGCAAAAGTATAACATGGCACACACTACACAGAATAAAAAGAATATTACACAGGGGGAGGTATCACCGAGCTAAACGCTCACACATATTTAACCTTAATTGCAGATGCTGCAGTTTCTAATACTTGCGCAAAATGTGACGTAAAAGGAAACAAAGATGTCCTTTATGTCTGTTTAACATAACACAAAGTCTAGGAATCGGAGAAATCTGCAGTGTGCCTGTGGTCTGTATCACAGTACAGAGGCAATTTCATTCAAATAGATGAATGAAGCAAAAACACTGCCTCACTCCCCGTGTGTAACATTCCATATGAAGTTTAAGAATGGAAAACCAGCCCTCGGGGACTCTTACCTTAAATCTAAGTAACCACTTAATGCATTAATGGAGCAAATAAAAGGCAAGGAAAAAAAGCATTGAAAGGTTAGTTGAAACTTCAGAAAATGGAGAAGTAAAAATAAAATAAAAACAAAGTTAAGCATTTAGCACTGACAATAATAATGTGTCGGTAGATCATAGGAAGAGTGAGTAAAGCAGAATGTATTAAGACAGAAGAAAAGATTTCCAAATGGAATATTCGTAACTGCTGTAAACATCTACTGAAGGTATTTACAATTAAATATATTGTCTACTAATCAGATACCTAAAAATTAAGGTGAATTAACCATTCACTTACGTAAACGACCACATGGACAGATATCAAACATTTGACCAAATAGACTACTTCTACATTTTAAAAGCAAAAGGGCGAGGCTAAGCTTAACAAGTTCTGGAATTGAAGGAATCCCAAACAATAGAAGGAAAATGCTACTTACCAGTATGCATCTGTTCTTGGCATGTAGAGCTGCAGATCCTCACACTTTGCATTAGATCGCCATCTGGTGTTGGGCTCGGATGCTTGCACTTTGTTGTTGTCTTCGAAGAAGTCTTTTGTAGTCATGTGATAGGTGACTCCTCCTTTGGACGATAGTGCGCATGGGCATCGACTCCATCCTCAGATTGTTTTTCGCCATAATGGGGAGTGATGGAGTTAGTAGAAAAGGAAAGGGATGTCCATGTGTGTATATCTAAATAAGATAGGACTGGAACACATACAGGTCCCGGGGAGGTGGGTGGGCGTGTGAGGATCTGCAGCTCTACATGCCAAGAACAGATGCATACTGGTAAGTAGCATTTTCCGTTCGAGGCATGTGAGCTGCAGAGCTCACACTTTGCATAGACTGTACAGCAGTATCTCCCCTAGCGGTGGTCACCTGTATGTGTTGCAGTAGTTTGAAAAAGTGTTCTAAGGACAGCTTGGCCCACAGAAGCTTGTTGCTTGGCTTGCACATCAACACAATAGTGTTTAGTGAAGGTGTGTGTTGTAGACCATGTGGCTGCCTTACATATGTCTTCTAGGGAATGTTCCTAAGAATGCCATGGAAGCCCCTAGTTTGCGTGTTGAGTGCGCTCTAGGGGGAATTGATAATGTGCGTTTGGCTTTTGGTAGCATATTTGGATACATTTAACGATCCACCTTGCAAACCCAGCTTTTGAGATGGGGTTACCTTTATGTGGTGGAGAGAAAGCTACAAACAATTGTTTTGTTTTGCGAAATGACTTGGTTCTGTCAATGTAATACATTAGGGCTCTTTTGACATCTAGGGTGTGGAGAGCTCTTTCTGCTACAGAATCCGGGTTTTGAAAAAACACGGGTAGTTCTACAGATTGGTTAAGGTGGAAAGGAGAAATGACTTTAGGAAGGAATTTTGGGTTTGTCCTGAGAACTATTTTGTTATGATGTATTTGTAAGAATGGCTCTTGTATGGTTAAAGCCTGGATCTCACTCACCCTCCTGAGAGAGGTGATTGCAATTAGGAACGCTACTTTCCATGTAAGGAATTGAAGTTCACATTTATGCAGGGGTTCAAATGGTGGTCCCATGAGCCTAGTAAGTACTATGTTAAGATTCCACACTGGGGAAGATGGTAATCTGGGAGGTATGATCCGTTTAAGGCCTTCCATAAAGGCTTTAATGGCGGGGACCCTAAAGAGTGATAAGTGTTGTCTGTTTTGTAAGTAAGCAGCAAGGGCTGCTAGATGCAGACGTATAGAGGAGTATGCAAGATTACATCTTTGCAAATGTAGTAGGTAGCAAATGATGTTTTGCGTGGAGGCCTGTAATGGCTGAATATCAGTTAGTGCAGTAAATAGCGAATCTTTTCCATTTTGCTGCATAGCAAGCTCTGGTGGTAGGGCGTCTAGCCTCTTTAATGATGTTCATACAGTCTGGTGGTAGGTTAAGGTAACAGAATTCTAGGACTTCAGGAGCCAGATCGCAAGGTTCAGTTGAGATGGATCTGGGTGCCTTATCTCTCCATGGCTCTGCGTTCGTAGTGATGGGGAGAGGTGTAGTTTTTGGAATGGGACTACTGATAGTTCCAGCAGTGTGGTGAACCACGGTTGGCGTGCCCATGTGGGAGCTACTAGGATCATTTTTAGAGACTGTTGTCGGAGCTTGCGTACCACAAGTGGAATGAGTGGGAGTGGTGGAAAAGAGTACGCAAATCTGCCGGACCAATTCATCCATATCGCATTGCCCTTGGACTGCGGGTGTGGAAACCTGGCGGCGAAGGTTGGGCATTTTGCGTTTTGGTGTGTGGCGAACAGATCTATGTCTGGCTGGCCCCACCTGTGGAAAAAAGGTAGAAGAACTTGTGGATGTAGTTCCCATTTGTGAATCTGTTGTGTGTGTCGACTTAACAGATCGGCAATCTGATTGTGAACTCCTGGTAGGTGTTCGGCTAGAAGGTATATGTTTTGTGGAATGGCCCACCTCCAAATGTTCTGTGCCAGTTGGGACAGTTGTGGAGAGTGTGTCCCCCCTGTTCTTGTATGTAATACATGGCCGTGATGTTGTCTGTTCGGATCAGGACGGCTTTGTTTTGTACGTGGAGTTGAAAGGATTTGAGAGCTAGGAATATAGCTAGTAACTCTAGATGATTGATGTGGAGCAGCTTTTGTTGCGTGGTCCACTTGCCTTGTGTTGTATGACCTAACAGGTGTGCTCCCCATCCTGTGAGTGATGCGTCCGTTGTCAATACTATTTGTGGAACAGGCTCGAGGAACGGCCGCCCTTTGGACAAATTTGTTGTGTTCCACCACTGCAGAGAGCGATGTGTGCGGCTGTTCACCAACACCAGATCTGTAAGTTGTCCGTGAGCCTGATTCCATTGGTGTGCTAGACACTCTTGTAGGGGACGCATTTGAAGTTTTGCATGAGGTACGATGAAAATGCAAGATGCCATCATGCCGATTAGTTGCATGAACACTCTGGCTGGGAGAGAGTGTTGGATTTGAAACTTGGTGATGAGGGCTTGTATACTGGCTATCCTGGCTGGGCTGGGATAAGCTAGAGCTGTGGAAGTGTTTATTGTGGCTCCCAGATATTGATGTATATGGGAGGGCTGGAGGTGCGACTTGGTGTAGTTGATTGTGAACCCCAAGTTGTGTAGTGTTTGAATAGTCTGATGAGTGTTTTGGACACACTGGTTGAATGATCTGGCTTTTATGAGCCAGTCGTCCAGGTATGGGAAGACATGTATTTGCTGTCTTCGTAGGTGTGCTGCTACTACTGCAAGGCATTTGGTAAACACCCTTGGAGCAGTGGTGACTCCGAATGGAAGGACTTTGAACTGGTAGTGTTGTCCATCGAGTACGAACCATAGATACTTTCTGTGAGCAGGATGTATGGGAATGTGGAAGTAGGCGTCCTTGAGGTCTAGTGTCAGTGAAATTGCTCTCCCACCCTCGCAGCTCCACCATTAAGTGAGGCCTGCCCCTGCACTCTCGAGTGTTGGTGATCGAGGCCCTCCTCCACCCGCAGGTTTCCCTGCGCCTCATCCCTGGTGGTCCAGTGGACCTCTGTCTCCTTCCTCTCACTCTGCTCCTTCACTCATTTTCACTCGTTTTTCTACCCTATCTTTCACCTTTCTGCACTTTTCTGCATCTCTGCTCTTTTGTGCCTTTTTTCTGCTCATTTTCCCTTTCTCTCGCTCTGCTCTTTCACTCGTTTTTCTACCCTCTTTTATCTTTCACCTTTCTGCACTTTTCTGCATCTCTGCTCTTTTGTGCCTTATTTCTGCTTATTTTCCCTTTTTTCTTTATCCCTTCTTTCCTCCCTTTACCTTTCCCCGCCGCTGCTGCCCCCACGGCCCCTCCCCCCCCAGCGCGACCGGCCCAATCCAGCTCCCCTCCCCGCTCCCGCCTCCTAGCTGTCCAGCCCTCCCCGACCCCTACTTAATGGCGGCCAGTGCGCGGCCGCACAGCGGCCGCGGGCGCGCCGCTGGTGCACCGAAGGCGCGTCTAAGGCAAGCCCGTCTGCGACCCGTCCGCGACCAGCGCCAGGAACCCTGGACCTCCGCCCGCCAACGCTACGACCCAGCAGCACTCCACGCACTCAACCCAGGCTGCAACAACAGCTGCAAGCTAGCATCCCCAGCCGACACCCACGGACCCTTCAGCTGTCACCGCTGCCGGCACACCTGCAGCACCGCCACGGATCCAGCACAACCCGCCCACAAGAACACAACCGAACCGAAGACCCTGCAATGCATCCTCCTCAACGTCCGATCCCTCCACAAACACACCACAGAAATCTGGGACCTCCTCGACAGCACCACCCCGGACGTAGCGTTCTTCACCGAAACCTGGACCACCACCTCGGGACCGGACATCGCCATCGCCATCCCCCAAGGATACAAGATCTCCAGGAAGGACCGCCCCACCCGCCCATGAGGAGGAATCGCCATCGTCCACAAATCCACAGCCTCCGCCTGAGCACACTCCCTGACGAGCCCACAGAACTGATGGAACACCTTCACTTCAAGATACTGGCCATCCCCACCGCCACCCTCCGAGGAACCCTCATCTACCGACCCCCTGGACCCCGCGGACCCTCCGCCAACTCCATCACGGACATTATCTCCCCGCAGGCCATCGCATCCACCAACTACACCCTGCTGGGAGACCTCAACTTCCACCTCGACAACCAACTGGACCCCAACACCACATCCCTCCTGGACAACCTCCACAACATTGGACTCCGCCAGATCGTGACCGAGCCCACGCACTCAGCAGGACACACCCTCGACCCCCTCTTCACTACAGGAAACTCCATCACCTTCAGCCACACCACCGAACTCCCATGGACCGACCATCGTTGCGTCCACTTCACCTTCAGAACACCCACCATCCACAGACACCAGCACCTGCTTCCACGAAGAAACTGGACCAAAATCACCGACGACCAGCTCACCTCCTCACTCAACAACTCCACCCCAACCATCGCGGAAAACGACGACCCCAACACCGCAGCCCGAACCCTGCATAGATGGATCTCGGACAGCACCAACACCATAGCCCCCTCAAGAAAAACAACAATACCCGCGCCAAGAAAGCCAGATGGTTTACCACCGAACTCGAGAGTCCAGACTCACATGCCGCCGCCTCGAAAAGGCCTGGAGGAACACCAAATCCACAGAAGTCCACAACAACTTCAGAGCCGCCACCAACGCCCACCATCAACTCATCAGAGAAACGAGGAAAAAGCGATTGAAGACAGAATCTCCACCCACGCGCACAACAGCAAGGAACTCTTCAGCATCATCAAGGAGTTCGCCCAACCCACCAGCGAGTCTACCGACATCCCTCCCTCACAAGACCTCTGTGACAAACTCAGCACCTTTTTCCACCACAAAATCAAGAGCATCTACGACAACTTCGACGAAGACAACCAACACACTGAACCCTCACCAACCACCCCCGACACCCGGAAACCAGCGATTGATGACTGGACAGCCCTCACCACCGAAGACACACTGAAGACAATGAAGTCAATCCACTCAGGGGCCCCCACGGACCCCTGCCCCCACCACATCTTCAACAGAGCCGCCGACACCATCGCACCCATGCTCCGCCACGCCATCAACCGCTCCCTGGCGACCGCCTCATTCCCCGACGACTGGAAACACGCCGAGGTCAACCCCTCCTAAAGAAACCCTCAGCGGACCCCACCGACCTCAAAAACTACAGACCCATCTCCCTGCTCCCGTTCCCAGCGAAAGTCATCGAGAAAGCCATCAACAGCCAACTCGCCACATTCATTGAAGAACACAACATCCTCGACTCCTCCCAATCCGGCTTCAGAAAAAACCACAGTACGGAAACCGCCCTCCTCGCCGCAACAGACGACATCCGCACCCTACTGGACAAAGGAGAAACAGTAGCCCTCAATCTCCTCGACCTATCAGCGGCGTTCGACACAGTCTCCCACTGCACCCTAATACGCAGACTCTACGACGCAGGAATCCAGGACAAGGCCCTCGACTGGATCTGCTCCTTCCTCTCAGGTAGGACGCAGCGGGTCAGACTCCCCCCTTTCCTCTCGGACCCCACACCTACCACCTGCGGAGTCCCCCAGGGCTCCTCCCTCAGCCCGACGCTCTTCAACGTCTACATGGCTCCACTTGCCCCCATCGTCAGAACCTACAGACTCAACATCGTGTCATACGCAGACAACACCCAGCTCATCCTCTCCCTATCCAACGAGCCCAACACCGCCAGACGCAACTTTCGAGAAGGCATGGAAGCCGTCGCCAAATGGATGAAAAACAGCTGCCTACAACTAAACACCAACAAAACAGAAGTACTCATCATGGGCCCAAACCTAGACGCCTGGAGCGACACCTGGTGGCCCCCCGCCCTCGGAAACCCGCCAACCCCCACAGACCACGCACGCAACCTGGGAATCATCCTGGACTCCGAGCTCAAAATGGACCGCCAGATCAACTCTGTCTCGTCTTCCTGCTTCCACACCCTCCGCCTCCTTCGTAAGACCTTCAAATGGATCCCCTCGAACACCGAAAGACCGTCACTCACGCCCTGGTCACCAGCAGACTCGACTACGGCAACGCACTCTACGCCGGAATAAACAAAACCTCATTCGCAAGCTACAGAACATCCAGAACGCCGCCGCAAGACTGGTCCTCAACCTGCCAAAACACTGCCACATCTCCCAGCACCTGCGCACACTCCACTGGCTCCCCGTCGAGGCGAGAATCACCTTTAAGATGCTCACCCACGCACACAAGGCCCTCCACGGCACCGGACCAGCATACCTGAACAGCCGACTCAAATTCCACGCACCCCAAAGGACCCTACGATCAGCCCAGCTCTCCTACGCCGTGGTCCCCCGCACCAGAAAGACCAGATCGGGAGGCCGCACCTTCTCCTTCCTCGCGGCCAAAGCATGGAACGCCCTTCCGCTCCACCTCAGACAGACATCGCTCCCCATCTTCGCAAGAAACCTCAAAACCTGGCTCTTCGACAGACCCCCTCCTTGATGGAATGGAGCCTGCACCCCTCCCCACCCCTAGCGCCTTGAGACCCTTACGGGTGAGTAGTCGCGCTTTAACAAACTCCTGATTGATTGTTGTAGTAAGGGAAGCACTTGTTGGAGAGTGATCATGTGAAAATGATCCGAATGTATATACTGATTGAGGGGTCTGAGGTCTAGAATAGGCCTAGGGGTCCCATCCTTTTTGGGGATTAGGAAATACAGGGAGTAAACCCCTGTTCCCTGGTGTAGTAGAGGGACTGGCTCTATGGCGTGCTTTTGAAGCAGTGAAAGAACTTCTTGCTTTAAAAGTGTAAGATGGTCTGCGGACATTGGACGCTGCTTGGGTGGTATGTTTGGGGGGGCAGCTGTAAGTTCCAGGCAGTAACCATATTGGATAATTTGTCTCACCCACCTGTCTGTTGTAATGGAGTTCCAGACAGGTAGGAACTGTGCTAGTCGTCCCCCGACAGGAGTGGAATGGTTGGGGGGAAGTGGAGGGAAGTCACTGTTTAGCAGCGGGGGAGGTACGGGTGTTGGTGCTACCTCGGCCTCTCCCTTTACTGTTGTTCCCTCGGTAACCTCCTCTAAAGTATCCTCTATTGGGGGATGTTTGGGTGGCATTTCTGAAAGAAGAGGAACTGTCTGTGTTGGTGTTTCTAGAGGCTCCTCTGTAGAAGGAGCGACGAAAGGAGCCACGGTGTTGTGGAGACTGCAACGCTCCCATTGATTTGGCAGTTTCAGTGTCCTTTTTCATTTTCTCAAGGGCAGTGTCTACAGCGGGACCAAAGAGTTGGTTGTGATTGAACGGCTGGTTTAAAATGGTGGTTTGAACCTCCGGCTTGAAGCCTGAAATGCGTAGTCATGCATGCCTTCTAATGAGTACGCTGGTGTTGACAGACCTAGCGGCAGTGTCAGCTGCATCAAGGGCACATTTAATGGACACATTGGAGATTAGTTTGCCCTCCTGAATTAGATCTTTTGCCTGCGTTTTGTACTTGTCAGGTAAGTGTTGTAATAGGGTTTCTAGTTGGTCATAGTAGGCCCTATCATATCTGGCCAGCAGTGCCTGGGTGTTGGCTATGCGCCAGTGATTGGTGGCCTGCGCAGCTACTCATTTGCCAGATGCGTCTAGCAATTTTGACTCCTTATCAGGGGGCGGCGCGTCACCCGAAGTTTGAGAATTAGCTCGTTTACGAGCATTGGATACTACTAAGGAGTCAAGAGGGAGTTGGCCTTTAATGTAGGCAGGGTCGTCAGGGGCAGGTCTATATTTTTTGTCGATCCTAGGGTTAAGAATTCTGGCCCGTACAGGATCTTTAAATATGTCAGGAGCATGCTTGATGACTCCTTTAATCATGGGTAACGTTTGTACAGTTCTCTGAGACTGTTCAAAAGTATCTAGGAGGAAATCTTCCTCTGGTGCGTTTGTGTGCATATGTACCCCATGAAAAACAGCAGCCTTGTGAATGAGTTGCCCAAAACCAATGTTATCATCTGGGGGAGATGTTTTTGTTGGGTATGGTGGAGGGCTTGGGAGGTCTGGGAGATCTATTGGATCGTTGTAGCCCCAATCATCCTGTGGTGGGTCATCTGGGTCAGTGAATGTGTCATCCGGGTCACCACCGTCCCCCATGTCATCTTGATAGTCATGTGGTGGAGATGTTACAGGCTGAGGCGGTGTAACAGGGATGTGGAGAGCAGGGGTGTTAGAGGGAAGGACAGGGGAAGAAGGAGGCATAGATGAAGTAGCACAGTCCTTTTCCACAGGTACGGGCTTGTGGCGTGGCACAGTTATGAGATGTCCAGTTTTGGGATTAATGTGGATCTTGGTTTGTTTAGGATCAACAGGATCCGGATGAAAAAGCTCCTCCTCCTGGAGATTTGGCTTCGGCGCAGACTTTTTCGGTTCCGAGCGAGATGATGGCTGTTTTGTGTGCTCTTTGGCCTTGGAAGGCGTGGAAGAGTCTTTAGTCTTGGAAATCGGCTCCGAAAGCTTTGGCTTAGGGGCTGTGTCGTGGAGTCTTGGTTTCGACGCCGACTTATCCCCATGCTTGGATGTGTTGGAGGCGGGTTTTGGAATCGAGGTGGATTTCGGAGCAGAGTGTTCCTTTGGCTTCGGCGCCGAGGGTGCCGGTGGAACTAATACATGCGGCTTGGTCGGTGCCGAGGTACTGGAAGGCTTGAGTCTTTTCTTCGGCGCCGGGACCGAAGGCGGGGCGTCCAAAGCATGTTTTCGGTCGCGGCTGGGGCCAGCAGGCGAAGTCTTGACCGGTGCCTTCTGCTTCGGTGGGGGTTGGGGTAGGGGCAGTAGTACTCACTCGTTGCCCAGGAGTGATGGGATCGTCTGAGTCTTCTGCCTCCGACACAATCAGTAGACCTTCGGAATCTTCCTCAGGGACATCGGGGCCCTCGTCGAAGATGTCCACAGGTTCTGGAGCGGATCTTTGCGCCATGACGTGCCTTCGAGCTCGACTATCCCGAATGGTTTTCTTCGAGCGGAAGGAGGCGTAAGCTGGACAGGTAGACTCGTTGTGGTCGGGCGAGAGGCACAGGTTACAGACCTCGTGATGGTCACTGTGGGGGAACTTTGCTCCACACTGGGGGCATTTCCGGAAGGGCGTCCTTTCCATTAGCCGTAGGCCTCACGGCGTCGATGGGCCCAGCGGCCCGCGTCGACGGCTGGAAAGAGAATCGATGAAGAGGCGCGTCGAGATTTCGATGTCGATAGAAGTTGTTGAAAGTTTTGTATGATGAAAAACGGTTGAAAGTATAGTTTCGAACCGGAGCGCGAAAGTTGCATCCGAACCCAATGGCGGAAAAAAACAATCTGAGGATGGAGTCGATGCCCATGCGCACTATCGTCCAAAGGAGGAGTCACCTATCACATGACTACAAAAGACTTCTTCGAAGACAACAACAAAGTGCAAGCATCCGAGCCCAACACCAGATGGCGATCTAATGCAAAGTGTGAGCTCTGCAGCTCACATGCCTCGAACATAATATTACAAGTGGAAAAATGACCAGTACTAATTGCTGTAGTCCTTATATCAATTAATTTTCCTGGGGATTCCACATTCATGCGAGACTCCTTTATCCCAGCCAGATTCAAGTTCTTTTGGGGATAAAATTCTCAAAACCTGTCCCAGCTACACCGCCTCCAACCAGGGCTTTAAGAAGGCCGGGTCTCACCGGTGCTGAGAACCGGCAGTTTTTTAAAGGGGGCTCGAAACGGATCTCTATCCGGGTCTGTTTTGTGCCCTGGCACAGGCGGGCCGTTTTTTCCCGATGTGCGTGCTCACACTGCTCACTTCTCACTAGTGGAGAAGTTACGGCATGACGTCATGCCAGGTGAGCGATGTAGGGTAAGGGAAATCCTTTAAAGAGTCTCTCTGGATTTCCCCTCTCTTTTTGACTCTCAGGAGCAGCAACACTATCGTGGTGTCACCAGGGCTTTAAGTGGAAGCTTTTTCAATGTTATATAGAAGCCATAGTTGCTGCTTATTTATCTTATGCAACTAACAACCATTGACAAAGCCAATAGTCCTGACTTCTTGTAGGTATGATGTTACTTGTATCATATCTGGATGCAGTGACAGAAACAGCAAAATACAAGTCAGGCGGCACACTATGCTAAGCACAGATTTTTAGCTTAAGTGTTTTAAGCCATGCCCCCAATTACATTGGCCACGCCCCTTTGAGATGCTTAACCCATACATGCTACAAAAATATATATTTTTTTAAATTGTCACCACCTACACATCTAGGTCACATGCTTGCAATAAAAAAGTAAACTAAAAATAAATTAAGCATTGCACATTTTAACAAAAGAGTTTGGGTACTTCCTAGTAGACAGATGTACCTAACACTGGTATTGAAACCCTCTTCAATTTTAATGTACATCACAAGAAAATATGATCTTTATTGGCTCCAAGTAAAGGAATTTTTCGTTTTTAATTACTATTACAAAAAGATATAATTTAACAGACAGAATATAAAAAAAAAAAAACTGGAAAAGAAAAATGTTGGTCTGACACCGAAGCGAGCTTCATTTTAGGTACTTGTGCACGTGATCAGAACAAATGCAGTTTTGGCTCACAGTGCAGGAAAGCCAATGACTGAAGAGTGTTCACCCACTGCCCCATGCTATATGCTGTCATGGTTGGAAGCAAAACGCTTATTGACAGTGGAACTGACCAGTGGATGCAAAAGGGCAGGCCCAAAGCTCCTCCATATGTATGTATGCATTTTTGTTTGCAACATATTTATCGAAGTTGCAGGTTTACAGACGAACGCACATAATACAATGTCAATACTAAAGAATGAAAAGTGAACATTTTCTTGTTCGACATGAGCCATTTGATCAACCAAGCACTTTAAATTATTTTTGTATCACACAAGACCGGAGAGGAACGTCATAGAAGGGGTCTATGCCAGACCTAAAAACACAAGAGCAAAGTGATGCAATTCACGTATTCATATTTAAGCAAAGTAGCACCATCCTGAGATCTTCATATGTTAGACAAAAAAAATCTACTTTTGTATTTCTAAAAAACAAGTTCGGTGCGCGGGTATCAGACGTTTGAAGAGTTAAAAAACACAGATCGCCATAGTCAAATTCAACCCCTTAAACTGGTGACAAGGACATTATCCAATTTGTGGATCAAATATTTGGCAGAAAGGTTTTCCTGAGACTATGTTGACCGATAATAGTGTCCAACCAGTCTCGAAGATGATGTAGCAGCCTTTTCTCTGTTGCATGGAGCACAAAAATACTTCTGGGGGCTGCTTCATGGCTAGCACACAGCAGAACTTTATGCGCAGGACAATCTATCGTGAGATGGTGCTCTTCTGTACCGCCTTTCCTTTTTTCTTTACAGAGAAAATAACGAAAAGCTGCTCATCTTGCCGGTATTCTCTGGTTCAAACAATGTAGAAACAAAGAGCCCTCTTAGGGTGAAGTCGGCAAAGTTTTTTCTCCTCTTTAGAGGGATGACGTGGAACATAGAATGCTGGCAGAGTTACAGATTGCCCTATGGCGAAGGGTGCAACCATCTGATAGAAAAGCTGCCTACATATGGCAAACTAGTTTGTCTGTAAGGAACAAAGTGTATGGGTGTTGGGCACACAATGCCTGGCATTCACTCACTCGTCTAGCAGATGTGATTGCAACAAGGACCATCGTCTTGAGGGTTAAGAGGCATATGGGACACATCAAAAAAGTGGAAACCAAATTACGGTCCCACTGCAGCATCGCAAAAGGTGTTGGTGGAAACCTGGAGGTCAGTCCCTTAAAAAAACGCATCCCAACAGGTGACTTAAAGCGGTATGTTGATCCGATAACCATAGGAAGACCGAAAGGGCTGACAAAGATCATTTAATTATGGCTACAGCAAGGCCTGCTGGGCCAATGAAAGATGAAGCAGAAGAATGTCTGACAAACGTTCTTGTAAGGTTTGAACATGAGGGGGAAATTACCAAGCAACAAGCTCTCCCAGTGCCCTGAATATACAGACTTAATGGAAGGTCGCCTGGCTTCCAGAATAACACCAATGCCTTCAGGAGGGAAACTGAAAGCCATCAGCTGTCGTCGCTTAATTTCCATGCATGGAAGTGGAGGTTGTGCAGACTCGGGTGCAGAACCCAGCGGCGCTGTTGTGACATAAGGTTCCCCAGAAGAGGCAGCCAGATTGAAGGACAAATGCTCATGGCCAGAAGTTCCGGGTACTACACTCTCCTTGCCCAGACTGGACCACCTAAGATGGCTTAGGACCGGTTTTTCCTGATCTTTTTCAGCACTCTGGGCAGGAGAGGGAGGGGTGGAAAAGGATACAGGAGTCCTGATCCATAATGCAGATGGAAGGAGTCTCCTAGAGAGGACTGCCTTGGACAATTTAACATGCAAAAGTTTGGATACTGCACATTCTCTGCAGTGAAGAATAGATCGAGCCAGAGTTCTCCTCATTGCTGGACGATGCCCTATGCCATCTCCTAGTGTAAGTGCCATTCATGATCCACTTGACACTGGCGACTAAGTTTGTCTGCCCTGGCCTTTAAAGATCCTGTCAGGTTGTGGCTGATCAGGGAGATGCCCTGAGTGTACAGCCATTTCCAGAGATGTAGAAACTCCTGACACAGGACCCAAGGTTTCACTCCACCCTGTTCGCTATAGACCACATGGCAGTTGTGTTGTTTCTGAGAACCTGAACTAGTTTTCCTAGATGGTCGGAGGAACGCCTTCAGTGCCAAATTGCTCGCAACTCCAGCAAGTGGAAGTGGAGAAGAGCCTCTGCCGGAGACCAGAGTCCACTGATCTCCACCTCACCATGTGACCTTCCTAACCCAGCAACGATGCATCCATCAAGACTGCTAGCTGTGGGTGGGATAGGGAGAGAAGTCTGCCACTGGTCCAATTGCGGTCAAGCAACCACCACTGCAGATCCTTTGTAGTCTCCTTCGACACCTGGAGCAATCTGACAGGTTATCTCGGTGCTGTAACCAGTGAGACTTCAGATCCCACTGCTGAGCCCGCATGTGCCAACTGGTGTGGACCACAAGCAGGATGAAGGAGGCCAAATGGGCCTTATGCCTCAGAGCTGCTCTCACTGAGACCCGAGTTGAAACATCGGGATCATAGCCCGTAGGTCCTTAACTCATTAAAGCGAGTGATAGCTCATATCCAGGATGGCTTAATGAAGGGGAGCCACTGTGAAGGAGTCAGGTATGACTTCGGCCCATTGCTGTTAACAGATTGTCCTTCGTCTGGAGGGGGTTTGTGGCAAGCCTGCCTTGAGTAGCCAGTCGTCAAAGCAAAAAATAAAAACTGGTACTCCCAACCTCAGCAGATGGGCAACGGCCACCAATATAACCTTCGTGAACACCAAAGGTGCTCTGGTCAGGCAAAAGGAGAGCCTGAAAGTGCTCTTGGCCTACTTGTAACCACAGTTAACCCATGTGGGACAGCAGGACAGCTCTGTGATTATGTGTGTCCTGCAAGTCTAGCTCTACCATCCAGTTTGGTGGATCCAGGACAGACAGAACTTGGGCCAGGGTGAGCATCCTAAACTTGCCCTTCTGGGGAAAGAAGTTCAGAGGGCAGAAATCTAGGATGGGGCGAAGGCCTTCGTAATTTTCAGGAGTAGGAAATAACGTGAATAATAACCATTTATGATCGCTGGGGCCAGCATCGTGTCTATTGCTCCCTTAGCCAAGAGAGCCTCAGCCTCTTCACTGAGTATGGACAAGTGGTCCACTCTGAAAGTGTTACGATGCGGGTGACATGTCCAAGGGATAAGACTGAAAGGGCAGGGAGTTGCCACCCTCTACTATCTGAACGACCCATTGGTCTGTGGGGGTTATGGTCTGGGCAGAATGTTGCCCCTGTGGGCCTGAACGTTGTCGGCTGACTCCCTGGCCTCAGCCGAGAGAAGAATGGGAGGCCTGTGGCTGCTGAGACCCATACTAACTCTGCCTCTGTAGATATCACCTGCTGAAGCTTTGAACGGGTGATAGTTGGTGGAACTGCCAAGCTAGGAGCAGATCGTGATCGGTGTCTTTGCTCTCTTTAAATTTCGAGGGCAGAGTCAGCCTTCGCTCCAAAAACATTTGAGCCATTGAACGGTATGTTCATCAGGAATTGCTGGACGTACAACGAGAAGCCTGTGGAGCAGATTCATGCATCGCGCCTAAGCACCACACTGGTGAGGGCCTCGCTACCCAACACATTAAGAAGATGCCCCTTGGAAATCACAAACTCATTAGTGACTTGAACAATCACACTTTTTTATCTTCAAAATAGAATTGGATTCAGAAGAGAGCAACTGAATACAATTTTTTTTATTTAAAAAAAATATATATATCAAAACACCTAAATACCACAGAAACACCCTTTATGTGTCCCCACAAAGGGAGTCACTGTAACCCCATCACGCTTCCCCTGTAAAAAACAAATACAATACACATCACAAGTTAAAAATAAACAAGGGAAGTAAGCTCAAGGGACTAAGGGGCCAAACAGAAAGGAGGACCACCCTCCTAGCATTTCAATATAATAACCCACTATACTTTAGATCAAAACTGTATAATGCCCTACAAAGCTTCACCTCCTCACCGAGGCAGACAGCTGTGTCCACAGCAGAATGGATGGTATATTGCAAAGCATCAGACGTTGTAGGATATGTCTAATATTGTTGGGGACAGCTGGCAACACATTCACCACTCTGTCCCACAAGGCGTGAGAACACCGTCCCAAGAGGTACGGGGTGTTGAAGGATGGCAAGGCAAGACTGGCACTAGAAAAAACATGAATCACAAAATGTTCCATCGTTTGGATTCCTTTTTGGGGAAAGAGTTGGGGTTCTGCTGGCTGGACGATGCCTGCACCATCAAGCTCTCGGAGGAGGAGAGTTGCGTTAGGAAGTCTGGGTCCCCAGGAGCAGGTCTGTGCTGCTTTGCTACCTATCTTTAGAACAATGGGCAAGATTCTGGTTTCGCCCAGGTGCCAATCACACTTACTAGGGCCTTATTGAAAGGAAGAAGAGGCTCCAGAGTGGTAGCTGGCAGGTTAAGAACCTCTGTCAACACATTAGTCTTTACCTCTTGCATTGGTAGGTTGAGAACTTTGGCTGCCCTCCTGATGACTGTTAGCCATAGTGTTAGATGAGTTTAAGTCTATGTCAGGAGAGGTATCCAAACCACTGGCATCTTGGACGCCCTCCAAAACGTTGCCCTCATCAAAAAAATGGAACCTATTTACCATCCTAACCGAATCAGAAAAATCCACATCAGAAAAAGTAAATTAACGTGGTGGGGATCACGGGGATCGAGTGTCCGAATACAATCAAATTATTTGATCCTAGTCTTCCGTGACGTCAGTGTTGAGGCTCTGGCTCATGGCATCCGTCTCGGTGTCAGACGCTGTGCCAGGGCTGGAGTTGGCAGTGCGGTCCTCGAGTGTGGCTATGAGCTCGGGTGGAGGTCGAGTGGCATGGTCAGCAATGGGGATAGATTTGTTGACGGGCCTCACACAAGCTGCCACCTCGAATCCTTGGGGCCCCAAGGCAATCCAGAGGGATCCAGTGGGGTACCGAAGATTACTGCTGCGCCCTCCTTTAGACGATACACCTCATGATGGGAGAACATGGTTGAGTGGAAGCACTTGTGGAGTTTACTCTGTAAAGCGGCTTCGTGGCTTAGAGTTATACTCAAGGTGTTACACTATTCTGAGTGATGGTAGTGACGGGACGATTGAACACCGTGCTTACATTTCTTGTGCATTTTGTGTTTCTTTGACCTACTAGAACTCTTGGATCTCGATGTGAAGTGGTCTCAGATCAGTCCTGGGGTTGGGAGCATTACCGCCCTCGACTGGGTACAGAACCGCTTCCACAACTTTTTACGGAGTTCAGAGACAGCAAGTTTGGCAACGCAGTCTTGAAAAGGCATTATGGTTCATTTTAGCGCAATACGAGCATGACTTTGTGTCATGCATTGAGGCGAGGCACCACAGGCAGACTTCGTGTGCGCCTGTCCCCGACGTCGATTTTGGACACAGTTTAAAACCTGTATTTTCGTCGCCCATATCTGCACACTGTAAGAAATTGCTAGAAAAACAATATTCCTGAGGGAAAGTTTTTTGCTATTAAAGTTTCCTGATCCAGTCAGGCGCCTGGGGAAACTCAGAAGGTGAATATGCAGTTAGAAGTCTATCAGAATGGGTGTTTGCTTAGAAGCCTCCTGTACAAACAAATGGACATATAGAAGATATGCATATCAACATTGTCATTGGCAGCCAGGAGTAATGTAGATCAGCACCCTTCTGTGCTTGAACCTAGAGATGATCTTTAGAAGTAGAGGGAGTGGAAATAAATTACTTCTCATTATTTCATCAAACAAATAGGGGTGCAGAAACCTGAAGGCAGAGATAAGGCAGTTTTGTTCTGTAACAAACACTTCAATGTCTGATAGCCAATGCCAGATCAATTGGTCTTATTAGGAGAGAACCATAAGCATTATCCATCCTTGTGTCTCTGGATAGTACATGGAGATGCATTCATTTGGAGAACAGTTAAACAGGATTTAAATACTGGGTAGAAGGATTTCAGAGCAAGAGAGTTGTTGTACGTTTCTGCAGGTTGAAGTCATATTGGTGGTTCTTCAGAGACTATTTTCCCTGAGGTAAAGTCATCTATGTGGGCTATCAACATTCCTTGAATGAACTTGTTACTATGGTTTGCTCCATTTGAGGTTGACATAAAAAGCCACCTCTCAGACTGCACAGCTGTTGGGGTGATTAGAGTCTGTTCATCCCCCTGAACTTTGTCGTCACACATCATCCTCTAGACACTCTTGAAGCGTTCACACATCAAACCTGGGTCCAATAACAGGAATGTGGACAGTGCCATAGAGTCCAGAAGCGGGAAACTATTATTAAATTACATGTTTGAAGACAATGACACTTCTGTTGAACGCAAAATGGCCTGTCCTATGGTGGAGAGACTCCTGCCTTCTTTATATCCGGAATATCCATTTGTGATGAAAGAAACCTGCAACCATGGGCATGCACGTAGGAGATGTCCTGGAAAATGGCTCTAGACCAAAGGTCAGAGGTCTGTAATACAAGTAGTTAAGAATCTCATGACGATTTGTATTCAGTGCAGATTGGAATATGAACCATTCATCTTAAAAATATATGGCCAAAATCCAGATCTGGTAAAGCGCCAGCAGCTCAAAACTTCTCCCATATGATACACTTGTTTACTGATTCGGCCCCTTAGCTCACCAGAAACAGGGAACTGATTTTCTTGTTCCTTTGATTTTGTGGAACTCATCATGCTTCACCAGTCAATAACTAGTAATTCTTCATCTCACTCATTTCTATCTGTGTGGTAAACAGTAATCAAGTTGAATATGTAGAAGAAAACCTACCCAAACACACAGTCGGTTGAAAAAGGCGGAGTCTCCTTAAAGATTAGTTATCTGTTGTACAATGAGGACTGCCAGTTAAATGAGACACCATTTGCTGGATGGCACTCCGAGACAGGAATCCATTTAAAGAAAGCAAACAGCCCTTCAGAGATTCACGATGTTATATGCGGAGATTCAGCATGCTGGCATATACCATAAGAGGGCATGCAGCTACTGGTCAACGTTCTAGTTTGAGCTGTCCCTGTATGATGCAATATTAAGACAATTAAACTGATGAATATGGTACTACAATGCAGCAAAGGAATACTGAAAAGGTAACCTTTTATTACGTGGAAGAACTAGACCTGGACCTCAAAGATCTGAATGTGCCTGAGCATGTAATAAGTGTTGACACATATTATGTTAATGGCATCCAGAACACAAGCAACACAGCACTAGTTTAATCTTTATTAGGGCTTATCAGCCAGGTATAGTTCGGGTCCAGTGGCACAAGGAACACTGGACCCATGCCTGGGTATACCAGTCACAATTAGGGCAACAAAAACAAGGTTATGGATGGAACACTTGAAATCATCCCAGCCACAGGAAATCATGTGGGCCGCATTCCAATCCATTGTTTTTTACCCACTAAACCTCAGTTTCGACCCAGCCATATGCAAATCAGTCTTGACCCTGCTGCAATGGAAACAGTCCAGCCCAAACTGCCAGGTCAGTTCCCTCTCAGAACAGGAACATAACCAACCCAGGACTGGTTTTGCCATTGTGGCTCATCAGACAGGCATAGCTTGGTTTAGTGGCAAAGTGAGCACGGACCCACATCGGGCGTACCAGTCACACTTAGGGCATCAAAAACAAGATAATGGATGGAATTCTTGAACTAATCTAAGCCACTGGCAATCACTCGGGCCACATCCCAATCCATCATTATCGTTCACCATGCCACCTCAGTTTGGACCCAGCCATATGCAAATCAGTTTTGACCCTGTTTCAATGGGAACAGCTCAGCTCAAACTGTCAGGCCAGGTAATTAGCAATTATTTAGTTTTAGTGGAACAAGTTATGATTTATTCTGAGACAGAATCATCAATTACAATTCAGCTTTGCTTTCTTTGTACCAGCTCGTCCAATACTGGGATGTAAATTATGTAAATGTTCTAATAACCATCAGTTCTATAGTTTAAATGTTTAACCATTAGCCCAACCCTCTTTTTCTCTTTGGGTCATCCCTGATGATTAGTCGAGTCGCCCTCACTGAAACAATCATGCCTGAGTCACAGCAGGCAACACGAAGAAGCAGCCACACAAATTGCAATTAAAACGTGCAACGCAGTCTTTGGGGATAGATTGGGCACATTGGTTCACAGGGTGCACTCCAATCACATTGACCATGCAGTGAAATAACCTAAAACATTGCATCCACTTGTCATGACTTCAACTTGCCTGTAGAATCTAAATGACTAGAACACAGGTGAAATAGAGAATCTGCCTGGTCAGTGTCATGGCAGACCATAATGAGAACAAATAACTATTATTTAGCACGCTCACTGACAGCCTCACAAAACTCCCATACTTAAAAAGTAATGTATATATCTATCTGTCTTGTGATCAAGGTTGCGGCGTGCAACTGAAACGTGTTGACATGCTTCTGCCAAAATAACTGCACCCTTTGGAAGAAGTAATTGGAGTGCCGATCTTGTTCCTAAGGAGGAAAGGAGCAGCTGATATATCTATAGATCTATATAATTGTTTTTATTCTTTTTTTTGTTTGCTTTCCTAATACATTACACCACTCGATTTCTCTTCTCCAAGTGCATTCTTCACAGATTGTGTTCATAAACACAACACAAATGCTGACTACAAACCTGCTTATTCAATTTTCATACTGCTGCTATATAATGTTCCTCGTGTCCATCTTCTTCCACAAGGTATTTTTCAATAATTATTATATGACTGTGATTTAGAACAATCAATTGTATTATATTTTTCATTCAGCTTCTTCAAATTCCATCCTCACAGAGCATAAACAGGTTTATCAACAGGTTTAAAATTCTCAATGCATTTCACACATCTTGCATTTTCATGAGATTGAGACTATCACACACACATACTTGTTAATACAACCACAGAATTTAGCAGAACTGCACAATACTTCCCCCTACTGAGCATTTCTTTACATTCGCGTGGTTTAATAACTCAATTTCAGATAAGAACTTCACTGTAGGAAACCCACGCTACATTTGTTTGCACGCTCCTAATTCTCTTTTAAGAGTAGTTATTAAAACTGGTCTACTGTACTCAATTTCTTTGCCAACTCTATAAACGTTCTGAATTTATAGTATGTTGCAGTTATCCCATGCTCCCATTTGTAATCTTCCTAGTGTATTACTCTATACATGTATCCCCATGTTAAATGTTTTTGAGTTCCTACAACTTGCACTTTAACTGTCAATTATGTATTCCAACTTCCTCCCAATCCTTAGAAAGTAATACTGGATAACAGGATAATACATAGATCTTTGAGGAGATCAAAGCAAGAGCCATATCAATCAACTTATGAAGTCAATGTGAAGTTGGTGTGGTGATATACATTCATTGTAAGTACACGTTGGTCATTACAGTGACTTTTTACTGCAAGTTGTTTATCTCCCACCCTCCAGACCTGCCAGGCAGTTAAAATCCTGTTTGCCAAGAGAGTTTTTAGGACATTGTTTTCTCTCGAAGATCTAGCAAAGGTCTAGATATGCCATTTCCCTTCATGAGAAACAAAACTGTGTGATGGAAGCACTCAGACGCACCTAAGATGTGAAACATTTAAGGGGATCCCTTCTCGGTCAGCTAGAAGAAGCAACAAGAGCCAGCGGCAAGTAGTGACAGATGCTCAGAGTTAGAAGGGATGCAAGCTAAAATAAGCACTACTGGGATCTCAAGCTCTATGTGAGAGATAAAGACTCAAATCATTAGAGGACACTCCATTGCAATGCATTAACCATCTACAAACCAGCATCCTCTCCTATTAATCGTCGACTTGAAGCAGGTCATTGGCGAAGTACAGTACTGAGCTGCATTTTGGCTAGGTTCGCACTGTAGAAATATCATATAAATACATGCATATGAGCCCAGCATGGGACAACATGAAGGGAACCAGAGAAGTTGCAAGCATCAGGGAAAAATGCCAAGTCACAATGCTGTCATCAGAAACTAACAGTCCCAAAAGCAGAAAAGTCAAAGTCATAACACCACTAATGCGAAAGAAGGCAAAGTAACAACTATGGAATGCTAAGTGGAAGACTGTAATAGTGCTACCTCGGAAAGAACTATTCCTTGGCCTATGCCAGAGGAATGATCGTAACAGGTGAGCATCACAAATGGCACCAGGTGGTTGTGGAAAATCAATCCTGAAGCGGCAAGGATCACTTCCATCCTCAAAGGCCAACATTGGCACAATGGATCAGGCTCATAAGGGCAGCCAGAATATGACCCAGAGACCAGAATAACACCTCTCAAAGGATGCTGTGGTGTCTACAGTAGGGCTACCCTAAGGTTTCCTGGTCGATGGTGGTACAAAAACACTGGATACAAGGTGGAGACTCAAGGTCCTCAAGAAAGTTCTCAAACCCTTGAACAACAATGGGAACAGTTAAGACCTCAATGGACAGAGCAAGAGGCCATAGAAAGCAAAACAAGAGCAACTAGGCCAAGAAAGGCCACAATGGGCACCTAGCTTAGGGGCCTATGTTGAAAAGCCCTCAAGTGAGATTTAGTGAACGATTCTTAGTAAAAAGAATTAAATTGTGGCTTTAACCGAGCCCCACTCCCATTCCCTCCCTCCCTCCCCCCCCCCCAAACAAGGTTGCAATGGGCTCTTTGGCAGAACACTGGAGTAAAGTTACTTATTGGGTGAAGCCCTAGGGGCCTAAGGTCATATTAATGCAATTGGATGGGCTGGGAGGATAACTGGTTAAAGTCCCTATGAACTAGCACTGCTCTCCCTGAAGTCGGAGCCCTCAAAGGCTTTAGGGAATGGGAATGACCCCTTTTGGGAGATTTAACACCCACCAGTATCCTGAGGTCCTTCTCCAAAATCCAGGACGAATTCGGTCTTTTACACTCACAGGGCTCATCGATATCTCCAATTAGAAGGACTTACAATTACTCCATGATTGTCGAGCTTGGAGGACTTACCCAAATTTACTCTCCTTGAAGCAAAACGGACTATGTCCCAGCTCCCCAATAGGGGACAAATATCCTCCCAATACAGAACCCTAGTTATAAACTCCCCAGACACTTTTCCAAACCTCAGAGAAGCCTGGGAGTATGACACAGGCTGGCTGGATGATAATGATTAATGGATATTTGCACTTATGCCCCCAACGAGGTGGTCACTTCAAATAGAAACCATCTGATTCAGTTCAAATACTTTCACAGAATTTATATAACTCGAGAAAGGCTTTGGTGTATGCACCGAGGTCTGGGACCGGACTGTCTTAGATGCCAGGCCGCTGTGGGTGACCAGCTGGTGCTTTCCTGTCCTTCCTTCGGCCGCTCTGGGAAGGAATAGCCCACATTTCAACAAGTGTTAACACACCCAGTTATCCTGAGCCCCAAGCTAGCACTACTAAACATAGTAGATGAGGGTTTATAAGGGCTGAAAAAACACTATTATTATTGGGACCCATGATGGGAAAATGTGATATTTCCCAGGAATGGAGAAAAACAAACACCTCCCAGTTTGGATCGATAAAGAAGAGGTATAGATAGATGCTGAATACCAGAAATTCTCATTTATGAGTCCAGAGGGTGCCCCCGTAAACATAGACTGATATGGTGGAGTTGGAAGTAATATCAAGAACAAGAGAAACCACCGACTTGGTGCCATATATAGAGAATGCATTGTAGATCTTGGTGTAACTAATATGCAAAGTTGATTAACTTTCACAGCTCCAATTCTGGGAAAACCACGTTGGGTTTACTTATGTGCTATCCAATGTGGGTGTTTGTGTTTTCGGATGCCACTAGTTTATTGTTACCACTGATTGCTACGTCTGAAAAACTAAACAGCTAAAAAAGAAAATATATTAATAAAATAAAAAAAGAACATGCGAATGATGGGCCCAGAGAGCACCTAGCTTGAGGTGGCCCAGTGAAGAAGGGTTTGAGCACTCCATATCTTACTCGTTACATATCAAACAAACACAAGTTGCGAGAAGCCAAAGAAATTTACTTCTCTTGTTTTGACTGGGCAAAATTATCTCTGTATCTTATTCTGTCAGCCTGAACATCCTATATGTCTGAAAGAAGAGGGGCAAGACAAACCATTACATGAATGTCACAGCAGTGCTTTTAACGTTTAAAAGCAATTACAAATCAGTAAAGAATGCTTGCAAGTGAATAATTTCCTGTTGCCTGATCCAAAAGAGTGGCGCTCAAAAGTCTCAAGGAATTGCTTTGATCTTCATTACATTCCAGAGCTTTTGCTATAACCTGCACATCCTTCATAGGCTTCAGCAAAGTAGCATGCTTACTCCAGAAGGTGCAGGAAGCACAGAAACTAACAATTCGAGATTTTCTGCCGTTTTGACACAAAACTGAGATCATCTTGGTTAAGGACTGCAGGTTAGGCTGCTCAAGAAATGTGGTTTAAGGATGGTCAGTAAATAAGACATGAATCTAAATAGTCTAAACTAGTTCAAACCTGGCGAAATGGCATGGGCACATCCGAGTCCCGACATTCACCCAACACCAAGTTGCTCATTCTCCTTGGACTCTAGTCTCACCCTCAAGGAACGCACTGCCAAGAAAACTAAGAAACCATTCGGCACAAAAGGGACAGAGTGGTCCAAAGTATCTACCAATCGTGAATATATGTGGAGTAATGTGATCTAAATCTGTCTATCTCATGAAGGGCTCAGCAGAAAGTCTCTGGCTCTGTCAATAATCGTGGCCACATGTTCATCAGCAGAACTGGGAGGAGAGCCAATAAAAGACAGATCTTCTGTCAACACGCGAGGATACGGTCTCATAGTTAAAATGCTTGCTCCATATGCTGTTTTTCGAGTAACTAAAGAGGTTTGTCTGTGGCAACTCCTAAATTGCGTAATCTGTTCCTGTGCACACTATTTAATTTGACATTGAGAACCCAAAGGACATTCATCCAGACCCTAACAATGGAAAATGCTTGCAAGCAAGATTCTCAAATACTAAGGGAAATGGAGGAGATTCGAGGCGACTCAGTCCTTCATTGAGAGGAATACTCTTACCAGGAAAAGTGGTTTGCTTTGCACTTGTATCCCAGAAATGTAACCTTTTGAGATTGGGTCTGAGGCATAACAGACCGATTAGTTGAAAGTAAATCAAAGGCTGAGGCAGTTGTCTAAAAGTCATTCCAAAACATTAAGTGACACATACTAAAAATAATCTCAGTAAATTATTTGCTTATTCGTAACACATGAACTCATTAAGCCTAATCATGTGTGTCTGCTGTTTTACCAAAATTGGTTTAAAAAAAAAAATCATAAAGCTCAAGGCCTGACAAGTTGCCCTGAAAGACATCTGAGGCAAAGTCTGCTGTTACATCACACATGGCAATTGATGTCAAAACACCCAGTTAAAAATGAACATAGGTCACCAGAAGACTCCTAGTGCCATGCCCAAACATCTCCTCAAACACAATGACCTGTTGAAGAAAGGCATAAAAGCCGAAACACTCACCTACTAAAAGGAAGAAAACCCGAAATGCATATGGCAAAGATTCATCTACAGTTAAACTAGACAAGCCATGACCAATGAATCATGATATGCGGAACTGGTATTCGAGACAGCCTTGACATTTAGAGCGTTTGGAGTCGTAGGGTGCGGGAAGGCTAATTCTGGGGAGCATAGTTGGGACAACACACACTGGATCGGTTTGTTAAATAGCAGCTTGTCTTTGTTATCTATCAACGTAGACAATTGTGCCATGACAATAAGTAAAGGCGTATATATGTCCAGATTGGGCCCCTCAGGCCATTTGGTGGCAGAAAATACAATTACATTTGTTTTGAGAGAAAGAAAAAAACTAGACAAGCCATTATGAGTGTACAAGCTGAGCAAACAGACCTCGAACACCCCTCCCATACAGACAAGGGACTTAGGAAAGTATGGAAGAAACAAAGCCATGCAGAGACGCACCATCAACATGAGACTTGGACTAGTCTGTAACCTATTTTGTACTGAAAAAAATTATCTGCTGGACCCGACATTTACTGATTCTGGGGGAAGCGGACTGCATGAAGCAGTAAGGGGATTGTTTCTATTATGAGGAACTTTGTACACACTGCATTTTTATAACAGACTCTTAGTGTTTCTTTTACAATTGATTTCAAAAGGATTCCATTCTCCTAAAGGCTCCTAGGTGTCCAATTGTATCATGAGATATGATGGCTACTATGTGACAACTCACAAAATATATCCAGTAAGATAACTGACAACTGATGGGGCTGCTTGGTCTATATGTTGCTACCACAATTATTTCCAAACGTAGCGTGTTAAACTTCTTTGCAAATAAATTGAAATATCGTATAAATTATAGGCTTTGAGTTTTACGAAGTGTTTTTAATTTGATTGACCGTGGTGCAGATGTCATTATCTGTTGATTTGATGCTTTGGAAAAAGCAGTTTGCTAATGCACCATCTTTTCGCTCTTACAGCGTATTTACCCACATAAGCCTGGCATGCACTCAATGCAGGAAACTACATTTAAACTGGCTGCAAATAATGTTTGTGCAAATACAGAGTTCAAAGACAGTGCACTTGCCCAAATGAGAGTAACAATAATGGATGTCTTGTGGTCTATATTAACTTCATTATTTTTTTTAATACAGCCTTTCGGGTTTGTGCATGAACTTTAAAACATGTAACAAGATTTTTTTTTTTTTTTAACAGTCACAAAAATTGAAGATCCGAAATGCACAACCTAATCGTGTTGGTACCCAAAGACATCATTTATGATTCTTAAATTATGTTTTAAATGCTGATGTTGCCACAGTTATTATCCCCGCACAAAACATACTGACATCTACTAATGTCTTGAAAAACACTTGCCAAAATTCTCAATTGGTAGCTTCCTTTCACAAAAGCTGCAGCAGCACAGAAATATGTCTTTAAAAACTCATTAAAAATATTGGCACCTACTTTCACTCCATGTCCGGTATCATCCAGAATTGTATAGTCAATTGGTTTCCTAATGTAGCGTACAGGCCGTTCCAAGTTGGCAGGCGCAATGATTTTGTGAGTCCTTGACGTGTTTTTGTTTGTTGTCAGGATGCCAATTTCTCGTCTTGCTACTTTCTCCTTGTGAATATCCACGGTCTGCAAATCATGCAAATCACATCAATCAATACTCATAAAGACACTTTTTATTATGCAATCATAATGCATCAAAGCAACTTCACAAACAAGAGGAAGCAAACTAGTTTTTTCTCTATAGCTTACTTACACAATTCACAGTTCATCATCTGTGCTGTATACCTACTGCTTTGAGTACTGACATGTTAGTGTGTAGAAGTGTAATATTTTAATCATGCATCAGTAAGGCAGTTTTACAAGGAAATTTCTAGCGTTTTTGTTTAACCCCTTTCACCAACCATGTGGTGGTACATTATTAACACAAGAAGGAGAAGTGGTCTCCTCCTTCATGAGAAGCACATCCCAGAATTCGCTTGGACATGTGTAAGATGTGCTCCAACTAGTAGGGTCTGGGTCCTCTGACCGTACTTGCTACAAACAGATCATACAAAAATGACTAAATATCTCCAACTTGCTGAAAATACTGGAATGAAACCTCATAGGACTGAAATGCTGTACTGCAAACATGTGCGGCTTTCTTCTTTAACCAATAAAGGATTTGGTCGTATGGAACCCAAGTGTGGAGTACCGATAGGAATACTAACACTGGAACAGCCAATAGGTCTCGCCTATGTGAGATCTCTTGGCTTTGACAAGATTTCTTTTTTTTAGCCATGTTGTACAGCTGCCTGGGGAAGAAGGGGTGGTGCAAGCAATGATGCAGGAGTGGGGCGGTGGACTGCAAGCAACGACTAGGGGAGTGGGGTCAAGCAACAACGACAAGTGAGGGTTTGAAAGCAGCAACAATGCTGGAGGGGGGGCTTGGTGCAAGCAACCGTGCTGGAGCAGACCATAAGGGGCGGCCGCATGCAATTATCAACGCTGAAACGGGGAGGGGGGAATCGGCCTGAAAACACATGCACTCTTCTGGAGTGCTCCAAATTAAATGAAAAAATGTACCTCCACAAGCGCACGACAAGTGGAAGGATACTGATCTCAGACAGGAAGCTATGTTGGCCTGTGCTCCACGTTAGGATCAAACACACGAAGAAAAAACAGAAACTGGCATGCACTGACCAATGAGAAGCCAGGAAGCAAGAGGGACAATGAAGTGAACCAAATGTAAGTAATGGGCGGGCTCTAAGCCCTTTCAAGTTTTTTTAAGTTATATAAAAAGTCTTGCAAGCGACAGTGCATGGCTATCTCAAGCAAGACTGAAAAATCACTCTCCATGTGCTGTCTCAGCAAAAAAAGTAAAGCTCACTCAGAGGAGTAAGAAAGGAATCCACGCCTGGCCTACCTCATCAATAGAAAGGCCCGAGCTAGGTAATGGCTTGTGAGAAGAAATGTGTCCAGCTTTCCTATATCTAGCTCTTGGTCCAGGGACTAAACAGATCTAGGGAGAAACACAAGTTAAGGGATCCCAAGTAAGTAGCATTTCTGTAAGCTAACCATACTGGTAGCGCTGCCTGGATAAACAAATTCCTGAGACAATACAAAGGGAAATAATTTCCCATAAAGAGTAAAGAACTAAAAAGCTTCAACAAGGGACTTTGGGTATCTGCAGATGAAAAGAAAGGTCTTGATCAAAAATTATTCAAAAATGTCTAGGGTACAGTAAGAAATTTGCCAATGGCCGACAGCCGCCAAGAACAGACTACCTCAATTTTGTCTTCTTTAAGTTTTAAAAGGCTACTGTACATTCACTTGGATATGGCGGACATACATTCACAAAAATATTGTAAGGAGGAGGGAGAAGACAACTGACAAACAAACTGAATGTCAAGTTCATAATAACAGGACTGAAAACCAAGAGTGAATGAGGTCAGTCAGTGGGGTCATATTAATATTAAACACAATTTGACTCAATGTAGACTTCTGTGGGACACCTCAATGCAAGGCTTTAAATTCAAAGTGGCACGGTGGTAGATTGACTACCTTAGCCCTGCAAAACTGAAGTCAGCTAGCCCAGGACACAGATGACGACCCTAAACTTTTTGCAATCTGGAGATGAGAATTAGATCGGAAACAGTCGGAAATTTGCCTTTTCTGAGTGGTCACCCCTGTAGTTTTCACCTTTTGCTGGACCCTATATCTTTGCTGGTGTTAGAACTCTGTGCACTCTACCCCAGCTAACCAGTAGTGAAGGCCTGTGATCCCCTTATAAACAGTCAAATTGGCATACTCCTAATTTGTATAATTAACTTACCAAAACGTTCCAATTATATGACACAAGGTGTAGTCCGAGCCTGGAAGCTAAATGCCACTACTGGAATGCAGCATCTATTGTGCCATCCACTACAGTGGCAGTGCAAACGGGGTTTCAAGCTTATTAGCGTAGCCTAACTTTAGCAGTACAAGTGTAAAATGGCAATCTGATCTGTCAAAATAAACATTTTGACAAGTCAAAATCTCCCTTTTAAATATTAATAAGTCACCCTAATCTAGGCCTTTTTGCCCACAGGGTAGGGTGCATGGTATATGAAAGCTAGGCATGTAGAAATTTTATGTTAACATGTCCTTACAGTGACAAGCACCCAAAAGCTATTGTTTAACTGTGTCACACCTAGTAGTCCTATGTAGAAGTCCAAATTAAAAATCCTAATACTGTATCTCAGGAATGGGACTAGCTTGACAAATAATTAAACAACTATTTTTTATTAGTTATTAAATATCCAATTCAATAGTGACGTGAGATTTTTAATAAATATTAAGGAAATTTGCATTTGTTCTCCCACTTCTGCCAGTCAATAATTAGAATTTGAAAAGTCATAAAAGCTGCTCCTAGAGCAGAGAACAAAGTTCTGCGTGTAGGGAGGTGTCACCTTAACAGGATGACCAGAGCTTGCATGTTTCTTGCCCTGACACGCACCCGCAGGGCAACAATGGGCATGGCGGACACTGGAAGGCCAAATTAAATATTCTAACTTCAGTCCTAGAATATATAAAGAAAGAGCAACTGTCCCCCAAATATTCCAGGAGGCTTATTTACTATTCTAAGTCCAGACCTGGAATATTTTGGTGAAAATATTAATTCCTCAAGTATTTTTAGAAAGGGTTGAAAAGCAGCAATTTTGAATAGCAGAAAGTACTGCTCTGAAGGCACAACTCTGGGCCAAAAAATAGAAATGCCATGACCCGTGGGGCTGGGCCCAAGAACTGGATTAACTTCAAAGATTCCTACCCTGTCACAGGAGAATGTCAGCTGACACCTGGGCAGGGCCCTTACTTTGTCCCCCCCCCCAGACACGCTCCAATCACAGTAGGCATCTTTGACATTACAGCGTCAAATCCTGCTGAAGAATCAAATCTTGCTCGACAGGTCTGCTGGGGTTTACATGTAACCCTGGGGGCACACTTGAAAGAGAGGGAAAGGAGCTGGTAAAACAATTTTTGTGTAACCACTGTCTGGTTGCTGGAAAATCCTGCTTTGTTCTACGAGTATTCTGTGTCTGGCTTTATGGTAGGGGAACATAGGGACTGCCCAACTGGATTTTAGTGTTGGATGTAAGAGGACACTAGGATTACCATAGTGCACTCCTCACAACCCCTCTCCCAGATCTCAGAACCCACGGTTCAGTGTGTCCGAGGACTTTCACTATTTTGAAAATGCTGAAAGTGGGTAGGGTAGGCCCCAGAGACTGTTACCCCATAGACTAGGGCACGCCTGGGAGTCCTTCCCACCCACTAGCTAGTTATAGGCATAAATGTGGCACCTCCAGGCAGCCACTTCAGAACACTCCTGGACCTGAGGAAGACCACAAGAGGACTGAACCTGCTATCTGACACCTGAGAAGATCCTAGAGGACTGAACCAGCTCCCTCGTGTACCCAAGACAAAGAAATGAACTCCTAGGGTTAATAAGGATGACCTCTTGATAAAGCTACAGAGACAACAAACTACAAGATGCCTTTTCCTGCAACGACCCAGCTGACCAGTGTCAACTGGACCAAGACAGGACCCTGCTAGTGCCCTTTGTCTGACATCCTGCCAGACTAAGTGCCTTTCCTGAGGTCCAGGGGGCTTAGAGGTGTACTCTTGGGGTGGATTGGGATTTAAAGAACTATGACAGAAGGTAAAATATTTACCCAGGATAAACCTGGTTGGTGTACCCGGCTTGCGCTCAATTGTGGTCAGCCTCAAATTGTGCTTAGGTTCCGGTCTACCATGAACACTATCATAGGCACTTCAATCAATCAATCACAGAATTTGTAGAGCGCACTACTTACCCGCGAGGGTCTCAAGGCGCTGGGGAGAGGGAGGGGGGGGGGGGGGGGGTGGGTGCTGCTACTGGTCAAACAGCCAGGTCTTGAGTAGCCTCCTGAAGGTCAGCAGGTCTTGGGTCTGTCGTAGGCTTAGTGGAAGGGTGTTCCAGGTCTTGGCGGCGAGGTGTGAGAAGGATCTGCCGCCGGTGGTTGTTCTTCGAATGCGAGGGACGGTGGCGAGGAGAGGTCGGCGGAGCGGAGCTGGCGGTTGGGGACGTAGAAGAAGAGTCGTCTGTTGAGGTAGGCTGGGCCAGTTTTGTGGAGTGCCTTGTGTGTGTGGATGAGGAGTTTGAAGGTGATCCTCCTGTCGACGGGGAGCCAGTGCAGGTTCCTCAAGTGGGGGTGATGTGGCTGTGGCGTGGTACGTCGAGGATCAGGCGTGCGGAGGCGTTTTGTATGCGTTGCAGTCGCTTGATGAGCTTGGCCGGGGCTCCCGCGTAGAGGGCGTTCCCATAGTCAAGTCTGCTACTGACGAGGGCCTGGGTGACTGTTCTTCTTGTGTCTGTCGGGATCCACCTGTAGATCTTGCGAAGCATGCGGAGGGTGTTGAAGCAGGAGGAGGAGACTGCGTTGACTTGCTTGGCCATGGAGAGCGTTGAGTCGAGGATGACTCCCAAGTTGCGTGCGTGGTCGGTGGGTGTCGGGGCTGCTCCCAGCGTCGTTGGCCACCAGGAGTCGTCCCAGACTGAGGGGTTGGAGCCGAGGATGAGGACCTCCGTTTTGTCCGTGTCCAGCTTTAGTCGGCTGATCTTCATCCAATCGGCGACGGCCTTCATTCCTTCATGGAGATTGGCTTTGGCGGCGAGGGGGTCCTTGGTGAGGGAGAGGATCAGTTGAGTGTCGTCGGCGTAGGAGATAATGTTGAGGTCGTGCTGTCTGGCGATGCGTGCGAGCGGGGCCATGTAGATGTTGAACAGTGTTGGGCTGAGGGACGATCCCTGGGGTACGCCGCAGATGATCTCGGAGGCTTCGGATCGGAAAGGTGGGAGGCGGACTCTCTGGGTTCTGCCGTCGAGGAAGGAGGTGGTCCATTCCAGGGCCTTGTCTCGGATCCCTGCGGCGTGGAGGCGTGCGCGTAGAGTGCGGTGGCAGACAGTGTCGAAGGCGGCGGAGAGGTCCAGCAGGATGAGGGCTGCGGTCTCACCATTGTCCAGCAGGATCCTGATGTCGTCGGTGGCGGCGATGAGGGCAGTCTCAGTGCTGTGGTTGCTGCGGAACCCTGATTGGGATGGGTCCAGGATGCTGTTTTCTTCGAGGTATCGGGTTAGCTGTTTGTTGACGATCTTCTCGATGACCTTGGCTGGGAACGGAAGCAGAGAGATGGGCCGGAAGTTCTTGAGGTCTCTCGGGTCCGCCTTGGGTTTTTGAGTAGGGCGTTGATCTCTGCGTGTTTCCAGCTCTCTGGGAAGGTCGCGGTCTCGAAGGAGAGATTGATGATGTTGCACAGGTGGGGTGCGATGGAGCTGCTGGCTTTGTTGAAGATGTGGTGCGGGAAAGGGTCTGACGGGGAGCCGGAGTGTATTGTGCTCATGGTCTTGATGGTGTCCTCGATGTTCACGCTGGCCCAGGCTGGCAGGGGGTCGTGGTCGATGGTGTGTGGCGGGTCTGGTGCATCGATCTTAGTTGGGGCTGTCTGGGTGTTGAAGCTGTCGTGGATGTCGGCGATCTTGCGGTGAAAGAAGGTGGCGAGGGAATCGCACAGTGGTTGCGACGGCGGGATGTCGTTGGTGTTGGAGCTGGGATTGGAGAATTCCTTCACGATGTTGAAAAGCTCCTTGCTGTTGTGTGCGTTGTCGAGGCGGTCTTTGAAGGAGATTCTCTTGGCGGACCTGATGAGGTGGTGGTGGTTACGGATGGCGTCTTTGTGGGCTGTGTGGCTGTCCGGTGTCTTATCACTGTGCCATTTCTTCTCTAGTTTCCGGCAGGTACGCTTGGAAGCTAGGAGTTCCGACGTGAACCAGCTGGCTCTTTTGGTGGTGTCGCTGTAGGTGAGCTTTTTCAGCGGGGCGAGGGTGTTGGCACAGTCGTCTATCCATCGTCTGAGGTTGCAGGCAGCGTCGTCGGTGTTGGATGGGTCGGAGGGAGGGCTGAAAGCGAGGGTTGCCCGGAGTTGGTCTTCGGTGACTTTGCTCCAGCAGCGGCGTGGGATCTGTTGGGTGCGGTGGTGTGTGGTGGGTTTCTGGAAGGTGAAATGGATGCAGCGGTGGTCGGTCCAGAGGAGTTCCGTGGTGTGGCTGAAGGAGACGTGGGAGCTTGAGGAGAAGATGGGGTCAAGCGTGTGGCCGGCGGAGTGGGTCGGTGTTGTGACGAGCTGGCTCAGGCCGAGGTTGGCGAGGCTGTCGATCAGGGTGGTGGAGTTGCTGTCGTTGTTGTTCTCCAGGTGAAAGTTCAGGTCTCCGAGGAGGATGTAGTCGGTAGGAGGTCAGGGCGTGCGTGCTGATGAAGTCGGCGATGGAGTCGCTGAACTGGGGTCGGGGCCCAGGGGGTCTGTAGACAAGGGTGCCTCTAAGGGTGGTGTTGGGGTCCGTGTGGATCTGGAAGTGCATGTGTTCGGCGGTGCTGAGAGTGTCGTTGGTGCTGGTCGAGACCCTGATGGTGTTCTTGTGGGCGATGGCGATTCCTCCTCCTACTGCGTTGATGCGGTCTCTGCGGGTGATCTTATAGCCGTCTGGGATGGCTATGGCGATGTCGGGGGCGGAGGAGTCGTTCATCCAGGTCTCAGTCAGGAAGGCGACGTCTGGTGATGATGTGTCGAGCAGGTCCCAGAGCTCGACGGCGTGTTTGCATGCGGAGCGGGTGTTCAGTAGGATGCACCGGAGGTGGTTGAGGTCCTTCTTGGCGGGCGCCTCGGTGGCTCTGAGGCTGGTGTAGCTGCAGTTCCGGCAGGTGAAGGGACCATGGGTGCGTTTCGGGGCGGCCTTGAAGCAGTTGTGCGTCCGTCCGGGGTTGAGAGCGTGGAGTGTGGTGGCATCGTATCGGCGTCGGTCCTCGGGGCTGGAGCGGGGGGCGCGCGGCCCAGGGGTTCTGGTGCTGGGCGCAGTCCAGTCGCGGAAGGCGCAGACGGGCTTGCCTTAGGCGCGGCCGCGCAGCGGCCGCCATATATGGGGAGGTGGGAGGGAGGAGCAGCTGGGAGGCAGGGGCAGCGAATGGGCAGTCAGGGGGGCGGGGCCGCAGGGAACGCAGCGGCGGGAATGGAGAGAGGCAGCGAGGGGCACAGAAGGCAAAATGGACAGCAAAAACAGAAGAAATACGGGCACAGTACAGTGGGGCAGCGGGGGCACAGAAGGCAAAATGGACAGCAAAAACAGAAGAAATACGGGCACAGTACAGTGGGGCAGCGGGGGCACAGAAAGCAAAATGGACAGCAAAAACAGAAGAAATACGGGCACAGTACAGTGGGGCAGCGGGGGCACAGAGGCAAAATGGACAGAAAAAAACTGAAGAAAACACGGGCACCGAGGCCACAAGCGGAGGGGCGAGCTTACCAGCAGCAGCAGCGGGCGGACAGCACAGGCGGAGCTGTGTGGTGGGGGAGCGACCTACCTGGCAAGGTCAAGGGTCACTTCATGCGTTTGGCATTACATCTACCTAAAAGTTTAAAATTTCATATCTCTGCTTCCCTTATTAGAATTTTATCATTTTTGTGTGTTTATTTATTACATTTTACTCTATTTTCTAATTCGGTTTGGAATTTTTACTGTTTTACATATGTCTTGATTACTGTTTTAGCATTGTAATAATACTTTACACATTGCGCTACCAGGGGGTTGCGACAAGGTTAATTTAGTGACATTGAGGGCTCATTCTGACAAAGGTGGTGATTATTCCTTGAGGTGGGTAGTCATCCACCTTAAATAATAACAATGTTTTTTACAGAGACGATGATGAAAGTTATAAAAATACGGCATTTTGTTCCGCAAAATCAAGAATCAGAAGAATGTCAACAAAATCAGATTAAACCACTTGTGTGCCAGTGGTGGGATGAAAGCCCGCTATTGCTCCATCTAGAAGCAGAGAGGTCTCTGAAAAATCAGAAAGTAACTCGCTTCTTTAGCTTTGCGAACTGATAATCAATACATAGCGTGTAAATTTAGTATGTAGTGGAATTTAACCTCTGTGGCAAGGGGTTTGAAGGTTGAGTAGTGCCAAAAAATCGTTTAAATATTGTCTGGCCTACTCGAGCTTCCTATTATGACAGAATATCTACATAATATTGCTTTCTACAGCTATGTGTTGAAGACCATGTTGCATTTGTACATGTAGCATTCAAGGAAATGTTTCCCTTAAATGTAAATGTAGCTCATTTCTTCCGTGTGTCGTGAGCTCCTGGTTTAGTGCCAAGTGACTTATTAGCTAAACAAGAGCACAACTGAATAGTCTGCACAGTTCATTTTATTATGGTCCTACCCTCTCTCCCCCCCCCCCCCCAGTTACTTGGGACATATATTTAATGGTGAATGGACAACAAAGAATAGTTAAAATCTGTGTATAATCTGGTCTCTTGCACATAGTAGATACAAGCTCTTCTTAAATGTAGCTCTTTTTGCTTAATTAGATGTATTTTTGGAAAAGGCAGGCATCGTTAATGTGAAAAGGTGAAACCACCTTCGGTAAAAATGTGGATTAGTTCTCAATAGTTGAAGTCTGTAATTGACTAACTCATCATAATGATGAGATTACAATTAAGAAGGCGGATTTCAGTGTTTATGCATTAACATTACCTTATTCATGGGCTCAAAAGTGATTTCATATGGCGTGGTAGGACTAAATTAAAATGTTAGTTCGGAGCAGGACGCACATGTGAGTGATACAGTCTAACCCCCTGAGCAAATCTTTTAATGGCATGTTTTTGTAAAAATCTGATTTTGATTAATTCCCTTAGTGTATGCTACAATAACTTATAAGTGTACTTTTAAAGACGCATAACTTAGTTTGCAATTAAGCGGATACATTAAATATTGCCTATGTCTCCAGTAATTTGGTCCTCAAAGTTTTGTTCATAATATCAGTTAATATACCATATTCACTTTGCTGTATAACATTTTCAAGTTGATCGTTTCCGGGTCCATGGTTCACTTGCATATGTTTTTCTGAGAAGTGAAACCACTGCAACTCTAAGGATCCACACTTTTAAGCTCTGTGGTTTGTGAAGGTAAAATGTCCCCTCTTCAAATGTCAACATCTACTTGAATAACAGCAGTTTTACTGTCTTTACTTTGACAGACTAGGCAGGTGTGAAGACCATGTTTGATTGGCCCTTGTTGTGAAATTACGATAGTGCTTAATTTGCGCCAGTGCTCGGCGCCCATACTTAATTTTTAATACAGGGATTTATTGATGACAGCTCACCACATGGTGGCTCTGTTTGCCTATTTTTGAGCCGAGAACATACCAAGAAGTAATAAAATATCAATATACCTTTGAGAAAAAAAAAAAAACAATACCACCACGATATTCCAGGCCTTTCTTACCTATTTGGGTGACTTGGAATAGTCCAAAGTGTTAGATTTCATAGAAGTGTGATGGTTACTAGGTACTGTTTATACTTGCATTTGGCAGGACTGGTAGGTGTAATGGGTGGTGCAAGCTGCAGTGGCATTTTTTTTTTTTTTTTTTTTAACAACACAAATTAAGCACTGGGTTAATGGCCATGGTGAATCTCTTGGAAACCGTTGACGACTAATTGAATTGAGTGTAATTGGAGGACAAATGTATGCAAATGTATTGTCACAAATTAACAGTGCATTTCCCTGAGATTGAGGGCGAGTGGATACCTGGATGCAAAGCTTTGGCATCTAGCATTTGTGCTAGAAGCAAACAGATGCTGCAACTTCCTTGGTTTGAATGCAACTACTGTTAATTTCCTCCTCATACGACATGCCTAGCTATCTGCTTCAAGAGTCTGCTTGTGTGATTTGACCTCCTGACTCATGACGTGCTACAAGCAGTGTGACTTTGTACTGTCCAATGCCAAATGTCATGTGCTAGACTTGATAGTGGCTAAGGCAGTGTTCCTCATCTATTTAGGAAAAATAGTTTTTTTTTAGTATCCTTTGGTAACTACCATCTTCTTATGCCTAGTAGTCCTAGATAGGCACCACACCCTGTCTGAGATGCAGGTGTTGTGATTGATGGGACTGTAGGTTTGCACTGTCTTCCCTTTGGTGTGTGGCTTTGTCCATCACTTTAGTTCTCCTTGTAGCAATCTTTGCTTTGCAGCTTGCTCTTACAATCACTAGATGTTTTCAACACCCCTCTATTTGAGACCACTACATGTTTACTTTGCCTGTACTGAACTCATGTGAAGCTGTGCATTTGAAACGAGTTGAATGCAAGATGTCATTATTCCCAGTAACCTTATCACTAGGCCTGGGCGGAAGTTGCGTAGTCGCTTTCCGCAAAGTTCAGCGAAGATGTAAAAAATCTCCGCGAGCTACGCAGAATTCCACGAGCACGCGGAATTGCTTGTTCCGCTCGTTCGCGATGCGTTTTTCCTGTTCGGGGACGCTGTTTGCGTGCTCGGGGGGAAATATCTCGCGAACTTGCCCATGCGGTCGCCAATTGGCACGGCCATCTTGTTTCACTTGTCCCGCCCGTTCACGATGCGCGTTTCCTGTTAGCGAACGCGGATGTCCGATGGCGCGTCCGAATGACGTGTTTGCGATCGCACACTCTCGTGGGATCGCGCGGCCGGCTACCAAAATCTCGTGGAGCACGCGATCGGATAGGAAAATTCGTCGGCGAACGCAGGGATCCCAGTAAGTCGCTACCGCGTGCGCGAACACGCATTTTAAAAGTGCAAACAAGGAAAAAATTCCGCTACGCCGCGGATCGCGGAATTTTCAGCAATTCCACGTTCTACACGGAACGCGGAATTGCCAAAATTCCGCAAATTCCGCGAGCACAGAGGATTTTACCGCCCAGGCCTACTTATCACAGTTCCTCACATCAATAAATCAAATGGGATTTGTAGAGCGCTGCTAATCGCCTGCGAGGGTATCCAGGTGTTGGGGTTTCTGCTGCTGGGCAGAATCAGTTGAACAGCCAGGTCTTCAGATCCTTACTGAATTCCTGCAGCGAATGGGGAGGTCCAGAGATGGAGGGGGAGGCTGTTCCAAATCTTTGCAGCTAAGTAGGAGAAAGAGTGTCCACCGCTCTTGCTTTGGCAGATGCAGGGGATCTGGGCGAGGGAGAGGGAGGCAAAACGAAGGTGCCTGGAGGGCAGGTGGAAGTTCAAACAGTGGTTCATAAAGGCTGGTCCCTGATTGTGCATGGCCCTGTAGGCGTGGGTCAGCATCTTGATCTAGCACCTCTTGTGGACGGAGAGCCAGTGGAGTTTCCGGAGGTGTGAGGTGATGTGGGCCTGTCTGGGAAGAACTAGGACGAGTCTGGCCGCAGAGTTGTGTGTGATCTGTAGTCTCTTCAGTAGGTGCGAGGTGATTCCTACATAGAGTGTTACCATAGTGCAGGCGGCTGGTGACAAGGGCCTGGAAGACTGTACGTCTGGTGCTGGTTGGGAGACACTTAATGACTTTCTGGAGCATGCGGAGAGTGGGGAAGTAGGCCGAGGATGCTGCTTTGATCTGGTTTATCATAGTGAGTGTGCTGTCCAGTATAATGCAGAGGTTCCTGGGGTGTTCTGCAGGTTTGGGTCACAGTTCTGCAGGCCACCAGGAGTCGTTCCACAGGGATGTGTCACTCTTGAAGATTAGTACCTTAGTTTTTCAGTTTTAAGTTTGAGGCCGTTCAGTGGGCAATGCTGGTCATGCACAGGTGGAAGTTAGCCTTGGTGGTGGAGGAGGCTGCAGAAAGAGAGGATAAGCTGGGCCATGACAATGTAGGTCAAGGGGGTCATCTAGGCATTGGCCAGGGTAGGGCTGAGGGAAGAACCTTGGGGGACGCCACAGATGATGTTATTGGGATCCAAGGTGTAGGGTGGGAAGCAGACTCTCTTCGTTCTTCTGGTGAGGAAGGATACGATCCACTTGAGGGCGTCCCCTTGGATCCCGATCTGATGAAGCTTTTTTATGAGGGTGTAGTGGGACACATTGTAAAAGGCTGCTGAGAGGTCGAGGAGGATCAGGGCGGTAGTTTATCTTTGGCTTAGGAGAGTCCGGATGTCATTGGTGACGGCGATTAGGGCAGTTTCTGTGCTGTGGTTCGAGCGGAACCCAGATTAGGATGGGTCCAGGAGTTTGTCCTTTAGGTAGTCTGTGAGTTGGCAGTTAATGAATTTCCAGGACCTTGGCGGATAACGGGAGCAGAGAGAGAGGCCGGGAGTCCTTGAGATTTTAGGGTCTGTGGATGGGTGTCTGAGGAGTGGTCTGAATTCTGCGCGTTTCCATTCTTCTGGGAATATGGCTGAGGTGAAGGATGCGTTGAAGAAAGGTGGTGAGTTAGTTGTTGATAGTTTTGTTCCCCAGATTGAACATGTGTCACTAACAGACCATTATGTTTGGTAAAGTTGGATTTGGTGCTCTAAAGCCAACAATAGTTTTTTGGTCGGTATCACCAAAGCTAACTGTACTAAGGTTTGCGCCCAGAATACATTAATTGTTTTCTCTGGTTTTGGGAATTAGTTTACTTACAGTGAACCCCAAAAAGGACATTCAAACCACAACCTTTTGAATGAATGTGTCATTGTAGGAATTATTTTCCTTTACCAGCCAGGCATTAAGCTCTAAGCATACATGAATGATCTTGAGACTAAAGCTTCCCATCACCAAGGCCAACATTACGTGAAAACCCTTTGAGCAGATTTCATTATAAAATGTAACACTTTTAATATGTACTGTATCCCTTGCATTACAAATCTCAGATACGTTCTGCATTGCTGGATGCATCGGTATGTTAAGTATGTGTCCCAGAGGTGTATCGTTGTGAGGAAGAAATCATCATTTATTAACGACATCTACCGAAAAGTAGTCATGTGGAATTTTTTGCGTTTTCACAAATCTATTTAGGAATTGCAAATCCAGCATTTGGTCCAAGCCATGTCTCGTTTAGGAATCAGAAAGTAAACCAAGTGTATCCCTGTCTGTTTCTCTTGGACTGACCTTCTGTCATGTTCTTTACAAATAATTCTTGCACTTCTTATCGAAGAAGTAAAATATGGTCTTTGAAAAGTGGTTTCTTGGGTCTAAATGTGGGAGGAGCCTTTAGGAACTTGATAAAGTACCTAAATTTGACTAGATTTAAAACCCATTCGACTATGGTTATGGACTGTTGAGAGGTTATCTTTTATTGTGACCCGTACAGAGGTTTTAGGTATTTTTGGGAGAGACAGTCTACATAGGACTGTTCTAGTGTTTACTGACAGCATCTGCTAAATCTAGTGAGGATATCAAGCAAGTATTAGCTTGTGGACTACATTATTCTGCAATTGTGAAACCTCTGGGAGGGACAAAGCTTTTCACCTCATTGTGATTGCACTCCAAGCCAGTAAGAGAGCAAGGTCAATAAATTGGTTAATTGCGCCACCTGCCCCCACCCTCTGCCGCTTGTGAAGGCCCAGTATAGAGCAGTCTACCCGGTTCAGGCCCTGTCGGTCTATGGTTCTTGTGAGAATCATGCAAACTCGGTCCTAAAAAAATACACGTAATTGGACAGTCCCAAAATATGTGCAAGGTATCTGCTTGAAGGATGTGGCAAAATGGGCAGTTGGATGATGCTGTGAGGTAACGTTTATGGCGTCTAGCCGGTGTCAGATAAGATCTATGTAGGATGTTGTGTTGTATGTATTGGAAGCATGCATTTCAAGAGACCTTGTGCGGATATATGAGCACTCTATCCTACTCCTTGGAAATCCAGGGGCGCCTAAGATCAAGTTCTCACTTCTTCTGGAGCGTTGCTAAAGGATCTACTGTCTTGTCTGGTATCACTTTTGCAATCCAAGATAGAAGTTTTATCCCAGAGCCTAAGGTGAACAGTGTATGAGCAAGTGGGTGTGCAGCAGGCGTGAAGGCCCTTACGCCCAAGATTCTCTCCAAATTGACAACTAGGCACGTGTGCATCTAGAACTGTCCCACCAGAAGGCCCATCTGTTCGGACAGTAGCTCCAGAAAGGGAGCCTGATTCCTTTTGAACAAGTCTTCAAGTGCACCCATCCCCAGGTCTCTTTTCCCTCCTAGCTCACAGCTGATCAGAAGACACATAGGGAACTGAAGGGAATCTCCAGCGCATAAGGCGATGTACCCAAGGAGGGCCACAAAGGACGTCTGTAACTGTTATAGGCTATGCAAAGTTAGGTGCTGGGAGCCGCGGGTAATAGTGACCTTGGGAGAAAGTGCTCCTGCATACTGTGCAGTGTTTCACTTCTTATAACGCACACCTCCGTCAAATTGTGACCTGCAAACCATCAAGCTGGCCATTTGAGCTGCGCTGCTACTTAGTAATATTCAAATATCGGAGCTCCGAGTCCTCCTCTGTCTGTGGACAGTTACAGCTTGCCTAGGGCAACTCTGTGTCCCCCCCTTATTCCAGATCAAATGAGTTGAGTTGCTTTATGTGCCAATCTCTGTTTGACTTGTGTTCTTCTTTGCAAGCAGCCAATCCTACATGTGCATGTTTTTCTGCAGCCAACATCACCATTGCACACCCATCGTCTTGACTGTCGCTCGACGATGAAGCTGAACAACATTTGGAAGAAGACTTTAATGACTATCCACTTTGTTTAGTCTCTACTTCCCTCAACTGATGTTGCCGTTTGGCCTTGTGGGTGTGGCTAGAATGCTTCTGTAACTTTCTGGCGTCCATTTTCTTGTCTCGTTGTGAAGCACTTAGCTTCTCTTTTGCTTTGGAGAGCATTACAAACTGGTTTTCTCTCCCACAGCCTTTGCACGTCTGTCCAGTGGCAGGATATTTACCTTCATGTGGAAACGAGACTCCACATCGGAAACACAATTTTTTTCTTCTGAGACATCGCCTTCCAGGTCTCCATTTAGGGTTTATGGTTACTCTTCATGATCAATGCCGATTCGTTCCGGGTTGTTCCTGCTTCCATATCAGCAGCCTGTCGACCTGCACATTCCTCAGCTCTCGCAGCCATGAGTACCTTTTCTAGACTGAGTGTCTTTCTCAGCATGCGTCGTCTGAATGAATCGGAGAGGCATCCATTGATGACTAAGACGCATGGCTTCTTCGACATTGAATTCACTAAATTTGCAACGCTTGATGAGGGTATCAAGTCTTTCACCAAATTCACCCATCGTTTCACCAGCATGCTGTCTTGCCTAGTTGATTTGACTTTTAATTTTTATAGAGCAGCATTTACCCTTAGGCATCAAGGCACCTTATTCACTACAATCCAATACAGATCAAGAATTTAATTGTAGATCGTATACAACCAGGTCTTAAGTGCCTTTCTGAAAGGCAGATGCCCAATAATCTCAGTCAGAGGCTGGGGAAGCGAGTTCCAGAGTCTGGCAACAGTGACTGAAAAGGATCTGCCCCCCAATCTCTTCCTCCGAACTCTAGGCAAGATAACCAAGTTGCGATGGGCAGAAAGAAGACCTGGAGTGTACCGGTGGAACATATTCCTCATTACAGCAGGACTCGCTTGATGGAGAGCCTTGTGTACAATGGGGTAAGTAATGGAAATACCAACTGAAAATGTATCTTTCATAGTCGACATTCGGCACTGGATTGAACTTGGCTTTCAATGTTACTTTGATTTTAAGGAAATTTATTTCATCAGCTTGTGATCTAGAGCAACTACGAAAGCATCGAATGCTTCGATCCATGCAGTCCATCTGGCGCCGATATTCTGCTTTTTGGTGGTCTTGAATGGTGGTTGTTTCAGGAACGTGGCTGCACCGTATTTGGCCCTATTTTCAACAGCCACTGAAGAACTTCAATTTCTTGAAGACCTTTTAAGTTGCGCTGAGTGCCCACAGCGGCTTTTTGGTAGTTTCTACAGAGACAAAAGCTTCATAAGCACAACCCCTGAGTCTGCACTCGAGTCGCCTTGCTGGATTCGGAGGTTGTAAGGCGCTTTGCCTGTTTCCTGCTGGTAAATAGACTTTCGCTACTTGCACCTAGTTGCAGCTGCCTTTAGTGTTTCTTTGCCCCTGGTCATCTTTGCCTCTAGTGCTTTCTTACACCTGGCTGTCGCTGCCTTTAGCGTTTATTTGTACCTGGTTGTCGCTGCCTTTAGTGCTTCTGCTTTGTTTTGTTGATGGCTGTGTTACTCTGTGGTGCAGTATCTATTAGGCCTTACTAGTAGGCTTCTGGTGGGCTTTCTGATGGTGCTCCTTCGTAGGGCCTTTACCATCTTCAAGGGCCTTATCCGAGCTAGAGCAGCGCTTTAACTCCACATATGCCAACCGCAACTTGCTTCTTGGGGCGCATGTATCAAGCACGAGCAGTTTGCTGGACCTTGGCAGACTCTCAGGGAGAGCAGTCTTGTTTCTTCTGGGCACGTATCCCCTACTCGTCGACAGTTGTAGCATCCACTCCAGTTCTGGAGCTCGCAAATGACTACACCACACATGAAGCTCTGTAATACACGTCTTTATTTTTCGCCATGCAACCATTAACTGAAAATACTGCATCATAGACTTTATTGACCACACCCAGATACATCCAAATACCTCCCAACTGATTATGCAACTTTGTAAGGAGTCCGCCTAGGACCACAAGCGTCCTACTACACATGATCACACAACACTACCACAACCACAATGGGTGCGTCAGGATATGTCTCTAAAACAAATCATGTATTGTCGTACGGCTTGTACCTCATTGGTAAAAATGTGCGTTTGTCAGACATCATAAACGTCAGGATTGTGCCAGACCGATTCCATGCACACCCTCAGGATATGTTGGCCTGTCACCCTGCTAGCGAGCCCAGAGTGAACATCTGTACCCCTAACCTTACAGGGTAACAAATGTGTGTGCAACCTCAGAACAGGACAACCCTGATCCCCCAAGAAAATCGTGGTAAGAGATCTAGAACCCTTTCGTTTGGACTCTCATGCATACCCAGAGAAATACTTAGCAAGGCGTTTCATTATTTATTGAAGCATTGCGATTTTTGTATAAAATACGTGCGCTGGGATAATCAATAGACTGAAACAGATTAGAGTAATTAGTGTTAGAAGAATAGTGAAAAAGATTAACATTTCCACCATTGTGCTAAGACAATGAAAATATATTCGAGCATTTAAGTACTGTGTATAGTGTACTCCTACCTAGCACTCCCCAACCTGGTCTTGCCTAGGGTGAATGATCTGCCAAACCCTGCCTGGGTCGTTTAACTCCCCATTACCTGTGGGTGTCATCAGGCTGTCCGTCTTTGGTGTAGTGCAGGACATGCCTCATGTTGGTATCCAGGAATCAGCTGAGCTGGAATTCCAACATGGAGAGACCTCGCAGTGTCAGCTGAGTGCTCCTCTCCCTCAACAAGGAAGTGGTTCTGTACATATAACAATAACACCCATGTGGCCATGTCGCAACCCCTGTCAGGCCTCAATTGTTTATTCTAGTTGGAGAGCGTCGTTGTCTACCGGACAAGAACATAAATAACATTTGTGCAGTGAACTTTATCCCTTGTACTGAATGTTCAAGGTGTCTTCATAGCGTGCCTACGAAGTGGAAACGTAAGCAATGCAGATTCAGAGAATGTTATCCTGCATGGTCACTCACGCAATGCATGTCAAAAGTCACTGTGTGAAAGAGAATTCAACTTAAGAAACTTGAGAATGCAAATGGCAGCGTTTCAGACCAGGCCTATCCGGACAACGTGACAGTATCAGAATAGTTCTTATTAAATGAAGAAAGCCTCCGAACTATCCATTGGTGGCATGCTTCCCCATTTGGCTCCTCCTCACACTGATACTCAATGGGGGTGTCAGTGTGGGCTACTACCCTCATAGAGGAGAGCTCTTGAGGTGTTGATATGGCTGAGAACCCTTTGTAAGTGCTGGTGTAGGTGTTTGGGAAACAGCAGTGGGGAAATGAAATTAAGTGCTCTGCTAAATTAACTCATGATGCATAATCTTTATTCTTGTCCTCAGTGTGTAGGTTGTAAACTAATCTGTGAAAATTTTGACTCAATGGAAAGGTCAACAAGTTTCTGGCCCTTTTAATGCCCTTACAATTATGTGTCTCTGGCATTCATCAGAAGCCAAACCCTTCCCTGCAGGAGTTTGTTATTTTCTAGAGATTCAGAAGCACAAATGACGACAAACCAGTGTATTCTAATTGTGATCAATATCCACGATGTGAAGCACCTGCATTAAGATAAATAAAGCTACAGTGATTCAGTAGTTTCCACCGAGACAGTAAAAACGCTGTAACTTATTGAGTGATCCTCCATGCAGTAAGAGGACAAATAGTAGTAGACAAATTTTGTTTTTGTTCTGAATTGCTGTGAATTCTGGTGGGGTTTTTAAGTTTTTTCCAGTGCTGTCGAGAAATGTAAAAAACAGTGGTTATCAGTGATTTTATTTGTTTGTTTACAAATTCACAGGGTGGTGCTTTTTTGTGTTTGTAAAGAAATTTGCTTTTATGAACTTTCTTCCCTCTTCATTTGAATTGTTAATTATTCCACTCTTCTTTTTTGTTCTCAACTCCCTTCTTTCTAAGTTTTCCTTAAATTTGCTCGTTCAAGTCATGGCGGGCCCCCATTAGGGTGGAGGAGCGTCACCCCCCCCTGCTGCCAGCGCGGCAAAAGTGAAGAACAAAACGGTAATAAAATGAATTACCGTTTTATTTTTCACTGCTCCCAGCCCGAGCAGTGTTTAGGGGTGGGGCATAGCTGCTGACTGGCAGCAGGGGAGTGGTGCTCATTCCACCAGTTTACACTGCGCAAGTCACTTTGGCCAGCTGTCTTGCGACTGCCAGCCTGACATGCGCAGTGTAAACCTCTCCACCCAACTGTTTCAAGGAACTCCTCATTTCGAGATCTTCAAAACTCGGCTATTACTGTTTGTGGACACTGAGTCCGGATGATGGTCTCGCGGACTGATACCAGAAGAGACCAAAACATTGACCATTATTCCACATCAGCCGAACAATCAACATTTGGTGCTTTACATATAGGATTACAAAGACTGAGTGGGTGATACACTAACAAATGTCTTATTCACTGATGGCCTTTGTCGGCGTGCGCTATGGCTGTGACACTACATGTAATGAAATGCCTACTATGATTTTGTGATTTTGTGTTGAAAAAAATACATTTTGTGAATATATATTGCTTTTTTGTACTGTTCTCATCTGACAGTGAACATCTCCATATGATCAACAGAGGATAAAGGCACTTGGAACTGATTTAACAAGTAGTGGAAACAGTTGAGACCAATCCTTAATTAATAGATAAAATCACTGTAAAATGATTACCTAAGGCAATCTTCCTTATATTTTACCTGCATATACCCAGTCTGCTGAGGGATTATTAGGTCACCCTATTTTGTGTTTAGTTCGGGACATAGTAGCTCAGATTCAATTCTGCAATGTCATCCAAGGGATATCATTCAGTCCTATTACGTGTGTTCGAAGTTTAAAAACCTATTGTTATTCCTTTATGGAAACAAGGGCGTTCTGTTGCCATTAGGACTTAGAAAGTAGAGCTTTTCTAGAACAGCAGTTTTTATACCCTCTTCATGATGTTGCAGAGTAACAAAATGGGTGGTATCTTTGTAGTAGCTTGTTTTTTTTATTTCAAGTCAGAGATGTTCCATACATAACATTCAAAATATTCAAACAGACTAAATCGAGGGAAAAAAAAGAAAAAGGGTATAGAAAATGAAGAACCAGCCAAAACAGTAAGACTGGAGAGCACAGAAACAGAGAAAGAATAATGTTACCAAATCAATAATAAACACAGAGTCAATCAATGTTGTAATTTAAAAAGTCCCAGCTTAAACCTATCCAAATTTTATTAAACATTTTCAGTGAGGAAGGGCCTCTAGCTTTGGCCAAGGTCAGTTCAGACTCGTAAATTTTTCATATGAGAATCCACCATTCCGCTGCCTTTGGGGGAATAGCAGAGACCCATGACCCAGTGATACAGAGACGGGCACAAACTATCATTATTGTCACCAAACATTTGATGCCCCCCTCGTACTCAAATTTAGCTCCCAACAGTATCTCTTTAGGAGATTAAAAAAAAAACTTGAAAGCCTAAGCCAGATGACGCAAGCCCAAAACTCTTGAAGGGCAGGACATATGGCAAATATATGTTCAATGTCCGCCCGCTGGCAGACTGCATTTAGAGCATCTAGTTTTATCAGTAGCAGCACTAGACCCTCCCCCGACCCCCCATTTAGAAATTTTCTCCAGAGTATAATACAAAAGGCAGATAATCCTAAACTGTTATAGTTTCAGATTAATAGTGTGTACCGAGCAGTCAACAATCTCTAAAGCCCTCTGAATCTCTGAAACCAGGATATCAGAAGAAAGCAACCAGCTTCACTTTGCTGCCAAATAGCACACTGTCATCCAGACAAAAGTATACTGACAAAAGTCTTGATGCATCATACTAATCGACAGTTTCCTTCCTGGTTTATATAAATGTAATATTAACTCTGTGCCTTCAACATCGGCAGAGTACTTTTCTTATTATTGTTTTTATTGAACCAGTATAATGAGTGTACATTACAACAAGGTGTTTCATTCACATCTTCCGGCATCTGTGGAGATGTACAACAAACATGTTTAGACAATAGACCATGGCCTGGAACAGCGGGGCTAGCCATAACATGATACACGTTACAAAGTGTACAGCAGCCATATCAATTACATATTATAGCCAATGGAGAGACCCATCATCGTATAACGACTATGTAGTAGTGCTGTTCTATAGTTAAGTGTGGTGATATCGAAATGGTTACTTACCAGTAGGAGTAGTTTTGCAGCTTGAAGAATTTTCTGGATTCACATGCTGTGCATTATTCCGCCATCTAGTGGTTGGGTCCGGAATTGTCTTTTTTTTTTTCTTGTTTTGGTCGCTGTCGACCACCATTTGGTGCCAGGTACGTCCCCTGTGTGATGTCAGACGGTATCCTGGAGGTCGACGTGCGTGGTAGCCATCTTCGGATTCTTTTTTCCTGTTTTTATTCATGTGTGTAATCCTTGAGATGGTTATCTAATAACTGATGAACTCCTGTGCTTCCCACCTTTCCTTATAGGAAAGGCCGAGTGGGTCGCATGTGAATTCAGAAAATTCTTCAAGCTGCAAAACTACTCCTACTGGTAAGTAACCATTTCGTTTTGCAGAGTGAATCCTTTTCTGGATTCACATGCTGTGCATTAGATTATGTAGCTGTTTCTCCCGTGCTTGGTAGGCTGTGGTGAAAGGAAGGCCTTGCAAACAAATGTTGAAGCACCTTTTGTCCAATTTGAGCTTCCTTATTCATTTGTATATCCACACATTGTTTTGTAAAGGTGTGTGGTGACACCCATGTTGCTGCTGCACAAATGGAGTCAATGGGTACATTGGCCATAAAGGCTAGCGTTGCTCCTTTCTTTCTAGTGGAGTGAGCTGTTGGTTGAATTGTTAGTTCTTTTTTGGCATTGGCATAACATAATTGGATGGTTTGTACAATCCATCTTGCAATAGTTGCCTTTGTGACAGGTGGTCCTGTGTTGGTATGTGCGTATGCGACGAACAATTGTTTTGTTTTTCTGATTTTCTCTGTTTTTTGCAAATAATACAATAATGCCCTCCTTACATCCAGGTTATGGGGCCTTCTTTCTCCTTTAGTTTTTGGGTTTTTGAAGAAAACCGATAGGAGAATGTTCCGATTTAAGTGATACTTAGATACCACCTTTGGCACGAAATGTGGGTTTTTAAAATCACCTTATCCCTGTGGATTTGTAAGTATGGTTCTTGTATTGTTAACGCTTGCAGTTCACTTACTCTTCGTAGAGATGTTTAACAATGAGAAATGCTGTTTTTAGAGTAATGTGCTTGAGGTCCGCTGTATGCATGGGCTCAAAGGGCTTTCCCATTAGTTGCGGAAGTACTGTATTTAAACTCCATGTGGGTACAGGAGCTGCTCTTGGTGGTGCAATTCTTTTTGCTCCTTCCAAAAATCTTTTAATTACGGGTCTTGTAAAGAAACTTTTACATGTTTTTCCCTTGTGTATGCTACTATGGCAGCAAGGTGCACCTTTATGCTTGAGTAGTTGATGTTACTGTCTAAGAGGTAAGTCAGGTAAGTAACTATTTCTTGTGTGTTGATTGAACTCCGTTTCTTGTTAGCGGCGCACCATGTGGTATATCGCTTCCATTTTGCTGTATAGCATTTTCTTGTTGACTGTTTTCTTGCCTCCTTTAGAATTGCCATGGTTCGTAGAGGCAGATTGAGGTGTCCAAATTCTGTGTATTCAGGCGCCATGCCGCTAGGTGTAGTGTTGTTGGCTCTGGGTGAAAGATCTGACCCTGGTGCATTGTTAGCAGGTCCTTTTCTGCTCTGATCCTGACCATCTCCCCTTTGGATAGTTCTAGGAGAATTGAATACCATGTCTGCCTTGGCCATAGTGGAGCAATGAGAATTATATTTGTTCCTGGATCTTTTGCTTTTTGTAACACTCTTTGCAGCAGGGGTATCGGTGGAAAGGCGTAAGCAAATATCTGTGAAAAGTTGAGTGAAAGTGCATTTCCCTTTGATAGGTGGTGTGGAAACCTCGAGGCAAAGGACTGGCATTTTTTGTTCTGCACTGTTACAAACAGGTCTATTACTGGTGTTCCCCAGATTCTGAACAGATACTGTACTGTTTTGTTCTTCAATTCCCATTCGTGGGAGCAGTTCTGTCTGCTCAGCTGGTCCGCTGTAATGTTTTCTATTCCTGGTAGATGTACAGTTTGTAAGTTGATTTTGTGAATTATTGCCCATTGCCAGATTTCCTGTGCAAGTTTGCTCAGGGGAAAGGATTTCGCCCCGCCTTGCTTATTCAGATAAAACATTGTTGTTGTATTGTCTGTTTGGATCAGGATGATTTTCCCCTGAATGTGTTTCTGGAATGCTTTTAGAGCTAGAAATACTGTTTATTTCCAAAACGTTGATGTGCTTTGTGGAATCGTGCTTGTTCCATTGCCCATGCACTTTCAGCTGGTTGAAATGCACTCCCCAACTGTTGAGGGATGCGCCCGTGGTGACTGTCACAGTTGGAGTTGGGTTCCTGAAAGGTCTCCCCTGTGCTATTTTGTTGGATGCCCACCATTGTATCTCCACTTGTACCTTTTGTGCAACAACCACTAGATCCTCCCAACTTACTATGGTTTGAGACCAGCTGTTGGTAAGCCATTCTCGGAATAGTCGAATGTGTAGTCTGGCATGAGAGTTCAGTGGGATGCATGATGCCATCATGCCCATTAGTTTCATGACCCTCCTCACTGTCAGAGACTGACCCCTCTGGTAAAGTCTCGTTTCCTGATGGATCGCCTGTATCCTGGCTTGTGTGGGGTATGCCCTCTGTTTTGTTGTATTTAACTTTGCTCCCAGGAAAGTTTTTTCTCTTTCTGGTGTTGTTGAAGATTTCTTGTGGTTTATGGAGAAACCAAGTGTTTGTAGCGTTTGAATTGCTTTTTGCACGTGATTGTGACATGTTTGTTTTGATTTTCCCCTTATGAGCCAGTCGTCTAGATAGGGGTAGACGTGGATCCCTTCTTTTCTCAGGTGTGCCACCACTGCGGCCAGGCACTTTGTGAACACACGCGGAGCTGATTTTATTCCGAACGGAAGTACCTTGAATTGGTAGTGTGTTCCGTTGTGCAGGAATCTTGGGTATTTCCTGTGTTTTTTAGTTCATTGGGATATGAAGGTAGGCGTCGTTGAGGTCTATTGTTGCCATGTGATCCCCTTTTTGAATCTGTGGGATTATTTCTTGGAGCGTGCACATTTTGAAGCGTTGTGTCAGTATGAACTTGTTTATGAACCTTAAGTCCATGATTGGTCTTGGAGTTAGATCTTGCTTGGGTATTAGGAAATATGGTGAATAGTTTCCTGTGAACCACTCCTGTCTTGCTACTTTTTCTATTGCCTGTTTTAGGCATAGTTCCCTGATCTCTTCGTTTAACAATTTTTGTTCTGGCTTCAATAATTTTCTTGTTTTTGGTGGGATTGCAGGTGGTACGTGAGTGAGTTCTATGCAATACCCATATTTTATCAAATTTTATATCCAATTGTCTGTTGTTATCCTTTCCCATTCTCTTTGGAAGAAGGATATTCTCCCCCCCCCACAGGTCGTGTGGGTCTTTGTTTGAGGGTAAGTCAGTTTGATCCATTTCCTCTTCCTCTAGAGGATTGGCCTCTTCCATTGCCTCTTTCTTGAAACGGCTGTTTTTGTTGTTGTTGCCAACCTTGGTATCCTGATTGCTGACTCATTTGCTGACTTGGGTTTTTTGCACGTGCGTTTTCTGAGACATTTGTTGTCCTTGTGCAAATGTGCCTCTACCTATGGGCTTTCTGCTATTAAATCCCCCTCTTTTAAAGGAACCTCTTTGTTGCAGGGCACCCATTGCCCTTGCTGTTTCATTATCCTTTTTTATTTGGTGAAGGGATTCATCCACTTCCTTGCCAAACAGTGCTTCTCCATTTAATGTCCTATTAATGATGGAGGTCTGAACTTCCTGCTTGAATCCGGAGATCCTGAGCCAGGCATGTCTTCTCAGTATAGTTCCTGTGCCTTCTCATTGCCACACAGCACTTAGCTAGCTGGAGGCCGACTGCTATTTGTCATCGAGTTGCTTTCTCCCCATCCAAGTCATATCCCAGTAGCGCCAACTTTGGGTCTCGTTCTATTTCGGTGCCACTTATGGCCTCCAGTTTTTGGAATATTTTGCGCCAGAACTCCTGTATCCCTGGACAAAGCCAGGCGGCAAGTAACAAACCCAGAGTCCTCCTCACCACAACTTTGACACCTTGAGGAGTCATGCAGCCCATAACGATCTAGCCTCTCTGGTGTGTAGTAAACCCGGTGGAAATATTTCAAATGTATCAATCTATGTCGCTTGTTCAATGAGATATTTTTGGTTCTAGCACAGCAATACTGCCATTGTTTATCACTGACAGGGCTTCCTAAGTCTCTTTGCCAATCTACTCTAGCCTTTAACATCTCAGGCCTGCGCGTGTCTTGGCGCACATGTAATATTTTGTTATCAGTTTCGCCGGCATCTTCGTCTGTATCAGAGCTGTCAGTGCCGACATGGCACGCGGCTCCAACATGTCCTCTCCCAATTATTCCTGCAACGCATGCCTGGCCCTATGACAATGATACCAGGTTAGCGCTGAGATGGTTGATGCTCTCTCTTGGATAAATTCCCAGCTGCATACTGTACCCTCAGTGAAGAAATCCCCCATTGTGGTTATACCAAGTGTATTGAGTGAACGCCTTGCCCCCCCCCTCCCCCCTTACCCATCGGGAAGGATAAGCACCATTGCAAAGGGATATGTGGTGAATATAAGAAAGCCCTCGCCTGCATGTCTAACAATGTCCGCCTAGCTTGTGCCATGACAGCTAGGGAGACGAATACCCCATGCCATCTCGACAAATTATGAAAGAGGATCTGGGGGAGAACATAGGGATCGGTGGCGTCTTTTTCAAGGTATAGATGTGGTAGGGACTGGGGGCCATGTATCCAGTAGCGTGCAAATGTGCTCTGGGCAGCTCTGTTGTACATTTCAAAGTCTGGCGCATTGAGGCCTCCCATGTCATATGGTAGGGTAAGAGATTCCCATTGTATTCTAGGTTGTTTCCCAGCACAAGCTAGCTTAATCATGAGGGTGCATAGTTTATCAAACATGGTCCGCTATAAAAGCAACGGTATGTTCTGAAACAATAACAAAAATCTGGATAGTACAACCATTTTCATTATGGCAATTCGTCCCACCAAGGATAACTGGAACTTAATTCACCAGTCTACATCTGTGAGTTTCTGTATTGCCGCCCCATAGTTATCCAATAATACCACTGTGGGGTCAGTGTGAATGCGGATCCCAAGATTACGTACAGAATCAGTTGTCCATTGCAATGCATATTCCAGAGTCAGTGGGGTCATGGCAGGAGTGAGTGGGAAAATTATAGACTTGTCCCAAATAACCTTGAGGCCAGAGAGCCCTCCAAACCGCACCACTTCTCCAAGTGTAGGGGTAAGATTCACTTCTCTATTGCAAATATATAAAAGGGTATCATCCGCGTATGCCGATATGATGAGATTATAGCCTGGTAAGCGCAAGCCCCTATGGCCATGGTACTCATGCAGCACGCAGGTCAGAGGTTCAGCTACCAACATAAATAATAAAGGTGACAAGGGGCAGCCCTGTCTAGTGCCCCTAGTGATGGCTATGGTGGCAGAAACCACGTCACCCACCCATATTTTAGCAGAAGGACACAAATATAGAACTGATATGAGACGAACAAAGATGTCTCCTACACCTAACCTACAAAGCACAGCGAACATGAACGCCCACTCTACCGATTTGAACGCCTTTTCGGCATCGAGAAACACAGCAGCCACCTTAATCTTCGGGCTGACCCTCCGGATGGTACCAAAGAGGGTTCTCAGGTTGTATGTTATGCTGCAGCCAGGGACAAATCCCGCTTGTTCCGAACGTACAACTCCCGGTAATATGTGCGCTAATCTGTTGGTTAAAATCTTTGAGTACATTTTAGTGGCAACGTTAAGTAGGGATAGTGGTCTGTAGGAAGAGCAGCGATGAAGCCTTGGATCATACAGCATAACGTGCATCGCCACTTGCTGTCTTGGAACTGATAACTTTACAGTCTAAACGCCAGGTTAGTCACTCTTAGAACATCATATTTAATCGGCCTCCACCACTGAGTGCATTTGTGGCTTTACCTTCCGCAAGCCCAATTGAGGCAATCTCTAATTATTCAGGCTTGTATTTATAACTGTCCTGATGATGATCCTACCATTTTTTTAAGAGGATAGAAACGTCGACCAATTTAAACAGTTTGCACATTAATCAAATCTGATAAAAAAAAGTGCAATTACGGTTTCCTCAAGTATGTTAGAAATGGTGTTCAATATTCCACAAGCTACCCTGTCTTGCCTGATATGTTCCTGCCCTAAATGTATTTGTTATGTTTCTATGTAGGATGCAGGATTGTGTCCCACTGTATTGATGTGTTTATATTTTTGGGTTTTGACATTTTTGAATTATTAAATTGAATGTCCGGCTGGACACTCGTAATATAGCACTGATTGGAGTCTATATTTATCCTGATGACCATACTGTTCTTTTTAAGGACCACTGTTCTAATACTTCACTGGTTTTAGCAGCGTCACTATCAGCGCTTCCCGCATTGTGGGAGGCACTGTTCCTGACTCTACCATTTCCTCATATAAAGACACTTGGAATTAATAGGTCCTGGTAGGCCTTGTAAAAGGCCACCGTAAGGCCATCGGATCCCGGTGCCTTCCTGGACTGCATACCATGGAGGTCGGCCCTAATTTCAGCAGCAGCAGAGCCATAAGGTGTTCTCTGTGTTCCGGAGACAGCCAGGGCATTTCTATACGAGTCAGGTAATCATTTATAGGTTCTCTGTCTTGGGGGAGTCGTGAGTGATATACATCTTCGTAATAACTGCAAAACTGTCCAAACATTTCATCGGTACCATGTAGAACTTGTCCCTCCTCATTTAGGATTTCTGTTATCATATCGGACACCCTCCCGGGTCTTAGGATACCCGCCAGACTTGCTCCTGGGCGGTACCACTTGCCGTTGGATTGCGCTATCGTGTATTGGCCCATATGTTTAATCTCGGCATTTGTCGTTAAGTGAAAGTATTCTAGCTTTTCTTTTATGTCTGCGAGGATTTAGGATTCCCTGGTACTCTGGGATCTACTTTCCATATTGATTATCTCCTTTTCAATCCCGTCTAGTCGACCCCTTAAGGAGCAAAGGACACTCGCATATTTAGAGATCGTGACCACCCCCCCCCCCCCGAATATAGGCTTTGAAAGTTTCACATACAGTAGAGAAGTTATCAAACAATCCCACACTGTGTTGAAAAAACTTTATGACCTGCGCCAATTCAGTCCTGAAGGCAGAGTTTAGTAGAAAGTAGGGCGGGAAATGCCAAGTGAAAGCGAAGATCCTCTGCGCTTGATATTCTAATATCAACTGCACTGGGGAATGGTCCGATTAAGTCCTGGGGAGGGGTCTGCATCCCGTAACCGGAGCCGCCAGGGCTTTAGGTATCAGCCAGAAGTCTATGTGGGGGTGTGCATCATATACTCAGGAATAGTGTGTGCATCCTGCCTCTGTGGGGGATCTGTGTCTCCATAGGTCTACTAGATTCCCCCTCGTTATCAAATCTAGTATGGTGAGCGCTGCCGCAGAAGGTCGCCTGGGAGCCACTTGAAACGATCCAGTTCCGGATTCCAGATACAATTAAAATCTCCTCCCCAAATCTGCGGTAGCCCAGCCCATTGGTACAGGTGCGGTCTGAGGGAGTGATAGAACTGGGGGTCATCATAATTTGGGTCATACACTCCCACTAAAAATTCTAGATCCTCCTTATAACATCGGGCTATTCAAATCTTCCCAGGTGCTCACAAGTCTCTACAAGCTTCACGCCGGAGCCCCGGCCAACCCAAATAAGGACACCCCTGGAGTGCGATGTAAAGCATAGCATTGGCATTGCATTCTGCACTGAATCGGAACACTATTGCCAGGCTTGAGGTGGGTTTCCTGAAGAACTGCTACATCTATACTATGCCTCATGAGATGCGCAATGACCTTCAGTATCTTTTTATTATCATTGAGGCCCCTGATGTTCCAGGTAAGAAGTCGCAAAGTTCGGCAGGCCGTATGGCCCGCTGCATCGCGATCGATGTCCTGAATTGGTCCCTACTGATCTCTTTGTGTGGGTAACACCTTGTCACATATCAAGTTATATTTCCCCCTGAAGGTAACCTAACTAATCTTGAAACAACAAAATAGGCTCCCATGCTATGCGTACCCCCAACTTTCATAGAGTCCATGTGTCCCACCCTTCCCTGCCCCAACAAAAACAACAACCCAGAGTACACAAAAATGAGTGGATCACGCATAGGGGTGGACGTTACCGCCTCCCAGACAGCCCCCACCACCAACACTGTCATGTGAAGTGCAGTGGGTGCCCCCACCATCCATCTGGGTCCCAAACACCGCATCGATTAACATTTGCAATGTGCCATACCGGGTGATACAGTTCAATTATGCTAGTTGAAGTTCAATAAATCGCCCTAATTGTGCTATAGATGCAAGTCAAGTCCCCGCTGGAATAAACTGGAGCAGTCTTACCAAAAGCCAGCCTCCTTAACTGTCAGTGGTCCATGCGCCAGGGAGGGAGTCGCACTCGATCACCTCTCCTCACAGACCCAGGGGATCATCCAATGAAGAAGGTACCCACAGAGGGCTTCTGTTACAATCCTCCAATCAGTATGATCATCGGAGATCCGGGTGAGAGTGTTATTGTTCCTCTGAAACCTGCATAATACTACCTCCACCCTGGATCTTCCTCAGAGAGTTCCACCTACTCTTTGCTTGTTTCTTCTGCTTGATGAACTGCATAACTAGTTTGGGATCAGTGAAGTAGTGCGCCTTGCCTTCCGACGTTATTCTTAGTTTGGCTGGATAAAGCATACTATAGTCCATGTTAAGTTCACAGAGTTTCCGTTTGGCTGGGATGAACAGCTGTCTTGCTTCCTGCAACTGTTGACTAAAATCTGGATAGAGGGTGTGCTCCGCCCCTTCATGCCGCAATGTCCCCACTCACGGGCCTCTCGCAGAGCCAAGTCGAGATCTCTGCAGTTCATTAATCTCACTATTATAAGGCATGGGCTGGCTCCTGGTATCGGCCGCGGGGCGAGGAAGCGGTGGCCGTGCTTCACGACAAACATTACAGAGGAAGTGTCCCTGCCCAGTAACTCGATTAGCAACCATTCAATGTACTGTTTCATATTGTTTATATTGGTCAATTCCGCAATGCCCACGATTCTGAGGTTATTCCTTCTAGACCAGTCCGCTAAAATCGCCTGCTTTGGCCAGGAGTGACCGTAGGAGTTTATCCATTGACTTGCGTGACGCTGACCCGGCCTGCAACATGTCTTCTGCGTCCAAGACCCTCCTTTCGATTGCGCCAAGCCTTTCAGTGTGCTTATCTATTCGTTCAGACATCCTGTCCATACAGAACATTAGGGCATCAATTTTCCCGTCGATTTTAGACAGACTGCTGCATGGTTCGCAATATTTGTTTCAGATCAGACTCCGCAAGTGACTCAGCATCGTCGGGCACCATACCCTGTTCAGCAGTGTCCAGCTCACAAGGCCTAGGAGTCCTGCGCTGATCAAATTGCCTCTTTGTTTGGGATCTGTCAGTTTAACCCACCTAGTGTGACCGCCGCTGGTCAGTTTCCCCAGCGATTGATGTTCTGCACCTGGTCGAGCGAATCTCTCCCGCACGTCTAGGAGCAAAAGGCTGATGACGCACTGTGCCATACTGTGCTCAAGTTTCGAAGCACCCTCCGTCGTACAGTCTGTGTCAGCCATTCGTTAGTCCGGTGTAATATCCATCTACTAGTAAGCGCCCCTCACGGAGAGTCTCTCGCTCCCCCAGCTCTGCAATCACAGTTTATCGTATGGTCCTGATAGTCCCCTCAGCACTCTCCGCCTGCACTCCAGTTGGAGAATCTAGCCAGGGTGGGCAGACAGTGTCATGCGGTCCGCTGCAAGGCCCACCCCGCTGCACTCACCAGCAATCTGGGTCACCCAGATCGTACCGCACATCTAAAGCCGCTCCCGGGAACCAGCAATTGTCCGCTGTTTGCACTCCAGGTTCCACTCACCACGAACCACTTCGCAGCACGGCCCAGCCGGATAAGGCAGCGGGCCGGGGAGCACCCAGCCGCCTGCCCCCCCAGGTGCGACGGGCTGGCCATGCGCTCGATGTGCAGGCCGCACAGCCGCTGCACGCCGTCCAATTCTAAGCGACCACACTCCAATCATGTGCCACCCTCAGGCACTGATAGTCGCTCGTGCATCCTCCTGTTCCCTCTTGCCGCTAGCTCCCCACAGTGGGACCAGACCAGTTCAAGCCACAACACAGGATCTGCCAGCTGATCGCTCCCTCCAAGAGTACTGTGTAAGCCCTGTGCGTTACGCCGAGGCTGCGCACACGTCTGGCACAGCAGGCCCCACCCGTGGCACGGTGGGTCCAGGCTAAAGTTAAACGCTATTTTGGGGAACCCTGGGGGCTCACACACCAAGCGTTTTCCAGCAGTTTTAGGCTCATTGATCCATGCAAGCCACCAGGATTTTGCTGGATGGTGGTGGTAGCCGCCAGAGCCCCCTTAGGCAGGAACCATCTTGGAGCAAGGCAAGCCTCGGCCGAGTATTTGTATCCTGACAAGAAATAGTCCCTCACTTGCAAGTGCTTATGGAAAAGTGATTAGGAAACTCATAAGTACCTGTAGTCACCCAAATGCACAAAAGTCATTCACATCGCACAGCTTGATGAGGTTACATCACCCAATAATACTAAGTAGAAGTTTAATCCATTACTTCATCTTAGAAATAACTGATAATAGCAAAGGTTCGTAGTACCCTTTAATTATATCCCTGACCTCAGAACACAATTTAACACCAAGGTATACAGCAGTCAAGGTTGCCCCTGGAGTTGGAGAATCTGGCTTAAAATTCAAGAGAACTTGTGCCTTAGATATGTTAAACGTATACCCGGAAAAGATTCCAAAAACAGGAGCTTAATTAACAACCTGTCCCAGCACTGCTAACGGGTTGGAAGCAAAAACTGTGACATCATCCTCGTATGCGGTAAGTTTGAGTTGCTGACCACCAAATATCAGAGGCCAGATGCCCGGTTCATGTGAAGTGATTGTAAATATGGCTCGATATACACAGCAAATAAAAGAGGGGAAAGTAGACAGCCTTGTCGGGTGCCGCAATGAGTCTGAAATAGCTTTGAATACCTCCCAGTATAAGCCACTTTGGCACATGGGGTCTTATGTAATGCTTTAGCCAGTTTAATTAATCTATTTCTGATGCCAAACGCACCTATGTAACCCACATACAGTCCCAGGCCACAGTCAAAAGCCTTCTCTGTGTCTAATAAAATCCTACCTATCCTGGTGTTGGATTTCCCAGCAACATCAAACACCGTGATCGCTGTGTTGGTATGACTAGTAGTATCCCTTCCCGGTACAAACCTGTGCTGCTGCTGGGACACTAGCATCGAAAGTAGAGGGACAAGGTGCATTGCTAAAATTTTAGCGAACCATTTTGTATCTGTGTTGATCAGAGAGATGGGTCGATAAGACCCCCATGTCCTCCGCTGGCTTGCCTTTCTACCCAATACCATAATATTAGTTGTATTCCAGGTATCTGGAACCTCCCCCCTCTTTGTAAATATGTTGAATCGCCTTTAAAAATTCACAAGCTATTACATCCTTGAACACTTTATAAAACTCCAGAGGTATAACATCCTTGCCTGCTGCCTGGCTTGAGGGAAGAGCTGCCAAGCAACCTCAATCTCACCCATGGAGAACTCGGCCTATAACTCGCGGACCTGATTTTTCCCTAGAAAAGGCAAACTACACCGCCAAATATACTCCCTAAGCCCAGATTGATCAATTACTTGAGCCTTACTGTATAGCTCCTCATAGAACAAAGAGAGCTGCTCCATAATAGATTTGGAATTCTTATAGACCGTACATTTAATGGGTTGGATAGCATATTTAGACTGTCAGAAATTTGATAAGAAATTTGATAAGCTAAGACTATCTACCCTTTCCCCATACTCGTATTGTAAAGTTTTATTTTTAGCATACTGGCTATCTGTTCTTTAAGCCTACGTCCAAGCAAGAACCATTTCTCAATTACTTGAAAATAAATAATCTGCTTGTTCACACCTCCTTGGACAATCTTCAAAGCATGATGAATTTCCAGTTGAAGAATAGCTTGACGCAGTGTTGTCTAAAGCAGCCCTATTTTGTATGAAAATATACTGAAGAGTAATGCCGTGAATATAAGGGGAACAGTCGGAACACTGCGGTCTGAACCACGAGTGTTCCGACTCCGCAAGCCCTACCACGCATGCCTTAACCACGCATATGCCTTAATCACTCATATGCGTGGTAAAGGCAATGCTTGGTAGGGCTTGCGGACGGAAGCAGGAAGAGATCTGCGCTGGGGTAAGTGGGGCTGGTTCAGGGGTTGTTTTGGGGCTTGTTTGTGGGCTGGGGGGGTCGTGGTTGTTTTGTGGGCTGGGTGTGGGTCGGGAATGTTTTGTCAGCTGGGGAGGGTCGGAGTTATTTTGTGGACTGGGTCGGGGTTGTTTTAAGTGGGGCTGGGGGGGTGGGTCAGGGTACTTTTGTGGACTGGGGTGGGTCGGGGTAGTTTTCTGGGCTGGGGGTTCGGGGCTGGGGGTTCGGGGCTAGTCTTTAGGGCTGTGGGGATTGGGGCTAGTTTTCAGGGCTGGGGGGATTTGGGCTAGTTTTCAGGGCTGGGGGATTGGGGCTAGTTTTCAGGGCTGGGGGTGTGTGGCTAGTTTTCAGGGTTGGGGGGTTTGAGTAGTTTTTAGCGCTGGGGGACTGTTGGGGTAGTTTTTAAATTAGGGGTTAGGGTATTAGGCCTCAGGGCATGTGGAGGGGAATGGGCAGTCGGGGTAGTTTTTAGAGTTTAGGGGAGGGCGGGGCAGTTCTTAGGGCTGGGTCAGGACTGGCCAAGGTCAAGGTCAGGTTAAGGGACAGGGTTTTAGGCATTAGGGCAGGGGGGGACCGGGTCAGGTTAAGGTACAGGTTAAGGGACAGGGTTTTAAATATTAGGGCAGGGGGCGGGCACAGCGTGGTGGTTGGGAGGGTAGGGGTATTTGCACCTCAGGGCGGGAGGGGGGTGGGACGGAGGAGTTTGTGCCTTAGGGCGGAGGGGGAAGCGGGTGCGGGTGGCGACCTTAGCCACACATACCCCTTTACCATGCATGCCATTACCACGAAAATACGTGGTAAAGGCATGCGTGGTAAATCAATGCGTGGTTAAGACGCGGTCGTTGTTCATACTGCGTTGTTTAGGTATGCAGGGATGGTCCGTCATAGAACGCGAATATACTCCTTCATTGCATCCAAGATTACTGGAGGTGACGCTGTACCAAACATCTATTTTTGCACCATCTACAAACGACCTCCCAGAAAAAACAAGCATTGGCAAAACCAATAGGTCTCGCCTTTGGGACCTTATAAGTGTTTAGCCATGCAACAGTTGATGTTGTTGCACCAAGGATATTGTGCTGCATAACTAAATACTTATAAGGTCCCAAAAGCGAGACCTATTGGCTATGCCAATGCTTGTTTTAGCTTTATGTTGTCAGGAGCTTTCGTAAATATGTTAACATACCAATACCCTGGGGATCTGACCAATTATAGACCCATCTCTTTGCTACCAGCTCCGGCTAAGATGTTGGAAAAACTGGTGCAGAGGCAACTGTCTAGTTTTATCGAAAAGGAGGGCATCCTACACGATACCCAATCTGGCTTCAGGTCGGGATTTAGCACTGAGACGGCCCTCCTGGAGGTGGCGGAATTAGTTAGACAGGCTGCAGATTCAGGGGCCTCTGCGATGCTGGTGCTCCTGGATCTGTCGGCCGCTTTCGACACCGTTGACCATACCTTGCTGTTAGAGAGACTGTTGGATAGGGTATTGGAGGTTCGGCCCTGGCCTGGTTGAAATCCTATTTGGAGAATCGCACTCAGAGGGTTGCGCTTCAACCTTTTTATCCAAGCCAAAACAGCTCTGGTGTGGAGTCCCTCAGGGGTCAGCACTCAGCCCTCTTTTGTTCAATGTGTACCTGGCTCCTCTGTTTACACTGATAGCCAATTGGGGGATAAGAGCGATCTCCCTACGCAGACGATACACAATTGGTTTTCACTTTCAAAGAGCAGACCGTGGCTGCCTTTGAGAGTTTCAAGGGTTGCCTGAGAGACATAGCGTGGTGGATGAATAACAACAAACTCAGGCTTAATGCAGGAAAGACTGAGGTGTTGTTTTTCGGAAAGAGCCACCCCCAGCTTCGGATCTCTGGTGGCCTACCGAAATGGGTCCACCTCCCTCACCGGCAGATTGTATAAAAATCTAGGTGTTAAGTGGGAGTCTGACCTTTCCTTCTCGGCTCAGATACGTCAGGTGATGGCCACCTGTTTTTGTCAACTGAGGAATCTGAAGAAATTTTTGTATCTGCTTCCAGAGGAGTGTCGGAAAAACATAGTACATGCTGTGGTAACTTCCAGGCTAGACTATGCAAATGGCCTCTATCTGGGTCAGCCAGAGTATCTGATTAAACGCCTGCAGATAGTGCAAAATGCGGCTGCGAGACTAATTAGGCGAGTGCCGTTTCGCGAGCATGTCTCTCCGCACTTAAAAGCATTACACTGGCTCCCAGTGAGGAAAAGAGTCAAATTCAAGGCCTTGACTCTGGCGTTCCGTGCTATGCATGGTAACTGCCCTATCTACTTGAAACACAGACTACGTGGTTACCAACAATCCAGAACCTTGAGATCCAATTCCCAAAATCTACTATGTATCCCCCGTTTTAAAAAGGCACGCATGGGTGGCAGATCCTTTACGCTCGGGGCTGCAAAACTGTGGAACTCCCTGCCGAACAATCTCCGCACTATCGATTCTGAGCCCCTTTTCAGGAAAATGGTGAAAACCTGGCTTTTTAAGGAAGACTGAGGGCCCATGACTTGGCCCTGAGCGGTCCAATGCTGTATTATTTTCCGCTTAGCGCCGGGACACCTCTGTTTGAGGTAGCTGTCGCGCTTTACAAGTGTCTGTATTATTATTATTATTATTAATACCGAGAGAGTTTAGTGCCTTGTGAAATTACATGAATTTAAATGACGAGCAGGCATATAACCGGTTACAGTGTCTAGCCAGGATTTCACGTTTTTGAGCAGCCAGCCATAGCTTGACGTAATAAACATGCATTTACAATGCAATAGGTCTCGCAATGACATTATTTTGAGCTATTGGCATTGTAAATGACATTGTTTGTTTGTTTTTTCCCCTTTATGAAACATTAAGCAAATGCTGTAATGCAAAATGGCAATAGCTAACTTTTTTGTAACTGCGAAATCTATTGCCGGTGGCAAATAAAATGGTATTGACATGCCATTTTATTTATGTGTTTGCTTGCTGCGCTTGCAGCAGGTGGGGCAACGCTCCTCTGCCATTTAGGAGGAGCCGCCCCTGCTGTGTACCGACTCTCCCAAGTAAAAGGGCCATCAAGCCCCTTGCTGTCATGACGTCTATGTACAGAAAGGACGAATGTTGTTTAGTTCATGAGTTGATTGGTAAATAGTGGAGTGTGTGGGTATATTTGGATCTATGTGTCTGCTCAAAATGGTGAAGTCCTTTGTCTTTGAGCTGGTGATGACTATCTTGAACAACCCAGGCAACACTCAATGCCTTCTTGTTCTCTCCCCGAAACCTGTGCGCCTGGTTTAAAGGTGAGCAGGGCGTAGCTTGTTCAGTAAGATTGTGTGTGCTTCAGATTTTCCGACAATCAGACTGGCACATAAAGTTTCAATACATTATACGACAAGCCGGGTGCATGAGAGGGGCCTAAGGGGCAGTGGAAAGGGAGAGGAATGTGGATTGGTAGGAGTATTTAAGAGAGAAAACACAATATTTTGTAATATAACCAATATTTTGAGGACTTTCAAAACAGGGGGGAGAGAGTGTGTGTACATTTTTGGCTGTGTGAATGTAATCATCCCATGTGAAATGCGACTGACATCTCACAAAACCAAAGTGAAAGCACTTGTACCCAACTATTTATCCGAAAATACATTTATTAGTGGGGTGTTACACCCCAACACCACCCCCTGAAGCTACGCCCCTGAGGGTGAGCTTTTCAGCACATTCCCTTTTCTGCTGTAGTTGTTTCTCTCTACTCAGTGACACATACCCATTCTCCATTTCCTGTGTTGTGCACATATTTCATGGCAATGGGAGCCGATGCAGGTCTGATTGGGGGTCAATACACATCATACCTGAATCCAGCAGAACTGGTACCTCTGTAGGCTCTGGGCTTAAAAGCCTGAGAAATCTGGCCATTATTAGGGATTGGATGCTTCTCCAGGATTGGAAAAGCCAAAATCATCCGGATGTAACAGAAGCCCTAGTTGGAACTAGTATCCCACCTCCAAGTACAGGAGCCAGATTATGGAACTGACCTGGAACACAGTCATTTTTACCCTCTTTTTCTGCCCAGGTGGCACTTGTATATTACAGAAGAGGCGTTCTTATACCCAATCTGTTTTGGAAGTCTTCAAGAAAGTTAGTTATTTTACACAAAATTGTATTTCCTGTCACTAAGTACCTATAACAATCGACACGACTCTCCCTCTCCACTGCCCTTAAGCCCACCTCACGCCTTTCTTGTCGTATGCCCTAGATGGGTTGCTGCTTTCCATTGCTGGGTGGGTCCCCAGGTCTAGAGTAACGTTTCTTAGCACAGAGGGGCTGGTGCATCGATCCCATTGCGGACTATACCCCAGGGCCATGGTGATGCTCAGTGCTTGTCCGTGGCTGCTACCAAATATATACTGCTGTATCGACCTCATTGTTTAATATACTCCAGGACTGTGGTGATGCTCAGCCCCATTGCAGACTATACCTCGGGGCTATGGTGGTGCTCGGTCCTTGCCTCTGGCTGCTACCACAGACAGGCTGCTGACTGTACACCAGGGCTGTGATGATGCTCAGTGCCTGCCTGTGGCAGCTAACAAAGACATGCTGCTGTATCGACCTCGTTGCTGACTACTCCAGGTCTGTGGTGGTGCTCGGTGCCCGTGTGTGGCTGCTACCAAAGACAGGCTGCTGTATCTATCTCATTGCCGAATATACCTCAGGGCTGTGGTGACTGGTGATGCTCAGTGCCTGCCTCTATCTGCTAGCACACAGCCACGTTGCTGACTTTGGTGATGCTCGGTGCCTGCCTCTGTCTGCTACCACAGATATGCTGATTTTGCCCCAGGGCTGTGGTGATGCTCAGTGCCCGTCTGTAGCAGCTAACAAAGATATACTGCTGCATCTTTCTCACTGCTGACTGTACCCCAGGGCTGTGGTGGTGATTGCAGCCGCAGCAGCTACTAGCACAGCTGAGTTGCTAAACCGGCTTCCTGCCAGCAGTACACGGAGGCCTCTCAGCAGGAACAGTGTTGAGAAATTAGGGGAAATGCGCGTTTTCAAGATAAAGACGGAGGGGGTGGAGGCCCGGTGGAAGGAGTAGAGTGTAGAAAGAGTGTAGAAAGAGAAAGAGATAAAGTACTGCGAGCATCCTCTGAAGTGAGAACACTGGCAGCATCCCGGGGTCAAGGCTGCTCTCTCAGCCTAGTATAACAAGCACTCGCCATCGCGGGAAGGCAGCCGCTGTTTATTTTTGCATCATGCTTTCACTTTAAGTGAAAGCGCGATGCAAAAATAAACACGCGGCGCCCTGTCTCCTTTTGGGACGGCCCTACGGACTGGATCTCACGGCTTGTTTATATAACACGCCTCCTTGAGATAAGAAATTGCTTCACGACAGCCGTGAAGCAGGCGATCCAGTCCGGAGGGGCCGTCCCAAAAGGCGAAAGGGCAGCGGCTAAAAACCCTCATTTCCAATGGCAGGCCAGCGTTTAACATAAACGGTGACGCCGGCCAATGAAAATGAGGGGCGGGGCTTCAAGCCCCCTTCTCAAATCCCCTCTCACAATAGATCTCGCCAGAGCGAGCAGCGCATGCGCGCTGCAACGCTAGGCGAGACCTAAAACATAATTAACTAAGGTACTGTGCGGCCCCTTACAAATAAGCACAGGACTGGAGGGCGCACCGCAATGAGTCAGTGGCCAAGGTTTCACGCTGTGCCGCCTTCACACAGCATAGAAGCAGGCCTGGGGAGGGGCATTGGGGGTAGGCGTACACGTGACGATGGGCAGGTATCACCATGCTGTGCAGGGCCTCCCTTAACATGCAAGACCCTCAAAAATTAAATGACTCCTCATGTGACGTTCTAAGGCACGGCATGAACCAGGCAGCTACCTCACTCCATTTGATCTGATTGCACTGCGGCACGTTTCAAAGCCGAAGACTAACAGGACAATTCAACGATAATCACCAAATGGGGGTGAACTGCCATTAAAAAATTTCCGGGCCGGGATTAAGTTTAAGTTAATGGTAGAGTTTCTCAGCGCTCTTCATGCATTTTCGAGTACTTGTATCAAACTGTGATGCTGCGCGTCTTCACGTAACCATGCTGCCCGCATTGTTTCCTGAGCTATTTCTTTGTACTTGCAGATGCTCTGTGGATGCCACTTCAAACTCAAAAGGGGCGCAGTCTGGCTCCTGTATCTTCAAGTGGTTCAAGTTCATGCCTTCTCTTGGTGTTCACTACCAGGCTGCATCGGTTTGTGGCGATGCCATCCAGGCAGCCAGTACCCGGTTTATTTATTGGGTTCGAATGGTGAGGGTACGGGTGTCGAGGCATGGCCATACATTTTGTCGATCAGGTCTGGCCACATAGTTCTCTGCCCGTGGAGTATAAATTTATTGGCACAAGGAGGAAGCTCGGATGTGGGGGAGGGAGCGGTCAGGGCTGCATCCGAGCCCATCATCTGTTAAGGCTCCCTGAATTATTTAAAAGAATGGGCTTGTTGTGTTCGCTTTTATCTCCCCATGACTCACTGCGAGCCCGCAGGTCTGGAGTTGACACCTTCGGCTTAGAAGGGCTTTTACCGCACAGAGCACCTTTAGCGGTTTTAACAGTAGTAATCTGTCCTTTGTTTTCCCGTGGCAATGACGACGAGCAGAAGCTTCCCATCCAGATACAACACTCATAATCTGAAGCTACTGCTTCAAGGGAGTACAAGGAAAATACTGTAGGTTTAAAAATGTGTTACCTTTTCTGTTCTTTAAAACAAGACGGCACATCTCGGTAATTCTGGTTGTTTCATCTCCCTTATACATTTACAAACATCTCGGTGCTGGCGTAGTCTGAACTATTATTGCAGTAATGTTAGTGTTTCCACACAATGAATTTCCTGATTTTGCAGAGAAACAAGTCGAAGTCTTCTGGGCTGGTGCGCAGCCTGGAATTCAATACCTGGGCAAGAGGAGAGCGCGCAGACATGTTAACCCACACCCTGTAGATGGTAACCTGCCTGCGGGCCTTGCTGGGGCTGGGAGATAATGTTTCTCCCGTCAGCCTCTGCGACTGTGCGCGTGACAGGAAGAGCTCCGACGTGATCACTGCCATTAAAAACAAGCCTGTGAGTGGTGCGCGCGCGCTGCAAGGAATTTAAGGAATGCAGCTGCCACTGTGCCAGCCGCTGCTCGCTCCCGCAAGCAAAAGGCTGTGGGAGTGAGCATTTGTAAAAGAGGTGGGACATGCGCCTGCCTTTAGCAATTTGCAGCCTCCCATTTTAAATTGACACAGACAACAGCCAAACAAATGCGTGGGAGGGAGTTAGACCCACACACAAAAGTTTAGAGTGATTACATGAAGCCTCCCATAGAGCAGCGCATGCGCGCTAGCTAGGCTCGGCCTAACCATGTCAATCCTAGAGTAGTGCTTATGTGAGTATGAATAAAAAGTATACCCGGGGTTGGCTGGATGCAGGGTCCTCCATACATCACAAAGCCCATGCAACTGGGTCAGGTCTTTAATTGATGCCCCAGTTCTGGGCATATGCAGGGTAGCGGTGTGGTTAGTAGAATTGAAGCAGTAGTTCATTATACAATTAAAATCGCCCATAAGAATAATTTCTCCAACCCAATCTAGCAGCTCTAAAGAGAGCATATCCAGTACCTTCGGGTCATCAACATTTGGCCCTTAAACTACACGTATGACAAATTTCTGGAGTATAATATCATTTGTACAAGCACCCATCTCCCCCCTTCAGTCTGCAGCAGTTTCATAACATTACATTGAAAATTCCTTGCAGACAATATGGCCATCCCCGTATGAAAACAGATTGTGAGGTACAAGTAATTATGTCATATCCCAGCAGCCTGGAAAAAAAAATTATCCTTATATGCCAAATGAGGATCTGTTAATGTTAGCAATTGAGGTTTATACATCCCTATTTCCTCCCTAACCAACTGCTGCTTGCTCTGTACATTAATACCAGAAACATTCCAGCACATACATTTTATCCTTGCCTTGAGCCCGAGACATACTGCTAAGCACTCATCCACGTTCCAGACTGCAGGTTCTGATGAGCTAAAATAAGCAATAAATAGTATTAGACAAAGAGACACTGTTATCCTCTTCTTAAAACTATCTTGTGTGACCTCCCCTTCCCAGACCAACCCCCCCATGCTCTTGGGAAGGAATGATCACAACCTTCTGGCTTTCAATGGATTGAGAGCACTGACTTCCGCGCCGTACCCTGACCCCCATCAACCACCAATCACACAGAAACGACATGTGAGTGAGACAAAAATGCCGAAAATTACCATCAAATTAAGAAAAATCGATACTAAAGCATGGAAGCCAAAAAGAAACCAGCATTGGCAAAGCCAATAGGCCTTGCCTATTGGCTTTTCCAATGTCTTTTAGCCATGCAGTACAGCATGCCTATGAACCATGGCTAAAAGCAATGTTAGAAAAAAAGCAATATGACGTGGCCGGCGCTGGCCGCATCACAGCACTATATTTCTTCTGGGGGTGGGCAAGATGGACAACGGGTGGGAGGCAGGGAACGGACAAGGGAGGGAGGGCAAAAGGGAGGGAACAAGACAGTTAAAAATAAAGGTACATTGACACGGCCAGTGCTGGTCACGTTATAGTTCTTTTTTTTTTTATCACGGCGGGTGGGGGAATGGGAATTCGGGGGAAGCCAACACAGACAATTGGAGGGTTAGGGTGGGAGGGATGAAGCAACAGACATTGGAGGCAGGGTGGTCATAGGGGACGAAGCAAAAGAAAAGAAGCAACAGAGACATGGGGGGTGGGAAGCACAGAAGCAACAGGAGCACGGAGCAGGAGGTGAAGAAGCAACAGGAGCATGGGGTAGGAGGGTAAAACAACACAGAGCACAGGGTGTGGGAGGGGAAGAAGCAGCATTGAGCAGGGTGGTGGGAGGGGAAGAAGCACCACAGATAACAGCTTGGGGTGGGAGTGGAAGCAGCAAATAAAGAAAATAGAACCTGAATCACAGCGCAAGCAGTAGATGGGCACTAATCAAGCTACATCTATCAGTATTTGGTCTATGCTCCACACAAAAGAAGAGGGAGTGAATCCAGCATCTGCTGGCCAATTAGGAGGTACCAAATAAGAGTGACAAACAAAGCCAATGAATGGTAAGCAATGGGCAGGCTCCAAGCCCCTTATAATAAACAATAACCCTCTCAGTGACAACGTTTGCCTTATAGGGAGGCGAGACGTAAATATTACCAACACAATAAAGGGGCCTGCAGAGCTAATCGGAGCTGCCAGCCCACTACAGATGATAACCATGTTTGTGTATCTCTCACACCTCGTCATAACACCACAACTCGGGTTTGTCCATCTTTCACACCTCCTCATAACACCACAACCACAGCTCAGGCGCCCTGAGGCACAATGTGAAAATACTTCCCACATAAGGTCAAAGAAAGGGAAACACACTTCCAACAACAGAAGGATGTGATTTAGCGTGTTATCCATGTGTCAGCGCCCCACATTGGGGTAGTAAGTGCAATACAAATATTACAATGCAATATAAAGTTACACCAGGGATGTACTGAGGGCATGAGACAATGAGTACTTGATCTTCGAATTTATTTCCGCATATTTGGCACTGGAAGCATCACTACTAGAAATGCTGTTCTTGGGCATACCTGTGGCCCTGCATTTTGTGCAACACCTTCAGCATAGATTTTTAGCCAAGAGGTTTGGGCATGCTCGTATTTTGGAGTCCATATTTACAATTTAAAAGGGACCAGCATGCGCGGAGAGTGAAAAAAGTGTTCTTTGCCCAGTCCTACCTCACGCACAAGCACCATCAATAAGAATTGTAGAATGGTGTTTTGTTTAATGACGTCAGTGGGTTTTCCGATGTATTGTGACATAATTCACCGATGACCCTTTTGAAAGAGAAACCATGGGTTGCAGAATGCCATTACCTTCTGAAAATGTTTCTCTTGGCAGGGAAGCAACTTTACACCAACACCTGCAAGTGAACATATAGGCACCGCTGTGTGGCACTGTGTGTTAACGCACTTGATTTAATTCACAGTACTAAAAGACTGAGGTGAAGTCTGGCGACCATAAGGCCTGTACTTAAAACCCTCTTCTGGCTGATGGTTGGTTAAGTATTTATGAACTGCCTCCTCAACGGGCCGGCCAGTCACTTGACTGGATGACTCAGACCTTCTAGAATCCTTGAGCACCAATCAAACCTCACGACTTCCTGCAGAGAGGACAGCCCTCCAGCTGGAAGATGCAAGGAGGAAGGACGCCTATCCTCTTCACCTGAAAGCATAGTTTGTGCCAGGAATTAAGTTCCCTCAAATTTTCACCCTTCAAAGAGGAGTTAAGTGAGTGCCAATTTAATTGGGAAATACGTACTGTGCCTCCGTAAAGCGCTTAGATAGCCACACCAGAGCCTGGAGCGAAATAAAGGGGAATAAGCTCTCGGCCTGCAATCAATTTCCATATTGTTACTGACCTCGAAGAGGGACTCACAGGTACACACACGCCCCCTTCGTGGACTTGCAGGGAGCAGCAGAATGTGGAAATACAAAACAGGTGTCACCCCAATGTGGCCTCGCTCATCGTCTGAAGGGTGAGTTCAGACGGGAAAAGAAGGCACGACAACGGGAGGGAGGGGGTGAGGGAGTAAAGAAGGCACCAAAGCATGTCATGCCTGCATTAGGAGAACATCATTAAAGAAAATAGTGCTCCCAGTCAAAATAACACGTACCGTCTAACAACGGAAGTAAAGGGGCCAGTGGCCATGGGAGTTGACAAATGATGAGGAGTCGGTACTAAGGAGGAGCTAACAAGCCTATTAAGGATTCAGAAGCCAGCATTTAGGACAAACAATGACAAGCCAATGGCAAATATGAGCGGAGAGTGGGCGTGGCTTCTATAACCTACTCCTCTACAATAAGTCTCAAAGAGCAGCGAATGCCCGCTGGCTCTAGGCTCGACCTAAAAAAGAAAAGATGAGAAAGAAAATGGGGAAGCAGAAAAAAGAATATCCGGAAACCATAATTCTACATAGTAGCTCCCTTCAAGCGGCTCTAGGCCTGCATAGCGTCCGTCTAAGAATAGCACATCTGAATCCGCTCATCCTTGATAATCTCAAGCCAAGCTTGTTCTCGCAGGAATACTTGAGCCCAAACAGCTTTCAAGGGATCAATAAATTGACGCATCTTCCACCGCCGATCCATAGTAGATTTACAGAGATCTGAATGGGCTACAATTGACATTGTATAAACCAAGACAGGCGCAGATGGGCATGCCTCAAGAGAAATTGCCTGCCTAAATTGAAAGTTCCCTACATAAATTAGGACTGGACGAGACTGCATGGACTTGGATTTAGCCACATTGCGGTTAAGGGGAAGGTTATGGGCACGTTGAATTTGAGAGTCCCAGTCCGACAAATCGGGAAACTCTTCCCAAACAATTGCACAATATATTGCAGCGGTTCGGCCCTCTCCTTCCCCTCTGTTATTCCAAATATCCTGAGGTTATTTCTCCTCTGATGGTTCTCCATGTCTTTAACTTTGGCCTGAGGGTACTCCAAATCGCCATCATGATTCCCATTGGCTTTAACTGTTGCTATTCCCAGTTCCTCCGCATCGGCAACTCATTGTTGCAGCTCTGCGATCTCGGTAGTAAGACTGGTAATCTTTCCAGACATCTCACATAGTGATTGCTGCATTTTCAGATTGTCCTCCCTTGACTGAGCATAGTGTGACTGAGCCTCAGAGCGCTGAGCTTGAAGTATCTGCAGGATTGCCATCAAGGACGTTTCCTTATGGTTATCCTCCGTACAGACTTCCTTGGTAATCAGTGGTGTAGAATGGTCGGAAAGAGTGCCACAAAGGGTGCCACAAGATGTATCAGAGGTTAAACCAGGGTTAGGAGTAGAGCACTTAGGTGGAGAATGTTGTTCAATGGGCTACTTATCCTCCTCTGCCCCGACTGCACTACAGATAGGCGTGAGTAGTGTTCTCACCTATCCCTTTGATGTAGCCCACTTCCTTAGCAGGCTACTCTTACCCCCACAATCACCCATCTTACTTGCCTGCCGTTGTCTTAAAGATTTGCCAGATTGATGTAATCTAAGCAGCTCTGTAAGCTTCCTCTTAGAATTACCCCAGCCTTTCTGAGCAGGCTGTCCGCACTCCCCCTGACCACCAGCAGAGTTATTACCAAGGATACTGCCCGTGTGATGTCAGGAGGCATAGGAAGCAAGAGGGGGCTTAGTCCCAAAATATGCATTAACAGTAAGTCAGGGTCATCTACGCGCTGTGCTGACGCACATACATTGGATTCTAAAGGGCTAAATCTTCCGTCCCAATCTATAGCCCTTGCTAAGCTTCCCACCGCGCCCTCCTGGCCACCTAGAGAATCTGAAATAGTACTCACTGTTTTTGTGGGCGGAGTCTCTGCCAAGGGATATTGTTCTTTGTTTTTTTCCTGAGAAGACAGAACAAGTGGCTCGCTGGTATGCCTAGATTGGGAGCTGAAACATTGTTGCGGAGCAGGTAAACCCAAAGCTTCTGCATCTTCTATGACTTGAGCAGGAGGGGGTTGGGGGGCTGTCGCGGGACTCCTGCCGATTGTAGCTGCCACCATCAGAGCTTCCACCAGTAAAGATCCTCGCCGAAGCCTGGTTGCTCTTTGGCAACTGTTTCGATATAGTTCTTCACGATGCCAAATTTAAGTAACTTCAGTTGAGGACAGCCGACCTGCAACAGCACCAGGTCAGGGACTGTAACCTGTAGGCTAACCACGCCCTCATCCATTTGTTGCCATTATTGTTTCAACATTACGTCCTTTGCCGCCCCGCTGGCTCCTCTACCGGCGGAGTGTGTTCGCATGTTGTGACGCCATGCTGTAGGGGATGCAGTTGTAGATACGAGGCTGGAAATACAGCGCCGCAACTCCTCCGCAGCCAGCAAGTCGTACACCCTCCTGCTGCAGAGCTGCCACATCCACACTCCCAGGCCTTAGGCAGCCAAATTCACAAATCCCTCTCAGATGGTGAATGCCAATGCTCCCTGAATAGAGCACAGTGGAAAGCGGCAGCATGGGACGAGCACAGACTCAGCAGCGAGTATTAGCCTGCCATCTTCCTTCATAGTAGCCTGTTTATATCTGATATTATTTTGGCGTTCTATTATTCTGGTCTTAATCTTCCTGATGGTTGTCCTTATGTATAGTGAGTCGCAGGGCAAGTGATCATGTAGATAACTCCCTCACTATAACAATTTGTGAAGTTGCATAATACTCAAACAGTTGCCAAATCTAGCTCTAGTTGAATCTTGGATTCAGTCAATCTGCACACAGACCGTGATTACAGGGATGATGTCCTGTGATTTTGGGTAGATACATAGCTGTGTTTGAAAATTAACTAGAATATTCTCAGGCCAGCAGTGTTCCAGCAGGTATTTCATATACTTTTGTTTGAATGCAAAAGAGATTTTTCAAGGGACAAGTTCACAGAATTCAAAATATGCCAATTCTTGTTTCCGGCTTTTTTACTTCATTAGAGTAGCTTCAGAAGGTAATTAACACAGAAAAGCTTGTCTGATTTTGGTTTGCTGTAAGTTTTAATTTAGTCTGTTCTAATTCCTCACCCTCCTTTTTGCTCAATCAATCTACAAGGGGAAGCCCTCTGTGTTAGTTGTTTATAAAGTGGTTCGGCATGAATCTAGAACTTACCCAAGTTGGAGCAGTTTCTCTTGACACGGAGGTAGGTTATATTTAAGAGCTCTAGGGTGATAACTTTTGCAAACTGATGGGCAGGCATTCTTTACTCCTTTTTTAGAGTTCAGTGGCAAATCTACTATTTCCAGGAAAAAGTAGCAAATCCAAAACAAGGAGAATGAAGCACATGCATCAAGCATTTTTGCCTTCGCAAACGGGCCGATTGGCAGAATCGGCCCGTTTGAGAACGCAAAAAATGCTTTCCAGATGCAGCAGACCCCAATTTGCGATTCGGTAACCTGTTACCAAATCGCAAAATGGGTTTGCGATTCGGTATTTGGAAGGGGCGTGTTTAGGGTATCCCTTCCAAATACCAAATCCTAACGGTATGCATGAATGTTCTGTGAATGTGGTCGCAAAACATTTGCATATTACCACCTACTTCAAGTAGATGGTAACCCATTCGCAAATTTGAAGGGGTCCCCAAGAGACCTTTCCCCTTTGTGAATGGTTGCAAAAGCATTTTTAAGAGCAGGCAGTGATCTCACGGACCACTGCCTGGTCTTAAAAAATTAAAAGAAAACTTTTCATTTTACTTTTTGTAAAGCATCTGGTTTTCCTTTAAGGAAAACGGGCTGCTTTACAAAAAAAAAGTTGCTTTTAAATAAAGCAATCATGGACATGGTGGTCTGCTGACCTCAGCAGGCCACCATCCCCGTGATTTTTGCGATTCCTAGGGGGGGGGGTCGCAAATTGCGATCTACCTCATAATATTAATGAGGTAGAGCGATTTGCCACCCCCTAGGAATTGCAATCTGAAACTCTGAGTTTCATGCATTGTAAATTGCAATGCATGAACTCAGGAATTCGCAATTAGGTATTCGCAATTTACATTTTGATGCATGTAGCCCATAATCTAGTCTATATTGACTTATAAATCTTAAATGGGAACTGCAAGAATTAAGCCATTGGCTGAAATGCGAGATCATGTGTTCTTCTCCTTCCCATTTTATCAATCTATCATAAATATATTACTTTGACGGTTTTATATTGTGGTGGAATAAGTTAGGTGAAGGATAGACAAAGGTGGTCTCAAAATGATGCACGTACTGATTTGCCATACTTGGGGTGAAGGTACTACCTATGAAAGTGGAGAAGTGTGGCTCAATGGTTAGAGCGGCAGACCCTGATGCAGAGATCTGGCCCGGGACCAGGGTTCAATTCCCGCCTCGGCGGGTCTTGGGCTCAATTTCCTCGGACCTGATAATTCTCGCCTCGGTGCCTATTCTAATCATGGGTCCCACTCTGCAACTCTGGGCAATAGCTTGCTTAATCTCCACAACGGCCCCACCAGCGCTGGGATGCCTGGCTTCACCTTGGGGGTGCCCAGGAGTGGACATTTCACAGGGAAAAGACAGGAAGGGTTCCACAGCGGTATGCGTACAGCGCCAGGACACCCTAGGGTAACAGTGCGCTTTACAAGTACAAATTTCATTTCATTTTCAAAGTGCCCGCAATTTGGTTAAAAAAAAAAGTTGTTTCTCAAAGAGAAAAAAGTTTTATTTCTTGGCCTATGTCACATTTCATGATGAGGCAAGATTGATTCACACAGTCATTGTGTGAGGAATGAAGCAGACCTTCTATTGTTGTAAGAGTTTCTTCTTGAGGAATACGAGCGAGAAGGGATAGAACATCCAGCCCTAATAAGAGGTACTGAGTGACATTTTCAACATCTTCGAGGAGACTGAAGTGAGGTCCTTTTTTGTGTTTTAAAGGTATTACAGCATTTGAGTAACCAGTGGTCTAAGGAACCAAACTGTTAACTGTGAAAGGGGTTCCAAATGTTATCCAATACCAGATGTGATGGGTCTCAAAGGGGGAAGTGACTGTTTATGTATTTTGGGAAAGATGCAAATGTACATAGTTTAAGAGTTGGTGGTCAGGAGAAACGCCGTTTCCTTTTTTGTAATCCAGTCTCTACGGAGGCCTCCTTCAATTAGCTCATTTATTTGGGATTGTGAGTGGTAGCATCTCTGCTGATCAGATAGTTATGTTCAATATGCAATTGTCATAGAAATACATTCCTGTCCGTAACAGGACAACAGCCCAACTTTATTCTGCAAGTTTTATAATGATACCAGAATCAACAGCAAAGTTCCTGCTAACCTTCATTCCCCCATTGGAAAGGTTACAGAAAGGATATTTACAAATTCTTTTTGGCTTTCCAAACTCCTTTAAAAACAGCTTGCTCAAAGGTGGTCACTTCAGGGGTGATTTGGGGTGGTGGGATGAACGTCATCTCCTCCATCACACCTTCTATCATATAGCGTCCTAAACCATATCAACACCTTATGGGATCCCCACTAGGAAAGTAATAGACCACACTGATAAACCCACAGAGTATCACTGTGAGGAGAAGCCGTATAATGAAGCATGCCACCCATGCGTGGGTGAAGGCTTTCTTTTTTTTTGTAGTCCTCAATTATAAATTCAAGAAACGATGCAAAGAATCAAGAAAAATTGTCTCAAAAAAAGCTAACACACAGCGAGTTGCCATTCACAAGTACCGGTACATCCGTAAGCATAAGGGAAAACACAGGACTAAATACAGGGGAGCAAAATAATCAGAAAGTACTTTTAAAAGCAATGGAAGCCTTGGCAGAGGATGCACAGTGCACCCCTCATTCTATGGGACAAGAAGGGTTAAACATAATGATACAATGATGTAGCAGGCTGTGTACTGGGGAGAAACCAAGGATTGGGGCCAGAGCTCCCAACAAGCGGTCAGTTGGCGATTCCTAGTAGGGCCAACCCACCCCAGGTGGGGCACGGCTCACAGACACCCAAAGCAGGTAACAGCAAACAATGGAATCCCAACATCTAACGGGGCTATCTGGAAGTCGTAGCACTACAGTGTTGCACAGGTGGGTGGAGGGGGGAATTGCCAGTGCACACTGAGTGAGATAGGACCTCAAATGCCTAGCTCGCACCATAAAGCAGGGAGACGGGCGAGGACTGTAAGGTTTTTCAGAGGCATAACCAACACCAAAACCTCTGTTACTACAATTTGTGAAATTCTAAGTAACAAACTACCTCTCCACAGGCTTTAACATGGTGTAATAACCACTTTTAAATGCTTATTGGCTTTAACATATGCTTTTCACAATCAATATGCGAGGCCTCTGCATTTGTCTGAACTTTTCATAATCCACAGATCAGGCCCATAGTCTTGATCAGTGGTTTGCCACCATGAACAATTCAGACCTGCAGTAAATCTCAAAAGCCTTTCTACAAGGCACAAAGTGCAGTGCCAGCACTCTTTTTCAATGGATGCACGCGTCTGCCCAATCACATGCTATACTCGAAACAATCAACATGTTGGCGGAGTCAAAGCCTCTCTTAGTAGTCCATCTAAATGCTCGTTATGTTCATCACTTTAGGTCAAGCAAGAACTGCACTGTTAAGTTGGACCAAAAACAAAATAATTCAGGAAACATTATCATTTCCTATGGTTAACAAAGCCTGGCACCCTAGTGCAATACATTATTATTGCTTTATTCCATCGAGGACAATACTGTGAAAAAAAAATACTGATTGTATAGTAACACCAAGAAATGACTTTATTATAACATTTCACCAGCTCACTGATTACAGTGGGATAATTTTATCAAAAGCATCAAGTGAAAGTGCTGGTAGCACAAGCCAGCAATTGAACTATGGTGCATGGTTTACTCTGCAACGATTTTTTGTGAACAATAGAGACAAAGATATCATTTTACAAGTGCATATGCCCTTTTTAAAATCATCCAAAATAATAACTTTTTGGACGGACTGACAGACAGACAGACAGACACACACAGTCATGAGTGATGTAATAGGTCAGGTCATAAGCAGTGCATTGCAGGGGCGCGAGTTATAATTGTCTCAGCTAACTATAACTGTTGAATTTCACTGGTTTTGTATGAGTGAAACCTGAGCCCAACTATATGTCCCTGTAACCTTTGTTTTTTTCAGTGAATTTCTATGTTTTTTAAGTAGTAATGGCGTTTGTAGAGTGGTGGAGAAAGGGGGCGGGGCCTCAGACCAGCTCTCAGCAATCCCGCTGTGTAGGACTTACAGAAAGTACAAGAAGGGCTTCTTGGCCACCAAGGTCCCTCAGTATCCAAGAGGACTTCATTCCTCAAACAGTAGTGCGCCAGGAGACGCGTATGCAGAGTGGTGGATTAAGTGGGCGTGGCCTCCAAAGACTTCTTAGCAATCCGACTGTGTGGGACTTACTGAAGGTAACAAGAGGGATTAATCACCCCCAAGGACCCTCAGCAGCCAAGGGGACTTCATACCCCAACTAGAAGTGCGCCAGGAGACATGTTTGCAGAGTGGTAGAGAAAGGGGCAGGACACTAAGACCTCTCAGCAATACCGCAGTGTGGGACTTACTGAGGGTAACTGAAGGGGTAGTTGGCTCGCAAGGACGTCCTTGGGGGCCAACAGGCAATGGATTGGCATGTCCATGGGCCCAGAACCGATTGTCTTTACAACCCTGGATGACGTGGGATCACAATTGTGCTGTCAGGGCGTGCTGGTAGAAGATTGTTTGAGTAGACCATGCAGAGGTTTTGGCGATGCAGAAGGCCCATAAAGACTTGTCTCCCTGAAGGCTAGCTGGGGAGTGTGGTGAGGCGACAATATAAAGGTGGTACAGACTTGTCATACTACTATTAGGGGCACTGTTTCCACCATATTCACTTGGCAGCTGCATGTTGCTAGCAGACCTGCTAGTATTACAGTGATCGACATGCTGAAGTTTTTTCTTATCGCTCACCCTCGGTCCCGAGGATCACATATTGTCGCATCGATTGATGCTGCTTCACTGGTTCTTCTTCCAATTGTAAGGATGCCAGACAAAAACAAGCAGACGGAAGATTTTTTTCAGGCCACAAGCCTCTGAGTAAGAGAAGCTAAAGGGAACTGGTTGCCATCTACCTGATGAAGCAGAGCTAAGTAAAGGGGAGAGAATGCTTTTAAGTTTCATAAATGCTCTGAACGGTTATCCCATACGTCAGCAAGCATTAAAGAAGCAGTAAAGATAGTGGAACAGAAGATTGAGGACTTGTGGAGTAGAGTGGTTTAGAAGATACATGAGCTGCCAACTGAGGTCGGCCGGATTCAAAACCGAGAGCGTGCCAGGAGCACACACTGACTTCACTACTTTTAAAGAATGTATTGTGAACGGTGTCTTGAAACTAGACTCACAGGAGAAATGCCTGATAATCTTCAGTGGAACATGAATTTAAGGGTACTGGTGTCTCTGCTTTGCCTTGTGAACATTCTCTCTTGTCTAAGAAGGATGCTATGCTGTGCTGCTTATTGGACGTACCGGAGGTGAGGGGGTTGGTAGGGTAACAACTCATGGTCCACAGATCCCATTGCCTGCCGTTGGGTGGTAAAGAGCAAGTTACTTACCTTCAGTAACAATGTATCTGGTAGAATGTTCCCCAGGCCTCAGTCAGTCAGTCTGGATCCAGAGATTTTTCTTCAGCAGTACCCCTGCATGTTAGGTGGAGTCTGTCAGCTCCACGTTCGTTCTTCGACATCGTGGGCGCCGGGATGACGTAGCTGGACCTACATAGACACCGCCCATGCGGGCTGACATTAGTGCTTAACACGACTTTCCATGCCTGAAGTGCAGAGCTATGAAAGACACTGACTACTGGTGCATCAAAACTAGGGCCCTGTAGAGGAGTCCCTATCCATAGAAATCAGTTCGCAGAGATCGGAGGATGGGTGGGGCAGTAAGAAATGCACAACTAATGTATGTCTCTACCAGATACGTTACTGAAGGCAAGTAACTTGTTCATTTGATAGAGACCATTAGTTGTAGATTTCTTACCTTAGAACAGATGCCCAGCAATACCATCCCCGGAGGAGGGTCTGCGAACCAAGATCAAACCAGGAAGTCCTGGAGGACCGAACGGGCAAATCACCTGTCCCTCCGAACTTGACTGTCCAGGCAGTAGTGTCTGGTAAACGTGTGCAAGGATGCCCACATTGCTGCCTGATAGATGTCAAGAACTGGGACTCTACGTTCCAACGCCCTGGTTGCCACCGTTGCTCTGGTAGAATGAGCACGCAACCCCACAGGAGAATCCTTCTTTGTCAAAGCATAGAATATTTTGATGCAGATGACAACCCATCGAGAGATGGTCCGTTTTTGAACAGCCCAACCTTTCTTGGCACCCACATAGCCAACGAAGGGTTGATCATCCACTTGGAAGTCTTTTGTGCGATCAAGATAAAAAGACAATGCACGTTTTGGGTCTAGACTGTGGAGTCTCTCTGACTCCTTGGAGGGATGTGGGAGTGGATACAAGGTGGGCAGAGTGATAGATTGTCCCATATGAAAAAGCGTGACGACCTTCGGAAGGAAAGAAAGTTTCATCCGAAGCACCACTTTATCCGCATAGACAGATATGAAAGTTGGCTTTGAAGATAAAGCCTGCAGCTCGCTCACCCTGCGAGCAGGGGTGGTGGCAACAATGGAAGGCAGTTAGGAGAGTCAGCAACCTGAGAGGGCAGTTTTGAGGAGGCTCGAAGGGAGCACACATAAGAAAGGTAAGAACTAGATTTAAATTCCATTGGGGCATTACGAAAGGAGATGGAGGAAACAGATGAGTAAGGCCCTTAAAGAATCTGTTAACAATAGGAGATTTGAATAAGGAAGGCTGATCTGGCAGCCAAAGAAAAGCAGAGATAGCCGCAAGATATCATTTGAGAGTGCCCAAGGCAGATCCCTGCCCGGCCAAAGAAAGAATGTACAAAAGGACCTCAGAAAGAGAAGCAGAAAGGGGGTCAACAGCCTTTGTTGTGCACCATGCCACAAATTTGTTTCATCTACAGGCGTATACCCCTTTAGTGGAGGGACACCTGGCTGCCAAGATAACGTGTCAGACTTCAGGCGGAAAGTGGAAAGTTGTCAATTGCCACCGCTCAATCTCCACGCAAGGAGGTGGAGACTGGACAGGTTCAGGTGAAGAATCCTCCCTTGCTCCTGCGACAGAAGATCCTCCCAAAGGGGCAGTCTGATCGGAGAATCGATGGCCATGCTCAGAAGGTCAGAGTACCAGACTCTTTGTGCCCAATCCGGAGCTACAAGAAGGACTTGAGCCCGGTCGTGCTTGATCTTCTTGAGCACTCTGGGCAGAATAGGCGAAAAGGGGTACAGGAGGCCAAAGCTCCACTCGTGACGAAAAGCATTGGTGTGCGAGCGTCGCCTTGGAAACTCCTACGTGGAATACTGCTGACATTGTGCGTTCTCTTGCAAAGCGAACAATGCTCTCCCCACCGCTGAAAGAGACCTTGCGCCACCTCCGGATGGAGACGCTATTCGTGATCCCCTAGATACAGACAGCGGAGTTTGTCCGCCCTGGCGTTCAGGGAGCCTGCCAGGTGTTGAACCACCAGGGTAATGTCCTGAGGCGGAGAGCCTCTTGACAAAGGGTCCACGACCCCAACCCGCCCCGTTTATTGCAGTACCGCATGGCGGTGGTGTTGTCGGTGAACACCTGCACCACTTTCCCCTTGAGAGAGAGAGAAGGAATGCCTTCAGTGCCAATCTGATCGCCCTGAGCTCCATAAGGTAGATATGGAGACCGGACTCCGCAGCAGACAGACGCCTCTGATCTCCGCCTCCCCCAGGTGGCCGTCCATCCCAGAAACAATGAATCTGTCACCATCGTTAGATCTGGTTTGGAAGGAAAAGGGAGCTGCCTCTGACACAATCGTGGTTTGTTAGCCACCACTGCAGTTGGTGTGCAGTTCCCTCCGAGATCTGAACGTAGTCAGAAACATTCCCCAGATGCTGCTCCCACTGGAACTTCAGGTCCCACTGCAGAGCCCGCATATGCAATCTGGCATAATACACCAGCAAGATGCAGGAGGCCATGAGACCCAGCAGCCTCAGAGTCATTCTCACCAAAATCCGGGATAGAGAATGAGACATTGGTATCGTAGCCCGAATATCCCGGACTCGCTGCTAGGGAGGATAGCCCTGAATCTGCACTGTGTTCAGAACTGCCCTGATGACAAGGAGCGTCTGAGAGGGAGTCAGGTGTGACTTCGACACGTTGATAGTGAACCCCAGTGAATGCAGGAGGTCCGCCGTAGTCTGGAGGTGGGAGACAACAAGACTGGGACCCCTGATCTGTGCAGATGAGCTGCGAACACCGCCATCACCTTTGTGAACACCCGAGGGGCACTGGTAAGGCCACAGGGGAGCACAGTGAACTGAAAATGCTCGTGGCCCACCATGGACCGAAGGTAAAGTCTGTGGGCTGGCAGGATGGGGATATGGAAATAAGCGTACTGGAAGTCCAACGCCACCATCCAGTCTATTGCACAAATGCCGAGGCACATCTAAAATCAGTCCAAATCTGTGAAATAGGCATTAACCACCATAGTAGAAAAGAGGAAGTCCATAAGTCTATCTTTGTTTCCTTCTGTATATCCTTTATTTCATGTCAAATATTCCATTACATAAGAAACAGGCAGCCGACACGCATTTCGTCCGAAAGGACTTTCTCAAGGCTAGAAAAAATAGTAGAGCGAGTCGTAATTCCAGAATTAGTATTTTCGAAAGGGATCACAACCGCATTAGCGGTTTAAAACCTGTAGCGCTAGGAACCGGTACGTATCCGCTCCCGCTACCTCAGTTCCACAAACCAAGCCTTGATAAGCCTGCAAACTTTAGCGGTGGCGACTCGGATCGCGTTCTGTTCCGATGCCCACCATCCCGTCTCCTGGGTCGAGTGCAGACAGAACTTGGGCTAGGGTGAGCATTTTGAATTTCTCCTTCCGGAGAAAGAAGCTGAGGACCCAGAGGTCTAGGATAGGATGCAGACCTTTGTCCTTTTGTAGCGGGAGAAGCAACCACTTCCTACTTCTGGCACAGTGACCCGCTCTATGGCTCCCTTGGCTAAGAGAGAACGAAACCTCCTTGCGGAGAAGTGCCAAATGATCCTCCGACACATGATCGAAGGAGGGTGGCATGGAGGGAGGAGTAATCTCGAAGGGGAGGGAATAGCCCCATCAGACTATTTGCAGAACCCACCTGTCCGATGTGATGGATTGCCAGCGGAGGAGGAGATGGCGAATCCTGCCTCCGACTGGCTGGTGATGCGCCTGGAACGTAGGGCTAGGAAGGTTTGGAGGCATTGGCAGGGTGGGTGGAAGGGTGGACTGGCCCGCCCGCTGACTCCCTGACCCACGAGGACGCTGGGTCCCACGTCCGTGGCCACAGAGAGGCTGGACAGCTTGCGTGACTCGTGTTTCAGCTGGACAGGACGTTGCTTGGCGCCCCTACGGTAGCCACAAAAGGCAGACTGAAGTGGACAAGAGGTAGCCCAAAGGCCCAAGGATCTGGCCGTAGCTCGAGAATCCTTTAAGCGCTCAAACGCAGAGTCCGCCTTTTTGCGGACAAGGAGGGTGCCATCAAAGGGCATGTCCATCAAGAAGACTGGACATCCCCCGAGAAGCCAGAAGTCCCCAACCAGGCGTAGCATCTAACAGCTAACAACGTGGCAATTGTTCTGCCCAGTGAGTTGGTGGTATCCAGCCCACATCTAATGGCGAATTTGACTGCGTCTCTCCTGTCTGCAACTGCTTGAGAGAGTACGGCCCAGGCTTCCTCCGGACACTGGGGCAGCACCTGTGCGACTGTATCTCAGATAGTATGGGAGTATCAGCCCAAGAGGCGAGTGGTATTGACCGACCGCAATGCCAAGCTGGAGGAAGAAAACATCTTCCCAAGGTGGTCCAGCTTCTTGGATTCTCTGTCTGGGAGAGCAGACGGGAATGTGCCTTTTGACCAAGCTCTCTGGGGTGTAATGTTGGGTCAGGAACTCTGGGTTGCTCGGAGGGGGTCGTGGCGGCAGATAATCATCCTATCCACAGGAGCCTCTGTGCTGGACTTGGACCAAGTGCCCAGAAGGACGGCCGTGAGGGCTTCACTGAACGGCAAAAGGGGTCCAGAAGAGAAAGCCGCAGGCTGAAGCACCTCTGTCAGGAGGCTAGTCCTGACTGCCACTGTAGGGAGCTCGAGGCTGAGGACCTCGGCTGCCCTCCTCACCAACACAGCTCCCTCATCCATAACCGCGGAACCGTGAGAAAGCAAGCCAGTGTCAAGGGACGTGTCCAGACCACTGACATCAAGCAGGTCCATTCGCCAGTCCAGCTCGTCAACCTGGTCAGTTAAAGGGTCCAGCGGCCTCTTCCAGCCCTCCTCCTCACCTTCTGGCCCAAAAGGAACGCCAGGAATGAACACGGGGACAAACGTCCCTCCAACGTCAGTCCGGCTCCGTGTCCACTTCGGGGATGAGGATGGGGTCTGCACCGACCGGGGGCACGGTTGACACCAGGTGTGTCGTCGGAATCTACGTCGGGTAAGGTTGAGTGAGATGAACCAGCATCGATCCGGATCTAGGGTGTGGATCTAGGCCTGGATCCACTGGGGCCCTTCGGAGGCAGAGCCGCCGGGGTCGAAGGTCCAGGGCCCCCGGCCGACTCGGCGGGGCGCGAAGGTGCCCCAGAGGAGCTGGTCTGCCCAAAAATTAGGGCCTCATAGAATTTTTGAATTTGGGCAGGAGACACTCTGGCTCCCGGAAAAGCAGGAAGGCGCAGAGCCGTCTCAGAAGTAGGCACCGGAGACAGAGCCTTCGAGTGACGACGCTCAGAATCCTGTGTCGCCGATCGACAGGGAGAAGTCAAAAAACGCCTGTGCTTCTTCAACTTCTTGTGTTTGCCTCACTTACCCTTAGACCTCCCCGACGGCTTCAAGTGCAAGGAGCGTGGGCTCCGCGACAGCTGCCCTCAAACGAGAGCGGGAGCGATGGAGAGCCAGACCTCCATCAGCTATCAGTACCGCTCCCGCAAAGCCTTCGGGTTCATGGCCCGGCACTCGGAGCACGACACTTCGGGTCATGGTCGCGCTCCAGACACCAAAGGCACACGAAGTGCGGATCCATCATTTACATCACCCGATGACAGGAGCCACAAGGCTTGAAGCCGGTCTGACGTGGGCACATCCCTCGATGCACCAGGAGTTCGAAACTCAAAAAAAGTTGACAGAAGTCGAAAAAGACTAGCCAAAAAACTGCTAAGGGGTAGCTCTCCCTGGATCTGCACTTAGGCTGGCGCGGAAAAAGAAATAACTGACGTCAGCGTGCATGGGCGGCGTCTATGTAGGACCCGCGACGTCATCTCGGCACCCATGATGCCGACGAGAGACGCAGAGCCGACTGAACGCAACCTAACGACATGCAGGGGTACTGCTGAAGAAAATCTCTGGATCCAGACTGGCACCTTGGGGAAATTCTAAGGTAAGGAACCTACAATTAATGGTCTCTATCAGGTCAGGTAAGGAATGCAGGCAGTGGGACAGTTATGAATGCCCTGAACTATATAGGATCTCTTGATATAGGCTCTCTTTACAAAATATTGCATGTAGTGTGCAAGAAAAAAATACTGATGTGAAAGGGCTATCATGCCCCAAAAGAAATTCGCACTAAGGAAAAAATCCAAATCGTAAATGAGAATAAAAACACTGAGACAGACTCAGGGTACTGTCTGTTTTCACAAGACACAACACTCTGATATTGTTAAGAAGGTATAGTTCAGTAAAAAGTTGTAAGGATAAACAATTACTAGCCTACCTTTGACGCACAGAGAAGCCTTCATCCGTATCAAAGTAAAGTGGGTTTTTGGCATCAGCAGACTTTGCTAACATGGGGTGGGCGTGACTCGTGTAATTTGCTGTAGCAGAATTATGCATTTATTATAACAAAACTATGCATGGAGCATAACCCGGTATTTAGCGCTATTTTCTTAGCGCAAAATGCCCCCTCACATTCAAAATTGCCAGAGGATGCATTTAGTGATAATAAAATATCATTAAATCCAGCAGGACACGAACAGCAGCAACTCACCAAGTTAAATGTTCTGTGCTCCTTGGTAGTTTTATTTGCCCCAAATTACTCTTAATTATGCACGTAGGCGCATTTGTGTAAATTTCTGTAATTATGTGTCACAAGAATAAAGCAGAATTACCGAAATTGGTCCGTTTACCCTGGCGTAATTAAAATTTTCCTAAAGCCTACTACTAACTAGAAACATTTCAGGGCAAAACTTGGGAATGCCTTGGAAACGTCTGCATTTGCCTTGTACCCTTGGAGTCCTTAACAGCTGCGGACGTCTCTCCAAAATCTCCTCTGTAATCCCCGCCATCATACACAAGCAAATTTGCCTCATCTTGTTCATCAGCAAAATAAAAACGGAGAGAACCCGGAGATAGACTTCTCCTAGAGACGCTTTCATGACGTCACAATTAACTTTTCAGCTAGAAATGTCTGTGCAAAAATGAATCAGTTCGTTTGAAAGCCAATTCAAGTGGAACACTTCTGTAACCATTGTAGGAGATACCAACATGTGCTTGATGGGGAGCAGGAGGGAATACCAATGTTGCAGATTCAAAATACTGAGCTTTGTAAAAACAAATATTAAAAACAAATATTAAAAACAACTATGGAAAGCGATTTCAAATTTTTAATCAAATAAAAGAACTTAGGCTGGTATGAATTTTTTAAGCATTTATAAGACCGCTGTTTTTGTGCCCTTTTAGAGCTAATCAATTTATGTTTCTGGTGCGCCCTTATTGATCAAAATTCCCAACTTGCTGAGAATCTAAAGAAACCATAATGTAAAATAAAATGCTGAAAGGGGATCAACTTCAAGGTCTACGCGTATGATCCACTCGTAATGCAATTGCTAAAGACATTAGAGACTGCACATGAATTCCAAACAACCAGTGTTTGGAAAGGTTCTCGGGTGACTCGTCAAGGGAGTGTGTGGCTGAGTAATCTTCCAAATAAATCAAACAAATAATGGTATTGAAGAATGAATGCATAATATGGAAACACTCAACTGGGCTACCATACAAAAAGAAAAAATTGCTCTTTTCAGAGAAGTTGTACAGTCTGTTTTTGTGACATCAAACTGAGATCACAATTACGTGGACAATACAAGAAAGAAACGCAACCCAGAGTAGAGTACAAAAGGGTAGTAAGAACAATGATCCCTCACCTGAGAAATATGGTTAATCGAAGATTCCATCCGTCGAAGCTGAGATGCTTGGATATCCAGCATTTGAAGAACATTGTTGGCTAGTGTGTTGATCAGGTAAGCTACACTTGCTAAGGACTGAGTTGTGTAGGCTTTGGTTTCTTCAAGAGCTCGGTGCTTATCTGCAGACTAGAAATAAAACAAAAAAGTAAACAGAAAAAAACTAGTATCTTGAATTTCATAACTGTAGATGTATTTACAAAAACTCAGGACATTACAGCAATTAAACACAGGATGCTGAAAGCACAATCAAAAACTCATTTCTTACAGCGGTATCTCACATTGGTCAACTTCATAAGTGACCAAAAGACCTACCTCCACAGTTTCAGCCATCAAATAACCAACTGTAAAGATCGTTAAAAATTCCATACAACAAAGGGCTAAACCCATGCGGATGCAACAGAATCACACTTTAAGAGGCGCTGGAAAAGTTACTTATTACCTGCAACAATAATTATCCAGTGAATTATCCTCCCTGGGTACACAACCCTACAATGTTTTTCTTCTACCTCTCACTTTTTTAATAAACATTTCCAAGCAGAATGTACAGGGAAAATACTAGTCAGAACCAGAACTGCTGCGCCTGAAGTACTGATGCCTTATCCAGGCGATTCTTTATACTGAGTTATTGTTACTTTGTGGGCAGTGAGATAAACCCTTTGGTAGCCATTTTACTTCTGTTTTTTTCAGGTTAGGCAGTAACAACGCCAATTTGGGGAGGACAAATGGGGATGGGAGGGATCCCTTGCATTATAGGTTTTGTATTGCTACATGTAAGAATCATTAGGTCGGCAGCAAGTAATCCTCCCCAGATCCATAAGCTTATCATATATTTTACCAGTTCTCAAGGGGAGACCCATGTGTCCAAGGTGTGGAAAGGATGAAGTTCACGTTTGCTGAATGCCCCACAATGGTATGATGGACATGGTTTACTAGGATGGACACCACAATGCCCATCCTTGTGGATCCCAACAAAAATAACATTTTGAAAAATAGCAGCAGGTGAGTGAGCTCTTTAATGCTCCTGAAGTAATCCACTTGCTTTTTTGTAACACAACTGGATTCATTCCACAATCAATATCAATACGAACTGTATGCCAATAGATTTTACTGAATTGCCATGTGCATAAGAGACTAAGATGTGCATAGATCAGCTTCCTTTATTTCTTCAATGTATACTTCAAGTCCCTTTTCACATCTAACGTATGGATAGCACGCTCCACTGGAGTTTCCGAGTTCTTGAAAATTTCGGGTGAAGTTAGTCTACTACTCGGACAACCATCCATGGGTAAGGAGGAAGTGGGTCCTTAGCACCATCCTGCCCAACGGAAAGTCAAGCATGATCATCTATTAATGGTCCTTGAAGTTGACTCACTCTCTTTTGCAAAAGTGCAAGCTATTAAGAACATTACTTTCCTAAGGTCTGTACATAGGCTCAACTGGACCCTGAGGTCTGAAAACATCACATTAAGCTTTCAGGAGGATGATGGATTTAGATTGGAGAACATGTCCTTTGCAAGCCGTTCAGAAATCATTTGTGACTGGTACCTTCAAGTAGTACCCAACTAAATGTAATGATAATGGAGCCAGTGCCACCTCCCAGCATTTGAGAACAGTGATGTACAGAAATGAACCAAATACAGAATCTGCTCTTTTCTTGAGAAGCATATACTGGCGGAAGACATAAGTGTCCATACTGTAGGACGTCAGGCACCAGGCTGTGGCAACTGTCATTAATTGGTGCAAATTCCTGAAACTAAAGCAAAACAATCCCGTAGGCATCACTTAAGGGATGTGCATGAAACATTACATTGACTACCTTATATAAATTACAAGAATGTCATTTGTTGAAATGTAACAATCATACAAGGAACCCAGTGTTAAATTATGAATAAATTATTTTGTCTATACAGAAATATACATCAAATAATCATAATCAATAACAGTACAGGCAACACAGTGCTCATGGTGTATAAAATATGTACAGATGAAACCGATATAATCAACAGAACAATGGGTGGTCTAGGCATTCAGATTTTTTCACAGCAATAGTATCCATACACAAGCAACCCAAGGTTATATTTTGGACATTTCGACCCTAGTGGATAAGAGCAGCAGGTCTCCTCAGGACATCAAGGGCATCTGTTTAAATACAAATCCATTGAGACCTGTTAATTTTCGCAGGTCAGAAGTACAACTACGCAAACATTAAACATATCAAAAGTCCAACAAGTAATTGAAGGGGCACATATTTGTACAATACATTTTGAATTCGGAATCAGACCTACGCAAACCATACCTGGTAAAAGTGATGTAAATTTCCGTCACTGCTTCTTGACTGAATGTTCATTCTGCAGGGTGGTCGGATGGGAGATTTGCAGCAGGTTTGGGTACCACATTTGCCTTATCAAGTTGTACGTTTTAAGAATCAGTGTGGATGCCAAAGATCTGATTTTACTCAGAGTTAATGCAATTAAGGCAAGAACGAAAGGGTTATAATGATGTCCTGGGCAAATTTATCAACAGCACACTACATAGCGACTCCAGATCTAGTTGTGTAGATGAGTAAAGATGGAAAAGTACTTTAAAAGGGGATCCCCATTTGTTGAGAAGAAACCAAATAATCATCAGGTGTCAGCATAACCATTATAAAAACGTGGAAGCTGCTTGATTGACAGCTGCACATAATGGAGAATTGCTCACTGCCAAAGATGCAGGGCTTCCATGAATGAATGAATGAATGAATGAATGAATGAATGGAGCCACTTTTATAAAGTGCACTGCAACCTTGTAAGATATTCTAGCGCTGGAGTATTCTGGGAAGCAAGATGAACAAGCATTGGCATAACCAATAGGTCTCGCCTTTTTGACCTTATAAGTGTTTAGCCATGCAGCACATTATCCTGGGTCCTGTGCTGCCAGGGATTGAAGAGCTATACAATTACTACACACTTTTTTTTTTTTTACAGAAGGTAAGGAACCATTTAATGTGTGGGGGGTAGAAGGGACGGAAAGAGCCTGCAAGAAAATTATTGCACTAGGCTCGACCTAAAAATATACACGTTATTACTGGCATGTGCCGGAGAAGTGATGTGTGGTATGCTTTGAGACCATGTATATTAGAGAAGAAGTAGGCCCATAGCATTCTCAACAAAATAAGAATAGGTGGAGAGAGAAAGCCAAAACAAAACGTTTGAGGTTCTGAATCCGAAAGAAGTTAAAAGACCCCGCTACCAAATCGGGGGATGCAGTGCGGAAAAGGAGCACAGAGGCGTGTCACCTAATGACATACTGCAGTAGCATGGAGGAGAGAGCCTGGACACATCCATGGCGGGATCCGCTAGACGGAAAATAGAGGGGGGTGGGGTGGAGGAGGAAGACGTTTAACTGACCAAAGAGGGCAGCACGAAGGAGAGAAACAGTGCAGAGGCCAGAAGAGAACGGATGAAAGGAGGGATTACGAGATACTATAAAATGTGAACAACATGCAACCAACATGCTCATTTTAAACCTAAACCTAGTCTAAAACTATTTTTGTCTTATGACGTGCATGAATTCTTCCTAGCAGTACCAACTACAGCGCCTAGACATGTTTGTGTAAGAGTAGCTAAACAAATGTAATTAATGAGAGCGTTGTATTTGTTTATGCACAAGAGAAAGAGTAGAAGGGAAACAGAAGGGAAACAAAAGAAAAATGTACTAACAAAAGAAGAAATGGGTATGAAGAGAAAATGCAAAACAAGAAAAGGACGGGAGAAGAATGAAGACAAAACTAAAAAAAGGTTGAAACAAAGGGTGAGAAGAGAAGAGCATGATGAAGTGAAGAGCTAGAGGGGACGGGGAAAGTATAGAACGAACGTAGGAATGATTAACCGGCTCGGTAGTCAGCACCAACAGGGAGTAGTTTACATACAAACTGAACATACAATGGTGAAAATTGTGCTCTGGAAACAGGACGGCCATAGTCGTGGGCCACAGTGCAGAAACGCACTTAAAGCTTGACGAGAGAGATGCACAGACACACTTTGCACCAGTGAAACTAGACAAGATCGGAGTGAGAGGCTAGGCCGGGCGGTGCTACTCTGCAGATCATGGAAAACAACAGTTTATCATGGCGGGGGAGGAAGAGGCAGCCTGCAGGAAGAGGGCAGGGAGGGAGGCGGCTGTTCGTAAAAGATGGAGACAACAAGCATTGGCCGCGCAGCCGTGAAACTGACACGGCCGCGCGGCCGTGAAAGTAATCGCGAGCGATAAAAGCTGCTGCGAGTTATCAGGGTGGGAAGCCAGATGGCGAGGGAAGCCATATGGCGCCTGATCGCGCGTGCACGCTCGCGTGAACGCAAGCTGGTCGCCAGCAAAAGCCACTGCTGTTTGCACTTCCAAAACCCGCTTACTAAAACTCTCACCGAGAGCAAGCAGCGCTAAGCGCTGGCTCAGGCGAGACCTAAAAATGGATGGAACATGCAGCATTAAGAAATGCTACTGTTTGGAGGAAACCCATGAAAAAGCAAGAGCACGATTGCAACACTCTGGAGGGTTGAGGCAGTAAGTAGGTGGACAGATGCTGATATCAAGGAGCATGAGCTGTTGTTGCGGCCAAAAATAGCGCAGACATCACAAATCATTTTATGGAAGTGGAAAATATATTTAAACCAAATATTTTAAAGACAGGCAGTCAGTGAAGATTAGCTGAAATGTTTTCTGCATGAAGAAGTCCTAGAACCAGTCAAGCTAAATTGTTGCGAATATATTAGATTGTGGAGAATATATTAAGGGACACCTAACTGGGTATCACTGCCATAGTCCAAACGAAAAGAGATTACCTGAACAACAAGATCAACCATATCCCCACTGACTACATACATAAATGAGCCCCAACTCCACCATTGTAGTCTTTCCTTGCATCTTTAGGAGGAAGGACTGCAGAGTTAGCCCGATGGATCTAAGCGCCACAATGTTTGTGGGACAAACAATTTCCTGATGAAACCAGAGAAGTTTAAAAAATATTCTCGAGATGGGCTCCCTAACCTTGAGGAAACATCAACAAATCGGGTTACCTAGTGTGGGACCAGATCCAATGAGAATCCACCATGTTGATCTTCAGCAACCAGTAGAGAGACAGGAAAGCCTGGGAGAAATCAATCATGCCTCCCAGTGCCATGACATCCGACTCTCATTAAAGCTGAACACACACCTGCTACACCTCATGTGCAGGTGGGTATGGCTAAATGGAAAGATGCAGGTGAGTCAAGCTGAACTAAGAAATAACCTTTCTGACAAATAGGGATCCAATTGGATCCCCAGGATCTTCATCTTAAAATGAGAGACACCACTCCTTTAAGGGGCAAATCATCATCATGCGTGTTACCCAGCAATACCTTGTCACCCTGTTCCTGGGTGTAAAGAGCCATTTTACTCAATTGAATAAACACCTTAAGGTGTGCAAAAGAATTGCAGAGACCTGCAGAGCAATGGCAGCTCCTGGACTGAGTTGGCTTTCTGTAAACAATCGTCCAGATAGGCAAGGATATGTAGAGTTTATCAAACAAGTGCCATTCTGAAAACCCTCACAGTCGACTTCGGTCTAAACGGTAAATGGGGAATACCACACCAAGTAAACTAGGCATCTGTAATGACTTTTTCTGATCGGGAAACAGAAGTATTTTTTATTGATCCCTTTATTATTACAAACATTTGCATTCCGTGGATGAAGGCAACAGGACAACAAAGCACTTTACATGAAACCAGCGACTAAAATAAACCCCAATTAAGCATGGTTAGGGGTGAGGAGTTAGACTTTAAGGTATATGCAAAAAAAAGGGAGTTAAGTCTTTGAGGAAAGTAAGTGCTTATTTTGGGAAAGTGGCTATCAATCATAATGTGAACATTTTGAACTTTTCCCTTTCTACGAATGTGGGGAAGCATATGAGATCTAAAACTGTTCTTTCTCCTTCTCATCTTTTCTTGTCCACCAGAAAGGGTACTTCACACACCACACCAAAAGGGTTGTTACTTCCTCTTAGAGGATCAAAAGATGTTCCACACAGCAAAACTACGGGCAACATTTACAGTCAAATGTTGATAAACTTGAGGGTGTGAACCAAGGAACCTGGGTATCTGTTGTGATATATTCCCAGCTGGAAAGAAAATCCTGTACCTGCCTCCCACCAACATGTTGTGGGTTAAGGGGTGCACAAACTAGCCACCATTTACACACACAGATTAATTTGATAGCCAGACGAACAATTGCAGCGCCTCGTCTTCAGACTCCTTGGGTCACTGTTGGCAACAGAATGGTAAAACTGGTATTTGTCCAGAAATAGAACCCACGAATAAGACAGTCTAGCTGGTCCTCCACAGAATTTTCCAAAGGCAATTTTCTCTGTTGCATGACAAAAAAGTACTCCATGTCAATCTCCCCAGAGGTGCACACCTTCTTTCCCTGAACACCCATTCAAAGACTCGTGGCTATCCATGGCTTCCCGAAAAATATTTCAGATACTGCGGACACGCTTTAAGAGTCAACTGCAGCCCTATGGGGCCCCTGAAACCACCAGCTGATTGGAGGGATGGGGGGGGGGGGGCAGAAGGAGCCACGACTGGAGTTGTGAAGGGGTGAGTAAAGAAGCACTGGCTTCAGAGAGGAGAGATAGTAATGTAGAACAGCATGCAGCCTAGTGTGCCCACCGAAAGCATGTGCTTGAGTAGTGGTACCAACAGAGGGGAGGTGTGGCCTGGAAGGAAGTGGGTTGCAACACATGAATATATGCCAATCTGAAGTGGCCGGATGGTGAACAGGACCCAACACCAAACCTTTATCACAGGGTAAGTAGCTGAGGAAGGAGAGCAGATTCTTTGGCTGTAGGTGTCTTTTGCAACAGCAAAAGCAGAGGATACAACAGGACTGACTCAGCCCATGGCAGCAGGGTTTAGGGGTTGGGCTAGGCACCCTGTTTGGATCAAAAAGATGGACCTACCGCGCAAAATAATATCAGTAAGTCGTGTTTTGGAAGGACAAAGAGTGTTGCTGGAGAAGTAGCACGGTCCCTGAAATGCCCTGCACTGCCCCCCAGGCCTACATGAGAGATTAGGATCGGTTGGAAGTAGTTCACATGATGCAAGATTTTGTAAATCTTAGCCTGGACTACCCCGCTGTCTTAGAGATGAGGTTCTGCAACAGAATAGCTGTGGTCCTCCAGTGGTATGAATGGGAATAAAAGGCATAGAGCTAAAGAACACACTGACACTCACTGTAGCCTTTGGTGATTTAAAGGAAGGATGCCCATGCGCTACATCTGTGAAAGACACTTGTGTTGCAGTATTGTGTAGTGAACTGCAGTCAGGGGTAAACAGAAAGCTGCCCTGACACACACCATTAAGTCAACGTCTGTTGGATATGAAGACACGAAAAGGGCAAAATCACCACAGACAGTGGTGCCAGAGGCGATGGTGAGACAGTCTAAACTCAATGCAATCTTGATGGTGATAAATGAAACTCTGACCCTTGCATTGAAAACATACACAGACTACAGATTTGGCACCGCTGAGAGTAAACCAGAATGAACTATCATATAGAGTGACAGAAGAGTTTGGTCTGGCCCTTATGTGCCCTTCAGTGCTTGAACTACAAACACAAGTTGAGAGACACGATGGGACACCTAGAGTACAGGGCTTAAGATTCTGAGGAACAGTCCAGATGAAGCAACCTGTGGATCGTGGAGTTTCCTGAGAAGGTTGAAGGCCTGTTGAGGGATTCAGACCTGGAGAAAAGGATCATGTCAGTGCTTCCCAAAATTTTAGAACCACACCGCGATTTTTTAGAAGGGCAAACTTTTGCAACCCACCTAGCTTTAATAGACATGAGGTGGGACCATTTTTTAATGTAATAACGGCCAGCACTAGGCATGGGCAGCTGCCCAGGACCCCGTGCTCATCCCATGGAGCCTCACACCAGTGTTCCCCACTGGCCTGGGCCTCACACCTAAGGTGCAGCACTGCGAGGCCTAGGAGACTGGCATCTCTCTTTGGGCCCGCAGGCATGTGTAGCACTGCAAGGAATAGGGGAATGAGCCCACCTTCCCTGGGTTTCGCAGCACTGGACCATGGCTGCGAGAACCAATGGAGGGGCTCTTTCTTCCCTTGGCTTCGCAGCCACACACCATACCTGTGAGGCCTATCAGAATTTGGCAGGTTTGGACTACAACTGGGGATCCTGCTCCCCTGCCCACTCAGGGGCACTACATGACAATGTTCTGCATTTTGGTGCCATGGTACTTTAATTCTTTCAAAGGACAAGCAACTCTCACTCTTTCATTCCTTTATGTGCTGTGAAAGAGATGCTCGTCAGTGGAAGGCAGGGAGGAGTTGCAGCACAGGAGGGGTCCTGCAAAATACAGGTTCAGGAGTACAATCAGCTATTATGACGCAAACAGGATTGAATGAGTAAATGAAACATTTTTTGTCCGTTTTATGTAGCCCAGACTTGATAAGGTATTCAAGCACTTTACAGGAGCACCGGTTACATTACACAAGGAGACATTCCTTTTTTTAGGCACAGGGAGATTAAGTGATTTGCCCAGAATCGCAGGATGTTTAGCCGATGCGGAGACTCAAATCTGGTTCCCCAGTTCCAAAGTCGGCAGCTCTGGCTGTAGCGCCATATCCTCTACCCAGGCTACCCATGATTAGAACCTGCCGGGTGATACACCCCTGGTGTCTATTTCTTATATTAAGCATATTTCAAAGTGCTGCCATCTTGTCAGATCAGTGGACGAAACACAGGAAGAGTTTTATTTGCCTAGGATCAAACAGTTTGTTAAATTAGTAGACACAGGACTGCAGAGCACTGTTTCTTGGTACAAAGGCTATATATTTACCACTGTACTGGATTTAGATGATTATACAGTGACTGGGCACCTCTCTCCTTACAACTAATATTCAGTCCATTTTTTAAAATCACACTGACTAGCAGTTTTTACATTGAATCAAAAATACTCCCAAATCATGTCAAAAAGGGAGCAGCAGAGCAATAAATTCAGACAAGTGATTGCCAAAGATCACACAATTTGGCCAAATAGGAGGCTGGGATTAAAAAACGCGACTCCTGGTTCCACTTTTCCAACTAGTCCACTAGACCACAACTGGTGTCAGATTCTGATGGCAAGGTGAAGAGGCTTCCCCTTCCAGCAAATTACCACTATGTTATGGGTCCTTCCAAGTTTTAAAATACTGTATTTATTTCCATTATAAAAATGAAATTAGATGTCAAATATCCTAGGTCCATGGTTAAAACGTACCCACAGGACCACGTCATGTGGCAGTGGGTACTTACTGAACAGTATGCATGGTAGATACTGATATTTACAACTGGTGTTTCAAAGCTTAAGACCATTTTATTCTATTTGGATACAAGAGTTCATTTTCTAAACTTGTCGCCCAAAATTTGCAATAGCGATCAGTCAAGGCTTACTCCAGGAGGTTGTAAAAGGATTCAAACTCAAATATAGTACAAAGAGTAATCATACTACATAAACTCAATCTCCAGATGAATTATCTTTTTATATGGCCCGTTTTAGAAGGAGGGGTTTAAAATGAAACGCCAAAAATCCGTTATGTGACTCATAGTTCCCTTGCTCCCCAACAAACATCTTCTGATGTCTCTGCACGTGCAACAGCATAAACTGTCCTGTGATGTGATCATGGGAAATTGGCCACCCTACTTGGCTCTTGTAGAGATGGCTGGGGATCATGTATGCAAGGCACAGGGAAGGAGACTCTCCTCCTCTGAGACTTGCAGTACCAGACCATAGATGTGAGACCCACGGCAATGGGACTACATCCCATGGGCCTTGCAACATTAGACCATAGATATGAGGCCCATGGGACCACACTGCCCTGGGCTCATTACACCATGGATATGCCACTGGCTCCCTTCCCCTGGGTCTCACAACCATCGTGCTTTACTATGAGGCCTAAAGGACAGGGGCAGAGGCTTGCATCACAGGTCCATGGCTGTGAAGCTCTGGGAATGAGGCTGCATGCAGGGGTGTAGCTAATAATAGTACAGCAAGTGCAGTGGCAATGGAGCTCTGGGTGTTAGGCTGTATTTTACTGGACTACAGCTGCAAGGCGCTTCTCAGGGCAGTAGCTATCAATAGTGCAGCTGGTACAATGGCACCTGAACCCAGGGGTGTTATGAACCCAATTTACTCACATTATGGATGTATTTTATGTCCAGCCATGGCACATTTCCCTTGATTCACTAGTGCCCATGGCACCACTACTACACCACAGGCCTCTCTTCTGGACCTCTCAGCCATGATCGAGTGCTCAGAGGCCTACCAAAGTAGGGAGGCAGGGTGCAGAAATGTTCTCCATTTTAGGATTAACTGTGTTTATTCAAATTTTATAAACATACCCCTGCTTACATCCATGGATCGGTAGGGAAAAATGAACAACAGGCAATATAATACAGCATAAAAGTGCATTGCGTAAGTCCCACAACCGGAGAAGTAGCTAAGTAGCTATAAAAGGGGCTGAAATAAAAAGAAAAAAGAAAAAAAGGAAAACCATGAAAACCAGACACCAGACTTCCCAATGTCCCCATCCCCTTTCACCCTCCTCCCAGGGATGACCTCTCATGTATTCTTAACATGCATAACTAGTCTAACTAAACCCAATAGCCGTCTCTTAATGTGGGTCAGCCACGTCTACAGGTTTGTGGGCTCTTGGGGCTCATCGCAGAAATTTTAAGTAGTATTAGGAGCATGTAACATCTAAAACTTCTGCTGACTGTGTGCTTAGGTATGCTTTCCAAAGAGATTGAAAGCTTTCTCCTCTACCTGCAAGCCTCAATGAAATCTTCTCCATCCTAAACATGTGTCAAACACAGTATAATTAGTTTCTAGAAGTAGGTGGGGTTCTTTATTCCAGAGGCTCAGGATAGCCTGCTTGGCTGTACCCAACAAGAAGGAAATCTGCCAACACCTGACTGAATATAAAGGGTAAGAGAGGCAATCTGCTGTCCCCAAGATAATGTAGGCAGGGAACCAGAGCAATTGAAGTCCATACATTCTCGTTCTTTATTTTAGAAGTTTGTCCTGCATCAAGTTCCTGTAGGATGCCAAACGTCCACATTTTTTGCTTGCCAGGGAACTGATGCAGGGCGGCAGGCTAACCAATAGAGAATGTAAAACAAACAGTTTAGCTGGGAAGGCTGGAGCAGCCCAGTTCAGTGGGTTGTCCTAACCCAGACTCTGGGAACAGACTCTGTGCAGAAGTGAGAGGGGGCAAGCATTTGGTAAAATGATAGTTGGGAGGGAGAACTTGTACCACAGGAAGTAATACACACAGGCTACTTTATTAAATTGCTTACCTTTAGGATTGCTAAAAAGGTGGAATGTAAAAACTGAGAAAGACCGCTATGAACAAACAGCACCCACCCTAAAAGGTTTAGTTTCAGATAATGGCCAGTCAGCACATGAGTTAATGACAGATAAGGAGAACAAGCATTGGCATAGCTAATAGGTCTCGCCTTGGGGACCTTATAAGTGTTTAGCCATGCAACGGTTGATGTTGTTGCACCAAGGATATTGTGCTGCATAAATAAATACTTATAAGGTCCCAAAAGCGAGACCTATTGGCTATGCCAATGCTTGTTTGTGTTCCCACAGTTCTTCCTTAGGGCTGCCCTCAGTGATGCGACCGAAGGACCCTCCGTTTGTCTGCCCCCTTTTTTAGGTCTCGCGCCTAGCGTTGCAGTGCATAGCACTGCTCGCGCAGCGCGAGACCTCTAGAAAGGGCTTCTGAAAACGACCCACACGCTCGTGCGTGTGGTTTTGTTTTCGGAAGCCCACATTGGCTGGAGCGTACGTTTTTTTGATGGGGACGGCACGCGATTGGTCAAAGGCGGGCGCATGTCCCGCCTTTGCCGCGCCCATTCCCGACGGTGGCCAGAACGCGCAGCAGCACGCGTTCGTCTGCTGCCGCGCTCCCTCCCCCGCTCCTCTGTAAACAAGCATCGTAAGCGCAGTGTTGATGAGTTAAAGTCTTCCGATAGGTAAGTTTTACCGCTAGTCTACATGTCACCTGTTTGTGTTTGGGTCGTGTCTAATCCGAATGGTGGGTGTAGTCGATGTTTTGACCTAATACATCGATCAGTTTGTCAAGGCAACCCACCTTCGTGTGTTTTAGTTACCGAATGTTGCAGGGGGCAAGTTATTTAAAATGCTTTTTCTTTTATACCATACATGTTTCGCCTGTATAATTTTATGCAATGGGAAATTAGTGGGGGCTGCATTACGTGTTATTGTTGCCATGACGTAATTGTATGCGGATAGACTTTAAAGAGGCCTTTTCTGCAGGCCACAGTTTGTCGCACCATTGAAACACCCCAGACTGCATGAGGGGTGTAACCTGATGCTTTAGAAAATGTTGGTATTGGTCGTTGGTTATGTGGTCCCTTATTTAAGCGGCTGAGGAATTTAACCAAATGAGTAAAACGGTCCTAAACAGGTGTACTTTACGTTCTCTCTGTAGGCGGGTAGACTCGGTGACTCCTACAAATGGCTATGGTCGTTTCCAGAGCCCTGAATTAAAATGACCGTTTTTAGTAGGATTTGTCTACGGACCGCTTATAGTAGAGCGACGTTGATGACATATTGAGAAATACCAACGCTTGTAGTGGGATTTTTGGTCATCCTAATGGTTGGCTTTTTTTGTCACTCATAACAGTTTTCCTCTCCCGGGATCACCGCTTATTCGTCATATTTTCATGACGTTTATCCTGACACCTCACGCCACGTCAGAGTGCATGCATTTTGCTGTTTACCTTGTGTGCTGCTCTCCCCACCCAGACCTGCATCACTACATGGGCTGGTCGGTTTAAATGTTCACCCGCCCCCTTCCAACAGTTGACACTAGTCCATCTATCGACTCCTCTGGGGGAGGAACGTAAGTTGCCATAAGACCTGTAGGCAGTGTATAGAATAGTACTGATGTCTATATTTGATCATCCACCAATATCTCGCTGTCAAGAACAGGTATTGAGAAGAGATGGGTTGTTGCCTTAAGGAGATTGAGCATGGGAGGTCTGTTAAACATATTGGTAGGGCTTTTAAGCCTAAATGCTCTCGCAACCCAGAGTTGTAGTATATTGTATTTGCCATATAGTTGCATCCCAGTCTGCGAATATCTGTGACCGCTTTATCGGTGCATTTTTAAGTCTCGCCCCTAGAAGGCGCATGCAATGTTACCATAGTGAGCACACGCTTATCCCTTCTCCTTGTTCCTGTCGCCTGTGTGCTCCGCGACAGTTTCACGTTGCTCTTAAAACCCATCTGCCCTTATGATTTAAACCCCCCCCTGAATCGCCTTCGTGATTTCTGTTTTATTAGCCATGCGGTTGAGGCAAGGTTATACTTATGACGCTCAAATACAGGGCTGCCCTTATTTAGCCAACTTGCATTGAATGCCAAGGCTGTTCACCTGCTTCCCTAAACTGGCTTGTTGATGCCTGCCTCCAATGGAGGACAGGTTGAAAATGTGCAAACCCCCCGCCCCCAATCCCAGTTTTACCATTTCATTTAAATAGTAACTGAAAAACGCTCCTATTTCCTCTGGACCGCGCCACCCTCTTAGGACTGTAGAGCTCATAGTACCTGTTAGGGAAATCGAGCAATTTTTCTGGAAATAGGCAGGTAGTGTGGCTGAGAAACTAGTCACGAGTGTCTTTTGTAATACAGATGTGTATTCGTTTGCTTGTAGTCATTATTTGTGCATCAGGTCTCTGACTGCTTGCAGGGGTCGATGGCTATTAACATGGAGATTTGACCCTGAACAGAACCGAGGGGATGCAGCATTTGAAAGGAGGCACTGCAGGGAAGGAATCTCGGTTCTGGGGAAGAGGGGCACCTCTGCTGTGATGCTGTTTTGTGTGCCTTTGCTAGTCAGTGGTGTGAGTTTTGGAGGAAGGGGACCCTGACCAACAATATGAATGAATAATGCAGCGCTGCATCATATTTAGTTAGAATGCCTGCAGACCTGCATCTCGCATAGTGTGAATGCACAGCTTTATTGCCAGTGCTTATATGAGCTGTATGTGCAATGGGAAAGAGAAGGGGGGGGGGGCAGGGCACATGGAATCATGTGGTCCTAAGCCTTTAAATTTTAACCTTTTCTTATGTGGGGGGTCAAGAGTATGACGTATTTTTGTAACCTACCCCCCCTCCCCTCCACCCCCAACAAAACACACACACGCTACACACCAATAGAGGGTTGGCGATCCAACAAATAAGCAGGGAGAGCGAGGCCGCGTGCACCAGCCGAGTCTCAAAACTTTTTATCAAGTAACTCCTGCAGGCTACAACAACAATCCTGTAACAAACCTGCCAAGCTTTCAGACTGCGTATGTGACCTTTCCATTTTTATTGAATGATTTAGCTTCATACTTCAATGTGTTTTGTGTCTCGCATTATTAAAGTTTGAGCTATTGGTGTTGCATTCTTTAGCAATGCCAATAGCTCAAACTCTAATAATGCGAGACCTATTGCATTGTAAATGCTTGTTCTTTCTTATGAGTGCCTTGCGCGGGAGCCGTTTACTTTCATGAATGTCTTTGGTTAGGCAAATGCTTCCACCAGTTAGTTGCACTTTGAACCTGGGGGCTTGTGGTTGACGCGTGTCTTGGCTATGCTACGCGCTAATAACATATTATTGTGTAATCTCATGTTTTTCTCCTAAGCCTATATTTGTAACAGCAACTGTAACTGAAGTAATTTTCGTAACCTGTAACCCGCTGATCCTCATGTAAAGCGCTCTGATACCTCTGGGTCTAGCCAGCGCTATATAAAACTCTTCAAATAAATAAATAAAATAAAAGTAACGCAAATTTGTACTATGCTGGATTCTGCGCTACTTGGTGTTAAAAAGGGACATTCAATGCGTGATACATAAGCCTTCTACGGCAACCATCCATGAGCTTTGATGCAAATGCCGAGCTACTAGCAATAGTAAACAGGTATTTGCACCACAGCCTCATGGAGGTAGATGTATCAGAGGAGAAATGTTTTAATATCTCCAGACTTTGCAAATGTTGTACAGTACACATACAAAGTGGGAAAATTATTACAGCATAGGTCTTGCACTGGAAGTTTCCCCTTCCATTACAAATATGTTTGACAGAGCGCGCACACACTTGCACTATGGTGCAAGGATGTGTGCTTTGGCACAAGACAGCCTAAAGAGCACCAGTGCTGGGGGAGAGAAAACTGTCATATTTTCCACTCTCCCTTTGACACAGCTCAGCACAAGAACTTTGGCTGCTGCATTTTGTCACATCAAAAGTTAGTATATTTCCTTCTTAATATTCAGGACTTTTATGAATTGCAGAAATGTTGGGCCAGTTCTGATTTTGAAGGGATGTTGTATTGTGAACACTTTCAACCTAAATTGGTAATGTGATAGATTTTCTTTCTTTGTTTTGCATAATGTATGCAGCACCCTACCCTTATGAGAAGCTGGTTCACTGTGAAATTATAACTATGGATAAATCATATAGGCCTCGATTAGGAGTTCCCTTTTAATTCTAATGGGTAAGTGGTCCACGGTAACTCCGCAAACCGATAAGTTTATCCAAGTACTCTAGCTGCTGAAGGCAGCCAGAATCCCTGAAATGCTGTGTGGAAACTTGGAGTTTCAGTTGAATAGATCCTGGAAATACCAATTTCCATGACAATTCTTCATTTCTCAAGGCAACCCCAGTATTCCACCGGTTATACCTCTTAGCTTCCCCACCAAAGCCCCCTCTCTCTGCTATATCCAGAGGGCAGAGTTAACGGGGTGTAATGCTGGTACCTCGTGATGGGGTTCAGTGTACAATTACTTAAGCGTGGGCTGGAACAGTCTTCAGTCGGTGCAGGTGCAACAGTGCGTCCACTTGTGCAACTTTGCACCTAGTGGTTTATTAAATATTATGCGGCTGTTGCATGTGATTTGGTGCCCATTCTGCCAAAGTGCATTAATGGACACTTCTGCTGACCAAAAAGTAAAAACATCACAATGTGCACTGCTTCAACAATCTCCATCCCTTTGTCAGGAGGCACAATTCGAATCAAATCCTTGCCTACGAATGGCAGACAGAGCAACAGAATCATTTCCAGATTGCCTCACTCACAGTAAAAATATTGCATTACCATTTGTTTTTTCTGGGAGAGGGAAACCAGTGTATTTTTGCAATAAAGTAGCACAGGTCGCTGGGTTTGAATTACAATCATCCAAGACAAAGCAAGGTCTGTTTGCCCTCTTATTTTTGGTGTACAAGAATGGGCTTTTCTCTTTTGTCTAAGAATAAAATCGCTTCTGCAGTAGAAACATGCAAAATGATTTTGAGGTTCATTTTTGTCTCTGTTAATATAGTTGTACTCATAAATGTAATAAAAGGAACTATATTTCCAGATGCATTATATGTCAAGAAATAATCATGAAAGGTTTGTGGTGCTTTACTTTCTCTGGAAGTGAATTTCAGTTTACTTTAATTTGTAATTTTAATTCTAATACTATGTGAAGACAAACCGGTAACATGCACTGCAACAGATGTGAAAACACAGACACACACACATACACACCTACTAGCATACTTAGAAATTAGGATTTCCCATTTGTTTCTTTTTTCAGCCAGAATTTACTCCCAACATAATTTGAGGCGTGTTTCCTCGGTGCAAGTACATTAGAGAACAAACTTCTAAATGCAATTTAGTAATAGGATCATTCTTCTGTTTTTTCTGAGACTCGCATTATGTTTCTCCCTTCAACATATCCAAGGATTTGTAAACGTGTCAAATGTCCTGAAAGATGTGTTTGCCTAGTCTAAAATATCAAAATAATAAATTCTAATAAGGTATCTTGTTTCAGCTGCACAAGCCTTCTACAGCCGGTGACGACGGGACCAGGTTACCCGACGTGGAGCTCACTTGTTCAATCAATCAATCAATCAATCACGGCATTTATAGAGCGCGCTACTCACCCGGGAGGGTCTCAAGGCGCTGGGGGAGGGGGTAAGTTACTGCTCGAACAGCCAGGTCTTGAGCTGCTTCCTGAAGGAGAGATGGTCCTGGGTTCGCCGAAGGTGAGTGGGGAGGGAGTTCCAGGTCTTGGCTGCCAGGTAGGAGAAGGATCTTCCTCCGGCGGTGGCTCTGCGGATGCGTGGTACGGTGGCGAGGGCGTGGCTGGTTGATCGTAGCTGGCGGGTGGGCGTGTAGAAGGTCATGCGGTCGTTGAGGTACTTGGGGCCCAGGTCGTGGAGGGCCTTGTGTGCGTGGGTGAGGAGTCTGAACGTGATTCTCTTGCTGACGGGGAGCCAGTGCAGGTCTTTCAGGTGTCCGGTGATGTGGCTGTGTCGGGGGATGTCCAGGATGAGTCGTGCGGAGGCGTTCTGGATGCGCTGGAGTCTTTTTTGAAGTTTGGCTGTGGTTCCGGCGTAGAGGGTGTTCCCATAGTCCAGTCGGCTGGTGACGAGTGCCTGGGTGACGGTCTTCCTGGTTTCAGTGGGGATCCATCTGAAGATCTTGCGGAGCATGCGCAGGGTGTTGAAGCACGAAGATGAGACGGCGTTGACTTGTCTGGTCATCGACAGGGAGGAGTCCAGGATGAAGCCCAGGTTGCGTGCGTGGTCCGTTGGTTTGGGCGCGGTGCCCAGGGCCGGGGGCCACCAAGAGTCGTCCCAGGCGGAGGGTGATGAGCCCAGGATGAGGACTTCCGTCTTGTCTGAGTTCAGTTTAAGGTGGCTGTTCCTCATCCAGTCGGCGACGTCTCTCATCCCGTCGTGTAGGTTGGCTCTGGCGGTGGTGGGGTCGTTGGTGAGGGAGAGGATCAGCTGGGTGTCGTCGGCGTAGGAGATGATGTTGAGGTTGTGTTGGCGTGCGATGGCTGCGAGGGGGCTCATGTAGACGTTGAAGAGGGTTGGACTGAGTGAAGATCCTTGTGGAACGCCGCAGATGACTTCGGTGGCCTCGGATCTGAACGGGGGAGGCGGACTCTCTGGGTTCTTCCGGCGAGAACGAGATGATCCATTCCAGTGCTTTCTCTCGGATTCCGATGTTGCTGAGGCGCTTCACTAGGGTGCGGTGGCAGACGGTGTCGAACGCCGCGGAGAGGTCCAAGAGGATGAGGGCTGCTGTTTCCCGTTGTCGGTTAGGATTCTGATGTCGTCGGTGGCTGCGATAAGGGCGGTCTCGGTGCTGTGGTTGGCCCGAAACCCGGACTGCGAGGGGTCGAGGGATCCATTCGTCTCGAGGAAGGCGGCAAGCTGTCTGTTGACGGTCTTCTTGATGACTTTGGCCGGAAACGGAAGGAGCGAGATGGGACGGTAGTTCTTGAGGTCGGTGGGGTCCGCCGTTGGTTTCTTCAGGAGGGCGGTAAGCTCGGCGTGCTTCCAGCTCTCCGGGAAGGTGGCGGTGTGGAAGGAGGAGTTGATGATGTCCCGGAGATGGGGTGCGATGGTGGCGTCGGCTTTGTTGAAGACGTGGTGTGGGCAGGGGTCGGTTGGTGATCCGGAGTGGATGGAGTTCATCGTGCGGGTGGTGTCTTCGGTGCTGATCGGGGTCCAGTTGCAGAGGGTGGTGGTGGCGGGCGTTGGTTCGGCGGTAGGGTGCGTGGTCTGTGCGTCGAAGCTGTTATGTATGTCGGTGATCTTGCGGTGGAAGAACGCGGCGAGTGAGTTGCAGAGGTCTTGCGAGGGGTGATGTCGTTGTTTCCGGCGCTGGGGTTGGAGAACTCTTTGACGATGCTGAAAAGTTCCTTGCTGTCGTGGGCGTTGTTGTCCAGTCGTTCTTTGAGTGCCGACTTCTTGGTGGCACGGATCAGCTGGTGGTGTTTGCGGGTGGCGTGCTTGAGGGCGGTCCTGTTGTCTGTGGTCTGGTCGAGTCGCCAGGCTTTCTCGAGAGTGCGGCAGTTCTTCTTGGATTCCTTGAGTTCGTTGGTGAACCAAGGGGTTTTCTTGCTTCCGGGTCTGCTGGGAGGGTTTTTTAGTGGTGCGAGGTCGTCGGCGCAGGCGGTCAGCCACTTGGCGAGGTTGCTGGCTGCTTCGTTTGGGTCCGTTGTGTTGGTGGGTGTGTTCTGGCTGAGGGAGGCGGTGAGCTGCTCGGCGGTGATCTTGCTCCAGCTCCGGCGGGGAGCCTGTTGCGGGTGGTGGTGGGTCGCAGTCTTTCTGAAGCTGAAGTGGACGCAGCTGTGGTCGGTCCAGTGGAGTCCGGTGGCGTGGCTGAAGGAGATGTGCTTGCTGGAAGAGAAGACGGGGTCAAGCGTGTGGCCGGCGTAGTGGGTGGGCGTGTTCACCAGTTGCTTGAGTCCGAGGTTGGCGAGGTTGTCCAGCAGGGCGGTGGTGTTTCTGTCGTTGTTGTTCTCCAGGTGGAAGTTGAGGTCCCCTAGGAGGATGTAGTCGGGCGGAGGGCATGGCGTGCGGGCTGATGAAGTCTGCGATGTCTTCGCTGAATAGTGTGCGTGGTCCCGGGGTCTGTAGATGAGGGTGCCTCGGAGGGTGGTCTTGGGGTCAGTGTGTATCTGGAAGTGTAGGTGTTCGGCGGCGGTGAAGGTCTCGTCGGAGTTAGTCGAGATGCGGATGGTGTTCTTGTGTACGATGGCGATGCCTCCTCCCGTCTGGTTGACGCGGTCCTTCCGGGTGATCTTGTATCCGTCCGGGATGGCTATGGCGATGTCGGGCGCTGAGGAGGCGTTCATCCAGGTTTCGGTGAGGAAGGCGACGTCCGGTGCTGTTGCGTCGAGCAGGTCCCAGAGTTCCACGGCGTGCCTGTGGACGGAGCGGGTGTTCAACAGGATGCATTTCAGGTGGTTGCTGCTGGTGCTCGACTTGGCGGAGGTGGTGCACGTCCGGGGGCAGGTGAATCGGCAGGCTTGGCAGGTGAAGGGTCCGTGGGTGCGTCTCGGTGAGGCTCGGTAGCAGGCAGGGTTCCGGCCGGCATTGAGTGCGGTGAGGGTGGCGGCGTCGTAGGTCCGTCGAGTAGTGTTGCATTGGTGGGATCCAGGGGTCCTGGCGCTGGGCGCGGGCCAGGCGCGGACGGGCGCAGACGGGCTTACTTTGGCGCACCTTCGGCGCTCCGTCGGTGCTCCCGCTGCGCGCGGCCGCTGCGCGGTCGCTCAGGGGCGTCATAAGTAAGGAGCCTGGAGGGAGGAGCAGCTGGGTGGCGGGAGCGGGCGGCGAATGGAATCACGGGGGAGGGGCCGCAGGAGGCAGTGGCGGGAAGTCCCAGGAGCAGCGGGCAGCGGGAAAGTCCCAGGAGCAGTGGGAAAGTCCCAGGAGCAGCGGGCAGCGAGCGAAGGAATCTCCAGGCAGGAGGCGGCAAGGCAGGCAGGAGCGGCAGCAGTGAGTGGGGCGACCAAGCCCTGTGTTCAAGTCAATTAGAGGGTTTTACCAGATTGTTTCTGGAAGTCTTGCGTTTCAAAACAGGGCCTCTGTTTACATCGCCTGAGAGTCAATATCTACTCTGCATGTCCCAGAAAGAATGCTAACAATTTTTATATCGTTCACTGTTGACTTCTTCGTGTTCATCAAACATATGTGAGACAGTTTGTTATGACGTGTATTTGTGCTTCTTTGCAACACTTCGGTTAGAATTTCCACTTGATTTATTTATTTCCAAAATCTTTTTGAGTGAGCTGCACGCAGAAGGAATATGACAGAAGCTAATTTTGTAACAGTTACTACATAGCAGTCAGCTTACAATGATAGAAGGACACCGGCTGATTTAAATTATCACAGTATGCCACTGGATTTCCAAGGTCTAATTAAAACAAGCATTGGCCGCGCGGCCGTGAAACTGACACGGCCGCGCGGCCGTGAAAGTAATCGCGAGCGTCCAGATGGCGAGGGAAGCCATATGGCGCTTGATCGCGCGTGCACGCTCGTGTGAACGCAAGCTGGTCACCAGCAAAAGCCACTGTTTGCACTTCCAAAACCCGCTTACTAAATCTCTTGCCAGAGCAGCGCATGCGCTGGCTCAGGCGAGACCTAAAAAGGTCCAGAAAGAGCACAATATGCCCAAGAACACAACTTTTTTTTTTTTTTTAATATTCTTTTTATTGAATACACATCAAAAAACAACATCTCAGCATTACAGCAGATGGTATGATAGATTCTGGGTACATCACGTATGTTCATGACAGTGGATACGTCAGTCCTGGGCATGTCCATCTCCCTTATGGTTCTCCCACACTGCTCGCTGAATCTCACGACCCCCCCCCACTCGCTGCAAAACAATTCAATAGTTGGAGACGGGCTGCATGGAATGTATATCGGGGTGAGATTTGCCTATTTACGATCCCATTTTTTAGGGCACCCCCTATTTTTTAAAATGTCCTTTCCAGCTATCACGGATCTGTCCACGTCGGCCTCCCATCTTCCCACTGCCGGCAATTCCTCAACTCCCCAGTTTTGTGCTATGTTACGTTTGGCTAGGGCCAATCCCAGGGTGACCCAGGATTGTTCAGTGTTAGTTAGATCGGTGGCCTCCCATATGATTAATAAACAGAGCTTCGGGGAAACGGTGAGCTTCTCCCCCCCCCACCCTTTCCAATTTGGACATAACCCTAGCCCAGTAAGTCTGGACATTCCCAAAGCGTGTGAAAGAAGGTCCCCTCTTGTGAACAGTGTCATAGGCAGTGAGTCAGTTCTCCTCCCCATCTTGACCAAGGTTCCTGCCGCCAAATAGGCTTTATGCAGGATTTTGAGTTGAACCAATTTTAGTCTCATGGGGATGGCTCTTTCGCGAGGGGAGGCCAACGCGTCCTGCCAATCTTGTTCTTCCAGATCCCCCACATCTGCTTTCCATTGTTGCTTAAGGCGCGTTACTAAGTCAGGCATGTTATTAATTAGTTTCTTGTAGGTTAAAGAAATGGATTTCTTGGGCATAGGATCAAGTAGGAGTCTGTCTTCTAGAGGGGACGCCTCAGGGAGAGACTCCCCCGCAAGGATTGCCGCCTTGAGCGAATGTCTGTTTTGTAGGTATCTAAAGGTTTCATTCTGTGATAGTTGATACTCCTTCTGCAGGTCGGCGAAAGAGAGTACCTCGTTCTTCTTCCACAAGTCACCCACCGATGAAATACCTATTAAATCCCACTTGTCAAGCCCAGGGCAAGAGCCCAGCCTGACAAGCCACTCCGACCCCCAGAGGGGTGTTACTTGTGTAATCTTCTTGTGCCACCCTAGTTTTTTGTTTATCATGTGCCAGAGTTCTATTGTGCGGGCAGTAGGGCCAGTGAGGTGCTGGTGCTTGGGGCTTGTGTACAGAGCTTTGCGGTACCCACCCTGCCCCGATAACAAGATGTCAGACCAGTGACTTGGATCTGTGTGAGGGCCATGGACCCATCTGTTTATCGTCGTCAGTTGGGACGCCCAATAGTACATTTTGAGGTCCGGCAGGGCGATCCTGCCGTCATACCATCGCCTGGTCAATTTCTGCAGAGCAATACGAGGCGACCTCCCATCCCACAACAAAACCTGCACTGTACTCTCGATATCTGAGAAATAGGAGTCGGGAACCAAGGGGTGTTTTGAAAGGCGTACAAAAAATAAGGCAGTGCTTGCATTATGAAGAGAACCGCCCTTCCGAGGAAAGTCAGGGGAAGGGTTCGCCAATATCGAACGTCAGCCTGGAGGCGCATTAGGGGCCCTTGCAAGTTGGCATCGTAAAAAAGCGATGGACTTGGGGTCACGTAGATCCCCAGATACCGGAATCCCTCCGTTGCAACCGGGACCTCGCATCCCCTGGGAAGCTTTGGTTTTGAACCATGGATTAGGAACAGTATGGATTTGGCCCAGTTTATGGTGCATCCTGAGTGGTTACCGAATATACGAAATATGTGAAGGATGCAGTGGATTGAAGCCATCGGGGCAGCGAGATATAGCAGTATGTCGTCCTCGTAGAGGGATATTCTATCCTCATGGTGTTCTGAATGAATGAATGAATGAAATAGTTTTATAACGTGCGCATTACCTGAGGGTGCCTTAGCGCTAAGCAGATCCAGGCCGAGAGAAGGAGCAGCAGGTTTAGGGGGAATGAAAGCAAACCTGGGTGACCCCACTAATTAAAGTGGAAACAGCCAAGTCTTATGCTGCTTTCTAAATACCTGCAGTGCCGGCTGTGCGCGGAGAGCAAAGGGGAGAGAGTTCCATAGCTTTCACCCCTGATAGGCTAGCGTTCTGCCACCCCAGTTTGCTCACTTGATTCTTGGGACCGTGACCATGAACACAGAGCTAGATCGAAGACTTCTGCTGGGCACGTACCATGCGAACCGTTCTTGAAAATAGGAAGGGCCAGTCTTGTGAAGCGCCTTGTGCATAAGGCACAGTTCCTTAAAAGACACCCTCTTCTCCACTGGCAACCAGTGTAGACCATGCAGTAAATGAGACACTGGTTTAAACTTGGGAATTTTCAGAAGTGTCCGTGCTAGAGCGTTCTGAAGAGACTGCAATTTTTTTATCAGATATTTGGAGGTCCCAAGATAGAGTGAGTTGCAGTAATCCATTTTAGATGTGATGAGGGCAATCAACACCGTCTTCTGCAAGTCAAATGGAATGTACGGGAGGACTTTTTGGAGAACACACAGCATGAAAAAATCTCCTGACATTATTGCATTGATTTGAGCAGAGAAGCACAGTTTAGTGTCAAAATTGACTCCCAGGTTTTTTGCCTTCTGCACAGGCTTCGGAAGGTTGCCCAGCTCTGCCGGCCACCAGGACGCATTCCAGAAGGAGGTCTCTTTCCCAAAGAGTAATACCTCCGTTTTGTCCGAGTTTAATTTGAGGCAGTGGCTCCGCATCCAACTCGCCACTGCCGTCATACAACTGCAAAAAATTTACAGCATCTTTCTCAACCCGAGATTAAATGGATACCACTATCTGTGTATCATCCGCATAGGACAGTATGATCAGACCGAAACTGTGGATCAGCTGCACCAGGGGGGTAACATACAGGGGAGCGAAAAAGGGTTTGATTTTGCGTCACCCATCTCCACCCACTGAGTTCTGTCTGTCAGAAAGGACCTCAGCAGTGTTAGTGCAGAATTCCTAAAGCAAACAGACGCTTAATAAGTAACGCATGGTGGACCGTATCAAAGGCGGCAGAGAGATCCAGGAGGATTAGAGTCGCTCTGCCACCTTTGTCCACCCTTATTCTCACCTCCTCTGCTGCAGCTACCAGAGCTGATTCCGTGCAATGGTTAGCTCTGAACCCATATTGGGCAGAATCTAGCAGTTGATGCGAGTCCAGAAACGCTAGAATTTCTTCGTACATGGCCTTTTCTAGCAGTTTAGCAGGGAAAGGAAGTTGAGACATTGGTCTGCAGCTTTCCACAAGCTTAGGGTCCAGGGAGGGTTTCTTCACCAGGGGAAGGATGGAAGCTTCTTTCCAGCTGCTTGGGTAGTGCCCAGAGCTAAGCACCCCATTTAATAGGACTCTAAAAGGTCCTACCACCGTGCTGGCCACCTTCTTAAAAATCAAGGGGGGACAAGGGTCCGAAGGGGCACCTGATTTGATGGAGCTCATGAGACTGATAGTTTTATTCAATGAGAGAGGAGAGACCTCAACGAATAACGGAGGAGCTCCGTCCCCTGAGGATGCCGCCGGGGTCACTGCCTCAGCCTGATGAAGAGAAAGGTCAGATTTACAAGAATTTAGAGAGAATGCTTGAAAGAACTCCGCCAGCTTGTTGCAGAAAGGTACATCCAGTAAGAAGACATTTTAAACCCGAAGCAGGGGGTCCCCCCTGACCCACACTGCCAGAGGATCCAAAACCAGTGCAAAAATGAGCAGCGATAGGGGACAGCCCTGACGAGTTCCCCATCACAGTTGAATTCGCCGGGACGTGCGACAGCTAACTACTATTTGCGCTGTGGGGTTAGTGTAAAGGAGTGTTATCCATTTCATGTTTTTAGGTCCGAAACCCATGCGCTCCAGCACCGCGAACAGGAAGGGCCATTCAATATTGTTGAATGCCATTTTGGCATCGAGCGAGAGCAGAGCTGCATCTTACCGAATTGTATCCGCTCTGCCCAGCACTCCTTGCAGGCGGCGGAGGTAAAGGGCAGTGTTACGGCCCAGCATAAAGCCTGTTTGATCGGGGTGCATTAGTTTATGGATTATGGAAGAACACAACATTTTGTCAAGTAAAAGAAAGAAGTTGGCAACACAAGACTGCTTGTTTCAAGACATACAACTTTCCCAGTATACCACATGCTTTATCTGATACGAAGAATAGGGGTCAGATTTAGGACATGGTGTAATGGGGTGAAAACTCCAAAATGAACTCAGAGATTTTTGGTAACCTCCATAAAAACATCTTCCTGGTAAAACAATAAGCACAGTAAGTGCCCGACTAAGTAACTGATATGTGGCTTTCGTACTGAGAAGGGAGCTCTAGGGATAGGGTGGAGCTTGTTCTTCACTTTTAGAAGATAGGGATTGATTCTGGTCATCAAAGATGCCCAGCTATGTCCCAATGCTGCGAGGTCCTGGGGAGGATGGGCCGTCCCATGTGCCTTGCAGTGCTGGATCTCACAGACTTGATAAAGCACTGCAAGACTCAATGAAGGGCTGGTTCATGGGTCAATCAATCATGGCTTGTAAAGCACGGCTAAACACCTGTGAGGGTATCCAGGTGTTGAAGATCTTGCTGTGGAGGCTCAGTCGAACAGTCCGATCTTAAATTCCTTCCTGAATTCCAGTCGGCAGACGGTTTCTTGAGGAGGGGTTTGACTTCAGCATGTTTTTATTCATCGCAGAAGGTGGCCGTGGCAATGGGTGAGAGACCAGGCAGGGTCCTTCTGCCTGGGACCTCGTAGTCCTGGTCAAGCTCTGCGAGGCCCAGAGAAGTGGGCCCTAGGTTTGCCTTGGATTACTTATGAAGTCCAAGAAATACTTTCCTATCTGTAAACTAGTATTAATGTCCCAAGATCCCAGTCCACCTGTGAAATAGCTAAATAAATGTCTTTAGTGTAATCCAATCTAGAGTGAATGAAGAGGTTGACTACTGTTATGTGGCAGTTGCGTGGATGTAAGATAAACGTTTATTAAAGATTTTGAGTTGGCCAGAGCACATATCGGACAATTTTGTCACTTGTGTTTCGAGTGACAGTTAGGTTGTCTGGGAATCCATCTCAACACCAATGTCCTTAGGTGGGCATGGGAGGATGCATAAATGTAGACCAGCAAGCACGGAGCCAGAAAGGAGATGCTTTTAGCATTAGCACCACTTCAATATTGGTAGGATTTATATTCAGGAAGATAAAAACCATCCACTAGCATGTCAAAGTCCTTTATCTTGAGCAAGGTTCATATTTGCACTTGGAGTAGACAAACTACTTGGCTGACTAAGTTTGGCAGAGAAGGTACTCCGTCGCCACGTCAGAGTACCTGCTTTGCCAAACTCTCGGTTCGCCTGCCTGATTCAGAAGTGGGCGGACCACCAGGTTTACGCAGACGGAGATAAGCCATCTGACTGTCCGCCCTATTTAAAGTAGGGGATTGGATGGCTTTTTTTATTTATTTTTAACTGTCTGTCACCACCAGATATATCTTAGCATTGAGGGGCAGTATAAAAATAAAAATTACGCCCTAAAACCATTGGAAAAAAACCTAATGACCCCCACACCATGGTAGTTTTCTATTTTTCAACAACAAACTTCCACTTTGAGAGTTTGTTTTAAAAAAATAAAAAATAAATGTTTCCTACATTGACAGGAAGCAGTATGACGGCTTCCTGCCAATGTATAGAGATGTTGTGGAGCCAGTGGGCATCTCTAACTGTGGCAGGCAGAATAAAGGTAGTATGGCAGACAAAGTCCTCCACCACCCTGTCTGCCTTTACTTCAACTGCCAAACTTTTAAAGCAGGCACTAAATATAATTGGAGTGCTTTCCACATAGATATAGAAACAGACTCCAAGATGTTGTAGAAGGATGGATTAAAAAGCAGTGGGGACAGGACTGACCCATGGGGAAACTGCAGTTCAAATGCCTTGTTCTGGAATGAAATCATCTAGGGTTTTTTCAGGTTAGAAGGATTTATAATATTTAAGGCTGTTGACCTGTCTGAAAGTACCAGTGCTCTAACACACCCATTGTCCACCCGGTGTTGAAGCACATCCAAAACTAATAGAATCACCAGTTCTGTACTGTGTACTGTCCAGAATTCGGCATAGAAACTTTCCAAAATATTGTAGTCTGACAAATTGCTGGAGTCGTTTAAAAAACAACTTTTCCAAAAGTTTGCTACTTAATGATAGAAATGAAATTGGCCAAATGTTATCTTGTGCGTGAAGGGCAGGTTTTTTACATGGATTTCACTGAGGCATTATAGTTAGGTCAGAGTTTACATAGGAAGAATGTTTTTGGTTTTGCTAATAACTATGGCGCAATATGATGAATTTTCATGAAGCTTTCCCAAAAAATAGTTCATTCATGTCAGCACCTCCTTGGAAAGTTCTGGGGTGATCAGTCAGGCGGGGGCCGAGAAAAGAGGGGACCCAAAACGCTTTCCCCCCATATATTTTCAATAGAGAAAATGAGACCGATTCAGAAAGCTAGATCTTTACCCAGAAAATTAGCTTTTTTTTTTTTTAAAAACGTTGAAAAAACTAAGGTTCACAATATATAGATATTAAGTGCCAAGGGAATCCAGCAGGACCGCAATATCAAAAAATTAGCTCTGACTGGCTGTCAACAATATCAAAGATGTTTTGAAGCATAGGGGAAAAATAACATAACATCAAGGGGATGCCTCGTGAGAGGACCCAGCTCCCCTGGCCCCCAAACAAACTTGGGGCCCAAAATGATTCTTTTTTTAATAGTACTGAGGGTGTACAGCGAGAAATTTCCAAAGCCCAGGTGGGGGCACAGTTAATATTTTAATTTAATATGGGGAGGGAGGAGTGTGTGAGCCCTCCTCCCCGAGCCAGGAACTGGCCACAGTATAGAGAATAAACGATGAAACAACAAAGTGAGAGAGACAAATCAGGGCATCTACTTGCCTGGTCAGCACAGGAAGACTATATATCACAGGCATTCATTGCATTGAAAGAGTCAGGGGGACACTATTCGCATTCCCAGATGACGATTCATTTGCTAAGGTCAACCTATTATGAAACACTATGTTTAAGGAAGTAATGATTCAAAAGAATATCTGATTTCTTAGGTGCATGGTGCAGGACTGGTTGGATTCACACTGATGAAACGGGAGGAACTAGATGCTCCTCTAACCATAGAGGAGATCAAGAATGCAATAGGTGATCTGACTTCCTGGAAGACTCCCATGGGTGAGGCGATGGACCTTCTGGAGAGGTTTTATGAGAAAGATGGCAGTTTACAAGATCCCAAGCTGCTTGCAGTGTACACTGAGGATAAAAGTGAAAGGTTGCTGCCCTAGTTTATGGTAGAGGCTATACTGGTAGCCTTATCCAAGCTGGGGAGGAACTCATCCGATGAGTCTTTGTATACTACACGCTCACTTCTTAACACGGACTATAAAATACTGGGCAAGATTCTAGTGAATAGAACATCTTATCTGACTGGGATGGTCCACTTGGATCAGTCTGGCTTTGAGCCACAAAGATAAACTGCGGCTAACATCAGCCACCTCCTGCACGTCCTTATTGAATGTCCATCGAATGACTGAATGAAGGCTGTGATGTCCATTGATATGGAGAAAGTATTTGATGCAGTGTCCTGGAACTACTTATTTATAGAACTAAAGAAAATGGGCTTTGGAGAAGGAATGAGGAAAAAGATCAGACTACTATATACAAGACGGGGGAAGAGAGAGAGGACCAGCGCACCTGCATGAAAACTATGCTGAGGGGCTCATGAAAAGGCAAACAATAAAACAAAGCATGTGTGATCAACTACAGGCATGCAACACCTATGGCCGATACATTTTATTTCTGGTGTCACTTGACTTTCTGTAATGACCCTCTTGTTTTAATGGAAGTGGAGCTCTGACCTACCATGTAATATTTTCTACATATGCTCTGCATGACTGCCACATTAAAACCAGACCATATGTTAAAATGGCTGATGAAAAAAATAAAATTCAAAAAGCCTGAATCACGCTGCGTAAATGGGCTTGGAGTCAGACTCTAATATTTGCCAATTTAGAATGAAAGTAATTTTCGATTACAAATAAGGAAATATTTGTACCTGCTGTATAGACTTTATCTATACATGTTAAGTCGACTATTCCTTTAAAAAATAAACAAACAAGCACGAGCGAAGCAATGGGTCAGGGCTTGTCAAACGTGCCATTTTCTTTATTTTTGTAAACATTTGCAATACGCAAAAGCTGGCAAAAATATACAAAATATAAAAATAAGAGGGTTCAATGTACACTTGCCGTTTTATTGAAGTATACGTTTTTTCTAAAAAGCTGTGCACATGTAACCAGGTAAAATGAGCTGTTGCTCCCCACTCCTCCAGTCACAGTCCTTCAAAATATTATATACACAAACAGAAATATATATTTTTTTTTGGAGGGTCAGACAACAGCCATTTGCTTCCTAGTCGCTTTGCTTTGAAAAAAACGCTTTTGCGTTTTTTTTTGTTTTTTTTTTTTTTAAATCCACGATTTTTTGGCATCTGATAATTTGAGATGGTGAATACAAAAAAAATGGTGGCCACATCATGACGCAATATACGTGCATACGTCAATAGGCTGTCATTGATTCATGAGGTGCGCATGTGCCCGTACACATCACTCTTTTTTATATATATATTTTAGCCGGTGCTCCAGAGCATAGGTAAAAAAACATTGACAAAGCAAAAGTTCAAAAAGGCGAGAACCACTGGTTTTGCCAATGCTTGTAATCTTAGCTATTCCAAACAGGCACTCACCTCATGGTTGAGTGTGAACTAGTGAACTTAAGTTGAAGCCCATAATAGCATTAGACTAACGGGTTTAGTATATATACGGCCATGAGCAGCTCAAAAGCCTTGACAAAATTCTGAAATAAATGCTCTGTGCGTTATTTAGTATTTCATAAATCGGATAGAAATATTTTTCTTGGGACAAATCAGTATTTGACCACTTTCTTGAAGCCATAAACACAAACTGAGTGATATCACCTGACTGCAAGGAGAGACTGACGTAAAAAAAAATGCAAGTAAAACCAAGTCGGCGACGGCAGTAGCATTTAGCCGTCAGGTGGATGGATTGAGCTGCATCGGGTTATCTTCCACCAGGTGCATAGCGAAAATGCAGATTTCACCATTATTCTCTATTCGTGGAAGGCTATTTCGGTAACATATTTGAATCCTGCTCGTTTTAAACGTACCAATTAGGAAGATCTCGAGGGACCGCTGGAAAGCTTTCCTTGGCAGACAGAGAGGGTCAAATTCATAACTGTCCAAGCAAAATGGTTATACTTTAGTCCTAAAACACACTGCACGGTTTCAAAATGAAACTTATTCTCGGAGGGGTTAGTCTTCAGTCAAGGAAGAAAAAAAGATTAAAATGCCTTTCTGGTGACTTGATTACTCTTATTCTGTAGATTTTTTTCCCCCATTATCCACCGGCAGGTACCGTAACACTTGGCAGCAGCAGAAAACGCATCGAAGAAACAGCTGTGCACGCTAGTACAGCATAAGATACACACGACATGCTTGGCACACCTATCACTGCACATTTCCCTACCATCATAAATAGTAAAGACGATTTCACTCAGGTCAACTCTTCCCCCGCCCCCGCCGAATGGAGAAATTAAATTAGCATAGAGCGAAACAATAAGACAACATACAGACCAAGGTCTTTACGAAAGAAAGAAAAGGAAGCAATAAAATAGGTGTTTCTGGTTTTTCCAGATTAATGGTCTGAAATACTTCTAAAAATCTTTTCAGAGATCATCTCCACGAACCACTGCCCAAATTCTTGGCAAAAGAGCATCATTGTAGCATTATAAAAGTAGGGACACAAAAAAGATCGAAAGTCCCATAGGCAAATTAGCTTAATTTACAGGGACTGTAATATTTTTCTCAAAACTGCTTCTCAAAATCCTAAATGAGAATGTCATGAATGAAAAAATGCTCTCACTCACCCAAGGAGGTTTCAGAGAAGGTTTTTTAACAATATCAGATCTGTACATTTTTGCACACAATTCAGAAGTTTAGTACAGCTAAAAAAAAATACCCCTTTTTTGTGGCATATTTATATTTCTTATCAGCATTCGACCTGGTCCCAAGACACTAGCTCTGTGAAAAACATTCAATTCTGGGCACTGATTGGGGTCTCTTGTCCCAATCTCAATTGTTATATATTGGAACCACCTTTCAGGTGAGATTAAATCGAAAGGGAAAGATCAGCAAACAAGCATTTGCAATGTAATAGGTCTCGCAATTGCGATATTTTGAGCTATTGGCATTTGAAATAACAATGCCTTTTATTTTATTTTTTTTAAAACCTGCAATAATAAAAGGCATTGCCATTTACAATAGCAGTAGGTCAAAGTTTCTAAAATGTGAGCCCTATTGCATTGCAAATACTTGTTATAGACAGGAAACAGTCAAATTCATACAACTCTAGGCATTAAAATCGCGCGTTCAGAAAGAGGTACGTTCTGGTAATGTATGAACAAATATATGCGCTGTTAATATGTAACAAATATATGCAAGGGTGTGAGCACATTCACTAATGTTCCTTCCCATGTAAACATAAAAATCAAAAAATATGCAGTGTCTTTATTTTGCTCCCTCCCGCATCCCCATATTTCTGAAAAGCTGCAGAGTACACAGAAGGCTTTCCAACTCAGTGGGGCAACAGGTATATACAGAAAGAGAGCGAGACAGAAAAATAGAGGGGAGAAAAGGAGAAAGTGGCAGAGAGAATTAGAGAGAGTGAGGGAGAAACAGAGAGAGCGAGCATGTTTGTTAAAGAGAGTGCGTTTCAGAGAGGGAACAGGAGTGTGTGTCAGTGAGAAAAAGCAAGAACGTGTAAAATCGAGTGCATGTAACAAGGAGAGAAAGAAAAGAGAGTATGTGTCAGAGAGAAAAAGACAAAGTGAGAGTGAGGCCGTGTGTGTGTGTTAGAGAGAAAGATAATTAAGAGAGAACGTAACAAAGATACGAGTCCCTGTGTTTGTGTATCAGAGAGAAAAAGCGACAGGATAGAAAGGGAGGGTAAGGGGGAGGGAGAGAGACGGGGGAGGGAGAGAGACGGGAAAAGAGAGACAGGGAGAGAAAGAGACAGAAGCAGAGGGAGAGAAAGTGAGAGAAGGAATCGTATGTGAGCAGTGCCTCAAAAAGGGTTGTAATTAAAATAAATAAAGGCAAATGTCTTCTCTTCCAGGCATCGATGTAGCCAAAATTATTTAGGGGTGGGGTTGGGTGGTCAAGTTAAAAACGTTTATTATTGCCTTTGTTTCCAATGAACCCCTTCGATCTGTTTCGTTGTTTCTTGGCTCGTCTCACTTACTCACTGCTTTATAAATGAGCACTTATGTGTTGGTATTGCAATGGTTCAGGACTCCCATCTTTGGGCTAGTCGCGACCTGCTGCAGCGATGCCCTCACTGAAGAGGGGTCCGAGTGACTTGTAAGAGCCACGAGGCACATCTGTATAGGGCGTTTGTCACAGATGCGGACACCCCTCTCCCACCTGGGCTTCCCATCCTGGGCCCTCTCTCGGTCCCCACAGCTCGTCCTGTCCACCGATCGCCCAGAGGATGGACGGCCTCAATATACATAGCTTATTTGTTTGCGCGCACAATAAAAGTACAAGCTCCTGGTATTCAGGCGGAGGGTGCCCTTACCGATGGTCGGGGGCAGAAGAGGCAGCCGAGGGCTGGAGGACGCTGGCACCGGAGGCTGGTCGCCTCCAAATGTTCCTGCTCCGACATGAAAAATTCAGGCTGTTTCGCTGTACCCAAACGGCTCTTTAACCCATTTTCGGAAGCCCGGGCATTCCCAGGGCGGCTGCTAATGAATTTCTGCTCCAGCGGCTCAAGTGAAGAGAGGTCAGAGGAAAGGGGAGCGCGGAGAGGGAAGAGGTGGGGGGAGGAAGCGACCGGAGACAGGGGGAGAGGGGACACCGAGCAGGAGGAAGGAAAGGCTAAGAAAGCGAGCTGGGTCAAGGAAGGGGGAGAAAAGGAGCGCTGGGACGTGTAAAGACACGGAGTGGGGTATGACAAAGATGGGGCGGGGGAAATCCCACTGTGTAGGGGCCAGAAGGCAGATAGAGAGCAGACAAGACACGGCATGAGGGGTGGTGGAGAAACAAGCAGCAGCTGAGATCGCCAGAGACGCTGTGCGCGAGCAAAAGAAAAATGAAAGTGAAAGCACGCACTTCACACATAAAATTTTAAAAAAATCGGACAGTGAAAGCGCACCATGCGTGCGTTGTGCCTCACACACAGTACTACACCAACTAAAACTGTATCATGACTGGACTGATACAATGCCTGAAACGCCGCGAGCAAAAGAGATGCCGTGCGCGTGCACAATCTCCAGTCCGGGTGGGCGAGACAAGGAGGGAACAAACAAGCCTCCCTTGCAATCAAAAGCGAGTGTTTATGACGCGCGCCAATCAAAAGCATGGGTGGAGCTTCCACCCCACTTCCGAAGCAAACCCGACGACAATAGATCTCGCAGAGCGAGCAGCGCATGCGCTGCGACCCTAGGCGAGACCTAAAAAGTAGATATCAGTAATTGTGTCAATCATGGATCCTTTTGTCACCCCTTTTGTTTTCTCTTTACCTCAAAGATCTTTATCGAGAAATTTGGAGAGCCACAGACGACAGGCAAATGTTATTACAACCTTGTCCACATGAAGAATGGATGGGAATCATTAAAACCAGATTCAAGGTATTGGGGGCAAAGCCCTACGTAATTAAAAGTGATAGAGATAGAGGAAGGTTCTAATCCACACTGCTTGACTGACAAAAGGAACTGGGAACTGAGAATGTTTCACAAAAGCATAGCTGGTACGGGTGAGAAAAGATCAGTATTAACAGCTACTGTGCAAACAGCTGCTACAAATTATAGCACCGACTGAATGAAGCCAGCCTTCCTACAGAGGAGTTTTCAGGTGTACTTCTCAGCCCAGTTTACAACACAAACTGGAGCCAGAGGTGTTGCAAACAGTTTTAGAAGGGTCAGTCATTAAATATTACATTCCTTTGTGTGTGAAGAAAGGCCAAACCTTCACATGGGTATTGGGGACGGTCACCCCATCAAATCCATGAAAAAATGTGAGTACAAATTCATTTTTCAGCATAATTTCCCTAAAATTGGCTGAAAAGCCGTAAACGCAATGGACAATTTAAAAAATCTTCGGAGTTTGATAAGGCCTCCATCCATCTTCAAGATGTATGTATTTTATTCATTCTTTTTGTTTTTTTATTCAGCCATTTCCAAGCAGATTTTCAATTATACTTTATGATCGAGTATATACTTGGACTGGTCAGGTTGGTATAATAAAAACTTACCCCAATCTCAGGACAAAGACAACAGAAGTATTCATTAGGTTAGAGACATCTCACAAGACCAGACAGTTGACCAGGTGTCTCCAACCAGTCGATTGTGAACTGCCAGTAGATCGCAGACACCTTCAGAGTAGCTCACAGCTTTGAGTTCATGTTTAGGTCTCGCCTAGGCAGCGCTTGCGCTGTCTCTTCGAGACATCCTGGATTTAGCACAGTGGTTCCCAATCTGTGCGCCGCGGCGCCCTGGTGCACCCCCAAAAATAGCCAGGGGCGCCGTGACACAATACGTTAATATCCCGGCTTGTGCAATTATTTGCATTTTGTAAGCTCGCTATGTAAAATGTTTTGTTAAAGGTAGATGAAACTCCCTCTTGTACCGCTAGATGGCAGTGTGACATGCAAAATAGCACATTAACTGCTCCTGTATGTCAGATTTTGACGCAGTTTACACAAACTATGAGCGATGAGGAAATATAAACACACACACACAAAGGGACGGCTGTTTAAATTATATAACAAGTAACAGCCATTAAGTGAGTTTATTGAAGTTACGAACGTATGAAATTGATGAGGAAATATCTTATTATTCTTAGTCGTCTCCTCTTCATGAATGACTCATGAGATCATTAGCTAAAAGAAAGCTACGTGTGCATTTGGGAACTCTGTTGCTTTGAGACTTAATTTACAGGTTGGATTGCATCGTGGTCTGTGGGTAAAAGTGATTCAAGCGTGACAATATCCTCAGAAGGAGTTCACTTGAAACTTGGCCTCCAAGTGCTTCCTGGAAACCTTCAAAAATTGCAGCAACTAGAAATTATTTGCCCTTAGCTTTGTCAGAGTTCCTGACATTTCTGCACTTTAAGGACACGCACATTTCTAATTATTCTTGTATATAATAACCCACACTTTTTTTTTTTTTAAAGAAAATGTGACCTGCAACGAGCAGCCGAGGTCATATATAGTGGGTCTTCTTACTAGTCCCACTTATCTTCTGTATGAAGATCGCTCAGTAACAATTCCCAACTACCTGGCTCGTACCTAGAATTAAATAGACATGGAATGAGGCACTCCAGTGGAGATTCAAGGAGGGTGTTGCAGTGGTACCTGCCTCTCAAGCTGTACTTAAGGAGAAGCTAAACAGGGTGCAGATCCTGTTAAGTCTCTAGTTTTAGCTTGTAAGATATCTTGCTTGGGTTCTGATGTAATTCCTGATCAGCCTCTACCTGCTGCTGACCTGGTCGAAAAGACTGTCTTCAAGCTTGCAGCCACCACAGGTGAGTTTAAAACTATTAAAGTAGCGCCGTTTTGGGATAGCTGTCTTGCTTCGTTATATTTTTTAAATGTTGCTTGTATGATTTGTTTTACCATCACCAACTCGTACAAAGATTGGGACTTAAGCATTGTACAGATGCCTCTGTACTTCCACTTGTCATTCTCCAGCAATCTCCACCTCCATTCTTGAAACCTGGAAGTTGGTAGAAGTGTATGCTTTTTGATTGTTCTCCAAAAACTATGAAATCAATCGTATTTCTCCCCAACCTCTAAAGTCTGTAGTTTAGGTTTTAGTTTAACAGCAGTCTTGTGCATTTCCTGTGTATATTCGCAATCTCAAGAGCTGTTGCTTACGTAAACTGCATAACTGTAGCCTTCGTTCTTTCACTAAACACACCGCTCCTTGTCACTCTGTCTAGTTTAACCCTTGGGTGGGTTTATAGATCCAATCCGTCACATTTTGCAATACCAAATCAACAGTTGCAGAGTTCTCAAATTGTAAGACGCATTAAAAGTGAGAACTAATTAACATACTTGACATCAACACAAGAAGTGATATGAGAGAAATGATAAATATATGTAGAACACCAAAACTTTACTAATGTGGACACATGGCTAATAAGATTAGTGGAGCAGCATTCGTATATATCAAAAGTGGCTCCTTAACAACTAAAATGATTTGTAGGAGAGCACCGAATGCTAATGCCAAATTTTTAAAAACAAAGATTTAAAAAAAATATTCCACATTTAAACCACAGTGCTGAAGAGTATCCTTTCTGACTTAACCAAATCAAGTTTTTTTTAATTAAACAACTGTTATACTTTTATTTTGTTACATCTATGATTATAATACCTTCATCAGCTTCATGCCAATTATTTTCAGGGAATAAAATGGAAGTACTCCAGAGGCCGGGCTTACATTTCCCACCCGCTAAAAATAGTAACATAATGGGGAGCCGCGGTCAATAGCCAATAGGTCAAGGGAGCCGCAGGTGGAAAAAGTTTGGGAACCACTGATTTAGCATATGAGCTTCATGTTCCGCCCATGTTTTTAATTGGCACCTTTGACTGTCTTTTCCAAAGGCTTTTGTTTCGTTGGTTAATAGCTTTACTAGTTCCTCCTTAGTACCGCCTTTTCTCTTGTTGAAGCCTCCCATAAGGACTGCCCCTCTTACATGTGTTGTTACTCAGTATCTGTTATTAACAGTTTGTGAGCACCATTTTTCTAATTCCTTTATCAGAGCAAAGTAGCACGTCACGCCGCACAATGGCAGCAGCACGTTCTTAGTTTTCTAATGCACGGAAGAAGACTGGTATGAGCGTTTGATCTTGAACAATGGTGACTGCGTGCCTTTCTTATAGCGCGGCTCGCCAAAATCCTTTTATTTTTTAATTATAATTTTTTTATGAAGCGCAGTTGCTTGATCTTTATGGCGTCTGCGCGCCCTTTTTATTTTGCCCGCCTTGCCGAACTGTTTTTAAAATATTATTTTTGAGAAACCAACGTGGCAAGCTCCAGTATCAGCACGGCGCCCGCTTCTGGGACTCCGTGCTTGATATTTTGGTCTCTCATTCAAATCCACAATAAAGCTGCGTGAGTGCTCCCATTGCTTGAAAACAAGCCAGTAAAACTTTCCATTACAAAATGTCCCTGTTCCGCACGTCACTGCCTTTAGTTTTCAGTGACTTCATATCCCATGTTGTACAGTCAGCTCTCCATCCGTTAACTTCTCTCCCACAATTTCCTCGAGCAGCCCTTAAAGGGACCCAACAAAAAAGACTACGCACAGCCAATTTCCAATTCAACATGTTGTGCTGCCCTCCTGAACGCACTGCAGTGTTTTACACAAGCACCTATTATATTACACAAGGTCAGATCCTGCATTTCTTTTGTATGCATTTATTTATGCCGGAAAGTGCATCACTAAACTCTTATAAGTCCCCAAAGGCCACTGCACTGCAAACCAAAACACATAGATAAAACACATTTCCATTTACAATGTCAATAGCTCTAACTCTCGCAAATGCGAGACCTATTGGATTGCAAATGCTTGTTATGTAAGCACAGGGTCATTTTTCCCTTTTGAAGTTAAGGGAATGCTGTGCTTATTTTACATTATCATCATCTGGCTGCAGATAGCAGGGCCTGATAATGAGCAGTGCTCAGTCACAATTATGACCCAGGCTGGGTCACAGAGGTGAACAACTGAAGCACTGAGGTATTTAACTCTGAAATAAACTTTTTTTTTTTTTTTTTTTTTTTTTTTAAAGAGTTTTGACAAGGACTTGTCAACTCAATATTGGAGCAGTGAACAAAATAATGTTTCTGAATGTTTTTAAATAGGAGAACATTAAAATAAAAAGTTACCTTAATCATTAAGTTAACTCTTCAATTTAATTTTCTCCCATTTCAAAGTACTGCATTTACAAACAGCAGGCCCCTTACTCCCAGTGGCCAATAGGCACGTATAACTGAAAAATACAGCCATTTTTTGAAATATGAGAACTTTAATGTACAGAAAAATGTTTGATATTACAAACATTTTTGCAGAACATTTTTCTGCACTTTAAATTTCTCCCATTAAAAAAAATTATTGTATTATTTTATATATGTAACGGTGCCACATATGGCAAAAGGTATGTCCTGTGCTGCAAGTATATACGACGCAGGCTCTCAGTCACCCATACAAATATATCCCATTCATACGTACACATGTTCATACACCCCTAAAGACCACGCTCTGTGACACACATGGCAGCCATGTCATAGTGCCCCCAGTCAAAGTATTTTGTTCAAACCATAGTATCTGGCTGTAAGGGCATTGGGCTTAAAGTAAATGAAGCCTGGCGTGGGGGTGTTTGGTAACAATGCGAGTTGATTAGCCTTCAGTAGCTCACAATGATTTTCACTGGTCAGAAGTAGCTCTCACTACAGCAAAGGTTGGAGACCCCAGCACTAGACCTTACACTAGACCCAATGCCCCATCAATATAACAGCAAACATCTGGTTCTCTTCGGCACAACAGCATCAAATCTGCAGATTGAGAAAAGGCAAAATGGCAAGCAGGTCTGCCAGGAAAATAGCTTGTGGTCTGCAGGCAGAAAGACCATAATAACATGCACCCACTGCTCAAATTAATGAGTGAAATGAGTTCTCTAAGAGAATTCACAGACTGTTTTCTCATGGGAAAAAAGCCTCTGCAAAATGGCATTTGTTTTAATATTGTAGAACTTGAAATGGAAAGTTTTGATCATAAATTTATTTCCGGTCTGCGGTGAGATCTTCCTGTCCGGGACCCACACGCAACCAGGCTCGACAGTATAAGACCATCACTGAGGGAAGGAACACCAAGGTGCCTGTTGAGCCAATGACCAGACATAGCGACCTGCTGGCGCCGCACTGAAGCATAGCAGTAACTGACACCTGAGGAACTACAGCCACACATCCCACTTGTGAAAATGGCATTGAGAAAAGAGAAGCCCCTGTTACCGCTATCAAAGGAAGACCTACAGAGTTGCCTTACTGACTTACACAATAAAGTTTCTAATATGGTCACGACACAAACGCAAGCACTGAAGTCTGATAGGGCGGTTGCGCTCTCCGATATGACAAAGAACTTGCAAGCTCTGGGTGAACGAGCGTCAACAAATGAGGATGATCTAGTGCCAATGAGCCAGGAACTGAAAAAGGCCCAGGATCAGGAATTCAATATGGAGGAAGACACTAAGGCCCTATGGGACTGCTACTGCAATTCCCAATTGTTAGAACCCACAGGGTGGGAGCTCCCAGAGATTCACCAGGGGCCCGCCCAAGTGACATCATGGCAAAGCTGGCATCCTCCGCCACTAAAGATAAAATAAAAAGGGAAGCCAGTAAATTAGATGCAATAAGTTTCCAGGACCAAATATAAACCTCTACCAAGATATTTGACAAGACACCCTCAACAAACATCGTTCCATGGGATTAATCATAGAGGAGCTCAGAGTGAGGCAAGTTCAATGTCGATAAACCTTTCCATATGCGCTGTGGTTTGAATTCAATTCCAGATCTTATATAGTCCGTACGGCAGAGGAAGCACAGGAAATCCTGGGTACAGTAAGCGAAGCACCATCTAGTCAACCAGATGAGAATGAACAGACCAAGGCGAAACCCAAGGACTTAGGGGAAACATCTCGATCATCGCAAATGACAACAAGGAATTGACCTTGAGACATATCAACCTCATGGCCAGGACCATGAACTGAGAACATTCAGGCGGTCTGTGGTATTTGGAGAAATGTGAACATACTCTAACTGTTGTTGCTCCAAATAGGTTTCCCAGGAGATCGCAGCGCATATGGTCATCACTCAGACACAAACAACTTAAAGCAATGGACAGAAGTAAGGGTTCCGGATGGCAGGTGGGCATAAAGGGAACTGGGTTATGGAGTGCTTCAACATGTTCTGAGACTTTTTACTCCTGTTTCTTTTAGGGGAGGAAGGTGTGAGATGGATGGGGAAGAGGGATTTTGGGAAGTTCCCTGTGTTGGGGTTTTGCTCCAACCCGACAGATACAAAATGAGCCAGTAACGCTCATGATGATTATCTATGCTTGGAACCCAAATTAAACATTTAGAACTTATATCCTCAGTAGATAGTTTAATCCCAGAGTCAAAGAATGGTGCTGAACTCCCCAATTAAAAGGTGTATGGTGTGGCGAGAGAGGACATCCTCCCAGATTTTGGTAGTTTCAAAGGGACATAACTCCACTCATCAGATGCTCAGCTCAAGAGAAACTGCATCCTACACAATTCTTCACTGCCACTAACAGAACAAAGTGGAGTCACAATTGGCCTACATAGGGACTTCAAATTAGATGAGATAAGGACAAAGATGCAAAAGAGGGATGTTTCCTACATTTAGAGGGACAGCGACCGGATGGGTGCTTTTACATACTCAATACATATGCCCCTAATACGGCCCCATATACTTTCCTTACCCAGATGTTAAATAAAGTTTAGGACTATTGTCAGCATGAACTACTTTGGGTGGTACACTTCAACATAGCACCAAATGCACAGCTCAATAGACACAAGAACAGTACTATCCAGCCACGTCCCAATCTTCACCGGAGGAGCTTAAGGGAGCAGGCTCAATTGATTTATGGAGAGATAAGAACCCCACAGCACAGGAATACATCTACTTTTCCTATGTACATAGATCATATTCTCGCATGGACCTCATATGGGGAACATATAATTGGGTAGAGAAGACCCGTAGTATAACTCATGGGCCAATAGCAATTTTGGATCACGCCATATTATTGTGGGAGGAGATAGGACCGGGGGCTCACACAAAAGAAAACACTAGAGATTTGATACAACACTTCCAAGGGATAGATTGGCAGCCCAATCTCCCAGGGAAACACTATTTTCAAAAGAACGATGGTGGGGAGGTCCTTGTGGGTAGCCTTTGGAATGCTTTCAAGACTGTTGTCAGAAGCAAGTATATTTCTGAAAGGGCTAGGCAACGCCAGTTACATAGAAAATCCTGCAAGACCCTTGAGTTTTAACTTGCTACTGCGAAGGGGACTTCAGGAAGTCGGGGATGTTAAAGTCATTGCAAACTGTGAGTAAAGAGAGAAGGCATCTGGTCCTCTAGGCCATAAAAAGAAAAGATATTACTGTGCCTCCAACAAAATGTTTATATAAAAACAAATAAAACAGACTCCTTAGTGGCCCACAGGCTCAGACACGCATGTGGGCACGAAAATCCCTGCACTGAAGGATAACAGGGGCGAGCAGATTCGCATGGAAGATGGGAAAAGATATGCGTTCACTCGATATCACTCATATTGCTCATCACTTCTAAACCGCTTTGGCAGTTATGACACTGGACCCTTCACCTAACTAACAGATTGCTGGCCTCTAGACCCCTTACCAAATGGGAGAACCCCTTCTCTACTTATGCATCACCTAAGGGACTCTTTTGGTACCAACAACTAGAGACCTCATAGGACAGTTGCCCTACATGAAGAGATGGTCGCATATCCTGTAGAATCTCAATGTAAAAATGGCAGAAACGGCAGTCCGACAAAACATCTATCTGTAAAAGTGTACAAAATCGGGACTCTATACAAATACAAGACGCTGTGGCACATAACACCCATGAGACTAAAAGCGATGTACTGCAGGGAGTGCTGCAGGGAGTGTGACAAGGAGGGGGATTGACGTGCGTGTATAGTGGCCTAGACCTTTGATCAAAATGTTTTGAAAAGAAGAACTGAGCCACCTGGAGGGGGTATTAGGTAGCCCACTGCAGCCTAACCCTGCATTTATATTCCTGTATTTAAGATCTATGGACAAGAAAATGCTCACCACTGCGGACTGTAGTTAAGTATTAATACGATATTGACAGCAAAACAAACAATCACACAACCATGGAAATCTAGACAATTTATGATTGGAATAGGAAGATATGGTCTTTATTAACTATGGTAAATTGACTTGGGACTTGCAAGATCTTCCTTATAAATACGAACCAATGTGGAGTCCTCTAGCAGATTATATGTCTACCCAAACAACAACTAAGGGATCCCAAGATCTTTGCCTTCAGCTGATAGTGAAGACCCACAGGAGGGGATGTGACCTTACAAAACAAATGCGAGCTGGTGGGGTTAAATGTTGCCAAAAAAATATTTTCTAATTGCTGTAATATGAACCTCTTGAGGGACTGTGGGAGAATTTTATGTTAATCTTGATGTTTGTAAAACTAATAAAATATCTTTAGAAGAAAATATATATTTCCAGTTCTTTAATTAAGAATCAACAGACCTTTAAGTGGACAAACATGACAATAAATGGCCTTTAACCCTCACACTTCTAATCGAAAGTGAGATACGTATCTAATAGAACAAACACAATAAGGCGTACCTAAAGGAATCTGATTTAGACAAGAAAAAGCAAGCACTTCAAGTTAATTAACTTCAACAAGCTTTTCCATGTTTTTTTAAAATTGAGGTATTACACCTCCTCTTTAGAGTATTGCCTTCACTGGCTGTCATATGATACCACCACTGGCATATTATAATGCGGTACAAACAAATTAACTTCATCAGAAAGTGAGTGCACAAAAGGAGTGAAAGACCACAGATATAATAATCATTTCATCAAACAATAAGGGAATACAAAATATGCTTAACGCGTCTTCGGTTAGTGAAGCAAGTAGTTAACATTTGGATTCATTTCGAGATAATAAACCTAACAGATCCTCATCAAGGCCTCATCTAATTGGCCTCATGTCCAGCTTCACAAGTTTAAAATCCTGCACAACAAATTAATTATAAGAAAGTAAAGTACCTATACCAAATGGGGTTTTGAGGAGAAGACAGGTTGGCGACTGTGTAGGAGCATCAGCTCCAAAACTTACCCTGCTTGAAGCTCTGGTTTCTTTGACTCCCGCCTCTTTTTTTCTCGGTGGGGGAAGAACAGGTGGTATAGAATGAGGAATACTCTTGATTACTCATGGGCACCAAATTCATGGGGGGGTCTGAGATCTGAGCCTGTTCGTGGTGCTCTCCATGACGGCTGCTTGAGAAAAAGGTCCATAGTAAGGTGAGAGCGCAGCCGGCAAAGTTGGGACGCAGCAGAACCTGCATCTGTGGTATGGCGAAAAGGGGCAAGGTGGGATTCGGCACTGCCCACTCTCTCCCATAGACGGCAACGGGAGATGCAGTCATCTCCCTTTTTGAAACAACAATGGTGCAACACAACAATAACCAACGCTCAGACCAACTCTAGCTCATTGAGAAATGAACATTTTACAGTGTGTGCATTTCTAGTTGGAATAGGATTATAAATATGGAGAGACTTGAGCACGGCCACATTACAGGTGGATGGCAGGCACTGCACAATCTGATATTTGAACCCTTACAATAAAGTAGACCAACCTATATTTTAGCCATACAGCTCTACCGTGCTACTGCCGGCCATTAATTTTTACAAACTTTTGAGCACATACAATAGATCTGTGCTTTTAAATAGTGCACAGAGGAAAATATAGCTCTTTTAAAAACTAAAGGTTTTAGATGGTAGTGCGTTCAAGAAAGCACGACAAAAGTCTTGCTCACAACATCATGCTTATCAAAATGTACAAAGACCCATAGGTGTCATTTGTACTAGATTTGTCTCAAAATAGAGATTTTTTTTTTGCTCCACACATATAAAATTTAATGGGCACTGAAAGTTATCTTCCTGCACAATGTTGTAGTTATTACTGTTAAACCTTTAAAGTTCTCAAGAGGGCTTTATTGCTGAAAACGAATTGATAGAAAACGTCTTACTCACCTCGGCGAATGCTTTAAACTTACTAGATCAGGATTTACTGGTCTGGTCCTGCCCCACGGGCCATTTGGACAACTACACAACAACCTTAAATTGATCTCATCCAATTCTGAAACAGATGTTTTTCTTTACACTTCGTAAAACTCACTGAAGGAATTGAAGAGGTAAAACTACTGTCAGCGAGGTCATTAACCCTTGATCTTAACAACGGTGCTCAAAGCCAAATCAAAAAGTGCTCAGTCATTCAAGAACACAGAATACTCTGGAATACCATTAGTGAAAAGTAATGCAAGTAAACGGTCCATCTTATGGCACCAAAGAGATAATAAAAAGTATGCTGCGGGCATGTAAGGATAACATTGGTTCTTATCAACACAAATGGTGTCTCTACACTCTTTGAGGAGTTCCTATTGAGCATAATAAGTAATGTATTTCAGCCTCAACCAAACAGCAGTAGTTATTTTTTTAGAGGCTTACTACCTCTCAATAAAAGAAGACACAGGCTTTATTTTAGCAAGCAATATGATGTGGTCATCTACATTCAGAACGGGTGAAAATTTTACTGGCCCTCGTGCTGGATGGAGACAGGTCATAGATGAACGCCAACACAACACTCTCTGAGTTATAGCTCAGTCGGTCACCGTCAACTTGAGCCGCTGCTTTCTGAGGTCCCAACCCCGATAACTTTGCTTTAGTAGTTGATCAAGCCTAAGTTCACGATGAACGAGTGCAGAACAGCTGAAAACAGCATAACACCACTAAGGAGATAAATAACTCAATGTTGAGACAAAGAACTACCTAAAAATAGAACATGCTAACTTACTACAAAATACAAAAAAATAAACTCAATCAATATTAGCAAAAGGAACCAACATAATCAAAATTAAAAGAGCACTTAGAATTGACGCAGAAGTGCTCTAGGAGATGGAAAGTTTTGATAGAGGTTCTCAAAGTTTCAACAAATGTCTTCGTAGGGAATTCAATGGGATGAGCTCTCCAGTCAAGCCCATTTAGTCAACACTAGCAAATAGTGAGGAGATCAGCAAGCAGCATGGAGTTAATTCATAGTGTCAAGCAACATGAGAAGGAAAAGTCATGTTTTTAATGCGCTCTGGAATTCAAGGTGTTGGACAACTATTCTGATTCTAGCAGACATTGAGTTCCATATTCTAGCTGTCTAGACTGAGGAGGAGAAATTACCAATAGGGAAAGACTTTTGGAAGTGAAGGATGGTCAAGAGTTGAGCCAACCTGTTGCAGAGATCCAGTTTTGATGGGAGGTCTGGATATAATGATGAACTAAGAGTGGTCCAGTACTGAGGATTGCGGATGTGTGATGCACACTGCTTTTAAGGTAATACATCAAGTCACCAGAAGCAGAGAAATGAATGAAATGATAGTGAAATACAACTCCACATATATACATTGAGGAGCTGTTTAATGTGGACATCCAGTACTGCAATGAGGGGGGTTATAATCTTCTGCTCGAGTGTGGCAGCATGATCACAGACTGAAGCCTGTGCGGTCAAGCTTGTAACACAACCACAGTACTCAACCGGCTCCAAGCTTGGTTTAGTGTAACTAAGTTAGCCAATTAATTGCAGGTGGTCTGTAGCAAACACCATGGTGACACAATTTTTGCTCCTCAAAGTATACATGGCACTTACTTATACAAATCTTCAAAGTGTAGAACGCTGCTTTATGGGTCCACAAGTAGCACTGACTCCACCAACTTCAACTCGTAAAACGAAATCTCCATAGACTTCAGACCTCCACTGAAAGTATGATATCAAATACAAACCTCTTGGACTACATGAAGCGAATACCGAGAAGGATTCACTGGCTGTCAGTGAAAGATTTCTGCACATTCCAAAGAGCTACTTTTAACATGCATGACAGTACAATAAAACACCTAAATATCCATCAGATCAAATCACTCCTCACAAGGGTACAAGACCAGTAAATTTGTCACCAGCGAATCTGATCAACTGACAGAATTCCTACATATATACCTTCAAGTCTTGCACTTTTGAAGGCCAAATATTTTAATCCCGAAGCAACACTCTGGAACTCTTTCTCAACAGCTGCAAAACATTCCAAAGCTACCTCTTACAAAAATATCTGAAAAGCTTGCATTGCTCTTCCACTTTTGTTCAAGATCTTCTCCTTCCTCCGCAGCAATCATACGCAGTGCCCTGGCACAGAGGCGATATAGTGCACCATATAAATCCCAAAATAAACACCAATGACTCCTGACTGGATAAATCAGCACTGAGTTGGCCCAACGTAAATTCCCACTCACTTATTAATTGAGACCTTCCAGGTGATGCAGGTATAGCTGCTACAATACAGTGGAACAGACCTGTAGACAAACAGCATTGGCAAGGAATTGTATGTGCAATCAATGTTCTTTATTGGTATTTGTAAAGCACTTTTGACCATTAATACAGTATTGTGGTGCTTTCTTAATATGGGTGCCTTTTTTATACTGTTCTCAAATTTCCATCCATAGGTTGCATATGTTTAGTAGGGATTTGTTTAGGGTCTAATTTAGTATAAGTGAGTGTTTAGTAGAGATTAGTCAAGTTTCTTGTTTAGTACTGGTTTTGCTGGTTAATGTGAATGTAAAATGAGAAGAAATGTCCTTGGGAGAGGACTTTGCTGTTTTCCGTTGAGCTGGGTCATGCTCAGCAATTTAGCTTTATGATGTAAAGCAGAGGGGCATTAAAGGATGTTCTAGGAACGGATCTTAAAGTCTTGTAGGTTAGGGGTGAATGAGGATCTGCCACTGTTGCATGCTTCAAGCAGACTAAGCAGACAACTCGGGACTTCCAGGCTGTACCAAAACAGGAACAGCGGGGTCACAGGGATAGCTTGATAGAAATGTATCACCCACCGACCTAACTAGAAGCTTTCAAATTCTAGCTCTATAAAATTGGATATATGAAATGCAAATTCAGTTTAAAGCTTAACCTTTATAAGACAATAACAATCGAAGAGGGTTACGTGCAGAACGGATATTGCATATTTGTGTAAGCCACTGAAGTATACTTACATAAAGATTTTAAAAAACAATTTAAAGGTTTTTCATTAACAGAAACAGCATTCTACCTAGATGTGAGGAGTTCAATATGCTCCATATGCTTGCCTTTTTTGCATGATCTTACTGAAATGTCAGGTTTTTTAATTCTTTTTATTAAACAAATGCTTAGCCACACAGAAATGTTTGCATATTGAGACGGTTCGACATAAATCATGAGAGATCCCGTCTCTTTATGCTCACCCAGTACAATCATTTCAAGTACAAAAGCAGTGTAGTTATTTCCAGCATCAGTCTCATTACCTAGTACGGTTAGTCCCTCTGGTTCGACCCACCCGCCTTATCTACCCAGTAGTCCTCAATAGCCCCTGTATTCCACCCATTGGCCCCAGACCTTATCCCACTTCCGCGGGCAGTGAAACGCCAGTTTTAATAGCTCCGTTTTCAGGAGTCATCTGAAATGTAAGTGGTTGGTTTCTGGCCTCCAAAAGGGATTCAATGCATTTTAAAGTTTGGGTCCCTAAACTCTGAGGGACCTTCCTCCATGTTTTAGTTATTTTTTTTCAATTGAATTCTATTACACTGAGATATCCGAATAGAGGGTCTCACTGTGTTTTACAGAATAATATCAACAGAGAAAAATTTCTATTGGTTGAATCATTACAGCTGGGCTAGCCTCCAGCCTTTACACCTCATACAGATTTCTTGAGCATGTTGCATAGGATTCTGATTCAATGCTTAGTGTTCAAAGTGTTGCTAAAACTTTATCTTCCAGATGCAGAGGAATGATAGCTCTCTTAAAATAGGTTCTTAGTTACCTGCAGTAAAAATCACTGAGGAGCTCTGAACCTTTGAAAACAAACACTGGCAAAGGCAATAGATCAGGCTTTAATGTGCTAACGCATGCAAACAGAGTTATGTACAAATTCTCAAACACTATTCGTGCTGGGCCTTCTATATGTCTGTGCTCTATTTTTTATTCTCCCGGCATGTGGTACTGCATGGCACCAGCACTGCAAGCCTGAGAGAAAACAAAACAGCAGTATCACTCAAGAGGGCAGCTTCGATGTGGTGTGTAGAACATGAATTAAGAGACGATTTTCTGAAGCTGCTTGGCAGACTGATCTTTGATTATGTTTAGAATGTCAAGCTCTGGAAGTAGTCCAATAGGATTGGCTGTGGGATCTATGATCACAAATTGCTCCGGAACGTGGAGTCCATTAGAAGTAACATGTCTGGGGGAATACTCCAAAGCTTTGAGGTTGGTTTATGTGTTAAGCTTTCTACGTGTTGGCATAGTGAGTTAGATATAATGGGGAGTGCAGACTATCGGAGGAGAGTTTGATGGAGGGAGTGTGGTTTGCAGGCTGTACCATCTCATGCAGGTAATCCCGCTTAAGTTTTATGTTGCGCCATTCATTGTGGGGAGTGTATAAGAGAGTAGCACTTTGCTCAGTAGTAAGCAGATGTAACGAAGTGGGAGGCTTGTAATCGCACCTCTGATGTGCAATGTGAAGCAAAGGAGTAAAATTATTTCAGCTAATGGTTCCACTTACCTTGATTTATGCTGGCATTATGCTGTCTGGTATCACTGATTCCTTGAGGGGTATGTGAGTGATAATGAGGAGTTGAAGGTGGTGAGCTAGTGGTTCCGTAGTCAGGAACAATGGTATGCCTGGATCCAGAGTAAAAAAAAATCTTCAGCAATGACAGAAGATTGTATGGTCTTCAAGGAATCAAACAATGTGGCAAAGATATGGAGGTTCATATGCGAGGACTGAATTATAGATTGAATTATGGCCTCACTTACATACAGGGTCGCTCACATTTGTTTATTAAATGGTAAAACCTGAAATGGTTAACAAAAAAATACCCACAAAGCTTATCCGTCCTGGAGGGTATGCCCCTAGTAAGCAAGTAAAACAAGCATTTGCAATGTGATAGGTCTTGCATTTGTGAGCGTTAGAGCTATTGGTGTTGTAAATGTTAATTTTTTTTACCTATGTGTTTTGTTTCGGAGTGGAGTGGAGTGGATGCATTTGGTGTATAGTGGAATTATGTGGGTTGTATTGGAATTGTTAGTTGGGGAACTGTGTGGTGTGGAATTGTGTGTTGTGTAGTGTATTTGTGTGGTGGAATTATGTGGCATGGTGAATAGATAGTGGTGAAAGTTGCAAGAATAGTTAGAAAGGAAGAATGAGAGGGATAGGTAGTGTGTGTAGGAAGCGGTTATTGAACGAGACAGAGGAGCAGAAATAGTGTGTGAGAAAGCTAGAAAGAAGGGGAGAGCAGGCCATAGACGCATAAAGAGGGAGGTTTTGTGTACGCGGAAGACACCCTAAGAAGCGGAGGAGTGTGTGGGCTTGAGGGATGGAAACTTTGAAAAGTTACAGGATAGAAACTGTGCTTTAAGACGTGAGGTTAACCACATGAGAGGTGGGAATAGTGCGTGAGAGATGGGTGAAAAAGAGTGAGTAGAGAGGGATAGAGGGACCAGTGGAAGGGGCACCTAGAGGGGGAGGGAGGCGAGAAGTGGACTAGTGCACAGTGTGTGGAGGTACAGGAAGGTAGCATGTGTGAGTAGGCAGTATAGAGGAGACGGGTAGAGTGATGGAGGGAGGGATGAGAGAGGGCAGTGGTATTGCGAGATAAGAGTGGGTAGTGGGAGTGTGAGAGAGATGAGGGGGAAGTAAGTATGTGGGGAGAGATGAGAGTGTTGGTAGAAGTGCAAAGGAGAGATGTGTTGTATTGGAATTGTTTGTTGTGGAATTGTGTGGCGTGGAATTGTATGGATAGTAATTAAATCGTATTAAGTGTATTGGTTTTATGTACAGTGAGAATGTGTGTTATGGAGTTTATTATGTGCAATTATGTGGAATGGTACTGTGTGTTTTGTAGTGGCATGTTGTGGAGTTGATTTATGTGGTGTGTTAAGTTTTGTGGCATGATGTGGAAATATGTGGTGTGCTTTGAAGGTATGTGGTGTGTTGTGGAATCGTGTTGTGTATTAAAAAGATGTGTGGTTTGGTGTGGAACTATGTGGTGTGTATTTGACTTGCGGAGTTGATTTGTGTGGTGTGGGATTGTGTGGGGTTTAGTGAAATTATGCTGATTTGAATTGTGTGTCCAGGTGTGTAGTGCATTCATGTGTATTGCTGGTATGTGGCATACAGTGCATTTATGTGGGGTGTATTTATGTTGTATTGAGTAGAGAGATTATGTGTAGTGTAATTATGTGGTGCTTAGTGGTATTATGTGGAGTAATTATGCTGTGTGGTGCCGAATTGTGTGGCATTGATTTGTGTGGTGTTTTGTGGAATTATGTGGCATGGTTTGTAGTGATATTATGTAGCATAGTATTATATGTGTGGAATTATGTGGATGAGGAGAAAGAGAAAAGAAAGTAAAGAGTTACGGTAGGAGAGAATAAAAAAAGAATGAGAAAGGAGGAAATGAAGAAAGGAGAGAAGATATGAAGGCTAGTAGCAAAAAAACTAATTGGAATAAGACTGCAAGAAGAAGAGGGTGAAAGGAAGGACTGCAAGAAAGGAGGGAAGTAAAGTATGGAAAGGAAGACGGAGAAAGAAGCAGCGAGAAAGTAATACGTGATTTGCCTCGAATCACAGGATGTTAAGCCGACACAGAAACTCAAACCTGTTTCCCCAGCTCCAAGGTCGGCAGCTGAAGCCATTACGCAACCATCTCTCCTCTGTTGGCGCATAAATATAAAGTAGTTTTCAAGTGTTCACAAATTATTGCCCAAAAACATAATAAAATAAATATGAGGCAGAAGAAGTAACACTATTTACATCCAACCCTTCTGTCCTTTGTGTAACTGCGGTACAATCAATATACCAGTTAGGGTGACCAACTGGCATAGGTGCAAATTCAGGACAGTGAGTGCAAAAATTCAGGACATAGGGTCAAAATTCAGGACAAAAATTCAGGACAGAAGGTCAAAATTCAGGACAGAAATTTGGGACAAAAGGTACGTTTTCAGACAAATCAGAGGCGGTCATACAATAGTGTTTAAGTAAGTAAATAGACAACCAACATAAATACACATCAAAATAAGTTTATATTAAGTTGAGACAATCGTGCCCCTCACTGTTTTGGTATGTGCACAGCTTTGAGCAACTGTGCAGGTCTTTTTGTGGTATTTCATATGATATTTTGTTTAAAGTTTGGGGTTCCTTTGAAGTGTTGTCCCACCCGCACTGCAGGGGATGCAGACGCCTTCAGCCGTCATTACACCCCTTCACCAAGGACCTCCCTCTGCACAGATTCCCTCACTATCAACCTCCCATGGTGCCCCTCATCTCTATATAGACCCTCGCTCATGTGTATGTCATTTATTTTACAGTGGTGCTCAGCCCAATGTAGGGTGTTGAGCGCTTTAGCTCATACACTTATTGTTCAGAGACAATGACTCATATAAGAATGTAAATCAAGATATAGGAAATGTTACTTAAGACAAGGAGGGCTACAAGGTGTAGGAGTCATATGGCATCCATACTGGTAGGTACTATATGCAGGGCCATTGAAATTATGCAGCAGGTAGGGCCAAATTATGCTGCAGGGTTGACTAAATTATTTGGCAAGGAAAGGGAATTTATGCAGCGTAATGCTGCAAATTTTGTCATAGTATTACCATATTATTTTTTCATTTTTGCACATTTTAACACTTTTTGGTCATAGGTTGCACCTCATTAGTAGCCGTATAACACCCAAATATAGTAATATGCAAAGGAAGGTGACCAGTCAACCTTTACAAAGGGCCTTTGCAACACGTCACTGCCTTTTTAGTTATTTTTAACCATTTGAGGTAGAAACTGTTTTTAAATTAGAATCTTCAGATATATTCAGCTAATGATGGATTATGTGGCACATGCAGCAAATCCATAATCATGCGAAAACTGTTGAAGCCGCACAATCGCATAATTCCAGTGACCCCGAAATACAAACTGAGGATATAACACATAACATAGTGGTTGGGGTTGTCTTTACAATTATTATACAAATGAATACTTTGCTCTGCATGTTACACTTTGTGCTTTACAAGAGGCGCATTATGCCTCTATGCTTCTTTATGATGAGTCAAAACCGGGATTAGTGAAAACTCAGATCTCTTCAAGAGATACATTAATCACCAGAGTTAAATAGATATTTTTGTTATGGCCCGAAAATTGCAGGCGCGAAAAGCACTCAGAAATCTTTGCCTTTCATCCTGTTGGATATTTTAAAATGTAGCTTAGTCCTCCAGCACGGCTCCTCCACAAAAGCAGCATGCTGTGCCCTAGGCCTATGCAGAGGAAGGGCCCACTGCAAGGGAGTAGCCAGAAAAATAAAATACCCCCCTCTTTATATGGCACTAAATAAAGGAGCAAAGTGAGCTATCCTGGTCTTTCTTTTTGAAATCTGTGAAAATTGTTCCCCTGATGAAAATTTGCAAAAACAATGCAAAATTATGCTTTTTACAGCAGGAAAGAAACTTGGCCAAAAACTGCATTTACCTATATTGACGTTTGTCTTTTATTCTTTCCGTCTTTTCATTTTCTTTCTTTCCTTATGTTCTTCTTTCTATCCACCTTTGTTCTCTACTTTCTTATTTACATCCTCCATTTTTTTCCCATCTTTCTGTCTGTGCATCCTTTCATTTTGTCTCTCATTCTCTATTTTTTAAATTCATATTTCATTTTCTTTTCATATTTCCATATTACACATTAACATTCATTTTGTGTTCCTTTTTTCCCATTTGATCATCCTCTTGTCCATCCTTCCATTGTTAAATCTAAATCTTTCTCAATCTTTCCAGCTTTCTTTCATTATTTGCGTTCTATTCTTCCTTCGCTTTCTCACTACATTTGCCTTGTGCTTCTTTTTGATTTACCATTATTGTAATTTCTCTTTCTGTCGCCGCTTTTGGCTACTTCGGCACCCTCTGCCCCTCTGCACCACCCCCCTCCCACCCACACACACATACAGCTGCATCACAGTGATTAATCTTGCTTTATTTATTTGTTATTCTGCCCTGTGCTGATCTGCGAGTCACAGATCAAAGTTAGGAAGGGCCATTAAAAACTTATCTGACCCCGGGTGCTTCCCTACACCTTTGGCCCATTGTCATTCTTGAGGTGATAATCAGCCACATCAGAATGACAATGGGCCTGTACAAAGACTGAGCGAGGTCGGGGAGGGGCTGCTGCAGCCTCGGAGAAGTGCGAGCTGGCTCCGATTGTCACAGGGGAACAGCACAGCTTGCTGCCATCCCCAAAATTACGGACAAAAGGCGTCCGTGAAAGAAATGCTCACGGACAACGGACAAGGGGCCTAAATAACGGGCAGTCCGTGAAATTTACGGACGGTTGGTCACCCTAATACCAGTGGGTTTCAAACAACCCCTCTGCCCTGGCAGGTAACTGAGAATGATTCATTATAACGCTGTGTTTGTTACTCGGGCGGCTTCAGGAGAAAAACGTCCTAAAATAGGGCAAAGTAAAGCTGACAAACAGGCAAAAAATGCTTCTCTTGTGTAATATATCTTCACAAAAGGCACATAAAAGGGCATTTTTGGACCTTGTGTTGCTATATGGTTTCACAATTACGCTGCTTATTACCTTGCAGTATAAAAACAAGAAGTTTGAAATCCAGTAAAAGGCCTATAACATTCCTTTAATTAGTTATACGAGGGAGGTTATTAAATGTATGACATTGTGTCGTTTAATATATGAAAATTAAAAGTAGCTCACGCATAAAGTTAAGGCATTTATAAGTATATTTCATTAAATAGTGTCTTAGCGCATCTTATGTTTCAAAATCTTTATACAACTTTACTTAGCATCAGAAATATTGCATTGGATGAGTTTGAAATGTATTTTTTTTTTATTGTTGAAGGAAACACAATCATAACATGACTTGTATTTGTAAAGTGCACATTCACTCAAGGGTATCTCTGCACTGATTAACAGAGGTTTCTTACCCAAGGATGAAAGGCTGAGTGGACCCACCGGTATTTAAACCTGTGACCACGAGGTCGAACACAAGCCCCTACAGTCGCTGCATTAGTCCACTATGCTATCCACATCCTTTGTTGTTTTACTGTTGCCAACAAAAATCATGTAATTCTTTCTGTAGCAAACGGTATGTTTTAACATAAATTAACAATAAAAACGGAAAGGTGGTTTGATATCGACACCAGCAAACGTGCCAGCTTGTGAACTAGGTTCTAGTGTCAGTAGGAAGCTTCACAACAGGTACTTTAGGGCAAATCACGCAACGTTTACTGCCAACAAAAGGCATATATCCTGGTTTCAGCACCGATAGAGATCTTTACAGCTATGCCAATATTCTCTTTCATAGAGGGTAGCTGTCGCCTTTTTAAACGCAACTACATAGTATTCAACCTTTTTCGCTACTCCAGACTGTGTCACAAGCTTCTCACCTTAAATTTAAAAAAAAAAGGGTGTTAACGCATTTAAATCCGCTTCCGTGGTGAACATAACCAAAAGGCTTAAGAGTACACATTTAGACTTTGAAGCCATCTGCAGAAACTTATTTACCTCTAAACAACACCAATAAAACGACAAAGTGTCGGGAGTAAAGTGAGAAAATTGAATACTTTGTAGCTGTGTTGAGAAAGGAGACAGCTAGGCTCCAGTAAGAGGAAATTAGCATAGCTCTAAACAGTGCGATGGTTGATGCGACCGACATATGTGGATATTGTTGGCATGTAAATATAAAGTGATTTCCCCCAAATCTATGTATGGGAACTTTTACTCAACCCTTGGAAACTACTTCAAACTATATCCTAACAGACTCCATTTCGAAAGTAAAACAAATCCCAAATAACAAATTAAATAAAAAGCCATGTTACTAAAGCAACAAATACCCAGAGGACAGACTAACCAAAAGGGATTGCAGAATGAAAACACACTAATAAACAAGCTTCACTCATTAAAGTTGGGAAAAAATGCCCGCTTGCATCGAGATACAGAAAAGCATCCTCTGGAATAAAATAAGGTCATATTTCGCCCTACTCACTAAGAACACTTCACATCATCTTCTCAGACACCTTATTCTCGGAAACACAGCCTGCCTTCATGTCCTCTAATTTGCATAGTATGGTTTTTGCCTTTATATAGCTCTTTCTACCCAACTGGACACCTGTATACCACAAACACATGCTAAACGTCTTCGTTGTGCTTTTGCTAACATGCAGTTTATGAAATGCATAAAGCTGCTGCTTCATGCAGAAGAGATCAAATACAGCGAACCTGCAGTTTGCTAAAGGGAGTGCAAGTATATTTTGCCATTTAAAAAAACATGAGTGAGCGTATCGTAGACAAAGGGAAAATCTTATTGCCATTAATGGACTGGAAGATGGGGTGGCATGATTTAACGGGGCGGCTACCATATTAAAGTATCTAGACTGGACGGTGTTTCACAAAGTACTAATTTGCGAAAACATTACAAAACGTTTGTTTTCTGACAAGTTTTATCTCAGCTGTCCTCCGCGCACACATATTCTAGTCTATGCGTTGGTGCTGCATTTCCCATTGCAACCCTGAGAGGCTTCTGGAACTAATGCATGCTCTGGGGCGCTACACCCAGGCTCCCCTCGCTCCCCAGTCCCCTCACCTTTGGGTGTAAGGCACCAGCTGCAGGTACCACAGCACCCGCTTAGTACTCTGCACCTCTGGCCCGCCCTGGGCCATGCCCCCTTAGAGCACCTCCAGGAAACGCAACAGCTCCAAGGGCACCAGGGCAGCCTGTATAAGGGCGGGGGCCCCGACCAGGCCAAGAACCTGCTCGGCCATCGGCCCTGCGCGGCCATCGGCCCTGCACGGTCACCGCGCGTCATCATGGGCTCCATGGCAAGCGGGGTCACGCAGGAGTCAAGGCAAGTGACAAGAACAGCCTTCACTCCGCCCACTCAGGCGCCATACTGAATCACTTAATCTCCCCGTGCCTACCAAACATGAACTGCAAAGAACAGGTCTTTTCCTGGTCCGTTCTGTCCGTGTCTGCTGGTGTCCCAATGAAGAGGCGGGGTCATAGAGTGCTATTCGCCCAACCCTTGTGAAGTCAGGGCAGCCACCGCTGGTAATAAGCAATTAACGGTGGGGGAGCAATGCACTTCTGACTAGAGGCTCATAGGAAATGGCGCGGGTGGCGGGAAGGGAAGGAGAGAAGTTGTGGACATGGAATAAATGGCGCAACATGCAAAAATATGAGCCAAGTCTAAAGAAAACAAGCATTTGCAATGCAATAGGTCTCGCATTATTAAAGTTTGAGCTATTGGTGTTGCATTTGCAAGAGTTTGAGCTACTGCCATTGTAAACGACAATGCCTTTTATTTATGTGTTTCGAAAAGCTGTATGCGGTGCATAAACACGCCCTTTGTACTTATAGTCCTTGCTTACGAAAAGGAAGGCTGGCAGTAAAAGAGGCATTGTTACTGCCAGCGTTGCTTCTCGTAAGCAACGACTGCAAGTACAAAGTGCCTGTTTACGCACCGCTTGCAGGTTTTTAAAATACAGAAATAAAAGGCATTGGTATTTACAATGCCAATAGCTCAAACTCTCGTAAATGCGACACCTATTGCATAGCAAATGCTTGTTTTCTTATTGCGTAGTAGAACCACTCTTTGTGGAAAACAACAATTATGCCATGCCAGATAGTCTTACAGGCATTCACAGATATACAAACCTACAATAAGTTTCCTATATTGAGGTTTTGGAATGTTCTGTTTTTGTAAAGCACAATAAAGATGGGGGGCTGTTGGTGGGGGTTGAGAGGTAACTCCCACCTTTAACTTGTGAGGGCCTGAGCCTGGTGAGGTAGCCTGTCTGCTTTGTTTCACTGTTCTACCAAGGTTTTAGGAACTGTAAGATTCCTATCAACAACAGCAAGTGATGGATGATCTGTGGCTCAAAACCTAATCCCAAGTAGTAATTGTAATAATTCATTATTATTATTTAGACCGGACTAAATATTGATAATGAATCATTACAATTACTACTTGGGATTCCGCTTGGTTTGCCCACAGATGAGTGCAAACATCCTTTTGTGTGAATATTAATCCAAAATGAGGGATGAATGCTAGCCACTAAAAAACAAAAGTGTCTGTCTATCCCTTCCAGGTGAGCAATACACTAACAGAGGTACAGGCACATCGCGGATGACCAGAAATTGCTACTTTTGAACATTCCACGTGACTTTTTTTTTTTTTCTTTTTTTTAAAGGAGTTTTATATAGCGCGAACTTGACCCGAAGTTATCAGGTATCAGAGCGCTTTACCCGCAACTATCCCGCGATTGAAAACAGATGGGTGAGACGCAGGCTTCCCCCGCTGCAGCTCCAGCCCTATTGCAGCCTCCAAAAACACACCTCCAGGCAAGTCTCTCTCCCAGGTCCATGCGAGGACCCGCTCCAACCTGGGCCCCTCCTGCAGTTGCATTAGAAAACTGGACTACAAGTCCCACAACCTAAAGAAAAAAACTGAACCAGAGCAGTCCAGCCTACACACTGGCAATTTCAAGCTCACCCATCTAGCATGCCAGACTGCTCAAAAGGGTAGTGCACCACTTGCATGCGGCAATTGGTCTCTAAATCTGGAGAGGGTACTTTCAGGCATAAAATGAGGCGCTATGAGTGCTGAGGACTTCCAGCTGTTATCAGTGGTGTAACATAGGCCCCGTGTTGCAGGGGGCCCCCGAGCTGCAGGGGGCCCCCTCAGCACAGTACACTGGTCTGAGAGCTCCTAATTGAGTCCGAAGGGGTGCCCCTCCATGTACCTTGCTAGGGACCCTCAAGTGCAAATACGCTACTGGTTATTGGGGAAGAGCCATGACCTCACCGCCTCCATTCAAAGAACTAAAGCCAGCAGAGGGCCTCTGGTTCTGCACCCAGCAAACGATTCGCACTAAAAAAGACCAGCAGCTATATCCTGTGAACTTCACATCAGTGTTTCCCGCACCACCAGACCTGCGAGGAAAGCTCTCTAGAAAACGAACATCCCCTTGTTTCAAATACAGTACATTTTCAATTTTCTGGGGAAAAAATTGATGATCACTCGAAAACGTATAGTGCAAATTTTTGTGCGCTACATGTGCAAAAGTGTTGCAGTGATGCAAAACACGTGCTGTATAACGTACTCGCTAAAGGAGTCTCGGTGCACTAGTTCTTACGTAACCCGCTGTACGAAGGGATGAAACGGTGCCGACGTGGGCCACTATATCACATTTTACAAACATTCATTCATGTATTCGAGACATTAAAACTCTGTGAGACCGAGATTTCCCCAATTCGAAGTATTCAAAAAATACAACACAATGCACAACGCACAACGCACAACCACATTTTGCAGCGGGTGGGTATGCTTGACAACTATTTAACTCGCTGTATTATTAAGTTTGGTTTACAAAAATAATATTTAGGTCAATAAAATACAAAGAGCGTCACATTGTTTCATTCTTTTTTGCTAACCATAATGATGTTTGTTCATATTAAACGTGCCTATTGTTTGCCGTTGTTGTTTTGTAGGCAAAAAGACATTGCCTACTGAAATCTACACATTGCGCAGCCTCCAGTAAATCTGATGAATCGAACCAGTGCACAGACAGAAACCGGTGTGCCAGTTTGTATGTTGTCGACTCGTGCTGGAGACTATATCTTCCCTAACGCGCATTACAGTTTACTTGTTACCCACATATTGTTTCTGGGCGACATTAAAAAAAAAAAAAAAAACAGTGGTGCGCGCGCACCACAGAGGAGCGGGGGCCAGGGAGCGCGGCAGCGAAGCGAACGCGCGCTGCTGCGCGTTCTGGCCACCGTCGGGAATGGGAGGAGCAAAGGCGGGACATGCGCCCGCCTTTGCCCAATCGTGTGCCGTTTTTTTAAAAAAAACGCACGCTACAGCCAATGTGGGCTTCTGAAAACAAAACCACACGCACGAGCGTGTGGGTCGTTTTCAGAAGCCCTTTCTAGAGGTCTCGCGCTGCGCGAGCAGTGCTGCGCACTGCAACGCTAGGCGCGAGACCTAAAAATGGTGTCTCAATAAAACCTGCTCTAAAAGTCGGTCAGCCTCTCCCCATAACTTGGTCTGACCACTTACTTATTTCCATGACACTACAGGGTAAAGGCCCACCCTCAGACGCCCACTCTAAGCCCATTCTAAAATGCCCTTGGCAAAAGCTAGATGTAAATCATTTCCGAGACCACCTCCTCCACCAGATGCCTCAACTGACTGGGAATAATGAAGTCGCAAACAGCCTTCTACTTGATTGGCTTACACACTCCTTTGACAAATGCATCCCTGCCAAATACAGCTATAGTTGTAGAACACAGACTAGTCCGTGGCTTAATGAGACGCTGACCCGGGCGAGAAAAAACTGCAAGGCACTAGAGCGAGCATGGAGACGACACTATGACCCCGCCCTCAAAACACAATACCACTCTGCCATCAATGACTATCACAAATCCATCCGTAAATCGAGAGCGGATTACTTTGCAGAAAAAAATCAAAAATAGCAGCAACCTGGCTAAAAGCATTTTCATTCTGCTAAAAGACCCTAAAACCCTGGCACGGGCAGATGAATCTACCATCACCTCGAACTTGCCTCCTTTTTTGTTAAGAAGGTCGAGGACATCTATAAAACCTTCCTTCCCCCTCACTATTGATAACGTAGGTCCCAAGGTCCCCACTAGTTTCGTTGTCCCCACACTATTCTCTTTTCCAGTACTATCCCAGGAAGTACTGACAACCCTCTGTAATAAAATTAAATTTGGATCCCCAGCAGACCCACTTAAACTGGATAAGTTCCAGAAATTTCTACCCCAGCTTCTGCCTATCCTCGGTGAACTGATAAACCTGTCCTTGTCCTCTACAGAAGTACCCGTTGTATGGAAGCACGCTAAGGTGATCCCATTGCTAAAAAACGGCCCTAGATGACTCCAAGCCGGAGAATTTCCGCCCCATCTCACTCCTACCTTTTGTAGCTAAAATCACTGTGTCCTACATCAATTCTATTCTAACCATATTCATAGAAGCCAATGAATTTCTGGACCCCTCGCAGAATGGCTTCAGACCCAGTCATAGCACCGAATCTGCCCTATCGGCAGTCACCGAACACCTACAGAGTTCCCCGGACGAGGGCAATACCTCGGCTCTGATCCTCCTCGACCGGAGCGCTGCATTCGACACTGCATCGCATCAGATTCTTTTGCAGTGCTTACAAGAGATAGGTATCAGAGGGACCGCTTTAAACTGGGTCTCATCATTTTTAGCTCAAAGATCCTTCCAAGTGATCTCCCCTCCCTACAGCTCTCGGATACATTCCGTGGGCCACAGGGTTCAGCTTTGAGCCCCATGCTATTTAATATTTACATTTAACCACTAGCGGCTGTTGCAAAAAGTAGGGGCCTCTCTTTGGTCTCCTATGCTGACGACACTCAGTTTGTGATCTCTTTGTCAAATAACACAGACCAAAGTTGGCTGTGTTCCAAGATGATCTGGTGGCCAGCGCAGATTGGATGGCGGCCAACCGCTTACAGCTGAACGCGAACAAATCAGATTCTCCTCCTAGGTAGAAACACCCATTTATGGAGTGCACGCTGGTGGCCTGCTGCGCTGGCCCCCTACCCCCATCGCCCAAGGAGACCGTAAAAAATCTGGGTGTCTGGGTTGACTGTGCTTTGACTTTTAAGGGACAGACAAAGTCAGGTGCTGGTGTCTGTTTCGGGCTGCTACGTGGACTTAAGCCACTGCTCGGGTTCTTCGACGCTCAAACTCGCCTGATCATTATCCAGTCTACTATACTTCCTAGACTGGATTATTGCAATTCCCTGTACTTAGGCGCCAACAAAGCAGGTGTTCATTGCCTCCAGAGGGCACAAAACGCCACACCTCGGACGCTCTTTGCCCTTCCCAAATCCTGCACAATTTCCAACCTTTTATGTAAGCTCCACTGGCTTCCGGTGGAGAAGAAAATCCACTTCAAGGTACTGTGCATCTCCCACAGAATTTTGCACGCCCAAGCTCCCACCATTCTAGCCAATCTCCTTATTCCTTACATCCCTAACCGCTTGTTGCATTCCTCAGACCAACACCTAGCATGTGTCCCCCGTGTCAGAAGAGCACAGGCCGAAGGCCGGTCGTTCTGTGCTCTTGTACCTCCTCTCTGGAATGCCCTCCTTGGTACCATCAGAAGCATCCAGAACCATGGGTCTTTCCAGAAGTCAATAAAGATCTGTCTTTTTCCAGGATAAGCCCTCCACCTGAGTCCTAGACGCTTTAAACGTCTGTCTGGTCATTTTGGAATCAGTGCTGGGATGCCCCGTTGCTGGGGCAGTCATGCGCTCTACAAATCATGTAACATAACATAAATAAACAAAGAAGTAAGGGGACACATAACAGGGGCAGTCTCCAGGGGAGGGAACAACACATCCAAAGGCGGGCCAAAAATCAACGTTTCACCAATGAAAAGAATTTAGAAAGGCACGGGAACAATGAATTATAAGCAGTGGGGGTCGTGAAACCCCACAGAGTTGATACAGCATGTCTCGAAGAACCTAAAAAAAAGCAGGTCGATTAAAATGCACCTGATTTTGAGATGATGGTGTTTGTCACCAATCAAGATTTCCCATTTGGCAATCAGAGCCAGGTGTTCATGGTTTTATGAGGGTAGCTCTGGACAGGTAAGCAGGGAATATGATCTCTGATGTGTCATTACATTTATCCTGGAGTCCGATCTGATATGAGGCTCTCTTTATTTTAGGATTGGTGCCCATAATAAAAGAATCAAGTGGAAAATGTGTAGGCAATTAACCTTGAGAAACAGATTGACAATAGGATAGTCATCTGTGAAGTATCACTAACTGCAAACAGAAGATGCAGTTTAATTATTTATCATTTATTTGATAGCACACAGAGTAGCAAAATCAAGTTTGGTGCACTACTAGCATGAAAGTGGAAAGCTTTCAGTAGCACAAATACTTGCAAAGTTCAAATTTAGGTTCAAAATTAACAGGACTGTGGAGACATTTAGGAGCACAGCAATGAGAAGAACTCTTAGCATGCCGATATGCACACCTAACAGCCAAAAGACTTAAATACTCATCTAGCCTAATCCAATATAGGAGTGACTTTCTTTAAGCAATGATGGTGGCTAAACCAAACAAATGGGCTAGGGGGTCTGATTCAAATTCCCTCTGTGCATGTTTTGATGTTGATGACTTAAGCTTATGCATAAGGATAAAGTGGTTTATTACTGGGTCTAAAATGAATGGAGAATATATATATATATATATATATATATATATATATATATATATATATATAAATGTTTGATAAAGGGTGCCACCGTTTAAAAGGCAAACATTACACAAAAAAGTCAAGGTTCTTACAGCTACGATTAACTCTTACTGCACTTTGGCTGTATACACATACCCTAATTTCCAACAGACAGTATTAATGCAATGGAAGCTACGTGTAAAAAGGGCCTGGTCAAATATACTCCATAATTATCTGAAATTCTTAAATGGGCTGTAAAGAAAGCAGATTCCCCCAAGGAACCTAATCTTCAATGCTACACTTCAGAAAGTGGTACACTGTAGACTCAGGATTGACCTGGACGTTTTATTACCTTTCAAACACAATCCCATGACAAGGCAGTAACCGATAAAAGCTGGCCAAATAATTGAACAACACGGTTCTGTCAAAAATGTTATCGGCTATGAAGGGCTACGTTTGTACAACTGTGTTATGAAGGTGTGGACATCGCATTACAGACTTCTAATAAAACCTATTCAGAGCAGTGTTGAGGGAGGACTCTACTTTTTGCTGCATTGAGAAATTACTACTGCAGAGCAAAAGTAGGTGTTCATGTTGAGAGAGAAGTGAAATATGTTGGGGCTGTTGGCGGGAAGCCTCAACTCGGAGGTGAAAGAGTGTATGACTAATTCTGGATGAGCTCAGTTCTGGGTCACTGCGCCTCTGTGAGAGGAGCAGTCAGCTCCCAGCAGGGTGTGATGCCGCACTTTTCCCAAAGCTTGAAGATTAACTCCTGTTGATTTAGTACATTTCAGACCGGGACAGCAGCCTGTGAGGTAGGCTCCTACAGAGGGAAACATGGCTACCAAGGCCTGACCCACACTCATGAAGGACGGTCTTAAAGCATGACTGATGGAACTGAAATCTGTGCTGACAATCTTCAAACCCAAGTGACAATTTAGCTCGACTGAAAGCCAATTTTGGTAAGGACATTGCTCATTTAAAAGTTGCCATGCAGGATTTATGCAACTGTGGATAAACTGGAGGCAGCGACAATCACTTATTAAGCGGGGACCACGTCTATAACTGGGCTAGAGACACTAATCAAGTTGCTTTTGATCAAATGTGTGCACCCGGAAAATCTCTGTGCAGTGTAACATTTGAGTGTATAACCCCAAAAAGGAAATGGATGGAGACGATATACTGACCTGCATGCAAGACCTGTTCAGAGCAGTGTTGAGGGAGGACATTACTTTTGCTGCAGGCACAGAGAGGGTATAGAATTTGACAACAGTCAGCAACTCCTTCAGGTCAGCAATGGGCTAAGGTGTCTTCCTTGCGCTAGCAACAAAGTATTATCCTCACAGCAAGGGAGCAATTTCCGTTTTTAGGTCTCGCCTAGCGATGCAGCGCCCTGCGCTGTCGCGTAAGCGAGATCTATTGTTGCCGACTTGCCTGCGAAGGGGGACAGGACATGTGCACGTGTATGGCAAGTCCTGGACAGGAGATGTGCACGCGTATGGTGCGAGCAGGAGTTGTAATAACGCCGCAAACCGTACGCGTGCACATCAGCTGTCTGTGCCGAAGCTTAACAGACAGGAGATGTGCACGCGTACGGCTCGCGGCGTTATCACAACTCCTGCTCGCACCATACGCGTGCACATCTCCTGTCTGCGAGTGATACACGCAGCCGTGGCTGGTAACACGCTGCCCTTTAAACTGCAATTAATTTAATTACAAGTGAGAGAATGACGCATGAAGGGAAAAAAAACGCGTGCAAATACTGAAATGCAGCATACTCACTTTATAGTGCGCCATACCACCCCCTGAGCTGCAAGCCGCCACTTCGGCTACTACCGCTTCTGCCTTTGCGCTCGTATGTACGATGTTTGTTGCCACTCGTCGCCTCAGCTACCGCTTTGCCAGCGTTCACGCGCCTTTGCGCTCGTCGCCTCAGCTACCGCTTTGCCAGCGTTCGCGCATGCGTAAGCCACTGCCTCACTCACACGTGCGGCTCTAAAGAGAAGGCGGAGGAGTAAATTGACAAACTAGACCACATACTACTAAATAGCCAAACAGGCGTGACGGCCATATTGGATGTAGCTGTTGCTCCGTGATTAGCTACCCAAGTGACCTTGCGAACGTGTCCCTTGTATAGGAGTTTGTCAACTAATGCTTCATCTTGCCCACTGAGTTCCCATAAAAGCAACTGGAGAGAATTGTGATTAAGAGAAAACGAGCGGATTAAGAGGAGCGGGGTTCTTCGCTCACAGTCACTATCAATCGCGCAGGCAGACGTGGCTGGTAACACGCTACCCTTTAAACTGCAATTAATTTAATTACAAGTGAGAGAATGACGCACAAAGGAAAAAAAAAACATGTGCAAATACTGAAACGCAGCATACTCACTTTATAGTGCGCCATACCACCCCCTGAGCTGCCAGCCCCCACAACACTTTTCACCCTGGACTCTACATTTAAATAGCTGCAAGCGTTTCCAGGCAGGGCGGCAGCTACATCTAATTAAATAACTTATTAAATAAGAGCACTGCTCTGGTGGCTCCTTTTTACCATCATCTCGGACTCTGCATTTTTTCCCTTTGCCAAACGATCAGCGCAGGTCCTTTCAAGGGGAGGGTGGGGCTTCAACTTCATTTAATCTCCCCGTCCTGTCCCCCAAAATCAATTCCAGCCGGAGCGTCGTGAGATGGCAGCAGCCATGTCGAGCTGTATGTGTAAAGGGCGGCAGCTACATGCTACAAGTAAGTGACTTAGTAATTAAATAGGAGCATTTCTTTTCAGCATTAATTTAAATGTTTTCCATTGTGGTTGGTACTTTTGTGAGCTCCATGATAATGTACGAAATGGTATGTCTGAGCTGCTTTGTATGTGTTCTGAGGAATGCTATCTTTTACCTTCTGCAGTGTTTATGTTCACGAGGACTTCTAAGAAACATTGGCATCTCTGCAACTGCATGTCCAAATGTAGCTCCGGGGAGTGTGTATATTAATTTTTTTTTTGTTGCAGTTTTATATAGCGGGAACTCGACCCGAAGGTACTGGGGTGCTTTACATGAGAAACAGTTCCATTACACAAGGACACATTCATTTTTGGTAGGCATGTGGAGATTAAGTGATTTGCCCAGAATCACAGAAGCATTTGCAATGTAATAGGTCTCGCATTACTGAAAGTTTGAGCGATTGGTGTTGCTAATAATAGTTCCATTATTGTTAGCAACGCCAATAGCTCAAACTTTCAGTAATGTGAGACCTATTGCATTGCAAATGCTTGTTATGATTGTTCCAGTACCATGTTGTTGAAACAAATATAATTTCAGCTGGGGGGCGTGGTCTGCAGCCGCGGAAGATGGCAGCGTAGTTCGTTAGCTGCGCTAGCAGCCTAAGTTTTACCCTCGACATCCGGCATAATCCGATCAAGGACACGGACACAGAGGACGCCCACAGTTGTGGGAGAGTGGCGGCGATCCGCGACGGTGTCCGGCAGCAGCTCTGAGCGCCCGTGAAGGTAGCAACGCGGCGCGCTGATCCCAGTCTGCTTCGGCAGAAAATGGCGCCCACCCGGGAACAGTGAGCGGAGGCTGCCTGCGGTCCTGCTTCCAATACGGCACATCGGCGAGGCTAACCGAGCCCCTCCTGAGCGGCTGAGAGTCGCATTTCCAAAATGACGAGTGCCCTGGAGTGAAGTGTGGAGCGGGCGGCAAGAGCGGTAAGCGGGGGCTGCCGCATCCGATATCAGCCGCCATTAGCTGCGGGGTGAAGTGGAGCCGGGAGAGACCGGGGGCCTTCCCCACGGTTGGAGTCCAGTACCTCGGGTCGTCGGGCAGTTGACGGTGCCGGCCGGGTGCCCTGGGCTGCACGGGGCCACGAGGGCAGTGTGACTGGTGGGCGGCCCCTCCCCCATTCGGCTAGCGGTTGTGGCAATCGTTGGAGCGCGTCTCTGAACGTGCTGAGAAAGTGACTGTGCCCTCTCCATTAGGCCGGAGACATACCATATTCTGACGGACACTGCACTTCGCAGGGGCCCTGATTGCGTCTCCTGGACTGCCTCCTACGAACTGGTGCGAGTACCTGTGGTGTGCAGGTGTGGCAGCGGACATTTGGCGCTGGTCTGTTTAATAGACATTCCCAAAAGTGAAAGCGGCCAGCGCCGTCGAGACCTGTGGTGAGTGACGAGCCCACCAGATCCTGGAGATAAGTGGGTTGCCCTGTGGCTGAGTGGTAAGGAGCTGTCCATCGTGAGTGCAGGACCAGGCGGGGCTCCCTGGAATGCTGGTGCTCAGCTATATCCTGGTTACCGGTCCACCATGGGTCGCAACAGGGCTCTGGGCCAAACCAATCAAATCGACAAATACACTGTCGCAATGAACCGAGAGGATGGTGCGACGGGCGGAGGTCAGAACGACGACCCAGAAGACAGCGGCCCGGATCCCTCTCTGAAAGACATAATGAGGGCCATTAGAGACTTCCGTGGTACCCTAGAGCCTAAACTGGACTCCGTGACAGAAGAGGTGAATCTCCTACGGGCGGATTTCCGGAAGATGTCAGAAAAGGTCTTTGCTGCTGAAACTGGAATTGGGGGCCTTCAATCGAGGACGAAGAGGCTGGAGGAACAGGTGGCCGCTCTCACAAAGAACCAGGCGGACATCCATGCTCGCCTGGAGGAACAGGAAGGTCGGGCTCGTCGTAATAATATTCGCATAGTTGGCGTGCCGGAAGGACTGGAGGGGCCATCAACGGACTGGTTTGTAGAGGACCTGATCCTAAACCACCTGAAACCTAAACGTCTTTCCAATTTTTTCTCTGTGGAGTGGGCGCACAGAGCCCTGGGACGTAAGCCCAAACCTGGGGCTCCCCCTCGCACGATCATCGCCCGCATCCTTAATTTCAGAGACAGAGATGCCATATTGCAAGCGGCACGCACTCATGGGGACCTTCACCGTGATAACGCCACCATCCGTTTCTTCCCAGACTTCCCGCTTCAGGTTCAACGACAACGGCGCTCCGTTGATGGGGTGAAGAAGGCACTTCGTGACAAGGGCGTGAAATACATGATGCTCTTCCCGGCAAGACTCAAAGTCCTGGATGGAGAAAAGGCCTACCTTTTCGATACGCCGGCGGATGCCAGCGACCGGCTAGAAGGATGGCGAACTGTTGGTCGACAGCGGAGGCGGCCAAACTCCGCAATAAACCGGGGGGACCGAGCCCAGGATCCGGAGAACAGCAGACGGCTGCGTGACTTTGAAACGGCTCTGGCACCGTTGTGTCAGGTGGTAGGCCCTGAATAAACTTTGACTTTGGGCTTCGAGGAATGGGTGGCCGGTTGGTTTGGTTCCATGACGGGTGGGAGAAAGGCGCCGGGGCTCTTAGTCCGCTCCTTGAAAGGGACAATGTACGAGACGCGAACAGTCCTTGTTCTTTATTGGACTCTGGGTCCGGCGGGGGGGCACGCAAAATATTGTATGTGGGATGCTCTGCGATATATAGTATGGGGGTGTATGATTCGACACTAGTTGTGTACCTCTTCCTTAGGTCTGCAAGCCCACGTTTCCGCATAAATGGTTTTGGTTGTGTTATCGGGGCGACAGGCACTCTGCAAGTTTTCTCGGTGGGTGGTTTGGGACTCACCTGGCAGGGCGGCAGGGAGGGGGGAGTTTGGGTGTTGGGGGGTTGGATGGGGGGGATCCGAGGGAGTTGGGGGGGATGGGGAGTTTGCTCATGGCCATCTTATTCAGTACGCAATGGGGACTGCGTGGGGGGACATGTCTGAGACAGTAATTCCTCCGAGGGAATGGTTAGGTTGTCGATACGATGGGTGACTCAGCTATGGTAAAAATCTGGACCTGGAATGTTAATGGGCTGGGCAATAAAATCAAGCGAACGTTGGTGCTGCAGCGTGTAAAGAGACACTGCCCGGATGTGGTCCTTCTTCAAGAATCGCATCTGAAGGGGAATAGATGCAAGGCCCTTGATCGATTCGGCTACAAAATGGTCGTGCACTCGGGGTTCACATCTGGGTCACGTGGGGTGGGTATATTAATACGTAATACCCTACCTTTTGTTATTTCGGGCACTTGGGTGGATGAGGCGGGTTGTTTCGCCGCAGTGGCGGGGGGATGGGAAGGACGCACATTGGTGTTCTGCTCGTGCTATATACCCCCTGGCCTCCATTCTGGGTGCTTTCCCAAACTGAGCACGTTTCTGACAAACCTCCCTGAAGGAACGCTACTTCTGGGTGGCGACACTAATGCGGTTATGTGCCCTGAGATAGACCAGTCCAATGCCCCCGCAGGTAGGAAGGGAGAGAGGGGCCTATCGGATTTTGTCACTGCCATGGGAATGGGGGACCTGTGGCGGGCACAGAACCCCACACTTAGACAATACACATTTCACTTGGCACGGCATGGGTCCTTCTCCAGGATTGACCATTTCTTTACGCGTTTGGACCAGATGGGGGACTTTGGCACTACTTCTCACCTAGCTAGGGGGATCTCGGACCATTCCCCTGTTTGTACCACCCTTAGGGGCCCTGTCGTAAACAGAGCGGTTTTTCCGAGAATAGACCCTTGGCGCCTTCGAGACCCTGAAATTGGTGATGGGCTCAGAGAGGGATCTGAGCTGTATTTTGAGGAGAATCAGGGGTTCGTGGACTCCCAGATTACCTTATGGGAAGCATACAAGACGGTGCTGAGGGTATTGGCTCAGTCACTTATTGGGGCGAAAAAGAAAGAGGAGTCCCTCCAGATTCGGCTCCTGGAGAGTGAGGTTCATCAGCTAGAGGGGGACGCGGCTGCAACCCCTTCAGTGGACACGTGCCACAGGCTTAAGCTGAAACAGAGGGATCTCAGGGCATTGGCCGAGAACGAAGCCCGAGCCTATGCGTTGGCCACGCAACACCGACTATACGACGTAGGCGATAAGGCGCTCAAATTATTGGCGTGGCTAGAGCGCCGAGACAGAGATCGATCTTGGGTAGCGACGGGATGGAGCGGGCAAATTATGCTTGTCCAGCACAGATATAGCAGAGGCCTTTGCGGCTCACTTTGAGAGGGTGTACTCACCTGTATGCACTAGAACTGAGGAGGATTGTGAGGACTTCTTTAGGGACTTTGTGCTCCCCACGTTGACTGAGGAGATGAGCAAACGACTAGAGGCGGATGTCACGGTAGAGGAGCTAGGGAAAGCGCTCAGCTCCTTGCAGTCGGGCAAGGCCGCTGGTCCGAATGGGCTTCCAATCGAAATTTATAAAAGGCAGGCCTCGGTCGTGACAGTCCCCATGCTGGAGATGCTCAAGGAGGCCCGAGAGCGTGGGCACTTGCCCCCTGACCAGAGAGAGGCCATGATCGTGGTGATACACAAGGCTGGGAAGCAGACGGACCAATGTGCCTCGTACCGGCCGATCTCTTTGCTTAATGTGGAGGCGAAGGCTCTCGCCAAGGTCCTGGCGGATCGGGTACTATCAGTGGTCACAGAATTGGTCCATGTGGATCAATCTGGCTTTATGCCCCGCAGAAGTACTCGTCATAACCTTCGGCGTCTCTACGGGGTGTTGTATATGACTGAGGATGTGGGAGACACTCAGACTGCATTGATGGCGCTGGACGCGTCAATGGCATTTGACCGCATAGAATGGCCCTACTTGTTTATGGTACTTCGGCGGTTGGGTTTTGGGCCGACCTTCTGCAGCTGGGTACGGCTCCTATATGAGCGGCCGTCGGCTCGGGTGCGGGTTAACGGGGCGGTATCTAGGGCCTTTTCCTTACGGAGGGGGACAAGGCAGGGATGCCCTCTGTCCCCTCTCCTCTTTGCCCTGGCGCTGGAGCCTTTGGCTCATTGGATCAGGAGGGACCCTTCGATTTGGGGTCTAGCGGCAACGGATGAATGGGAAGAGCGTATATCTCTATACGCCGACGACATCATCCTGTATCTGGCAAGGCCGTATTACTCGATTGCCCAAGTAGTTCACCTTTTTGAGTTGTTTGGTAGCTATTCCGGCTATACCATCAACTGGTCAAAGTCCGTGATCTTCCCCTTGTCGGGTTCTCCCCCTCGAGTTCCGTCTAGGTGCTCTGCACCGGTGGTCCTGGAAGGATTCAAGTATTTAGGGGTGTACATAACTCGTAACAGACAGGAGTTCTTCAAGAGGAATCTCGAGCCCCAACTGACTCGCCTGCAGGCAGACGTGGCCCACTGGCGCACTCTCCAGCTCTCTCTCATGGGAAGGGCGGCCATGTTTAAGATGCTCACACTGCCGAGGCTGCTGTATGTTCTGAAGAACACCCCCTATCCGATACCCGCGAGTGTATTCAAAAGGATCTCTCAGGCGGTGCGAACCTTGTTATGGGCTGGACGGTCCCCTAGGATAGCGCTACACAAATTGCACAGGGGGGTGTACGACGGAGGGTTGGCAGTCCCCGATGTCAAATTATACTACTGGGCGGCACAATTGCAGGTAGTTAATGATTGGGTGTACGCTGACAGTAACGAACCAGCCTACAGGGTGGACAGAATGGTTATGCCACGGGGCACTTGTGAAACTCTCCTGTATGCCCCGGAAGGTGTGGCCAGACCATACGAGGGTAGTCATCCACTGCTGGCAGGAGGCAAATCGGCTCCTGGGCTGGCAAGCTCACCGGGAAAACTCCACTTTGGCAGGGGGACCTGTTGAGGGAAGTGGCGACGTTAACAGGGTTCAAGGGTTGGCAGCAAATAGGCATTGACTATCTGGGGGACGTCTGGAAAGGAGATGCCATCCGCCCTTTCGAGTATCTCCAGAAGGAGTACAGTTTACATACCTCACAGATATCAGTATGTGCGCCTCCAGCATGCGCTCCGCTCCCACATACCTAGTGGCACAGTGGTCCCGGAGTATTCCCCGATGGAAGATAGTTTGTTACTTGACCCTATCGAGGAGAAACCCACATCCACCATCTACCGGAAATTGATAAACAATATACCAGATCCCTTGGTCGGTCTCAGAGCGGCCTGGGTTCAGGACCTTGGGAGCCTCGATGAAGATGACTGGCAGGATGCGCTCCAGGGAAATCGCTATCCGATCTAGGTTTCGGCTCGTACAGTTCAAAGTCCTCCATCGCACATACTATCCTCGCACCCATCTTTATACATGGGGAAGGTGTCTGTCGGCGCTCTGTGTGCGGGGCTGTCAACAAGAGGGCTCCTTCTTTCACATCATTTGGGAGTGTCCGGTGAACAGTACATTCTGGGTGAAAGTTACGGACACTATGTCCAGGGTAGCGGGAGTGCTAGTCCCGATGGACCCGAAGTGGCTCCTCCTGCTGATCAAAGGGGACAGTGACTGGTCGAGATATGTTGAGCTATGGCTGGCCCTGGCGGCCGGGGTAGCGAAACGGAATATTGCTAGGGCCTGGGGGGTGCGGGCGTCCCCCTTATGGGAAGATTGGCAGCGGGATCTAGACTGGTGTCATCAAAGAGCGGAAGAAACGGTATATAAAAGCAGGGGGTGCACGAAAAAAATGGAAGAAAATATGGGCGCCATGGCGCAAATACAGAGAGGCAGGTGCCCTTGTGGAGGAATAGTCAAATTGTATTGATGAAAGACATTTGTGATTCACTGATGTGCAACTCTCGGATGATGTCTGTATTGTTCCCTAAGGTGCTATTTGTACATGGCATTGTATCGTATGGTCTTATGAGCATTGTTAAAATAAAAAGATTTCCCAAAAAAAAATATATAATTTCAGCTGCTTATGATGGAGGTAAACTCTAGGTAGATCAGGTTCCACTGGCTGTTCTCCGGATTAATCCACGAAGAGGGCAAAAACCTGATGAATTTTTAGGATGAAGACAAGGAAATGGAGCCAGGCGAAATCCAAAGTCAACCCAGCAGAATGGTATCATCCCTAGTGACCCCAGAGGCAATTGAAAACTTCAAAGAGGAACTCATCTAGCTCAACAAGATAAGAGCCATGTTATCAGTGGAAAGTCGATTGAGAAAAGGGGTTAAATAACGGTGTTATAAGTTCCATGGAGATAATTTGCCTTTCATAGAGGGGGCTCTTTAGAATAAGGGGTTTGGGGTGTTTTTCTCTTTCTCTCCACTGAGCGAAACTAAACACTTGCAGGGTTGCCTCGCCGCTACATACTAGGAAAGGCTTTAAGAGGCAATATAGAAGGAAGGGGGGGGGAATAGGTGAGCGAGGTAGAGGGTTGATAGGGATTTGTGATGGGGGATTTTTAAAATATTGCTGATTTTTAATTTCACCAGGATCATGGCGCAATTGTTATATCCTGCCTGCAGGGGACATATTTGGTTCGAACAGCTCGTTTAGACACGTTGGATTTTCAGGAGTTAGTTTGGAGGTGCTGACAACACACTTCCTGTGGGGGTATTAACTTAGGATGCATCATAAAACCTGGCACATGCAGTGGGGTCATCCAATGACACTAAAATGGCTGGAGTAGCCATACTGGGTAAGCATGATTTGCCAATGGAGGTGGGCAGAAGCAAGAACGATCTGCAAGGTAGATTCATCCTGTCTCAGGTAAAGTCGCAGGGTAGACAGATTACCCTTCTTTAATGAGTGTGCCCCTTAAATCTGTGTAGAATACATTACTTGTGGATATGGTGCAGGAATTACAGGGTGAGATGGTGCTGGTGGGAAGACTTCAATCTGGTTTCGTAGCCTACTCTGGAACGGTCAGCACATCACTCAAAGGACATTAGGGCAGCAGGCAAAAGACTTCAGGCTACGTTTTATAAAATGGACCTGGTGGACACATGGACTTATCTAAACCCAGGGTACCTGGATTACTTTTTTTTTTTTTCTTTTCACTCTCAACTCCCACAAAGTCTACATTAGAATCAATTATTTATTCACCAGCCTTTTACTGGTGGGGAAGCAGACAGGGCAGATATTTATGGGATTGGTCCCTCACCGTGCATGTATTGGGGCGCCAGGTTTAAGTGCTCTCTCGGACAAGCCTGGAGATATCAACCAGATTGACTGAGAGATGCATTGCACAGGTGTAAGATCGCTGATGCACCGACAATTATTTTCGGCACCAACAAACCAGAGGATACCTCATTAGCAGTGGATTGAGAAGCCTTTAGGAGAACCATCAGGGGGATCTGCATGACTGTCAAGACAAGGCTGAGGAGGGAGAGAAGGCCAGTAGAACAACATCCGACAGAAAATCTCTTGAGAAGACACCGACGAGGCAGGAACGGAGACAGAATTTGTCTACAAGGGGACATCTGACATTCTCTGCACAAACCGAGTGGAACTTCTCACTTTTAAACAGCACTTTTATAACAAGCATTTGCAATGCAATAGGTCTCGTACTTACGTGATTTTGAGCAATTGGCATTGTAAATGGCAATGTCTTATTTCTTTGTTTAAAAAAACCAGCAATAATAAAAGACTTTGTCATTTACAACACTAATATGTTAAAGTTTCGAAAATGCGAGACCTATTGCTATGCCAATGCTTGTTTTCCAATGTTCAGGAGGACAGGACTGTATAATATTCGTTATCGTATTGCTAGATGTACAGGATTTGTATACCTAGACATGTGGCGTGCCAGACGCCATCAAGCACTGTGGGCTATTCTGGGTGAACAAGAGCTTTACAAATACACTTATGTCATGTTTATACTCTAAGTGCTGTCTTCACACAACGCCTTGTCACAATGCCAAATTGTACTCCAAGATGCTATGGCACTGCTAGACCATTGTGCCCGCAGATTTAAGTACCATGTATAATTCCAAACCCCAACCATTAAACGGAGACAGGGCACTGTAGCAAATGCAGTGCCGCGGGCCAGTCACACAGTGCCATAGTCGTGTATTGCCAATGTCCCCTAGCGCACGGCCAGACTCCTACACAAATTATACAGTTACGGATTATTTGCACAGCAAATAATCAAAGTGCCTAATACATCAAAAGGGTTAGACACAGGAGTACTGCCAGTACCCTTTCGCACACTTTCTGTACTCATTGTCAATCCCATATTACATAGTTTCCAGGACACTATAGCAGTAAGGTACGACGCGCATCACTCCAAGCTGTAGTAGCACGGATACCTTCACGTGGTACAGACACCGATTTGCAGCGTTCTAGCGCCCTCTTAAATATCCCTCTAACTTGTGGCGATGATGACAAATTGCCCAGATTTGAGTCGCTGTCATGTTATCCTCAGAGCAGAAGGAAGATGGTGTACTGGGCCAAGCCCTGCATAAGGATAGAGCTCCCACAGGAGGGCTGCCCTCACCTCAGCATGAGGGGATGTTCTGAGAATGTGAGCACGGATGTCGAGTTTGTTATTTTGGACATTACCTTAGTATTAATGACTTGCCTATTAATTAGTATAGGTGGGCTGGCCATATCAATAGATGGGGGAACGCAGAGGGCAGGAGACTCTGTAGGCCAGAGAAGAAGTATGACGGCCCGCTCCTTTAAGGATACATGCTGGGATGTCAGGGTCACAAATACAAGCACAAGTGCGCGATGCTCAGGAGCGCTCCGCTGGCGCACACATTATCTGTCCACTCTAATAGGTGCCGGGATCGTTAGCACAAGCTAACAGTGAATTGCCTCCGGGGTGGACTATAAGAGGAGGCTCTAAGGAGCCGCCCACAAGGAAGTCTTTTACTGGGGAAGCCAAAGCAGGTGGGGTTATAAGCTGCTATTATTACCTCTGCCAACCAAAGGTTTATTTCAAACCGGTAACAGTGATGTTCTCTATCAAATCTGAAAACTCACTCCTGTTTATTATTCCCTGTCACATGTGGCCTCTTTCGGTCTTAGCGCTGGCGACAAGCACACGTTTGCCGGTATACACACTCAAATGGCTTTTGTGACTCGGCCTTGAGATCTGGCCGCCTCCCAGCACTTTACTGTGATACATATACTGTGCACCGAGCAGACACCAGACAAACACAACGCCCGGGATTCACGCAGAGGCAAAACCAATGCCGAATGTGCCAGGGTAGTTAGTATAAAAGGAAGCTAGAGGCGCTAAATATGGTTCTGAATACTTCTAGATGCTAGAAAACCAAAACTGTGTACAGTTATTACACAAGATCAGATCATGCGCGGCTATGGTGATAGCACCTCTCTAGCTCATTAACTACACTGTGTCCAGTCCTGGAAGAGTGCATTCTGCGTGTTGTAGTCTTGTTTTGCTCCCGTCGCGAGATTTCGGCTAGTGCTCCTGCAATCAATGATTTGTAGGTGAAAAGTTCTGGAGTGAGTATGTCACACTAAGTGCTGCGTCTGGCACAGTGCCTGAAATGGAAGAATAGAAGTGCAGGCTGTATCAGAGCAGTTGCTTGTGTACCTGCTTGTTTCCGAAATGTGCCGGTTCTCTCCAAATAAAATACAAGTGTCACGTTTCCCTTGAGAAGTGCGGGTACTCTCCTTCTCAAAATAAATAATAAGCTGCATAGCCGAGCGGACTCGAAGGCTCGTGTGTGCCTCTGGAATGTATACACATCGTGTCATGTCCCGAGAGCCAATGCACAGGAGAAGAAAGATGCATGCCAAGTGACAGTCTGCCAATGTGCTGGGGAACGAGAGGGGCACGAGAGAAGAGGAATAAAGTGGCATGAAACGGGAAGGATGAATGAAAGGTCTGGAGGATGAAGGGGCGAGAAAATATGGATTGTGTGGGCAATAAGGGACATAAAAGAAGGCAAGGATGAAAGAAGAGATATCATAAAGAAGAAAAAAGCGAGACAGGAAGAGTAAATGGAATAAAGGAACAAGAAAAGGAGAACCGGAGCCATGCAAAACAAGTAGTCCGAGCGTTTAAGAGAGTGACATGAGAGAAAAATGAAAGAAATTGAAGAACCGAATAATGAATGAATACAGATTTTGAAAGCGTTCTTTTACCACAAAGTGTGCGTCCAGACTCTAGAGACGGAGAGGAGGAGACAGGAACTGGAAAGTGATTTAGAGAAAATGATAAAACACAAGAACATTGGAAAAAGGAATGAGAGCAGCGCAAATTCGAATTCAAATGACAGTAGTTAAAAACAAGCATCGATCTCTTGTCTTTATGGGGCCATGTGTTTCTAATTAGCGTGGAGGCGCGCACTGCCCCAGACCTCTCAAAGGAAAAAAATCTTGACGAAACCAAGATTTTTTTCCTTTGAGAGGTCGGGGGCAGTGCGCTCCTCCACGCTAATTAGAAACACATGGCCCCATAAAGATAAGAAAGTGCTTTGCGACAGACGCAAAGCAGACGAGCCAGTCCGGATGGGCCGGACCAAAAAGCGAAAGGGCGGCAACCAAAATACCCCATTTCCAATTGCAGGCCACCGTTTAGCATAAACGGTGACGCAAGCTAATGGAAATGAGGGGCGGGGCTTCGAGTCCCTTTCTGAAAACCCCTCATCCACAAAATCTCTCGCCAAGCAAGCAGTGCTTTGCGCTGCAACGCTAGGCGAGACCTAAAAAGGGTAATAAAGCAGCCAAGTTATTGATACTATGCACACATGCTAAGTAGGGTAGCCTACATCACAAGCCTGAGCTCACTGCTAGGCAGGCAGGCAGTTATCAGAGAAAATAAACTTGCGAATTTCTGGGCCGCTATTAAAGTTTTTCTCCTGAGGGGGAAGAAACACAAGGCTGATCGTTTACAATACCTTTCACAGGTGGAACTGCCCAAGATGCTGCCATCGTTAGCGAAATTGTTTCACAGACTAATAAAATTTGATGGAGATTAAAATCTCAAAACTAAATAAGGCACCACATTTTATGGGCTATTATGTGAGTAATAACAGAGCTACACAATGAGAGCCTGGGAAGATACAATTATTAAGAACAAAACTCATTAGCAACTTATTTCAAAATCCATTGTTTGCTGGACATCACATATTGCATAAACGAGTTCAACCAATGACCATTTGTAATGCAGATGACTTCCCAATCAGCAATAGTTTTTAATAAGTTCCAACAACTTTAATAAATCTTCATATGGTACACATAAAATGACATACACAGGAGCTTGATGTCCCCCGTGTTCACAGAAAACAAATAATGCTTGTGACTAAAAATGTGTACATACAAAACAAACACAATTACTAAGGACACAATGTTTGGAGCAGGGTATCAGATTAAATCTATTTCCACAGCATCTCTTTCACCTAATGTAAATGGGCCTCCGTCTGTTTGTTGTTGGCGAAGTTTCGACCTTGTCTACAATTATAACATCATTATAAGGACTGATATAATTATGGGACACATAATAGGGCAGAGAATCGTGCGTCGAATTATGCACATCAACAGAGGTAAAAGTGATACAAAACTGTCATATACCCAGGTAGGCAGATGGGTTGCTCACAAATTCTCTCAAGATGTAAGCCAAGATTACCACATCAGTAATCAAGATAGAAGACCTCAGACAAAGGTGTAGTAGTATCTAGCTTCAGACTTTGCATAATGCAAGATAAGACTACTTAGTTGTTTTATTGTCTTTGCTTGGAAGATACACTGAGTAATCTTTACACGTTTTGAGTCTCATAAATTTTTAGACAGCCTGGAAAAAACACTGAAGTAAACAATGTCTTTGAGATGCTGATGTAATAGCAGAGGTTATATAACCATCTAAAGGCGCATGTTTTTTAAAGACGTGCATTTGACAAAAATGGTCACCATCATGTATGATAGATGCAAGCATCCAATCAAGCTTGCGAAGGCTACCAATGTCCTCAGCAGAACAGTCTCCCTTGGCCGGGGCTTACATGGCTGACACTCAATCTAACAGTTAATCATAACATAAAGGAACCAGTGCATCAAGGACATGTCCTAACGTTACTGCAATCGAAGCATGAAGCAAGACGATTAAGACAAATGCCAATGTGCTGATCCCAATGAACCCTGCCACCGACTCTGACAAGAAGAAATATGTAATAGTTCTAAAAACAAAACGCTAAAAGGCTTTTTGGTGAAATTAACTACTTTTGGAGATATAAAAATAATTTGTAGACGTGAAATAAGTTTTGTAGTTTTTGTTACTGCTATACTTGCCTCCTACTCAAATGAAAGCTGATTGTATCTGAAAGTGGAACACTCAGACTCCAATGGGCATCATATTGTAGCCCCTACGATGTATGATCTCCACCCAGACCCTCGATGGGTTTATTCCATGCCAACACAGCTGAATATTGTATCAATATGAAGTGAGATGAGCATATTAATTAAGTGTGGCATCTCAAAATGCAATAAAATTTCGAGGTCAACTCATCTGCTGAACATACAGCTGAAACCGAACATGAATTCATAATAAACCGGTTTCTCTGTGCAGCGTCCCATTTCACCTCTCCGCCTTTAAAACGCCTTACAATGTAGATGTCTTCATAAAACGTAATTAAGAAGGTTAGGCTCAATTATAGGTACAATAGGCTCCACCGCACAACGTTAATCCGGCCATGCAGGGATCACACATTGCATCAGCAGTGACGGCAGCGCAGCAGCTGCCGAGGGGCAGGAGGAAGGCACACGGTTGTATTCGAATATCGAACATCACCACTAAAGGTACCAGCCTTTGCTGCAGTCTTCGTGAGAAGGAAAGGAACTAACCGGCACTGCACAGATGTAAGGTTAAGCTAACGTTTCCTAGCTCTTAAAAAGCGATTTTAATTTCAGAAGCCTTGCTTCTCTCCCATATAGATTGCCATTTTCTCAAATGAGTTTATGACAATCAAGCAATGCAACTCGAATGCACAGCTATTTTAGATTAAATATATAGCATTTATCCCGAGCTTCCGATGGTGGGATATATATTATGAAGGATTTTTTATGTGTTTGATTGCTAGTAGCCACGAATTATGATAGTTCGCGTTAGTGCTTAAATCCGGACTTTAAAAATATAACTATTAGGAGCTGTGTTTGATAGCGGAAAAAAGTTTTTTTCCATTTAATCTTTTTATGTCTGCCAAAGTCTCTCTGCTAGCCTTTTCTGCTCAGAGCGGAATGCTGCTATAACTTGGCCTGCACTGATACTGCCAGTTGCTGCCTCAGAAATCCCGATATGAAATAGCAGAGATGTGCGCTCTGCCCCTTTCACCAGTCCGCAATGACTCAAACTTAACTACAACCTGTGCCTAGATCCCTGGGGCTTCACCAAGGCAGGCTTCAGTGAGCCAGGCCTAAAGCTCTGGTAGTCTAGGCCACTCATCACTATGAAGGTTCCGGGGCAAGGGTTGCAGGAAACTGTCTTTAGCCCAGAAGGCTAGTAGTACTTAGCTTGGTCCAAGTTTTAATTGTAGTGGTGGGGCTGCGAGGCGTGCTGCTCCATTTTCTCTGCTTTCTTGTTGGACACGGTTTTCTTCAGTGAACATTTTCTTTGCGCAGTCAATATCGGACGTTCATGATGCATCCTTCAGTTTTAAAGTCTTCCTTCTTGCTTCAATTTCTCTTGTTACTAATGAACCAGATTCTTTAGTGTGAGCACTTCCTCCTGGAAATGTACTTGCGCTGATAGCATCTGTACTTCCTGTAGATATCTCCACTATCACAATCTTGTTTACCTTTTCACATGGTCATCCTTAAGACTAGTAGTACGCATGAGTCTGTCTCCAGATCGTCGCCAAAAATATGTGGTAATGAAGTCCGTGGCCAGGATGTAGTTTCAAGTATATTTATTAAGTTGTATTCACAAGCTGTGTAGATCAGCCCCACCAGGAGCAGCCTCCCTGCTGCTCAGCCCATCTTCAACTGCCAACACTCGCACCAGGCACCCAAGCATTCCACTCATGTCCATCACACCAACATTCCATACAGAACACTCACACTGGCTGAGCAGCTAGGAACCAGGTACATAGGAACAGTATGAACACAAAAGGATATTACAGCAAGTGATTTAGCGCTCAGGGATGAGGGCGGAGGGGCATCATGAAAGGGGTGAGAATGTTGTGACTGCTAACCTTGATGTCTTCATCGGTTCAGGATATCATGGGGAAATGAGGGCGTGTCTACCTGCCAGCCTGTATCCCTATCTCTCACTCTACTCGCTCCATCTTTTGCTTCTGAAGGGTAGAAAAATTGAGCTGGGAATATGGAGAGATGAAGCGCTATCAACTACTTCCCTGGAATTTCTGCTAGGCTTCTGCGCATCGGTCTTCCTGTTATTCATGACCCCTGTTTCACAGTCATTAACGATCACTCTTCCCTGTCATTATCGACTTCCTTCATACTTCACCATCCACTGTCCAGGTTTCCTGGCCTTGCGTGAATTAGCTCAGTCAAACTGCAAAACAGCTGCATTTTTCATGGAATTCGGATTTAGTCAAGCTTGCCAAATTTCTATAAGTTAGGGTGAGAAAGATGAGTAGTTATAATGTCTCAGAAATAGTTGAGAAGGTGCCATGGTGTTTCCTTCCTGGAGCATCAACAAGAGACTATGCTAGTTTCACTGGGGGTGAGAGCCAATGCTTGAATAATACTGCAGCAGGATACGAGGCATTTAACTAGAATAAATTAGCAGATACAAAACTTTAAATTATTTAAACGAGGATCACCTAATGGAATTAACTAAAGCGCAACTGCAGTTCACAGGTTTGAATCTTTCTTGGGAAACTAAACTGAATCCCTGCACTTGTGACTGACGCCATTATTCTAAGACTCAAGAACAGATGACACTCGCAATGATGCATGCTCTAGTGCCAGTCTTTCACAGTAGGGCAGCGGCGGTGCGTCCATTGGGGCGCTGGGGCGTTGCCCCACTAATGGAAAGTAATACTCCTGTACGTCTGGCAGACGTACAGGTGTATTACTTGAAGTCCGTGCCGGGCGGTCACTGACGATCACCCGGCGGGGGGGGGCTGGGGTGGGGTTGGTGACGTCGGGTGTAGCGCACTTAGTGCGCATGCTCAGTTCTGGGCTGGTCATTTTTCTGACCAGCCCGGGGCGCACATGCGCATTAGCCTGCAGATTAGAAGAGCGGGGTTGCTTCATGGCGCAGCCCCCGGTCTCCTAATGGGCGGGTGTGTACCTCTGCCCAAGCCAATCCTGGCGCTGCTGGGGCAGCGTCTGGATTGGCTTAGTCTTTGACTCAAGAGAAGAGCCCGCACATCGCAGATCTTAGCTGGGGACGCAACCAGATGAAAGTGGTATAGCACGCTGTCATTCAGAGTCAAATGCCCACCCGAGGCCAAATAACCTTTCGATATATCCCTGCCATTAGAGCGCTTCCCCATCCCCGCTGAAGTGAGCATGCTTAGGTTGAAAAGACGTGTGCAGTCGGTGGCTGTCGCATTCCACTCAGCTTTTTGGGAAGCTTAACGCGCTGTCTAGCCTCGAGGCCTTCACACGCGGAAGCCGCTCTTTCAGGGAGAGTGCCTTCGAAATGCAACACAAGCTATCCTCTTACAGGGGAGGCGGTGAGACGGCCCGGCGCGCCTGGCTCTCTGCAGGGCGCGTTGCGCCTCGTGCACGTGCCTACGCGAGAAGGATACCCTGCTCAGAAGTCACAGGAGGACCGGCCCACTCTGGAATGGTGCCAGACAGCGCTCTTCACTGTCAGGGCAGTGTCAAGAACTTCTGCATTCTTCCTGCAGGTGGAGCGAAGTAAAAAGGCCAAGATTCTTTACAGAGATCGGGAAAACACATGGGTCAAACGAGAAATGCCCCTGCTCTCACCATTTGTCTGTGCAACTGGCAAAGTGGATGTGGCGTTTAGGCCAGAGCTGCCGACTTGGAAACTAAGGAACCAGGTTCTAGTCTCGGCGTCCGCTCAGCATCCTGTGATTCGGGGCAAATCATTTATTCTTCCCGTGCCGAAAATAAATCAAAAAATTAATTTGACCTTTTGTAAGCTAACCGGGGCTTATGTGAAGCGCTTCAAAACCGTGGAGTCGAGTTGGCAATATATAAAACTGTAAAAATTAAGACACCTATTTACTACAGTGGTGTAATGCGACCAGATCTCCATTCCTTCTTATTTACATATCGATTTATATTTTATGTTAGTTATCTATATCATTGTCGATAAATCCAAGGCTGGCTATTTGACCAGTATGCACATCCGCAGTGTCTGACTTGGATCATTCATAGTCAGGGGAGAATAGCCCCTAGGGAGAATTTGCCGCTTCTTCCACGGATCGGTGGATTTTTGCTTCCCTGCTATTCCACTCAAATAATTCACCTGCTTTCGGCAAGTGAGATCTCCGTGTGAAACTCCAAATAGGGCCGGTGTTCCAGCAAAATGTGTAATTCGGATGATTCCAGTAACTCCGGATTCCAGCCCAGTCAGAAATATTGGGCCACTAGTAATGAGGGACTTGGTTGGCCACTATTCCCGCGATGACTGGTACAGCACAGCAAGTGCGTTCAAAAGGAAGCACCAGACAGACCTTTTAGTGATGGGATTTTATATATCTGAAGCACTTGATGGAAGTCGTCACGGTGAGACATAAAATGTCCACCAGTCATTAAATCAGTTATTCAAGGTGCAGTACTTAATTTGTAAAAAATAAAATAAGTGCCAGGGCTCTCGTCAGGAGGCCACTGCAGCTTGCACCACACATTGCCCATGCCATGCTGCCAATTATAGTAACAACACTTCCACTAACCATCACACTGCTACAGGTGTGACAATTTAGACTATTTCAGGCCCCCAAAGCTATAAGAATGACTTGGGCGGCAGGTAATATTCATTTTTAACGTATATTGAATTAATAATTACCTGTTGCCAGACAGCGCCACCTTGTGGCAGACTGTCACACGCACCGGTGTTGACAATTAAGTGCCGTGCCAATCACCGAAAACCACTTGCTCAAATTAAGCACGGTCTAGATGGTTTGCAGTAAATCAATGGCTCGTGCTGATTCTCAGGATATCTGCCCTGCCACATTATGGTATATCAGAGCTGCCTCAAAAAAAAAAACGTATTGCACAAAGCTATGATGGTGCGTCCGTAATGAGTGGAAGCCTTGGTGGAGTACAGAAAAAAATTAGAGATGTGTACCCTAATGCTCATTATGTGCACTGTTACGCCCACCAACTTAATCTTATTATGCAACAGGCAGTATCAAGGATCTCAGAGACACGAATTTTCTTTCAGGATGTAGGAGGCATGGCAGCATTCTTCTCACGTTCCCCCAAAAGAACGGAAGCACTTCAGGAGATTGTGGACAAAAGGCTTCCAAGGGGATCGTCAACTCGTTGGAACTTTAACATACGTATAGTCAACCTAATATATAAACATAGGGAGGACCTTGAGAAATGTTTTGACGCCATTGAAGCCAATGAAGGCTTTGATTACAGAAGTCAGAATGAAGCCCGTGGCTTTGCTAGAACACTACAAGACAGAGAGTTTCAGTTCTTTCTGTTTTTATTTCATGACATAATGTTTTATGTCGAGATATTATACAACCAGTTACAAGCACGAGCCATAGATACTGTCTCTGTGCAAAGAGATACCAGTATGTTTGTCACCAACATCAGCAAAGTGAGAGATGGGGTTGACAATTTAGACAGCAGACTGCCAGAGGGTTCTACTTTTTCAAACCGCAGGAAAAACATCAGCAGTCTGGTCCGAATTGCAAAGGAGATATGTGACATTGTAATTGTACATGCACAAGAACGTTTTCTTTCACAAAACATTTGGTAAGTGCCGCATTATTGCAAAGTGAACAATTTGCAACATATGATCAATCCTTTCCTGAGCAAGCTCTGAATGAGGCTGTGGAAGCTTATCCTATGCTCAACAAAGAGGACCTGAAAACTGAGTTGACTGTACTGTACGGAATGAGTGTATACCGGAAGGCCAAAGGTGCCATTTCTTTGCTGGCTTTAATTTATAAACTTAATATGGAAAAGTCACTTACAGAGACAGTGGCTTTACAAAAAATTGTCATTACCACTCCTATGACAACAGCAGAGTCTGAACGATGTTTTTCCACCTTAAAGAGGATTAAGACATTCCTGAGGAACACCATGCTGGAGGAAAGACTGAATGCTTTAGCAATGCTCTCTATAGAGAGCGACCTAGTTAAAAGAATCCCAGATTTTACCGTTCAAGTTATTGAAAAGTTTGCTGCTCTTAAAGACAGACGTGCTGATTTTATCTACAAAAAGTGAACAATATATTGAATGCTGCTAGTTTGCAAACTGTTTAGTTGTTTGTTAAATAAAAAACATCTGTGAGGTACTCAGAAATGCATTGTATCTCGAAGTCTGTTATGAAGCTCTGTGGTTATAATGAATAAGCACCTACCTATGTTATATGACTTCTCTTTATTAATATAATAACTGCACTTTCACAATTGCTTTATTAACCTTACTGCTTTCTCAAATTTGCTTGAAAATCCACCATTTGTCCACTCTTTTTTCTAAATTTTCTCGGGGGGAGAACCCCCCCAAACCCCCCTTTGGTTGTTCGGGCTCGGTCGCTACGCTCGCTACGGTGCTCTATGAAATTCATTTTCCGCCCCACCACTTACAAATGTAACCAGCCGCCACTGCAGTAGGGTACCAACTAGCAAAGGCCGACAGATTCTAGGAGTCATGAGAAGTGTTAATATACTAAATATTTGTATTCCCTTTTAAAGTAAACGCATATTTTCACAATTCACTAGCAGGACCTCAAATAACAATTCCGCAAAGTGAGTACTATCTGATGGAGAGGGGATGGATGAGGGGACTGAAAAGCATGTGAAGATGTCAATCGCACAATCGTATTTTCCTATTTTTAAAGAGCATTATAATGTACGATAAATAAATCTAAAAAATCCCCTTCAATTCATGAACGTGCCTTGTTTTTCAATCCAAAAACGTGAAGTCTTAAACTATTGAAATCCGACGTTTTTCTAGAAACCAAAAGTTTATCTGCAGGTGGCTTTTATCAACAAAGACTATCAAGAGCCCTTAATTCTTTTGTCTATTAAGAGATTTGGAAACTCACTGACTGGATTGCTAGGACTTTTGTTCTTTTTTCGTTTAGAGACGCGAGCTCTTTTATAATGTCTAAAACATACATATATACATATACACACATACATATACACACACGATAGATTCCCTTCCTCCTTGAAAACCTCCAATGACAGCCGAAGACACATGCAAGTGGAATTTCTTTTTCTAAAATGTATTTGTCACACACACACACACACATATATATATATATATATATATATATATATATATATATCTGCTGACTACTGATTAGGCAATGTGTGAAGTGCCTCTTATCCAGCATTTTCAGCATTTTAGGTTAATAATAACCCCTTAGCTGCTGAGGCTTTTTTGCCACCCAAGAGTATGCCCTTTTTAAAAAAAATATTTAGGATACTTTGCATTTACGCCTGCATAACTTTTTTCACATAAGGTACCCACGCCAAATTTGTATCTGTGTTTTCAACATCCTGGGGATTCTAAAGGCATCCATGATTTGAGGAGAAAATTGATGAAATAGCCAAAATATAGCTATTGATTTTTGGGTAAATGTATGAAAAAAGTGCTGTGCAAGAAAGCAGCATTTTTTTTTTTTTAAATGGTATCAACAAACGGTTCATAGGCTAGGATCACCATCTTCGCAGCTTTTAGGAACAAGCAAATTTGTATTAAAAAATATTTTTAAACAATATTTCTAAGAGGTAGTGCATTTTCCTATTTTTGTGGTTTCAACCTATTTCCATTTGGGACGAAAACAGGTGTGAAAGCCATGGTTAATCCTCAGATTTCTGAAAAGTAGGTACAATTCTGAAATCTCCAAAGGGTCATTGTGTAGATCCCTCTGGGTTTTCCCAAAGAAACTAATTGATGAAATAAAAAATTATGATTATAAGTAGGAAAAAACAGTTATTGATGACAAAGTTTTAACTGTCATTTTTTGTCACGACGATTGCCGATGTAGAGAAGCAATACACAACCATATAATTAAAATAGTAAAATATAATGAATTAAAAATGGTTATGAAGGAAGCCTATGTATTTTCTAAAATGAGCACACTATACTGAGTTTAGGAACAGTGGTTATTTGCATCTCGTGATTCAGAAGGCATTTTGCAAAATCCAATATTTCTTGCACAATGGCTAACCTTTGGAAGCCAAAAGTGCAGAGAAATCCATTTGCTAACAATAAATGTTTTACTACTCTGTGTTCTCAAACGTCTCCCAATAAAAACAGTTCCACACTTCTGTTGCTGGGTCTAGCAGCCACGACACATTACGCTACAAAACGTGGCGCGGAGACATCACATTTCACATAGCGAAATCAACAAAACCACCCAGGGACACCTACCAAACCCAGACATTTCTGAAAACTAGACACCCAAGGGAATTCAGTACAGTGTGACTTGTGCAGACCTCACAATGCTTTTTTTAAATTTATTTTTTTATCTAGAAGGTTATGCGAACCTCATCATTTGGCTAAAAGCAAGCATTTTCCTCATTTCTGAGAGAGAAAGCTCAGAAATCTGCCAGAATCCACAAACATCAAGTCACCCAGCGTTGCCACACTGGTTCCAATAAAAATGGCTTGCCCACTTGCTTACCATTAGTTGGATTTCCTGTCACTCTCATTTGCCTGCTTTTAATCATGTCCCAGTTTGTCAATTTTGTGTTTGCCCCACTTATTTGACCAACTGTTTAGATTAGCAGGCTTCTATGCTTTCACTGCTTGCTTTTCAAACACAATTCTTTTCTTTATGGTGAAGTACTCCATAAGAGTGCATGTGTTTTATGTATTTTCCAGCGGTCTCCCTTGTGTACTTCTCTCCCCTTACAGTCTGTATAGCTCACTGTCACCTATGTGCTTCTCCCTACCCATCCATGTTGCACTCAAGTGTCCTCCCTGTTGCTTTCTCTCCCGTGTACTGGTCGGTCTCCCGTCGGCTTCTCATCCACACTCCCACCCTCCATGTTGCTTCTGTCCTCCCACCTGCATCCTACTTGTACGCCCCTTGTTTCTTCTCCCCAACCCTGCCTTCTGTGTGGCTTCCATGTGTTGCTTCCCTCCACATGCTCCCTCCTTCGTCGCCATCTGTTTCTCCACCCCAGCCCCCTTACGTTGCTCCTGTCACTTGTGCCCTATATTTTGCCTTCTCCACCCACGTTTTAAAGAAACGATGTTGTGCATTCTTTTCTTTCTATTTACATATCTAACTTGGATCAGCAAATAAAAAGAAAAAGACGTGGCCACATTATAGGCCTTTTCTTATTTAGCCATGGTGCACAGTAGCCATGGCCTGTGCAGGTAAGAGCGAAGGGGCTGATAAGGAGTTGTAGAGCTTAGTAGTTTGTAATGAGAAAGCAAATTCTCAAACGGATTTCTTATTGTAAGGTAGTACACAGATCCATGGTGCTAGCCTGGAACATAGTGTGTAATTTAGTTTATAGTGTTTAAATTTAGTTTGTAGGTATAGTGGTCCTTTTCTTTTGGAGGCTCTCTGGATGATGCAAAGGGCCCTCAACACAGGTTATCCAACTACAAGAACCAAGTGGAGTTTTTGCAGGACTGGTATTATGTATTCTCTGGGGAGAACACAGTGGAGGAGGCTTTGGCACGTTTGGAATATGCTGTATTTTGGGAATGATTAAACGGGGGCACCAGTAGTGCTGTGCATGCTTCCCCTTAGTAAAAGTAAAATGTAAAAGAACAAGTATCAATTGGGGCTTACGCTTCCCTATGGTGGAAGAAAGCTCTGCTAGGGTGGGTGCCTTCCCAGCTTCTAAATCTATCCATTGGGAGGTGGTATCGGCATTTTTAAATCATATCTTTCAATTATGGCAAAGTGGTTAAAAAATAAAAAGTACATGCAATAAGTGCCCTAATTTACACAGCAAGATGAAACTGTGACAATGTAAAAAAATGTGTTCTACTGTTAGAAGCACCTCCAGCTGCACAAGCCGGTCAAACGGAAGCATCAACCATAACTTTAATGAGAACTATTTGTAAAACTGACCATCTAATCAAAGAGAGGCCCTAAATAAAGTAAACATTATTAATACATGCATTAAGACACTAGCCCTGCACTATATAACTTTTTGTAAATAATCAATACATTGTTTATTTTTTAATTAAACATAGCCTTGTTCCGACTGGGAACAAACTTTACACCAGTGGTACTCAAACTACGGCCTGCGGGCCACTTGCGGCCCACCAGACCTTTCCATGCGGCCCCCAGGGTGGAAAACAAGCAGGCTCAGCAGCCATTTTTAGGTCTCGCCTGGCGTTAGCAGCGCGCATGCGCTGCGAGGGCCTTTTGGAATCAATACGATTTCAGACGGGTGCTTTAAGCCACGCCCTTCTTTTCAATTGGCTCGCGCCCTCGTTTATGTTAAACGAGGGCACGTGATTGGCAAGCGGGGTTTTTGGTTTCCGCCTTGTCCACTTTTAGGATGGCCCATTTCGACTGGCCGACGCCATGTTTGTTCCTGTGACGTATGATGGCTTCTAACTGGCCATCTGTTTGCTTTCCGTTCGCCATCTGTTTGCTTTCTGTTCGCGTGTTGGAGTCTTATTTATTTATTTTATGAACTAGTTCCATTTTAGCTGGAAAACACTTTAAAACTTGAAACCGGATGAGACCGACCGCACTGGTTTTCCCTTTTGATATGCGTTGGTCTAGAGACAAATGTCCCTTCAGCCTTGGTTGCTGCTATACATCACTGCATAGTGTGTGGCTGATGAACAAACTTGTCGATTGGCGCATAGAGGGGGGATGCACGCTTGTTGTCCGCATGCCTTCTGTCTCTCCTCTGCAAGCCCCGTTCTGAGGTCGTTGCCTTGGAAACGGAGCTAACAAGTTTCAGTGACGCGACGGGAAAATGAATGGCGCGGCTTGAATGAGCGGGCTCTTAAACACATTTACATCTGGTCTAGACTTTTATTTCTGGGGGCTAGATGAATGATTTTGTTAAATCACAGCTCGTTTGAGGAAAGGTTTTGGTCTGTTGTCGTGCAGCAGCGCTCCCCAGAGAATATACTGTAAAGTTCAGAACACAAGTGAAGTCGTTTGAAGGACATTTGTGTTTTAACTGTGTCTACCCGTATATTCACTATTACGAAACCTGAAAGGTATTGTTAGTGTTTACGTCCCTTTTTTGTTTAAAATTTTTATTCTGACCATCAATGCCCGTTTTACAGTTTGAGCACAACGCCCGAGAGGAAGCCAGTGTGGCTGCGGATGTCAATCTTGTTTTGTTTTTGAATTATTTTTTATTACAATGGCACTTCCCTCCTCACGCAGCAGCTAAACAAGATGCAGTAATGCTGTAAAACTTGTTTTAGTATATACATGTGTGAAAATAGTTTTCATAATAAAGCAAGGGGTACATTTTTGAGCCAGAAGTTTTAGTGTTTCGAATTTAAACTATTGACATCCAAACTATTCCAGGCAAACGCACCGTAGGGCTAACTTTACTAGCACTGAAATGTGCATTTCTTACAATTTGTCTATGCCTGCTGCTTGCTTTCTCTGTAGTTGCATGTCCCACAGTCACTGCAATACTATTTGTTGTATAAACAAGGGGTAGTGAAGCTGGTTGCCATTTTGGGTTTGTGGGTCTTTTAAGGGGCAAGTTGTGCTGGGGTGTAACGTCGGTGTGGTCAGCGGTGTATGCCTGGGAAGGGTTGTGTTCAATACCCTCCAGGAGCGTGAGACTGAGGTGGAGCGCGCTGAAGGCCAGAATTTGTTTTAGTACTTTTAACACTGTTTATATTTTAAAGTTGCCTATTTGCACACTCTAATTGTTACCTGTACTCATTTGGAAAATTTACCGCCTTACACCGACCGGCACCGCTGCCGGGGCGGGGGTGGTGAGCGACGGCCACTAGGAGGTTAGCGGGCTAGTTGCCGGCTCAGGGTCGCCATAAATTACGCATGCTGACGTGACCGCGCCGCTGGCGCGCCGAAGGCGCGCCTAAGGCAAGCCCGTCTGAGCCCATCCGCGCTCGGCCCGGGCTAAGGGCCATGATCCCTGGACCTTTGACGCAAGGTGGCAGGACATATACCAGTGATTCACTAAGGAAACTGGACCCACTAGGAGGTGCAGCGTGCTGTCCAAGATTACTGGCCTGTGCCAAACCTTTGGCCATGACAAAACATTGTTTGAAATGTCACTGTTCACTTTCCCATATCTTGGCGCCCCCCCGTAATGTCCCCTCCAGTATTAAAATGGGATCAGGGAAGTTGATGGGTAGGCCTGAGCTTAAATGTCTCCTTTTAAACACTAGATCATTGGTTAAACATAGCGTGGAATGCGCATTGTTCATAGAAGAACACAATATCAAGCTGGCTTTTATTACGGAGACCTGGACGGATAGTGCCTCGGGCCCTGACATTGTAAAGGCTTCTATCCCTGACTTCCTCTGCTACACGTTGGATAGACCTCTAAGGAAAGGAGGGGGGTTGGCGGTTATTTACCACAAGAGCCTAGAGCCCTCATTCGAGATTGCCTCGAATACAGTTTGTGAGGCAATGTTAGTAAGCGTGCGACTTGCGCCGCAAGACACGCTTAAGGCCATGCTTATTTACCGGCCCCCTGGCCCCAGAGGTGGTTTCCTGGACTCCATTGGCTCATTGCTGGAGGAGGGGTTCTGTGCCAAAGCTTTTACAATTCTTGGAGATTTCAACTTCCATCTGGAGGACTCCATTGACACAAGACACCTCAAGACTGTTGCAAATTATGTCGGGAGGGGACCTCACGCAGAGGGTAGATGGCCCGACTCACGAAGCGGGTCATACGCTGGATGGAATCTTCTCTAATTCCTCCAGCCTCTCCGTCTTGGATATTTTGCCACTTCCCTGGACAGATCACACGGCCATCACTTTTGCTATCGCTCTGTCTCCCCTTAAAACACCCAGCTCTAAGCCCAGGGAAAAAATAGCTACACGGGCCTGGAAGAATATTAATAGTGTCAGTTTTGACAAAACCCTGTCTGATTCGGTCCCAAATTTTTCTAATAATATAGAGGATGCTACAGCGGCCTATACGAATTGGATTAATGCCGCTTGTTATAGACTGGCCCCTGTCAAATGGTGTACCCCCAGACGTGGTCTTCCCTCTGCCCCCTGGTTTACTCAGAACCTACAGAAGCACAAATCAGACTAAGAGGCTAGAGCGGCTCTGGAGAAATGGGTATAGCTTGGCCAACAAGGAAATATATAAAACCAGTCTTACAATTTACAAAAAAATCACTTCAGGAAGCAAAAAAAGGCCAATTTTTCCGAACAGATTACGGGAGCCAAATCCTCTGCGAAGGAACTTTTCAGAACAGTAACTATTCTAATGAACCCCCCTAAACCTACTATTCACAGCAGTCCAGATTTCTGTGACGTCTTAGCCTCTTTCTTTCTGAACAAAGTTGGTTATCTTCTCCTCCTTCAGCAATCTACAGGGTGAGGCCAGTGATCTGGCAGCTGGGACAATGATAACTAACAACTCTCCTACGTTTAGTAGTTTCACCCCTTTGGTGAACAAAGAGGTTACCAAGCTGCTTATGGGTTGCAGATCTGGTTCCCCTATGGACCCCTGTCCGGCTGTAGTAATTAAAATTTCCCCGGAAGTTATCTCAGACACTCTGACTTCCTTACTGAACCTCATAATGGGGGCAGGGCATTACCCTATAGCCTGGAAAACTACTTCAATTCTGCCACTGATTAAGAAACCCAACCTAGATCCTAACGATCCTAACAGCTATCGACCCATCTCCCAACTCCCATTACCAGCTAAAATACTGGAGAAGGCTATGAACACCCAATTAAGTCTGTTCATTGAGGAAAACAACATATTGGATCCTTCTCAGTACGGTTTTCGAGCAGGACACAGTACGGAGTCAGCGTTGATTAAAGCCACGGAGGAGGTTCGTGAGGCGGTGGACCGGGGAGGCTCTGCCATCTTGATCATGCTGGATCTGTCGGCAGCCTTCGATACGGTCCATCACACAATGTTGATGGGCCGTTTATCGGAGGCTGGGGTCCAGGGTTCGGCCTGGAATCTACTCAAATCATTTCTGGCCGATAGAATACAAACGGTAGAACTAGGTGGGGATAGATCTAAACCATTTTTCCTCCCCTTTGGAGTCCCACAGGGGTCATCCCTTAGTCCGACGCTCTTTAATATTTATGAGAGACCACTGGCTGCCCTTATAAGATCGTTTGGGCTACTCCCAACTTCTTACGCAGATGACACTCAAATTGTGATGTCTCTGCATAGAGGTAGAGAAGCGGAAAAGGCCCCTAAGCTGCCACGACTGTATGCTAGCAATAATTGGCTGGATGTCTGCCAACTGCCTGAAGTTAAATGCATGCAAAACAGAGGTAATTGTCTTCGGGAACAGCCCTAACCTCTGGACCCCAGCATGGTGGCCTAGTGATATGGGCCTCCCTCCACCCCCTTCACGGAAAGTTAAGAACCTGGGGGTGATCATGGATAACACCCTCACATTCGGGGACTAGGTCAGCGGGGTGGTGTCTACTAGCTTTTTTATTCTGAGGACCCTGAGGAAAATAAAACCTTTCCTCATGGAAGAAAGTTTCAGGACAGTCGTCTCAGCCCTCATTCTGTCCCGTCTGGATTATTGTAACAGTCTGTACTTGACTATTAATAAGAAACATCTCAACAGACTACAGATGGTGCAGAATGCGGCAGCTAGGTTACTTACAGGCACTCCGAGGTTTATGTCGGTCAGGAATGGCCTACGTTACCTTCACTGGCTCCCAATCAAAGAACGAGTTCAATTCAAGGCTCTTTGTACGGTCTTTAAGTCCTTGATGAGAACTGGCCCTGAAGACCTACAAAAGCGTATTCAATGGTATGTCCCCGGGAGAACATTGCGCTCAATGGAAGCAAAGCGGGTGGTCGTTCCTAGAGCAAAAAAGGCCAACTGGGGTGGGAAGAGCTTTATCCTTAGAGCCACCAAGGCCTGGAACGATCTCCCGTTATATCTAAGGACTGGCACGGATTTCCTTTCGTTCAGGAAGGGCCTGAAAACCTGGCTGTTTTCAGCTCAGTCTTAGTTGTTGCCCAGGGGTGGAGGTCACCAGGTACACACTGCCTCAGGCATACAGTGCTCAGCGCCAGGACACCCTTGGGTAACAGTGCGCTTTACAAACTTATATAACATAACATAACACAGGCTGATTGCTATATGCTGAACTAGGATTTGTCATTTTTACCTTGTAAATGTTTCCCCCTCCCTGATTCCCCCCGTGCACCGTTGGTGTTTGGTACAGTGTTTGCTCTGTGTCCTGGGCAGCATCAGGATAATATTGTCATTTGTGTGTGAAGGGCGAGCATAATTAAAAGGACCACTTTGTGTTGATGGCTTACAACTTCAACAAGCATTTGCAATGCAATAGGTCTCGCAAGTACACGATTTTGAGCTATTGCCATTGTAAATGGCAATGCCTTTTATTTATGTTTTGGTTTTTAAAAACATAAATAAAAAGCACTGTCATTTACAATACCAATATACCTCGTACTGCTCTCCACACTTTCCTACATTCAAAACACTAAACTCATCCACACTTCATTCCTTCTCCCTATTTAATACCCGCGCACCTTTCTTCTGCCACATAGTATTCTAATCCTCACTATACTTCATTAACCCTCATGCTATTCTTCTAATCCTCACTATACTTCATTAACCCTCATGCTATTCTTCTAATAATTCTCCTACCCAAATCTTAAGCACTGCTCCTCTCCTACTAAACTATGCTTTAAACTACTACACAGATAACAAATACAATTCTAAAAACATAAAATCACAACATATCACAAACATACACTGATTAATACAAAGATATAAAAAATACCATTAGCAAAGCAAATTGCTTTAACTTGAACAAAGGCGAGACCTATTGCATTTCCAATGCTCGTTTTGCTTGTGTTCGTTCCTAGGGGCTGCATTAAAAGTGAAAAAAAAAAGTTAACAGAGCGTGCTCAGAAAAACAAATTAGTGTCTGTCTGCTTACCAGCCCTCACCCCCCGCCCCCCGCCCCCCCCCACCCACTCCTACTCAGTGAGCGTCACTTCCTTGCAGCCGGCAGTGGAAGAAACATAAAAATGGCATGCAGGTTGCCGGTCTTCCATTCCAGCCCAGCACACACGTGTCTTACCTGTCCTCTGCCTTTCCTCGCCACCTGCATTTAGCTGGCTGTGTGTTTTTGCCAGCCCTGCCTCGACAACAGCGCTGCCTCTCACCTGATCCACCCTGAGCTCCTCTGAAGCTAAGCTGCCTGCAGAGCACTGTATTCGGAAAGTACAACTCACGCACCTCACCAAGGATCTGCAGCCGGAGTTTCGTTTTTGAAAGTAACTCAGCTTGCCAGGAGATGGGAGGCACCGGAGAACAGTGAGGTGGGGAGCAGGGTGTATCTGCTGATACAAGGGTGGGAGCTCCAAGAGGGTAGAGAAAGTGATTTTAAGGAGCCAGGTGCATGGCTTCTAAAATTAGTAATTTAAAATTCCTATATTTGTAAAATTAGTAAGGGAGTAAATGTATTTACTTGGCCCATTTTCAACTGTACTTTTTGTAGCCACCCAACATTTTGTTTTTTGGTTGGGCTTTTTCCCCAAAAGAGGTTCAGCTTGTAGGGACAGGGCTCATCCTGTGCTGTGGCTCTGCTGAAGCATGCAGCATTGAGGCACTGATGTTTTACTATTTGACCTCATGATCATGGAAAGTAGTTTACTTGTAAAAAGTGGCAAATTTATCTGTATTTTATTAGGCAGACTGATTTCCGATCTGGGACAGAAAGCAACAGAATCCGAGAAAGTTTATTGATACTTGAGAAATGGCTGTTTTGTTAATTTTAACGTAGTAAAGGTTTCTTGAGAGAAAATGCCTTTTTTATTTACTGTGTGTTTTGTTGTGCAATGCATTAGTGGTATGGGTTTTAACAACTTGTTTAAGACAGTTTGTTTCCTAATCTTGCTATGCCTGTGGATAGCTTATAGTGGAGCTGCAGCATTAACACGGCCTGTGTTGTCCTTCAAGTTAGGAACATTCCTGGCCTGTGGCTTAGTGATAGATTGGAGAAGATCTTGACAGCACTGGGAAGGAATCAGGGGCGGCTCCTCCATTAGGACGGAGGGGCGTCGCCACACTGCTTTCTCGCAGTGCGAGAAAGCAGAAGGCAGGGTATGCCTGGTTGGGGGCGGGCGGGTCGGGGGGGGGGGCTGGAGTGGCCTTGACTGTTTGGTCGGCCCTCTGGGGCTGACCAAACCAGTCATGCGCACTCTACATTTTCTCTATGTAGGCTGCATGCAGCCTACATAGAGAAAATGGACTCCCTACAGGCGCCCGACTGGGCGCTGTCCGTACCAATCACAACGCTGCCATTGCAGCGTTATGACTGGCTATGGGGAGGGAGCAAGGATGCATGCTTCCTGTTCCATGAAACGTGACTCGGTCAGGAGCGGAGGCGGCGCGGGACCCGGTAAGGTAAGTTTAAAAAAAAAAAAAAAAAAAACAACCCCGCCCACCCCACACGAACTCCCTTCACCCTCCCCACCCGCGAGTCATGTGAGCTGCGACTGGAAAGAATGCAGGATTTCCAATTTAGCAAAGCTGTTTCCTTAACCAGGTGCTTATCTATGGGCAGGGCAACTGGTACTATGCGATTGTGGCGATTTTGAGATAATTATAGATTTACCGCAGTTGCCACATTTTAAACATATCCATCAGCATGTTTATTTCAAAATTCAGCATCCTTTCAATCTTTTGAACAGTTCATTTAAAGAAGCACTTTGTGAATGTCATGCATGGTTTTACTCCACGTGGTAGAATTTGTCCACCAGATTCCCCACCATGCCATGCCATGCCATGGCCAACTTTGCCCCGCCCCCAAATCACCTCAGCCACGCCCGCATTCATCTGTGCGGCCCCCGTCATACCCCAGACTGTGAGTTTCAGCCCCTGGGGGAATGTTTGTGAGTACCCATGATTTAAACAATCTAATTTTCCTGGCGGTGTAGTGTCTTTCAAAAAATTAACCCCCTGGAAAAAGTTTAGGCTTAGCAATCATTGTGAAACAACGTCTGCAAATTTATTTTGAACCACAATGGTAAAGAGTACATTTATACAGATTCATTCACATTCCTCGGCAACCCAGAGGCTATCTTTTAACAACAGCTCCCTTCTTAACCAGCACTTTATTGGTAAAAGCATTCTCCTCCCCGACACATGTAATTAAGGTTAGACAATAATACAAAAATCCCTGAAACGACTTTGCCAATGACACCCTGAAGGAAGGGCTGAACATCAGCAGCTTCTCTCCTACTCCTGTTCATGATGCCATTACGTTCCAGATGCCCATTCCACTTTACAGTAAAGGGAGGAATATGACCAAGTGGACAAAAATGAAAGGCATTCCCTATCTTATCAAATGCATGGTAGTGATAATGTCAATGATTGCAACCTTTTTGTAAACGATCAGATACCCTTGAACACAATTCTCCAAACAATCTTCAACAACGCTGCAAAATTATTATGTGAAAACAAATTTAAAAAAGAGGGAGTCCCAAAACAGTAGCGGAACCCAGATCCTTAGAAAGATGGAGAAAGAAATGGAGTTTCGATTACAGCCACCTTAATAAAGTGGTCCCCTAAATTTATCACCTGGTGGGGCAAGATCGAAACCATAAAAATAATGTTCATCCCGATAGTCAACTATCACATCAGCATGCTCCCTCTCTTACTATCAGAGGACTTCCACCACAAACTAGACAAGCAGATCTCCAAATTCTTCTGGCAAGACAAAAAAGCTAGTATAGCCCTTTAAAAACGTAGATTGCACAATTCACTTGGGGGAGTTAACCTGGCCAACTTTAAAGATCATCAATCTGCTTTTTTGCAAAACAGGGTTCCTATTGGTTCTTCTCCCCTCCCCCTCCCCTCCCCCCTCCTTTCCCCCCTCCCCCTCCCCCCTCCTTTCCCCCCTCCCCTCCCCCCTCCTTTCCCCCCTCCCCTCCCCTCCCCCCTCCCCCTCCCTCCCCCCCTCCCTCCCCCCTCCCCCCCCAATAACTATACTCCAGTTTGGTTGGCGGTAGAAAGGGCTATTCTAAACAATCTAAATCCACTAACTCTTCTAACTTCCAACACATCTCAGCTCAACAGATCTAAATACGTATTCAGGAACACAAAAACATCTCTCCTAAAAATAGACAAGAAACTCCACTCAAGCATAAGGCTCTCAAACGTCGCATCCCTTTGGAATAACCTGAACATTAAATAGAATGGCAAAACCATATATCACCAGTTATGGATAGATAAGATCATCTTCTTCCCACAGCAATTGGGCACTTCAGCGTACCCCATAACTTTCTCTGAAATCCGAACAAAATACCAACTTGATAAAATGGAATTATACAACTTCCTTAAAATCAGGGCGGCCATCACGAAATCTAAACATCATAGAGAAACTCCCTCTCTTCCAAACCTTATAATGAAAATTAACAACTGTGGCTACCAAATTTCCCATCTTTATAAACTACTACGCCCTAAAACTTTGCATCTAAACAAAAACATAACATCCTTCTGGGAACAGCACTAATCTAAACCTTTGACAGAGTCAGACTGGTCCCAAATCTGGAAATCTGTTACTTCTCAAAAACTTTCCCCCATATTGTCACAAACTAAACTGTGGCTCATTCATAAGTCATACTGGACCCCATCACGCTTACATGCACAAAAAATACAAGATGATCCCACTTGCTGGAACTGCAAGGAAGAGGTAGGGGATCTAGCTCACCTCATTCTTCACTGCAAATCCTTATCCTACTTCTGGGACAAAGTGTTCTCACTCTTACCAAGACTATTTAATTGCCACCTTAAAAAAAAGAACTTGCATCCCTGATTGCAGGATTTCTTGACACAAACCGAGACAACCCAGCCGACAGGGCTTTATTGGACTTACTACTTAACGTCAGCAACAAAAATAGTCCTAACCAACTGAAAAGACACACGCAAAGCCTCGTTTAATTGCTGGATTAACTGGATTACTCACATTAGAGGCGCAGACAATATCTCTCTCCAACACTCACCATGGAGGTCCCCCCTCTAAACCAATCTGGGACACGCTAGACAACTAATTCGCCATCAATAAACCACCTTAAATATGCTCATATAGAACCCTCTTCCACAAACAGAATACACAAACGCTCACCCCCATTCATATATTAGCACCTCACCCGGCGGTGACACTCCCTTTCACTCTCAAAATCTACAACTCTACACCACTAACAAAACAGCAGACTACCCATATTTAGCTTAAGTCTTTGCACCGCGAACACACCCTCAAGCCACGTAGTAATCCACAACCTGGCTTCTTGGTATGGAGCGCACAGATCATTACTAAAATGCTATACCATCTCTTTCATCTCCCTCTCCCCCATCTCCTCTTTCCTTTCAGTTTTACTTAATTACCTCTGTCTATTATATTTAAGTTGAATAAGAGTGCCAGGCCAACTTACCCTTTGGACTGCTATGTGGCTGCATTTTTGTATTTTTTTTTTTTTTATTATTTCATGTATTACTCGTTTTATGCAAAAATTTCAATAAAAAGTTTTGAACACAAAAAAAGAATAAAGTGGCTTACCAGAAACAATGTTACGTATACGCAGATCTCATCATGAAGAAAAAACGCATGTTTTCCTCAATTGATAATTATGGGAAACACTCATAGAGATTTGTAACACACTGTAATAAAAATAATATTCCCGCTTCAGAAGGTCATTTCAAATCACTAGCAAGTTTTCATGTAAAAAACTGCAATTATCTTCTCGGAGATTAATGCTCACTCGCTGCTTGCCCAGATGTACATAAGAGCACTTTTGCGCACTTGCAGGGGAAACGGTCATCTACCTTGGTAAAAACAACATTGTTTTAGGGTACCCTTTAGCGGAGGGTCGATAAAGATCATTTAAAGATATCCTGCTCTTGCCTGCAGCGACAGGGAACATTCTAAACATCAACTTTACAATATCTACTGGCACTGTCGCAGTTGCTTTCCATAAAGCTAAACTCCTGTTTATGCATAAGAAAAAAACACATACCAGTAGTTCGGGTATGACAAACAAAGGATCCATTTCAATACATTATTCCCAGCAAAACAAACAAAAAGGTAGTGAATAGGAGCTGCGGGCTTTAGAACCGACTATCTTTTTTGAAGGGCAAATCCAAGGTGGTGGATCCTTCTGCATATCAGATACAGTCACAGGAGTTGAGTATGCAGATTGACAGCTTTACTGGAGAAAATAGATACTCCACAGCATAACACTATTTTGGCAGTCTCCAGACCCACATTTATGTGTGCATGCATAATGTTTTTGGTTACATTCATTCAGTCATTATTTGCATAAAAAAGTCTAGTGTGCCATACCCCATGAGTTTGTACCTTTCTGCAAAATCAGCACACAAAAAAAAAAATACCAAAATACATTCATGGATCCAATTATCGGGCAGAAATGCACAGTTTAAAATAAAATGTACTGCGAGCCACAACTGGTTCCAGTTGACTCAAGGGAGTCTACAATTGTTCCTCCTAAAGGTACTTCATTAACCCTAGTTAAAGCAAATAATATGGCTTATTATTTAGATTTATCGGATCAAACGCTGCCAGGTTCCAGGAGCTAAGCACACAAGTTGCAAGTGTGCTCCGAGGTGTCTATAAATGCCCTCTAAGGGTATCTTGTTAACCTTGGATAAAGCAAAATGTGCAGACTGCAGTGTATTTTCAGAACATGATTTTAATTACTTAGCTCTCCCACTAAAATTGCAGCCACGAATGAGTTGCAGAGAAGGTAAATTCTACCAGGCCCTTCCACAAGCTTATTCAACGCACTTGTAGGAGCCTATACTAACCCCTCCTTACTTTATTCTTTACTCCACTCCTACCTACCTCCTTGTAAATAATCTGATGATCGCCCTCTTATGAATGTTATACACACACTTTTTATTCAAATACATTTTTATTGGGATTTTATACGAGCAGGAAAGTACAGATGAAAACATCGGACAGGTGTGATATAGTATAGGTGTGGGATAATGAAGAATTATCTGTTTGTATGGTGAGAGAGTGAAGCGGCTTAGCCAAGGAGGTGTGTGGGGTACCCTGCTTGATAGCATGATGGGTGGACAGCGAGAGAGACAGATGAAAGAAGAGCGAAGAAGAGGTGAGATAGGCTGGAGTTAGAGTGGGGGAAATGTTTGTAGAGGAGCAGTTGGGTAGGGAATGGAGGGGGATGGATGGTGAGGGGGAGGGCGGGGTTAAGGAAGGGGGATGGGAGTGGCAACTACTACTACTAGTTTAGGGACATGTCCAATATAAAACTATCTGATTTGAGCCAGGTTTTACGACTTTATTGATGGTGTACTTAGGTATGTGTTTAGTGAGTTAATTGTCCTTCTGCTGAACTGAACCCATTCCCACCAGGTATGGGAGGAGAGTTTGGATGAGGCCTTCCACTCAGAGGATGACTGGAGCCAATTGAGACTAGGATGTCCCATAAAAGGCGGCCTTCTTTGTTCAGCACATATTTTATGTCTGGGAGAGGAATCCTAATGTATTGGAAGGTTAGGTTAGGAGTCCAATTTGTGTAAAGAATTTGTGAGATGGTATTGCTAATATCCAACCAGAATTTCTTAGAGAAAGTACATTCCAATAACATGTGCCTGAAGTCAACTACTTCTTTCTCGCAGCTCCAGCAGGTGTCTGTTCAACCCAGCCCTGGGAAATCATTACTCAGCATTCTGGAACAACTAGACCGTTCTAATATTACTCCATCCTGACAACATATGTGGCTACAGCAACCAAAACAGTGGCGTCACAAGAAACTAAAAAGAGTGAATTAAACAAGTATAGAAGACACTGTTCTCAACTAGATGAAATCCTACCTCACTGAGAAAGCTCAATCATCGCAGTATCCTTCTATTCAAAGCCATTTCTCTTGAAAGGTTGATGTTCTTCAAGGATCAACAAATGCTCCTTTTCTCTTTAATGTTTAGCTGTCACCACTTCATGATCTTTTCAAATCCTTTAAACTCGCCTACTATTACTATGCTATGCGATCATATTAAAACTCGAAAACCACCAGACTAAGACCTGCAGCCTAGACAATGGCTTGTTGGTAACAAACCAACTGGACACTAAATTATCACCTTACAACTAACTCAGCAAAAATGTAAATATTTAAGTGCATCATTCTAACCTATCCACATGGTCTCCGGAGCTATGACAACAACCAGCCACGCTAAAGAAGGTAAACCATACCTTGGAACAATCATGGACTGCAAACTCTCACTTGTGCAACCCAATTTAATAAAGTAACCAGATATAATTTCTTCACAATGAGAACATTATGGCATTTCTTTCCGTAAGTAGGCCTATGTCACAGGATTCACGCATCAATAACACTAATGCCTGTTAATACCGACTACGTGAAAGAGCTTTATATTAGTCGATCATAAAAACTAATAGGTAAACTACAACAAATAAAGAATATTGCAGCTACACACGTTCTAAACTTGTGAAGGCAGAATCACATCACCTCTGCCCTAAGAGCTCAACAATGCTTACCAGTAGCAACAAGACTCTTACAAAGCCCTTTATGTTGCACAGTGGGCTATCAACACAAAAGAGCACATCTTCTTGCAGTCGAAACTCAAACTACAGTCAAAGCAGAAACCATTCACCTAAAATTACACCACTCTATATCATCTCCCCTTTTAAAAATACACACATATTGGAGGAGCTCCTCTTTTACTCTGTTCAGATGTGAAAGCTCTGGAACAAGCATCCAAAGAAAATAAGAATCGTTTAGGCCCACCAAGAATTCAGAAAGCCAATTAAACCTAGTGGCTCACATAATCATGACTCGATAAGCCCACAGACTGTAAGTTACTAGGTTTGTGGATGAGGATGTGAACATACCACTCACATTCATCTCACATACTGCTTCATGCATAAGATGCTACTTCATGCGGCTGTACCAAGTCTGTAGCATATATTTGGATCTCACTTATGATAACAAAACACTCATTCATAGTGGACAACTGAACCAACATTTTTTCCAAATCTTACACAACGGTCCAACAACTTACTCAACCATCACACCTGCATGTCTCTCAGATACCCACTGGCAATTACAAGTGACCCAATCTCACTCAATTAATTAATGTATCAACTATAGTACAGTAAATCTGTATAAGTAGTGTTATAGACTATTGTTTAACATATCACTCATCAAGTCTATCCCATGCCTCTAAGCATACCCATGCAAACTTATTTTATCTTGTTGTACAGACTAAACATACTGTAAATAAGTGCCAATTAGCCGACACACATGTAAATACTAATCTTTAAAATAAGACTATATGTCAAGGAGTCCAATTACTTGACCTCGCTTGGATGTGAAGAAATACCAACTTTAATATAACGTAGCCACTTTTGTGGTCGGAAACCAGTAGTGTTAGCCCATAAGACTCAACTTTGCAGGCTGCAGTCGACTCAGTACTCCGTCGGCAATAAACGTTTGTCATTTAATGGACTGGTATTTTTTATTATGAAAGCCCACTCTGGGAAAAGAAAGGCACTATGATCAGCAATCTTCAAATGCCATTTTCAGCCGCTGCTGAAAAATTGTTTTTTTAAATGTCCACGACTCCAATTAGGACAATTAAGCCCACTTCACATGGGTCTTCAACCTTCACTGCGTGTACCTTAATCATGCAGTACTTTTCAATGCAAATGATACAATTGGAAATTAATGTTTGCAATTTTTAACTAGATTTGAGGGTCAACTACAGACATCACCTGGAGATTGACGAGTCCATAATGTTCTCTGGACAACTTGCAAAAATCAACTCTATATTCCCATCCTAGCCACCTTAGTGAGTCTCAATTAGATACCAAAGGGATTTGTGCATGAATTATTTCACTACTTGGCATTTCAATGGATTAGAACGCCACCATAATGGAACAATAGTAAGAGAGATACTTATTAATTTGTGCATTCTCCTTCCATTGTTGGTAAAAGACAAAATCGCTATTGCTAAACAATAATGCTATCAACATTTCTATTCAAGAGACTGGGCTGGGTGGTACATACAGGTACATAACCCTACAGATGCCTTCGAGGTATTGGACTCTAAGTATAAATACGTCACACCCCGATTTCTTGAAAAAATGCCAAGCAGTTTAAAAAAATGAACTCTGTGGCAGGGCATAATTAAGTACACTAATCTTGCATTCAGTGTCTGTGACTACCAGGACTCTTGACATGGAGGGCTTTTTAGGTTGCCCTTGGTGATGCAGGAGTGCGCCTAACCTATTCTCTAATGACAGACATTGTGCGAGATATCCTTTTCAGAGGCACACTGGAAGAAGGTGGTAGAAAAGTTGTATAAAGACATTGTAAAAAAAAGTCTGAGACCTATATAAAGAAGAAAACCTGAAGTGGCCAGTTCTTATCTTACCTAGCAACAGAAATTATATAAGGTATAGGTGGTTTCTTGGACCGATGGCATAAGTACAGTATTGTCCCCAGGATGACCATTGATTTGCTCCGAAGGTTGCATAAACCAGAGCGACATGTACAACATTTTGGCACCAACACTGAACACAATGGGATTGAGAGCCTGTAACTGCCTTTTAATGGTTGGTTGCCTTCTATAAAGCTAAACTGGGTGGAACATTCTCTGTCAAGTGAATATGTGTTTGTTGGAAAGGGTACCAGCATTAAAATAAAAATGGCTTGTCCAGTTCTATGTGTATCATTCTACGATCAGTGCCAGCCAAGCAGTTGTAGATGTGCCAATGGAATGTTTTTCCCGCATTATGCCGCATGTGCTTATAATTAATTATTTTTTCTTTATTTTATTTTGTTTCTTGCATTTAGACTCCAGAGTTTTGTGTTTCCTATCTGTAAAGCACGTTGCTAGCCCGTGGGATACAAAAGTGATAAATAAATAAATAAATGGAAGCCTCGACCAGAATAGTTTCTCCGCCTGGGAGTGAGACATGTACAACCGATCCGAGAAGAATAGAGATATGGGGGTACATACTGGTCCTTTCTAAAGTATCTAGGATTGTGTTTATCAACTTCGAGTACCTGCCAGATTTGGTGCTTACCTATTTCACTGATGTAATTTCAGGGTAACAGAGCTAGGCATGAAAAAAAACGTGTTCAGTTAGCCCAATATATTTTTCAACATTTAGTGGTGGAGTGTGGTAGAGATGAGGTAATATGGTGAATTGCAGTCTATTAAGTTGCGTTAAAATTGTTTTAAGATTTTTAAAAGTAACTTAGATTTTATGGGGCTTGACAATGAACGTGTGGGAAATCTGTTTAGCAACAAGAGATTCTGGACATCATACAAGAAGGTTGAAACTGAAGCTACCAGGAGGCAGACAGACTTTTTTAGAAGAAGTGAATTTCAGATTAAGGAGGCAGCGTAAAAAGCGGGTAGACCCCTTTTTTATATACTGCAAACTGATGTCAGACCTGCTTCCCCTTCAAAAGGCTAACACAGATGGAGATGCCATTTAGAATTTCACCCAAACGTCTTTAGTACAACACTGGAGCCAAGTTGGCAACAAATAGAGACAGCTCTCACTGGATGTCTTTCACAACAGTATTGTAATAGACACAATCTTATGCTATCTTTGCAAAGTGTTCTGGGGGATTTGTCTTGCCCATCAAAAATAAGAGTTCATTTATATACACGAGTGTGGAGGATTCATACAACTTAACAGCTAGTGGCAAAAGCAAATAGTGAAGAATAGTTTATCTACACATATGCCAACAGCAGACCTCAATTGCTTCTATTCTTTACACCCCTTATTTTACATACATTTACATCCTCTTATAATTATGACCTACTAAGCAAGATAATTGGCACTTTTCAAGAAGAAGCCAATCACACACTAAGGGGAAGTGGTCATGTAACATGTATAAAAGCATGAGATAAAGGAAATTATGTATGTAGCAAGTGCAAGTAACTGCTGAAGAGCAGTAGGTGGCAAATGGACATTAAACCGTTTTGAAATATAAGGCAGTGGCCCAGCAATTAAAAAATAACACCTCATTTGACATTTCCTGGAGGAATGATTTGATAGTATTTAAGCTGATGGAAAAACTGATTACTGCATACTAAAATGGATAGGGGTGTGGCTTAAGCAGTCTTAAGCTCAATTGAACAATTTGTAAAGTGATTTAATACGGTTAGACATACAATTTCTAAATGGAAACAGCTAATAAGTAGAAGATAACCCTCAAACATCTGGTGAGATGGAAGTAACATTCTTAAGACTTTTATGAAGGGTTGCAGAACGTTTTGGAGACATGTTTATCAAAAGAGGATTCCTCTTGCTAGATCAGTTCAGAACTTTAGGACGAAAATTCCTTTTGTTGACAGATCAAGACAAAGGGGCCGATTCCGATCTCGGCCGGTAGGGCTCCGAATCGGATTCGGCTTAGCCGGATCCGATTCGGAGCCCCATTTCCCCGACCGATTCGTACGCGCGTCCGGACGAGTGAGTACGATGCGAAATCGCCGACCGACTCGTTCGGGCGTCCCAACCGCTCCGACCGACTCGTTCCCGGGTCGAACCGCACCGACCGACTCGCTCGGACACGACTCGCACCGCGCAATAGAGACGTTACCCGGCCGGGTAAGTACGATGTGCGCCGCGAGCAGTCCGACCGACACGCGCCGTCCGGCTCGAAAGAGCAATCAGAGCCGTACTTCGGGGGTCCGTGTCGGACCCCCCTGTACGCGTAGCCGCGCGAGTCGCACATAGGGGGGACCCATGGGTTCCCCCTACCTGTGCGTGTACGGCGCGAGTCGCTTCGCTGCGTACCCGCTGTAGGGGGCGCCCTTGTTCGCCTCGCACCCATTGAGGCAATGGGAGCCCGCGTACGCGTTGTACGACCGGCTCCCATTGACTTCAATGGGAGTCCGACCGACTTGAGTACGATAGCATACGGACGCATCGTACTCGTTCGGTCGGGCTGCACGGGTCCGATTCGGTCGGAAATCTCTCCGGGTCCGGCTCGGTCGGAAAGATTTCCGGCGCGAATCGGAATCGGCCCCAAAGGCTTTAAACAGGACTACACAATTGCCCAAACAACTAAGCTAAGGTCGACCCGTCGCAATATATACTTAGTTCTAAAGGTTGTAGCAGCTAAAATTATATTATATTAGTGGTTGAAAAGTGAGTTACAAATGACTTCGGGAATTGGAGGTCAAAGTGGCCTTCTGATCAGGATTTAGCATTAACAGGGGTACAGAGTTTGTACTCGGGTGCGACATTTGTCCATGTACTATAAATCAACAGATTTTAAATTGACCTATAGGGCAATTGCTCTGGGGTAAAAGTATTCAGAATGTCCAATAGCTGTTTTGATAAAATTCTTATGTGACCTCAAACAGGATGCAGACTATTGCAGATGCACTAAACAGAAGGTGATGGAAGGAATGCTTGAATTAATCTCTGAGGCCACATTTCAAACCATTGTTTTTTGCCCACTGTGGCACTCCAGATAAAGACCACCCTTATGCAAATCAGACTTAGTCCTGCTCCAATAGGAACAGTCCAGCCTGTACTGCCAGACGAATCTTCTCTGCAGCCAACTCAGCTTTTTTTCTCCATCACACCTTCATTACTCCCCTCACACCTTCATTACTCCCCATCCCTCCCACCCAAATTTTGGCTATTTCAGGTACATTTTTACACTAGTGTAGTAGAACATTCACCAGTTTGGCAAACTGAAAACTGTTAGTATTTTTTGCATATAATTTATTTGGAAATTATACATTTTTTTGCAAGAAAATTAAAAAAATAATATATATATAAATATACACACACACACATACATACATACACATATATATGACCAAGAGCCGTTTAGCTCGAAACGCGTCGTTTGTGCCCGGAAATAAACCTTAATTTTCTAAACTTGGATTGGTGTGGCTCGTGCTTACTATATCGTGTAAGCTTTGGTGGTGGATATATATATATATCAAATGTACTCCGTGACTTCTGCGGATATCTCCTATACACGGACACTGACCCAGAGTTGTGCTTCAGAGTGTGTTTATTTCGCCTCAGTCGCCATTACGCGTTTCGCCTTCCACAAGGCTTGATCACATGACAGTGGTAACGGGATTACGTGCAAGATTTTAAAGTGCTCAGTGCTCATTGTAAATGCATCACCTGGTTGTTTCTGCCATAGACATAGAAGACATTCAAAACATTAACCCCTAACATGTTAAAATATATACAAATATTTTCTTTTCAAATGTTTTGAAAGTGACTGTTTCATATATACATAGATAAACTGTTACACAATGTATTTATCAGTTTTCTAATTATTGGACTGATTTATCCTATCCTTTATCTGTGACATTTGTTATCATTCCTTTCCTAATGTTCACAATTCTTGGTTTAAATACCGGATTGTTAAAACACGACATATTGGTTATAAAAATCTCTCATCATAATGTCATATGGTTGACCTCCTACATCCTAAACATTAGTGACGCATTATAGTACTAAAGTGCATTAAAGTGCTAAAGTGCATTAAAAACTATAAATATCAGAGCATTCTTAGCTTTATAAACATTAGTTTTTCACAACAACTGGAGGTTATATTAAGAAAATGAAATAAAACTTGGCTAATCCAGGTATTGGGTATTTAATTATTCTTTCCATGGCTCACATTGATTTATCTAAAGTTGTTATTGATATTCAGTGTAATTACCGACTAACCGCCTTAACCTTGTTTTTGGTTCTCTTTTTTGACGGTTCTGGATCTTGGGATATTTTAATGTGCAAAATTACACTCTATAAATATATAAAATTATATAAAACACACTTAAAATTCATTAGCAACTATAGATATACCAAATGTATAACACCTCATACATGTATATGCATGTATATAAAATTCCGTGTGTTGCATTTAGCAATATTATATAAAATCAACATTCAATACATAAATGTCGAACATATTGCTGGTCTCCTAGTTGTTAATTAATCCCTTACGATCCAAAAACTAAGTTGGTTATTATCTGATGGCATCAATATTTAAGAAATTCTTTTACATATTTAAAAATCCTAAATATCTAAATATTTGTAGTAGACGGCCATAATTACATTCTATTCCTGTGCAAGATATGTGTTTTATTTGTCACGTGTGGCTGGGTATTTATATCAGGCAAGTGTGTAAATCCTCTGTTGCATTCAGGCCACCTGGGGACTTGGAATCTAACTGAAGAATATATCGCGTTTCCAGCTTTCTTAACTTAGTCTCCCTGTCCCCACCTCTTCTGCTTGGCGGGACTGTGTCAATTACAAAGTATTTAAGTAGGGCAGTGTCTGAATTATGCTTTTCCTTATAATGTCGAGCTACTGGATAGGTGTTATCATGATTAATTATAGCCCGTAGATGTTGTAATATCCTTTTGTGTACAGGTAGCTTGGTGCTGCCCACGTACTGCAGGCCACATGGGCACTGCAGCACGTAGACAGCAAATTCAGTCTTGCATGTAAGTAATTTGGTTATTTTAAACTGCCTTTCACTGAAGGGTGTCTGATATTTATTTGTGTTGATACCATGAATACACGCCTTACACGTTTTGCATTTAAAAAAACCCTTGCCTGTTTGGAGCCAACTGTTGCCCTCTATGACCTCAGGACTAGTTTTGACAATCTTATCTTTCATTGATGGGGCCTTGCTGTGCGTAATGGACACTCTCTGCGGTAGCAGGGGTCCTATTACTGGATCAGTTAGAACCATAGGCCAATTCTGCTGTATAATTTTATGTATTTCTCTGTTTTGTCTACTGAATTTTATTATAATTCTAAACTCCTCTTCCTTCAGTGTGGTCAGTGCACTAGTTTGGATTTTGGAGGTTTCTGTTGCTGGTTTAGTCCTTTCTGTAACTGCTTTTTCCCTAGTGATAGCCCTTGTTTTGCTGATGGCTTTGTCGATCACTTTAACCGAGTATCCTCTTTGTAAAAATCTTTTCTTGCTTTCTTCCTGTGCCACTATTAGATCCTCATTGTTACTGCAAAGACGCCTCATCCTTAGCATTTCCCCGTAGGGGATGCTGTTTATCAAGTGTTTAGGATGGGCGCTGCTGGCGTGAAGAGTAGTGTTTCCTGCTGTTTCTTTTCGGAATAATCTGGTTTCTAACTTGTTGTTATTTACATACACCTGTGTGTCTAAAAACTCAACACTGGTTGCACTAATGGTAGCAGTGAAATGTAAATTGACCTTATTGCAATTAATGGCCTCTACAAAATTATTTGCTTCATCCACATTCCCTTGCCACACTATGAACAAATCGTCAATAAAACGAAGCCACATCCTTACGTGTTTGTGCATGCTTTCTCGGTGGGTGTCCATGAGGACCTGCTCCTCCCACCTCCCCATATGGAGGCAAGCATAACTAGGGGAGAAGCTGGCCCCCCATGGCCACCCCCCTCACTTGCTGATACAGCTGGCTATTAAACATAAATATTGTTCTGAAGGCAAAACATGATCATTTCAATCAACATTGCATTATGTGCTGTATATTGGTTGGGTCTTCGGGATAAATAGTATTTAACTGCTGCAATTCCATCTGAGTGCTCAATGCTTGTATACAGTGATGTTACATCTAATGCCATTAATATATATCCCTCCTGCCAAACAAATTTGGTAATTTTCCTTAGGAAATCGCTGGTGTCTTTAACATATGATGCCAATCCCTTTACAAAGTCCTGTAAAAAATAGTCAATGTATCTGGTTGTATGTTCCATTAAACCATCCCTTGCCGATATAATTGGCCTTCCTGGTGGTTTGTTTTTGTTTTTATGTATCTTAGGTATAAAGTACAGTGATGGTGTCGTTGGATTTTCTTTTTTAAGGAACTTGTGTTCATCCCCACTGATTAATTCTGCGTTCTTCCATCGGCTCAATTTGTCGTGATATTCTTTTTGGGTTAATTTTAGCTTGATGTTATCGCTACGGGTGTAGCAAGTTCTGTCATTTAATTGATTATAGGCCTCTTTTTTATAATCCTCCTGTGGCCAGATAACAATGTTTCCACCCTTGTCGCTATTTCTAATTACGACGTTTTTGTTGTTTTGTAATTTTGTCATTAGATTAGTGTATTGTTGATTGCTTTTTCGGTATCCCCTTTTCCCTGCTTGCACTTTTTTATTGAGCTTCTTAAGTTGGGCAGTTACCGATTCATGGAATAAGTCAATTGAATCCCGTGTCGTTACTGGGATATATGTTGATTTCGCTTTAAACGGGGTATTTGGTCTTCTGTTGATAATAACAGTTTCATTTAATGCTCCATTTTGTTCTTCCTGTTGATTGGCATTTTCTTCATATAACTCTTGCCTCGTTCTTAATAAGGGTATATCTGATTGGGATATTCCTTCTATCCATGTCTCATCAGATGTAGTTTGTTCCTTATTTTTTCTCCGAGATGCGTACAATTTCTTTAATTTTAATTTTCTGACTCCTTTGAATACATCACATCTAGTGGTAGCGTAATCAAAATCTGTGCCTGGTGCAAATGACAGTCCCAGACTAAGTATTTCCTTCTCCTGTTTAGTCAATTCAATTCCTGCGATGTTTATAATGGTATTTTCATTGTTGAGATCTGTGATTACTTGTTTTTCCAATATCCCCTCCCTTTTCTCCTGGTTTGCTTTTGTTCGCTTTGCCCTTGCTTTGCGCCTCTGCCTTCATTTGTAGTGGTTTTGTTTTCTTCGCTTTTCTGTGGAGGCCTCGGACGCAATGTTTGCCTCCTCTCTACGCATAAAAAATTCAATTCCTCACCTGGGGACGGTTTGGGTCGTTGTTTGACTTGTTCTGTGCTCCGATATTCTGATTCTGATTCACTCCCCCCCCATAGAGCTTGCGTCAGATTGCGAAGTGCTTGGACTGTGCACATTAATTCTTGCAGCTGATATTGCTTGTCCATTTGTACCTTGATATTTGGATTTCCTGATGGCATCATAGCGCTTGGCAAATGTGAAAATTTGTCCTAATTCGTAATCCTTTTTATCTCTTAAGAATTTAAAAGCCTTTCTTTCCTTGATTTTTTCTTCCTCCCGTTTTAACCTTGTCATCATCTCCTTCCTTAGTTTGTCCTGCTCCTCCTTATCAGTTAATTTATCCAATTCCTCATTGATTTCTTCAATATCTTTTAGTAGCTTGGCTCTGTCTATATCAGCATATTTAATGAGAATTAAGGTTAGTTTGCGTGAAGAGTCTAAATTGCATTCAGCCCATTCCTTCATTAGCTCCGGGTTCGGTTCGTCATAGCTGGGGGCCATTAAAATTCTTAACCCCTCGGGATTCTCCCCACGTCTATGTAGCCTTGCAATGATTTTGACTCCCACCATTTTTGTTGTTCTGATTTCATTTTCTTTTCCAGTTTCTTAAACATTTCTCTCGTAGAATTTGTGCTCTGTGTATTCTCAATAGATCGATTATTTGTATTTACAGTCATTGCGAGGCTATCGGTAAACATGCTCATTGCCGCTGCCTCCCTCGCTCTTACCACGTCGGCTGACATGAGGCTGGTTTATCGGTTTAATTATGACTACTGGCGAGTTCTTAGTTTCGCTCTCGCCCTCAGTAATCCTCCGATATCTATGCACACCCCTTCTCCCCGTGTTTGTCCTGTATCAGGATTTAGCAATAACAGGGGTACAGAGTTTGTACTCGGGTGCGACATTTGTCCATGTACTATAAAATCAACAGATTTTAAATTGACCTATAGGGCAATTGCTCTGGGGTAAAAGTATTCAGAATGTCCAATAGCTGTTCTGATAAAATTCTTATGTGACCTCAAACAGGATGCAGACTATTGCAGATGCACTAAACAGAAGGTGATGGAAGGAATGCTTGAATTAATCTCTGAGGCCACATTTCAAACCATTGTTTTTTGCCCACTGTGGCACTCCAGATAAAGACCAGCCTTATGCAAATCAGACTTAGTCCTGCTCCAATAGGAACAGTCCAGCCTGTACTGCCAGACGAGTCTTCTCTGCAGCCAACTCAGCTTTTTTCTCCATCACACCTTCATTACTCCCCTCACACCTTCATTACTCCCCATCCCTCCCACCCAAATTTTGGCTATTTCAGGTACATTTTTACACTAGTGTAGTAGAACATTCACCACTTTGGCAAACTGAAAACTGTTAGTATTTTTTGCATATAATTTATTTGGAAATTATACATTTTTTTGCAAGAAAATTTAAAAAATAATATATATATATAAATATACACACATATATATATATATATACACACATATATAGGTATGTGTTACACTTTTCTTCTTTTGGAAAATCTCCGTATATATTTTTATATGAATTCCTCCCAAATTAGTTAATAAGCCTTTTACATATAACATGAACGATGTAAGTTAATAAAGAGGGTTATAACATTGCTTCCTAAAATTACACTAATACCACAAAGAAAGTGGTACTGTAGCTACCTAAGGACAGAAGACTTCTCCAAAAGACATTATTCAAATTACAGCGGACTGAAGGAAATCTACTTTAGGATGGTTATATTAAGCCTCATCTCCAGCAGTGTTTAAAAGGCACTCCATACTATTAAGGGACTGTGTGGTGGTATTCATTTTATAATCATAGCTGCAGACTTAGATATAGTTACGTAGGTGTGAGTATCCTAAAGGGTTAATGCAAAGATATAGTAAGAAGGTCAGGAGCATCATCCCATAAGCAATAGAACTGGGGTTACCCAGCGATGTAGGTATGCATACTCTTGTCGTGTACAGCCATCAAATGTGAAGTGGTAATTGTAGAGAAATAGTCCCACGTTAAAACCACACTAGATTAGGATTGTTGGCAAATGGAAAAGGTAGCACTTCAATGTCCAAAGTTAATCAATTCCTTTTCCAACAGTTAGCGCTAACTGTATGCTATCCACGATTATCCCGTTTTCTCTTCCCACTTGACAGTTCGCTTCTGGTCCGTCCAGCGCTGTATTTCTGATCTCACAGTCTTGGAGCCAGTCTCGAATGTCATTGTTATTCGCGCAGGAGCCCTGGTAGTAATTCTTGGTACTTTTAGTTCTTTCTAGGAGTGGGGATCTGTAGTTACTGCTCTCTGCGCAGCAACTCGTTACCTGTGTTACTATTAGGATGAGACTAAAGTCCTTTCAAGAAGCCTTTATTCAACACAGCAATACAGATCGCAAGATTTAATGGACAGCTGGTGCTCAGTACTCACTTTCCAACATTGTACATAACAGCAATAGTGGAACTTTAAACAGTGAGAACTTCCTATGAAGATAATAGAGTGGATGAGAATCATTAAAAGTTAGTCTAGACCAAGGATGTCCAACGTGCTACCAGGAGGGCCTGGTGCACAACAGAGTTTCAGTATAACCATCTTTAAGTAAATACATCCAATTAGATTACGCATATGTAAAGTTGCTGTATAGATAGCCAGAAAATCTGGAATTGTGTCCCTCCTGGGCTTACGTGGGACAACTTCAACTCCATGATTCCAATACTGGTCTTTCCGTTTGTCACCATTAAACTTACACCTACCCTCAATGGTAGGACTGTTCCAATAGAGTTTTACTCTTCTGCCTTTAACTATACTGGCTGTTAAAGACAGTCTCCCTCTTCATAGTGCCTCCTACCAGTAGCCAAGTAAGGTATTCACTATCACATGGCAGATTAGAAATGTGATGTGGGTGTCAATAGCACTGTTCACCCCCCCTCCCCCCCCATTTGTTTTCTACAGCTTCCCCGTTTCCTTATTTTTCCAGTGGCTTCATTTGATATTACATGTGATAGCAGGAAGGACACAAAGGCCTATTTGTTTCAGACTCCACGAACACTCCATGAAATCCGGACACATTCTTCGGTCCCTAAACTTTGAAACAATCATACTGTGATCCAGGTGTTCTTTGAATCATAGACCTCCATCTTGTATGCATCTGTGCTCAGAGTTGTGAGGGTTCCCCACTCTAGTTGAACAGTACCTTTTACACGGCAGCCTTCTTACGGTCAATTCCTGAAAGCCTTGTGTTGGGAATAGAACTGCGTTTCTATAAATAATATTCACGTCCTCGCCACCTGCAGCTAAATAAACGCTGTGAATTATTTCTGACAGACACCACCCATGCTTTACAACCTATTAACCTGGCATACGCAGTTTACTCACCACACACCTCGACAAATCTGAATCCGGATTCAATCAGTAATGGAAGCATTTGGAAGGTTTTCTCCTGGACTACTGACATACACGGCGATGCCACACTGACGGCAGGCTGTGCTGTGGAAGGGCCATTTAATAATAACCAATGTTCCTTCCATGCATAACTTTGTTGTAGGCGATATTGTGTTTCTCTTTTATAAATGTGTTCAAAGCTAGTGATGGTTGTGGGAGAAGTAAATGCCCCATGCATGCGATATTACACATGCCAGGCGAGTCTCCAATTTTCCTCCCAATAGGAAATCTGATTTTACTGCGTAGCAGATTCCTGAAGCTCCTGTTCGTGTTTGTCAACAACCAAAGGTTGAGCGGTTCAAGCTCCTGTTAGTGTTTGTCAACAACCAAAGGTTGAGGGGTAACATCATATCAGACCCCAGGCTGTTTCTGTCAAACTTTAAGTTGATCACTGTCCCAATACTTAACACATCAGAAATAGAGGTGTTGGTTTTAGCGGAGGAGATGGTTTATTCTTCTGTTCCAGGATCTGGGAATCACTGAAACAACCAAAACAATGTTCCTTCTATATTCATTGGGATAAAGAGAATTTAGCTCGGACATATCCTGCCTTATATCTTTTTAAGGATTCCTCCATATTGGGCATGTGCGCATTTTGCTAAAGCCATACAAGTTATTTATTTGCAGTAGCTGTTGCCTTTATTTTCAATATTGTATAACAATGTGCGTTATAGGAGATACATTTTCCATGTGTGTTGAAAGTATGATTTGAGTGAATGTATTCATGATGGTACTTAGGAGAAAGGTCTTTGATATTTCAGCCACCAGAGGAACGTGGCTATGTGGTGTTTCATCCACTGCAATGTGAGGCTGTTTGCCTCACAACATACTTTCCAACAAAGAGAAAAATTAACACTGTTTAGCTCTTGCAGAGCGCCTGTCAGACTGGCTACCCAAGCCATGCCCCGACATCATTATATTCATCAGTCCACTGGTCCATATGGAATGTATAATTTTGTTCTGTGGGAGCACTGTGCCAGCTTGAGGGGTTTTCAACATAGTATGGTGCATTCTGACGTCAATAGCAAACATGCTTATTTGTATTTATTTGCAAGATCTTGAATTATTGCCACTAGTTTTGGTTACATGCCATAAGGCCAATTATTTTCTTTAACTTAAGAGTTTTTTTAAAGCAAAATGTTCACATATTTGCATGACTCCATTCTAAGGAAAAGTACTCCCGGTATAGACTCATAGCAAATTAAGGGATTTGACCCTAAATTTCCTGCTTGTATATAATCCAAGAACATTTCAAATGAAATGGTGCAGCAAGCAACATGCATGGTTAAAGGTACGAAAATTTGATTAGCATTATAGGCTAATTATACACACTTTCTTCATTGATTGAAAATAGGGAAGATATTTATCTAATGATTAAATTAGTGAATTGATTTCGAATTGTACGTTTATTATGTCCTCATATGCTTCAAATGCAGTCACATTGTGACCGATTCATACTAATGAGTGTCCACAGAGAATTGTATTAAAAACCTCTAGGACCACGTTATACATCACAACAGAAATTTCTCAGTTGGTCATTGAAAGAAAGGGAAGCTGCCTGGAAAAATCAATGCCTACATAGCTGGGAAAATCTGAACCATGAAAGAATAAGTATAAAAGAGTCTAGAGTAATTCCAGAAGAACTATGATAAAGTACCATGAAGATGGCACGTCACAGACGGCAATGTAGTTCTGGGTGCAGTATTACAAATTGGGACTCAAGGATTGTAGTTTTTCCCAGGAAACAGTCGGAACACCGCGGTCTGACCCACGCATGTGTGTGGTTAAGGCAGTACACGGTCTAGCTACAGGAAGACGGAAGCAGGAAGACGCCGCGGATAGGTAAGTGGGGCTGTTTTTTTTTTTAAGGGCTGGAAGGGGGTCGGGGTACGTTTTAGGGCAGTGGAAGGGGTTGGGGTAGTTAAAGGGACAGCGCAGGGGGGGTAGGGGTAGTGTAAGTTAGGGTGTAGAGTTTTAGGCCCATAGGGCAGTGGGAGAAGAATGGGTAGTTGGGTTAGTTTTTAGGACGGTTGGGTCGGGGTAGGTTTTAGGGCAGTGGGAGGGGTAGTTTACGGAACAGCGAGGGGGGTGTGGAGGGTGTTGTAATGTAGGGTTTTAGCCCTTAGGGCAGTGGGAGGGGAATGGGTAGTTTTTAGTGTTGGGGGGGGGGGGCAGGTTAGGTTTTAGGGCAGTGGAAGGGGTTGGGGTAGTTAAAGGGTCAGCGTGGGGGGCAGGGGGTGGTCGGGGGGGGAGGCGGGGTACTGGCGACCTTAGCCACACATACCCCTTTACCATTCATGCCTACACCACGAAATGTTGTGGTAAAGGCATGCGTGGTAAAGGAATGCGTGATTAAGACGCATTTGTGGTTGGGCTGCGAGGTAGAGGCACACGTGGTCAAACCATTTGTGCTTCTATCTAAAATTTGTTTTTCCCTTCTAAAAGAACTGAGGAGCTGAATTCCAGTATTCCATTATAGAGAGAGAAGTATCCACCTGTTGGTGCTGTAACATGCATAGCAGAGTTTTATACATGGGGATTCCACTTAACATAAGAACTCATCATAAGCCACTCCCCTGTATGTTTAGATGTGGGTAAAAAACTGATTGGAGTGGGACTCCCAGAATTTTAAGAGGGTTGATAGGGGCAATGGAACATAATTCTGAAGTATATTATGTATGAAGCTGAAGGGAATAGTTTACTAATTGTCTGTTGAGATTACCGATGACGTGGAAGATGACTTCAAAGGTCATAAGGAGCAGAGGTTAGTCATGATGGTAGGAAAAGAACTAGCCCTAGGAAAAGGTGAATGAGAAGAAGCAATGAAGGATGACTTGGTTATGAAATATGCAAAAGAATGAAGAGTTACAGGTGGGGTTGATCAGGGAAATCAATGCTCAGAAGGAAATGAATTTTCTGTAGTACAAATCTATTAAACATACATAAAGGCAAAGTTTAGAGTAGAGAATAAATTGTGCCACATGTGGAAATTAAGCTGAAGCTTATTTATATTGTCAGCACATGAAGGTAATCCCAGCCATTATAATGAAAAAAGAGTAAGGCAATCTTTCTGTTGACCTGATAAGGGCAATCAGAGTAGAGTGAAAGATCGCTATGTTATTCCTATGCATCAACAGTGACCACGTTAAAATCATGAGTCAAGCACCTTGGTCTCAGTGCAGTTACAAGAGAACCTGGGGAGAAGTTAACTTTACATTTCCTTGGCTCAGTGCCACACTGGGAGACCAGTTATCCAGTAGAGATGCCTACAAGGGATATTATTTGAAAAAATAATAAGATTCCTTTTAAAAACTACTCGTGAATGCTCTAGAAATAGCATCAAAAATATACATTTTAACCTAAATTTAAATATTCAAAAATGAATCAATCTTATAGAACAAAGAAAAACAGACCGGTTTATTGCGTTTGCATATCAATTTATGACCAAATACTGCAATTCTAGGGTACATACAAATCTCATACATACAAAGGTGACAAACGCCAAAGTCACTTAATCTAATTTTTCGTTATCACCACTGTATTTTAAATCTATTTCAAAACAATCATATTTGGAAACAGCCTATGTCTACGACATGGATTTCCTAGACATAGTTTCCTTAATAGGATGGAAAATGGGTTGATGCATCAACATTTCGGTTGTCCATCTATCAGACCATCTTCAGGACATAAAATTCACATGTAGAACACAGACTCTTCTGTAAAAGACATTTTTGTAAACAAACAGAATTGTTTTAGCTTAAAAAACCTCATTGAGGAGATAGAAAAAAGAAATACACCCCAAATGTTGTGAAAGAATACAAGTTGTAAAAGAGAACAAATAGATACCAGAGCATAATTTATTCAAATGAATTAACGCTTTGATAGGAAACTAACAGTCCGTAAACAAAGAAACTGTTATAAAAAAAAACAAGCAGTTGCACAACTTTATTATGTTACCCTTCACTCTAAACTGGTCTTGCATAGTATAGAGGCGATATAGACTAATCTAACTGCATAAGATCTAGATCCTTAACTGGCTCAACGTTTACATCGAGGTTTGAAACATTGATATAGAATAGATGACATGTACAAATCTGCTGATAATTGATTTGGTTTTTTAATTACTCCTATCCAGAAGTCCCAAACGAGGTATAGATTATACATTTCATTTTGGACTATTCCGGGCCAAATATCTTGATTGATCGCTGACTTATGCCCTGACTGAACCACTGAACAGTAAGATTTTTACGAATAAATCTTTTACTAACTCACTTAATTGGAGATGTAGGTTTTATCTTGGATATCTATTAACTTTTCTGCTTTTACTTAGATTATTTCTTAGGTTGTGAAGGTTACTTACAAAACTATTCTTTGAAATTTGTATTCCTTTCACAGCATTTCAGGTGTATTTCTCTTTTCTATCCCCTCGAAGTTTTTTAAGCAGAAAAATGTTTTTGTTTACAAAAATGTCTTTTACAGAAGGATCTGTGTTCTACATATGAATTTTATGTCCTGAAGATGGTCTGATAGATGGACAACATAAAAGAACAAAAAGTCGACGCATCAACCCATTTTCCATCCTATCAAAGAAACTCTATGTCTAGGAAATCCATGTCATACACATAGGCTGTATCCAAATATTACTATGTTTTGAAATGGGTTTAAAATAATGAGAAATTAGATTAAGTGACTTTGGCGTTTGTCACCTTTGTATGTATAAGATTTGTATGTACCCTAGAATTGCAGTATTTGGTCATAAATTGACATACCAAAGCAATACACCCGTCTATTTTTCTTTGTTCTATAAGACTGATTCACAAGTGAATATTTAATTTAGGTTAAAATTTATATTTTTGATGCTATTTCTAGAGCATTCACAAGTCATAGTTGAAAGGAATCTTATTATTTGTTCAAATAATATATCTTGTAGGCATCTTTACTCGACAACTTATCACCCAAGCCCACAAGGGAAAACTGGGTAGCCCAATTTTTTATTAACACTGGGAGATCAGGCATGTTATATACTGATTTTGGTGGGTAACCATATACACCATGGCCTCTTAAGCTGGTACCAAATTATAAAACAAATAATGCCAACCAGGCCTCCCAACACCCACCCACTCCCCAACCCTTTTCTACACTCTCTACCATATGTCACTCAAAGCTGTGCTCTGTGCATTGGAGCAGAGAGCCAGAGCTGCACTGACATGCTTTCCAGAAATTCTTTTATGGCACAGAAATAGTGGGAAACAACACTTGTTTCCCACTGTTGCCACGTCATGGCAATTAATAATCAGATTTAGAATCTGGTACTCAATCTAGTGGTGTTCAGTGAACACCATACATAACCAATAGTATAACTGAGCTTTTAACAGAGGTTTTATTAAAATTAAGGTATTCCCAATGAAATTATTACTGACAATGGGGCCTGGTACACCTGAAGAAAGTTGCTTAGGTTTCTGTATGGATTTTGTGAAGCATTCAAAGCACTGAAGCATGTGAAGATTACCAAATGGTGTACGGGAGCAGAGATCGAGTAAAAGAAGAAATGAGAAGCCATTGTGGGTTTTCTATATTTGGGACATAGCCATGTTTTTAAAGGTCTACATAATGGGATAAGTCAAGTCTGTGTTCTTAAATAAAGAGGACAGGAGTTCCAAAGTTTAACAGCAGAAACTGAAAATGCACGACCTCCCAATCTAGAGCGACAGAGTTTGGGTATGGTCAAAAGTCTGGCTGTAGAAGATGTTCAAGGTGGAACTTCTAGCAAGGTATAAAGGCCTTCTGAGGTGGATTGCTTTGAACACCATGCAAAAAGATTTGAACGCATTTCTCTTAGCTACAGGGAGCCAATGTAGTGTATCCAACCAAGGTCTTAGTGGCCGAAGAGAAAGTGGGAGGATCTAAGGCAAGTAAATCGGCTGTGTTCTGTAGCAGCTACAGGCGCTGAAGAATGAAGTCGAATGTAGACCAACCGGCTGAATGGTGAACTGTACAACTACTGAGCGAGAAGACAGCAGAAGGTAGGGGAGATTTTCTGTAATACCCTAAACAAAATAAAGGTTAAGGACAATTTATTAACCTGCATGCTTAGAGAGGTGTTGATAGATGAAAAAACACTGACAAGAGTAGAACTAAGGAATGAGCCATGATGCACTCCATGTGCAAGCGGTTTGAATTTTAATTGAAATGGTGGGACAGAGACTCCTTGAGATTTGCCCTGAAGGTACGATTTTAGTCAGGTCAGAACTGAACCTTGTATCCCTGGTCTACAAGCACCAGCACAGAGAATTTGATTTTATTTGCCAGGAGTCAGAGGTAGTCCAAGACTGTGTGGTTTTGGTACTGTAGACTGGACAAAAGTCCGACTGGGTTTCGTCCAAATATTTGTGTCATTCAAGAAAATGGGAGATCCCCCTGCAGGTTCCCAATTCCAGCTCCTTAATGGGTCATTGTAGGAATGAAACGGGGTAAAAATTGCTTATGAAAGTTGGGTCTGCATTCAGCTTTTTACAATAGCCGACTTCCAAGCTTGAGGAACCACTGCAAGGTCTAAGGATGTGTTAGAGAGATAATGAAAGGCTTCTAAAAGCATTCACAGGGCTGAATAAAAGGTCTCAGGGACCGGGTTCTAAGGGAGAGCCTGACTTTATAAAAAATTGAGTAGATCCTCTACCAAGATCGGATTACATGTTAACTTAGGCGAGAGGAAGGAGGAGGAACATGAGAGCGCACTAGGATCGGTATCCTGGGGTACAGCCAGAAAGGCTTTGACAGATTATCCACAATTGTTGAGAGGGTTCAAGATGAGAAGAAAGACATTCAGGGGCTTGTATAGAGAGAAAAATTACCTGTAGAAGAGTTGCATGCCTTAAGAATCCTCATGAAAAAATAGCTTCCCGTCCTTGGAAATACTGAGTACAAGACAAGAAAGAACTAAATTGTACAGACCACAAGCTCAAAGTATACTGGAAAACGAAAGCACCACTTTTCAAGATCTGGAAAACCTTGACTCTCCTGTTAACAAACCAAAATATATCTTTCAGTTTCACCATCTTCACATTTGCTTTTTTTGGTTGTTTTTTTTAATCATAATTCTTCCTGTATTTCTCCCGATTCCTCTCTTCTACTCAGCTAGGTGAAACCATGGTTAGAAGCCCGCTACTGCCATCACAGTCATCAGTAGGCGACAATTAAGGGGTTTAGGAGGGAGTGCAAGGGAGACAGGGGATAGGGTTGCATGAGTTCTGCTGAATCTCATCCTGATTAGATTTCACAAGAGAGGTGGTCCTTCGCTACCTTTTTTGGAGAGGACAAGTAGGTGGTGCAAGAACAGACTATCCCAGAGAGGAGATGGGCAGGAGACAGAATGCATCTAGTATTTTTCACTTCATCTTTTTTCTGCTCTCAGAAAGAAAATCGCTGGCCAGCTGAGAGAAATTGCTGTTTCATTTCCCCCAAGTCAAATAAAAAAAATAAAAAAGGAAATCCTCATTACCGAACCAATAGTTGGAGGGGGGGCTCTCAACCCAAAATTACACTTTTGAAGGAAGAAGCACCTTATAGGCAGTATTCTAGAATTATGACAAATTTAAGAACCATCAGTAGAAAAGCAATCATTGGCAAAGCTAATAGGTCTCACCTTTAAAATATTGGCTTGGCCAATACCGGTTTGTAAAGTACAATGTAAAAAATAAAAGAGAAAAAGCAATTCAAAATACTGGAGGAAAAGCTTAAGCTATCTTAGAACTGCCCATTGAATTCAATATTTTAAATCTTTATAAATGGAATGGTTCACTTTCAAATACTTTCACTTAGGAACTCTGAACAAAGAGAATAAGAAAGTGTCATAATTTATGCATACCCCCAGGTCTATTTTACTTTTCACCACATCCGGAACAGAAACAAATGCAAGATTAATTTGGACCTCTGCAGTCTCCAAGGAGCAGGTCTATGGGCCTCGAGAAGAAGTGACCTCTTCTTTTAAGTCATGCTCAGTACACCTTCTGCCTCAAATGCCAACTGCATGAGTGTAGCAGCCAACCCTTTCCCTATCGTCATAAAAGCCTGCATGTGCCAAGGCCTGTGCTTTTCATGTAATATGTGGAATGCACAAAAACAGCCCTTGATTTTGCCCTTGAGTAACGCTCTGGCAAAATATACCTGCTGTTTTGCTTTTATAGGCAAGTTGAGAGGGCTATGAAGCAATACAGACAGAGGGGCGGGTGTTTGAGGGGGAAAAGCAGAGGAATGAGAGGAAGAGAGCTAGAAAACAGATGCATTCATGGAATGCTGACCATAAAAGAAAAAAATAGTGCAAGTCATCTAATCAAAAGTATGGTACGGGCTTGAGGTGAGACAGACCTCGTCTCTACTCTGTAATTAGGAGCGCCTGGGAAAGGGCTCCTACCCTCGCTTTTATTATCTTAAATCGCCTGTATTTTAATATGCACAATTTGTAATTGCTGTCACTGAGTGTATTCCAGGAGCGCCTGGGTAAAGGGCTCCTATCCTGCACCTTTGACTATCTTAATCGTCCGTTTTTTTAAAAACAAAATCGCTGTAAATTGTTACTACTGCCACAATTGAATTTCTGCACTTACCACTCGTAAATTGCACGTTTTTCCCCGGTCCACCACCGATTCTTCGGATTGTGTGGAGGGAATCTTACGTACACACAGGAAGTGAAAGCTACTTCCGGCAGACTCTGCTAGTCAGCTGACCAGCAGCTGACTCTCCCCCCCTTCTTAATTAGGATGGCACTCGCTTCGCGCAGCGGACGCGCAGCGGGCGCGCCAAAGGCAAGCCCGTCTGCGCCCGTCCGCGCCCGACTGGGACCAGGGGCCACGACCCCTGGCCCAAATCCAATAGACAGACTGAGGTACTCATCCTGCCAATTATTGGCTCACCGCCCCCCAGCTCGCCGAGGCTGTACCCCAATCCCTACTGGCCAATGGGCAAGGAAATGTCCCTGTTGTGATTTTTCTATTGATACCACACAGGGACCAGTAACTGTCCCCTTGAGAAAAACTAACATAACCTGTCCAGTGGCTACAACCGCTAAAAATGTCACTTTCTTAAACACTAACTGCCGCTCACTCCCAAAGCACAAAGCTGACATTTTCGATCTTTTGACTGACGAGCAACCCGATGCATTGTTTTTAACAGAGACTTGGCTGCATGAGAGAGCGGGTCCAGATGTTGCCGCAGCTCTGCCATCGAATTATGCCATGGTTAGGAAAGACCGGAGCCCCAAAACTGGTGGGGGCATAGCCATCATTTATAAAAAAGATTTTCAGTGCAAATTCGAATCCCTAGCCCTCACGAATTGCGAAGCAGCACTTTTTAAACTGGCCCTAACCCCGAACTTCACCTTTTCGGGTATATTAGTCTATCGTCCGCCTGGACCCACAGCTTCCTGATCTGCTTCCTTTCCCAACCTCATAACTTCTCTGCTTATGAACTCAGCCAACTTCTCAATCCTAGGTGATCTAAACATACACCTGGAAGATACTACTAACCCTACCTGTATGAACCTTGTATCTGATCTAAGCTGCCATGAATATCAATCTTCTCAACTCCGGTCCCACTCATAAAGCAGGTCACTTACTAGACCCCATTTTTTCCAATCTATCCTGTATTTGCTGCTCTCCTGCACTCCCATTATGCTGGTCTGATCATTTTCTAACCAAATTCAGTCTAAATCCACCGATCGATCCTGAGATTTCCTTTCCCTCCACTCGGGTGACTAAAAGACACTGGAAAGACCTCAACCTGACTTCCCTCAATCACCTCCTTGATTCCAATCCACCCACTACTGACCTAAGAGTGAATGTACTTTCTGAGACCGTACACAAGTGGCTTCTGAATGCTATTGACACCTGTCTTCCCCTTTCAAATAAAAAGATGGGCAATCATCGCCCGCCTGCACCATGGTATACCGATACACTCAAAAAAGAGAAAGCAAAATGCAAAGTACTAGAACGGAAATGAAGAAGAGACTATGCTCCTGAATCTAAAAATACATATAAAAAGGCCAAAAAAATTGTACCATAGTCTTTGTAACTCAACTCGCGCCACGTTCGTCTCCACAGTCATATCAGACGCTCTGCACTGTCCGAAAACACTTTTTGGCACAGTCAAGCAGCTTGCCGGCTCGGAGACCTTAGCGAAACCCCCCCCCCCACTCAATAAAAGTCAATGTGAGGATCTCGCCCTTTTTTTTGTTCAGAAAGTTGAAAATATTCACTTAGACATTACGGGAAACTATTACTGCACCCCCTCCCAGTCACAACCCAAACCCTCCCCCCAGCTCACATCCTCCCCACACTTGGCAAACAACACACCCCTGACCTAACCACTGCGTATGTCACTCCACCTAACTTTCTGGACTCCTGGCCCCTTCTAAATGTAGATTCGTTCAAAACGCTCTTAGACAGCGTGAAATCCGGCTCACCTAATGACCCCTTACCTATCTCGGTGCTCAAACAACTGGAGACACCACACTTGTGTCTCATCATGTACCTTTTAAATGCCTCCCTACGGGAATCCTTTGTCCCGTCAGCCTGGAAACACGCTATGGTGACCCCTCTTCTAAAAAAGCCAAACGCCGACCCCGACACTCCTTCCAACTACAGGCCAATCTCTCTACTTCCGGCTTTCTCGAAAATACTAGAGAAACACATCCATTCCCAACTCTCCAAATTCATAGAAATCAATACAATTCTCCATCCATCTCAATCTGGTTTCCGTTCTGGTTTCTCCACAGAAACTACATTATTAGGGGTCACGGAACGGCTACGGCATCTTTTGGATGCCGGGGATACTGTCGCGCTTATACTGTTAGATCTAAGCGCGGCGTTCGACACAGTATCTCATTCAATACTTATAAATACACTCGAGTCTGTTGGTATCTGTGGAACAGCTTTAAAATGGCTAATTTCCTTCCTGGCAAATCGTACTTTCCAAATCTTCTCTGCAACTGCCAACTCTGACAAACACTGCCTACCTCATGGGGTGCCCCAAGGATCTATCCTCAGCCCCTTGCTTTTTAACCTATATGTCAGACCTTTAGCAGACATTGCAGAAGAGGCTGGGCTAACTCTTTTCCTACGCCGACGATTCTCAAATTATCTTCTCTCTCTCTCTAATACTAATACCGGTGCCTCATCCCCCCTTCAGGCTGGATTGGGGAAAATAGCTTCATGGATGCACACCAACTTTTTAAAACTAAACGGAGATAAAACGGAGGTCCTGATACTTGGCAAAAACAATGATTCATGGAGCCCACGACACTGGCCCTGTGAGATGGGTGCACTTCCCCGGCCGTCTAGTTCCGTTCGGAACTTAGGCGTAACCATTGATGATTCGCTCACCATGCACAATCAGGCAGTTAAAGTTGCGGCCCCATGTTTCACCATTCTTAAGTGGCTCCGAAAAATCATCTGGATGCTGCCAGAGCCTACCCAGAGAACAGTAGTCCAAGCACTTATCACCTCACGGCTGGACTATGGAAATGTTCTTTACCTTGGATCTAATAAGGCTGTGACGCGCAGGCTACAAATGGTACAAAACTGTGCGGCAAGACTTCTCTGTAGGGTCCCCAGAGCCTCCCCCATTTCCAGCCACATACAGAATTTTCATTGGCTCAGGGTGGAGAACCGGATTAAGTTCAAAGCCCTGAGCTACATGTTTAAGATTAAGACTGGCAAGGCACCACAGTACCTACAATCCTTGGTCAACCCCTATAGGCCTACCCGTCACCTCCGCTCATCAACTCATGAGAATTTCATGGTACCCAGATTCAAACTATCCAGAATGGGAGGCAGATCTTTCGCCTACCTCGGCCCCTCTCTTTGGAACTCACTCCCCTTAGTTATCCGGAAAGAAACAGTTTTTACCCGTTTCCGTAAATCCTTGAAGACCTGGTTGTTTAACCAATAATTCTCCCCAAGCCTCTAACATTCCAGCTAGTCCACCATGGCGCCGGGAAACCCTTTTGGGTAGCTGTAGCGCCTTATAAATTTAATTAATAAATAAATAAATAAATGGTAAAGAGGCTATGCTCCAGGGGAGGGACAAACAAGAGGAACGTAAGCCACAGAACAAGAAGCAAACAAATGAGTGACAAAGACAATGCTAGGCAAGGAGTGGGCTGTAGGTTTTTGATATGGTCCACGATGGGTCTTTCATAACCAGACAGCTAAAAGGTCTTTGGTAAGGTGCCTCAATCCAATCAATTTTTTCACCACGCAAAAAACGACAGTATGCTAAGTGTTGTGTGTATTGTAAAGATATTTATTGCCAATTACATTTTTATAGCAATACTGTTTACAGGGAATACGTTTGCAGTGCACATTTGAGAGCCTCACTCAACATATAAAACAAACCCGTCAATTATTTATTAGAACCCCATTCGGCCCAAACACCTCTAAACTGTGGTATTGTTTCAAACTAATGACAGTTATCATATAGGGACGTGGATTAAACTGATGCATAATTCATAATTAAGGCCTCAAGTGCCATAGCAGCAATTCAGAGGGTCGCTGTTTATTATCTAACAAACTATCTTGACAGCTTTAAGCTCAAGTTCAAGGGTTTCGTACTGCTAAGTAGAAAACGAAGAGTGACACATACAGCTTGAGCAAGAATGAGGAAAATGGGTGAAGGGAATTATTTGTACAGCAAAATTGGCATCTGGCTTCCAAAGAGCAGTGCCAAGCTGAAGGAATTTAGTACAGGCAGCTTGTTTGCGCAGCCTTGCACACCAGCTGCACGTCTGTTTTTAAAAACATGTTTTCACGCGGATTCCAATTGCCATATTTTGAGGAAATATATTCAAATTCCAATTTGCAGACCCTAGCAAAGTACCCGTTGCCTCTTGCATCAGTCAAAACACCGACTTTATCTGTACTTCTATTTTATACATACACATTTCAAAACGGTAATACAATTACTTTAGCGATAATATGGAATCTTATTTTTGTTATATCGCAGGGTTAAATGCAGTCAATTACAACATGGCGCACTGAATTAGCAGATAGAAATGTAACATGGTGAGAACAGTGTTTGTGATATACTAAAAGCCAGTAAACTTTGCCCAGTGGTTAAACCATGCAGCCTACACACATACACTCCTTCCATTGTAAGAAAGCTAAACCAGGGTTCATCATGAAAATAGCAAATGGAAAGCACTGTGGTTTTTAGGTCGAGCCTAGGCTGCGCATGCGTTGCTCTGCGAGGCATGCTGTATTCAGGTAAGGACTTGAAGCTCCACCCACTCTCCGCCCATATTTTTCATTGGTTTGGGTCATTGTCACTGTGGCTGTTCATTGGTCAATATGCTTGGTAGTCCCTCCTTAGTACTGCCTTGTCTTATTTTGTAACCTCCCGTGGCGACACCCCATTACCCGTGTTGTTACTCTGTAGGCTTTAATTACAGCCTCCGAGCACTATTTTCTCAAAAAGCTTTGCCCTGGCTTCTGTTGCAGGCAAGACACACTCTCTCCGAACGCTTTTAAAAAAAAAATTATTAGCACTAACGCATTTGCAATAGGTCTCGCATTTGCGAGAGTTCAAGCTATTGACATTGTAAATGATAATGCCTTTTATTTATCCGTTTTAAAAACACAAATAAAAGGCAATAGCCAATAGCTCAAACTCTCGTAAATGCGAGACCTATTGCATTGCAAATGCTTGTTCCTTTTGTCCGTCACCTGGTCTCTTCCATGTTCCGATGATATGTCTTGTCATGATTCCGAGTCTGATATCCTGGGGTGTCTCAGAATTGGGAGTGCCAGTTGAAACCAGTAGAAGCTACCCAAGAACTTAGCTGGTCACACCCTATTCCATTAGAGTTACTAAGTCATATACTTGATTACCTCACTTTCATCCTGACTTTTCTGCGAATAAATACTACCATATATGTACCTGTTCCCCGTTAGTGATCTGTGACTTTGGCTGCCATTAATCTTTGTAACAATGCCTATAAGATACATTCTGCCCATAAGATACACTCAGAATATCTTGCATGGCTGCCCTACAGATGTGCTTAATTTGCTACCTTAATTTTTGTGTAAATGTAACCCACCTAGGCCAGTTGAGTAACCAACCACTGGCAAAATCAGAAGGTTTCACATTTGAACAGCGTTAAGAGATCTTTTAGGTTTGCCAAAGCTTGTTGTTACCATATATGTGCAAGTATGAGCCATGACACTGCAGAAGTAACTTTCTTTACTTCTGATTTACAGATCTATGATGTGGACAGTATATTTAGATAGGTAAAATGAAAAAAATAATCTGAAAGTACAAACTATAGGGAAAGGATACAGGCATCAAATTGCAGCTGGCAGGGCCTCCCAAAAAAAAAAAAAAAAACACAACACAAGGAGGAGGAGAAAAGCAACAGAGTAGTGCGAGTATTAGTAAATGCCACCAAGCAAGGAAGAGCAACATAAAAGCTGGGGGAGAGGAGGAGGGGAAAGAAAGCCTAGTGGAACAGGGTGGGATGGGGACTTTAAAATGTGAGCTGAAAAGGAGCATGGGGAAGCAGTACACAAGGAGAGAGCAAGAAAACATACGAACGAACTATGGATTGTTGAAACAAATTTTTTTTTTAAAGTACTTCCCCGATATCATCCGTGGAAGGATACAAGGAATCCAACAAATAAGATGGTAGAAAAGCTATCCTCCAGGAGAGAGACAAGCAAGAAGAGGAAGGAAAGCCATCAAATAAATGAGATTGCCAAGAAGGCCAACCAATGATATCTAAATGACTGACCCAAAGCGGACTCCAAGTATTGGATTTATACACAAAAGATCTTTAACAGTACATAGCTAAAATCTGTCTGTAGGCGAGGACTAAAAATGAAACACTCAATTCTCCAAGTGACTGAAGCTTTGAGGAAAAGTGCTGGAGGAATTAACGTTTATAACAACTTATCACTTTTGAGCTGAAACCCACATTAAAGTGATACAAGAGTGTGGAAGTACAGGGGAGCAATCAGGAGAACAAAGTATGCTCTCTAGAATGAAGTGACACTACAAAACCTGCTACTGCCTGTCACAAGTTTTAACAAGAAGCTGTACATGAATCGTGGAAGTGGCTGACCACAGAGGCATGTATGTATGAGTCACACAAATATGCATCACAGGCTGAGACATTAATCTGTGTCTAGAAAGAGGATTCAAACAAATGTAGCAAATGCATGCACCTCAAGTAGATTCTGCATCCTGGAGGTATCTGCTCGGTATAGTTCAATATGAGATTGCAGTCTGCTCTTATGAACTCCACATCCCCCACTCCACATCCCCCACTCCCGCAACTAGTGTTACCTAGTATTTGGGATCCCATATAAGCTATGATACAAGGGACTGGTGAAAGCGGGAAGTGAATTCCTGAGGAGCCTGACGTCTTTAATGGTAAAGTCGGGTTTTAAGTCACAATTCTGAAAATGCCACTTTAAGAAAATTGTCATTTTCTTGTCCTAACCATTTGGTGCCTGCAGCCAGTTTACGGGCCGCATGTCTAGTTGGCAACTGCCCTCTGTGTATTCCTTCCAGATAGTCACACATTAAGGGGACTAGGTCTTGGCAGGATTGTCCATCCTGACAGGAGGGGGTGGGGGGAGCTGTGCAGAGTCCCACTTGCACTTCAAAGAAGCTGCTTCAGCTCAAAACACAAATAACTTCACACTAGCCTTTTGTGTCCCCAGACATCCTTGGACCGGGGAGGAAGGAAATTCCAATACCATCTGAATGTGTGTGGGAGAGATTTTAGAAGTTGCTCCCATTTCAAAGCTGGCACCAGGTTGAAATTAGGATCCTCAGACTTCACTTCACTTCTGGACCTGCGGGGGACTCTCAGAGAACTGCCTTGCTGGCTGTGGCCTGCTGTATACTTCAGAGGACGACTGTCCTGGTGCACCAAGAGGACTGCCTTACTGCCTGAAGTCTGCCCTGTGTCTTCAGAGGACTACCCTGCTGCTTGAGACCTGCTTTTCTGCTTGAACCCAGTGCTACCACAGTGACTTCAAGGGCTAGTTGGCTGGCCTCCTAATCAGAGCCTTAGGGACAGATAAGGCTCCAACCATCTTGAACCTGCACCTGGACCCAGCCTGAGTAAGTCCTGACCCTCCAAGCGGTGTTGCACCCTTGGAAGTGGTGCTAAAGGTGCCCTGATAGCCCAAATCCAAAACCTGGGACTTTCAGCCCAAAAGTGCTCTGAGACCACAGAGGACCCCGGGACTTATCTGCTTGCTGATCCGCCCAAGGTGCATCGCCAGTCGGCCTGACTCGGAGGTAGCTTCCGTTAGGTTCTTCTCCGCAGTAGCAAATCTTGTTCAGAAGGGGTATCCCGCCTCATGGAGCCCTCATCGGCTACATCTTGCAGCTTCGTACTGCTAGAGATTTTCAACTTCCAAAAAAGATACTAAGTCCGAAAGTAGAAATCTTCACTACGACTTCGTCTAGTGGCTCCCAGATGACGCCACCTCCTCCTCAGACACCAGCGGGCTGCCTTACTCTGCTGAACTTAACCTTCTCAGACATTTTTCTGCAAACGTTTTTCTAAACCCGAAGGTAAGTGGAGACAAGGATCAATCCACTTAGTGTATCCGAACCACACTCCACCGCAGTTGGCCGCAGCTTTCGACTTTGCCCGGGTCTCGCGCAACTAGGTGCCCACGGTTGGCGCTTTGATAATTGGCGCTATTTTTAATATTAACCTTTGAAAATTCATAGCTCCGATTCTACTAATTGGAGCTTTGTCATTTTGGTGTCAACTACTTTATTATATTTTGCTCTATGTTTCTAAATTAGTGTGTGATTTTTTTCCTGTGAAGTGTCTTTACTTTATTACTGTTTGTGTGCTGCATAAATACTTTACACATTGCCTTTAAGTTTAACCTGACTGAAATTCTCTTAGCTCTCAGGAAGCAGTCTCGGTCTCTAGAAGCTTTCCTGGATTGTAGGCTTTTGACACTTGGACATTGAAAATCTGACATCTGCAAATGGACACCAGGAAAGGCCATACTATATGTGGCATGTTCCTTGACCGCATTATCAAGCTGAGTCACAGCTGCTGACTGCGGTGCTCAATGTAGCGGCACCTCAATTGGGGGGGGACAAGGGGTGGGCGGGAAGAATTATCCACAAATTAACTTATCATATGTCCGTAGTTGCTTCAGTCAAGTGTGTGGCTATAGACAGACTTGAGTGGTGTATATGGCCAAGTATGGAGGGTGCAGCAGTCCCGTATGTTAATTATCTGTAGAGTCAGATAGGGCAGATGTTGAATAAACAAGCAAACCATTATTGACCGTATTGTATGAATTAGCATTTGGTTTTATGTGCAGTACCTTTCAGGACTGAGGAATGTGGCACCAAACTTGTACATTTGGAGAATCATCTACATTTAATGTTGGATCCTGAAGATTTTCAAGCTGTATCAGACAGAGGGGACCATGTGTAGCAAACCACTTATGTTCAGGACTGAATTTCAATATCCACCAGTTCTTAAGCTAGAAACGAGACCCAAAGACAAAAGATACTGATATTTTCACACTCCAGCCAGTCCAATGTGATCGGCTGTTATTTAATTATTGCTGGAACCCTGTAAGAAGCCTCATGTGAAAGGTCAAGGATTGCTCCAGTGCACCCTTTAATCGTCCAGCCCACCAGAGTGAGATCTCCTTAAAAACAAGAGGTTTCGGATGGCCGTAGAGGATCCATGCAAAGTCCTTGAAACTGATGAAGGCAGACCATAGAATATGTGAAAGGTTCCAGAAGAAACTGAAACCGTGAATGCATACTCTACAATTACAGTAATGACTACAATTAACCTTTAGCTCGATTCAAAATCAGCACGAAAATCTTGTACATCCAATTCCTCTGTGCAGGAAAAATACATCAATTCTGGAAACCGAGGTATGGCCAAGAAAGTCTCTATATCTTAACTGCTTTTATTTTTTGCATTTCATCTAGGAGTAGGCGTAAATCATGTAATTCTGTGTAGCGTGATCATATAGAATTACCTAAGAATTCTGCAAGATTACGTATAAATTATGCAAAAAGAGTAATTTGGTGTTTAGCGCTATTTGTTAGCGTAAAAATGCCGTCCAAAATGGACGCAAGGATACATGCTCCACTAACAATAGTGCTAAATGCAACAGATCACGAATAACGAGCAAGAGCAGCTGCTCATACTAGCTAAATATGCTCTTGGGGTAGAATTCCCCCCCTCACCCCCCCAACTTACTATCGGCACCTACTGCTATTTTTCTTAACGCAAAGTGCACCCTTGCATCCAGAATAGACGCATCCAGAATAGACGCAAGGGTGCATATTTTGCACTAAGAAACAGCACTAAATGTAGCAGAACACAAGTAGCAAGCCTGAGCAGCTGCTTGCTAAATGTCCTCTTGAAGTAGGATTTCCCCCCTAAATTACTCTTAATTACGCACAGGAAGTAATCTTGTAATTATTGGCAATTCCACATCAAAGAGTAACGCGGAATTACCAAAATTACTCTGATTACTCCAGCATATTCGAAATTCTGCCCAGGCCTAATTATATCCCTTTATATTTTTACACATCCTTAGTTTGAACAACTTTTTGGGTTTACAAAGTGTCAACTCAACTGCATACTTGAGTAAAGATACCTCTGGGTCCACACATTCAAGATGGGAAAGAAGGAAAACTAAATGCTACGAGAGAGGGATAGACCTAGATTACGAAAAAAGGGACAAATAAGTCTTAAAATAAGTCTTTTGAAACCGAGGCCGTTTCAAATTTTTAATGATTTTTTTCTTCCGTAAAGATGATGTCTCTGAAAGCAATTCTATCTCACACATCATGCCGGCAGACAGGAGGTGTACTGCTGCGAAGCGTGGTTCATTCTGATGACCAGCTGGGGCTGCGTATCTGAACTGCGCATGTCAGGTTGGCCGAAATTTTGCTTGAGGGCAGCCTGACACGTGCAGTTCAGGCTTTCCCAGTCATCACCTTCAGGGAGTCGTGGGACCAGACACACAGCCCCATTGGTCTCGGATGGAGCGCTGTGTTAGTCAGTCCCAGCCAATCCTCGAAGTGCTCTTATGCCGTTTAATTTTAAAAACCACATGAGATCACCGCTTTCATTGGCTGATGTGCATGGTGCTAGTTTCCCCATGCCCAGCATGCACAGCTCTTCAGGGCAGCACAGTGCAGTGGACTTGACAGAGTCGGCCTGATGCAGAAAGATAAGTAGTGCCGGGTTTCAGCTGTCACACCTCTCTGAGCAGCTTCAGTAATTCAAGTGCAACCTTTTGCTCACCGCTGCCGTGGAGTACAGCCTTCTGGGGCTGCGCTCACTTAGTTAGGTGAGATTGAGAACAGCTGCATGTCAAAGTAGGGAAGAAATTCATGCACACCACGCGCTATCTGCCCCTACATGGATTCACTTCACAATCATTGTGGTAAGGATACCTGTTTATTGTTTGGTTCCATTTGTAATTGAACCTCCTAAGGACCCATACATTAGTGTCTAGAAGTAGAATGTAATGATGTAAGGCCTTGTTGAGGTCACAGGAAGGAGAGCTACTGAACCGGATGGTCGCTCTTCATTTACACTCCTAGGCTGGGGAATTCATTTTACAATAAATTACTTCTGGAACTACTACCTACTTGTCATCATTTACTACAAGGAAATGGCGACGATCGTCCCCAGCTGAACCTACGCCACAAAAGTTTTGGCTACCAGATTGGCACCTTTAAAGACCCAAGTGGAGTATAACTTCCTGACATTTTACAACTATTTTACAACTCTGCATTTCATTCTGCATTCATGTGAGTACAGCACTAGTTTCCTTATCCAACGGAAACTTTTAACGAGCAGCGATAGAACTTCGAACATACCGGCATCTTTTGACTCCACAATCGTTCCACTGGAGCGTGCCACTTCTTCCTTACAGTCAAGAGCGAGCGATGTCTTCTTGACGCCTTCCAGACGCAACCTACGTTGTGCACACCTACGTCACAAACTCATGGTAGCCATTTTGTTGTCAAGGAATATAACACGGTACCCGGCTCCACCTACACAGCACGTACGCAGTTAATTTTCTCTACACAGCAATCCGCTCGCTTTCCCTAGTGGATCCTCATCGGAAGTCGATTACAATGTTACACCGATCCACACGCTTCTCCTAGCGGATCCTCATCTGAGGTCGTTTGGAATTTATCAGCGATCCGCACGCTTCTCCAAGCGGATTTTCTTCAGGTGACGTTTTTTTTTTTTTTTTTAATTCAAGCATTTAAGGTGTGTTCTGAATCATACGATCCTGCATCTTTCCTTATTTTCCAAGGTGTTCACGCATTAGTGGGTAATTACAATCCTTTACAATTTGAGTCCCAACGTCATGTAAAATTTCCATAATAACTATGGCTGCTAATGGTCCACTGAATCTCACTCCTCCTCAACCCTTTATATCCACTGGATCCGATAATGCTGTTAAATGGCAAGAGTGGAAAGAGTACTTTCTCAATTACATCTCCACTGAATGAAGAGGACGATTTCACTCCCATCAAGCAAAAGAAAATACTGTTGCATTCACTAGGTCCCACTGGGTTAAAAGTATATAATCGAATAACTAAGAAACCATGTGTTGGTGGGAATGTCTTTTTACATGCTTTGGATGATCTGGATGCTTATTATGCTCCAACTATTTGCGTGGGAATTGACCGCTCTAGATTTTTTCACAGGAAGTAGTATAGAGAGGAGATGGTAGAGGAGTAAGTATCTGCTTTAAAAAATTTGGCGTTAAATTGTCTTTTTGGCAATTAACATGACGAATTTATAAGAGATCAAATCGTCATGCATACTGCAAATATGTCCATTCAAGATAGTTTGTGGGCAAAGGGGGAATCCCCACTACAAGAAGTGATAGAAGTAGTTAAAAAGGCTGAACTTACTGGTAGATGCGCCAAAGCCGTTTTAACTGATTACAAAAATGTAAATTATTCGGCAAATACATCTTGTGGAAAAGAGGTTGTAAACAAAATCTCCAAAGAAAAAAAAAATAGTTCCCACCAAGGAGAATTATTCTTACAAAAAGAAACAACAAAATTCTCGTAAAGGAACTATGTGTTATAGATGTGGTTATGCAGATCATTTGGCTAATGACAAAAAATGCCCTGCTCGAAACCAAAGGTGTTCTGGCTGTGGCATAATAGGGTATTTTGTCAAAGTGTGTAAAATGAAAAATCTCCATAGTGCTGCAGTCAGAATGCTTGAAGATAGTTTTGATTCTCACGAGTCTGATATGACGACACAAATATGTGTGTTTTGAATGTAGATGACCTCTAAGGTTTTAGGAGTTTCTAATGACAAGAAAAAACCTAAATGCAAAATTGTTATCAAAGGTATTCCTTTTATAATTACAGTTGACTCAGGGTCACCATACTCCATAGTAAATGGAACTGTATGGAATGAGAAATTCAGAACAGTGTTAGGCAATGAGTTTGAATATCCTGACATATCACCGAAACGTTTCACTGGTGAGTTTATTCCTTTATTAGGGTTCAAAAAATTAATGTTCCAATTTAAAGACAAAACAGCAGCCTGTAAATTGTACGGTTCCAAAGCTGGTCCTTCTGTTCTAGGTTGGAGGGACCTAGGCAAACTAGGGATTATTTTAAATCCCGGCGGTCCCGAACCAGTTCTTGGAGTTTGTAAGGGTGTTACCAATGCATGTAAAGACCTTTCAAAGGACTCTGACGTTTGCAGAGAATTTCCAGAAGTCTTTTCGGAGAAAGTAGCAGCACTAAAAAAATTTCAACATAAAATAATTTTGAAGGAAGGTGCCATTACCGTGTATACATAAAACCAGAAACATTCCAATGTGAATTAGAGAGGTCTCCAAAGAACTTGATAAACTGTTAACAGAAGGGATCATTGAAGTTGTAGAGTCCTCTGATTGGGTTGCACCTTTAGTCGTCGCACGACAAGCCAACGGTTAAATCAGGTTGTGTGTGGACTTGAGGGACCTTTAGAACATTTTAGTGGACCAATTTCCCCTTCCTAAGATAAGTGAAATGTTATCTGTCACAAAGGGAGCAAAATGCTTCACTACAATCGATCGCATGTCCGCATATCACCAAGTCCTTTTGCATCCGCAAAGTTGTAGGCTCACAGCGTTCACTACACCCTTCGGGTGTTTTAAATTTGTTTGTATACCATTTGGGTTAGCATCAGCTGCTGCGATGTTTCAACGACTAATGTTCAAACTTTTTAAACACGTCAAAAAAGTAATCTTCTTTCAAGATGATATCCTAGTCATGGGAAAGACTAGAGAGGAACACGATTTGAAACTCAAGGAAGTTTTAAACATCCTTAACGATAAAAGGCTAACAGCACAATTTTCCAAATGCAAATTTGCAAATAATTCAGTCCATTACTTAGGGCATGAAATTAGTGAAAAAGGTGTTGAACCTAAGGCAGCTTTAGTTGAGGCCATAAGGGATGCCCCTTCCCCTACCAATAAAGATGAGGTCAAAACATTCTTAGGGATGGCCGAATTTTATTCCAAATTTGTCCCTAACTTTTCGAGTAAGACCTTTCCCATCAGACAACTCTTGAAGGATAAGTGTTTTCTTAATTGGTCTGAAGATTGCCAACATGCATTTCAAACCATTAAAAACAACATCAGCTCTGCTTCCGCGTTACAATGATTTGATCCAGTTCTGAAAAGCGTTGTTACAACTGATGCCAGCTGCAAGGGATTAGGTAGGTGCAGTTCTCACACAAATTGATTTCGACGGCAATGAGTGTGTTATCGCTTTTGCTTCACGCTCCATCACTCCTACTGAAACCAAATATTCTGTAATAGAGAGGGAGGCTCTAGCGTGTGTATGGAGTGTTGAACATATCAGGTCTTATATCTAGGGGTCACGTTTCACTCTCAGGAGCGATCATAAACCTTTGACAAAAGTCCTCACTACAAAAGGGTTACTCACCGCTTCTCCTAGATTTGCTCGCATGTCAGTCAAGCTTTCAAACTATAATTATGATGTCTGTTACGTTCCCGGTGTTAAGAACAAAACGGCAGATTTCCTGAGTAGGTTACCTTTACAAAATACTAACACACATGTAGAAGAATGAGAATTTCTGTGTAGCTGAAATTAGCGACGGGATTCTAGAAAGTGATTGGGTAGAAGCAACTGCCAAGGATGAGTGTTTACACAAAATTGGAGATTGGACTAGTAATGGGTGGCCTTCCAAAAGTGAATTGAGTAATGAAAACAAAGTTTTTTGAGAACTAAGACCTGAATTGTCGTTTGAAGAGGGTAAATTGTTTCGTGCTGGGAGAGTTATTCCACCGGATTCCTTAAAGAATAGGATTCTAGAATTATGTCAGGAGGGACATTTAGGTATTACCAAAATGAAGGCCAGAGTCAAGCAAATTTACCGGTGGCCTGGGATAGATCAAGCAGTTGAGAAAATGGTCAGAAATTGTATTTTGTGTAACAATTCGGAAAATAAATTCAAGACATTAAAACCTCCATTGTGTCCTTTAAAGTGCCCTGAGATGCCTTGGGAAAGATTAGGTTTATCACTTCACCATGTTAACCTGGATTTTTCGATCACTACACCCGGTGGCGCCGGATGACTACATATTATTTGATAGGTTTGTTTTCCTCACTGTTGTACCATATGTATTCCTCTAGAGATAAGCCCTGACGAAGGGCTCGTTGCCCGAAATGCATCGGGATGGAGAAAAAAGAAAGATGATTGTATTTGTTAATATAATGGATTTACGTACCATTGATGAACCTAAGCAATGAGTGGAATTGAATCATAAAAACAAAAAACGATTAAAACATCGTCTACTTACTGAAAACTTTGTGTTTCATTCATGTTCTACATTTGAATATTATTCAACCCCGGTTAATGGGGATTTAGCAGTGCTAAGGGGGACGGACCCTACCAGGGAACGCTATTGCTGATATATGGACATTACACTCTTTAGTCAGAGAGTGATACCCCGCGAGCACGCTGCAAACTGACAAATTGAATACCTCAGAGAAAAAGTTGTGCGTGTTCTCCCACTTATACTTGTTGTTAAAGATTAGGTTTAGACATCATTGGACCCATATCAGAAGGAAAATCCTTAAAGTATGTGATTGTACTTTTAGACCATTTTGCAAAGTGGCCAGAGGTTGATGCACATGCCATAATATGTTTCCTAGACAAGGTATTCGTAAGAGAAGGCATTCTCAAGATCATTTTAACAGATAATGGGTCTCAGTTTTGTTCCGATGCATTCAATACTTTCTTAAAAAGAAAGGGGGTCACACATAAAACTACCTCGGTTTACCATCCAGATGGCAATGGAACAGTAGAACGCTTCAACAGTGTGATTAAAAACTCAATCCAGTTGGCAAAAGAAGCTAAACGGTCATTGTTTCAAGGAAGTGTGGCGCACTGTGTGGGAATACAGACTTAGACCTTACTGTTCTACAGGTTTAAGTCCTTTCGAGCTCATGAGAGGGAGGTTTCTAGGTACGAAAGATTGTTTTAGTTGGATGCATCACTCCAAAAAGAGTGAATGGACTCCATCTTTAGTCAAAAGTCGTGTAGAATTATCACAAGCCAAGTATAAGAAATATTATAATGAAAAGAATGCTTGTAAAGACTATGCCATACAAGTTGGTGATTGGGTAAGAGTAAAGAAACCTGGAATTTGTATAAAAAGAAAAACACGGGTGTTTTTTAAAACCTCTTAAAGTAGTCAAGGTTTTGTGTAATTCTGTGCTATTAACAGACGGCAAGGTCTGGCATTTGAGTAGAATTGCTCTGTACAAAGGTGATACGCATTTAAGTAACAATTATCCACAAGGTTATGCCAAGAGATCCCCTTGGTGGTTTTTTGATGAACTTACAGAAGGGAAGAATGGAAATACAAGTGGGAACCCTAGTAGAAATTAATTTGACTATATTGATAATATTGCCCCCACAAGATCGGAGAGTGATGGGGTAGTTCCTGGAATTTCATTTCAGGACAGAGTTGAGACAACAAGTGTGTTTCACCCCACCTCAAATGATGTGTGTAGTGGTAGAAAAGGTAGATTCGGTCGCACACTTATCAGTGAAGTTTCAGGATTTTGTGTGTGAATGAATCTTTTACAGGTTCCACCTGCAATTATTAACCCTTACGCCTAATTTTCAATGTTAGTGCGTGTTAATTCATTTATTCAATTTATATGTTTCTTGTAGTTTAGCATGTTTTTTTAATTCTTTAAATTTTTTTATGCATATATCTCGTTATTTTTTGTTTCGAAGAGGAAGATGTGTTGTATTTAATACCCGATTATGGTTTGGTTCCATTTGTAATTGAACTTCCTAAGGACCCATACTTTAGTGTCTGGAAGTACAATGTAACGATGTAAGGCCTTGTTGAGGTCATAGGAAGGAGAGCTACTGAACCGGATGGTCGCTCTTCATTTACACTCCTAAGCTGGGGAATTAATTCTACAATAAATTACTTCTGGAACTACTACCTACTTGTCATCATTTACTACAATACTGTAGTATACTGTACTTCACACCTGCACGCGACATAGCTCTTACGCTCGCGACACTGATTGTATAATGCTGATGTGAAGTCAGGATTCTGTGAAGGATGGTATTGCTGTCACTCGGTCATGTTTCCGGAGGCTGGTGCTGCTGTCGTGCCTAGCTGCCTGGTGAGGTTTCTCCTTTGAAATAAACCTTTCATTTATCTATAACGTGGCTCCAGTGCCGTCGTTACCACATTGTTTGTAGCGACAAGCACATTTGAAGCAACCCCTTGACAGAGCCTACGCGTACCGGGTGGCTGTGAAGAGGATTTCCCTCAGTATCCGCTGGCCTGGGCATATTCCTGAGGTGCCAGTAGAAATTGCCACCATTGACTCATTGAGAGGCAGCATGAATTGGACGACTATGATTACCAGGTGACATCCTTCTGTAAGGGGACCACGGCGCAAGCGGATGAGTCGGGCGGGGACAGGTTCAGCGTTGGACACGCCCGGAGGTGTACTTGAGCAAAGTAGTCTCATGCAGTTGGCAGGCTGGGTTGTGCTTAAAGTAATGCAATGATCCACTGTGCCGGTCATATTTTTTTGTCTTAAAAAAGGACCGATCAGGCATAGCACAAAGGCCACTCATACTGCAGTGAGTGTAAGCGCCATTTAACTTTAAAGAAATGTGCGACCGTTTTACTGCATGAGATCCTTAAAGACACTGGTTCATCTTGTAAAGGCAGATGCCCCCTTTACATAACTGATAAGCATGGGAAAAAATACAGTACAGCAAGTTACCACATTTTGCTGTTTTCGCTGCACACTGTGATGTGCACACCAATTTCAACAGCAGTTACACTCTTTACTTATGTGAACAGCGCTAAAAAGTACTATCAACATGTTTCGACATAAGTAACTCTACATTCTTTGCACACAGTGATGTGCACACCAGGTTTGGAAGTGGAGCGCATTTTATCTCATTCTGATTGTGTTTGGTTGTCTCGGCACTGACGCTGTCAAGGGCACTGCAAAGCACGTCTGTCTAATTTCTTCTTTTTGTGCTTAGGAAGGGTGTCTTTTTCAAAGTGCTTTTGGGAAAATTAACTGCCTTATTACCTCAAGTGCCACTGCATTGGCACACGGTGATGTGCACACTATTTGCACAAGGTGATGTGCATACCCTTCGAACACGGTGATGTGCACACCTTTCTATAGTGTCATATCTCATAGTATTTACCTAGATAGCTTGTGCACTTTAACAATGTACCTTGCGTAGTTTTTTTTTTTTTACCGCAACAAACTGCGTTAGCACAAGGTGATGTGCACACCATTCGCACATGGTGATGTGCACACCTTTGTATAGTGTCAAAATCTATTTTTCTTTTTTAGGTGCCTAACTACAGTATAATAGAGTACTTCTGAAAGACTTTTCACCTTTGGGTTGCATCTATTATAAAAAAGTTGAGTTTCAGTGATTAGAGCAATGGGTTTCAACACCACCTCAATTTTTAGACACTCCTCGGGAACTACTTAGTCCATGGAGGCAGAGGTTTGATGCCTTCAAAACGTATATGGGGGCAACTGGTGCTATGAGACTCGGACCTGAGAGGAAGAAAAATGTACGGCTTCATTCCTTAGGGTTTGAGGGTAGATCTACCCACAAACATCAACCAGATGTGCCAGTCCAGGGAGGTGAAGAACTGGATGATTACCAAGAGGCTGTCAAATTAATAAATATATTTGATGTTCCTCCGAGTTTGGTGGTTTCCAGACATAAGTTCTTCAGAGGTCACAAAAAAACACTGCGGATGTGGACACATATCTTGGCTTTACGGAAACTGGTGGCCTAAAAGAGTCAGCAAGGAGCCGCGCTGGAGCTATGCTAAGCCAGATACATAAATAAAGGCATCTGGGTAATATAGGACACATGCAGCCAACACTATAACATGGTGTTTGTTTAGTTGAGGTGGTGACCTTCCACTTACTGAAGTGCACTCTTCATGACTAAAGTGAGGGATATAGGGGAAATCTTTGTATTATGAAAAAGAACACCCAGAAGACCCCAGCACCAGCCTAAGATGTGCACAGTTGGCCACCGTCGCCCCCAGTTGACCATTTGCACCCCGATAACCCTGTGACTGGATGCGCATTCATCTTATGTTCCTAGTACCGTGCAGCTCTCATAAGCATGGAATCTGGTTTTACAAGGTCAACAGAAGTTATTTGGGGCACCAGAGAGGGCACATCACATCCTAGTGCATACGCCATAAGACACTGAGGGGGATATTCACAAGGACTTATCTCCGATTTATCTCCACCTTAACTCATCAAAAGTGAAGATAGATTTAACACCCCATTCACAAGCGGGTGCAAACTGCAGACATCACCAGTATTCCCGAGATAACTGCCCCAAAGTTATCTCCACGGTGGACACCACCAACTAACCCTAATGAGATGCAGAGTAGGCGTTCCCGTGCAAAAACACACGAAAAAACCACAACACCACTTTCACAACGAACTGCCAGATCTGCGATGCGAACCAAAAACAGGCGATAAGCCGCGGTAGCACCAGGGATTTAACACCTGCCTTTTGCTGGTGTAAAGCAGGACGACTACCTGCAGCATGAAAGGGAGCCCAGCCAAGAGCCACACCTGAAGACCCACAGATGCCATGGAGACCATGATCATGCAGCTCCGATACCCATGAGGGCCACAACACCCACCGCCACCCCCCCCAGCCCCGGGTCTCCCCCCGGACATACACATACCGTGCACGACACAAGAGCCACAAAAAGCGCATGATGACACACATTGACAAAAAATAACACATGTGGCCATAAGAACGAGAAACAGTCACACAGCACTGAAGTAACAACCAAAAACTTTATTGAAATACAACACAAAACACCAATGCGGAAGACTCCTGTCGTGTCCGTCCAGGACAACCTCTATGTCACAGCCTGGAAAACAAAGCACAAAATCAGAACGTGTGCCATGTGCACATCAAAGGAGCGAGACACAGAGAAACAGAGAATGAAAGAAAGGCAGAGAGAGTAGAGTAGAGTAGAGAAGGAAAGGAAGGGAGAGAGAGAGAGTGATAGAGGGAAGGAAAGGAGTGAGAGAAGGAAAGGAAGGGAGAGAGTGATAGAGGGAAGGAAAGGAGAGAGAGTGAGTGAGAGAAGGAAAGGAGAGAGAGAGAGAAGGAAAGGAGAGAGAGAGAGAGAGAGAGAAGGAAAGGAAAGGAAGGGAGAGAGAGAGAGAGAGAGAGAGAGAGACACCGCCGCCCCTGCGCACCCAGGCCCCACTGTTCACCTGCTGCCACCGGTGTGTCTCCAACCACGTGCCGGGATACACTGCAAGCCACCAGGTCTGCAACCTGTAATCGAGGCCAGAGTCAATCGAGGCCAGAGTCAATCATGGCAGAGTCCATCACACGGCAACAACGCCTGTCCGTCCCTGCGCACGCATGCAGCCGCACCCCACCCCCTCCCGCCGGCCAGCGCTGGCTGTCCGCACTTGCGCACCCCGGGCTCACTGCTCACCTGCCGCCAACGGTGTCCACCAGTGGGCACACCACGTGCCCGTGCAAGCTCCAGGCCCCGGTCCCGCCACCATGGCATGGTCCACATCATGCGTAGCCGCCCCGCGGCCCAGCAGGTCCCACACATGACGCGGAGTCCTGAGGCATCAATGGCAGAGACCACATCAGTGCACACGTCATCATCGCAGGCTGCACACCCGCTCAGCTATTTCGGTGCCACTAACCCTGTGCAACCCCAGTCAGCGCCACGTGGTGGTAGGCCCGTGACGGGCGCAAGGCTTCGGGTGCCACCAACCCTGTGCAACCCCAGTCAGCGCCACGTGGTGGTAGGCCCGTGACGGGCGCAAGGTTTCGGGTGCGACCAACCCTGTGCGCAACAATTCATGGGCCCTTTATGATTGAGAACCGTGGAGCGTCCGTCATCCAATCATCACCGGCAGTGGGGAATGTGACGTTGTCGGCCCCTTATATTGGCGGGGTCACATGGCCCGTGACGCCTGTGCCGGATGGGTGTGGTGTGTGTGTAAACCTGCCCTCAGGGATTGGCCGTGACATGCGGACAACTAGACCAGTGACCTGCATACCACCAGAATGTACGCCTGCGACATGTAGCTATGTGGGACCCCCCTCTGAGCGTAAGCGGAGTGGTCTGTCCTGGCATACGCCGGACCAGCACAGGCCTTGCAACGATGACTCGGGGGCTCTGGGCGTGGTTCAGTCCATGTCTGGACAAGGAAGTGACTAATGCGTGTGTCCCTGTTGTAGTGTCCACGGCAAGCGGAACACAATAGGCAATGTGGCACACTGTGACTGGCATCCCACTAGATGAGCATCATTGACATGAGGGAAATCACTGTCCATACATTCATCCACACATTCATACATGAATGATGAAAGACATGACAGCAGTGCGTTTCTGGATGTTTATTGCACATCCGGTGGAGTATTGCAGTTGGAGCAGTACAGGTCCATGCCAAGCACACTACACAAAATGGGCCCGTGGAGGGCCAGCCAGAGTCCATCCGGGGATGACAAGTACTGCGGAAGAGGAAGGGTACAGTCCGCAGTCTGGTCGCCGTGTCATTGGTCATCGAACAGGATATGGCAGTCCATTTCGCGGTCCAAGGTGAGTGCAGCGGAGTGTATCAGGGGTCAGTGGCAGGTCATGGGGCCATGTGCGGCACCAAGCAGAAACAGGCAAGGTGGCGGACATGAATGCTAGTGCCTCCTTCTGAACCCAAGCCCATCCACGTCCTCGGATGTGTGCTCTGACCCACCTGTGGGTGTTGCAGTACCGGCTGCGGCACTGTGTGCCACTGACACATCAGGGGCCGGAGGAGGATTGTCGGCCGCACTGTGTGGCAGTGACACATCAGGTGCCGGAGTGGATACGCCTGCCGCACTGGGAGGCACTGACACCAGGGGGCGGAGATGTGGATGGTGTGGGGGCAGCAGCATTCATCAGCCACACCTTGTGGCAGCAATGCCATGATGAGGACATGCAGGGCATGGTAGATCCCAGCTACATTTCGCTGATGTGCAGCGGTGGCTGCCATCCTTTCCGCCTCCATCCGCACCATGTCCTCCATGAGCCTCCGCATGTGTGCCAGCTCACGGCTGGGATCGCTGGAGCCACTCTGAGCGAACAAGTATTCTCGTCTCCGAGTCAGGACTCCAGCGATGTCAGTTAGGGCTCGTTGGAGACCATGGAGAGGGCCGTGGGTGTCCGTTAGGGACTGGAGCTGGTCCCTGATGGGACCTAGACACCCATGGATGGCGTCCAGTTTGGTAGCCATGAGGTCGAACCCCACCCGCACCTGCTCAGCCGTCTCCCTCTGGCCCTCCAGCACACGGCCACGGCGTTGGAAGGCCATGTGTTGTTCCCGGGGGTCTTGGGAGACTGCCGGGCTGTGGGTGCCTCCTGCTGGGTGGTTTGTGGAGTGGGTGGGGTCTCCTCGATGCAGCTGGGCTGCCCTGGTCCTGGAGGTGATTGGCGGATGAGTTCAATGATGTCTTGGAGGGCTTGGGTGTCGATGCTGGTGGTGTCCTCCTCGTCATCAGTGAAGAGTGGCTGGGACTGCTCTGCAGGAGGTGTTGACGGTGCCCCTGCAATGTGAAGGGGAGATGGTGTATTACAATGTGTCCGCATGCATGTAGCCGCATGGTACAGGTTCACATTCAGACAGCATGGCATTGTACATTGTGACAGTCTGTGGATCAGGGCCATGATCCCGAGTCATTGTGGGTGTGCACTGTGCTCTGCTTGATTGTGCATGTGTGCCATTGTGGCCATCCCCCCCCCCAATCCCCCCAGTACCTGGTGGTTACTCACCCTGTTGCTGTGGTGTTGTGTCATGTCGAGCAGTGTCCAGTCCCCCGACTCCTGCCACGGTCTCCACACTGATGACTGTCGACACCAGCTCCTCCATGTCATCCAGCTCCAGCTGTGGCGCTGGGCTCCCACCTCCAGTCTGCATTGCTGTCTTGTTAATGTTAACTAGATTTATAAAGCACGCAGCTGCCTCAGCAAAGAGGCGTCCCGGCGCTGGCAGTAAGAATAAAAAATGGAGGCTAAGAAACTGGGTGAATCGGCGCATAAAGAAGTGCACATAAAAAGGAGGAATTAGGCCACGGGAAAGAGGTATGTCTTAATGGCTTTACGTAAGGCCAGCAAGCTATCCAGGCTACGAATCTGAAAAGGCAGGGAGTTCCATAACTTAGCTGCCAAACAACGAAAGGACCGCCCCCCGGCACGGAGACGGTTCACTCGAGGGACGACAGCCAAGTGGTTGCCTGCAAGTTTCTCCTTGGTCTTGCGCTTGATGTCATTCCATCACCTCTTGACCTCGTCCATTGACCTCTTGTGCTCTCCAACGGCGTTCACCTTGTCCATGATGGTCCGCCATAATCCATTTCTGGTGCCCAATGACACATTGGAGGCGATGAACAGTTGTTGATGGTGTTCTATCACCTCCGTGACCAGGATCCGATTCTCCTGCGGACTGTACTTAGTCTTCCTCTTCTTCTTGTCCTTGCCCTTCCCTGTCACCGTTGTCCCGGGCTGGTCGTCCGGGGTACTTGTGGGGTTGCGCTCGTCCTCTGCGCCTGCTCCGGCTGCCTCCATGGTGCTTGGGTGTTGGTCATTTTGTGTTTGTGTGTTTTTTCTCTTTTTGTAGTGATTTTCCCGCCTGCCGTGTGTGTATGGCAGGCCTGGCGCTGCTTATCGCTGATTTCCTCATCGCGAATGGGCTCATCGCACGTTTTTTGGTGTTGGGGTTTGTGTTTTTATCGCCGTCGCGGTGGTTGTATCGCGGACATTGTCCGCGGTTTCAGGAGACTATCGCATGGTACCGCTGTGTTGTGAATTCCACGTTAACACAGGGTTATTTTCCCGCGATGGACTGCGATGTGTAAAGTTGTGTTAACATTTTTGGGAGATGTTTAGCACACGTTCTTGTGAATATACCCCTATGTTTACTGTTAAAGACTGGTTTTTGCTTTTGTTGTGGCATTTCTGTCAGAGTGCTTGCAACCCGTAAGTATGCACTCAAGCGCTATATGAAACCCTTAAACCAAGAAACAGTCGCTTGTGGAAGGTTTTATGTGTTTTTGTTTGTGTGCTGGTGCAGTGGGGCCTGTTCACTTCTACTCCTGGGCCTTGCTTTAAAGGGAACGCAAATTATTTTTTTATTATTTCAGTCCTGTGTAAAGTAAATGTAACTGGCGCTCATGTAAAGCGCTGCCTACTGTCAGATCGAGTTTGTGCTTTGTAAATACAATAAACATTTGTAGTAGCATCATGATGCATCTAATGCTTGTGACAACAAAAATGTATCCTATGAATCCCCCACCATTTTTGGGAGACACCAGCCACCACTGGTGGTCAAACCTTCAGATTATTGTTTCCGCCATGGAGCTCGGGGTTGGCTGCTATGCTGCGGCAGGAGACAGAGTGAAGACCACCCCAGGAACTAACAACATTAACATGGGTGGTAGGAATAGTGTTGCTGGAGGCGAACTTCCAGATTGTGAGTGTTCGAGATGTAGAGCCACTTTCAGCCTGCCAAAAATACTTTTTGAATTGCGCTCGGACAATGCTCTCTGCAGCCCTCCAGCACCAATTAATGTCTTTTTCGGCCCTTTGCAAATGCGTATTTGTAGCATGTTTGTATAGAAACAATCTGTGATAGAGCAGCATGGGTGCAGGCTCTGTGCCACGCACCCCGGGAGAAACGTCACCCGATAACACAAAGTTCAAAAAGCATATCAAAGCCATTTCAATATGATTTTTGTTTTTAAACCAAGGAGCAGGAAATGAGCCGGTCTGCAGCAAAGAGTGCAGGAACAGAATTTGTGTGTTTAAGGTAGATAGTTGGAGGGTGGAAGATAAGCTAGCCTATGGAGAGGGAATGACAAACTACCAAATAACAGAGCTGGGAAGGTCCAGGCATAGGCCAGCCAAATACACAAAAGACACAATTAGTCAGGAATTAACATGATGGAAACTCATAAAACTATTAGACACGATTGGACTGGAGTAAAACGGGAAGACAGATGCACTGACCTAATACAAACTAAGTGTTTGTGAGAAAGGGCCTTGTTAACACAACTAAGGTCCTCACCCTTATAACTGCTAGCCTCTTTTCCAGCGCACCTGCTTAACGAGTCTCAGGTCGTTAACCAGGCCTCCAAGCAAGGTCCATCTGCGTGGCGGCGGCATAGAGAGGCGACATGTTTTTTTTCACCATTACATTTCCTTTACAGCTTTAGGCGGGGTAGCATCTGCGTCCCTGCACCAACACTTGGTCACTAACGCAGTCAAATTCAAGGAAACGGGCATCGTTCTTTCATAAAATTAATATGTGAAGAAAAATGTATTCGTGCAAAACTTAAGTCTACCTAGACAAAGGCTGTGTTGAATATGTAAGAAAAGAAATATTTGCTGATAAATGTTTGCGAGAAATCTTACTTCCCTTCTCATTTTTGTGTCTCCGCTGTACAACAGATAGCATGCGTACATACAAAAATGTACAACCATGCCGAAGGTGAAAAAATGGCAATAATCACATCATGGCCATTACACTATATAAAAATCGGGAGCCAAGTTCAAAGATAAGGAAATTTGTAAAGGTTTCACGTGCCGTGATGACACATTAATTGCAAACATTACCTTCAAGGAGGTTTTCCTTTGACACAGTCTTTAGGTCCACCTTTTTTTAAGTACACGTTGTATCCAACATGGTATTTGCTTACTTTTTATTCACAATGCATTGCCGCAGTCTTTCAAGTACGGGCTCTCTCCTATGATAAATAATTACATTCTAATCGTTATTTATTTAATATATGTTCACATACAACAGTTTAATGCAGCGGAATCCTCACGTGTTGGCACATTAACATCACAATGACAGAACATTTTTTTTAAACACGGTAAACAGTATGGATTTTTTCTTACGACGAGCATCACACATGAGAATTTATCAAAATGAAAATGGTCTCATACAGCGGGTAAAAGCAACAGACATGAGGGCAATTGCGTTGTAAAGGAAAATGGGACAGACAGGCAGGTGATAGCTGGATACTGAGAGGCCGTGATACGAGTCATTTCAAATACATTTACCCAGGAGGGAACTTAAATATTTTATAGCATTCGTGAACAACAATTTTCAAATCTATTAAGGGTAAGGATTATGCGGTCTCCAGTTTTCAATTGTTGAGCCACAGGACTTTGGTTGAAAACATTATTTTTTGCCTATAGTTTTTTAGGAAAACATCAAAAGCAGAGTTATTTCCAAAAATAAAATCCACATCTTCCATATTCAGGTCTTCCTGAAGATCGGAGGGATTTTTATGTGACATCCCAAGTCTGTGTGAAGACAAATAAACTAAAGCCCCAAATAACCTCCCTCAATATAAAGGGAAAACATTTGCTCACTGCCACAGAAGGAACTGTCTAACAAGAACAGTGAGTAAAATTGGATTATATATATATCTATATCTCCACAACCAACTCCGGCACAAAGAATCGTCTCGCCAGACAACGACATTGAATTGTTTCCGGGCTGTAAAAAAAAATATATATATATATATATATATATATATATATATATATATATATATATATATATATATAACACTAACACACACACACACACACTAACACACACACACACACTAACACACACACTAACACACACACTAACACACACACACTAACACACACACACTAACACACACACACTAACACACACACACACCTGACAATCATTATTGCAACCTTGTGTTGTATCAAGGCATCAGATTTGAAATTAACCAGATATTAAGAGGCTCATATTTTTCCTTTAGGTTGGCCTAACCGGCCTCGAAAGCTAAGAAGGCAGTGACCAAGGCGGTTACCAAAGTGAATGGGTTCGCAGGGCGGAGGAGGAGCAGTGACCGCGCCACAGGGTGTGAGAGACACTGCAGAAACAGGGCATAATCTAAAAAGAAAAAATGGGCTTACGCCCAGACAACCAAAGAAAAGGTGAGAGGCAAATATATCTTTGGAAAATCTGCTTATTAAGGCTGATTTAGAGGATTACTCACAACTGCTGAGTTCGAGAGAAAAAAATAAAGAACTTAAAATGTTGGCACTGTGAGTAATAAGGAAATAGGTGGGGAATTATAACACTTACCTGAGCCACTGAGCAACAAAGAAGAGCGAGATTGTTATTTAACATTTTACTATATATGACTGTCTGGGCTCCGATTGGCTATTGTTTTGGGCTATTTGGTATTGTGGTTTTATGTATTCACGGGGTTTGTAGCTCTTCCTGAATTCTCTGTGTTAAGTTATTCCGTTGTTTTTGGCTTCTGAGAAAATAAAGCAAACACGAGACTGCATAATCCAAAGCCTCTGGTCCTGAAAACATATGAGATCAGTCAATGCAGAAAGAAGCATGTAAAATCAGGACAGTCAAAACCACACCACAACCAAACATACAAACAAAATATTAACCACAGCCACTGCTGACCCTACTAAGACAGAAAACAGACTCAAGTCTGTGACGAAATCTTCCAACCTTGGGCATGAAGGTGCCCAAACCCAACAGTGCTACGTGATCATACTAATCGCAATGCAGCGAGTGCTATGCAAATCTCAGTTGACATAAAATAACGTAAATCACAGTAGGGCTCTAGCCAATGGCCAGGCGGTTTAAGCTATTTATTTGTGAATTTATTTTCAAGAATATATATAGTGTACACAGCGAAGCTAGAAGAGGGGGCAACACAGTAGTTGCAGTGGTGACATAGTAACAAGGCCTAAGGACAAGCAGGATTTGACAGCTTTCTAAAAGTACTTTGGGATGGGGAAAACAAGGGCACCACATGACAATCTGCCGAACGGTAATCGGAGTCCCGCTCTCTTGTTTGTGCACCCACATGTACTGTGAGGCGGCCACAGCCTGGGCACGGCTGAGAGAGCATGGTGGACCTGTTAGGGCCACTGCAGGGGTGTAGCCAGAGAGCTGAGCTGTGCAGTTACTAGAGCTGGCTGCGGTACCCGCTGCAGGCTGCCTGCTGAGTAATAGATGAGAGGTGGACTGGGGAGCATCATACATTTAGGAGGCCAAGGGAGATCACAAAGAGTGAACTAACTAGAGGACATGGTGTAATCAAAGCCATGTAGTGAAGGTGACAGTGTTCAGGAAGGTGAGCTGGGAGGAACAAGCCAGGGAAACGGAGCAAAGTTGCTAGCAGTCCACATCCTTCATGACAGGGGCCAGCATGACCAGATCTCAACAGTACATCTGGGTGTCCTGTCTGGTTCCTGGTCCCGTTACAAACCGCCTTCCAGTCCTTGGCAACGCTCCCACCTTTTTTGCTGTGAAGAGGAAGCAAGGGGCAGACTGGTGCTGTACATATTCTGCAGTCCTTTGTTCGATGCATTGACATTGGCCATTGTGGGAAGACACACTGAGAATGAGTCGTTTTTAATGCTTCATGGCATGGCATCTAGAAGTGGTCTGAGGTACAGCCCCAGTTGACGCCCTGGAAGATATGGCACGGAATAGAGCGGTGTTCCTCTCAATGCATTGCGCACGGATATGCGAGAGAAAATCAGTACAACTGAAGCAACTGCAAGAAATTGATGGGCCTATTTGGTAGAGTTATGACTGTAGGGTGCAGACTACTGGGAGGAGAGTGCGAACTCTGTATGGGCAAGTAATGGAGACTGCCACGGGACTGCGGAAGACGTCTACCTTTCAATCCAATACAGAGGATGCCAAAGGGAAACTCGAGAGAGGATTGAGTTCCTTGATAATCTGCAAAGGGGCACCTACCTCAGGGTACTGCCAAGCCCCAGGGTGCACCTTTGGGAAGGGGGGAGGGGGTCTAGAGAAACGGGTACTTGTTTTGATTGCAATAAGCAGAATATAATGTGTAAATACGTTCAGGGACTTTAAGTGTTTCTTAAACTCACAAGACTGACTAGTTTTGATTCCACCACAAGCCTCTTTCTTCCGCTGCCCTACACTTTTTACTCACTCCTGCAGGTTCTTTTCCATCCCTATTCACTCAAGTTCTCCGTTTATATATTTTTCTCTTCCTCCTAATGACTCTGGTCTGATGGTGAAAAATAAGCCGCATAAATTAAGAAAAAATGTTTGCACCGTTGCTTCCCTTTCACTTTCTTACACCAGGCTCCGAGGAGTTCCCGTGATAGAAGCCTTTAGTTTGTTTATGGAGAAATGTTCAACGCAAACGTGCATACGTGATGACCGTTTCCGGTCATGGTTCGGGGGTCCCCGAGACGGCAGTGGGTCACAGAATTGCGTGGCGGCCTGGCCGCACGTGGCTTGCAGTTCCGTCTGCAAGGTGCTAGTAAATAGATTTAAATGTAAAAGTACTGAGGGAAGAGAAGTTTAAAATAAAATTGCAGCTGGATCCACGGCAGAGTCTCCTTGTCCTGGACAGAGAGAATCACCAACCAAAGGTGTAAAGAAGCTCACAGGTGGCAGGGTGGTGTTGGAGGTTATCTTCTTTATTTGAGATCCTCATACAACAACGTCCTATCCACAAGGCACCCCAGAGATAACGGACTCTCCTTACGCCTAGCAACAGAGCCTTTCGTGATAAACATTCCAGGGTACCTAAGAGTTCCATATGAACAAGTCAGCTGACATGCAGCAGCATGTCAGGCAAATACCACACACCTTCCCCGGAAACCTAAAACAAGAACATATGAAATTAACAGTTCACATAAGCACAACAGTTTATGTGAGCTAAGAACAAAGTAAAATTAAGATAAAACGAAATCATGTAGGACCTCAGGAGCTTTACATATGCGGGAGCTTCTGCGTAAGGGAGAGACAACCTTGGAAGGAACATCAAGAGTATCATGTTTAATGCAGTTGCCAGAACCGATGAGGGCAATCCTACCCAAATTCCATATGCGCCCATCATCAAGTTTCACAGCATTACGAAATAGCTTCATCACCTTAAAAGGCGGAGAGAATTTCACACCAGCAGACTTCTGAGGATAACGTACCTTCACCCTATCTCCCACACATACCTTCGCGCGAGAGACAGCATGTCTAATGTCAAAGTTAGCTTTTCTCTTGGCTGACTTGAGTTTCTGATTAGCCTTCCATTGAGCATCCCTGACATCTTCATTCACAACACCTTTCTCCCTCATCCAAGATTGGAACATTTGGGTGTTGGGAGTGCTGCCCCTAAACAATTCGAAAGGGATTTTCCCTGTGGTCGAGTGGGGGGGGGGGGGGGTCAAGCGGTAAATCATCACTCTTTCCATTATACAAGACCTCCAGTCCCTGCCCTTATCTTTAGCCAGCTGGATTGACTCTTTTAGCACACGGTTGAACCTCTCTACCATTCCATTATACTCGGGATGATAGAGAGAACAACGCTTGTGTCTGATCCCCTTTTTTGTCAAAAATTCTTCCATCTCTTTTGACACAAGTTGAACGCCATTGTCAGTCAACATGGATTCTGGGAGGCCCACTCTGCAAAAAATGTCCTCCAAGAACTTAGTAACGTCCCTAGTTTCTATGCTCTGTGTCACTTTAATTTCAGGCCATCTTGAGTACATGTCAACCAACACGAGGACGCAAGACTGGCCCGTTTTACTAGTGATCGGCCCCAAAAGATCTAAGGCTACATGCTGCCAACATCTTGTGGGTGCCTCACGTATAACCATCGGTTGTACTCTAGTCATGTAAGTCTTATCACAAGCAACACACTCTGCGCAGTCTCTTATCACTCGCTCCACAAGGATATCAATGCCTGGCCACCAGAAGTGTAAACGAACCCTCTCTTTGGTTTTGGAGATACCTTGGTGTCCCTGATGGGCTAAATGGATGATTTTCATTTTAACTTGTGTCTGAGGGATGAGTCTGGTGCCCCTCCAAAGTAACCCCCCACTTACAGAGAGTTCATCACGAACGTTCCAAAACTTCCGGACACATTCACTCAGAGTCCTGATCCCAGGCCAACCTTCAGTAACCAACTTGCACACCTCATTCATGACCACATCATCCTTCATGACGTCCTTCCATGCTACTTCAGAAATCACACCTTCCACAATCTCGCACACCTTGTAGTCATCTTCCCATGAATCTTCGGGGTCGGCTAGGGCACCCTCACTCTGTTTGGTGACTAAGCGAGAGAGGCAATCTGCGCCTTTGTTCTCTGCCCCGGGTATGTAGCTTACGGTGAAATCATAATCTTGTAAGGCAATCACCCATCTACATATTCTGGAGGAGACAGCGTCTAGACTTTTCTTGCAGAACACGTCTTTTAACGGTTTGTGATCGGACAACAAACGAACTACCCCAGAGGATTTTTAAAAAAAATTTGATGGCCCAGAAGATACACAGTGCCTCTTTCTCGATCACAGAGTATTGTACCTCTGGACCAACAAGTGTTCGTGAAAGAAACATGATGGTTACTTCTTTACCGTCTTTTACTTGTTTAAGGACAGCGGCCAACCCCTTTGAACTGGCGTCTGTAACTATAATCGAGCTTGAAGAAGTGTCGAAGCTCTGAAGAGAGGGAGCAAAACTTAGGGCCTTCTTGACGTCCTCAAATTCCAATTGACACTGGGGAGACCAAGAAAACTTCACTCCCTTTTTTAGGAGGGACCTTAAAGTAAAGGTGCGACCTGCGAACTGGGGAACAAATTTATCGTAGTACTCTGCCATACCTAAAAAGGTGACTAGGTCATCTCTGGATTGTGGGACAGGGAGCTCCTCAATGGTCTTCACCAGGCGATCCTCTAGGTCTAACTCCTCCTTCAGTCAGTCTGTGGCCCAGATAATCGATTTCCGAGAGATTAAACTTGCATTTGTTCTCACGCAAGGTTAAACCCCTCGCACTGAACCTCTCGAGGGCGGTCTTAAGCCTTTCATCATGTTCCTGTTGAGACGAGCCATGAACCAAGACGTCGTCCTGATAAATCTTAACCCCCTCCACACCATCCAACACGTCTTCCATGACTCTTTGAAATACAGAGCCTGCGGAATTCAAGCCAAAAGGGAGGCGAGTGAACTTGAAAGTTTCGAAAGGGGTTATGAAGGCCGTCTAGTTCATGGATTCATCATCAATCTTGACCTGATGATAGGCCACCTTGAGATCTAGAGTGGAGAACACTCGAGCATCTTTTAACTGGGCCAGCATTTCTGAGATGTTGGGAAGAGTGTACCGGTCTGAGATAACTGCCCGGGTGAGGGCACGGTGGTCCACACACAATCTCACTTCTCCAGAGGCCTTGCGTGCTAGAACGACCGGAGCCAACCACTCACTGGCCTCTGTCTCAACAATGATTCCTTCTTTCTTCAACTTCTCGAGCTCAGAGCGCATAGATTCTCTCATTGTCAGTGGTACACTACGCACTTTACACGTCACTGGAACAGCATCAGGTTTGAGTGCGATTCTGTGCGTGCAACCTGAGAGGCATCCTAACTTCTCGCTAAAGACGCTCTTGAATTCGGAACGCCAATCACATCTTTGGTTCATTTCCACTACATCACTTGACACAACATTCAAATGAGCAGAGTGTGAAGTGATGTCTCTGAGAATGATGCAGGATCACCACCGGGAACCAACGACACCCCTAGATCAGCCTGATGGAACCAGCTGATAATGCGGTCTCCTCTGCAAGAGACATAAATCTTCCCTGCTGTTAACCTTCCCTTATAATCCATGTTGCCCATAACATATCCAAACAACTTTATGGGACGACCACCATAAGCTAATGGCTTAATGTCGGGTTTGTAGACTTTCACCTTCCCATTCAATTCCCTGTCAAAGAAGACCTTTGGGATAAGTGAAATCTTTGCTCCCGAGTCGAAAAGCATTCTGATTTTACAATCATTTACTTGTACCTCATCCACAGGGCCTTTACTCTTGTTCTGTCCATTTTGTAACAAAATTTCCCCACAGTGCAATTCATCCTATTCCGAATCACTCTCATCCTCTAGAGAAACTTCTTTGACACGTCTGCCCTTTTTGTTTTTTGGAGCTCTACAAGCTTTAGCTATGTGCCCAATTTTCCCACAATTGCTACACTTAGATTTGAGGGCAGGACATGACTTGTCATTAGCAAGGTGACCAAACAAGTCGCAACAATAGCACTTCACCTTGGAGCTTCCTTTGAGTTTGACTGAAGAGGAATGCGCTGGTTCACGCTGTTTCAAAGCAGGTTTCAAAGAGCTTTTTGTCACAACGTGCACCTTTTCCTCCAAATTTCCGTTTTCCTTCTTGATGACCTCGACACAGGCAAGAGAGTGTTCTATTCTCTTAGCTATGGATACCACCACGTCTAATTTCGGATCATCTTTCTGCCATAGTTCATCTTTGATTTTTTCAACATTGCAACCTAACAAACTGATCGCGAATGCGCTCTTCACGTGACCCATCAAACTTGCAGGTGGCGCCTAACTTACGGAGAACAGTAATGTATGCCTCAACAGATTCTTCAGGTTTCTGTATTCGCCTTCCAAAATGATACAGCTCCAGGATGGTGCTGACCTTTGGAAGGTAGTGTTTATCAAGTTTTTTTAGACAAATCTCGAATTCGTTGAGGCTATCTGACTCACTATCACACAATGTTCGAATACTTCCTGTCCTTCAGAACCTAGACAGTGTAATAGTAGAGCTGATTTTCTCTCAGCGCTTCGTGATACCCCACAAACCCTTGCGTAGTTGAGGAATACTTTTTTCCATTTAGACCATCGTATGACAGGATCACCAGGGTTGGAGAGAAAAAACGGAGGAGGAGTAACATTTTGCATTATGAATAAGTGTACAGAAAAATAGAATCAATAAAATTAATACACTTGTCACATAAATAGGTGAAAATGACGCCTTAATAATAACAACCTTTTCGTGTGAGTGATTATGTTGCCTTAGAGATGGAGAAATAAAAATGAAAGAAATAAATGTATGGTTCACGGAGAAACTGGTGTGCTCGTCACCGAAGAAGTAATCCGACAAGCAGGTGTGCGTGTCACCGATGAAAGAATCCGACAAGCAGGTGTGCTAGTCACCGAAGTAGTAATAGTGAGCTGTAATGTGGCAAGAGGGTGTGCTTGTCACCGAAGATATGGTTTGACAAGCAGAGTGTGTCACCCAGAAATAATGAGTGGAGTGTTTCCTTTATTTGGTTTGTAAGTGCATTATCAGGAACTTCTCCTTGAACAGAGCTGGGTCAAGAGAAGCGCTGTAGGAGCAAACACGAGTTCCGTGGGCTGTGTCGGAAAGACGTTGCCAGGAAACCGAAGGAAATGTTTCCGGGACGGTGCTGACTTCCGAAGTCAGGTTTCTAGGTAACGGCGTGGTTACCTAGCAACAACAACAAAGCCAAAGAGTTCTTGTTATCACACTGACGTCAATACACAGGTGCGCTGATGAACTCCGTACTGCGTTGTGTTTTGCGTGCGTCTCCAACGGTGATGTCACCATGAGGAATGGAGAAGCGGTGACGAATGGAGAAGCGGTGACGAATGAAGGCTGCAGAGTCGCGCGTAGGTAACGTTGCGAGTTTAAAAGATGCCAAGATGTCAAAAGATAACAGTCTCAATTTTGTAGTCATTTTGTAGAAGTTTAGGAAGAGACGTGAAATGAAGCGAGGCGCAGGCCGTTGAGGAAGTAGGGTGCTTGTAGTGCGACGCAGAGTCAAAGCGTGTGTTTTCAAAGCGCAGGGAATGGCAGCAGCGAAAAGAAGAAAGTACACAAAAGTTTATAAGTTTATCTTGGGGAAAGCATAGCGCGCACAGTACCTTTAAGTCTCAGTTTGAAGCAGAGTTGTGTTAGAGCGTTTCGTTGTTCAAGCGGGTCTTCATACTTGTGGAAGAAATGGCCTGCCGGGTCTTCTTACTTATGGAAGAAATGGCCTTATATCCCAGGGTCCGTAGTTCTTCGCTCGTCACCAGTGTAAAGAAGCTCACAGGAGGCAGGGTGGTGTTGGAGGTTATCTTCTTTATTTGGGATCCTCATACAACAACGTCCTGTCCACAAAGCACCCCAGAGATAACGGACTCTCCTTACGCTTAGCACAGAGCCTTTCGTGATAAACATTCCAGGGCACCTAAGAGTTCCATATGAACAAGTCAGCTGACATGCAGCAGCATGTCAGGCAAATACCACAAAAGGGCTGAACCAGGCATTTATTTTTGAATGGGAAAAAGCTCGTAGTGGGCGGGGATATTCAGCTGGATTTTATAAATCAAGGGGCAGCTAAACCATTTAAGCATTTAAAGGGCAGGCGTAATACTTTTATATCTTTGAGGCAATGTATATTTCTGGACGATCAGGGATAGGTTCCTTATTCCAATTTGCCATTATAGTTTGGCATCCTAACAGAGCCGCTGTCGCCCAGATGCTTATCCTTAGAGCAAGTTTCCCTTTTATCTGGTCACGTGTGTTTATACGTTCTACCGGTGCCCAGAGTGAGTGCCCAGAGTGACATTATCTAGTTATAATTTTTTTTCCATTAAGTAGAATCTCATCAATCCATGCACAACAGATCAAAACATATAGTTAATTAGATCATGACAAGTTTTTCCTGCTGCAGTTGTTTTCTCTGCCACCTCCCATGAAATTCCGCCCACCGCTCGGTTTTGTTGTACAAGGCATTCTTTCATTGTGTCACTTCTTAAGATAAGTAACACGGCTGAAGAATCACGGGGGAGTTTATGTATTTTCTAGAGCGTTGGCCAGAACCATTTCCAAAACAAATGTTTATCTCCTTATGTGGGAAGATCATATGAAAATGGATCCCCTTTTCGTCCCAGCATTCCCAGATCAGTTTGCACTCAGCCAAGATAGAGGAAACATTGTCATTGGAGTCCATAATAACCTATGGAGACAATCATAGGCGCTGGAAGTAGGGGTGCTGAAGCACCCCCAAAAATAGCCATGCTGGCGTTCATAATGTGAATGTGCAATAATGATGCCTTTGAATTTTGTTCTCATCTTGCCACATTTGCTGTGCTACAAAGGACAAATATCGGGCTCGGTCTTCTGACATCTTGCTGCATCTTCAGAAACTGGCGTTTAGTTTTAGATCTCTGACTTCAAAGTGAGAGGATTTTGTAAAAGTGACCTAGGTGACAATTTTGCTGAGGTACATGAAGTGAAGGAAAGGCTGTAGGATCCCCTGTTTATTTCTAACACACAACATTCAAATAACTGTAAATTAAATATTCCCATTTTAAAATATATCAGTAAGTAGGAAAGCACAAATGAGGCACATTTTTTAGAATTCTTTAGTGTGATGGAAAGAAAGATTTTATTTGGATCAAGACACTTTAGTGATATGCAAATGAAAATATTTGCTGAATCCCAATTTCCACACAATCAATTGATCTAAATTTGTATAGCGTGGCTAATATTCGGTGAGAGTAGCCAGGCGCTGAGAGTGCTGCTGCAGGTGGCTCCGCTGAACGGCGAGGGCTGGAGTCCTTTCTGATTTACAGCAGAGGATTAGGACCATAGGTGCAGTGGGAGGTAATTCCAGTACTTCACAGAGTGGTAGGAGAAGGAGCATCCTTCGCTAGCTGCAGCGGATGTGGAGACTGTGAGCAAGGCAGAGGTAGGCGGAGCGCAGGTGTCTGGAAGGGAGGTGAAAGTTTAGTCGGTGGTTGATGTATGCTGGTCCCTGGTTCTGTCGGGCTTTGAAGGCAGATGTGGATCAACATAAACTGGCATCTCTTCTGAATGGGGAGGCAGAGGAACTTCTTGAGGTGGGGGGGTGATGTGGGTCTATTTAGGGAGGTCAAGGGTTAGTCTGGCTGCTGAGTTCTGAATTGTTTGCAGCCTCTTGAGGAGATGTGAGGTGATTCCTATGTAGAGTGCATTGCCATAGTCCAGCTGGCTGGTGACCAGGACTTGTGTGACGGTACATTTGGTGTTGATGGGGAGCCACTTGAAAATCCTGCGGAGCATGCGAAGGGTGAGGAAGCAGGTGGACGATACTGCGTTGATCTGTCTTTTCATGGTGAGCTTACTATCCAGGATGATGCCAAGGTTGCAGGCGTGTTCGGTCGGAGTGGGTGAGGATCCTAGTTTGGGAGGCCAGAGTTCAGCGTTTGTCTTGTCTGTGTGGAGATGTAGGCAGTTGTCTCTAATCCAGTTGGCAACGCTTGTCATGCACCTGCGAAAGTTGGTCAGTGTTGCAGAGGGGTCTTGTGATGGCGAGAGGATAAGCTGGGTATTGTCGGTGAAGGATATGTTTAGTCCATGCGATCTGACGACGTTGGCCAAGTTAGTCATATAGGTGTTGAACAGGGTAGGGCTAAGGGACAAACCTTGAGTGATGCGGCAGATGGTGTTTCCTGGGTTCCAAGATGAAGGGATAAAAAAAAAAAAAATGTATCTTTTATTTAATGGAAAGTTTTTTACCAACGGTCACAATACTAAAAAGGTACAACATGGATAGTTGCAGCACATCTTTCCCTAAAGCAATCAATAAGTAAAGGGCAGCTGGCAGTAGCAAGACGAACATCACACAGTTATCTCACACATATAGGACAGGTATAACACAGGTAGCTAGCACACTAAAGAGGGAGTGAGAAGTGTTAAAGGACTGTTGCACGCTCACCGTTAACTAACAACCATACAAGAAGCACAAGACACCTCGAAGAAAGAACCAAACTTCTAAGTGAATTACCACACATTCATGTACTCACATAGGATGATGAAACCCATCTACCTATGGTTTTATGGTCAGGGCCACTGGAAAATGCAGCAGGGTTGACTAAATTATGCAGCAAAAAAAAGGCTAATTATGCTACCTTATGCAGCACATTTTGTGATAGTGTTACTTCATAACTTTGTCATTCTTTCACAGGTTTTAGCTCATTAGTACCAATTTAACATCTGAATATAGTAATAAGCAACTGAAAGATGACCAGTCAACCTTTACATAGGTCCTTCCACTTACAACTCCTCGGGCCGATCAAGAACCGGACCGAAGAGACAGATTTAAAATTGAACTGCAGCACACTGTTAAACAGGCATAGCGCTTTCGAAGTCCTGCTCCCCTTAGAGGACAATGGACTACGAGACGTGTTGTTCTTAGGCTGGGAGAAACTTCTGCAGAAACTCAGAGAAGCAGCTGAGGAATGGATAAGAGAAGAAGAAGGATGGGAGAGAGATCGAGATGCCAAAATATCATGAACACCCAGGCAAGTTACAAGACACACGAGGGACAGAGGAAGATAGAGAGTGGGAAGACTGACCTGACAGGGGTGCAGCTGAACAGGACGTTTACAATGGACCACACAATTTCCGCCTGCGCCCTGTGCAAGGGTCACTTATGGCAGTCAGAGACACTTTACAAATGCAGAGGAAGTCGATTCTAAAAAGGAGTAGGTCAGATCTAACACCTATAAAAAAGGTAATAGAATATAAGGAGGGTATTTATTTTTGCTAGCCCTTCTCAGATGCATTGGCAGAATTGATTAAAAAGGAAGGGAGGAATCAATGGCCCCGAAAATGGTCTTTTGACCCTATCGATTTAACAACTGCTGAAGATTGTATACAGCAGGGACAGGGCAACCCAGAAAGGAATTACCCCTATATACAAGAGTGCTTTGCATTATGGGAGGTGTATGTTAGAGACAAACCCACTGAAGTGGTCAGGAGTAATAGACCAGATCCAAGTTTAGGCCCAAGAGTCGTAAATTCCCCGACAAATAACTCCGTTGCCCCTCATTTTCAAGGGTGGGCCAGTACCCACATATGTACCATGGCCGCAAATAGAACTTAAAGAGGGCACTACCTCTGCTATCTGACGGAGCAGGAAAATGGATAGGATGCTTTGATAAACACACTGCAGGAGTGAACCGAGACTTGGGCGATGTTAAATGGTTGCTAATCTCTCTGGTGGGAGATTAAGTAAACACTATTTTTGTCAGGACAGGATTTCCTCAAATAACCTTCACACACACAGTTTGATGGGTCATCTTTTAACAATATCCGACAATATGTATGTAGTGCGCTCAGGCAGACATATCCAGACTAACCAGATATTGGAGCCCTTATGACAGAAAGTATAAAATAGACTGAAGACATTGCAGGATTCATTACCAGAATGGATGAATGATGGGTACAGGAAGTAGGATGTAATTGGGAAAATATTGGAGGAAATGGAATGTTATTCTATAATGTCCAAAACTATGCAACTGGCAGTAGTGGGCTAAGAACAAGGGCGCACTGGTGTAATATCCAGAAACTTCTTAAGGCACACTTTCACGCTCAACTTTATGTGGTGCTACTGCCCCTTGGCCACGTTAATGCAAAGTCCAACTTTAGAAGAAAAGGAGCGTGTAAAAGTCCATCAATGCTTTTTCTCTCCAAAATTCAAAGAATAGTATTCATTCCATAACTCTTTCCAGTCCACATTCAACAAATAATCACTTGGGAGTCTTGTGTTTCTTAATACGAATCCAAATTTTATTCAATCAATGCTTTCCATCAGAAGCAATCCACACAGCCCAGCCAACGCGTTTCGTCCCTACGGACATGATCAGGGCTCAAGATACACATTAAATTTGAAGATTCAGATAATTCTTCAACTAGGTTTGCCAAGGTGCAGCACATTTCATATTAGTGTCTGGTCTCCTGCTCTCATTAAACTCTGCAAAGAAAACAATGCAATTCCCCCGGTGCTGCACTTCCCAAATCCTGCCAAAGAGATTCGGAACAGGGAGCCCATTATTCTATAATGTGTTGAAGTGAGGTCTACCCTAGACGAAGTAGTGGGACTAGAAGATACACCGTGGCCAGAAATACAAGCCCATATAATACATTATTTCAAGAGAAAGAAAGAAAAGGACACAGCAGGCAGAAAGGGCTACAGCTAGACTGGTGCAACAAAAACTTAAAAAATCCAGTACAGAAGAGGCACTTGTAGCAGCAACTCAAATGGCTGTTACCACCACAAATGGCAGTTACCACGCCAGTACAGGTGCAGGCACCAGGAGGGCAACCAGTGAGTAACACAGCGAAGAAACAAGGAAGCTTTCCAAAAGGCCAAGGGCCAGTACAGAGAAGAAATCAAGGAGGATTCAGAGTAGGAGTATGGTGTTATTGTTATAATAGGGGCCATATTGCAAAAGAGTGTAGGGCGAGAAAGAAGGATGAGCGAGCGCATGAATGGGTCACTCAACAGGGCCCACAACAGGTGTAATGGGGTCCTCAACAGCAAGTGACACAGGGACCCCAACAAGTTCCTCAGGTACAGTGGACCACACAACAGGGGCAGATGTCACAGAATGTACCCCAGGTTATTAGAAATATTACAGGAGGGCCCACACAGATGCAGATGGGAGGAGTGATGATGCAAGGAGGTAATCCCTTTTCCGTCCAAATGTTCGGAGGGACGCCAACTAACAGTTATACACAATGAGAGAGCCCACAGACAACTACTGTGTGTCCAATACTATTAGTGACCCCCCAGATCAGATGAGGAAGCCACTGTGAAGGTAGCCATAGAAGGTCGCCCCTATATTTTTTTTTTATTGACACTTGGGCTACTAAATCTTGTATAAAGGAAGGAACACTACCCCTTTCGCACAAGTCAATGACAACAAGGGTTTTCTGTGGCTGTCAGGAGAATTCCTTTTACTGAGTCAGTGAGCATGACAGTAGGAGACACACAAATAGAAGGACCATTGCTGTACTCCCCTGAGGCACCAGTCAATATTCTTGGAAGAGACGTGATGAGTAAGCTGGATATGACCATCTCTTATTTGGTAGAATTAGTCAATGGTATGTTACATGCCAGACATTACACCAAGCAGGATGTTGTCACTCATAGCTCATGAGGATTTAGAACAACAGGTCATAACAATTACAGTGGACACAGAAGCCTTTTCGTGTGGTATATATGTATTGATAGCCCATACACCAGTGCTATTCAGGAAGACAGTGCAGCTACCTAAAGAGCTACTGTTCAGACCTGGGAAGCCTATAGATCTTATAGAAGTACCTGATATGGTGTTTGAGGTAATGGCCCTTAAAATAGAGCAACGATATGCATTACTAATAGCATTTGAGAGGAGACAAGTGACATGGGCATCAGTAGTGGTTACCGATCCAGTGGTCAAGTTGAGACACATGTCTGAAGAAGAAATGTTTGATAACAGAACATCCATTGAGAGAGTGGTATTTCAAATGGACATTCCCATTAGAGTACGATTGCAGTACAGAACTGTGCGAAAACACACACAAGACAATACGAGAAAGGGACTTGACAAAGGTACCAGAAAGTCTTTGGACAAAGGAACCACATGATGTGGGACTGAACAAATGAGCTGAGCCTGTGAAAATAACACTGAAACCCGGTACACGTCGGTATCCCTTATCTAAAGAAGCAGAAGATGGCATCTTTCCCTCCATACAGGCGCTACTTGAGCAGACGGTAATATACGAGAGAACCTCACACTGTAATACACGGATTAACCCCATCAAAAAATCTATGGGTGGGGGAAGCTGATTCAAGATTTCCGCCCCCTGAACGATATAGTGACACCAGAATTTCCGGTGGTACTAGACCCATCAGTCATGCCTAAAGATGCCACATACTTCTCATTGATGGACTTGAAAAATGTGTTTTTCAGCATTCCCTTACATCCAGATAGCCAATATTTGACCGGATTTACGTACCACCAAACTCAATGCTGCCACAGGAGGCTCCCCCAAGGCTATTGGGAGTTCCCGAGTACCTTTAACTGGACAGTGAAAAAGGACTTAGCAAACATAAAATGCAAAAGTACCCTTTCACAGTACGTATATTACATTTTGGTGTGTAGCCCCACTGAAGATACATGCAAGGTGGGCACTATTGGTCTCCTTTGCATGCTTGCGGACAAAAGATACAAAGTGACAAAGACAAATTACAATACGTGCAGAAAGAAGTTCACTATTTGGGATAGATAATATCTAAAGATCGGAGGAGGGTGACATGACAGAGTAGAGAGTATCAGAAAAAAAGCCCACACCTACCGCCAATAAGCAGCAGTTTCTAGGACTCTGTAATTATGTGAGATAGTGGGTTTTTTATTATGCCCCCCTAACTGCACCACTTTTGACTGCTTTAAGAGTCCCATACTAGTGGAAATAAAATAAACTGGACTGGGGAGGGGGCGAGGGGAGGGAGGGGAGAGGGAGAGAGACACAGCATTTCAGGAGCTAAATAATGTAATTACAAATGCTCCAGTATTAGGTACACCCGACTATAACAAGCCATTCTACCTCTTCTGTCATTGTCATGGAATGACAATGACAGCTGTACTGACTCAAAAGACATCTATGGGACACAAACCAATTGCCTACTACAGTGGGCTGCTAGATCCTGTCATGAGAGGTCACCATCTATGTGAGCAAGCACTGGCTGCAGCAGCATTTGCAGTCCAGAAAAGTACAACCACTGGGTTCGACAATAAACTGTCATTGATATAGAATCTGTTTGTGATTACTGGAGTGATTCTCTAACTAATATCACTCAGGGCTTGAAAAATTCACTGGCATTGCGAGCAAGATTTAGTCAGGAGGAGCAATTTTTAGGGACTACTCACCCTTTCTGGTGAGTTGATAATCCTCTAACTTCAGGGAAGACAAACTGACTTTTGACCTCGGTCTCTGAAAGCAGAGCAAATCTGACAAGATAAGATTTAAAGGCATCCTTATTGCTCACATTTCCTGGCTTTCAGAGACATGAGGTCAAAAGTCAGCTTATCTTAGTACATTTATTTTTCTGTGACTTAAGTTAGAGGACTTTGTAAAGTGATCTGTGTGACAATTGAACTGTGCATAGCATGTTAAATGAAAGAAAAAAGCCTGACATCTTACATCCTAACAACACTGAAATAGCCAAGTGAACTGTTCAAACATTTCAAATATATTTCACTAGTTATGAAGACCTATTATTGTTATTCTGTGGTGACAAAAATATTTTTATAGGATCAAAACAAATTAGAACACTTTACTTGGTGATGTGCAAATTTTAAATATTTTTGCTGAAACCCAATTTCCAAAAATTGTTTATGCGCTATTATCAGTAACACTACATGTTAGTGGGAACGTTTTGTGGCCATTTAAATGGAAAATATGCGATCTGTAGATGACAATGCACTACCACATCATGCTTTGGTAATATATTTATGAAAAGTGAATTTTTAAACATGAACTGGGAATTATTACGGCTCCTGCCCAGATGACAATGCTATTAGTGAACTAAGAGGCAAGCCAGGAATCATGTGTACCTTATATATGGGCTCTATTCTAGTTATACATGGAGCAAACATTTAGTCTAGTAAATAAAAAGAGGCTTTTTTGCACAGCAGAAATAGTTAACTTGCATATTTGAAGGTGCTCGCTTATGTGATACTAAGGAAAAAGGCGGCTCCATAAGACAAAATATTTGCCTAGGATCACACAATTTGAGACCAGTTCACGGGTCAAGTACATTACAGTTAGGTCGAGTAGATTATTAAGGTTACTAGACCTGAAGGTCTAGTAACATTTTTATGATTATTCGAGCCCCGAACATGAATTGCATCAAGTTATTGGCTGTTGCGAATTTCGCAAGTTGTAGAGTGTTGGTTTTGACACAAGAAGATAGTCTATTATTGTGAAGTGCCCATGGGGGTTTGAGTAAAATGTGACACTTTATGAGGGGGTCTCTGTACTCATCACAGGCCTACTAATGGCAATATTTTCCATTATGCTTCTCAGTGATTGAGGCATTTTGAAAGTGTAAATTCCAGCAAAGATTATTTATCTTTAAATGGGTTGTGAAAGGTTGAAATCTCCACCTTCTGCAAATTGTGCATTCAACGCGAGCGAGATTAATTCATTCACGCATGTCAATCCAAAATTTAAAAAATGTTTTACTTGGTGCATAGGTTTTTATTAGGTTTCACTTAATGACGGCTCTTAAGCCACCTGTTGTCTAAAGAACTGTTGTGCACTATACCAAAAACCTCACAGCCAGCTGATTGCTTGCTACTGGTTGCCTTTATTGTCATGCTGATTTGCTTGCTTCCTATTCTATGGCTGACCTTCGAATTGTGTCTGTCCTTCTCGTGAACCATTCTTGACCATCATTCTGACAGAATGACTTGCAGCCTTCAAATGCTCACATTCAGGAAACTACTTCTTGCCTTTCAAAGAGGTTAGATAGAAAGACAGGAGGAGATAGGAGCTCTGTTATTAGCGAACTATCAGTCCTCTAGAATCTTATATAGTGCTCAACTCCCTAGCAATATTTTAAGTGAACACAGAGACAGGTTGTTTCGAGGTCTTAGTTTTTTCATATTTCAGCCAAACTGTTGAAAGTTTTCTTCATGATTATTTTTAGTTTTTGCTATGTTGATCTAGAGACCAATAGTCTGAAAATTGTAAATTTTTCCAACAGAGCTAAACAGGCCAACACGTGTTTCGCGTCCTTAATTCAATTAGAACAGACTTTTCTTTTTAGAATTTTGCTATCACAATAAGAGAATTTAATAAAATTTGATCCTGTATTTGTACAAACATTTATGAGAAGCAAGCTACATGAAACAGCACATCTCCTTATGAAAATCGATAATATAGAAGATAATAATGACACTCGGGATTAGTCGCTTTAGAGGATTAGCCCTTTGGTCCTACTCTTCACACAAGGGTGTTTCTTAGTATCTAATGGTGATTGGGACTTTCTTTGAGATCAACACCGGGTGAGAATGTAGTGGTCTTTTTATTTTCTGGCTCTCGGTTCTTGGACTGATCTTTCCCGATAGGTCATTTCAAATTTTTTTTTCCGATTACCATTTTTCTCTCTAATGGATTCTCTAATTTTCTTGACAAACTTCAGGGCATCATGTATAAATTACCGTCTTTTGTGTACGTAATTTACAAATGTGTCCAGAATATGGTTTAACTTATATTTGTCATTTGCTCATTTCTTGTGATCTGTAAATTTGTTCTCTCTCATGGTTTGTTATGGCTGTGACATTCTTGGCTTGCCATTTATTGTTAATATAGGCGCTGATGAAGCAACAAATCTGATAGAATTAAGGTCGCGAAACAAACGTGTTGGTTTGGTAAGTTCTGTTGCAACATATACATTTCTTAGTCTATTGGCCTCTGCATCAACAAGCATTGGAAATGCAATAGGTCGCGCCTTTGTTTAAGTTAAAGCAATTTGCTAATGGTATTGTTTTATATATTTGTATTAATTAGTGTATGTTTGTGATATGTTGTGATATTATGTTTTTAGAATTGTATTGGATAGCTGTGTAGTAGTTTAAAGCATAGTTTAGTGGGAGAGGAGCAGTGTTTAAGATTTGGGAAGGAGAATGATTAGAAGAATAGCATGAGGGTTGATGAAGTATAGTGAGGATTAGAATACTATGTGGTAGAAGAAAGGTGCGGGGGGAGAGTAAATAGGGAGAAGGAATGAAGTATGGAGGAGTTTAGTGTTGTTTTGAATGTAGGAAAGTGTGGAGAGCAGTATGAGGTATAAGGAAGGATAGAGTAGTAGAAGAGCAGTAGGTGTGATATGTAATTTTCTCAGTGTCTCTCACACTACCTCGCGCCCGTGCACACACACAGTGAGTGACGTCGTTGTTGATGGGTGAGTTTGTGCAATTTTGGAAAAGTCGGGAGGGTGAATGATATATCACTTTTTCACCCTCCTGACCCTCCCACTTAAAGCCCTGGCCTTGCCATCAGAATGCACGGAGGCTGCAGAAAGATGGATGTAGAAGGCAAGACCTCACTGACTGCATTTAAAAAGTGCACATAACCCTAAAGGGTCTCTTGGAACGGACCTAGACATCAGGACTCCATAGGGGCAGCTGAAGAGAGGTGTTTTGGGGTGCTACTTATGTTGAAACTACATTCAATCAGTACAGTTGAACTGACTTTTTTTATTTTTTATTTGCCATCGATCTCTGGAATGTTGATATTTTTCACTGTTGTTGTGTCAGATTATTTTTTTTAACTTTCTCCTCCAGATTTTACTTCCATTTTAGACAAATGGTCGCCGGCCTGGACTGCCTCCACTTATGACCTTGAAAGAAAGGGAAAACAATCTTGACGCCTTCGGGCTGAAACCCGGTCATGTCAAGCCTGACAAACTTGCCTCAAAACACAGGTTAAATAAATCCTTTAAGACGGCGATCCCATAAAAGGTAGATGGGGAATTAAAGCTTTAGGGAGGCGATACAGGTTTGAAAAGTGGGTGACTACATTAAAGCCTATGGAGACATTTTATTAGTCAGGCGGATGAACAGAAGTTAACAGCAGTTGACAGGTATCTTATATGGGCACCTACAGAGACAGGCTTGTTGTGGGGTGGGCCAAGGCAGGTGCCTCGTATTCAGTCCTGGGATGTCTCGTGCAGACCCTCGGCCCACTAGTGGAGCAGATCTCCAAGGCTTGGATCTGGCTGCTGAACTCCAAAGCCCTATTGGCTGCCGCGCAGATCACTACATCGAGACAACTTCCACTCAGGTTCAGTCTGCCGAGCCTGGCTCCTGGCCTCCTGGTCTGGTGGCCCCAACGCTGGGGTGACCAGATTTTGAAAACAAGCTCATTACAAAAACATGGATTCGGTACTACAGTTTGGATTGACTGAGGGCCGCATAAAGACTTCATTAACAGAGCTTACCAACACAAATTTAAAAGTAGGCAGGACAAATGAATGCTACTTATAAATACAGCATCATCGGTGTTAATTACATTGCCTTTCCGATAAGGGCGGACAGCTAACCATGCACTGAAACACATTCAAATTTGCATAACAGGAACAGAAAGCAGGGTGCACCGGCGGACGGGGTGGGTTTGGGGGGAGGGAGGGCGGGGGGGGGGGAAATCAAGACAGATCGCGTTCACGGTAAACACAAACGGACACTGGAATTAAACGGATAAGGGGTGCAGGATCGAGGCACGGGGTGTTAAATATATTAAGTCCATCTCCCGGACGGGGATTGAAATTTCCAGCAACACTTTCAGAGGCACGGACGAGACATCTCGATGGGACTTGAAAAACGCGACACGGGCTCACCTTGACGGAGAAGACTAGCACCATGAAGCCCAGGCAGCAGAAGTTCATGTAGATGGTGTTGAAGATGGACCATACGAGGTGGTCCCTGGGCGGGTTGCGGTAGGTGGTCCCGTTCACCACGGTGGAGCTTACGGACGACCCCTGGGGGTGCGGGAGGATCCCCACCTCCATCTCTTCCTTCAGGGGCTCGTAAGGGCCGGTGGTGTAGGGGTAAGTGCCAGCCGGCATCTGAAAGTTGCCGTTATCCATGGACTCAGAAGACGGGGTCTGGGGCCTGAGGCTCTGAAGTTTATAAACCTCCCACTCAAAGCTTCCCGTGCGTCGGAGTGCGTAGCGCTGAGGTTCAGTGAAGGTGGTGGTGGGGGGGGCGCGGTACACGCACAAAAGGCGAAATACAACTTCAGTCAGAGGCGGGGAGGCGCCTCCCCAAACAAGGGAGGAGAAATTCCAGCACAACAGATCAAGTGAGGAAAATGCGTGGCCCTGGTGCTCACGAAACCACTGCCAGTAAAAGTCTGCGATGAGGGAAGTACGGTGGAAAGAGGAGGAGAAATCGCGGCACTTACACATAATCTCAGAGCCGCTCTGGGGCCTCTGGTTTAACCACACGTGTTCAAATCACCGAGCAGTGCTAGCCGTAGACAGGGGCAGCACGGATAGAGCGGGGACGAGCGGTGACCTCGAGGAATATTAGCGTTAAATGCGACGCTAGTACAGGCGGATGAGGGGCAGCTGGACGGGAAGCCGTAGAGGACATACAGAGCCGATCAACACACAACAAACAAGCTTTGAGAGACAGAGAGCGCGTGGCAGAGAGAGGCAGGGGGAAAGCGAGGGCCAGATACAGTAGAGAGAGGGCGGAGTGCTTTAGATCGTGCATATAAGCACCCGCAGTGAACACATCTCAGTTAATTATCTTCCCAATCAGAAGCTAATAAACAAGCTAAAAGCACACCCCCCTACGTCACTGGAACAAAGATGGCGTCGGCCTGTCCAAATGGGCCGTCCTAAAAGTGGACAAGGCGGTAACCAAAAAGCCCGATTGCCAATCACACGCCAGCGTTTAACATAAACGATGACGCATGCCAATTGAAAAGAAGGGCGTGGCTTAAAGTCTCCTTCCGAAACTGTATTGATTCCAAAAGGCCCTCGCAGAGCGAGAAGCGCATGCGCGCTGCAACGCCAGGCGAGACCTAAAAAAGCAAAAAATAATAAGATAGTCAAGAAATAACTTTCAACAGTTTGGCTGAATGACTTCATCCTTATAAGAAATATGAAAAAATTAAGACCTTGAAACAATCGGTCTCTCGTTGTTTACTTTTTTCCTTTGTCATTCAGCATTCCATGAAAGTGCCTGCGTTTTCCTGCCATCTCCTTTGTGTGCTGCTCCCCCTTCAAATACCCACCCCATGAGCCTTGTGTGTTGCTCCCTCATCCTTTCACCCAAAGCTAATCCACCGCTTCCACCTCTGCTCTCGTGTGCTGCTTCCACCCCCCCCACGCGCTGCATGCTACACCCTCCTCCTTCTCCCAGTCATTTACTTCCCGAAAATCTACTTTTTTTAAAATGCATTTCTCCCGCCTCAAGCCCATCTGTTGTTCTCACCACCCACTCGCAGTTGCTTTGCCTCACCCATTCCGCAACCTCTCGTGGTCCTTAAAAAGGGCCAACATCTGCCATTTAGTGTTGGGCTGCTCCATTTAAAAAAATTAAAAAGGCGCTTTTTTTTTTAGCAAGTAGCATAAGCCATCTTGAAACAGTAAATAAATTAAACAGCTCAAGCTGGCGCACGCATACATGGATGCGTGCAGGTACATGTTACAGGATGTGCAGGCATACGTGGCGATGAATGCACGCACCATGATGTAGCCACCATCAGCTTCATGGTGTGTATGTACTGGTTTGTGGATTTGTTTTCTTTTTTTTTTTTTGCTGATGCAGCATCAGCAAAAAGCATTGGCAAAGCTAGTAGGGCTAAAAGAGGAGACCTACTGGCTTTGCCAATGCTTGTTACATGTGCATCTCAAATCTTCATTTACACAAGGAGCTTCTTATCCTGCCCCTACAGCTCTATTACGATCCAGTTTGCTTTCAGCCTGCTAATATCTTTGGCACTTAAATAGAAATTTTTTTTTTTTTTTTTAAACTATGTTGGCTAGTACACAGGAAGTGCCAAAACATTTTTTAATGTGAAGTATGGTGGTATATACGCAAGCATATGCAGAATGACAAAAGGCTTCATGAATAACAGTCTATTTATTGCATGCTCTTCCACTATCTGGGATTGGTGTAAAAAATTATTGATTTCAGACAAATGCTTACATCATTTGAAAGTGGTTAAAACAAAAATATAAAGCAAAGCATATCAAGAAAGCATTTGCTCTCTTCCCCTCTCCACACTTACCCCTCATACCATAGTATAAACATCATAGCTATCATGAACACCTTCAGCCCTGTAGTTTTTGGAGTCCCTTAACATGTAAAAAAGCAGAGAGGGAATGGTACACTAACTATTCTTCTGACAGATGCCAATGATGCCAAACGTTTTTAGAAGTTACTAAAAAAATAAGTTAGGTTAACCACAGCCAATTATTTTTACAATCAAATTTTCAGGCCAAAAATTCAATTGAGGCCATTTTTAGGTCTCGGCCTGCACCAGCGCTTGCGCTGGTCTGGCCGAGAGTTTTAGTAAGCGGGTTTTGGAAGTGCAAACACTGGCTATCGGCTGGCGACCAGCTTGAGTTCGTCATGGCTCATTAACTCTCTGGACTCCAGTTTCAATCGTAGCAGCAGCTCACATTACCAACTGAGGGCCCTGGACTACAGTCACATGAAAAACAACAGCGATTAGCATTGAAATGCAAGCTTTTTTTTGTCTAGTTAGAAATATTGCTTCGGTGGGTTGATTTCACCTTATATCGCTATTTGTTTTATATTGGGAGTCACAGCCTAATTAGCAGTATTTTTGTCTCACTGTTTTTTTAAAAATATTTATTCGCGCAAAGCACAAAGCTATATTTAAGGTTACTTTTTCCGCGTCACTTCTTCACTCTATTTAAACTCCACACCCCCACTCTTATTGTCTCTCTCCTTCTCTCTCTCTCTCTCCCTCTCTAATTCTCTCTCTACTTAATTAACTCTCCCTCTCTATCTTTTTAGCCTTTCATTCTCTCTCACCCCTTTATCTGTTTCTCTTTCAAACTCCTTCATTCACTCTCTCTCCCCTTCCTTCTCCCTCTCTATCCCGCTCCACTCTTTATTCTATGTACACCCTTTCTCTCTCTCTTTCTCTCTCACCACCCTCTCTAATTGGGCATTAGATCTTCACTCTATCTCTCACTCAGCGCCGCCACAGCATCGCTCAGCGCCGCCACTGCATCGCTCAGCGCCGCCACTGCATCGCTCAGCGCCGCCACTGCATCGCTCAGCGCCGCCACTGCATCGCTCAGCGCCGCCACTGCATCGCTCAGCGCCGCCACTGCATCGCTCAGCGACACCACCACAGCATCGCTCAGCGCCGCCGCATCACTCAGCGCCGCCGCATCACTCAGCGCCGCCGCATCACTCAGCGCCGCCGCAGCATCACTCAGCGCCGCCGCATCACTCAGCGCCGCCGCAGCATTACTCAGCGCCAAGACAATATCACTCAGCACCACCACAGCATCACTCAGCGCCAAGACAATATCACTCAGCACAGCAGTATCACTCAGCACCACAGCAGTATCACTCAGCAACACCTGAGTATCATTCAGCATCACCTCAACATAGTCTCCGCAACAGTCACCACCACCACCACTACCACCTCAGCATCACTCAGCACCACCTCAGCCTGCTCTCGGAATCTGGCATCTGTTGATTCTCCCCTAGCGTCTGGCCGCTGCTAGTGTTATAATACAGGTACTAGTTCCCAACCTTCACCCTCCGATTGTTTATGCCCACTCAAAAAAAAAGCTTTAACAAACAACCATTGCAATAGGCAGAAACAAGTTGCCAGCATTGCAAGAACAAAAGAAAACTGAGGAAATGTTTTATTGTAAATACTTTTTAGGTCTCACGCCTAGCGTTGCAGTGCGCAGCCCTGCTCGCGCAGCGCGAGACCTCTAGAAAGGGCTTCTGAAAGCTACCCACACGCTCGTGCGTGTGGTTTTGCTTTCGGAAGCCCACATTGGCTGGAGCGTGCGTTTTTTTTACGGAGACGGCACGCGATTTGTCAAAGGCGGGCGCATGTCCCGCCTTTGCCGCGCCCATTCCCGACGGTGGCCAGAACGTGCAGCAGCGCGCGTTCGTCTCGCTTTTGCTGCCGCGCTCCCTCCCCCCCTCCTCTGTGGTGCGCGCGCACCACTGGTTCTCCAGAGCAAGAGAGAGTGTCAAAAAGGAAGGCAGACCGATAAAGAGAATGATTCTAAGATAGTGATGACGTGAGAAAGCAGGTTGGAAAGAAGTTGCAAGGCCGGCAGTCCCAGCATCCCTCAGCACTGGCGGCAGGCTTCTAAGCACAGCTTCGGGCTTAATGTGTTTTCACAAATGATACTGCGTCAAACCGTAGGTGGGTGTGTGAATTGTGCTATAATACACGCATCTCGCGTGCTATTCTGTGCAAGGTCTGCGTTATGGAAGTAACGTTTCTATGCCATGAAGACAGTACAGTCTCGCCTGTCGCCACTCGGCCGAATTATTCGCCTATCGGAATAGATTCGCGAAATCGGGAGCTTTGTGGGAGGGTTCGCTTCAGCTGTGTGTGAGTTATGGTTGGGAAAATTCTGTGCTTCGAAATCTCTTCTAATGGGGGTAATCATGACAAATGATTCACCGGGCTACTCGCAAGGACAAGTGGGGTCACTCGGTAAAGCATCGCGAGCAGTGCACCATGGGAAGGAAGTGCACCGCCCCGTTGTCACCAGCGTGTCTGTGAATAAGTAATAGAACTCTGCACACGTGTTCTTTGTACTAATTGTGCCCATGGAGATCAAAACACGGGTTTGATACTGCCAGTTTTGAAAGCAATCACTTATATAGTCTGCACCCCCCACCCCCCAAAAAATAAAAAAAAATAAAAAGGGTCGTTGTATTCAGCAGTACAAGGTAGGTATTGGAGGGGTGAAAGATACAATTGTCCAGTACAGTTAGAAAGTGGCCACCAGTGGCCCAGCCGTGGCACCAGAATGTCTTCTAGGGCGAAGGTTGCAGTCTCAGGGGATCCGAGCGAGCCGGGGCCTCTCTGGTAAAGTGTGGGGACGTTTTTGTGCCTTAAGCTATCGCGGCAATCTCAAACACAGTGTCAGCACTTTAAAAACCTGTGCTGGGCCACTACAGTAAGCAGCCAGTCTGAGTACACCCGAAATTAACAAGCCGCTGTTATCGTTTTGTATAATTCAAAGCCAAATTCAAAATGCCTTAACACCGGTTTAGGTCTGGTTTAATTTAATTAATTTACACCTATTAAAATGAAGTTATTAGGCACTGCATGCAGTGAGATATCCCATGCACCAAAAAAGAACCAATGGAAATAAGCCGACTTCCGAGTTCTAGATATCTCAAATGGGAAACGTTGACAAATCTAAAAGAGATGCGCACACCTGTCTTTCCCCTGCGCGCGTGCACGCAGAATCGACATTTTAAGTCCACATTAAAAACGAGGGCAAGTTTTAAAGCAAGGTCGTGCAAACTGAAGATGAAGCCGCTGGTCGAGTTCTTCCACAACCCCATTTGTGTTCCTTCCTCTGCCACATTTCTGTGTCCAGAAGGACGGAGACTCTTTCTGGGAGCCAGTCGTGCCTCGCACTACAGGTTCTACCTATTGTGCTCACGAGGACACAAACTTAAGGGTGACTATTGTACGAAAATATCGCAGAGAAGTGAGATATGTCAAGTATGCTTAATGAAGATTTAAACGATTTTTAACTTTTATGCCAGTGTTGAACGCACGTGGTCGAATCTGCTCTTGAAACTGTGTGTGATTTTCACACATTTCGAATTAAGGCGCCGTGTTCCCACCAGATGAGAAAGTTGCCATTCAATGGGGAGCGTGGCTTCCATGAAAGCCCCACTATAAACCATTCATGTCACATGTTTAGGTCCAGCATACAAATATGTTTATTCCGTAATTTTTATATATGTAAAATAAGTGATTACTGCAGAGCCCTTTGATTATACAGTCCAAATATCACTCTTTAAAACGATAAAGGAAGAAAAGAAACAAAAATAAACTTTCATTAATTTAGCGTTACATTTACCAGCTTATACATCAATGTCCGGTAAAATGACACCGTTTTTGAAGTTTAAATGTGTACCGCATTTGTCATTTTTTGGTGATAATTTAATATAATAAACGCCTGTACTGCAGAAACAACCCATAACTCCCTCACCTCTGAATGCATATTGGCAATGGCTACTGGGAGTACTTCCGGGTCACCGCCTGGCCTCTGCTTTTACAGATAACTATGAGGGTGCACGAAGTCCTTTCTAGTGTTTATTGTAATTGAAGCGATACTCTTGACGTGGGGACGGGTCAATGAAATAATACGTGGGAAGTTATCTCTGCTCGCTAGAGCTGATTGTGATTGCGGAAACGCAAGGCGGACAGAAGGCGAGACAATTAAGTGCGTTGAAGCGTCCCTCCCGCACAATGAGCGCGTTAAACCGAGCGCTTAATTGGGATAGCTCACAGTGCAGCCACTGAACTTCGAAGTAAGGTAACGCTACTCCGTAGCTCGCTGGAGGCTATATATATATATATATATTATCTACTGGCGGTCGCCAGTAGATAGTTATAGTTACAACCTATTATCCATAGGAAATCCGCGACATTCTATTTGAAATAACTCTCTTGCCGGTTGACGTATCTTCGCAAAATTTTCAAACTTTGTGGGGCGCTCCGGTCCGCTCCTACCCTGAAAGTCTCGGGGGATTCGTCAGCGGGGCCGAGAAAAAGGGGGATCCCAAAACGCGTTTTCCCCATGCAATTTTCCATAGGAAACTTTAGACACGGCTACAGCCTGAACTGCTGAACGGAATTACACCAAATTTGGCAAAGAGGTAGTTCTTGGTTCAGAAAGAACCCTTTTGTTAAATGGTGTAAATCCGTTCAGTAGTTGCTGAGAAAATCAAAAGTAAAAAGATAGATATATCTAGGGCCGCGGATCCTCCCGAGCACGAGCTTTATGTTAATTGGCTGTCAACACTGCAAATCAGGAAGTGTTGGCAGCCATTTTGTCCCTCGGTAGAACCGAGGGACAGAAACAAGTGCGCAAAGCGCACAAAGGGGGCAGGGTAGAAACAGTATGAGTGACTGTACGGGTGAGTGAGTGGATGTGTGTGTGTAGACCTAAGAATCAGTGAGTGGGTATGTAGTTATTGGTGTTGGAGTGTCTATGGTTTTGCGAATGGCACTCTGTAATTTAGATTGGGTGTATCAAAGGTTATATTAGGGTGTGAGGAGCTGCATCAGATTATCACGTGGATGATGTCATCAGTGATGTCATCAGTGATGTCATTTGAGATGTCATCAGTGATGTCATCAGTGATGTCACTGACCATGTCATGAGTGATGTAATATGTGACGTCATCAGCAGTGCATTGCGGGGGCGCGAGTTATAGTTAGCTGAACTAACTATAACGGGGGAATTTCACGGGTTTTGTACGAGTGCAATGTCCAACTAACTATAACTGTCCCTAAAACCTATGGTTTTTTCAGTGAATTTCAAAGGTTTTTTAAATGCTAATTTCTAACTATAACGTGTCTGAAACCTATGGTTTTTTCAGTGAATTTCAAAGGTTTTAAAATGCTAATTTGTAACTATAACGTGCCTGAAACCTACGGTTTTTTCAGTGAATATATATATATATGTGTGTATATGTGTGTGTGTATATGTGTGTGTGTGTATGTATATATATATATATATATATATATATATATATATATATATATATATATATATATATATATATATCTATAGATAGATATATAGATAGATATATACACACGCACAAAATAATATAGATACATACAGGCAAACAGCCACCTTTCCAAATGGCTTGTGTTTAGCGCCATATTAAACTATTTCGTCATTTGCGTGGCAACTCACAGAAGTGGAAACGTGAGTAGTGATTTGTTCAGTGTGGTAATAGCGACAAAGTCTAATTAAACCAGCGTTTGCATATTTATTACTATGGTGTAAAGGTCAAATTGAAAATGAATACTCTATTGCAGGGAAACCATGGCCCTTGCAAGAAACAATCTACCCTGTTTATGAGAATGACAATGTGTACCTCATTGTTACTGCTCTGGTCTGCTCTGGTCACTCGAATGGCCTTCATTGATAAGTTTCAGGCATGAAAAAATATGAAAAACGGAATGGCACGAACTGTGCCAGTCCACTTAGAACTGAATGTTATATGTTACCATTGCGAGCGCATTATCCCATCTCCTGTCCCTGTTGATGTTTAGTTATGCGATATAAAAGTTATATAACATAACATACTAACACTGTTAAAGGAGGGGCCGATGACCCTCTAAAGTTTTCCTCATTGAAGTCACGACCCCTTCCAACTACAAGAGTAGTAAAAAATAGCGTTTTATTTGTTGTATCCATCTGCCTAAATTGCTTATACAATGCTGATTTTTTATGTACAATGTTTATAAACAAAGGCAAGGATACAAAGGGTTAAATCCATGCATGGAGATAAAATCACATTAGGTATTGTAAGTTTGGGTGCGTTTTGCCATGTGAGGGAGTACATTAGTTAGGCCGTGCTATGGTGATAACACGGGATCTGATCTTTGCACTATTGTAATAAATGGATGGAAATACGTTTATTAGTACGTTTAGCCCAAATAACATATTCACGTTGAATCACTTTGATTTTCACGAGCTTGGCGTGCGCACATAAACACATATTTTCTTAGGAGTGAAGGAAGACGCCATAATTGCACCATTGCCTGGTTTCAAACAAGCAGCAGGTTGTGGCTTTGTGACCATATTGTATTGATTCTTGTGTAGTAATATGACGGTCATGGTAGGGAGTATCTACATGATCTGCGCCCAACCACGTTTCAGAATTTGAACGTTCACGACGTGCTATTCTGTATCAAACTGACAAAGTAAAAAGCCGCCATTTTGTTGCTCTTGTGTTGCCTATTTATGGCAACGGGCAATATCGGCTTGAACACCAGACTGCTTTTCAGCTTGTGTTTCTGTTGTTGCATGAACCATTTCAGTGTGTTGGGGGCACGTGGACCTGTATGCGATGGCCTCCTGCCTGGGTGTGACGTAAGAGATGTGTACGCCCTGCTTCACGAGTCCATATTGACAAGGGTAAACATTCCACTACAGATGGCGTCATTGTGAGTGTGTGTCTTTAGCAATAGAGCCACCACCTATTTATCTTATTGTTAAAAGCAAAACACTAATCATGAACATTACCTGCGCCATCTTGTCTGGTGGAATTCTATGTGCACATAAGTTGCAGTCATTTTAATCTATCACAGCCATTTTGTACTCTGTTGGTCACCTTTGTTTCACCCTGCCCTTACTAGCATCCCTCTGACCCTCTGACCGACCTGGTATGTGTGCTGGGGGCTATAAACTCTATTGCCACAACAAACCTCAGCGCCACTTGCTGCCACAAACTCGTTTTTCCTCTCATCCCTGTTTTCAGACAAGCCTTTGGACGCTCTACCCTTCACTACACCTAGTTACACAAACAGGTTCCAAACACCAAAAAGACTCTTGTAAAATGATTTATTGCACTGCAAACAGCAAGACTTGTTGTTACCAACAATGGGACCTGTTTTTATCAACAGAACGGACTCTTAGATCTGACCGGTCTCACATGTTTTAGACCCTGAAGCAAGGTCCAGCTGCAAGATAAGATTGTCTGTTTGACCCGGTTGGGAAGAGAATTACTGTTGGGCTTGTGTGACAACCTGCCCGGGGCGGGGACCCCAAGCTTTTGTAACCATGTTGATCAAACAAATGCATTGTGTCAAACCTGTATAAAAGGAAGAGCCAAGGGAGTTGTCAGCAGAACACTTCCCTCAGACATCCCGGTGTCTCAGTTGACGTGATCTCCTCATGAGAAATAAACCATTTTCTTCTCTTCCAGTTTCCAGCGCTTGCCTCATTATTTTGATAGCGAACCCAAAGTGAATTAGAGGTGGAACCCTGCACCGGGCAGCATTGAGGGTCTTAGAAGACTCGCTGCCTTTCACAAATTGGCGCCCAAGCGTAGGGGCCCATCAGCGACGCGTGGATCCGGTAGAGAGGTCCTAACGACGGAGTGAACAACTAAACGATTGGGGTATACCTGCCTGAGAAGACCCTTGTCTGGCTGCCGATCGACTGAACTTCACCGGTTCCGAACGGACCTCTCTCGAGTGACCTGCGGTCCTGACTGGGACCTTAGAGGAACGCCGCATTGATTGTTGGAGTGAGAGGACAACCAGGCGCTGGAAGGGGAAGACGAAGAACTGTCCATACGGTCCGGGTAAGGTCGTGAAAAACGACTTAAATTGATTGATTAGTTTGATTAAAATACTAGTATTCCTTTTTTGATATTGAGTTATTTACGACATTTCCCTGCTTGCAAACAACAGAGAATAGGAATATTCTCTCTCTTTGCAGGCAGCGAAGGACAGGTAGTGCAGAATTTTTGTCTAAATTGATTGATTGAGATATTCATTTTGACCGATAAATACGTCATGCCTGTTTTCTCTAGATTGTTTGATTGTAATTGTTTTGGACCAGACCGTTCGTTAGAGGTCAGTCAGCCGGCACCGCCGGAAGGCACCCCTAATAAGGACATGTACGTAAAGTATGGATTAGCCAGCGTAGCTTATAGCAAACTATGGCATAAATACACTAGGAAGGACCGGGTAAATCAGTGGCCACTGACGGGATCTTTCGATCCCGCTAAAATAGAAACGTTAGAATTAGCTCTCCACAAAAAGAAAACTAGACCAGCCATGTTTGACAGTTTTTGCTTATGGCGAAAAGAGGCAGCTCAAAGAAAGAAAAGGGACGAAGCTAGACAAGATAAAGAAACGCGAAAATCAGCTTACCAAGCCTGTAAAAGATTAGAAGAAAAACTAAAAGAAAAAGAAATCGATAAAAAGGAACAGGAATCAAAAATATCAGATCAATGCCCTGTTAGAACGCCTCGACTCTTTACCCCAAGTTACCAGCAAAACAAAGGGTAGATAATGATTTATTGTTAGGTCCCCCAATCATATAAATGCCACCCCCTTACGCCCCTACTCATCCCGTAGTACAACGACAGGACCACCAAAGTATAGCCGGAGATGGCACGATCGCCTCAGTCTCCACCGCCTCTGCTCCCACAGAGTCACCCACACCAAATGCCTCATCAAAGGATACAGTAGTAGAGGTAGGATCAAAAGAAACGGGAGCGCCCAGCGTCCCGCAATTAAGTAAAAATGAGCGAGCAGGCATTGATAAAGTAGTTAAATCCCTCATAGATAGGAAGGAGACAGAAGAGCATGTAACTGACATATGCAACTCCTATGTTGAAAACCGCAAACGATACTTTATTGTACGTCTCTGTTACCACACTCTTACTGCATATGAAGAGAAGTACCAAGATGTAGGGCCCGAGCGACTAGTGGCTCTCTATAGGAAGGTAGACACCGGAGATGAAGGCGACAACGATGTTACAGAACTCTTTTCATCCACACTGGAGGTATTCCGTCACCTCGTGGAACAAGGACGGATAGATAAGGACAGGACATCTAAGATAGCAGGACCCCGGTGGAAAAACCAGATAGCATGATGCCGATAAAAGAAGCTGCCCCTTATTGGGTACCTCCTAGAGGACAAGGGACTCATGACGATATGAACCATCAAGATGCTAGAGGAAGGGTGGTCTACAATTGGGTTTATCAACCATGGGACAGACAGGACATTTTGACGTTCCGTAAATGTTTACCGGATTTACGAAAGAACCCCACCGCTTTTACACCGAGCTAGGTACCGCTCTGGGATCAACAATAATGACACTTGCCGACATAGACTTGTTCTTCGGGTTATGTTTGCCAGCAGATGTGTGGAAACAGATTAGGAAAATAGACCATACCGAACTGCTTGGTCATACCTGGGAACAACTCAACACATTAGATAAACAGCGGAACCCTGGTCAAAAACCGGTTAAAGCAATATTGGACCTCCCTGACAAAATAGTGCAGAAAGTGAAAACGCTGATCCCAGAGAAAAAGATAGACTGGTCCATAGTAACCGCGTGCCGCCAGAAACCACAAGAGGATGTCTCAGAGTATTTCTCCAGATTTGAAACGGTGTTCTCCGATTACAGTGGACAAGACATGTCCACCGCAACCGGACACCACTTATTTGTGCAGAACTATGTCAAAGGACTACTGCCAGATGTATCCCAGAAATTACAAGCCAGCGAAAGTAGTTGGGCAGCATCTAAACCGGCGGCCATTCTCCAAATGGCCCAGTACTATGAGCATCAGAGAAACGAAAATGACAGGGCTACAGAAAGGAAAAAGAAGGACTTGAAGGAAAGGGTAATGATAGCACAACTCCAGGGGGCGAATACAGGAAGGGAGCAATATAGGGGAGGATACCAGCAGAATACCCCTAGAGTACAGCCACGTAGAAACAATTCATCGACATCATATGTCGGACGCCAAGACCTAGGACAGGATCAATGTGCATTTTGCAAAGAATATGGACACTGGAAAACCCAATGCCCGGCTTTGCTAGGAGCTGGTAGGGGCAGAGGGGCGAGGGAAATAGCAAGTGGACAGAGAGGAAGAGGACTTGGGAGAGGGTACGCAAGTGAAGCAAGCGAGGAAAGGCCAGGAAGAGTGAACACATTTGACCATCCCAAACAGAATCAGTACCAACAGACAGATTATGACAATGCGTACGACTTTGCATAGGACAGCCAGAGGCAAGGGAGGGATCCAGTCGAGCTCTATGTTGATCAGCAAGGCCCTTATGTTACCGCTGAGGTCCTGGGCACAAAGTCGCCATTTCTGGTAGACACGGGAGCAACACGTAGTGCACTATCCAAACGACTGATTCCAAGGGCACCCTTGTCAGGCTCACATGTGACCTCAATAGGATTTGACGGTACGCCCTCCACCAACCCTTTGTCCCGACCGATCCCTTTTAACCTTGACAACAATAGCGTTGAAACAACATTCCTCCTCTCTTCCAACACCCCAGACGCCATTATGGGTCTCGACCTTTTGAAACACTTCCATGCGACTATCAGATGCTCACCAGACGGAGTGCGTGTCGTCCTGTATGACAACCCCCAGCGCCATAGAGAGAACCCTAATCAGCACATGTTTCCCATCTCCGAGGCTGACGCATCCCTACTGGACACTTTGCCATCACACTTATGGGCTAGGGCTGATTCAGACGTAGGACGAATGATGATTGACCCAGTACACGTAACAATACGACAGGACGCAACCCTACCAAAAGTACCGCAGTACAAAATATCGCCAGAGGGTGAGAAGGCACTGACAGAGATCATACACTCTTTGGTAGAGGCAAGGGTGGTAGAGGAAGTAGTGAGCAACGTTTGTAATAGTCCCATACTACCGATTGTAAAGAGACAGGGAGAGGGAGACGGAAAAGCCTACCGCTTCATCATTGACCTGCGGGAGATAAACAAAATCGTAGTGCCACAATACCCAGTAGTTTCCGACATCACGACAAATTTGACCTTAATCCCTCCACTGCCACCACCTTCACTGTAATTGACCTCAAAAACGCATTCTTTTCCATACCTATACACAAGGACAGCCGCTATCTATTTGGATTCACCCTAAACTCCTGTTCGTACAGATTTTGCAGAGCACCTCAGGGGTACACTGAGAGCCCAAGCATCTATAGCCAGGGGCTTAAAAGACAGTTGGACGCCATACAATTGCCAGATGGAGTGGCACTAATACAATATGTAGACGACATCCTTCTAGCAGCGGACACCATACCAATAGCCGTCACAGCCGCCATCAAACTACTCCATTTTCTTGCTGAGAATGGTCACAAGGTCTCCCGAAAGAAATTGCAGTTCTGTAAATCACAAGTGACCTATTTGGGTCACCTTTAATCCAAAGAAGGGAGGAAACTCACGCCTGACAGGATCCAGACAATTCTAGACACCCCTGTCCCCAAAGATCAGAAACAAGTCCGCTCTTTGATAGGTCTCACCTCATTTTGCCGACAGTGGTTACCGAACTTTAGCCTCATTGTCAAACCCCTTCTCTCCCTCCTAGCTAAAGACATCCCCTCACCTCTCCCCTGGACCCCCGAATGCCAGTCAGCCTTTAAAGAACTACGCAATGCCCTTTGTTCAGCACCTGTCCTAGGAACCCCGGATTACTCCAAACCATTCTTCCTCTACACGCACGAGAGGGAAGGATGTGCATTGTCTGTCCTAACACAATCAATTGGTCAAAAACAACGCCCTTGTGCATATTTTTCTGCCACCCTCGATCCAGTAGCCAGAGCACTGCCAGCGTGCCTGCGCGCTGTGGCAGCTGCAGCAGTATCGATACGCCAGATCGAAGGAATAGTACTCTCCAATCCAGTCACTGTTTTAGTACCCCATGCAGTCGACACACTACTAAACCAGACCAAAACCCAACACTTGACTAGCGCCCGACTGACAGGATAGGAGTTGACCCTGCTAGCACCGCACATTACCCTAAAGCGATGCACCACCCTCAATCCAGCCACACTGTTACCCCTACCCGAAAATGATCCTAGCATGACTCCACTACACGACTGTGTGACACTAACCGATGAACAAACAAAGAGTAGAATAGATCTCAGAGACACCGCCTTTCTAGAACCAGATGGAGAACTATGGGTGGATGGTTCGTGCATCAAACTCCCCGACGGCACCACCTCAGCTGCATACGCTGTCACCACAGCCCGAACCGTTCTGGAAACAGCCCGTATTCCCCAACGTTCAGCCCAGGCTGTAGAACTCATTGCCCTCACACGAGCATGTATCTTAGCGACTGACACGACAGTTAACATATACACCGACAGCCAATATGCCTTCGGGGTGGTTCACCATTTTGGGATCTTATGGAAAGAAAGAGGGTTCCTGACTTCACACGGTACCCCCATCCTGCATGGAGATTTAGTCTCCGCCTTGACGCAAGCAGTCCTCCTCCCCAAGAAGTTAGCAGTGATAAAATGCCAAGCACATAGGAAAGTGACTGATCTCATTGGACAGGGAAATGCACTAGCAGACGTTACTGCCCGAGCCACGGCAGGAGACAGAACTACGACACGAATGTATGTGACCAGGTCACAAGCTGAACGATGGACTGACGCTAGGACCACTGTAAGGGACATACAGACTACAGGCACACAAGACGAATTGACCGAGTGGGAAAAGGTGGGACTAAAAGAAGAGGAAGATTGCTGGAGAACTAAAGACGGAAATAAATGGCTGTTACCCAATGCCTACCTCATCCCCATATTGACCATGGCACATTTACCAGCACACACAGGCTCCACTCCCATGATTGAACTAATCACCAGAGTATGGCATAACGTCAAGATAGCAGAATCTGCAAAACGCCTAGTACAACAATGTATAGTCTGCCTACAACACAACCCAGGGAAGGGGACAGTAGTACCACGGGGAGGGTTTGGAGTCCCTGACCACCCCTTTGAAATCCTTCAAATGGATTACATTCAACTAGAGAGATGCCTTGGTCTAAAATATGTCCTGGTGGTTGTGTGCGCTTTAGCAAATGAGTGGAGGCCTATCCCACCCGCGACAATACCGCCTTAGCCACTGCAAAAGTATTGCTGAAAGAATTCTTCCCCGATACGGCCTTTGCAGAATTTTATGGAGCGACAACAGCCCCCACTTCGTAGCCGAGGTGATACAGAACATACTGAGAGGGTTGGGGGTAAAACAAAAGTTCCATGCCGTCTTCCACCCCCAATCAGCGGGCCTGGTAGAGAGAGACAATGCAACGTTGAAACTAAAACTAGCCAAAATAGTTGCCACGACCGGGTTGAAATGGCCCGACGCCCTCCCATTGGCATTGTTATCGATGCGCTCCACCCCAACCAAACACCAACTGACCCCGTATGAGGTGGTCTTCGGCAGGCCTATGAGCATTTGGGCGGCACCAAGACCCACCTCCATCAACGATGTCCCGAACATATTAATGTCGGATTACTTGCATAAATTGACAAACGAGCTAACAATTATCCACCAACAGGTGCAGCAAGCCTTGCCTGACATATCCAGGGGCCCGGGACATGAAATAAAGCCAGGCGACCATATATTAATTTGCAACTTCCAAAGAACGAAGAATCTGGAGCCTAGGTGGACGGGCCCCTGGCAAGTCCTGATCACCACCCGAACTGACCGAGTGCAAGGAAAACGAAACTGGCTGCATGCCCATCACTGCAAACGAGTCCCTCCAACCCTGGCAACCTGTGAAGGGGTGGAGGTGCAAGAGGAAGTACTCGCGAGAGACCGACCAGCTCTGAGTTGCTACCCACAAGAAGACACCCTCGAACTATCAGAATTTCCCGACCCCACGGTGCCATCCAGGAAAGGGTACAACCTAAGATCGACGAAAGGAGGGAGCTCCAACGACCAGGCCACTAACTGAGTCAAGGTCTCAGATCGGTAGCACAGTCAAACAACGCTACCAGGAAAGCGCCAGACAAAAGTCTGTGGTCCTAACAGTTGTTGAGCTCCTCGAAGATGATGGAAGAAACTGAACACCTGCAAAACCACCGCAAAGACACCAAGACTGCTAACCTGCACAGCACAAAGACAATTGCACTTGTAGCCGCATTTCTCACCTGTCTCCTGCTAATGGTCGCACTCTGGATCATTGAAGAGAATGCACCTGCATACAGAACATTGTCACCCACCATGCAACCAACGACCAAGAAAGAACACTACCTGGTATCACTACCGCCACATCTCCGAGAACGACGCAAAGAATTCTGGAATAATTCTTTCGTGCAGATGTTGCACCAACACAATCTTGCCACCAATGCTACCAACTGTTGGGTCTGTGGGCTGTTACCACATGCCACTGAACATTCCATCCCTTTCATCCCTTCGCCCTTTTCTATTCACGGATCTTGCCTTGCCTGGATGATGCTCCTACAAGAAAGTTACAAAGACAATGCCACTTCCGACGGAACAATCGCCCAGTTCTACAACGAGTTCTGGCGAAACAAAACAGGAACGACAGCCGCCCCTTCTGCCCTCACACCTTCAATGCGACATTCCAGATTGATGTCCACGCCAAAGAACGAGTGGAAATGCAAGTGTTCAATAATCCTAACAGAGCCACATTTTCCTACCTGAAGAAAAGAACTGCTGCAACACTGACTGTGGCCCTATCTGTGGTGAACGTCTCTGGCCTTGTATGCATTGAAGGCCGTGGGACTAAGAATGTGGGTCACAGCACCTGTAGCATTGTAAGGACTTTGAACACTGCCAACCCCCAGCGCTTGTTGCATCACCCAATATGTACTTTGTTTGTGGAACCAAAGCCTACACCTGGCTCCCACGAAACTGGGGGCACATGCTACATCGCCTTTGTTTTGCCACCAACCTACACAGCCCCTGCAGAGCATCATCGAGAAAAGCGTTCTAAAGACATTGATCAAGCAGACTCTGCCTCATCACAGTTCCTCGACGCAGCAAAAGGGCTCGTCCCGCTATGGGGTCCGATGGCAAACAGCCGAGCCATCAGACATCTGTCCCAAGCGGTAGAGACCGCCCTGAACGTCACTGCTGGCATCCTCACCAACAACACTGCTGAGCTCCAAGCGGTCCGTCTGGTTACCCTGCAAAATCGCATGGTCCTGGACGTGGTACTAGCGGACCGTGGAGGAGAATGCCGCATCATCGGTGCCAGCTGCTGTGTATACATTCCTGATAATTCACCTTCTGTCTATGAAGCAATCGAACATCTCCATAGACTATCTTCAGAAATTCATCAAGGATCAGAGACTTGGACAGTTGGAAGTTGGCTTTGGGGCATCTTGAAGGAGTGGGGTTGGAAAATATCAATGATTCTCTTGGTCCCAGTATTGACAATATGTGGTTGTTGTTTGGGTATACACTGTATACCACCTTTGTGTTCTCTTTGCATAACTACCTTGCACCCTAAGACTATGGACACTCAGCTAACAAAAATGAGAGTAATGTATGATCAAGAGATACGGGACATTATGGAGATCGAAATAGACTGACAAGCTGGCTAGTTATGTTCAAAGGGGCCACTGTTAAAAGCAAAACACTAATCATGAACATTACCTGCGCCATCTTGTCTGGTGGAATTATATGTGCACATAAGTTGCAGTCATTTTAATCTATCACAGCCATTTTGTACTCTGTTGGTCACCTTTGTTTCACCCTGCCCTTACTAGCATCCCTCTGACCCTCTGACCGACCTGGTATGTGTGCTGGGGGCTATAAACTCTATTGCCACAACAAACCTCAGCGCCACTTGCTGCCACAAACTCGTTTTTTCCTCTCATCCCCGTTTTCAGACAAGCCTTTGGACGCTCTACCCTTCACTACACCTAGTTACACAAACAGGTTCCAAACACCAAAAAGACTCTTGCAAAATGGTTTATTGCACTGCAAACAGCAAGACTTGTTGTTACCAACAATGGGACCTGTTTTTATCAACAGAACGGACTCTTAGATCTGACCGGTCTCACATGTTTTAGACCCTGAAGCAAGGTCCAGCTGCAAGATAAGATTGTCTGTTTGACCTGGGTGGGAAGAGAATTACTGTTGGGCTTGTGTGACAACCTGGGCGGGGACCCCAAGCTTTTGTAACCATGTTGATCAAACAAATGCATTGTGTCAAACCTGTATAAAAGGAAGAGCCAAGGGAGTTGTCAGCAGAACACTTCCCTCAGACATCCCGGTGTCTCAGTTGACGTGATCTCCTCATGAGAAATAAACCATTTTCTTCTCTTCCAGTTTCCAGCGCTTGCCTCATTATTTTGATAGTGAACCCAAAGTGAATTAGAGGTGGAACCCTGCACCGGGCAGCATTGAGGGTCTTCGAAGACTCGCTGCCTTTCACATTATGGTACACAATCTGCTAATAATAAATATGTACATCTGGCAGTATGTGGGCACACGCATCTACACGTACAGCGAGCGGGTGTTGCTGCCCTCAGAGGGTGCTGAGGTTCCCGTGGCACTGAGTGCCTACTGGGGCCTTCATTCTGTGGGTAGCAGACTCGCGGGTCCCCTCAAGCACAGGCCTGCTGCAGGGGGAGAGGGGCCTTTGTGAAATTAATCAACAACCTTTTATTCATGAAAGTAGACACTGCCTGCCTCTTACCATTGCACTGGGAGTAAAACTATCCCAAGGCCGAAGGTTTTCTGTATTAGCAAGAGCCGCGCTCGGCATAGAACGACCTTTCTTCCGGATATGAAATATGCACCTCACACAAGGCTGCGCCCTGAAGCCAGTCTCATTTTTCAGGTGAGGTGCCGCCTGAGTGCCCCTGGACAGTGCATTTACCGGCTCTGAATAAAAGCAGGTTACACATTCTCGCGGCTCTCGGGTGATTACTGCAGTTTTTTTTTTTAATTAAATGGCCTACAAATCGAGCACACATGGGGTTGATGAAGCGGCGAGGGCTCGCGAGATGGAATGTTCGGCGCCTGTTTGGCCTGTCACCCGGGCGAGTGACTGCACTCCATCCGCTCAAGGCCTCCTCCCCTCTGGGGTTAGGAAGGCATGGGCTGTTGTGGGTACCGAAAAACTGCGACTTGTGCAAAACACACCGGAAGTTCCGCGATAGGCCGGATGTGAAATGTTCTCTCTCAGAAGAAGGTGGTTCGGACGTCACCGTCAGTGGAGAGTTTTCAATACTTTGTTTTTCTACCCCCACCCACGTGCGATCGTGGGACTTTTTGTTTTCCAAACTCTGTAGAAGAATCTGGGGTCCTTCAAAAGGCCAACCCGATCCTAAATAGTATTATTTCGATGATAAACAGAGAAATGTGTTATCATATTGAGTGCACCAAAAGGTCAAGCCGCCATGTTGTCAGGTGGGTTTTTATGTTTTCGCTGACTTGTCCCTATGCTGGTTAATTGAAGACACAATATTTTTATGAGCTACCATTGTTTTTCGGAGTTGTCCTGTTCAATGATTTCCTCATGGACCTCCAATTAAAATGGCATTTTGTTGAAATGTTGTGTGTGTGTGCTGGACAAATGGCGTATGTGTAGTAAAAGTTCAAGTATAAATGAGCATTTGCAATGCAATAGGTCTCGCATTTGCAAAAGTTTGAGCTATTGGCATTGTAAATGACAAACCTTTTATCTATGTGTTGGTTTTGAAAATTTACGCTACTTTGAGCTATTGACATTGCAAATAACAATGCCTTTTATTTTTGTTTTCGCTTTTAAAACCTAAATAAAAGGCTTTGTCATTTACAATGACAATAGCTTAAACTCGTGTAAATGCAACACCAATAGCTCAAACTTTAATAATGCGAGACCTATTGCATTGCAAATGCTTGTTTTAATATGGTCGTTCAGCTTTACATAATGCCTTCTTGGTCATATATAAAGTAACAAAAATGCTTCTGACACTTTATTATAACTTTTCAGCATGCCGCACAGCAGCCACACTTCTCTACAGCACAGCTTGAAGACATTGGCAAAGTCAATAGCTCTGGCTAAACACTTATAAGGCCCCAAAGGCGAGACCTATTGGCTATGCCAATGCTTGTTTAAACCGTTTCTAAACTCACCGGCTCAAATTGCTGTAATACTTCAATCCAGCTTCATGCAACTATCTTTCACCATCTTTTACAATAAAATCAGTTCAGTCTTCGAGGTCCTTTTCAAACTTGCTCCATGATCGGTAACTGATAGCCCTGAATGAATCAGACTGCTGTCCCCAACCTGTCTCTCTTGATCTTGTACCTCTAACACACGAAAGCATTAAAAGACGCACCCTCTGTCAAATCAGGGTTACCATTTGACCCCTGTTCAAGTTATAGCCCTCATATGACCACAAATCCATTACCCGTGCCTTGACTAAGCCCTACAACTTATCTTTAGTTCAAGGAATGGTGCCTGCTATTTGGAAAGAAGCAATAGTTTTACCCTTGCTTAAAAGGCACTATGCCGATGAGTAAGCCTTCAGCAATTGTGGCACCTTTTCCAAACAAAATACTTGAAAAAGAAAATTAATTTAAAACTATCATCCTTTATATAAAGCAGTGAGATTCTCAACCTTGCTCAGTCAGCCTTTCACCCATTTCACAGTAAGGAGATTGACCCGATTTACATTTTTTATGATGTACATCTTCAAATAGACTAAGGGCATTTGTCCTACCCAACCTCTCGGCAGCCTTCGATACTGTGTCCCATAAAATTCTTCTTGCTCGTCTTCCCCATATGGAGGTTCAAGGCAAAGCCTTGCCCTAGATTTTCTTCGACTTTCAATATCGTACCCAAGCTCTTCACATTCCAAATTTAGGAAACTCGAGCAGAAAGTACCAGAAAGCACCTTTTAAGCCCGATATTTTTCAATGTATATATCTACCCTTCAGCACAACGCAACGATACATATTGTTCATCTTTGATTTACATGGACGATGAAAATACCTTTTAGCCTCAGGTCTTTTCTCTCGACTTTATGCCTTAATTTTCAAAACGTTGTTACTACGGTTGTATCCTTCATGAATGTCTTTCTTAAAATCAAGACAAGACCGAAGTTGCACTACTGGGAAAACTGACCTCTACCTAGTTCTCATACTGGTGGCCACAGAAATGGAGTACTTCCCCTACTATTGTCATCGAAGTTAGTAATTTAAGATTCCGGATAGACAAAAATCATTCTCGAATGACAAAGTCAGCAAAATCTCTTTGGGATGATTCTACCAACTTCTTTGCAAAATCCTCTCTTTTCTTACCTTTGTCATCCAGGCGGATAGTATTCCAGATCCTGATCTCATCCAGGTTGCACTACTGTAATACTCTGTTTGGGAGTGCATATTAAGCTCCTTTCTAAACTACAACATATTAATACAAGGCAGGATGCCTTATGTTTCATCTTTCTCAAGATTCTCCAAACTTTACCTTTATAGCCACCTTTCATTGACTTCTGATTGCTAAATGTATCATCTTCAAGACCCTTTTCTTGGTTCATTGTACTTTGTATATTTCTGGTCCACTTTATCTTCGAGCCAATTTGGTCTCACTCTTGCCTACTTGCCCTAGCCTACTAGATCTCTCAGATGGGTTTCACTCCAGCAGCTCCAGGTCCCATGTATTCAGTATCAGAGAACTGGAGGAAGTACATTCTCATGCCTGGCTACTAAACTCTGGAGTTTACTTCCACTGAATTGCGGTTTGGCCTTCAACCATCTAACCTTTGAGAAGGCCATCAAAGCATGGCTCTACGCTTCTCAACCATGAGCGTCATGTCGAAGTGCTTTCTTTAGCAATCCATTCAGCGCAAAGATATCCTTATGGGCTATTGTCGCACTATTCAAAAAGCAATAATAGAACCAACCAATTATCAAGCTTTCAAAACTTCTGAGCCAACGTCATTGCAGTGGTTTCCTCAAATTTGTAGACCTATATAAATTTAAACTGAGAAATAATTAAACCTGATTAGTCAACCTTCTTCAATAAAGTTATATAACGATTTATATTTCCTGCTTCCTGGTACTGGTGTTAAACCCCATCTTACCCCAGTGGCTATTAAATAAACTGCAATGATCTACTATCTAATAATATAAATATTGTGAGCCCTCAACTTTGGAAGTGACAGTATGTAAATTGTTAACTTTTTAGATCTCATTCCAGAGGCAGGTTGAACTATATTGTGGGTGACCTAACTGAGGAATGTGCTGTACAGTGTGGTGTTTTTTTTTTTTTTTTTTTTTTTAAGATCGAGCCTATACAGCGCTTGCGCCGTTAGGATGATCTGTTGTATGTACTTTGTGGGCTTGAACTCCTCCCATCGCTTTCATCTGCCTAATCAGTTGACTTTTCAAAATCCCTGCTTGCCAGTAGAAAATTTGTCTTCCTGGTCCCTCCTTTTTGCAAGTCATTCACTGCCCTGGAGTATCGCCCCAGGACTGGTCTGCTTTTTTCTATTTTCCTTTAGGCTCAGGAACTATATTTTATTCAGAACAGCTCTTCACATATGCAAACACTCGCTCCCTCTTCTCGGGCAGCAGCTGCCTCCTCCTCCTCCCTCCAGCTTGTCGGGCTCTTTTTTCCCCTGCAGCCCGCGCAGCACTGCTGATCCCCCCTCCCCTTGTTTCTACTTGGTGTCGCTGTTTTTTCTCATACAGCAGTAGCAATGTAGCGAAAACATCTGGTTCCTTGATGGGTCGTACACAAAATAGATCCGGTTTCTGGTTAGTTTATTTAGATCAATGATTATTTTACCAAATTAAAAAGCTGGATTTTATTAGAGGTGGGGAGCAGGGTATGTCCACAGCCAGATACCCTTTAACCATTCTACAGTTGCTCTGCGGGACTCTTAGAATTCACCAGTTAGATATAGAAGGAGGATTTAAGCAAGTTGATCTTTTGTAGGTGATTCCTTTTGAAAGTAGAAGATGCGGTCATTTCAGAACAAAAGATTTTGTAGGAGAATAGCCTTTATGTTTTGTACTGGAAATACTGTTTAAAGAAATCAGTTTCTTGGTTCATGTAATGAAATATGTATAGTTTAATATTGTATTATTTGATAATTATTTTCCGGCCCTTAAAATGTTTTTAATAACAGATATTTTATGAATATTGAAAGTATGGCAATTTATTTGTACATTTTAATGCCTGCGTTGCATTTTTTAATAAGAACAAAAGACTCACAACTTAAAGATGGCAATGTGTACTAACCACTGGTACTATGAGTGCTTACTATCAGGAAAATATTTTTTCTTGTTCTTGAAGCTCTCCCTGGGAGTGCATGTTTTCTAGCATTGTATGCTTCTCTCCATGCACTTCTGTGGAACCCCTCCCCCCCCCCCTTCGCCCCGCCCTGCTTAACACCATCTTGCCTGTGTGACTGTCAGTCGCCCTCATAGCTATCGCCTGTGTAGTTCTCCAACACTCCCCTCACCCCTCCAGGTATCCACATAGCTGTCTGACCTGCGCTTCTCTCGTGGTTTGTTCAAAAAACAAAATGCTTTCACATTTCTTTTCTGGTCTACTGTTCCATCTCTGATCAGTAAATGACAAAAATACATAGGTGTGATCACACAGCCAATATATCCTTAAACCAAGACCTGATAATTTTGCCAATACTTGTTTCACAGCAGCAAGTGAGCTTCCTGCACAGGGACGTGTAGTGGGACTAGTCGCACAGAAAGAGAACAACATGAAGCTAACTTTAAATGACTGCCCCTTGAGGTTTCACTTTTGCAGCCGTAGTTGTATGTGTGCGCATGCGGGTCTCTCAGATTGGCCCTGGGGTCTCTGTAAGAAGTGTGTGAACTTTTAGCTTCGACATTTTTGTATGCCAGCACAGTGTGCCTCCTCAGAGTGGAGTCTCAGCAGCAAACACAACATACAGCGATAGCTCGCTAGTTTGACAGGAATGTTCCCATTGCTGTCTGCGAGGTAACTGCCCCATTGCCTTTGATGGGAGAGGAAATTTTGAGGTGATTTTCCAACGAAGCGTGCACTTCAATCGATATCCAGCTGCTTATGTTTCTTACGAGAGGAAACACTAGCACGAGGAATTCCAGGTACTGAAAAAATAGGTTTTTGCTTTCATGCTAAAAGAATAGCAATTGTTCCTGCTCCTATCCACGACTGTGCCTGCATCTCCGGTTCGGAAGGGGGATGGGACGGATTGATATAATTTCGCCGCATGCCTTTTTTTTCTTTTTCCCAATAATCCTTAATGAAAATCAGACTTGCACACATTCACGCAGAGCTTGGGAATCGGGCACATTTTATAGAACACTAACAGATTTACAGATTAAAAGTGGGACATAAGATTTGTGGGTAAAGTGGGGCCAAAAGGGATTACGGAATATGTGATGACAACAGTATAAACTGTGACAGGATTATAAACATTGCAGTTCAACAAGCTATCCTGTTCATTCATTTGATTTCCCTTACAAATCAGTAGCACGGTCCATGTTCTACTACTACGCTACTACCGAGAGACAATCTAAGGAGAATCACCAAAATGATCCTTGTGATCAGAATCATCCGCATATAACATATTGAGATGTGAGAAAATGTGGAATGTGTCAGATAATTCAATGTACATACAATCAAAGCTATACCCATTGCTTTCACCAGTTATCTAGTCTGTTTTGCGACCCTCTCTTAGCCCCTACACCAACAGTGATTTGAAGCATTTAGTTCTGAAGTGTGCAAATATTCTTTGGTGGTATTATAGGGGGTGGTAAAAACAGATTGTACTTGGAGAGGTTGGTCTTCACCCAGAGGGGTGCAATACTGATATCCAGGCATGAGGAAGAAGTGAAGATTCATATATTAAAGTATTTGGAATGGAGGTCTGGGTTATGTTCCCAAAAAAGAAGCACTTACTAATTTTTGTAGCATTTTTTTGACATCTCACTTTGTACTTCCTGTTGTGTAATGTGGGTTGTGCTTTATTTAGGACAAGAAGGTCTCTTGGGGTGCTTTGTTACCTTCTGCTCCGTACAGCAACGCCAAAAGGCACTATCAACGTCAGTAAGTCCCAAAGGCGAGACCTACTGGCATTGCTAATGCTGGTTTAATTCAACAAGTTTTTTTTTTTATCTTACGGGAACATAGAGGGATTTATGCCTACAATCACCACAGTGAAAGCTGTGCACAATGAATCCAGCGCCCAACATCAATGTGTTTATCCAGTGGTGGAGGTCCTAGCACTGAACTACTTGTTTGCAAGGCTTACAAGCAGAGTCCAGTCTGTCCACAGGGAGTGAAATCCACGTATCGCCCAGTAGGTTACTTGAATATTTCAAACCAGTCGATCAACATGATCTTATTTATTTTCGCAGCACCTCTAACAAAAGCTTTGTAAATAGGAACTTAAATATTGTTAATATGGCAATGCAAGTCACACAGGACGATTAAAGTGGTTACATTTAAAATTACACATTTGGGTTTTGGGGTGATCATGATGGAATGTTTAATTACCCCCAAGAGGATCGCAGGCATTTAAACATTCCATGGAGTTGCCACCCATATAACAGACAATGCCCGCGATCCCCATGTCTCCCACCACCCCCCCAACAACAACTTTCCCTGGGGTGGATTCAGATCCATACTGCCATGTAAAGGTGGCCAGGACCATGTACCGTCTTGGAATTATTCACAGGTGTATCATTGAGTACTGGCACAAACCAGAGATCGATACATTATAGTACAGTGGCAAAGGGAGAATCTTCAAGCTGAGGAATCCCACTTATGACGGTTATTCTGAAGGTGTAACCAAGAAGTGGCGGATAGCAAGGGCGTTTCAGTTCTGGGGCACTGGGGCAAAAGGACCTGGAGGAGGGGTAGGAACAATAATAGGTAGTCAAGTGAAGTAGAGTTATAGACAAAACGGATCTTCAAGAGGGTAACGGGCTGAATTTAAACAACCGCAGCAAAGATGTCAAGGACACAGAACAAATCCAACACATATGAGCAAAATGTACACACACTTGTGGTGCATTGAGAAAAACCTGCTAGCTATCTGCAAGTGGAAGTGAAGGAGGCCCTAGAGAGTTTAAAAGGAAAATGGGTGTCAAAGCTGAAGGATTTGTGAAGGGTATGGAAACAGTAGTCTAGTTCAGTGGCTCTTAGCCGCTTGATTTCTGTGACCCACACTTAAATATTACTTGAACCCAGGGCCCCCGCTGAATCATTATTTGAATCCGGAGACCCCTACTGATGCATTACTGGAAGCCGGGGAGCCCAGCATCAGCAATTTTGATGATTTGAGCGCAAAATACACAAAAATACAGAAACCAGCATGACTAAGTTTTTACCCTAAGACAATATATCTGTGCCTATGGAAATGTATCCATACTAACTTCTCTATGATGAGTGACCATCTTATTACTGACTATAATGGAGATCAAGCTTTTTACTCTATTTACTTTCATATATGTTTGTCACTCATGCATGTGTCTTTTTGTTTACCAGTCCAAATGATACCCTACTTCTCGTCATGTAAAGCGCTCCGATACCCACTAGGGTCATGTTCGCGCTATACAAAACTTTATAAATAAATAAATGAATAAAATAAATTCATCAAACAAATACACAAACAATGAAATATTTTATTCAATTGACAAATATAACAAATAAATACGTTTTATGGGAAGAATTGAGCTTTTCTAACTTCAATCTAGGCCACTCATCGTCTACACTATATTCTGTTTGATACTGATGCACTTGCACTGCTCCCACAAGTCAATCTGAGGATACTAACTTAATTTTTAGCCTCCATTTACAGAACTTTTTAAGATTTTTAACTTCACATTTTGCTGCTTTATGTATATACACTTTATTAATCTGTTAATATTATTACATTTTCTAAGTAGTCGCGGATACCCTTCTGAGAAGGCTTGGTGGACCCCAAGGCACCCCAAACTACAGGTAAAGACCCACGAGTCTTGTTCATTAATGAGGCCTTCCAGGGTAGAGAAAAACACATCTTTACCCAGCCCTCCATCTCAAGCAATCAGCAACAATAAGCATTCCAGAATGTTGTTATGTTTGATGTCAGCTGGGTTTCAGAAATGTCTTCTGATCATTCGATGGGCCTTTAAATGATGAAGTGCACTGCTCTGGGACTGGACAAACAGAGGACAGTGGTGCCTCTCTTACAGATGTCATGAGATGTCGCAGTTGAGGTGATTACGGCAAAGTGATTTGTTCACTAACAAACTTTAAACAAAGTGATTCATAAAACTGCATTAGTAAAAGTCAGGTTAACTGGTACATAGTGTCACTCTTCGGGTCTCAGGGAGTTAATCCTCCAAACCCGATTAAAATAAATGCAAGAATATAAGCATTTTTGCTAAATTTTTAGTTTACAGATATGAAATTGCAGCGCTGAAGAATGGAATTCACTTCCAATACACCCATTTACCGGGTAAACTCACAGGCACTTTGTAGCGCTATACCGACAGCGCAGAGCTTGGCGAGAAAGCATAATGCTTGCCATCTCTGCTGGAAACTCCAGACCATGAGGAAGTAACATAAATCATGTGTTTCTTTCATGAGTAGAAGCGGGAGGGTAAAAGAGTAAGACATGTGAAGTGTGCCAATGAGACAGAGTGATGTAAACAAGCAACACTGATAAGAGTGAGGGAATGCAAGTAATAACAGCAGGGAGAATGGGGTGCAAACAACGAGGATGGGCAGAAGGGAAACGGGGCAATTAACAACAGGGAGCGGGAGTAAGACATAACAGAGGGTAGGAGGCAGACTGCAAACACCAAATTAAAATTAATAAAAAAGGGCTATGTAGGGAGCAGCCGGCAGCATGAGGGGGAAGAAATAGTACCTGAATCACGTCGGTAGCAGCGGACGGGCACTGATTAAGTTGAATCAATCAGTGCTTGGTTACTGCCCTACAGCAAGCATCGGAAGTGACATTTTGGCTGCATTACCTAATTAAGGCGGCTGCAAACATAAGTGACACTGAAGCTGACGAATGGTAAGCAATAGGTGGGCTCCAAGCCCTTTTTGGAACCAACGGAGTTTCACAAGTGAGACGCATCTTGCAGGCGCGGCCCTAAAAACAAAACAAAATAGCATCCCTATTTTTTTTTTTTTTTTTTTTTTTTTTAAACCTACCTTATTTATCCATCCACACCCGATTGATCGTCATCTGAAAGTGCTTCCGCACCATGATTCCCACGCCCCGGGATCCGGAGCTGAATGCAGAGTGTGCCGCCAACTTATAGCCACACCTGGTCATTGCCCTGCATGCATTCCCAATGAGATGCGTCTCTTGGAGTAAGATCACGTCTGGCAAGTGACGTTTTACATACTGCAATACTATGCCTCTCTTTATCTTGTAGCCCAGACCATTCACGTTCCAAGATAACAGCTTAAGTCCCTGTTTTAGTATTGGTCCCATTTCTATTTGTGTTAGTTCCATGCCTCATACGGGGGGCCCTGCCGGGTCTCACGCAATCTTGTTGCGTTACGGCCGTTCGACCACCACTCTCCAACGCCTGTGTTTCAGTGCCCTGTATTAAAAACTTACCAATCCCTGTCGTTAGCCTCCTGTTAGTGTCATCTAAACTATGTACAGTACTTAACAAATGCCCCCCCATCCCTTCCCGGTCGCAATATATTTGGGGCTGCAAACTGTCCCGTCCCGTCAATATCTTAACTAGGTTTCTGTAAGACAGGAGTTCCCACCCCCGGTAAACTTCATCCCCACCCCCCCTCCCTGCATGACGAGTCCAAATCCCCCCGCCTCCCCAACTCTGCAGAGTGCCTTTCGCCCACCCCTGAAATTTGATACGTGGTCCAACCTCGCGCCCGATTACCATCTTCCTGTCGTGAACACTATTATGATTATTAGTCCCTTGGAACCTGGTCCGCCAAGCCGTTATACTTCTCTCACAGTTTCTGCACAGGAACAGTCTTGCATGCTGTCTCAGATTCATATGTGCTTGTTATCTGAGAGGGATAAGCGCCGTAACAGCTGGACGAGGAGACGCTAGAATACTTCCCTCCGCTTTATGAAGGGGTACTATGCAATCAGTCATTTCTGTCCTCCTCCAAGCGATTGTCCCCAACCCGGCCCAGTTACTCTGTTCTGTACGGGATGGTACAGGTCCGCTTCGTTGACTGATTTGGTTCTTTTTCTTCACTGTGCGCCATCCTTCCAGCCAGTCCCATGTTTCTTCTGGACTGCCGAAGAACCACACTTTCCCTTCTGCCTCTACACGCAGTTTGGCCGGAAAGATCATTGCATATTTGATTTCTTTGTCACGCAAGGCCTTTTTCACTTCAAGGAAGCTGCGTCGTTGCCGCTGTACTCAGAGTGTGAAGTCGGGAAAGAAGTTGATTTTGCTGTTTTTGAAATCGAGTGGTGGCGTCGTGCGAGCAGTCTGCAATATAATGTCTCGGTCTCTATAATTAAAAACTCGAGCCACTATGGTGCTCCAGGTTTTGGTCTACCTCCCGGCACTATGTGTGCCCGTTCTATAGAGCTCCTCGACAAACAAATCCGTTGCCTGTCCTTCGGAGCGCTCCGGCATTCCTAGGATTTGGACATTATTCCTTCTGGACCTTCCTTCGTATTCATCAAGCAGCATTTCCACCTTTTCGGGTCTGGAGATCGTGTACTTGCTTCTTGAGGGCTGATGTGTCTCTGGTCAGGGAGTTCGTTGTGGATTCTACATCCTTAATTCTAGTGTTCATGTTTCTCATGTCCGCCCTAATCAACGAAATCTCGGTTGAGACACAGTCCATTCGATTTTCCAACGATGTTCTCACCGTGGGGATTGCTGTCATGATGTCTTGCAGAGTCAGCTCTGATTGACTATCACCACCATCGCTTCTCACAATGGGCCCCCTTCCCCCCGCGCAGCTGCGAGTTGTTGTTCTCCTCTACGCAGCCTGCCACCGCCCGGCTCGCCGATGAGAGCTCTTTAATACTGCTGGGTTAATTAGGGGCAGGGTCGGCTCCTGCGTGCTCACCCGTTTCCGATTCAGGGCCTTGGCGTTACACGGCGGGTGAGGTCTTTACTCCGTCCATCCTCGCCCTTTACCGGCTTTCGGCTCCTTAGCCGTCCGCTAGTTTCACAGGCGCCCCTCCTCCACTGCTCTATCTGTGCAGCTGGGTCTTCCCCTCGCAAAAGTGAGCCAATCTCAGCTCTCTTGAGCTCGATTCGCCCGCCTCCACTCCCGACTTTCTCCCACCAGGTTCCGATTTCGTTAAAACCGTCTGCTGTTCAAGTGTCACCGGATATGTGTGCGGATTTTACAATTAGCGGGCGCGTTTCGCCAGAGTCGCGCTAGTGAGCGGCCATTTTGCTCGGCTGTTGGCCATGCCCCCAGCATCCCTATTCTTAATGTATGCTATACAGGGAATAATGGAACTTTTAAAATGGCCAAGCACCCCTCTACTCCCCAGGATACTTACACAGTACCTCAATATTTAGGTCACCTAGCAAACTTTGTTATTTTCTTTTTTTTTTTTTTTAATGCTCATTCAAATCACAAGAGAAACATTCAAAAGTGCACTTTTTTATTCTACCCTCACGCTGACATGATATTCAACTTAGTCCACACTAGTGAGCCTTACTACAGCTACTGTAATAACACCAACAAGTTACCTGAAAGGTACTTTTCATCATTGCCTCACACTAATTTTCAAGATGGTTTTCAAACTAAGCCGAAATTACCTCATTCTAAAATAAAATTTGGATCTTTAAGATGGCCAAAGCTACTGATCATTCACAAATGTTTCAGGAGGAAATACACCAAAAATTGTAGGGCAACTAAGTACTTTTCAGATCAACATTATACACCAAACTGGCGTATTTTCCATGTGTGCACAAAACAGCACAGTATTACCTGTATGCAAAACCGATCAGAACACTTTTTAAAAAAAATTATTTTTATTAAACTTTCGTCAAATTGCAGTATACTTTGTCACATATACATGAGCGTTATCGATACATAGAGATCTTACATTTTTATATATAGCTGGTTATACAACATTTACTCTGGATCATGTCCATTTGAACATACATATGGTTTACATTAGTATTAGTTTGCTTAATAGTTCCTTGTATGTCCCCTTCCCACCCCATACTCTTCAGATTCCCCTATATTCCACCCATTTGTTCCATATTTTCCTCCATTTCCGGGGGCATCCTCTACTTTCGTAGGCCACCTTTTCTGTTGCGCTGCACCAATCCAGGTCGGTTTTCCACTGCTCTACCCTCGGGGGGGGGGGGATACCCGCCCCCAAGGTCCTGGCAATGTTTCTCTTTGCCACAGCTTTTGACACATTTGCCATGTCTGCTCTCCTGTCACGCACAAAATGTGCCATCTAGCCTCCAGGGGGATTTCCGGTCCCAGCACCTCGGACATAACTCGTACCACCCTTTCCCAGAATTTCTGTATAGCTGGGCATCCCCTAATAATATGAAAAAATGTACCCTTTCTCCACACCCCTTTGCACACAGGTCTGAGGAGCTACGTACCAACTTGTACATCAGTGTCCCTGTAGCATAGGACCTGTGCAGGATCCTTAATTGGACCAGCCGAAACCTTGCCCTAACCGCTACCTCCCTTGGGCTCTGTATTGCTTCAGTCCAATAGTCATCCTCCAGCAGTCTTATATCCGTTTCCCAGGCTTCCCTTAGGACCTTCAGCGGGTCAGGTAAATTGTTGATTATTTTCTTGTAAATTAAGGATATAGCCTTGTCGCAGATCGGTTCCATTAGTAACCGGTCCTCTAAGGGATTGTATTCTGGTAGCTGCTCCCCTTCTCTAATATGTCTCCGGAGGGCGTGCCCTAGTTGCATATATCTATATCTTTCTGTGTCCGCTAGCTAGTATTCCTCCTGCAGGTCTTTGAATGAAATTATGGCCAATGCCCTCCACACATCTCCGAAGCGTGCTATATCTAATAGTTTCCATTTACTAAATCCCTGTAGATTACCCACTTCTTTTAACATATCACTGTCCCAGGGTGGGGTTTGCTCCGTCAGTCTGTTTGCCCAGCCTAGAGATTTGATGGCCCTGTCCCATGCCCTTACTACTGCCTGTGTGTAATGGCATTTGTTTTCCAGTGCTTTTCTGGAAAAACGCACCCAGGTAACCCCTTGGCCAAATCGCCAGGTGGTCCACTCTATACGCCGGTTCATCTCTGCCAGCGAAGAGCCAGTCGTTGATTGTTACCATCTGGGATGCCCAGTAGTATTTTTTAACGTCAGGGATTGCAGGGCCTCCTTCGTATACACCTCTTTGGAGTTTGGCCAACGCTATCCTTGAGCCTCCCCCATCCCAAAGGAGCTTCCTCAATTCGCTGTCTACTTCACGGAAAAACCAGGACAACACGTTTAACATCACCAAAGTGCAGAAACGCCACTATTTGGTTGTAAACTAATTTTCATGGAAAAAAATATCCAATCATGGATCAAATCCTGGGTCCACTATATAAAATAACAAAAAAGGTTCAGAACTTCACACAATTCCTACAAAATTAGGAATTTTAAGAATAAAGACTTACAAAAATACAGCACTGGAGTTAGGACGTCATGAAAAAAAACAGATTGCTTTGTCTTTTTTTACTCTTATTTCAACCACAACCTAAACATGGGAAATACCATGCTTCAAAGAAAGGGTAGTAAAGGAAGAAAAGGTACAAAGATGATAATAAAAACTTTGGATTGCTTGAGAATAAGAAAAAAAACAGGAACCATGGAGGGAGTGCAGAAAAGGGAGCGAGGAGGAGACCATGAGAAGGGAGTGAGTACTGGGGTCGCCCCCAATTAGACATAAAACAAAAATTGGGGAAATGAAGAGATGCAAATGAGACATGCATGTCTCCCTCCAAATAAGCAAAGAACTAAAAAAAAAAAGCATGTGCACAAAGGATGATGCAGGATCAAACAAAGAATATTAAAAAAGGGAAACAAAAGGGAAAAGAGGCAGCAGGTCAGAGTTGCGTTATATTTAATGAGCACAGAAACAGCTCGGAACCTGCCACTACCATGGCATCGCAGCACCTTTATCCACATAAAAAAAAAAAAAACAGTGCAAGTTTCTCTACATGTCCCCTCCAGAAAGATGGACTCAACATTGTGGTAAATATCAATTATTCAGAAGAAAATGGGGAAAAACTGATTTCTTCAAACCATTTATGACCAATCACAAAGAGCTATGTGAAAACCCTGGGTGGAACCCTGCATGAAATGCGGAGACTAGTCCAGTCTATCAGTCTGCTTAGACCAAGCAGCACAGTTTGCTTGCATTCTAATTTCAATGAGCTTGTGAGAGAAAAAGGAGCAGGTCAGCTCGTTTGTCCCTTGGATGTTGGATGACATTAGAGCAATGGATGCCAAAATACTTATTGCTCACACTTTTGATGTTTAGCAGCTATTAATTTCCAACTCTCAATCTCCCTTGCCTTCGATTCAGGTTCAAAATGACATGGCAGGCAAATACCAAAAGTTAAACATCAACCACTAATAGTTCTAAGTCGTGGGCAATAAGGCTTAACACTTTTCGCTGTTCTAGACTATTAGAAGAGGAAACACTGCTTTGTTGATTACTTCAAGGAAGTTCCTTTAAGACTGATGACTAATCAGGAACCCCTTAAAATTCTAGAATATGAGGAGGTCACAGAATTTCATCTTCCTACCAGAGACCCTTCAAATGTATCTGATATAATCAGAGTGCATAGTTCTGTGCTTTGGAGTGGCTTAAAGATCAGTGCTCTCCCCAAACATTTTCATCAGTCATTTATAGCCACTGGAAAATATAGCTCACTATCATATAGTTTCTCCTGCTTCCCCACTACACAGGTGGCTTTCTAACATGTATGGAGATCCTTTCAAAAAGCAAGCCTCATTTCTTAAGTTCTTATTTAGGATCATACTATAGGTACCCCTTAGAGGATGATGCAAATACTGTATAGCATGATCCTTTGCCCCTTAGGGGCCTATACAGTCATCGTGAAAGGATGATTTCATGATAACTGTACTTGTAGCAAACGACAATCACATAAACATGCTTGTAACAATACTGTCAAAACAACACCATATGACAAGAAAAGATTGAAAACTAAAGTAATAATCAGCTAAATAATTGGAGGTCTGATGTTTTAAGTAATCAAGTAGGCCTTCACCACAGATTTCTGGATGTTGCTTGGAACAGGGACTGCAAAACTGAATAAGTTATGCTAACAGGCTATTTGTTTTGTTTATATAAATTATGCAGTGAGGCAACGATCCTTAAATAGGGCGAGGAAAAAGAAATTAACTAATGTCTCTTCAAATATGGCACAATGTCTAAAGTCCTCAAGGAAAAGGATAAGACATTGTACAACTGCTCTATTACAGGAAGTACTAACAATTTTCGCCGTTACTGCTAAGCAATTGGGTAATTAAGTGCTAAAACTTGCTTGAAGACTCGCTGAGCTCCTCAAATAGAAAGTGATTTATTCCTAGAGTAAAACTGGCGACTATCGCAATGAAGGCAAGTACGATTCCGTGAGTTAGATACTTTATTCAGCCCCAGGCTTTACAACATAGCTATCTTCTCCATCATTGTCTCTCGTCTCGTAACCTCTGTGCTCCTGCGCCACCCTCCGCCAGCCTGTTCTACATTCCACTCAACGCTTACATACTCTACCATTACCTCACACATTCTACCATTCCCTCACCACACATCTTCCCCCTTACATAGAAACACACAAAAAAACTTGACTAATACAGAATTCTTTTTTTTTTTTAACAATACTGACATAATTGCAAATATATTGTATCAAAATTCAAAACACTCTAAAACATAACACTATGTAGATTTCCCACACGCAATAATAAACAGTTGCTCATGTACAAATGAAATCCTCTAATTGTTACCGGTTTACAAATTGTTCCTTTACGTCTTGCCTGGAACACATTTGTTCCCACATCCTTCTGTTGCTTATCCAACCTGGCACTCAAGTTAGCCCCTTCATCCACCTGAACACCAACCTAAGCTTCTCTCTTTTCATTACCAGTCCCTTCAGCCTTCTTTTCCATCTCATTCTCATCCATCCAATCATAATTGCTTTCATTCATCTCACTTCCTTTGATCTTATCACCTTCATTAACAGCATACTTGCATTTTACCAACCTGCTTAGATGCCACACCTTGCTATCACTCAATAATGCAGAATTACAAAACAAAATGTTGACCTTCAAAAATCCAGAAAACCTACTTTCACCCTTTTTGAATTTTGTCTCCATTTTTACTTTCACCCAATCACCAACTGCCACCAAAACCAATTTCACACCTTGCAGTTTATCATGATACTCTTTATAAGTTTGTTTAGCTAGCATCAATTTTTTCTTAACATTTTCAGGTTACCACTCTACCTGCCTAGACACTGACATCCAAGCTGTGTCCTTACTTAAAGGTTCTCTCCCAACGTGCTCGAATAACTATTCACATTATTTTTTTCCAGCCAACCTTCATTCACATTTTTTAACACCAATTGTACACTGTGATCCAAGTTAATTTGCTCCATCCACTCCTCTCTATTAAAGCCCATCTTTCCTTCATCAAATACACCTGCAACAAAAATAAAAAACTCACAACCGTCCTCAGCCGGTATAAGTATACGACTCAAAAAATCAGCAATCCTGTTGTTGACACCTGGAATGTATTTTACTTCATACGTAAAATCCAGTAATTTGACATATGTGCCAACCGAGGTGAAGCTCTTTGTAATCCAATGGCGGTATGAACTTTTGTTAAGGGTTTGTGATCTGCTTTAAGTGTAACATTGTAACACTGTACAAATTGTCTAAAATGAGTTAAACCCCAACCACACGCTAATATCTTTCTATAACTGCATCTTTCTTCTGCTGGTGAGACAGCACTTGAAGCGAAAGCTTTAATCCATTCATTGCCCAGCTCATCCATTTGAGAAAGCACAGCCCCCAATCCTTTCTTGCTCGCATCCGTAGTGACACTTTGTATTGGGGGTCACAACTCTTCAAACATGGTACCTTACAAATGTTTTCTTTAAGAGCAACAAATGAAAAATGTCCTAGCAATCATGAAGGAAAGTTTCAATTCTATTAAGGACACGGCGGCGAGGATTATGCTCAAAACCTTTTTATTCCTTTACAGCAGCTACAGCAAACTTTCACCCAATCACCAACTGCCACCAGAACCAATTTCACACCTTGCAGTTTATCATGATACTCTTTGTAAGTTTGTTTAGCTAGCATCAATTTTTTCTTAACATTTTCAGGTTACCACTCTACCTGCCTAGACACTGACATCCAAGCTGTGTCCTTACTTAAAGGTTCTCTCCCTCTCATAATTACAAATGGGCTTTTGTCAGTAGTAGTATTAGGGGTAATCCTATACGCCCACAGCACTTTAAACATGTCAACTTACCAGTTCCGTTTCTTACTTACAGCTATCTGTATAGAGCCCTTAATCACTCTATTGAAACGCTCCTCACGACCGTTCCCTGCCGGATGATAGACAGATGTAGTCTTATGTGTAATCCCATTCCTCACCAAAAATATCTAAACAGATCCGACACAAATTGTGAACCATTTTCAGAGATTAGATGTTTAGGCAAGCCTTCCATTAAAAAAATTATTTTAAAAATTCCTTTAAAAAAATTCTATTCAAAAATGTTATAATGCGGTCTGAATCTGCTTTCCTGACAATTTCTATTTCCGGCCATTTGGAGAAATGATCTATAGCCACAATAATGTATTTCTTTTCAGCCATCTCATTCTCAATGGGACCCATGTTATCTATTCCAATTTTCTGCCATGGTAGATTAGGCCAAGAAATGGGCAACAAAAGTGGACAGAAAGTTTCGAGTGCCTTATCAAAACTATTGCACTCCATACACTCTCTAACTAACCGTTCTATGTCAATGTCCAAACCAAGCCACCAATCTACATTTTTGATTCTTTGCTTGGTTTTTGTAATGCCTAAATGCCCTTCATGGCCAATTTCAGAAAACTTCTTCCTTAACCCTCATGGTGGAACAATCTACCACACCTGAGTAAAACTCCATCCTCTTCACTTAATTCATTTCAAATTTCCCAAAGTGCTCGAATAACTATTCACATTATTTTTTTCCAGCCAACCTTCATTCACATGTTTTAACACCAATTGTACACTGCGATCCAAGTTAATTTGCTCCATCCACTCCTCTCTATTAAAGCCCATCTTTCCTTCATCAAATACACCTGCAACAAAAATAAAAAACTCACAACTGTCCTCAGCCGGTATAAGTATACGGCTCAAGAAATCAGCAATACTGTTGTTGACACCTGGAATGTATTTTACTTCATACGTAAAATCCAGTAATTGGACATATGTGCCAACCGAGGTGAAGCTCTTTGTAATCCAATGGTGGTATGAACTTTTGTTAAGGGTTTGTGATCTGTTTTAAGTGTAACATTGTAACACTGTACAAATTGTCTAAAATGAGTTAAACCCCAACCACACGCTAATATCTCGTTCTATAACTGCATCTTTCTTCTGCTGGTGAGACAGCGCTTGAAGCGAAAGCTTTAATCCATTCATTGCCCAGCTCATCCATTTGGGAAAGCACAGCCCCCAATCCTTTCTTGCTCGCATCCGTAGTGACACATTTTGTATTGGGGGGTCACAACTCTTCAAACATGGTACCTTACAAATGTTTTCTTTAAGAGCAACAAATGAAAAATGTCCTAGCAATCATGAAGGAAAGTTTCAATTCTATTAAGAACACGGAGGCGAGGATTATGCTCAAAACCTTTTTATTCCTTTACAGCAGCTACAGCAAACAAGGTAAAAAAATTAACCTTCCCATAATGCACACAATAAAGGTCAACGTATAGTCCACCAATAGGCAGTCCAGGATATCCCCAAAGGCGGACTCCCCTTGAAGACTTCCTCTTTCTTGACTGCGACCAAATAAGGCTTGCATTTCCATTACTCTGTCTTTGAATTATAAGAACCTGAAAGAAGTCGGAGTGAGAATGAATGAATCTGGACTCAGTCAATCAAATGCAAACCAGCTATTCAAGCATATCAAATTACGCAAAAATCAACCATCAAACTATTCTAAGGAAGAGAAACTCAGCCAGAATCTAAACCAGGTAAAAAGCACAAGTGTGATCACATCATTAAAAGACGAAACAATAGATACTTATTCCACACGGCTGAATGGAGTACAGTCAGACCTTAATAAGCAGCTTCCCAGGGTTGGGACAAGGATCTCAGGAGCCTTGGGGCAGGATTAATCCTCGCCTCCATGTCCTTAATAGAACTGAAACTGTCCTTCAGGATTACTAGGACATTTTTTATTCTATGGGAGGACCGGAGGCAAGGATTATGTTAGTTCACAGCTTGTCCACCTCCAATAATGCCATGTCAGCAACTGGTTTAAAATAGAATCTTTTGAAAATAGACTCTAAAGACCAGTCTGCTGCATTTATAATATCTTCCAGACGAGCGCCATGGGCGAAAGCTTTAGAGACCATCGCACCTCTAACAGAATGAGCGCCAAATTGCGAGACACTGATGCCCGCTTCTTGCATGTCCCACCTAATCCATCGGGCTATGGTGGGAGGAGTAATCACTTTGAAAGGTTTCCTGAGAGAGATCAACAAGTGACGTTCCCCCGGAGGGCGGGGTTCCTCAGTCACACTCTCGTATTCTTTAAGACAACGGACCACGCATAATTTTAGAGACTTGCCAAAGGTTGGATAGGACACCACTATGAAATTAGACTTGGTCCTGCAAACAATATAGAAGGTTACCCCTTGCGGGGTAAACACCCATCTGAAATATCCAAAGCTCGTACGTCAGACACCCTCTGACATGATAATAAACACAGCAACATGGCTAATTTTGCGACAACTTCTTTCGGGACAAATAGTTATTGGCTGTCCAAGAGCGGAATAAACAAAGGAACTTGTTAACATCCCACAATGTCATATCTGGGTTCTGAGGGAAGCATCAAGCGGATCCCCTGCATTAATTTACAAATCAGCTGATGTTCGCCCACAGGAGCACCTTGAACTGGGATATGGCCTGCCTAAATCGCTGATCTATAGGAGCGGATCATCCAATATGCCAATCCTTGAGATGCCAAAGAGGCCAAAAAATTCATGACGGGGACCACCTCGCACCCCATGCGATCTTGGTTGTTTCGTACAGACCAACTAACCCATCTGGTCCATGCCGATCAATAACGTTTGTTCATACTATCGGCCCATGCCTCTGCCAGTAGCTCTTCAGCTTCGCCCGATAGGCCCGGGACTCTCCAGCGATGCCTAAAATCTGCCATGCCATGAGAGGCATGCAGCCTTGCAAGATCAGAGGATAAGAGTTGCCTTGCGGATCCCGCAGGAGAGTCGGATCAAGGGGTAAAAGGATTGGAGAATCCCAAGAAAGTTCCAGTAGAACTGGAAACCACACTTGCGACCTCCAAGAAGGCGTGATCACCACCACCTTTGCCTTCTGTCTGCAGACATGCGCTGAGAGTCTCATTATCATTGCAAATGGTGGGAAAGCATACCCAGCCTCCCGGGACCAGTCCTGTAGGAACGCATCCGTCACCACAGCTGGAGGGTCCGGCTTCTAACTGAAGAACCTGGGCAATTGGTGATCCAGCCGTGCCGCAAAATGGTCTGCCAAGAAGGGCTCCCAGAAGACATTTAACCTCTGGAAAAGCACGGGGTGCAGCTGCCACAGACTGTCTGACCACGCTCTAGAGCACCAATCTGCTACCACGTTGGAGGCTCCCAGGAGGTACTCTGCTATCACCGAGACATTATGGGAGAGGCATAAAGTCCAAAGGTCCTTGGCAAGATCCGCCAAGGCCTTGGATCTGGTCCCCCCAAGGTGGTTTATATAGCGCACTGCCGAAACATTGTCCATCTTTAGAAGGACGTCACAAGAAACCTTGTCCTTCGTCCAACACGGACTGGCAAAGGACCCGGTCATCAGTTCCAGGCAGTTGATATGAAGGTGGCACTCTTCTGCAGACCATTTTCTTCCGGTGAAGGAGTCGCCACATCAAGCCCCCCCAGCCGGACTTGCTAGCATCGGATCTCTCACGATGTCCGGGTCTGAGCCAAAGATGGGCCACCCGTTCCATGCCTCCATGTGGTCCAGCCACCATCTCATCTCTACTGTTACCTCTTCTGTTAGGGGTATCTGATCCGCGTATTGTAACCCCCACCGAAGGCGCTGCAAAGCCCTGTAATGGAGCGGCCCGGGTAGATCGCTTGTATTGATGACGACAGAAGACCTACCATCCGAGCCACCTGTCGTAACGAAGTAGTGGAACATGCCAGCATCTGTTTCAGCTCCTTGCGGATTTTTATGACTTTCCAAGACGGAAGGCTTAACGTCTGCTCTACCGAGTCTATGACGAATCCGACAAAGGTCATCTGCTTGGACGGCACCAGGAGGGACTTCTTGGCATGGATTATGAAACCTAAACCTTGCAGTAGATCTACCGCCACCTGTAACCAATGGGACAGTCTCAATGGGCACGGATCCAAAAGCAGGAGGTCATCTAGGTAAATGATGAGTCAGAAACCCCTCGCTCACAAGGTCTCCACTACAGGTTTGAGGACCTTTTGAAACACCAGGGAGCGGAAGACAGACCAAAAGGAAGGGTGGTGAAGTCGAACACTTGGTCTTTCCACTTGAACTGCAGAAAACGCTGATCCAAGGCAAAAATGGGTACTTCCAGGTATGCGTTTTAAAGTCCAAACGCACCATCCAGTCGTGGAGCTGGAGGAGATCTCTCAGGAGATCGATTCCTTCCATCATGAAGGGGCGGTAAACCATCCACTGGTTGAATTTCCGGAGATTTATTACCGGAAGTTGACCATCAACCGTCTTGTCCATGAGAAAAATGTTGCTGAGGAAACCTCTGGGGTGGAGGCAGGAGTGGACAATCACGCCTTCTTGCTGCAAATCGGTCACCTCCTGTCCTATCAAGGAGACTTGGTCTTCTGCAAAAACCAGGGGACGAGGTCGGTGTACCTGGGTCAGAGACCCGTAGAACTCTATATGAAAACCTTTGATGGTCTGAAGGACCCACGCATCGGAAGAAATTTTCTACCAATTGTGTACAAAGTATGCCAACCTGCTACCTACTTTTAAAAAGGGGGAGGGGGAAAGGCTCACCTGTTGTGGCATGGAACTGTCCTCTGGAGGCACCTCTACCACCATGGGCTCGATTGCCCCTTCGTGTCTGGAAGAATTCTCCTTGTTTCTGTGTGTCCTGGAACTTCCTGGATCTTCTCCGAGGGCGTTGGGTAAAAAAACAGCCGGCCGAGCACCCTCTGCCACGTCCGGCCCCAACAAAAATTTGAGAGTGAAAAATCTTCTTGATTTAGGCCTGTGCCTTATCCAAGGAGGTAAATGTGGCTACAAATTTGCTCAGCTCCTCGATGAACGGGTCCCCGAAGAGGCCACCTTGAGCTACTGCGCCAGCCTCAGAGGAAGCCAGGTCCCCCAATTTGGGGTCTACCTTCAGAAGAAGGGCATCTCTCGGTTGAGAGGGCGCAATTAGCATTGCCGAGAAAAACAACAGCGCGATGCACCCAGCTAGAGATACGCTCTGGGGAAAGGAAAGTGCCAGATGCCTTGGCCTCTTCCACCAGTTCCAGGATCCTTGTAATAGGGCCAGATATATCTAACAATTTATACTGGCAAAATTTCCAGGAACGGTCAATCCTTTTTTTTGGGTCCCTAAGATACTTCTGGAGGCAAGTCACCATTCTAGGATCTATTTCCGGAGTTACCGCCACCTTACCTGGTAGGGCAGGGCGAGGGCATTCCGCCCAGAGACATGCTCTAACCTCCTTTTCCAGGGGTTTTATGTAGGCGTCCTGCCACAAACTTAGAGTCTTTATTGGAAAGGGCCCACTCCACTGAGCGGGGGTGTAACAGGTCCTCAGGGACCAACATGTCAGAGTGGTCTTAGGGGTCGTTCTCTGGACCCGCAGGGATTTGTATTAGGGTGGGGCACCATGGCCTGGAGGGACCGGCCTCATCATTTGAGTCCCCCAGGGTCTAGTCTTTCTCCATGTCAAGGCCCCATGGGGAGAAATACACCCTCCACATCTAACAGAGCGTCATGCACCTCTGCGTCTGGCCGGGACGGAAAGCCTTCCTCAGGCGCTCAAAGGCTCCCAAGGTCTATCCCAGAGTCTCCCTTGCGCTAGGGGAGGAACTTCATGGGGTTCATAAATGTTGGGAGGGACTGGGAATTCTGGCAGGCATATGCAACCTCCCTAACGCAGCGCACAAAGGGCCCCATGGCCGCTGCTACTGCCTGATAAATGAAAGAGTCTACCGCTTTGCAAAACTTATCTAAGGGCAGGACCTGCAGAGATTCTTCCTCTGCATATTCCTCCTTCATGGTAGCAGAGGGTAAATCTAATAAACTTAGGCAAAGACTACAGACAAAGAAGACTCAGAGCCAGTAATTAGGAAGCCCTTCACTAAGGGTTCAAGTTTATGGCAGCCAGAGACTTGCATTCACAGGGCACAATGTACTGTAATCGCTCTGGACATGCATGTCTTTTGGCAGCCTGAGGCTTGATGTGGCAACTCGAGACCCAGCCATTTTGACTGACGCCCGGTGGAGCTACCTCGCGAGCTAAAGAGGAGATGGGCTATGGATTCCCTCCTTGGCCATCACCTACCCAGCCGGTCCTTGGGAAACTCTCCTGCGTCTCTCCTGACCTTATCTCCCTCCTCCCCCTCCACCCCCTACCCCTACCTCGCGAGCTAAAGGGGAGATGGACTTTGGATTCCCTCCTTGACCATCACCTACCCAGCCGGACTTTGGGCAAACTCTCCTGCGTCGCCCCTGACCTTATCTCCCCCCTCCCCTCTACCCCCCACCACTCTCCGCTCTACTCTTCTCCTCTACCCAGCTACTGACCTTTGCCCTCACCTGTCCTTGCCCTTAGTTCCCCACCCTGTTTATCTGTGAACTTTCCCTCGCCACTTGAGACCTAGCTATTTTGACTGATGCCCGATGGAGTTACCTTGTTTAACTAAAGGGGAGACGGGCCATGGATTCCCTCCTTGGACGTCACCTACCCAGTCGGTCTTTAGACAGACTTCCTTTCGTCTCTTCCCTCATCCTCCCTCTTCTCACCTCCCCTTTCCCCCTCCACTATTTTCTCTCTCCTTTCTCTCCTCTCTCAATGTATTGCTTATTTTTTTGACGTAATGTGTAATTGTGATCATTTTCTGTTACATTGTGGAACCTAATGTAAAGCGCTCTGATACCTTCGGGTCTAGCCAGCGCTATATAAAACTCTTTAAATAAATAAGAGTTAAGGGTTTTGGCACGCTGAGCGCAAGCAAGGGAGGTCCTCCGCCCTGGGGCAACTCCCCCGGCTCCAGTCGGTGTCAGAAAACGCCTCGGCCGGCCCCTGTCAGCCGAGAGCAAAGTCGTCAATTTCGCTGTGCAGGCATTCTGATATGAATACAGACCTGTGTGTGAGCGGGCGTCCGGCTGAGCAAGTATTTAATTAAAGACCTGTACTCTATGGGCATCTGACTCCAGGCAGCTCCAGCAGAGCTGGACCGCAGGCTCTGCGTGTTGGAGCATCGGTGTTGAAACGGACAGCAGCGCTCCTGCTCGGACCAGCGAAACGCAACACACGCACCCTCTAGACAACTCCAATGAGCACCGCACCAAGGCGCTCGAGACTTCGAGATGGGCGCCGCGAGCTGAGCGATGAGAAGGCTCCCACGGCCCCAGAGAAAGCCCACGGAGAGGCTAAATCGCTACAGTGTTATCAACCATAAAGTCATAGATTAACAACAATGCAGCAACGAGTACAATAATTATATATAATAAAAAGACCTCAGACTAAGAGAGGGAATTAGCGGGCACTTAACTACTGGAAGCAAGAAAAGAAAGAAAGAGAAAGTCTTCTAAGGGGAGCCCGCCTTTGGGGATATCCTAGACTGCCTATTGATGGACTATATGTTGACCTTTACTGTGTGCATCATGGGAAAGTTCGTTTTTTACCTTGTTTGTTGTAGCTGCTGGAAATAAATAAAAAGGTTTTGAGCATAATCCTCGCCTCTGGTCCCAACATAGAATTTACCCACGGGCCATTCAAATTTTACCCTGTTTTTTTTTTAAACACATTTCTAATCCTGTATGTTTTCTCAGCAAGATTCCATATAAATTGAGTAAAACTCAACTAATTCCAGAAATGCCCTTTCATCTTCCTTACTTGACGGCGGCGTAGCATTACAAATTGCATCAACAAACGCCTCCTTGGGCTTAATCTTCTTACCACTGATATTGTGACCCAAGTACGTTATTTCCTCTTTGGCAAACTTTCATTTCCCAAATTCCATAGTGAGGCCTTTCTGTTACAGTATTATCAGAACCTGTCTTAACTTATTCATCATGTTCTTCTTCGGTCCAACCCATTATCAGGATCCTGGAAGAACATAACTTTTCCAATTCTTTCAAAAAAATTACACATAAGTCTCTGAAACATAGCAGCTGCTGACGCAAGTCTGAATGGGACTTTTGAAAACTGGAAACACTCGATTGGTGTTATGAATGTGGTAAATTTCCTACATTCCGGATGCAATTGCACCTGGTGGTGGGCAGACTATAAGTCCAAAGTTGAAAACCAAGGTGAACCCCTGGTATTTGACAACATCTTGGTAATCCTGGGAACAGGATACTGATCGATCAAAATGTTTTTATTTAATTCTCTAAGGTCCACACATAACCTGACCTTCCCGTTGGATTTTCTAACAGCCACCAAGGGTAAAACCCATTCTGCTGAATCAACATTGTTCAATTGCCCCATTCTTAACTAGTTTCTTTAACTCTTGTGTGACCTCATCCCTAATAGAAAATGGTATGCATCTCACTTTATGGACACACGGTCTAGCTGTAGATTTTAATTCGATTTTGTGACTAAAATAGTTTAGTTTACTTTACCTACTTTTCTAGAGAAAACACCAGGAAATTCTCCTAAAATTATTTTGCCAATGTTCTCTTTCTGTTGAATAGTAAGCACCGGTTCTAGGTTATTGGGAACCAGTATAATACCCAACTATTCCTGGTCATACCACTGCGGCACAGATGGACCCTTTTTCTGAAACAAACTTAGCAGGTTGCTGTTCTCCCCTTAAAATTGACCTCCGACAATTTAAAACCTATCAAATCAATGTTCTCTCCTGTGTAAATTATCGCTCTTAGTTCCGGCTTCACTAATGTATGAATTGGGACATTCCCAAACAATTCTTCCCACACAACTCTGTTAATAAAGGTAAACTGAGAACCTGAATCTGCTACTGTACCCTGTCGTAACTCCATCAACACTCAACTCGCACATCGGTTTCTTTCTAACAGTATGGTCAACATTTAGAACATCATACTCTATCCAGAATACACTGTTGGCATCCGGATCTTCCCCTTTTCCATCAGGTTCTGACTCCTCTTCTTCCTGAATAAACTTCACATTACTGTCTTTTTTCCATTTACACACTTTAGCGTAGTGGCCAAAAATGCCACACGTAGCACACTTTGATTACGTACTGGGCATTTTTTTTTTTTTTTTTTAAATACGCTAAATGTTCTGCACTGCTACACCTATAAAACTTCTTTACATCTTATTCACTCTTCTTCTTGTCGGATTTACTAGTGGATGTAGAAGTGTTCTTAGAGGTGGAGACGCTACTTTCCCTTCTTTATCCCCTTCACAATATTAACTATTTTACTTTCACCTTGAGCCTCCTCTACAACAACTTTGGCACATCTATCTGTAAGTTCCGCTTTTTTTTTTTTTTTACCAGCGCTACATCCTCCTTGAAGGGGGCCTCCCCATTCACCTATAATTTGTCCTGTATATTGGCATTGCTGGCATGCATAATAATCTGGTCACGAATCAACTCTTCATGCAAAGCCCCAAACCTGAAAATTAAGGCCAAATGCTTAAGCGCTGCAACATATTAATCTACATTCTCACTTTTGCCTTGCTTGCGTTGAAAGAACTTGAATCTGTCCACAGCCAAAGTCACCACCAGGGAGAAATGAGCATCAAGATTGTCTAGCACATGTGTGAAAACATCAGCATTACCCCCCTTATCTGACCGGTTTCTCAATTTGATTGTATGTTTTGACCCATCCCGGACTTAAACAATGCAATAACCTTTTTTCTTCTTTTCAGGTGTAAATTCTTTTTTTTTTTTTAAGTATCTATGTAATTACAAAAGTACTCCTTCCGGTCTTGCCATCACATGGAGGGGTCATCATTAGCTGGAAGAAATGCTTGCAGCATGGATAAATTCAATGAACTTAACATGACTCACCACTTGTAGAATTATCATTTTACCAGCTTTGGAACATGCAGTTCTAATGAAGCATGGATGGTAAAAATAGTTTACCAGTTTCCAAGAATAGACAGGATGACAGATTGGAAAGGTAATGCGTTCCAAATAATAACGGTTACTAAAAAGGAGAAGGAGCAGCTGATAATATTGAGGCAGTGAAAGGCAAGCCCAAAAACCATACTGTTTGTTTATGCTACTCTGCACCCAGAATAAAAATAACCAAATGTAGTGCCACAAGTGCCCAAATACCTTGAAGAAAATGACCTGCTACTGCTAATAGTAATTGTTGTAACCCCTGCACAAGGTGCACCGATTTCTTCTCCTAAAACGCCAGCCAATATGCGGTCTCCGTACACTCCTACTCCTAAGAAGAGCAGTTAAGCATATTAAAAACATACCCCCAAAATGGCGGTATGCAAACGTGCAGCGTGATGTCCACGTACTTCTCCTCCTGTGCGCTGAACCGTTTAGCATAATAAAAACATATCCCCAAAATGGTGGCACGCAAACGTGCAGTGGGATGTTTGCGTACTTCTCCGCCTGTGCACTGTTAAATGTCACAGACACGCACCGTATCTCTGCTGTGTGTGACGTATAGCGGTGAGGCCGTTCAACTGCCACCGCCTCAGCTGCCTTAGAAATCTGGCAAAATGTCATATGAAACTTGCCGGTAGCCTTAATAGCACCACCCGTGGCAATACAGGGGCAGATCCAGCCACTTATCAGTAAACTGGCGTCTGATCACTTCGCTGGGGCTGAACAGCCTTCTCTTCTTGTCTTTCCACTGTGCTTCTTCATCACGCGTCTTGTCTGGTTCCAGCTCGTCGCCAATATCACAATGAAGGCAAGTACGCTTCCGTGAGTTAGATACTTTATTCAGCCCCAGCCTTTACAACATAACGATCTTGTCCATCATTATGGCTCCTTACCTCGGAGCTCCTGCGCCACTCTCTGCCAGCCCGTTCTACATTCCACCGTTCCAACCTACGCTTACACACTCTACCATTACCTCACACATTCTACAATTACATCACCACAATGACAGTCTGGTTACTCTTTTACAGGATGAGAGGGTCGAGCAAACATTGAAGCATCCTACCTGCACAGATCATACCCCCCAAAAAACGGGTGTCTTTGAACCAGACTCTGGAGCATTGTCTGCACTCATGTGACCATGTTTTTGTACCATACCCTTAATATACAGAACTACTTTTACAAATGCACTTCAGAGTGCAGGATTCGTCTGTTACAACAAGCACTGCTACAGTGATCATCATTGGCCAGGATGCTATTTGCGGAATTTTAACTCCTTTAGTGAAATGAAACCTCGCTAGTTACAGTCACTCTCTATTGACTTTTATTTTACAATGAGTTTCCAACCATTTGAAATGAGAATTACATTGAGCTTATTGTTTCCACAGAACTCCCGGGGCAGACTGCCACTCTCCAACATTCATCTTAAAGTAATAAATAAAATACGGTACAAATAATTTACTGAAGAAAATCATCCTGCCTCAGTCCCTCCTCTCTTCCCAATAAAAAAAATCACTACCTCTGCCGGAATTCAACACATGCATGTAACATCACGTTGGTTAAGGACACCATCAGATAAACGTTCATAACCATCAAAAATTGCCATGAAGCGCTCACCCATGACGGCACAATGCAGGGAGCGTTGTCCTGCATGTCATTTCTAACCAGTGGGACAAACTATTATCAGTCTTGAAGAGCGAACCCAGTGGCGACACCAGACCTGCTAGATCCTGAACTCAGACCGCAAAGATTTGGTCATGCATTTATTTACCAACATGACATGATTGGGTCCCATTCCGAGGCCCTTACCTGGTCCTACCACAATTATATCTGATATGGTTTCTTTGCAATAAGGTTGATGTCACCCTTATTGTACAGTAATGTGTATTATAGGTATTTTTCCTGAGAGTGGAACAAGAATATAGTTTTTTTTTTTATTACATTTGGGAATTTTTTTTTTAAACCATTTTTAAACCTATGTTCCAATTTTTTTTGATTTTGTAGCCCTTCATATACTACCCGTACAAGCAGAAGACCAACAAAGCCTATGTTATGACTTGAAATCCTAGCCAAGGAATTATACTACTTAAACCATTGCATTGATTGAAATATAGATGCTATTATCTGTATTATACATTGACGATTCCAGTAATAGTTGGAGGCAGATAATTAACACATAGCTGTAATATGATTATAAATCTAAAAGATTAAAAAAAAAAAAAAAAAAATCTAACACAGCCACCACATACACTACTTTTGCACATAGAATTTGTCAGAGCCTGTGGCTCCATATGCGACAGTAATAGGCGGTCCTCTCTTTTGAATTGCTCTGCTGGCAAAATTTAACATTGCAAAATGATCAATGATTATGTCACTAAAACTCTCTCACTATATGGAAGTCCTGGAACATTAGAATAGGTTGCCCCACTCACTGTGCTTAAGCAAACAACCTAAAGACTGTGGCAAGGAACCAGGGGAAAAGAAATCAAGCATATAGTTCATGACTAAATAAAATACGCCAACCTTCTATTCTGATTGGAACCCGGGTTAATTAAATTCAATAGATCCTGTGGTTCTACTGTGTGATGTGCACAAATAGAACATTTACATAAAAGCTTAAGTCAACTTAGTGATCTATTTTATGTATTAACAGTCTGCACATGCATCAGCAAGGCACAGACTGCAATATACAACAAACCATTTTAGGTATACAACAAAGTAAACAATCCTAACCACGAGTATGGGCAAAGCAATGGTCATTGCTACACCAACAAAGTTTAAGTGATAAATAGTAAAGAATCAACCAAAAATGGATTCTGGCCTGTTTATAGACATGTGGTGAGACTTTTTAAAGGCTGCCCAACAGGTTGTTTGTTTTGAACAGTTTTGGACATTTCGGTGATCCTATTTTGATCAAGAAGACCACTTGTGCTGTGTTAGTGTTTTGACTCTGGTGAGCCACTCAAAGGGTCTTCATCAGGAGAAGGACACAAGAATGCTTGGAGCCAGGCATGAGGCGCTCAGGAGTCCCAAGATACAGTCAATTTTGATAAATTGTAATGCAAGTATGCTTAAAGCTTTGATAAGGTATCTGAACAGACAGTAAATATCAAAAGGAGAGAGAGGAATGGGATAGACTAGTTCACTTCCCCAGGGAATTATGATAATAATCAATAGGAGCTAACTATATGAATAAGAAACCTCTTATAATGTATGTCAGAAAAAACAATTCTGTTTTATATGAAGGCCCTCACCCACCAACCTAGTTGGTGGCATGCTTCATCATCGGGCCCCACCCGATGGTACCGAATGTGCCTCGGGTGTGCTACAACGTCTGCTTACAGCGGAGCGGATTGTGTAAAGTGAGTGTGCAGTGATGGCTGTGGTGAATATGAAAATAAAAAACTGTCCAATGAGTCCCAGGGTCCGCAGGGGAGTTTTATTCATGGGCTCATGGCAGTGTTTAAAAACAAGGCTACGGATGTTAACTGGGGGTAATTATCACCCCTACATCCAGTGAGGTCAACTAGTTTCAGCCAGGCCTTATGGTAAAACTGGCTTTCATCAGGACCGGTATGTGTGTGGTGAGTTAAAAGGGGAGTCTATAAAGTGTACAGGCTCCTATGTGTCGCACACGCTAAGGTGCGAGAAATGTAAGAGGATGGTTTCCTCTATGGTCGTGCTCTTATGATTTAAGAGACTGACTCCATGAGTCCCCGGCGGGGGTTCGACTTGCAGTCACACTTTCATCACAGTCCAGAACCCACAGCACCACCTACTTGATCGTTACACACATACCGGTCCTGATGAAAGCCAGTTTTACCATAAGGCCTGGCTGAAACTAGTTGACCTCACTGGATGTAAGGGGCGATAATTACCCCCAGTTAACATCCGTAGCCTTGTTTTTAAACACTGCCATGAGCCCATGACCTCACTGGATGTAGGGGGCGATAATTACCCCCAGTTAACATCCGTTGCCTTGTTTTTAAACACTGCCATGAGCCCATGAATAAAACTCCCCTGCGGACCCTGGGACTCATTGGACAGTTTTTTATTTTCATATTCACCACAGCCATCACTGCACACTCACTTTACACAATCCGCTCCGCTGTAAGCAGACGTTGTAGCACACCCGAGGCACATTCGGTACCATCGGGTGGGGCCCGATGTTGAAGCATGCCACCAACTAGGTTGGTGGGTGAGGGCCTTCATATAAAACAGAATTGTTTTTTCTGACATACATTATAAGAGGTTTCTTATTCATATAGTTAGCTCCTATTGATCTGAACAGACAGCACAGAACAATAAGTTACAAACTTGGGGCCATCTGCAGATTAGCTTAAAATGAGCAAGCAAATAGAGGCAATGATCTCTTTCAGAGACGTGCCCCTAGAGTGCGTCACTAGCTGAGGGAGTTGCCCCGTTTTGTTGGCTCGCTTTCAACTGATTTGCTAAGGATTGCTCCATTCGACCTGCTCAAAATACACAACAAATTGCAAAACATATGTTCCTCCAATAATGGAACTTTTGACTGATCAAAATAAACCCACGGTTATGGGCAACAATACAACAACCACTAAGAGTGCGATGACTTCCTTCAGTTAAATGAATGGTATTGTAACTAAACATAGAGTAATGTTTTCAGTGTCATACTGCAGAAGCAAATCTATCCTAAAGGTCAACATCCGAGCAAATGCTTTGTTAACAACTGTCATCATATCACACATCATAACCAAAACATGACAATGCTGCTGCCAGGCTTAAGAAATTGAAAATGAATTATTTATATCAGTAGCAACATCTTTACTGCACAAAACTACCCCACTGCATGTCTCCAAATCACATGTAAACATGCAATCCTATCAATATACAAACATCTAAATAATATTAGAAAATCAAATAAAATTACCTATGTCAAAATGATCAGCAGTGATTGAGGCTGTATGGAATAGTAGGTTAGGCACACAAACATGCTAAAATTAAAGGATCATGGTAAAGTGGAACTCAAAGAATTAACAAGCTCTTATCAAATTCTTTAGACCTTAAGGAAATAAGTTACTTGGTAGACTTTGAGTCGACACGTAGCTTTTTATGCGGGTACATACAATAGGTGTGGCCTCTTTCAAAAGAAGTTTTACTTTCATAGATATTAGTCTGCTTCAACATTTAGAACCTTTTTGATGTGATTCAATTGTGAAAAATGCTGTTAAAAAAAATCGAACTCAAAAGTTGCAGAAGTAAATGAAACATTTTCACACACAAAGAGATGAGGAACTTAACTTGGACTTTCAGAACGAGAATGAGTAGGAATATACAAAATCAATTTCTTTCTAAAAGCAAGAATAAGATGGGTGCATCAAAAATGGTCTTCAATATACATTAGAGAAAAAAAACAAAATGTTTAACATGACCTTACATTACAAGCACAGCTGCAATGGCGAGCAAGTACTAATTCACTGCTCAGAACAGTACTAGGAAGAAACGTATTAAATGTTAACCCGGTCGTTGGCATCCAAATATGGAAATGTTTTTTGTACACTCTTTTCGGTGATGTGCACTGAAAGCAGACTATTATAAATGTATATTAAGAAAATGTTGGTGTGTTAAAAAGGACATCTTATGGTCTGTAATTTCAACAAAGTAACCTTTTATGGAAATTTAACTCAAAAAAACAAATAACTGTCATTACTAGAATGAACAAAGACCAGTGCTGGACTGTAAATAATAATACATACGTAACATGATAAGAACTTTCAAGTTGTGTGGCACGACACTTCTTTTGATAAATATTTTTTTTCTAGCTGTGGCACACACTCATCATAGAATTGTTGCACTCACACTACATTATAGAGCCTTGTGTTTACTACAAATGTAAAAATCCTCTCCTTTTAGGATGCTTTTACTTTGGCTACATGTACTCTAAAATACAAAAATGATAAAGTAGCAAGACTGCAAAAGCACCAATGCCGTATTTAGAGGCAATAAATTGTGTAGTTATGGTGAACTTGTATGTGACTATTGTTTGCATTTTTTCAGAATAATTACAAAATGCATATATAATAACATTGGTAAATGTTCCATCACCTCCCTCTCAATTATATTTGCCGTTAACAGCAATCCCCATGAAAAAAAGCACAGTTGCTATTATTAAAATATGTTTTAAATCCTATCCACAAATCCTTAGCATAGGTAAAGATCTCATAAAACCTGTCAAGCAGGAATAAAAATTCCAAAGTAGATCAATTTTCTTCAGAGCTGGAATTTATGTGTATTTACAAATTAACAAAGAGGATTGAACCGAATATTGATACCTCTAGGAAATGGGAACGCATGGATGCAGATCAAGTCACTCAAAATTATTCATTACGACAGTTAATAACACATTTATGAACGATCAATGCAATCAATACATTACAATTTTTTATTAGAAGATTGCTCCACACTTTTAGAGACACATTTCAATAAACATTTGAAAGTGTGAACTATGGATCCATGGTTTCACCGGAGGGACGCTTCATTCATTTTGTTTACAAGAAATGAGTTCAAGATAAATGAAAGCGACTGATATAATTTTAGTGACAAGAATATCCTTCAACAACTTTTACGCTCCAGCACCAAGAAGTTTACCCAACAACGCTTTCAAATAGTAATCACTGAGCAAAACAGTGAGACAGATGGTTTGGCACGCCTTCTCGGTTACAGTCCACAATAAAATCAGACAGTTGTTTATAAGCGACCATTCTCATTAGTCCTTCCAACTGTTTCCTGAATTATGTTAACATATGACTGGAGACAAGTACAACTGGCCTGCACAAAGTCAAATAAAAAACTCCAAGTAAGCCCAGAAGAAGAAAAAGCAGGAAACAATATCCATACTGACACCAAGGGATAGAGCCTAAAAAATAAACTGTGGCTCTAAAACGGCTACGGGTTGTGCATCAGCTTTAATAATGGGTTTGTATTCTTATACCACACATTTTGAAGATGCGAGATGTTTTGACTGAACATACGTGAATCAGAATTGAGATCCGTATGGCATTTTCAAATGTACGCCAACAATCATTCAATGTAGATAAAGTTTGTCTCTGCAGTACGTATGATCAAAACGTTTCTACCTGTGAAAATTCAACAACAATGCAATACATAATGGGAGGTACCCTATGGTGTTGCATACCCTGGTTTCCAATACATTATGCCATGGAAACGCCCCCAAAGGTCATTTGTGGCGAGTTAACCATCAAGACTTATTTTGGAGAATGTGGCCTTTAAACGATGGTTGCTACACTTATTTAAATAGGCCTCGGAAGAACCCTTAAACACAAACATCAACTAAGAAACATTTTCATAATTGGGTTACAATTAAACTACAGTGATACTAGTTCTTTCAGAAAAACCTCTCCATCCTTAGCTTTCTTGTAGCATCAATCATACATCAAATGTATTATTTGTCAAGCCCCAGCTTGGTTTTAACTTCTAATGAAAACAACTTCTACGGGTGGAGTAAGCAGTTTTCAACAACAGGCCACCATGGAAATGGAAATGAATTTTTCTATATGGGTTACAATGTACCTTCGACACCTCGAACTCCTCGAGCTGCTATGGAATGTAGCAAGTGACACACGGCATGCAAAAACAGAACATAACGTAATGAACATTCGCTCCAAGCCATACAATCTTTCCTCGTGGAGAATGTCTGCAACCCTTGCGTGCGTCCCACGCCTGACGGTAACGAGCGTGATTTTTAGAAATGGGAGTACCCTAGCAATGCATCATCTGGTACTGCCTTCCCGACCTGTTTTTTCTACCGAAGCAAAACAACAGCACGATGTCATCGCGCTGCTGCCAAATGTAACAGAAAAATTCCTACTGCAACCTTGAGGCAGATACGTTGGGGGATTCATGGCCGCATTCCAGACACAGCTGGTAATTGTTTAACTGAAACCGGAGCACCCACATTTATGGAAAATAACACATTGGACAAATCGCATGCGCACATCGAGCATAATCGTCAACGTGGACAAGAAGGCAGCCCTCCTTCGCAACGTGCATGGAAGCTGGCATTCCAAATGCAAAATGTCCACATCAAAACACAAGCATAAGACTTATGTTATCAAAAAAGTAAAGTGTTTGCATAACCACAATGTAAAATCTTTTTTTCTAGGACACAACAGACTATGTTCTCAATACCGTTAAAAAACACTGGGCAAAAATGACAACAAATATACTAAGCAACGTACATTTTTAAAATATATTTGACACGTGTCAGTAAGAAATGAAGAAAGAAGGGGCCGAGCACCGTAGTAAATTCAGAACAGAGGGCGTTATTTTTTTAATTAAAAAAATGCAAATAATGTGGAGAGGTTTCAAGTAATTCAGGAATGGGCGCCCATCAACACTAGCTGTAACGTTTTTTCCCTATAAATGGGGTGATTTTTCGATACACTAAGTTAATTACTTTTCAATCAGCTGTATTTTTTTTTTTTTTTTTTATAGCCGGTACCTCGTAGGAGAAGGTACCTGCAATATTATTAACAATATCATGCAATATAGGCATGTACTTCTTTCTGGGCACAGGTGGATATTTATCTAGGAACTGCCACCCTTAAGCCTCACGTTTCATGCGCTATTTTTGAAGTCAATTGTTTGAACAATTAGCAGCATAATTGCAAGATGATTATTAACAACTATTGCTTGTGTAAACACAAAAATTATGTACCCCCTGTCCCAGACAACCATCATGGTTCATTTTCCTCCACCAACAGAATTTTGCAACCAGCGCACTTGGTGGTGGGGGGAGAGGTTGAGATAGCTTTGAGGCAGTGATACATCAATATATAAAGTATTTAAATCCGATCACAGATTTTGATATCAAACTTTGGTTTCAACAGTGATCCTGCCTGGTCATCTGTTATCTTAAACGACAAATGTCCCGTCACCTTATTTTAATGAGCAGACTGGGTTCTACACTACTATGAACCATTTCTCTTGCCCCCCCCCCCCTACCCTACTTACTTTGGCCGTGGAATACTCGGTCCTCACAGTAGGATTGAGTCTTGATAAGCAAATGCATCTCCTAATGAGAGGAGTTATTGCTGCCATCCCTCCATCTCCCTAAGGAGTAGGTTGAAGTCTGTTCTTTTAAAGAGAGGTCCTCCTGCTCTTTCATAAGTCATTTCGGGTGGGAAAGGACCCCTGTGTTCAACCTTCTGCTGAAGTCAAAAAGCTTCTCTGCGTTGTTTTATCCCAGGGGCTTGCGGGAGGGGGGGATAACTGTGCTGCATCCTTTTCCTGAGCAGAAGTCTCTACCAATTCACACCAAATAGGAGCTAAGAATTGTTCAAATACTATTGCCCTTTCATTGTCGAAAAGTGTATTTACATTCTTACATTTCCGTGGCCTGGACTGTCCAGCGTCCTCTCTCGATGGACATCTTTCTATGTTTCCCTTTAAGTATATACTCCCTCGAATTGTTTCTGCAATTCCATTTAGGGTATCCTCCCACCTATTCGAATGGGTGTTTTTTTTTTTTTATAATACAAGTATACTTCCACCCAACCTGAAGAAAACACTGTTTCACCTGCCATAGGAATAGTCATTCCACTTATATCCGGAGGATCTTTCTACTGTACCTTTAGGGGTAATATAATATAAATAAACCTAATAGACATAATATAACCATAATGTAATAATATGTTTTCTCCCCCAATGGCTTTCCTTATGCCAAGGAATGGCTCTCCCTGAGAAAAGCTGCCTGAGGAGGGCTTCCTATTTCGAGGAGAGCCATTTCCACCTAACTTAGTGAGCCCCTTCCTCTCGGAACCCAATTAGCTCACACCCACCCAACCCAAAGGGAGGTCCTCCCACCCCATCGTCACAGCGCCCCCTTTCTACAGAGAGGGCAGTTTCCTGGGGAATACTGTCTTCCTTCTTGATTTGAAGATTGCAATCATCCCAACGAGAAAAGATTCCTTACTCTTCCAACACAAGTGGAAGTGGTCGTTCCTATCCGATCTTATCCATGTCAACATTTTAAAGCGCTACCGACCTACAGATCTTTCTCAGACACGACAGTGAAACCGTCATTTCCAGTAGTTATTCCTTCCATACAATTATTTTAGAAGGGTCATATGAGAAGAAAGGTTGTCCAATTTTAAGGAAAAACTGAAGTAATATCAAAACTGAACTATCCAAATCGATATAGTATTGCTTATCCTTGGTTAGGGCTGTGGCCCAATACTGAGAAGACTGCACAGCTTCCAATCATTACCCGCTCACGCCCCTCTTTGGGTTACGAGTTACGACAATTCCTTCTCTGAATGCTTCCCACCATCCTAGGATGCATTGCCACCCCCAGCCTGATCGCCCCTAAAATGTTGGTTGGGGGATTCGCCCTAAAATCCCTAGGGGCACACCGCCCCCTTATTTTCTGGAGGAATTACCTTATTAACCTATCGGCCTACCACAACGTGAAATCACGCTTTCCTATCATGCTCATGGGCTTTCCTCCTCGAAGGCGGCCACTGGACTTTCTTTCCCGTGCTACAATTTCACCCTCTCCTCCTTTCCCCCCCACACAACCCCCTCCTTAGGACAGATGTATGACGGAAGGGGCAGTGTGGATGTAAAATGTCAGCCCGACAGTAGTTCGTCTCCTCAGATCAGCTTACCTTTTCCTACTCGAGTATGCCTGCCGCCTATCCTGAGACGAGCTCCGCGTTCCCTCTCCCACCCTAGTCCGTTCGCGGGGGGTATTCGCGTTGTACATTTTACAACACATGCGTATTTCCCTCACCTGCACGTAGTTGTTTTCGCAGTAGTCTGCCACCCGCTCCAGGTTAGTGTAGCTATCCAGCAGGGCCCGCCGCCCGCCGGGGATCTCCTCCTCCAAGAGCATCTGCAGCTCCGCCATCTTCACATCCTGGGGACCGCTACTAGACTGCGGCGGCCGCGCGAGCCTGTAACCAGTCTGGAAGAAGGCAGGTGCGGCCGAGCGCCACCAGGGGGCGTGCTACAAATCACAAGAAGACTGCGAGGCTGCAGTAGCGCCGCTAGAGGGTCTGGAAAAATAGTTAGCAAGCACCACTGCGCATGCCCAGAAGAAGCGCGACCTCCGTTGAGAAACGGGATTAAAACTGGAGGCCACATGCCACTCTAACACCCCATTCAGGACTTTTCCTGCGCCAAATCGCGCATGTGCAGTCACAGTACGTCACAGCGATGGCCATGCTGTGATCAGGCAAGTACCTCCATTGTATTACATAGTTCGAAGGGAGGAGTAGTTTGAGCCAAAATTGCCTGATCCAACATAGCCGCTGCTCGGAGCACGGAAAGCAGACACGCGCAGTAGAGCTTGCAACAGATCAATTGATTCGACTGTTGTTGCGGGGGGTTTAGCTGGGTTAAGCCCCACCCACGCACTGCCCCCTCTTTGTTGCCAAGCAACAAGAAACAGTCACGTTGGCTCTTTGCACTGGTCTTCTAGCCAATCTTTGTAATATTAACTAGATGACAAGTGCAGAATGATCTATCAAGTCGCTTAACTCGCGCTTATTTGTAGGGCGACACTCTCCATGACATCGTCTGACTTCACTGTACTATGTACACCGCCTGCAATTGAATAAAAGGTGATCATCAATACCTGAAAACTGACATGATCACCCATGTTAATATATATATAAATCAAACAGGATTTATAAAGCGCGCAAATCACCTTCGAGTGTATCCAGGCGCTATACCAGCAATTAGGAACTTCTAGGAGAGATGCCGGTAGAAGAAGCGGAAATAATTATTTTTCCCATTAGAACTTGTAATACTTGCTTGCCAGCATTCGATGACCAAAATGACATAGGAATATTCAAATTCCATATTTCATATGAGGTTATGTTTACAACTACCCTGTGTGGTTCTATCTTGTTGGGTAGGATCTTGGCCCCTATTCTACATAGGTAGAGGTGTATAAGGCATTTTGCTTTCTATGGGGCTACTTCTTGGGACAAGTAAAGCCTATCTGCACCTAACGCACGTGGGATCAATGAACAGACATAGCAGGATCTGGCTGATGCTTGGGAGCCGACTTTGGTCATTTGCTGGTGATGGAGAGCGATGGTGCTCTATAAATGTAGGGGTGCATCATATTCACGAGTAATCTGCACCTACGTTTATTCTTATGTTGTATTAACATTTGGCCATTAGGATGTACTGGGTAATAATATGTGAACGTGAAATGTTAGAATTATTAGGTGCCATGTAAAGAAATAACGTGGCAGTTGTGTTTAACCTTTAGCGTTCGTCTGCAATTGATTAACAAAGTTGCTCGTTTGTAATGTAATGTAATACATAGTTTAAACGTGCACCAGATTCAAGTTGCATAGGATGTGGCAACTCGAATTTAAGTGTGTAAATGTTTTAGGCTGTTTATAATGATTTGCTCATTCAATGTGCTCATGTAACAGGACGATTTAGAAATGCTTACGTAAAATTGTTCATTCATGTGCATTTCGTAGGCCCTATGTGCTTCGTTCTTATGTTGGCCGATTTCTGTAGGCCTGAAATATATTCTCCCTGACGGCTCTCATCGTGGGGTAAGGAGATGAATCTCATGTGTATGTTGGAATTGTTCTGTTCTCACGTTTCTGTTGCAGGTGGAGAAAGTCGTCTTTGTTAGTTAGAATAACGTCTTTTGTTTTGGGAGTTAGGCTTAGGGAGGAGAATATACTTCTATGCAAGAATGCCGATAATTGGGAGCCGGTGTACTTTCTTGCTGAAGGAGGCCTAGGAATCAAGGTCATCGAGCCAGGAGCTGGGAGTATCGAAGCCAAATGGAAAATCACCTATGAGAAGTGCCCTGCAGTGGGCGTGTTCTATGTTTTGCGTTTTGAATTAGGGACAGTGCCCCGGGGGTTGAGTCAGGAGAGGAGGTGAGGAGATCGATGAAGAGGGAAGGAGCATCTTAGAACGAGCTCCCTAGCTTTGGCTACCTGACCCATACAACGTGAGTGTACTTCTTAGGAAGTCTTCACAAGCTGACACCTTTTCCTGATCTTGCCTGGGGAATGCTAAGTAGGGATGTCACGGTAGTGGTAGTGTAGGGGCAGACTAATGTTTTTCACTTATTCGCCCCAAATGAAGACAGATCTTGATGTGGGGGCAATCATTGTCTGTGTTCTGGTTCTGGAACTTGTCATTCTGTTTATGATTCAGCATCTTCGTCTCGCCCGTATATTTGGATTTGGATTAGTTCCTATGTCCTTCTACAACCTCATTTTGAGGTGCTTTGTATGTCCACTTATTTTTGGCTTTGTAATAAACCCACTAACTTGGAATTTGGAGTCCGTGATTCTTAGGGTTCATGGTTCTTTAAAGTTGTTAAGTTTGCCTTGATGCATTAGTTCTCCCCTCTACACTTCTCAGCAGGCAATAAAGATTCATTGACCAGGGGTTCCGGAGTAAATTGGTAGTGAAGTACACCCGGCCATATCACTGGTACCATGTTTTATGCAAAAGGACACTGCAGTGCATATGGGTTGCTGGTGTTCTGTTTGGTATAATTGTAGGTCCGTATGAGAGGTCCCTACGCAGAAGCTGTAGTTCACCTTTAGTGAATCTCTTTTGACTCGGCAGTTCCTCGGTTGCACTCAAGTGTGGACTCCCCATAGTAGACAGATCGTACATAACCATATAAATATACATAACTTATGTCGCCACACAGCAGTTTTTGGTATGGGTCTCCTGGAAGTCGTCTGTGCTTCTCCAATGCCTGTGGAGCTTTTGACCAGTTCATAAATGTTCGCTGTTGTTTAGTTCCAGGGGGACATCGCCATGGAAGGGCTTGACTGCACATTGGAATGGCGCGCCCATGCACTTTCCCCTCCTCTTTGAAGGCTGTGGGTGTTAAACAGACCCCTCAGTGAAGCGCAGGTTCGGTAATATTCCTTTTCCCTTTGGGTCGTGGGGCTTAATGACAAGTCGGCATTGGTGCACTTCGTTGTCCTTATGGCTACCTGTTTTTGAAAGAACTTTGTTGACTGTTAATTCAGCTAGTTACATACGCTCCGTTCTCAATGGTTTTGGAGAACTTTTTCCAGGAGTGTGATCCTATCAACCTACCATTCGCAATCTGGTGAGGTATCGGAAGGTGGCGCCTGTTGGACATGTTTTTTGGTGATTAGGGGAGCTAGGGAGATTACTAAACCAGTATTTACAAGACAGATCTTTGTAGTGTAGCTCCTATTTCCCTAATAGGCTCTGCGCATTGGAATAATATATCCTATAGGTTTGACATAGGACTAAGGTCGGTATGTCCCTATCGAGTATATTAAACTTAATTACTTGTGCCAGCTAGCTCAGAGGCCACTAGAAACTCCTTGACAACAAGAAGGGAGTAGTTTCTGGCAGTCGCAAAACATGACCACTGTGTTTCCCTTTAGAATCAGAACGTTTCCCAGAGTCGTGGAAACAATAGATAACTATTTCACTCAGCTCAGTCGTGCATGCTTAGTTTTCTCCAAGTTACACAGAAAGAAATAGACGGGCGTTTCAATAAAGGATTTATTGAACAGTCTTGTTTCTGGTGTAAGTAAAATGTGCTGTTACGATCAAAAGACAGTATGCGAGATAAATAATGTACAGGGTGAGCAGTAGAAATAAATAATACTGCGATAGCATTATCTTTTAGTACATATGCTGTTACATAAATAACACAGACTAAAAATGCGAGTACTCATACGATGCGTTGCTAAGCTAATTCTACCCCAATGTACCTAACCTAACCTAGGTGTAGGAAGAGGGAAGAAGTAGGTGAAGTATTCCTTACTATGGTATACTAAGAGTATGTTAAGTCTAGTATGCCTAGTATGCCAAGAGTCCCTCTAGGTTCTAGTCAGCTCCATACCTGAAGAATGAGAGAGGTAGGAATCTCTTTGCCAGACTCGAACTCCAACACCCCGCAAGGGAAGTCAGATCACTGGAAGCTGGAAGCTGGGCTCTCTGCGTGCAGGGAATGGCAGCGTCTTCTCAGTGCGTCAGGCCGGGAAACGGGCTCCTCTGAAGTCGAGGTCTCCTCTGGTTTACAGGGGCTAGGGAAGGTATATTTATACCTGAGACCACCTAAGAATGTTAGTATTGACGTGAGTTGGACAGCGAAAGACGTCATGAATGAACCCCCTAAAGGAATAATGGTTCATGCATAATATATGAGTCCTTCAAGAAATCAATAGTCCTGGACTAGGGAAACTCCCGCAGCCTAAGGGTCTGTTCTTCATGAACTCGTTGTGACGTTAGGGTGGACGGATGTCAGAGACCATGCCTGTATTTGGAGTGCACGGTTTAATGCCTAAATAAGGGCTGGGATTTTATGCCTATATAAGGGCAGGGCGAATTGTGCCTATATAAGGACATGATACTGGAAAGCCCGTTTATGGATACCCTAAGAGGAATACAACACCCACTCCTCTTTCGTGTGCACGATAATACTAAAATGCTAAACATTTAAAATGCTAAACATTAAAATGGAGTACCGCATATTTCTAAAATTTTTCATAAAACCATTTAAAAAAGGCATTTTTGTAAAAAACGTATTAGAATGCAAAAGGTACTGTACATTTGAAGCATTGCTTTTCATTACAGGCATAAAGTTCGAAAAATAAATGCAATTGGAATGAAATAAGCAGTAATATTTACATTTGACAAAAAATGATCGATAAGTTTTCAAAAATCAAAGTCATTTCATGTCAGAAAAATTAATGAACTGTTTTAGACACACAAGATTACTAAGTGTCCGTGGAAGTACCTTGAAGTCTGTATTATAAGGCTAGTTCTACTTTAAGCAGATTGATGTGCCATTTTCGTTAAAAAAAAATGGGGAAAAAGTTCAATTTTGGTAGAGTTCCAAGTTGTTTAAAAATGAAGGCCAAATTGTCACTGCATCTCTGGAACACAGTATGCTGAATCAGAGTTAGTTCACGGGTCTGGTGTAAACATGAGATCATCTATTTCAATAGACAAAACATCATCCACTGTTGTTGGTGTCAGTTGGAACACCTCGTGTAGTAGATTAATTGCACAGAGATGGGAAGCATTGCTTCCAGCATAGGTTGCCTCAGCAATGTTCACGTCCGTTGTTACCTGTGTGCCTGGAGTTCTTTCTCGTACCTCAGCAGCAGCCGGAAGCGCCTGTGAGATCTCAATGAATGCTGACAGCAGGATAGGAAGCCTCTGGGGACAACACAGAGCATGGGCCGTTATCGGGTCCAGCAGAGTATCGACATCCGTTGGCGTTGCTGATGGAAATGTTAGACAGGTGTCCAACACGCATTCTTCACCGCATAGCAGGCATCGTAGAACAGGTAAGATGCAATCTTGCCAGATTGGTCTGAATGACAGGAACCAAGTTGTATTAAGGTCCCGTAGACGAGTCATGCCAAAAGCTTTACTATTTGCTCACGGCACTTTCGTTCAAGGAGAGCTTTCTCCATTTCGCTCGGAGTGATGTCGGCGAATAGGCTGGCCATTGCGCAATAGCAGGAAGAGAAATAGAATTCCGGCAACAAGTGCTAGAATTAATGGTATGCCACCAAACACCGAATGTGCAAAGTTCGGGATGATTCCGAGTATTGCCTGGAAAGGTGCTAACAGACCTGAGCAGATGCTCTTAAATACATGTACAATTCCTGTTGTATCAGACATGTTGAAGATACGTGATATCATTTCCACGAAATGTATAGGGCAGTTTGTACGTATTAAAGTCTGTATCTCAGCCGAAGTCCTTGCAACTTGTAGATCATAGGTTTCTTTGGCCTGTTTGCTGTAAAAGCATGGCTTTCATTCTGCTTAGAGTATCAAATCTTATAAAAGAGACGTTCAGCGAAGGCCATAGAGGCGACACACTGACTGTGTCTATTGGGGGAAACAATACTTGCATACAGCAAGTGACCCTGGAGTTGACCGTTACTAGATATGGGATGCCTGGCAGCATTCCGCAGCAGCTTTGATCATTCAACATGAGGTAACTCCCATTAGAAAGTTGTCCAAACGTTGGATTAATCACAGCAGCTGGAGTACCCTGCTGATGGCAAGACAAATTTTCCACTGAACCATTACAAGCCCCGTGCAAGGAAATGTCTTGACATATAAGTGAACCACTCAGTGCAAGTTTACAGTTTGAACCGCTCAAAAACACTTCACGATCCCCACTCCAACATCTATATGTATAAGGTAAATCCCACGATGTCTTAATGTATTCCTTACCCAACCTTTCATATTTGCCTGCTTGCATTTGTCTGAGGCAATACTGAAACTGAAAAGTACTCACAGGTAATGTTATTTTGCCATGAATAAGCCATTCTGTAGCTGGTTTTTCTGCCACAGTGAATGGTAACTTCTCCAATTTTTCAATGCTCAGCACTGTATACTTTGCTCCTTGCATCTGTTTATCAGTGAGATTGTATTCTGCAAACAGAGCCGTTGTGTTGATGAAACGCCAAGGCACATAGCCCGCTCGCAAAGATTGCAGCGTCCAGCTTAATAACATAATAGAACGTAATTGAGATTGGCCTTGTTGTAACATCGCCAAATCTTGTTCTAGTATGTCGATAGCAGAGGATACAATGCCATCCAATGAATATATTCTGGAGGACAAAGTTGTTAACCCATTGTCGACCACAGAGAGTGTTTTCTCTAAATTAATACGATCAAGTTCACGTATTCGTTCTGCGGCCTCTATCTGTGATACCTTCCAAGCTTCATTATAAGCAGCATAAATGCCGGCATATATGAAACGTTTTTGACGCGGTTTTCTTGGTCCAAGCAAGAAATCCCTAAGGTCTGCGTCCTTTTAAGTAAGGTCAAGTGTTGTTTCACATCCTGTAGTGTAGACTTATGCAGCCAATCGAGGCATAATTTCCCTACACTGTATGTTGTTACTACCCCCGGATGTTGTCTTTGGACGTATCTTGGGTCTGGCCTATGAATAGTAAAGCCCTGAGTTTTATTCAGGAATCTTTCCTGACAGTTATTCGTGTCTGTAGGCCAGATCAACCATTTTTTCCAAGTAGGATTAGATCTGTTGAGTTGTAGTATATTGTCAACTGTCACCACTGCCTTTGTATTATTTTCACTGGCAGGTGTTGGTACAGAAGGTGTGTTCATCTCTTTTATCTTGGCTAATCCAAGACAAGATGTTTGTTGGATAGTTTCATTCAAAAACATTATTTGTTCTGGGATGATGCAGGCTCTAAATAAAGCTTCTATCCCCTGCACTTGCCAATCTTTAGTACCCCACACAGTTTTTGTGTCAATTGTGTCTTTCCAAAAGTCGAAACCCTGTCTAGACAGTTGGGCATTAAAAAATGCAGAATAAATCTGTTTTGTATTTGTTAACATAATTTTCAGTCCTGTCTTGTTTACATTTTTATAGTAAAACATTTCTGGATCAGATGTATTGTATCCTGAAAAATATGGAAACTTATTAGCAAATGTTTTTGAACTACCTTTAGGTGGTGTAGGACAATGTTCCCATTGGTTAAACATAAACACATTTCTTGGATATGCAGATTTATGCAAATAATGATGACCATAGTGGTTATAACAATACATTTGTTCATAGTCTGATGAACCCTCTAAATCAGAGGTCTTCAAACTTTTGTAGGTTGAGCCCCCCCAACTGAATTTTTTTAAATGTCGGGCCCCCCACCACCTGACAGAAATTTCTGGAATCTGGTACACTACATAATCGACCGCCACCCGCATATCCCGGGCCATATCCGGCAAATAATGTTCAACACAATAAGAGTGTTTCCTCCTTCTCCATGAATTCCCTCACTACCACTCACCAACAATGCACCTCATCTCTCTATAGCACCTTTCTGGCAAACATTTCATTTTTTTATAGCGCTACTCATAGTTTCATCATACTCAGGGGCATGTACAAGCCCCAATAGCCACCACAACGTCACTTTTTACGACGTTGTGGTGGCGATAGGGGCATTGCCGTATTTACAAGGCAGAGTTAAGCCACTTAACGTGGCTTAACGCTGCCTTGTAAATAAGGCCCCCTTTCACGCTATGCTTAGCATGAAAGGGTGGGCAGTGGGTGTTGCGGTGGACGTTCCACTGCAACAGCCACTGATTTTGATGCTGCGCCCTATTTACAAGGGCAGCGTAAATAGGAGGCAGTGTTAAAATTAAGAACAGGGAAAACCTGGTCTTAAGTTGGCGAAACTAGGAGAAATGCGTTATTTCTCCTCGTTTTTGCTTTTTCCATGTGTGCTGCCTTGTGCAGCACACATGGAAAACGCAAAATGCCTTGTATTTGTAATCTTTAAAAAAAATGCGATTTTGTGATTTCCATGTGTGTTGCATTAAGCAGCACACATAGAAGTGTGACAAAATGGCATTTAAAGATTGTTTATGTACAGGAGGGGACCTTCCTGTACATAAACAATCTTTCCCTGCATCGCAGACACCCTTGCACTATGGTGCAGTGGTGCCTGCGTTGGCGCCACACTGCTAAGTGTAGCGCCAGCGCAGGGGAAACGCAAGGCTGCACCATATAGTTGTAAATATGGTGCAGCCTTCCGTTCTGAAGTGGCGGAGTGAGGCGTTAAGCCATGACGGCTAACGCCTCACTCCGCCACTTCCTTGAACATATGCCCCACATTAACCCTCTGTGCTGTGTGGGTGGCAGGAGTGCTCATGTGAGTGCACAGTGAGGTATGCGACAGTGTGAGAGTAGGGTAAGAGGAGTGACTGCAGGGTGAGTGAGGTGACCATATGAATTTGGGTGTGCATGTTAGTTCAGAGTGGGACTAATGAATGTATGGTTAGTGATGGGCTTGTTTAAGTGAGATTGCAGATTGAGCAGTGAGGGGGACAGGTGAGTGAAGTGTCACATGAGTGCAGGCTGAGTAGTGTGCTCGTGTGGCTGTAGGTTGAGGAACAGGGTGAACAGCGCAAGTGCATTGTGAGAGCAGAGTGATCACTGTGAGTGCAGGGTGAGCGGGTGAATGGTGTGAGTGCATGGGATCAGTGTGAGGGCATTGTGATCGCTGCGAGTGCAGGGTGAGCGGGTGAATGGTGTGAGTGCATGGGATCAGTATGAGGGCATTGTGATCGCTGTGAGTGCAGGGTGAGCATGAAAGTGAAAGTGAAGGGCAAGAATGAGGAGCGAGTTGTCTGAATGCAGGGTGCATTCCCAGACACTTGCAGTAACTTAGCATGCTATTGACGGCAGCGTAGGGTTTCAGATATAGGGTAAACTAGTGCTATTATGGCATTAACCAGGGATGGAGGGTGGAGGAAATAAATAATGTGCCGATCCTGCAACAAACTTCCAGTCCTATGACTAGGGTTGCCAGCTCATTATTTTGATGTCCCAGGCGGTACAAAAATAAGCAGTCACCTAAAGCCTTTTTTCAGCACTTATCTGTGCATACTTTGAACAGCAAATATAAATAGAAAGCACTTTTAATTGTGATCTAGGGCTGCCTGAATGATCCATGACTGATAATAAACGGGAACAAAGACAGAAAAGTCTTTACAAATGAATACATACTTCTTTATTTATAACCCATATTTTGTGTCAAGAGAAGCAATTTGCAGGCTGTTTAAACAACACCTGACTGGCATTTGTCTTTTGGCAACTTAAAGCCCTTTTAGCCCTGTGATCGTTGCGCGCCTGCCGATGTAATTTTAAAAGCAACATTGTCTCCTTTCTGGGAAGAGCTAACCCTCCCTGGACGGGGTTAAGTTCTTAGAGCTGAAATGCTTCAGCTGCAGTAGGAGGCAGGAAGTCTCCTCTGCTAAAACTCTGCTAAAACTGAAAGCAAGTAACAGACATTCATTTCAGCTGCAGTGTGAGGCAAGGAGTCTCCTCTGCTATGAAACCGAACGCAAAGGAACAAACAGTCCAGTTCCTTCGCTTTCAGTTTTAGCAAAGGGGACTCCTTGCCTCCCACTGCAGCTAAAGCATTTCAGCTGTAGGATTTAATCTGGTTAGCTCGGGTGAAATTGCACCAGCATGGGCACTTCGTGCCCCATCGATTCCCCTCCCTCCCGCTCCAACCCTCCGTCGTCACCACCGAACAAGCCCCCCGCCCCGAAATCTGGGCAGCACCAAATGGCCCAGCAATGTTACAAAAGCCCTCTTACCTGCTGGTGATGAACAATCTTCAGCAAATTCCTCAACAGCGAAGCGGTGGTAAAATACAGGAAACAAAGAAGAAAAGGCAGCAAGCAGTAGTATGCAGGAGCTTTATGCACGCAAATTTCGCGGCACTTCCTGCAATCTCTGCTGCTGTCCCCCTCATTGGTGGAACGTCAGTGGTGACGTTCCTGCATGCTGATTGGCTGCTGCTCCTGTCTGCTCCAATTTAAAAAAAAACATTTGAAATGGGTGAAAAATTGCGACGATGTGGGACAGTAGAAGACAAAGGTGAGATTTTAGAGCGGAGTGCGCGCCCCCCCTGAGACGGTGTCGCGCCCCCCGGGGGGGCACGCCCCACAGATTGAAGAACTCTGCTCTAAATATTCATGTTTAGAAAATGCAGCAGATTTTTCTAGGTCAAACATTATGTCAGTCACAGTCTCAAAGTCCCAATCATCAGAATAGGTACTGGACGTAATTAGATCACTTAGTGAAATTTTAAACAAATGTGGAATGTTCAATTGTTCATTCGGGCCGAAGATATCATAATCTGTTTTGTCCCACACTATACCATCAAGTATAGGAACAGCTGTGATGTTCACTGATGATAAGTCTCTTGCTTCACGATGGGAAGATTTATGAGGTTTCAAAAGTACGTTTACGTCTTTTCCTTCAGTGTTCACATGGATGTATCTGCCACTTATAAGCACACCTACAGTTGTTACCAAAGCTAGCCAGAGCAGGAAAACAAAAAGTCCAGATGTAATCCAGAGTTCAATCCATGGAGAAACCAAATAAGTCTTGTTCATAAATTGAAGAAAGTCTTGTACTTGCTGCTTGAATTTCAATGACACTGGCGTCGTTTCAGGTTCACTCGGATCTTCTGAGAACGTATCAAAGTTAATGAAGTAGCCAGAAGCAGTCCTGTCAATTGTTGGAATTGCATCAGGATTTGTAGAAATCGCTGGAACCAGTTCATCACTTGCCACGTTGGTGTAGACAGGTGTATTTGGACGAACTGTTAGTTGGTGTTCCAGAGGGATGAGTTCCATTGCATTGTTGCTTAGTCCTCCATCTGTCACAGCTAAATTCTCGATTGTTATCAGTCTTTCAGTCTGAACCTCTTGGATAGTAGCGAGAGGAGTGTGTCTGCTACTAGGTCGGAGTCCACGAGGCCTACTATTTAGTATTGGCCACATACTGTGGTTTGATCAGGTCGATGGACACAAATCTTTTCTCCTTTCTTCCAGCAAAGGGCGGCAGAAGTACTGTTCTTGTTCCTTGAACTGCTAGGACAGGTACTGGTTGTCTGTAAGAAGGTCCAAATTCCTTCTTGACCGCAATTTTTTCTCTGACTAGATCCCCAACTTTTGGAATCCAGACAGGCCTTGCTGGGACAGCCGGTTGATCCCCAGTGGTGGTTGACTGTAGGAATACGTTGCTGTGTTTCGTTCTTAATTTGTTTAAGTCCTGTAAAACAGCCAAACGATCTTTGATATCAAAGGGTTTATTTTCCACCACTGTGCCTACGTGTTCTAGGTCTAGTACCCACATTCTTGTCCCAAATAGGATCTCATATGGAGTGACCCCCCCTAGAGAACTTCTTGGCAGATTGTTCATTGCGCGCTGTACGCCACTAAGGTGTTTGACCCACCCATCACCCGAACCTAATACCCTAGCTGTTATAGACTGCTTTATGTCCCGTTTTTCCTTTCCACAACCGAATTTCCTTCAGGATGGAATGGAGAGGAGTACCGCAATGCAACGCCCAGACTGGCCATGGCTTCTTTGTAAGCCCTAGAGCTAAACGCAGGACCCTGGTCAGAATGTAGCGTGCCTATTGCGTATGTGCCGATAAAGACTCGCAAATCTTTTATAACAGTTCGAGCGTCAGCCGAGCGCTGAGGCCATAACCATAGGAACCTAGATTCAGTATTTGCGGGAATGCCTTTGTCCAGTAGGACGCAGGCGCGTAGATAGTCGAATGCTGTCTAACAGTGGTGTCTGTACTGGGCTGCCGCATTCGCAGCATGGTGTCCGGTGGCTCTCTCGCTGTAATTTACAGTCTAAGCAGTTGTTGATGAATATGTGAATTTCTGCATTCATCCCAGGCCACCAGTACATCTCTTTTAAAGTCAAGATAGTTTTAGAGATCCCTTGATGTGACAGACCCTCCCCCAAATGCGTTTCATAAATCAAGGCTGTTCTACGTTCCATGTTTGGTATTACCCTATCCCCCACTCCAGGGAGTCGAGCAAAAGGAACGTTGTTCGCATCAATTACATAAGAGTACTTGAGTGGAATTTTTTTTGGTAACGCTGCACTGCTGCCTTTGCTTGATGCATTGACAGCCAACATTATCTCACCGTCTATTTTTGTTTTTGAACGAGTGATCGCAGCTACGGAAGCCGTTTGCACAGCCCCCTTTGCGGCTTCGTCAGCCAATGAATTCCCTGCAACGTGAACGCCATCACGTTGATGACTCAGTGTGTGTATCACGTGAGCCTTTGGTAGTTCGTTTTTCAACTGAACTACTTGTTCCCAAAGTAATTTGTGCTTTATTGTGCCACCTTTCGCATCTTTGAAACCATTTTCAAGCCAGTTTTGTATATATTCATTATACGACTGAACACAGTAAAACGAATCGCACACTATTAGTGTGGGGAATTCTCGAACTGTACTTTCAAGTGCCAGTTTGAATGCTTGTAGTTCAGCTCGCTGAGCTGTACAATCCCCTAGAGATTGTGTTTTTGTGACCATAGGTCTGAAGATGCCATCTCGCATGCGACCTTTAACGATTGCACACGCTGCACTGTAAGCTTGCTTACCCCCTATTGCGGGTTGTGCGGATCCGTCAGTGTAAATTATAAATTCGTACTGATCAAGAGGCAGAATTTCAGTAGGCAGAGGACATTCTTGTTCATATTGTAGGAATGCTTGTGTTTTTAAATCTGGATCAAAAACATATTCAACATCTGTTGCAGCAAGAGAATTAACCCATTGTATCCATCTTGGATGTAATGCTTTAGCATTTGGAATGCTTGCTTTTGTGACCGCTTCTAAAGCCGGTACTGGGGTTACGACAATAATGTGTTTCCCTTGGGCTAAGGCTCTTTCTTTTGCTACAGCGGTTTGAACTGCTGTCAGAATTTTTTCAGTTGAACTGAAGCGCATTTCCGCTTGTGTGTACAAATGGGATTTGTATGCGATTGGTATTTTCTCACCCTCATTGAAGGTTAAGTAGGTGAATCCGCATTGACCCGAAATTATTCGGATCACCAAATTACGTTGACTTACGCGTGTTTGTAAGTGATTTGTTGCTAACATGTTAGCCTGGAGTGAACGCAAAATTTCTGTGTGTTCCTGTGTCCAGTTTTTGATTGAAAAATCAGGTTTGATTAATGCGTAGAGAGGTTTAATCCTTTCTGCATCATTTAGAATGTATGTTCTTCCAAAATTTAGAAACCCAGGATGGATTGTAAGTTTTTTAGCGTTTTTGGAGGTTGGAGCAGCGCACACTTTTCTAAAAAGTTAGCTGCCAAGCTCTTGCCTTCACTTGAAAGCTCATATCCTAGAAATAGGACATTGAGATGGGCAATTCTGGACTTTTAAAGTTGAACTTGTAGCCCTCAGAGGCGAAACCCAGTATAATGGTGCTCACCCTGTTCAAGTGTTTGTTCAGGTCATCATCTGTCAGATATATGTCATCGACATAGGACAATGCCTCATTGTCATAAATTTGTAGTAACTCCGTTCCCCTCGCTGAGAATAAACCTGGGCTGTTTTTGAACCCTTGTGGGAGTCGACAAAAGTGACGCTGGGTCCCCATTATGGAGAATGCTATTAAGTACCTGCTTTCAGGTGCTATGTTTTGACAAAAGAAACCATTTGAGATGTCTAATGTGGTTTTATATTTTTTACGCACAATGTTATTCATTAATGCTGTGCTAGGTGCATTTTGCACTGCAAAAGTTTTAGAACAAGTGTTTAGGTGTCTGTAATCCAAAACTAGACGATATGTATTGTCTGGTTTGGAGACAGGAAACAAAGGATTGTTCATTGAGGAGGTGCATGTTTCAATCACCCCTTGGTATTCAAGTTGATCTAAGATCTCCCTGACCTGTTTTTTAGCTTCTTGCTTTATTGGGTACTGCCGTTGTGCAGTTGGTTCATGTTTCAGATGTATTTTATGGTGAGGTGAATCCTCATCCCATCCTACATGATTTTTATATAATGCTGAGGCCTGGGCTACTGCCCATTTCCTGGCATATGTATATTTTAGATGTATAGGAATATGGTTGGAGAAGGCAGGCATAATAATGTCCTCGCCATGTGGGCACTCCCTGACAAATTGTGGTGGCCAGTCCTTTTCTGCTAGAAGTATGTCATAGCCTCTTGATAGTCTTTCCCAAAAAGTGCTTTCACCTGTCTAGGTTTGTCTCCCTCCATCCGGAGTGTTATTTCATATAACTTTTGTGGAGTACTAACCCTGGTTTCTACAGTCTCTACTGTGATGTACTCATTCAAGTCCACTATCTCCAGAAGTTCCTTCACGGTCTGGCGAACTATTGTGACTTCTGCTGCACTGTCCAGCATGGTCTGAGCCCATTCTCCGTTCTTAAGTTGTGTTCTCAGTATTCTCGGCATGTCTGATCTTCAGACCTGCTACCTTCTTTTTGGAGAATTGAGGTTTTGTTTTATTTTTTGGAGCGTGTTTGTCGTCTTTCGATTTCACGCGTTCTTCTTTATGTTCTGATCGTCCTCTTCTTTCCGAAGTCTGTGATGAGATCTGAAAGGGACGAGAGGAACGTGAATCAGTATCTTGATACTTTTCAGGTTTTTTCAAATTATCCCTATTCCTGAGGTTATACCTCCTTTCAGAGGGCTCCTTTTGAGGAGACCTACCTCGGGATTGAGATAGTTTCTAGTTTGATTTTTGTTTAGTAGACTCCCACTTCTTTTTAGAAGATGTAGGAGTTTGTTTTATTGAGTCCTTCTCAGGACTTTCAGATAGTTTTGGTTTCAGTGGTCTTCCACCCAAACTATCTCTGCCTAATTCTGCATAAGATTGTTCTATAATTCTGGGTAGCTCAGTTTGATGTTCTGTAACATCGAATTCCCTCAATTTATGGTGGATCGCCACTGCTGCTGCCTCCCTTTAATATTAGATAATATTATTGTTGAGACCTGGTCGAAATTTTTCAGTAATTTCATACCTAAATTTAGAGCAGGCTCTGCCCCGTATTCATTTTGAATTTGTTTTAGGACATCAGGTATTACCGCAATTGATGGAATACCATGTGTTTTAGTATAGATGGCAGCAAAGACTGAGCCCCAAGTGGTGCAGTCTTCCAGTTGTGGTGTGATCCCCATCGGTAAACTGATTGTTAGGATTCTGTGTTTCTCATGCGGGCTAGTATTTGGAAATACTGCTTCGATTTGAGTAATTTTTTGAGCTATCCAAAATGGAATTTGCTCACGTTTTGTGGGCATTTTACCCATGACTGCGTATAGAGTCTGTGGTGTAATTTTAGTGTATTCCCCTGTTGGGGAGTTGGATTTGGATATGTCAATGGTGGTCGGACTGTAAAAGTCCGCATGACATATTGGACCAATTGTCTGTTAATTTTTATTAACTCTGTGAGTTGAGTAAGTAACTCCTCATCTGACATCTCTTCAATGTTAGGATGAGGTGTGTAGCCGGCTAAAATCGGCCATGTTGCTCCTGGTCTACCTAGTGGACCGAGCCTGGTAATGTTTTTGTGATGTTTTAGGGCGCTTTAAACCAGAGCTGATGCTCTTGGTATGTTAATGGAATTTCTATATCCTCGAAAGGACTGTATTCCTCTGGTGGTTCATCTTCTTTGTAGAAGTGAAACATGTGTGTTACTGAATTGGATTCAGGAAATATTACCCATGAATAGAATACCTCTGTCTGAAAGGATTCATGTGCTCTATCACGAAAACTGCTCTACCACCTCTTGGTGGTAGGCCATGTTTTATAAGTTTTAGAGTGATGGCTCTTCTTAAGTTTTGAGGGATGTCTATAACACCCTCCTCGGTTTCATTTAAACCTGTAAGGTTAAAAACTGCTGCGTGGGCTTGATCAGCCGCAGTTACACCGTCTCCGGCGTCTTCAGTCATTTTGTTTTTTGAAAAATGTAGAACAAGTTTCAAGGAAATAAAGATAAGGTGCACAATATTTTGGAACACTGTATCCTTCAACGTTGAGCAAACCAATGATGTGGATACTTAACCCTGCCCACTCCAGACGTCTTTTGGAGTATATGGGTAGGGGTCTTGAGAGAAAAAGCACGGCTGAGTTACTCAGTATCTAACGTTGAATTACTGCCTAACCAAACCGTTGGGCGCCATGTAGTGTAGCTCCTATTTCCCTAATAGGCTCTGCGCATTGGAATAATATATCCTATAGGTTTGACATAGGACTAAGGTCGGTATGTCCCTATCGAGTATATTAAACTTAATTACTTGTGCCAGCTAGCTTAGAGGCCACTAGAAACTCCTTGACAACAAGAAGGGAGTAGTTTCTGGCAGCCGCAAAACATGACCACTGTGTTTCCCTTTAGAATCAGAACGTGTCCCAGAGTCGTGGAAACAATAGATAACTATTTCACTCAGCTCAGTCGTGCATGCTTAGTTTTCTCCAAGTTACACAGAAAGAAATAGACGGGCGTTTCAATAAAGGATTTATTGAACAGTCTTGTTTCTGGTGTAAGTAAAATGTGCTGTTACGATCACAAGACAGTATGCGAGATAAATAATGTACAGGGTGAGCAGTAGAAATAAATAATACTGCAATAGCATTATCTTTTAGTACATATGCTGTTACATAAATAACACAGACTAAAAATGCGAGTACTCATACGATGCGTTGCTAAGCTAATTCTACCCCAATGTACCTAACCTAACCTAGGTGTAGGAAGAGGGAAGAAGTAGGTGAAGTATTCCTTACTATGGTATACTAAGAGTATGTTAAGTCTAGTATGCCAAGAGTCCCTCTAGGTTCTAGTCAGCTCCATACCTGAAGAATGAGAGAGGTAGGAATCTCTTTGCCGGACTCGAACTCCAACACCCCGCAAGGGAAGTCAGATCACTGGAAGCTGGAAGCTGGGCTCTCTGCGTGCAGGGAATGGCAGCGTCTTCTCAGTGCGTCAGGCCGGGAAACGGGCTCCTCTGAAGTCGAGGTCTCCTCTGGTTTACAGGGGCTAGGGAAGGTATATTTATACCTGAGACCACCTAAGAATGTTAGTATTGACGTGAGTTGGACAGCGAAAGACGTCATGAATGAACCCCCTAAGGAATAATGGTTCATGCATAATATATGAGTCCTTGAAGAAATCAATAGTCCTGGACTAGGGAAACTCCCGCAGCCTAAGGGTCTGTTCTTCATGAACTCGTTGTGACGTTAGGGTGGACGGATGTCAGAGACCATGCCTGTATTTGGAGTGCACGGTTTAATGCCTAAATAAGGGCTGGGATTTTATGCCTATATAAGGGCAGGGCGAATTGTGCCTATATAAGGACATGATACTGGAAAGCCCGTTTATGGATACCCTAAGAGGAATACAACATCTTATTTATATAAGCCGTTGAGCCCACCCCTTATGCTACTAGGGTGTTTTCAGACCGTCTCCGACATTTTGGTTCTGGGTGACCTGATCAGTGTTATGTATGTTGAAGAGTGGTCCCATGAGTTCAGGGAGGGATAGGATTGGTTTTTAGCAAGGTGTAGGAAAGTAGGATCTGCTTTCATGGTTACCCCCACTTTTTGTTGGTGTCATTCTGTTTTCTGACTAGTCTGACTGGGATCCTGCTTCCTCCCTAAATTGGACCATAGCTGCTGGTGTACCCTTGTAAGTCCCTAGTATATGGTACTAAGATACCCAGGGCATAGGTACACCAGCGGTCCCCCATGAGGTGAAGCATATATTATCCCACCCATGGGAGACCACTCATCATCATCAAAATAACTTTATTTCGCCTACCAAAATGGTGGCATAAAAAGTATACTAAAAACAGTTACATTATAGCACAGTCATATAATTACAATTTTACATAACAAACCCAGTAATATAAAAACCAATTGATCTCATAATCTTATGCATAAGTCCATCCTTGAGTAAGTATATCAAATAACAGATTAAAAAGTCAATCTTCTCTTCTTCAATGCCGACAGGAAAAAGGACGCCAGTGAAAAGCATGTAAAAGGGTCAGACAATAGCTGTAAGTAAAAAGGGCCACACGACACTGTCTAAAATTCATTTTGCGTATAAGAGGGATAATAAACCTTTTTCTTTGTTCCTGATAAAATTTACAAAAAATAAAAAGTGAAGATTATTCTGAATAGATAAATCATCACATGTACAAAGAGGCAATTCAGAAAGTGCATACATTTTTGATGGAAAACCTAACATCAGAGGGATATAATTTAACCGAAATCTCACTAATATGAATCTATGTTGCTGGTTAGTGACAAATGACAGATAAGTTGTATTAGAATCCAGTGACGTAATACTTGGAACAGCAGAAAATGTTCTAACAGTTGTCAGCCTAAAATTAGCGTTCTGCCTCCTTACTTGTAATCTAGACAGTAATTGGTATTTTAACTCTTTCTTTGAAACAGAGCAACATGACACAGGGTTAGTATACAATTCATGTAACCCAACTGCCTTAAGTGTGGATTCTACATAACATATCCATCTAATCCTACTAGCCCCATCTAACTTCTGGACATCATTTATTATATCTCTAGTCAGCGCAAGAGTTTCCTTACGCCAAATCGAATGCCACAATAAGACGGGTGAAATAGAGATTTTGTCACAGATATAAGGGACATCTAATTCAGTGTGACAAATAAAATTAGAACAAGATTTGGGTAAGGAAACTAATTTCTTCAAAAAGTATCCTCAATCATTTGTAGTTTCGAGCAATCTACAACACCCCACACTGCTGCTCCATATGTTGCAACAGATACACTTTTAGCCTGATAGACTTTCTTTATAGTTTCAATCGGTTTCGATCCAATCTTTGTTACAAATTTACTAAGGGCCCCAATAGTCTTCTCCATCTGCAGACACCTATTTTCAATCATACACTTCCAATTACATTGTCCATTAAACACAATCCCCAAATAATTAAAAGAATCTACCACTTCCATTTTACCCCTTCAATATGAATATTGGGCTGTTTCCTCTGTTTAGCACCTGCCACTAACACAAAAGATTTGGAAAAATTAATTCTCATATCCAGATCGTCTCATAAATTTAATATACTCCCTTACTATCCGACGCAGTGCATTACCAGTGCGAGCTAAGATCACTGCGTCATCCGCATAGAGGAGTAGTGGTACCTGCATAGACTTAATGTAAGGGACATCTGGAGTAATACCAATTAGGGCAGATTCAACAGCATTGGTATACAATGAAAATAAAAAGGGGGCAAGGACGCACCCCTGGCGTACACCTCTTGCAATTTTAAAATGTCTCGTACACTCACCATTTTTCCCAAAACGAACAGAAGCTGGTTCTGGGTGACCTGATCAGTGTTATGTATGTTGAAGAGTGGTCCCATGAGTTCAGGGAGGGATAGGATTGGTTTTTAGCAAGGTGTAGGAAAGTAGGATCTGCTTTCATGGTTACCCCCACTTTTTGTTGGTGTCATTCTGTTTTCTGACTAGTCTGACTGGGATCCTGCTTCCTCCCTAAATTGGACCATAGCTGCTGGTGTACCCTTGTAAGTCCCTAGTATATGGTACTAAGATACCCAGGGCATAGGTACACCAGCGGTCCCCCATGAGGTGAAGCATATATTATCCCACCCATGGGAGACCACTCAAATTGTGACTACAGGCCTGCCATTGCAGCCTGTGTAAGCTGGTGCTAGCACCACTTACGACAGATATAAGTTTTCTTATCACTACACTTAAAACCTATAAGTCACCCCTAAGGCAGGCCTTTCAATCCTGAAGGCAGGCTGCTTGGTTATACGTGTGAGGGTGCCCCTGCATGAGCAGGACACCCCTACAAATCCCAGAGTCCATTCTCCAGGTGTTGTAAGTGCATCAGCCATTACGATACATATAGTGGCCATGCGTCATTATGCGATGGCTAACTATAAACTGGCTGTAACGAACCCTGGCATGTTTGGTATCAAACATGTTGGAATCATACCCCAACACCGTAAATGGTGTTGGGATATGATTCCATGCACTGTGAGGCTCCTCTGGTAAGCCCCCCGTGCTCCCGGCACCAGTCTTCCAGAGTCTGACAGTAAGCTAGGGCTGCTTCCGACCACAGGCACGATTCTGCCCTCCTGCTGCTGAACCAAGCTCAAGCAGGGGAAGGTAGAACAATAGGTTTCCTGTCACAGGGAGGTGTGACCACCTCCCAGACAGGACGCAGTGTATTAGGCTGTTGTGGGGGCTGTTGCCAGTGCCACTAGACTGCTTTGAAGGGCACATTTGATGCCCTCTTTGCATTTTCCAGTTGGAACCAGCTCAGAGAGCCGTTGGCTCCTGCTCTGGTGTGAAACTGGACAAAGGACATGGGTGTATTCTCCCAACTGTCCAGCACCTCCTCTCGGAGGGGCCCCTGAATCGTCCCAACCCTTTCCTTAGGGTACTTTCGGGCTTACCTGTGGGTGGCTTTTCAGATTCATCATGGGACAAGAACCCCTTCATCTTCAACCGTCTGGGCACTTTAGACTTCGTTGGACTTCGCTTTGGGAACTGCATCTCGAAGACTTCTGCTGCTCCTGGTCTCGTCATCCTGCCAGTCGTCTGTGTCATCTGTGCCTGAATAATGTATTTTGGACTATGTATTTATTTAATGTACTTTGATCATGTTTCATGTATAACATGTCTTTTTGATGCCATTACATTTTTTTTGATATAGATCTTGATCTGGGTTCTTCCATTCATTACTTTACCTGTTTGCCCATATTCTCAACAGTTGCCTAAGTAATTATGTATACATTTGTCATCTGTGCCTGTCCTCCATCCAGGTTCTTTTCTAGGCCCGTGGGCATCAAAGACACCCAAAGGAATCTCCCTTGGAGTGAAGGAGTCACTCCCCTGCATCTCCAGGCACCGCAACGAAGCTGACCGGTCTGCTGCTCCTGAGCTCCCATGGACTCCGAAAGGTTCAGCAACACAGGTGGTGGTTCTGCAACTCCCTCAAAGGCAAGTTTGAAGCCAGTATCCCTCGTCGAAACCGCTGGAGCAGTACCCCTGTACACCGCGTTGACTTGCCATTGCCAAGTCTTGTTGACTCTCTTCTCCAGAGGTCTTTGGGCTCCAAGAAGCTCCAGCCTCCAGCATCTCTTGCTACCAAGATCTTCGTCCTCACCGCATCCTCTACATCGTGGGGCTGCATCTTTGAAGAGCTGCTCGAGGTCCTCTTGCGACTCCTGTGCCTTCGGCCTGTGGGCCCTCTTGAGGGTCTTCTTTGGCTCCAGTGGGCTCCCCTACTTGCTTGGGACCTACTCTGACTTTCCTGCCTTTGGTGAGTCCCTTGGACCTTGCTGGTCCCGACACTGCACCTTTTTCGTCTGCCACGTTTTGTTGCCGCTGCCAAGGCTTGTTGGTGCTCCGACCGGATGCCGACCCCTGACCCCCTGGCTCTTGACATCCAACATGGGACAGCTCGTGAACATCTCCTGAGCTTCCACAGCGCCGCCAGGTCCGCACAGCTGTAGCGCCAAGGTCACCGTCAACTCTCCTGCATCTTCCGACATCGGTGAGCATTCGTCTTCCGTGCCTCCTGGTCACTCCTGAGTGACATAGACCCTGTCCCCTCTGCTTTCAGGTACCTCTCTTACTGAATCCACCCTTGGATTCCACTGAACTCTTTCACCTTCTTTACCAGCTGCATCTTTTCTGAAGTCATCTATTGTGGTCTACAGCGGTTTCTGACATCACTTCGCACCTATGCACCCGGCTTCCCTGGTGTAGGTATCCTGGTTCCTGGGGTATCCACGGGTGGGGTGACTCTCCAACCTTCCATCTTCCACGGGGTTTCTTCAGGGTCCTCTGGGAAGAGTCCTTCTTCTTGAAAACTGCAACACTGACTTCCCTATTGACTTGTATTGAGCACGCGGTCGTGTTTCCACTCTGCACACAGCCTCCGTGGGGTTCCTGGGTACTTTCCTTGGGTGGTTCCATGGGTCCCCGGCTCTTCCAAGTCTTCTGGGTCCAATCTTGACTTTGGTCGTGGGTCGCATTCCACTTTATTAGTATATGGTTTGGTCTCTCCCTGGAGACTGCTGTGTATTTGTGCTACTTACCTGTTCTATTTCTGAAGTATTGTGTGTATTGTGATTATATCACCGGGGAGGAGATATTGCAATGTGTTAGTGAGTGTTTATAATAAATACATATTTTTATACCTACACTGTGTGTTTTTTTTTCACTTAACCTACACTGTATGATTAGTACTGGTAAAACAAGCTGCTTCACACTCCTTCCGGACTACGCCTGAAGGCTGCTCTCCACAGCTACCACTTAGAGAGCTTTCTAAGGTTGTGTAAGACCACTAAAATCACCATAAGGGTTGTCTGGATTAGTGCAAGGTGCTCCACTTAAATAAGTGTGCACCATATACTAAGCCAGCCTCCTACACAGGTGTTTTATGGGTGTCACTAGTTTTCCCAAAAACGCCTCGCCCAGTGTGTTCATTGCTTCACACTCCTTTTGGACTAAGCCTGAGGCTGCTCTCCACAGCTACCACTTAGAGAGCTTTCTAAGGTTGTCTAAGACCACTAAAATCACCATAAGGGTTGTCTGGATTAGTGCAAGGTGCTCCACTTAAATAAGTGTGCACCATATACTAAGCCAGCCTCCTACACAGGTATTTTATGGGTGTCACTAGTTTTCCCAAAAACGCCTCGCCCAGTGTGTTCATAAGAGCGCGGTTGCTGCACGCCTCCCTTACGAGACTATTTGCCTGCTGGGGGCTACCTGCTTTGATATTACCCCCAACTGCGCTTGCCGTGAGTTGTGTTTTTCAGTCCTTGTATGTTCGCCACATGTGCACGGAAATGTGGGAAGAGGGGGCGTGTTGCAGTTTAGTGTTGCTTGTGCTGGCAACATGAGCCCGGGAATGCATTCTTTTGCTTGCGCATCTCCCTGATCACAGCTCTTGCTGTGCAACGTGGTCCTCCCTTGTGGCATCAGATACCTGACTTTGGCTGATCTCGTCTCCGCCTTTTTTATCTGGAATCTTCTTTTTGGGCGTTTTTCTTTTAGTTTGGGCGTTTCCTTGAGTCACATAATTCAATCTTTCCCTTGCCCCTCGAGGAGAGGGTCTGGGGCTGCTCTGTGGTCCCCTCCCCCCCCCCAACAGTCCCCGTGGGGTCAGAAGTCAGGGCTGACTGTTTTTCCTGGATGGTGCCTGCAAGGTTGGAGCAACATAAGTGGACTATTCTTAGAATGGAGGAGAGTCTGGAAAGGGTGCACCCAGTGCCCTGCATCCCATCTGGAGCAGGGCTAGAGACCTGGAAGCCTCTGTCCCTGGCACCCACCTCTCCCTCGGACCACACCCTGCTTTCTATCAGTGTTTCTGGTGGGCCCGCTGTCCCTAGCTTGTGGCTGGGGTCTCTTGAGCTCCACAGATTAGATACAGTTGTTGATTGCTTAACGAAATTGGTGCTCATCTTGTCGATCTCTGGGACAGTGAAAGTTTGGGTGAACCCCCAACTGGAGTCTCAAACTTGTCTTCACAGTGAAGTAGGGTGACCAGACCTTTAAAGCCACACATTTCACAAAAATAGAAGTAGGATTACAATTTAACATCGCAGAGGGGCGCAGAATGACTTGAAAGACAGCGCTCACCAATGGAGCTGACACAGACCCTGAGGCACTCAGGGGCATAAATTAAATGTAGACTATCGTGGTTGCTAATTAAACTGATTTCTGAAAAGAATTGTACCTATTCCTGCAACAAAACTCATAAAAGCCAGTTCAGTGGAGCCTCTCTAAAAACCCGGGATAAGTGCTTAATTTACTGACATCTGCCGGGACAGATAATAAAAAAAACGGGACTGTCCGGGCAAATCTGAGACATCTGGTCAGCCTACACTGAGGCTTCTTAGCTTATTGAATCTTGCGTGTGGGGGCTATGGAGTTCTAGGATCCTATCATCCCAGGAGCAAGAAGAACCTTGTTTCCGTCACAGAGGATGACTTTGTTTGTAGCTGAAATAGAGGCCTCCATTGATTCGGAGGCTTTTAGAGCATTTGGGGGTTCTGTCGGGACTACATGCCATAAAGGAATTGTTAAGCTTTGACATGATGCCCGAAAATGGGGACCTTTAGGGTTGGTGATTGGAAAGCATCCCATTACACTTTGGCTTTGGGACCTGGGTGTATGCTTTTTAAACAGTTTTCTAGATGCTGTTCCACCTCCTCGTCAGACTTCCCTTCCCCTGGGGTATGGCCAATGAACCCGCCCTGGGGAGTCAGCAGTAGAGTGGGGTCTAGTTTCTGTAGGCGCTTTAGGCAACCTGAATATTCTGTGCTCCCACGGAATCACCAATGATGCCGAACTTAGTGTGGCACCTGATCGTCACAGCCCACTGCAGCCCTGAATTCCTGGAAGCAAGTAAAAAATCTTTTGGACCCCCAATGCTGTCTGACCAGATACAATTTTTCTGAATTTTGCTGATTGTAATTATCATTGGAGGTGAACTACTGGGGGATAATTCACTGGAATTCTATTACTTCCTGTCTTCATCTACTGGGGTCTATTTTACTGTGAAGTTTGGCTCTGTGGTTGTGTGAATGTGTTACCTCCCCACACTGTCACCCCTTCTTGCTGGGGTTGTGCTGGGTTCCCTATCTGTGGTTGCTGCTGCCACGTGCTTGCCCAATTACTTGATCCCTGCTGCGGTTGTGTGGCAAACGGTGGACCTCCCTGCGACTGAGTGTATGATATGTTCTGATTACCCTGTGCTTGGTACTGAGGAGGGACATCAATTATATCCTGTCACATCACGTTTTGTGGTGGCTGGCCCATAATCTCCAACCTCTGCTGCTTTTCCTGGTCATGGTATGCCTTTGTCCGCATGCCTCTACCATGTGACCCCACCTAGTACAATAGTAGCACTCCCTAATGTCTGGATGCGCCAGCTTCCATGGCCTCTACTACCATTACCTGTTCGTGCTCATGGACTACCTGTTTGAAACCCTCTAAAGTTTTGCAATGGAGCTCCCATTGTGTCTGGTGCCATCTGCACGGATGCGGCCATTGCTGCTCCCTCTATGGCAGTTTTGTCAACTTATGCTGCACTCATTTTGCTGTGTCTCTTTGGATCTGCTCCTGCTTCTCTCTATCATTCTCTTGCTTTTTCTTATGGTAGTATTTCCTGCCAGGGTTTAGTATCTAACCCAGCTACGCTGTCCAGCCCACTCTGTATCTCAGTGCGTAACCCTTTCTTCAAAATATTATAGAAAAATGTGACTTGTGGGCCCGTGTTGGCCCATGGCTTTCCGGTTTTCTGCCCCCATCTTTCCCTCATTCTGTTTAGGAAATCATTTTTGCTTTCCTATGGCTTCATGGTCTCTGCCATTAGCCCTCCTACATCTGGGCGTTCAGGGAATATTTCTCTCAGGGCGGTCCATCCAGTGCCTGTGCATATTAAACGCAGCCCCATCATGCTGGATATTGATTAGCGTGATTGCTGGAATGCGTGCTTGGGTGAACACCGTGTTAGTCTGCTCCCCAATTAGGCTACTTAGCAGTCTCTTAATGTCTCCTATTGCTAGGTTGATACCTGCAGTGTTTTTCTTGAAGCATGTAATCCATTTCCCTGCCTTATCCAGCGATGACAGTGACTTTGTTCTCAACCCATCTTTATTGATCTGGGCCCATGGCACGTATACAATCCCCCCGCGCCCTTCTGCAGTAAAAGGCACATTCTCATTCTAGGTGACTCTATGGGCTCTTGGTCTGCCCCTCTCCTTTGTCGACTGGACAGCGTGGCTCTAAGCCCTACTATTAGCCTTTCATCTACCTCCGATTACACCCAGCTCCGCCCTGTACCTGGCCCCACTTTCCTCATGAAAAAAGCCCGTTGTCCTGTACTCCTGCTCTAACTCCCGGTTGCGTGCCCTTTCTCTCTCTCGAGCATCAGCTCACGCCTCTCTTCCTCGCCAGTCTCTTTTGCTCTGAGCTATGCGCTGCTTTCATAAGCTTGGCTTCACCTTCAAATTCGCTCTCCATTTCCTCCTTGGCTACCTGGGCAAACCGTGTAGCCCCGTCCTTGTCATCGGTTCCCAGGGGACTGGAGCTCCCTTCATCTCTCGAGGTCGCTGAGTCGCTATCGAGAACCTCCACAAACTTTCCTGACCCTGGTCTACGCTCGCCTGAACCAGTGGGAGTGTGTATTTTACCTGCCTTTGAGGTGTCACGTGTTGAGTGTGGTAGATGGGGAGTTGAGCTTTGGCTTGGACTTGGGCTGTGCTGGAGTCATCTGGGCTCGCTTGCTTTTGGTTTTCTTGGGCTTAGATCTAATTGTCCTTTGTTTAGGCGGGGGGCTCGTCGGCTTCTATTATTATTGGTTTTAAATATCCAAATTCAGGGGGAGCTGGTGTGAGTACATCCATCCCTGCATAGGGTAGGGGAGGTGCCAACGCCTTGGTCACTATTGGCATTGTGGGGCTATTGGTTTTAACTTCTTCAAATATGGTCTATAATTCTAACACTGACTCTCTTTTGTCTTTCTTTTGTCCTGCATATTTAGTCTTTATATGTGTTTTAGTATGTTCAATTATATTTGTGTGTGCCTTTGTGTGTAAATGCCACACTTGGCAAAACTTATTAATTCTCTCTGTCTGCTTAGGGAACCTAGTTTCCATATGCTTCAATGGGGATTCCATGGCAATTTTAGTAATTTGGATAAATACAACTCAAATTACGTTTTGTAGTTTGGTTTGTCTAATCGTAGGAGCAATCGTACTTGGTGCACTCTTACAAATTACGTACTAGGACTTCAGTGCTTAATATTTGCATCAAACAGTTCTACTGAACATTTTCAATAAAAATAAGATAAAAATGCATATGTAGTATTACAACATAGGACGGATATGCGATATGTTAGAATAGTATCTGCACAATCTCGTTTTTTTCACACAATACAGTTTTCAATCAATGCAATATCATCACATACATAATACAGTTAAATAATGGTTGACAGAAAAAATTACTTTGTCAAAACAAATTAGTGAGTTCTCATCACATTTTATCCTCTAGCAAGAGAAGACTAGCGTGGAACACGTTCCTAAGTGAGCTGGATAGTCTGCCAATATCCTCTCCTAGACAAAGGTGGTAATCATAGAAACCATTTAATAATAACTCGTGAATCACCGGCTACTCTTGGCCACATACAAGTTACGCCCAGTTTCCTGGGTCCAATTTTTTTGCTATATCCAAATTCCGCCCTGTAACGCCCAGGGTAAAACCGGATGTATCTCCTACACTCCTTCCATATACTAAGGGTGTTAAGAAACCTCTTAGCACTGGGAAACGTTGAACTAAAAAACTATGCGACTGAGGTATCAACTCCAGCCAATCAGGATAGCTATATCAAAAAAATCAGCGTCCTGGGAGTCATCAAGGGCTATCTTCACCTTAGGTAGCAACTCAGCTATCGAACAAAGGTGAAGTCTGCGGGAACGCCTCCTAGGCTGCCTTACGGCTGATTCAGTTAGGACATATAAAATAATAGGCCAGACCCTATCGGTGCAGAGTGCTTAGCTTATCTTTTTAAGTGCCTCCCTAATTTGCCATACGCCAAATGCTTTAGACTATGTTTTAGGTTCGGATGTAGTCGCTTAACCTCTGTGATGGCTGCTTCAGGATGGACCTCTACCCTGGGGATTCAGCAGTACTTTCAATCAATTGTGGTGTCTGCCCACCTTCCTTGTTGCGCAATCGTGAATCCGTCTGGGCGGGGTTCCCTTCCTTCGGGCTGCAGTCTTGTACGAGGTCCAAATCCCTCCTTTGATGACACCAAAATGATGCTTGAGTTAGGAATCCTTTACAAAACAGAAGACGAGACATTTGGCAAAACAGGAACAGTTTGTTTAATTAAACATTACAGCCGGGAGAACAGTTACAGGCACGCGGTCTGAGGACTGTCTCACTTTACAATTGGTCTGTGTCCTTCTTTTTTACAAAATAAGATGCGTTATTAAAGCTTCCAGCGTACCATGTATGGTGAGGAATGTTGGTTGCTGCCTTTAGAGTCATAAATTAATTGTTTAATGGTTACCACAGGTGGGTCTCGACCTTGCGTGGACACAATGTGGCCAGTGTATAACGTGTCCTAATGTCCAGCATGGTAGGCGCGTGATCATTGCGTGTGCTGGGTCCTGATTGGCTATGTGTTGCTAACTCATGTGGTATCTGACTTTTTATGATGTTTTTAGGAGCGCACATACCCTCTCCGGCCATGTGTGCTTTATTGGGGCAATATCCCCTGACCATTGTAATGTTGCTGCGCCTATCTGTGGGATTGATCAAGTGTTTCCTGCCCAAGTGTTTGCCTGGCTACTACGCACCCTGCCACTTGTGGCTTATCAATCAGCAATTCCGGACTTGACTACATATTTGCGAGTCAAGGTTGATGTTGATTTCACAATGGTGTGATTCTATCAATAAGGACGAGATTTCATTTTCATCGATTAATGCATTGATTTCCATATTAGCAACAGGATGGGGTTGGAGGTGCAAGCAACAACACGGGGTGGGGTGCGAGGGTGGTAGTGAGCAAACAACAATCCAGGATGTAGGGGGACCAACGTGGGATTAGAGGGCAAGCAACAATATGGGACGGGACGAGATGGGAGGGGGAAAGCAACAGGACGGAACAGGGTGAAAGGGGGCAGTAACAACACAGGGTGGGGGGCATGCAACTGCAGGAGAAGGTGGGAGGGGCAAGAAACAACACAAACAGGGACAGGAAGGTGCAAGCAACAAACCAGGGCAAGGGGGAGGCAACAACACAGAGAGGGATGGGAGGCTGTGAGAGGGCAAGCAACAACACAGAGAGGGATGGGAGGGGGAAGCAACAACACTGAGAGGGAAAGCAACAACACAGAGAGGAGTGGGTGGGAGCAAGCAACAACATGGAGAGGAGTAAGAGGGGGTAAGCAACAACATGGAGAGAGATGTGAGGGTGGGAGGAGGCAAGCAACAACACAGAGCGGGACAGGGGTATAAGCAAATGAGGGAGATGGCCTGCAAACACATGCACTCTTACGGAGTGCTTTCACTAAAATAAAAAAAGTAGCTCCGAAACAACGAGCAGTGGAAGGATGCAAATACTTGGGCCATGCTCAACAAGAGCAGAAAAAACACAAAAAGGAAGTAAAGCCAGCACCCGCTGACCAAAGAGAAGCATTGAAACGAGAGTGACGATAATGCCAACCAATGGTAAGCAATGGGTTGGATCTAAGCCCACTGTAACCTAACAAAATGTCTTGCAGGCAACAGCGTATACACTGTCTCAGGCAATATCTAAAAATGGCTGTAGAATTTCTGACCCAGATGCTGTTATGAGATGCCATCTTTCTATTTTTACCTTTCTCCCAATAATTTTTTCTTTGTCTCTCTTCTCTCCTGTTCCTTTTATTACTTTCTCTCCCTCCCTTGGTTTCTCTGACTTTTCCACACCTCCTTCTCTTCCCAGGTTCTCTTTCCAGTCTCACTTCTACTCTCTTTTTTTTCTTCTATTACCCTCCCTCTGCACAGCCATGCTAGCCCCGCTCTCAGGGGTTTTCTCTCTTCCCCCCTTTCTCTTTTTTTATCTCTGTCTCACTCTGTCTTCCTCCCCCTCCGACCTGTCTCCTATTGTTTTTCTTTTTCTCCCTTGGCTTTTTCTTTCTCTTTCCCTTCCCCTCTTCCAATGCAATCTCTACTATCTCTCTTCTGCTTTTCTAAAATCTTTATGAATTTACAGTAATAATTTGCCAGACCTAAAACGCTTTGTTTTTTCTTTACTGAAGAAAGAATGGGCCAATCCAGAATGGCTTGAACCTTTCAAGAGTCCATAGCCATTCCTTCAAAAGAGAGAACATGGCCTAGTCTACCAAACCCTTGCCAAAGAGAAACTTTCTTGGTCTGACTAGCAATTTATTCCCCCTCAGACGTTGCAAGACTTGTTTGACATGAAGATGGATGGTCTGCACGATGTTTAAAAAAAAATAAGGATGCTAGCTAGATGACCATCGTCTGGAGAATCAAATCTGAAAAGACTGCATTCATGAAGTACTGGAAAACAGCAGGGGAATACAAAGGTCAAATGGCATCACATAGTATTTGTAAAGACCAAAAGGTGTTCTAAATACTGTCTTCCACTCATCACCTGATCGTATTCGGATCAGAAAATACGACCCTCTCAGATTCAATTTTATAAAGATGTTAGCCCCTTGGATAGTCTCCAGAATATTTGGAAATGAGGGGCAATGGATAGCAGTCCTTGAGGGTTACTATGTTTAAACCCCTATAATAGATACAGCACCGGTGTTTTGGATAGCCCTTTTTGGGCACAAATCATAAAGAAGCTTGAGCAACAGATTTAGAAGGGGTAATCAGACCATTCTCTAGATTAGTGTTAAGGTATTCTCTCAGGGCTTGCCACTCCAAGGGGGATAAGGAAACTATGTGCCCAAAGGGAGCTATTGCATCAGGAAAGATTTGGATAATGCAAATGAAAGGCCAATGAGGAGGCAACTCCTTAGTAGTTGACTCTTGAAAAACATCAAGGTAATTGTGACAGGTTTCTGGGACTTCAGATAACTGTGCCACCAGGAAAGACTTCAGAACTTTCAGTAAATGAAGGTTGATCAGAAGTACGGGAGACACAAAACCCTGAGCCCAAGAACAACGTTTTTGCATGCCAGTTCATGTATGGATTATGCCGGGCTAACCAGCTGATGCCCAAAATAAGAGGATATCGAGGAGAGGAAATAAAATGAAAGGCGAGTTTCTCAAAATGAGCAGTGATCCAAAATATGAGTTTACTCAATGACTAGGTCTAAAATAAACTCCCTTTGGGTTATTTGTTCAACATTTATATCACACTCTCATACCACAGATAATATATAATTATCACCAGATACCAAAACTCCCAATTAATTAGCAAAATATTTATTAGGTTGGTTAAAAAAAGGATGCCTTTATATTTTCCATTAATACAAATCTTCAATTAAAATACATTAAAAAAACATCACTGCTGTAAAATTAAAATCACATATATAACACAAATGGCTCAATATTCATATCAAAACATAATCAAATTGCAATCCATTAATGTATCATCTCATTAATTTGCACAAATATTACACATAAGCCTATAAGCTTTTTAAAAAAAAACTTTATCCACAAGTAGACCAAAAGCGACGCGTTTCGGAGGCATACACAGGTCCAACCTCCTTCTTCAGGCTTGCTACTAATCTGTTCCAACAGTGTTATCAAGATGTGTACCGGTCAATGTTCCACAGTCAGAAAATCTCCTTTTTTGATACACAAAGGGATGTAAACACCACCCGCAATTCTGGTGATATAAAAGTGGGACACGTCTCCACTCTTTTTCAGACACTCATGATCATCCTGGCACACATAGACCTTTATTTAGATGTTTGCTGAATTATGTTTATTTAATTCTCTTTCCAATTGGTGTTGTTCAATTGTCCTTAATGAATACAACCATGAGCTTGAACTGGAAAACGACATGTACTTCTTTTCGTTAGCTGTACTTCTGTTTGTACGTCACTTGAATCACCGGGATTGAATAATCTCCTGAGCATACTCCAGACGCCACCTCCTAGTACTCAATGACTAGGCCAGAAGCTACTAGAGTTCGATCAACAGCTTCTACAGCAACTGAAACATCTTTCTCTCAAACAAGAATATGATAATTAGAGACCCACTGAATATCCATATAGACATTGGAGGCGCTGTAATCCAGAAGAAAAGGAGCAGAGAAATGTTGAGGCTCAATCTGAAGTCCCTCTTGCAGTAGGACAAACCCAGATGATTTCAGAGGAGGACGCAGGGGTGTCTGATTAACATTTGCCCCTATTCCCTGCACTTGAAACGAGCGTTCCAGTTTCTGGACTCCTTATACTGATGAGCAGGACATGTGGGACAGGAGCTCAGAAGATGACATTTGTGGTTATAGTGCAAACAGAGCCCTTGCTCACAGCATTTGTGTAAGGATTTTCTCTTTACTTTTGTGTCCAACGTGGGTTCTGCCATGGCGGCTTCCTTCTCTCCCTGCTCACTGCACATGGGTTGTTACACAGCGGCTTCCATCTCTGGTGCCGGGCCGGTGAACCTTATTCACAGTGAGGACATGGCTGCATCCTTGCTGAGAACCCTGTTTGTCTTATACACTAGCCGGGTTGCCAACCACTCTAAGAATTATGTAGGCAAGTTTTCCCTGTATGTCAGCTTAGAAGAACACTGCATGCAGGAAAATGATGCTATTCGCCCTTTTGAAAAGCAATAGGAAATTAACATTGTCTGGTGAACAAATATAACTATCACATACATTTATAGTACATTTTTATTTAATAACTTGTGAGTTACTTTCTAATCCAAGATGGCTGAACCTTCAGAATGATGTCCAGTTGAATCGCAATTGTTCCTGAATCATTACTCACTCAATGGACTTCGTGGACTTCGTGTTCTATCCAGTTCATGTTGCTATTCCTCAGCCTTGTCACCCTGTTGCTTGGTCTGGTTAGCTACAAGGCTTCTTCTGGTCTCCAATATTTTCTCCTTCATGATGAATTATTTTCTGGAGCATTGCTAGACTTCCTATTTAAGTCTGGCTTCTGGCACTGCCTCTGGAGATAAAGGGCCTTTTCTTTGAACCAGGAAGACACTCCAAGCACTGCCCAGAAGACCATGACAATCTGGCTGGTACTCTACTTCACTCATGAGACTTCTTGTACATAGTTGCTGTTATCAAGGTTCTGGGATTCATGGAATCTCTGCCTTCTCCAGTTCCTACTTTGTTTATGCCTTGCGGTTTGCCTTGCTGCTTGGCCTGGACAGTAGGAAGGCTTTTCTGGTCTCGAGTTTTTCCTTCCTTCAGGATATTATTTCTTGAGCATTTCTATACTCCCATCTTCATTCTGCTGTCTGGTTTTGTTACTGGAGATAGTAGGCCATTCTACGCACCAAGAAGACCATATACCTGTCACAAAGAAGACCTGCTCTCAACAGGTTGCGACACCAATGAAATGTCAAGATGGATCAGGTCCAGGAATTTTCAACTGCAGTAAAAAAGTTGACTCTCCATGACAAAGGCTTGGCCATCGACAATGCTACCTTACTCCACTCACTTGCTATCTTGAAACAAGGTTTTTTGGACCCTCCTGTAGCTTGTTTGGCAGAATTAAAATTTTAGAGGAATCCAAGAAAACGAAAGGCCTTTCTGGACACTTGTCAGGTGTATTTCACCTTTAAGCCCCATATTTATATTAGCAATAGATCAAAGGTGGGGTTTATATAAGCCTGGAAATGCCTTGGCCTAGGCTATGCCCTTAGTATCTGATGCCAGTCTACTCCTGGGTAATTTTCCATCCTTCATTATGAATTAAAAAAATGTTCAATCATCTACATCCGAAGTATTCTGCCCAAGAGGAGATTTTAGAACTCTACCAAGGTTCCAGGGACTTGCATACTTTCATCTCCAAGTTCAAAGGTTTAGCTAGCGAGATTGACAGGCCCGACTCAGCCCTGTTCACTTTTGTCTGAAAAGGGTTGATTGATAAACTGAAGGACGAACTTGCTACAGTTGCTAGACCATAGTGCCTACAATAACTTATTAAGCTAACCATCCAAATTGATAGTCGCCCTCAAGAATGATGTATGGAATGTTGTAAACAAACTCAGTACAACCCCATTCAAAGGTCTACATTTAAGATACCGTCTAAGGCTTCTGATCCTGAAGACAACTCCATTCAAATGACCTTTACTAAAGGTCTTTTGACTAAGGAAGAAAGGATGCAATGACAAAAACAAGGGCTCAATTGTACTGTGATCAGAAAGGTCATCTTCGGAGCTCCTTCCCGTGCATCCTGTGCATCAACCCGATGGCATGGGAAACTAGAAATCCTGCCCCCAGTGCAGAGAATTAAAGGCAAGTGTTAATCAGCGACCCCTGCTTCCACCTCTGAAATTCTTTGGGTTTGTCCTACTGCAAAGGCAATTTCAGATCAGATTCAGTCTCAACATCACTCTACTCCTCTTCTTGTGGACTGCAGAGCCTCCATAAACTCATCAAGAAATTCTCCAAGTTTGTCCCTCCGATCACGACCTACTTAAAAAGAGCAAGTCTTTTCAGTGAAATCAGAGTGCAAATTCACCCTTTGAAAAGCTTAGGAAAGAGTTCATTCAAGCTCCCATTTTGCAACAACCTGATGCTTCCAAGTCCTTTATTCTCAAGACAATGAGCAACCAATGGGAACTGTTTTGATTCAGTTCGGTCAAAATGGAGAAGAGCATCCCAGCGCCTTCTTCTCTCGAAAATTCTCCAAAGCAGAAAGAAAATATTTTGTTCTGGAGAAAGAGCTTCTTGATATAAAATCATCTTTTATAGAATGAAGAATTTTTTTACTTGGAGCCCAATTTCAAGTAACAGTCCATACCGATCACAGAAATCTTCAAGTCCTCCAACAGGCTGAATTCAGAAGTAGTAGGCAAACCTGCTTGGCATTCTTCTTTCAACAATTTAATTTTTTCCTTACCTACATTTCCGGCTCAGAAAATGTTATCCCAGACTCTTTATCTAGATGGTATCCTGAACAAGAGAATTCCAGGAACATGGAGAAGACCATTACCACTCAAGCATTAATTTCAGCAACTCTCTCTACATTTCTTGAGTCCGTTTGTCAAGAAACCAAACAAATTAATTTCCAAGACCTAAAAACTTTTTTCCTCGATTTTAGATAAAGAATACAAATTGTCTGATTTTTGTTCAAAATAAGCTCTTTAGTCCTTCAAAACATTCACAAAGGCTCATGCTTCAACTTTGCCATGATTCATTACTCTCGAGACTCAGAGTTCGAAGAGTCACAGAAGAATAAATCAGAAGGAAGTTCTGGTGGCCATATTGTCACCTCAATGTCACATGAGTTATTAAGTCTTGCGATGCATGGTCTAAAAAAAATCTGAACCACAAAGAAAAGCAGGATTATTGACACCTGAGATTCCCTCCAGCACTTGGGAGATCATCTCTACTGACTTCAAAGTGAAATTGCCTCTACCTGAGAATTGCTCCACAGTAACGCTCCACAATAATGGTTACAGTGGATTCATATACTAAAATGGCTCATGTTCCTACTCTTCCCAAATTATCAACTGCATCAGAACTGGCTGAGATTTTCTACTCTATCATATTTCGACTCCATGGATTACCCTTGAAAAGTATCTCTGATCGTGGACCTCAATATGTCTCTAAATGTAGGAAATCCATATGTCATAAACTTGGCATCCAAAGAGCACTAACTTCTGCTTTCACCCTCAAGCTAATGGCTAAACTGAAAGGCTAAATCGAACACTGGAGGAATTCATAAGGTTCTACATTTCTGCTGCCTAAGACAACTGGGAGACTCTCATACCTGCAGCTGAGTTTGCTTACAGTAACTCTACCCATATTTTCACTGGATTCTCTCCATTCTTTGCCTTCACAGGATTCTATCCTTGAACCTTTCTTGATTTCTTCAAAACAGATGATCCGGTACCTACATTTCAATATTCACTGGAAAGATTAAAGAAGGTCTGAGTGATATTAATTCAGAATTTCCAGGCCTCTAAGCCGAAACAAAGATTACAGGCCAAGCGGCATAGGTGACCAGCTCCTACATATAAGATACATGGCAGGGTTTGGTTATACACCATAAATTTACCTTGGCCAATCTGTAGATCTACGTTTTCTCCTAGATATTACGGCCCATTTGAAGTTTCCATGATTATTAATCTTAATCCTATCACTGTAAGATTCTAGCCTACCCTCTGGATGGTTCATCCTACCTTTCATGTACCCCATCTAAAAACCTATTTTCGGCATAAACGACCTCAGTTTAAGAAGAGACCTGATCCCACTCGCTGATGTGTAACCGGAGTATGAAGTTCAGGAGATCTGTGACTCCCTGTACTTTAAAGACAAGTTTCAATACTTATCGATTCTTGTGATTGTTCCTAGGAAACAGCTGAACATGCCCATGCCCCCCTTTTGGTTTAACACTTCGATGCCAAATTCATCCTGGAGTTTCAGAGAGGATGTAGAGTGTGAGAGTTTTTCCCTTACCTCTTTGCCACGGCTGGGCACAGTACCAGAGGCCGCATGTCTTGTATGCGGGCTCCCACCCATGCCTCAGGTTCCTCTGGTCTTGGGAGGCTGCAGTGTCCCATCAGACATCTATTTTTTTCCTCGCACACACAAGGAATTGTGGGGAGACAGCCCCTGGATGCCGGCTTGCCAGAATGCTGCTTGCAGGATAATTATTATTAACCACAGCATATAAGGGCACAATAATATTCTTGTTAGTATACTTATCTAGTACTGTGTTGGTCATGATTCCTTGCAGTATATCATTATTGTTATACTATGGTTTTGAATGTTTATGCATTTGGGTTTTTTCCAATCCAAGGTTGGCCAAACCTTTTCCTGAATTGTGTCACATCATGATTGGCACTATAAAAGGGGAGTCCATTTTGAATTCAGTTGTGTTGCAATTCTGTTTGCTTGATTGCTCGCTCACTGGATTAGTGGAATCCCCGCCATCTCCAGTTCTTACTTTGTTTACATCTTGCTCTTCGCCCTACTTCTTAGCTTGGACAGTTGGAAGGTTTTTTCTGATCTCCAGTATTCTCCTTTTTGTTGAATATTACTTCTGGAGCATTTCTAGACTCCGAGCTTCATTCTGGTGTCTGGATTTGTTACTGGAAATTGTAGGCCGTTCCTACGCACCAAGAAGATCCTACATCCATCGCCAATAAGACCTGCTCTTGACAGCCTAGGCATTGTGTTCATATAGTGCAGGGCTTTAGATTAAAGTACCCATCACTTGGCTTCTTCTCCAGTGCATTCAGAGAACAGGCACACCAGGAATTGTCAGCCAAGCATTTCAGTCACCGCTGACTTCTTCATTGGGCTCTCCTTTAAAAATGCATGAATTTCTATGTCCTTGTACATGGCTGCCACATGTCCGAATGTCATGTGCAGCATCTTAAGTCCAGCTGCGGTGAGGCCGGGTAGGGGGGATTTCGACGGACGATGACAAGGGAAAATTAATTACTTATTTAATTTTCCCTCGTCATCGTCTGTCGAAATGCCCCCCCCCCCCCACCTGGCCCCACTGCTCTTACCTGCACGGGCCGCGGCTGCTTGAGTCAATTGCCCTTTAATGGAGCTTCATACACCTGATGAGGTGCTGAAGTGCATTATCAGATGGGGAGCCCTTTACACTACGTGGGAATACTTTATTGGAGATTGTTGAATTGCAGTATGACCTATGTGTCAAGCTTTTTGATATTAAGTGTGATTGGCTAGAGTGATGTTTTTATTGTCACATAGGTCTCTGTGCCTATGTGTGCAATGGAGGAAAGATTAGTGAGGGATAGAACACATGTACTTGACTTTAATTAATTGATGTGTCTGGCTGAAAAGGAGGTGATTTTGAGCAGGAACACTGGGATTATGCAGCAGGGGAGGACAAAATTATGCAACAGGGTTGACTAAATTGTGCAGCAACAAAAGGCAAATAATGCAGAATAATGCAGCACATTTTGTGATAATATTGCTTATTTATTTTGTCATTTTTAGGTTATGCCTGCACAGCGCTTGCACTGTGCTTGTGAAATCTCTTGTATTTAATATATCTTAAAAGGGGTCTCTCATCAGTTCCCAATGGCGAATTATTCATTCACTTTTGTGCAGAACTTTTTTTTTGTTAATCTCCCCTATTTGCATGCATTTACGATACTTCTACTAAAGCTGTTCACACTGTTTAAGCTCCATTCACTGTCAAGGTAAGATCTCTTCCCCCCAGAAAAGGCAGACAACTTCTAACAGTATGCTGGAATTCTTGCTTTTTATTACTTAGTTGTGTAAAGCAGATGTTTTATCCTTAGAACATGTGTGGCATTTCCTTTTCATGCCTCAGTGCACAGTACCTTTGTTTGCACTCTGTAGGCATTATTGGATTTATTATTTTTTTTGAGAGCAAGATGGCCGACCGGACGGGAGTGCTCCGCTGAGCTCCTGAGGGCTGGGATCACCATCGGTGCTAATCCCTGTATGCCCTTCGCCATCCGACTTCTGAGGCACACTTGCCTAGCAGGGGAGTTGTTTTCGCCCATGCCTTTCTTCTTTCCCCGAGGTTTGGACCCGTTGTTGGGGCTTAGACTGATATCGGCCCGGGCTGCTTACCCCAGTGTTCGGCTCGGAGCGCTCTGGAGATCGGCTACCCTTGGAGCGAAGGGCCGCTAGCTCTAGTCACGACTGCCAGCCTTGGGGCGCCCTTATGGTGGCTGTGTTTGCTCATGGAGGAGTGATGATTGCGCTAGAACCAGTGGTCTTGACCGCGCCGGCTGAACCTGGGCGAAAAGACAAGATGGCGTCGCCTGCGGTGTGAGGAAGCCTAGCAGTAAAATAATCTGGCTGGCAGCGTCACCGGAGCGGCGGCTCTGGTATATGCGGAGATCCACCACTCCTGCCTTCTAGTGAGTCTGGCCAAAATACTTGAATGACGCTTCCCCGTGACGGCGCTGGCAGATGGAAGGGGCCGAGCATGGCCGCGAGATGCCCCAAAATGTCGGCGTTAGTGGGAGAGGGGCTGATGTGGTAAGGAGTAGCGGGTGGACAACACTGCGCAGCCGCGGCGCCTTGGCCAGCGGGAGGCTCCATCCTTCGCCCGCTAGGGTGTCCTGCCAAATTCTAAGACAAGAGAGCCCTCCCCCACAACGACTCCGGTGAGAAGGACCCGGACGCGAGCGCAGTTCTCCAGTGCCCGGCCAGCCCCCGCCTGTGCCGCCTTGTTTAGGGTTTCGAGCTTGCTTTCCTTTTTTGGGGCGTTGCTCGTCCTCCTGACCCTTCAGCTGCCTCCTCCTGAATCTGCCAGCTGAGTGACCGCACTTTCTCCCCTGCCTTGGATTTCCTGGGAGAGATCGGCGACCTTCAACCTTACCTACTTTCAGACCCATCTGCTACTTTTCCCATGCAGCTTTACCTTTGGGTTGGTTGATTCTATATCGGATTTTCTTGATTGAATTTTTGTTTACCCTTAATGCCCGCCATCTTGTTTGCCTAGCTCTCTGGGTCCGTGTCACTTGTTCCTCCATCTTGTGGTTTTGACTGTCCCCACGATGCCCGTTGCCACCGGAGCGACCTGCGCCCTTCATCGAACCCATCGGAGCCTGCTACACTTCTCTTCTGGTTGGACTTGGTTAGGCACCCCTTTCCACCCCTACCTTTACCCGTCCCAGCTCTGTAGACCGGATTAGATTGTTACCGATACCTGGACCCTCTCCTGTTTTGTCCGACTTGCTTACTCTCAGTTTTGGCATCCACTTAATAATCGCTTCTCCATGCCCGATCTTCCTGGCTTGTTACGTATCCTTGCCCTTTTCTTTCCCCCTTCTCCAGCTTTGCTCCTTGGTCTTGTTTTCCATTCTTTTCTGTTGCTCTAGAAACTGAAGTATTTTATCTTGTGCTCTATTTCAACAGATGTATTTTTGCAACATGCAGTTGTTGTTTTTTTTGCTCCAGAAACTAATTGTAATCTTTGTAATCACTGTTCTGCTGTAATAATTTCCTTATTTTAATGCGCTCTGATACCTCCGGTTCTAGCCAGCGCTAGCGTTCAGCAGAGCCCAAGAACCATTGGCCGTTGCCCGGTGGAGCTGTCCTATGCAGCTATAGAGGAGTCTGGCTATGGCTCATCCCCTCGGCCGTCACCTACCCAGCCGGACTTCGGACATTGTTTCGAACGGTTCCTCTCGGCTTTGTCTATCTTTTCACATTGACTGCTTTAAATGCTTTATTCCTCCTGAAGTACTTTCTCCCTTCTGGTCTGCCTTACTCTATCTACTTTTCTTTCCCCCGTTTTTCCTCTCCACCTCTTCCTTCCATTCCCCTTAAGACGTTAGTCTTGGCTATGCAACGCGCTAATAACTTTTTTATTATGTATTCTCATGTCTTTCTCCTATGTCTATACTTGTAATTGTAACTGATGTAACTTATGTAACCTGTAACACACTGATCCTCATGTAAAGCGCTCTGATACCTCCGGGTCTAGCCAGCGTTATATAAAACTCTTCAAATAAAATAAAATAAAAAAATTAAAATAAAAATTGGATTGATTTTTTTCAACTTAATCTATTTGGTCATTATGATCAAATTTTAAATGTTGTAATAAACATTGCAAGTTAATAATAAAGTTAACATACAAGAGCTATGCTATATTTTGCTACTAAACAGGCAGACACAAGCCCAGTTAACTTGCTGACAACAGGGTCATGATTTGAATGGTGCAGCAGGTGCAGTAGCACCAGGTCGAAAAGTTGTCAGAACTCCTCTAAACACAAAATATTGTTATATTTGACTACTAAACAGGTAGTCACAATTGCAGTTACCTTACAGTTAAAAGGGACTTGATTTGAATGGTGCAGCAGCTGCAGTGGCACCGGGGACAAAAGCGCTAGGGAACCCTCTAAACCCAGATTATTGCTATGTTTTACTTCTAAACAAGACAGTCACAAGTGCATTTATCTAGCAGGCAATAGGCTCATGATTTGAATGGCGCAGCAGGTGCAGTGACACCAGGACCAAAAGTTCTAGGCACCCCACTAAACACCTAAAATTGCTATATTTTACTACTAAACAGGCAGTCACAAGTGCAGTTACCTTGCAGACAACATCGTCATGATTTGAATGGTGTAGCAGGTGCAGTGGCTATGGGCCCAAACATTGTCAGAACTCCTCTAAACACCTAATATTGCTATATTTTACTACTATACAAGCAGTCACAATTACAGTTACCTTGCAGTTAAAAGGGACTTGATTTAAATGGTGCAGGAGGTGCAGCGGCACTGGCGCCAAAAGCTCTAGGGAGCCCACTAAACATGGAATATTGCTAAATTTTATTACTAAACAGGCAGTCACAAGTGCAGTTATCTAGCAGGCACTAGGTCCATGATTTCAATGGTGCTGCAGGTGCATTGGCCAAGGGGTCAGAAGTTGTCACAACTCCTCTAAACACCAAATATTGCTATATTTAACTACTAAATAAGAAGTGACAAGAGCGGTTACCTTGCAGGCAATAGGGTCATAATTTGAATGGTGCAGCAAGTGCAGTGACACCGGGGCCGAAAGCTCTAGGAACCCTTCTGAACACCAAATATTGCAATATTTTACTATTAAACAGGCAGTCACAAATGCAGTTATCTTGCAGGCACCAGGGGCATGATTTGAATGGTGCAGCAGGTGCAGTGGCACTGGGCCCAAAAGTTGTCAGAACACATAATATTGCTATAACATCAATTAATTCTATTATTTCCCTCTTTCATTTTTCAAAAGTTTGCTATTACTTACCTACACTATACCACTAGTAACAGTACAAAATATTGCATTTTTGTACATAAACAAGCCAGAACACTTTAACAGTCTTTCTGTAACTTATATTGTACAACTACTCAGCAAGTAACAACTTACAACAGAAGCTGTTTATTATAAATCACATAGGCGTAACCTAATGCATTTACCAATGCTTCTTACACATGTTAACACTGTCTGGGAAAAGGTTTCACCTCATTAGAAGCAGGTTAACACCCAAATACAGCAATAAATAAGTGAAAGGTGACTGGACAACCTTTGCAAAGGGCCTTCCACTTGGCGGCAGTATATGTTAAAATTTGCACAATATGCGGCAGATGGTGAATTATGCGGCAAATCATTGGTATTCTGAATGATGAGTAGTGGAATGCACTCCAAGTATCACTGCGATTGTGTTGCTGTGTTTATGCATGGAGTGTAATAATGTGCAGTGAAAATTAGATGCACATGTGGTCTCGATTACCATCCGTAAGGGGGAAATTTATTCCAAATTTTGAGTGGGTTTGAGCAGCTGAGGGGCATCCTCTAGCAATGTGCTCATTAAAAGCAATAACACAATTCAGCCAGCTCCGAAGAATGCACTGAATACAAGCAGCAAAGGCAGATCTACAAATTCCACCCATGAGCTATTTATTGTGAGTAACCCACAGGTGTGTTCATGAGAAATACAGCCACTGTAGATGCTCTTTAGCGATTACTTAGGACTGACTGAGATGCAATGTACAGTTCAGCTCGGGAAACATCTATTACAACGCAGTCAGTACCACGACTGTGACGTTACCACAAGTTACATTACAACGCAAGTCATTACAACGACTTGCTTTAGGGAATGTAGTGTTGGAATGGGCTTGGATTTTAAGTCCAACACCTTCCCTGCTGATACACCGACTGGAGTTGGAATAGTAATTTAAACTATTCCAAAATCCAGCGCTTCCTTAAGCAAGTCGTTGTAATGACTTGCGTTGTAATGGAACTCATGATAACGACACAGTTGTGGTATTGACTGCGTTGTAAAGGCACTACATTGTAATGCCTGCGTTGTAATAGATGTTTCCCGGGCTGAACTGTACATTGCGTGGTAACAGATGCTATTCAGTGTGCACTTGTTATAGTCAGCCACGGACCATGATCATGATAGACGTGCAGACCCTCAAGCAAATGTTAACTGTGAAACTCTAAACACCAAAAAGCAACATTTTGTCAGCATAAAAGACAGCACTGGATGAAGGTGTCTCACATGACATAAGCCCACTGGAAGCCATGCAGACTCAACAGACTGAACGGTGTGGCATGTGAGAGGCCATTTAAGCATAAGGTTAATGGCCAGGGAGGCAGGCTCCTTCTCCCACTGAAATACTTTAGTCGTTAGTGCCTCATAAGAATCAGAGGGAAATTCTTATCTTGATTAATGCTGTATATAGTAAAATAACAAAGATACATACTTTATGCGTGAGAACCCCAAGCTTCTGATAACGGGGGGAGAGATGTGCCCATCGTGCACATTGTCAGCACCTGTGCTCGTTTTACATAGCGAGACATGGAAACAATAAAATGACAATGAAATTCACAACTACCACACAAGACGCAAAGACCGACCGAAATTAATAAACACGTTTGAAAAAACACTACAGCTAGCAAGAAAGAAACTATTCACATAAAAATGTTCTTTCTATTTTACACTGGAGAACCAGCATGACGAGAACTCCAGTGCATGGCGTCAGCAACTGAAAGATATTCCATATCCTGATAACAATCAACCTATCTGGGGCTCACCAGTCACACCAGAATGCTTACAAGAAATCTTAAACACTCTGAAGAAACAAGTGGGCTTGGAATGTTGGGGGTGGAGGGGGTAGTAAATGATGGAGCGCTGCACTCATGGGACAAAGTAAGTCACAATACTGTGTATAGATTGTCAGCATTTAAATGAATACAACTATATGTATGGGTCAGAGCAGCAAAACTGGTGAGATGTAAGGGAAATAGCCATGATCTGGAGAATCTTGTCATCTCTTCACATAGTGATGCTAAGGAAACAGCCAAATGGTACAACCTGTTCCAAGAAATTGCTAAATACAAGATGACACCGCCCTGGAAGACATGGGATGGATGCTTCCCCATACCCGAAACAGAAAATTTATGGCAAGTATCTATAGATCTTCTATATAGTGCTGTGAAATCTTCCCAACTTAAGCAAAATAATTTGTCCGCCATTTACAGGATATTATGGGAACTGGTGAAGATGGCAAATTTTAAAATGCATAAAGTGGTAATGTGTCCCAAATGGAAGCAATCAGATGTGAACAACATAAATATCATTAGACGCTGCCCGGATTGTCAGAACTATTGCAAATCCATGGGCCATATTACAGAACGTGCCCCAGGGGCGCAATGGGCATGTGTGCACGTTTTGCGTGACCCCGGGGTGCGTTGGTAGTACAGAAGCGGCCATAGATGCTTATGCAGCCTTTCATGTAATACTGAAAGTGCTGGCGCACATGTAGCACCAGCGCTTTCTCTTTTTTTTTTGTTTTTTTAATGTAAAATTTTTAATCCATAACAAGTATCAATATAGATCCCTTATAAACAGACTTTAGCACAAAACATAAAAATCATATAGAGACAAAGAAAAAGGAAAATAAGGTATAGAAGTCGAACGCCACGAGGAAGAAAGAAACAGAATCAAGCCGGGATACAGTACAGCTGAGAGAATTATTTTGTCACTTTGTGTGCTCAATCATGGGACCCCATATCTGTATACCCAATTTTTGTCTTTTGGCTGTTTTAAGAGAGTAGAGACTAAATTCCAGATTATAAATATTATAAAATTTAGCCCTCCACATCTCAAAGGAAGGAGCCTCCTTCTGTAGCCAAACCGATGCAATACATAGCCTAGCCACAGCTGTGGGCATAAATATTAAATAACGGAATGCATACCCCGGTTGTCCCCGCATCAGAGTGTCCCCAACACCTAATAACATTACTTCTGTTGTTATATGGATGCCTACTCCTGTACTGTCGGACAGAAAACCCTCGATATGTCTCCACAATTGTGTTAGATAAGTACACGCATAAAAAATATGCACAATATCCGCGTTCTCCATCCTACACTGAAAACATTTCCCATCGTTCGAGCCACCCCATTTCAGCATCCTCGCAGGTGTATGATACAAGCTAAATATCGACTTATAGTGCTGAGCTTTCAACTTGGCTGATACCAGGATTTTCTCGGCCATGTCTATTGTGCGTTCTTTATATTCCCCTTCCCGCCCTAGCCGTATACTCCATTTGCGATTTTGGGCATCCAGGTCATCCCGCTGTGTATCCAACAGGGTATTATATAATACACGTATCTTAGCTACCCGTTTTACAGCCTCGACCAGAGGGTTAGATTTTATCCCGCTCTGCTTCTGGATTTTATATAGAATGTCTCGGGCTTGCAAATATTTAAAGAAATCAGTTTTTTGCAATTTGAATCTATTCGATAAGCCTAAGAAAGAGGAGAGTCCTTCTTCATCAAACGGATCCCCTATTTGCTTTATACCCTTGGCCCTCCATCTCTCCATTCTCACGTCCCAAAAGACAGAGGGCAACATTGTCGTAGAATTCATAGGGGTATAGAAACATATCCCCTTAATCTGTAATATGCTCCGTACAGTCTTCCAGACCTTATATGCTGCCACCACAACCTTAAAACGAGTTTTTTTTCAAAAATAGCTTGGCTCCAAAATCCTGAATAAGCAGTTCTTGGCTGCTGAGCCCAGCAGCAACTGATATATTGATGGCCTTTCCGCATCACTCCCCACTTCCTCACCTGTTAACAAGATCAACATATTTTGGAGGATACAAGCGTAGTAATAAAATGTGAAGTTAGGGACTGCCCAGCCCCCGCGCTTGCGAGGTAACATCATATATTTAAAAGCTCTACGGGATTTGCCTTGCCCCCACAAGAACCTATCACTTAAAGATTGTAATTTTTGCAGCTATGGTCATGTCAAATCAAGTGGTACTGCTCTAAAATAATACATAACTTTGGGTAAGACATTCATTTTAAGGACATTACACCTCCCAACCAGTGAGAGATGCAAACACTCCAGACGGTCTAATTCGTGCTTGATCCCGGTCAGGATACCTCCCGAACTAATCTCCACTAGTTCCTGTAAACACATCCTGATTTTAATACCCAGATACGTAGCTTCAACAGTTACATGGGGATCTCCTGGACAGGCCGCCTTTGTGCACATAATTTGTGTTTTAGTTGGATTGAGCTTATACCCTGATACCACCCCAAACACATGGGAAAGTCGTTCAATCTCCGGAATGGCTGCCGCCGGATCTGAGGTCACCAGCGCAATATCATCCGCATAAGCTAGTACCCGAACCTGATACTGCCCACAAACTATCGAGCTCATCTTATTACTTTCTTCCAACATTGTCAGAAAAGGATTGATGTACAGGGCGAATAGCAGCGGGGAACATGGGCAACCCTGCCTTGTCCCCCTGGTTATCCAAACTGGATTAGATTTTTTGCCCATTATACAAATCCTAGCAGTCGGGTACTGATACATAGCTGATTACATAGCGTAATAAAACCTGGGCCAAACCCCATCTTACGCAAGACTGCCCATAAGAAACTCCAGGAGACACGGTCAAATGCCTTTTTGGCATCAAGAAGTATTAGACCCAGCCTATTATGTTGTACACTAGCTAGATCCATCAAAGTCACTACCCTATTTATGTGGTTGACCTTGCCCCTGCTTGGAATGAAACCATGTTGGTGAATAGAAACCAGGGGCGTAATTACTCGCATCAGTCGTGTTGCTAAGATTTTGGCATAAATTTTGCCGTCACAGTTTAAGAGGGATATCGGTCTATAGGACCCTGGCAATGCCGGGGGCTTGTCTTTTTTTTTTAAACACTACAATGTTAGCTTCGTCCCAAGATGGTGGAGCCTTCCGACGCAGTGCATCTTGAAATGTAGCGAGCATGTCCCCCTTAAGCTCCTGAAACAGAGCACCATAGACCTCGAGCGGAAGTTTATCCGGTCCCGCTGTCTTACCCCTGGCTAACGGGCCTATTGCCGCCTCTATCTCCTCCATAGAAATCGGGGTATCCAGTATTGTCTGCTCTTCCTGCCCTAGGCCTACCACATCTAAATTTTGTAAAAAGGCTTTAATAGCTTGATCATCACATTTGCTCTGTGTATATAGCTCTTTATAAAAAGCATGAAATACATCCAGAATCCCCTCCGTTGTTTCCACTACATTCCCCCCAGAGTCAGTCATAGTGCCTCTTCTTTGTGATGCTTCCTTAACTTGTAGCCTTTGTGCCAAACAGCACCCTGTAGCTTCCCCATATTCATAGATCTCCTCTCTATATAGCTTGTATTTGCTAGCGATTTCCTTGCTCCACACCAAATTAATCTTGGCTTTACAACAGGCTATCACAGTTTGTAATGACTTAACAGCTACGCCTGTGGTTATTCCTTGTATGAGCTTTTCCTCGCAATTCTGAAATCATCCAGGAGCCCCTGCATAGTAATTTGGAGTTGTTTCTGTCTAAACAGTCCATAGCTGAGAGTTTCACCTCTTAACCCAGCCTTTAGGGCATCCCATACTATAGCCCTAGAGGTTGAACCTCTATCGATGTTCAAAAAGTGGACCACCCAGTCTTTCATATGGTTAAGAAAGGAAGTGTCCAGTAGGAGCTTCCTGTCAAAAGAGAAGGATCTTGCCGGGGTATTTTTGCTAATAACTGGGATATCCAACAACAGTGGACCATGGTTCACCGTAATCCTAGGCCATACCTGCATCTTTGCCCCCGATGTGAGTGCTTTCGACATGAAGACATAGTCAAGACGGACTAATTTATGGTGTGGGTAAGAATAAAAGGTGTATCCTGGATCCGGATAGTTCAGAGTATGCCACACGTCTACCAGTCCATGGTCAACAACTAACTGCTGCAGTGCTTTGAACACATTACGTTTTCGTCGCCCATACTCTGCATAGTTTAACTCCAACTCCGGACACCCCAGGTGAATGTTAAAGTCCCCACATAATATCAGGGTGGTACCCCATGAGGCCAGCTCAACATTCAACCCTTCCAATATTGCTGCCTCATCAAAATTCGATCCATAAACTGTACATATTACAACCTTAGCGGCCCCCACCAAGCATTCCGCCATGACCCACCTGTAAAAGTTATGTGCCAGTATCTTCCCCGTACCTTGGATCCCCCGTCGCGCCAGGATAGCCACTCCCCTATTTGTAGTAGCCTGCCGTGATGCAGCAATTAGTGTATACCCAAGCTCATTCAGTACCCTGCATTTGCCCCATGGAATATGTGTTTCCTGTAGGCACAGAATGTCTGGTTTCATTAACCGTAGGTCCGCTGCTACTCGTTGCCTTTTTCCGCTGTTATTCAGTCCACAAACATTAAAAGAACATTTACGTATCCCTGAGGATGTCGTCTTACCCCCATACCTTACTATAATGCTTATCCAGGTATATAAACAGGTAAGTGCGCCTACAAGGGATTTGTTCAAATATGTATTTGTAACAGTTGATAAATTGAATTTGGGCAAGCTCTATCGAAGTAACTCACAATTGGATTACTCAAGAAACAATTCTATTAATTTACAAATGAATATATAATTCAAATAAAGTTAAAAGAGACTACTAAAAAAATCATTGAAACGTGCTTGGTACAATAACCGCAAAGCATTGTTAGAAGTCAGGGAACGGTCCAAACAACCACATTTAATATGTGTGTCAACTTTTGGAACTCACTCCAATAACATCAAAAAGATTGTGAATAAGCATTGGTCCCTTCTCAAAAGTTTACCTGAGTTAAAGAACAAACCTATGTTCTCTTTCAAAAGAGGCTCGAACCTCCAGGATCGCTTGGTTCATGCCTATGAAAACACTGACACCAATATGGTTGATAATATGAGACAATTGGTTCCACTGGTGGGACATTATAAATGCAATATGTGTGTAGCATGCAATACCACTCAATCAACCAAGACTTGCCACATTAATGGTGTTGACATTAATATGAAACATTTCTCTAATTGCAACACGTCTAATGCCGTCTACTGTATCAAATGTCCATGTGGGCTACACTATATTGGCAAAACAACACAGATTGTAAAGAAACATATCTTACAACATCAATCACGGATCCGATGTCGAGTAGAGAATGCTCCCTAGTGGAGCATTACCTCAAACTCGGTCATTCAGAGAAAGATATGGTATGGTGGGTCATTGAAGTTGTCAAACCAACCAAAAGACAGGCAAATGTAGATAAAGTACTTACTCTGAAAGAAAGCAGATGGATTTGCCGTACTGTCAACATCATTAAAGGCTTGAACTCATCAACTGAATGGCACACACTATTGTGCATTTTATAGATGCTTTTGAATTTCTATACTGAACATTCCTGAAAACTGTAAAATCTGATATATATATATATATTTAGGTGTTTTCATACTATTCTTTTCAGTATATAATTCATTGTGTTCATCAACTGTATCAACAAGCTGTATGAGTCAATATGTGCCCATATTTGAAAAAGATGACATTCTTCGATTATCTCATTGAACACATGTTAAACTATATGATTTGGTAAATATTCTGTTGTACTTGTCATCGTCTCTATATATATATCACTTGTCAATACATTGCACAACTGTGATGGGAATCATCTCCAGAACCCAAATGATTAATTATTTGATACTCTGTGGAAAACGATGACTGTAGTCATTGGACTGAATGTAAAAACATCATTATTGTACTACACATTATTCTTCAGCATTGTTTTTTTTGTACAATGGTTTATTGCACATAACATATGCTTTGTGTAAAATGATATAAATGTGTACTTTTCTGGTGGTTGGGAACGCTTTCTCTTCCATAATCTTTTTCACGTTAGAGCCCTCATCTGATGAGGACGTTTTTGCTTTAAGTAAGAGTGATATTCCTCATTCAGTCATTGCATTAAATAATGTGCTCGTTTTTCAACATACTGATAAAGTTTCTCTTTCGAAACTTCAAGCTTTCTGATTTCGATCTTTTTACGAGCGCCACCTTGCAATGACGGATAGCACTAACACGCGTGGTCCTTTAACCTATACAATCTGGTAACACATATTACTTGACTCATTTCCGTTAAAACTATAGTATGGTTGTCAGATACCAATAAACAAACACGGTAGATCGGTAATGTATATGTTGCACTTTCGACTTCAAATCGTGAATTATATTCCGTTTAAAGATGGCAGCCAAAACATTATGGACAGCAGTCCCCTTTCGATCTCCAAACAACGGGAGTCTAACAGCACATTTAAATAGGTGCTATCTTTCACCGTCTGTTCAATCGCCGACTGCTCAGCGAGCGTGAACACTTGGAACCTCTCTCCATTTGAATACAGGTATTTAGAGGTCCTAACTGTAGTTATCTAATGACACTAGTTCGTGGACTTTAGTCTAGCCCAAGTAGGTACTTGTAGCCCTAATATATATATGTATCAATTTCTTCGACAGATTCGTTTTCTGTTTCTGCACCAAGAGCCCGTATATAACTGGGTCCTCAATTTAAGCATTCACTGCGTAAGGTTTTTCTTTTTCTTTCTCCAAATGTTTTTAAATTAGTGTAAACGAATAAAACTCTGCTTTTAAGAATTGCCTTTTCATGTGTTATAAGAAGCGATAAACTATGCGCACAATATAAACACTGATGGAATAAGGATTAATTGTCAAAATTAAAAATAATATAACAATATATATGGATTGCTCACTCCTTATTGATGTGAATGAAACCACAGATGTCTATTTTTCATGAGAGGCGTAAATCTTAGGTTTAAATCGCATAAAAGGTAGCAACAGTGATAGACACAGCTTTTTGGCTACCGTATTATATCGTTAGAAGACTGTCTGTTTCAGCAGAGTTTTCACCAAACAAAAACACGCTTTCTTTATGAAAACATGGAGAGCATTATTTACAATTAGAAATCGTTATTATCTTTTTCTCTTCTAGCATTGTTTGCTGGAATAGAGAACCTTTGGCATTTCCCAATTTGTGGATTAGATATCTCAAATATTAACCTTACTAAGTGCGAAGTAAGTGTGTATAAATTAAACTCTTTCCTCATCTTTATACTCTTTTCTCTGGGTGAGATGTTCTGATCTTTCAGGAGATGGGTCTCCTCTACTTTTGGTTTCATTCAGGCTGATACTTTTGAACAGAGACACATTTTTCTGAAATTCCTTCACACGGGTGTGATTCTTAATTATAAGTTGATTAAATTTCAAATATTACACAATAACTGTTGGTTCTTTTTCGTGTGTATATATAGGGGTCTTTTTTATCAACATATTCAAAGTCCTGAGGATGGTCTAACGGACACAGACATTACTAAACCAAAAGGTCGACTACCACACCTATTCCTTATTTTATTGTACTGTAGGCAATCTTTGCTTTGTGTAAACTTTTCAGATTGCCTTAAAAGCATTTTGTGAAAAGGTGTCCACAATTGTAACTATGAAGGATATTTAATTTTATGCAACTGTTACTTCTGGCTACATTGTGTTGTTTTTGATCATGTACCCTTTATAACTAATAATTTTCAATCAATACAAAATCAGTTTTTGAATATAAACACCCGTGTCTCTTTTAACTTTATTTGAATGATCTATTCATTTGTAAATTAATAGAATTGTTTCTTGAGTAATCCAATTGTGAGTTACTTCGATAGAGCTTGCTTAAATTCAATTTATCAACTGTTACAAATACATATTTGAACAAATCCCTTGTAGGCGCACTTACCTGCTTATACTAAACTGCCCAAGCCATCAAGGGTTTATTGGGCTTCCCATTTTCTGAGATATTATCCAGGTATATGTCTCTCCTATTAATTTTAACAAACCTAAAGTAGCCCAGCTTCCTTTTGCTATGGATTGATTTTTTCTCCCCAACACCACGCCACACCCCTGCACCAACCCCACACATCCCTGACCCTGTGCCCCCCTGTCCTCCCTCCACAGAACCCACCACCCCCCCTTCTTAAAACAGGGCAATAGGAACCATGGACCTTGCGATGGGAAGCTCCCTTGCTTCCCGATATGCCCCCCTTCTCTGAACCCATCCTGCTTTCCGGAAAAAAAAACCATTGACAAAGAACAACACCAGAGACACAGCCATATCAATTAGGATCCTACCTCTGTGTCTCCTTTGTCTACCCCAAAGAAAATACCAAAGGAACAAAAGGTACACTGAAGCAAGATTATTAAATATCGAATCTAACAAGCATATCCTACATATCCAGCTGACATATAAACAACTTAACATTCCTGAGGTGCCAAAATTCCTTAACTATGGACTACTCTTAGATCGAATGAAGATATTCCTTAGCTTGCACCTCTGATATGAAGAAGCGTTTTTGCTCCTTATATACTATTTTTAGCGTAGCAGGATTCAACAAATAGACTTGCGCTCCCTTGCCTTGAAACGGTGTGATTAATTGGCGAAGCTGCCACCTCTTTTCTACAGTTTGATGACAAAAATCAGGCCTGACAAAGAACTGGGTACCCTTCCCTGCCCTCTTCCTATCTGGCCGCGCTAGATCATATACGGCCTGACGGGCAAGGAAATTATTCAAGCATATCAAAATTGCCCTAGGCTTAGGGGCAAGTTGCCCCGCTTTTACTGGCGGCTGTTTAAATGGAAACCGATGTGCCCTTTGAATTTCACTGTCCCAGTTCCGCGTTGAAAGTTCCGGAAAGGCCTCTGTAAACAGTTCCACTACAAATTTCCGAATATCCTGTCCCGCAATTCCCTCTGGGATGCCGAGAATTCTCAAATTATTGCGCCATAAGCGGTTCTCTAGGTCAACCAGCTTCAGTTGCGTATCATCCTTATGCACGCGAATGGCTTCTGTGACCAACTTCTGAGCTGCCATTTCATCCTCAAGGGTGGATGTGTGTGCTTCTGCTTCATTCATCCTTTCAGTGAATTCAGTGTAGGATTTTGCGATCCTCCTGAAAGTATTCTGAAGTTTCCGACAGGCACTGTGTGTTTTCTGGCTCTCCATTCGAGTCTCCACTCTATGATCCAATATACTTTGATATACTGCCGCCAGCGAAATCTCTTCATCTGGTTTTCCTGATGAACCTCCTGCCGCATGACCTGCAGAGTTTCTTCCTTCAAGTGAAGAAGAGTAGTCCCAAAGCGGGGTATTTGCATCCTCTGATTGCAGTGCCTGCTCCTTGGGTGTCTGTTTCTTACGCACAGTCATTGGACCTGCTCCAGATGTATACTGAGTTAAGTATCAATGGGGTAACCCGCAAATCCACTGGACTCGGGTGCAAATTGGTACAAAAAGAAATGTCCCAGTGGAAGATAAATCAACACAATTAGTATACACAAATGGTCTATGTTGCTAGAAACATTTGACAACACCACCTTTGAATTACACCATTAAATGGTTATGATTTAATCTCATCACCAATTTGAATAATCAATTCATATACATAATACAATACATGTGAATCTTAAAGGTTTAAAATGGTGCAACCTAAGAGAAAAGAGGGAAGGGTTGTGAACAGTGCGTGATGTGAAAAAGGAAAGGTAGTGTACATGTGAACATCAAAATTCAATATTTACAACCTATCCAGCCAAGTAACTGGCTTGTACATATATGACAAATCAAAACATCAAAGGGATGCAGGTAAACAATCTCTGTCATCCATGTTTGAAAGAGAGGAATGGTCAACGTTTCGACCCCTATGCGTGGCAGGGAGCTTTGTTCCTTGCGGGCGGGGTCTTCATCAGGTCTGGGGCACAATGACGTGGAAGCACCAAAAGCAGCAAGAAGGATTCAGGCTGAAGTGAAGGAGAAGGGCCGCACAGGCTCTCATATGACTAGCAGGCGTTGATTCGGGTAAGCATGCGCCAGAGTTGATGAGTAACCGATGGCTCGAGGTTGCTGGTGAGAAACCTTCACTTCTAAACAAACTGAAGGTGGGGACTTGAGCTGTATAAACCCGACACTGCACTGGGCCTGCAACGACGGGGCCAGGGAGCGAGGCGGACTGTCACTAGTGTCCTGCCCGGATGCGGTGCAAGGGGCCGAGATGCGGTCCGCCCCTGGGTGGTCTCCACCGACCTGTGCGCGCTGGGCCCAATGCTCGAGACGGAGCAACCGGAGTATACGATCTGTAAACCCTGCACCCTTCTTCCATCCTCCGCCCCGGAATGAATGTGGCTATCCCTGGTGGCGGACGGGGACCCGCTGCATTGCTGTTCCCTTTGTTATGGAGGCCAGGTGCTGTGTGGCCTAACAGCAGGCAGGCCCAGGCGCAGGAGAGTGAAGCGGCCTAGCGCACGTTCCGGTAGGGCCTGCAGGGGTTGCTGGGTGCCCTTCCCCGGGGGCAAATTTGAGGTGCCATCGGCTGGACGGAGCGGGGCTCTGAGGTGCTCTCTGGAGGGCTATATAGAGGCATGGGTGGCAGCGGCGATCTTCCCGACTTGGACATGCCAGCAAAAACCAAAGCCCGCCTCCAAGAGAAACTGTGAAGGTGAGAGCACATTGCGGGGTCCGAGGCGTTTTCCTGAAAATAGCGTGCTTGCACCGAGGTTGGTTGATACAGGTGCTGCAGCAAGGAAACCCTATCATTAACACACCTGGCGCTGAGCAGGAAATACGAGGGGCCCCGGGGTGGGTGTGCACCCCTGGAGTCGGCGGGACTGACTGGGCCCAGACCTAATATTGCTATATTTTACTACTATACAAGCAGTCACAATTGCAGTTACCTTGCAGTTAAAAGGGACTTGATTTAAATGGTGCAGGAGGTGCAGCGGCACTGGCGCCAAAAGCTCTAGGGAGCCCACTAAACATGGAATATTGCTAAATTTTATTACTAAACAGGCAGTCACAAGTGCAGTTATCTAGCAGGCACTAGGTCCATGATTTCAATGGTGCTGCAGGTGCATTGGCCAAGGGGTCAGAAGTTGTCACAACTCCTCTAAACACCAAATATTGGTATATTTAACTACTAAATAAGAAGTGACAAGAGCGGTTACCTTGCAGGCAATAGGGTCATAATTTGAATGGTGCAGCAAGTGCAGTGACACCGGGGCCGAAAGCTCTAGGAACCCTTCTGAACACCAAATATTGCAATATTTTACTATTAAACAGGCAGTCACAAATGCAGTTATCTTGCAGGCACCAGGGGCATGATTTGAATGGTGCAGCAGGTGCAGTGGCACTGGGCCCAAAAGTTGTCAGAACACATAATATTGCTATAACATCAATTAATTCTATTATTTCCCTCTTTCATTTTTCAAAAGTTTGCTATTACTTACCTACACTATACCACTAGTAACAGTACAAAATATTGCATTTTTGTACATAAACAAGCCAGAACACTTTAACAGACTTTCTGTAACTTATATTGTACAACTACTCAGCAAGTAACAACTTACAACAGAAGCTGTTTATTATAAATCACATAGGCGTAACCTAATGCATTTACCAATGCTTCTTACACATGTTAACACTGTCTGGGAAAAGGTTTCACCTCATTAGAAGCAGGTTAACACCCAAATACAGCAATAAATAAGTGAAAGGTGACTGGACAACCTTTGCAAAGGGCCTTCCACTTGGCGGCAGTATATGTTAAAATTTGCACAATATGCGGCAGATGGTGAATTATGCGGCAAATCATTGGTATTCTGAATGATGAGTAGTGGAATGCACTCCAAGTATCATTGTGATTGTGTTGCTGTGTTTATGCATGGAGTGTAATAATGTGCAGTGAAAATTAGATGCACATGTGGTCTCGATTACCATCCGTAAGGGGGAAATTGATTCCAAATTTTGAGTGGGTTTGAGCAGCTGAGGGGCATCCTCTAGCAATGTGCTCATTAAAAGCAATAACACAATTCAGCCAGCTCCGAAGAATGCACTGAATACAAGCAGCAAAAGCAGATCTACAAATTCCACCCATGAGCTATTTATTGTGAGTAACCCACAGGTGTGTTCATGAGAAATACAGCCACTGTAGATGCTCTTTAGCGATTACTTAGGACTGACTGAGATGCAATGTACAATTCAGCCCGGGAAACATCTATTACAACGCAATCATTTCCACGACTGTGACGTTACCACAAGTTACATTACAACGCAAGTCATTACAACGACTTACTTTAGGGAATGTAGTGTTGGAATGGGCTTGGATTTTAAGTCCAACACCTTCCCTGCTGATACACCGACTGGAGTTGGAATAGTAATTTAAACTATTCCAAAATCCAGCGCTTCCCTTAAGCAAGTCGTTGTAATGACTTGCGTTGTAATGGAACTCATGATAACGACACAGTTGTGGTATTGACTGCGTTGTAAAGGCACTACATTGTAATGCCTGCGTTGTAATAGATGTTTCCCGGGCTGAACTGTACATTGCGTGGTAACAGATGCTATTCAGTGTGCACTTGTTATAGTCAGCCACGGACCATGATCATGATAGACGTGCAGACCCTCAAGCAAATGTTAACTGTGAAACTCTAAACACCAAAAAGCAACATTTTGTCAGCATAAAAGACAGCACTGGATAAAGGTGTCTCACATGACATAAGCCCACTGGAAGCCATGCAGACTCAACAGACTGAACGGTGTGGCATGTGAGAGGCCATTTAAGCATAAGGTTAATGGCCAGGGAGGCAGGCTCCTTCTCCCACTGAAATACTTTAGTCGTTAGTGCCTCATAAGAATCAGAGGGAAATTCTTATCTTGATTAATGCTGTATATAGTAAAATAACAAAGATACATACTTTATGCGTGAGAACCCCCAAGCTTCTGATAACGGGGGGAGAGATGTGCCCATCGTGCACATTGTCAGCACCTGTGCTCGTTTTACATAGCGAGACATGGAAACAATAAAATGACAATGAAATTCACAACAACTACCACACAAGACGCAAAGACCGACCGAAATTAATAAACACGTTTGAAAAAACACTACAGCTAGCAAGAAAGAAACTATTCACATAAAAATGTTCTTTCTATTTTACACTGGAGAACCAGCATGACGAGAACTCCAGTGCATGGCGTCAGCAACTGAAAGATATTCCATATCCTGATAACAATCAACCTATCTGGGGCTCACCAGTCACACCAGAATGCTTACAAGAAATCTTAAACACTCTGAAGAAACAAGTGGGCTTGGAATGTTGGGGGTGGAGGGGGTAGTAAATGATGGAGCGCTGCACTCATGGGACAAAGTAAGTCACAATACTGTGTATAGATTGTCAGCATTTAAATGAATACAACTATATGTATGGGTCAGAGCAGCAAAACTGGTGAGATGTAAGGGAAATAGCCATGATCTGGAGAATCTTGTCATCTCTTCACATAGTGATGCTAAGGAAACAGCCAAATGGTACAACCTGTTCCAAGAAATTGCTAAATACAAGATGACACCGCCCTGGAAGACATGGGATGGATGCTTCCCCATACCCGAAACAGAAAATTTATGGCAAGTATCTATAGATCTTCTATATAGTGCTGTGAAATCTTCCCAACTTAAGCAAAATAATTTGTCCGCCATTTACAGGATATTATGGGAACTGGTGAAGATGGCAAATTTTAAAATGCATAAAGTGGTAATGTGTCCCAAATGGAAGCAATCAGATGTGAACAACATAAATATCATTAGACGCTGCCCGGATTGTCAGAACTATTGCAAATCCATGGGCCATATTACAGAACGTGCCCCAGGGGCGCAATGGGCATGTGTGCACGTTTTGCGTGACCCCGGGGTGCGTTGGTAGTACAGAAGCGGCCATAGATGCTTATGCAGCCTCTCATGTAATACTGAAAGTGCTGGCGCACATGTAGCACCAGCGCTTTCTCTTTTTTTTTTGTTTTTTTAATGTAAAATTTTCAATCCATAACAAGTATCAATATAGATCCCTTATAAACAGACTTTAGCACAAAACATAAAAATCATATAGAGACAAAGAAAAAGGAAAATAAGGTATAGAAGTCGAACGCCACGAGGAAGAAAGAAACAGAATCAAGCCGGGATACAGTACAGCTGAGAGAATTATTTTGTCACTTTGTGTGCTCAATCATGGGACCCCATATCTGTATACCCAATTTTTGTCTTTTGGCTGTTTTAAGAGAGTAGAGACTAAATTCCAGATTATAAATATTATAAAATTTAGCCCTCCACATCTCAAAGGAAGGAGCCTCCTTCTGTAGCCAAACCGATGCAATACATAGCCTAGCCACAGCTGTGGCCATAAATATTAAATAACGGAATGCATACCCCGGTTGTCCCCGCATCAGAGTGTCCCCAACACCTAATAACATTACTTCTGTTGTTATATGGATGCCTACTCCTGTACTGTCGGACAGAAAACCCTCGATATGTCTCCACAATTGTGTTAGATAAGTACACGCATAAAAAATATGCACAATATCCGCGTTCTCCATCCTACACTGAAAACATTTCCCATCGTTCGAGCCACCCCATTTCAGCATCCTCGCAGGTGTATGATACAAGCTAAATATCGACTTATAGTGCTGAGCTTTCAACTTGGCTGATACCAGGATTTTCTCGGCCATGTCTATTGTGCGTTCTTTATATTCCCCTTCCCGCCCTAGCCGTATACTCCATTTGCGATTTTGGGCATCCAGGTCATCCCGCTGTGTATCCAACAGGGTATTATATAATACACCTATCTTAGCTACCCGTTTTACAGCCTCGACCAGAGGGTTAGATTTTATCCCGCTCTGCTTCTGGATTTTATATAGAATGTCTCGGGCTTGCAAATATTTAAAGAAATCAGTTTTTTGCAATTTGAATCTATTCGATAAGCCTAAGAAAGAGGAGAGTCCTTCTTCATCAAACGGATCCCCTATTTGCTTTATACCCTTGGCCCTCCATCTCTCCATTCTCACGTCCCAAAAGACAGAGGGCAACATTGTCGTAGAATTCATAGGGGTATAGAAACATATCCCCTTAATCTGTAATATGCTCCGTACAGTCTTCCAGACCTTATATGCTGCCACCACAACCTTAAAACGAGTTTTTTTTCAAAAATAGCTTGGCTCCAAAATCCTGAATAAGCAGTTCTTGGCTGCTGAGCCCAGCAGCAAACTGATATATTGATGGCCTTTCCGCATCACTCCCCACTTCCTCACCTGTTAACAAGATCAACATATTTTGGAGGATACAAGCGTAGTAATAAAATGTGAAGTTAGGGACTGCCCAGCCCCGCGCTTGCGAGGTAACATCATATATTTAAAAGCTCTACGGGATTTGCCTTGCCCCCACAAGAACCTATCACTTAAAGATTGTAATTTTTGCAGCTATGGTCATGTCAAATCAAGTGGTACTGCTCTAAAATAATACATAACTTTGGGTAAGACATTCATTTTAAGGACATTACACCTCCCAACCAGTGAGAGATGCAAACACTCCAGACGGTCTAATTCGTGCTTGATCCCGGTCAGGATACCTCCCGAACTAATCTCCACTAGTTCCTGTAAACACATCCTGATTTTAATACCCAGATACGTAGCTTCGACAGTTACATGGGGATCTCCTGGACAGGCCGCCTTTGTGCACATAATTTGTGTTTTAGTTGGATTGAGCTTATACCCTGATACCACCCCAAACACATGGGAAAGTCGTTCAATCTCCGGAATGGCTGCCGCCGGATCTGAGGTCACCAGCGCAATATCATCCGCATAAGCTAGTACCCGAACCTGATACTGCCCACAAACTATCGAGCTCATCTTATTACTTTCTTCCAACATTGTCAGAAAAGGATTGATGTACAGGGTGAATAGCAGCGGGGAACATGGGCAACCCTGCCTTGTCCCCCTGGTTATCCAAACTGGATTAGATTTTTTGTCCATTATACAAATCCTAGCAGTCGGGTACTGATACATAGCTTGAATAGCCGTAATAAAACCTGGGCCAAACCCCATCTTACGAAAGACTGCCCATAAGAAACTCCAGGAGACACGGTCAAATGCCTTTTTGGCATCAAGAAGTATTAGACCCAGCCTATTATGTTGTACACTAGCTAGATCCATCAAAGTCACTACCCTATTTATGTGGTTGACCTTGCCCCTGCTTGGAATGAAACCATGTTGGTGAATAGAAACCAGGGGCGTAATTACTCGCGTCAGTCGTGTTGCTAAGATTTTGGCATAAATTTTGCCATCACAGTTTAAGAGGGATATCGGTCTATAGGACCCTGGCAATGCCGGGGGCTTGTCTTTTTTTTTAAACACTACAATGTTAGCTTCGTCCCAAGATGGTGGAGCCTTCCGACGCAGTGCATCTTGAAATGTAGCGAGCATGTCCCCCTTAAGCTCCTGAAACAGAGCACCATAGACCTCGAGCGGAAGTTTATCCGGTCCCGCTGTCTTACCCCTGGCTAACGGGCCTATTGCCGCCTCTATCTCCTCCATAGAAATCGGGGTATCCAGTATTGTCTGCTCTTCCTGCCCTAGGCCTACCACATCTAAATTTTGTAAAAAGGCTTTAATAGCTTGATCATCACATTTGCTCTGTGTATATAGCTCTTTATAAAAAGCATGAAATACATCCAGAATCCCCTCCGTTGTTTCCACTATATTCCCCCAGAGTCAGTCATAGTGCCTCTTCTTTGTGATGCTTCCTTAACTTGTAGCCTTTGTGCCAAACAGCACCCTGTAGCTTCCCCATATTCATAGATCTCCTCTCTATATAGCTTGTATTTGCTAGCGATTTCCTTGCTCCACACCAAATTAATCTTGGCTTTACAACAGGCTATCACAGTTTGTAATGACTTAACAGCTACGCCTGTGGTTATTCCTTGTATGAGCTTTTCCTCGCAATTCTGAAATCATCCAGGAGCCCCTGCATAGTAATTTGGAGTTGTTTCTGTCTAAACAGTCCATAGCTGAGAGTTTCACCTCTTAACCCAGCCTTTAGGGCATCCCATACTATAGCCCTAGAGGTTGAACCTCTATCGATGTTCAAAAAGTGGACCACCCAGTCTTTCATATGGTTAAGAAAGGAAGTGTCCAGTAGGAGCTTCCTGTCAAAAGAGAAGGATCTTGCCGGGGTATTTTTGCTAATAACTGGGATATCCAACAACAGTGGACCATGGTTCACCGTAATCCTAGGCCATACCTGCATCTTTGCCCCCGATGTGAGTGCTTTCGACATGAAGACATAGTCAAGACGGACTAATTTATGGTGTGGGTAAGAATAAAAGGTGTATCCTGGATCCGGATAGTTCAGAGTATGCCACACGTCTACCAGTCCATGGTCAACAACTAACTGCTGCAGTGCTTTGAACACATTACGTTTTCGTCGCCCATACTCTGCATAGTTTAACTCCAACTCCGGACACCCCAGGTGAATGTTAAAGTCCCCACATAATATCAGGGTGGTACCCCATGAGGCCAGCTCAACATTCAACCCTTCCAATATTGCTGCCTCATCAAAATTCGATCCATAAACTGTACATATTACAACCTTAGCGGCCCCCACCAAGTATTCCGCCATGACCCACCTGTAAAAGTTATGTGCCAGTATCTTCCCCGTACCTTGGATCCCCCGTCGCGCCAGGATAGCCACTCCCCTATTTGTAGTAGCCTGCCGTGATGCAGCAATTAGTGTATACCCAAGCTCATTCAGTACCCTGCATTTGCCCCATGGAATATGTGTTTCCTGTAGGCACAGAATGTCTGGTTTCATTAACCGTAGGTCCGCTGCTACTCGTTGCCTTTTTCCGCTGTTATTCAGTCCACAAACATTAAAAGAACATTTACGTATCCCTGAGGATGTCGTCTTACCCCCCATACCTTACTATAATGCTTATCCAGGTATATAAACAGGTAAGTGCGCCTACAAGGGATTTGTTCAAATATGTATTTGTAACAGTTGATAAATTGAATTTGGGCAAGCTCTATCAAAGTAACTCACAATTGGATTACTCAAGAAACAATTCTATTAATTTACAAATGAATATATCATTCAAATAAAGTTAAAAGAGACTACTAAAAAAATCATTGAAACGTGCTTGGTACAATAAAAGCATTGTTAGAAGTCAGGGAACGGTCCAAACAACCACATTTAATATGTGTGTCAACTTTTGGAACTCACTCCAATAACATCAAAAAGCTTGTGAATAAGCATTGGTCCCTTCTCAAAAGTTTACCTGAGTTAAAGAACAAACCTATGTTCTCTTTCAAAAGAGGCTCGAACCTCCAGGATCGCTTGATTCATGCCTATGAAAACACTGACACCAATATGGTTGATAATATGAGACAATTGGTTCCACTGGTGGGACATTATAAATGCAATATGTGTGTAGCATGCAATACCACTCAATCAACCAAGACTTGCCACATTAATGGTGTTGACATTAATATGAAACATTTCTCTAATTGCAACACGTCTAATGCCGTCTACTGTATCAAATGTCCATGTGGGCTACACTATATTGGCAAAACAACACAGATTGTAAAGAAACATATCTTACAACATCAATCACGGATCCGATGTCGAGTAGAGAATGCTCCCCTAGTGGAGCATTACCTCAAACTCGGTCATTCAGAGAAAGATATGGTATGGTGGGTCATTGAAGTTGTCAAACCAACCAAAAGACAGGCAAATGTAGATAAAGTACTTACTCTGAAAGAAAGCAGATGGATTTGCCGTACTGACAACATCATTAAAGGCTTGAACTCATCAACTGAATGGCACACACTATCGTGCATTTTATAGATGCTTTTGAATTTCTATACTGAACATTCCTGAAAACTGCAAAATCTGATATATATATATATATTTAGGTGTTTTCATACTATTCTTTTCAGTATATAATTCATTGTGTTCATCAACTGTATCAACAAGCTGTATGAGTCAATATGTGCCCATATTTGAAAAAGATGACATTCTTCGATTATCTCATTGAACACATGTTAAACTATATGATTTGGTAAATATTCTGTTGTACTTGTCTTCGTCTCTATATATATATCACTTGTCAATACATTGCACAACTGTGATGGGAATCATCTCCAGAACCCAAATGATTAATTATTTGATACTCTGTGGAAAACGATGACTGTAGTCATTGGACTGAATGTAAAAACATCATTATTGTACTACACATTATTCTTCAGCATTGTTTTTTTGTACAATGGTTTATTGCACATAACATATGCTTTGTGTAAAATGTTATAAATGTGTACTTTTCTGGTGGTTGGGAACGCTTTCTCTTCCATAATCTTTTTCACGTTAGAGCCCTCATCTGATGAGGACGTTTTTGCTTTAAGTAAGAGTGATATTCCTCATTCAGTCATTGCATTAAATAATGTGCTCGTTTTTCAACATACTGATAAAGTTTCTCTTTTCGAAACTTCAAGCTGTCTGATTTCGATCTTTTTACGAGCGCCACCTTGCAATGACGGATAGCACTAACACGCGTTTTCCTTTAACCTATACAATCTGGTAACAGATATTACTTGACTCATTTCCGTTAAAACTATAGTATGGTTGTCAGATACCAATAAACAAACACGGTAGATCGGTAATGTATATGTTGCACTTTCGACTTCAAATCGTGAATTATATTCCGTTTAAAGATGGCAGCCAAAACATTATGGACAGCAGTCCCCTTTCGATCTCCAAACAACGGGAGTCTAACAGCACATTTAAATAGGTGCTATCTTTCACCGTCTGTTCAATCGCCGACTGCTCAGCGAGCGTGAACACTTGGAACCTCTCTCCATTTGAATACAGGTATTTAGAGGTCCTAACTGTAGTTATCTAATGACACTAGTTCGTGGACTTTAGTCTAGCCCAAGTAGGTACTTGTAGCCCTAATATATATATGTATCAATTTCTTCGACAGATTCGTTTTCTGTTTCTGCACCAAGAGCCCGTATATAACTGGGTCCTCAATTTAAGCATTCACTGCGTAAGGTTTTTCTTTTTCTTTCTCCAAATGTTTTTAAATTAGTGTAAACGAATAAAACTCTGCTTTTAAGAATTGCCTTTTCATGTGTTATAAGAAGCGATCAACTATGCGCACAATATAAACACTGATGGAATAAGGATTAATTGTCAAAATTAAAAATAATATAACAATATATATGGATTGCTCACTCCTTATTGATGTGAATGAAACCACAGATGTCTATTTTTCATGAGAGGCGTAAATCTTAGGTTTAAATCGCATAAAAGGTAGCAACAGTGATAGACACAGCTTTTTGGCTACCGTATTATATCGTTAGAAGACTGTCTGTTTCAGCAGAGTTTTCACCAAACAAAAACACGCTTTCTTTATGAAAACATGGAGAGCATTATTTACAATTAGAAATCGTTATTATCTTTTTCTCTTCTAGCATTGTTTGCTGGAATAGAGAACCTTTGGCATTTCCCAATTTGTGGATTAGATATCTCAAATATTAACCTTACTAAGTGCGAAGTAAGTGTGTATAAATTAAACTCTTTCCTCATCTTTATACTCTTTTCTCTGGGTGAGATGTTCTGATCTTTCAGGAGATGGGTCTCCTCTACTTTTGGTTTCATTCAGGCTGATACTTTTGAACAGAGACACATTTTTCTGAAATTCCTTCACACGGGTGTGATTCTTAATTATAAGTTGATTAAATTTCAAATATTACACAATAACTGTTGGTTCTTTTTCGTGTGTATATATAGGGGTCTTTTTTATCAACATATTCAAAGTCCTGAGGATGGTCTAACGGACACAGACATTACTAAACCGAAAGGTCGACTACCACACCTATTCCTTATTTTATTGTACTGTAGGCAATCTTTGCTTTGTGTAAACTTTTCAGATTGCCTTAAAAGCATTTTGTGAAAAGGTGTCCACAATTGTAACTATGAAGGATATTTAATTTTATGCAACTGTTACTTCTGGCTACATTGTGTTGTTTTTGATCATGTACCCTTTATAACTAATAATTTTCAATCAATACAAAATCAGTTTTTGAATATAAACACCTGTGTCTCTTTTAACTTTATTTGAATGATCTATTCATTTGTAAATTAATAGAATTGTTTCTTGAGTAATCCAATTGTGAGTTACTTCGATAGAGCTTGCCCAAATTCAATTTATCAACTGTTACAAATACATATTTGAACAAATCCCTTGTAGGCGCACTTACCTGCTTATACTAAACTGCCCAAGCCATCAAGGGTTTATTGGGCTTCCCATTTTCTGAGATATTATCCAGGTATATGTCTCTCCTATTAATTTTAACAAACCTAAAGTAGCCCAGCTTCCTTTTGCTATGGATTGATTTTTTCTCCCCAACACCACGCCACACCCCTGCACCAACCCCACACATCCCTGACCCTGTGCCCCCCCTGTCCTCCCTCCACAGAACCCACCACCCCCCCTTCTTAAAACAGGGCAATAGGAACCATGGACCTTGCGATGGGAAGCTCCCTTGCTTCCCGGTATGCCCCCCTTCTCTGAACCCATCCTGCCTTCCGGAAAAAAAAAACATTGACAAAGAACAACACCAGAGACACAGCCATATCAATTAGGATCCTACCTCTGTGTCTCCTTTGTCTACCCCAAAGAAAATACCAAAGGAACAAAAGGTACACTGAAGCAAGATTATTAAATATCGAATCTAACAAGCATATCCTACATATCCAGCTGACATATAAACAACTTAACATTCCTGAGGTGCCAAAATTCCTTAACTATGGACTACTCTTAGATCGAATGAAGATATTCCTTAGCTTGCACCTCTGATATGAAGAAGCGTTTTTGCTCCTTATATACTATTTTTAGCGTAGCAGGATTCAACAAATAGACTTGCGCTCCATTGCCTTGAAACGGTGTGATTAATTGGCGAAGCTGCCACCTCTTTTCTACCGTTTGATGACAAAAATCAGGCCTGACAAAGAACTGGGTACCCTTCCCTGCCCTCTTCCTATCTGGCCGCGCTAGATCATATACGGCTTGACGGGCAAGGAAATTATTCAAGCATATCAAAATTGCCCTAGGCTTAGGGGCAAGTTGCCCCGCTTTTACTGGTGGCTGTTTAAATGGAAACCGATGTGCCCTTTGAATTTCACTGTCCCAGTTCCGCGTTGAAAGTTCCGGAAAGGCCTCTGTAAACAGTTCCACTACAAATTTCCGAATATCCTGTCCCTCAATTCCCTCTGGGATGCCGAGAATTCTCAAATTATTGCGCCATAAGCGGTTCTCTAGGTCAACCAGCTTCAGTTGCGTATCATCCTTATGCGCGCGAATGGCTTCTGTGACCAACTTCTGAGTTGCCATTTCATCCTCAAGGGTGGATGTGTGTGCTTCTGCTTCATTCATCCTTTCAGTGAATTCAGTGTAGGATTTTGCGATCCTCCTGACAGTATTCTGAAGTTTCCGACAGGCACTGTGTGTTTTCTGGCTCTCCATTCGAGTCTCCACTCTATGATCCAATATACTTTGATATACTGCCGCCAGCGAAATCTCTTCATCTGGTTTTCCTGATGAACCTCCTGCCGCATGACTGGCAGAGTTTCTTCCTTCAAGTGAAGAAGAGTAGTCCCAAAGCGGGGTATTTGCATCCTCTGATTGCAGTGCCTGCTCCTTGGGTGTCTGTTTCTTACGCACAGTCATTGGACCTGCTCCAGATGTATACTGAGTTAAGTATCAATGGGGTAACCCGCAAATCCACTGGACTCGGGTGCAAATTGGTACAAAAAGAAATGTCCCAGTGGAAGATAAATCAACACAATTAGTATACACAAATGGTCTATGTTGCTAGAAACTTTTGACAACACCACCTTTGAATTACACCATTAAATGGTTATGATTTAATCTCATCACCAATTTGAATAATCAATTCATATACAAAATACAATACATGTGAATCTTAAAGGTTTAAAATGGTGCAACCTAAGAGAAAAGAGGGAAGGGTTGTGAACAGTGCGTGATGTGAAAAAGGAAAGGTAGTGTACATGTGAACATCAAAATTCAATATTTACAACCTATCCAGCCAAGTAACTGGCTTGTACATATATGACAAATCAAAACATCAAAGGGATGCAGGTAAACAATCTCTGTCATCCATGTTTGAAAGAGAGGAATGGTCAACGTTTCGACCCCTATGCGTGGCAGGGAACTTTGTTTCTTGCGGGCGGGGTCTTCATCAGGTCTGGGGCACAATGACGTGGAAGCACCAAAAGCAGCAAGAAGGATTCAGGCTGAAGTGAAGGAGAAGGGCCGCACAGGCTCTCATATGACTAGCAGGCGTTGATTCGGGTAAGCATGCGCCAGGGTTGATGAGTAACCGATGGCTCGAGGTTGCTGGTGAGAAACCTTCACTTCTAAACAAACTGAAGGTGGGGACTTGAGCTGTATAAACCCGACACTGCACTGGGCCTGCAACGACGGGGCCAGGGAGCGAGGCGGACTGTCACTAGTGTCCTGCCCGGATGCGGTTTAAGGGGCCGAGATGCGGTCCGCCCCTGGGTGGTCACCACCGACCTGTGCGCGCTGGGCCCAATGCTCGAGACGGAGCAACCGGAGTATACGATCTGTAAACCCTGCACCCTTCTTCCATCCTCCGCCCCGGAATGAATGTGGCTATCCCTGGTGGCGGACGGGGACCCCGCTGCATTGCTGTTCCCTTTGTTATGGAGGCCAGGTGCTGTGTGGCCTAACAGCAGGCAGGCCCAGGCGCAGGAGAGTGAAGCGGCCTAGCGCGCGTTCCGGTAGGGCCTGCAGGGGTTGCTGGGTGCCCTTCCCCGGGGGGCAAATTTGAGGTGCCATCGGCTGGACGGAGCGGGGCTCTGAGGTGCTCTCTGGAGGGCTATATAGAGGCATGGGTGGCAGCGGCGATCTTCCCGACTTGGACATGCCAGCAAAAACCAAAGCCCGCCTCCAAGAGAAACTGTGAAGGTGAGAGCACATTGTGGGGTCCGAGGCGTTTTCCTGAAAATAGCGTGCTCGCACCGAGGTTGGTTGATACAGGTGCTGCAGCAAGGAAACCCTATCATTAACACACCTGGCGCTGAGCAGGAAATACGAGGGGCCCCGGGGTGGGTGTGCACCCCTGGAGTCGGCGGGACTGACTGGGCCCAGACCTAATATTGCTATATTTTACTACTATACAAGCAGTCACAATTGCAGTTACCTTGCAGTTAAAAGGGACTTGATTTAAATGGTGCAGGAGGTGCAGCGGCACTGGCGCCAAAAGCTCTAGGGAGCCCACTAAACATGGAATATTGCTAAATTTTATTACTAAACAGGCAGTCACAAGTGCAGTTATCTAGCAGGCACTAGGTCCATGATTTCAATGGTGCTGCAGGTGCATTGGCCAAGGGGTCAGAAGTTGTCACAACTCCTCTAAACATCAAATATTGCTATATTTAACTACTAAATAAGAAGTGACAAGAGCGGTTACCTTGCAGGCAATAGGGTCATAATTTGAATGGTGCAGCAAGTGCAGTGACACCGGGGCCGAAAGCTCTAGGAACCCTTCTGAACACCAAATATTGCAATATTTTACTATTAAACAGGCAGTCACAAATGCAGTTATCTTGCAGGCACCAGGGGCATGATTTGAATGGTGCAGCAGGTGCAGTGGCACTGGGCCCAAAAGTTGTCAGAACACATAATATTGCTATAACATCAATTAATTCTATTATTTCCCTCTTTCATTTTTCAAAAGTTTGCTATTACTTACCTACACTATACCACTAGTAACAGTACAAAATATTGCATTTTTGTACATAAACAAGCCAGAACACTTTAACAGACTTTCTGTAACTTATATTGTACAACTACTCAGCAAGTAACAACTTACAACAGAAGCTGTTTATTATAAATCACATAGGCGTAACCTAATGCATTTACCAATGCTTCTTACACATGTTAACACTGTCTGGGAAAAGGTTTCACCTCATTAGAAGCAGGTTAACACCCAAATACAGCAATAAATAAGTGAAAGGTGACTGGACAACCTTTGCAAAGGGCCTTCCACTTGGCGGCAGTATATGTTAAAATTTGCACAATATGCGGCAGATGGTGAATTATGCGGCAAATCATTGGTATTCTGAATGATGAGTAGTGGAATGCACTCCAAGTATCATTGCGATTGTGTTGCTGTGTTTATGCATGGAGTGTAATAATGTGCAGTGAAAATTAGATGCACATGTGGTCTCGATTACCATCCGTAAGGGGGAAATTGATTCCAAATTTTGAGTGGGTTTGAGCAGCTGAGGGGCATCCTCTAGCAATGTGCTCATTAAAAGCAATAACACAATTCAGCCAGCTCCGAAGAATGCACTGAATACAAGCAGCAAAGGCAGATCTACATATTCCACCCATGAGCTATTTATTGTGAGTAACCCACAGGTGTGTTCATGAGAAATACAGCCACTGTAGATGCTCTTTAGCGATTACTTAGGACTGACTGAGATGCAATGTACAATTCAGCCCGGGAAACATCTATTACAACGCAGTCAGTACCACGACTGTGACGTTACCACAAGTTACATTACAACGCAAGTCATTACAACGACTTGCTTTAGGGAATGTAGTGTTGGAATGGGCTTGGATTTTAAGTCCAACACCTTCCCTGCTGATACACCGACTGGAGTTGGAATAGTAATTTAAACTATTCCAAAATCCAGCGCTTCCTTAAGCAAGTCGTTGTAATGACTTGCGTTGTACTGGAACTCATGATAACGACACAGTTGTGGTATTGACTGCGTTGTAAAGGCACTACATTGTAATGCCTGCGTTGTAATAGATGTTTCCCGGGCTGAACTGTACATTGCGTGGTAACAGATGCTATTCAGTGTGCACTTGTTATAGTCAGCCACGGACCATGATCATGATAGACGTGCAGACCCTCAAGCAAATGTTAACTGTGAAACTCTAAACACCAAAAAGCAACATTTTGTCAGCATAAAAGACAGCACTGGATGAAGGTGTCTCACATGACATAAGCCCACTGGAAGCCATGCAGACTCAACAGACTGAACGGTGTGGCATGTGAGAGGCCATTTAAGCATAAGGTTAATGGCCAGGGAGGCAGGCTCCTTCTCCCACTGAAATACTTTAGTCGTTAGTGCCTCATAAGAATCAGAGGGAAATTCTTATCTTGATTAATGCTGTATATAGTAAAATAACAAAGATACATACTTTATGCGTGAGAACCCCAAGCTTCTGATAACGGGGGAGAGATGTGCCCATCGTGCACATTGTCAGCACCTGTGCTCGTTTTACATAGCGAGACATGGAAACAATAAAATGACAATGAAATTCACAACAACTACCACACAAGACGCAAAGACCGACCGAAATTAATAAACACGTTTGAAAAAACACTACAGCTAGCAAGAAAGAAACTATTCACATAAAAATGTTCTTTCTATTTTACACTGGAGAACCAGCATGACGAGAACTCCAGTGCATGGCGTCAGCAACTGAAAGATATTCCATATCCTGATAACAATCAACCTATCTGGGGCTCACCAGTCACACCAGAATGCTTACAAGAAATCTTAAACACTCTGAAGAAACAAGTGGGCTTGGAATGTTGGGGGTGGAGGGGGTAGTAAATGATGGAGCGCTGCACTCATGGGACAAAGTAAGTCACAATACTGTGTATAGATTGTCAGCATTTAAATGAATACAACTATATGTATGGGTCAGAGCAGCAAAACTGGTGAGATGTAAGGGAAATAGCCATGATCTGGAGAATCTTGTCATCTCTTCACATAGTGATGCTAAGGAAACAGCCAAATGGTACAACCTGTTCCAAGAAATTGCTAAATACAAGATGACACCGCCCTGGAAGACATGGGATGGATGCTTCCCCATACCCGAAACAGAAAATTTATGGCAAGTATCTATAGATCTTCTATATAGTGCTGTGAAATCTTCCCAACTTAAGCAAAATAATTTGTCCGCCATTTACAGGATATTATGGGAACTGGTGAAGATGGCAAATTTTAAAATGCATAAAGTGGTAATGTGTCCCAAATGGAAGCAATCAGATGTGAACAACATAAATATCATTAGACGCTGCCCGGATTGTCAGAACTATTGCAAATCCATGGGCCATATTACAGAACGTGCCCCAGGGGCGCAATGGGCATGTGTGCACGTTTTGCGTGACCCGGGGTGCGTTGGTAGTACAGAAGCGGCCATAGATGCTTATGCAGCCTCTCATGTAATACTGAAAGTGCTGGCGCACATGTAGCACCAGCGCTTTCTCTTTTTTTGTTTTTTAATGTAAAATTTTCAATCCATAACAAGTATCAATATAGATCCCTTATAAACAGACTTTAGCACAAAACATAAAAATCATATAGAGACAAAGAAAAAGGAAAATAAGGTATAGAAGTCGAACGCCACGAGGAAGAAAGAAACAGAATCAAGCCGGGATACAGTACAGCTGAGAGAATTATTTTGTCACTTTGTGTGCTCAATCATGGGACCCCATATCTGTATACCCAATTTTTGTCTTTTGGCTGTTTTAAGAGAGTAGAGACTAAATTCCAGATTATAAATATTATAAAATTTAGCCCTCCACATCTCAAAGGAAGGAGCCTCCTTCTGTAGCCAAACCGATGCAATACATAGCCTAGCCACAGCTGTGGCCATAAATATTAAATAACGGAATGCATACCCCGGTTGTCCCCGCATCAGAGTGTCCCCAACACCTAATAACATTACTTCTGTTGTTATATGGATGCCTACTCCTGTACTGTCGGACAGAAAACCCTCGATATGTCTCCACAATTGTGTTAGATAAGTACACGCATAAAAAATATGCACAATATCCGCGTTCTCCATCCTACACTGAAAACATTTCCCATCGTTCGAGCCACCTCATGTCAGCATTCTCGCAGGTGTATGATACAAGCTAAATATCGACTTATAGTGTTGAGCTTTCAACTTGGCTGATACCAGGATTTTCTCGGCCATGTCTATTGTGCGTTCTTTATATTCCCCTTCCCGCCCTAGCCGTATACTCCATTTGCGATTTTGGGCATCCAGGTCATCCCGCTGTGTATCCAACAGGGTATTATATAATACACCTATCTTAGCTACCCGTTTTACAGCCTCGACCAGAGGGTTAGATTTTATCCCGCTCTGCTTCTGGTTTTTATATAGAATGTCTCGGGCTTGCAAATATTTAAAGAAATCAGTTTTTTGCAATTTGAATCTATTCGATAAGCCTAAGAAAGAGGAGAGTCCTTCTTCATCAAACGGATCCCCTATTTGCTTTATACCCTTGCCCCTCCATCTCTCCATTCTCACGTCCCAAAAGACAGAGGGCAACATTGTCGTAGAATTCATAGGGGTATAGAAACATATCCCCTTAATCTGTAATATGCTCCGTACAGTCTTCCAGACCTTATATGCTGCCACCACAACCTTAAAACGAGTTTTTTTTCAAAAATAGCTTGGCTCCAAAATCCTGAATAAGCAGTTCTTGGCTGCTGAGCCCAGCAGCAAACTGATATATTGATGGCCTTTCCGCATCACTCCCCACTTCCTCACCTGTTAACAAGATCAACATATTTTGGAGGATACAAGCGTAGTAATAAAATGTGAAGTTAGGGACTGCCCAGCCCCGCGCTTGCGAGGTAACATCATATATTTAAAAGCTCTACGGGATTTGCCTTGCCCCCACAAGAACCTATCACTTAAAGATTGTAATTTTTGCAGCTATGGTCATGTCAAATCAAGTGGTACTGCTCTAAAATAATACATAACTTTGGGTAAGACATTCATTTTAAGGACATTACACCTCCCAACCAGTGAGAGATGCAAACACTCCAGACGGTCTAATTCGTGCTTGATCCCGGTCAGGATACCTCCCCAACTAATCTCCACTAGTTCCTGTAAACACATCCTGATTTTAATACCCAGATACGTAGCTTCGACAGTTACATGGGGATCTCCTGGACAGGCCGCCTTTGTGCACATAATTTGTGTTTTAGTTGGATTGAGCTTATACCCTGATACCACCCCAAACACATGGGAAAGTCGTTCAATCTCCGGAATTGCTGCCGCCGGATCTGAGGTCACCAGCGCAATATCATCCGCATAAGCTAGTACCCGAACCTGATACTGCCCACAAACTATCGAGCTCATCTTATTACTTTCTTCCAACATTGTCAGAAAAGGATTGATGTACAGGGCGAATAGCAGCGGGGAACATGGGCAACCCTGCCTTGTCCCCCTGGTTATCCAAACTGGATTAGATTTTTTGCCCATTATACAAATCCTAGCAGTCGGGTACTGATACATAGCTTGAATAGCCGTAATAAAACCTGGGCCAAACCCCATCTTACGCAAGACTGCCCATAAGAAACTCCAGGAGACACGGTCAAATGCCTTTTTGGCATCAAGAAGTATTAGACCCAGCCTATTATGTTGTACACTAGCTAGATCCATCAAAGTCACTACCCTATTTATGTGGTTGACCTTGCCCCTGCTTGGAATGAAACCATGTTGGTGAATAGAAACCAGGGGCGTAATTACTCGCGTCAGTCGTGTTGCTAAGATTTTGGCATAAATTTTGCCATCACAGTTTAAGAGGGATATCGGTCTATAGGACCCTGGCAATGCCGGGGGCTTGTCTTTTTTTTTTAAACACTACAATGTTAGCTTCGTCCCAAGATGGTGGAGCCTTCCGACGCAGTGCATCTTGAAATGTAGCGAGCATGTCCCCCTTAAGCTCCTGAAACAGAGCACCATAGACCTCGAGCGGAAGTTTATCCGGTCCCGCTGTCTTACCCCTGGCTAACGGGCCTATTGCCACCTCTATCTCCTCCATAGAAATCGGGGTATCCAGTATTGTCTGCTCTTCCTGCCCTAGGCCTACCACATCTAAATTTTGTAAAAAGGCTTTAATAGCTTGATCATCACATTTGCTCTGTGTATATAGCTCTTTATAAAAAGCATGAAATACATCCAGAATCCCCTCCGTTGTTTCCACTATATTCCCCCCAGAGTCAGTCATAGTACCTCTTCTTTGTGATGCTTCCTTAACTTGTAGCCTTTGTGCCAAACAGCACCCTGTAGCTTCCCCATATTCATAGATCTCCTCTCTATATAGCTTGTATTTGCTAGCGATTTCCTTGCTCCACACCAAATTAATCTTGGCTTTACAACAGGCTATCACAGTTTGTAATGACTTAACAGCTACGCCTGTGGTTATTCCTTGTATGAGCTTTTCCTCGCAATTCTGAAATCATCCAGGAGCCCCTGCATAGTAATTTGGAGTTGTTTCTGTCTAAACAGTCCATAGCTGAGAGTTTCACCTCTTAACCCAGCCTTTAGGGCATCCCATACTATAGCCCTAGAGGTTGAACCTCTATCGATGTTCAAAAAGTGGACCACCCAGTCTTTCATATGGTTAAGAAAGGAAGTGTCCAGTAGGAGCTTCCTGTCAAAAGAGAAGGATCTTGCCGGGGTATTTTTGCTAATAACTGGGATATCCAACAACAGTGGACCATGGTTCACCGTAATCCTAGGCCATACCTGCATCTTTGCCCCCGATGTGAGTGCTTTCGACATGAAGACATAGTCAAGACGGACTAATTTATGGTGTGGGTAAGAATAAAAGGTGTATCCTGGATCCGGATAGTTCAGAGTATGCCACACGTCTACCAGTCCATGGTCAACAACTAACTGCTGCAGTGCTTTGAACACATTACGTTTTCGTCGCCCATACTCTGCATAGTTTAACTCCAACTCCGGACACCCCAGGTGAATGTTAAAGTCCCCACATAATATCAGGGTGGTACCCCATGAGGCCAGCTCAACATTCAACCCTTCCAATATTGCTGCCTCATCAAAATTCGATCCATAAACTGTACATATTACAACCTTAGCGGCCCCCACCAAGCATTCCGCCATGACCCACCTGTAAAAGTTATGTGCCAGTATCTTCCCCGTACCTTGGATCCCCCGTCGCGCCAGGATAGCCACTCCCCTATTTGTAGTAGCCTGCCGTGATGCAGCAATTAGTGTATACCCAAGCTCATTCAGTACCCTGCGTTTGCCCCATGGAATATGTGTTTCCTGTAGGCACAGAATGTCTGGTTTCATTAACCGAAGGTCCGCTGCTACTCGTTGCCTTTTTCCGCTGTTATTCAGTCCACAAACATTAAAATAACATTTACGTATCCCTGAGGATGTCGTCTTACCCCCCATACCTTACTATAATGCTTATCCAGGTATATAAGCAGGTAAGTGCGCCTACAAGGGATTTGTTCAAATATGTATTTGTAACAGTTGATAAATTGAATTTGGGCAAGCTCTATCGAAGTAACTCACAATTGGATTACTCAAGAAACAATTCTATTAATTTACAAATGAATATATCATTCAAATAAAGTTAAAAGAGACTACTAAAAAAATCCTTGAAATGTGCTTGGTACAATAACCGCAAAGCATTGTTAGAAGTCAGGGAACGGTCCAAACAACCACATTTAATATGTGTGTCAACTTTTGGAACTCACTCCAATAACATCAAAAAGATTGTGAATAAGCATTGGTCCCTTCTCAAAAGTTTACCTGAGTTAAAGAACAAACCTATGTTCTCTTTCAAAAGAGGCTCGAACCTCCAGGATCGCTTGGTTCATGCCTATGAAAACACTGACACCAATATGGTTGATAATATGAGACAATTGGTTCCACTGGTGGGACATTATAAATGCAATATGTGTGTAGCATGCAATACCACTCAATCAACCAAGACTTGCCACATTAATGGTGTTGACATTAATATGAAACATTTCTCTAATTGCAACACGTCTAATGCCGTCTACTGTATCAAATGTCCATGTGGGCTACACTATATTGGCAAAACAACACAGATTGTAAAGAAACATATCTTACAACATCAATCACGGATCCGATGTCGAGTAGAGAATGCTCCCCTAGTGGAGCATTACCTCAAACTCGGTCATTCAGAGAAAGATATGGTATGGTGGGTCATTGAAGTTGTCAAACCAACCAAAAGACAGGCAAATGTAGATAAAGTACTTACTCTGAAAGAAAGCAGATGGATTTGCCGTACTGACAACATCATTAAAGGCTTGAACTCATCAACTGAATGGCACACACTATCGTGCATTTTATAGATGCTTTTGAATTTCTATACTGAACATTCCTGAAAACTGTAAAATCTGATATATATATATATATTTAGGTGTTTTCATACTATTCTTTTCAGTATATAATTCATTGTGTTCATCAACTGTATCAACAAGCTGTATGAGTCCATATGTGCCCATATTTGAAAAAGATGACATTCTTCGATTATCTCATTGAACACATGTTAAACTATATGATTTGGTAAATATTCTGTTGTACTTGTCATCGTCTCTATATATATATCACTTGTCAATACATTGCACAACTGTGATGGGAATCATCTCCAGAACCCAAATGATTAATTATTTGATACTCTGTGGAAAACGATGTCTGTAGTCATTGGACTGAATGTAAAAACATCATTATTGTACTACACATTATTCTTCAGCATTGTTTTTTTTGTACAATGGTTTATTGCACATAACATATGCTTTGTGTAAAATGTTATAAATGTGTACTTTTCTGGTGGTTGGGAACGCTTTCTCTTCCATAATCTTTTTCACGTTAGAGCCCTCATCTGATGAGGACGTTTTTGCTTTAAGTAAGAGTGATATTCCTCATTCAGTCATTGCATTAAATAATGTGCTCGTTTTTCAACATACTGATAAAGTTTCTCTTTTCGAAACTTCAAGCTTTCTGATTTCGATCTTTTTTACGAGCGCCACCTTGCAATGACGGATAGCACTAACACGCGTGGTCCTTTAACCTATACAATCTGGTAACACATATTACTTGACTCATTTCCGTTAAAACTATAGTATGGTTGTCAGATACCAATAAACAAACACGGTAGATCGGTAATGTATATGTTGCACTTTCGACTTCAAATCGTGAATTATATTCCGTTTAAAGATGGCAGCCAAAACATTATGGACAGCAGTCCCCTTTCGATCTCCAAACAACGGGAGTCTAACAGCACATTTAAATAGGTGCTATCTTTCACCGTCTGTTCAATCGCCGACTGCTCAGCGAGCGTGAACACTTGGAACCTCTCTCCATTTGAATACAGGTATTTAGAGGTCCTAACTGTAGTTATCTAATGACACTAGTTCGTGGACTTTAGTCTAGCCCAAGTAGGTACTTGTAGCCCTAATATATATATGTATCAATTTCTTCGACAGATTCGTTTTCTGTTTCTGCACCAAGAGCCCGTATATAACTGGGTCCTCAATTTAAGCATTCACTGCGTAAGGTTTTTCTTTTTCTTTCTCCAAATGTTTTTAAATTAGTGTAAACGAATAAAACTCTGCTTTTAAGAATTGCCTTTTCATGTGTTATAAGAAGCGATAAACTATGCGCACAATATAAACACTGATGGAATAAGGATTAATTGTCAAAATTAAAAATAATATAACAATATATATGGATTGCTCACTCCTTATAGATGTGAATGAAACCACAGATGTCTATTTTTCATGAGAGGTGTAAATCTTAGGTTTAAATCGCATAAAAGGTAGCAACAGTGATAGACACAGCTTTTTGGCTACCGTATTATATCGTTAGAAGACTGTCTGTTTCAGCAGAGTTTTCATCAAACAAAAACACGCTTTCTTTATGAAAACATGGAGAGCATTATTTACAATTAGAAATCGTTATTATCTTTTTCTCTTCTAGCATTGTTTGCTGGAATAGAGAACCTTTGGCATTTCCCAATTTGTGGATTAGATATCTCAAATATTAACCTTACTAAGTGCGAAGTAAGTGTGTATAAATTAAACTCTTTCCTCATCTTTATACTCTTTTCTCTGGGTGAGATGTTCTGATCTTTCAGGAGATGGGTCTCCTCTACTTTTGGTTTCATTCAGGCTGATACTTTTGAACAGAGACAGATTTTTCTGAAATTCCTTCACACTGGTGTGATTCTTAATTATAAGTTGATTAAATTTCAAATATTACACAATAACTGTTGGTTCTTTTTCGTGTGTATATATAGGGGTCTTTTTATCAACATATTCAAAGTCCTGAGGATGGTCTAACGGACACAGACATTACTAAACCGAAAGGTCGACTACCACACCTATTCCTTATTTTATTGTACTGTAGGCAATCTTTGCTTTGTGTAAACTTTTCAGATTGCCTTAAAAGCATTTTGTGAAAAGGTGTCCACAATTGTAACTATGAAGGATATTTAATTTTATGCAACTGTTACTTCTGGCTACATTGTGTTGTTTTTGATCATGTACCCTCTATAACTAATAATTTTCAATCAATACAAAATCAGTTTTTGAATATAAACACCTGTGTCTCTTTTAACTTTATTTGAATGATCTATTCATTTGTAAATTAATAGAATTGTTTCTTGAGTAATCCAATTGTGAGTTACTTCGATAGAGCTTGCCCAAATTCAATTTATCAACTGTTACAAATACATATTTGAACAAATCCCTTGTAGGTGCACTTACCTGCTTATACTAAACTGCCCAAGCCATCAAGGGTTTATTGGGCTTCCCATTTTCTGAGATATTATCCAGGTATATGTCTCTCCTATTAATTTTAACAAACCTAAAGTAGCCCAGCTTCCTTTTGCTATGGATTGATTTTTCTCCCCAACACCACGCCACACCCCTGCACCAACCCCACACATCCCTGACCCTGTGCCCCCCTGTCCTCCCTCCACAGAACCCACCACCCCCCCTTCTTAAAACAGGGCAATAGGAACCATGGACCTTGCGATGGGAAGCTCCCTTGCTTCCCGGTATGCCCCCCTTTCTCTGAACCCATCCTGCCTTCTGGAAAAAAAAACCATTGTCAAAGAACAACACCAGAGACACAGCCATATCAATTAGGATCCTACCTCTGTGTCTCCTTTGTCTACCCCAAAGAAAATACCAAAGGAACAAAAGGTACACTGAAGCAAGATTATTAAATATCGAATCTAACAAGCATATCCTACATATCCAGCTGACATATAAACAACTTAACATTCCTGAGGTGCCAAAATTCCTTAACTATGGACTACTCTTAGATCGAATGAAGATATTCCTTAGCTTGCACCTCTGATATGAAGAAGCGTTTTTGCTCCTTATATACTATTTTTAGCGTAGCAGGATTCAACAAATAGACTTGCGCTCCCTTGCCTTGAAACGGTGTGATTAATTGGCGAAGCTGCCACCTCTTTTCTACCGTTTGATGACAAAAATCAGGCCTGACAAAGAACTGGGTACCCTTCCCTGCCCTCTTCCTATCTGGCCGCGCTAGATCATATACGGCCTGACGGGCAAGGAAATTATTCAAGCATATCAAAATTGCCCTAGGCTTAGGGGCAAGTTGCCCCGCTTTTACTGGCGGCTGTTTAAATGGAAACCGCTGTGCCCTTTGAATTTCACTGTCCCAGTTCCACGTTGAAAGTTCCGGAAAGGCCTCTGTAAACAGTTCCACTACAAATTTCCGAATATCCTGTCCCTCAATTCCCTCTGGGATGCCGAGAATTCTCAAATTATTGCGCCATAAGCGGTTCTCTAGGTCAACCAGCTTCAGTTGCGTATCATCCTTATGCGCGCGAATGGCTTCTGTGACCAACTTCTGAGCTGCCATTTCATCCTCAAGGGTGGACGTGTGTGCTTCTGCTTCATTCATCCTTTCAGTGAATTCAGTGTAGGATTTTGCGATCCTCCTGACAGTATTCTGAAGTTTCCGACAGGCACTGTGTGTTTTCTGGCTCTCCATTCGAGTCTCCACTCTATGATCCAATATACTTTGATATACTGCCGCCAGCGAAATCTCTTCATCTGGTTTTCCTGATGAACCTCCTGCCGCATGACTGGCAGAGTTTCTTCCTTCAAGTGAAGAAGAGTAGTCCCAAAGCGGGGTATTTGCATCCTCTGATTGCAGTGCCTGCTCCTTGGGTGTCTGTTTCTTACGCACAGTCATTGGACCTGCTCCAGATGTATACTGAGTTAAGTATCAATGGGGTAACCCACAAATCCACTGGACTCGGGTGCAAATTGGTACAAAAGAAATGTCCCAGTGGAAGATAAATCAACACAATTAGTATACACAAATGGTCTATGTTGCTAGAAACTTTTGACAACACCACCTTTGAATTACACCATTAAATGGTTATGATTTAATCTCATCACCAATTTGAATAATCAATTCATATACAAAATACAATACATGTGAATCTTAAAGGTTTAAAATGGTGCAACCTAAGAGAAAAGAGGGAAGGGTTGTGAACAGTGTGTGATGTGAAAAAGGAAAGGTAGTGTACATGTGAACATCAAAATTCAATATTTACAACCTATCCAGCCAAGTAACTGGCTTGTACATATATGACAAATCAAAACATCAAAGGGATGCAGGTAAACAATCTCTGTCATCCATGTTTGAAAGAGAGGAATGGTCAACGTTTCGACCCCTATGCGTGGCAGGGAGTTTTGTTCCTTGCGGGCGGGGTCTTCATCAGGTCTGGGGCACAATGACGTGGAAGCACCAAAAGCAGCGAGAAGGATTCAGGCTGAAGTGAAGGAGAAGGGCCGCACAGGCTCTCATATGACTAGCAGGCGTTGATTCGGGTAAGCATGCACCAGGGTTGATGAGTAACCGATGGCTCGAGGTTGCTGGTGAGAAACCGAGCTGTCAGATCGGTTTCTCATTTGTGCCACCCCGGTTGATTTCATAGGCACAGCATGATCTACAGGGCTGAATTTACCATCCATCCCGTCTCCCATGTGTAGAGATACAGAATTGTGTTCTTCCATTAACCCCGCCTTGCTGCCTTCGCCCCCCCCCCTCTCATTATCATTCAACGTGGTTCTGGTCTTATTTTTATTTAAGTATTCGGGGGATCCGGGGGATTCAAGGGCTCCAGCCCCACCTGAGCATTTTCGAGGGGCATCTTGTGTACCTCAGCAAGGTCAGGGTTTACTGCTACATCCTCCAAAGGTTTCCCAGCTCCCAACATTGGGTCTTGCATAGCTGTAGATTTCTTTTTGTCGGCAGCAAAAATTAACTTGGGGACTTTTTTTCCCCCTCCCTGCTCACCTCCATGCGAGTTGTCCATATTCCCCGTTGCTCCTTCCAGTACCGTGCGATGTGTGCCGAGCCCGGCACCCCCTCCTCTAGTGATCGCGGCTGCATCCGAGGCTGCCCGGGTCTTCCCTCCTCTGGCTGACTTGGGGGCATGTTAGGAGAGGTGTGGCCAACGTACAAGCCAGGGAAGACACGCCTCGCACAGGAGCCGGCACCAGCCGTAGCAGTGAAACCGAGATGGCAGCGAGCAGAGAGCCACAGCGGTAGCAGATCCTCTGAATAAAGCTGCGTTTCAACTCTGTTTTCTTTTCCACCTCTGTGATCCCTGACAGCGCGGGGCTCCACAAGTTAGTCGCTGCTTTAGCTCAGCACTACGTATCGAGGATAGCCGAGAAGGGAGGGGGGGGGGACGGGAGCTTGCTGCTTACTCGTCCGACCTGGCGGACGCCATCTTGCCGGTTTCAGCACCAGCGCTTTCTCAAGAGGGCATTCTCTCATTTGCATGGCGTTGTGTCCCCATACAAATGAGGGAATTCCTTTGCCTCTGCACCCACGCTGTATTATAGACGCGGGTGCAGAGGAAAAGAAGCTGTCAGGAGGCGCACTATGAGTGCGCCCCCTGATGGCAGCCCTCTGGATGGGAGAAAGGTCCTATGGACCCCCCCTCAGACATCCCCTTTTAGGTAGGTGTAGTCACTCACTGCACCTGCCTGCAAGGGGATCTAAAATCCCTAGTTAAAGTGCAGGCTGGTTGCCGCATGCACAGAGAAACACGGAGCAGCTTTTAAACTGCTCCTCCATATTTTTCATGAATGCCCTGCGCTAGGGGCAGCACAAGTTTGCGGCTGCTCTAAGGGAAGCACATTCTACATGATAGGGCGCACTTTTCCTGTTTGCACTCGGCCCATCCGGCTTAAAGGTGCGCCATGGTGCAACTAGGAAAAGTGCACCCTATCTATAATAAGGCCCCATATGCTGTAAAACCCAGATAATAAACAAAAATATAGAGGTAAGCAACTCTATGATTATATTTGGTATATCCTTCCTCTCCACTGTCCCCCTGCTTGATCTTGCACTCCCTCCCTCCCCGAGACCCACAACTTACTGGCTCCCCTTTCTTTGTTCTGCTTACCCTCTTTGCGGCCTCTGATTTTTCTGTCTTCCAATCTGTGCTCTTTCCTCCATTCCCTCTCCACTCACCCCCGTGTGATCTGTCACTTCCCCAGCCCTCACCACTTACTAGCTTTACTCTAATTTCTTTGCTCTGCTTTCCTTCATTCTAGCCTTTTTTTTTGTCTTCTGCTATGCACTCTTTTTCTCCTTTACCTCTCCACTCACCCCTGTGTAAAATTCTAAATACTTTGACTTCCTGCTCTCTTTCCCCTCTTGCGTTTTCCCTTTACAGACCCTGATGGCTACCTGGGTCTGTTGATCCACCCAATGGCTGTGTACTCCTTTGACTACAATCAAAGGGGCCCCTGAGGCATCTGCTGAGACACACAGATGGAAGGAATGTCAGCTTTAGATCACCTTTTGTGACTAACTTTTCTCCTGTTAACTGTAAGTTAAAGTTTGTGATTTTTGTGCAATTTTGCCTACTGTTTACATATTTTTACTGTTGCAAGACCCGGTCTTTCTGGCTTTCTCCTCTCCTCATATCCTCTTCGTCCATTCCACTCACCCTAGCTGTTCTCTCAGACAAAAGTTGTGTATTACAAATCTGAACACACCTAGGTGCACTTGTTTGGTGTTTAGGGGCCAAGCGATAGGCTGGGTCAGCAGATGAGCCTAAGAGAGGGTCATGTGACCTCACCATCAACCTATATTAGCCCTCTTCTCAGGGCATCTCATCCTTGTTGTCGGGGCAAAATACGGAGAGGAATAAGAACGTCTTCCCTGCTTGGGCCTGTTCAGGCCTGGTAGGGCCTAGGGCCAGAAATGCTGTCCATTTTCCTAACTACTTAAATCAACCAGGAAACATGCACAACAACTAACATGCACATAATATCTCAAAAACACCCACCTGCCACTATCAGCAAACAAGATCACTCCAACCAACACTCACACATCAAACACTATTCACCTCTACGAAACATTCCTACCTACCCTCCTACCCCTACATCCACAGAAGGGCCCCTTCACTTCTAAACAAACTGAAGGTGGGGACTTGAGCTGTATAAACCCGACACTGCACTGGGCCTGCAACGACGGGGCCAGGGAGCGAGGCGGACTGTCACTAGTGTCCTGCCCGGATGCGGTGCAAGGGGCCGAGATGCGGTCCGCCCCTGGGTGGTCACCACCGACCTGTGCGCGCTGGGCCCAATGCTCGAGACGGAGCAACCGGAGTATACGATCTGTAAACCCTGCACCCTTCTTCCATCCTCCGCCCCGGAATGAATGTGGCTATCCCTGGTGGCGGACGGGGACCCGCTGCATTGCTGTTCCCTTTGTTATGGAGGCCAGGTGCTGTGTGGCCTAACAGCAGGCAGGCCCAGGCGCAGGAGAGTGAAGCGGCCTAGCGCGCGTTCCGGTAGGGCCTGCAGGGGTTGCTGGGTGCCCTTCCCCGGGGGGGCAAATTTGAGGTGCCATCGGCTGGACGGAGCGGGGCTCTGAGGTGCTCTCTGGAGGGCTATATAGAGGCATGGGTGGCAGCGGCGATCTTCCCGACTTGGACATGCCAGCAAAAACCAAAGCCCGCCTCCAAGAGAAACTGTGAAGGTGAGAGCACATTGCGGGGTCCGAGGCGTTTTCCTGAAAATAGCGTGCTCGCACCGAGGTTGGTTGATACAGGTGCTGCAGTAAGGAAACCCTATCATTAACACACCTGGCGCTGAGCAGGAAATACGAGGGGGCCCCGGGGTGGGTGTGCACCCCTGGAGTCGGCGGGACTGACTGGGCCCAGATTCCGCCACATGACTGAATTTCTGAAGTCTGGCCTGGTCCCATCCCTTGGTGCTCCGGTCGTGGAGATGTGCTGAAATAGCTCAGCTGGGGTGTGGAAGCTCCTGAGGCCCCCCCTTTTCCCAGAGAGGACCCTGTACGTACTGTACTGTACTGTACCTGTACATTTTGTATTATGAATCCGTTTCTGCCAAAATGGATACATAATACAAAATGGGCCGCACGAAGGGGAAGCCGGCCGACCACGGACTCTCAGGGGAGGCTCCAACTAGAAGGGCAGATGACTCCTCTCTCTCGAATACGGAAGATATTTTGCCCCCTACTGTAGAGCACCCTCCCCCTGACAAGTTAGACATTATCCTTAAGAAAATCAGGGAGTCCCGGCCGGCGCTGGAACTACAATTGGGAGCTCTTACCACTGATGTAAGCCTTCTCAGAGCAGACCATAAGAAATAAGCAGAAAAGGTTACAATCAATACAACGACACTCTATAATGTGGCCCCATGCCTAGGCACAAACAGGTTGTTACTCGACTTCAGAATCAGATTGCGGAGCTGCAGGAACAGGTTGAGGACTCAGAAGGGCACTCACGGAGAAATAATGTGAGAATAATTGGTCTGCCTAAAAACTGTGAAGGCAATAACCCCACCCAATTCATAGAACACTGGTACCGTACCATGGTGGCCCCAGAAGATCTTATTGAGCTGTTTAGTGAGGAAAGGGCACACAGAGTTCCCACTACGGGTCGAACGCCAGGAGCACCGCCCAGACCAATCGGTGTCCGGATCCTCAATTACAAAGACAGGGATACCCTTCTCCAAAAGGCGCGGGAAAATGCTCTCATTCAACATGAGAATGCCAGAATCTCTCTATTCCCGGATTATACTATACATGTCCAGCGTTAGCGAGCCTCCTACCAAGGGGTCAAGAAACACCTACAACAGGTCAACCTTAAGTACGCCCTCCTGTTTCCTGCCCACCTCAAAATCATTTGCGAGCACACAAGTAACTTCTTTGATGACCCCAAGGTGGCGTAGTCCTGAATTGAGGATATTTTCCCAGATCTACCTATCCTGGATGAGCACAGATGCCCACCCGCTCACAAACCGCTATGAAGGCACATGCTAATCAACAACGCACAGTGCAACCTCGCCAAGATGGCGAGTCAATGCCCACCGCGTGTGGCACTTCAAACCTTGTGTGCATATGCATGTGTGCATTGAAATGGGTTTAGGCTTTGTAAAGGGATGTATCTGTGTATGTGTGTATATATGTCTATGTGCATGTGTTTATATGAATATTTATGTATATATATGTGTGTGAATACATATATATTTAAAAAACCTATGTATATGACAATGCATGCATGTTTATGCATTACACGTCTGTGTATGTAAATATGGCTATGTGACTGTACATGTGTCTGTACATTAGTTTATGCATTGTATAATGAATTGAAAATTATGTATTGATGGCAAAAAACTGTTATGTAAATGACAATAAATGTATTTTTATACATTACATATATATTTATGTTATTGTATGTAGATAATGTTTCTCTATATAACAATACATATGCTTAAATGTCAGGGTATGTCAATTTGATTATAGTTAAGTACCTGTACATGTGTATATGTCTTTATGATTTCTATAAGGTTAGAACAATATATTTAGATATTATCAATAATGATGATACTGCATGTATATTCAAACATAACAAAAATATGTATGTCTAGGTAGTTAGAGGATGATGTGCATGTACATACTTATATAGATAAAATTATTTAAGCAGTACATATATACATGTGTATCTGTCCAAGTACATGTGAATATATATATACTCTACCTACCCTAGGACTGCCTGTGGACACAGAGGGCCCCCCCAGCACGTCATTGACCTACCTCCGGTGAGCTTGTGAGTCCCGAAATGTCATCCAATCGCTCTAAAAAAGGAGTCCTCCATAAAGGACCTGCTGCACAAACCCAATGCTAAAAAGAATGAAGTGAGGCCTGACTCCCCACCGCCGACTTCTACACTGGAGGTGGGCCCTGCGGTGGAGGGAGCCGGTACTGAAGAGCTGGTCACCCGCAACTTCCTGGAGCAGTTGTTTGGCAAGCTGAGAGATGACTTCGCAGCTCTCCGACAAGATGTCACCACAGACATTAGGAATGTGAGGTCAGAGCTTACTGAACTGGGTGACTGGGTGGACTCCCTAGAGAGAGATGTGTAACGTAGGGAGGAAGACCTTCATGAACATGCCCAGGATTTGCTGGAACTGAGAGACAAAAACGAAGAGTTGTACTATCACCTGGAAGATTTGGAGAACAGGTGTAGATGCTCCAATATTCGTATAAAGGGTGTCCCTCTTCAGGCGCACGCAGGGAAGCTAGAAGAATTTGTGGTGTGGCTCTTCAGACATGTTGCCCGGACTCTGGGAGACAAAGAGATCCCTCTCGATTGTACCTATAGAGCTCGTCGCCCTTCCCCGGGTCCGGGACGGCCGCAGGATATACTTACCTGTCTCCACTCCTACAGGCAAAAGGAGATGATCATGGCGGCGACTCAGGACTTTTTAGTCATATCCTTCGAGGGGATGCCGGTTGGACCCTACCAAGACCTCTCGCTGTTTACCCTTCAACGACGTAAAGGTCCACAGCCTTCCTGCACGAGAAAGGGATTCGATACAGATGGGGTCACCCCTTTCGGCTTATCTTCGTATGGAATCAGGAGACACATTCAGTCCACTCCTTGGAAGAAGCACACTCTGTGCTGGGATTTGATCTGGCCACCGATGGGGAGCAGAGTCCTTTGCAACATAAATCTTCAACGCACCAGGGTGACAAATCGAGATGACGGTGTCGGACCGGGAAGGAGTTATTGTTGAAACCTTCAGACTCCGAAAGCCTTAGTGAAAGAGAGGCTCTCCACCGCCAACTTCAGCAAAGAGAAGATTTGGCGGCAACTGTGGGGGTGTAAGGCCCCGTCTTGGGGCCCGCCTGTGATCTGTGCCTCTGGCCCCTTCCCGGATGGAGGCATCAGGGTGCTCTATTTGCAGTGGCCTTGCCTGGTGGGGTCCCCCTCTCTCCTTGAACTTGTGGTGCTAAGATGGCTGGACGCCTAGCAGATGGAACCTCCTTCAGTGGTGACATTGTTACCCAGAAATGGGTCTGGTCACATATTGTTTACTTTTTTGATGTTATATTCCCTTGTGTTTCCATCTTCCTTTCCACCCAGTCCGCTGGATGTGCATCCACTAGCTTCCCTCGTGGGCAATATGTAGCTCTACCCTGCTTATTACTTAGTGTATATCAAAGGGGGGTTCTGTGTCTGCTCTACTAAGGACAGAATCTGGTGATCCCCCACATGTACTCCTCCCATCCCGACTCTGCTACTCTCCATTGCTTCAGCGCGCTATTCCGTTGGGGCTCATTTGGGCACTAATTGCGATCTTTGCTTGGTCTTCCATTGAAAAGGGTCTACAATGGATTTGCACTACATGCCTTGTGACGCCCCCATGGGACTCTTCATTTGCTCTGGACTCAAATGGGTCTCTCTTTCTCTACCTCAACAGCTTTCTTCTTTCAGTCACAGTATAGCTCTTGTGTGGCTCGGTCCCGGACTCTCCAGTGGGGGGGACTGTCCCTTCTTTACTCGCATGTTTTTCATTCTTCCTTATGCCTAATCGCATGATCAAGATAGTGAACCTCAACATATCGGGTCTTAATGCCACGGCAAAGAGGCTGGCACTCCTTGCCCTTCTCAGGGAAACCAATTGTGAAGTTTGCATGCTACAAGAAACGCACTTACTCTGTGCTGATTTGAAACGTCTTCGGTCGCGGTGGTTTGACCGCCAATATTTTTCCTCCATCCCGGGGAAGAGTGCAGGAGTAGCCATCCTGTTTACGATGCATTTCCCAGGGAAGGTTCTTGGGACGCAAGCCGAGGAGTCTGATAGATTGCTTGCCCTGCGGTTGGAGGTTGAGAACCGCTTCTACACTTTAGCTTCTATATATGCCCAAATGATCTGCAGGAAACGTTCCTCAAAAGTGCGCTGAGCAGTGTGCTGGCATCACCAAATGAGGATCTGTTAATTGAGGGGGACTTTAACATAGTTGGTGATTCCCAAATGGATAGATCGGTGCAGAGATGGGGCGGACGGGAACGCTCTCGGCCTCCATGCAGGAATGGTTGGCGTACGTGGGGTTGGTGGACATATGGCACCAGAGTAATCCCTCCACCTTTTTCTCTGCAGCACACCAGACATTTTCCCGAATAGACCTCTTTCTGACATCTCCTCGCATCAACCTAGTGACGGTGGTGGGAGAGATAGGGGCAGCCGCACTATCGGATCATTCCCCTATCACCCTCACTCTGCATCTACCTGGGGGACCACTCATCAACGAGTATGGCGGTTGAACCACAAATTGCTCACATACGACTCTAATATAAAAAGATTCAGATATTGATACAGGCCTTTCAGGACTCCAATGATGATGGCACTACACCCATTTCGCTGTTGTGGGACATGTTAAAAGGAGTGATTCGAGGGCAGTTTATCGCAATAATAGGGACAGGAAGGATAAACGGGAGCAATTCAAAGGGACAGTTAAAGAGCTAGAAGGAGTGCACCTGCGTACAGGTCCCCTCCAAGCTAGGCACCAACTTACAGCAGCTCGGAAACAAATGAGGGCACTAGACTTGGATAGAGCGGAGTACCCACTCCTACGCACTAGACAACGATACTATGAGGGGGGTAACAAAGCTGGTAGACCTCTGGCGCACCAGCTCCGGGCCCAGACTGCCCTTCACCGGGTCTCGGAGATTGAGGGGATACAGGGGACAAGACTGCTGGCTGACGACCTCATTGCAGGTGAATTTGAGCGATTTTATTCTGCTCTGTATACCGCAGAAACCCTAAATGATACAGCTGCAGTGGACTACGTTGCGTAGGCTCTGGTGACTGCACTCCTGGACCTGAAGGTGTCCAAACTGGATGTCGACATTTGCCCTGAGGAGTTACTCCAGGCTATCCAAAAGCACCCTGCAGGTAGGGCTCCTGCCTGGTGAAGATGGCTTCACCTCAGACTTTTACAATGTATTTGCGTCTGCCCCTCACTCCACTGCTTACATGCCTTCACAATTCATTCAGTGACTCCTGCATCCTTACCCCCTCCATGCAAATGGCTGCAATTGTGGTTATACCAAAGCCGGGCAGAGACCCAATGCGGTGTGCTTCGTATCGGCCTATCTCCCTGTTAAATGGCGATTTAAAAATCTTTACTAGCATACTAGCCTCTTGCCTGGCACCGTACATGCTGGGCCTCATAGATCCCGACCAATCAGGGTTCATTCCACAGAGGATCTGCAGTGATGGCACCAAACGACTTTGTCACCTCCTTGATAAAACACAGCGCTCTCAAAGACATGCCCTTCTTTTGTTGGTTGATGCCAAAAAGGCTTTTGACCGGGTACATTGGCCCTATCTGCATCTGGTGTTTATTAGATTTGGACTGGGGGAGAAATTTCGGCATTGGGTGAGCTGTAATTATACCGCACCTGAGGCCAAAGTCTGGGTTAACGGCATCTCATCCTGCCCCTTCAGGATCTCGCGGGGCACACGTCAAAGGTGTCCCCCTTATTATTTGCACTCTATATGGAGCCCTTTGCAGAACGGGTTCGCCAACACGGCTCAATTGCCGGGATCCGCATGGGAGACAGGGAGCATAAAATATTGCTCTACGCGTACGATGTTGTGCTTATTCTAACACAACCATTTGCCACCTTACCCCCCCTTCTAGCTACATATTACTGGAGCTGCCAAATGCATTGGCCTACCCCTTAAGATCTTGCCATGGGAGAGCTATCACTTTGGCCCTGGGGTCTGCCAAACAATTCCTACTATCCCGCTGGGGTACTGAAAATGTCCATCTAGACTAGATTGGCTGAATAAACTAGGTGAGGTTTTTGGCATGGAGAAACTGATGGCGAGTGTTATACATACACTACCGCACTTTGACAAGACATGGGGCTCCACTATAACATTTTTAGTGACCGAATTTATCCAACTAACTTGCCCGATGTACTTGCGGGTTCTTCGCCTCACTGGGTCAGTCCAGGTAAATGCATAATATGTCTGCTGATGATGTATATGTTGCCTGTGCAAGAATCAATCTAACATTTAGAAATGCTGTCTCCCTAAGCTGTCGAGGACTTATCTATATTTTCTCTGTTTCCACTGTCCTTTTTCTTTTCTATTTCTTTAGTAACGATTATTATTCCCCACCGGCCTTTGGATGTAGGTGCTTGCTGTTGTTCTCAATCTTCAAAGTAATAAAAAGGTTTAAACCATAAAAAGTTACAATCTCTCAAGACACTCGCGGAATCGTGAAAAGTAGGAAGGAGTAGGTGATCTTTGAATACACTCTGGCATGTACACTTGTTACTATAGGAAGGAGTCTTAGTGGAGATGGTTTTTATCAGAGTCTACTATTTATGCCCATCAGCTTGGAAAGAGTTGTGAGTAGAGTTAGGGCTCTTCCCACACCCTACTATGCACACCCGTCATTTGAGAGAGAGGTCTCAAAGGAGAGGCCTGTCACTCCCCATAATCCCTAGAACGCACACCCATCATCTGAGAGAGAGGTATTGAAGGAGAGGCTAGTCCAATCCCGCACTCTACTATGCACACCTGTCAATTGAGAGTGAGGTCTCACAGGAGAAGCCAGTCCCTCCCCACTCACTTCTATGCACACCCAACTTCTGAGAGATAGGTCTGAAAGGAGAGCCCAGTCCCTTCCCACATCATACTATGCACACCCGTCATCTGAGAGATCTGAAAGGAGAGCCCAGTCCCTCTCCACACCCTACTATGCACATGCACCATTACGGAGAGAGGTCTCAGCAGAGAGGTCAGTCGCTCCACATTCCCTACTATGCATCCCATCATCAGAGAGAGAAGTCTCAAAGGTGAGGGCAGTTCATGCACACACCCTACTACTCACACCCGTGATTAGAGAGAGAGAGCTATGAAACGAGGTGCCAGTCTCTCAGCACTTACTACTACTCACACCCATAATCTGAGAAAGAGGTCTGAGTGGAGAGGTCAGTACCTCCCACACCCTACTATGCACACCCATCATCCAAGAAAGGGGTCTCAGCAGAGAGGCCAGTCCCTCCACACACCCTACTAAGCATTCCTGTCATCGGAGTGAGAGGTTTGAAAGGAGATGGCAGTCCTTCCTCACACTCTGGAATGCACACCCATTATGCAAGTGAGGGTTTTTGTTGGAGAGGCTAGTCCTTTCCATATACTACTAGTTCTCTACAATACTGCGCAAGCTTCAGGAAAATTACTGGGCCTCCCACAAGGTGTATTACAATTCCGTAAGAGTCTCGCGAGATCTAATTGGGAGAAGTATTAAAAAAGGACCAAGGTCAACTAATAGTTAACTTTCTTATTACATGGTTGAAGAAATGCTGTAATGTGATTAGTTGCAGAGCCAGGGATAGCTTATATTGTCCTTGGTGCTTTGGAGGAGAAAGAAGTCTGTTTGAATTGTGCTCAGCAGATGTGACTTTGTATGGAAATGAAAGAGACCGGTGTTTTCAACTGCATTTAAGAAACAGCTCCAAGTTCAGGTATTTAATAATATATTTTAAGAACTTTGCTGAGAAGTGTCAGTAAGTGCACTATTGTTGGCAAACTTATTCTACACAAGGTTTACTGAGTGAAAAGCTGTTTGCAGAGGTGTAGATTTCTAAATATAGATTTTGAGAAGTAGAGATTAGAATGTAGAGAGATGTCAGCAAGTATTGCATGTTGTGTTAAAAAATAACTGTTCGGTCTATATCTAGTTGTAAGTAAAAGAGGCAGTGTTTCTCAAATTATAAAACAAAGAATCTGTAAGCTGTTAATACAATCCTAGTTTTTTTATGAACCTTACTGTACACATATTTTACCCCTGTAAGATGTTTGAGTGGAGATATTGCTATTTCTAGAGTAAAGCACCATGCTCACTGTTAGGAAGGATATGTCAAGAGGAATGTGTTTCTTAATTTTTTTTTTGTGTTTTTTTTTTTTTTTGTGTTTGAGAAGCTTTATTTAAATGGTAAAAGTACAACAAAGGTCAGCAAGACCGAAAAAGAATTTCAAACCATTACATAACATAAAAAATGGCTAACGGCAATTCAAGGTAGAAAGCTGTTTAAAATTATAATGGAAATGAAGGGAAGGGAAAGGGAAGGAAGGGGAGAAAAAGGGGGGAGGGATCTCTTACAATATTAAAAAGGAATATAGAATTGCATATTTATCTAAAAATACAAGCAATAATCAATAATCATCATCTGGAAGTAAAAGATAACCAAGATATTGAGTTAGAGATAAGAGGCAGAGATATTGAAATATTTAAGGAGGCTTAAAATTGTCTGCAGTCAAGCGGGAGTTGTCTGCCAATGCCAACCTATCTAAATAGGTAGTGAGTGGGGTCCAAAAAAGTTCTCTATCTATCAATGGTTTATATGTGGAGGCAAAAGCAATATCTAAGCGATGAAAATGACATAAACTGTTCCACCAATGTTGAATTGAAAGTTTTGAGAATGTTTTCCAATTAAGGGTTATGTGTTGGAAAGCAAGGGCTATCATAAGGTCAAAGAGTCCATGCATAGAAGAGGGAGGTCTAAAGATTGAAATAGGCTGCCAGCAAAAGGAGAGGAAAAGAATAAGGAATAAGAACATTAAACATGCGAGAAATATAGGACCATACTTTCCCCCAAAAGATAGAAACAGAAGGGCACAGAAAAAGAAGATGTATGAGGTCAGCATTAGAAGACCCACAGGACCAACAATTAGTATCATTAGAGTGAGAAAAACGAGCAATAGAGACAGTAGTAAAATAAAGTCTATGGTAGAGAAAAACATAGATTGAGTAAGGGAAGCAGAGCGAGAGATTTTGAGGAACGGGTCCAAAGTTTATCCCAAAAAATAGTAGTCCAATCACATGTGAGGTCAGACTCCCACGCGAGTTCCACCTTAGTCTTAGGGCGATCAAGTTTAGGAGACAGAAAACATTTATAAATAAGAGAAGCTTTAGGAGAGATAAGAAGAATTTTGTGTAAGGGGTTCTGATCCAAAGGAGGGGGATAGAAGGAAGAGAGTAAAAGGACTCAAGAATAATCGCCATAAGAGTGGAAAATCTCTGAAAAAAGGAACGGGGACAGTGAAAAGTGAGTTGAAAATGAGGGAATGGACATGGAACAGAACCGTCAAATAGATCTTTAACCCAGACTATTCCCCTATGCCTCCAGGACCTCCAAAAAATGGGTCTACCATTAATTGTAATTAGAGAATTGTACCATATTGGAGAGTCTAAAAAGGCTTCCCTAGAGGAGGATTTTGTATGCAATAAGGGTTTTAGAATGGAGCAAGTATGTTTAAATAGAGGAAAAGAGATAAAGGGGTCTTGACAGAAAAGGCCAAAACCTCGCTAAATGAGAAGGGGGAAACAAGGGTGCGTTCAATAGTATACCACAAAGGGGTATAAGCAGACTGATCAGCTAAGAGCCATTTTGCAGCCTGACGTAGGCAAAAAGCTTTGTGATATATACGAAAGTCAGGGAAGTTGACTCCCCAATAAGTTTTGGCTTACGAAGGGAGGATAGGGAGATCCTGGACTTCTTCCCCCTCCAAAGGAAGCGAGATAGAAGAGAATCAATTTTTTGAAATAACAGACAGGAATATGGACTGGAAGCATGGAAAGGGTATATATCAAGATAGGGGTTATCATCATCTTAATGGAGTCCAACCGACCCCACCAAGAAAGAAAAAGAGGGTTCCAAGAGGAAAGTAATTTGTCGATCCGAGAGATAACCGCGGACATATTTAACTTAACAGAGGAGGAGATGGAATTCGAGAACCACATGCCTAAATATTTAATTTTGGCGGGGGACCAAGCAAACCCCGTAGAAGAAAGGAGTGCGGAAGACAAAATTTTGTAAGGGGTAAAATTTCTGTTTTATCAGAATTGATTTTATAACCAGAAACGAGGGAAAAGGAATTGAATTCATCTAATAGAGAAGGAATAGAAGACTGAGGATTGGAAATAAAAAGAAGAATATCATCGGCATATGCGGAAAGTTTTAAATTATGATCGCCATAGGAAAAAACAGAAATTGAAGTATTATTGCGAATTGAGGATAAAAAAGGTTTGAGAGCCAAAATAAAAAGAAGAGGGGAGAGAGGACAGCCCTGACGGACACCACGTCGAAGAGGGAAATAGGAAGAAATGCATCCATTAACTAATACGGAGGCTCTAGGAGCAGAATATAATAAAGAGATAAGCGAGATTACCTTAGGACCGAATCCATGCCATTTCAGAGCGGCAAGTAGAAATGACCAGTCAACCCTATCAAATGCTTTTTCAGCATCAACAGAGATGGCCGCCAAGGAAGAGGAAAGAGAAGGAATTTTGTTGAGAACATTCAGGAGGAGACGAGAGTTATCTGAAGTTAATCTGCCTTTAACAAAGCCACATTGTTCTTTTCCCACCAAATGAGGCATAAGGGGATCCAGACGTAAAGCAAGTGATTTGGCAAATAGTTTATAATCCACATTAAGTAAGGAAATTGGACGGTAATTTTTACAAAATTTAGGGTCCCGTCCCTCCTTATGTATGAGACAAATTGTGGCCTCCTGAAAAGTACCCAATGACCCATCAGAAAGAAGAAAAGAGTGAAAAAGATGCAAAAGTCTAGGAAGTAATAGATTAGAAAAGTGCAGATAAAATTCAACTGAAAAACCATCAGGACCAGGAGATTTACCTTTCTTTAAAGTGGATAAAGCATGGGATAATTCCTTAAGGGATAGATCTGACTCCAAATCAGAAAGATTAAGGTGATCATTAGGCGGAGATGGAAGCGCGTCCAAATAAGACTGGATAAGGGAAGAAGAAGGAGGTGAATCAGGTGTATAAAGATCTTTATAAAAAGCGTAAATTCCTTCAAAATGTCCTCATTTTTGTGAACAGGAGAGCCATCTGAGGAATAGACCACATCAATCAGAGTACGTTCTTTACGGGACTTCAGGTAGTTCGCTAAAAGTTTACCCATCTTATTACGACCTCCATAATACCTAGCACTACTGCGCAGCAATATTGAGGAAGCATTATCAGTTGTGGATTTATTAAAGGCCAGTTTGGCACGAATAAGAGCCGGCAAAGCAGAATCCGCTGATGAAGTATAAAATTGATGTTCTAATGATTTAATGTTTGCCAGGGCAGCTTTACGTTGTTGGAGAAAAAATTTCTTCTTCCTGGAGACAAAATCTATGATGAATCCTCGTGCTGTGGCTTTAAATGAGTCCCATAATATGTGTGGTGGAATATTAGGTGCACTATTTAAGTCAAAAATTCCTCGGCAAAATCCGTAAAAGAGGAGGAGAAAGTAGGATCAAGTAGAAGAGAGTTATTAAAGCACCAGCGGGAAGAGCTAGGGTGAGAGGGAAGTAAATCAAGATCCATCACGATTAGAGCGTGATCTGAAATAACAATAGGTTCAATAGAGGAAGAAAGTAAATTTTGAGAAAGAGAATTAGATAGAAAAAGATAGTCAAGACGAGAAAGAGAATTATGAGGAGGAGAAAAAAAGAAAAATCAAGAGAATCAGGATGAGTAAGCCTCCATGCATCTACCAAGTGAGCCTGAGAAATGGTATCAAGAAAGTGTTTGTGTGTTTTATTGGGAACAAAACGTGTTTGTGATTGGCGGTCAAGAAAGGGGTCAGCGACCTGGTTGCAATCTCCTCCTAAAATAAAAAAATCATCTTTAAATTGAATACATTTCTGGGTAATGAAGGGCCAAAAGGAACAATCAGGGTGTGTAGGTCCATATACATTAAATATAGTCAGAGAGATATTATTAATTAATAGTTTAGCCAGCACCCATCTGCCTTCAGTATAATTTTCTTGCGAAACAACTTTGCAGTTCAGTCTCTTGTGGCATAAAATAATTACACCGTTTTTCTTGTTAGAGGAGGGGGATACCAAAACCGAACCCACCCAACCTCTCTTTAGTTTTAACGCCTCAGATTCTGAAAGATGCGTTTCTTGTAAAAGAACGAGATCTGGATTGTATGAGGTCAGGTGTGAGAGTATTCTCTGTCTCTTAATCAGATTAATAAAACCTTTCACATTCCATGTAATAACCTTGAATGTAAAACTATCAAACTTACATAGAAAACTTTATATGCATCAATAATGATAAAGAGTAAGAGATAGTAGGAAAGAAGGGGGAAAGATGGTACGGGTTTAGCAAGGGCGGACCCAGCAATGCGAGGAAAGGGAGAGTATCCAGGAAAAGAGAAGGTAAGCATATGGGAGAGAGAAGAAAAGGAAGGGGAAGAAAAAATAGAAACAAGAAGAGACAGTACATGTCAAAAAGACGACTGTAATATGTACCTTACGGGGAACAAAGAAGGAGGAGACGGCGAAGGACAACAAAAACAGCACACCCAATAGGAGGGGGCAACGCGACATACCAGAAACAGCAAAAACTACAAAAGATCAGGAGCGGAAGTATGCCTAGGTTCGAATTAAACATCAACGAACCTGTAAAGGAAATGAGTCATACAAAACTCAAAACAGAAAGCAGATATAAACAAAATGACGTTAAAATTTTAACCATAACAATTATATAAAGATACAAAAGCAGGAGCACAGCATTCACGATCCAGAAGAAGAAGGAGTTGTCTCCATTGAGGTGTGAGAATGAGTTTGAATAAATCTTCTGAGGTCAGCAGGATCTTCGAAGGTGGAGGTTCTGTTCAGAAAAGTGACCTTGAAAATGCAGGGATGGAACAGGCCATATCTAGCACCCAAAGAACGGAGAGGTGGACGAAGGTCCAAAAACTCTTTGCGTCGCTTGGCTGTAGCTGATGAGAGATCTTGAGAGATATAAACCTTGGAGCCCTGCCAGGAGATACCCTTTTTAGCTTTAGCGGCATTGAGAACCAGCAGAAGGTCAGTAAACTGTAGAAAGAGAATGATCATTCCACGAGGTTTGGTTGGCGCAGATGAGGAGGAAAGACGAGGACCCAGTCTATGTGCGCGTTGTAAGTTCAGTTTGGTCGTACACGGGAGCCCCAGAAGCTGCGGGAGAAAAGACGTGAAGAAAGCGACAGGGTCATCACCTTCAAGACCCTCAGGAAGACCATATACGCGAAGATTGTTACGACGGTTTCTATTTTCCAAATCTTCAGTGGCCTTCCGAAGTTGCGAGACCTCCTTTTCCAAAGAGGAAATCTTTGAAGGTGCATCTTGTATGAGGGTAAGTTGTTGTTCCATCACAGCCACCCGGGAGTCCATAGAAGCCCACTTAGAGTCCATTGATTGAAGACGGGCATTAGTTTCTTCCACAAACGGTCGGATAGCACGAATCTCCTCAAGCACCATGTCCAAAGAAACCGGCGAGGTTGACTTAGGGGGAGAAGGCGGGTCCTGCTTAAGCCTTTTGCCGGAGGTAGAAGGTAGCGGTACTTTGGAGGCCATCGTTACGGATGATTCTGCAGTGGAAGAGCAATCACTGCGTGACGAATCCTCAGATAAGCAGGAGAATCTGTTAAAAACAGTGCAGCCTGTTCCAGGAGAATTAACAGTAATCCCTTTCAAATTTTTAGTGTGACGTGGTGCACGTTTGCTCCTATCCATGAGATGCTGACCATAGTAAAGTACACTTAAGCACCAGTATAAATACTCCTCCGCAACGTGAAAAGGTGCAGGATACCAGCAGGAGGGACCAACTACCAACCAAGTAGGCAGGAAAGTGCGCCACAAGAGGTCTACTGGAAGTCAAGTCAAAGGAAGTCGTCTGCAATACCCAGCTCACTCCAAGCAAGAAATTCCCTCAGGCAGGCCTCGCAAATCAAAAGAAAGACATAGTGGGCGTAAGCCGCTGCTCCTGATAGTGTAGAAAATCAAGGACATAGGAATATGCAGGAATACACAGGAGATATGTAGTAGAAAGGGTAAAAATGGGTAAAAGGTGCTCCTGTATTACCAGTCAGTATTGAAAATAATTATTTCCATCTTAAAAGTAGCAGGGTGGAATGGTGAACGCCAAAAATGAGCCATTTGTAGCCATTTGTAGCAAAGCAGGACTCACTGAAGTATGCGTGAGGTGAAGAGTGAGAGGAAATCAGCAGGCAACATACAAAATGGCGGCCGTTACCTGAGAAAGAAAGTTCACTGCATAATTTCCCCACTTGTGTCCTGAGTTCAAATAAAACAGACGCTGTATCCAGAAGCGCCTATATTCCGGTTTAAGAATATGGCATTGTGAGCATGTAAGGAGCTCTGCATCCGCTCCTAATTGTTGTTTGATTCCGGCGAGCCGCGGAGCCCCGACGTCAGGCGGCCATCTTGAGTCGCGGTGCGCGCGACCTCGGAATGTGTTTCTTTATAAACTTTTATAGAACCAGGGTTGATTGCATGGTTTAATTTAATTGTAGGAAAAAATTCACTGGATGAGTTCAAGGAATATTTCAGGAGAAAGGAATAACAAGTTAATAGTACACTAGATATAAACATGTGATTATGGGTGAAATATGTAGAAAAGTTTAGATTAGAGAATATAGTGATGAATCGCTGTTTTCAATTATTGACCAGTATGTAAATTTTAATTTTCTCGTTATTTTGTCTTTTGTAGAAGAAAAATGGAAAACACAGATTATGAAAAAGTACTTTGTCAAAAAATATATGGAGGGAAAAAGAAAAATTGTTTGTTTTCAAGAAACAGGAAAGAATTACTATCTGGAAATTCAGGAAAAAACTATTAACAAGTGATTATGGACAAGTAATTGGACAAGTGATTATGTTCATATTGCCTAGGGGGTCACTTGTGGTTTTGCACAATCTTGGTCTGTGCATGTCTACTTGTCTCTAATGAAAAAATTATCTGCTTACAAAAGCAGTAAAAAAGAGCCTTATTAAGTGAAGCAGGATTATTGTGTTGTTCAGCAATTAGTACCTGAGCAGGCACAGTGTATCCAGGTTAAAAAGTTGTGGAAGCACATGCAGAGCTCTCCATTTCAACATCACGAGCTAACTTTGTCTGAGCTATCCTTTGTGAACTCCTTGTACAAAACTGTGTACATGAAAAACTTTAAGGAGACTTTTTTAACACCTGGCCTCGTATCAAAAAACTACCATACCAAAGATTCTTTGGCAGGCTGAGGTGCTGCAACTACACCAGGCCGCTCATTATATTCTGATGAAGACATTACAAATAAGTGAAGTTGATTGTTTTTTTTTTTTTTACAGATATTGAAATAGTTTATTAATATAGTTTGTGTAGTTTTGTTATGTTGCTAAATTATGTTGTTGTAACAAAAAAGTTTAAAGTTACAATTGATTTGTTTGCTTAATAGTTGTTATAGAGTTGAATATTACTACAGTATTGTAATGTTGATTAAAAATGCCAGTTTCATCTTCAGTGAGTGCAGAAGTGCTCCTGCATATATATGTATCTATACAGTATTAGAGTGTGTGTAATGTAGAAGTCATTTATTTGAATACCTTAGTATGCTGACTTGTCATACAACAGTGAGGTCTCAGTAGACATATCAGTTCATATAGAGACCTCTCATACAGGAGAGAAGTCTTGGCACAGAGGCCAGTGCATTGTCATATTTTACAATGCACTGTTATCAGCTGTTGCAGATGTGATAGCGAAGAGGGCAGTTCTTTTGCACATGTTACTATATGTGCTTGTGACTCTGGAGAGAAGTTTCAGCTGATAGATCTATCTCTGTCTATCGATCAATCAGCATTTGTATAGCGCAGCGCTGTCACCCGTAGGTGAGGTTGCGACGTCTCTGACGAAGAGCCAGGTTTTGAGTTTCTTTCTGAAGACTGCCTGGGAGGATGCTGTTCACAGATGGGGGGGGGGGTAGGTATTTCCAGGTCTTAGTGGCGATGTGGGAGAAGGAGTGGCCCCCGCTGTGGCTGCGAAGGAGCGCAGGTGTCTTGCTGGTAGGTAGAAGTTCAGTCGTTGGTTAATGTATGCCGGTCCTTGATCGTGCAGAGCTTTGTAGGTGTTTATGAGGATCTTGAACTGGTATCTCTTCTGGATGAGGAGCCAATGGAGGTTTCTGAAGTGGGGCTGATGTAGGTCCATTTGGGGAGTTCCAGGATGAGTCTGGCTGCAGCATTCTGTTTGGTCTGGAGTCTTTTGAGGAGCTAGGTGGAGATGCCGGTGTAGAGAGCGTTGCCGTACTCGAGGCGGCTGGTGACGAGGGCCTGAGTGATGGTCTTTCTGGCGTTAACTGGGATCCATCTAAATATCACTGTTGAGGATGATGCCTAAGTTGAGTGCATGGTCTGTAGTAGGGGTGGACGACGAATTACGCTCCGCTGGCAGAGTGTAGTGAAAGAGCCACTCTTATGGTTTGGCACCCTATGATGACCTCCAACTACCACCATTTTAACTGACTTTAGTGTGTTATTTCACCCTAGCCTTAATGTAGGACGGTCCTACATAAGCCTGCTTCTCTTCTGTTCTGTAATCTTATTGTTTTTTAGTGAGAATTGTCATGGAGTAGAACAGTACATTTATATTATCAATCAATCAATCAATCAATCAGGTCACTTATAAAGCGCACTACATACCCGCGAGGGTCTCAAGGCGCTGGGGGAAGAGAGGGGGGGAGTGCTGCTACTGATCGAAGAGCCAGGTCTTGAGGAGTCTTCTGAAGGCCAGTAGGTCTTGGGTCTGCCGAAGGTTGGTGGGGAGGGTGTTCCAGGTCTTGGCGGCGAGGTGGGAGAAGGATCTGCCGCCGGCGGTCATTTTCCGGATGCGGGGGACTGTGGCGAGGGCGAGGCTGGTGGAGCGGAGCTGGTGGGTGGGGGTGTAGAAGCTGAGTCGTCTGTTGAGGTAGGCTGGTCCGGAGTTGTGGAGTGCTTTGTGTGCGTGGGTGAGGAGCTTGAAGGTTATCCTCTTGTTGACAGGGAGACAGTGCAGGTCTCTCAGGTGGGGTGTGATGTGGCTGCGGCAGGGGATGTCGAGGATAAGACATGCAGAGGCGTTCTGGATGCGTTGCAGCCGTCTCAGGAGCTTAGCCGTCGTTCCTGCGTAGAGGGCGTTTCCGTAGTCCAGCCTGCTGGTGACGAGGGCCTGGGTGACTGTTTTTCTTGTTTCGGTGGGGATCCACTTGAAGATCCTGCGGAGCATTCGGAGGGTGTTGAAGCAGGATGAGGAAACGGCATTGACCTGCTTAGTCATGGAGAGGGTGGGGTCGAGGATGACCCCTAGGTTGCGTGCGTGGTCGGTGGGTGTCGGGGCTGTTCCCAGTGATGTCGGCCACCAAGAGTCGTCCCAGGCTGAAGGGTTGGAACCAAGGATGAGGACCTCCGTCTTGTCCGAGTTCAGCTTCAGGCGGCTGGTCCTCATCCATTCGGCGACGGCCTTCATTCCTTCGTGGAGGTGGGCTTTGGCGGTGTGAGGGTCTTTGGTGAGGGAGAGGATCAGCTGGGTGTCGTCGGCGTAGGAAATGATGTTGAGGTTGTGCCGTCGGGCGACGTGGGCGCGGGGTGCCGTGTAGATGTTGAACAGCGTCGGGCTGAGGGAGGAGCCTTGGGGTACGCCGCAGATGATCTTGGTGGCCTTGGATCGGAAGGGGCGAGGCGGACGCTTTGAGTTCTGCCGGAAAGGAAGGATGTGGTCCAGTCCAGGGCCTTCTCTTGGATCCCGGCGTCGTGAAGGCGTGTTCGTAGTGTGTGGTGGCAGACCGTGTCGAAGGCGGCTGATAGGTCCAGGAGGATGAGGGCTGCTGTTTCTCCGTTGTCTAGCAGGGTCCTGATGTCATCGGTGGCGGCGATGAGGGCGGTTTCGGTGCTGTGGTTGCTGCGGAAGCCGGACTGGGAAGGGTCCAGGATGTTGTTCTCCTCGAGGTAGCAGGTCAGTTGTTTGTTGACGATTTTCTCGGTGACCTTCGCGGGGAACGGGAGCAGAGAGATGGGTCGGAAGTTCTTGAGGTCCTTGGGGTCTGCCTTGGGTTTCTTGAGTAAGGCGGTGATCTCGGCGTGCTGCCAGCTTTCCGGGGAGGTTGCTGTCTCGAAGGAGATGTTGATTATTTTCCGGAGATGGGGCGCGATGGCTGTACTGGCTTTGTTGAAGACGTGGTGAGGGCATGGGTCTAGCGGTGAACCGGAGTGGATGGTGTTCATGATCTCGCTGGTGTCCTCGTCGTTGATGTTGGTCCAGGAGAGCAGGCGGGTGGTGGTCGTGGGGGCAGTGGTCTCGGTGGTTGCCGGGGCGGTCGTGGTGTTGAAGCGGTCGTGGATGTCGGCGATTTTGCGGTGGAAGAAGGTGGCCAGTGAGTCGCATAGGTCTCGCGACGGCGGGATGTCGTTGGTGTTGGAGCTGGGGTTGGAGAGTTCCTTCACGATGTTGAAGAGCTCTTTGGTGTTGTGTGCGTTGTTGTCTAGGCGGTCTTTGAGTGAGGCCCTTTTGGCGGATCTGATGAGGTGATGGTGACTGCAGGTGGCGTTCTTGTGGGCGGCGTAGCTGTCCGCTGTCCGTTCGTGGAGCCAGATCTTCTCCAGTTTTCGGCATGTTCGTTTGGAGGCCTGGAGGTCTTCGGTGAACCAGGTGGCTTTCTTGCTGGTGTGGCTGTTGGGCGGATTCTTGAGCGGGGCGAGGGTGTTGGCGCAGTCGTCGATCCACTGTCTGAGGTTGCGGGCGGCGGTGTCGGGGTCGGAGGGTTCGGCGGGTGGGCTCAGGGCGAGGGTGGTGGTTAGCTGGTCTTCAGTGACTCTGCTCCAGCAGCGGCGAGGCATTTGTTGGGTGCGGTGGTGCGTGGTGGGCTTCCTGTAGGTGAAGTGGATGCAGTGGTGGTCGGTCCAGTGGGGTTCGGAGGTGTGGTTGAAGGAGACGTGTGGGCTTGCGGAAAAGATGGAGTCTAGCGTGTGGCGGGCGGCGTGGGTGGGTGTTGTCACGAGCTGTCTGAGTCCGAGGGTGGCGAGGTTGTCGATCAGGGTGGTGGAGTTGGTGTCCTTGTTGTTCTCGAGTTGGAAGTTCAGGGCCCCGAGGAGGATGTAGTCCGTGGAGGCGATGGCGTGTGTGCTGACGAAGTCAGCAATGGAATCACTGAACTGTGGTCGGGGTCCGGGGGGTCTGTAGATGAGGGTTCCTCTGAGGGTGGTGTTGGGATCGGTGTGGATCTGGAAGTGCATGTGTTCGGCGGTGCTGAGGGTGTCGTCGGTGTTGGTTGAGACTCTGAGGGTGTTCCTGTGGACGATAGCGATGCCTCCTCCGACTCCGTTGGTGCGGTCCCTGCGGGTGATCTTGTAGCCGTCCGGGATGGCAATGGCGATGTCGGGGGCTGAAGCGGGGTTCAACCAGGTCTCCGTCAGGAAGGCGACGTCTGGGGAGGTTGAGTCGAGAAGGTCCCAGAGTTCGATGGCGTGTTTGCGGGCGGAGCGGGTGTTGAGGAGGATGCATCTGAGGTAGTTGGGTTCTTTCCTGGGCGGTGGTTTGGCGGGGCGGGTGCTGGTGAAGCTGCAGTTCCGGCAGGTGAAGGGCCCTTGGGTGCGCTTCGGGGTGGCCCGGTAGCAGGCGTGATCTTTTCCGGGGTTGAGTTCGTGGAGGGTGCTGGCGTCGTATCGGCGTCTGTTGATGTGGCGGGCGCGGGGGATGCACGGACCAGGGGTTCTGGCGCTGGGCGTGGTCCAGGCGTGTACGGGCGCAGACGGGCTTGCCTTAGGCATGCCTTCGGCGCGCCAGCGGCGCGGCCGCGCAGCGGCCGCCATAAATGGGGAGGTGGGAGGGAGGAGCAGGGAATGGGGCAGCGAATGGGCAGTGAGGGGGCGGGGCCGCAGGGGCGCAGCGGCGGGAAACAGGCACAGAGGAAAAAACGAGCACAATCGGGCAGCAAGGGGGCACAGAGGAAAAACGAGCACAATCAGGGGCAGCAAGGGGGCACAGAGGAAAAAACGAGCACAATCAGGAGCAGCATGGGGGCACAGAGGAAAAGCGAGCACAATCAGGGGCAGCAAGGGGGCACAGAGGAAAAAACGAGCACAATCAGGGGCAGCGAGGGGCACAGAGGAAAAAGCGAGCACAATCAGGGGCAGCGAGGGGGCACAGAGGAAAAACGAGCACAATCAGGGGCAGCGAGGGGGCACAGAGGAAAAACTAGCACAATCAGGGGCAGCAAGGGGGCACAGAGGAAAAGCGAGGCACAATCAGGGGCAGCAAGGGGGCACAGAGGAAGAACGAGCACAATCAGGGGCAGCAAGGGGGCACAGAGGAAAAACGAGCACAATCAGGGGCAGCAAGGGGGCACAGAGGAAAAAACGAGCACAATCAGGGGCAGCAAGGGGGCACAGAGGAAAAACGAGCACAATCAGGGGCAGCAAGGGGGCACAGAGGAAAAACTAGCACAATCAGGGCAGCAAGGGGACACAGAGGAAAATGAGCACAATCAGCTGGCAGCAGCAGGGCACACAGACGGAGCTGTGTGGTGGGGTAGCGACCTACCAGTCAAGGTCAGGGGTCGCTCTCCTCACCACGCAGCGGCCGCCATAAATGGGGAGGTGGGAGGGAGGAGCAGGGAATGGGTCAGCAAATGGGCAGTGAGGGGCGGGGCCACAGGGCGCAGCGGCGGGAAACAGGCACAGAGGAAAAACGAGCACAATCAGGGGCAGCAAGGGGGCACAGAGGAAAAGCGAGCACAATCAGGGGCAGCAAGGGGGCACAGAGGAAAAACGAGCACAATCAGGGGCAGCAAGGGGGCACAGAGGAAAAAACGAGCACAATCAGGGGCAGCAAGGGGGCACAGAGGAAAACGAGCACAATCAGGGGCAGCAAGGGGGCACAGAGGAAAAAATGAGCACAATCAGGGGCAGCAAGGGGGCACAGAGGAAAAACGAGCACAATCAGGGGCAGCAAGGGGGCACAGAGGAAAAAACGAGCACAATCAGGGGCAGCAAGGGGGCACAGAGGAAAAACGAGCACAATCAGGGCAGCAAGGGGGCACAGAGGAAAAAACGAGCACAATCAGGGGCAGCAAGGGGGCACAGAGGAAAAAACGAGCACATTCAGGGGCAGCAAGGGGCACAGAGGAAAAACAAGCACAATCAGGGGCAGCAAGGGGGCACAGAGGAAAAGCGAGCACAATCAGGGCAGCAAGGGGGCACAGAGGAAAAACGAGCACAATCAGGGGCAGCAAGGGGGCACAGAGGAAAAAACGAGCACAATCAGGGGCAGCAAGGGGGCACAGAGGAAAAACGAGCACAATCAGGGCAGCAAGGGGACACAGAGGAAAACAAGCACAATCAGCTGGCAGCAGCAGGGCACACAGACGGAGCTGTAACAATTGCATAATGTTGGAATAGGGTGGCTCTGACAAGAGCTTTTGGTTTATAGTGTGTAATGTTCAGTTGCACATAGAACTGGATGCATTCCTTGATGTTATTAAAGAAGATCCTGTTCCCTTCTACAGTGAAGTACACTCCATCTCACCTATAGACAACTGGCATATCAAACCAGATGTTGTTATGATATATAGAGCCCATGCTATTATCACAAAGAAATGCGGAAACTGTTTCATTGACATGCTTCTGGGATTTCTCAATCTTAGGACAAATTGACATTTTTGCCTTTGACATTACAATATACAAATGCAGTGTGAGAAAAGAGAGACATCAATTGTGAAAAGGTCTCCTTCATGTGGATTTCATGCATCATCCCTGTGATAGTGCACTGTGGTGGCAATGGCCTAGGCACAATCATGAGGCCTGGGTGCTCACAATCCAAAATGCTCTCAACCATTGGTAACAATTGATGCCACTCCACTCCTCTGTGGCCAATTCAAGTTATGTCCAAGTTTGGAAAGCCAAGATTTTCGTCAATACCACAATTAATGGCATATTCTCTAGCCCAGAGGATGAAGCTATGCCCCAAAATCCAGAGGCGGCTCATGGTGCACTATCAAGATCTCAGTCACAAGTGGAGTGCTCAGCAAAATGAGCAAGCTCCGGTAGCAATATAGTTATAGGAGGAGAGAAAAAATGGGACGTGGCAAAATTGTAAATGCAATTGGTAGATTTTCAGCAGTTAGAAAAGTAGGTTAGGTTGTAACCAACTGTTGTTTGTATGGTACATAGGTACTTCATCAACAGTATGAGCTTTTCTATTGGGTGATTTTCAAATTTTGCCACGGTCTCGCAACAGGCTTATGAGAGTAAAGCAGGCAGCACTGCCCCTTCGGACTGCACACGAGGGATTGTCTACCTGGCTCTTGCGAGAGTTTTTAAGAACAGAGAAAAGGGAAACATACTACAAACAATATACATAATTAAACTATAGGGTAGCCCTGAAAAGAGACGTTTTTGTTAACTTTTTGTAACAACTTTTTTTTTTTTTTTCCTAACTTTTTTAACATTTTTTTTCTTTTTACATTTTACATTAGGGTAGAACTAAAAGATACAACTTGAAGGGAAAAAGGCAATGACATCCTGCTTAAAAACAAAAAGAAGAAAATCATGGAACAAATAACTGCTCAAAAAAACCTACTGCCTAGGGGGGCATTTGTGATCTTGGACAAGCTTATCCTATGCAGACCTGCTTGTCTCTGATGAAAAAAATGATCTGCTTACATAAGCAGCAAAAAAGTGCTTTATTAAGATACTCAGGGTTGTTATCTGCTTTAGCACTCAGTACCTTGGCAGGCACAGTATCTCCAGGTTTAAATGATGTGGAAGCTCTGGAAGAGTTTTCCAGCTTTGCAGTGCAAGCTAACTCCGCCTGAGCAAGCCTTTGTGGATGCATAGATCTAAGGTGCCTTCACGTCTGTAGTACTCATGCTGTACTGTTTGGTTCTACTCCCCTGGCTGAACTCTTTCTTGCAAAGTTTTCAGATTATATTTTGTAGAGACTTTTTTGCTGCCTGACCTAATGTCAAAAAATTGCCATACCGTAGACTCTTTGGCAGGCTGAGGTGGCTGAGCTGGTGGCACAGCACCAGGCTACTCATCAGAATCTTAGGAAGACATGTTTCTATGCCAAAACAAAAAGGCACAGAAAGCAAAGCAACACGGTCTAACCACAGCAAACTCTAATAGGCAAATAATCCAAATGTAAATAAATACATCCATATCAAGCAATCACAACTCTTTCTTGGGATGTGCTTCCTCTCCCGGACCTCTTGCGAGACTCTCGCGAGATCAAAAGAAAATTATTGCTTTATAAATTGAATTAAACAATTCATAATTAAATGTTGAAACTTAATCAACACCTCTGTCTTCCTTTGTTCAGAATTACAAGAGAACACTGTTATTTATTTATTTTTTCAACATATTTTATTAGTTTGAGCAAAGGAGGCATACAGTCAGATGGAAGAGCGATACAGGCAAAAATCAATACGTATGGGATACAACGACAAAATAATACATTACATATATCAAATGATATAAGTGAGTATCAGGACAGTTCAGGCCTAAGAAAACAACCAATTATACATGTCTATAATATTGCAACACACTATACTGCCAAACGACACAAAGATGAATTATAGCCTATTGAACTGAGATCATCAGGTAGATTTAGTATCTAGAAAGAAATTAGCCTTGTAATGCTTGTATGACAGAAGTTGCCAATCAAGGGAATAGGGAGGGGAGGTAAAGAAGGGAAGGAAGGGGGGGTGTATAGTGGGACATCTGCTTCATAGGTATAGTAAAAATGTTTAAAGAGCAGGACCAATAGTGGAAAAAGCCCCAGAATACTGAGAGCAAGGTTTAATGAAATTGTCTAAGGATCGCCAGCATGTGCTTAAAATTATTAGTGTGGAATGCCTATCACTATGCATCGTATAAGCACTTTGAAGGTAAGACACCCAGGCCCACCATGTGTGGAACGATAGATGTTGGAAAACTTTCCACTCTGTAAGTATGACTTTAATTGCAATGGTTAAGAGTAAGTCCAGGAGAAACATATCGGTATTATCTAAGGGCAGAGGGGATGTTGAGGCCCAAGGACCCAACATTGCCATGGAGAAGGAGAGAGTTAGGGGAACTTTAGAGATAGCTGACAAATTACTCTGGATAGAGCCCTAATATGAGGTTAGCATTTTGCACCCAAAGAATATGTGTTGGTGTGTGCCTGGTACTAGACCACAGCTCCAGCATCTGTCACTATCTCATAACTTTAGTTTGTGCAAACGAGCAGGTGTCCAATGCAATAAGTGCATTGTGAAGAACTTTGATTGAATAAGAGCCGGAGCAATCTTGTTGCACAGGGAGAGTTTACCAATCAGATGCTAGGTATCAGGAGAAATATGTTCATAAACCGCCTCATCAAAGTGCTTAGCCCATTTGGTAAAAATAATTGACCGTTGTGGGGATTGGGGGTCCAATAGGAATTTGTAAACTTTTGCAGCCATATGCCCCTACTGATGGCATAGGGTTAGAAGTGTGATTAGAGACAATTTTTTAAAAGATGAAATTTAGAGAGTTTAGCCTTAATCTTCAGGAAACTATAAAAGTCCAGGTTAGTGAGATCGTGCTTCCTGGCAAGGACTGAAAAAGAGAACGGATCGCAGTTAGCGTCATAAAGATCCTGAATGATCTTAATACCTTTGGAGGCCCACACTCTTGCAATGTTAGGGTCAAGTTCAGTATTAAGCTTCGGGTTAAACCACAGTGACGCCCCTCTAGAGTTAGTAAAGCAATCCGTTTGTCCCAAATTTTCAACGCACCTACAGTATCAGAAAGAATATGTTGGGGATGTAATGTAACAAACTTTGACATCAAGATAAAGGATGGTAAACTGTAAGGAGAGCAAAGTTCACGTTCAATATGCATACATGGAGGAGTATTGAGTGAGTCTGGATGCAACCAAACGGCCCCTTGGGACGCTAGGAAGGCTGTTTGAAAAAGGTTGCAATCCGGGAAATTACATCCACCTAATATAACAGATTTCCTGAGATATTTATATGAGATCCTTGCTCTTTTATTGTTCCAAAGGAACTTTGAGGTGAGTTTGTCTAGCTCTTGGAAAAAACAGGGGGAAAGCTTTAGAGGAAGCATAGAAGATAAGAAATTGACTATCGGAGTAACCATCATTTTGAGTGTTTGAAGTCTACCCCACCGAGAAATAAATTTTGGGGACCAGCTAGTAAGTAGATCTTTCACTTTGGCAATAGTATGCGATTAGTTGAAGAGTACTGTATCTGCGAGATCCCTACAGAACCAGATACCCAAGTATTTAGGGTGAGTAGACTGCCATTTAAGGCTGAGTCACCCAGGTGAGAGGAGAGGCACAGAGGATGTAAAGAGAAGACTTCGGTTTTATCCTTATTCAAAGTATAGCCTGAGACAGCCGAGAAGTTCTGGATGATATTAATTATAGAAGGGATTGCCAATTCAACATCCTCTAAAAAAATAAGGATATCGTCTGCATATGCAGCAGTTTTGAATATATAAATTGTCCAAATTGAAGGCCCTTGATTTTTGGATCTGGATTAAGTAGCCTAAGTAATGGGTCAATAGTAAGTAAGAAAAGCAAGGGAGACAGAGGAAACCCTTGTCTCGTCCCTTGATGGAGGTCAAAGTATGAGGAGGTAGAACCGTTAATTCTAATGTTTGCTTTGGGATTTGCATACAACGGCAAGACTATGTTAGTAAAAGAGGTACCCAAATTGTGGGATTCCAGTACCACGTGCAAAAAATGCCAATATACTTTAACAAATGCCTTTTCCACGCCAAGAGCAATTGCAGGCGAAGCAAACATGGATAGTCGAGCTTTTTCTAGAATAGGACAAAAAGTGCGGATTTTGTCCCTAGCGAGACGGCCTTTGACAAAATCTGTTTGGAGTTATGGATACGTTTGGGGATATAGCTCTCCAGCCTATTGGCTAGGATTTTCGCAACAATTTTGGCTTCCATATTTAAATGGGAAATGGGTCGGAAATGTTTAGGACAGAATGATCCCTGCCCTCCTTAGGGATGACACTATGGTAGCCTCGGTGGCCGTACCTGAGACCTTGTCCGACAAGGCATATTCATCGAAGATGTTTTTAAGATGTTTGATGATGGAATGAGAAAAAGTTTTATAGAAAGCGATAGGAAAGCCATCCAGACCCAGTGCTTTGCCAGAGCTCATGGCCTTAATAGCAATAATAATTTCTTCTGTTTTTATTGGCTTATTCAGGTGCGTCCTGTCAGCTTCAGAAACAAAAGGGGGCTAAGAAATTCCAAACATTTTAATTTATCACATGACAATTTGGGAGTGCACAGCCTTTCATAAAAGTCTCAAAATACCTAAAGAATCTCTTGATTGAGATTTTTTTTTAACCATTCTTGTCCGTGATATGGGTGATTTGGGTATTAAGATGTCAGGATTTTTGGACGTGAATATCAAGGTAAGCTATTTTACTACTGATGGAATTTAAAGAGTATTTTAATTGTTTAATATCATGTAGAAGGGACTTATTGTTAAGAGTGTCTATATAAATCCTCTTTCCGTTTGATTTAATCTCCAAGAGATTGAAGTGTGTTCTTAATTTCACTGTTCCTCCTGGACATTTTTTTGGTGATCTGAACCCCTCATAGCACATTTAAACACGTCCCATAAGATTATCGGGGAGTTAACATAGTTTTTATTTTCCCTGAAAAAGAACTCAATCTCTTTTTTAGGTCCAAAACATCAGCCTCATTTTCTATTATTTCATTATTTAAGCACCAGGTGCCGCCCCCACCTTTGTTAGCTAGACTAAGAATGGACATCCAGACTGCAGCATGATCAGAGATAACTATTGGATGAAACTGTGTATCTGACGTATCCTTAAGGAGAGAGGCATCAACAAGGAGATAGCCAATGCGGGAAAAGCTAGAGTGAGGTGAAGAGAAGAACGTAAAATCACTGCCTTTTGGATTATGTAGTCTCCAAGCATCTAGTAACTCGTGTGACAAGCAAAGGTTAAGTAATTGCTTATGTGCCCTGGGAACTCTGTATTTAAACGCTGAATGTCAGTCTAAGATAGGATCCAGGGGAAGATTAAAATCCCCCGTACAATTGTTTTAGACCTTTGTGGAATATCAGAAAGCTTCTTGTTAATTGTACACCAGAAGTCAGGATCATCTATATTGGGTGCATACATACACATCAAATATAACTCTTGAAACCCATTAGTCAGTCTAGTAAGTAGCCATCTCCCATTGGTGTCATGTTCAGTTGCAACTATGGATAAATCTGAATTCTTAGAAATAAGGGTGATGGTCCCATTTCTTTTCGCAACAGCTTCAGAACAAGTCACGTCTGCGACCCACCCCTTTCTCATAAGCAGTGCCTCTTTGAAGCCTACCTTGGTCTCTTGAAGGAGTACTATGTCTCCCTTCAGCTCTTTACAGTAATCCAAGATTTTGGCCCTTTTCACTGGATGATTCAACCCTTTGGTATTTAACTAAACAATTTCCAAGCGGGGCATTTGGGCAATAAGTAAATAACAGATATACATTGTGATGTGTCAGGCTCAGTATGAAATTGAGCAGAATGGAGGTACAACTGTGGTGAAGCAGATATCCCACTGGGAAAGAAGAAATGGAAAAAGGTGCATTGAGAGAGATAACAAATGTGGGGACTCTCGCCTTCTCTGTACCATATCAGAGAGGCGTTGGTGTCCCTTTCAACCAGGGAATGTCTGTAGGAGACATATTGCATGGGAAAAAGAATGTGGACAATGTACAGCAAGGGCTGACAAGTTCAGTTCAGGAGTTACTGCCGGGAGACATAGTACAGTCAGTTGTAGGTGAAGAACAGCAAATGCAGTGAAAACCAGGCATGGAGTAGAAAATTGCACATTACAACAGTTTGTAACACCAAAGTGTGAGTAATAAATAACCTGCAAAAAATAGTTTAGATGCCAAATAAGATGTTCAAAACAACATATATCTCAAGTCAGATCTAAACAAATTTGAACCATGACATATCCCAAGTAAAACCATTGACATGAGATGGAACAAGTCGACATACAACGACATACAACGACATACAACGACATACAACTTAGTCGACATACAACTTAGATCAGAAACAAATAAGCATAAAAACAAAAACAGCATAAATGAGTAAGCAAATGCACAGGAGGTGCAGATATACCTAAACTGAGGTGACTGAGCAACCACTGTGGAAGCCTAGGGTGTCACAGAATAAGTGAATTGGATGAGGTGAAGATGTGCAACTGACCAAATTATGGAAAATGTCTGTAGTAACTATAGATTGACGTTGACGGTGTCAATTATATACAGACAGACGATTTAGAGCGCTCGTGCGGGGGATTGGATTGCTAAGATGGTAAAAGGAAGGGGAGGGTGTAATAAACCCAGGATACTGAGGGTGTAGAAAAACCTAATGAGAGTGAGAATGTTCAAAGGAAATAGTTAGATACTGGCCCGCACAAGCGGTAAGCGGAGTATCACACAAACTGAAATTAATTTGATCACTACTGAGAAATGCGTCTACTAAGGGAGGGGTACTATAAAAGCGTGGAGAATAGCTGTTAATGGCCAAACCATACAATTGAGAGCTTCATATTCTGGGTAACGTAGTAGGTGTGTGCAAAGGTGTCTGTGAGGGCAGAGACTTAAGAAATGAGACAAGAGTGGTCATAGTAATACAAAAATTAGGGTAATTGTACACAAGCCACCAGGGGATATAACAGAAGGAGTGGAACTAGTGGTAATAAAAAGGTAATAAAAAGGATATAATCCATGAACCAGGATCAGGAGTGAAAGGATGCACAACATGTCAGGCACGTAGATGAGGCGAGGAAGTGCCGGGCAGAGCATCAGACTCCATATGAGATTCAAATTGATTGTCCAGGAACGTTGCCAAGTCTGCAGGCTCTACAATTTTTTTTGACTGACCTCTGAAAATCATCTAAAATTTCAAAGGTCAAGGCCATTCGTCTTTTTCACAGATTCAAGAACCCTTTGCGATGAATTACAGTGTCTCTGGCATTGTCCTGTGAAATTGAGATTTTGTGATTCTGCCATTGTATCATCCGGATTTTCCTCACGTGAGCTAAGATTTTCTCTGTGTCCTGATAGCGCAGGGATTTGAACATTTGTGGTCTCGGATTCAACATGTTTTTAGGTTTGAACTTTGGAACCCTATGGGCTCTTTCAATTTCAAAGTCTTTTTTAAAAGACTACTGGAGGGCTTCCGGAACCCAGGAGGTCAAGAAATCAGCAACCGATGGAGCAGAAGATACGATACCTTCCGGCAGACAGAAGATGCAGAGATTACTTCTTCGGTTGCAGTCTTCCTGCTCTGTGAGGTCTCTCCTTAGAGATGAGTTGGACCGTTCAAGACATTGGAGATGCTTAGCTTGGGTGTTTGTAAAATCTTCCACCGTGTTTATTCTGGTTTCAGCATTGGACAGCCTTATTGTCAGGTCCTTGAAGTCTTTGCGGATACCTGCCACATCCAGTTGAAGAAGGTCCGTATTCGTTTTGGTACCCTGGACAATATCATGCACGGTGTTGAGTTTAAGCAGGATAGCCTCCAAAGTAGAAGCAGAATCTGGGCTGCCTTTGATCAGTGACTCCGGAATCCGTGGAGATTGCTTTGAATGTTTCAGGGTCGCTTGAGAGTTTCTATCCTTCATGTTTCCATTCACTACCTCCGTCATTTATCCTGTGAAGACTGATAGCGTTTATAGGGGAAAAATAAAGAACCAACTGTGTAGCTACTTATTGACTGTAGACCAGAAGCAAACTGCTTGGATGCTGAGCTGAGGGACCAGTATACAGCCAGTAGCACCAAGGAGAAAAGGAAAAAGCAATGGCACTAGATAGGGGCAGATTAGATGAGGGTGAAATCTTGCAAACTGGTTTACTGATATGCTAGAGTCCACTAGCTCCCACTGGCCATGCTAAGCACCACTGATTCCACTCACTTTAACAGTATGTCGCTAACTTCAATGACATTCATAGACTTTTTGTGACTCAGTCAGCAAATATTATAAAGTACTACTGGTATTTGGATGAGTTTATAATCAGGTGTCTGCCACTAAATTCACACTGCTTCACATTACTTTCCTAGTCCCACCTGATGAACATAAGGATTGCGCCGGTACCCTGACAGGCACCTGTTAAAACCAATAGTCACCGGTATCCAACAACGCATTGATTTTCGCCACTTGAGATAGGCACCTGCAGTTCAAGGCATCCAATATTCAAGTTTAAGTGGCAGTCGGAACCTCAACGTAATTCTAAATGTACGTTCTCATAGGTGCTTTACAAGAGCCGAACCAGAAGTATAGCTCCCTTGGAGTCTAAACTCTACTCCACTCAATGCCCATCCACTTTACTCCACTGTACTACACTGAATGACATGCCTCTCTATAACACAACACTCCACAATATGACACAGCACTCCACTCTATGACACTCTCCTCCACTTTACTCCATGACACTCCACTCTACACTTTATGACACTCTATTTGACCCTACTCCACTCAATGCCACTCCATTCTAAAACACTCTACTCCTCTATGACATTCTACGACACACCATTCCACTGTACAACTCACTGCTCCACTCTATGATACGTGACTCCACTATATGAGACACCATGCCACTACACTATATAATACTTACCTACACTGTACACCACACCACACCACTCCACTCTACTCTGCTGCACTCTATTCCACTCTACACTCACAATACTCCAGACTGTGACAATAGACTTTACAACACTCTCCTACACTATACTGTATGACACTCTACATAGTGAAACTCTAATCGACGACACAGGACTCTACGATTTGAAACACGTTTTTATTAAAAAGTGAAAAAAAAAACATTGAAATTCAATTAAAAAACTAAAGTTAAAGCTTAGTTATAGTGAGAAAAACTTTTTTTCCTTATACAAACCAAACCTAAACTACACAAACATTAGAAATCCTAAAGTTATACTTATAACTTTCATTCACAATTTATCCACCACCTTCAAATTATTAGAAGTAGCACACCTCCATACAGCTCGCCTCCCCTTAATTATAGTAATCAGCTATGGGGGATGGGGTCCCTGGGGCCTTTTATGGCTCAGGTAGGGGGGCCACGCACCCCCTCCACTTTCATTAAAATATGGCCCCGGGCAATTGGGTTCCCAGGGCCCATGTGGGCTTTGGGAGGGGGGCCACACAACTCCCTCCCCTAATGTTAATGTATTTGGACCTGGTGGTTGAGTTCACCGGGGCCTCTTAAGGCTTGGGGATGGGGGCACGTGCCCGCCTCTCCTTATGATATATACTTTTTGGCCCGGGGGATGGGGCCTCGAGGGCCAAAAGTGGCTTGGGGAGGGGGGCCGCACACACTTCCTCCCCTTTTTTAAAAACAATGGGCCCGGGCATATTAGTGGCTTGGGGAAGGGGCTCTGTGACCCCTTACCCTTTCGTGGTTTGGCTGCTTGTGGGGTTTGGTTGCAAGGCCTGGCCTTGTCCTGCAACCAACCCCCTTCACAGGGGTTGACTTTACGTATGGTAATAAAATAATACTTTACGCAAAAAAAAACTAGCAATTCACTGAAAAAAACAATGGTTAAAGTGATGTTATAGTTAGGAATTGTAATTAAATCTTAATTTATATTAAAAAAACCTTTGAAATTCACTGAAAAACAAACAAAGGTTAAAGTGATGTTATAGTTAGGTGTGATAATAAGATCTGATTTTGTTTTTTAAAAAAACTTTAGAAATTCTTCGAAGAAAACAAAGTTGAAAGAGACATTATAGTTAGCTGTGATAAAAAGATCTGTTTTAGGTTTTTTTTAAACGTAGAAATTCACTGGAAAAGCCAAAGGTTAAAATGACGTTATAGTTAGGTCAAAATTGCAGTGCCAAAGTAATGTTTTGAACTAAATAAACACAGAAATTCACTAATTGTAATTAGCAGATCTAACTATACCTTGCGCCCCATACATTGCTTCTGACCTCACATATTACATCACTCATAACACTTTCTATGACATCATTTATGACATCAATGACTATATCTACAAAAGACATCATTGATTAACTAAATCAGATCTTTTTATTTCACCTAACAATAACATCACTGTAACCTTTGTTTTTTTCACTGAATATATATATATGTGATCAAGGGCTGCATAGCCCGAAACGCGTCATGGCGACATTTGCACTAAATAAATCTGCATTGCACTGAAAAACTGGAGTCCGTTTCCTTCTTGCGAGTTCCAGATTGAGGATCTCTCCACAGTTGGGAAAATCGTGTATATATATATATATATATATATATATATATATATATATATATATATATATATATATATATATATATATATATATATATATATATATATATATATATATATATATATACAGTAACCTTTGTTTTTTTCAGTGAATATATATATATATATTTACATATATATATATATATATTTTCACAAAAAAATCCAGTGAATATATATATATATATATTCACTAAAAAACTAAGGTTACAGTGATGTTATAGTAGGAAATAGAATTCAATAAACCTTAGCAATTCACTGAAAAAAAAACAAAGGTTACAGTGATGTTATAGTTAGGCTCAGATTTCACTCATACAAAACCATAGAAATTCAGCAGTTATAGTTACCTGAGCTAACTATAACTTACGCCCCCACAATGCACTGCTCATGACCTGATATATTACATTACTCATGACATGGTCAGTGACATCACTGATGACATCTCAAATGACATCACTGAAGACATCATCAAGTGAGCGTAAGTGTTTTTAAGAGTTTATGGGTGTTAAACATATATTCTAACCTACTACATACATTAGTATACTAGGTGCACTACTACTAGAAGTAGTATCTAGAAGTAGATACTACTTCTAACATATATTATGTGAGTGGCTGTATGCCTGTATGTATCCTTGTCTGTATGGATGTGTGAGTGGCTGTATTGGTGAGTAGATGGGTGTGTCAATGGCTCTAATGGTGAGTGAGTGGCAGTGTGAGTGGCTCTATGGGTAGATAAGTGGGTGTGTAGTGACTGTATGGGTGAGTGAGTGGATGTCTGAATTGCTGTATGAGTGAGTGACTGGATGTGTAAGTGGCTGTATGGGTGAGTGAGTGGCTGTTTGAGTGGGTATTTGGTTAAGTGAGTTGGTGTGTGAATGACTGTATTGGAGAGTGAGTGTCTGTGTAAATGGCTGTATGGGTGAGTGCTTGTATGGATGTGTGAATGGGTATGTAAGAGGTGTGGGTGTGTGAGTGAGTGCTTGTATGGGTGAGTGAGTGACCATGTTGAGAGGCTGTATGGGTAAGTGAGTGGGTGTGTGAGTGACTGTGTAGGTAAATAAGTGTGTGTGAGCAGCTGTAGGGATGAGTGTGTGGATACATGACTGCCTGTATGGGTGAATGACTGGTTGTGTGAGTGGCTCTATGGGTGAGTGAATGGTTGTGTGAGTGACTGTACAAGTGAGTGAGTGGGTGTGTGAATGGCTCTATGGAGGAGTGAGTGGGTGTTTGAGTACTGGTATGGGTCTGTGAATGGGTTTATGAGTGATTGTGTAGGTGTGTGAGTGGTTCTGTGGATGATGTCATCAGTGATTTCATATGAGATATCATCAGTGATGTCATCAGTGATGTCACAGACCATGCCATGAGTGATGTAATATGTGAGGTTATAAACAGTGCATTGCGGTATGGGGGCATAAGTTGAAGTTAGCTCAGGTAACTATAACTTCTGAATTTCTATGGTTTTGTGTGAGTGAAATCTGAGCCTAACTATAACATCCGATACCTTTGGTTTTTTCAGTGAATTTTTAAGGTTTTTAATTCTATTTCCTAACTATAACATTCCTGTAACCTTTGGTTTTTAAGTCACTTTCTAAGGTTTTTCAAATTCTATTTCCTAACTATAACGTTCCTGTAACCTTTGGCTTTTTAAGTGAATTTCTATGTTTTTTTAAGTAGTAGTAGAAGTGTTTTTAGAGTGATAGAGAAAGGGGGCAGGGCATCCAACCAGCCCTCAGGAATCCCACTGTATGGAGGTAACAGGAGGGCTTCTTGGCCCCCAAGTACCCTCAGCATCCAAGAGGGCTTCCTCCCCCAACCAGTAGTGCGCCAGAAGGTGCATTTGCAGAGTAGTGAAGAAAGAGGACTGGGCATCTGACCAGCTCTCAGCAATCGCGCTGTGTGGGATTTACTAGAGGTAACAGGAGAGGTTCTTGGCCCCCAAAGACCCTCAGCATCCAAGGGGACTTCACCCCCCAACCAGCAGTGCACCAGAAGGCACATTTGCAGAGTGGTGGAGAAAGGGGGCAGGGCCTCTGACCAGCTCTCTTCTGTCCCACAGTGTAGGACTTACTGGTGGTAAAAAGAGGGATTCTTGGCCCCAGGACCCTCAGCCATCAAGGGGACTTCATCCCCCCAACCAGTAGTGCGTCTGGAGGCACGTTTGCAGAGTGGTGGAGAAAGTCGGCATGGCCTTCGACGATCTCTCAGCAATCATGCTGTGTGGGACTTCCTGGAGGTAACAGGAGGAGTTGTTGGCCCCCCAAGGACCCTCAGCAGCCAAGGGGACTTCCTCCCCCAACCAGTAGTGAACTTGGAGGTGCATTTTCAGAGTGGTAGAGAAAGGGGACGTGGCCTTCGACAACTTTTCAGCAATACTGCTGTGTGGAACTTAGTGGAGGTAGCAGGAGGACTTGGCCCCCAAGGACCCTCAGCAGCCAAGGGGACTTTATCCCCCAACCAGTAGTGTGCCAGGAGGCGCATTTGCAGAGTGGTTGAGAAAGGCGACTTCCTAGCCCAGCCATATTTTCCTAATTATTAACTTTTATTAGGGGAGGGGGTGGCCCCCCCTTCCCTGGGCCAATTTTGGCCCCGGGGACCCCATCCCTCAGGGCCAGATTTTTTTGCAATGGGGGAGGGGTACCACACGGCCCCCCTCCCCAGGCCGGTTTTGGCCCTAGGGACCCCAAACCCCGGAGCCTGCCTTTTTAATATTTTTTTGGGTAATAGGGGAGAGTGCTGCGGGGCCCCCCTCCCCTGGTTGGTTTCAGCCCCGGAGACCACATCCCCCAGGGCCCGGCCTTTTAATTTAAATAAACAATATTGGGGATATTTTAATTTAAATAAACAATATTGGGGATGTGGGTCCACGCAGCTCCCTTCCCTGAGACGATTTCAGTCCCGAGGACCCCATCACCTGGAGTCTGGCCTTTTTTAAATGGTGGAGGGGAGCTGTATGGCCCCCTTCCACAGGCCAATTTCAGCCCTGGGGACCCCATCCCCCAGGGTCCCGGGCCCGGTCATGTTTGCTGGGTGCCCCCAGGGCACCCAGTCTCTACTTGGCCCGCGGGGGAGCCTGAATGCCCCTGTGGTCCCTGCCGGCTTCCCGCCTCCTGCGGGAGCCGGCATTGCTTTCAGACATAGGGAGCTGCTGGAAAGGCAGCTCCCTGTGTCTGAAAGCAATGCTGCTTTGCTTCCAACAAGCAAGAGCATTTTCAATGCTCCCACTTGCTGGAAGCAGAGCTTTTGCTGTGGCTTGGCGGGAGCAGAAAAGCTCCCACCTAGCCACAGCAAACAGCTATGCCCTGGGGGTGGGCACCCCTGGACATAGCAGGAGCTGGCCCTGGGCCCCCCAGGGCCATTTATGGCACCAGGATGGGCAGGTTGACCACCCTTCATTCTTGTTGAAGTTGGCCCTGGGGAGGTGGTGGTCCCAGGCCCCCCATTACAAATTTCAAAACCCCAGTGAGGTGGTGGTCCCCGGGGCATGGGGGGGTCCATTAGGCCACCCTATTTATTTATTGAGTGACGCCCTGGGGAGGTGGTGGTTCCCTGGGCCCAGAGGGGGGGTCTGAGAGGCTCCCCTTTAATTGTACATAAGCCCTAGGGAGGTGGTAGTCCCTTGGGCATTTTTAAGCCCCGAGAGGGGGGCCCATGCACCGCCCTCCTTTAGTTTGCACATGCTGCCGGGACCTGGCCCACCCAGGGGCCATTTACTAAAGAAGCGCGGGAGCCAGAGCTTCTTTTTAAAAAAAACTTTTGGCTGGAGTCGCGTATGCAATGTGGCTCCCGCCGAAAATTAAATAAAAAAAATACTTTTTGGCCATGCGGGTCCCCGTAGGACCCCCCTAAGAGGCCTAGGGGGTCAGGGTATTCCTACCCTGCCCCCTTTTCTTTTTTATTAATGTTTTTAATGGGACTTGGCTCAAGCCGAGCCCCAAGATGGCTGCCAACACTTCCTGGTTTGAAGTGTTGGCAGCCAATTAGATCTCAGCACAAGCTCGGGAGGGGTCGCAGATCCTCCAAGTCTCTATATATACATTTGAAAATTTATTTTACTAACTCCGCAATTACTAAACGGATTTACACCATATCACAAAAGTCACTTACCTGGACCAACAGCTACCTTTCTGCCAAAATTGGTGTGGATCCGTTCAGCAGTTCGGGCTGTAGCCGTGTCTAAAGTTCCTACGGAAGTTAACATGGGGAAAACGTATTTTGGGACCCCCTCTTTTTCTCTGCCCCCACTTGATGGATCACCCCAAAACTTTCAAGCCAGCAGTTGAAGTGAGTGACAAACTAGTTTTGAAAACTTCGCGAGGATTCATCAAACTACGCCAAAGTTCTTGGCAAATAAAAAAACGCTTTTCCTGTGGAAAATTGGTCCTAACTATAACTACCTACTGGCAACCGCCAGTAGGTAATATATATATATATATATATTCACTGAAAAAACCATAGGTTTCAGACACGTTATAGTTACAAATTAGCATTTAAAAAACCTTTGAAATTCACTGAAAAAACCATAGGTTTTAGGGACAGTTATAGTTACTTGGACATTGCACTCGCATACAAAACCCGTGAAATTCCCCCGTTATAGTTAGTTCAGCTAACTATAACTCGCGCCCGCAATGCACTGCTGATGACGTCACATATTACATCACTCATGACATGGTCAGTGACATCACTGATGACATCACTGATGACATCTCAAATGACATCACTGATGACATCATCCAGTGACTGTGTGTTTCTGTAAAGTTTAAATATTTTTAATATATATAGGAAAAGACGTATTGAAGAATGAGTGGGTGTGTAAGTGTCTGTATGGATGATTTAGTAGGTGCGTGACTGACTCTATAAGTGAGTGATTTAACGTATCTTACTGAATGCATGGGTTAGTGACTAAACTGGGTGAATGTCTGTATCCGTCTGTCTGTTGCTGTGTAAGTGGCTGCATGTGTTTGTGAATAGCTAAATGAGTGTCTATATGAGTTATTGAATGCTTGTCTGAGTATCTGTATGGGTGCCTGAGTGTTTGTGTGGGAGGGGTGTGTGCAACTCTGTGCATAGATGTGTGAGTGGGTGATTCACTGGGTGGATGGTTTCAAGAGTGCATCTGTGATAGACTGTATGGGTGGGTAAGTGTGTGTAAGAGTGTGTTAGTGAGTGAATGTATGTCCCAGTGGTACATGTGTGAGTAACTACATATGTGAAAGGCAGTATATATGTGTGTTGGAGTATATAAATAGCTATAAGCAAGAGTGAGTGATTGTGATAGTGGCTGTATGGATGATTGTGTGCTTGTATCAGTGATTGTATAAGAGCGTAACAATGTGCTACTATTTGTATGAGTAAGTGAGCTGGTGTGTGTATAACTGTATAGGTGAGTAAATGGCAGTGTGTTTAATTATTTGCATGACTGACTAGGTGTGTGAGTATCTCTATGGATGAGTGGCGTTGTTTGAGTGTCTATATAGGAGTAAGAGTGCATATGATAGTCCTGTACTGAGTGACCGTAAGTATGAGTGACTGTACGGGTGAGTGAGTGGATGTGTGTGTGTAGACCTAAGAATCAGTGAGTGGGTATGTAGTTATTGGTGTTGGAGTGTCTATGGTTTTGCGAATGGCAGTCTGTAATTTAGAGTGGGTGTATCAAAGGTTATATTAGGGTGTGAGGAGGTGCATCAGATTATCACGTGGATGATGTCATCAGTGATGTCATTTGAGATGTCATCAGTGATGTCATCAGTGATGTCACTGACCATGTCATGAGTGATGTAATATGTGACGTCATCAGCAGTGCATTGCGGGCGCGAGTTATAGTTAGCTGAACTAACTATAACGGGGGAATTTCACGGGTTTTGTACGAGTGCAATGTCCAAGTAACTATAACTGTCCCTAAAACCTATGGTTTTTTCAGTGAATTTCAAAGGTTTTTTAAATGCTAATTTGTAACTATAACGTGTCTGAAACCTATGGTTTTTCAGTGAATTTCAAAGGTTTTTTAAATGCTAATTTGTAACTATAACGTGTCTGAAACCTATGGTTTTTTCAGTGAATTTCAAAGGTTTTTTAAATGCTAATTTCTAACTATAACGTGCCTGAAATCTACGGTTTTTTCAGTGAATTTCAAAGGTTTTGTAAATGACAATTTTTAAATGTATTAATTGTTATATTAATTTTTTTCATACTGATTTACTACATTTTTAGAAACATTTTTTTTTACATATTTTATTTTTAAATTACATTGTAATTACATTATACATTACATTACAAAAAATACTTTCTCAGAATGAATTACTTTAGTTTAAATACTTTGCAGATAGGCAATAGACTTTTAAGTACAGTAGTTACAGTTGTTGCAATGGGCAACACATTTTCAAACACAATGCAACATTCAGCTCAATGTGAATTTCTAGTTAAATGCAATTAGTTACTTTATGGATTACTTTTGTAACCACAGGACTGGATCCTAGATTCAGTCCTGGTACATCTCCTGTAAACAGTTGAGTAAAAGCGTTTTGGTTACAGTCGTGATTTTTAAGGAATATTATTGTATTTTAAAAGTTGACACTTAGAAACTTTTCTCATAGAATCACCAATGTTATCCTATGGAAGGAAATTCACTTAGCAGGTAAAAACTGTTATCGTTACTTTTTCTTACTCAGTGTTGGATCCTGGATCCAGCACTGGTGCATCTCCTGTAAACAGTTGAAAGAATGCGTTTAAGTCATACAGGCGATTTTAAGGAATATTTGTAGTTTGTGAAAATCAACACTTTGAAACTTTTTGCTGAATCCAGTCAATCTTAGCCTATGAAGGAAATTCAAGTTACCGGTAAGTACGGTTAAAATTACTTTTGAGGATCAGTACTGGGCTGAAAGATGCAGCACTGAGGTCTCTCCTGATAACAGGTGAGTAAATCGGAATTCGTATTTCGGCTGATTTTAGAGGAATATTTTAAAGTTCCAAAACTCCACACTTAGAAGAATTTCCAAGTGAAACCAGTCAATGTTAGCCTATGGAAGGAAATTCAAGTTACTGGTAAGTACGGTTAAAATTACTTTTAAGGACCAGTACTGGGCTGAAAGATGCAGCACTGAGGTCTCTCCTGATAACAGGTGAGTAAATCGGAATTCGTATTTCAGCTGATTTTAGAGGAATATTTTAAAGTTCCAAAACTCCACACTTAGAAGAATTTCCAAGTGAAACCAGTCAATGTTAGCCTATGAAGGAAATTCAAGTTACCGGTAAGTACGGTTAAAATTACTTTTCAGGATCAGTACTGGGCTGAAAGATGCAGCACTGAGGTCTCTCCTGATAACAGGTGAGTAAATCGGAATTCGTATTTCGGCTGATTTTAGAGGAATATTTTAAAGTTCCAAACTCCACACTTAGAAGAATTTCCAAGTGAAACCAGTCAATGTTAGCCTATGAAGGAAATTCAAGTTACTGGTAAGTATGGTTAGAATTACTTTTCAGGACCAGTACTGGGCTGAAAGATACAGCACTGAGGTCTCTCCTGATAACAGGTGAGTAAATCGGAATTACGTATTTCGGCTGATTTTAGAGGAATATTTGCACAATGGTGAAGGGAGGGGGCGGGGCCTGAGGTGACATCTGTGCAAACGCGCCCCGTTGCGCGTTTTAAGTTGGGGGATTAAGTTCCCTTGAATCCTGAGGGTCCCTAGGGGCCAACTAGCCCACCAGGAACCTCCAATATGCGCCAGGGGCTGCGTTGCAGAGACGTGTAGAGAGGCCACACCCCTTTTACACCTCTCTGCAACGCAGCTCTGTGGCGCTTCTGGATGTACCTGTTGGGCTAGTTGGCCTCAGGGACCCTCAGGATTGAAGGGGATTTAATTCCCCATCTTAAAACGCGCCACGGGGCCTGTTTCACACATGTCACCTGAAGCCCCGCCCTCCCTTCACCACTGTGCAAACGCGCCCGTGGCACGTTTTAAGTTGGGGGATTAAGTCCCCTTGAATCCTGAGGGTCCCCGGAGTCCAACTAGCCCACCATATACCTCCAAAGCGCCACAGAGCTGCGTTGCAGAGAGGTGTAAAAGGGGTGTGGCCTCTCTACACGTCTCTGCAACGCAGCCCCCTGGCGCATATTGGGGGTTCCTGGTGGGCTAGTTGGCCCCCAGGGACCCCCAGTATTCAAGGGGAATTCGTTCCCCCTCTGCAAACGCGCCAGGGGCGCGTTGCAGAGTGGTGAAGGAAGGGGCGGGGCCTGCGGGCCCGATCGTTTTTATTAATTTTTATTTTTTGTCCCTGAAGGGGGGCTGTGTAGCCCCCTTCCTTTTTCTCTTTTTGGGCCCTGGGGACCCCATCCCCCAGGGCCTTACCCCTTTTTAAATTACAAAAAAAAAAAAAACGGGAAGGGGGCCGCGTGGCCCCCTTCCCTGGGCCTGTATTGGCCCTGGGGACCCCATCCCCGGGGCATGGCCTCTATATTTATTATTTTGAGGGGGCAGCGTGGCCCCCTCCTCTGGCCATTTTAAGGCCCCGGGGACCCCATCCCCGGGGCCGGCCTTTCCATTTAAAAAAAAAAAAAATTCTCTTTTTTGGGGAGGGGGCCGCGTGGCCCCTCCCGAGCCACTACTTGCCCCGGGACCCCATCCCCCGGGGCTGGCCCTCTCCGTTGGGGACTGTGGGGGTCCCCAATCCCCCACAGTCCCGCCGGCTCCCCACGTCCCTTGGGAGCCGGCATTGCTAGTTCCACATGGGGAGCAGCTGACATGCTGCTCCCCATGTGGAAAAGCAATCGCTTTGGATATTGGAAGAGAGAGCAGGTTTCCCTGCTCTCTCTTCCAATATCCAAAGCAGTTTGCTATGGCAGGACGGGAGCCGCGAGGCTCCCGTCCTGCCATAGCAAACTACAGTGTCCCGGGGTAGGCACCCGGGACACTGCAGGAGCCGGCCCTGGGGGTGGTGGTCCCCAGGGCCATCAAGGGCTCCAGGAGGGGCCGCGCGGCTCCTCCCATTCAGTACACAGCCCCGGGAGGTGGTGGTCCCCGGGGCTCTGGGAGTCCGTAACGGACCCCCATATTAAAGTGTTTAGTGCCCCGGGAGGTGGCGGTCCCGGGGCGTGTGGAGGGCTGGAGCCCCCACACTGGTTTTATTTTTAATTTAAAAAAAGCCCCGGGGAGGTGGTGGTCCCCGGGGCTGCGGGAGGGCTCAGAGCCCTCCCGCACCGATTTTAAAAAGCCCCGGGGGTGGCGGTCCCGGGGCTTGGAGGCCTTTGAGGCCCCCACACATTAAATTATCCCCCCACCATGCCCCGGGACTTTTTTCGGCAGGATTCACGCACCCTGAGCGCATCCTGCCGATTTTTTTTTTTTAAATGCTTTTTGTTGCCCAGGGGTCCTTGTGGGACCCCTGAGCAGGCCTAGGGGTTAGGGTGTTTCTACCCTGCCCCCTTTGTGCGTTTTGCGCACTTGTTTCTTTTTTTTCTCGGCGGGATACGCGCACCCTAAGCGCATCCCGCCGATTTAAAAAAAAATTCTTTTCTGCCCAGGGGTCCTTGTGGGACCCCTGAGCAGACCTAGGGGTCAGGGTGTTTCTACCCTGCCCCCTTTTGCGCTTTGCGCACTTGTTTCTGTCCCTCGGTTCTACCGAGGGACAAAATGGCTGCCAACACTTCTTGATTTGGAGTGTTGACAGCCAATTAGCATGCAGCTCGTGATCGGGACGGTGCGCGCAGGGTGCGCTGAGGGTACGCGTATCCGACGCGCCCATAGATATATATGTGACTTTACTTGTGAATTTCTCAGGAACTACTGAACGGATTTACACCATTTTAGCAAAAGGCACCAGTCTGAACCAAGGGCTACCTCTTTGCCAAATTTGGGGTAATTCCGTTCAGCAGTTCGGGCTGTAGTTGCGACTAAAGGTTCCTATGGAAAAATGAATGGGGAAAACGCGTTTTGGGACCCCCTTTTTCTCGGCCCCGCTTGACGTATCACCCCGAGACTTTCAGGGTAGGAGCGGACCGGAGCGCCCCAACAAGTTGGAAGCTTTCGCGAAGATTCGTCAACTGGCGCCAACGTTATTGCAAATAGAATGTCGCGGATTTCCTATGGATAATAGGTTGTAACTATAACTATCTACTGGCGACCGCCAGTAGATAATATATATATATAAATATATATATATATATATATATATATATATATAGAGAGAGAGAGAGAGAGAGAGAGAGAGAGAGAGATAGATATATGAATGTATATGTATGAATGAGTGAATGTCTATATACATGTATACATAGGACTCCTATGCATGCTTTTCAGACACCAATGTATTCACCTACTCATCCAACTAACAGGCGCATTGTTCACCGCTCTCAATAACATCTAACATCTTTCCTTTACTAATCCACTTCAATTAATCTATCCCCATTCAAAATACATGAAATTTCAACAGCGCAAACTTTACACAGCTAATCCTACAATAAAAAGGAAGCATATATTGCTAATCAACTATCTAATTACCTCAAATATTGGGTTCTGGAGTTGTGTGCTACTCAATGCAAAGTGCTTCAAGGCAATGTCGGTGGTAGAAAGACAATGTACAATTTACAATATGTAGCCAATACCTATTTAAGTCAATCAATATGAAGAAACTACTTGTGTCACCTGATTTTACTTGCACCACAACAAATATGGAAGTATTGGATTAATGAAATTCCACAGATTCTATTGACTAGAAATCAGCTGTGAAACACCTATGCACTAGATCCCAATTTAGCAGTTCCTAGGAGCTCTATATTACAGCTACCTCATGAAAAGTGACTTGTAATTATGCAAACCGGTGCAGTAACTGCCCCAAGATTATGCCATTATTTGCACAGCTCTAGGGTGTTTGGTACAGATAAGAGCATAGTGACATATGGGGACTATGGAAATAAAGATGTGAAAGATACAGACTATTGACCATGTTTTTAACTTTGACATCTGCACACCCATCTTCGTATTTTCTGTATTTTGTTATCATATCACTCCCTCACCACCTCCATCAACTCTTTTACTTGGCACACTTGCACAGCTGTTTTTCTTCCTCTGATCTTTTCCTGACTTCCTCAAACAGTTCACCAAGTGAGTTAGTGCCCCATACATGCCAACAATTTGGAACAGATAAGAGGGAGATAATATATATAAAATCTGATGAATTTCATTTTCTGTTTAACTTGCATTAAAGACAAGGACGTTTTAAGCAAGTGAAAGCTAAAATAAAGCAATTTTTGCATATAAAATTGGAAGCATCCTAATTAAATTAGAAGTGGTGGTATGTATGGTGCCCTTGCAACATGCTTCAAAACAGATTCGATAACACATTGTGAGACAGAGGGTGAATTGACTTTGAGGAACGGGTGCAACAAGATCCCTACACTCTGCAAGAAATTCACTGAATTGTCACCTTTGATTATCCCACCCTCACTTCAGGTAAGCTCTAAAAACCTATCGCATTAAGCAGCACCACGTAACAGTGTAAACTCCCAATGATCAGACCCTACTCTAGAGATTCCTCACTTTTGCAAAGTCCTTTACCACCGAAGTATGGTTTAAGTATGTTTATTGGGGGAAACAGCCTTTACAACGAAAGCGTTACAACGCATGCCATTACAACACATGCTGTTACAACGTGAAAGGCTTGTTGTAGGGGGTAGAAGGTGTTGGAGTTAACTCCAACACCTTCCCTACTGTTGCACAAAATGGAGTTGGAATAGTAAATTTTACTATTCCAACTTCCAGACCACACCCGACAGCAAGTCGGGGTAAAGGTATGCGTTGTAACGGCATGCGTTGTAATGGCATGTGTTGTAACGTCATACAACCGTTTATTGGTAACATACAATGGCCCTTGATGGTCTGCCAGCTGCCCCCTCGGTCAACTGCTCTCCATACCATTCCAGAATCCACCTCCCTCACGAGAAGCAAGTTACCAGGGAACAGCAAGCATTCCACAAGGAATGTACACTATGAAATGCAGAGATGAGTCAATACAGAGATACAACACATTTCCCCCCTTAACAACATAAAACCCCCCAAAAAAACAGGAACTTTAAGAACATACAAAATCATCAAGATGCTTAGGTTTAACTCTGACACGAGAAGAACAATCATTAACTGGAATTCCCCCGTCTTGACATTGGAATCAACATTGGTACAGTTACACTGACCCGGCACAGCAGAGTCAATTACAATTCCATCATGCGGAATTTCTTGACCAACATTGGAATCATAATGACAACTCTCTTGAGAACTCCCAGTATTGTGGAGCTTCAGCCATTCCTTTTGCTCAGTGGCATTACAAATTGAAACCTTTCTGGTATTCCACCATTTGCCATCTGCCAATTTCACATAATTACCTTTCACAAATACAACCTTCTTTGGACAAGACCACTTAGAAGACCCCTTTTTAGGTCTCGCCTAAGCAGCGCGCATGCGCTGCATAGGAGGAGACCTCTTGAAATCGATTCCCTTTTTCGCCCAAAAACGTGCACGCATTGCACTGCTTTCAATGGCAACGCGTGCACGTTTGGCGATTCCCTTGCGGGAGCGAGCTTTGAAACCATCTGTTTGTAATTAACTTTGATACACATGGTGCCCTTGCTCGCTCCCGCAAGGGAAATGCTGTGTGTGCTCTGGGCCGCACTCCTCCCACCCCTCCCACTTGTTAACCAGCGGGAAACAGGCGCCATATTTTTTTTTTAATTAGCGCAAGGGAAACGCTTTGTTTACATATCCCTGACTGTATCTGGTTTCTCTCATCCCCTGGGGGGATTCTTCGCCCCTTGGCCACAAGGCAGAGCGAGCAGCAGGCAACAGGCCACGAATTTACAGGTCGCTTTCCCGAGATCAGTTTCACTTCTTGGTTTTGTCATGTCATTTGCTTCGCATTTCTCACATGCCACGCGCTCTTTAAAGGTGCGCGGCGGCGGCAGGCCCTGCTTAGTTAGGACACATTCCTGTCCCACTGAGGTATGTGCATCTCGTCCAGTCAGCTGTCTCACGCTGTCCCACTGAGGTATGTGCATCTCGCCCAGTCAGCTGCCTCACGCTGTCCCACTGAGGTACGAGCATCTCACCCAGTCAGCTGCCTCACGCTGTCCCACTGAGATATGTGCATCTCGCCCAGTCAGCTGCCTCACGCTGTCCCATGCAAGGCACAAGCACCTCCTACAGTCCACACATTTCCACACCGGGTGAGATGCGAGTACCTCAGCCAGCCCAGAGGATCCAAGGTGTCACGTGACAGGGGCATCTTGTGCAGTGGCGCAGTCGGGGTGTGCCTGCACGAGCTGCTCACACCACCCCCTCAGCTGCACGCAGCGCATTAATATTAGCCCATTATCCTGACCTGGTACAACTTGAGGTCTCAGGACAGGGCGAGAACTTCGCGCCTGGAATGGAACAATTCGAGGCCTTTCTTTATAAATATAAAGGGAAATAAATGTATATTTCCAGGCAAAGGTGTATGCGCTTTCTCCCACCTCTCCCTGTCCCCTCCTGCTGCTCATGTGCCTCCCCCGCGCTCTCCGCCCCCTCCCCCCCGGTCCTGTTAAAGGGCTTTTAGTGAATGTGCTGTCAGTGCTGCGCTCTAATGATTTCCCTCTCACATTCCTCCCAGGAGCGGTTTCACTGAAGTGTCCAGTGATTGATCCGTTATCGCAAGGCTCGCTGGCCCCCTGGAGGCTGGGGCCTGTGGGGGGAGGGGGCTTCTGATCACGGGGATGAGGCTTGTGACAGGCGGTAGGGTCCGAGTAGCGTCAGTATATATCAGACTGGTGGCGCTGAGAAAAGTCTGTCCGTCAGAGGGTGTGCAGATACGATCCAGCCTCGAGTCGGGCTGGCATAGCCGGGGACGGGCCACGAACTGCTAGACTTGACGATACGGTGACTTTAAATGAGGGGCAAAATCGGAGACATGTTGAACAAGGCAGGTCATCTGAGAGGCCGGGAATGTGTCAGTCCGACTGTGTCAATCACAGGCCAAGCCCGACAGGCTAGTGCGTTTGAAAAGCTGGGGCAGAGTGAGGCTGGCACGTGGGTGAGTCTCACCTCACCAGCCACATGTCAGGACCTTTCCCTAGCCGCATCCCACCCTAGGCGCACGCGTGTTAGGAACCAACCCCATTATCAAGTAGACCAGGCAGTCTCCAGATACAAAGCGCCGCACACAGCTTCACTGCGCCTTCATTTTGTAGTTGCTTTTTTAGTTGTGAATGTTACCAACCCAACGTATGAGGATGCCCACAAAGTTACACACGTGTCGGTGTTCAGCCCTTCTTCCATCTGATCTGACCTGCACAGGGAAGCCCGTAAAACCCCCTCCTAATCTTAAACTTAAAATAACACCTTTTTTGTTTTAGAGAGCAGGTGGCTCGAAAGGGTTCATAGTCTGGACCTGTCTTGGCCCATCTTAACGAGTCACGAAAAGAAGATTTTTTTGCAACAACTACAATTTTTATGAAGCGTGTCTTGTTTAGGCTTTTGGGCTCTTTCTGACTACACTTAAGGGCCTGTTCCCAGCACCGTAATTAGGATAAAGAGAGTGGAAATGCGCGGTGACTGATTACCGCACATCTGTGCCCTGCCACAGACTTTGACTGATGCGTGTTGCTGTTTTTATTAATTGTCTGAAAGCATGCTAAAAATAAGCGATGGCAACAGGGCACTGCTGGTACATGCCCCGTCCTTCCATTACTTATTTTTAGGTCGAGCCTCTGCGTCTTATAAATGGATAGAAACACATTCGACAGAGCACGTGAAATGGTGCCGAACCTCCTTCCAATGCTCATTCGTAGCCGAATATCGGCGCACAGCTAGAAATCCCACTCCCATGGGATGACAAAATTAAATAACACATAATTACATACAACATAATTACACTCAACTCAATACAACATTAATACAATCCACATAATATCACTCAGTGCCACGTAATAACACACCACAAATTTATAACTACACTCAATACAATATACATACACTACACATAACACTCAGTACCACATAATTACACACCACATAATAACACTATACTCAATGCAACATCAATACACTCCACATAATACCACTAAGTACCACATATAACACTTTTTATTACAACTTTTCTACATAAAACTCATCAGCCACAATACTCTAAAACATAGCCAAAATTTATTAATAAACACATAAGGTCCCAAAAGCGAGATCTATTTGGCTATGCCAATGCTTGTTAGCTTTGTCGCCAAGAAAAACCCACACAAACATGCCAAACTTGAAAGAACGACTTGGCCTTAGAATCTTCATGTTGTGCCTCTGACCATACGAATTATGGTATTTCTTCACCCTGTCTTGCATACTTTTATGATCAACAGTATGCTTACCAGCCCTGTTCATCCAAGCGGGAACTGCAACAGTGCAAGGTATCCTTCCTTTAAGTAAATTAAAAGGAGTCTCTTTAGTGATGGAATGTGGAGTGGTTCTATAACTCCATAACATGTCCTTGACTTGTTGTTTACAACACAAATTGCTTTTAAAAGCAAGCTGAATGCACTCCACAAACACTCTATTAAATCTCTCGACTAAACCATTTCCCCTGGGATGGTAAACTGGGGTCTTGGTATGTTTGATACCCCAACTGGACAGGAATTTCTCAAAATCCCCAGAAATTAATTGGGGACCATTGTCAGAGACAATTTCAGCAGGACACCCTTCCCTTCTAAAAATGTCTTCACAGAAGGATATAATGACATTGGATTTAACTTCTTTTACAAACGCCACCTCAGGCCACTTAGAAAAATAGTCAACCATAACAATGGCGAACCTGTCATTAGAACCAAGATCCTCAAATGGCCCACAAATGTCAATGGCGAGTTTTTCCCAGGGAGACTTGGGCAGCGGTAAAGGATCAATAGTAGTCTCCTGGGCAGAATGGGACTTGTCGCTAAAAGCACACGCAATACAGTTACGCACAAACCTTTCAATCTGAGTGTCCATGCCTGGCCACCAGAAATCTTCTCTGATACGCCTTTTCATGGCTGACATGCCACCATGACCTTCATGCAAAAGACGTAAGAGTCTTCCTCTTAACACAAAAGGTACAACCAAACAACATCCTCTTCTTACAATGTCATCCACAACCGCAAACTCAGACCAAATACGTTTAAAAGGCTCTAAATTTTGATGCAACTTCCACCCCTGACTGTGACCCAGTGCCTCGATGAGAATTTTGATGGTATCATCCTCTTTGATAGCTGATTTCTACTCTTCCTCAGAAATGGCGCCACAAACATCTTTAACTTCAGCTACCATCTACTCATCCTCATCATCAGATCGCAAGCACTCCAATGGCAACCTGGATAAACAGTCAGCATTGACATTTTTCACACCAGGAACATACTTCACATCAAAGGTGAACTCTTGTAAACGGTAAAGCCACTTGGCTATCCTAGGTGTAGCTCTACCTGCACCTCTCGTGGAAAACAAATCCACTAATGGCTTGTGATCCGTGCGTAGGATAAACTTAGTGCCCCATACAAAAATTTGAAAATGCTGAACACCCCACTAACAAGCTGGGGCTTCTTTCTCCACAGTGGAATAAGTGTGTTCAGTACCTTTCAAAGTTCGAGAGGCAAAGGCTACGACCCTTTCTTTGCCTTCATGCACCTGTATTAGAACAGCACCAAGACCATGATTACTGGCATCGGTAGAAGCTATGGTCTCATCGTCAGGATTGAAAGGTTTTAAGATAACAGCACTCGCAATACACCTCTTTATGGCGTCAAAAGTGAGCTGAAATTCATTAGTCCACACAAATTTCACACCTTTTTTCATGAGATTCCTTAACTCCTGTACTTTGTCTGTGAAATGATCAACAAATTTGGAGTAATACTCCACGAGACCAAGGAATGACCTAAGCTGGTCCTTATCAGTGGGACGAGGCGCTTTTTCAATGGCCTCCACTAAACTGGTTTTGGGTTTGACACCCTCATTGGTAAGAGTGTGGCCCAAATACTCTACTTCACACACGCCAAATTTACACTTCTCAAGACCAATGGTAAGCCCAGCATCCAACAATCTCTTCAAAACATTTTCCAAAATCACATCATGCTGAATACAATCACGGCCCCACACCAATACATCATCCTGAAAAACTAAAACATTCTCCAAACCAGGCAATACATTCTGCATTACCCTTTCGACAATGGCGAATGCAGAAGCAAGTCCCAATGGCATGTGGATGAACTGAAATGCCCCCTCTGGAGTAATTAAAGAGGTGAGATGTCTAGACTCCTCATGTATTAAAACTTGATGGTAGGCGCTGGATAGATCCAATGTGGTAAAACATGCACCTCCTTCTACACTGGCTAACATTTCATTGATTCGAGGGAGAGGATGGCGATCAATCCAGATGTTATCATTCAAATCCCTCAAATCAATGCACATCCTGATATTTCCATTGTGTTTTTTGGCCAAAACAACTGGACTTAACCACTCTGACACCTCAATAGGCTTAATCACACCTTCAGTGCATAGTCTCTGCAGTTCTTCTTTCAATTTTTGTCTCAAAACCAAAGGAACATTTCTTACTTTATGCACCTTGGGTACAGCATTGTCTTTTAAAATGATGTGATGCTTAAATCTTTTCAAACAGCCAAGAGAACTTTTGAAGAGATCCGGGAATTTGGTGACCCAAATATTAGTGACAGGAGATGCAATACATAAAACTTGCTCTGGATGGTTGGGATCCAAAATGATGTCCAATGCTCGTTGCTCCTTCCATCCAAGCAAGGATTTGTCTTTCTCAACGATGTAAAGTTTGGCCACAGTTTTCCTGCCATGAAAACTGATTTCAGTCATCACATAACCTAAAACAGGAAGTCTGTTCCCACAATACCCTTCAGGAGTGACATCAGTAGCTTGTAGATCCTCCATCCCAAAACCCAACCCTTCCCAAGTAGTTTTATCAATGATGGAAAAAGGAGAACATGAGTCTGCCCAAACATGAATTTCCTTCCCCTTGACCCCAACTGTAGATTTGGGAGGGCGATAACTGTCTTTGCTCCCATCACAAATGCAAACTTGGGAAGAATCGATCATTAACAATTCTACCTCCTCATTTTCACTCTCGCAGGAAGAATCATCCTCTTTCACCAAATTTATCGACTTTCTGTTAGCTGAATAACCACTGGTGCCTTTGCATACCCTTGCGAAATGGCCCATTTTCTTGCACCTATAACATCTACTTTTTATTACTGGGCAATGATTGGCATCCGCTGTGTGCCTGGGACTACCACACCTAAAACAGGATTTAGATTTGAGCCTCGACTGATCATGTTTTTCCGTTGGATTTAATATCATCCTCCTTCTTGATCTGTCTACCAGTATTGTTTATACTATGCACAGAATCATCTTGGGAATCCTTTTAGAGGAGGTGTTACCTAGCTCTTTTACATACCTAGAAGTATTCTCCATTCTCCTCGCTACCTCAATGGTCCTTTCTAATGTAGGATCTTTCATGCCTAACAATTTCTCTTGTACTTTGACATTATATAATCTATTAATCATTTGGTCTCTGATTATTTCATCTCTCAGATCCTTAAACTTGCACTTGACTGCTAACTTCCTCAAATTGGCTACAAACTGCTCAATTGATTCTCCCTGTAATTGGGCACGTGAAAAAAATGTATCTTCCCACTACCATTCTAATTTTTTTGCCAAAATTCTCTTCTAATGCCTTCAGCGCAACTTCATAAACATCCACTTCCCCATCACTACTGTCACCATTTTCACCCCCATCTTCAGCAGAATTTTCTTCTACAATTCTTCCGTTAACCTCAGGTAGAGTTTTCAGCACATTTCTACCTTCTAAACCAAGACAATGTTTAAGAATAGCCAATTTCCTCTTTGCCACACACACATCACCCCCGATAGCCTCAAGGTAAATTTCAAAAGTTTCTTTCCAATCTTCCCACAACATGCATGGTTGATCAGGACTTTGCAAAAATAATGGTGGTGCTGGTATCGATTGCATTCTCATGTTGCACCGATTAATCTAAATTGGATGGATGGTGGGTAAAATATGTAAATCAGTTTACAAAATGAATAATAATGTACATGCCACCTGCGTAAAAATATAATACATCCAGGATATTGCGAAAAAACAACAAATAAAAATATATATATAGCAAGAGGATATTCCTTAAGCTCTCCACTAAATTTGTAGTAATGAATAAGAATGGTGTGCGTGTCACAGATGAAATGACTCACCACAATACAGCATAAACAGCTCCGTAGAAATTGTGCAGATCTTTATCCAGCTGATAGTGACATCCAAGATGATCAGCTGACGTGAATGCTGAAGAAAAAAAAAATGTGACTTCCGTTGCAGGCAATGCAGTTTGCCTGGTTGAAATGAGGAAACGTTGCAGGCGTACGTCTGCCTGATCCGGAAATGATGGAAAGAAAGTACCCCTTATCGTCAAATGTACTTGTTATCGGGCACACTGGCTTGACCGAAATTGTGAAATTCAATGAAATGCCCAAAGTAAAATGGTGGCACGCAAGCGTAATATGCGATTACGTCCGCCTGATTTCAAGATGGAGGCACATTTGTGAGCAATGCGTGACCTCACGTAGAAGCAGGATCAGGAGCGCACGCTGAAACAGACGCACTTGCGGATTCCAGACGAGAAGCTCGAGCGGGACCCAAAGCGCTCGAGGAACTCTGCCGATGCAGCGCTCGAGCGGAAATCAGCACGAGCAGAATCCAGCGCGAGCTTGGCGGTTTGCTGGATACGACGAACAGGTGCAAACCACAAAAAAAATGTCACTGACAGAGAATTGACGTACCTCCAAGTGGAAATGCTCTCAGAGAGCGTCCGCAAACAATACATCCAGAAATGTCATGAAAGTGAAATCAAGGTGATGGGGAAGGCCGTTCCAGGAGTTAGCGGCCAGGTAGGAGAAGGCAGGGCTGCAGCTCCTGTTTCTGTGGATGCAGGGCGAGTGGGCTAGGGAGAGGAATGCGGAGTGCATTTGTCTAAAAGTATGACGGCAGCCTGTCAAACTTTTAACAAGTTTTTGTTTCTTCTAAAACAAATCCCAAAACTAATGACTCCAACACCATCGGAATTTTCCCCCTTGGTGTGAAGGTCATTTAAACAATTTTATTGTCCCTTACTGCAACAATTTTCATGGCAGTAAGGGAGCATAAAAACTGGCCTTTGGACTGCTCACTCTAAATCGGGCGGGCCGTTGAATGGCCAAACCTCTGACACCCCTTCCTTCGTTGGGCCATCGCAGGAGTATGTCAGCTACAGAGACAGAGGAGTCTCCATCGCTGACATACTTAAGGCCCGCCCTAACTGTAAATCAGGCAGACGGACCTTCAGTTTGGTGGAGAGGCTGCCATTAAACCATGGCCGGCATTATGCCAAGGAAAGTAACCATCATGCCATTGTTTCCCACAATATGCCAGGAATTATCATTATGCAAAAGCAAGGAGCATGCTAAGGATAGAACCATCATGCCAGGAATGTTAAAATTATGCAATAATTACCACCTTTGTGGCAAAGAGAGCATTATTCCAGGAGTGGATGCCATGTATGTCCACAAAATGCCATGGATTATAACCAATATGCCAGTGCCAGCATTATGGTAGGGAGTGGCAAAACCATCATCATTAATAACCACAGTATTCAAAGAATTACCACCGTTAAGTCAGGCTAAGATTTGCACCACGGTTGGGTATCATCATGGCATGGATGCCCACAATATGGCAGAAATTGCTGACATTATGTTAGGACAACTTTATGCTACGTGTGGGCATCCATCATTAGATTAATGTCCAGGTCAGTGTCTAGGAAGTGAGGGGCACCTTCACATGCAGATAGGCACACACTCTCACTCAAACACATTCACACATTTATACTGACGACCACCAATACACGTGCAAGCAAGGTCGGACTGGCTGTACCAGGCATCTGGCGTTTCCCTGGGAGCCTGGAAGGGTGGGGGGGGGCGATATGCTTGCTGCAAAGAACGTGTGCCATGCGTATCAAAGAACAATATTTTATGTGCATAGCTCAGTGGGTTACTGCTTTTGTCGCAGAGATTCTTCTGTTACTGTGCAGTTCATAAGTTACAATCGTAATCTAGCACAGTGAGCTATTAATTGCCATCAAAGAGCTTCATGAAAGCTGCATGGTCCAGGTTAGAAAGTTATCTTTTCCCCAGTCTTTCATTATCATGATGTTGCTAAAAAGTTTGTTTGGGTAGAGATAAATTCCTATTATTAAAGTCAATCCTAACCACTGTGTTATGCTCTGAATCCTGAATTTGTGCTTTTCCAGACCAAGCACTCTTAAAAAGGGCCTACCAGCATAGATGGCATGTGAATCTTACACCTTGGAGTCCCCTTTACCTTATGTACCATATCTCTTCATACACTGATGTAAACATGTGTGATTAATTGTCTCTGTACGTGTGTGTGTGATGTAAAGTTCTCCAACACCCTACACTGGTATGAGAGGTGCTATTAAACAAATAAAATACATGTGAGAGAGGGGCTAAGGAGAGATGAGAGATACTGTTGTTGGAGGGTGATAGTGAGCGAATCATTGAAGTGCCTCAACAAAGATTGTCACATGCTGCTGCACAGCAAGGTCATCATTTACTCTGCTTTAAAAGCTAATAAAATTCAATATATATATGTTGTAGAATGCACCATTTTTTCAAATTTTCTTCGGGAATAACCCCCCCAAAACCTTCCTTTGTAGTGGTCAGGCTCGCTCGCTGCACTCGCTATGCACCGTACGGGGGCTGGTCTGACAAAATTTGCCAGGACATCTTTGGGCTCCCAGTCCGACCCTGTATGCAAGTTTGTAACCCAAGCCAACTCACACCAATCAATAGTGTATTTTTGTAGTTATTTGTATACCATGTAGGCTTAGAGCCTGATTCCGAGAGATGGGCCATATCGGGATTCTCTAGCTCGTTCTCTGTTTTTGCTGTATAGCTAGCCTGTCACTGCACTGACACACAAAGTGTGATTGATGGCGTCAAGCCTGCATTATGGCCAATCACCAGGCATGCCTTATGTGGTGATAGCCCGCGATGCACGCTCCCCTTGAGCTGTCAGTCATACTGCAAGTGTGAGTTTAGGACTGAGGCCTCTAAAACAAGCATTGGCAAAGGAAATAGGTCTTACCTTTGGGACAAGATGCGGTGCAGCATGGTGAGAAAAATAGGCGCAATGTCTCAGTCGCAGCAGTCGCATAATTTTGTAGGCCTGCACATGCTCTATCACACATGCATACCTACAAAATGTCACAGGTGCCATGTTTTTTATTGAAAGATTCAAGATCGATCTGTAAATAAAACAAAAAAAATTAAGTGCCAAAAAATTGATCTTAAGGCACATAGGCTATCAGCAATCTGCTGCAACAAAAACCATACATTAATTATTTTGGGAAAAAAAGATTGCGGTGGGGGTAAGCAATAGGGGCGGCTGGGCGAAGCAAACCAACTGGGAGGGGGCAGGTGGGAGGAGAAAAGCTGCACTCAAGAGGGAAGGACACGAGCGAGAAAGCAACACGGGGGTTGGGAGAGAAGCACACTGGTGAGAGAGAGCAACAAGGGGCTTGGCCTGAGGGGGTAGAGCGAGGGTGACAACTGGGAAACACATACACTCTTGTGGAGTTCTTAAGTAAAAAGAAAAATGTAGTGCACTCAAAGTAAGCAGTGAAAGGACACAAGAGCACATGCTCAATGGGAGGGACAAACAAAAGAAAAGGAAGAAAAGCCCACCCAAGCTAATGAATAAAAAGCAACCAAAATGAGAGTGACAATAACAGCAACCAATGAAAAGCAATAGGCAGGCTCTAAGCCCACTTTAAGCTGGCAAAAAGACTTTCGCAAATAGCTAGCTTGCACTGGTAGGTGAGACCTAAAACGTTCTTCGTGAATGTCAGGCAGTAGATCAGGCGTAAAACAGTGGTGCAGCTGTATTCTAAAACACAGCCAAAGTTGTCAGCTGCCACACTGCATCCTTGAGCTCTGCCACTACCATCCACAAGCTGAGAGAGTTACTGTAAGGAGAAGAGTTTGTTTTCCCAGTACACCGGGCTCTGCTCCTTCTCCTAGAGGGATAGCACATTCCGGTAGCGTTTGTGTAGAATGGTGAGTTGTGTGCAGTTGGATTCAGAAGCTGGTATCTGCAGTTGTCATTTTCATAGACCTCTTTGATACAATGTAATAAATCTTGTTTGCTTTACGTCCATGTTGCTTACTTCTGTCAGCTCACTTCAGTAGCCAATTTCCAAAAACCTATATGCTGCAAATGGAGCCAGTAATACTTTTTCGCAGTCAGCTGGAATTTCCATCACTGAACCTCTTTGTTATCATGTCCCTATTTTAAATGTGAGTATGAGCAATAGTACAGGATCGATATGCTATTAAATTATCCTTAACAGGACCATACACTAACTTGTAATCAAAATCTTGCATGCACATTGAAAACGTAGCTACCCTAGCAGATGTATTTATCGAACCTTTGGTGGTCAAAATTTTGACTAATGGTTTTTGATCACATCTAAGAGTAAAGGGGTTTCCCCAAAGAAAATATCTGAAATCTTCTAACACCCAAGTACAGATAAGTGTCTCTTGCTAAACAATGGAATATTTTCTTCTCAAAGACACAAAAGTCTTGATGCATACGAAATCACTGACTCCTTTCTGTTACCATCAATTTGTAATGCGACTGCACCATTGCCCTTGTTACTTGTGTCAATGGTGACAGAGCTCTGAGTACCAAGCTCAAACCCCTTAAGTTCTTTAGCTTGGACAAAAGCTTTCTTAATGGTCTCAAAATACTTTTTTACAATCTTTTGACCATTCAGATTTATGTCTATTCTTTAGCAATTGTGGTATATGGTAAGTTTTATCGGCAAAATTAGGAACATACCTTGAATAAAAATGGCCAACTCTAAAAACAAGCTAACTTCATGTTTATACTACAGTGCAGGAGCTTTTTGTATGGTTTCTATGAAACTTAGTTTAACACTTTCTTCGAAAATAACAAGTCCCAGAAAACGGCACTTGGAAAATTCACATATGAGACCCTTCTGCTCCAAAACTTTCAAAACCTTTCTCAACCTCTGATTGTGCTCCTCTTTATTTTTTCAAGAATTAAAATATCTTGTAAACATTTTATCACTCACCATTGTGCAATTACTAAAGAGATACCCAATCTGATGCCACCAACGGATGTCTCAACTTACCAATATTTCCCGTTCACTAGGCACTTCGCCAGGCAATAGCATGGGAACACTCCTAACCTTGTGAACTTTAGGCTTGGCATCCATTTTTAACTTGATTTTATGCTCAAAGTCATGCAAGTTTCCCACACTTTTACAAAAAACTTTGGGGAGCTCTCTCAACATAGGCATCCTTAGGGTCTCCCCTTTGTCCACAACCAAAACGTGTTCCTTGCTGTCAAGATTTAATACAATATGCAAGTTCCTATGATCATGCCCACCCAGTATGGATGGCCCCTTACTCACAGCTTATAACTTACTGATGGTTCGACAGTTCTTAAACATAAAAACCAAGGTCTAGAACCCAACCTGAAGCCTGTGAGACTATGTTGAGCGACATGTCTGCCTGCGCGACTGCACAGTGAGCAGTGTATCATTGTGAGTGTAGCGTCAGCAGTGCTGTGTGATTGCAGGGTGAGCGATGTGCCTGTGTAATTGCATGATGTGTGGACTGCCTGTGTAATTGAAGGAACAGCAGGGTGCCTGTGTTATTGTGGGTTGAGTAGTGCTGTGTATGTGAGTGCTACGTGAGAGGTGTGTTTACCTGTGTCAGTGTGGGGTGAGCAGAGTTTCTGTGTGAGTGCGGGGTGAGCAGTGTATGAGTGCAAACTAAGCCGTATGACTGACCTTCAGATGCAAATACGTTGAAATGCAGGTATGCACAAATGCACCTTCCTTCATGACTTTGTTTGCAAGCTCTGGCCCATTAAAGCCAGATTGGCACTGCTCGTTATTTTTTTTTTTTTTAAATAATTTTTCAAAACCTTTATTGAACATAGTCAGCATTACCAACATACATTTTGCATCAAGTCAAAGCACTGTGCACATAGGGTCATATACGGAGCACTTCAATAGTGGGGGGAGTATTCAGACAAATGACAAAGCACCCATGAGCAACAAATATCTGGAATATGTGGGTGCAGCACTGCAGAGGGGGGCGTTAGGTCCGGTCACGGGGGAGAGAGGGGGACCGGGAGGGAGAGGGCCACCGACCAACACCGGCGGCCACCGCGGGCGGAGAGCCGGCGGGGAGCGCGGGAGAGGCAGTCTGGCTCGAATGTGATCGGGTGTGGAGGTATGTCACCAGGGGGCCCCATATGTCAATCGGGCGAGACCTAGCAGGCATAAGGTCACAGAATTCAGACAAAAGAGTTTGACATCTCGATGTATCTTCCAGCCAGTGGGCGAACTGAGGCGCCGGCCTGCGCCCCCAGCACATGGACACCCTACGCCGCGCAAGGACAAGCAGCATTGCGACCAATCGACGAGAGGCATCCGGGCAAAACTTGACAAAGCCCAGCAAGCACAACGGTGGGTCGGGCTGGACCGGTACGGAAATGATTTCAGTAAGGGCGGCGCAAACCTCCCGCCAAAATTCCGACACCCTTGGGCACAACCAAGCCAGATGAGCGAAATCCGCAGCAGGGGCAGAGCAACGCAAGCACCTGTCGGTGGGAATAAGTCCCAGTTTATGTAGCTGGACAGGAGTACGGTATAGCCTGTGCAGGTATTTGAAGTGTATAAGGCGGAGACGATAGTTGGGAGAGAGTTTCTTCGTCTGGCTGCAGCAATAAAGCCAGTCGGCTTGGGAAATGTCCATACCAAGGTCCTCGCCCCACGCCGCGCGGGCACGATCAGTGGAGACGGCGGAGGTTGATAACGTAAGGGCGTATAATTTGGTCACCAACTTCCGGGGGGAGGTAGAAGAATATATAAAGTCAAGCGCGCGCATCGAAGGTGGAGGTTGTGGGAACGTGGGGTGTAATTCCTTGCATATAGCCCGCAGCTGATAATAGAGCAATGTGTCCATAGGGCCAGAGGTAGCAGGAAGAGAATAGAAGGTGTTTCCGGGGTAGAGATCCGCCAGTGTCTCCAGCCCCAGACGGGCGGCATGCTTGGCCATGCCGGTTGGATGGAAGGGGGGGAAAGCAGGGTGGCGCACAATCGGCATAGTATTTGCTGATAGCAATGGGGCGTTGGAGAGGCGACGCAATCCCGACCAGGCCCAGTGCAAAGTCCCAACCGTGTCCACCTCAGCCCGCGTGCGGCCGGCCGGAGCAAACAGGGCGGTGGCCAGCGGCCAAGGGGCAGCGAGATCAGCTTCGACCGCAACGTGCGGCTGGTAGGGGGAGGGATGAATCCAGAAGTGTAGGAAACTGGCCTGGGCACTTAAGGCATACAGTTTGAAATTGGGGACGCCCATGCCTCCAGCCGACATGGGGAGAGTAAGGACATCATAAGCAATCCTGGGCTGCCCACCAGCCCAAACCAGAGAAATGATCAGGGAGCGGATCTTGCGGAAAAAATGGGCCGTCAGTGGTATGGGAATATTTAAAAAGAGGTAAAGAAATTTCGGGAGGACTACCATCTTGGCGATGGCAATACGCCCAGCCAGCGACAAGGGGAGCCGGTTCCAATGAGGTATTTTGGACTCAAGCCAGTCTACAGCACGTCCAAAGTTGGCCTTCCAGAGTTCGTCCAGATCCCTGCCGAGCCAGACACCCAAGTAACGGGTGGGGCCGGAGGCCCATTTAAAAGGAAAGTCCGGAGTGAATGGTTTGGTGGCATCGGTAAGAGGGAACAGCACTGACTTACTCCAATTCACCTGTATGCCGGACAATCCACCAAACAGTATTATCTCACGCACAAGGGGCTGAGATTGTCTTGGGGGTGGCGGACATACAGTGTAATGTCATCCGCGTACATGGAGACCAGGAGGGCTCGGGCTGAGAAGCCGATGCCCCTCTGGGTATGGTGTTGCCGGAGTCTGGCCGCAAGAGGCTCCATCGCAATAGCGAAGAGCATAGGGGAGAGCGGGCACCCCTGTCGAGTGCCGCGCCCAATTAGAATGGGGTCAGAAACTTGTCCATTAAGCCGAAGGCGGGCAGAAGGGCGCGTATAGAGAAGTAGAATTTTGCGAATAAAGACATTGTGAAGCCGAGGCGCGGCAGGAGATAGAATAAGAAGGGCCACTCCAAGGTGTCGAATGCCTTGGTGGCATCGAGAAGAGCAGTCACTGCAGGGAGGCTAGGATTAATCTGATGCAGAACGGAGAATAGTGCCCGAAGGTTGTGAGATGTTGCGCGGCCCGGAATGAAACCGGACTGGTCCGGAAGAGCGATGAGGGGCATGAAGTGGAGAAGACGGGAGGCTATCAATTTCGCAAATATCTTATTGTCCGTGTTGATTAAAGAAAGGGGGTGGTAGGAGTCGTGGCAATCCGGGGGCTTGTTTGGTTTCAGAAGAAGTGTTATTAGTGCCTCACGGAGCGATGGCGGGAAGAGGCCACTATCAAAGGAGTCATTATACATGGCAGCCAGGTGCGGCACCAGGAGCGGGGCAAATGTCTTATAGAACGAAGCCGGGAGGCCGTCTGAGCCAGGGGCCTTATCACCGGGCAAACTAGAGATGGCGGCAAGTATTTCTTCCTTAGAAAAAGGCTCGTCGAGGAATTCACGGTGATGGTCTTCGAGCCAAACGAGTGAGATGGTGTCAAAAAATTGGTTGAAGTCCTCTCGCGAAGGTGTGGAGCCCGCAGCGTAAAGGTGCGTGTAATATTCCATAAGCCGTGACTTAATTTCCTCTGGGGAGGTGGTTCTAGCAGGGCCGCCGTCCTGAAGTGCCGCGATGTACGATGCAGCACGGGGGGGACGAAGGAGGTTGGCCAGAGTCTTGCCAGGCCGATCGCCCTCACCGAAACGGTGCGCCCGGGCCTCTCTGCCAAGAAAGGAGAGTTCCCTCTCGGCCTCCCTGGCAAATTCTGAGTGCTTTTCGCGCAGGCGAGCAAGTGTCTCGGAGTTGGGGCGAGTTGCCTGAGCAGAGTCCAAGGCCTTAATCTCCAATTCTAGTGTTCCTAATGTGGTGCGGATGGAGCGGAGGACTCCGGATTGTTTAGAAATACACTCACCGCGAATCACAGCCTTAAAACCCTCCCACAGAGTGGACGACGAATCCACGGAGCCGACATTCAAGTCAAAATAGTTGGAGATCGCAGTTTGGATCTCAGCACAGAAGACAGAGTCGCGGAGAGCGTTCGAGGGGAGCCGCCAGGCGAAGGCCCTCCGTGGGGAGTCGGGAAGGCGTAAACAAAGCTGGACCGGCGCATGGTCAGAGAAAGTGCGCGCCATATTATTGGCGGAGGTTAGCCAAGTGAGGACGTCAGTAGAGGTGATCCAAAGATCAATACGGGACCAGCAGCCGCGGGTACCGGTGACACAGGTTCCCTCGCGGGCCTCAGGCCACATGTGTCGCCATGCGTCATACAGTGAGTTATCGGGTAGTATGGACTGTAAGAGAGCCGCAGATTGCGGGTGTGACGAGTGGGGGCCCGATCGGTCAAGGACAGCAGAAAGGGTAACGTTGAAGTCCCCCCCCTAAGGAGTGCCGCAGGGCCCAGTGATGATATTAAGTGCCAAACATTAGTGAAAAAGGCAGGTTCGTCCGAGTTAGGACCGTATACAGCAGCAATCGTCATTGGTTGGGAAAGTAGGGAGCCGTGTAGAATAACATACCGTCCCTCAGGGTCCGTGAGTACCTGATTTGTGTGCCATGGAAGTCCCCTGCGTATCAAAATGGACACTCCACGAGAGTAGGTGGAATAGAAAGAGGAGTGCGATTCACCCCAGTGGCGCGACTGGAGCCTAGCGGAGGTCGCGGGCAACAAGTGAGTCTCCTGTAAAAGGCAGATGTCAACTTTATGACGAAGTAGGTGTGAATGGATAAGCCGGGCTTTGCGGTGATCGTTGAGGCCACGGATATTCCATGACCAGCATATGGTGTCAGTCATACTGTGTGAGGGCAAAGTAGGAGGGATCGCAGGGCAGCGAGTAGGAGCTGTGGCCAAAAGCCAACGTGTGTAGCGGGGAGGTCATACTTGGATAGTGAAAAGGCGAGGCAGCTGCTTTGAGTCTGAAATGGAGCAAGCAAGTACCTACTAGGGGGAAAGTGTGACACCGGGGGAACAGCAAGAGTACGAGAGCAGGGAGGCAGGCAATGTCCCCCATAGGGCACCAGTCGAAGGGAGGGTGAGGTGCCTAGCACAAACGTGATGCAGTGATCGGGCGCAGTAGTGGTGTAATGCATACTGAAGGGATACATAAAGTGAAAGCATATAAACAGTAACTCTTCTAAAAAAAAACATAACAGTCCCAAGAACCCACCACCCCCACCCCGAACCAACCCACCCCATCGCACCATGAGTGAGAGCATGAATCTTACAGTGTGAGAGCAAAAAAGTGCGATAAACCACAAAAGAGCCGCTGAAGGCGGACACAACAGCCCAACACCCCTCCACCCACCACCCACACCAACCCCCCAAACAGGTCGAGTAACCACCCACACCAACCCCAGGGGACCCCAACCGGGAGGGGAAGAATCAGCAAAAGAGGTGGGAATCATCCCATGGGGGCATGGCAGCGCTTAGCGTACCCCCTGCCAGGAAAGGCAGGGTGGCCAAGCCAGAGCTATCAGCAGACAACACAAGCAGTTAATACAATGCGACCAAGGGATAGCCAGTAAACCCAGTGAAAAAAGACAATGGTGAGCAGCGGCCAGTGGAACAGTCAGGGGGCAGCCAGAGGGATGGGACCGCCACTGTGCTCCACAGTCTTGTACAGAAGGGCCAGGGGCCAGAAACAATAGAGGGGTACATCTCAGTCATTTTCACTCAAATTGGCTGCAACAGGGTCTTGAGAGCTGGCTGGAGTGGGGTGGTGAGAGTGGTCCAACTGTTTGGCAAAAGCAAGGGCTCCCTTTGAGTCTGGGAATACCAGGGTTTTAGAGCCCTGTCTGACCCGCAATTTGGCCGGGTAGGCTAACGAGTAGGACACTTCATGCTTTTGCAAGATGCGTTTTGCGGGCAGAAACTCACGGCGGGCAGCCTGCACAGCCAGGGTGTAGTCGGGGTAGAAAGACAAAGTATTACCTTGGTGGCGGATCTCACCTCTCTCCCTGGCAGCCCGGAGGACCGCGTCCCGGAAGTTTAAGATCTTCGCAATGATCGGGCGAGCAGGCAGACCAGGGGCAGGCCGAGGGCCGAGGGAGCGGTGAGCTCTCTCCACGACAAATACCTGGGAAAGCGCGTCTCCAAACAGGTCTCGCAACAGCTGCTCCACGTAATCCTCCATCCTGGAGATGTTGGCGGACTCCGGCACTCCAGTAATGCGGAGGTTGCTCCTGCGGGAGCGGGCCTCCAAATCTTCATTCTTAGAGCGGATGAGATCAAGCATTTTGTCCATTTGGAGTAATCTTTGGCAGTCTTGGGTGGCGGAGTCCTCCACATCAGACACTCTTGACTCGACGTGGAGCATGCGGCCATCATGCGCATCCACCCTGGACTTGACCACATCGAGGCGAGAAGCCAACTGCTCCAGCTGGGTGGCAATCCCGGACACCGCCGACTTCACCTCCAGCATGATGGCCTTCAAGTCATCTTCACGTGCGGCAGCCATTTCCGCGGGAGCGGGCAAGTCGCCCCCATCAGCAGTGGCGCCCTCCTGACGCGTCTGCCTCCGTTGTTCGAAGGTTAGTCGGGCTGCTTCGGGTCAGCCTTACCCATGGCGGCCTCCAAGAGCAGGGAGCCCCAAAATGGCCCGCAGCGAACCAGGTGGAGAGTGCAGCCAGAAAGAGCTCAGGTAGCGGGGAGAAAGAAAAAGGGGGGGCAAAGGGGATCCCCCCCGCGAGGCAGACGTGCAGCAGGCGCGGGGCCCGGGCCGCGAATGCGACGGTGGAGGCAGTGTGCTCCAGCCTCGCAGTTAGCGCGCAGGCCTCCCCGCCGAGCCGCAGCCACACACCCAAAGTGGCGCAGTACAGGAGGCAGCCGGGGTCCGACACGAGTGGCCCCGCGCCGGAGCCTGTGTTGGTGCGAAGGTGTGGTAGAACGCATGCACCGCAACAGTCCCTGGACCGTGGTGCAATGAAGGGCCCCTGCAGTGAAGAGCGCCGTGTAGACAGGGAGGGCCTGGGTGAAGAGTTGATGTGTCGGTGAACCCAGCCGTGTGCGGGGAGACTGCGGCCAAGGGAGCCGGCCACAGCGGCGCCGCCGCAACAGCAGGAGGATCAGAGAGCCAGGCCGGGGGTGCAGGCACACACCAGTGCGCCCCTGAGTCGCGTTGGAGCAGAGGGCGGACTGTAGGCCGCTGCAGCAAGTCGGGGGACACCCTGGTTGCGGGCTCCTGTTACGGATCCCCGCTCACCGCCGGTGACCACACGGGCGGGAGAAGTGGCAGCCGGGACGGCTGGAGGCTCAGTGTCAGCAGGTAGAACCCAGCCGGGAGTAGCGAGGGGGCAGCGAACCGCGGCAGGAGGACGTGGGGAGCGCGCCGCCCACCTCGCCCGGCCCACTAGCGCGGAGACCGAAGACGCTCGGGGCGCCTACTCAGAGTCGGGCTGGGCCGGGCGGTACGGCAAGCACGATCCCAGGCCCGCCACGGAGTGCCCCCAAGCAGCAAGACTCACCGGCGGATTGTCGGGGCTGCAGGGCCAGTGGCGGGAGGTCCGGTCGGCGTGCGGTGAAGAGCGGGCAGCGCAGGCCAGGCCCTGGTGGGTGAGCCGACTTCTAGGCCCGATTCCCGGAGGTGCCGCAACCAGTCGCAGCCGGGTCGTAGGGCCGCGATGGACGGCTTAAAAGATGCCACAGATGCAGGGAAGCCGCGAAGGTAGGGTCACAGGCAGCGATGTGTGGTAAGTCTGCCGGATTATTGAAGGATTACAGGCTTGGCCGGCAGAGCCCACTCAAAGTGCGGCCATCTTGCAGCCGGCTAAGCCACGCCCCGCACTGCTCGTTATTTGTTGGAATCTTACCAAGGGACCCCTCGTTCTGGGGGCTACCACATGTTGCTTATTTGAATCAAGAGACGCACTCACATGCAAACATTGCTTCGCTACTTCTTTGGATAGATTAAGGAGGTAGGAAACGCATATCATCATTCTTTTTCTTTATACAAGTATTCACTTCCTGGTCTTTGTTTATTTTGCCCATGGCCATCTGACCCTTTTCCTTTTTCACTCCTTCTTGCGATACATTTGATCCTGATTTCGTTACTTCGGGGTACTGAGCACTAATAAGTAGACCGTCATTTTTTTCTATTCTATCCTTGACATTGTCATATACTCTCTTAGAATACCTTTCTCAATGTCTTCATAGCACTCACGGAAATACGACATTATTACTTGCCAGAGAAGTTAAAGAATCAGCAGGGAAGATCATTCATTGATTTAGAGAAGCGGCATTACGCTTTAGTATTTTAAAGTAAATAAATAAGTAGGGAGTTTGGCCCGGTAAAGACCAAGCAGCATGGGCCTTGTATAGACGTGAAAATAGGGGTGTTCTTAGCTTGGCCTATGCGTTAATAATCCTATTTCATGAGTGCAGGTGTCACAGGCCTTTGTACCCAACAACTGATCCAGTCATTCAGTGTATTTTATGAACCATTATGATACACAGATAATTGAAACAGAAAAGACTGACAGTATTATAAGTCAGTATCCCACTTTACAGGAAATCATAAAAATACACAAAGACACTAATGTTGTGATGCGATCACCACCTTGAGGAACATATGCTCAAAACATGAATTTGGTACTGGAATAGAGCAATGCATAAAGTTATTGAACCCTTTACTTGGCAGCAATCCCGTCACCAGGATGGGAAGAAAGAAAGATACCAAGGGCCTCAACTTGATGTAGGGCAGCACAGCAAATCTTCTTGCTGCGTTGCCCTATGCCAATGTGAAAGGGCAGGAATGCACAGTATTTATGAAATACGGTCCCTCCTGTCCTTTCACCTTGCGGTGGCGCACAATTTACTGCCTAGCGCCAACGTAGCCATCCTTGCACCATGGTGCGTGGGTGCCTGTGTTGCATGCAGGATTATTTTTGTGCCGGAAGGGACACCTTCCGCAAAGAAACAATCCAGAGGAGTTTTCATCTTACCATGTGTGCTGCAGAATGGGGAGGCATAAGGTTTTGGCCCTGCCCCAGGTTTACGCGACTAAGTAAATCTGGGGCAGCGTCAAAATCCATGGGTGTTGCGAGGGGGACAACTACCGCAAATCCCATGAAACGCCTACTTGACGCAGGGTAAGGCAGTGCAGGGACTTGCATTGCTTTGTCTTACTCCATATCTGTGAGGCCATGCAAAGCTATGCAGGGTGGCTTTGCGTTGCCTCATAGATATGATTGAGAGGCTTGCGCCGCGGGAGCATCAAAAAAATTGACGCTACTGTGGCGCAAACGTCTCATAAATAAGCACCATTGTTCAAAAAGTCCCATTCTCTGTGAAAGCTGTACATGAAGTACCCCTCCCGCAGCAATATACCTTCCTCCCTATGAAATGATCAAATAGATGAGCACACAAGCTCTTTTCCATGCAAAAAAATTTGAATGGTTCATTTGAGCCATTGGTTCAAATATTCACTTATTTAGTGGAGTCATAAATAAATGTAAATGCGCAATTTTATTTTTCTTCAAAGTTTCTTATACTGACAACATCATGTGTAGGTATGCTGATGACGTCATCCGATGTTATTAATTACTCCTAATGTAAAGCTCCGTAGTTGTGATTTGGGCATTATAGAATGGTGTTTCACATTACCTCCATCTGTAACTGACATTCTGTCCATTAATCCTTTTTCTATGGGGTGTAACACGCACATTTAGCACATGCTCCGACAAGTGGTAAATGTGTACGGGGGGCTGGTGTAAAGCAGAGGTTGGAGGGAGGGAGGGGAGTAAGGAGGGTGGAATCAATTTAGCTCAAACAACTCATAATCAGGAGTGTGTGTGTAAAAGCACTTTTTAACGGTATTTTTAAAATATTGATTCTAGCATTGTGATTTGTGCTTCATGAGTACTCTGGCAGGTTTCTTGAACAGGTAATACAATTATTATTTACAAAATAAAATGTACCTTACTCAATTCTATCTTCCTTTCTCACGACTTACAAAGAGTTTCCCCGAGCAGATTTCACAATTTGGCAGGCACGTTTGTTGGCAATGACTTCTGCGGCCCACAGTTAATTCAATTTGCTTTAAGAGGAGTCTTTGTTCTCGGAGGTTTTTTTAACCACGTTCATTTTTAAATTAAACCGAGTCTTCTATAAATCAACTATATGACATAACATTAGAATTTTGAGTTGATGATTTATGTGTGAGGCAGTGAAGAGCGAAATGGACATGCTCTGTATTCATTTCAACAAAGATCCATAATACGACAGCTGATGAACAACAAATCAAATTTATAAAGCATGCAGCTGCCAAAAAAGGCGTCCCGGGCGCTGGAAGTTGGTTGCAGGGCACATATATAGCCTAATGTTCAAGGTTAAATAACCCTGTTTCAAGTTGTTGTCTAAACTGACTTTCTTTTGTCAGTTGTCGCAGAGGCAGTGGAAGGTCGCTCCAGGCCTTAGTGGCGGCATAGGTGAAGCAGTGCCCCCTCTGGTCATGAGCCTGAACCGGGGTGTCTTCAACAACAGAACATCCGCGGATCTTAAAGTGAGAAAGTCTGTTACTGAGGGATTTTTGAGAAGTTTCATAAAAAGCAGGATGGGCCATTACCAGAGACTTAAACAGGAAAGGTTTCTTCACTGGCAACCAGTGTAACTCCTTAAGATACTACCTAATCGTTTGTCGCGAGGGACTAGCCACGGCCGGTTTTGCTTCTTTCAGCACTTCTGTTGCCTCTTTCTGCACTTCTCTTGCCTGTTTCTGCACCTCTGTTGCCTCTGTCTGCACCTCTGTTGCCTCTTTCTGCACCTCACTTGCTTCTTTCTGCACCCCTCTTGCCTCTTTCTGCACCCCTCTTCCCTCTTTCTGTACCTCTCTTGCCTCTTTCTGCACCCATGTTCCCTCTTTCTGCACCTATCCTGCCTGTTTCTGCACCTCTCTTGCCTTTCTGCACCTCTGTTGCTTATTTCAGCACTTCTCTTGCTTCTTTCTGCACCTCTATTGCTTCTTTCTGCACCTCTATTGCTTCTTTCTGCACCTCTCTTGCCTCTGTCTGCACCCCTGCTCCCTCTTTCTGCACCTCTTTTGCCTGTTTCAGCAACTCTCTTGCCTCTTTCTGCAGTTCTCTTGCCTCTTTCTGCACCTCTGTTGCTTCTTTATGCACTTCTCTTTCCTCTTTCTGCACCCCTCTTGCCTCTTTCTGCACCCCTTTCCTATTTCTGCACCTCACTTGCCTCTTTCTGCACCTCTTTTGTCTGTTTCTGCACTTCTCCTGACTCTTCCTGCACCTCACGTGCCTCTTTCTACACTTCTCTTGCTTTTTTCTGCACCTCTGTTGTTTCTTTCTGCAACTCTCTTGTCTCTTTCATCGCTTATCTTGCTTCTTTCTACACCTCTGTTGCTTCTTTCAGCACTTCTCTTGCATCTTTCTGTACCCCTCTTGCCTGTTTCTGCACCTCACTTTCCTCTTTCTGCCCCTATCTTGTCTGTTTCTGCACTTTTCTTGACTCTTCCTGCACCTTACTTGCCTCGTTCTGTACCTCTCTTGCCTCTTTATGCACCGCTGTTCCCTCTTTCTGCACCTCTCCTGCCTGTTTCTGCACCTCTCTTGCCTCTTTCTGCACTTCTCTTGCCTCTTTCTGCACCTCTATTGCTTATTTCTGCACTTCCTTTGCTTCTTTCTGCACTTCTCTTGCTTCTTTCTGCACCCCCTTGCCTCCTTCTGCACCCTTCTTCCCTCTTTGTGCACCTCTCTTGCCTCTTTCTGCACATCTCTTGCCTCTTTCTGTTGTTCTCATGCCGATTTCTACACCTCTTTTGCCTCTTTCTGCACTTCTCTTGCCTCTTTCTGCACCCCTCTAGCCTCCTTCTGCACCCCTGTTGGTTCTTTCTGCACTGCTCTTGCTTCTTTCTGCACCTCTCTTGCAAATGTCTGCACCCCTCTTACCTCTTTCTGCACCTCTCTTAACTCTTTCTGCACCTCTCTTGCCTCTGTCTGCACCCCTGTTCCCTCTTTCTGCACCTCTTTTGCCTGTTTCTGTACTTCTCTTGCTTCTTTCTGCAGTTGTCTTGCCTCCTTCTGCACCTCTGTTGTTTCTTTCTGCACTTCTCTTGCCTCTTTCTGCACCCCTCTAGCCTCTTTCTGCACCCCTGTTGCTTCTTTCTGCACTTCTCTTGCTTCTTTCTATACTTCTCTTGCTTCTTTCTGCACCCTTCTTGCCTCTTTCTGCACCCCTCTTCCCTCTTTCTGCACTCCTCTTGCCACTTTCTGCACCTCTCTTGCCTCTTTCTGCACTTCTCTTGCTTCTTTCTGCACCTCTGTTGCTTCTTTCTGCACCTCTCTTGCTTCTTTCTGTACCTCTCTGGCTTCTTTCTGCACCCCTGTTACCTCTTTTTCCACTCGTCTTCCCTCTTTCTGCATCACTCTTGCCTATTTCTGCACCCCTCTTGCCTCTTTCTGTAGTTCTCTTGCCTCTTTCTGCACATTTGTTACTCTTTCTGCACCTCTCTTGTTTTTTTCTTGACTTCTCTTGCTTCTTTCTGTACTTCTCTCGCCTCTTTCTGTACTCAAATGGGAAGTGCAAGCTGTCAAGTTTAAAGGTCTGCGTGCTCTTGTGACTGAGGTATATGTCTACCTGTATATGTATTGAAACACAGGTATTCAAGTATTTGTATGTTTATTTTGATGTAACATGTCACTAGGTAAAAGCAGAGACACCCATGCATACCTTCACAAACTTGGTCAGACTTACAACAGTGATATGCTTAGGACTGCTGTTTATATTTGGTAAGCCTAACATTCTGAGCAGTCGATTAATAGTGAAACTTCAAGAGAAAATTGAGGTTCAAGACATCTTAGGAGAAAGATTAGTGATTAGGCTACTTTGTATGAGTCTGTTGTAAGGTACAGTCAAAGTAGGCCTCTTTCTGCACCTCTGTAGGTTCTTTCTGCACTTCTCTTGCTTCTTTCTGCACCTTTCCTCCTCTTTCTGGACTTCTGTTGCCTCTTTCTGCATTTCTCTTGCTTCTTTCTGTACCTTTCTTCTTCTTTCTGCACTTCTCTTGCCTCTTTCTGCACTTCTCTTGCTTCTTTCTGCGACTATCTTCCTCTTTCTGCACATGTCCTACCTATGTAGGCATAGTTAGAAATTAGCATTTAAAAAGCCTTAGAAATTCACTGAAAAAAACCAGAGGCTTCAGGGACGTTATAGTTAGGAATTAGCAATAAAAACCTCAGAAATTCACTGAAAAAACCACAGGTTTCAGGGACGTTATAGTTAGGAATTAGCATTTAAAAAAACCTTAGACATTCACTGAAAAAACCACAAGTTTCAGGGACGTTATAGTTAGGCTGACATTTCACTCGTACAAAACCAGAGACATTCGGCTGACTCGCGCCCCCGCAATGCACTGCTGATGACGTCACATATTACATCACTCATGACATGGTCAGTGACATCACTGATGACATCACTGATGACATCTCAAATGACATCACTGATGACATCATCCAGTGACTGAGTGTTTCTAAAAAGTGTAAGAATGTTAAATATATATACGCCAAGGTGTATTGAAGAATGAGTGGGCGTATGAGTGTCTGAATGGATGATTTAGTGGGTGCGTGACTGACTGTATAAGTGAGTGATTAAACGTGTCTTAGTGAATGCATAGGTGAATGACTCTGTGTGAATGTCTGTATCAGTCTGTCAGTTGGTGTGTAAGTGGCTGCATGGGTTCGTGAGTAGCTACATGAGTGTCTATATGGGTTAATGATTGGTTGTCTGAGTACCTGTATGGGTACCTGAGTGTCTGTGAGGGTGGGTGGGGAGGGTGTGACTCCCTGCATGGATGTGTGAGTGGGTGATTCACTAGGTGTATGGGTTCATGAGTGCATCTGCTAGGGGCTGTATGGGTGAGTGAGTGTGCATATGGCTGTGTTGGTGAGTGAATAGATGTCTCAGTGGTATATGTGTGAGTAACTACATATGTGAAAGGCAGTATATGTGAGTGTTGGAGTATATAAGTGACTATATGTGAGAGTGAAGGATTGTGAGAGTGGCTGTATGGATGAGTGTGTGCTTGAGTCAGTGATTGTATAAGAGAGTAAGTATGTGTTAGTATCTGTATGAATAAGTGAGGTAGTGTGTGTATAACTGTATAGCTGAGTAAATGGCAGTGTGATTGATTCTTTGGGTGACTGGCTAGGTATGTGAGTAACTCTATGGGTGAGTGGTGGTGTGTGAGTGTCTGTATGGGTATATGAGTGTGCATATATCAGTGGAAGTATTGGTGAGTGACTGCGTGAATGAGAGACTGTATGGGTGAGTAAGTGGATGTGGGTATAGACGTATGAATCAGTGAGTGGGTATGTCCTAACTGGTATTGGTGTGTCTATGGTTTCGAGAATGGTAGTCTGTATTTTAGAGTGGGTGTATCAACGGTTATATTAGGATGTGAGGAGGTGCATCGGATATTAAGTGGATGATGTCATCAGTGATGTCATTTTGTCATCAGTGATGTCACTGACCATGTCATGAGTGATGCAATATGTGACATCATCAGCAGTGCATTGCGGGGGCATGAGTTATAGTTCGCTCAGCTAACTATAACGGCCGAATTTCTCTGGTTTTGTACGAGTGAAATATCAGCCTAACTATAACGTCCCTGAAACCTGTGTTTTTTTCAGTGAATATATATATATATCATAGTTCCTCAATGAATCATTGAGGGGCTCAAACAACCCTTCCAGATAGCGTGGTGTGAGGCTAAGGAAATACAGGAAAAACCAACCACAGCAGGCACTGGTGATCTGCACACTGATGCAGCCCTGGGCTCTCCTGGCCCTCTGATGACTCCGGATGTCTGAATCCGACAGACTGAGGCAGGTGCTTGAATTGTGAGGAATCCCTCGTTATGGAATTTTCAGGACAGTGAGCAGTCACCATGTGTCCTTACTGGTCACAACTTGCAATGGATCGGCATCGGATGGAGTATCAGATTTGCATTTTCGCCTTTGCATGGCAAAGACACGGTCCCCTTTCTGAAAAATAATGTCCTGAGCACATCGGCGCTTGTCAGCATAAGTCTTCATTCTGGACTTGTAAGATACATCAGTGAGTGGAATATCTAGGCATCAATTGTTCTTTCAGTGATCCACTGTGACAGGTTGGTACCCATGGCTCGCCCGAACATCAGGGTGGCCAGGCTTTTGCTGGTTGTAGAATGAGGGTTAGATATGTAAGCACAAAGGGTAGAATGAAGAACTGACTTGAGCTCAAGTCCCTCCAGCACAGTGCGCAGGACAGTCTTCTTAAGAATGCTCATAAAAAGTTCAACAATGCCATTAGCCTGTAACCATAGAGGTTTGCTTTTCTGATGCCTGATTATCAAATGAGTAAAAAAGTCTTTGATTTGCTGAACACAGAATTGCGGGCCATTGTCAGATTTTAGAATGGACGGAACACCCCAGGTTGCAAATATGCCTTCTAGTCTTTCAACTACTTGATTATGAGTGATTGACGAAAGGTCTTCCACTAGAGGAAGCCGAGAGTATGCATTTATGATTACCATGAGGTAATGGCCATTTTCAAGGGGTCCAAAGAAATCAACTGCAATTTTCTCCCAGGTGTGTTTTGGAAGATCCAATATGTTCAAACGATGCTGTGTTGTTTTGAGAGATAAACAGTTACACAATGACAAGCCCAGAGCTCTCTCTCAACTCATTCATCAAGATGAGGGAACCAAACACGGTTGCGGAGAGCTAACTTTGTGGCTAACAATTCCACAATGTCCCTCATGTTCCACTTCAATGACTTGCTGTCTTAGACTTTCAGGAATAACAATTCTCGATCCTTGCCACATAATCGCTTCTTGTGTAACTGACAGTTCATCATGCACATTCTTGAATTTCTGATGGTCACTGTTATCAAGAGGTCGAGCATCTGTTCTTGAGTATTGATGCATAATAATGTCTTTGAGGATGAGCATATTCCTATCTGCATTTGTAGCAGCACTTATTTGCTCCACGGACACAGCTGCAGGAGTGCTTGATCTCACAACGAAGTTAACATAGGCCTCAGCCATTTTAGAAGGGGTACCCCGACACTGTATGGGCACTCGAGAAAAATAGTCGGCAGGGTTTTGATCTTTTCTCGGCCGGTGTACAATTGTGTAGTCATACTCTTGCAGTCACAGCCCCTGCCTCTCAATGCGAGGAGGCAACTTGGCCTTTGGATGCCGAAAATAGTAAGCACTGCTAGGTGATTATTAACAAGCTTAAAATGTTTCCCATACAGAAACACATGAAAATGTTCGCAAGCTCACACACCAGAGCTAGGCTTTCTTTTTCAGGTTGCGAGTAAGCTCGCACAGTCTTTGACATACTTCAGCTAGCATAAGCTACAATACGCCTTTGTGGATTTGCATGTCCAATATGTTGGGCAAGAATCGCTCCCAAACCCACTGTGCTGGCATCTACAGACAATCTCTGTATGCAATTTCGGATCAATGTAAGTCATTTCAGTAGCATTTTCAATTGCATATTTAATCGTCTTGAAACTTTGATCACACTCCCGTGACCACTGAAATGAAACATTACGTTTCATGAACTCTCTCAATGGGGCACACACAGTGGCAAAGTTACAGATGTGCCTGGAACAGAAGCTGGCCATACCAAGAAAAGAACGCAGCATGGTTAAATCTTGTGGAGGGAAGGTAGATGACATATCCTGAACCTTGGTTCCCCCCGTCTGAGAAAATGTGCCCAAAGAAGTTCTGTTTTGTTTTGTGAAATTCACACTTTTCAGCATTAAACGTGAGACCTGCTTCAGCTTGCAGGTGGCACACTTGTGTAAGGGCTCTATCATGTTGTGTTCGTGAGACCCCAAATACTAGTATATCATCATTGTAATTGAAAGCATGTGTCACAGGCTGTATAATGCCGCGGATGACATCTTGGAGAACTTCGGCAGCTGAAGACACTCCGAAACTCAATCGTTTGTATCTGAACAAACCAACATGAGTTGAAAAGGCAGCAATGTACCTGTAATTTTTTTCCAATTCGATCTGATAATATCCTTTGTTCAGATCAAGGCGCGAAAATTCTTTGGCACTGTTCAACTGGGTAATCATATAGGCGATGTGCGGACCTGAATGCTGTTCTCTTTTGATTGCCTTACTTCCTTGCAGCATGTCCACACAAATTTGCACAGACCCTCCACTGTCCTTTGTAGGTACCACCAGTATCGGTAACACCCATGGTGTTAGACCAGTAGAGCACTTAATGATATCATGTTTTAGCAAAGTCTCAATTTCTTTTTCAACAGCCTCTTGTAGATGAAAAGCAGTTCGACAATGTTTTTGAGCAACAGGACAAACGTTCTCATTAATGTGGAGCTGCACCTTCATTGCCTTAAGCTTTCCTATTCCATGAAACAAGGATGGAAGCTGATTCACTATGTTGTGGTGAGCATTGATATTGTAATTCACAGAAATTAACCCCTTGTCAGCAGCAGTGGTGAAACTAAGTAGACAGGCAGTTGACGAAGTGCCCTGAAGGACATGAACTGGGGCTTGCACCTTTGTCTGTTTATGGTTCATAGTCGCCATGAATAAACCTTGACTTTTCAATGGTTTTGAGGCTGCCTACATGTATACTTTGGTTTTCAATACAGTGAGACGGGCAACTGAGACAGTTCATTGTACTTCTCGGCTGGCATGATGTTTAACGACGCACCACTGTCCATCATGAACGGTATATGGCACCCATTGATCTTCAGTTTGTTTTTGGGACAGTGTCCAAAGGAATTTCGGGGTTTCACTCAGTGATTCTTTTTCTACTTGTACTCTTCCTTGCAGGAAGCCAAACTTACATGCGCACATCTTTCAGTATTCATAACTGACATCACATATCCATCTTCTTCACTGTCATTTGACAGTGACGTTGAAGAAACTCTCGACAAAGAATTAGATGATAAACAGCGTTTTTCAGTTTCTACTTGCCTCAACTGATGTTGCCGTTTACTTCAGTGAGAGCACCAAAATCACAAACAAATACCTACCCTAAATTATGCAAACAAGGCCCTAGAAGAGGGTCCTAAGATTCCTCTACTGTCTCTGGAGCAGATCAAGAACAAGTATAAATAATCACATCAAATTTAATAAAATAGATGATAGTTTTATTAATTACATAATTATTTCAACAGTTCATAAATACACATATTAATTGACGCAACATATGATAGTCAATAAAGCAAAAATTCAAAAAAATCAAAGAATTTCGGTCCCACACACCTCCTACAGAACAAGCCACTCAATCGTCATACATTCCCACAATTCATCAAGGACTCACACATCATTCACACAGATTCCAAGAACAATATAGAATAAAAATTGTACAAAACAGCCACTAGATGGTCAATTGACAGAATGGAAAAAAGTCATCAGGGGGTAGGGGTAAGAGTAATCCAGCGGCCCCCACACGAATAACGCCAACGGCGTTTCGGTGTGTTGCCCCAGCCGGGGCTACACCTTCATCAGGGCGGAGATGGACAATGAGGGGTGGGACAAAAACCCTACAAATATAAAAAGAAGAGACATATTTTTCAAAGAATTTTTTTACACCCAAACAATGTTTTTAATCAATTCAAAAATAAATCCTTGATAAGCTCCAGAAAACCAACATATCAGCTATATAATTAATATCAAGACTGGAATAGGGTGCTTACATATAACAGTTCAATAACATCAAAGTACACGACAGAGACATTAATTCAAAATTCCTTAGAAAGAATCCTCAAAGGCACAGGCCCAAAAATAAAAACAGAAGAATAAAGAACGAAAACATAATGGAGAACAAGGTGTGAATACCAACGTGAAAAAGCCAACCACCCTAGTGAATAACAAATAACAAACAACTAGATTTGAAAATCAGAACCAACCCCCAATAGACAAAAGAAAGAAGAAATTTTATATGTACTCTCAGATGGCATACCCATGATACTGATGGCAAAAAACGCCAGATAGTTTCAGACACTGGGGCGAAGAAGAACACCCAGCATAGGATGGTAATTCCTCTGTTGAGGAGTGCGGGTCCTTGGGTGAAAGTTCCTCTGCGTTTGCCTAAAAACGATTCGGCAAAGTGGATCTTTCAAAGGGTTCTTGTTGGGTGTTAGAATCATCCGAACTAGTGTAAAAGTTTCAGACTGAAAAGTTTAGAAAGGATATCCGGATGTTCAATCAGGAGCGGGCTTATCCCTACTTGACTAAAAACTTTTACACTAGTTCGGATGATTCTAACACCCGGGGTGGCGCTCCTAAATGGGGCCATCGACGAGTTACCACCTTTTCCGATACCACCGATTCGGATGGTGAGGGGGCTAGTAATTACGATTTTAATTATGAACCTAATTATAATCCTAATTTTCAGGCCCGACAAGAACCCTTTGAAAGATCCACTTTGCCGAATCGTTTTTTAGGCAACCACAGAGGGAACTTTCACCCAAGGACCCGCACTCCTCAACAGAGGAATTACCATCAGGGTCAGGGACAACCCCAAATGTATATTCAGACAAGACACCGCCAGTATTGGAAAACGTGAAGGGCATTCCTGTGTTCAATCTCTCTAAAACGGAGATGGATGCTGGAACGGTCTGCCTGTTGTCCAGGGGTCTATCTTTTGTCCCCTCTACCAACTTTAGTAAATTTGAGTTTCTGAAGGACTTGCACCTTTTTTCCCGAAAAATCAGATTAAAAAAGTTTTTTTGTACCAGGCCTTTGCCTGAAACATTGGACAATTCTTCAGGCCTAAAGCCTCCGTCTGATTTTACGCCCTCCCTGGATGTGATTGGACCCGAGGTGGGCATCTTTGAAAAAGCGGTTACTTTGAAAATTGAAAAGATTATCAAATATGTGCCTAAACCTTCTGGCAATTTATCTAGAGATGAAGCTACCATCTTGGCATCTTTGAAGGAGAATAAACTCCTTACTATCAAGCCCTGTGACAAAGGTGGGGGCATCGTAATTTTTGATACCCCCACCTATGTGGAGAAAATGAATCTCCTTCTATCGTCCACTGAACACTACAAAAGAATTGTGAGGAATCCTGAACCTGCCCTAAAACGCAGTATTCTTACTATGGTTAAACGGGCAGTTGATATTGGATACATCTGTACGAAGGAGGCAGAGTTTTTGACTCCCAGCTTTACCCGGATGCCCATCATCTATGGGGTTCCAAAGACTCACAAAAATGTCCATGACCCTCCCTTAAGGCCCATAGTGTCAACTATCGGATCTGCGACGGAGCCACTCTGTAAATATATTGACCATTTTTTGAAACCACTGGTCAACAATTTGGAATCCTTTGTTAAAGATACTGGCCATTTCATCGCCAAAGTTGAGGGGACATCATATCATGATGATAGAGAACTCCTGGTCACTTTGGACCTCGAGTCTCTATATACAAATATACCGCAAAGAGGAGCCCTGAGCGTTATGGAGGACATCTTGTCTTCTGTACCTACGATTAGCAATGCCCCCTTCATTATCCAGTGTCTTGAACTAGTTCTTAGTGAGAACTACTTCGAGTTCAATAACTGCTATTTCCAGCAAATCCAAGGAGTTAGCATGGGGGCCGCTTGTGCCCCGAGCATTGCCTGTTTATACATGGGACATTTTGAACAGGTCAACATCTACAATGAGATGGCCCCCTTCCATGAAAATGTCCGAGCTTGGTCTCGATTTATTGATGAAATTTTTTTTATATGGAAGGGGGACCAGGACTCATTGGATGAGTTCATCCTGTGGATCAACGCGGCAGATTGTAATCTGAAGTTTACTGCCCACTCCAGCAATTGTAGAGTGGAGTTTCTTGACATTTGGGTTGAACATAAACAAAATGAAATATATGTGTCCCTTTTTACTAAACCCACTGCAAGGAACACCTTATTGCAGTATGGCAGCTTCCATCCTCGCTGCCAAAGGGACAGCATCCCATTCAGTCAGTTCCTTCGGATTCGAAGGAACTGTTCTGACATGAAAGATTTCCTTACCCAAGCGGACATACTGAAAGAGAAACTTGCGCATCGCGGCTATCCCAATAAGCTAATAAAGGAATCTTTTAAGCGGGCCAGATATTTTAATCGTGAGACTATGTTCATTCCGAGGGAAAAGGAATCCTTGAACAAACTTGTCTGTGTTACCAGGCACTCTAACTTGAACCATAAATTAAGACAGGCCATTAACTCTTGTTGGCACCTTCTTAATCTGGGCAATGGTGAAGAACATCTTCCCAAACCTATCTTTGCCTTCAAGAGAAACAAAAACTTGAAGAACTATCTGGTTAGAGGGAAACCTATGGACTCCCCCGTCTTGTTACAGAAAGCCTTATGTGGTTCGGGCCCCATCAAGGGCAACTACCGATGTGGCAACTGCCAGGCCTGCCCCAATGCTTTAGTTGGAGACACAATTCAGACCCTTGAACGAACTGTCTCATTGACAAAAATGACTAATTGTCGCACTTCCAACATTGTGTATATTATTTTGTGCCCGTGTGGCCTACTGTATGTTGGGGAAACTGGCCGGGAGTGCCGAATAAGAATAGGAGAACATAAATCCAATATACGGATTAAGAAAACTTCAGCCCCCCTTGTCACCCATTGGCTTGAGAAGAGTCATTCAGAAAATGACCTTAAGTGGTCTATATTGGAAAGGATCCAGACATATCCTGGGCAAGATCCCGTTATTATACGCAAAAAAAGAGAGGTTTTTTGGATATACCTCCTCAATGCGGTTAAGAAGGGATTGAATGAGAACTGCCCTTGGGAGAATGCCATTATCTAAATGGGCCCCTCTTGCTGAGTACATGGATAGCGGGATGGCTCTCTCTGTTTCTTTGGTCTACACAGATGATGGGAGGAGTCTCTTCCACCTGGGCCTTGTTCACAAATTTAGCAGCATAGCCCGGAGAGCTATAGATAAGGGCACCAGTCAACGAAAAGTTTGGCGATAGTTTAATAGAAACTCCCATTACTTCTGCCTGACTTAAATTATTGAGATGAAAGGAGGAATACTGATAGGAAGTCTAAAAATTATGGCCAGATCACCACCCTTTTGAACCCTGTGTCTTAGTGACCAATAGCTAATCAGAAGGAATGGCTAAAGCAATATTGGGATTTGTTGTGTTACTTAGCCATGCCTCTGTGAGAAACAAGATATCAGGTTTAAGGTCTATCAAAAGGCTGAATATGTCCCAAGAGTGCTTGGGTAGGGAGTGAACATGAATAATGTATGCTTTGTTTTAGTGTGAGTTTATGACAGGGAGTCATTCACAACAGTAAAAGAAGAATGACATTATATGCAAGTAATAGGTCACATAAGGGAGTTAAAGGATATTTTAACCAAACACTCGCCAATGGCCCAGAGTTCTGAACTCGTATATGAAGTCCTGCTGGAGTTTTTTAGAGAACCAACAGCATGGCTGGCGCTGGCTATGATCCAGATGTGGACAGCGCAGACAGGCTTGACTTTGCCTTTGGCTGCGCGTCTGCACCTGGCCTGCTTATATAGAGTGCCGTGCTTATTCCCTGGCCATCATGCTTTCAGTACACCTGTGTTGTGTCTGACCTAGGCCTTTCCTGAAGTATTTACCAATTTGAATCTCTACCAGGAGATGATTCCATGCTCCTCTTACTCATTCTTTGAAGTAATATTTTCTTCTGTGTTTTCTTAGCCTCCTTCGTCTTCTGATGTTAGGTCTTGCCTACCAACAGGTTTTAGTTGTCTGTTGTTGAAAGACATCTTGGGACTGTAGGAAAGTGCCCTTTTTGACACGGTCTCCCCCACTTTTTGCCTGGCATTTGATGTGATTTCGACTGGAAGTGCACTGAGTTCCTGCTAACCAGGCCCCCATTGCTAAATCTCTTTCCCAAAACTGTACAATTGTTTCCCTCAATTGATAATACCCTTGGTACCCTCTGAAAGTCCCTAGTAAATGGTGCCCCTGGTACCTAGGGCCTGAGGTACTAAAGAGGGTCCCTTAGGGAGGCAGCACGAATTGTGCCACTCTAAGGGCCCCTGCACCGAGCTCATGCAAACTGCCACTGCAGGCTGCATGTCTTGGTGCAGATGAAAGTGAAAACACAACATGGCACACAGGGTGTGTGCCATGCATACCGACAATGGATGCAGTATAGGTGATTCACCCCTACAGCAGGCCTTACAGCCCTAGGGCAGGGTGCACTATACTATATGTGAAGGCATCACTGTACGAGCAGGTATACCCCTGTGCTAGCCAGATCCATTGCTGCCAGTACAAGTGAACAGGGAAGCCATTTTAAAGCATGTGCTGCACACTGGTAGAAATGGGTTCCCCAGCTCACTGAAAAAAGGCATGTTCGGTATCAAACATGTCGTATTGATAAACCTGCGCTGATGCCAGTGTTGGATTGAGTAATACATGCATACAGAGGGCACCTTAGAGGTGCCCCCTGAAAACCTACCAGCCAGAGGTGTGCTGACTGATCCGTTCTAACCACCATGCCACCAGAGACGAGTTTCTGACCCCCAAGGGTGAGAGTCTACAGGGGCCATAAATCAAGCCTGCTCAAGCAGGTGATGCAGTGCACCCCCGCCCACAGGATAACCTGTGGATTAGCATTCCAAGGCCTGGGAGGTTCAAAGAGGTCCACTGCCTTTAGTATGTGAATCCGGCTTCTCTCACAGGAGAGGAAACCGACCTCCTTTGTCCAGAGCCCTTGGCACCTGGACAGGCAGGAAAATTAGCTAGGCAAGAAAGGTGCCCCCCCCCCTCAGATGAGCACCACCCCTGAACTGGGCTACCTGAAGTGGATGCAACTTTTCAGAAGTAACCATCTTGATGATGACAAATTTAGGATCTCTGGGATAGGGTTATACTCACTTCCCCCAGGAAGTGGTTATGTAGGGGGCGTAGTGACCCCAGGAGTAAGTAGCCCATTGGCTACTATCCTACACTCCGCTAACGCTCCTAAATTCTGTATTTAGGGGAGCCCTGACTCCAGGAATTCAGATCCTGCAGACCAAGAAAAGAAGATGGCCAAAGAGCTGCGAAAGCAAGAATGGCAGAAGAAGCAACTGACTTGGCACCAGCCCTGCCGACCTGTTCTTAACAATTGCGCCAAAATCACCTCGCCCTGCAAGCTGCTGATCCTCCAAAGCCTGGGAGGACTGCCAGCACTTCTCCAAAGACTCAGGAACTCGTGTGGAACAGCGGAGCTATTCCCCTGCATCTTGCAGATACTAAAGACTGATCTGTGAGGCTCCAAGACTGCGGAAACCAGGCACCGAAAAGCACCACTGTACCTGAGCCGCTTAGCCCGAGCTGAAGTGGACTAACGGTGCCAACATGGCCCCGAGATCCTGACGACCTATGAAGAAGAAGGACACTGAAGAGTCCGTGAAAGAGGAAGAGCAACTAACTTGGCACCAGCCCTGCCGGCCTGTCTGCTGTTCCCTGTTGAAACTGTGCCAAAGACATCTCATTTTTTGTTTGATCTGTTTAATAAAGAGATTTTTCATTTTGTATACATGAATACAGAGCAGTGTAACATCAGTGATAGCACCATACAGAGCCAGTAGGTAGTCATAAAGTCCAGACAGTGAATCAGCAACATAGCGGCATGATTACATCAATGAGCATAGACAAAATCGATAATAACTTTTAGCATATCCCGTCAGCCATAGTATCTCCTCCCTCCCTCAGAAAAGCTGTACGATCACATTATGGTGCATCATAACTACAACTGTGCAACATGCAACAAATTACATAATCGCATTTCGTATGGCTTCACTCCGCCATAGCACATGAATCTGAGTATAGAGTCAAACATGTTTATGAAAACACCAAACATGGGAAAAACTATCGGGGAAGGGAGTGGGAAGGGAAGCAAGAGCCTCAGAAAGGGAGGGACGGAAACCAAAGTCCATGGCGTCATAAAACAAAGTCTTATCGATTACCCTATGGGTGCACAATCAAACTGCTGGGAGAAATGATCATCCAGTGGAGGGGTCAGAGGTCCCAGTCCACATATCAATGCACACTTCAGGACATGGGTCTGCTCAGGTCAACCACGCTAGTCATCAGGAAGGGAAACGTCTAATGGATCATCCGGCACCAACAACCCCTGTAGCACACACAGCATAGTATTCCATTCAGTGGAGATGGGGAATTTACGCAAACCCAGCGTATCCTCCCTAATCAGGTAGACCGCTTCAGCCTTCACCCAGATCAGCATGGAGAGGAACCAGGCTTTCGTCGCAGGGCATTCCTCCGACTTCCACGTACGGGTACTCAATCGCTTGGCCACAATAAAACCCAAATCAAGAAACCTGGTGGATGCTTTGTGTGTTTTTTCCTAGAAAACACGCCAGTGATACACGTCTCCCATGTCCTCGGCACCTCCCTACCTGTGCAGGTGGCTAAGGCTTCAAGCACCCCTTCCCAATAAGTCTGCAGAGCGGGACAGGACTAGAGCATGTGTAAAATATCTGCATTCACCATCTTACAGCGCGGACAGCACTCATCCTGTCTATGAAAGTATCAATTGATTTTATCCGGGGAGAGATAAGCCCTATGAACAATATAAAATTGAATTATTCTAAAACGGGCGTTTCTGGGAACTTGCTTGGGGCTTTCTAGGACCATGGACCATTCTTTCTCTGAGTAGGGCCTCCCTCGATCAGCCTCCCACTTACCACGCAACGGCGTTAAATCTGCTAGGGTATGTTCCCTGATCGATTCCGCGAACCACTTCACCAAGTGGCGGCCTGTGCCCATAACGTGCACATATTGCACTAGGAGATGCGTCGGAGGTTCCTGCGTTACATCTCCCCACCAATGTCTCATCGCAGCCGTCCAGGAGGCATGATTCAGAAATTGGCCCGGGGGCACACCATCTTCGTTCGTGATATCAATAAACGGCCGCAATGTTCCTTCTCCATATAAGTCTCCTATGGTGGTTACACCAGCTTCCTCCCAAGGGGCAAGGTCCGTACTCCGGACTCGTCCCCGCGCGGTCGGCATACCTAATATAGGCACGCCAGGTGCGTATGGTATGACTCATTTGGTAAGACGAACTGCCCTGCGGAAACACTTCAGTGCTATCAATATCAGTAACGGGAGAGGTTCATTCAGTTTGTTACGGGGATGGAATAGACAGAGGATCCTGTCTATAGAAAACGGAGGGTCATGCTCTGCCGAGTCCGATAAGTGTAATTCCTCCACCCATTTCGCCACCCATATACTTGAAACGCCAGGTAGTAGTGTTCCAAGTTGGGCAAAGCCAGCCCCCCTCTTGAGCGAAGGAGGTACAACTTCGACAACGCCACCCGGCACCACGAGTTGTTCCAGATAAATTCACGAACAATCCTTTCCAAAGATCGAAAAAAGGATACGGGTAGGTAGAGCGGTAACGTAGCAAAATAGTAAAGGAGACGTGGCAGCATAACCATTTTGATTAACTCCACCCTACCTATGACCGAAAGGTTCAGCGTCTTCCAGAATTCAATTTGAGACTTCAGTGCTGTAACCGCCCTCGTTATATTGCCATCCATAAGATCTTGTGTGTTATGGTAGATACGGCCACTACCCCTTACTACAGCGCAGGCGCTGGTGGTATCGCTCCCAAAACCTGGTAGGGATTCCACAGACATGGCGAGCTACCGCCCATTGTCTTTGCTGGCGACGGAGTATAAAATACTTAGTAAGGTACTAGCAAACAGACTCCTACCAACTTTAAATAAACTCATACACACAGACCAAAACGGGTTTCTTCCAGCCCGCAGTACTTCATTGAACACCAGACGGTTGCACCATATCATGTTGATTGCCCCTGAACGCTACAAACATGCAGGTTGTCTATCTTTGGACTTAAGACAAGTGTTTGATACGATCAATTGGGACTACATGTTCGAAGCACTGGGGAAGTTTGGTTTACCTGCAGATTATCTTAAATGGCTCCGCTTACTCTATAACGCCCCTACCGCCCGTGCACGCACAGGAGGACACATCTCAGCTGAATACTCGCTACACAGGGGTACGAAACAGGAGTGTCTGCTGTCACCACTACTATTCATACTGGCGTTAGAGCCCTTAGCAATTAAACTACGTACTGAAGCACATCATCTGGGCATAAAGATTGGGACCACAACGCATCAATTCTCCGCGTATGCGGATGATATCATTCTTTACATACGAGACCTTCGGGCCGCCCTGGACCTTATCCCTGATATTTTTCAGACTTTTGAACAGATCTCGGGATTGGCTATTAATGCAACGAAGTCACATGCCTTTTTCTTTCGTGAGGCTGTACACCCTGTAGACATTACATTTGGAGCACAAGCTCTCCCAATAGCACAACACACATTCAAGTACTTGGGGATACAGGTATATCGGTCGCACACAGACATGCTAGAGGGCAACCTCAATAGAGCTATCAGATCTATTCGCTCGAGCATTGCCTTCTGGACTACGTTACCACTTTCGGTTACTGGCAGGGCGGCCATATCCAAAATGGTGATCCTCCCAAGACTGATATACTACTTCACCAATTTACCGATTCTAATACCACACAACACCTTCAAATTATTGAATACCATGCTTATAGATCTTATATGGGGGTCTAGCAGACGCAGAATAAGCCTTAAAAAGTTACAACTTGGAACAGACAGGGGAGGCCTGGGAGTCCCTGACCTTAAAGCATATTACTATGCATGCCAACTACAATGGCTTTCATATTGGACTGCTGGGCGTAACTTGCATGAAATAGGATATACCATGCAGGATATAGATAGGGGTACACTGCACACTCTGCTACTTCCACGTTGCAAAATCCCCCAAAGCCTACCACCCTTGCTGCGCACAGCACTGCAGTGCTGGAAAGCGACATTGCACTACACGGCCAGTCATCCTCCATATGCTGGGAACATTCCATTATTGGGGATACCACTGACGAGTGGAATTATCACAAAGCGCAGTATCGCACCTTGGCTCGAAGTGGGGATTAGCACAATGTCCGACTTATTTAACAATGAGATGCTCATGGATCACGACAACTTCGTGAGGGAAACAGGGGCGCCGGATCACTTATACCTACTACACGCTGCATTGCTGCAATATGGCAAAAAGCAGTGGGCTCCACAATGACAGGAACCCCCCCACACATGAATTAGTTAAAGCCTTGTACTATATGGGCAGAGGCAGCCACCTTATCAAATGGCTGTATGTTGGGATACGTGCGCATTCAGCAATGGAACTTACTACATTACGTCACACTTGGGCGGGCGACATGGGGCGGGATCTGGAGGAGAAAGAATGGGCGAAAATTGTGGCACACCCTAAGAAGGTATCCAGAAACGCGAAATTTTAATTTATACAGACCATGTTGCTTCAAAGAGCCTATCTCACCCCCGAACGACTAGACCGCATGTTCCCACGGACTCAACATCATTGCCCCAGATGTCAATTGGAGGGAGCTGATTTACTACACATGATATGGACATGCCCCCACTTACGAGGGTTCTGGGACTCCATCAGACGGCATATAGAGGCTATTACACAGAGGGAGATAGGAAATAACGTAGAAGAGTGTATTCTGGGACTCTACAAACAACCGTCCAAACACAAAGTACAATACAGATTTACGTGTCTAGCCCTCATCTTAGCAAAGAGAGCCATCACTATCCGTTGGAAATCAAAGAAACCCCCCACGACATACACTTGGCATGGTGAGCTGATTCGATGGGGCAGCGCTGAAAGCGCTGCAATACGCAGAGAGGAAGCAAAAGGTATGCGTAAAATCCCAATCGCTATGGAATGGGACACGATGTTGGAAGCCCTTAAAAATCTTGATGTGGATTCTAATGTTAACCCAGTTACCCCACAGTCGCAATAAGGTCAAATATTACCCCGAACGAACTGTACCTGTGTAGAGAGTCGGATTGCACATGTAAAGATATAATCCTTAGCCGCTGCTATAATGTACTGTGGTGTTGATTTGAACTGTGAATACGACGCTTTAATTATATGTTATTATAGGACTAGAGGGAGGGGGGAGGGAGGCGAGAGGGATGTTGTTTTGATAACAAACTGCGGGGCACTAGTTCCAGACACTGTTCTATAGATCCGAATAGAGAACGGAATTTTGCAGAAGTTGTGGTTTCATTTGCTCGTCTGTCAATGAGACAAGACAAATATGTAAAGTTATTGAATGTTAATCCGTCCCAATCTGGGAAACACGTACCGGTATGTTGTTCCGATTCGTGCCGCAAAATGTACTGAAGCGCTGTCCTAGACTAAATTGAAAACTTAATAAAATTTGTTTTAAAAAAAATGGTAGATACGGCCACCTCGATATCTAAACGCCACCGGTTGCCACTGCACCGCCGTCCCGTTCACTGTCCAACCCGGGTCCCCCGTAATAGGATTGAAAGGGTATAAACAAGATTTGCCCCAATGCACCCCAAGCCCAGATAATGAAGCAAAACATTTCAACGTGGCGGGGATGACTTGCAGGATCGCCAGGACATCCTGCACATACAGCAAGATGTCGTCTGCATAAAGCGAAATGGCATGTATGCCATCCCCAAGGCGTATCCCCCAGTCCGATGCCGAGGCGCGTACAGCCATCGCTAATGGCTCAATCACCAAAGTGAAGATAAAGGGAGAAAGGGGACACCCCTGGCGAGTCCCCCGTTCTATCAAAATAGGCTCGGAGAAAAGAGATCCCAACTGCAGCCGGACCGTAGGAGCCCCATACAACAACCTAATAAGACTTAAAATATAGGGTCCAAATCCATATCGGTGGAGCACAGCAAACATGAAGGACCACTCGACCATGTTGAAGGCCTTCTCCGGGTCCAGCACGACACAGCCGGCCGTCGGCCAGTCCGTGGTAGCACAGCTCGTCACCCTGAACAGCCGCCGTATGTTAAGCGATGTGCTACGAGCCGGTACAAACCCATTCTGGTCTTGGTGGACCAGTTGTGGAACTAGCGGCGACAGTCTATTAGCTAGGATGCCCGCCAATATCTTATAGTCCCCATTTAGGAGTGCCAAGGGACAATACGCCCCCACGGAAGTACGATCCCTACCCGATTTGGGAAGCATAATCAACGCAGCCTCCATCATCGAGGCAGGGAGGGCAAGAGATTCGAGCGCCTCCGTGTACACTTTGAGCAGCTGGGGGCTCAGGGGGTCCGCATACGTTTTATAAAATTTGTGAGGAAGACCATCAGGGCCAGGAACCTTTCCAGGGGCAGAGCCCTCATTGTACCTCGCACCTCATCAAGCGTTAGCGGGGCATCTAGATCCATTCGCTGTTCTGATGACAGGACTGGGAACGGGAGTCCCCCTAGGAATTGCTGAATCGCCTCTTCCGAGGCCTGTGGACCAGCTTTATACAGCGTCGTGAAATGTGTTGACAGTTCACTATGAATTTCTAGCTGTGTGAACCGAAGCTCTCCACCTGAAGAACGAAGGGCCGTAATCATCATACCCGGCTGCTCCTGTTTGATCAACCAAGCAAGAAGGGGCCCAGAGCGATCTGCTTTGGCATGTACTAACGCTGAGTGCACTGCGAAGTTAAGGCAGCGCTGTCTTTCAAGAAGCTCCGCGTGTTTCTTCTGCGCTTCCGTTAGATCGGCCAGTCCCCCAGCATCTATCACAGCCCTAGATTCCAACGGCAACAAGCGTCTTTCCACCTCAAGCAGTTCTGAAGCTACCTGTTGTCACAACCCACAGCCCAGTCCCAGGCACTTCCCTCTCAGGGTGACTTTCATGGCCGCCCACTCCACTAGCGCAGAGGAGGCAGTCCCCGCATTAAGTTCAAAGTATTCCCCTATCGCCTCACCAATCGCCTCCGGAAACACCGGGTCTTCTAGCATGGCCGGTTGCAGCCTCCATGTAGGGATACCCGGAACCCCGCCCTCCCAGGCCAGCACAACACAGTGGGTATTGTGGTTGGAGTGCGTGCGCCCCCAATACTCCGATTTCGAAACATAAGGAAGTAGGCAGGGGGACCCAAAGAACCTATCCAGTCTAACGTGCAAGTTGTGAGGTGTCGAAAAAAAGGAACATACCCTCTCCCCAGGTGATGTTGTCTCCAAACTTCAACCAGACCCCAACCTCATGCCCAGCCATTCAATGCTACAGAATTGGTTGTGGCAGCCGTGGTCCCGAATGGAGTAAAGGATCTATCAACCCCTACATCTAAGACGCTATTGAAATCCCCACCTAGCAACCATGGGATCTCACACCACCTCCCTAAAACAAGAGATAGCTGCTCAAGAAACTGGCCCTGGTCCACATTCGGTGCATACACATTTCCCAACAGTACAGGACGTCCATCCAATTTACCCTTCACCAACACATATCTGCCCTCCTTATCCATAAGAGCCTCATCTACAGCAAAGGGTGTCCCAGGGCGTATCCAGATTAGGGTTCCCCTAGCAAACAGGGAGTAATCTGTGGCATATATTTTACCTCTCCACCTACGTTGTAAGCGGGTAACCTCTAATGCATTTAAGTGTGTCTCCTGTGGTAGCGCTATATGTACATTGTGACGTTTTACAGAGGAATAGCGGAGACCCCGGACATTCCAGGTAAGTATCACGTGACCCATGGCAGGACCAAAAAAAGCATACAACAATGGACATTGATCCCTCTGTCCCAAAATTCACTGTGTAACAATCTGATATGCACAACAGCATTTTCATTATCCCCCCACCAGACTCCTGCAGCCAAAGGGAGATGGGAAATACCAACTAGGGAAGGAAAAAACCATATAAGGGCAACCCCCAAAACATCAGGGAGTCGTCCAAACACAGCAGACAGCAACCTAGCTGCCTGCCCTACTGACTCCGACAGGTTAGGGAGAGCAGGGGGTTGTGGAACCATGCAGGGTACACTCTCGAAGTCCCCACCCAAAGACAACCGCTAGGCATTGCCGCAGCGCAAACCCCCCCCAAAAAAAGAAATTTAAGAATATCAACACCCCCAGGAACCATTTGACCAACCCCACCCTGCTTCATGCAAACACATAGATCCCGGGAACATCAGGTGCCCCCCACATTAAAGCAAACAACAGTACCCAGCAACGTATTTTCAGAACAACCAGTTTCATACAATACCATCTGCCGTTTGGGGTGTAATGTCCGGCATTCTCATGGACACCTTATCAGATGAGTCCCCCACTGAGGAGCCCCCATCCCCTGATGAATGATAGAAAGTGTCCACTTTGTCTTCTTGTGGCACTGCTTCTGCCATCTGCTCCGCAATGAGAACCACTTCCTGCCGCTCCTTACGGATCTGATCTGGGCCAGGCACCGCCGCTGAGCCCGGGAACCGCTGTCTTGACCGCCGTCTCCGAACTCCTTTGCCACCAGCTTCCCCAGTCCATGCCGTAGCAGCTGTGCCTGCGGGCTTTGGGCCCGAGTACCGACCCGTCGTTTCCAGCCAGTCCCAAACATCCTGGGGTGTATCTAAGAACCTGGTCTTCTCGTCCGAGCCAACACAGAGCCTGGCCGGGAACATCAGCGAATAGGAGAGATTGAGCTGCCGGAGCTGACGTTTCACAGGTAAGAAAGATCCCCGCTGACGCTGAACCTTCATAGTATAGTCCGGGAAGAACAACACCTTGGCATTTTCGCATTGAATATCATCTAATTTCCTGGTCTCCCAGAGGATCACATCCTGATCTCTGAAATGCAGGAGCCTGAAAATGAATGGGCGTGCTCTGTCACCAGGGGCTGGTTTTCTACCTGGAACACGATGTGCCCGCTCGATGGTGAAGAATGGAGAAAATTCAGTGGTTGGCAGGATGGTTTTAAGCCTGGTTTCCAGGAAGGTGACCGCATCGCGGCCCTCCGCACCTTCCAGCATTCCAATCAACCGGACATTGTTCCGCCGAGAGCGGCCCTCTGCATCCTCAATGCGATCCTCAAGGTACCAGAGCCGGACTTCTTGGGCGTTCTGCTGCTTATCCTGGAACTCCGTGTCAGGCTTCAGTTCAGCAATCTCCTGATCCACGGCAACAACCCGATCCTTCAGGTTCCGGTGGTCCGGATGTAGTAGATTGAGGTCCAGGACCACTTTATCTAGTTTGGCTCCCATGGAAGCGCTAGAGCACTCAATAGCCTGCAGTATGGCATCCAGGCGGTCATCAGGGGCCGGCCGCTCCCCCGTCAGTTGCGGTGAGTCTGCGTCACAGGTCCCCGCGTCCTGTGAGGAGGAGGCCCTCGACCCGGCCTCCCTGGTACGTCCCATTGCCCCGCACACTCCAAGACAAATCCACCACACCACCAGAGTGTCTCACAGGGTCACTCTACAGCTTCACCTGACCCAACACCAGTTCGCACTTCCAGAGACCCTAGGTGGCAATCACTCGTCCGTCCCTCACCGCTTGTTCCTCCTGAGTGTTGCCGGAGGGGTTTCTGTCCGCTTACCCTGATATTACCAGGTCACCGGGGCTTCACACCTCTTTACCATGCAGTGCCAAAGACATCTCATCCTGCAGCTGTTGTACCTCCAAAGCCTGGGAGTCCTGCCTGCCTTCAATAAAGACTCAAGAACTCCTGTGGAACAGCGGAGCTGCTTCCCTGCATCCTGCAGGCACCCAAAAAAAAGGCTGTGAGGACTCCGGACCGCAAAAACCCAACACCGCAAAACACAACTGCACCTGTGCTTCCTAGCCAGAGCTGAAGTGGGCCAACAGTGCCAGCGTGGTCCCCAGGCTCTCCAGAGATAAAGACTATCTTGGATTTGCCCGCATGTGGACTTTCCGCCGCCACCTGCAGCCTCTGTTTGCAGGCCCCCTCTACCACGAGTGCTCCCGGTGACGAAAATCAGACGCCTAAAGACACATCTGCACCCGTCGCCCCTGAAGAATAGGACCAAAAGTGTCCTTGCATCCCTGAGCATCGCAAGAGTTGAGCCCCTCTGTTGGTTCAGCCCGACTGCTCCACAAGCCCGAGCCTGCAGCCTCTGTTGCAACGTATGGAAGTGAACTGTTGGTGCTGCCTTGGACCTTGCCCCATACTCACTCTCAGTCAAGAAGATTGGTCCGCTAAGTCGTTGTAAAGTCACTGTATGCAGCACATGTTTTCTTCCTAAGTTAACATTGCTGCAAAGTGCTTCAATTACGATTTAATGCATCAAAAACCTGTTTTCTTCAAACCAGCTACTTTAAAAAGTACTTACCTGATTTATATGATCTTGGTCCCTAAAGTTATATAAAGATAGGTGTTATTCTTATAAATTCATGTAGATCTCCTTATTGAGACATGTGTATCGGCTGGGTGTCAAACACTCCTCTCTGATAAGTCTATGGCTGCTTGACCACACTACTCCCTAGAAGAGCACCTTGGGATTGCTAGAGCAAGCCCCTGTCTCCTAGTAAGGGAATACCTGGACTCTAAGCACAATATGCCTCTTTTTGGTATACCATATAGAGAGCCAGCTTCCTACATGGACCACATAAAAAAAAACTTACATTGGGCTTAGAGCCAGCGCATTGTTTAACATTGGTTGTCTTTCTGATCACTCTCATTTTCTTGCTTCTTATTCTATAGCATTATCTTCCTATTGTGTTTGTCCCTCTGCATGAGCTTCTTTACCATCTTTTTGATCAGATGACTTGCATCCTTCCACTGATTGCATTCAGGGAACTATTGTTTTCCTTTCTTTCAGCACTCCATGAGAGTGCACAGGTTTCTTGCTCGCTACCTCGTGTGTTGGTTCCCACCTCAAATACTTCACGGGTTGTGCTCCATGAGGATCCCTCCTCTCTCAATCCCAGCTCATCAATTTCTCTCCACAGCCTGTAGTTTGTGTTTTTAAAAAGATTTGTATATCTCCACATCAAGCTGCCACGTTGCTCCCTCACCCACTAACCATTTGCCTTCCTTTTTAAATTCTCCCCTACCCTCTTCTCCATTGCTCCCCACAACTACCATCATGGTCCTTACATTTGTTTTGTCAATTTGAATTTTTGGAAGGCTCGTCAGCATGTGTGCACCTGCCACTTCCTGCTGGGCTGCTCCATTTTTGCTAAGTGCTTTTGAGCACATTTAAGTTCATTTTTTTAAATGTACCACTGCAAATGGCATCTGCCACCTTTGGAATATAAAAAAATATACAAAATGGCAGCTGCATAATGACAGGTAGTGCACATGTATGTGTCCATATAATTGTGCTCTTTTTACATTTAAAAAAAAATATGATGCTCGACAGCAACAGTAAAAATACTTTTTTTTGTACTTATGCTACACAGCATCAGCAAAAAACATTGGCAAAGCCAATAGGTAGAAAAGGCGAGACCTATGCCAATGCTTGTTTCTGTCTGTGTCTAATCATGTAGCTGCTGCTGTGTGAAAAGTAAGCATATTTATGTTTTCTCTTCCCTTAAGTACACTGCATGTGATGATGAGATCTGACTGCTTCAGTGCTTTGGTGAGGAGGGCAGCATAAACCTTCAAAGGATCAGCCATTTACTCCTATATCAAAGGCCATGGTGCAGAATGCTAAATCTGTGTGCTGCAGTGCAGCCATGTTATAACGGGGACACTCCACATTCTGTGCGGCAATATAGACTTGTGAAACAGTTTCACGTGGCAAAATAATTAGCTGCTTTTGTAATTGTGTGGTACTCGGCAAGGACCGTGATCTATGGTGGGACCACGTCAGCTGGTGATGGTCAGGCTCTTAAAATCTGACACCACAACTCTGGGCTCTGCCTTAAAATGGTCCCCATTGATTGAAGGGTAGGCTATGCTGGCACCTGGGAAGGAATGTACAGAGTTTTGCAGTTTGGGACAGAAAGGCTAGAATAAGCTTAATTTCATTAATCGTTTACTTAGCAATGTCAATTTCTGTTAACAGAACAGGACTGTGGGAAATCCTAGCTTATCCACATCCCTACATTCTGTAAGGAGAGTATGCCTACTCTCCAAAGGACAGGTAGAGAGTTATTGTCTCAATGGGTGTTATGATGAATAAATTGCCTTTTTCATTGTTAGAAACTAGTTCTTCCAAGCCCAGACAATTGCTTTTGTGGGAGAGCACATCTTGATAAATGTTGGTCCTGCACATATTTGGCTTTCAGTAGAGGATCAAAATCCCTTAACCCACTCCTCACCCTCTTAAATGCATGCCTTTTTGGCTTAGAAGATTTCCAGGCAACAGCCATGACCTTATTCATCACCCTCTTTAACTGATCTTCTCAATGAGTAATAATAGGAGACCCTAGAGAGGCCTTCTCTTAATGATAATAATGATAATGCTTACAAGGGCAATTATTTGGACCCTACTCGTTCCCCTTAAGAGCTGGATCATCTAAGGAAAGACATTTTGATTGTAAACAGGTTTCCGAACAACTTGCTGGCATTATCCCAACATAAATCATGGACCGCCTTCCAAGCACAGCAAGCATTCTGGCAGGTGAAACACTGTTTCACTTGTCTGTAGAGGTGAACAGAATGGAGATTATGCCTGCAGTGTGCTGAGGATTATGCACCTATCCACATTCTATGTACATTTAGGAAAATAAAAACCTAGAATGTGCTTACCGCTCATACAACAGGTAGCAGTGTCTCTGGCGAAAGACAAATTAAGCAGGTGTGGAAGGGGAAATCAGCAGAGCCATAAGACCCAAAGCTCAACCTTCCATACTGAATGGTTGATCACAGGGAAGCAGGATCAACCAGTAATAAAAGCTGGCAGCATTATTAAGGACATGAGTCACATGAATATGGCAGCCGTGAGAAATGCTTCCTGAAATACTTCTTGAGAGTATTATAAATGGAAAAAGAATGAGGACATGAAGAAACCATTTCAGCCCAAGCTTCCCCAGCAAAACCAGTAAAGCATACCATTGATGGCCTTGAAATCAGGAACAACAGGGGGTATGTCCAGATTCTTGTCCTAAAGATGACTGGTAAACAGAGGCACCTTTGTGTGAAAATGTTTCTTAAGAGCTTGACAACCAAGACAATAGGTTTAGAGACAATACATTACTTTGAAATTGAAAAGGCACATTGGGTCCTTACCTGATGATCAAGGGGAGCAAATATCCAGGAGCAAAGATTTTTACACAACTACTGTACTTATTCCTTAACACCAACATCACAGTTGACAAGCCAGCAACTATGACCTGGACAGAGCATGCTCTTGTCTGTTTCAGCATAACCATCCCGCACCACCACAGACCTTCCACAACCAGAACCACCTGCCGCAGCTGGAAAAGCACAACAAAAGAGGAGTTGGCTCCGTCCTCTCCAAGCACAGGCTCGAGCACACCAGCAACTTGCTGAAAGCCATCAAGTACCTCAACAGTTAGATCCCCGCATGTGCTAACACCCAGGCTCCCCTCAAAAGCAACCCAACAGGAGGAGCCCGACCACAGGCCAGCTGGTACACAGAGGAACTCAGGCTGATGAAACGCCACTTCAAGTAACTGGAGCTCAAAGGGAGAACAAGTCAAGACACTGCAGATGAAGAAATCTTCAAATTGGGCACTATATGCTATCACAAGCAGATAAGGAACACCAAGCAAACAGCTTTTGCAGATTGCATCAACAGACGCACTAACAGCAGCAAAGAAATCTTTGCCATCATCAAAGATTTCTCCATGCCTCCTGCCGCCTCCAACAACATCACCCTCTTACAAGATCTTTGCAACAAGCTTGTGGAATATCTCCTGAAACAAAATCACCTCCATATACAGCAACTTTTACCCTCAGCTTGACCCCGTCATTTTTGCAATTCAACTTCCCATCACAGCTGATGAACGAACTCTGACCTCCTGGCCTTCCATCACCACCATCAAAATCATGCTACCGTGAAGATCATCCACTCAGGGCCTCCACCTGACCCTTGCCCCACCACGCTTTCACCAAAGGACTACCGATCAGTGAAGCACTAGCACCCGTCTTCAATGCCTCCATCGACTTAGCCACGTTCCCGGACGCCTGGAAAACGCAGCTGATGGAGCAAGAACTCACAATGAGACTTGCTCGGAAGCAATCTTCTCATAGTATTAATTTATTAAAACTTTGTATTGTTCGTACTAACAACTGCATTCACGAATACAAGTAGGAGGAAGCTTGCTTATGTGTTTAAACTAATAAATAACGCTTGTCTAATCTAAAATGGCCGCTAAAGCGCGGGAAACCTATTGCGCATGTGTCAGCCATATCACGTGGTGTGACGTCTTTCTTTGCTTGGAGGGAAATCCTTGCTTCTGCGCAGTGTGTATTAAAATGGCTGCTTAATGTTTTCATGTGCTACAGCTTGCTCATATGTTGCAATCAAACTGTGGTATCCTAACGCTTTTAATGCGGGATAGAATTTATAATTAAATGGGAATAGAGTAGAAAGAGTGGGTATACAGTGAAACATTTTATTTGTGATTTTAATATTTTCTTCTTTGACTTTTACTAGTTCGTAAATTGGGCCTGAGGTTGGTGAACTGAAAACTTGAGAGACAATGGTTCTGCGCATGCGCCCTGCGAGGCTGCCCAGAGGAAAAGATGAAGTCAACCTGGACGTCGTCCAAGGCCATGACCTGATGGCCGACACTATTGTACCCACGATGTCCCTACCGAAAAGAAACAATTTATATGAACAATGTATTAAACTTTGTCGTGAGACGGGTGGGAAATAAAGCAAATGTATTAATTGTGATGGGCGGTATTTTAAAACAATGGGCTTAAAGAAATTGAATTAAATCGATATGGTGTGAGGATCAACCCCCTGTCCCCGTCCAATCAGAAGTAGTGGGCCCATATTTTTGCAACATTAATGGGAGGTACATGGGCGTAGGAAGGGTATAATAGATATAGAATTAGCTAATTAGAATTAGAATGAGATGCCAGCATAGACACATGAAGACCAGGCTTTGGTGCTCGACAAGCTGATCGATTGCAGACTGAACCGCTGTCCAGAGAGGTCCTGAGGTGGGGGCGGCGGAGTCCATTAGAAGGAAGACACGAGAGAATTTGAGGAGAAGCGAAGTATCAGAGAGGGGAACGACGCAGGCGTCGTTGATAGAGAGGTCACCGGTCCTGGCCTGAACCTGGAGGAGGACTTTGCTCTTCATCCTTCCTGGGTTCTATCTTTCCAACTCCTTGGCCAAGGGGTTTGGTTCTCGCACTTTTAGGTAAATATAAATGCAACCCTTAGTTGCGCTGCTGTCTCTATCTTCTTCTTTCTGAGGGACCGTCATTGATCGATAATTGATTATTATGCTTCATCCTTGATATGCGATTAAGTATCATGTGATTCTGTACTTTACTCTGCTAAATCTTTAGATAAACATTTTAAAACTTCCTGACTCAGTGATTATTTCAGGATTATGAATTGTAATGAATGTCACTCATTTTAAACTTCCCAATTAATAAGGGGTCCATTGGTAAGTCATTACTCTTCAATCAGAAAAGTAATTGGTAGCAGGGATTTTGATAAAGAGTACAACTGACCCACCAGCGGAAATTGCTAGCGTAGTATGAATGTATGGGCCCAAGTGAGTATTTGGTGTATGAATGCTCGTTGCTAGTAACCCGCTGGATCAGTTTTCTGGCTAGCAGAGGATGGTTTTGGTTATACTTTGTTAATTGGGTAATGAGAATTGTACTTTTATGAACTAACATCCGTTATTGTTTAAAAGTTTGTTTTATGTTGTCCAGAATTCCCCGGGGAAAATTGAATAGCGGGTGGTAAGTGGAAGCCATACTGCAGTGAGGTTATCTGTCAGGCAGAAATAGTACTGAAAAGTTAAGTAGGGCTATCAGTACTTGTTAGGGACTCTATGCATGTGAGTAATAGCAAAAGGAATATGCTGGTGAAAATTTGATGTTATATCACCTAGAAAGGGTAACATTGAAGAAGTAACAGGTATTTCTGAAGCTTACGTGAAGAGTAAACGGAAGGGTTTTACTCGTAGTGTATGTTTAGTAAACGGAAAGGTTTTACTAAGTGTGAACGAAACTATCTTTTTTAATTTAGAGAAACTGGCACGATAGCGAATGTTTTATGTTGTTACTGAATTTTAATAAGAAGCATAGAGAAAATAAAGTTTTGCGTACGACTTTGTAAAGGGAGGGTCAGTTGCCGGAGAGGGAACTGACGTCACAAAAAGCCGCGCTGGGATTGGTTGAAACAGCGGGCGTGGAACGACTCTTGTAAAGGAGGGGTCAGTAGTCAGGAGTAGTACTGACATCACAGGTACCGCGCTGGGATTGGTCAAAACAGCGAGGGACAGAGAAGCGCAGATTGTAAAGGAGGGGTTGACAGACAAACGTCACAGAAAGGCCGCGCTAGTATTGGTTCAGAGACAAAAGTTAGTTGGAATTTGATTGGTTGTTACCATAGAAGTCGAAATCCTAGTGGATAGTGGAGATTGTATGTTAAAACGTGATCCAACTTTAATAGGAATTCGTCCGGATAGGAGATTCCTAGGCTTTGCAGAATATAACTTTATACACCGAGATTTGCCAAAAATGTACGGAGAATAGAGGAAAATGTCATTTCTACAAAAGATTAAGAATTATTTTAAAAAGGATAAACCAATCAAAACTAGAGAAGGAATTATCATTCCACCAGCTAAAACGCCCGCTTCATTCATGATGATGGAGAGAGGTTATCATACTTGCGTATGGTTAGAAAATTGGATAGAATATACCAAAAATGATGGAATATTAGCATTCCCCGAGAATGGTACTTTCAATGGGAGAATTCTTCAAAATTTGAGATTGAGGATGAATGACTTAGAACCCAGACCAAGATTAACTCAATACGAAGCCTTAGAAGAGTGGGAAACCGAGGCATTCGAACGCGACCGATCTAGGAGTAATAGGGATTATCGGGGATTTTTTCCTAGATACCAAAATGAGTCAAGGGACGGTCAGATGAAACAGTGGAGAAGAGCGATGCTTACAGAGGGTCTGTATCCAATATTAATGGCAGAAGAATCGTCAGGGAACAAATGCACAGAAAAGACAAAACACTTGACTAGATTTGGAGATTCCGAAGATGAATTTATGGAAGAAATATTAAAGAACCCGCCACCATATCAGGAAGGGACAAGTGGATGCACCCCAAGTGCACCACTGTTAAAGAACACCATTGGTACCGCAAGTATTGCATAATCCCCCAGTTAGTAGGGTACTTCATGATAAGGAAAAGGAAGCAATAGATAAAAACAGAGCAGAATTAATACAGAAAGTAACACAATTGAGTGTTCATCCTGATTCACTGACCATACCTGTAACAATTGGTCCAGTGGTTCCCTTATATGGTGACAAAGTAAGTTATCCGAAACCATTAGCGATGCCCACACCTGTAGAAATCCCAAAACCAGACCCTGTAATAATTGATGATCAATTTAGTGATTGTGAATCTATGATATCCTTAATGGATTTGCCTATTCGAGGATCTATAAATAGTACTCCTAGAAGAATAACACCTGGTTGCTCAAAAGATGTAAACATAGTAACCTCATCAGGAACCAAAAGTGCCACAGTAGTTACACCAGAAGACTTAGAAAGGTGGGCACAAGGATCAGACAAACAGAGTTCACCTCCAAAGATCATGGACATTTACAAATTAAAGGTTGAGTTAGAAGAAATGATAGCAGGAAATGTAGGAGTAGATCGTCTAAATACTTACGATGAAGAAGAACTATTGTTCGTGTGTAGAAGTATCACAAGAAATGTAAAGATATTCCATGAGAAATTATCAGATTTGGCTTTGCAGATGGGAATTGAAATAGAGAAGTCAAAAGTGTTACAGAAACCCTATAGAGCAGATTTTTCTGACAAAGATTTAGAAAACATGAATGCCTCTGGTCGAAAATTACAAGTAAAGGAATTAATGACAGTTTTACAGAAATGGGGAGACCTAGAAAAATGGAAAATTAGATGGACAAAGAAAAAGGAAGAGGCACGATACAGTAGAACCACTTCTGAATATTTAATGAAGGAAACAGGGAAAGCAGATCAAATGTACCCGATGCGAGAAGTTCCAGGAGGAAGATATGTACATGTCCCATGGAGCAGACAGGATATTTTGTCATTTACAAATGATTTTCCAAAGTTGAGAGAAAAGCCAATTGAATGGTACAAGCAGGTTGAGAGGTTTGTGAAAGTGTCAAAGGTATTATTGAAAGACTTGGATGGTCTGTTTGACATAGTGGTACCTGCCGATTTATGGACAGATTGTAAAATCACAGTCGATTGGCCAAGTGAAGAGTATCCTAGAGATCCAAAGACAGGTGCCCCGTCAAGTGATGTAATGAAAAAGTATCAGCAGGTAATAACTTACCTGAAAGGGAAAATACCACCAAAAGAAACAGATTGGGTGAAAATAGACAGAACTACCCAAGAAGCCAGTGAATCGGTACATGCCTATTATGAACGTTTATTGCAGGTATTCAAACAGTATAGTGGATTTGAGGATATTGGAGATAAAAACATGAGTCAGTTTGTTTACCGATTTGTTTATGGATTAAAACCAGAGATTTGTCAGATGATTAAGCAGCACATGTTGTGCTGGCAAGGGAAACCGATTGATGAGATTTTGAAATATGCCAAATATTGTGGAGATGACATTGAGGATAGGCACAAGAAACTGCAAGAGAAAGTGATGTGGGCACAAGTGAAAATGGCTGAGCGACAGGGAATTAATTTGGATAATCCAAGTGATAATCAGGGAAAAGATTCTGGAACGAATGGTGACACTGGGAATGGTGGAAAAATGAGAGGACGAATGAGCAGAGAAGAGGCTAAAAAGAAATTTCCTTGTCATGGATGCGGAAAATTGGGGCATTGGAAGGATGAATGTAAAAAGATGCGGAATAATAATGGCCCAAATCAAAATTTAAATCCACAGACGCAGAATGACTCACAGCAGGGTGTAAATCCTCAGAGTCAGTTGCCACCTGCACCTATACAGGGTAATGTAAGCAGAGCAAAGCACGGTACAGACGTCGGATATCAAGGAGGAAGTGGTAAGAATGATTATGTAACCTCACAATTTCTTTTACAGGACGACTTTTGTCCATATAGTCAATGACGGTGCCTAGGAGAGGGGGAGAAGGAGTGCGTACTTGGCGCATCCTTACCGGTAGATCAGTCAGGTCCATATGTCGAAGGGAATGTGAAAGGTAATGATATTACTTTCCTTTTGGACACTGGTGCTACCAGGTCTACTGTGAGAACAGCAGACATCCCAGACCTTCCTCTCTCTGGAGAAGCTATCCAAGTTGTGGGTGTAGCTAATCGAAAGATTAGAACACCTCTTACCGAACCAATGGAAGTAAAAATTGGAAATTTTAGAGAAATGCATCAATTTGTAGTGTGTGATTCCAGTCCAGTAAATTTATTGGGCCGAGATTTGTTGTGTAAAATGAACTGCACAATTTTCTGCACGCCGGATGGTGTGGCAGTTCAGACCCCGGATGAAGACCATGTATATAAATTTATGATTGCAAAGCAAGGTACAGAAGTAGATGAGATGTTCTCTTTGATAACAAAAGACGAGTTGCCAGAAGAATTAAAAACTACAGTAAATTCCATGGTATGGGATTTCACGGGAAAGGAAGTAGGACTTATGGCCAAAATAGACCCAGTTAAAATCACTGTAAAAGAAGGTGCAATTTTCCCAAATACCAGACAGTACAAAATGAGTGCAGAAGTAAAGGCAGGAGTCATTGAAGAAATTAACAGAATGGTAAAACAAGGCATACTAAAAGAAGTAATGAGTAGCCCTTGTAACTCACCAATAATGGGTTTGAAGAAACCTAGTGGAAAGTATAGGATTGTTCAAGATCTGCGAAAAATAAATAAGATTGTGGAACCTTGTTGTCCTATAGTGCCAAATCCTGCAGTAATTCTATACCAGATTCCTTGGAGTGCAGGATGGTTTACTGTGATTGATTTATGCCAAGCATTCTTTTCAATACCATTGCACCCAGATAGCCAGTATCTTTTTTCATTTAAATTTGAGAACAAAGTCTATGTATGGAATCGTGTTCCTCAGGGGTACACGGAAAGTCCTTCCATCTTTAATCAGTTATTGAAAAAGTGCCTAGAGAAACTAGTGATGCCAGGAAGCTCAGTCTTAGTACAATACATAGATGATTTACTGGTGGCATCTAACACCAGAGAGGACTGTGTTGTTGACTCCATTGCATTATTAAATCATTTAGCTGAAGAAGGGCATAAAGTTTCACCTGAAAAGTTGCAGTTTTGTACAACAGCAGTTAAGTATCTAGGACACCAAATTGAGAGGGGAAAAAGAAGGATAACCTCTGAAAGAGTAAAATTAATCAAGAAAATGCAAATGCCTGTCTCCCAACGAGAAGTGAGAATGTTCCTTGGAATAGTGGGTTATTGTCGACAATGGATACTAGGGTTTTCTCTGCTAGCAAAGCCATTAATTCAAATGACGAAAAAGAAGGCAAAGGACCCAGTTGAGTGGGATGATGAGAGCGTAGGAGCTTTTGTAAAATTGAGAAATGCTTTGTGTGCAGCACCTGCCCTAGGCATGCCTGATTATAAAAGAAAATTCGCATTATTCTGTCATGAGAGAGAAAATTGTGCACTTTCAGTCCTAACCCAGAGACATGGTTTGGACAGACGTCCTATAGCATATTTTTCTGCTACATTGGACCCAGTGGCAGCCGCATTGCCAGGCTGCTTAAAAGCAGTAGCGGCTACATGTTTGAGCATTGAACAAAGTGAATCAATTGTAATGGGACATCCTGTCAAAGTGTTTGTTCCACATTCAGTTGTGATTCTGTTGACCAGAACCCGAACTCAGCATCTTACTCCTAGTCGGCTGACTAAATATGAAAGAATAATATTAGGTGCTGAAAATGTGACCATTGTAAGGTGCACAATAGTAAATCCTGCTACCTTACTACCAGACCCATATCATGAGGAAGTTAAAGATGATGAAGAGGAACATGATTGTTTACAAGTCACAGAATTGTGCACAAAACCACGTCCTGACATACAGGAACTACCTCTCAGGGAGCCAGACAGGGAGCTGTTTGTTGATGGTTCGTGCCAAAGGCATGAAGATGGTAAACTAACTGCAGCATATGCAGTATGTGAATTAACTGGAATAGTCGAAGCATCCTATTTACCAGGAGTAAAATCTGCACAAGTAGCTGAATTAATTTCTTTAATAAAAGCCTGCAAAATTGGGAAGAACCAGAAAGTAACTATATTTACAGATAGCCAATATGGTTACGGGGTTGTGCATGATTTTGGCCAATTATGGATGCAGAGGGATTTCATGACTTCTTCAGGATCCCCCATTAAAAATGGACAGTTCGTAAAAGAACTACTGGAAGCAATACAATCACCAAAAGAATTGGCTGTGGTGAAATGTGCCGCACACCAGTCAGGAGATGACTGGGTGGTAGTCGGTAACAGATATGCAGATTTGGTGGCTAAACACTGTGCCAAAAACAGCTTGTCAGTTAATAAAAGGGTTGAAAGAATGGGAATCAGCTGCCAACTTATGCTGTATGCACCTCCTGAAACATGGAATGATGTGAAACGACTACAAGATGATGCTGATGAGAGTGAAAGAAATGCATGGATTAAAATGGGATGTTCTCAAAGGGCAGACGACGATGTATGGATTTATGCCGATGGCAGACCAGTCATGCCCGACTGTCTGATTTCACAAATGGCCAGAATGTATCATGGAGACACACATGTAGGGAGAGATGCAATGATTAGGCTCTTCAGACAAAATTGGTACAATCCAAGGTTTAGGGCTGTAGCAGAGAGTCTTTGCCAGAGATGTTTAACTTGCCAAATGCATAATCCAGGAAGAAAAACAATAATTGGTTTTGGAAAAATCGGAAAGGCAGAGGGTCCATTTGTGAGATTGCAGCTTGATTTTATTCAGTTACCACCATGTAGAGGACTGAAATATGTACTTGTCATAGTGTGTCTGTTTTCAAAGTGGGTGGAGGCTTACCCTACCAGGAGGAATGACAGTATTACAGTCGCAAAGTTGTTGCTACGAGAACTCATTCCTAGATTTGGTTTCCCAGTAACTTTGGAATCAGATAGAGGAGGGCACTTCAACAATGATGTGATTAGAATAATCTGTGAAGCATTCCAAATTGAGCAAAAATTGCACTGTGCATATCGTCCAGAGGCTTCTGGAGTGGTTGAACAAATGAATGGCACAATAAAATCCAGACTGGCAAAAATGTGTGCATCAACATCGTTAGATTGGCCGGATGCATTGCCACTTGTTTTGATGGGACTCAGAAGCATTCCTGATAGAAATACCGGATTGAGTCCGCACGAAATAATCATGGGAAGAGCAATGAGACAAGCACATGTTCCTACAAATAAACTGCTGAATATAACTGATGATATGGTTCTGGATTATTGCAAAGGATTGGCTGACCTAGTGCGTTCTGTCTCTCACCAGGTTGGGGAAGACGCAGTTTCCAGGCAGCCTGAACAAGAGCATGATCTGAATCCCGGAGACTGGGTGGTTGTGAAACATCACACCAGAGAAACGTGTCTATCACTCAGGTGGGGCGAACCTTGTCAGGTCATACTAGTTACGAACACAGCAGTAAAATGTGCAGGATTTCCTAATTGGATTCATTTAAGCCACACCAAAAGGGTACCAGACCCTGAAGAAGAAAATCAGACAGCATCAATAACTGAGGAAGCTGAAGGTTGCCCAGCTGAAGAATCTCAGGTCCGAGATTCAAGGGAAGCTGAAGAAGAACAACCGAGCACAAGTCAGGACTGGATACCGGTGGTGGAAATACCTGAAGTCTACAACAGAACAAGAAGTCAAGCAAATTTAGAAGAAATTGAAGAAGATCAGATAGGTGAAGAAGAAGCAGCTCAGGAAGAGGAAGAAGAAACAATAAGAGAACCTGAGCAGAATCAGATAGGGAGAGGAAATTGGACTCAAATCAACAACGAACCAACAGAATTTGAGCAGGGACAGACAGGTTTAGAAGAACGCGGTCAGGCTGTAGAAGTACAAAGTGCAATAAGCCCTGATCAGAATCAGTTAGATTTAGGAAAATACATTCAAACAAAAGACCTCGAAAATCTCGAGCATGAAGACGTAGCTCCTGAACAAGATCAGTTATTGGAAACTCACAGTGGAGCAGCTGAAAAGAAACCAATAAGACCTGAAAAAGAACAAATAGCAGAAGAAACTGAAATTGAAGAAAACCAAACTGTGCCACAACCTGAAAATAAACGAACTACTGAAGAAGAAATAAAAAGTAAAGAGACAGTGCAAACAAAGAAAACCAGAAAAGGTGATCATTGGCCTAGTGTCATTAAAAGAGTAAAATACCACATAACAACCAGAAGTGAAGATCCAGAACAAGTAAACGAAGTGACAAGCCTAACGGGACAAGAAAGTGGAACTGTAAACCGAAGAAGCAAAAGACTGAAACTTGTGAACAACAAATTTAAAGGTCCTGATTGGACTTATATCATCCTTGAAGACTACGAGAGCTCAGAATCAAGTGAAAGTGGTGACGAAGGAACCAGTGCGGAACTGACTTATGAAAAAGAAATAAAACCACCTTGATAACGTAAAGAGATTTGAAATCATAGATAAGAAGAGAAATCTTCCTTGTCAAAAATGTCTGACGATAGAGTTTCTGGGAGATCAAAACAGAAATGTTGTAAAAGATGCTGTACTATCTGCATATGTAGTTTGGTAGTGGTGCTTATAGTATGGTTAGCTGTGATCATAGCAATTCCTTATCTTCTGATAATGGACAAAAAGATTAACAATGAAACGAAGGGAAGGACAGAGAATTTAAAAAGTAATAGAATAGAACTAAAGGCAGAGGATGAACCAGAGTTTTATCATGAAGTGACAGATAACGACACTAGTTTGAATGTTTTCACAAAATTATTGTTTCAATATGTAGATACCATGGAAGTTAGTAATTGTTATGTCTGTATGAAGTTACCCGAATCAGTAGCAGAAGGGTTAACATATCATCACTTGCCATTAACGTATGGCATATCATGTAGTGTATTGGCTAGTTTATTTTATAGAACAGGGCGACTTCAGTATTATTATTCAAACATAGATGTAATATTTTCTGAGGTTCCGATTCGAAAGAATATGAACCCAGTGCTTAGTAGTCAAGATGCAGTTTATGGGAGAATTTTTCCTAACAATGAAATCAATAGATATAACACATGCACATAGAAGCAATATAACATGTTCGTTACATGAAGAAGAAAAGATATTTTTGAATTTAGTAGAAGATAGAAGACAACATTTTCAAAAGAAAGCTTCTGAGCATAAGGCTCATCTGCCACCTTGGGCTGTGAAAGAGGGTAGTTACACACCTGGCAAGGCTCAAGCTGCTATGGCTCTGGATTTTGTTAAAACGGGGAAAATTTGTATACATAGGTTAAAGACTGATTATAACAATGTTTTCATCGGTACCAGTGAATGTGAACATAATTTCTTAATTCTTGGAGGTTGGGGACTCAAAGGAGGAACAGATTCAGTTTTTCCTGGAATCTATAATGTGTCTGTGGGAATAAGGCTTACTTTAGGCTTCCTGCACGGTAGTATGGAAGTTGTTATTTTGGAATAGTATTTCCAAAAATATACCACGTGAAAAGAAACACTGGGAGCAATGAAAATAATAGTGAATTAACACGTAGTAAAAGAGCTAGTTTTTCTGAAATTGTAGGTGATATATTTGGTGCATTGATACCTTCAGTGGGAATAATTCTGAACTCAAGGAAAATATGTAAATTATCTACAGTGGTTGATCGTTTATCAACGGACACTGCTGGAGGATTTCTAATGATTAATGCGGAGATGGTTGCGATTAGATCTATGGTTATGCAAAATCGACTTGCGCTTGATATAATATTAGCAAAAGAGGGCGGAGTCTGTAAATTATTGAAGTCAAAGCACTGTTGCACTTATATACCTGATAAAAGTGCAGAAATTGGAACATATATACAGAATATAACAAAACTTGAGAAGGAACTAAAACCACTGGAAGTTGACAGTGTATGGGAAAGATTGACAAATAGTATTACGTCAATTGGTACCTGGTTTGCTAATGTAGGGAAAGGACTTATAGGTCAAATATTAGTACCCTTAGCAGGGATAGCAATAATAGTACTGTCAATAATAATATGGTGCAAATGTTGTAAAAAGAATGAATCGTATAGTGTGACAGGAAAAGGAAAGAAACGAAAGTTTGATGAAATTGAACTGGAAGATCTGAAAAGTGAATTATACAAGAAACTGAAAGGAGATATGAAAAATAGAAAGTGTAAAAATGAAAATGAAACAATTTTATGCTAAAAGTTGGCATCTGGTTGTGGGTAGTATTTTGATGGCTCAGAAACGCCATCAGAGAGGGGATTGATGGAGCAAGAACTCACAATGAGACTTGCTCGGAAGCAATCTTCTCATAGTATTAATTTATTAAAACTTTGTTTTGTTCGTACTAACAACTGCATTCACGAATACAAGTAGGAGGAAGCTTGCTTATGTGTTTAAACTAATAAATAACGCTTGTCTAATCTAAAATGGCCGCTAAAGCGCGGGAAACCTATTGCGCATGTGTCAACCATATCACGTGGTGTGACGTTTTTCTTTGCTTGGAGGGAAATCCTTGCTTCTGCGCAGTGTGTATTAAAATGGCTGCTTAATGTTTTCACGTTCTACAGCTTGCTCATATGTTGCAATCAAACTGTGGTATCCTAACGCTATTAATGCGGGATAGAATTTATAATTAAATGGGAATAGAGTAGAAAGAGTGGGTATACAGTGAAACATTTTATTTGTGATTTTAATATTTTCTTCTTTGACTTTTACTAGTTCGTAAATTGGGCCTGGGGTTGGTGAACTGAAAACTTGAGAGACAATGGTTCTGCGCATGCGCCCTGCGAGGCTGCCCAGAGGAAAAGATGAAGTCAACCTGGACGTCGTCCAAGGCCATGACCTGATGGCCGACACTATTGTACCCTCGATGTCCCTACCGAAAAGAAACAATTTATATGAACAATGTATTAAACTTTGTCGTGAGACGGGTGGGAAATAAAGCAAATGTATTAATTGTGATGGGCGGTATTTTAAAACAATGGGCTTAAAGAAATTGAATTAAAACGATATGGTGTGAGGATCAACCCCCTGTCCCCGTCCAATCAGAAGTAGTGGGCCCATATTTTTGCAACATTAATGGGAGGTACATGGGCGAGGAAGGGTATAATAGATATAGAATTAGCTAATTAGAATTAGAATGAGATGCCAGCATAGACACATGAAGACCAGGCTTTGGTGCTCGACGAGCTGATCGATTGCAGACTGAACCGCTGTCCAGAGAGGTCCTGAGGTGGGGGCGGCGGAGTCCATTAGAAGGAAGACACGAGAGAATTCGAGGAGAAGCGAAGTATCAGAGAGGGGAACGACGCAGGCGTCGTTGATAGAGAGGTCACCGGTCCTGTCCTGAACCTGGAGGAGGACTTTGCTCTTCATCCTTCCTGGGTTCTATCTTTCCAACTCCTTGGCCAAGGGGTTTGGTTCTCGCACTTTTAGGTAAATATAAATGCAACCCTTAGTTGCGCTGCTGTCTCTATCTTCTTCTTTCTGAGGGACCGTCATTGATCGAAAAAATTGATTAATGGGCTTCATCCTTGATATGCGATTAAGTATCATGTGATTCTGTACTCTACTCTGCTAAATCTTTAGATAAACATTTTAAAACTTCCTGACTCAGTGATTATTTCAGGATTATGAATTGTAATGAATGTCACTCATTTTAAACTTCCCAATTAATAAGGGGTCCATTGGTAAGTCATTACTCTTCAATCAGAAAAGTAATTGGTAGCAGGGATTTTGATAAAGAGTACAACTGACCCACCAGCGGAAATTGCTAGCGTAGTACGAATGTATGGGCCCAAGTGAGTATTTGGTGTATGAATGCTCGTTGCTAGTAACCCGCTGGATCACAGCCCCCCACTACCTAAACAGTCACGTCTCCTACCACCAACCACCTATACACCTCTGCTCCATAGGACTCCTACTCGCACACATCCCATGCATACACAGAACCAGATCAGGAGGAGGAATTCTGCAAGAAGCTGGAGACCAGGCTTTTCAAATATCCAACCTACCATAGGCACGGCTCGGCACACACACCTGCGAGTGATACTGCGCTTTACAAATACACATAACATTACATTAATCCTGTCCCCAGGTGTGTTGGACAAGTTACTTGCGAGGGCAATGCAATTATCATAAAGCATCAAGGGGAGGGCTTTTTAGACCTAAAGTGAACAAGTCAAAAACGTTTGCTTAACTGAGTCTGAACTTTTAGAGGACTGTATCACAGAGGATCAATCGTCATGGATCACGTATCAGCTCTAAAACGTTTTTAAAGATTCAAGAAGAAGACATAATAGAGACGAATCAATAAGTATTATTTTTCTTTTTTCTGGCCCTAGATCTTAAAAGCTATGATTAACATTTTTGGCAAATGGATTCCATGGCAGTGCATCACTTGCATCTCTTGCTGTCATAATGCATTCTTTTATATCCTCCACCAGTAGAGCCCAGAAGCTGCTTCATTGTCTCCTGACCCCTAACCATGACCATGTCTCTTTCACTTTAACAATGGATATAGTGGCCCATACCACCTTCACTGAAAGTACAAGCATTGTCGGGATATAGCTAGAGCATGGGTAAGATTTGTTTGGGGAAAATAAAAATACTGAATGAACTCAATTTCTCGCAGTTGTAGTGGAGTGAATAATGAGTGAATAATGCTGTACAGTTATTTGCATTGTTCTGTGTTGCCTTTGGGTGCTTTGCAGAACACACCCTATTTCGTGTGACATAATGTGGGACATAGTGCTGGCATCTCCCACGTTGAAAAGATGGCTCTTTTACAAGGAACTAGTGATGTTGTGTCACATTTAAATCACCTGACACCCTGCACCAGAATAACGGTCCAGCGGCAGCTGGGATACATTCTTCCTCCGCCAGCTTCCGTGTTATCATTACGATATTATTGCTGGGCATAACACAACAAAAATTACACCAACTATTTAAAATCAAGCCACAATACTTTTCTACCTGGCATGTCATGCGGCAATTTATACTGCTGGGTTCTACTGCCACCAACGAAGATTATTTAGACAGCTAAGTAAGTGGCTGAAGACAGCTGGCAGGAAGGACCAACACACAAAGGGTCCTCATAAAATAGATGCAATGGGCCCCACGTGAATTTGCAAGGAGTGCAAAAACTGTTAGTTTTTTGGAGCTATGTACAGCCTAATGTAATGCCCCAGATTAATAGTTAAATTAGGGAGTTTGAAAAGATAGATTATCTCAGTGGTTTAGGCAATGATCCTCATAGCTCACAGGACTGTCAATCAGAAATTATATACTCACTAAGTTAACCGGTATTTATACTTTATAAAGATACACAGTAAAAAGACTGACCAATATATAAAAGGATTACTGATATATCTTAAAGGCATCACCTGTTCATATATAAAAAACCTCATTAGAGCAGCCACGTGCTTGGTTTTCCATTGAAAGTTAAATACCGAACTATTTTATGTTACATGGCCTTTATATTGATTGTTTCCATGTTTATGTTTCTTGCAATTCATGTTGCAATAATATTTATTGGTCTTATATTTCGCAATGGATAAATGTGATAAAGTATCTTTTTCTTTTGGCCTAAAACGTCTGTGGGAGCCTGCTTGAAAGCACCAATAGCTACCAAGGAAATTGGTAGGGCATGGTGGGAGGGAATTGAGTTTGGGTATATTAGTTTGTATCGTGTTCTATTCTGTTTGGTTTCTATATTTTGGTCATCCGTTTGTAGTCCTAGAGTCTAATCTTTCATTTTATTCTTCCAGAGCTGGGATGGGATTGATTTCCTCCCTCTGGGTGTCAGGCGGCTGCTATGGCACTCATTTTTAGGTCTCGTCTAGGCAGCGCCTGCACTTTCTCTTCAAGACATGCTGTATTCAGGATATGGGCATTTAGCTCCACCCACTTTCCGCCCATCTTTTTAATAGGCTTCTGTTACTGTCCTTTGTAAATGGTGGCTTTTCATTGGTTGACAGGCTTAGTAGTCCCTCCTTAGTACCGCCTTTTCTCTTTTTGTAACCTCCCATAAGGGATGCCCCTCTTACATGTCCTGTTACTCATTATGGGCCAGATGTACGACCAGCAAAATTGCGCCTCGCAAATTGCGACTCATTTGCGAGTCGCAATTTGCGAGGTGCAATTTGCCATGTACAACAGTGTGTTTAACACTGTTTGCGACTCCCAATGGGGTCGCAAATTGCGAGGCTCATTAATATTAATGAGCCTCTCGCAATTTGCGAGCCCATTGGGAATGACAGGCCCTCCCAGGTATGGTGGCGTGCTGGGCTCAGCAGACCACCATGTCTGGGACTGCTTTTAAATAAAGCAGTTTTTTTTTTAATAAATGCAGCCCGTTTTCCTTATAGGAAAACGGGATGCATTTAAAAAAAAAAAAATGAAACGTTTTCGTTTCATTTTTTAAGGGCAGGTAGTGGTCCCTGGGACCACTGCCTACCCTTAAAAAATATTTTTAGAGGCAGTCACAAAGTAGAAGGGGTCCCCTGGCGACCCCTTCCAAATTGCAACTGCATTACCACCCTCTTGAAGAGGGTGGTAATTTGCGAGTGTTTTGCGACCGCAAATGCGGTCACAAAACATTCATACATTGATTTGCCGACGCAATTAGTAAGGGAATGCCCCTTCCTAATTGCGACTCGTAATTCCTAAATAGCGAGTCGCAAATAAATTGCGACTCGCTATTTAGGAATTGTACATGGCCCTGTCCATTTTGCATGCACAAACGGGTCGCAAACCCGTTTGCGCATGCAATTTAGGGTCGTACATCTGGCCCTATATTATTTATTAGTTTTGGCGCACTCTTTTCTCCTTTTTGCTTCTTTAAGCTCAGGAATTGCACGCAGCCACGTTTGCTCCCTCTCCTGGGCTCCAGTGGACTTCTCCTCCTCCCCATTCGCTCCCTCTCTTCAGCTGCAGCTGCCTCCTCCCTCCTGCTTGTTCAAACGCAGGGCCAACACTATGCTTTGCTTATGTTTACGATTTACATTTGTGGCTTGCACACTCGTTATGGCCACTCTGGGTGATTCTCCTCGCTTCAACCGCCCCCCTGCAGTGGAGCGCGCATGTATGGGGGCAGGATCGGGCAGAGAGAAAAAAAAGGTTAAAAATACTAAAAATAACAAGCATTTGCAATGCAATAGGTCTTGCATTACTGAAAGTTTGAGCTATTGGCTTTGCAAATAATAATGCAACACCAATAGCTCAAACTTTCAGTAATGCAAGACCAATTGCATTGCAAATGCTTGTTTTCTGAAGTCACTATGGTCAAAAACTACTTATTTCTGAGTACATAGTGAATTATAACCATTTCTCAGATGACTAAATGCAAAGCACTGTCACATAATGCTAAGGGGCTCAAACACCCTGTCAAATGAAAAGGAAGCAATGAACTATTGTAACTGCAAGTATTCGGGACTATTGTACTAGTGAGTCAACAATGTTGTTTATTCAGAGATCATCAAGAAAAGAATGAGTAAGTGACAAATGACAGCCAAATGGTCCAACTTCAAATCTGTGTCTTCTTGTGATGGACATTGAAGGCTACTTGCTCTTAACACACCTGCAAGTTACGGGCAAATAGATTTAGATTAGACTTAGATAGTTCTTTTTTCATTCACCTGCAACCTCTGTCTGCGCCTCAAGGCCCCTTGACTAGAATAGAGAAGAACACTATTCTCCTTCCATCTGGAGAGACCAAACTCTTCTTACCAGCTTCACTTAGGACCATTTTGTGGTCTTGCGGACTGCCAAATTCTGCACTCACTATTCCTTTAGCTTCCTTGATACCTGTCCTGGCCTTAGACAAGGGATTAGCCAGAAAAATGAAAGACCCCCACTTTGAATCATAACACAAATAGCACTGAGTGCGCCCGATAGTTGTTCAGGTGATCGTGCGATTGTGCCCCCTGAGGGAAATATGAAATTTCCTTCCTTCCCTCCATCCTTCCTTCAGTCTTGTTTCCGTTCTTCCTTCTTTCATTCCTTATTTCTGTGTTTTCCTTCCTTCCCTCCATCATTCTTAGCGCCCTTCATCCATTCATCATTCCTTCCTTCTTTCCATCATTCTTTCTGCCTTTTTCATCCATACATCATTCATTCATTCTTCCTCCCCATCAATCAATTCATCCTATTCATCCATCTCTTCTTTCTTCTTTGAATATAGCCATCTGTCCTTGAGGTCAGCAATTCATCCATCCATCCATCAATCCATCAAGCCATCCTTGTCTCAGCCCCATCCCTGTTTTCTTTTCAGACTCTCTCATTTGTTGTCCCACCCCACTTCACCATCATAATATCCTCTCTCAATGGTATTTATGAACTTCTGTTGGGAGACCAGCAGTCTCCGATGAAAGTCAAAGGAGCTATAAACAAAAATATAAATTTTTATATTAATTCGACCTGCTCAGTGGCATCCAACCCCCACTCAAGCTGCTAAAGTGGGGGGTTCATAAAGCCCCTGGCCTTTGATAATACCTGTATGCCTTCCTCACCACCTCACTGCGCTAGGGGATAGCAGACAGAACCTCCTATTCCAATAAGCTCTCGACTTTTGCACAAAGTGGCATGCCCCTCTTCTAGCCAGAATGAAAATTCCATTACGTGTGTAATGCTATAGGCAATTCTATATTGTGAGATCATGTACTGACCATTGGCTCCATTTTATTTTCACTGCATTTTTGTAAGCACGGGTTCAGCACGGTTTCTGCTGTGAACGCAGGAAGGCCCAAGGTTACTTGAGCACACACAGAAATGTTTGTTTTTCACTTCACCGAGCGAGCGGGAGAGATAAGCTGCTAGAACAGACAGTGTGGGCTGCGCAGTCCAAGGATGAGAAAGTGTAGAAATCTGCCTCAGCTCTCATTGGAGCCTGGCAATCTCTGTTAAGTGAGCTTGACGCAGAGAGTGCAGCCAGCACCTACAACGCAGTTGAAGGGGGGAGCTTCTAGAAGCCTCTCTCTGTGTTAGTAAGAGTATAAAGATGGAGACCTCCTGGCATTTTGTCAGGAACTCTCTTTAAAGGTGGACGCACCACCTAGAGACCTTCCCGGTTGAGGAGCTCCTGCTGAGACTGTCAACGGGTTCCACAGTCATACTGGCAGGATGATGCAAGACAGACAGCGGTGATGTATTCCAAGTTTTAATTGCCTTATTCTTGTGTACATGCAGTTATATTTCTATGCATTTATTCTTGTGTGTGTACATTTATTATATGCATTTATTTTACATGTCCATTATTGCTATTTGATATATGGGAACTTGCTGCAATAAATATTTCCCTTTACTTGGGAAATGAGTATTAAGCTCTGTTTATGTTGTACCTTGATATTGTAAAGGGGTGTAGAGTCCTATTTGGAAGAGTGTTCACATTGTATCCTGGTGTTTTGTAGTCTTGCTCAGGCGTTCTGAAGAGAAAGCAAGACAACGTGTATACTGCCAGTCCACCTAGAGTCTTTCAAAAATTCAAGCTGGAATTCTAACTCCATCACTCTACCTAAACAGTTACTTGCTGATCAAAGCAATAGGCAAGTCAGATCTTGACTAACAGAAATGCATTGAATAATATAAATGATTGACAAATGGGTGAACAAGTCATTGAAAATAGGAAGAAAACAGGCCCAGATGAGAGGGAACCCGATGCTAAAAAGTCAAAGGAAGTATGCAAGAAAGCTCATAGAGATATTCATTTATCAACACAAACTGTGGCAGATGAATTGTCAAATGCTGAAGCACAAGACTCCAGTTGTTGAAAAAACACAGCATAAACAATACATAAGTCCAACTTTAGATAATGTAAATACATCAGAGAAAAAAGGTCTTCTCAATTAGAGATCAAAACCTTCAGCTGGAGGGGAGACCTAAACAAATTATACTAATAACATCCGTAGGGGAAAAAGTTAGTACACCCAGGTATAGTGAGGAGATCTTCACAAATTCAACAAGAGAAACCCCAACCCTCCAGGAGAAAGACAGAAACGCAACCGAGGTCAGGTAAAATACCTCCAAATAGGAGCTTATGCAGTTGCGGAGCAAGCTACCAGTATCCCAGGAAAAAGAACAGATCTCCCATTCAGAAATTGAGAATGCAGCCATTGAATCCCTGCTCACAAACATTTTAGTAGAGCTAAAAGGATTAAAAATAAATCAACCATCATTCACATCCTCGCTGTGTAAACAAATGCAGGAGATTGAAAAGAAAATAGATGGGTTTTCTACACAGATCAAAGAACTCTGGCAAAGAATCTTGGACTGTGAAGACTCATAATATAGTTTACAAAAACTACACTTGCAAAGGAATTGACCTCCCTAAAGACACAACTAGAGGATCAGGAGAACTGAATGAGGAGATCCAATCTGACATTTATAGGCATTCCAGAGAAGAAAGAACACATTTTTGTTACAGCAATTTCCAAATCTACTCTGACGTCTTAAGAAACCTCAAATTGTTTTTGAAAACAGTACAAAATGATGATTGGTTAATTTTTTTTAAATTCATGATAACATAACATAACTTTGAATGTAATATTATTATGGGGCCACACGCATAAAAGATTCATTGCATCGCATCGTCATTGGGAAGGGAGAGCAGTCCAGTGGGATAAGGTGGAAAATCACTGGGAGGGATGAAGGAGGGAATGGGAAGGAGAAATAGTTGGTAAAGGGTAGCATTAAGAAAAACATTGATTACATGATTGAAAATACATTGCTGAAAATTAGTTAAATTTAGACTTTTAAAAAATGTAGTACATCGCCAAGGACGAGATTAAGTTGATTTCTATGACTGTAAATGCGCTTAACAGTGCAATAAAAAGAAAAGCAATTTTAGCATAGTTAAAGGAGCTTAAACTCACTATATTATTATTTAAGGAGACATATATTAAGATGCAACAGGAGAAAAAAACAGACCTGCTCACCATTCAAAGAGTTTAGGGCTCCTCAGCCTCTGCTGCACACAGAGGAATGGCAATTTTAGGTTCTAATAAGATTGCTACAAATATCATTAATGTGACATGGGACAAGGAAGGGAGGTGGGTAGAAGTGACTCTAAAACTGAATCAGCACTAATTCACTGCCACCTCTTATTATGATCCATTATTTGAAGACCCAAAACCCATATATGATTTGAAAACATGTTTAATTGAATTTCCAAAGGCAGTATTTTTGGAGGGGGGAATTTAGCTTCCTTCAATCAGTAATGCTGGATTCAACAAAACCATTAGCGTTCAGCAGAAACCTAGAGTAGCCAAAGTGATGCAAGCAATAAAACAAATTATGATTCATTGACCCCTGGAGGGTAGCGCCTACGCAAGAATGTAATATACAAATCTTTCTGATTGTTTCCAATCAGTCTCACAAATAGACTATTTCTTAACTATTTATTTCTTAATTAAAAATAATATACAAAATATGTGAGCTACATTTATCTCAAATTGCTGATCGGATCACACGGCTGCCCAATTCACGATACAAGTATCCCTCAGAAATAAGATTCCCTTCAGATGGCACTTTGGTAAGGTGTTGGTAACAAATGAAAGTTGTCTCGAAAAGACTATGAGGTCGATTCCGATTCGGGCCGGAAAAAGCACCGACCGACTCGGAGCCGGAAAAATTACCGACCGACACGTACCAGTGGCGCCCGACACGCCAAGTACGATGCAAGCCGCGATAAATCCGACCGACACGTCAGGAAACCAAGCCGACCGACCGAGCCGCTCGGAAAATAGCAATCCGGCCGGAAAAACACGCGAATCCAACCGACCGACACGCACCCGGAACAAATCCGACCGAATCGTACCCGCCAACTCCAACCCGCAAAGTACGATGCAAGGCGCGAAAAACCCGACCGAGTCGGACGGAGGACAAGCCGTACGACCGACACGCATACAAAACCGAGCCGAAGCAACACAATACACCGCGACCGACGCGTACGCAGCATACAAAACTGCACAAACACAGCGTGAACGAAACGGAAAACACCGTACGAGACCAATGCAGGGTCCGACTCGGTCACAAGAACGTTTCCAACATACACAAACAGCACAAAGGAAAAATCAACCAAAAAAAGGCCAAACAAGCAATTACCAAGCCAATAAATACTGGGGGGGTGGGGACAGAGAACAAAGACACACCCACAACTCCACCTATATAAAGGACACAAATCACTACCATGAGCCTTTGCAAATGCCATTCCACTGCCAGCACCCAAGAGAAAGCAACCACACACCCACAGCTCATCCCTCACACAAGCCACACACCAGCAGCACACCAACAAATACCTACCTCACATACACCCAGCACAACACACACCCACACACCCTCACCTGCACACCAACACACACATCACCCACCATCACCACCCATCACCATGCCCCCCAAGAAGAATCACAAGTTCCTAGATTGTGAATTGGAAGTCCTGGTAGACGAGATCCTCAGGGTAGAGCCACAGCTGTTTGGCACATTGGTCCAACAGACCCCCATGTCACAGAAAACCAAGATGTGGGAGAGGATCATCAACAGGGTGAACGCCCAATCACCATGTCGGCGCACAAAGACCGACATCCAGAACAGGTGGTATGATGTGCGCAGGAGGGTACGGAAACTGCTGAAGCAAGACTACATCAACAGCCAACACACCGGCAGTGGCCCTCCTGCCAAGCCAATATACCTCAGGCCCTGGGAGGAGAAGGTGCGGGCCATCCTACCGCCAGTGAGCATATATGGACTAGAGGACATCCCAGAGCCTGGTGAGTACACAACAAATGTACACAATATACTGCCACAAAACACACACATCACTGTCAAGGGGAGAGTCAAACCATGCACTCATAGCAATTACACAGCAACTAGAACAGAATCATCCCAAAATGTGTATGTCAGTCAGATAAACACAACACATGCCATCAAAAAAGTCACATCCAACTGTGCCAACACATGTACAAACACAACCACAACTACAGCTAGGCAGTGGCACAAATAGAACTAACACACACATCCACACATGTAGCCACCACAACAACACCAACACACAGTGAAGACCACTCAAAGGAAGGAATTCTGTGTATGCTGGCCAAGTCAGTGTAGCCAATAGCATCATGGGAGTCGCAGTCACACATATTGCCCCCCCACAACTGTCCCATCAACACCACCATGAACCATGCGCACATCACAGGGAGTGGAGAAGGACTCACAAGATGGCTGACACTGGCTACTGCTGTGAGGAGCACAAGGCCCTGCTGGCAACTGTGCACCAACAAACAGCAGGACACCACTGACTGACATCCTGAGAGACAACTTCCACTCCCTGCAATGCAAGCACAGTCCATGGTGGGATATCTGGCTGGCTGGGTGGGAAGGGGGACTTGCAGCACTGACCATAGTCACCAGCACCTCCCCTCACACACACCCCCCAACACAAACTCCACAGTACCCACCTGGTAGAATGCAATGCCCTCCATCCTAACACAAGATCCCACAAAGCACCACCACCCTGGGTTATGTTGTGTGAAGCACAGGGACACTCTTGGGACTCTTAGCCAAACAACTGCCAGGACAACACTCCCAGCCATCCTGTCAGCACAGCCAGCCCACCCCACAGGGAAGCAGAGTCAAAAGGAAGGAAGCATGGGCATGCTGGGAAGGGGGTGGAGGCAATAGCATGATGGGAGTGGCAGTCACAGACATTGCTCAGCCTCACAACTGGCCCATCAACACCACCCTGAACCATGCTCACATCACAGGGAGTGGAGAAGGACACACAAGATGGCTGACACTGGCTACTGCTGTGGGGAGCACAAGGGCATGCTGGGAACTGCACACCAACCAACAGCAGGACACCACTGTCAGCCATCTTGCCATTGCCCTCACACCCACACACACTGAACTCCCCCACAAAAGCAAGTAAGTATGGGAATGCTGGGAAGTGGGGTGGAGGCAATAGCATGATGGGAGTCACAGTCACAGACATAGCTCACCCCCACAACTGTCCCATCAACACCACCCTGAACCATGCTCACATCACAGGGAGTGGAGAAGGACTCACAAGATGGCTGACACTGGCTACTGCTGTGGGGAGCACAAGGCCCTGCTGCCAACTGTGCACCAACAAACAGCAGGACACCACTGACTGACATCCTGAGAGACAACTTACACTCCCTGCAATGCAAGCACGTTCCATGGTGGGATATCTGGCTGGCTGGGTGGGAAGGGGGACTTGCAGCACTGACCATAGTCACCAGCACCTCCCCTCACACCCCCCCAACACAAACTCCACAGTACCCACCTGGTAGAATGCAATGCCCTCCATCCTAACACAAGATCCCACAAAGCACCACCACCCTGGGTTATGTTGTGTGAAGCACAGGGACACTCTTGGGACTCTTAGCCAAACAACTGCCAGGACAACACTCCCAGCCATCCTGTCAGCACAGCCAGCCCACCCCACAGGGAAGCAGAGTCAAAAGGAAGGAAGCATGGGCATGCTGGGAAGGGGGTGGAGGCAATAGCATGATGGGAGTCGTAGTCACTGATATTGGTCACCCCCACAACTGGCCCATCAACACCACCCTGAACCATGCTCACATCACAGGGAGTGGAGAAGTACTCACAAGATGGCTGACACTGGCTACTGCTGTGGGGAGCACAAGGCCCTGCTGCCAACTGTGCACCAACAAACAGCAGGACACCACTGACTGACATCCTGAGAGACAACTTACACTCCCTGCAATGCAAGCACGTTCCATGGTGGGATATCTGGCTGGCTGGGTGGGAAGGGGGACTTGCAGCACTGACCATAGTCACCAGCACCTCCCCTCACACCCCCCAACACAAACTCCACAGTACCCACCTGGTAGAATGCAATGCCCTCCATCCTAACACAAGATCCCACAAAGCACCACCACCCTGGGTTATGTTGTGTGAAGCACAGGGACACTCTTGGGACTCTTAGCCAAACAACTGCCAGGACAACACTCCCAGCCATCCTGTCAGCACAGCCAGCCCACCCCACAGGGAAGCAGAGTCAAAGGAAGGAAGCATGGGCATGCTGGGAAGGGGGTGGAGGCAATAGCATGATGGGAGTGGTAGTCACAGACATTGCTCAGCCTCACAACTGGCCCATCAACACCACCCTGAACCATGCTCACATCACAGGGAGTGGAGAAGGACACACAAGATGGCTGACACTGGCTACTGCTGTGGGGAGCACAAGGGCATGCTGGGAACTGCACACCAACCAACAGCAGGACACCACTGTCAGCCATCTTGCCATTGCCCTCACACCCACACACACTGAACTCCCCACAAAAGCAAGTAAGTATGGGAATGCTGGGAAGTGGGGTGGAGGCAATAGCATGATGGGAGTCACAGTCACAGACATAGCTCACCCCCACAACTGTCCCATCAACACCACCCTGAACCATGCTCACATCACAGGGAGTGGAGAAGGACTCACAAGATGGCTGACACTGGCTACTGCTGTGGGGAGCACAAGGCCCTGCTGCCAACTGTGCACCAACAAACAGCAGGACACCACTGACTGACATCCTGAGAGACAACTTACACTCCCTGCAATGCAAGCACGTTCCATGGTGGGATATCTGGCTGGCTGGGTGGGAAGGGGGACTTGCAGCACTGACCATAGTCACCAGCACCTCCCCTCATACCCCCCAACACAAACTCCACAGTACCCACCTGGTAGAATGCAATGCCCTCCATCCTAACACAAGATCCCACAAAGCACCACCACCCTGGGTTATGTTGTGTGAAGCACAGGGACACTCTTGGGACTCTTAGCCAAACAACTGCCAGGACAACACTCCCAGCCATCCTGTCAGCACAGCCAGCCCACCCCACAGGGAAGCAGAGTCAAAAGGAAGGAAGCATGGGCATGCTGGGAAGGGGGTGGAGGCAATAGCATGATGGGAGTCGTAGTCACAGACATTGCTCAGCCTCACAACTGGCCCATCAACACCACCCTGAACCATGCTCACATCACAGGGAGTGGAGAAGGACTCACAAGATGGCTGACACTGGCTACTGCTGTGGGGAGCACAAGGCCCTGCTGCCAACTGTGCACCAACAAACAGCAGGACACCACTGACTGACATCCTGAGAGACAACTTACACTCCCTGCAATGCAAGCACGTTCCATGGTGGGATATCTGGCTGGCTGGGTGGGAAGGGGGACTTGCAGCACTGACCATAGTCACCAGCACCTCCCCTCACACCCCCCCAACACAAACTCCACAGTACCCACCTGGTAGAATGCAATGCCCTCCATCCTAACACAAGATCCCACAAAGCACCACCACCCTGGGTTATGTTGTGTGAAGCACAGGGACACTCTTGGGACTCTTAGCCAAACAACTGCCAGGACAACACTCCCAGCCATCCTGTCAGCACAGCCAGCCCACCCCACAGGGAAGCAGAGTCAAAAGGAAGGAAGCATGGGCATGCTGGGAAGGGGGTGGAGGCAATAGCATGATGGGAGTCGTAGTCACAGACATTGCTCTGCCTCACAACTGGCCCATCAACACCACCCTGAACCATGCTCACATCACAGGGAGTGGAGAAGGACTCACAAGATGGCTGACACTGGCTACTGCTGTGGGGAGCACAAGGCCCTGCTGCCAACTGTGCACCAACAAACAGCAGGACACCACTGACTGACATCCTGAGAGACAACTTACACTCCCTGCAATGCAAGCACGTTCCATGGTGGGATAACTGACTGGGTGGGTGGGTGGGTGGGAAGGAGGTCTGGCTGTCAACCAAACACAATCAATGCAGACCATGTTCACACCCCAGAGAATACATAGAAATGCCCAAATAATGCAGGACAATGTGCCACACCAATATCAACCCCTGACTGTGACGACTTAGGACAATACAATGTACAGGCCCGCACCCCGAGGCACAGTCACAACTGTCAGGTGTGTCAACCACTGATGCCTGCAGAAACATGACATACATTGTTTGTGTCTCCCAAAAACAGGTGATGATAGGGACACAGCAGCAGACGCTGAGGAGTCCCAGTCCCAGGCTCAAGAGGATGCCGAGCTCACTGGCGTCGTACAGCCTCTGTCCTCCTCGGACGATGAAGAACAACCTGGCACATCCGGTGCAAGTCAACATGCTGCACCAGCAGGACCACCAGCTGCAGCACCAGCAGGTCCACCAGCTGCACCCCCTGCACCCACCCCTCCAACGACTGTCACCACGAATACCATCCCTGCCGACATGGACAGAATAAGGAACAACACCAGCGCAGTGACCCTGGACCAACCTGGGGCCATGGACACCACCACCACCAACCCCCAAGGTGGACCAGGGTTATCTGTGCGTGCAACTGCACACACTGCACATGTCAGCAGGGGTGGTGGGAGGGGTGGGAGACAGAGGTCGCTGCTTGCAGACGTTGCTGGTGTGCATGAAGACCCACAACTGGTACGCATAGCTGATGCGTACCAGTCCAGCACCGGAGAGCTCAGCCAGGTAGTGGGGCTCCTCAGAGACATCAAACAGCAGCAGGCTGCCCATCATGCCCGCTTGGACTCCCACATGTCCCACGTGGAGTCACACATGTCACGTGTGGACTCCCACATGACCCGCGTGGAGTCCAAGTGGGATGTACTACATGAGATGACGGCGGTGCACAGGGACATTTTACAATGCCTCCGCCAGATGAACAGCAACCAGTCCACACCTCCCTGTGTGCCAACAACATCTGGTACCGAACAAACTGCAACTGCCACAGGGAGGGAGGAGGACTCTGGCGGAGAGTCCCCTGCACCGCAGCAGCCTGCACTTGAGGGCCCCCCCCAAGAAGAGGGGTCGTCCGAGGAGGGGAAAGTGAGAGGCTGATGGCCAAGCGCAACTCCCAGGAAGCCTGAACCTGTTCTGGATTTTCGCCTTTGTGCACAGACTGTTCACCCTGTTGATGGCAACACTACTCCCACACATTGCATGGGGAGTACAAGTTGGAACAATGTGTCAGACAACTGTGGCCCCGATACTGGGGATCCTGTCTACCTGGACTTTCTATTCATCTAGGAACTTGGGATTGCAAGATTCATGTACAGCACAATCCATCCTATGCACTATTATCACAGATGTATCACAATAAACACAATAATACACCATACTTGCCTCTGTCGTGATTCCAACGTGGGTGCTGTTATGGGGATGATGAACAGCAAAATTACACTGTGTATGCGAACTGCAACAGCAAGGACAACACAGGCATGTGAGTACAGGCAACGTGACACATATGAGGGAGACACACCACCAGGGCTACACAACACATACACACCTAGGCCATCTGACTCATTGCCTACACTGATGTTGCCAGGGAAGACGGTGCAATGCACAGACACCACACCCATTCCCAGTTGTAGTCAAGTAGCCCACAGGTGCAGTAAGCAAATGGCAGTCAAATGTGTGACCACAGACAACGCACATCACTAAGTGAAGCACAGGTTTATTACACAGTAGCAACATGCCGTAACCACTACAGATGCAAGGTAACCCCACCTGGTAGCGGGCACACAGTCAACAACTGTAGACAGAAGGAAGTCCATGGGTGTGGCGCACATCACCTGTAGGGACACAACAGCTACCAGCCTGGATGTGCAATCACGTCGTCGGTGGACACAGTTGACCAAACGAATCTGAAAGTACCCTGTGAAGGACAGAAATGACACACAGTCAAAAGCAATGGAGTACAGGACAGAACAGCAAAACTCATGCACAATACATGTTACAAGATACCCACCCAGAACCAAGTTAGCATGTGAACACTGTTGGGGAGTACAGCCCACCTGTAAGCACACATCGCAACACACATCCAGTCAAGTAGCCCATGGACACACTCCAACAGCACCAGAGCACCACCCACACATCATGCCAACTCACATCATTGACATGACACCTCAGGATACTCACATTCAGCTAAAGAAGTTGGTGATGAGCTGTGTGCAGACATCACCATCACCATCATCATCATCATCGTCACTGGCATCGTGGTCCAGGCCAGGATCCTCCACAGGTGGCGGATGTTGGTCATCGTCATCCTGGATGAGAGGCAACTCCTTCCGCACTGCCAGGTTGTGGAGCATGCAGCAGACGATGATAATCTTGCACACTTTCGCAGGGGCATATGGGAGGGACCCTCCGGTCTTGTCCAGGCAGCGGAAGCGGCTCTTCAGGAGACCAAAGGTCCGCTCAATCACTCTCCTGGTCCGACCATGTGCCTCATTGTAGTGCATCTGGGCAGGTGTCACAGGGTTCCTGAGGGGTGTCAGCAACCACGGCATGTTGGGGTATCCCGAGTCACCTACGGACAGACAAGTGCACATCAGCTGACTTGGAAAAGTGGGCGGAATACTACAGATCAGATCACACACAATGGCACAAAGTCAGTACACACCGACAAGCCAGGCACGCTGGTTCTGCATCTGTGCCATCAACCTGGGGATGCGACTACTCCTCATCACAAAGGCATCGTGTGCTGAACCAGGGAAACGGGCACACACGTGTGTGATGGTCATGTCTGCAAGACACACCACCAGTGCATTGACCGAGTGGTAGTGCTTGCGGTTCCTGTAGGCCTGCTCCTGGGCCTGTGGTGGTACCAAAGCCACATGTGTCCCATCAATGGAGCCAATGACATGCGGCATCCTCCCCAGGGCATAAAAGTCACTCTTCACGTCAGTGAGTCGTCGCAGTCTAGGGAAATAGATGTACCGGTTCAGGAAGAGCAACATTGCCGCCAAGAAATCGCGGAGCACACGGCTGAACATGGTCTGTGACATCCCACCAGCAGACGCCACAGTATGTTGGAAGGTACCGGTGGCAAAGAAGTGTAGGGCTGCCATCACCTTCACCTTGGGGGTCAGCGCTGTAGGATACGGCCGGCCAGGCTGCAAATGTGGGGACAACTGCACTGCCAAATCCTCAATCAGCTGCCTGGTGAAGCGGTACCGTCGGATGCTGTCCCGTTCCACCATCGTTGCCAGGTCTGGGAATGGCCGATGGACAGCAGGAGCCCTGCAGTGCAGAGGAGAAGTAAGCAAGATCGTCAGTCACCCCACATATGCGGCATTGAACACACTCAAGATCCCAACATACATCATCATGAGGCACAACTACATGAAGTGTGCAGTACCGGAACGACATGTATGGTACATACATGGCCAACATCTGTCAACACGGTCCTACAGGTGGCATCAATTTGTCCCAGGTTGGCCCATTGGATATCATGATGCTGTGTCACAGTCACCCCCCAGTGACATGTGAGGACAGATGTGCCCCAGGCACCACAGCTCAACGACAGGCACATTCCCAGGGACCCTGTAATGCCACATGGACACTGGCATCACCTGGAGTATCATGTGTACACCACAACAAAACAAACATGACCCCCACAGGTAGTGGCCACACTTGCCATGGCAGGAGAGCCATGGACGTCTGTGACACACACGCACAACATCAGAGTCCATGCACACACAACGTGGATGTGGAGACTGTCTCCCATTGTGCACATGAAATCAGAGACATTGTAAACACTACATGCACAAAGACTGTGGAGGGCCATCACTATTGTGCCACTGGGACACCCTGGCTCAAACATACCGTCCCACATGGGACTCACGGGGTATGTGACATGACATACACAAACACCACTGTGAAATGTGACCATGGCACATGCACAGATATGAACAGTTGCACATCACAGTGGTCACGTACACGTAACACCCAGGATCCTGTCCCCATTAACACGTGCACAGCCTGGGGGTGGCTGCCCACAGGTGACACCCACAGGACAACATGTACACCAACATACACACAATAGGAAATGCAGCCTTACATGCCTTATGATAAGGTTTGGACAGGCTGTCGTGATGTAGGTGTGCCCCTCACTCCCTGGGAGCTATCTGTGGCTGGCATATGTCCATCTGAGACAGGCATGCTGACATATGCCAGTCACATGTACAGTGATGCGTTGAACAGCAATGGACCGATCGGTGTCTCCGGCCGGCCCATTGCTTTCAATGTGTGCGGGTACGCGTTGTACCCCTGTGCGCGTTGAACAGCAATGGACCGATCGGTGCCTCCGGCCGGCCAATTGCATTCAATGTGTGCGGGTACGCGTTGTACCCCTGTGCGCGTTGTACAGCAATGGACCGATCGGTGCCTCCGGCCGGCCCATTGCATTCAATGTGTGCGGGTACGCGTTGTACCCCTGTGCGCGTTGTACAGCAATGGACCGATCGGTGCCTCCGGCCGGCCCATTGCATTCAATGTGTGCGGGTACGCGTTGTACCCCTGTGCGCGTTGTACAGCAATGGACCGATCGGTGCCTCCGGCCGGCCCATTGCATTCAATGTGTGCGGGTACGCGTTGTACCCCTGTGCGCGTTGTACAGCAATGGACCGATCGGTGCCTCCGGCCGGCCCATTGCATTCAATGTGTGCGGGTACGCGTTGTACCCCTGTGCGCGTTGAACAGCAATGGACCGATCGGTGCCTCCGGCCGGCCCATTGCTTTCAATGTGTGCGGGTACGCGTTGTACCCCTGTGCGCGTTGTACCTCAATGGACCGATCGGTGCGCACCCATTGACAATGGGCTTGCCTGGCAACGGACGCGTTTTCGAATATTCGAACGAGTCGGTTGCTGGAAAATCAGTTGGTCACCCACAACAATGTTGCAAAATCATGTATGTCATGAAGTTGAAATTTTGAAGGATGCTGTGGGCGTGTTTTGGTGCTGCTATTCCATGGATTGGCCAGATTCAGAAGATGCAAACGACTTGGACCTATCACTTTGGACACAAGGGACAGTATCTGCCTCTCCAGCACATATATATTGCTGCATGTTCCCCTGAGAGCCCACTTGCCTGCACTACATGCTCCAGGACGACATCTGCCACTGCACTGCTGCTGTCTCTGCCCCTCTGGACCCTGCAATGGCACGTACTGTGGAGAGAGCCCCAGCCTTCAGCCTTGAAGAGAACCAGGCCCTGCTGGACAGCCTACTTCCACAGTACAGCAAGCTGTATGGGACACCAGGGGAGCAGGTGAGTGTTCTGTGCACTGCCTTTCTGAATGTGCATTTTGTCTGACTAGCAAGGCTGAGAGTCAGCACACCACTGGCTAGCAGGCTCACTGAGTAGTTGTCACCCCCCATAGTGTGTAGTGACTTGCACTGGACAGGTATGGTGCAGTGACAGTGCTTCTGAACAGGGTTTTACTCCCCATGCAATGATACCATGTAGTGACTTCTGGAAAACTGTCCATGGGCAGCCGTGCACTGCCTGGGTACACCATGTGCCCCTGTGATTGCGACATGTATATGCAACTGTGTCATGCACGGATATGTTGCATGTGTAGTAATGGCCTTATCACTTTGTCATCCTGACAGGCTTCTGCCCATCGGAAGCATGAGATCTGGAAGGACATTGTCCGGGCTGTCCGGTCCGTGGGGGTCTACAAGCGCCGGATCCGCAACTGCCAAAAGAGGTGGCAGGACCTTCGGGGCTGGACCCGGAGGATTGCACGGGTCCAGCTGAAGCTGTCGCCTCCTCGCAGGAGGGCGGAACACGGACCCTGACCCCCACATGCTCAGGATCCTGGCGGTGGTCTTTCCAGACCTGGATGGGCAGCTGAAGGCCAGAGAGCAGCAAGGAGGGGTGAGTCAAAGACTGCACTGTGTACTCTGTCTAACATGCTATGTGCCCTCCTCGGGCCAGGTTGAACTGCCACAGTACAGCAGTCATGTTGTCCAGGAGCCATGTCCCTCTATTGTGCACTGCCCACTCCTCATCTGATACCCAGGTGTGGCCCTTACATGCAGGGAATTCTGTCACTTAGGACTGTGTCCTTGCAGTTTGCTTGACTCAAGGTGGGAGACAGCATCTGTTTCCCTGACTCTGTGGTGGGCATCATGGGTGGGTCCATTGCTTACACAATGCCTGTATTCTGACATGTATTCAGCGTGTTACTTTGATCTGTGGTCCAATTGCTGAGCTGATCCACCACATGTGGCTGGGGTACCTGGCACACACCCATGCTGCGGGTGGGAACAATGTTCGGGCCCCAGGAGTATGTATATGACGTGTGTCACACATACTTAGCCAGCTGCCTACAGTCCAGGGCTCATCCCTCATTCATGTGGGGCTGGACAGTCATGCCTACTCCAGGCCATACAATACACTCTGTACTCCCACTCCCGTGTATCAGAGGACACATTGTGCACAGTGATTTGACCCCTCAGGTGTCTGCCTCTGTGTCAGTGTGCTGTGGATTAGTCGCCAGGACTGCTGTGGAGTTTCTTGGTAGGGGCTCAGCATGCCACTGGAGATGTGACCATAGGAGACGATACTTGTGTGACACATAGGTGTCTGATCAGCTGCCCATGCAGACTGGGGCATGTAAATGTGAAGTTCAGGCAGCTGTTCCCCATGCACAGCAGAGTGTGAGGGGCTCAGGTTCAGAGGGTAGTGTCACAGGTCTCCCATATGTCCAATAGGTATGACCTGGACAGATGAGGGTTAAGAGGATGTGTTGTGGGGGGATGTACATGTGCACTTGTGCAGCTCCAGGACTTGCATTCCCCATGACCTACTATTGTGACACAGTGCAGAGTGTTGTTGTCTGGCTGCAAAGTCATACATCACTGAGACAGTGATGTATGACTTTGCAGTCATGCCTCCGCCATGGCATGTGTCTACTGATTGGTGATCCTGCAGGGGAGTGACATGTGCTACATGCACACCATAGTGGCGCTGGCTATCAGGACATGGGTGCATCATGGTGTCTGTCGCTGGTATGCATCACATGCATTTCCTATTTGACTCTGGGCATCCCTTACATCCGTAAACCTGTACTGACTCAGTGGCAAGAGCTGTGATGTGTCCACACCGTGTCCTCTGCACTGTCCAACTACTGTGTACTTGGTGCATGTGTCAACACTGGGGTGTTGCAATCCAACAGACACCAGACAGATGGGTGCAAGGCCATGTGGGATGTGAGTGCCATGCTTGGCATCAGACTGACAATTGACTTCTCCTGTTCAATTAGGGCACTTTTAGCAATGTACAACTAATGATGCCAGGGCTTGCTCTGTAATGTGCTGTGCTCACAGTGGTGTGTGCGTTTGGTGCAGGTGACTGATGTCTGTCTGTTTCCCCATTGTTTGCAGATACATCCACGGCCACGGAAGGGGACAGCTCCACGGACCAGGAGGAGCCGGAGAGCCAGACTGGGTCAGCAGCCGAGGAGTGGTCGGAGGGACCCAGTGGCACGGAGGGCGAGGGGAGCCACACCGAGGAGTCCTCAGCAGCATCCACCTCAGCTGAGGACCAGAGCAACTCGGAGGATGACTCCCTTGTGGAGGCGGGTGTCAGCAGCCACCACACCCCAGCTAGTGTTGCTGTCCCCGCCACCACCAGCACCACCACCGCCCTCCCATCGGCTCCCATTCCCCAGGTCCGTGGAGGCTCCCATGTCCGGGAGCGTGTCTCCTTTGGGCCAGGCACCGCACCCCCTGCCCCTGTGTCCCCTGCTGCCCTGAGTGAGGAGTCTGTGTACCTCCTTCGCCAGCTCCATGTAGGGCAGACAGCCATGCTGAGTGTCCTCCATGCGCACACCGCGCTGTTGACTCAGCTGGTGTCGTTCATGGAGGGCATCTCATCGGGCATGTCTGACCTACAGAGGGGCAATAGGTCCATGGACTCCTCCCTGACGGCAGCAGTGTCCCTCCTCAAACGGTCCCTCACCCCTCCTGCCTCTGCTCCATCCACACTCCCCAGCACCTTACCCATCCCAGGCACACACACACCGGCACAGGCACACACCAGCACACACACATCCAGCACACTGACACACACGCCAATGACAAAACGCACACGCACGCACATTCAGGGGACTGAAGCCAGACTCACAGGGGATGGGGCCCTGGAACACACACACGCATCCACATGCACTGCGCAGTCCTCAGTTCCCTCTCCCTCCAAAGCACCCTCCCTTGCCTCACCTGCAACCCCAAAGTCACAGCAGCTCTTCCTCTGTGACCTCGGCCTCTTCCCCACCGATGAAGCTGCTCCAGCATCCCGGGGGAAGAGGAAGCCCACCCACACGGAGCAGAGTGCCCCTCGCCCCCGGACACCCTCCCCCAGGCGCAGACGGACTGAGGCCCCCACCCGCAAGTCCCCCGGAGTGCTAAGAGCAAGACCCCGCCACCGCCCTGCAGCTCAGGCACAAGGTCTCCGTCCTCCATCCCTCAGGCCCCCACTGCACAGGTGCCCCCACCACACCCTGCCCCAGGTTCCCCCACCCACAGATATACCATCCCCAAGATGCTCCGGCCTTCTCCCCTGCCACTTGCTCTCCCAGCACCACACCCCCGCTGCGCTTGTCTGTGCCACTGATGTGGTGAGGGTGTCCTCCCCCTCTGTCCAACCCACCTTGCCTGTTCCCCATTCTCCTCCCCTGGAGGTAGGCACTGCAGTGGAGTCCACTACCGCCCTGTCTGACTTGGGCACTGCAGTGGCGGACCTGTCCACCCCATCTGCAGGGTCCACTGCAGTTGTGCCGGCACCCACGACATCTGTGTCATGCCCCCCAGTTGTGCCGGCACACACCATGTCAGACACCTCCACTGCAGTTGTCAGTGGCTCTCCAGCACCCACCACCCCTTCCCTGACTCCCCCTGGTGAGCCCTGATCCTGTCCCTGCGGTGCCTGGCCTGCCCCCGGTTGCCCCTCCTAGTAGATTGTCCCTGGTATTGTGCAGGCATGCGTAGGGTGACATCTGCCAGTGTCACCCTGTTTGAACTTTGACAATGGACTGGCCATTGGCCTTTGCTCTAATTTCTTCTGGACGTCGTTATCAAACAACACATATGCTGAATAAAGCAACTTTCTTTTCTCTAGTGCTCATGCTTCAGATGTACATGTTGTTGGTGCAGCTAACCATGCCCTTGCTGCAGTGATGGTGATATCTGGTCTCATGATTATGAAGTGTTACTGTGCAGGAACCCATGTGGTCCAGGGGGAATGTGTCCTATCATGTGGTGTATCCATGTCATCAATAGCAGCATCTGAGGGTGTCATGTGTTCAGTATTTGGCAATGGGTTTCCTACTTACATTGGCAATTTCATATCTGTGGCTTCCACCCCTGCACATCTGTTGTGCCTGCCATCGTTGCATTTGTCTACTTCCCTGACCGTGTTGCCATCTCCAGTGGACATGCAGGTTTGGGCATCAATGGGGAGGGACTCATCCGTGTAGTCAGTGCAACATTGCTATACAAGTGTGTTGGATCTGTGCTGATGATTCCGTTGGCACATCCATGACCAGGCTGATGTGATGGGAGCCCTCATTTGGTGCTAATTGTTGATTGTGTGACCAAGTGCTCAGCTGACATGATGGGGCCCTACTGAGGCAACATATGGCACAGCTTTCCTCACACAGGAGTGGAGTCCCCTCATGGCAGTGTGTACACGTGTGACATTGCCTGCGCCCAAGGTGTGTGTTGTATGTGCATGTCTGTGTGTTCACTTCCATTCATCTGCGCATGCTGTGATCCCTAGTGTTGTACCTGTTTGTGATGCTTGCTGACTTGAGCTATGTTCCCCCAAAGTCTTCTCCCTGTGTTCTCTGTGATGTGGGTGCATGGCACATTACTGGTCATCAGGGTGTCACCCATAGGTGTGTTTGCTGTCAGGGCAGAGTTTGTGTGCAGACGCAGATGGGTCACAGTCAGGTTTCCCTTTGGCACTTGTTGTTTGCCCCTGTCATGTGATTTCCAGTTTGTGTTATCTTTCAGTGATTGTGACACGTTGTGTGTGACTGCTGGCACTCCTTAGGGTCCGGGCTGCAATGTTGGTTGTTGTCTATGTGTGTTCTTTGTGGGTGACCTTGGCTTCTTCATTGGTGTGTGACTGTGGCTGGGATCCCATTGGTCGGTGTGGTATTGCCGTCATGTCCATGTACAGCGTAGTGTGCAGTGTGTCAGACATTCAGGAGTCTTGTTGAGTGTCCATGTGTGATGTGTTTCTACACCTTGGTTCCCACCCACCACCCTGGAATAGTCATGGGTGCATGTGCAATGTCACCAGTGCATGTGTACTTCACTGCTGCACATTGTTGGAGGTCGAGGGGTGTGGTCTTGAGTGTGTGCAGATGAGAGTTGTTGCCCGGCTAGTCCCCTGCCTCCATGTTGGCCTTGGCTTACTGGCCATGCTGATTGATTTGTGCTTGTGTAGGTGTGATGGTAGTTAGTTGCTCAGGACACCTGACTGTGGTTCACAGTGTGATCGACATTTAGCTTTGTCATCACAGTGGTATTTTTATTCAGCCCAGGGTCACCACATTGTGGGGGCCCTGGGGGTGGTGCTGTGGTGTGTCTGTGACTTGCTGTGTCAGTTGTTGTTCCTACGTGCCTGTGTGACATGTGTGTTTTGTGCTCCCTCTCACCTGTCAATGCCTGCTTGCCTACATAGGGGATTTGGATCCATGAGTTACCTTAGTGTGGCAGTGTATGCACATCTGTATGATTGGTATTCAGCTCTCCTCATGTGTTGTGTTGTTGCCTGGGGACACTGGCACCCCCACCCCTCACCTGCTGTGTATGATGACAGTGTTGGTCTGCCTGTTTGTGTTTGTGCATCTGCACCACTGCATTGGCATATCTTGGGTGTGCCATTGGCTGTATGTTGTTTGGTGTGTTTCCCCTGCTGTCCCTGGGACTCCTAGGTCATCGGTCAGCACAGTGATCATGGTTTGTGTGTCCCATTGCTGCCATGGTATGGTATCTGTTCACCTCACATCTGCTGTCTCCACAGGGTATCTGCATTTGTGTGCCCATTGGTGCAAATATGTGGTTCTGCATTCTGATGGTCACTTCTGTCATTGTGTCATTGATGACTGTTGACGGTCTCAGCCCCCATGGGTGTTGTTTGTCTGCACATGGCCAAAGGAATGTTTCATTTGCACTGCAGTATTTGGCTCCCCCAATTTCTGTTGCAATGGGACACATACACTACTTTGCCACAGATGAGTTTTTGGTTCTGTGACCAGGAATGATCCATGCAGTTTGGCAGTTGCAGCTCTTTCTTTGTCAACAATTACCTTTTGGTCACTGTGATGATGAGGGTGTAGACCCCATTGCCACAATGGTCAAAATGTGCTTCAGCTATGGACCCCACACTTACCTTTTGGTCACTGTGATGATGGGGTTTAGACCCCATTGCCACAATGGTCAAAATGTGCTTCAGCTATGGACCCCACACTTGCCTTTTGGTCACTGTGATGATGGGGGTTTAGGCCCCATTGCCACAATGGTCAAAATGTGCTTCAGCTATGGACCCCACACTTGCCTTTTGGTCACTGTGATGATGGGGGTTTAGGCCCCATTGCCACAATGGTCATGGGCTGCTTGCATTGTGGGTGCCACACACATATATGTGTGGCACATGTGCTAGGGGGTCACATTGTATGTTCAAAGTCATGTTCGGTGTTGTAGGCATTTGACACAGCCTGCTCACATGCTTGTCATGGTGGTGGGGGATGTCTTAATCTTGCATTCCCTAGGTTGTGGTGTGCTTGTTGTGTCATGCATTGTCCATCCTATGAGTGGGGGTGGTAGTAGTGGTAGGCATCCAGCCCCCTGGCTAAGGGTGGTAGTAGTGGTAGGCTTCCTGCCCCCTGGCTAAGGGTGGTAGTAGTGGTGGGCATCCTGCCCCCCTGGGTGAGGGTGGTAGTAGTGGTGGGCATCCTGCCCCCTGGCTAAGGGTGGTAGTAGTGGTGGGCATCCTGCCCCCCTGGGTGAGGGTGGTAGTAGTGGTAGGCATCCTGCCCCCGTGGGTGAGGGTGGTAGTAGTGGTAGGCATCCTGCCCCCTGGCTAAGGGTGGTAGTAGTTGTGGGCATCCTGCCCCCTTGGGTGAGGGTGGTAGTAGTGGTAGGCATCCTGCCCCCGTGGGTGAGGGTGGTAGTAGTGGTAGGCATCCTGCCCCCTGGCTAAGGGTGGTAGTAGTGGTGGGCATCCTGCCCCCTGGCTAAGGGTGGTAGTAGTGGTAGGCATCCAGCCCCCTGGCTAAGGGTGGTAGTAGTGGTGGGCATCCTGCCCCCTGGGTGAGGGTGGTAGTAGTGGTAGGCATCCTGCCCCCCGTGGGTGAGGGTGGTAGTAGTGGTAGGCATCCTGCCCCCTGGCTAAGGGTGGTAGTAGTGGTGGGCATCCTGCCCCCTGGGTGAGGGTGGTAGTAGTGGTAGGCATCCAGCCCCCTGGCTAAGGGTGGTAGTAGTGGTGGGCATCCTGCCCCCTGGCTAAGGGTGGTAGTAGTGGTAGGCATCCTGCCCCCTGGCTAAGGGTGGTAGTAGTGGTGGGCATCCTGCCCCCTGGCTAAGGGTGGTAGTAGTGGTAGGCATCCAGCCCCCCTGGCTAAGGGTGGTAGTAGTGGTAGGCTTCCTGCCCCCCTGGGTGAGGGTGGTAGTAGTGGTAGGCATCCTGCCCCCTGGCTAAGGGTGGTAGTAGTGGTGGGCATCCTGCCCCCCTGGCTAAGGGTGGTAGTAGTGGTAGGCATCCTGCCACCCTGGCTAAGGGTGGTAGTAGTGGTAGGCATCCTGCCCCCTGGCTAAGGGTGGTAGTAGTGGTAGGCATCCTGCCCCCTGGCTAAGGGTGGTAGTAGTGGTAGGCATCCTGCCACCCTGGCTAAGGGTGGTAGTAGTGGTAGGCATCCTGCCCCCTGGCTAAGGGTGGTAGTAGTGGTAGGCTTCCTGCCCCCTGGCTAAGGGTGGTAGTAGTGGTGGGCATCCTGCCCCCCTGGGTGAGGGTGTTAGTAGTGGTGGGCATCCTGCCCCCCTGGCTAAGGGTGGTAGTAGTGGTGGGCATCCTGCCCCCTGGGTGAGGGTGGTAGTAGTGGTAGGCATCCTGCCCCCTGGCTAAGGGTGGTAGTAGTGGTGGGCATCCTGCCCCCTGGCTAAGGGTGGTAGTAGTGGTAGGCATCCTGCCCCCCTGGCTAAGGGTGGTAGTAGTGGTAGGCATCCTGCCCCCTGGCTAAGGGTGGTAGTAGTGGTGGGCATCCTGCCCCCCTGGGTGGGGTGGTAGTAGTGGTAGGCATCCAGCCCCCTGGCTAAGGGTGGTAGTAGTGGTAGGCATCCAGCCCCCTGGGTTGGGGTGGTGGCGCGCATTCAGGCCCCTGTGTGCATATGTGGCATTGGTGATGGGCATCCCGCCCCTATGGTGCTGCTGTTGCTGGTGTAAGTATATTCAGATTCCCAGTGTATGTGTGTGATGTGTCGTGTACGTGTTGTATGTGTTTTGTGGTTGGTGTCTGACTTACCTTCTGCGCCGTACGCGTCCGTGCCTGTTCCGGTAGTAGATGTAGAATATTGGTATGATCGGGACGAAGGGATTCATGGTTGGTTCGTGTCGTTCGTCCTTCTCGTTGCTTCGCGTCGTCCTCGTCGCTTGGCTTCGTCCTCGTCGCTTCGCTTTGTCCTCGTCGCTTCGCGTCGTCCTCGTCGGTGCTGTGTTCGTCTCGTAGCCGTGGATCGTGTTGTGGCGCGATTCGGAGCTTATGTGCGCCTCTCCCGGATGCTTTGACGTGCCGTGCGTAGCGACGGGTTCGGCGCGTACGGAAAGCGCATCGTACTTGTCCGGCCGGACGGGGCTGCATTTTCCCTTCCGTGCGACTCGATTCGGCGTTTCCGGATTCGCCTCGGTCGGAGAACAGGACCTGGTTTGGGTGAGTACGGCTCGGCCGGAATTTTTGCTGTTGTGCGCATCGTACTTGCTCGTTCGGTGTGTTGTACGGATCGGTCAGGAAACTGGCTTTCGCATGGCTTTTTTCCTGACCGAATAGTATTGGGTGCGCCTCCGACCGAGATCGGAATCGGCCCCTAAGTTTTTTTAAAGGAAACCTAGAATCCACCTCCACCCCCCCTCCCAAGCAAGTGTCTGGGTAGGCTACACAGCCACTATGCATGGTGAAATAATTGCTTTCCAAGCACACTTATGAAAGAAAGAAAAGACTCAGTTTACGCTACTACAGAAAGAAATACAGCAGGTGCAATAAAAGCTAAATCAGTTTAAAAACAATCAGAATTTCCAATAGAAGGAGATTGCCAAAGTTAAAATGAGGAATTTTCCATTAGAGCTATTGGTTAATACTCACACAATTAGAAACAGGTATAAGATCAGGATGAATATATAGAGAAACTTCTGGTCTGGCGAATCAGAGTTTGTAAAATGCAGAACACGATAACAGTTATTTGAAATCCAAATACTAAACAAGTGGCTGCAGACATATTTCAAATAGAAAAAAAATTGAGGAACATTTTAAAAAATGTTATAAAGAAGAAATAAATGCTTCAGAAACAGACAGCATAGAATTTTATGTCCAAACACAAATTCTATTCCTTTCCCCTGCTGATGCTGTAAAATTCGTACTCTCTGTGGAGCAAGTGGGGGTAGTGAACGCTGTAAAAAATCTATCTAAGTTTAAGTCTTCAGGGGAAGATGGATACCCAGTGAAATGTATCAGCAGGTCATTGATGAACTCAAATATTCTTTAGCACAATTATTTAATATTATAAAAACAGGTGGGACTGTCCTAGCCACCTTTAGAAAGGGAATCCCGATGTTAGGAGGTGTTAAGGTGTGGTTATTAGTGGTTATGACATAAAAAAAGAACAGAGTGAGACTGTATGCAGAGGAATAAAGATGTAAAATCCAGAGCTCCGTGTGTAGCGTATTCATTTGAATGTTCCCGGGCTGAGGAGGACACTACAACTGGCGACAAGTGGGGGAATCTGTGCCCCTGGCGACAAGTGGGGGAATCTGTGCCCCAAAGAAATGACACTGCTCACCCTGGAAGTTTGCAATGCTACAGCAAACTCCTCGTGTGTGCCACGTGCATCTATTTCGATGAGAAGCAGTTTGAATTTGGTGTGTGTGGAATCGAAGCCCCGCTCCAGCCCACATAGGCTCTCATAGAAATTGAAGGCCCTGCAGAGGACCACATTCGAAAAGCCCCCCAGAAACCCATTGGTAAGACAAAAAGAAGAGATATTGCAGCACAGCCTAACACAGAGCCCTTACTCATGCAAACCAAATGCAAAAGGCAGCAACAACCAGGTTCTAGAAATTAAAATGTATTCACAGATGATAACAGATAAAACGCCTTATGGCCTCAAAATCGGGCAAGACGACCCAAGCACAAACATAGGGGTTGTACTCGCAAGGTTGCAGGTTTCCATAGAAACAACTGAAGGGCCATCGGATTTGTAAAATTTTTCAGTGATTGTAGAAAGAAGCGCAAAGTACGACGCAGCTGCGTTTCTGAAACCACCACTGCCATTCGACACCGCCAAAAAGCTGAATATTGGCACCAGATGGACTGCATGGATCGAGACATTCGCTGATTTCATAGATGTCCTTGAAGAGGTAGATGACAAGAAAATTATTAAGTACCTAAAGAACCTTCCCGGTGAGGGGTTAAAAGAAATGACGAAGAAAATATCACAAGCTGCCGAAGTATTATACCATCAAATCAAGGAAGCTTTGGAAGCCAAATTCAATCGGATGCTGAACGTTGCCTATGAAAGGTATATTTTCAATCAAGCATGAGAACAAGCTGGTGAAACAATGGATGAGTTTGTTGAAAGACTTGATATGCTTATCAAACATTGTAAGTTTTGCAAATTTAATGATGAAGAAGCCATACGTCTCCGAGTTATCGATGGCTGTCTTCCAGACTCCGTCAGAAGTTGCATATTATGAGAAACGCTCAGCCTAAAGAAAGTACTAATGGCTGCCAAGGCCGAAGAAAGGGTGGACCGACAAGCTGCTGACATGGAAGGTGTAACGGCGAAAAGTGAATCAGCACTGGCCATGAAGAGTAAGAACAAACACTGAGTAGATGCATGTAAGTCGCCCGCTACCAAGGAGAAAAGGGTGTGCTTCCGATGTGGATTTTAATATCGACATGAAGACAGATGTCCAGCCATGGGACAAATGTGCAATGACTGCGGTAAAGAGAACCACTTCACAATGGTTTGCAAAGTGAAAGAGAACCTAACCACATCACAACGAGAAGTGAAAATGGATGCCAGAAAGTTCCAGAAGCCTTTTCGCTACGCCCACAAAACAAAAAAGGTGGCATCAGGCACGACAAGTAGAAACCAGACAAAGTCGATCGTCATCAAGTTCATCCTACAGAGGCTCATCAAAGTCATAATAGAGTGCCAGTGAGGAAGATGGATGAGCGCTGATGGCATCGACCAACAAACGATGGGCACGTGTAGGTCTGGCTGCTTGCAAGGAAAAACCAGTGACAAAAGCAAACCGCCAAACAAAGCAACAAGACGCAATTGGACATTGCACCAAGATTACGATGAAGGTCAACGGTTGCCCCATAACCTTCATTATAGACAGTGGTGCGTCAATTAACATCATACCAGTTGAAAAGTTCAACAGCCCATCTCCTGCGCCTCATCTCAACCCGTCAAACATGAAAGTGTATACATGGGCCGCTTCTAAACCGTTGCAGAGTCAAGGGTCGTTCACAGCGACTTTGAGACATAAAGCAGTATCAGTGCAGGCCCCAATTCATGTTCTTCAAGGAGCTTAGTTCAGTGCTTGCCTACTCAGCTTTGCCAACGCTGCTGACATGGAACTGATATCTATCAATCACAACCTCTACACTCAGTCTGAAGTTGTGAGTCAGTTCCTGTCGTTATTTCACTGCTTGAGCAGGCTCAAGGCAAGGTAAGTGCGACTTCACATCAATGAGGACATTCGTCCTGTTGCCCAGAGGTACTGCAGAGTCGCTTTCCACTTGCAAGAATCCGTTGAGAAAGAACTAGAAATGCTGTTGAAGCATGACAACATTCAGCGTTCCACTGGTCCCACTCCATGGGTGTTGCCCATAGTGGTGGTGCCAAAAAGGGACAGTGAGGGTGCAGTGCGCATCTGTGTTGATATGCGCCAGGCCAACAAAGCAATCGAGAGCGAAAGACATCCTTTTCCACACATAGTGGACATGATCATGCAACTGAACCGTGCCAAAGTTTTCTCCCAACTTGACCTGAACAAGGGATATCATTAACTCGAGTTGGAAAACAATTGCATATACATCACTACTTTTTCAACTCGTTTTGCTTTGTTCATATACAAAAGGTTGAGCTTTAGAGTGTCGTCAGTTGCAGAAATATTTCAGATGTTATAGGTCAAATAATTCAACCTGTCACAATTGCGTTTAATTACAGTGATGACATACTGGTATTTGGAGCAACACCCAGGAGCATGACAAGGCTCTTACACAAGTATGCCAATTATTTGCTGATGCAAGGACTCGCTCTGAATGCAGCAAAGTGTGAGTTTCACAAGACCAAACTCAAATTCTTTGGACACATATTTTCTGATGGGGGAATGACTCCTAACCCTGATAAAGTGAAAGCACTGTCATCTACTTGCCCCCGCAAGATGTCACCATGCTGACATCCTTTCTAGGTATGGCCAGTTATTGTTCAAGGTACAAACGTGATTTTGCTTCTGTAAGTGCTCCGTTGAGAAAGTTGACAAAACAAAATGTCCCATTCCAATGGTCTGTTTCACGTGATCAAAGTTTCAAAAGAATAAAGCATTTAATTGAGAATGCAACCTAGTTGGCCTACTTTGACCCCAAACTACACACTGTGATCACAGTGGATGCAAGCACAGTGGGGCTGGGGACAATCCTTGCTCAACATAATGGTCATCTGAATGCTCAGAGACACATTGCAGCATGTGCCAGTTGGAGCCTGTCTGGCATAGAACGTGCCTATTCACAGCCAGAGAAGGAGAGTCTGGCTGTTATATGGGCCTGCTAACATTTTTATTTGTTTCTTTATGGAAAATGTTCCACTATCATAACAGATCACCAAGCGTTGCTCACTATCTTCGGAAAAACCAAAAGCCAAGATGCACCCTCGTTTTGAGACGTGGGGTCTGAGACTGCAAGAGTACAATTATGCAATTGTACACAAGCTGGGTAAAGACCAGAACCCTGCTGATTACTTTTCACGAGTACCACTACATCATCACAGTTCGACATCCAAGACAGCTGAGGAGTACATCAACTTCATTGTGAAGTCCAGTAGGCCAGCAGCCATATCAATTGAACAGATTATTGAGTCCACTAATGCTGACAAGAACATGCATATTCTCAGAGACATCAATCTGGCTCAGTCCTGGAAAAAGAGTGTTCAACCTCTTGCTGACGATGTCATATTTAAAAAATTCAAGAATCTACAGGATGAACTGTCTGTGACCAAAGAAGGTGTTGAATTGAGAGGCTCAAGAATTGTCATACCTGAGGGCCTAAGACAACCGGTCATTGAACTAGCTCATGAAGGACACTGTGATATTAGAGCTACAAAAAGAGCCCTATGAGACCAGGTGTGGTTCCCAAGCTTAGACGAGCGAGTTGAGAGGGAACTCAAAAAGTGTCATCTTTGCAACTGCCTTTTTCTCAAAGTGACTCAACATCCACTGACCATGTCTGACCTCCCTACAAAGGCTTGGGAAAGGATTGCAGTTGATTTCTTTGGGCCCCTAGGAAACGGACATCATCTCATGGTAGTCATTGATGAATATTCATGTTTCCCTTTGGTAAAGGAGTTCTCATCAACAACCCAGGACAAGGTCATTAAGTGGCTAGACAACATCTTTGCAGCATGGGGTATCCCCGCCATTCTCAAATCTGACAATGGTCCGCCATTCAACAGCAAAGAGTTCAGAGAGTTCCTAGTCAGAATAAATATCAAGCATCAAAAGAGTACACCTCTGTGGCCCCAAGCAATGGTGTAGTGGAACTATTTATGGGTACCCACAAAAGGGTTATTTAGCGAGCATCCCTGGAGGGGCTGGAATAAAAGCAAGCCCTGTGTCAAACCCTCCGTACTTACCTTTCAACTCCTTATTCCAGAACAAGTGAAAGTCCACCATCTTGATATTTGGGTGAGCCATCGGAGCCAAACTGCCACAAATGACAGCAGAGCGATCCTTGAGTACTGACAAGGTTCATGTCACTGACACTTCTCAAAAGTGCAAGATGAAGACATACACCCAAGAGACAGTCTTCAATGAAGGTGACTTAGTCCTGGTCAGGCAGAAGTGAAAGCGGATAACAGATACTCCATTTGCTCTCTATCCTCTGAGGGCTGTGACGTGCATATGACACATGGTGACTGCACATCGTCCTTGACAGCCTATCATACGGGACTCATCACATTTCAAACACCTAATCCTGCGATCGTTAGTTCCTACACCTACTGATGAGGCTGTCCTGCCTGACAGTCCAGATCAAGTATCAGAACCTGAACCATCGGTGCCTGAACAGAGTTCCTCTCAACCACTTCATGTCACTCCATCTGCTTAACTAGTACGAGCGCCTCAACGATTCATCACAGAAATATAATATAACTGTTTTTGGACTTTTTTTTTAACAAAGGGGGAGATGAGGTGTTGTGAGACTATGGGGTCGAATCCGATTCGGGCCGGAAAAAATACCGACCGACTCGGTACGGGATTATAGTCCGACCGACACGTACCGGCGTTGCCCGACCTGGGAAGTACGATGAAATGCATGTGAATCACGACCGACTCGTACGGAACTCAAGGCGAACGACCGACCCGGACGGAAAGAAGCTATCCGGCCGGGAAACCACGCGAATCGAACCGACCGACACGCACCAGGAATCAACCTGAACGAAACGTACCCGCGAACTCCGACCCGCGCAGTACAATGCAATGGGTGCAAAAGCAGACCGATTCGCACGGAGCCCAAGCCGTACGACCGACACGCATACAAAACCCAGCCGAACAAACACAATACTCCGCGACCGACGCGTACGCCGCATATGAAACTGAGCTGAAACACAGCGGGAACGACTCGGAGAGGCGCGCACGAGATAACTGCAACGTCCTACTCGGTCAGAAGAACGACTCCTACATGCACAATAATCACAAATGAAAAAATACAAAAAAAGAGGGCCAAACAAGCAATGACAAAGCCAATAAATACAGGGGGTGAAAAAAATGGAACAAGAACACACCCCCAACTCCACCTACATAAAGGCCACAAATCCCTACCATGATCCTTTGCAAATTCCACTGACCTGCCAGCACAGAACACCAGCAGACAGCAGACACACACACAGCTCATCCAACACAAAAGCCACACACCATTAGCACCTCAACAAATAGCACCCTCACACACACACAGCAAAACCTACACACACACACCCTCACCTGCACACACACACACATCAATCACCACCACCACCCATCACCATGCCCCTAAAGAAGAATCCAAAGTTCCTAAATAGTGAATTGGAAGTCATGGTAGACGAGATCCTGAGGGTAGAGCCACAGTTGTTTGGCACATTGGTCCAACAGACCCCCATTGCACAGAAAACCAAGATATGGGCGAAGATCATCGACAGGGTGAACGCACAATCACCATGTTTGCGCACAAAGGAAGACATCCAGAACAGGTGGTATGATGTGCGCAGGAGGGTCAGGGACCTACTGAAGAAGGATTACCTCCTGAGCCAGCACACCGGCAGTGGCCCTCCTGCCAAACCAGTATACCTCAGGCCCTGGGAGGAGAAGGTGTGGGCCATCCTACCACCAGTGAGCGTATATGGACTAACAAACATCCCAGAGCCTGGTGAGTACCCAACTAATATACACAATATTGTGTGCCAATACACACACATCACTGTCAAGGGGATAGTCAAACCATGCACCCCTAGCAAATCAACAGCAACCAAAAGATAATCATCCCAAGAAGTGTATGTTAGTCAGATAAACACAATACATGCCATGTCATAGTGATATGTAACTGTGTCATGACATGTACAAACCCAATACCAAATAGAGCTAGGCAGTGGCACAAATCTAACTAACAAACACTGTCAGATATTTAGCCACCACTAGAACACCACCTCACAGGGAAGCTCACAGAAAGGAAGGAATCCTGTGTATGCTGGTGAAGTCAGTGTAGCCAAGAGCATGATGGGACTCGTAGTAACAGATAATGGGCAGCCTCACATTTGGACCATCAACACCACTCTGAACCATGCTCACAACACAGGGAGTGGAAAAGGACTGACAATATGGCTGACACTGGGTACTGCTGTGGGGAGCACAAGGCCCTGCTGGGAACTGGGCACCAACAAACAACAGGACCACACTGTCAGCCATCTTGCCATTGCTGTCACACTCACACACAGTGAAGTCCACTCAAAAGGAAGGAAGTATGGGCATGCTGGGAAGGGGGGTGTAGGCAATAGCATGATGGGAGTTGTAGTCACAGATAATGCTCACCCACACAATTGGCCCATCAACACCACTCTGAACCATGCTCACATCACAGGGAGTGGATAAGGACTGACAAGATGGCTGACACTGGGGACTGCTGTGGGGAGCACAAGGCCCTGCTGGGAACTGTGCACCAACAAACAGCAGAACACCACTGCCTGAGATCCTGAAAGCCAACTTGCACTCCCTGCAATGCAAGCACGTTGCATGGTGGGATATCTGGCTGGGTGGGAAGGAGGACTGACAGCACTGACCATAGTTACAAGCAGCTCTCCTCACACACCCCCTCAACACAAACTCCACATAACCCACCTGGGAGAATGCAATGCCTCACACACCAAATGAAGATCCCACAAAGAACCACCACCCTGGGTAATGCTGTGTGAAGCACAGGGACACTCTTGGGACTTGTAGCCAAACAAACGCAAGGACAACACTGTCAGCCTTCCTGTCAGCACAGGCACACTATCACACAGGGAAGCAGAGTCAAAAGGAAGGAAGTACGGGCATGCTGGGAAGGGGGGTGTAGGCAATAGCATGATGGGAGTTGTAGTCACAGATATTGCTCACCCTCACAATTGGCCCATCAACACCACTCTGAACCATGCTCACAACACAGGGAGTGGAAAAGGACTGACAATATGGCTGACACTGGGTACTGCTGTGGGGAGCACAAGGCCCTGCTGGGAACTGGGCACCAACAAACAACAGGACCACACAGTCAGCCATCTTGCCATTGCTGTCACACTCACACACAGTGAAGTCCACTCAAAAGGAAGGAAGTATGGGCATGCTGGGAAGGGGGTGTAGGCAATAGCATGATGGGAGTTGTAGTCACAGATAATGCTCACCCACACAATTGGCCCATCAACACCACTCTGAACCATGCTCACATCACAGGGAGTGGATAAGGACTGACAAGATGGCTGACACTGGGGACTGCTGTGGGAGCACAAGGCCCTGCTGGGAACTGTGCACCAACAAACAGCAGAACACCACTGAATGACATCCTGAGAGTCAACCTGAACCCACTGCAAGGGTGGCATGCTTCATGGTGGGATAACTGGGCTAGGTGGAGAAGGATGGCCGGATGTCCACCAAATACAACCAATGCTGGCCATGCACACACCTCAACATTCACATTGAAATGCCCCAGGTATGCAGGACAATGTGCTACACCAATATCAACCTCTTACTGTGACAACTTAGGACAATGCAATGTACATGCCCGCATCCAGAGGTACAGTCACAACTGTCAGGTGTGTGAACCATTGATGCCTGTAGAAACATATCATACAATGTGTGTCTCATCCAAATACAGCTGATGATGATTGGGACACAGCAGCAGGCGAGGAGGAGTCCCTGTCCCAGGCTCCAGGGGACACTGAGCTCACTGGTGTGGAACAGCCTCTGCCCTCCTCGGATGGCGAAGACCTACCTGGCACCTCCGGTGTGAGTCATCATGCAGCACCAGCAGGACCAACATCTGCACCCCCTGCACCCACCCCTCCAACAACTGCCAACACACAGACCACCCCCGCCGACACGGACAGACCAAGGACCACCGATGATAACAGCACAGGGCCCCAGGCCCACCGTGGAGCAACGGACAACAACACCACTAACAACCCCCAAGGGGGCCTTGGGTCACCTGTGCATGCCACCGCAGGTCCTGCACGTGTCGCCAGGGGTGGTGGGAGGGGTGGTAGACATAGGTCGCTGCTTGCAGAGGGGTCTGGACTGCATGATGACCCACAACTGGCACGCATCGCTGATGCGTACCAGGATAGCACCGGAGAGGTCAGACAGGTAGTGGGGATCCTCAAGGACATACAACAGCAGCAGGCTGCCCATCATGCCCGCTTGGACTCCCACATGTCCCGTGTGGAGACACACATGTCTCGCATGGAGTCCAAGTGGGACACATTGCAAGAACTCACAGCGGTGCATAGGGACATATTGACATGCCTCCGCCAGATTAGCACCAACATGGCCACACCTCCCTGTGTGCCCACAACATCTGGTGCTGCAACAACTGACACCGCCACAGGGAGGGAGGAGGACTCTGGCGGAGACTCCCCTGCACCGCAGCAGCCTGCACGTGAGGGTCCCCCCCAAAGAAGAGGGGTCGTCCGAGGAAGGAAAACTGAGAGGTTGATGGCCACGTACATCCCCCAGGAAGCCAACACCTGTTCCGGAAATTCTCCTTTGTGTGCAAACTTTTCACCCTGTCGAATGCAACACAACTCTCCCACATGACATGGGGAGTTCAAGTTGGACTAATGTATCATATGACTGTGGACTACACTCAGGACATTTCTGCTACCAAGACTTCCAATTCATCTGGGAACTTTGGATCACAATCCCAATGTACAGCACCCACCATCCTGTGCACTATACACACACACATTTCTGTAAATAAAATCACTAGTACACCATACTTGCCTCTGTTGTTATTCAAATGTGGATACTGTTATGGTGATGATGATCTGCTAAATTACACTGTGTGTGCTAACTGCTACAGCAAGTACAACACCGTCATGTGAGTCATGTGACGTCGCACATATGAGGGAGACACACCACTAGGGCTACACAACACAGAGACACCAGGGCCATCGGACTCATCGCCTACAGTGATGTTGCCAGGAAATACTGTGGAATGCACAGACACCACACCTAATCAGAGTCTGTGTCAACTAGCCCGCAGGTGCAGTAAGCAAATGTCAGTCAGATGTGTGACCACAGACAACGCACATCCCAAAGTGAAGCACAGGTTTATTACACATTTGCAACATGTTGTTTCCACTACAAATGCAAGGTAATCCCACGTGGCAGTGGCCACACAGTCAACAAGTGCAGAAGATATGAAGTCCAGGGGTGTGTGGCACATCACCTGTAGGGAAACTACTGCTGCCACCCTGAAAGCTGAATCATGGTGTCAGGGATCCAAGTTGACCAAAGTACTCAGTAAGCACCCTGTGAAGGACAGACATGACACACAGTTAAAACCACTGAAGAACAGGCCAGAACTGCAATACTCATGCCCAATACATGTCACAAGACAAGTACACAAAACCAAGTTAGCATGTCAAAACTGTTGTGGAGTACATACTACCTGTAAGGACACATTGCTGCACGCATCCAGTCAAGTAGCACATGGCCACACTCAAACAGCACCAGAGCACCACCCACACATATCATGCAAACTCACATCATTCACATTACATCTCCCTGGAAACTCACATTCAGCTGAAGAAGTTGGTGATGAGCTGTGTGCGGACATCACCATCATCATCACTGGCATCGTGGTCCAGGCCAGGATCCTCCACAGGTGGCGGACGTTGGTCATCGTCATCCAGGATGAGAGGCAACTCCTTCCGCACTGCCAGGTTGTGTAGCATGCAGCAGACGATGACAATCTTGCACACCTTTGCTGGGGCATATGGGAGGGCCCCTCCTGTCTTGTCCAGGCAGCGGAAGCGGCTCTTCAGGAGACCAAAGGTCCGCTCAATCACTCTCCTGGTCCGACCATGTGCCTTATTGTAGCGCATCTGGGCTGGTGTCACAGGGTTCCTGAGGGGTGTCAGCAACCACGGCATGTTGGGGTATCCGGAGTCACCTACGGACAGACAAGTGCACATTAGCTGAGTTGGAAAAGTGGGCGGTATACTACAGAGCAGAACACACACAATGGTACAAAGTCAGTACACACCGACAAGCCAGGCACGCTGGTTCTGCATCTGTGCCATCATCCTCGGGATGCGACTACTCCTCATCACGTAGGCATTGTGTGCTGAACCAGGGAAACGGGCACACACATGTGTGATGGTCATATCTGCAAGACATACCACCAGAGCATTGATCGAATGGTAATGTTTCCGGTTCCGGTATGCCTGCTCATGTGTCTGTGGTGGTACCAAAGCCACATGTGCCCCATCAATGGAGCCAATGACATGTGGCATCCTCCCCAGGGCATAGAAGTCACTCTTGACGTCAGTGAGTTGTTGACGTGTAGGGAAATAGATGTACTGGTTCAGGCATCTCAACATTGCCTCCAAAACATCACGTAGCACACGGCTGAACATAGTCTGTGACATCCCACCGGCAGTCGCCACAGTGTGTTGAAAGGTACCGGTGGCAAAGAAGTGTAGGGCTGCCATTACCTTCACCTTGGGGGTCAGCGCCGTAGGGTACGGCCGGCCAGGTTGCAAATGTGGTGCCAAGTGCACTGCCAAATCCTCAATCAGCTGCCTGGTGAAGCGGTACCGTCGGAAGCTGTCACGTTCCACCATCGTTGCCAGGTCAGGGAATGGTCTATGGACAGCTGGAGCCCTGCAGTGCATAGGTTGAGGAAAGAAAGATTGTAAGTCACCCCACATATGTGCCATTCACCATACTCAATTTCACATGATACATCATTACGAGACACAAGTACTTGATGTGTGTGCCGTTCTGTTCGGACATAACTCGCACCTACATGGCCATCATCTAACTTCTCAGTACAACATGTGTGGACAACAGGTTCCAGGTTGTGCTATGGGAAACCATTAGGCTGTGTCACAGTACCCATTTACTGCTGTCACGTTCCACACACACACCACAGTGACATGTCTGGACAGATGCGCCACAGGCATCACAGCTCATTGACAGGTAGATTCCCAGTGACCCTGTCTTGCCACATGGACACTGGCATTACATGGCGTATCATGTACACGTCAGAAAAACAAACATGACTCCCACAGGTAGTGGCCCCTGTCGCCTACGCAGGACAGACATGGACGCCAGTGACGCACAACATCAAAGTCCATGCACAAACAACGTTGATGTGGAGACTGTCTCCCATCGTGCACATGGAATCAGAGACATCGGAAACACAACATGCACACAGACTGTGGAGGGACATCACTATTGTGGCAATGGGTCACCCTGTGACGTACATGCCTTCCCCCATGGGACCCAGGGGGTATGTGACATGTCACACACATACACAACGTGGAAATGTGACCATGCCACATGCTCCAAAATGAACTGTTGCACATCACAGTGGTCATGTGCACAACACACAAAGGACCCTGTCCCCATTAACACATGCACAGCCTGGGTGTGGCTGCCCACAAGTGCCACCACAGAAACCACATGTTAACCCACATACACAGAAAAGGTAATGCAGCCTTACATGCCTTAGGAAACAGTGTGGACTGGGTGTGGTGTTGTAGGTGTGCCCCTGGGTCTCTGGCAGGTATATGTGGCTGGCATACGTTCACCAGTGACAAGCATGGTGACATATGCGACTGACCTGTACAGGTACGCGTTGTACAGCAATGGCCCAATCGGTGTGCCCGGCCGGCCCATTGCATCTGTTGTGAGCGGGTACGCGTTGTATCCCGTAATACGCGTTGTACAGCAATGGACCGATCGGTGTGCCCGGCCGGCCCATTGCATCTGTTGTGAGCGGGTACGCGTTGTACAGCAATGGACCGATCGGTGTGCCCGGCCGGCCCATTGCATCTGTTGTGGGCGGGTACGCGTTGTACAGCAATGGACCGATCGGTGTGCCCGGCCAGCCCATTGCATCTGTTGTGAGCGGGTACGCGTTGTATCCCGTAATACGCGCTGTACAGCAATGGACCGATCGGTGTGCCCGGCCGGCCCATTGCATCTGTTGTGAGCGGGTACGCGTTGTACAGCAATGGACCGATCGGTGTGCCCGGCCGGCCCATTGCATCTGTTGTGAGCGGGTACGCGTTGTACAGCAATGGACCGATCGGTGTGCCCGGCCGGCCCATTGCATCTGTTGTGAGCGGGTACGTGTTGTACAGCAATGGACCGATCGGTGTGCCCGGCCGGCCCATTACATCTGTTGTGAGCGGGTACGCGTTGTACAGCAATGGACCGATCGGTGTGCCCGGCCGGCCCATTGCATCTGTTGTGAGCGGGTACGCATTGTACAGCAATGGACCGATCGGTGTGCCCGGCCGGACCATTGCATCTGTTGTGAGCGGGTACGCGTTGTACAGCAATGGACCGATCGATGTGCCCGGCCGGACCATTGCATCTGTTGTGAGCGGGTACGCGTTGTACAGTAATGGACCGATCGGTGTGCCCGGCCGGCCCATTGCATCTGTTGTGAGCGGGTACGCGTTGTATCCCGTAATACGCGTTGTACAGCAATGGACCGATCGGTGTGCCCGGCCGGCCCATTGCATCTGTTGTGAGCGGGTACGCGTTGTACAGCAATGGACCGATCGGTGTGCCCGGCCGGCCCATTGCATCTGTTGTGAGCGGGTACGCGTTGTACAGCAATGGACCGATCGGTGTGCCCGGCCGGCCCATTGCATCTGTTGTGAGCGGGTACGTGTTGTACAGCAATGGACCGATCGGTGTGCCCGGCCGGCCCATTACATCTGTTGTGAGCGGGTACGCGTTGTACAGCAATGGACCGATCGGTGTGCCCGGCCAGCCCATTGCATCTGTTGTGAGCGGGTACGCGTTGTACAGCAATGGACCGATCGGTGTGCCCGGCCGGACCATTGCATCTGTTGTGAGCGGGTACGCGTTGTACAGCAATGGACCGATCGGTGTGCCCGGCCGGACCATTGCATCTGTTGTGAGCGGGTACGCGTTGTACAGCAATGGACCGATCGGTGTGCCCGGCCGGCCCATTGCATCTGTTGTGAGCGGGTACGCGTTGTATCCCGTAATACGCGTTGTACAGCAATGGACCGATCGGTGTGCCCGGCCGGACCATTGCATCTGTTGTGAGCGGGTACGCGTTGTACAGCAATGGACCGATCAGTGTGCCCGGCCGGCCCATTGCATCTGTTGTGAGCGGGTACGCGTTGTACAGCAATGGACCGATCGGTGTGCCCGGCCGGCCCATTGCATCTGTTGTGAGCGGGTACGCGTTGTTCAGCAATGGACCGATCGGTGTGCCCGGCCGGCCCATTGCATCTGTTGTGACCGGGTACGCGTTGTATCCCGAAATACGCGTTCTACAGCAATGGATCGAACGGTGCGCACGCGTTGGCTTGGCAACGGACGCGTATTCGAAGCTTCAACGAGTCTGATGCAGTGAATTCAGTTGGCCAGCCACAACAATGTTGCAAAATCATGGGTGTCATGAACTTGGATTTTTGAAGGATGCTGTGGGCGTGTATTAGTGCTGCTATTCCATGGATTGGTCAGATTCAGAAGATGCAAACGACTTGGACCTATCACTTTGGACACATGGGACAGTATCTGCCTCTGCAGCACACATATAATGCTGGCTGTTCCCTTGAGAGCTCACTTGCCTGCACTACATGCTCCAGGACGACATCTGCCACCAACACTGCTGCTGTCTCTGCATCCTCTGGCTACTGCAATGGCACGTACTGTGGAGAGAGCCCCAGCCTTCAGCCTTGAGGAGAACCAGGCCCTGCTGGACAGCCTCCTTCCACAGTACAGCAAGCTGTATGGGACACCAGGGGAGCAGGTGAGTGTGCTGTCCACTGCCTTACTAATTTTGCATGTTGTCTGACTAGCAGGACTTACAGTGTGCACACCACTGGCTAGCATGCTCACTGAGTAGTTCTGAGCCCCCAAAGTGTGTAGTTACATGCACTGAACAGGTACAGTGCAGTAACAGTGCATTCCAACAAGGTTTACTTTCCATGCAATGATACCATGTAGTAACTGCTGGCAAACTGTTCATAGCCATTGTTGCACTGCCTGTGCACATCATGTGCCCCAGTGATTGAGACATGTATATCCAACTGGGTCATGCACGGATATGTTGCATGTGTAGTAATGGCATTTTCACTTTGTCATCCTCACAGGTTGATGCCCACCAGAAGCAGGAAATCTGGCTGACCATCGCCCGGGCAGTAAGATCCGTGGGGGACTACAAGCGCCGGATCCGCAACTGCCAGAAGAGGTGGCAGGACCTTCGAGGCTGGACCCGGAGGATCGCAAGGGTCCAGCTGAAGCTGTCGCCTCCTCGCAGGAGGGGCGGACACCGGACCCTGACCCCCCACATGCTCAGGATCCTGGCGGTGGTCTTCCCTGACCTGGATGGGCAGCTGAAGGCCAGACAGCAGCAAGGAGGGGTGAGTCCATGACAGCACTGTGCACTTTGTCTGACATGCTATGTGCCCTCCTCTGGCCTGGTTAAACTTCCACAGTACATCAGTCTTGTGGTCCAGGACCCATGTCCCTCTATTGTGACATGCCCACTCCTCATCTGATACGCATATGTGTGGCCCTTACAGTCAGGAAATTGTGTCACTTGGGGACTGTGTCATTGCATTTTGCTTTGCTCAAGGTGGGGGACAGCATTTGTTCCGGTGACTGGATGAGGAACAGCCGCCTTAAACTGAACTCAGACAAGACGGAAGTCCTCATCCTGGGCTCATCACCCTCCACCTGGGACGACTCCTGGTGGCCCCCGGCCCTGGGCACCGCGCCCAAGCCAACGGACCACGCACGCAACCTGGGCTTCATCCTGGACTCCTCCCTGTCGATGACCAGACAAGTCAACGCCGTCTCATCTTCATGCTTCAACACCCTGCGCATGCTCCGCAAGATCTTCAGATGGATCCCCACTGAAACCAGGAAGACCGTCACCCAGGCACTCGTCACCAGCCGACTGGACTATGGGAACACCCTCTACGCCGGAACCACAGCCAAACTTCAAAAAGACTCCAGCGCATCCAGAACGCCTCCGCACGACTCATCCTGGACATCCCCCGACACAGCCACATCACCGGACACCTGAAAGACCTGCACTGGCTCCCCGTCAGCAAGAGAATAACGTTCAGACTCCTCACCCACGCACACAAGGCCCTCCACGACCTGGGCCCAAAGTACCTCAACGACCGCATGACCTTCTACACGCCCACACGCCAGCTACGATCAACCAGCCACGCCCTCGCCACCGTACCACGCATCCGCAGAACCACCGCCGGAGGAAGATCCTTCTCCTACCTGGCAGCCAAGACCTGGAACTCCCTCCCCACTCACCTTCGGCGAACCCAGGACCATCTCTCCTTCAGGAAGCAGCTCAAGACCTGGCTGTTCGAGCAGTAACTTACCCCCTCCCCCAGCGCCTTGAGACCCTCCCGGGTGAGTAGCGCGCTCTATAAATGCCGTGATTGATTGATTGATTATGTTGTGGGATTCACGGGTGGGTCAATTGCTCACACAATGCCCAAGTCCTGACATGTAATCTGGGTGTAACTTTGATATGTGGTCCACTTGCTGATCTGATTCACGACATGTCCCTGGGGTATTTGGCACACCCCCATGCTGTGGGTGGGAACAATGTTTGGGCCTCAGGAGTATGTATATCAAGTGTGTCACACATGCTTAGACACCTGCCTACTGTCCAGGACTCATCCCTCTTACAGGTGGAGCTGGACAGTCATGCCTACTCCAGGGCATACAATAGACTCTGTACTCCCACTACCGTGGATCATCTGAGATGTTGTGATCAGTGACATGTTCCCTCAGGTGTCTGCCTCTGTGTCAGTGTGCTGTGGCTTCGTTGTCAGGACTACTGGTATGTTTGTCGGTTAGGGTTCAGCATGCCATCTGAGATGTGACCATGTGAGACGATACTTCTGTGACTTATAGATGTTTGATCACTTGACTGTGCACACAGGTGTATGCGACTGTGACTTTCAGGCAGCTGTTATTCATTCACAGCACACTGTGAGGTGCTCAGGTTCTGAGAGTTCTGTTTCATGTCCCCCATATGTTCAATTGGCATGACGTGGACAAATACTAGTTCAGATGATGTGGTGTGTGGGGGATGGACATGTGCACTTGTCAGTTACATAACTTGCATTCCCCATGTCCTAGGATTGTGACACAGTGCAGACTGTTGTTGGCAGGCTGCCATGGCCATGTGACTGGAGACAGTGATGTATGACTTTGCAGGCATGCCTGTGTCATGGCATTAAACTTCCTAAGAGTGATCCTGCAGGGGAGTGACATGTGCAACATGCACCCCATTGTGGCATGGACTATCCGGACATGGGTGCATCATGGTGTCTGGTGCTGGTATGCATCACATGCATTTCTATTTAGACTCTGGCCATCCCTTTCTCCGGACACCTGCACTGACTCAGTGGCAAGAGATGTGATGTGTGCATGTTCACATACTTCACTGTGTTCCCTGCAATGTCCAACAACTGTGTAGGTGGTGCATGTGTCCACACTGGGGTCTTACCATCAGACAGGCACCAGACAGATGGGTGCAAGGGCAGGAGGGGTGTGAGTCCCATGGTTGACCATCAGACTGACAATTGGCTTCTCCAAATCTGTGTGAGGAGTTTTGGCAATGTTCTACTAAGTGCTGTACTTACTGTGGTGTGTGCGGTCAGTGCAGGTGACTGATGTTTGTCTGTTTCCCTAATTGTTTGCAGATACATCCACGGCCACAGGAGGGGACAGCTCCACGGACCAGGAGGAGCAGCGGAGGCAGACTGGGTCAGCATCCGACGAGTGGTCAGAGGGACCCAGTGGCACGGAGGGCGAGGGGAGCCACACCGAGGAGTCCTCAGCACCATCCACCTCAGCTGAGGACCACAGCAGCTCGGAAGATGACTCCCTTGTGGAGGCGGGTGTCAGCAGCCACCACATCCCCGCTAGTCTGTCTGGCCCCGCCACCACCACCACCAGCACCGCCCTCCCATTGGCTCCAATTCCAGACATCCGTGGAGGCTCCCGTGTTCGGGAGCGTGTCTCCTTTGTGCCAGGCACCGCACCCCCTGCCCCTGTGTCCCCTGCTGCCCTGAGTGAGGAGTCTGTGTTCCTACTTCGGCAGCTCCATGTAGGGCAGACAGCAATGCTGAGTGTCCTCCATGCACACACCACTCTGTTGACACAGCTGGTGTCGTTCATGGAGGGCATCTCGACGGGTATGTCTGCCCTACAGAGGAGCAATAAGTCCATGGACTCCTCCCTGATGGCAGCAGTGTCCCTCCTCCAGCAGTCCCTCCCACCTCCTACCTCTGCCCCATCCACACTTCCTGGCACCCTACCTGTCCAAAGCACATGCACACCTGCACATTCACCCAAGCACACAGACACGAGCAGCACAGACACACCCAAAAGAAAGGCAAGACGTGCACACAAGCATCCTCAGGGGACAGATACCACACACACAGGGGATGGGGAACAGACACACACACAGGCATCCACAGTCACTCCGCAGTCCTCCAAATCCTCTCCCTCCAAGACCCCTTCCCTTGCCTCACCTGCAACCCCACCTACACAGCAGGTCTTCCTGTGTGACCTCGGCCTCTTCCCCTCCGATCCTGCAGATCCGGCATACCGGGGGAAGAGGAAGTCCACCCACACAGAGGGGAGTGCCCCTCGCCCCCGGACACCCACCCCCAGGCGCAGACAGACTGAGGACCCCACTCGGAAGTCCCCCCGGACCAGGAAGGGCAAAACCCCACCACCACCACCACGCAGCTCCACCACCCAGTCTCTCTCCTCCATCCCCCAGGCCACCACTCCACAGGTTCCACCGCCACACCCTGTCCCAGGTTCCCCCACACACCGATACCGCATCCCCAAACTGCTTAGGCCCTCCCCCCTGCCACTTGCTCTTCCACCCCCAACCCAGACGCTCAGCCTGTTTGTGCCACTGGTGTGGAGACCAGGTCCCCCCCCCTCTGTCCTGCCCACCTCATCTGCCCCCCTTCCACTCCCTTGGAGACATGCACTGCAGTGGAGTCCTTAACCACCCCGTCTGACTCGGGCACTGCAGTGGTGCCGGCCCCCCTGAGTCAGACACCTCCACTGCAGTTGCTGGTGACACTCCTGCACCCACCACCCCTTCACTGCCTCACTCTGGCATCCCCTGATCCTGTCCCTGCGGTGCCTGGCCTGCCCCTTGTATGCCCCTCCAAGGGGGATGTCCCCTGTCCCTACCAGTGCAGGCAAGCAATGGGTGACAAGTTGTCACATATCACCCTGTTGGGACTGTGTATTTGGACTGGCCATTGGTCTTAGTTTAATTTGGACTTCTGATTTTTTGTTGACATTTGCTGAATAAAGCCTATTTTTGTTTACTTGTGGTTTTTCTTTTGATGTACATGATGTACATGGTTATCATCATGCATTTGCAGTTGTAATAGTGTTCAGATCAGGGAAATGAAGTGTTGCAGTGATGGACTCCATGTGGTCCATGGGATGTGTGTCCTGCTGCAGTCTGAGGGTGTGATGTTCAGCATATGACACAGGGATGTACGTTTTGCATTTGTAAATTAACATCTTTGTCTTACAGTGATGCACATCTGGTGGGCTTACCACTGTTCAATGTTCCTATTTCCCTGACTGTGTGCCCATCTCCACTGGACATGCAGTTTAGCACACCAATGTTGAAGGACTCATCAGTGTATACAGTGCACCTTGCTTGACACGTGTTTTGGGTGTATGCAGATGACTGACGTGACACTCCCGTACCCAGGCTGATGTGAGCAGAGCCTTCAGTGTGTTGTAGTTGTTGACTCACTGACCGAGTGTTCTGCCGACATGTTTGAGTCGTGCACAGGCAAGGCTTGGCACAGCGGACCTTCCACAGCAGTGGAGTGCCCTCATGGCAGTGTGTAATCCTTTGACATTGCCTGGGCCCATGTTTTGTGTTGTGTAAGCATGTCTGTGCGTGTACCCTTCCCTTTTCCTACACAGGCTGTGTCCCTACGGATTTTCCTGTTTCTGATGCTTGCTGAGTTGTTCTGTGTTCATCAAGCATCTTGGACCTGGTTACTCCGGGATGTGGGTGCATGGCTAACTAAGGTTCATCAGGTTGTCATCCCAGGTTGTCTTTGTTGTCAGGGCTGGGGATGTGGGCAAACGCAGATGGGACACATTCAGGATTCCCCTTGGCACTTGTTGGTTACACATGTCATGTAATTTACAGTCTATGGTAGCATTCAGTGATTGTGACATGTTGTGTGTGTGACTGCTGCCACTCCTCAGGGTCAGAGCTGCAATGTTGGAAGTTGTGTACGTGTGTTCTTTGTGTGTCACCTTGTCTTCTTCATTGGTGTGTGACTATGGCCAGGATCCCATTGATTGTGGTGGATTTCACGTCATGCCCATGTACCGCGTAGTGTGCAGTGTGTCAGACATTCACGAGTCTTGTTGACTGGCCATGTGTGATGGGTTTCTGCACCTTAGTTCCCCCCACCACCCCTGGGATTGTCATGGGTGCATGTGCAATGTCACCAGTCCATGTGAGCTTCACTGCTGCACATTGGTGGAGATCAAGGTGTGTGGTGTTGAGTGTGTGCAAATGTGAGTTGTTGCACGGCTAGACCCCTACCTCCATATTGGCCATGGCTGGCAGGCCGTGCTGTTTGATTTGTGCTTGTGTAGGTGTGATGGTAGTTTGTTGCCCAGGACACATGGCTGTGGTTCACAGTGTGAATGACATCTACCTTTGTCATCACAGTGGGATTATCATGCAGGGTAGTGTCACCACAATGTGGGGTCCCTGGGGGTTGTGCTGTGGTGGGTCTGTCTCTTGCTGTGTTAGTTGCTGTTCCTACTAGCTTGTGTGACATGTGTAATTTGGGCTCCCTCTCATCTAACAATGCCTCTTTGCCCACATAGGGAATCCGATCCATGAGTTACTTTTGTATGGCACTGTATACACATCTGTGTAATTGGAATTCAGGCGTCCTCATGTGTTGTGTGGTTGCCTGGGGACACTGGCACACACCCCCATCACCTGTTGTGTTTGATATGCAGTGTGGGTCTGCCTGTTTGTGCATTTGCACCACTGCATTGGCATATCTTGAGTGTGCCATTGGCTGTATGTTGTTTGGTGGCTTTCCCCTGCTGTCCATGGACTCCTAGGTCATCAGTCAGCACAATAATTATGGTTTGTATGTCCCATTACTGCCATGGTATGGTATTTGTTCACCTGACATCTACAGTCTCCCTAGGATATCTACATTTGTGTGTCCATTGGTGCAGATATGTGGGTCTGCATTATGATGGTCACTTCTGTCATTGTGTTATTTGTGAATGTTGACAATGTGAGCCCCCATGGGTGATGTTTGTATGCACATGGCCAAAGGTATGTTTTATTTGCACTGCACTGTTTGCATCACCCAATCTATGTTGCTATGGGACACAAGCACTACTATGCCACTGATGTGTTTGTTGTTGTGTGACCAGGAATCATCCATGCAGTTTGGCTTTGGCAGCTTTTACCCAGACTACACTTCCCTTTAGATCACTGTGGTGATGGGGCTTTGGGCCCCATTGCCACACTGTTCAAAAGGTGCATCAGCTATGGACCCCACACTTCCCTTTTGGTCACTGTGGTGATGGGGCTTTGGGCCCCATTGCCACACTGTTCAAAAGGTGCATCAGCTATGGACCCCACACTTCCCTTTTGGTCACTGTGGTGATGGGGCTTTGGGCCCCATTGCCACATTGTTCAAAAGGTGCATCAGCTATGGACCCCACACTTCCCTTTTGGTCACTGTGGTGATGGGGCTTTGGGCCCCATTGCCACACTGTTCAAAAGGTGCATCAGCTATGGACCCCACACTTCCCTTTTGGTCACTGTGGTGATGGGGCTTTGGGCCCCATTGCCACACTGTTCAAAAGGTGCATCAGCTATGGACCCCACACTTCCCTTTTGGTCACTGTGGTGATGGGGCTTTGGGCCCCATTGCCACACTGTTCAAAAGGTGCATCAGCTATGGACCCCACACCTATCTTTTGGTCGCAGTGGTGATGGGGTGTTCAACCCCATTGCCACAGTGGCCATGGTCGGCTTGCATTGTGGAGGCCACACACATTTATGTGTGACACATGTGCTAGGGGGTCACATTGTATGTTCAATGTCATGTTCAGTGTTGTAGGCATTTGTCACAGACTACACACGCTTGTCATGGTGTTGGGGGGGATGTAATTTTCAGACATTCCTTATGTGGGAGTATGCTGGTTGTGTCATGCATTACCCGTCCTATGAGTAGGGGTGGAAGTAGTGGCAGGCATCCAGCCCCCCCTGAGTAGGGGTGGTGGTAGTGGTAGGCATCCAGCCCCCTATGAGTGGGGATGGTAGTAGTGATGGGCATCCATCCCCCTAAGGGTGGGGATGGTAGTAGTGACAGGCATCCAGCCCCCCCTGAGTGGGGAGGTGGTAGTGGCAGGCATCCAGCCCCCCTGAGTAGGGGTGGTGGTAGTAGTAGGCATCCAGGCCCCCCTGAGTAGGGGTGGTGGTAGTGGTAGGCATCCAGCCTATCTAAGTGTCTCATAAGATCCTCTTAGATAGGCTTCAACAGTTGGGAGTGACGGGGACTACTTTAGCTTGGTTTTGTTCCTTCCTAGAGGGCCGCTCCCAGAGAATTCGGTTGCATCCTTACACTTCGAATTCTCGCCCTGTGATCTGTGGAGTGCCTCAGGGTTCAGCCCTTAGCCCGACCCTTTTTAATGTTTACCTCGCTCCCCTGGCCCCTTTGGTAAAGCAATGCGGGGTAGATGTCATTTCATATGCTGATGACACGCAGCTTGTGTTTTCCTTCCAAGATTGCTCTGAGGCCGGTTTTTCAAACTTTAGGCAGTGTCTCATGGACATCTCAGCTTGGATGACAGCTAACTGCCTAAAGCTGAACACAGAAAAACGGAAGTGCTATTTTTCAACCAGCCCTCACCTCCATTATCAGATTTCTGGTGGCCCGCAGAACTTAACCCCCTCCTCTTCCAGTCTCGTCTGCAAGGAATTTAGGGTTCAAACTAGATACTTCCCTGTCATGTAAGACTCAGATAGCTCATGTTTCCTCGTCCTGCTTTTGGAAATTGAAGGCCCTTCGGAGATTCCTCTACTTCCTACCGATGGACTGTAGGAAAACAATAGTCCATGCGGTGATTACATCACAGCTTGACTATGCAAATAGTCTGTACATCGGGCTGCCAGCATACCTGCTCAGGAAACTGCAAACTGTGCAGAATGCAGCAGCCAGGCTTATTAGGAACATCCCACTAAGACATCATATATCCCCTCATTTGCGTAGTCTCCATTGGCTGCCTGTTAAGAGAAGAACTGAATTTAAGGCACTTACTCTTGCATACAGAGCACTTAATGATATTGGCCCGCAATATCTAAAGAAGAGAGTTCGCAAATACCATCAGTCCAGGACCCTAAGATCTAATCATCGTGAGTGCCTTGTCATCCCCCGTTTTTCTAGGTCTAGAATAGGAGGACGGTCCTTCTCCGTCAAAACTGCGACCCTGTGGAACTCCATGCCTGATCATATTAGGAAAGCCAAGTCGGAACCTATCTTCCGGAAGGAATTGAAGACTTGGCTTTTCAGTCTCCTTTAGCAAACTAGGACTCGACAATTTTAACTTGCCTTCACCCCCCACTGTATCTGCAAGCGCCGGGACACCCCCGTTGGGGGTAGCTGAGCGCTATATAAGCTTAAATACATACATACATACATATGAGTGGGGATGGTAGTAGTGATGGGCATCCATCCCCCTAAGGGTGGGGATGGTAGTAGTGACAGGCATCCAGCCCCCCCTGAGTAGGGGTGGTGGTAGTGGTAGGCATCCTGCCCCCTGAGGGTGGGGATGGTAGTGGTGACAGGCATCCAGCACCCCCTGAGTGGGGTGGTGGTAGTGGCAGGCATCCAGCCCCCCCTGAGTAGGGGTGGTGGTAGTGGTAGGCATCCAGCCCCCTATGAGTGGGGATGGTAGTAGTGATGGGCATCCATCCCCCTAAGGGTGGGGATGGTAGTAGTGACAGGCATCCAGCCCCCCCCTGAGTGGGGTGGTGGTAGTGGCAGGCATCCAGCCCCCTAAGGGTGGGGATGGTAGTAGTGACGGGCATCCAGCCCCCCTGAATAGGGGTGGTGGTAGTGGCAGGCATCCAGCCCCCCCATAGTAGGGGTGGTGGTAGTGGTAGGCATCCAGGCCCCCCTGAGTAGGGGTGGTGGTAGTGGTAGGCATCCATCCCCCTAAGGGTGGGGATGGTAGTGGTGACAGGCATCGAGCCCCCCCTGAGTGGGGTGGTGGTAGTGGCAGGCATCCAGCCCCCCTGAGTAGGGGTGGTGGTAGTAGTAGGCATCCAGGCCCCCCTGAGTAGGGGTGTTGGTAGTGGTAGGCATCCAGCCCCCTATGAGTGGGGATGGTAGTAGTGATGGGCATCCATCCCCCTAAGGGTGGGGATGGTAGTAGTGACAGGCATCCAGCCCCCCCTGAGTGGGGTGGTGGTAGTGGCAGGCATCCAGCCCCCTAAGGTTGGGGATGGTAGTAGTGACGGGCATCCAGCCCCCCCTGAGTAGGGGTGGTGGTAGTGGCAGGCATCCAGCCCCCCCTGAGTAGGGGTGGTGGTAGTGGTAGGCATCCAGGCCCCCCTGAGTATGGGTGGTGGTAGTGGTAGGCATCCATCCCCCTAAGGGTGGGGATGGTAGTAGTGACAGGCATCGAGCCCCCCCTGAGTGGGGTGGTGGTAGTGGCAGGCATCCAGCCCCCCCTGAGTAGGGGTGGTGGTAGTGGTAGGCATCCAGCCCCCTGAGGGTGGGGATGGTAGTTGTGACAGGCATCCAGGCCCCCCTGAGTAGGGGTGGTGGTAGTGGTAGGCATCCAGCCCCATGAGGGTGGGGATGGTAGTAGTGACAGGCATCCAGGCACCCCTGAGTAGGGGTGGTGGTAGTGATAGGCATCCAGCCCCCCCCTGAGTAGGGGTGGTGGTAGTGGTGGCCATCCATCCCCCTAAGGGTGGGGTTGGTAGTAGTGACAGGCATCCAGCCCCCTAAGGGTGGGGATGGTAGTAGTGATAGGCATCCAGCCCCCCCTGAGTAGGGGTAGTGGTAGTGGCAGGCATCTAGCCCCCCCTGAGTAAGGGTGGTGGTAGTGGTAGGCATCCAGGCCCCCCTGAGTAGGGGTGGTGGTGGTGGCAGGCATCCAGGCCCCCCTGAGTAGGGGTGGTGGTATTGGTAGGCATCCATCCCCCTAAGGGTGGGGATGGTAGTAGTGACAGGCATCCAGCCCCCCCTGAGTGGGGTGGTGGTAGTGGCAGGCATCCAGCCCCCTATGGGTGTGTATGGCATTGGTGATGGCCATCCCACCCCTATGGTTCTGCTGTTGCTAGTGTACGTCATTTGTGCATCCCTATGTGTGTGTGACATATTTCGGGTACGTGTCGTTTGTTTGTATTGTTGGTGTTTGACTTACCGTCTGCGCCGTACGCGTCCGTGCCGGTCCCGGTAATAGATGTAGAGTATAGGTAGGACCTGCGCAATGGGATTCATGCTTGGATCGTCTCGTTCGGGTTTCTCGTGTCTTCGAGTCGTACTCGTAGCAGGCTTGTTCGTCTCGTAGCCGTGGATCGTCTTGTGGCGCGAAACGGAGCTTATGTACGGCTCGCCCGGATGCTCAAATGTCCCGGACGTAGCGACGGGTTCGGCGCGTACGGAGTGCGCATCGTACTCGTCCGGCCGGAAGGTGCTGTGTATTTGCCTCCGTACGACTCGATTCTGCGTTTACGGATCCGGCTCGGGCGGGGAACAGGAGCTGAATTGGGTAAGTACGGCTCGCTCGGAAACTGGGTTGTTATACGCATCGTACTTGTTCGTACAGACGAATGTTCGAATCGGTCGGGAAACACGCATTTGGCTGGTTTTTTTTCCGGACGGATACTGTTAGGTGCGCTTCCGGCCGGGATCGGAATCGACCCCTAAGTGTGTTAGGACCCTTGCAGTTCTGGGCGGATTCAATAGAGGAAGTACATAACTTGTTGGGAGGTTTAAGGTGTAGATATTAGCGGTTATGACATAATCAGAGAACAGAGTGAGATTGTATGTGCAGGAATAATGACGTACAATCCAGAGCTACATGTGTGGCGTATTCATTTGCATGCTTCCGGGATGGGGAGGATGCTACAATCTGTTCTCTTAAAAAACATAAAGACACGAAGGAAGTTAATTCATAACGTCCAATAACTATATTGTTCAACAACTATAAAATTCTCATGAAAATCATACCATTACACATGGCTGTAGTAGTCTCTAAGCAAATTCACAAGGATCAAAAAAAGGGCTGCATTCCAGTACTCATTTTTTTGTGGAAGTCATAGATTATTTTTCCGTAAGTCAAGCTCCTGCACCTGACCTGGTAAGCCAGGATGTTTTATTCAAAGTCCTTAAAGTAATGGGTGGTTCCTCCCAGCTCATCAGGATGTACCTCCTTGGAACTAAATGGAAGAGTCACTGAAGTTATCTCTATAACTAGGGGCATCAGGCAGGACTGGCCTCTGTCACCAATTCTGTTTGCAATTTTTATTGAACATTTAGCCATTGCATTTACAAAGAATGAACAGATAAGACCAGCCCTGACTTGCACCCCTTAACTCAAATTATATGCTCACGGCATGGTATTGTTTTTGGACCCAGATACCAAGGTAATTGAAAAGGTGTTTGACTTGATCACCTGCTTCACTGCACTCAAAAGCTACACGGTTAACACCGCTAAGACAGATGTGATACTTTTTAATAATAACTTCTCTCCCCCTGTTAGTGCTTTCCAGTTATAATAAGGAGTCAATAAGATACTAAAGAAAATAAGTTTCTGTTTACTATAAAGACCTACACAAACTAATTTATACTCCTTTTTAGAGAAAATAACCTTCATTTGTAGAAAGATGGAAGAATCTTTCTATTTTGATAGATGACAGAAATAATCTTAATCATAAATATGAACATGCTACTACTCTTTCCATATTGTCCACCCTACCCTCTATACTATTTTAAAAAAACAGACGGGGCTATGATCAGCAACTTTTTATGGGAAAAACAGCAACCCAGAATTACTCTACAAAAACGTTATCTTCAAAGAGAAGAAGTAGGGCGGCTAGCACTCCCAGATTTGAGGAATTATTATTTTTCATCATTTTTGTTGACCCATACAAGACATCATATCCTAGCAGACCTAAAATAAAACTATCATGTGGACTAATTAAATGGAATCAGTTCCTGCTTCCATCGCCCTTAGTTCAAAGGATATAAAACTCCAAGCTAGTGCGTTAACACACAATTAATTATTTTTGATACAAGCAACATCAATGGCGGTTCTTTCAAATACTAGCATATTATATTGAAACCCCTTAAAAAGGCAATTAGCAATCAATTTACACAGCTAGAGATGCACAGTTGGGCGAATGTCGGAATGGAGAAAATGGGTGATTGGTTTATGAATGATAACATGATATATTGGAAATTCATAAAGAACAAGCTTAATTAGGTAATAAAATAGTGTGAATAAAATTGCAATACTCAGTTTGGGCTAATGCAGACAAAATGGCAAAAAGAAATAGGTATATTACTTAAGCATAATGTGTGGGAAAAAGCATCAGACCACAATATGACCACGTAATACTGAGATCATTTTAGAAGAATGCAGGTATATACCCAATGGCTGGTCTACTACACTCCAGTGCGTCTACAAAAATGTATTGAGTACATATTGAGCAGCTTTCATAGATGTAAGAGAGTTGAAAATTGGCAGCATATGATGTGGAACTGCCTCAGGTTGCAAGATGTTTGGGAAAATGTAATTTATTTTATCAGAAATTGCCTGCATTTGAAATAACAGCTGATATACTATCAATACTTCAAGGCTGTTCTCGTGGGGCCACCAGTGGTGGTTTATTTCTATATTAATTACTAAATCACTAAAACCCACTTATTGAAATTAAAGGAACCCACCAGATTTTCAAATGTGGCTATCAAAATTGAAAATAGTCTAGCCAAGAGAAGCTATATACGCTAACTCTGTAAGGACGCTGTAGAGATTTTCAAGAATTTGGAATAGATACAAGTGCTTCATGAATTAATTCATCTTGCTATGAAATAATATCAGATAATTATTTTTCACTATCAATGTAAATTGGTCTTTGACTCACTAATTGAGTTAATGTATTAAAGCAATGACCTGATAAAATAAGGAAATCAAAAACAAAAGAAAGTTTTTGTGGGTTCAACAAGGGATTCCCTGACAGGTCTGTTGCATTCCAAGCACCCCTTCACTTATGTAAGCATAGCTCAAAGGAATGTGTGAGATACAACTGTCATTTTCCTGTTTTCTGCAAAAGTCACAGTATCCTTTGGGGGCTATGAAAATCTACATGGATGTGAGCCCTAGAATATTAGGATTTTCACAACAGGATGTCTTTGTATTTCAGTCAAGCTACCCATTTTGCTACATTCTACCAGGACCGGACAGGCCTTTTATTCCACCTGGCATTCCCCTGGTGGGCTGCAGCCTTTGATGCCAATTTAGCAAGACATAGATGTCTCGCTAGGTGAATGTACGAATATAGGCCGTTACAACGACTGCGTTGTTACATCGCAGTACCATTACAACGCAAGTCTTTACAACGACTTGCTGTAGGGGGCGTGCTGGACTTAGGAATAGTATAATTTACTATTACAACTCCAGTGTGTGCAACAGTAGGGAAGGTGTTGGAATAGTTAATTATACTATTCTTTAATTTAGAGCGCCCTCTACAGCAAGTCGTTGTAACGACTTGCGTTGTAATGGTACTGCGATGTTACAACGCAGTTGTTGTAACGACCGCGTTGTAATTGCATGCGTTGTAACGCATGCAATGTGATGGCTGTTTCCCAAATGTACTGGACGGTTCCCTTGACGAATGTGTGACTAAAGGGTCAGCCCACCTCCACCACATCATATGAGGCAAGAGAGAGCCTATGGAAAGGCCGAGGGCAACAATCAACCACAAAAAACACCCCCAAGGAAGTGGAAGTGATTGTGCTTACTATATTAAACACATAAAGTAACAGGGATTTGTCCTGATATCTAGAGCAGGGATCTGTTCTTCTAAGTCCTGACGAAAGTCAGATGACTCTATTGACCAAGAACGGCTGAAACATGTAGACCATGATTCTTGTGTGATGTAGGGATCATTATTTTAGCCCCATTTATATCCCCCTCTGTTTTTAACCTTATCTCAATCCCTACAGTGTATTAAAAAAAGATATTAGGAGTTGGGGGTAATTTTAATTTTGTTTGCAGATCCCACTTAATATAATTTGGAAGTGTCTACTCCTGGTGGAGGTTTGACCCACCCAGGCATATCAAGTGTTCGGGTTGGTGAACCGATGATGAAACATGCCACTGGAAAACACTAGTGGTGCTAATACATGTCACTAGACTACACTAGTGGGTGAGGGTCTCTTAAAAATAAAAATAACAATTTGCAAGACTTCTAATACAAATTGGCCTGTTCAGGCTCCACTCTTCCCTTATTTTTTATGCCGATTTTGAAAGCCCAGCTCCCCGAGGTTAATTGCAGCAGGTACTGCAACGATTCAAGAGAAAGAGACAGAGAGGGAGGGAGTGGGAAAGTAGAGAGAAAGTTATTAGAGAGGGAGAAGGAAGAAAGGAGAGAAAGAAAGCGAGAATGCATTGATGGAAAGTACGAAAAATTGAGACCAAGGGAGTGGGGATGGTTTGAGTATTTTTACCAGGGCTGCTTTTGGTTCCCCAGTTGGGTCATGCATTCTTCACAAGGTGTAACAATTAAGTTATCAAAAAACATCTCAGTTGTAGATATGTTCTAGTGACTATGCTATAAGTTGCAGGGCCTGCAAACCTGATTTCTAGTCCCAACTTTATTTTTCGTATCCTTCAGGATTATGCACGTCCTAAATATTTGGGGGTTGGGAGGTGTCAGATTATTTAGCGTTCAGCAGCACTCTGAAGATTTGCAGCCGTACAGTATATTTTTGAATTGACACTGACACTGATCAAAAGGCAAGATTTGAGCCGGCTGATTAGTACAGTGACATTTTGTACCAATCTTTCGAGTCAAATGTCAATGCAAACGCGTAAAATGGTCCTTTACTTGACGTAGTCAATGTACATCTGTTCATGCCATCTTTAGCTGCCATTGGGTTGGTACAGTTATTCAAATTCTGCAATGCGGCTTACCCATCACAGATTTTACCAATGGTACACTCCACCGTAACATGTTCTCTATTCTATTTTCTTCTTGCTGTACCCTAGCCTTTTTCAGTGGATGTACATTTTTGAAAACATGAAAAATGGTTACTTATCTAGGTACCGACCGCCCATTCGCTTTCAGAGTGTTTTAATGGGGATTGGCATCTGTCCCTCCTCCCACAAACCTTGTCTCCAGACAGATTTCACACCCTGGCATGCGTGTGGAACCGTGGCTGACAATTACTTATTCTCTCCATTGATAATTGCTTTAGTTTGTAGATAGGTGTTCGTTCCTGGAGCTCCTTTAAATGTATAAATGAGGTGTTAGTATTTGGAACGTCTGCCAATGATCCCAATGACATGGCATCAGTTTACATTGAAAATTCCCTCTGCAGGCGTTTGTGAAAAATCAAGATATGGGTTTTGAGGACAAAATTCATATGTTGATAACATTATTACTACCTCATTTGAACAAGAAAACGAGAAATCATCACAATATCAACAAGAGAACAATCAAATATTCTATCATTTTGTTTGATTTTTTTTAATAATGTGCTGTCAGATACATTATAGATGGTGAGCTTAACATCCAGTTTGTAGGCCTTTAAGAACGTATTTGTGTCAAGATAGCTTTTATTTGTTTTTCGCTCTGTATCTACCACTAATTGCTGTAATATTAAGAATGATCAAAGAAAGTAGTGTAGACCGGGGCCATAGGCAGTAGGCCCGGTCTGCGAGCGCTGGTTAATGGATTGACAGGCACACAATGTACCAGTCAGCCAAGGCCACGAGCGACCTTAAGCCCTTTTATTTATATCCTCGGGCTGCGCCCGGCCCTAGGATTGCAAAGTATATACAAAGTATTGTAGAGGCCGGGTGGCTCTCTACATCCCTCCCATCTTTTAGTGACAAAGCTGTGGCGATCGAAACGTGTCTGGGGCGGACACTCGTCTGTTTTCACTGTGGTGATAATGTGAATAAAAGAATAAGAACTTTGAACCGCTGCTTTGGATTCATTGGGGATCTTTGTTGGTCCGTACCTGCTGTGTTTCCCCCTCGCTGCAGAAGGTGGGACTGGACTTTGGATTTCATATATATATATATATATATATATATATATATATATATTATCTACTGGCGGTCGCCAGTAGATAGTTATAGTTAGGACCTATTTTCCATAGGAAATCCGCAACATTCTATTTGAAATAACTTTGGAGCCGGTTGACGAATCTTTGCGAAAGTTTCCAACTTGTTGGAGCGCTCCGGTCCGCTCCTATCCTGAAAGTCTCGGGGTGATTCGTCAAGTGGGGGCCGAGAAAAAAGGGGGGTCCCAAAACGCGTTTTCCCCATTCATTTTTCCATAGGAACCTTTAGTCGCAGCTACAGCCCGAACTGCTGAACGGAATTACACCAAATTTGGCAAAGAGGTAGCCCTTGGTTCAGTGTCGTGCCTTTTGCTTAAATGGTGTAAATCCGTTCAGTAGTTTCTGAGAAAATCACAAATAAAATCACATATATATCTATGGCCGAGTAGGGTCCGCGTACCCTCCCGATCACGAGCTGCATGCTAATTGGCTGTCAACACTCCAAATCAGGAAGTGTTGGCAGCCATTTTGTCCCTCGGTAGAACCGAGGGACAGAAACAAGTGCGCAAAGCGCAAAAGGGGGCAGGGTAGAAACACCCTGACCCCCTAGGTCTGCTCAGGGGGTCCCACAAGGACCCCTGGGCAGAAAAAGCATTTTTTTTTTAAATCGGCGGGATGCGCTTAGGTTGCGCGGATCCCGCCGAGAAAAAAAAGAAACAAGTGCGCAAAACGCACAAAGGGGGCAGGGTAGAAACACCCTGACCCCCTAGGTCTGCTCAGGGGGTCCCACAAGGACCCCCTGGGCAGAAAAAAGCATTTTTTAAGAAAAAGAAATCGGCGGGATGCGCTTAGGGTGCGCGAATCCCGCTGAAAAAAAATAAATCGAAGCGCGGTCTCCCGCGCTTCGATGCTATTTTGCCACCGGGTGGGCCAAGTCCCGGGGGCATGCGGGGGTGGGTTTATATTTAATTTTGGGGGGCCTCGAAGGCCCCCCAAGCCCTGGGGACCGCCACCCCCCGGGGCTTTAAAAACTAATGGTGCGGGAGGGCTCTTGGCCCTCCCGCAGACCCGGGACCGCCATCCCCCGGGGCTTCTTTTTTATTTTTTGAAAAAATTACCTGTGTGGGGGGGCTCGAGCCCCCCACATGCCCCGGGGACCACCACCTCCCCGGGGCACTAAAAAGTTCAATATGGGGGTCCATTACGGACCCCCAGAGCCCCGGGGACCACCACCTCCCCGGGGCTTTGTCGATGGAGGGAGGGGGCCGCGCGGCCCCCTCCTGGAGCCTGTAATGGCCCTGGGGACCGCCACCCCCAGGGCCGGCTCCTGCAGTGTCCCGGGGTGCCTACCCCGGGACACTGTAGTTTGCTATGACAGGACGGGAGCCTCGCGGCTGTCATGGCAAACTGCTTTGGATATTGGAAGCGAGAGCAGGAAACCTGCTCTCGCTTCCAATATCCAAAGCAAATTGCTTTTCCACATGGGGAGCGCTTTAGCAGCTCCCCATGTGGAAAAGCAATGCCGGCTCCCGAAGGAGGCGGGGAGCCGGCAGGGTCCGTGGGGGAGTTGGGGTCCCCCCACGGACCCCAAAGGATAGGGCCAGCCCCGGGGGATGGGGTCCCCGGGGCAAGTAGTGGCCCGGGAGGGGGGCCACGCGGCCCCCCTCCCCAAAAATAATTTAAAAGAAAGGCCTGCCCCGGGGGATGGGGTCCCCGGGGCAAAAGGAGGCCTGAGGAGGGGGGCCACGCAGCCCCCATCCATAAACATTTATTTAAAAGTGTGGCCATGCCCCGGGGGATGGGGTCCCCGGGGCCGGATTCGGCCATGGGACGGGGGCCACGCGGCCCCCTTCCCGTTTAATTTTAAAAAAAAAAAGAAAAGGGGTAAGGCCCTGGGGGATGGGGTCCCCAGGGCCCAAAAATAGGAAAAAGGAAGGGGGGCCACACAGCCCCCCTTCGGGGGAAAAAAAAACAAACATAAAAAAACGATCGGGCCGCAGGCCCCGCCCCCTTCCTTTACCACTCTGCAAACGCGCCCCCTGGTGCGTTTGCAGATGGGGAACGAATTCCCCTTAAATACTGGGGGACCCTGGGGGCCAACTAGCCCACCAGGAACCTCCAGTAGCGCCAGGGGGCTGCGTTGCAGAGAGGTGTACAGAGGCCACGCCCTTTTTACACCTCTCTGCAACGCAGCTCTGTGGCGCATTTTGGAGGTACATGGTGGGCTACTTGGACTCCAGGGACCCTCAGGATTCAAGGGGACTTAATCCCCCAACTTAAAACGCGCTACGGGGCGTGTTTGCACAGTGGTGAAGGGAGGGGGCGGGGCTTCAGGTGACATGTGTGCAAACAGGCCCCGTGGCGTGTTTTAAGATGGGGAATTAAATCCTCTTCAATCCTGAGGGTCCCTGGGGGTCAACTAGCCCACCAGGTACCTCCAGTAAGCGCCACGGAGCTGCGTTGCAGTGTTGTAAAAAGGGGCGTGGCCTCTGAACACCTCTCTGCAATGCAGCTCTCTGGCGCATACTGGAGGTACCTGGTGGGCTAGTTGGCCCCTAGGGACCCTCGGGATTGAGGAGGAATTAATTCTCCAACTTAAAACGCGCCACTGGGCGTGTTTGCAGACATGTATCCTCAGGCCCCAACCCCTTTATTCACCATTGTGCAAATATTCCTCTAAAATCAGCCGAACTACAAATTCCGATTTACTCACCTGTTATCAGGAGAGACCTCAGTGCAGTGCTGTATCTTTGAACCCAGTACTGATCCTGAAAAGTAATTTTAACCGTACTTACCAGTAACTTGAATTTCCTTCCATAGGATATCATTGCCTGCTTTTGCTGAAAAAGTTTCTAAGTGTCGATTTTTGAAACTTACAAATATTCCTCTAAAATCAGCAGAACTACGAATTCCGATTTACACACCTGTTATCAGGAGAGACCTCAGTGCTGCATCTTTGCGACAAGTACCGATCATGAAAAGTAATTCTAACCGTACTTACCAGTAACTTGAATTTCCTTCCATATGCTAACATTGACTGGTTTCACTTGGAAATTCTTCTAAGTGTGGAGTTTTGGAACTTTATAATATTCCTCTAAAATCAGCCGAACTACGAATTCCGATTTACTCACCTGTTATCAGGAGAGAACCCAGTGCTGCATCTTTTAGCCCAGCACTGACCCTGAAAAGTAATTCTAACCGTACTTACCAGTAACTTGAATTTCCTTCCATAGGAATCCATTGTCTGGTTTTCAGCAGAAAAGTTTCAAAGTGTCGATTTTCACAAACTACAAATATTCCTTAAAAATCGCCTGTGTGACTTAAACGCATTCTTTCAACTGTTTACAGGAGATGCACCAGTGCTGGATCCAGGATCCACCACTGAGTAAGAAAAAGTAACGATAACACTACTTACCTGCTAAGTGAATTTCCTCCCATAGGATAACATTGGTGATTCTATGTGAAAAAGTTTCTAAGTGTCAACTTTTAAAATACAATAATATTCCTTAAAAATCACTACTGTAACCAAAACGCTTTTACTCAACTGTTTACAGGAGATGTCCCAGGACTGAATCTAGGATCCAGTCCTGTGGTTAGAAAAGTAATCCATAAAGTAACTAATTGCATTTAACTAGAAATTCACATTGAGCTCAATGTTGCATTGTTTTTGAAATTGTGTTGCCCATTGCAACAACTGTAACTACTGTACTTAAAAGTCTATTGCCTATTTGCAAAGTATTTAAACTAAAGTAATTCATTCTGAGAAAGTATATTTTGTAATGTAATGTATAATGTAATTACAATGTAATTTAAAAATAAAATATCTAAAAATAAATAGTTTAGAAAAATGTTGTACATCAGTATCAAAAAAATAAATATAACAATTAATACATTTAAAAATTGTCATTTACAAAACCTTTGAAATTTACTGAAAAAACCATAGGTTTCAGACACGTTATAGTTAGGAATTAGCATTTAAAAAACCTTTGAAATTCACTGAAAAAACCATAGGTTTCAGACACGTTATAGTTAGGAATTAGCATTTAAAAACCTTTGAAATTCACTGAAAAAACCATAGGTTTCAGGCACGTTATAGTTAGAAATTAGCATTTAAAAAACCTTAGAAATTCACTGAAAAAACCATAGGTTTTAGGCACAGTTATAGTTAGTTGGACATTGCACTCGTACAAAACCCGTGAAATTCCCCTGTTATAGTTAGTTCAGGTAACTATAACTCGCGCCCCATAATGCACTGCTGATGACGTCACATATTACATCACTCATGACATGGTCAGTGACATCACTGATGACATCACTGATGACATCTCAAATGACATCACTGATGACATCACTGATGACATCATCCATAAGATAATTTGATGCATCTTCTCACACCCTAATATAACTTTTGATACACCCACTGTAAATTACAGACTGCCATTGTCAAAACCATAGACACTCCAACACCAATTACTATATACACACTCACTGATTCTTAGGTCTACACACACACACATCTACTCACTCACCCGTACAATCACTCATACTTATAGTCACTCAGTACAGGACTATTATATGCACTCATACACCTATATAAACACTCACACACCACCACTCATCCATAGAGGTACTCACACACCTAGTCAGTCATGCAAAAATTAAGCACACACCCATTTACTCACCTATACAGTTATACACACACCAGCTCACTTACTCATACAAATACTAGCACATTCTTACGCTCTTATACAATCTCTGATACAAGCACACACTCATCCATACAGTCACTCTCACAATCACACACTCTCGCTTATAGCTATTTATATACTCCAACACACATATATACTGCCTTTCACATATGTAGTTACTCACACATGTACCACTGGGACATACATTCACTCACTAACACACTCTTACACACACTTACCCACCCATACAGTCTATCACAGATGCACTCTTGAAACCATCCACCCAGTGAATCACCCACTCACACATCTATGCACAGAGTCGCACACACCCCACCCACACAAACACTCAGGCACACATACAGATACTCAGACAATCAATCAATAACTCATAGAGACACTCATGTAGCTATTCACAAACCCATGCAGCCACTTACACAGCAACAGACAGACGGATACAAACATTCACCCAGTTTAGTCACTAACCCATGCATTCAGTAAGATACGTTTAATCACTCACTTATAGTTAGTCACGCACCTACTAAATCATCCTTTCAGACACTTATACACCCACTCATTCTTCAATACGCCTTTCCCTATATATATTAAACATATTTAAACTTTACAGAAACACACAGTCACTGGATGATGTCATCAGTGATGTCATCAGTGATGTCACTGACCATGTCATGAGTGATGTAATATGTGACGTCATCAGCAGTGCATTGCGGGGGCGCGAGTTATAGTTACCTGAACTAACTATAACGGGGGAATTTCACAGGTTTTGTACGAGCGCAATGTCCAACTAACTATAACTGTCCCTAAAACCTATGGTTTTTTCAGTGAATTTCTAAGGTTTTTTAAATGCTAATTTCTAACTATAACGTGCCTGAAACCTATGGTTTTTTCAGTGAATTTCTAAGGTTTTTTAAATGCTAATTCCTAACTATAACGTGTCTGAAACCTATGGTTTTTTCAGTGAAGATATATATATATATATATATATATATATTTGGGCGAAGGCAGTATCGCCCTTCTCTGGATGTCTCTTCCGCTCCAGTCTCGCCTGATCGCCACTCAGGGTCTGGCCGATGCTTGCCGCTTCTTGGCGGTCCTCTGACAGCAGAGCAGATGTGATGCTATTGTTCGGGTCTGGGCTCTCACGTTCCAAGTTGCTGTCTCTTGGAGGGGTGACCGGTGAGATGTTATCCGCTTCTCCACCAACATCTTCCTCGGGTCTCTGCGAACCACGAGAGCCACCCACTTCTTTGAACCTGGAAACATTTCTTACCACCAAGCGTGGTCCTCGTTTTACTGTGACCATAGTACCATCGATTTTGACAACTTCCCACACTTCAGGCTCAAAGGAGGTTCTGAATTTCCACCCAGAGTGGTGATCCTTCATGACGACTTTTGCACCAATCTGAAGGATGGGTTTTCTTGCCCTTTGATGCTGACTTGCTTTGTTGTTCATTGTCAGTCTCCTGCTCTGGGTTGCTTCAACATCGAGCTCAGCCAGTTGCCATCCTGGGCCTGCTGGAACAGTAAGGCCGCCGGGGCACAGTTCGTCGTGCTGTGGGGAGTCTGCTGGCAGGCTCGTAGGAACTGGCGAAGACAGCACTCCAGATCTTCTCTCTGGTCGACCCCAATGTGAAGGGCCCTGTTGGGAGTTCGCATGAATCTCTCCCCCTCCCCTTTTGCATGTGGCCACTTCGGGGTGATTCTTCGGTGATGGATGGCCAGCCTTGCCATGTAGTCTTGGAACTCTTGGCCATGGAATGGGGGTCCATTATCTGACCTCACCTCTTCAGGCAGCCCCAATAGCATGAAGGTCTTCTCCAGAACTGGTCCAGAAATGTGAAAATGCTGTAGAAGTTACCAGCTCCACCACTGGGAATTTTGAGTAAGAGTCAACCATCACCAGAGTGGTACACCCATCAGGGAAACTACCAAAGTCTATGCTTATTTTTGACCATGGATGAAGGCTGGGTTCCACTGTCAATACTGGTGCAGGAGGTTGGTCTTCGCTCGTTATTATACATGAATGGCATTGCAATATCTTCTCGTCCACCATGGCATCCATCCCTGGAAGCTAGACTTTGCAACGTAGCCGAGCTTTGGTCTTGGCGGTTCCTTTTATGCCCTACATGCGCGAGATCTATCATCTGGTCCCACTTCTGGGTACGACACTTTGTTGGCCTCTCAACAATAATCTGTCCCTGCTCTCACTCAGTTCATTCCTCACTCGTCTTAGTTGTTGTCTAGCGTTTTGCTCCTCCGGCGTTAGCAACCTGGTGCCATCTAGAAAGTGCTCCCACTGTCGCTGGGCTACGGCCTCCTTTGCTTATATTATCCCTCTTTGGACGCTTCGTTGATTTCTTCTAACATTATGGCCTTAGGGGGAGCATTTTCCACTATAATTTGCACAAATCGTTCAGTGTTTTCTTCCTCTGCCTCCCTTTGGTCACCTCCGTATGTAGCCGAATGCCTGGACAGAAAGTCAGTGAGGTTGTTAGCTCCAGGCCGATAATGATATGAAAGGTGTATGCCATTTCTCGATCCTTGGAGGGGCAAGGCGCGAAGTACCTGTAAACTGTGGGATGAGTGGCTTATGGTCTGTCACCACTCTGAAGTCACAGGTAGAGGTGAAAAATGATGACAGGCCCACCTTATCACAAGGGCTTTCCGTTCAAGTTGAGCGTAGCGAGTTTCAGTGGACGACAGCGCCCGGCTGGCGTATGCTACTGGTGTACACTCTTGTTCTCTGTTTTCTTGCAGGAGCACCGCTCCTAGACCCACAGGGATGACATCAACTACTAGTTTGGTTATTCTTCGAAGGTGGAAGTAAGCCATTGTGGCTTTGTCAAGGAGAGCTACTTTTATCGCTCGGAACACCTTTTCTGCTTCTGGGGTCCAGGTCCACGGCATGCCGGTCTTCGAAAGGTTTCACAGAGGTTCTGCCATGGTGGCGAGGTTTGGGATGAACCTCCCACAGTATGTCACCATGCCCAGGAAGCTACGCAGTTCTGTCGGATTCTGGGGAATGGGCGCAGCTCATATTGCCTCAGCCTTCTTTGGATCTACTTTAAGTCCTTCCCTAAAGAACATGTATCCGAAGAAGTCAATTGAGTTCTGGTAAAAGGAGCATTTTCTCTTATGCAGCATAAGGCCACAATCCGCCAACAGCTGGAGGATTGCTCGCAGTCGAGCGTGATGATCTTCTTGACTCTCCGAGTATATCAGGATGTCGTCACTTAAATTTATCACACCCACCATTCCAGAAAGAGGTTCCTTGATCTCATTCTGGAAAACTTCAGCCGCTGAGGAGACGCCAAAACTCAGCCTTTTGTAGCGCTGGAGACCCACATTTGCTGAAAAGGTCATGATGTTAGGGCGAGTTCGAGGTGGTGGTATCCAGAATTAAGATCCAACTTGGAAAACCATTGGCCCCATTGAGATCCACCACTATGTCATCCATCGTTGGAGTTATGTGCCTTTTTCTGTGGATGGCTCGGTTGAGAAGCCTCTTGTCCACACACAGGTATATGGTTCCGGGTGGTTTCGGCGTGATGACAAGGGGTGAAATCCATAGTGTGGGGCCAGACACCTTCTCAATGATTCCCTGCTTTTCTAGCTCCTACAGCTCCTGCTCGACAACCGGCCTCAGATAGAAAGGCGTTTGTCTGTGTCTTAGAGTGGTGTGTTTGACTGAGTCATCTATGTGTAGTTTGACTTGTTTCCCCTTCAGCTTGCCCAGACCCTGGAACAGTTACAGAAACTCGTCCAACAGTGCATCCACATGGGACTGGTGTATCTGCTTCACAAAGAAGACCAGCTATAGATCTTCTGCAGTGTGGCATCCGAGGAGCGTGCTTTCCTGCCCCCCGTCACGTGAAATTTCGCCCTGGTGGATCTCTCTTCACACTGGACATCCACTTCAATCGTTCCTCATAGGGGTAGTGTTTTGATTCCTCCATAGGTGTACGTCTTCAACTGACTGAGCATTAGAGGACTGGATACGAGTCTCTTATATTGCTCCGAGTCCATCACACTCACAGACGCCCCTGTGTCTATGAGGGCTACCACTGGAATGTCTTTCACCTGAATGGTGAACATCGGGAGGGGTCATCACTTGCGACCAGGTAGCCCCGCAAACAAAATCACAAAGATATCATCTTCTTCTTCATCCTGTTGAGCGCTCGCCCCTTAATGAGGACACATTTCTGCGTCCGCGGTGTCTTCTAGCTTGAGCTGAAGCAGAGCGGTGGTAGTTCAAGCAGACTTTTCCTTTCGCGGGGCACACCCTGGGGGTCTTATGTTCCAGGCCACAGTTGCCGCAGCATCCGGCAGGCGACCACGTGCTCCCTCATTGTCGTGCATGCCCTGGACGTTTCTGTACTGCATCGACTCATTCTTCCTTCACGCTGGGTGCTTTCGATGCAGCTGTGACAGACACAGATTTTCCCAGAGCTGCCTCCATCTCTTCAGCACAACAGTTTGATAGCTCATGCGAATGTGCCAGTATCAATATCTCGTTGAGTGATATGCCAGGCTGTCTGAGTATTAGTCGCCGCAGCATCGTCGACTAGCAGCCTTGTATTATCTGTGCACATATCTCCTCATGTTGGTTGATTCCTGTGCACTTGTGGGCTAGTTTGTGAAGGCGAACATAGAACATGTCCACAGACTCAGCATCCGACTGTTTGGCTTGGCGCAGCTTAAATCACTCTTAGTCCGGATTGAGCTGTGGATCGAAATGCCTATTCAGTGCGGCAACGGCTGCGTCGTAGTCAGAGTCATCTTCTGTGTCTAACAGTGTCTCGAATAGTTCGTAAAGTTCATCACCTCCAAAGTGCATCAACAACGACCTCTTCCTGCATCATCTGTCTACCTAGTGGCTCGGAAATAGTGTTGTAGCTGCCAATCCATGAACTTCACCTAGGTGTGGTTGTGGCTGGATCCGACACCTGGTGAAAGGGGCTAGTGGTGAAACTGAGGCATGAGCATAAGGGGCCATGGGGGGCATGCAGGTGGCTGCTGCTGTTTGCTCATTTTTGATGCTTGGGTGCACTGTGGGAAATGCAGTCATCTTTGTTCTTGCTTTGCTGTCCAGTGTTTGGCTGACTGCAGGGTAAATACACACACAGGAAGGTTGAGGCAGTTCACAGTTACAGTGTGGGGCTGTGGGGACGACAGGCACACTTGCTTTCTTCACTCCTGAGGGTAGTGGCAGTTGTGCAGACTCACGCTAATCAGCCTTGACAGAAAAGGGTGGGGGCTTCTGGGCATCACATTCAGGCTGCCAGAGAGCGAGCGCACACCAGCAAACAGCTTTTGGCTTCAGGTAGCTTTGTGCCTCTCCCCATACTCACCGAGGCCCGGGGAGCCGCTCGTGAAGTGAACGACGCATCGCCTGGCCTGCTCTGCAGCTCCGACGCCGGCAGTGATCGGCCGTGCCCTACGCCAGCGCTCGCATCGACTCCGTCATCACCAGCGCCTACATCCTGTTATCGCGGCGCTGATAACCGCCGAGGGCGACTCTACGAACTTGCCGACGTCGCATCGTCAACGGAGCCGACATCGGCCATCTTCGATGCTGTGTATGGTCACCAACTTTGTTTCCAAGGTACTGTTTGTTTGGGGGTCTGTGTGACTCCGCGCACGACGCCGCGATCCTCGCGGTCGGCACCGTACTTTGGATTTCTTGCTATCACGACATCGCAATAGCCCCAGTTTGTGCTATTTGATTTCTACAAGCTTATTTTTTGCAATATCCTTTTGAAAGTCATTTTTCTGAATATCTGTATGTTGGATTTTTGTCGTTTTGGTCTGGTTTAGTTTAGATAAAGATATTTTATTTTTCTAAACTGGTGTGGTGTTTTCACTGTGTTACTGTGAGTGTTGGTACAAATACTTTGCACATTGCCTTTGGGATAAGCCTGTCTGCTCGTGCCAAGCTACCAAGGGGGTGAGCAGGGGTCTCTAAAGTGTGTATCCCCCTTACCCTGACTAGAAGCAAGAGTCCCTATTTGGACAAAGGTACCTACCTCTGCCAACTAGAGACTCCCATTTCTAACACTAGTAAACTGGTAATTGCAGAGGTGTGAAGAAAGATTAAAGTGCCAAAGATGATGAAGTGGTTCCGGAAAATGTAGTACATTCTAGTTACAGAACACATTCCAAATACTTCGAATATTAACCAAAAATGTTTGTCAGTTAACTGGGCACGGCCGTGAGATGTAGTTACTTCATCAGCATTAAACTGGTTTAGCTAATACAGTGTTTATGTTGTGTTATGCTGTGCCACACTCAATTCTTTTAATTGTACTGTCACCAAAAAAGTCTTCTCACACTAAAATGGATGAACATACATACAACTAACTGACTTCCTAGGAGTAGTAAGAATAACCAGAGTTCTATACCCTGGTCATCTGGTGGGTTTGACTAGAAGGGTGCTAATATTGAGCTTAAGCTTCAGTGAAGTGATGAGTGCATTGCTTTGTTAAATGCCAACACAAATAACAATCGTTGGTTACTTACGTGCATATGTTGCCTAACAATTATAGTAGGATATTTTCTTAATTCCACCTAACCTAGTTAAATATTCTAACCATGTGCTCAAAGATGGTTTTCGAGATGATTTCTAACATTTGAAGACTTTCCTCTAGTTTGCCATGCTTTTTAACTAACACAGGGATGGATTTGTAAATCTCTAGAACCTCTTTGACAAATTGGGTTTGTACAATTTTCAGGTCCAACAAAGATTTGATTTAGATTTTATCAGAGATAAAATATTGTCTTTTGCACCATCCTCTCTATATTGAAGTACATGGAATGCAATCTGATGTCTAATGAAAATCAACCCTTACCCTCTTTTGCTAATTCTATGTCTTATTTTCCAGCTCTAATTTCCCTGAGCAGACACAGAAAGCAGCCTCCCAACATCAACTCTTGTCCAGTCTGATGGAATAGAAACGGTTTGGTGGGAGATGCCTACATTCACAAGGCTCATTCATTTGCCTCTTCTCAGACAGACTTAAAAAAACATTAGAAAGGACTGAAGATTTTCCTTTTGCACAAAGCATTTAGCCTCACATTGTACTAAGTGGTGTGCTTTGTAAATAATCCTCTGTTTTATCTCCCGTCCTCACCACCACCAATGGAAAGCACTCTAAAGCATCCATAAGTCAATGGAAATGATATTAGCACAAGAAACAAAATTAAATACAATTTTAAGATATAGGTAGCAACTTCCGAACGATTTCCGAACAACTGCTTCTTGTATAACTAACTGCTATTTTAATTTAGCTCACTGTTACATTTATATTGCATTGTAGAAATGCATTGGTAAGAATTTTACTTATATATCTTGTGTGCTTGTTAAAGAGGTGTAAAATCTTTTGATCCCTGTTCCCTGGTATAAAGCGTATAGATATTCAGATGGTCGCCAACTCTCTATGGTATACACTTGATTCAGGGAACACTGATGTATTAAATAAGTAGACTTTTTTTGCCTTTGATGGCTTGATTGCCCATACAAATAAATGCATCTTTGTAGACGCTTGGCATCAGCATGTTCACTATGCACCCATATCACAGTCAGTTGGTTTGCTGGTGGCTTTTAGTTTTAGTATGAAATTGGTGTTAAATTCATCGACGCATCAGACTTTTAGCTTTCTACATTATTTGGAATGTGATTGCTCAGTAAAAAAGGTCTATGTCAGGAAAATGGAATCCTCATTTGACAAGATAGAATGAGCAGTGAATGACCAAAATATTGAATCAAAAATTTCAAGTGAAATGAGTATTGTGTCAAAAATAACGTCTATACAAAAATATTGAGTGACAAAATGTAGAAGGCAAGGATATCGTTTTTTACGTATAGAATATTGTTTTTAGCAAGGTTGTTGTATATTGTGTTGTTTAATGTAATTATTATTTATTATGTATTTAATGAATTAAAAATATATTTTTAGTTCATTCAATATATGTTACTTATTGTATTAAATGTAGGAGTTAATTTATTAATTTATTTGTCATTATTTAATTGTTTTAAAATATTTGAATCTAATTTTTAATTTTTAATGTGCAATTATAATCACTGTACATTTAATTAGTAATTTCAGTAGTGAGGTATTAAGTTTATAGGGTAGTAGTGTGGGAAGTAATTTAAATGGTAAATAATTGTTTTTTTCATTTTTATTTTTTATGATAATTAAAATGTTAATTAGTGATTAATTATGTAAATTGATTAACTGATTAATGGTTATTTTATCTAAGTGAATATGTGATTTGTAATGTATTTTTTATATCTGTACAGTTAAATTAGTAATTTATAGTTTAGTAGCAAGTAGTACAGTTTGTAGCAGAATAGGGTGAGACATTATTTAAATTATAATTGTTTAGATTACATTTGTAATTAAATATTTAGTGATAAGTTAATTATGTTAATTTTTTATTTGATTGCTTGTTATGTAAATGTTTTGTTTTTTAAATGTAATTATTTATTTTTGTTAATTTATTGATTAGTGTATTGTAAAATATATTTAATATTTACCCTTGATTTTAATTTTATTTGTTTTATTTTATTCATATTCTAATGTCATAATTGTTTTATTTATAATTCATTATAATTGTTTTGGGGGTTTGTTTTTTGGGTAGTAAGGAAGGAAATGCTTTTCATTATTTTTAAATTGTTACATTGTTGTTGTATTAATAAAGGTTTTAACATATATTCTAATTATATATATCTATATATCAACTCAGTCTCCACCTCCAATGGAGACGTACGTGCACTCCAGTTTAACAAAACTATAAGGCACAAACTCAATTCATAGTTTTAATTTAATGTGATTACCAACCATGAAGCCACCCAACAAGTTTCGGCATCTCACACGCCGATCAAGGCGTGTGAGACACCGAAACTCGTTGGGTGGTTTCAGGGTTGCTGATCGCACTGGATTAAAACTGTAAATCGAGTTTGTGCTTTATCGTTTTGTTGCACTGGCGTGCACGTCTCCATTGGAGGTGGAGACTGAGTTGATATTTACGGGCGCCTCACCCGAATGCGCACTGTGGTCGCAGGGTCCCAATTAAGAGAACCGGGACTTTGGATCTATCTATCTATCTATCTATCTATCTATCTATCTATCTATCTATCTATCTATCTATCTATCTATCTATCTATCTATATATCTATCTATCTATCTATCTATATGGCATATATATTCACTGAAAAGAAAACAAAGGTTACAGGCACGTTATAGTTTGGCTCAGATTTCACTCATCCAAAACCAGTGAAATTCAGCAACTATAGTTACCTGAGGGGATGTGGGAGTGGTTGTATGGAATGTATGGTCGGAGTGAATGGGTATGCAAGTGGTTGTGTGGGTCTGTGAGTAAGTGGGTGAGTGCTTCTATGAGTGAGTGAGTGGTTGTGTTGGGAGGTTGTATGGGTGAGTGAGTGGGTGTGTGAGTGGCTGTATAGGTGTCAGAACACAGACTGGTTAACCACTAACCTTAGAAGCCGGATACAGCGGGAGCGATGAATGATGCTGCATAACCCTATCCCCTCAATGGAATGACCTGCGAGTATATGACTTCCACTCAACAGGAAACACCATAATAGGGGAAAGGGAAAAAAGGGGCAAAAGAAACAATAACGATGGGGCTGCGAAAAACACCCAATGGAGAATGGACCTGGAGTTGTAGGCTTCACTCCTGCTGTCTAGCCCCGTGTTCCCTGTAGTAAAACACAAGCACAACACACATGTAACAGCCACAGTATGTAGACAGAACAAGGAGCTGTAGAATTATGTGAAGGCACTTACATTTAATCTTGCCGCACTCATCCTCATGTAAAAAAGCACAAAATCCAAAAATAAAGCAATGAAAGAAATATGCACTCCTGTAACTGAGCCCATTGTGCCTGTACTCTATTCAGCAGAGGAACTGCACCCGTGAAACCAAAACGTAAATGTACTTAGCTTGGAAGAAGCAATCCAACGTAAATGAGAAGATCTCCTCCGCTGCAAGGTGAAATCCAAGGCACTGGGAACTATAGGAATCTACAGAAGTTGCCACGCTGTTCCTGTGTGATCGTCTGACAACAAAACAAGAAAAAGATTGCACAATTCTCCAAGCCTCTCACCAGCTCCTTGTCGTGCTTCAGCTCTTTCAGCAGGTCTCAAGGGAGACAAATGGCAACTGCCCTGAGCCTCAGACCGGCTCGTAGACGTGCTCCAGCGCTTATGCAAGGGGTTCTTTGAGGACAAAAAGAAGGAAGAATTGCTCCGAGCCTCTCAACGGTTCCTGGCGCACCTCAGCACGTTGGTAATACCCCAAAATCAGTAAGGAAAACAAGAAACAGCGTCGAGCCTCACAACGGCTCGTAAACGCGCTCCAGCGCGTTTAACACGGAAGTGTCTAGAGTCACGCAGCTGATTGCACTTGCGCTCCAGCGCGTTCTCCAGGAATCTGCACCATGCCGGCAGTAACGAAAGGGGAAGACGGCAAGGAGGAGACCTGGGGCAAAAGTCTCCTAAACCCAGCGTGCAGCAACACAAAGTCGGAAACGGGATATCCAGGTGAAAATAGTAATCACAATTGACAAGCACCAGGCTGCCAGTAGGCGGTGCTTAAGTAGTTCCCGGTAGTGGGACCCTGTGATTCTCTCCCCTGGAATTATGGGAGATGTAGTCCTACCTGCGCATACACCATTCTTCCTGTTCCACACATTCTTGTGCCTAGTATGTGTGTCCCCCACGCTATCTACGCCTAAACGTGACAGAACCCCCTCTCAACGACCGTCGTCCCGACGGTCCACCAGGCCTATTGGGAAACTGTGTGTGAAAACGCCTAAGAAGCCCAGGGCAGTGAAGGTTGGATCTTGGCTCCACGAGCGGTCCTCAGGACCATACCCCTTCCAGTCAATGAGATAATGCACCCGCCCTCTAATGAATTTGGAATCGAGAATACCCTTGACCTCGTATTCTTCTTCCCCATCGAGTTCCAGACACCGTGGTTTTACGGGCAGCCTAGTTTGAGGGAGACAGGGCCGTAATAGGGAAACATGAAACACCGGATGGATGTGCCAAGAAGAGGGGAGTGTCAATCTCATTGCAACAGGGTTGATTATTTTGTCGATGGGATAGGGACCCATGAACTTAGGTTTTAGTAGGGTGTTACCCTTTAGTCTCAGGTGTTTTGTATTGAGCCACTCCCTATCCCCCACACTATAGGAAGGCCCTGGGGATCGTTTCCTATCTGCATAATGTTTGTCCTATGTTTGTGCTGTATCTAACTGTTTTTTGGCGTTCTGTAATACCACTCTGAGATGTGCATGATGTTCATGAATGGTAGGATGTCTAGATTGCATAGGCCATTCAAAGGGTAACATGTTAGGATGGTATCCAGTTAGGCAAAAGAAAGGGGAACACCTCAGAGTGGAATGCTCCGCGTTATTGTATGCAAACTCTGCCATCCACAGAAGCGTGCTCCATTCCTCCTCGTGTAGTAGAGTATAGCATCTGAGGTACTGTTCTAGCGTTTGGTTCAGTCTCTCGGTTTTACCGTCTGTCTGCGGGTGGTAGCTAGTGGAGAGACGAGCATCAACTTTCATAACATCACACAGCGCCTTCCAGAACCTTGAAGTAAATGGGGTTCCCCTGTCTGTAATGATAACCGCTGGTATTCCATGAGAGCGCACAATGTGCTGCAAAAATGCTTTTGCCAATTCCACTGATGTTGGTAATTTCGTCATTGCAATGAAGTGACCCATCCTGGTCAGGTGATCAATGACGACCAGTATGGTATTATTGCCTGAGCTGGGAGGCATATCCACAATAAAGTCCATGGACAGTGTGTGCCAGGGTGTCGGAGGTATAGGTATGGGTTGGAGCAATCCACTTGGTCGTTTGTGTTGTGAATTCACCTGGGTACAGATGGCACATTCAGAAATGTATTTAGCAGTGTCCGCCCGTAGAGTTCCCACCAAAAGTGCCTTTTCATAACCTGAACAGTTTTCTGTATTCCCAGGTGTGCACCCAAAGTAGAGTCATGGATCCAGTGTAGGGCTTGCTGTTGTAAAGGACCTTCCGGTATATACAGCCTTTTGTCATGATACAGTAATTTGTTCAGAGATGAACGGTGCTGGGGGTCTTCTGTAACCCATGCCTGCTCATCTATTCCCGCTATTTGTTTTCTCACCCTTCCCAAAAAGTTGTGCGTAGTTGTCAAGGCCAGTATCTCCTCAGGAAAGGAAGCCTTCTGCAGTATGACAGGGGGTTCTTCTGATGGTACTTGACTGGATTCAGGAGTAAGAGCTGGTCTTGACAGTGCATCTGCTTTACCGTTTTGCGGTCCTGGACAGTACCGAATCACAAAGTCAAAATCAGAGAAGAACAGTGACCAGCGGAGCTGTCTAGGGGTTAAGGCTCTTGCAGTTTTCAGAAACAGCAGGTTCCGGTGATTGGTGTATATCTCAACCGTGTGTTTAGCCCCCAATAGGTAGTGTCTCCACTCTTCACACGCTCTCTTTATGGCCAGGAGTTCTTTGTCTGTGATACTGTAGTTGACCTCACAGGACGACAATTTCTTGGAGAAGAAGGCAACGGGATGGAGTTGGCCTGTTTCAGGATGCCTTTGAGATAGGATTCCTCCGATAGCGTAATGTGATGCATCCGTCTCTACCACAAACGGACGAGTGGCATCGGGATGTCTTAACACAGGGGTGCTTGTGAAGCAGTTCTTTAGTGTTTGAAAGGCCTGTTCTGCTGAGTCAGTCCAGAGGAAAGCTGCTCCTTTCCGTAATAGGTGTATTAAGGGTTGTATGATTCTGGAGAACTCTTTAATAAACCTCCGATAAAAATTTGCGAAGCCTAGAAAGCTCTGCAAGGCCTTCACGCTGGAGGGTGATTCCCACTGAATAATGGCTTGTATCTCTTTGTCTTCCATACATAGACCGTTTGGTCCTATGACGTACCCTAGAAACTCCACTTCAGTGGCGTGGAAAAGACATTTCTCCAACTTGGCATAGAGAGCGTACCGCTGCAAACGTTCCAGTACCGCTGATACATGAAGGATGTGTTCCTCAATGGATGTTGAGTAAATCAGGATGTCGTCAATATAAACAATACAAGACACGTCCAACAGGCCCCTCAATACTTCATCCATGAAGAACTGAAATGCGGCGGGTGCATTGCAGAGTCCGAAGGGCATGACCTGGTATTCATACAACCCGAACTTCGTCCAAAATGGGGAATGAACCTGGAGTTGTAGGCTTCACTCCTGCTGTCTAGCCCCGTGTTCCCTGTAGTAAAACACAAGCACAACACACATGTAACAGCCACAGTATGTAGACAGAACAAGGAGCTGTAGAATTATGTGAAGGCACTTACATTTAATCTTGCCGCACTCATCCTCATGTAAAAAAGCACAAAATCCAAAAATAAAGCAATGAAAGAAATATGCACTCCTGTAACTGAGCCCATTGTGCCTGTACTCTATTCGGCAGAGGAACTGCACCCTTGAAACCAAAACGTAAATGTACTTAGCTTGGAAGAAGCAATCCAACGTAAATGAGAAGATCTCCTCCACTCCAAGGTGAAATCCAAGGCACTGGGAACTATAAGAATCTACAGGAAGTTGCCACGCTGTTCCTGCGTGATTGTCTGACAACAAAACAAGAAAAAGATTGCACAATTCTCCGAGCCTCTCACCGGCTCCTTGTTGTGCTTCAGCTCTTTCAGCAGGTCTCAAGGGAGACAAATGGCAACTGCCCTGTGCCTCAGACCTGCTCGTAGACGTGCTCCAGCGCTTATGCGAGGGGTTCTTTGAGGACAAAAAGAAGGAAGAATTGCTCCGAGCCTCTCAACGGCTCCTGGCGCGCCTCAGCGCATTGGTAATACCCCAAAATCAGTAAGGAAAACAAGAAACAGTATCGAGCCTCACAACGGCTCGTAAACGCGCTCCAGCGCGTTTAACACAGAAGTGTCTAGAGTCACGCAGCTGATCGCATTTGTGCTCCAGCGCGTTCTCCAGGAATCTGCACCATGCCGGCAGCAACGAAAGGGGAAGACGGCAAGGAGGAGACGTGGGGCAGAAGTCTCCTAAACCCAGCGTGCAGCAACACAAAGTCGGAAACGGGCTATCTAGGTGAAAATAGTAATCACAATTGACAAGCACCGGGCTGCCAGTAGGCGGTGCTTAAGTAGTTCCCGGTAGTGGGACCCTGTGATCCTCTCCCCTGGAATTATGGGAGATGTAGTCCGACCTCACGCATTCACCATTCTTCCTGTTCCACACATTCTTGTGCCTAGTATGTCCCCCCCCCACGCTATCTATGCAGACAATAGGTGACTAAGTGGGTGTGTGAGTAGCTGTATGGGTGAGTGTGTGGCTGTGTGAGTGGCTGTATGAGTGAGTGACAGGTTGTATGAGTAGCTATATGTGTGAGTGAGTAGTTATATGAGTATTTGTATGGGTCTGTGAATGGGTATGTGAGTGGCTGTGTTGGTGTGTGAGTGGGTGTGTGAGAGGTTGTGTGGATGATGTCATCAGTGATGTCATTTGAGATGTCATCAGTGATGTCACTGACCATGTCATGAGTGATGTAATATGTGAGGTCATTAGCACTGCATTGCGGGGGCGTAAGTTATAGTTAGCTCAGCTAACTATAACTGATGAATTTCACTGGTTTTGTATGAGTGAAATCTGAGCCTAATTATAACGTCCTTGTAACCTTTGTTTTTTTCAGTGAATTTCTAAGGTTTTTTTTAATGTTATTTCCTAAATATAACATCCCTGTAACCTTTGTTTTTTTAAGTGAATTTCTAAGGTTTTTTTTAATGTTATTTCCTAACTGTAACCCACAACCTTTGAGAGTGAGTGTGTGAGTGCATGCATCAGTGTCTCAGTGGGTATGTGAGGTAGTGCGTCGGTGTCTTAATGGGTGTGTGAGTGGGTGTGTAAGTGTCTGAGTGGGTCTGGGAGCACCTGTATAAGTGTCTCACTGTTTGTGTGAGTGAGTGTGTGAATGTGTTAGTGAGTGGCTGCGTGAGTGTCTGAGTGGGTTTCTGAGTGGGTGTATGAGTGTCCGAGTGAGTGTCTGAGTGGGTCTGTGCATGGGTGTGAGAGTGTCTGAGTGGGTTTGTGAGTGCCTCAATGAGTGTGTGAATCAATCTGTGAGTGAGTGCATGAGTGTCTGAGTGGGTCTGTGAGTGGGTGTGTGAGTCTCTGAGTGGGTCTGTCAGTCGATACATGAGTCTCTGAGTAGGTCTGTGAGTGGCTTGAGAGAGTATGAGTGGTTCTGTAAGTGGGTGCATGGGTGTCTGAGTGATCTGTGAGTGGTGTATGTGCAAGGGTATGAGAGTGTCTGAGTGGGTTTGTGAGTACCTCAATGAGTGTGTGAATCAATCTGTGAGTGAGTGCATGAGTGTCTGAGTGTGTCAGGTTCACTCCGCAGAATCCAGTTGGAGCAAGAAAGGGTCCACCTCCTGATCTCACCAACACCCTAATAAACCTACAGAGTATTCGAGCGATCAGGCGAGGGAAAGGATAGGGAAGGAACAGCGGGGAAAAGGAACCTGTAAAAACAAGAACAAGGTTATAAACACTGTATGTAAAAGGCTACTCTCATAGAGTCTCACTAAAACCTTTCTGTACCTTGCTAATGACAGCAGTTCCTCTAAACTGAAGCCACTAGGAAATCACTCCGGTCACTCACGGTATCTATAACAGAGAATTACACTATTAGTAAACCTTGGTATGTCATATATCATCAAAGCATATTTCCTTCAGGCATACCCATACATACCAATGTTTTCATAGGCAGTAAATGCAGAATAGTACAAATCCAAGAAGAGAATAGAAGTCCCTCAAGATCAGGAGTTTAATCCAAAGAGAACCAAAAACCACGCTGTTCCTAAATAAATGATATAGCGAAGTTCCTTAGCATATCTTCATGCCAGAAATCCTTGTAGAAGAAACAACAAAGTCTAAAAGAAAACAAAGTACTCCTGATTGTATCCCCAGACACGGCAAGGCGTGGTTAACCTCACCACCCCGTTCCGCTCTGGTACTTGGGAACAGATTCAATAAAGTGCTGTAGACAACCCAGACACGGCAAAGCGTGGTTAACACACCACCGCATTCCGCTCTGGTACTTGGGATCACTGCCGAATATGTAGAAAACCCAGACACGGCAAAGCGTGGTTAACCTCACCACCGCGTTCCGCTCTGGTACTTGGGATCAATGCCGAATATGTAGAAAACCCAGACACGGCAAAGCGTGGTTAACTCACCACCGCGTTCCGCTCTGGTCCTGCCAGAAACGTGCTCTGAACTCCGCCGAGCTGCTTCAATAGTATTTGGTGCACTCCAGAAACGGTAATGCGTGGTACAACACCACCGCATTCCCCTCGCATATATTAAACAAGAAAAGCTACGGGCACTGCCGAGCACAAGAAGACACTGAACTAAGAACGGCGTGTTCACGGGAAGCCTTACCGCGACATGCAGCGTTCTACTCACGATATGAAATACTCCGAAGTATACAGCGTCAGAATCTGGAAATGGAGTTCCCGCCTCCAAATTATGCTCAATGCCACGGCAGGTCTCCAAATCATACCCTGGAATCCAAATGCGGCCTCCGACCGCCACAGACTCCCTCTCGGCTGAGAGAGAGCAGGTACTCTGAATTGCGCACACCGTCCGACGTGCGTCATTCCTAATGTATCCCCTCCCAGTAACCAGGCATCATGGGATTTGTAGTTCCATGTATTGGCACGGTAGGCGCCGCTAGGTTCATTTCCTGACAGTAGGCCCTCCCGCCAAGCTCCTCCTAGGTCCAGGTTTGGTGGGGAACCTCCTATGGAAGGAGCGAACCGCCACCGGCGCGTGCACATTCTGCCAAGGCTCCCATGAGTCATCCTCCGCAGGATACCCCTTCCAAGAGACCAGGTACCATAGGACTCCCCTCCTCAGCTTGGAGTCCCGAATGCACTTGACTTCGTATTCGAGCCCTCCATCACATACCACCGGCGGAGTAGCACGCCGCCGAGCCGTCAGAGCTGGTTTCAGAAGATTGCAGTGGAACACAGGGTGTATCCGAAGAGAACCAGGCAACTTCAATTTGTAAGCAACTGGATTGATCTGCTTGACTATCTGGTACGGGCCAATGTACCTAGGGTGAAACACACTGCGAAGCTTAAATCGGATGTTCTTGGTGGACAACCACACTCGGTCACCCACCTTATACCGAGGTCCATCCTTTCTGTGAAGATCCTCCCACCGCTTTTACACCTGCTTGGCCTGTAACAAATGCTCCCTTACTCTACGTTGTACCGTTTGTAACTTCCTCACCTGCTCCCGTACGGTGGGCTGATTCGTTATGTCCTCCGGAAGACTGATGGGCAGTGTTTTGGCATCATAACCAAAGTTAGCTCGGAAAGGGGATACTCCTATTGAACAATGCCAAGCATTGTTATATGCCAGTTCCGCCATCCACAATAGTGCCACCCATGAGTCTTGGGCCTCCTTTGCATAACACCTGAGATACTTCTTCAGGGTCTGGTTTAGTCTTTCCGTCTGACCATCAGTTTGTGGGTGGAAACTTGTAGAGAGCGTGGAATCAATATGCAAAGCTTGGCACCACATTTTCCTGAATCTGGCTATAAATTGAGGTTCTCTGTCTGACACTATCACTTCCGGCACCCCATGTATTCAGATAATGTTGCTGGTTAATAGCTGTGCTGTCTGTCCTGCTGTAGGGAGATTCTTACATGGAATAAAATGCCCCATTTTCGTGAGGCTGTCAACAACCACCATGATGGCCGAACATCCCTGATCTAGAGGTAACCCAGTTACAAAATCTAGACCAATGTTCTGCCAGGGACGCTGAGGGGTAGGCATGGGCAGAAGCTTCCCTTTTCTCCTTGTGTTTTCGCCTTTTGCTCTCGCGCAATCTTCACATTGAGCCACCCAAGACGAGACATCTTTGCTTACAGTCCTCCACCAGAAGTGACGTTGGATCAATTGGATGGTCTTACGTTTACCCGGATGTCCAGCCAATGGAGATACATGGCACAAGGTAAAGGCTTTCTTCTGCAATTCCTGAGTGGGCAGATACAGTTTGTTTCTATAAAAGGGCAGCCCCTGCTTCACTGTGCGTTCTTCCTCTTGTTCCGCCCATGTCTCCCACACCGAGCTGGTTTTATGGTGTCGTACTTCATTCAAAAAGTTTTCCACTCTAATAGCACATATCACCTTTGAAGGCTCAATGATTGCCTCAGTGTTCTTGTCGCTGTGGGCTTCCAATGATTCCTGTCTGGATAAAGAGTCTGCCTTACGATTCTCAACACCAGGCCTAAAGGTAACTACAAAATCATATTCGGCAAAAAACAGCATCCATCTCATCTGTCTTTGTGAGAGATGCCGAGCAGACTTCATATATTGCAGGTTCCGATGGTCTGTGTATACCGTGATGGGATAACAAGCCCCCCACAGATATTGCCTCCATTCCTGAAACGCCTTTTTTATCGCCAGGAGTTCTTTCTCGGCGATAGTGTAGTTCTTTTCAGCCGAGTTCAATTTCTTGGACAGGTAGGCTACTGGATGAAGCTGTCCGGAATCCTGATTTCTCTGTGAAAGAATGGCACCAATGGCCTAATCTGATGCATCCGCCTCAACCACAAAAGGATGCTCTAGCTGAGGATGTGAGAGCACAGGAGCGGTTGTAAATGCTCTTTTCAGGTAAGTAAACACTTCCTCTGCCTCACTTGACCAATGGAAAGGCACGCCTTTTCTGAGTAACCGTGTAATTGGGACGGCTACCTGAGAAAAATGGAGGATGAACCTGCGATAGTAGTTCGCAAAACCAAGAAAGCATTGCACGTCTCTCATATTTTTTGGAGTCGGCCATTCTTGCACTGCCTGCATCTTACGCTCTGCCATATGCAACACTTCCGGACAAAGCATCACCCCGATAAACTCTACTTCCCTCACACCAAACTCGCACTTGCTCAGTTTACAAAACAAGCTGTGTTCTCGCAACTTTAAAAAAAAATTTTTTTTAAACCTTGTTTTTATTAGCATTTAAGAGAATTCCATAATGCAGTTCTCAATACTACAATTAGTCACGTTTCACAGTGTTATATCATTTAAGTCCAAACTGAAATCTGTGATCATTGTACAGTACCCATTGTTGTCATCTGCACAGTTCAACAAAAGTAGTATCAGGAGTAGTTCGTGTGGCAACGGATAGTGATTGTAGGGAAGAACATTACCTCATGGTCAGACCTCTCGTGTGGACAGCCTAGAGTTTTAATGATCGTGAGAGTTTTACCAAGCCACCAGTGCACGAGACTGGATTCCAACCCATCGAGACTCAGTCCTAGAGGCACATATTTCGGATCTGTACGTGGGCATCACAATTGCAGCTGAGAACAGTATATCTATAATAAAAACAATGAAGTAAGAAAAGAGGAGGTAAAGAAGGAGCAGATAGGAAGGAAAAGAGCGTGAGAGATATGACGGGGGGTGCGAGGGGAGTCTAAAGCTACTAGGAAGGCGATTCGCAAGGGTGCAGGCGCTACCTCAGCTAGGGCCGCGAGGTGTCTCTAATGGGATGTGAGGAAGGATCAAGGCCAACTATGGCGACAGGAGTGTCGGGGGTCCCGGGCTCTGGAGTGGAAGGGCCATCCGGGGGTGCAGTTTGAATTGGTCCATTTGTGGGTTTCCAAAGACTATCTGGATCTGGGGGGCATACTGCATCCTCAAAGAGGCGTAGGGCCCGCAACCTCGGTGGTTGCAGTCGAGCATGTTCCAGTCGGCCCAATTAGTCCACCAGTGGTCTCCATAGTTTAGTAAATTTAGTGTCCTGGAGTTGCAAGCGTGCTGTGAGTAGCTCCATTGCCACTGTATGCCACAGGCGGGTGAACCACACGTTATTCGGAGCAATGGTTTGTTTAGCAGCACCGAGCATGTGGAGGCTCGCAACTTTTTTAACACCATGATGACCTGGTCCTTATGACTCTTACTGTTGTCAGAATAAATCAGGATGTCGTCAATATAGACCACTACAAAGAGGTCCACATACTCATTTAAGACATTGTTAGGGAAATACTGAAATGCCGCCGGGGCGTTGCAGAGGCCGAACGGCATTACAGTGTATTAATACAATCCATAACGAGTCTTAAAAGCAGTCTTCCACTCATCCCCCTCACGAATACGCACCAGATGGTAAGCACCTCTTAAGTCCAACCTGGTGTAGATCTTAGCCTCCCTCACATGATCAAGTAAGACAGATATGAGTGGTAAAGGGTATCTGTTACGTATGGTGTTTTTATTCAACATTCGATAGTCTATACAGGCTCTCAAATCTCCGTTCGCCTTGGCAATGAAAAAAAGTGGAGAGGCAGCCGGCAAACGGGATGGTCTGATAAACCCTATCTCCAGATAGTGATCTAGGTATTCCCTCAAATGTTTTGTTTCTGGCACAGACAACACGTACACTCTACATGCAGGGATGGTTGCCCCTTCTACCAAATCAATTCGACAATCGTACTCTCTGTGAGGGGGTAACTGTTCTGCCTTGGTTTCACTGAAAACATCCATGTACTGAGTATACTCCAAAGGTAACACCATCTCCTTCTCTGCTGCAGTAGCCACAACAAACGGATACGTCAAAGCGACAGCCTGTGAAGGAGCGTACTGAACCAAATGACTCTGGCACTCCTCCGAGAGGAACTGAACCGATTTGGTCCTCCAGTCTATGGTGGGATTGTGGTGACACAACCAAGGCATCCCTAAAATCACTTCATACTGTGGAGCCTCTATAATGTTTAATGTCAGTTCCTCCATATGTCTTCCTTTCGCAACTGCTATAGACAACAAAACAACCTCTGTCTGTTCAATAAGGAGTCTGGATTTCAGAGGCTTGCCATCAACGGCCAATACTTCTTCGGGTGTCTCTCTAGGCGAGACTTGTTACCAACCCGCTGTCTATGAAATTTCCTGTCGCCCCAGAGTCCAACATAACCAAGACCTGATGGAACTGTTGATTACACTCAAGACTCATAGGGAGCACAATATGCGACTCAGTATCTTGCAAGGTATTGGTAGACAACGAGGGGAGTTTCCAACCCTTGATGTCTTCTCCCTCCACTCCTGAGTCCCCTATTTTACTTAACTCAGGACGTGTGTTAGACACGGCCACCTTTTTATTCCGTGACCAGGCACCGGAGGTCTTAGGTTTAGAAGGGCAGTCTCCTTCATAATGCCCCTTTTTACCGCAGTACATGCATAATCCCTGCACTCTTCGGCTCTCCTTTCTTCTCTCGTTAGTGGGGCTCTAATGGCTCCAATTTCCATAGGCTCCGCACCTAACTCAGTGTTACCCACTGTTCTGCGAGGAGGTCTATCAGACCTATAATATCCTCTCTCCCACCTTTTTCTCTCTCCTCCTCTCTCGGACATCCGACTATCCAATCTCAATGTCAGGTTTATCATGTCCGTACAAGTATGAGGTTGGGGATCTATCTGTGCCAACACATCTTTCATATCCTTCCGCAACCCTTGATAAAACAGCGGCATCCTTTTCTCCTCTGGCCATGCTGTTCCCGCCACTAACCGATTGAACGTAGTCAGGTAAGTTACCAAATCATTCTTCCCTTGTTTCAGGTCTAATAATTCCCTGTCCGCTCTTAACGTAGTAGCCCTTTTATCAAACACCCTCTCAAATTCGGCCCTGAAAGCCGACCAGTCAGATAATACCGGGTCATTATTCCTAACTAAAGGGACGGCCCAATTGGCAGCATCACCCACCAAATATGAAATAGCAAAGACTACCCTAGAATGATTATTTGGGAAAGAGGCACATTTGAATGAGAAATGCAGCATAATCTGTGTCAGGAACACCTGAATTTTCAGACGGTCCCCAGCATATCTCTCTGGGCTAGCTAGTGGTATGGGAGGTGGCACTGTAACCTGTATTTGTGAAGTAGCAGGGGAAGCATCAAAGGGGTTCCTAGTCATCTTTTCTACCTTCTCTCTTAATGCTGCGGTTTCCGCCTTGGAAGAAGCCAATTCCTGCTGGACCAGAACTAACGCCTGCAGGACATCTTCCATGGACGCCACTTTGCATGCTGGTAATTGTAGTAACATTTCTATGTGCAAAAAAAGGGTGCAAAATAAAAAAGTGTAATGAATTGGTGATTTTTGGTTTGAAATTATTTTACATGTTCATTTAACCATATTAGATTAAACTGGTCTATTTATGATAATTATTAACCTTCTTTTAGGATGATGTTTATTCTGATTTCTAGACATTCAATGCATAGTTTTATTTGAATTAGCCTATAAACCGACACTCACGCCCGCAAGTGGGCAGTATTACAACCAGACATTAGCCAATCCTTATGATAGAAAGTTTAGACATTAAGGGGTCGATTCCGATTCAGGCCGGAAAAAGCACCGACCGACTCGGAGCCGGAATTTATTCCGACCGACACGTACCTGTGGCGCCCGACATGCCAAGTACGATGCAAGGCGTGCAAAATCCGACCGACACGTACCGAACCCTAGCCGAACGACCGAGCCGCACGAAAAACAGCAATCCGGCCGGAAAAACACGCGAATCGAACCGACCGACACGCACCCGGAACAAATCCAACCGAAACGTACCCGCGAACTCCAAACCGCAAAGTACGATGCAAGGCGCGAAAACCACGACCGAGTCATACGGAGGACAAGCCGTACGACCGACACGCATACAAAACCGAGCCGAAGTAACACAAAACACCGCGACCGACGCGTACGCAGCATAGAAAACTGCACAAACACAGCGTGAACGAAACGGAGAACACCGTACGAGACAAATGCAGGGTCCGACTCGGTCACAAGAACGTTTCCAACATGCACAGACAGTACAAAGGAAAAATTACACAAAAAAAGGCCAAACAAGCAATTACAAAGCCAATAAATACTGGGGGGGTGGGGACAGAGAACAAAGACACACCCACAACTCCACCCATATAAAGGACACAAATCCCAACCATGATCCTTTGCAAATGCCATTCTACTGCCAGCACCCAACAGACAGCAACCACACACCCACAGCTCATCCCTCACACAAGCCACACACCATCAGCACACCAACAAATACCTACCTCACATACACCCAGCAAAACACACACCCACACACCCTCACCTGCACACCAACACACACATCACTCACCATCACCACCCATCACCATGCCCCCCAAGAAGAATCACAAGTTCCTAGATTGTGAATTGGAAGTCCTGGTAGACGAGATCCTCAGGGTAGAGCCACAGCTGTTTGGCACACTGGTCCAACAGACCCCCATCTCCCAGAAAACCAAGATGTGGGAGAGGATCATCAACAGGGTAAACGCACAATCACCATGTCTGCGCACAAAGACCGACATCCAGAACAGGTGGTATGACGTGCGCAGGAGGGTCCGGGAGCTGCTCAAGAAAGACTACCTCCTGAGCCAATACACCGGCAGTGGCCCTCCTGCCAAGCCAGTATACCTCAGGCCCTGGGAGGAGAAGGTGCGGGCCATCCTTCCGCCAGTGAGCGTATATGGACTAGAGAACATCCCAGAGCCTGGTGAGTACACAACAAATGTACACAATATTCTGCCACAATACACACACACATCACTGTCAAGGGAGAGTCAAACCATGCACTCATAGCAATTACACAGCAACCAGAACAGAATCATCCCAAAATGTGTATGTCAGTCAGATAAACACAACACATGCCATCTCAAAGTTACATTTAACCGTGCCATCACATGTACAAACACAACTACAACTACAGCTAGGCAGTGGCACAAATAGAACTAACAAACACATCCAGACATGTAGCCACCACTACAACACCAACACACAGTGAAGACCACTGAAAGAAAGGAATTCTGTGTATGCTGGGCAAGTCAGTGTAGCCAATAGCATCATGGGAGTCGTAGTCACACATATTGCCCCCCACAACTGTCCCATCAACACCACCATGAACCATGCGCACATCACAGGGAGTGGAAAAGGACTCACAAGATGGCTGACACTGGCTACTGCTGTGGGGAGCACAAGGCCCTGCTGGCAACTGTGCAACAACCAACAGCAGGACACCACTGACTGACATCCTGAGAGACAACTTCCACTCCCTGCAATGGAAGCACGTTCCATGGTGGGATATCTGGCTGGCTGGGTGGGAAGGAGGACTCGCACCACTGACCATAGTCACAAGCACCTCCCCTCACACACACCCTCAACACATACTCCACATAACCCACCTGGGAGAATGCAATGCCACACATCCTAACTCAAGATCCCACAAAGAACCTCCACCCTGGGTCATGTCGTGTGAAGCACAGGGACACTCTTGGGACTTTCAGCCAAACAACTGCCAGGACAACACTCCCAGCCATCCTGTCAGCACAGGCAGCCCACCCCACAGGGAAGCAGAGTCAAAAGGAAGGAAGGATGGGCATGCTGGGAAGGGGGTGGAGGCAATAGCATGATGGGAGTCGTAGTCACAGCTCTACATCCCCCACCACATGGCCCAGCAAGCTCACACTCACGCATGCACATCCCACAGAGAGTGGAAAGGCCCATCAAAGATGTCTGACACTGTTGCTGTGTCGTGGGGAGCACAAGGGCATGCTGGGAACTGCACACCAACCAACAGCAGGACACCACTGTCAGCCATCTTGCCATTGCTCTCACACCCACACACACTGAACTCCCCACAAAAGCAAGTAAGTATGGGAATGCTGGGAAGTGGGGTGGAGGCAATAGCATGATGGGAGTCACAGTCACAGACATAGCTCACCCCCACAACTGTCCCATCAACACCACCCTGAACCATGCTCACATCACAGGGAGTGGAGAAGGACTCACAAGATGGCTGACACTGGCTACTGCTGTGGGGAGCACAAGGCCCTGCTGGCAACTGTGCACCAACAAACAGCAGGACACCACTGACTGACATCCTGAGAGACAACTTCCACTCCCTGCAATGGAAGCACGTTCCATGGTGGGATATCTGGCTGGCTGGGTGGGAAGGAGGACTTGCAGCACTGACCATAGTCACAAGCACCTCCCCTCACACCCCCCCTCAACACAAACTCCACAGAACCCACCTGGGAGAATGCAATGCCACACATCCTAACTCAAGATCCCACAAAGAACCTCCACCCTGGGTTATGTCGTGTGAAGCACAGTGACACTCTTGGGACTTTCAGCCAAACAACTGCCAGGACAACACTCCCAGCCATCCTGTCAGCACAGGCAGCCCACCCCACAGGGAAGCAGAGTCAAAAGGAAGGAAGGATGGGCATGCTGGGAAGGGGGGTGGAGGCAAAGCATGATGGGAGTCGTAGTCACAGCTCTACATCCCCCACCACATGGCCCAGCAAGCTCACACTCACGCATGCACATCCCACAGAGAGTGGAAAGGCCCATCAAAGATGTCTGACACTGTTGCTGTGTCGTGGGGAGCACAAGGCCATGCTGGGAACTGCACACCAACCAACAGCAGGACACCACTGTCAGCCATCTTTCCATTGCCCTCACACCCACACACACTGAACTCCCCACAAAAGCAAGTAAGTATGGGAATGCCGGGAAGTGGGGTGGAGGCAATAGCATGATGGGAGTCACAGACATAGCTCACCCCCACAACTGTCCCATCAACACCACCCTGAACCATGCTCACATCACAGGGAGTGGAGAAGGACTCACAAGATGGCTGACACTGGCTACTGCTGTGGGGAGCACAAGGCCCTGCTGGCAACTGTGCACCAACAAACAGCAGGACACCACTGACTGACATCCTGAGAGACAACTTCCACTCCCTGCAATGCAAGCACAGTCCATAGTGGGATAACTGACTGGCTGGGTGGGAAGGAGGGCCGGCTGTCAACCAAATACAACCAATGCAGACCATGTTCACACCCCAACAAATACATAGAAATGCCCAAATAATGCAGGACAATGTGCCACACCAATATCAACCCCTGACTGTGACGACTTAGGACAATGCAATGTACAGGCCCGCACCCAGAGGCACAGTCACAACTGTCAGGTGTGTCAACCATTGATGCCTGCAGAAACATAACATACATTGTGTGTGTCTCCCAAAAACAGGTGATGATGGGGACACAGCAGCAGACGCTGAGGAGTCCCAGTCCCAGGCTCAAGAGGACGCGGAGCTCACTGGTGTCGTACAGCCTCTGCCCTCCTCGGACGAAGAAGACCAACCTGGCACATCCGATGCAAGTCTACATGCAGCACCAGCAGGACCACCAGCTGCAGCACCAGCAGGACCACCAGCTGCACCCCCAGCACCCACCCCTCCAACGACTGTCACCACAAATACCATCCCTGCCGACATGGACAGAACAAGGAGCAACACCAGCACCCGGACCCTGGACCAACGTGGGGCCATGGACACCACCACCACCACCAACCCCCAAGGTGGACCAGGGTCATCTGTGCATGCCACTGCACGCACTGCACATGTCAGCAGGGGTGGTGGGAGGGGTGGGAGACAGAGGTCGCTGCTTGCAGAGGTTGCTGGTGTGCATGATGACCCACAACTGGTACGCATAGCTGATGCGTACCAGTCCAGCACCGGAGATCTCAGCCAGGTAGTGGGGCTCCTCAGAGACATGAAACAGCAGCAGGCTGCCCATCATGCCCGCTTGGACTCACACATGTCCCGCGTGGACTCACACATGTCCCGCGTGGACTCACATATGTCCCGCGTGGAGTCCAAGTGGGACGCACTGCATGAGATGACGGCGGTGCACAGGGACATTTTACAATGCCTCCGCCAGATGAACAGCAACCAGTCCACACCTCCCTGTGTGCCAACAACAACTGGTGCTGAACAAACTGCAACTGCCACAGGGAGGGAGGATGACTCTGGCGGAGAGTCCCCTGCACCGCAGCAGCCTGTACTTGAGGGGCCCCCCAAAGAAGAGGGGTCGTCCGAGGAGGGGCAAGTGAGAGGCCGATGGCCAAGCGCAACTCCCAGGAAGCCTGAACCTGTTCTGGATGTTCACCTTTGTGCACAGACTGTTCACCCTGTTGACGGCAACACAACTCCCACACATTGCATGGGGAGTACAAGTTGGACCAATGTCTCAGACAACTGTGGCCCCGATACCGGGGATTTTGTCTACCAGGACTTTCAATTCACCTAGGAACTTCTGATTGCAAGATATATGTACAGCACTACCCATCCTATGCACTATTCACACAAATGTATCACAATAAACACACTAATACACCATACTGCCTCTGTTGTGATTCCAATGTGGGTGCTGTTATGGGGATGATGAACTGCAAAATTACACTCTGTATGCGAACTGCAACAGCAAGTACAACACAGGCATGTGAGTAAAGGCAACGTGACACATATGAGGGAGACACACCACCAGGGCTACACAACACATACACACCTAGGCCATCTGACTCATTGCCTACACTGATGTTGCCAGGGAAGACGGTGCAATGCACAGACACCACACCTATTCCCAGTTGTAGTCAAGTAGCCCACAGGTGCAGTAAGCAAATGGCAGTCAAATGTGTGACCACAGACAACGCACATCACAAAGTGAAGCACAGGTTTATTACACAGTTGCAACATGTCGTAACCACTACAGATGCAAGGTAATCCCACCTGGCAGCGGGCACACAGTCAACAACTGTAGAAGGAAGGAAGTCCATGGGTGTGGCGCACATCACCTGTAGGGACACAACAGCTACCACCCTGGAAGTACAATCACGTCGTCGGTGGACACAGTTGACCAAACGAATCTGAAAGTACCCTGTGAAGGACAGAAATGACACACAGTCAAAAGCAATGGAGAACAGGACAGAACAGCAAAACTCATGCACAATACATGTTACAAGATACCCACCCAGAACCAAGTTAGCATGTCAACACTGTTGGGGAGTACAGACCACCTGTAAGCACACATCGCTACACACATCCAGTCAAGTAGCCCATGGACACACTCCAACAGCACCAGAGCACCACCTACACATATCATGCCAACTCACATCATTGACATGACACCTCAGGATACTCACATTCAGCTAAAGAAGTTGGTGATGAGCTGTGTGCGGACATCACCCTCATCATCATCATCATCATCACTGGCATCGTGGTCCAGGCCAGGATCCTCCACAGGTGGCGGATGTTGGTCATTGTCATCCTGGATGAGAGGCAACTCCTTCCGCACTGCCAGGTTGTGGAGCATGCAGCAGACGATGATAATCTTGCACACTTTGCAGGGGCTTATGGGAGGGACCCTCCGGTCTTGTCCAGGCAGCGGAAGCGGCTCTTCAGGAGACCAAATGTCCGCTCAATCACTCTCCTGGTCCGACCATGTGCCTCATTGTAGCGCATCTGGGCTGGTGTCACAGGGTTCCTGAGGGGTGTCAGCAACCACGGCATGTTGGGGTATCCCGAGTCACCTACGGACAGACAAGTGCACATTAGCTGACTTGGAAAAGTGGGCGGAATACTACAGATCAGATCACACACAATGGCACAAAGTCAGTACACACCGACAAGCCAGGCACGCTGGTTCTGCATCTGTGCCATCATCCTGGGGATGCGACTACTCCTCATCACAAAGGCATCGTGTGCTGAACCAGGGAAACGGGCACACACGTGTGTGATGGTCATATCTGCAAGACACACCACCAGTGCATTGACCGAGTGGTAGTGCTTGCGGTTCCTGTAGGCCTGCTCCTGGGCCTGTGGTGGTACCAAAGCCACATGTGTCCCATCAATGGAGCCAATGACATGCGGCATCCTCCCCAGGGCATAGAAGTCACTCTTCACGTCAGTGAGTCGTTGCAGTCTAGGGAAATAGATGTACCGGTTCAGGAATAGCAACATTGCCACCAAAACATCGCGGAGCACACGGCTCAACATGGTCTGTGACATCCCACCAGCAGTCGCCACAGTATGTTGGAAGGTACCGGTGGCAAAGAAGTGTAGGGCTGCCATCACCTTCACCTTGGGGGTCAGCGCTGTAGGATACGGCCGGCCAGGCTGCAAATGTGGGGCCAACTGCACTGCCAAATCCTCAATCAGCTGCCTGGTGAAGCGGTACCGTCGGATGCTGTCCCGTTCCACCATCGTTGCCAGGTCTGGGAATGGTCGATGGACAGCAGGAGCCCTGCAGTGCAGAGGAGAAGAAAGCAAGATTGTCAGTCAGCCCACATATGCGGCATTGAACACACTCAATATCCCAACATACATCATTATGAGGCACAACTACATGAAGTGTGCAGTTCCGTAAGGACATGTATGGTACATACATGGCCAACATCTGTCATCACGGTTCAACAAGTGGCATCAATAAGTCCCAGGTTGGCCCATTGGATATCATGAGGCCGTGTCACAGTTCCCATCTCCTGCTGCCGTGTCACAATCACCCCCCACAGTGGCATGTGAGGACAGATGTGCCCCAGGCATCACAGCTCAACGACAGGTACATTCCCAGGGACCCTGTATTGCCACATGGACACTGGCATTACATGGAGTATCATGTATACACCACAGCAAAACAACTATGACCCCCCACAGGTAGTGGTCCCACTTGCCACTGCAGGACAGACATGGACGTCTGTGACACACACACGCACAACATCAAAGTCCATGCACAAACAACGTGGATGTGGAGACTGTCTCCCATTGTGCACATGAAATCAGAGACATTGTAAACACTACATGCACACAGACTGTGGAGGACCATCACTATTGTGCCACTGGGACACCCTGGCTCAAACATACCGTCCCACATGGGACTCACGGGGTATGTGACATGACATACACATACACCACCGTGAAATGTGACCATGGCACATGCACAGATATGAACAGTTGCACATCACAGTGGTCATGTACACGTAACACCCAGGATCCTGTCCCCATGAACACGTGCACAGCCTGGGGGTGGCTGCCCCCAGGTGACACCCACAGGACAACATGTACACCAACATACACACAATAGGAAATGCAGCCTTACATGCCTTATCATACAGTTTGGACAGGCTGTCGTGTTGTAGGTGTGCCCCTCACTCCCTGGGAGCTATCTGTGGCTGGCATATGTCCATCTGAGACAGGCATGGTGACATATGCTAGTCACTTGTACAGGGATGCGTTGATCAGCAATGGACCGATCGGTGCCCCCGTCCAGCCCATTGCATTCAATGTGTGCGGGTACGCGTTGTACCCCTGTACGCGTTGATCAGCAATGGACCGATCGGTGCCCCCGGCCGGCCCATTGCATTCAATGTGTGCAGGTACGCGTTGTACCCCTGTACGTGTTGTACCGCAATGGACCGATCGGTGCCCCCGGCCGGCCCATTGCATTCAATGTGTGCGGGTACGCGTTGTACCCCTGTACGCGTTGTACCGCAATGGACCGATCGGTGCCCCCGGCCGGCCCATTGCATTCAATGTGTGCGGGTACGCGTTGTACCCCTGTACGCGTTGATCAGAAATGGACCGATCGGTGCCCCCGGCCGGCCCATTGCATTCAATGTGTGCAGGTATGCGTTGTACCCCTGTACGCGTTGTACCGCAATGGACCGATCGGTGCCCCGGCCGGCCCATTGCATTCAATGTGTGCGGGTACGCGTTGTACCCCTGTACGCATTGTACCGCAATGGACCGATCGGTGACCCCGGCCGGCCCATTGCATTCAATGTGTCGGGTACGCGTTGTACCCCTGTACGCGTTGTACCGCAATGGACCGATCGGTGCCCCGGCCGGCCCATTGCATTCAATGTGTGCGGGTACGCGTTGTACCCCTGTATGCGTTGTACCGCAATGGACCGATCGGTGCCCCCGGCCGGCCCATTGCATTCAATGTGTGCGGGTACGCGTTGTACCCCTGTACGCGTTGATCAGCAATGGACCGATCGGTGCCCCCGGCCGGCCCATTGCATTCAATGTGTGCAGGTACGCGTTGTACCCTGTACGCGTTGATCAGCAATGGACCGATCGGTGCCCTCGGCCGGCCCATTGCATTCAATGTGTGCGGGTACGCGTTGTACCCCTGTACGCGTTGATCAGCAATGGACCGATCGGTGCGCACCCATTGACAATGGCCTAGCCTGGCAACGGACGCGTTTTCGAAATTCGAACGAGTCGGTTGCTGGAAATTCAGTTGGTCACCCACAACAATGTTGCAAAATCATGTATGTCATGAAGTTGAAGATTTGAAGGATGCTGTGGGCGTGTATTGGTGCTGCTATTCCATGGATTGGCCAGATTCAGAAGATGCAAACGACTTGGACCTATCACTTTGGACACAAGGGACAGTATCTGCCTCTCCAGCACATATATATTGCTGGCTGTTCCCCTGAGAGCTCACTTGCCTGCACTACATGCTCCAGGACGACATCTGCCACTGCACTGCTGCTGTCTCTGCCCCTCTGGACCCTGCAATGGCACGTACTGTGGAGAGAGCCCCAGCCTTCAGCCTTAAGGAGAACCAGGCCCTGCTGGACAGCCTACTTCCACAGTACAGCAAGCTGTATGGGACACCAGGGGAGCAGGTGAGTGTTCTGTGCACTGCCTTTCTGAATGTGCATTTTGTCTGACTAGCAAGGCTGAAAGTCTGCACGCCACTGGCTAGCAGGCTCACTGAGTAGTTGTCACCCCCCATAGTGTGTAGTGACATGCACTGGACAGGTATGGTGCAGTGACAGTGCATTTGAACAAGGTTTTACTTCCCATGCAATGATACCATGTAGTGACTTCTGGCAAACTGTCCATGGGCAGCTTTGCACTGCCTGTGTACATCATGTGCCCCTGTGATTGAGACATGTATATACAACTGTGTCATGCACGGATATGTTGCATGTGTAGTAATGGCCTTTTCACTTTGTCATCCTGACAGGTTAATGCCCATCGGTAACAGGAGATCTGGAAGGACATCGTCCGGGCTGTCCGGTCCGTGGGGGTCTACAAGCGCCGGATCTGCAACTGCCAGAAGAGGTGGCAGGACCTTCGGGCTGGACCCGGAGGATTGCACGGGTCCAGCTGAAGCTGTCGCCTCCTCGCAGGAGGGGCGGAACACGGACCCTGACCCCCCACATGCTCCAGATCCTGGCGGTGGTGTTTCCAGACCTGGATGGGCAGCTGAAGGCCAGACAGCAGCAAGGAGGGGGTGAGTCAAAGACTGCACTGTGAACTCTGTATTACATGCTATGTGCCCTCCTCTGGCCTGGTTCAACTGCCACAGTACAGCAGTCATGTTGTCCAGGAGCCATGTCCCTCTATTGTGCACTGCCCACTCCTCATCTGATACCCAGGTGTGGCCCTTACATTCAGGGAATTGTGTCACTTGGGACTGTGTCCTTGCAGTTTGCTTCACTAAAGGTGGGGGACAGCATCTGTTTCCCTAACTCTGTTGTGGGCATCATGGGTGGGTCCATTGTTCACACAACGCCTGTGTTCGGACATGTAATCTGCGTGTTGCTTTGATATGCGGTCCACTTGCTGAGCTGAGCCACCACATGCGCCTGGGGTATGTGGCACACACCCATGCAGCGGGTGGGAACAATGTTTGGGCCCCAGGAGTGTGCAGATTACGTGTGTCACACATACATAGCCAGCTATCCACTGTCCAGGGCTCATCCCTCATTCATGTGGGGCAGGACAGTCATGCCTACTCCAGGCCATGCAATGCACTCTGTACTCCCACTCCCGTGTATCAGCTGACACATTGTACGCAGTGATTTGACCCCTCAGGTGTCTGCCTCTGTGTCAGTGTGCTGTGGATTTGTTGCCAGGACTGCTGGGGTGTTTCTCGGTAGGGGCTCAGCATGCCACTGGAGATGTGACCATAGGAGACGATACTTGTGTGTCACATAGGTGTTTGATCAGCTGCCCGTGCAGACTGGGGTATGCGAATGTGAAGTTCAGGCAGATGTTCCCCATTCACAGCAGATTGTGAGGGGCTCAGGTTCAGAGGGTAGTGTCACAGGTCTCCCATATGTCCAATCGGTATGACCTGGACAGATGAGGGTTAAGATGATGTGTTGTGTGGGGGATGTACATGTGCACTTGTGCAGCTCCAGGACTTGCATTCCCCATGACCTACTATTGTGACACAGTGCAGAGTGTTGTTGTCTGGCTGCCAAGTCATACATCACTGAGACAGTGATGTATGACTTAGCAGTCATGCCTCCGCCATGGCATGTGTCTACTTATTGGTGATCCTGCAGGGGAGTGACATGTGCTACATGCACACCATTGTGGCGATGGCTATCAGGACATGGGTGCATCATGGTGTCTGTCGCTGGTATGCATCACATGCATTTCCTATTTGACTCTGGGCGTCCCTTTCATCCGGAAACCTGTACTGACTCAGTGGCAAGAGTTGTGATGCGTGCATGTCCACATGCTACACCGTGTCCTCTGCACTGTCCAACTACTGTGTAGTTGGTGCATGTGTCCACACTGGGGTGTTGCTATCCAACAGACACCAGACAGATGGGTGCAAGGCCATGTGGGATGTGAGTGCCATGGTTGGCATCAGACTGACAATTGGCTTCTCCTGTTCAGTTAGGGCACTTTTAGCAGTGTACAACTAATGATGCCAGGGCTTGCTCTGTAATGTGCTGTGCTCACAGTGGTGTGTGCGTTTGGTGCAGGTGACTGATGTCTGTCTGTTTCCCCATTGTTTGCAGATACATCCACGGCCACGGAAGGGGACAGCTCCACGGACCAGGAGGAGCCGGAGAGCCAGACTGGGTCAGCAGCCGAGGAGTGGTCGGAGGGACCCAGTGGCACGGAGGGCGAGGAGAGCTACACCGAGGAGTCCTCAGCACCATCCACCTCAGCTGAGGACCAGAGCAACTCGGAGGATGACTCCCTTATGGAGGCGGGTGTCAGCAGCCACCACACCCCAGCTAGTGTTGCTGTCCCCGCCACCACCAGCACCACCACCGCCCTCCCATCGGCTCCCATTCCCCAGGTCCGTGGAGGCTCCCATGTTCGGGAGCGTGTCTCCTTTGGGCCAGGCACCGCACCCCCTGCACCTGTGTCCCCTGCTGCCCTGAGTGAGGAGTCTGTGTACCTCCTTCGCCAGCTCCATGTAGGGCAGACAGCCATGCTGAGTGTCCTCCATGCGCACACCGCTCTGTTGACACAGCTGGTGTCGTTCATGGAGGGCATCTCATCGGGCATGTCTGACCTACAGAGGGGCAATAGGTCCATGGACTCCTCCCTGACGGCAGCAGTGTCCCTCCTCAGACAGTCCCTCACCCCTCCTGCCTCTGCTCCATCCACACTCCCCAGCACCTTACCCATCCCAAGCACACACACACCGGCACAGGCACACACCAGCACACACACATCCAGCACACAGACACACACGCCACAAACAAAACGCACACGCACGCACAGTCAGGGGACTGAAACCAGACTCACAGGGGATGGGGCCCTGGAACACACACACGCATGCACGAGCACTGCGCAGTCCTCAGTTGCCTCTCCCTCCAAAACACCCTCCCTTGCCTCACCTGCAACCCCAAAGACCCAGCGGCTCTTCCTCAGTGACCTCGGCCTCTTCCCCTCCGATCCAGCTGATACAGCATTCAGGGGGAAGAGGAAGCCCACCCACACGGAGCAGAGTGTCCCTCGCCCCCGGACACCCTCCCCCAGGTGCAGACAGACTGAGGCCCCCACCCGCAAGTCCCCCGGAGTCGTAAGAGCAAGACCCCGCCGCCGCCCTGCAGCTCAGGCACCAGGTCTCCTTCCTCCATCCCTCAGGCCCCCACTCCACAGGTGCCCCCACCACACCCTGCCCCAGGTTCCCCCACCCACAGATATACCATCCCCAAGAGGATCCGGCCTTCTCCCCCTGCCACTTGCTCTCCCGGCACCACACCCCCGCTGCGCTTGTCTGTGCCACTGATGTGGTGAGGGTGTCCTCCCCCTCTGTCCAGCCCACCTTGCCTGTTCCCCATTCTCCTCCCCTGGTGGTAGGCACTGCAGTGGAGTCCACTACCACCCTGTCTGACTTGGGCACTGCAGTGGCGGACCTGTCCACTCCATCTGCAGGGTCCACTGCAGTCGTGCCGGCACCCACAACATCTGAGTCATGCCCCCAGTTGTGCCGGCACACACCATGTCAGACACCTCCACTGCAGTTTCAGTGGCTCTCCAGCACCCACCACCCCTTCCCTGCTTCCTCCTGGTGAGCCCTGATCCTGTCCCTGCGGTGCCTGGCCTGCCCCCTGGTTGCCCCTCCTAGTGGATTGTCCCTGGTTTTGTGCAGGCATGCGTAGGGTGACATCTGCCACTGTCACCCTGTTTGGACTTTGACAATGGACTGGCCATTGGCCTTTGTGTTTTTCTGGACTTTGTTTTCATTACACACATATGCTGAATAAAGCAACTTTCTGTTCTCTAGTGCTTATGCTTCTGATGTACATGTTGTTGATGATGCTAACCATGCCCTTGCTGCAGTGATGGTGATATTTGGTCTCATGATAATGAAGTGTTACTGTGCAGGAACCCATGTGGTCCAGGGGGAATGTGTCCTATCCTGTGGTGTATCCATGTCATCCATAGCAGCATCTGAGGGTGTCATGTGTTCAGTATTTGGCAATGGGATTTCCTACTTAGATTAGCTATTTCACATCTGTGGCTTCCACCCCTGCACATCTGTTGTGCCTGCCATTGTTCAATTCGTCTACTTCCCTGACCGTATGGCCATCTCCACTGGACATGCAGGTTTGGGCATCAATGGGGAAGGACTCATCTGTGTTGTCGGTGCAACATTGCTATACAAGTGTGTTGGATCTGTGCTGATGATTTCGTTGGCACTTCCATGACCAGGCTGATGTGACGGGAGCCCTCATTTGGTGCTAATTGTTGATTGTGTGACCAAGTGCTCAGCTGACATGATGGGGCCCTACTGAGGCAACATATGGCACAGCTTTCCTCACACAGGAGTGGAGTCCCCTCATGGCAGTGTGTACTCCTGTGACATTGCCTGCGCCCAAGGTGTGTGTTGTATGTGCATGTCTGTGTGTTCACTTCCGTTTAGCTGTGCATGCTGTGATCCCTAGTGTTGTACCTGTTTGTGATGCTTGCTGAGTTGACCTATGTTCCCCCAAAGTCTTCTCCTTGGGTTCTCTGTGATGTGGGTGCATGGCACATTACTGGTCATCAGGGTGTCACCCATAGGTGTGTTTGCTGTCAGGGCTGAGTTTGTGTGCAGACGCAGATGGGTCACAGTCAGGTTTCCCCTTGGCACTTGTTATTTGCCCCTGTCATGTGATTTCCAGTTTGTGTTATCTTTCAGTGATTGTGACACATTGTGTGTGTGACTGCTGGCACTCCTCAGGGTCCGGGCTGCAATGTTGGTTGTTGTCTATGTGTGTTCTTTGTGGGTGACCTTTGCTTCTTCATTGGTGTGTGACTGTGTCTGGGATCCCATTGGTTGGTGTGGTATTGCCGTCATGTCCATGTACAGCGTAGTGTGCAGTGTGTCAGACATTCAGGAGTCTTGTTGAGTGGCCATGTGTGATGTGTTTCTGCACCTTGGTTCCCACCCACCACCCTGGAATAGTCATGGGTGCATGTGCAATGTCACCAGTGCATGTGTGCTTCACTGCTGCACATTGTTGGAGGTCGAGGGGTGTGGTGTTGAGTGTGTGCAGATGAGAGTTGTTGCCCGGCTAGGCCCCTGCCTCCATGTTGGCCTTGGCTTACTGGCCATGCTGATTGATTTGTGCTTGTGTAGGTGTGATGGTAGTTTGTTGCTCAGGACACATGACTGTGGTTCACAGTGTGAACGACATTTAGCTTTGTCATCACAGTGGGATTGTAATGCAGCCCAGGGTCACCACATTGTGGGGGCCCTGGGGGTAGTGCTGTGGTGTGTCTGTGTCTTGCTGTGTCAGTTGCTGTTCCAATGTGCCTGTGTGACATGTGTGATTTGTGCTCCCTCTCATCTGACAATGCCTGCTTGCCCACATAGGGGATTTGGATCCATGAGTTACCTTTGTGTGGCACTGTATGCACATCTGTATGATTGGTATTCAGGTCTCCTCATGTGTTGTGTGGTTGCCTGGGGACACTGGCACCCTCCCCCCCCTCACCTGTTGTGTATGATGTGCAGTGTGGGTCTGCCTGTTTGTGTTTGTGCATCTGCACCACTGCATTGGCATATCTTGGGTGTGCCATTGGCTGTATGTAGTTTGGTGGCTTTCCCCTGCTGTCCCTGGGACTCCTAGGTCATCGGTCAGCACAATGATCATGGTTTGTGTGTCCCATTGCTGCCATGGTATGGTATCTGTTCACCTCACATCTACAGTCTCCACAGGGTATCTGCATTTGTGTGCCCATTGGTGCAAATATGTGGGTCTGCATTCTGATGGTCACTTCTGTCATTGTGTCATTGATGAATGTTGACAGTGTCAGCCCCCATGGGTGTTGTTTGTCTGCACATGGCCAAAGGTATGTCTTATTTGCACTGCAGTATTTGGCTCCCCCAATTTATGTTGCAATGGGACACATGCACTACTTTGCCACTGATGTGTTTTATGTTCTGTGACCAGGAATCATCCATGCAGTTTGGCAGTTGCAGCTCTTTCTTTGTCAACACTTACCTTTTGGTCACTGTGATGATGGGGGTTTGGACCCCATTGCCACAATGTTCAAAATGTGCTTCAGCTATGGACCCCACACTTACCTTTTGGTCACTGTGGTGATGGGGCGTTAGACCCCATTGCCACAATGTTCAAAATGTGCTTCAGCTATGGACCCCACAATTACCTTTTGGTCACTGTGATGATGGGGGTTTGGACCCCATTGCCACAATGTTCAAAATGTGCTTCAGCTATGGACCCCACACTTACCTTTTGGTCACTGTGGTGATGGGGCATTAGACCCCATTGCCACAATGTTCAAAATGTGCTTCAGCTATGGACCCCACACTTACCTTTTGGTCACTGTGATGATGGGGGTTTGGACCCCATTGCCACAATGTTCAAAATGTGCTTCAGCTATGGACCCCACACTTACCTTTTGGTCACTGTGGTGATGGGGCGTTAGACCCCATTGCCACACTGTTCAAAATGTGCTTCAGCTATGGACCCCACACTTACCTTTTGGTCACTGTGGTGATGGGGCGTTAGACCCCATTGCCACACTGTTCAAAATGTGCTTCAGCTATGGACCCCACACTTACATTTTGGTCACTGTGATGATGGGGGTTTGGACCCCATTGCCACACTGTTCAAAATGTGCTTCAGCTATGGACCCCACACTTACCTTTTGGTCACTGTGATGATGGGGGTTTGGACCCCATTGCCACAATGGTCAAGGCCTGCTTGCATTGTGGGGGCCACACACATATATGTGTGGCACATGTGCTAGGGGGTCACATTGTATGTTCAAAGTCATGTTCAGTGTTGTAGGCATTTGACACAGTCTACACACGCTTGTCATGGTGTTGGGGGGATGTCTTTTTCTTGCATTCCCTAGGTTGTGGTGTGCTTGTTGTGTCATGCATTGTCCATCCTATGAGTGGGGGTGGTGTTGGTGGTAGGCATCCAGCCCCCCATGGGTAGAGGTGGTAGTAGTGACAGGCATCCAGCCCCCGGGGTAAGGGTGGTAGTAGTGGTAGGCATCCAGCCCCCTGGGTAAGGGTGGTAGTGGTGGTGGGCATCTGGCACCCCCTGGCTAAGGGTGGTAGTAGTGGTAGGCATCCAGCCCCCTGGGTAAGGGTGGTAGTGGTGGTGGGCATCTGGCACCCCCTGGCTAAGGGTGGTAGTAGTGGTAGGCATCCAGCTCCCCTGGGTAAGGGTGGTAGTGGTGGTGGGCATCTGGCACCCCCTGGCTAAGGGTGGTAGTAGTGGTTGGCATCTGGCACCCCCCTGGCTTAGGGTGGTAGTAGTGGTAGGCATCTGGCACCCCCCTGGCTAAGGGTGGTAGTAGTGGTAGGCATCCAGCCCCCCCTGGGTGAGGGTGGTAGTAGTGGTAGGCATCCAGCCCCCCCTGGCTAAGGGTGGTAGTGGTGGTAGGCATCTGGCACCCCCATGGCTAAGGGTGGTAGTGGTGGTGGGCATCTGGCACCCCCTGGCTAAGGGTGGTAGTGGTGGTTGGCATCCAGCCCCCTGGCTTAGGGTGGTAGTAGTGGTAGGCATCCAGCCCCCTGGCTTAGGGTGGTAGTAGTGGTAGGCATCTGGCACCCCCTGGCTAAGGGTGGTAGTAGTGGTAGGCATCCAGCCCCCTGGGTAAGGGTGGTAGTGGTGGTGGGCATCTGGCACCCCCTGGCTAAGGGTGGTAGTAGTGGTAGGCATCCAGCCCCCCCGGGTGAGGGTGGTAGTAGTGGTAGGCATCCAGCCCCCCCTGGCTAAGGGTGGTAGTAGTGGGTGGCATCTGGCACCCCCATGGCTAAGGGTGGTAGTGGTGGTGGGCATCTGGCACCCCCTGGCTAAGGGTGGTAGTGGTGGTTGGCATCCAGCCCCCCTGGGTAAGGGTGGTAGTGGTGGTGGGCATCTGGCACCCCCCTGGCTGAGGGTGGTAGTAGTGGTAGGCATCCAGCCCCCCTGGGTAAGGGTGGTAGTGGTGGTGGGCATCTGGCACCCCCCTGGCTGAGGGTGGTAGTGGTGGTGGGCATCTGGCACCCCCTGGCTAAGGGTGGTAGTGGTGGTTGGCATCCAGCCCCCTGGCTTAGGGTGGTAGTAGTGGTAGGCATCTGGCACCCCCTGGCTAAGGGTGGTAGTAGTGGTAGGCATCCAGCCCCCTGGGTAAGGGTGGTAGTGGTGGTGGGCATCTGGCACCCCCTGGCTAAGGGTGGTAGTGGTGGTTGGCATCCGGCCCCCTGGGTAGGGGTGGTGGTGCGCATTCAGGCCCCTGTGTGCATATGTGGCATTGGTGATGGGCATCCCGCCCCTATGGTGCTGCTGTTGCTGGTGTAAGTAAATTCTGCATCCCTCTGTGTGTGTGTGATGTGTCGTGTACGTGTTGTATGTGTTTTGTGGTTGGTGTCTGACTTACCTTCTGCGCCGTACGCGTCCGTGCCTGTTCCGGTAGTAAATGTAGAATATTGGTATGATCGGGATGAAGGGATTCATGGTTGGTTTGTGTCGTTCGTCCTTCTCGTTGCTTCGCGTCGTCCTCGTCGCTTCGCGTCGTCCTCGTCGCTGGCGTGTTCGCCTCGTAGCCGTGGATCATGTTGTGGCGCGAATCGGAGCTTATGTGCGCCTCTACCGGATGCTTTGATGTGCCGTGCGTAGCGACGGGTTCGGCGCGTACGGAAAGCGCATCGTACTTGTTCGGCCGGACGGAGCAGCATTTTCCCTTCCGTGCGACTCGATTCAGCGTTTCCGGATTCGCCTCGGTCGGAGAACAGTACCTGGATTGGGTGAGTACGACTCGGCCGGATTCTGTGCTGTTGTGCGCATCGTACTTACTCGTTCGGTCTGCTGTACGGATCGGTCGGGAAACAGGCATTCGCATGGCTTTTTTCCCGACCGAATGGTATTGGGTGCGCCTCCGACCGAGATCGGAATCGGCCCCTATATGTCCCTGATGTTAAGATGCCTGCCCTCTAATAGGCCTTATTGTCTATTGGTTGTGATCTATTGACCAAAATCCTAAAAAGACATTTCATGAGAGTCATTTACTAATTACAATACTTACTATTCATAGCTTATTTAAATACTTTTATGTTACTGAATTTCTCCTATGTATAATCTAATTACCTTTCAAATTATCCAAACCTTTAAGTGCGAGTAGAATTCTTCCTTTGGGAAAACCTGCTTTGATTTTATAACGGCTGGGCTCCGCCGTATCTACAAAATCGCACCGTCGACAGAGCGCTGTGTGCCTGAATGTGAGCCACTTTGTGGATAAATATATATATATATATATATATATATATATATATATATATATATATATATATATATATATATATATATTCACTGAAAAAACCATAGGTTATTGGGACAGTTATAGTTAGTTGGACATTTCACTCGTACAAAACCATAGAAATTCCCCGTTATAGTTAGTTCAGCTAACTATAACTCGCGCCCCGCAATGCACTGCTGATGACGTCACATATTACATCACTCATGACATGGTCAGTGACATCACTGATGACATCACTGATGACATCTCAAATGACATCACTGATGACATCATCCAGTGACTGTGTTTCTGTAAAGTTTAAATATTTTTAATATATAGGGAAAGGTGTATTGAAGAATGAGTGGGTGTATAAATGTGTGGATGAAGGATTTAGTAGGTGCGTGACTGACTCTATAAGTGAGTGATTAAACGTATCTTACTGAATGCAAGGGTTAGTGACTAAACTGGGTGAATGTCTGTAACCGTCTGTCTGTTGCTGTGTAAGTGGCTGCATGCGTTTGTGAATAGCTACATGAGTGTCTATATGAGTTATTGATTGATTGTCTGAGTATCTGTATGGGTGCCTGAGTGTTTGTGTGGGTGGGGTGTGTGCGACTCTGTGCATAGATGTGTGAGTGGGTGATTCACTGGGTGGATGGTTTCAAGAGTGCATCTGTGATAGGCTGTATGGGTGGGTAAGTGTGTGTAAGAGTGTGTTAGTGAGTGAATGTATGTCCCAGTGGTACATGTGTGAGTAACTACATATGTGAAAGGCAGTATATATGTGTGTTGGAGTATATAAATAGCTATAAGCGAGAGTGTGTGATTGTGAGAGTGACTGTATGGATAAGTGTGTGCTTGTATCAGTGATTGTATAAGAGCGTAAGAATGTGCTAGTATTTGTATGAGTAAGTGAGCTGGTGTGTGTATAACTGTATAGGTGAGTAAATGGCAGTGTGTTTAATTATTTGCATGACTGACTAGGTGTGTGAGTACCTCTATGGATGAGTGGCGGTGTTTGAGTGTCTATATAGGAGTATGAGTGCATATGATAGTCCTGTACTGAGTGACCGTAAGTATGAGTGACTGTACGTGTGAGTGAGTGGATGTGTGTGTAGACCTAAGAATCAGTGAGTGGGTATGTAGTTATTGGTGTTGGAGTGTCTATGGTTTTGCGAATGGCAGTCTGTAATTTAGAGTGGGTGTATCAAAGGTTATATTAGGGTGTGAGGAGGTGCATCAGATTATCACGTGGATGATGTCATCAGTGATGTCATCAGTGATGTCATTTGAGATGTCATCAGTGATGTCATCAGTGATGTCACTGACCATGTCATGAGTGATGTAATATGTGACGTCATCAGCAGTGCATTGCGGGGCGCGAGTTATAGTTAGCTGAACTAACTATAACGGGGAATTTCTATGGTTTTGTACGAGTGAAATGTCCAACTAACTATAACTGTGCCTAAAACCTATGGTTTTTTCAGTGAATTTCAAAGGTTTTTTAAATGCTAATTTCTAACTATAACGTGTCTGAAACCTATGGTTTTTTCAGTGAATTTCAAAGGTTTTTTAAATGCTAATTTCTAACTATAACGCCCCTAAAACCTATGGTTTTTTCAGTGAATTTCAAAGGTTTTGTAAATGACAATTTTTAAATGTATTAATTTTTATATTTATTTTTTTGATACTGATTTACTACATTTTTTTAAACTATTTATTTTTACATTGTAATTACATTATACATTACATTACAAAATATACTTTCTCAGAATGAATTACTTTAGTTTAAATACTTTGCAAATAGGCAATAGACTTTTAAGTACAGTAGTTACAGTTGTTGCAATGGGCAACACAATTTCAAACACAATTCAACATTGAGCTCAATGTGAATTTCTAGTTAAATGCAATTAGTTACTTTATGGATTACTTTTCTAACCACAGGACTGGATCCTAGATTCAGTCCTGGGACATCTCCTGTAAACAGTTGAGTAAAAGCATTTTGGTTACAGTAGTGATTTTTAAGGAATATTATTGTATTTTAAAAGTTGACACTTAGAAACTTTTTCACATAGAATCACCAATGTTATCCTATGGGAGGAAATTCACTTAGCAGGTAAGTAGTGTTATCGTTACTTTTTCTTACTCAGTGGTGGATCCTGTATCCAGCACTGGTGCATCTCCTGTAAACAGTTGAAAGAATGCGTTTAAGTCATACAGGCGATTTTTAAGGAATATTTGTAGTTTGTGAAAATCGACACAAACTTTTCTGCTGAAAACCAGACAATGGATTCCAATGGAAGGAAATACAAGTTACTGGTAAGTACGGTTAGAATTACTTATCAGGGTCAGTGCTGGGCTAAAAGATGCAGCACTGGGTTCTCTCCTGATAACAGGTGAGTAAATCAGAATTCGTAGTTCGGCTGATTTTAGAGGAATATTATAAAGTTCCAAAACTCCACACTTAGAAGAATTTCCAAGTAAAACCAGTCAATGTTAGCCTATGGAAGGAAATTCAAGTTACTGGTAAGTACGGTTAAAATTACTTTTCAGGATCAGTACTGGGCTCAAAGATGCAGCACTGAGGTCTCTCCTGATAACAGGTGTGTAAATCGGAATTCGTAGTTCTGCTGATTTTAGCGGGAATATTTGTATGTTTCAAAAATCGACACTTTGAAACTTTTCTGCTGAAAACCAGACAATGGATTCCTATGGAAGGAAATTCAAGTTACTGGTAAGTACGGTTAGAATTACTTTTCAGGGTCAGTGCTGGGCTAAAAGATGCAGCACTGGGTTCTCTCCTGATAACAGGTGAGTAAATCGGAATTCGTAGTTCGGCTGATTTTAGAGGAATATTATAAAGTTCCAAAACTCCACACTTAGAAGAATTTCCAAGTGAAACCAGTCAATGTTAGCATATGGAAGGAAATTCAAGTTACTGGTAAGTACGGTTAGAATTACTTTTCATGATCGGTACTTGTCGCAAAGATGCAGCACTGAGGTCTCTCCTGATAACAGGTGAGTAAATCGGAATTGTAGTTCTGCTGATTTTAGAGGAATATTTGTAAGTTTCAAAAATCGACACAGAAACTTTTTCAGCAAAAAGCAGGCAATGATATCCTATGGAAGGAAATTCAAGTTACTGGTAAGTACGGTTAAAATTATTTTTCAGGATCAGTACTGGGCTGAAAGATGCAGCACTGAGGTCTCTCCTGATAACAGGTGAGTAAATTGGAATTCGTATTTTGGCTGATTTTAGAGGAATATTATAAAGTTCCAAAACTCCACACTTAGAAGAATTTCCAAGTGAAACCAGTCAATGTTAGCCTATGGAAGGAAATTCAAGTTACTGGTAAGTACGGTTAAAATTACTTTTCAGGATCAGTACTGGGCTCAAAGATGCAGCACTGAGGTCTCTCCTGATAACAGGTGAGTAAATCGGAATTCGTAGTTCGGCTGATTTTAGAGGAATATTTGCACAATGGTGAAGGGAGGGGCGGGGCCTGAGGTGACATCTGTGCAAACGCGCCCCATGGTGCGTTTTAAGTTGGGGGATTAAGTCCCCTTGAATCATGAGGGTCCCTGGGGTCCAACTAGCCCACCCTGTACCTCCAGTATGCGCCAGGAGCTGCGTTGCAGAGAGGTGTTCAGAGGCCACGCCCCTTTTGCACCTCTCTGCAACGCAGCTCTGTGGCGCTTTCTGGACGTACCTGGTGGGCTAGTTGGCCCTCAGGGACCCTCAGGATTGAAGGGATTTCATTCCCCATCTTAAAATGCGCCACGGGCCTGTTTGCACACATGTCACCTGAAGCCCGCCCCTCCCTTCACCACTGTGCAAACGCGCCCGTGGCGCGTTTTCAGTTGGGGGATTAAGTCCCCTTGAATCCTGAGGGTCCCTGGAGTCGAACTAGCCCACCATGTACCTCCAAAAAGCGCCACAGAGCTGCATTGCAGAGAGGTGTATAAAGGGGCGTGGCCTCTGTACACCTCTCTGCAACACAGCCCCTGGCGCATACTGGAGGTTCCTGGTGGGCTAGTTGGCCTCAGGGACCCCCAGTATTCAAGGGGAATTACTTCCCCTTCTTAAAACGCGCCAGGGGGCGCGTTTGCACACTGCTGCAGGGAGGGGGGCGGGGCCTCCGGCACAATGCCGTTTTTTTTTTTTCCATTTCCTTTTTTTTATGGGAGGGGGCTGCGTGGCCCCCTTCCCTCAGCCACTTTTGGCCCCGGGGACCCCATCCCCGGGGCCGGCCTTGGCCTTTTTTATAATTGGGGAGGGGACTGCGTGGCCCCCTCCTGGGCCACTTATGGCCCCGGGGACCCCATCCCCGGGCCTGGCCTCTCGTTGGAGACTGTGGGGGTCCCCAATCACCCCACAGTCCCAGCCGGCTCCCCGCCTCCTGCGCTGAGCCGGCATTGCTTTTCCACATGGGGAGCAGCTAACATGCTGCTCCCGTGTGGAAAGCAATTAGTTTGCATTTTGAAAGAGAGAGCAGGTTTCCTGCTCTCTCTTTCAAAATGCAAACCATGTTTAGCTATGACAGGACGGGAGCCGCGATGTTCCCGTCCTGTCATAGCAAACTACAGTGTCCCGGGGTAGGCACCCCGGGACACTGCAGGAGCCGGCCCTGGGGGTGGTGGTCCCCAGGGCCATCACTGGCTCCAGGAGGGGTGCCGCGCGGCCCCCTCCCAACTTGTTCAAAGCCCCGGGAGGTGGTGGTCCCCGGGGCTCTGGGAGTCCGTAACGGACCGCCATATTTAAATATTTAGTGCCCCGGGGAGGTGGCGGTACCCGGGGCGTGTGGGGGGCTGGAGCCCTCCCACACAGGTTTTTTAATTTAAAAAAAAAACAGCCCCGAGGGGTGGCGGTCCCCGGGGCAGCGAGAGGGCGCACAGCCCTCCCGCCATCATTTTTTTTAAAAAGCCCCGGGGGTGGCGGTCCCCAGGGCTTGGGGGCCTTAGAGGCCCCCCATAAACAATAAACCCACCCCTCCGCATGCCCCCGGGACTTGGGCCACCCGGGGCAAATTTACGATTAAAGCGCGGGAGACCGCGCTCGATTTTGTTTTTTTTCGGCAGGATCCGCGCACCCTGAGCGCATCCTGCTGATTTTAAAAAAAACTAAAAAATCTTTTTTCTGCCCAGGGGGTCCTTGTGGGACCCCCTGAGCAGACCTAGGGGGTCAGGCTGTTTCTACCCTGCCCCCTTTGTGCGTTTTGCGCACTTGTTTCTTTTTTTCTCGGCGGGATTCGCGCACCCTAAGCGCATCCCGCCGATTTAAAAAAAAATGCTTTTTTCTGACCAGGGGTCCTTGTGGGACCCCTGAGCAGACCTAGGGGGTCAGGGTGTTTCTACCCTGCCCCCTTTTGCGCTTTGCGCACTTAGTTTCTGTCCCTCGGTTCTACCGAGGACAAAATGGCTGCCAACACTTCCTGATTTGGAGTGTTGACAGCCAATTAGCATGCAGCTCGTGGATCGGGAGGGTGCGCGAATCCGACGCGGCCATAGATATATATGTGATTTTCCTTTTGATTTTCACAGGAACTACTGAACGGATTTACACCATTTAACAAAAAGGGTCCTTTCTGAACCAAGAACTACCTCTTTGCCAAATTTGGTGTAATTCCGTTCAGCAGTTCGGGCTGTAGCCGTGGCTAAAGTTTCCTATGGGGAAAACACGTTTTGGGACCCCCCTTTTTTCTCGGCCCCCGCTTGACGAATCACCTCGAAACTTTCAGGGTAGGAGCGGACCGGAGCGGGCCATAAAGTTTGAACATTTTGCGAAGATTCGTCAACCGACGCAAGAGTTATTTCAAATAGAATGTCGCTGATTTCCTATGGAAAATAGGTCCTAACTATAACTATCTACTGGCGACCGCCAGTAGATAATATATATATATATATATATATATATATATATATATATATATATATATATATATATATATATATATATATATATATATATATATATATATATATATATATATATATATATATATGTCTGAAAGCTTTATCTATCTATCTATCTATCTATCTATCTTGTCACTGGGTAGTTACTAGTGCTACTTTTTGATTTGTATGTGCATGGAATGTTTCGGGTGATTCGTCAAACGGGGGCCGAGAAGAAAGGGGGGTCCCAAAACATAAAATCCCCATGCATTTTCCATAGACTTCTTTAAGAAGGGCTACAGCATAAACTGCTGAACGGAATTACACCAAATTTGGCTGGAAGCTAGATCTTGGTCCGCAGATTGTGCTTTTTGCAATTTGGTGTAAATCTGTTCAGTAGTTTTTGAGAAATTAATGTTAAAATATAATTGTCTATCTTGTATATCTGGACGGATGCGTCCGCGAGTGGCTCAAGAGGCTCTTTCGGGAATGCCAATTTAAAAATAGGGCATTCTGATTGGCCCATGGAGCTTTATTTCTCTTGGGCCATCTCGCTCCTTATTTAAAATGAAATATATATTTTAAAAATAAATATATATATTGATAGTCCATCAATTGATTCCACACACAGCGCGCAACTTGGCAAGTGTTCACGTACGAGGCGGAATCACGCCTCGAACCTATTTACCACCAATAAAAGATACGTCGCGCTCCAGGGATTCCATTTTAAGCAATTTTATTTAATTGCCACCATCACCAATGCATTTCGACCTTCATGGTCTTGACCACGGTTCGTGATCAAGACCGTGAAGGTCGAAACACGTTGGTGATGGTGGCAATGAAATAAAATTGCTTAAAACGGAATCCCTGGAGTGCGACGTATCTTTGTTGGTGGTAAATATATATATATATATAGATATATATATATATATATATATATATATATGTATATATATATATATATATATATATCATCCAAAGAAAGCCTCCAAGCTTTAGAGATGCACTCCACGGGAAACAGGTTTGCAAAACCTTTATTTAAACAGAAAACGGCATTTCACGCCCAAAAGATAAATGTCCCTTACGCGTTTCAGTGCTTCCAGCACCTTAATCAACTTTTCAACTTTGCCCGCCCTATGATTAAGGTGCTGGAAGCACCGAAACGCGTAAGGGACATTTATCTTTTGGGCGTGAAATGCCGTTTTCTGTTTAAATAAAGGTTTTGCAAACCTGTTTCCCGTGGAGTGCATCTCTAAAGCTTGGAGGCTTTCTTTGGATGATGTTGACGCACGGCGGCTCCGGCCGTGGGAGATTGCACCGCCGTTATCACTGAATGCAGGTCTATGGGGCTGTAATGGATTGACAGCCTTGTTTAGCACGAGAAACTGATAATTGAAAGCGGCATTTCAGACCTGAGGCCCACTGGAGGGCTTTAAATCAACGAAATTGGGCAGATGAAAGTTTGTTGCAAAACGGACCTCACTAAGGAGGAACAATCAGGACTACTGCTCCCAGCATGCTGTTCACTGGAGAACACGTGCTCAATGGGTAATATATGCGGCAGTCCATCTTTTGTTTTTCAACTTTGCCCGCCCTATGATTAAGGTGCTGGAAGCACCGAAACGCGTAAGGGACATTTATCTTTTGGGCGTGAAATGCCGTTTTCTGTTTAAATAAAGGTTTTGCAAACCTGTTTCCCGTGGAGTGCATCTCTAAAGCTTGGAGGCTTTCTTTGGATGATGTTGACGCACGGCGGCTCCGGCCGTGGGAGATTGCACCGCCGTTATCACTGAATGCAGGTCTATGGGGCTGTAATGGATTGACAGCCTTGTTTAGCACGAGAAACTGATAATTGAAAGCGGCATTTCAGACCTGAGGCCCACTGGAGGGCTTTAAATCAACGAAATTGGGCAGATGAAAGTTTGTTGCAAAACGGACCTCACTAAGGAGGAACAATCAGGACTACTGCTCCCAGCATGCTGTTCACTGGAGAACACGTGCTCAATGGGTAATATGTGCGGCAGTCCATCTTTTGTTTTTCAACTTTGCCCGCCCTATGATTAAGGTGCTGGAAGCACCGAAACGCGTAAGGGACATTTATCTTTTGGGCGTGAAATGCCGTTTTCTGTTTAAATAAAGGTTTTGCAAACCTGTTTCCCGTGGAGTGCATCTCTAAAGCTTGGAGGCTTTCTTTTGATGATATATATATATATATATATATATATATATATATATATATATATATATATAATTTTAAATAAGTTGTAATAATTGTATGTTGCTAAGTATCATAATGTTTGTGTAAAAATGTTTAGGATTTGGAATGCTGCACGTAAACCTTCCTAAGTACAACACTTTCCATGTTTTAGCTTGTGTTGGAGTGGCAATAGTAAATGTAACTCCACCAAAGTCCAACACTTTCACTACTGTTGCTTAGATTGGAGTGGGAATAGTAAATCCTACCCTCAAAGATGAACATTTTCCCTACTGTTGTTTAAATTGGCGTTGGGATAGTAAATTTAACCTTTCCAAAGTCCCACACTTTCTCTGATTTTGGTCATTTTGTAGTAGAAATAGTGCAAACTCTTTTTAAAAAAAATATATTTATTTATTGCTTGGTATACAGTACAAACATTTTGTTTTCTACAATCAACTCCCACTGCTTCGAATGTCACAGACATTAACAAATTATGATAGAGAAATGTATAACAATAAAGTGACAATGCGGATACAGTACTTATTTGGTCGAGTTACCTACCTGCTTGGTATCGATAAAGCAACAGTACAAGGACCTGATGTTTGCCAGATAGCTGACGCTATAAAGTAACAGTGCAAAAACAGTAAAGTGCTAACTTCTCCTTCCATCTGAGAATTAATCAGAAAAGTGTGCAACATCAACCAGATGTGAACACAGTAAAGTGACGGTATAGATACAGTACTTATGTTGCCCGACTAACTAATTGCTAGCTAATTGCTAGGTCGCAAAGTAAAGCGACAGTGCAAAAGCCAAAATACCAGCATAGTATTGATAAGGTGCTGAGTGGAATCTGTATCCAATTATTCTATGCTGTATCTTCCACAGGGAATGCCCCCATATCTTTTTTGTAATGTTCACCCAGGCATAATACCAGTATTCCATTGTACTGATTATCCTCATCTTACTTAACCACTCCTCAAATGTGGGATTCACAGGAGACTTCCAATGACTGGTGATAATAGACTGAGCCACCAAAGTGGAGATATAACTAAGTTGTGCACATTGCTTCCCAAACTGCGGGGGAATAGCGAGGACGAACAAAATGGTACTGGGGTGAAGGTTTAACGTCACATCCTACCTTTAGTGAGATATGTTCAAAAATCTGTGACCAAAATTCAGAAACTGCCTTGCATTATATAAACATATTTCCCCAATCACCTACTCCCTGGCATCTAGAGCACTTTCTGGTGGATGTTTCGAAACATTTTGTTAAGCCTCTCCGGGGTGCAATAGAGCATCCAGGCATTAAAAAACATAGGGGCATATTTACAAGCCCCTATCGCCACAGGAACGTCACTTTTAGTGACGATATGTGCTTCAGCTTATTTACAAGGCAGCGTTAAGCCACTTAACGTGACTTAACGTTGCCTTGTAAATAAGGCCCCCTTTCACGCTATACTTAGCGTGAAAGGGGTGGGCAATGGGTGTTGTTGTGGGCGTTCCACTGCAACACCCATTGATTTTGACGCTGCCCCATAAATACAAGGACAGCCTAAATATGGGGCAGCACCAGGAAAACCTGGTCTTAAACAGGTGCAACAAGGAGAAATGTTTAATTTCTCCTCGTTTTTGCTGTTTCAGTTGTGCAACCAAACTTGAAATACTTTGATCAGAGCGATGGAAGCAAAATAATACGTTCTGAGACATGGGAGTGCCAAGCCTACCTCTGTCTTAAGCAATTGAAGTATTTTTAGACTGGCTCTGGGAGATTTATTGCTCCATATAAATGACGAAAACTGCTCTCCAGCTTGTTGAAAAAACCTGCGTCAAGTTTACATGGAACGTTTATTAAAAGAAATAATATAAGAGGTAGAATCGACATCTTGATTAGCGATATCAAACCAATCACGGAGATAGGAAGGGATTTCCAAATAGCTAAAAGAGAATGGATTTTTGATAGTAACAGGACAAAATGTGAGCTGTAACTGTCTAAAACTGAATCAGAGTAAACTATTCCTAGATATCTTTTAGAATATGGATTATAATTAAGCCTGATGTCCGGGGCTAACACATCGGTTGAGGTGTGGAACAAAAGTGATTCAGTCTTAGATTCATTAATTTTATATCCCCCCAACCTCGTATATCTTTGAATCGCTTGCAAAGCTGTCTCAATGTTCTCCCTATCAGGGAGTAAATACAAGGCAACATTGTCTGTATATAATTGTATTTTTGCAGCGCCCAATAAAGGGAGCGGATACCATTATGCAAGGAAATATATTTGACCAAGGGTACTATAAATAAGGCAAATGAAGTAGGTGCTAGAGGGCAGCTCTGGCGAGTGCCTCTACAAGGGACACTGTCCCCACACTTCGATTGTTTCTCATCATTTGAGCCGAAGTATTTTCGTACAATCTAGCTATAGACCTTGTGAGCTATTATGGGAAATTAAATTTCTCCAAGATTTTAAACAAAGAATTCCAACTCACAAGATTGAAAGCCTTCTATGTGTAGATGTTATCAGTAGTGACTCAATCAATCAATTAATCAAAGCATTTGTAAAGCGCGCTACATACCCGTGAGGGTCTCAAGGCGCTGACGGGGGGGGGTGGGGGGGAGGAATGCTGCTACTGCTCAAAAAGCCAGGTCTTGAGGAGTCTTCTGAAGGTCAGCAGGTCTTGGGTCTGCCGTAGGTGGATGGGGAGGGTGTTCCAGGTCTTGGCGGCGAGGTGGGAAAACGATCTGCCGCCGGAGGTCGCTCTTCGGATGCGGGGGACTGTGGCGGGGGCGAGGTCGTTGGAGCGAAGCTGGCGGGTGGGGGTGTAGAAGCTGAGTCGTCTGTTGAGGTACGCTGGTCCGGTGTTGTGGAGTGTCTTGTGTGCGTGGGTGAGGAGCTTGAAGGTGATCCTCTTGTTGACGGGGAGCCAGTGCAGGTCTCTCAGGTGGGGTGTGATGTGGCTGCGGCGAGGGATGTCGAGGATCAGGCGTGCAGAGGCGTTCTGAATGCGTTGAAGTCGTTTGAGGAGTTTGGCCGAGGCTCCTGCGTAGAGGGAATTTCCGTAGTCCAACCTGCTGCTGACGAGGGCCTGGGTGACCGTTCTTCTCGTTTCGGTGGGGATCCACTTGTAGATCTTGCGGAGCATGTGGAGCATGCGGAGGGTGTTGAAGCAGGAGGACGAGACGGCGTTGACCTGCTTTGACATGGAGAGGGTAGAGTCGAGGATGAACCCTAGGTTGCGTGCATGGTCGGTGGGTGTTGGAGCTGTTCCCAGTACGGTCGGCCACCAGGAGTCGTCCCAGGCCGAGGGGGTGGAGCCGAGGATGAGGACTTCCGTCTTGTCCGAGTTCAGCTTCAGTCGGCTGTTCTTCATCCACTCGGAGACGGCTTTCATTCCTTCGTGGAGGTTGGTTTTGGCGGTGTGGGGGTCCTTGGTGAGGGAGAGGATCAGTTGGGTGTCATCGGCGTAGGAGATGATGTTGAGGTCGTGCAGTCGGGCGACATGGGCGAGCGGTGCCATGTAGATGTTAAACAGCGTTGGGCTGAGGGATGAGCCCTGGGGTACGCCGCAGATGATCTCGGTGGCTTCGGAGCGGAAAGGGGGGAGGCGGACGCTCTGTGTTCTGCCGGAGAGGAAGGAGGTGGTCCAGTCCAGGGCCTTCTCTTGGATCCCGGCGTCGTGGAGGCGTGTGCGTAGAGTGCGGTGGCAGACCGTGTCGAAGGCGGCTGACAGGTCCAGGAGGATGAGGGCCGCGGTTTCTCCGTTGTCGAGCAGGGCCCTGATGTCGACGGTGGCGGCGACGAGGGCAGTTTCGGTGCTGTGGTTGCTGCGGAACCCGGACTGGGACGGGTCCAGGATGCTGTTCTCCTTGAGGTAGCGGGTCAGTTGTTTGTTGACGGTCTTCTCGATGACCTTCGCCGGGAACGGGAGCAGGGAGATGGGCTGGAAGTTCTTGAGGTCCTGGTGGTCCGCCTTGGGTTTCTTGAGTAAAGCGTTGATCTCGGCGTGCTTCCAGCTCTCCGGGAAGGTTGCTGTCTCGAAGGAGATGTTGATGGCTTTCCGGAGATGGGGTGCGATGGTGGTGCTGGCTTTGTTGAAGATGTGGTGTGGGCATGGGTCTGACGGAGATCCGGAGTGGATGGTGTTCATGATTTTGATGGTGTCGTCGTCGTTTATGTTGGTCCAGGAGAGCAGGCGGTCGGTGCGGATGGTGGTCGTGGGGGCGTAGGTCTCAGTGGTTGTCGGGGCGGTTGTGATGTTGAAGCTGTCGTGGATGTCTGTGATCTTGCGATGGAAGAAGGTGGCAAGGGAGTCGCACAGGTCTTGCGAAGGTGGGATGTCGTTGGTGTTGGAGCTGGGGTTGGAGAGTTCCTTCACGATGTTGAAGAGCTCTTTGCTGTTGTGTGCGTTGTTGTCTAGGCGGTCTTTGAGGGAGGTCCTTTTGGCGGATCTGATGAGGTGATGGTGTCTGCGGGTGGCGTTCTTGTGGGCTGTGTAGCTGTCCGGTGTTCGTTCACGCTGCCATTTCTTCTCAAGCTTTCGGCAGGTTTGCTTGGAGGCCTGGAGGTCTTCAGTGAACCAGCTGGCTTTCTTGCTGGTGTGGCTGTTGGAGGGTTTCTTGATCGGGGCGAGGGTGTTGGCGCAGTCGTCGATCCACTGTCTGAGGTTGTGGGCGGCGGTGTCGGGGTCAGTGGGGTCGGAGGGTGGGCTCTGGGCGAGGGTGGCGGTTAGCTGGTCTTTGGTGATTTTGCTCCAGCAGCGGCGGGGGATCTGTTGGGTGCGGTGGTGCGTGGTGGGTTTCCGGAAGGTGAAGTGGATGCAGCGATGGTCGGTCCAGTGGAGTTCGGTGGTGTGGTTGAAGGAGACGTGGGAGCTTGCGGAGAAGATGGGGTCAAGCGTGTGGCCGGCGGAGTGGGTGGGTGTTGTGACGAGTTGTCTGAGTCCGAGGTTGGCGAGGTTGTCGATCAGGGTGGTGGAGTTGGTGTCGTTGTTGTTCTCGAGGTGGAAGTTCAGGTCCCCGAGGAGGATGTAGTCCGTGGAAGCGAGGGCGTGTGTGCTGACGAAGTCGGCGATGGAGTCGCTGAACTGTGGTCGGGGTCCGGGGGGTCTGTAGACGAGGGTTCCTCTGAGGGTGGTGTTTGGGTCGGTGTGGACCTGGAAGTGCAGGTGTTCGGCGGTGCTGAGGGTGTCGTCGGTGTTGGTCGAGACTCTGAGAGTGTTCCTGTGGACGATGGCGATTCCTCCTCCTACTCCGTTGGTGCGGTCCCTGCGGGTGATCTTGTAGCCGTCCGGGATGGCTATGGCGATGTTGGGTGCCGAGGAGGGGTTCAGCCAGGTCTCCGTCAGGAAGGCGACGTCTGGGGAGGTTGAGTCCAGTAGGTCCCAGAGTTCAACGGCGTGTTTGCGGGCGGAGCGGGTGTTGAGAAAATGCATCTGAGGTAGTTGGGTTCTTTCCTGGTCAGTGGGTTGGCGGGCCGGATGCTGGTGAATCTGCAGTTCCGGCAGGAGAAGGGTCCTTGGGTGCGCTTCGGGGCGGCCAGGCAGCAGGTGCGTGGTCGTCCGGCGTTGAGTGCGTGGAGGGTGCTAGAGTCGTAGCGGAGACGGGCGTCGTGGCATTCGCGGGGCCAGGGGTTCTGGCGCTGGGCGCGGTCCAGGCGCGGACGGGCACAGACGGGCTTGCCTTAGGCGCGCCAGCGGCGCGCCAGCGGCGCGGCCGCACAGCGGCCGCCATAAGAAGGGGAGGTGGGAGGGAGGAGCAGCTGGGAGGAGGGAGTGGACGAATGGGCGAGTGGGGGGGCGGGGACGCAGCGGCGGGAAAAACCGGGGGCGAGGAAACAGAAGGCAAAAAGAGGGCACAGGGCACAGAATACAATGGGGGGGATTAACGAGGGAATTAACAGTGAACAGTGATCAGGGAACACAGAGGCAATACAGTACAGAGCAGGGGGGGCGGGGCCGCAGGGGACACAGTGGCGGGAGAAATGGGGGCAGGTACGGCGAGGGAACAGAAGGCAAAAGGGGGCACAGGGCACAGAATACACCGGGAGAAGGAGGCAAAATGAACAAAATAGCAGTAAAGCAGAGGGGGAGAGAAACGAAACAGTTAAACAATAAACCAGGAGCAATACAGAATACAGAGGGAGAAAGGAGGCAAAATGAACAAGATAACCGTCAAAACAGAGGAGGAAAAAACGAAACAGTTAAACAATAAACCAAGAGCAATACAGTACCAGCAAACCTACGGCCAGTGACTAGATCAATAAACTCATCCACATAGTAAGTATAGGCTCTCAGACTACGTCCCTAAATAAAACCTCTTTGGTCGGGCTGAATCAGCTATTTCACCATAACACTAATGCAATTCGTTACAATGTTTGCAAAAATATTGTAATCTGTATTTAAAAGTGCATTTGGTCTGTATGAGGATGTGGCAAATTCATCTTACCCGTTCTTTAAAAAATGTACTAAAACTTCTTTTTTGAAGGAGGATGGGACAGGACCCTGAGTAATATGGAATTAAACAGTTCGGGAAGAGGGGCTTCTAATAAAGAGAAAAGGCGTTTATAAAACCCTACCCCAATACCATCTTCCCCTGGGGGCTTTAGAACCGTGCAGCTATTTTATAACCATTTTTATCTCCACAGGGCTGATTGAATGTGTTAAAAGGGCAGCAGCTTCGCAACTTAGGGGCTGATTAGGATGGCGGTCGGATGTCCACCGCCGGGCCGGCGGTGGACATCGGCCCGCGATCGCAACCCAGAAAACCGCCGGTCAGATTAGGTTGGCGGTGGTGACCGCAGCGGTGGGAAATTCCGACCGCCGCTTTTCCACCGGTTGCCATCCGCACTCCTGCCTGGCGGACGGAGAAGGACCGGGATAATGGTGGCGGTGCCGAGCAGGTTCCGCTGGCAGGATTATGATGCCGGCGGTAGCCAGCCTTTCCACAGCGGTCAAACTGCCATGGAAAGGCAGGCGGAGATTGTCTTCTGGGGGCCCGTTGCGGGCCCCCAATGTGTGGGGGGGTGTGGGTGCACTGGGGGGTGTACCCATGGTCTCCCCCTACATTTCCCTGTACCAGGTGGCAGGCACTGTTCAGTGCCTGCCACGCAGTGCAGGGAAATGCAGGACATGCTCCTTTGGACATCGCGGCGGTGCTGCGGGCAGCAGCAGCCGCCGCAATATTAAAGCCCACGATCGCACTGCCGCGGTCGGATTTCGACCGTGGCCCATCGTAATTCGACCAGCGGTTATGTCGCGGTCCATGCTGGCGGTCTTTTCCCGCTACCATGGCGGTCGGGGAGGTTTTCCGACCGCCATCCTAATCAGCCCCTTAGTTCGGAGAGGTGCATTTCTTGTAAAAATTGTTTCACCAGGGCCGAGTCCCACATTCCCATTTCCCCCTTATGTAGAGAGTCATAGTAGTCCAAAAATATTTGCCCAATCTTTCCCTTTCTATTTCTCCCATACCAGGTCTTTTATACCAGTTATCAGGTTTCAGTTAATCTTTTCATTGGCCGTCCATTTTCTCACCATCTTCATGCACCTGACAATTGCTGACCCGGCTATTAAGAATTTATTTCCCCTGAAAGACATCCTTCAGAGCTTCCTTGTTTTCCTGCCATATACGTAATGAACAAGGAGGCTGCTCAGCCAGAGCTTTACAATATGCCTCATCAGCCGCTTTCTCTAGGCTGTCCTGCTTTTCTTTGCCTTCCTTCCTTTGAAAGGTCAAGATGGAAATCATAGACCCCCAAATTGTGACCTTAAATGCCTCCTAAACTATAGCTCCTTCCGCTGTATGGGCATTAATAGAAAAAAAAATTCAATCACTGTTGACAGGGACCGAACATATGATTACTGGCCAAGCAATAATTTATCCATAGCCCATCTCCTGGTTACTCTTGAATGTAGTAGGGGGAATTAAGATAAATCACTGAGTGATCTGAGAAGGCCCCAGCATGATATTGGGAGGACATTTTTGGAATAGCTGAGGAGGCTAGGAATAAATCTATCCGTGAAGCGGAATAATATTTCTTGGAGTAACAAGAATACACTCTGGCTGTTGGATTTAACTTACGCCATACGTCTTCTACCCCAGCCGAGAACAAAGATCATTAAAAATCCTTTCTGTATTCTTCTTATGTTGCCTGTGATTTGGGTTTGGCTAGTCTAACCCTGGAACAGGGAAATAGTTAAAATCACCCCCAGTATAGGTATCCAGGAAGATTGAATAGCTCCCATAACAATGACTGAAGAAGCTTAATATTATCATGAATGGGGCCAGAAAAGAGAAGCAATATTGTATCTCATGTTACAGACTGCTAAAGGGGTTATGGCCCAAAACCCACCATTATCCGATACGGGGGAAAGACAGCTAACCTGAGCTTATCAACTAATTACCACTGTCCCTCTTTGGGCTGATTCTGCGGATGAAAAAATACGCTGGCTAACCGAAGGATGGTAGAGTTTGTTGCCTTCCTTCCCCTAAATAAAATGTGTATTTTGTAAAAGAATGACAGAGGGATTATACTGCAACAAACTCAAAAAGACAGCATCCCTCTACGATTATTTAGCCCCTTCACATTATGACAAACTATTGTGAAATCCATTGCATTTCCCTACTATCTATATGTATATATTGTATCGCACTTGAGAGCAATTTCGCTATTTGACCCTATTGACAATTCTCGACCATACTTGGCTACTGTTCCCAAGCAAATAATTTCCCATGCAGTGAAACCCCAACACCAAACATCTCCATTCCCCCAGCTTCCCTCCACCATCCCCACTCCCTCAGCCCCAACCTGTACATCACCCCACCTATCCATCCCATTTGCTCCCGGCCCCCGGAAGCCGTGCACCAAAAATCAGTTAACATGTGGTGCGTTTCTTCCTGCACCAGTGGCAGCCTGAAGCGTATCCAAATTACATCTTAGAGTTCTCCCCCACCTCCATTTGAGACAAAAAAAAATCTACTTCGGCAGGATTGGTAAACATATGGAACCTCCTTACCCACAAAACCATTAATTTAGCAGTGTGCATCAAGTCAGTTCCCAACATTTCCTGGAGGTTTTGTGTGCCATGTCCGGAAAGACCTTCAGCTGAATGGCTCTTTTAAGTATTTTTAAGAATCTCGTCCCGTATTCCGAAATCTTAAAAGTAGACCAAAATAGTCTGTGGTCTGGCGACATCCTTAGGTGCCATAGGGGGGACTCTTTGGGCCCTTGCGATAGAAAGGTCTGTACGTGAATCTGATAAAACATATTTGGACAGCAGCTTAGTGATCTCATCAGGAAAGACTTGGTTCTGGCCAAACGTTTCCAGGACCCTAGCGAGTCTTATGTTCAATCGCCTGGATCTATTTTCCAGATCCTCTACTTTATCCTTCACTAGCTGCATGTCTTTGAGAAGTCAGGTTGTAGTCTCTGGATGAAGCTGTTAAGCGACCTACAAGTTGGATATCCTTTGCTTGGCTTCCGTGCACCTTTTGCTCAACATTTGCAGACTCTCATCTATCAAATCAAGCCTCCTCCCTTTTTTCTCTGTCATTTCTTTGTATACGGCTTTCATATTTTGAACCTCTACCAACAGCTGTTTAAGGAGGGCATTGAGCGGAGCACTGGAATTTTCAAGATTCTGCTCAGTCACTCCATTCACTGCCAGAAACTCGAAAAAAACCATTTGAGGTGGCATGGAGACAAATACTCTGTCTTGAGCAGATTGTGGATAGTTAAAAAGAGGCATCTGATTATGCATGCCCTCCATATTTCTGCTTGACTGAATTAAGGAGGCTGCCTGATTTTCTTTCAAATTCTCACCATTGTCTGCCACCATGCCAGACTTGGCGAGGAAAAGAGATGTGCTCACATTTGCCTCCTGTGAATTTCGGGTTGAGTTTCTGCAGAAAATTGGATATTGTGTTACACATATCAGACGGCCATCAAACTGCCTTCTGAGGGATTTATTGTCAGGGCAGTTGCATTCAGTTTTATTGTACCGGCTGCTGTGATCTCCTCCTGTCTACTCTTTACGCCAGACTCAGTTCTGAGCAAGCTGGATCCCGAGATACTTATGGGATTTCCTAATAGTACCACCCGGGCACAACCCGATGTTTCCAACCTCTGATACTCTGGACTGGGAAAGATCTACCTGGGGCTTTTGCAACAATGGCTGTGAAATCTCAATACGCATTTGAGGGCTTTCTATTTCCTCTGCCATCCTCTCTTGCGACCACTGGGACCCTGGGATCAGTTCCTCTCACTGCTGCCGCCTGCGACCATTTTACTTTTGCTCATGGAAGACTTTACCTCGACGTGAGTCGGTTTACTGTGCTGGTCTATTTGAGATTTGGGGCTGCGTACCCCCTGGACTTTTCTCCCACAATAAGACTTCATATCTTGAAAATTAAGATTTTCTCTGGTAGTCTGTCTATAGCAGGCAGTAGCGGCTCGAACAGGTAAGAGCAGTGGGGTGGGGTGGGGGGTGGTGGACTTGGCGACCGACTTGGCGATGCGGCGAGCGCAAGGTAAGTGGTTTTATTTATTTAATATTACTTAACCCGTCATCTGTTGACTTTCACCACTCCCCACCCCGCCCTGCCACACCACTCTTACCTGCGAGCCGCCACTGGTAGCTGGATATCGCTAAAGCTGACCTGGATCTGTATTAAAGGAGGAGCACAACGAAAACAGCCTAGATACACAAGAGGCCAAAACTCGGATGTCCAGAGTGTATCGCTTGCTCCAAATCATTCAGGAAAAAGTGGGAGTGGAGTTATCGTGAGATGCAGAGAATACAGAGAAAACAGCACGGAAAATTGCCAAGAGAGCCTCCTTTATCTAAAGGAAAACAGGAGCTCACTCACCCCTCTCTTCTTCACTTCACAGCCCTTGCATCCACATATCAACTTTGAGAAGACCGATACTTCAAGGGACAATCAGTAAGCCTCCAGGCGACTGAAAGCCTTCCGCCATGTTAAGTCGGGCTACAGGTATCCTCCACTGTACACTTGTTTACCCCAGCATGTACTGCTACTGGGCCCTTGCCAAGCAGGCTGCGGTTGTGAGTTTGTACCCCTTCTCCCTTTTCCCAAGATGCGGCATTTATTTGTGGGCCCCAGTGATCCCAAGGCAAATGGTAGCCAAAGCAACAACTACTGCGGAGGGGGGTAGGGGAGGAATCACCACATTGGCGTTCGAGTGGACGCTGCTTCAGGGCACCTTGACGAGATCAAGCAGTGAGCCCGCTGAGAGGATCTCCCGTCATCCTCCGACCAACCCCTGCAAACTCCAGTGCTTTCCCTATAGTTGTTTAGATTGAAGTAGGAATAGTAAATGTAACCTCTATAAAAGTCCAACGCTTTACGGATTGCTGCTTAGGATGGAAAGGGAAGAGTAAATCTAACCCCTTAAAACCCCTCCAAATTCCAACATTTTCCCTACTGTTGCTTAGAGTTTAGACTAGAGTGGGAACTGTAAATCTAACCCTTCCAATGTCCAATATTTTCCCTATCGTTTTCTTTTAAGATTGGAGTGGGAATAATAAATCTACCCCACCAAACTCAAACACTTCCCCTATTGTTGCTTATGTTGGAGTGGGAATAGTAGATCTGACGCCTCCAAAGTCCAGCACTTTCCATGCTTTTGGTTATGTTGGAGTTGAAATAGTAAACTTAAATTGGGGCTATATTATTTAATATGACTTCTTTGAAGTCAAACACTTTTGCTAATATTGTTTATTTTTGATTGGTGTTATTTTTCCACTATTGTATATTTTTTTAATGTTTGTTATCTTTTTAACAACTTGCAATTTTTTTACTTAATTTTTAAAAATAGTAATTTAATGTTTGTAATGAATTGTGATCCATGTTATTGTTTATATGTTTTCTAATTTTAGTTTTTAATTTATTGTTATTATTTTTGTAATTGTGTTAATATATTTTTATTTGTATATATATATATATATAATATATATATATATATATATATATGTATAATTGAGTTAGTTCAAAGTATTAATTAATTAAAACTATTTTTACATGAATTTATATTTTTAAATTAGGTTACATATATGTTGGTTATGTATGTTAGATCATTTTTATTTTGAAGTTTTTGTTAATATATTTAATTTAAAGGATTTTTATAATTGTATAATTATTGTTTTTAGATTTTTTAAAGTACACATATATATATGTACATTTTATACATATATATGTATGTATTTTATTTACATTACTGGTCAAAACGATTTCATCTAAATTATTTTATTAGCGTAATATTTAAAATAAATTACTTATAATGCTATATATTAAGAATTCTATATTCTTACCTTTTTAGGTGATATTTGGTTCCACAATATTTTTGCTGCAACATTTTAGTAGTTTACATACATGTATGCAAACTCAATATTTTTTGTATGCAATATTTTTGACACAAAATTCTTTATGTCACAACATTGTTACGATATTTTGCAATGCAACCAAATGAGCAGGTGTGAACCACCCAAAGGTGCCACAGTGCCCCATGAGGTTACAGGTGTATTCAACGTTTAATGAGTATGATAATGCACGGTCAGGATTAAGACTTGGGAAAGAAACACCAATTGCCCTATTCTGGGAGGGGGGGGGGGCTGGAGGAGATGGAAAACGGGTCAGTGGAAAGATTCGGAACATTAGACCGGAAACTACAGACCCGTGCACTACTCAAATCTGGGGTCTGTAGTCAGTTCTGAATCATTAGTGGCAAAGTCCTATATAAGACACATGGGGCTCGAGAACCCTGCCTGACAACAAGTCATTAGTTGCAATGGCTCTTCGCTTACACTTAGTTGCACCCGCCATACTTAATTCCCTCCCCTTTGTTGTGTTCATCCTGCTCAGTTCTCTCAGTGCTCCCATCCCTTGCCTCTTGTTAGTCCTTTGTTCTGTTGTGCTGTGTCTTGTTTCTCCCAATTTGCTCCTGACAGCGGACCGGTGTTTGATCAGCAGCACCCTGTGGTGGTCAACTGGTTTCAAGGCCAACTCATGCTTATTAGAGCCACTGCCGTTGTTTAGACCGTGAAGCTCCTGTTTGTGTACCTGTTTGTGTGCATTCCTATCTATTGCATTATCCTTCCTGTCATACTGCTGTGTCAACTCAGCAAACTCTATCAACATCTGTCTGTGAGTTAACAACATCTGAGGTTCCGACAGAGAGCAGACCAATGTCTACATGTCTCTCTCACTTTCTCCCCCCTTCCCTATTTTCACTGCATTCCTACTGCAAACAGCAAGTTCTGTTTTGCTGTTGGTGTAGAGACTTGGGGGCGGCAGGAGTTTTTGGGGCGTCCACGAACTCGGACCCTGACATGCACAAACCACCATAGGTTGGGGCCTAATGAAACCTAGAGATCCAGTTTGGAAAGAGAGCAGATCTGGTTGACATACTTGTATTAGCTTTCAAATGTACCAATCTGCTTTGAACAAGATTCATTCGATGAGCATATATGAAATAAAACTCAGAACCTTATTTTTGGGCATCTGGAGAATATAAATGAGGTACCATCCTCTGTAGGGTATTTTCTACAGTAGGCAAAGGCTTTTTGGCTAGAATGTCATAGGATACATGTCTGTAAAAACCTTATGCAGTCTGCTGTTATGAAAGAGTAAGCGGGATTGTTATTGATAGGTTTGGATGTAGAAGGGATGTGAATGGGCTGGTGATGTGACCCTCCCTGCTCCTTGAATGGCTGTTGATTTTGTGTGTGTCTGAAGTGACTCAGTGTCTGAGAGAACGTTTGACTGTCAGTCATCTGTGTGCATGTTTGCATATCTGCTCTGCGTGATGGAGCGAGAGAAGCAGATTCTTATTTTGGATGGGTCTTAGAGAATTTGCATTTGCAAAATCTGCATGAGATTCATGCTAGTCAGATATTCTGCCAGCATCTGACACTATCCAGGAGTTCTAAGACTAGGCTTTTGGTCCTTCAGTTTCAGAGAGCCCTTTCTTGGTTTTTCCACTGTGAACGAGCCCTGTGCTTATTTCCCAAACTCCACATAAGACACATTCCAAAAAGGTAGGTATGTTGAAGGATGATCTATTTCTTCCACCTCAATGAGATCTAGGGGATTTGGGGTTGGCCTTCCGATTAATCAGATGAAATCTGACAGTTCTCTTTTCCCTCAGTGGCTGTAGGTGTTCACATCCCCCAGGTCTTGGCGAGGCCGCCTCTTCATCTGGAGCAAGCCGCCTCAAAAGAGACGCACTTTCCCAAACTCTATGGCAGGTGTTTGGGGTAATAGTGTCTTTCCCTATTTGGAGCAGGAAGGATACAGTGTGCACAAGCACAATACATGCTTTGTCACCACAAATGATGGTGCTGCTTGACATTCAAATCTTGATGCTTGGCAATACAATGTCCTGAGTTTTATGATTTAGTTATTGACGCTGGAGGGGGGTCCTTATAATCTCAGTAGCTACTGGAGACACTTTGTTTTTACTTTGCTTTAAGAATGGGTTGCCACTAGCTGGATTACATTCTCTGTGTAGGAGTACATACTACCACAAACCCCTGGTGCTTAGGCCATTGCTCCATCACACATTCATGGTGGCACTCACATCCGCACTACCATGTGAGCTCCCTGTCACATCAGAAGATGCAACTGCTGGCCTCCTTCCTGCAGAACTTTAGTGAACCAGCCTCTGGCAGCAATAGTGTTTTCCCTCGCACTCACAATACAAATTCCTCTCACGCTCGCATGAATTCTTGCAAACGAGCTTCAGCTACCTTTGGGAAAGGATCTTCAAAGTATCCATTCACTAAAGGCCCCTATTTTATCACTCAAATGTTTTTGGATGGTGGAGGTTAGCTCATAAGAGGAAAGACTATTGGAGAGCCCATGAAGTTATGTTAAAATGACCTCTAATGATTCGAGGACTAAAACATATGTCTACCCAATGGCAGGAAGTGCCATATATTTCAATGGGGAATACTAATACCAAATTATCTGTAAAGATTTAGTGATACAACAAGCAATATCATCAGGTTAGCAACCATAAACGAAACGAGAGATGCAACGCGTCAACCTGATCTTAGAACAGTGTTTGTACCGTTCTCAAATTCTACCAAAAATAACTGCAAGACTTTGTAATTTTCTGCTGAATTCGCATATAATAATGTCCTTTCAGCTGCAGGATGTTCTCCTTTTTATGCTCTATATGGTATACATATTGTTGTATTTCCAATTGACATCATAGATAATCAATTTGTACCTACTACCTCTAACCTTCATTCTACTCTCTAGGAGACTTACAAAGAATTGTCCCCTAACCTACATGTCACTCAAACTCGTATGTAAAACATGGCCAAAAAAAGATATGTGTGGCTCCCACTTATCAAGTAGGTGGTAAAGTGTGGTTATCATCCAAATTTCTACCCTCAAAAGAAACTTCAACAAAAGTGGGTCCTCATTTTTCCATTTCAAAGATCATTCATACTAGCGCCGTTTGATTGTGTCTTCCTGTCGCCTGGAAGATTCACACAGTCTGGAAGATTCATCCAGGTGTTCATGTCTTGCAGATTAAGACTGTGATGATCAGTTCATCTTTTATTTTCCTGATCATTGTATCCCTTCTCCACTTCTTATTGACTGTCATGAGGAATACAGAGTTGCTAAGATTTGTGCCTTTCACATATGCTCTGATTGTCTTTATTTTTTGAATCATTGGAAAAGCTACAAAGTCTGCAATGGGACTTGAGTACCTGCTACACGTTCATGCTCCAAGTCTCCTTTGTCATTTTCTTTCATCTCCTCCATCGACTCTGGCTGAACCATTGGTAGCTGCCTTTTTTCTCACTCTGGTGGTTTTTCTGAACTCTTTCGGGATACGGGTATACTTCCTATCCTATGGCTCCTTCACACATGCATGAGGCTGTTCACAGCTGTACTTCCAAGAGATCTACCTGTATCATTAAACAGGCAACCACTGGACTCCTCATATTGGCATCTTTCGCCAGGCTGCTGTCAACCAGCATCAGACTTGCAATGGAGTTTCTTCTCGCACCCACAACACAGATACTCTCAATCCTGTATGTATTCTTGCAAAGGCACTTCACCTACTTGTGGGACAGGATCTTCACGGTGTCCATTCACTAAACGCCCTATTTTTTAAACACAACATTTTTTGTGGGTTGTAAGTTAGCTCATAAGAGCAAACACTGCTAGAGAGTCTATGAAAGGACCTTTAGGGACCAAAAACATATCCACCCAGATAACAAGAAGTATAATTTATTTCCATAAGAAATCCTAATACAAGATGGAGGGGAAATGTTTCCAGGAATTTTGTGACGAGCCCATCATATATATAGTGAATTCCTCAGTTAAAGTTTCTACTTAGCTAATTGAAGTATGCACTCCCCTGAACCAACTTGATGGCCCTCTTGATGAGTAGCCGCCCATGAAGTCAAGAGCACGGTGATGGTGGATTTATCAGAGGCCTGTGCATAGAGATCATTGGTGGCATGTGACTCCTTATGGGTAAATGTTAGCAAACAGTTAAGAAATTAAAAGGATACTGATTGGTGCAAGATGGATGACATCACCATCACAAGGGCGGGTGAGGACTGATGGTTGTGGGCAGGAGGCCTAAGCAATAAGATAGAGCAGTGTTCTTTTGTTGTGGAGCTGTCAATCAATTCGTAGCACTTAAAAAGTAAGGAATATTGCATATAAATTAATACGGTTTAATATAAGATTTAAATATGAAAATCCTTTGGTGCATACACCTTTAATCTTGAGGACGCTAGCCTCTCAAAGACTGGACATTCTGAAGAAGTATCCCCTTCCTTCTTCACGCTATTGAAATCAAATTTCCCTTAGCAGGAACACGTGGAGTACACAGATTTTCTTTTGCATAATCTCATGCGGCATTTTTGAAAATGGGGGTGGATGTGGTAGGCAGCTGGCTGTCACTGAGTAGGTCGACAGTAGTTGCAGAAGCAGAGTGCAGCATTCTATACACTGTTAAATTACATACACAGTGGAGCAGCGATCCATAATGGTGGGTGAAGTTTGACACACCATGCTCAACGGATCCGGATGAGCTAATATAGTTGGTCAACATTGAATTGGGAGATATCACAAAGTGATTCATACCTGATGGATTGGCTTGGAGCAAACCTATGCAGATGCAGTAGTACATGACATGAACTGTGACACCAATGCAGAGCGAATGAAGGTCAGAGGTCAAGAAGTTGAAATTATGACCACAGAGCACCTACTAGCACCTTTAGTCACATGGGGCAGACAGCCAATCAGCTGTACTCCACTGCGCGGCTCAGCAATGCTAGCGTCTCTCTTTCAAAAGGTAAGGCCGCACAGCTGAACAAAGGCTACGCTAACCTCTGTGAAGAATCAAACTGGAGTAGTTACCTCTCAAAATGTCTTTTTTCAAGACAGAGCCTCCACTATTATGGAGGGATGTGCATTCGTAAAAAATATATGATTGTTGCTCAATAACAACAAAATATCCACAGTATGTTAAAGAACGCTGGAAACCCCTCTAGCCCAGGTAAGTACGGTCTTAGGGTGCACATTTCTATGTGCTGCCAAATTATAGAGAAAAAAACAGAGAAACTGCCTTTATTGTCAGTGGGCAGCAAGTGCCCCTGCAGCAAAGTTTTATTTAGTCTGGAGCACAGAACATCCTTGCATGTTCCTATTGCTCAGGGCAGGAACTCTAATGTGGTAGGTTGAAACAAATTAAGGAAATAAAAGGGAGTATTGTGATAATTGCTCGAGACATTACATTAAGTCACTTTAAATCATGGGTACTCGCAAACATTTTCCCAAGGGCCATAAAGTGTAGTCTGTGATGTGACCGAGGCTGCATTGATGCCAGCAGGGTGACGTTTGGGGGGGTGGGCGGTTGGCAGCAAGGCGGGTGTAGGGGAAGTGAAGCACCTAGTGACTGAATTGATAGATAGATAAGTAGTACTTATAAAGCTCACTGTGACCAACGATGGTATCCTGGCGCTAGCTATTACCACTATGTAAGAAAAACAGCTGATGGAGATCCGAGGCTAAAACTGGCTATTAATGAGGAAACAGCCAGGTTTTCAGTGATCTTCTGAATTTTAATAGGTCAGAGTGAGATCTTAATGGTGCTGGTAATTTGTTCCACATCTGAACTGTATTCGCAGTAAAAGTACGTCCTCCTTGTCGGACTTTTTTAAATCTAAGTTCTTGGACATAGTTGCCTGTGGCCGATTGGAGGTGTCTGCCTGGAGTATATTTTATTAGTTTGGCTTGTAAGGGTGTTGGTCCTTTGTTGTGTAGTGCCTTATGTACAATACAGAAAGATTTAAACATAATCCTCAGTTTGATGGGCAGCCAGTGGAGGTCTTTCAGAGCCTTTGTGGCAGAAGAGCGTCGAGGTCTGTTTAGTGTTAACTTTGCTGTAATTATCTGGATGCGTTCCAGCTTCTTTAATAAATAGGTAGGAGCTCCTAATAAAAGAGCATTGCAGTGGTCCAGCCTACTTAGTATTACACCTCTAGAGATCAGTGATCTGGCTGGCAGGTCGAGCACAGGGTATAGCTTCCTAAGGGCCCGAATCAGTGCGAAGCAAGTCCCGGTAAGTCGGTTCACTTGTTTTTCCATAGAAAGACCTTCATCTATAATCACACCTAAATGTTGTACTGCCGCTGAATTGCCCAACGGCATTTTCGTGGGTAGAGGCCAGAAGTTAGGGGATAGAGATACCGGAATTTTGTTGGACGGGCAACAAAGGAGCTCAGTTTTGCTTCCATTCATCTTGAGTGAATTTGCATTCATCCAGTCAAAAATGTCAAGGATACATGCCTGAAAGTTACATTGAGTGTCAACCTGGTCTTTGTTTAATGACAGAATCAGCTGAGTATTGTCTGCATAATTAATCAGCTTCATCTTGTGGGACTTAATAAGATAAATAAGGGGTTTGATATAAATATTGAATAAAATAGGGCTAAGGGAAGAGCCATGGGGAACGCCATTTGATGTAATTCTAAATTTGGATAGAAAAGGGGGGAGAGATACTGCCTGACAGCTGCCGAACAGATGGGATTTTAGCCAGTTTAACATCAGGCCCCCCACACCCACTGCCGTGAGCCTGGACAGAAGAGTGTGGTGGTCCACTGTGTCAAACGCAGCTGACAGATCCGGGAGGACCAGTACCACAGATTGTCCGTTGTCTGTTATCCTCCATATTTCATCAGTAGCGCAAATCAGAGCAGTCTCAGTTCCATGACCAGGACGAAATCCAAATTGCTCTTCCTCTAGTCATGCATAGTCCTCTAAGTATTGCGACAATATTGTACTTACATGGCGCTCTAAAAATTTTATTGGAAAGGGAAAAAGGGAGATAGGTCTGAAATTAGCTAGATCTGAAAGGTCAGACAGGGCTTTTTTCAGTAATGGCTTAACTATAGCTTTTTTCCAACAGTCAGGCACCTTCTCGGTTTCAAGGGAATGGTTACAAAGTTGTAGGAGCGGGCCTGCCAGCTCATCTTCCCATTTTAGCCATTGCTTTGATGGAAAAGGGTCCAACGGAGACCCTGATTTCATGGACCTATACAAAGTTTTAAAAGCCCCAACAGAGATAGGGTCCAGCTTAGTCAATGTCGCTGAAGTAAAGTCTGAAAGGTGAGGCGGCCCAGATTGAACGGGACTATTGGTGTATAAAATAGAGTGATTTAATGCAGTAGGTTTATCAATCCCGTCTAAAATTGTTTTGATCTTGTTTTCAAAGTACAATGTGAATCCAGAAAACATGGGATTAAGCCCGGCTTCCCCACTTAGCCAAATTGTGTGATCCTAGGCAATTGTATAGACCTTGAAATACATGACTTCAGGATGTGCGCTGTGCAAAGCCTTGTTATGTGTTTGATTTAATAAACTTTAACATTCTTCAAGTATAATAGGAACCCAGTCCACCCAAAGAGGGTAGATAACAAGGGCCATGCCTCTTAGTTCACTATAGGCATTGTTAGGGTGTGGGGAAGAATTAATCTTTCTACATTCATTTTTAAAAACCATCTTTAAAAAAAATGCTTCTTATTGTACTGATATAATCTGGTGTACTAAGGTGAAACAGTTCTGCATATTAATGAAATACACTTTTTAAATTTTGAAGAGACATTACCACATTTTTACACTTTGACTGCAAGATGGTTTTAAAAACGAAGGTGCTTTTATAGTTAAGCAGTGCAGGTCAACTTAGCTACTTACTTTCTTTAACTTCAATTAACCATTGAATAAATGCTTTATTTACCTTCTTTTAATATTAGTGCTGAGTCGAGTAAACAGCCGCCCAGTGAATGTAAAGGTCAGGAGGGCCGCATGCGGCTTCCCAGCCATACTTTGAGTATCACTGCTTTAAATAACCCTATTTAAATCCTTAATATGAGTGCCTTACATTGTATGCATGTATGTGGTATTTGAGCGTAGTCCTGGGCACACGCGATGAGGGTATTGGTAATAAAATATCTACTATTGATGCGTTATTCGAATGCAATGGTCAACATCAGTATTTGTCCAAATAGGTATTTTTTTATTTCAACAATCACTGTGTTGAATATAGTGAACCAGCCGACACGTGTTTCGTCACTGGGAAAGTTCCCGTGACTCATCAGGGCAGAAGGTTGGATAAGAATACAGCACACCCGTAGGGGTAAACTCACGATAAGGAGTAACGAAATGCGCAGAAGAGGCGCTGCGCTGGCAACAAGGATGCAGCGAGGAGGGAAACCGCAGGTGGTAGTGTCCCTCTGTAAACAAGCGTGATTGCGCTGGGGCGGGTGTGCCACGGCAATCGTGGAAGGCCGGAAATGATTGGCGGAGGGAGGCTGTCCAGTGTCCAGGTCAGTGGATGGGGTACCAAGCCGAGCAGGCGAGGTACACAGGTTAGGCCCGGGTACGGGAAGTAGAGTACTATCCAGGGATGTATGAGGCTGGGTAAAGCAGACGCCTGTCTGGGGTCCGGATGGGAGAGCTGCGAGGACGCACTGGAGCCGGAGGAAAAAGTAGAGTATGTGGTATTTGTACAGTGGGAACCCAGCCAAAACACAACAGAGCAGTTTACAGCGTCAAAGGCAAGGATACAGTCGCCCACTGACTTGAGAGGTAGTTAGTTTGTGGACTGTTCTGCATCATGATGTAGTGTTTTTTTTAAAGATGTGTGTCTTCAACTCTGTCTTAAATTGGAGCAGGCCTGGGGCAGTCCTTGAGTGTCTGTGACTGTTGTTCCAGATCCTTGGTGCATGGATGTAAATAGCCTGTTGTCTTGTTCTTTCTTTTTACATATCTTTGGCCCGCATTACGAGTTACACATTATCCATGTGCGATTATTCTGCACATGGAGAGAACCTTAGGGCACACTAAATCTGTCCGCAGACCCTACGATTGCTATTTTGTTCTGGGTCCCGCAGTATCACCGCAAACAAATGAATCACAAGCTTTTTTTTTATCAATCCATAAATCTGCATGAGAATGTACTTGCTGGTAAAACAACGCATGCACAAAATACTGTGTGAGAGCAGGAAGTGCACCAGGGGCTGGAAGTATGAGTGCGAGTGGTGCTGCAGCACCCCCAAAATAACCACGCTGAAGTTCAGAAGGTAATTGAGGAAACCACATTTCTTTTTTTCTTGTCTCATTTCCTATGCGCTCAAAGATAGAGGTCACGTGTCAGGTTATGTATTCTGACATTAGGGCTGGCGCTAGGCACGGGCAGCGCCAGGGCCCCCAGCTCAGTCCATCAGCATGGCCTATGGTGCAGCACTACCAGACCCAGGGGAGGGTCGCCTCTCTCCTGGGCCTGGCAGGCATGTATCGCGCCGGTAGGAATAGGGGGAAGGGGTCGGCCTCACAGCACTTGGCCATGGCTGGGGGGGAGGGGACCCCCCCTTCCCCCGGGACCTGGCAGCCCCACACCATAGCTGCGAGGCCCGTACGCGTTTGACAGGTGTGGCCTGCAATTGGCGATCCTGTCCTGGCTGCCACTCAAAGGCACCACATGACATCAATTTTTCTGCAATTTGGTGCCCTGGCACTTTCAAAGGACGAGCAACTCTCGCTCTTTCAACCCTTTATGTGCTGTGAAAGAGATGCTTGTCAGTGTCTGGCAGGGAGGCGTTGCAGCACCGGAGGGTTCCTGCACCATGTAAGCTCATGAGCATCTTCTGCGTTTGAGATGCAAACAGGCTTGGATGAGTGATTGAAACCATTTTTTTGCAGTTCTATACAGCGCAAACTAGAACCGAGGATACTGGAGCGCTTTACTTGAGCAATGGCTACATTACACAAGGACACATTCCTTTTTTAGGCATGGGAGAGTAAATGATTTGCTCAGTCACAGGATGTTGAGCCAAGGCTGAGACTCGAACCTGGTTCTCCAGTTCCACAGTCAGCAGCTCTGGCCTAATGCCACATCCTCGCCTCTCCTCTACCCATGCTCAGGACCTGTTCGAGGAGTACACCCTTTGTGTCTATTTCTTACATTTGGCATATTTGAAAGTACTGCCATATCGTCAGATCAGTAGATGAGGCACAGGGAGTGTTTTATTTGCTGAGGATCAAAGAGTTGGTTAAATTAGTAGACCAAGTACAGCAGTGTACTGCTACCTGGTGCAAAGGGAATATATTTAGCACTGTACTGCATTTAGGTGACAAAACCATTTGGCTGGGTACCTCTGTCCTCCCAGGTAATATTCAGTCTATTTTTTTAATCATGCTAACTAGGAGTTTTTACATTGAATCAAACTACATATGTGATGTAGATTTTTATTACAGACAGAACTACTTTCCAGTCTATTAAACAACAAATAAGTGGCTTGTGCTTAGCACAAATCCTAAGTGCATGTATTGAAGGCGCTCTCAAACGTGATAATGAAGAAAAAGGAGTCTTGGATCACACAATTTCATCAAGAGGGGAAGCCAGGATTTCTTGTTTTACACTATGCAATTTGGCCACCAGCAGGGTACCTGTTTCTCTCTTGTCTGTACTACATCAAAGCTTTGTCTTTATTTTGTGATGTATGAAGTGAAATCCTGAGTTGCAGCACATGAAAGCTTGCCTCATTTTAGGCTCGAGGGCTCAAGAGGACCTCCAACTGAGCCAGAGCCAGGCATCTCACTTGAGCTTTCAGTGGCTTGCCTACCTCTAATTTGCCGCTGTTTTTTCAAGGCTTAAGACTATTTCATTCTATTTGGATACCAGAGTTCATTTTCTAAACTTGTCGCTCAAAATTTGCAATAGCGAGCAGTCAAGGCTTACTCCAGGAGTCTGTAAAGGGATTATAACTCAAGTATAGTATGAACAGTAATCACACTGGATAAACTCAGTTTGCAGCTGAGATATCTGTTAACATGGGGTACTTTTCGGGGTAACAGGGGCATTTAGAATGAAACCTTCAAAGTGCATTATATGACTCATAGTTCCTCTGCTCCCCAATAAATATATTCTGATGTCTCTGCTCAAGCAGTGTGTCTCCAGAGGCACACATTGTCCTGTAATGTGATAATGGAAAATTGGTCACCCTACTTGGCCCTCACAGCGATGGCTGGGGACCAGGGCTGCGAGGCCCAGGGAAGGGGACTCTCCTCCCCAGGGCTTTGCAGCACCAGACCATGGATGTGAGTCCCGTTGCAGATGGGGCACATCCCATGGGCCTTGCAGCATTATATCATAGCTGTGAGGCCCAGGAGATGGGCTCACCCTCTCCTAGGCCTTGCAGCTCTTGATCAATGTGGGGTTGTCCATGGGAGGGAACACCTTTCCCCTGGGCATGCAGTGCTACACTAATGTTGTGAGGTTCATGGAAAAGGGCACCCCTTTTCTGGGTCCCTTCTCCCTGGCCTCGCAGCAGTAGACCATGGTTGCGAAGACTAGGGTGAGGAGACCCCTACCCTCAGCCTCATAGCCATGGTATAGCATTGCAAGACCTTGGTGAGAGTCCCTCTCCCCTGGGTCTCACAGACATGGTTCCGTTTTGTGAGACCCATGGGTAATGGGCTACCTCCCTTAATCCTCTCAGCTCTATACCATGACTGTGAGGCCCAGTAGAGAGGGGCACTTTGGGTGGGCCGCCTCCCCTGTCCCAATTGAAATTGTCTCACAGCACTGTACCGTGGCTCTGTTCATGGGTCCCAGTCAGGGGCATAGCCATCAGTAGTGCAGCAGCTGCAGTGGCACTAGGCCCATTGGAATTAACTGCCCAATGCTTCCAAATTATAGCTTTATTTTACTGTGCAGCCAGTGGACAAGAGTGAGGGGACACTTTTACTAAGCATCAGGGCCCATGGCACCATTGCTGAGCTACTTGCCTCTCTTACATGGGCCTCAAAACCATGTTCCAGAGCTGTAAGGCCTGCAAGAGGCCCTCCCTCCCCTAGGTCTTGCAGTCATGGTTGGACACACAGGGGAGGAGTCACCAGCCTAAGAGCTTAGCAGCACCTGGACATGGCTGTGAGGCCCAAGGGGGGTGGGGGGTGGGAGTGGTGGACGGATATCTCTCTCAAGAGTGTAGCTATCAGTAGTATTATTTTCTACAGTTAAACTCCACTGCATGAATGCACATGTAAACCTGAGTTGAAGTGGTTATAGCACTAAGTATGATGCAACGAGAGCGTTGCAATTAAGCGCTAAATGGTGATGGTTGATGAACTTTACTCTTGTGACATCACTCTGTCTACCATTATTGTGATGTATGTTTTCTTCCAATGCAGTACCCAAGACCCAAATACAGCATTTTAGGTGAGAAATATCTCACTATGCATGCATGAGTGTGCTGCATGTTGTGTATGATTTGGAAAAAAAATCTGGGGCAGAGTTTGTATCCTCATGAAAATCCCTGGACCTAAGAGGCCTTCTATCTTGGGGCTGAAACATGTCAACCGGTTACTAGGGTAATATGACCATTATATACTTACCCCCTACATAACACCTTTTTAACCATACCAAAACAATTGTTATTAAAGGGATACCTTGGTTATTTGAGGTATTTTTATTTATCTTCTGAAAACCCCGGCTTAGGAAATACTCAAAGGGCTCCTTGGAATACGGTCAAGCTCATCCTGGTTTTTAGGGACCAGGTTGAGACCCGATGATGAAGCTTGCCTCTCCTGGTGTGGACGAGGATCTAACAAAATTAAATTAAATTACATTTTTCTTTGCCAGCAGGGTGATAATCAGGGAATATACCATTAGCCTCAGAAAAAAGGAAAGGTATGGATTACTTTTTGTAAGGTGTTAGTCTGGCCAGGAAGAAATCTGACCACATCATTCCACCGTGATGAAACTCCACAGGTTCCTCTTGCCAGCCCGCACCCTCTTCAAACCCAGCTGGATCGTCTAGAGAGCCTTGTCATTGACCCTCTACAGTTCTCCGCTACCTTTTGGTTATTTTTGCAGTATAGAAATACCACACACACATAACTGACACCCTTGCCTACTTGGATGACACGCTCACCATATCCAGTGGCATGTCACATACCTTCAGCAGGGACACCTTTAGATGGAAGAAGTGCTAAAAAGAAGCAAGCAAGCAGAAAGCCTTTCCCATGTGTGCACCAAAGATCTGGAACAATATCCCCATATAAATCTAGAGAGCCTGAACCCAGCTCTAATTTAGGATGCAGCTGAATACACAACTTAAAAAAAACTACATAATGATGCAGTCACAATCCACAAACCATCTACTCCTCCTATCATATGTTGACTGTGTCTTTGACCCTGTACGGCGCTTCACAGCCTTTCGGCTAGGTTTGCTCTATATAAATACTACATACATATATACATACCTAAAGCACTGATCTGGAAACAAATTGTTGACATTTGATTAAAGATATAATTTTGGAGCACCTTAGGCCAAACCTTTCATCTAGTGTGACAGGAAATACATCATTTTCCTGAGCCATCCGTATTGTCATTGCATTGTTGAAGCTTTGTACCTGAATAGAAATACATATACTTAATCTATTTCAGCAGAAAGGGATTTTCGTAGAATAATCGACCTCCTGTAAAAGAACCAGCAGCCATTTTAGATTTTAAAATCCATCTCAATCCTCTATCTTTCTGTGCCATTTGGACTTAGAATCACTATAATTCAATAAGATGGCCTCGAGCTGAACAAGAAGGACTACATTTAGTAAAAGGGAACTGATTTTACTTGCTGAAGAGGTGGTGAAGGAGAGTAAAGAATTTTGGTCCAACTTCAACATTTAAAAGTGTGCAAGTAAGGTCATAAATATGGCAGGACATTGCTAATAAGGTCAATGTCGTTTCTTGTTATCCACATACAGTTGAAGGCTGTTAAAGACATAGTCAGACATTAGACATTGTGTTAGGGAGCTAATATGTAACCATATGCAGAAATCACAAGCTACTTGTGGTGCTACAACCAGGAGCCGTATCATATAAAGTACCCTTCAGGCGCAACGAGCATTTGAGCCCACTTTGGTATTACAGAAGGAGCCGCAGACGCTTGTGTGGGCTTTTCTGTAATACAGATAGCACTGGCTCACATATAGCACCATGTGCTATCACCAGAGGGTGTTCCCTCATTTGCATGGGCCGAGGCCCCATGTAAATGTGGTAATCCCTTTACCTCTGCGCCTTGCAGTATTATAGACGCGGGCGCAGGGGCAAAGAAGCTGTCATGAGGGCAATGACAGTGCACCACCTAAAAGGTGGCGCACTGTCAGTGCGTCCCCTGATGGCAGCCCTCTGGAGAGGATGAAAGGGGTCCTATGGACCCCCCCCTGACATCTCCTTACAGGTGGGTGCAGTCACTCACTGCACCTACCTGCAAGGGGATCTCTCACCCCTCTTAAAAGTGCAGAAGGGTTGCCGCCTGCAAAGTGAAACACGGAGCAGCAGCTTCAAAGCCGCTCTGCATTTCACTAAAGTGCGCCTCCCCCAGAGCAGCACGAGTTTGCGACTGCCCTGGGGGCAGCTCATTCCATCTAATATGACGCACTCTCCTTGTTAGCGCTGAGTGCACCTTTTGAAAGGTGTGCTCGGTGCTAACAAGGAAAATATGCTGATTCTGTAATATGGCCCCACGCATCCAAACAGCAAGTATTTAGGGCACTGAAGACAGTCTTAAGGCAGAAGAAATGGCAGAAGAAATAAAAGAACAAAGTGGGCCATATTTTACAAAAAAATTTAATAAGTTGTAATGTAATACAATATTTTTTTACTAAAGAACTTAAATATAAGTATCTTTGCATTTGCTCTATGCACATATTACTATTAGGAGAGTACAAGGCAAGCCCATTTATAAAAAAATATTGTAGTGGCATCTAAAGCATCAGATACTTTATTAAGCAGCTTACTCAAGGAAGGTCTTTCAGTTAGTTGTGAAGACATATCAAACTAGTATATTAAATAATATTAAATAAACAGTTATTTTTAGAAAAACACCTGCCTCTTTTTGCTTGTTTCCGACCTCTATTCTGCCTCTTGCTGCTCATTTCTGACCTTTATTCTGCCCTTTTTCTCCTTGTTTCTGACCTCTATTCTGCCTCTTGCTGTTTATTTCTTACCTCTATTCTGCCTCTTGATGCTTGTTTCTCACCTTTAATTTCCCTCTTTCTGCTCGTTTCTGACCTTTTTTCTTCCTCTATCTGCTTGTTTCTCACCTTTATTTTGTCTCTTGCTGCTCATTTCTGACCTTTATCTTACCACTTTCTGACCTTTATTTTGCCTCTTTCAGCACTTCATGGGACTCCGGCATTGCTCCCTTTGTGTGGAAGCAATTTGTCTGTTTCCCTGCTCGCATGACAGCGAGCAGGGAAACAGACGAATTTTCACTGCTTTCGCTTGCTGGAAGCAGACTGTTTGCTGTGACTTGGCGGGAGAGATTAAAGCTCCCGCCAAGCCACAGCAAACGGCTCCCGGGGGTGGGCACCCCGGGACATAGCAGGAGCCGGCCATTGGGGGTGGTTGTCCCCAGGCCATATATGACTCCACAAGAGGGGCCCGCAGCCCCCCTACATTATAAAACTTTGCCCTGGAGAGGTGGCAGTCCCCGGGGTAGGGAGTCCACGATGGACCCCCTACATTAATTTATTTGAGCCACAGGGAGATGGATTTCCCCTGGGCCCCCTTAAATGCAATAAATTGCCCCAGGGAGGTGGTGGTCTCTAGAGCTGCAGGGGGGCGCTTGGCCCCCCGACTGTGGGGGACATACTTATCACAACAATAGAGGTTCTTGTCCCCCAACAACCCTCAGCACCCAAGGGGAGTTCAACCCCCAACCAGTAGTACACCAGGTGGCCCCTGTGCAGAGTGTTTGAGAAAGGGGGCGGGGCCTATGACCACGTCTCAGCAATCTGGTTGTGGGGAACTTTGTCATAGCAACAACAGGGGTTCTTGGCCCCCAACGACCCTCAGCAGCCAAGGGGAGTTCATCCCCTAACCAGTAATACACCAGGAGGGGAAAAATCCATTACTACGAAGGCTTATGTACAAGAAGCTTTTACAATGAATCCGGAAGTACAAGGGAGCCATTAGTACGCCAGTTTTAACAACGAGACTGCCATTACAACAAATGGCATTACTACCCATGGCATTATTACGAAATGTATCATTGTAGTGTACAACGCCTGACTTCACCACGAAAATCACCAAGTATTGAGGAAGATGAAGGTGACAAGTATCTTTGTGTGCTGGCAGTAATTTGACCTCTTGTGCTAATGAAGAGGTGTCAAGTGGATTTCTTCTCACACTAAGGTAAGAGATGCAAGTGTGAGCCTGCGAAGTAGATGTAAAGAGCCGCAAGTGCTGCAGAGTATGGGTCAATTACCTCTATCGATGTGCTGGCAGGGTCGGAGGCTCGGCTGGACTATAGAGGTGTGTGGTAGGCGAGTCATAAGCCACGCTTCCACTTTTTGATGTCCACCATCTGAAATATTCCACCCCACATGATGTGATTTGAGACACAGGGCGTATCTTGATATCAGCAAGAAGAGCTTGTGGGCCTCCAGATTAATAACTGACAAGGAGGAGGGCAAACAATGATAGCCATTTACAATCAGGAAGCGTGGAAAAGAAATGGTAGACAAAAAGGTAGGACTACAGCATTAACGCGTTGCTGCAGAACGCATCTACAAAACTAGGATGCTGTATCTTACATTTTTCCACACTTTAACTTTGGAAAATATCATTTCTATATCTTTAATATTTCAGATTACTAGACTGCTTATAATGTTTACTTAGAATTGGCGTTTTAACAGTATGGGTAGGAAAACTATGGGTGATATTTGCGTTCGTGATTACGGTAGTTTTAATGATACCATGTGCAGCGTGATAATGGCTTTTGTTATGTAAACTGGTGTTGTAATGGTACTGTCGGTCTTATTATTATTATTATTATTATTACGAAACGTATAATGCGTGCAGCTACCCTGAGGGGTTTCCCGGCGCAGGGCGGGAGTAGGGGAGAGTAAAAGGTGATCTGCATAATGTGTTAGAAAAGCCAGGATTTAGAAACCCCTACGGAAAGTCAGAAGGGATGTCAAATCTCTCAAGGAAGCTGGCAAGGAATTACACAGTAGCGGCCCTAAGTAGGAAAAAGATGGGCCTTTCATACGAGCCAGCTGGGTTTTTGGTACAACAAACCGAGTCTGCAGAGAAGATCTCAAGGGACTGGAGGGATGGTAAAGGTGGACTAAGTCCAGATTTGACCCTGAACATGCAGCAAAGTGCTTTGAACTTGATATGGTTCGACACAGTAAGCCAGTGTAGTTCACGGAAAAGGCTGGAAACCGAAGTAAACTTGGGTAGGTGATAGAGAATCCTGGCGGCTAAATTCTGCACAAGTTGCAGACTATGGATAGTAGATTTATCGGCTCCCAAGTACAAAACGTTGCCATAATCCAGTCTAGAAACAAGGGCCTGGATCACCGTCCTCTGTGCTGAGAAGGGAATCAGCCACAGGATCTTTTTTAACCACTTAAGAACTGCAAAACAGGTGGTCGTCACCTTGGCCACTTGTTGTTTCATGGATAGTGACTCATCGACAATGAACCCCAGATTCTTAACACTACTTGAAGGGGTAGGAGGAACTCCGAGATCGGCGGGCCAGTGATGCAGTCCCCAGAAATCGGACCTTTTGCCTAGAATCATAACTTCAGTTTTGTCCCCTTTAAGCTTGAGCAAATTATTCTGCATCCAAAGAGAGATACTGCTCTAGCCCAAACTAAGATCGGAGGGCCCATGTCACTTCGTCGATGAGAGGGAGAAAATAATCTGGGTATCGTCGGCGTATGAGAAAAGAGACAACCCAGCGTTTTTGACCACCTCTGCTAGAGGTCGAAGGTATATGTTAAATAGCAGAAGGCTCAGCACCGAGCCCTGTGGGACTCCATAGGGAAAGGCATGGGAGTTTGACCTGGCAGAGGAAGAGGAAACCTGAAAGGATCGTCCTTAAGAAAGGAGCGAAACCATTCTAGGCCATTCCATCAGGGCCCAGTGCCTGCAGTTCACCCAGAAGGATATGATGAATCACTGTAGAGAAACCAGCTCTGAACCCGTACTGGGAGGGATGAAGGAAATTCTGCGTTTCCACAAAGGAGGACAGTTGGCCATTGACGTGTTTCTCTCGAATTGTTGAGAAAATGGGAAGTAGAGAGATGGGGCAGAAATTGGAGGGGTTAGAAGGGTCCAGATTCGCTTTCTTTAGGAGGGGAGGACAATTGCATGTTTCCATCTCTGGGGGACTATCCCTTCCTTCAGAGAGGCGTTAAGAAGATCCATCAGCATGGATAGTATGGAGAGATCCAGCTGGCACAGCAAGTGAGGAGGAAAGGGGTCAAAGGTGGAGCCAGATTTAATGGCGTGAAGAATACGGTTAAAAGATGCGGTATCTAGAGGGAGCCAGGTATCCAGTTTAGGTGGAGGGTTGACGTTGTGTTGGGAGTCAGCTGCATGAATAGACCTAAGGCTCTGCCTGGTTGTGGATGGATCAGCCTCATCCAATTGCACCCTCTGTAAGCGTTTGCTTGACAACTGAGAATGTATATTAACAACTTTGTTGATAAAGAAGAGGGCGAGTTCCTCACATTGATTGTGGGAGAGAGAGGGGGAGGTTGCCGACTTCCCGGGGTCGGATAGTTCCTTCACCACCTTAAAGAGAATTTTTAAACAGTATTTCTCAGTTCTTTTGCTGCCGTTGTAGAAGCCTTTGTGTAAAGGCTTTTGTTGTTCTGTCATAAATGACACCAGGAGTGCAGAGTGGTTGAGAAAGGGGTGGGCCTCCGATGACATCTCAGCAATTCGGCTGTGGGGGACTTAGTTATCACAACAAAGGGGTTCTTGGCCCCCAACGACCCTTTATAGCAGCCAAGGGGAGTTCATCCTCCAACCAGTAGTACCCCAGGAGGCCCCGTGCAGAGTGGTTGTGAAAGGGGCGCGGGCCTCCGTCGAGGTCTCAGCAATTCTCAGCAAGCTTGTTTCTCACCTTTATTTTGCCTCTTTCTGCTCGTTTCTGACCTTTATTCTGCCTCTTTTTGCTAATTTCTGACCTTCATTCTACCTCTTTCTGCTCGTTTCTGACCACTATTCTGCCTCTTGCTGCTTGTTTCCAACCTATATTCTGCCTCTTCCTGTTAGTTTCTGACCTTTATTCTGCCTTTTTCTGCTTGTTTCTGACCTCTATGCTGCCTCTTTCTACTCGTTTCTGACATGCTCGTTTCTCACCTTTATTTAGCCTCTCCTTTGTTGTTTGTAGGGCCTGCCCCGGGGAGGAGGTGGTCGCCGGGGCCCCCCTCCAATTTTAAAATATTGAATTTGACCCTGGGGAGGTGGTGGTCCCTGGGGCCTGGGTGGTCCGTGAGGCTTCCACAATACATAAGTAATAGCCCCGGGGAGGTGGTGGTCCCCGGGGCATGGGGGGTCCGTGAGCCCCCCAATTTCTTTTCTATGAGACCTGGGGAGGTGGCTGTCCCCGGGGCTGCGACGGAGGCCATAAGGGTCCCCTGCATTAATTTTAACAATAGCCCTGGGGAGGTGGGGGTCCCAGGGGCACAGGGGGGTCCACGAGACCCCCCTATTTGTTGAAAATAATAATGGCTGCATGCCCCCAGGACATGGCCCACCTGGGGGCTTAATAATAGAGAAGCACAGGAGCCCGTGTTTCTCTTTTTAAAAAAAATTCAGCAGGAGCCACGGATCCAACGTGGCTCCTGCCAAAGAATAAATACAAAAAAAATGCTTTTGCCTGTGGGACACCCCAAGGAGTCCCAGGGTGTCAGGGTATTGCTTCCCTATCCCCTGCTCTTTTTTTTAGCAATTTTTTTCTGTGACTCGTTTCAAGCCAAGTCACAAGATGGCTGCCAACACTTCCTGGTTTGAAGTGTTGGCAGCCAATCAGATCTCAGCGCAAGATCGCGAGGTTTCGCCGAGCTTTTCCATCCCTATATAAACAAATTTGGGTTTCTGTTAATATCTCTAAAACTACAGAACGGATTTACACAAAATCATAAAAAGGCACTTCGATGGACTAACATCTACCTTCCTGCCAAGTTTGGTGTAATTCTGTTCAGCAGTTCGGGCTGTAGCAGTGTCTAAAGTTCCTATGGGAATTAACATGGGGAAAACACGTTTTGGGACCCCCTCCCTTTTTTCTCGGCCCCCGCTTGACGGAACACCACAAAACTTTCAAGACAGCAGCTGGAGTATGCGTCATACTAGATTTGAAACGTCGCAAGAATTTGTCAAACGACGCCAAAGTTATTGGCAAATGAACAAACACTTTTCCTATGGAAAGTAAATCCTAACTATAACTACCTACTGGCGACCGCTAGTAGGTTTTATATATATATATATATATATATATATATATATATATATATATATATATATATATATATATAATATATATATATATATATATATAGATTATATATATAGATTTTATGTGTATATATATATATATGTGCATATAACTCTTGTACTCCTCATCACATTACACACAAGCAAACAATGCTTGTAAGAACATCATTATTGTTTTTATAATTTGAATCTCATGCTTGGACATCAATATGCGCAATTAGATTTGTTCAATTTGTAAGAACCATTACTGTATGAGTTATGAGCCTGTGAATTATGACAAAGTATGTTTTCTATGTCCATGAGATTACTCAACCCTATATATATTTTTTTAAACTCTTTTTATTAACATTGCTAATCAGACCATAGTTTACATGAAACACTTGTGATTGTACAGTGTGAGGTTTAGACATTACAACAATAATGTTTATACGAGATAAGGGACTATATATCATTGCTGGCTCACCGGGTAGACTTTCATACCGTGACCTCTTCGTTTCAAAAAGTGTCCTAGCCCGGTCCCTCCCCTCCATCCACAGCCCCGCCCCGTAGCCGCTGTTGCGTATCACTCTCCCATCAGCGTCGCTCTGTGTCGCCACCATGGCGCCCATACCTGCTCCCATTTTTTAACACATCCCCTACTCTTGTACACTTTTTCTTCAGCCCGCTGGCACCAGTCAAGATCTCGTTCCCACTCTTTCAATGACGGAGACAAGGACGCCCCCCATCCCCTGGCAATGTTCCTTTTGGCTATCCCAGCTGCCAGTGCCAACCATATTCCTACATGCCTGGGCAAGCCAGAGTCCCCTGTAATCATCAATAGAAGCCATTTTGCGTCCATTGGAACAGACATAGTGTCTGTGACTGTCTGCCAGTACCTGGCAATTTCTGGACATTCCCATAAAATATGTAGGAAAGTTCCCTCCTGCTGGCATCCCCTGACGCACAACGCTGTTGGAGCCCTGCCCCAGGCATACAAGTGTGTACGGGGATAATAGGTACAGTGTAGTATCTTAAGCTGCACTAATCTAAATCTTGAGCGAACTGCGATCTCTCTTGGGCTCTGTAATGCCTCCTGCCATTCCTCGTCGTCTATGTTTCCCAAGTCGTTCACCCATGCCCCTCGCAGGGTCACAGAGGGTCTGGTACATTGTTTATCAGTTTGCGGTATACTGTGGACGTCGCTTTCTCAGGGATGGGATCAAGTAACAACCTAACCTCTAATGGGGAGTGATCTGGGACAGGGGTACCACGTTGGATGTGGCTCCGCAGTGCATGCATTAGTCGCAAGTAGTGGTATCTTTGTGTCTGATTTAAATTGTACTCATGCAGTAGGTCTTCGAAAGTGATGGGAGTGTCCCCCTCCATACGTCCCCCAGGTACTCAATGCCTATCAATTTCCACCCTCTGAAGCCTGCTAGGGCGGCCACCTCTTTTAGTGGATCCCCCACCCACAATGGAGTACGACTGGTTAGTTTCCCCATCCAGCCAAGTAATCTATTAGCCTCCTTCCAACACTCCACCACCACCCCGTGTGTGCCGGCCACTCTGGACATTTTTCACGGGAGTACAAGAGCGGCTCACAGTTTCCTCCCGGCATGACGGCTCTGTCTGCTCTATAGGCCGGCTCATTGGTGTCAGTGAACACCCCGTCATTTATCACCAGCAGCTGGGAAGCCCAGTAATATAGCTTGATGTCGGGAACCACCAGGCCTCCATCGTACACTCCCTTTTGTAGCTTATGGAGCGCAATTCGGGGAGGGCCACCCTGCCACAGCAGGGTTCTAACTTCCTGTGCTATCCGCTTAAAGATTGTCGGGGGCACGGGATATGGGGTGTTCTGAAGAACATATAGGAGGCGCGGCAGCGCCATCATTTTAAAAAGGACAGCCCTGCCCATAAGAGATAGTGCGAGGGTACGCCAGTGGCGCACATCAGTACTGAGTCGACCCACCTGGGGCTCAAGGTTTTCCTCCATAAACGCCTTTTGGTCCCGCGTAACGTGGATGCCTAGGTACTTAAAACCCTCCTTCACAACTGGGGCCGCACACCTCACTGGAACCCTAGGCGGAGGGCCCGACAGAGGGAAGATCACCGACTTGGACCAATTAATGGTGTAACCCGAGTAGCTTCCAAACAGTTCGAAGATGTGAAGCACTCTTGCCAGTGAGTGGTATGGTCTTGCAAGATACAAGACTATATCATCCACATACAGCGAAATACGATCCTCCCATCCTCCTGGCGCCGCTATACCCCAGATCATCGGATCCTTCCTGATCCAGTGAGCCAATGGTTCCAGTGCGAGGGCGAATAATAACGGGGACAAGGGGCAACCCTGTCTGGTGCCTCTCTGCAGCTGGAAGGGTCTGGATAACGCCCCATTGACTCGCACCCGGGCCATAGGTGTCTTGTACAATAGCCTTACCCAACTACAGAAGTTAGGGCCAAAACCCATCTTGCGGACTACCATAAACAGGTACGGCCACTCTATACTATCAAACGCCATTGACGCGTCCAGTGCCATCAATGCCGTCTGTTGGGCCGCAGGATTACTCGTCATATGGAGCACACCATAGAGTCTCCGTAGATTATGTCTGGTGCTTCTGTTGGGCATAAAGCCCGACTGATCCAGGTGAACCAATTCTGAAATGACTGAGACCAGCCTGTCAGCTATGGCCTTGGCCAGCACCTTTGCCTCCATATTGATCAGGGAGATAGGGTGATATGAGCTACATTGATCTGGAGGTTTCCCCGCTTTGTATATTACCACGATTGTGGCTGCTCGTTGATCCAGTGGGAGTTGCCCCCTTTCTCGTGCCTCTATCAGCATATTTGGTAGTGGTGGTACTATTATGGAGGCCTGACCTTTATATATCTCCACTGGTAGCCCATTTGGGCCTGCTGCTTTTCCTGATTTCAGGGAACCCAGGCCACCACTCAGGTCCTCCTCGGTGAGGTCGGCGTCTAGCGCCTCACGCGCTTCCCCGGATAATGTGGGCAAAGCGAAGTCTCTTAGCAGTTCTTCGCAGTCGTTTTTGGACCTAGTGCACACCGGTGCATAGACCCCTTCAAAGTGCGTGGCGAAGGCCTCTGCTATTTCTGTACTTGTTGTTTTCAATGACCCAATTGTGTCCCGCACCCCCGTCACCCATGATCGTTCTCTATCATGTCTCTCCAGCCACGCTAGGAGCTTTAGTGCCTTGTCTCCTACATCGTACAGTCGATGTTGCGTCGCCAGAGCATATGCCCTTGCTTCGCTATCTGCTAAAGCCCGTAGGTCTCGCTGTCGCAATGCTAGCCTATGACGCAGGTCAGCATTTGTTACAATTGCAGTATCCCCTTCCATCTGGGTGATTTCTTGCTCAAGCAGCCTGATTTGCAGGGTTTCTTCTTTCTTCTTGGCCCCGATCAGCGCCTGTGCCTGTCCCCTCAATACCGTCTTATAAGCCTCCTATAGGGTAATGTGTGAGTCTACTGTCCCCTTATTTTCCTGAAAATAAAGCTCTGAACCTTCTCGGATATTATCTCTGAGTGTTGGATCTCTTAGGTGCCACGGGTCAATTCTTGGGAATGTCGCTCTATCTGGCCTTTGATGGTAACACACACCGGAGAATGATCCGAAATGCCCCTCGCCATGTGTCTAGGGTCTGCAAATTCTCCCACCCGGTCGTTTCGTGTGAAAAAGTGGTCTATTCTAGAGAAGGAGTCATGTCGTGTTGAGTAGTATGTGTATTGCCGCATCAATGGGTAGTACGCCCGCCACAGGTCTACCATGCCCATGGCCGTAACGAAGCCTGCCAGACCACGCTCCCCTTTCCGGCCCGCCTGAGAGCCAGACCGGTGCAGTTCCGGGTTCATGACTGCATTTGTGTCCCCACCAATCAAAAGAGTGCCCAAGGGCAGTACCGTCAGGAATTAATTAATCTTCGGGAAGATCACAGCGTGGAGTCCCGGGGGTATATAGATCGAGCACAGTACAATCGTGCGCCCCTCCCATGTCCCTGCTGCTGCAACGCAACATCTGTCCAGGTACCCATTATCACTAGGGGTAAGGTATTGCGGGTCAGGATTTCCACCCCACGAGCCCCAGTCGAATATCCAGAGTGAGCCACCATTTTGTACCCAAAACGGTCTAATGCCTTGCATTTACTCCCTCTTAGGTGCGATTCTTGTATCAATATTACATCTGGGTAGTGCCTCTTGACATGCTGAAGGACGAGTGTACGTTTGATCTTGTTCCCCAGCCCATTTACGTTCCAGGTCCATACCCGTATACTAGCTAAGTCCCCCATGGCATCAGGTGGAAAAGAGTATGTTTATAAGTCGCCTCCTCTCTCGTGTTTTCCTCTTGTCAACCTCCTGTAGTTTCTGGATATAGTGGTCTTGAGCGTGTACCCCATCCCCCCCAGAACAACTAAACATTGTACCCAACTCCCCCCTCCCTGCAGCCCTGCTGGGTGAGTGACCAACCTCCCACCTCCCAAACGTGCAGAGTGCCTGTCGCCCGAACAGTGTATTAACAAGCGTTAATGAGGGGCTGTGAGCCAGCCTCCAGCATGAAGTAAAGTATATCTGCTGTTGAATACAGTCAAGCCCATGCAGATTAACTCCGAAACAACATTACTCCTCAGTTCACATGTTTGGCCTTTGTGTTGGAACATAGCGGGCCTCACAATGTGGGTGTCTATGCAGTTTCACATTTCAAGCGGGCCCATTCATTTATAACATCCCTCCTGGACCCCCCCTGCTACCTCCCTCAATGTCTCTGGGAAGGAAACGTTCAGTTCCAATAACTGGGGGGAATGCGTCACAGGTCACTTATCTGTTCGCTGTCGCTGCTCTTGACTACTGGACGCCTGCTCCGCCTCTTGCTCCACTGTGCTGCACCCATTCTTAGGCGATGTTCGACCTTTGCCCCCTTTGCACCCAACAGTACGCCACCCTTCCAGCCAGTCGCTTGCCTCTGCTGGAGAGTTAAAAAAGTAGACCTTCCCCTCGTCCATGATCTTGAGTTTAGCAGGGAAGAGCATCATATACTTCACGTTTTGTTCACGGAGGGCTCTTTTAACAGCATCAAACGTACGCCTCTGGCGCTGGACGCGCAGTGTGAAATCCGGAAAAAAACAGATGGTTGGTTCTCATGCCGGAGATCGCCATGCAAACGTGCCGCTTGTAGGATTGCGTCTCTGAAATTCCAAAATTCGGGCTATCATCGTGCGTGGGGGTGCCCGGGGCGAGGCCTGCCCCCCAGAGCCCGGTGTGAGCGTTCTACAGAGAAAAAAGCAGAGAGGCGTTTGGGCTTCAAGTGATTCAGGATTAAATCCTCCAAAAATAGGTCCATCGATGGCCCCTCCATTCCCTCTGGCACCCCCACCATGCGAATGTTGTTGCGCCGGGCCCTCCCTTCCTGGTCTTCGAGCCGGGTAAATATTTCGGACTGGTTCTTTATAAGCATGGCGACCTGCTCTTCAAGACGTTTAGTTTTGGACTGCAGTCCTCCGATTCCTGCCTCTGCCGTGGATACTTTCTCCGACATTTTCCAGAGGTCTGCGCGCAGGAGGTTCGGCCGCGCGGTGGGAGTGCGTGCAGGATCCTGCTGCTGCACCCCGCGGAGAGCTCACCTAGAAAAAAGCGGGGTCCCAAACCACGTTTTCCCCATGTTAATTTCCATAGGAAACTTTAGACAAAGCTACAGCCCAAACTGCTGAACGGAATTACACCAAATTTGGCAAAAAGGTAGCTCTTGGTTCAGAAAGCGACCTTTTTTTTAAATGGTGTAAATCCGTTCAGTAGTTGCTGAGAAATTAAAGAAAGAAAACATTTATATATCTGGGCGGAGCCTAACCACACATCTCCTCCCGAGCATGAGCTTGCCTCTGATTGGCTGCCAACACTTCAAACCAGGAAGTGTTGGCAGCCATCTTGTGCCTCGGATGGCGGGAGAAATAAAAAGGTAAAAAAAAGATTAAAAAAACAAGAAAAGGGGGCAGGGTAAAAACACCCTGACCCCACAGGCCTGCTCGGGGGGGTCCCAAAAAAACCATTTAAAAAAAAAAAAAATTTGGGCGGGGTCGCGCCGAGTGCGCAAATTTATCCGAAAATTTAAAAAAACAAAGCGCAGTCTCCCGCGCTTCGTTTTCAAAGCCCCCGGGTGGGCCAAGTCCCGGGGGCAATTTATTTATGTAGCAGGGGCCCGCGGGGTCCCCCGCAGCCCGGGGACCACCACCTCCCCGGAGCTATGTAAATTATATGCGGGAGGGCACGCGGCCCTCACGCAGCCCCTGGGACCGCCACCTCCCCGGGGCTTGTTTTTTAATCTGTGGGGGCCTCCAAGGCCCCCCACAGATCCAGCTGTGTGGTGCTTACTGGAGGTACCTGGTGGGCTAGTTGGCCCCCAGGGACCCTCAGTATTCAAGGGGACTTAATCCCACAACTTAGAACGCGCCAGGGGGCGCGTTTGCAGAGTGGTGGAGAAAGGGCGCGTGGCCTTTGTCCACCTCTCAGCAATCCCACTGTGTGGGGCTTACTGGAGGTAAGAGGTAGGCTAGTTGGCCCCTAAAGGACCCCCAGCAGCAAAGGGGACTTCAATCCCCATCCAAGAGCGCGCCAGGGAGCGCGTTTGTAGAGTGGTGGGAAGAGGGGGCGTGGCCTGCTCTTCGAACTTAGCAATGCTGCTGTGTGGGACTTACTGGAGGTAATAGGAGGGGTAGTTGGCCCCCAAGGATGTCCTTGGGGGCCAACTACCCCTCCTGTTACCTCCAGTAAGTCCCGCACAGTGGGATTGCTAAGACGTCTTCGGAGGCCATGCCCCCTTTCTCCACCATTCTGCAAACGTGCCTCCTGGCAGACTACGGGATGGGGGATGAAGTCCAATTTACTCCTGAGGGACTTTGGGGGCCAAGAAGCCCTACTGGTACCTCCTGTAAGCCCTACGCACCGGAATTCCTGAGCGCTGGTCGGAGGCCCAGCACCCTTTCTCCACCACTCTGCAAACGCGACTACTAGTTAAAAAGTGTTTGCAATGTAATAGGTTTCGCATTTGTGAGAATTAGAGCTATTGGCGTTGTAAATGCAAAAGTTTTTTACTAATGTTTTTGGAGTGGAGTGGATGTACGTTTTGTGTAGTGGAATTATGTGCTATGTTGTGCAGTGAAATCATGTGGATAGAAAGTATGTGGTATTTAATCTATAGGAATTATGTAGAGTGGGATTATGTGTTATGGAGAGTAATTATGTGGTATGGTAGTCTGTGTTCTGGAGTGGTAACCTCAGGTTTAGTCTTCCTCGTTTCCATAGAAGCTCAACTATGAACTCAGTGAGACAAAAAAAGATGGAATCACTGAGGAGCACTTGTGGACCTAGTCAGAGGTATGAGCAGGGCCACTGGAATTATGTGACTGTTTGGCTGCACCGACTTTCGCACAATTATACATTTTCTGCATTAGCCACATAATTCATCATCTGCACCCTAATCTGCAGATTTGAACAAAAAAAGCCTTGTTTCTACCTGAAACGGGTCAAACGTTACCAAATATGCAGCGACAAGTGTTACAGCGTGGTGGAAGGCCCTTTGCAAACCTAGAATGGTCACCTGTTACTTATTGCTAAATGTGGGTGTTAAATTGGTACTAATGGTGTGCAAGCCACTCTTGCTTCCCTCTGCGCCTCTCTTGCCTCTTTCTGCATTTCTGTTGCTTCTTTCTGCACGTTTCTTTCTTTTTCTGCACTTCTCTTGACCTCATTCTGCAAATCTCTTGTACTTTCTGCACCTCTCTTCCCTCTTTCTGCACGTCTGTTGCCTCTTTCTGCACCTCATTTGCTTCTTTCTGCACCTCTGTTGTCTCTTTCTGCACTCGTCTTCCCTCTTTCTGTACCTTTCCTGCCTGTTTTTGCATCTCACTTGCCTCTTTCCGCACTTTTCTTGCTTCTTTTACACCTCTGTTGCTTCTTTCAGCAATTCTCTTGCCTCGTTGTGCACTTCTCTTGCCTGTTTCTGCACCTCTCTTGCCTCTTTTTGCACCTCTGTTGCTTCTTTCTGCACTTCTCTTGCCTCTTTCTGCACCCCTGTTGCTTCATTCTGCACTTTCCATGCTTCTTTCTGCACCTTTCTTGCTTCTTTCTGCACCCCTGTTGTCTGTTTATGTACCTCTTTTGCCTCTTTCTGCACTTTTCTTGCCTTTTTCTGCACCTCTCTTCCCTCTTTCTGCACATCTGTTGCCTCTTTCTGCACCTCATGTGCTTCTTTCTGCACCCGTTGTCTCTTTCTGCACTCGTCTTCCCTCTTTCTGTACCTTTCCTGCCTGTTTTTGCATCTCACTTGCCTCTTTCTGCACTTTTCTTGCTTCTTTCTACACCTCTGTTGTTTCTTTCAGCAATTCTCTTGCCTCTTTGTGCACTTCTCTTACCTGTTTCTGCACTTCTCTTGCCTCTTTCTACACCCCTGTTGCTTCATTCTGCACTTTCGATGCTTCTTTCTGCACCTGTCTTGCCTCTTTCTGCACCCCTGTTGCTTCATTCTGCAATTTCCATGTTTCTTTCTACACCCCTGTTGTCTCTTTATGTACCTCTTTTGCCTCTTTCTGCACTTTTCTTGCCTTTTTCTGCACCTCTCTTCCCTCTTTCTGCACGTCTGTTGCCTCTTTCTGCACCTCATTTGCTTCTTTCTGCACCCCTGTTGTCTCTTTCTGCACTCGTCTTCCCTCTTTCTGTACCTTTCCTGCCTGTTTTTGCATCACACTTGCCTCTTTCTGCACTTTTCTTGCTTCTTTCTACACCTCTGTTGCTTCTTTCAGCATTTCTCTTGCCTCTTTGTGCACTTCTCTTACCTGTTTCTGCACTTCTCTTGCCTCTTTCTGCACCCCTGTTGCTTCCTTTTGCACTTTCCATGCTTCTTTCTGCACCTGTCTTGCTTCTTTCTGCACCCCTGTTGTCTCTTTATGTACCTCTTTTGCCTCTTTCTGCACTTTTCCTGCCTTTTTCTGCACCTCTCTTCCCTCTTTCTGCACGTCTGTTGCCTCTTTCTGCACCTCATTTGCTTCTTTCTGCACCCCTGTTATCTCTTTATGCACTCGTCTTCCCTCTTTCTGTAACTTTCCTGCCTGTTTTTGCATCTCACTTGCCTCTTTCTGCACTTTTCTTGCTTCTTTCTACACCTCTGTTGCTTCTTTCAGCAATTCTCTTGCCTCTTTGTGCATTTCACTTGCCTGTTTCTGCACTTCTCTTGCCTCTTTCTGCACCCCTGTGGCTTCATTCTGCACTTTCCATGCTTCTTTCTGCACCTATCTTGCTTCTTTCTGCACCCCTGTTGTCTCTTTATGTACCTCTTTTGCCTCTTTCTGCACTTTTCTTGGCTTTTTCTGCACCTCTCTTCCCTCTTTCTGCACCTCATTTGCTTCTTTCTACACCCCTGTTGTCTCTTTCTGCACTCGTCTTCCCTCTTTCTGTACCTTTCCTGCCTGTTTTTGCATCTCACTTGCCTCTTTCTGCACCTCTGTTGGCTCTTTCTGCACCTCACTTGCTCCTTTCTACACTTCTCTTGCCTCTTTCTGCACCCCTGTTGCTTCATTTTGCACTTTCCATGCTTCTTTCTGCACCTGTCTTGCTTCTTTCTGCACCCTTGTTGTCTCTTTATGTACCTCTTTTGCCTCTTTCTGCACTTTTGTTGGCTTTTTCTGCACTTCTCTTCCTTCTTTCTTCACCCCTCCTGCCTTTTTCTGTACCTCTCTTGCCTCTTTGTGCACCCATCCTACCTTTTTCTGCACCCCTCTTGCCTCTCTCTCCGCCCCTCTTCCCTCTTTCTGCACCTCTGTTGGTTCTTTCTGCACTGCTCTTGCTTCTCTCTGCACCTTACTTGCCTCTTTCTGCACTTCTCTTGCTTCTTTCTACACCTCTGTTGCTTCTTTCAGCAATTCTCTTGCCTCTTTCTGCACTTATCTTCCTTCTTTCTGCACCCCTCCTGCCTCTTTCTGTACCTCTCTTGCCTCTTTGTGCACCTCTCCTACCCCTTTCTGCACCCCTTTTGCCTCTTTTTACACCTCTGTTGGTTCTTTCTGCACTGCTCTTGCTTCTTTCTGCACCTCACTTGCCTCTTTCTGCACTTGTGTTGCTTCTTTCTGCACTTCTCTTGCCTCCTTCTGCACCTCTTAGTTAGAGGTAGTTTTAATCCCCCTGCCCTATTATGTACTAGGGCCATACAGGGGAGGTCATGCCAATCACAGGGGTACCCCAACCCATAGTGTACCCTAGTGTATGTAGGTGTTTTCACTGTATTCTAAGTGTCTTTCAGCATAGCACTGGCTCCAGGCCTGGTTAGTCAGAGTCAGTTACCACCAGTACTCGTCAGCAAAAAGTTGGGGGCACAGGATGACTTTGCAACAAGGCCTCTTTCTGCTCCTCTGTTGGTTCTTTGTGCAAATCTCTTGCTTCTTTCTGCACCTTTCTTCGTCTTTCTGGACTTATGTTGCCTCTTTCTGCATTTCTCTTGCTTCTTTCTGCGTCTTTCTTCCTCTTTCTGCACATGTCCTACCTTTGTAGGCATAGTTAGAAATTAGCATTTAAAAAACCTTTGAAATTCACTGAAAAAACCACAGGTTTCAGGGACGTTATAGTTAGAAATTAGCATTTAAAAACCTTTGAAATTCACTGAAAAAAACCATAGGTTTCAGGGACGTTATAGTTAGAAATTAGCATTTAAAAAACCTTAGAAATTCACTGAAAAAACCACAGGTTTCAGGGCCGTTATAGTTAGTTGGACATTTCACTCGTACAAAACCAGAGAAATTCGGCCGTTATAGTTAGTTCAGCTAACTATAACTTGCGCCCCCGCAATGCACTGCTGATGACATCACATATTACATCATTCATGACATGGTCAGTGACATCACTGATGACATCACTGATGACATCATCCACGTGATAATCTGATGCACCTCCTCATACCCTAATATAACCTTTGATACACCCACTCTAAAATACAGACTACCATTTTCGAAACCATAGACACACCAATACCAGTTAGTACATACCCACTCACTAATTCCTAGGTCTACACACACATCCACTCATTCACCCATACAGTCACTCATACATGCAGTCAACCATCAATACGGTACTATCGTATGCACTCACATATCTATACAAACACTCACACACCGCCACTCATCCATAGAGTTACTCACACACCAAGTCAATCATGCAAAGAATCAATCACACTCCCATTTACTCACCTATACAGTTATACACACTCCACCTCACTTATTCAAACATATACCAACACATACTTACACTCTTATACAATAACTAATACAAGCACACACTCATCCATACAGCCACTCTCACAATCACTCACTCTCACATATAGTCATTTATATACTCCAACACTCACATATACTGCCTTTCACATATGCAGTTACTCACACATGTACCACTGAGGCATCCATTCGCTCACCAACTCACCCACACACACACTCACCCACCCATACAGCCCTTCACAGATGCACTCTTGAACCCATACACCCAGTGAATCACCCACTCACACATCTATGCACAGAGTCACACCCCCACCCACCCACACAGACACTCAGGCACCCATACAGATACTCAGACAACCAATCAATAACCCATATAGACCCTCATTTAGCTACTCACCAACCCATGCAACCGCTTACACACCAACTGACAAACTAAACTGTGTGAATGTCTGTATCAGTCACTAACCCATGCATTCAGTAAGACACATTTAATCACTCACTTATACAGTCAGTCACGCACCTACTAAATCATCCATTCAGACACTTATACACCCACTCATTCTTCAATACACCTTGGCCTATATATATATAAAACATATTTAAACTTTACAGAAACACACAGTCACTGGATGATGTAATCAGTGATGTAATCAGTGATGTCATTTGAGATGTCATCAGTGATGTCATCAGTGATGTCACTGACCATGTCATGAATGATGTAATATGTGACGTCATCAGCAGTGCATTGCGGGGCGCGAGTTATAGTTAGCTGAACTAACTATAACGGCCGAATTCTCTGGTTTTGTACGAGTGAAATGTCCAACTAACTATAACGTCCCTGAAACCTGTGGTTTTTTCAGTGAATATATATATCCAATCAACAAACTGCACCCTTTTACTTTCACTCCGGCGAGAAAAAAGAGAGCACGAACTCCACTTGCTGTAGTGCGATTTCCTTTATTCAACTCACAGGATTATTCTTCATATATATATATAACTCTTGTACTCCTCGTCACATTACACCATTACACACAAGCAAACAATGCTTCATTGAAAAGTTTTCAACATTTATTTCATAAAGTTCTCGTGCTCCCTGACACGTTTCGGCTACATAGCCTTATTCAAACCAAACGAGGTGCCATTTTGTTTCACTATTCATAGTGCTCTCCCCTAAACGTCATCATAAATAGTAAGAACAGACTCCTGTTTACATTTACTGTTTCAATTCGCAATTGACATTTGATATATTGCATTTAATTGCTCATGTTTAGCGATTCTTCACATGCAATATAACTTTGCTTCTTCAGTTGCACTTATTAATTTATAATATCAAAATTCAAAAACTTAGTGTTTTGCTTATTAAAATTCGAAACTGAGTGATATAAAACTTGCAGTTATTATTATTATTCATACTTTTCATCCTTATATTCTTAAAACGCTCCTCGCTCAATACAGCCTGTGTGGGCCATTTCTTTGATGCAAATGATGGTGTATACACTCATTTAACACAATCTAGCCCAAGTGGGCAGTGTTTCCGCTGATATGTAACGATTCTCTACATGCGGTATGGCTTTACTCTTCCATATGCACATATTCATTTATAATATCAAAATTCAAAACTTAGGGGCCGATTATGATGGCGGGCGGACTTTGTCCGCCCGCCATCGCCCCGGTAAATGGGACCGCCCGCTATGTGTGCGGCGGTCTTGCACATGTGATTAGGATGCCACCGCCACAGTGGCGGTGGTATCTCCATTTCCAGCATTGTGGCGGGCGGTGCTCACAACACCGCCCGCCACAGTGCTGGAAATGCATGTTGTGCATCTGCATGCACAACGTGACAGGCACCGCGCGGTGCCTGCCACCTTGTGCATGCAGATGCAGGGGGGTACCATAGGTACCCCCCATGTGCAGCCCCCACCCCCCCAACACCCTGGGGGCCCGCAACGGGCCCCCAACAGCAAAGACCGCGAGCCTTTCCATGGCGGCGACGCCACCATGGAAAGACTCATCTCCGCCGGCATCATAATATGGATGGCGGTGTCTTGCAGACACCGCCACCATATTAAACCCTTTTCCGCCCGGTCGCCTGTTCGGCTGGGCGGAAAACATGCGGACGGTCTTACCGTCTGCCGGGCTCCCCTACGCCATGGTAATATGGCGGGGGGGAATTTGTTGGCGGACGGGCGATTATGGCGGGCGGATCGCCACCGCCATGCGGGCGGTGGCGATCCGCCCGACATCGTAATCAACCCCTTAATGTTTTGCTTATTAAAATTCAAAACTGATTAATATAAAACCTTCAATTATTATTACGTGGATTTGTATCCTTAAAAGTATTCATCGCTCAGTCCTGGCCCTATGGGCAGTTTCTTTAATGCAAATGATGGTTTATCCACTCTATTAACACAATCTAGCACAAGTGGGCAGTGTCTCTGCATGGCATGTAATGGCATGTAATACAATATGTTCTTAAAACCTGAGTCTGATCCTATTCATGTTTACTTTGATACTTAAAGTGCAGTGATGATGTAAAGTGCATTGTGAAAATAAAAATCATCTAAAAACACGCCTGTGTTCAATCTGAAGCATTTTCGGGGTTTACAAATGTGTTTGCAGATCTTCCTCTGTGTTCAACCCATTAGGTGTCTTCGTATTCAGCTCCATGATGCAACGAGATTTTAACTTCCTTATAGATTTTTCTCTATCTCCGCCTCTATTGCTCAAAGGAGTCGTTTCTATTACAAAATAGGCCAATCCCTTCACCTCACTACCATGGTGTTCCTCAAAGTGTCGTGCTACTGGGTACATTTTGTCCTGGTTCTTTACTGCTCTTAGATGTTGAAATATTCTTTTGTGCACTGGTAGTGTAGTGCTGCACGTATATCTCATTGCACAATGGCATTGGAAAACATAGTTTGCATACTCTGTTTTGCAATTAAAACTGCCTTTTATGCCTTTATTTTGTTTCAGGAATGGAACAGTGTCATCTTTTGTGTTTTTGCCATGTTGGCACGCTTAATACCTGCCACATCTTCGGAAGCCTGTACTCTGAGTAAGCCAGGTTGTCTTATGGGTCTTTACACTTTCTGGACAACTCTTAATCAGTTGTTCTTTCATCGATCTCACCTTCCTAAATGTTATCCCTGGTTTACACAGTGCAACGTTCCACAGCACGGGATCACTTCTGATTAAATGCCAGTATTTTTGATGATTGATCTTACTGTACCCACTTGCTTGTTAAAAGCTGTAACTAGTCTAAAAGGTGGGTACATTTTTTCTGTTGTCTCTTCCCAAACAAGAGTTGTTCTTGGGTTTTAGCCCTTAGTTTGTTTTTTGCTGTTTCAATCCAGTCACTCGAATAACCTCTTGCTTGAAAACTTCCAGTAAATCCTTTAATACTCTTTTAATTTTCCTCACTTCCTCATCTTCACTGCAATTGCGTGTATATATGTATATATATATATTATATATACATATAACATATATCCTTGTAAATTTTGCTCCTTCTGTCTCCCCATGCCAGTACAGAGGATCGCATGAGTCGGCGGAGCGCGCCGGCCAAAATGTCCAAGCCAATCCAAAATGATGCGATCACTCGTGTGTGTGAGCAAGCTCGCTATGCGAGCGAAACGCATAACTGTAAAATAAACAACTGCTGTTGTCTATCCTTCGAGTAATCACATAATTTTGGCTTGGAGATATATATATATATATGTGGCATTTTTCAGTGAATATATATACATATATATTAACTGAAAAAAACAAAGGTTAATGTAACGTCATAGTTAGGTGAATATGTCAGTGATAACATTATTTTCAACTATAAAAAAACATAAATTCACCAGTTATAGTTAGCAATGCTAACTATAACTTGCGCCCCGGCCATGCACTGCTTATGACCTCACATATGACATCACTCATGACATGTTCTATGACATTATTTATGACATCACTGATGATGTGGCTTCCCTCCCTGGGCCAATTTAGGCCCTGGGGACTCCATCCCCCAGGGCCCAGTTCACTTCTCAGTGGGAGGGGGGCACGTTGCCCCCCACCTGGCCGATTTCGGCCCCAGAGACCCCATCCCCAGGACCAGGTGCACTTTTCAGGGGGAGGGGGCACACACCCCCTCCCGCCCAACTTCGGTCCCGGGGACCACATCACCCGGGGCACGGCGCAACAAAACGTGGGTTCTCTGGAGCCCATGCAGGGCACCCACCATCATGTCATTGGGGGCTGCGGGAAGAGCCCCAGGCCCCAGCAGCCCCGGCCGGCTCCCCGCATCCAGCGGGAGCCGGTATTGCTTCTGCCCGCAGGGAGCAGCTTCTAATGCTGCTCTCTGTGGGTGGGAGCAATATTTAGATCTGTTTCTCTGCCATTATAACTGCTTTTGCGGCCCCCCTCCCCATAAATAGCAATGTCTGGCCTGAGGGAGGGCTCCCCGGGGCCTCTCGAGGCTTAGGAAGGGGGGCTGCATGGCCACCTCCCAATTTTCGTACATGCCGGCCCCAGAGATGGGCTTCCCGGGGCCTCCCGAGGGTCAGGGAGGCGGGCCGCAACCCCTCTCCATAACAAGTAATGTAGCCCCGGGGGTGGCTCGATGGGCCCCTGGCGGCTTGGGGAGGAGGTCACATGTCCCCCTCCCCATTTAAACAGTTTTTGGCTTCTGGGGTGGGATACCCGGGTCTTTGGAGGCTCAGGGAGGGGGGGTCATGCAGCCCCCCCTATATGAAATCAGCTCAGGGTAGGCTCCCTGGGGCATTAGGGATTTTAATGCGGCTCGGCTCGGATGCCATTTCGTTTTTTGTTTTGTTTTTTCAATCCCGCAAGATTCTTGCAGGATTGCGATATATTCTGCTGGGGTTTTTTTCTTTTTTGGCCCGTCCTCCCCCACAGGGCCTAGAGGGTCAGGGTATCCCTACCCATCTTCCATATATCTTTATTTTTTTACAACTTCAGGACAGGGGACTTGTAATGGCTGCCAACAACATTTTTCTCATGTTGCTGACAGCCAATCAGGGCGCTTGCTCTCGCAGGAGTCTGACTTCCACGGGAGCGAGAAGGCCCAAGGGAAATAAAGCTACCTGGGCCTTCAGAACACTCTGTTTTTAAACTAGTGCTCCCGCAAGAGTGTCTGAGACTCTAGCGAACCTAACCATCCAAATATCTATATTTGTTTGACCCTTAATAATACTTGACCCTTAAAAACTACTGAACGGATTTAGACCAAATCACTAAAAGCACAATCTGCGGACTAAGATCTAGTTTCCTGCCAAATCTGATGTAATTCCGTTCAGCAGTTTTTGCTGTAGCCTTGTCTGAAGAAGTCTATGGAAAATGCATGGGGATTTTGGTTTTCGGGATCACCCTTTTTTCTCACCCCCAGCTTGCTGGATCACCCCAAAACTTTTCAGTAAGGAGCTGAGGTGGATGAACTTTTTTGGAGAAGGTTTTGTGAAGATTGGTCAAACGGGGACACCGTTATTAGCAAACTAAAAAATGCTCTGTCTATGGAAAAGCAGACCTAACCTTAACTGCCTAGTGGCAACCGGCACTAAATGTTATCCCTGGCTTACAAGGTGCAACTTTCCCCAGCACTGGATCACTTCTGATCAAAGTATTTTTAGATAATTCTGCACCCCATTGCTTGTTAAAAGCTGTAACTAGTCTAAAATGTGGTTCAATTTTGTTGTCTTTTTTCTGTTGTCTCTTTCCAAACAAGAGTTGCTCTCGGGTTTTAGCCCTTGCTTTGTTTGTTTCAATGCAGTCACTCGAATAACCTCTTTCTTGGAAGCTTTTAGTAAATCCTTTAATAATCTTTCTTTTTCCTCAGCTTCACTGCAATTGCGTATATATTTATATCATGTGATCAAGGCCTCTTGAAGGCTGAAACGCGTCATGGCGGGCATGCAAAGCTTCTAATAAACTCACCTTGCACCTACGACTGGGTCTGTATTCGTCTGTTCCAGAGGCCTGTGATTTGGGACTACCGGGATTGCTGTGGCGAAGTTTACGTCATATACATATATATATATATATATTCACTTAAAAAAACAAAGGATAAAGTAACGTTATAGTTAGGTAAATATGTCAGTGAAAACATTAATGTGAATGTATATATTCACTGAAAAAAACAAAGGTTACAGGGATGTTATAGTTAGGCTTAGGTTTCACTCGTACAAAACCAGTGAAATTCAGCAGTTATAGTTACCTGAGCTAACTATAACTTATGCCCCCGCAATGCATCGCTTATGACCTCCGAAGGGGGAGTGGACTCTGAAGTCTTCCATGCAATCAGGCTGTGTGGGACTTACTGGAGGTAACAGTCGGGTGTGTTGGCCCCCAAGGACCCTCGGCATCCAAGGGGACTTCATTCCCCAACCAGCAGTGCGCCAAGAGGCACGTTTGCAGAGTGGTGAAGAAAGGGGGCGTCGCCTCCAAAGACCTCTAAGCAATCCCGCTGTTTGGGACTTACTGGAGGTAACAGGAGGGCTTGTTGGCCTCCAACGACCCTCTGCAGCCAAGGGGATCTCCTTCCCCAACCAATTGTGTGCCAGGAGGTGCGCTTGCTGAGTGCTGATGAAGGGGGGCAGGGCCTCTGGCGACTTGCCATCTTTTAAATATTTTTTTATTTATTTGGGGAGGAGTGGCCCTGCTTTCCTGGGCCAGTTTCGGCCCCTGTGACCCCATCCCCGGGGGCCAGGCCTATTTTGAATGGGGGAGGAGGGCTGCGTGGCCCCCATCCCAGGCCGATTTCAGCCCTGGCGACCCCATCCCCCAAGGCCCGGCCTCTTTTTTAAATTAAAAAAATACATATATATATCTATCTATATATCTATATATGCAGATAGATAGATAGATAGATAGATAGATAGACAGACAGATAGATAGATAGATAGATAGATAGATAGATAGATAGATAGATATATGAGGCCTCTGGGGCTGATTTCGGCCCCGGGGACCCCATCCCCCGGGGCCCAGCGTCAATTGTGGGTGGCCTGGTCCGAACCCAGGGCATCCACTCCATTGGGGACCGCAGGGCAGCCTCAAGGCCCGCGGCCTCTGCCAGCTCCCCGCCTCCATCGGGAGCCGGCATTGATTTTGCAGAGAGGGAGCTGCTAACATGCAGCACCCTCTCTGTAAAACCAATTGTGCTCCGATTTGAGCAAGCGAGAGCAAAATGCTCTTGCTTGATCAAAGCAGAGCACAGTTTGCTATGACTTGGCGGCGGCGGTTAAGCTCCCGCCAAGCCATAGCAAACAGCTATGTCCCGGGGGTGGGCACCTTGGGACAGAGCAGGAGCCGGCCATGGGGGGGTGGCAGTCCCCAGGGCCATCCAGGGCTCCAGGAGGGGGACCACATGGCCCCCCTCCATTCCACGACACAGCCCCGGTGAGGTGGCGGTCCCTGGTGCAGCAGGGGTGCCCCACGTGCTCCCGACATTCTTTCGCTTTAGCCCCGGGGAGGTGGTGGTCCCTGGGGCTGCGGGGGGCCGCATTGCCGCCCGCATTAATTTCATATTTAGCCCTGAAAAAGTGGCAGTCCCCAGGGTTACGGGGGGCCGCGCGGGACCCCAGCATTAATTCAACATTTTCCCTGGGGAGGTGGTGGTCCCCAGGGCACGGAGGTTGCCCAACAGGCAACCCCTGCATAAAATCTTCAAAATGCCCCGGGAGGTGACGGTCCCTGGGGCTTTATGAGCTATAGAAGGGGGGCCCCATGCGCCCTCTTACTCCATATATTCTGCATGCCCCCGGGACCTGGCCCACATGAAGGTTCCAAATTACAGAAGCGCGGGAGACCGCGCTTCTGTTTTTTTAACATTTTCGGCGGGATTTGCAGATCCAGCACAACTACCGCTGAATTATTTTTTTTTAATGCTTTTTTTGCCTGGCGGGGTCCCTGTGGTACCCCCAAAGAGGCCTATGGGACAGGGTGTTTCTAGCCAGCACCCTTTTCTTATTTTTAATTTTTTTTCCTGTGGCTTGGTTTAACCGAGTCACAAGATAGCTGCCAACACTTTCTGGTTTGAAGTGCTGGCAGCCAATCAGATCTCAGCACAAGATCGGGAGGGATCGCGGATCCAGGTAGGTCGCTCCCCCACCACACAGCTCCGCCTGTGTTGTCTGCCCGCTGCTCCTGTAGGTAAGATCGCCCTCCGCTTGTGGCCCCGGTGCCCGTTTTTGTCTGCTCTCCCCCTGTTTTTCCTTTCTGTGCCCCTCGCTGCCCCACTGTTGTTGTGCCCGTGATTTTGTCTGCTCTCCCCTGTTTTTCCTTTCTGTGCCCCTCGCTGCCCCACTGTTGTTGTGCCCGTGATTTTGTCTGCTCTCCCCTGTTTTTCCTTTCTGTGCCCCTCGCTGCCCCACTGTTGTTGTGCCCGTGATTTTGTCTGCTCTCCCCTGTTATTCCTTTCTGTGCCCCTCGCTGCCCCACTGTTGTTGTGCCCGTGATTTTGTCTGCTCTCCCCCTGTTTTTCCTTTCTGTGCCCCTCGCTGCCCCACTGTTGTTGTGCCCGTGATTTTGTCTGCTCTCCCCCTGTTTTTCCTTTCTGTGCCCCTCGCTGCCCCACTGTTGTTGTGCCCGTGATTTTGCCTGCTCTCCCCTGTTTTTCCTTTCTGTGCCCTCGCTGCCCCACTGTTGTTGTGCCCGTGATTTTGCCTGCTGTCCCCCTGTTTTTCCTTTCTGTGCCCCTCGCTGCCCCACTGTTGTTGTGCCCGTGATTTTGTCTGCTGTCCCCCTGTTTTTCCTTTCTGTGCCCCTCGCTGCCCCACTGTTGTTGTGCCCGTGATTTTGTCTGCTGTCCCCCTGTTTTTCCTTTTCTGTGCCCCTCGCTGCCCCACTGTTGTTGTGCCCGTGATTTTGTCTGCTCTCCCCCTGTTTTTCCTTTCTGTGCCCCTCGCTGCCCCACTGTTGTTGTGCCCGTGATTTTGTCTGCTCTCCCCTGTTTTTCCTTTCTGTGCCCCTCGCTGCCCCACTGTTGTTGTGCCCGTGATTTTGTCTGCTGTCCCCCTGTTTTTCCTTTCTGTGCCCCTCGCTGCCCCACTGTTGTTGTGCCCGTGATTTTGTCTGCTCTCCCCTGTTTTTCCTTTCTGTGCCCCTCGCTGCCCCACTGTTGTTGTGCCCGTGATTTTGCCTGCTCTCCCCCTGTTTTTCCTTTCTGTGCCCCTCGCTGCCCCACTGTTGTTGTGCCCGTGATTTTGCCTGCTGTCCCCCTGTTTTTCCTTTCTGTGCCCTCGCTGCCCCACTGTTGTTGTGCCCGTGATTTTGTCTGCTGTCCCCCTGTTTTTCCTTTCTGTGCCCCTCGCTGCCCCACTGTTGTTGTGCCCGTGATTTTGTCTGCTGTCCCCCTGTTTTTCCTTTCTGTGCCCCTCGCTGCCCCACTGTTGTTGTGCCCGTGATTTTGTCTGCTGTCCCCGTTTTTCCTTTCTGTGCCCCTCGCTGCCCCACTGTTGTTGTGCCCGTGATTTTGCCTGCTCTCCCCCTGTTTTTCCTTTCTGTGCCCTCGCTGCCCCACTGTTGTTGTGCCCGTGATTTTGTCTGCTGTCCCCTGTTTTTCCTTTCTGTGCCCCTCGCTGCCCCACTGTTGTTGTGCCCGTGATTTTGTCTGCTGTCCCCCTGTTTTTCCTTTCTGTGCCCCTCGCTGCCCCACTGTTGTTGTGCCCGTGATTTTGTCTGCTGTCCCCCTGTTTTTCCTTTCTGTGCCCCTCGCTGCCCCACTGTTGTTGTGCCCGTGATTTTGCCTGCTCTCCCCCTGTTTTTCCTTTCTGTGCCCCTCGCTGCCCCACTGTTGTTGTGCCCGTGATTTTGTCTGCTCTCCCCTGTTTTTCCTTTCTGTGCCCCCGCTGCCTCTCGCCACTCCCCGCCGCTGCGTTCCCTGCGGCCCCGCCCCTGACTGCCCATTCGCTGCCCCTGCCTCCCGCCTCCCAGCTGCTCCTCCCTCCCACCTCCCCATAAATGGCGGCCGCTGCACGGCCGCGCCGCTGGCGCGCCGAAGGCGCGCCTAAGGCAAGCCCGTCTGCGCCCGTCCGCGACTGGACCGCGCCCAGCGCCAGAACCCCTGGAACCCACCAACGCAACACTACTCGACGGACCTACGACGCCGCCACACTCACCGCACTCAATGCCGGCTGGAACCCTGCCTGCTACCGAGCCCTCACCGAGACGCACCCACGGACCCTTCGCCTGCCAAGCCTGCCGATTCACCTGCCCCCGGACGTGCACCACCTCCGCCAAGTCGAGCAACAGCAGCAACCACCTGAAATGCATCCTGCTGAACACCCGCTCCGTCCACAGGCACGCCGTGGAACTCTGGGACCTGCTCGACGCAACAGCACCGGACATCGCCTTCCTCACCGAGACCTGGATGAACGCCTCCTCAGCGCCCGACATCGCCATAGCCATCCCGGATGGATACAAGATCACCCGGAAGGACCGCGTCAACCAGACGGGAGGAGGCATCGCCATCGTACACAAGAACACCATCCGCATCTCGACTAACTCCGACGAGACCTTCTCCGCCGCCGAACACCTACACTTCCAGATACACACTGACCCCAAGACCACCCTCCGAGGCACCCTCATCTACAGACCCCCGGGACCACGCACACTATTCAGCGAAGACATCGCAGACTTCATCAGCCCGCACGCCATGCCCTCAGCCGACTACATCCTCCTAGGGGACCTCAACTTCCACCTGGAGAACAACAACGACAGAAACACCACCGCCCCTGCTGGACAACCTCGCCAACCTCGGACTCAAGCAACTGGTGAACACGCCCACCCACTACGCCGGCCACACGCTTGACCCCGTCTTCTCTTCCAGCAAGCACATCTCCTTCAGCCACGCCACCGGACTCCACTGGACCGACCACAGCTGCGTCCACTTCAGCTTCAGAAAGACTGCGACCCACCACCACCCGCAACAGGCTCCCCGCCGGAGCTGGAGCAAGATCACCGCCGAGCAGCTCACCGCCTCCCTCAGCCAGAACACACCCACCAACACAACGGACCCAAACGAAGCAGCCAGCAACCTCGCCAAGTGGCTGACCGCCTGCGCCGACGACCTCGCACCACTAAAAAACCCTCCCAGCAGACCCGGAAGCAAGAAAACCCCTTGGTTCACCAACGAACTCAAGGAATCCAAGAAGAACTGCCGCACTCTCGAGAAAACCTGGCGACTCGACCAGACCACAGACAACAGGACCGCCCTCAAGCACGCCACCCGCAAACACCACCAGCTGATCCGTGCCACCAAGAAGTCGGCACTCAAAGAACGACTGGACAACAACGCCCATGACAGCAAGGAACTTTTTCAGCATCGTCAAAGAGTTCTCCAACCCCAGCGCCGGAAACAACGACATCACCCCTCGCAAGACCTCTGCAACTCACTCTCCGCGTTCTTCCACCGCAAGATCACCGACATACACAACAGCTTCGACGCACAAACAACGCACCCTACCGCCGAACCAACGCCCGCCACCACCACCCTCTGCAACTGGACCCCGATCAGCACCGAAGACACCACCCGCACGATGAACTCCATCCACTCCGGATCACCAACCGACCCCTGCCCACACCACGTCTTCAACAAAGCCGACGCCACCATCGCACCCCATCTCCGGGACATCATCAACTCCTCCTTCCACACCGCCACCTTCCCGGAGAGCTGGAAGCACGCCGAGCTTACCGCCCTCCTGAAGAAACCAACGGCGGACCCCACCGACCTCAAGAACTACCGTCCCATCTCGCTCCTTCCGTTTCCGGCCAAAGTCATCGAGAAGACCGTCAACAGACAGCTTGCCGCCTTCCTCGAGACGAATGGATCCTCGACCCCTCGCAGTCCGGGTTTCGGGCCAACCACAGCACCGAGACCGCCCTTATCGCAGCCACCGACGACATCAGAACCCTAACCGACAACGGGGAAACAGCTGCCCTCATCCTCTTGGACCTCTCTGCGGCGTTCGACACCGTCTGCCACCGCACCCTAGTGAAGCGCCTCAGCAACATCGGAATCCGAGAGAAAGCACTGGAATGGATCATCTCGTTCCTCGCCGGAAGAACCCAGAGAGTCCGCCTCCCCCGTTCAGATCCGAAGCCACCGAAGTCATCTGCGGCGTTCCACAAGGATCCTCACTCAGCCCAACCCTCTTCAACGTCTACATGAGCCCCCTCGCAGCCATCGCACGCCGACACAACCTCAACATCATCTCCTACGCCGACGACACCCAGCTGATCCTCTCCCTCACCAACGACCCCACCACCGCCAGAGCCAACCTACACGACGGGATGAGAGACGTCGCCGACTGGATGAGGAACAGCCGCCTTAAACTGAACTCAGATAAGACGGAAGTCCTCATCCTGGGCTCATCACCCTCCGCCTGGGACGACTCCTGGTGGCCCCCGGCCCTGGGCACCGCGCCCAAGCCAACGGACCACGCACGCAACCTGGGCTTCATCCTGGACTCCTCCCTGTCGATGACCAGACAAGTCAACGCCGTCTCATCTTCATGCTTCAACACCCTGCGCATGCTCCGCAAGATCTTCAGATGGATCCCCACTGAAACCAGGAAGACCGTCACCCAGGCACTCGTCACCAGCCGACTGGACTATGGGAACACCCTCTACGCCGGAACCACAGCCAAACTTCAAAAGAGACTCCAGCGCATCCAGAACGCCTCCGCACGACTCATCCTGGACATCCCCCGACACAGCCACATCACCGTGCACCTGAAAGACCTGCACTGGCTCCCCGTCAGCAAGAGAATCACGTTCAGACTCCTCACCCACGCACACAAGGCCCTCCACGACCTGGGCCCAAAGTACCTCAACGACCGCATGACCTTCTACACGCCCACACGCCAGCTACGATCAACCAGCCACGCCCTCGCCACCGTACCACGCATCCGCAGAACCACCGCCGGAGGAAGATCCTTCTCCTACCTGGCAGCCAAGACCTGGAACTCCCTCCCCACTCACCTTCGGCGAACCCAGGAACATCTCTCCTTCAGGAAGCAGCTCAAGACCTGGCTGTTCGAGCAGTAACTTACCCCCTCCCCCAGCGCCTTGAGACCCTCCCGGGTGAGTAGCGCGCTCTATAAATGCCGTGATTGATTGATTGATTGATATATACAATTAGAAATTTCTTAAAATAACTCCACAACTACTGAACAAATTTACACCATTTAACAAAAAGGGCGCTTTCTGGACCAACAGCTACCTTTCTGCTAAATTTGGTGTAATTCCGTTCAGCAGTTCGGGCTGTAGCCGTGTCTAAAGTTCCTATGGAAATTAACATTGGGAAAACAAGTTTTGGGCCCCCTTTTTCTCGGCCCCTGCTTGATGGATCACCCTGAAACTTTCAAGAAAGCAGCTGAAGTGAGTGACAAACTAGTTTTGAAACGTTTGTGAGGATTCGTGAAACGACGCCAAAATTATTAGCAAATGAAGAAACGCTCTTCCTATGGAAGCTGCATCCTAACTAAAACTACCGACTGGCAACCGCCAGTAAGTAATATATATATAAGTGGTACAAGAAAATATTCACAAAGTGCTTTAACCTCTATTGCTATTACCTCCGTAAAGAGCGTTGTCAACTCGCTCGCCAGATTAAATTAACTATAACTCGTGCACCTCCGTATAGAGTGTTGTCAGCTCGCTAGCCAGATTAAATTAAACTTTAACTTGGCCCTCTACCTTGCACACTCTTCTCTTAAATTATGTCATTTCAGATGACATGAGTGTTGTTATGAATGCTATGATTAAACATGCTATAAGTGATGTAATATGAGAGAGTATAAGTAGTGCATGGGGAAGGCAAAAGTTACAGTTAATTTAGTCTGGCTTGCAAGTTGACAACACTCTATGGAGGTGCACGGATTATAGTAAGATTTGAGTGGGGCACAAATTATAACTTTAAGTTATAACTATAACTTTAGACTTTCTAAGGTGTGTGTAGTATAAGTTAGTTTTGTATAGAAATAATCAATTAAGTTTTCCTAACTATAACTAATCTTATGCTGTTGTTTTTTTATTGAACATATATGTGTGCGTATATTATATATATACTTTTTATAAGGGTTAGTTATGTAGTGAGTGCGAGTTAGAATAGGGAAATTTGATTTTAATTTTGTGTTTTGGTTATACAGAGGAGCCAATTGTGAAATGGCTGTACTTTCCTTTGTAGATGTTACATTGTAATAATTATATTCATTTAAAAGTCTAACATACTTAATTTTGTCTGAATATGATTTTTTAATTCATGAAGGTTACACTAGTGATCAGCTATGGTAAACAGCCTTTTCAACGAGTTTTTTACTTCGCGATACCATTACAACGCATGCATTACCACGCATGCGTTGTACATCGCGAAGTCATTACTACGCATTTTTTTAGAACGCATTGTCATTTACCACGCATGCCTTTACAATGAATTTCGTTGTAAAGGTATGTATAGTAAATGACCTTGCGCTCTAAAAAATGTAGACGATCCACGTCGTTGTAAGGAAACAGAGGCTGTTCCGTTTCCTCATAACGACGTGCACCGCCCCTCAGAGACGACGTGAAGCAGGAACCAGGAGGAGAGAGGAACCACGAGGAGAGAGAGGTAAGGGGGATTGGGCATGGGGTGGGGGTTACTTTTTTAGGGTTTAGGGGGTCGGGGTGGGGTCGTGCTGGGGGTAGTGTTTTAGGGTTTTGGGTAGTGTAGTGGTGTTTGTGTAGTGTAGGGGGTCATGCTGGGGGTAGTGTTTTAGGGTTTAGGGTAGTGTTGTGGTGTTTGTGCAGTGTAGGGGGTCGTGCTGGTGGTAGTGTTTTAGGGTTTAGGGTAGTGTTGTGGTGTTTGTGTAGTGTAGGGTAGTGTTTTAGGGTTTAGGGTAGTGTAGGGGGGTCGTGCTAGGTAGTGTTTGAGTGTAGGGACAGGACTGGGGGTCGGGGGGGTCGTGCTGGGGGTAGTGTTTTAGGGTTTAGGTTAGTGTAGTGGTGTTTGTGTAGTGTAGGGGGTCATGCTGGGGGTAGTGTTTTAGGGTTTAGGGTAGTGTTGTGGTGTATGTGTAGTGTAGGGGTCGTGCTGGGGGTAGTGTTTTAGGGTTGGGTAGGGGGGTCGTGCTGGGTAGTGTTTGAGTGTAGGGACAGGACTGGGGGCCGGGGGGTCGTGCTGGGGGTAGTGTTTTAGGGTTCAGGGTAGTGTAGTGGTGCTTGTGTAGTGTAGGGAGTTGTGCTGGGGGTAGTGTTTTAGGGTAGTGTTGAGGTGTTTGTGTAGTGTAGGGGGTCGTGCTGGGGGTAGTGTTTTAGAGTTTAGGGTAGTGTTGTGGTGTTTGTGTAGTGTAGGGTAGTGTTTTAGGGTTTAGGGCAGTGTAGGGTGGTCGTGCTGGGTAGTGTTTGAGTGTAGGGACAGGACTGGGGGTCGGGGGGGTCGTGCTGGGGGTAGTGTGTTAGTGTTTAGGGTAGTGTAGTGGTGTTTGTGTAGTGTAGGGGGTCGTGCTGGGGGTAGTGTTTTAGGATTTAGGGTAGTGTTGTGGTGTTTGTGTAGTGTAGGGGGTCGTGCTGGGGGTAGTGTTTTAGTGTTTAGGGTAGTGTTGTGGTGTATGTGTAGTGTAGGGTAGTGTTTTAGGGTTTAGGGTAGTGTAGGGGGGTCGTGATGGGTAGTGTAAATGTAGTGAGAGGACTGTCACTTACCTTAGAAACTTTTACCACGACTATACCTTTACCACGCATGTTTTTGCGTTGTAATGGCATGCGTGGTAAAGGCATAGGGGCCGATTCCGATTCGGGCCGGAAATCACACCGACCGAGTCGGATTCGGAGAGATTTCCGACCGAACCGGACTCTGGCAGTCCGACCGAACGAGTACAATGCGGACGCATGCTATCGGACTCGATTCGGTCGGACTCCCATTGAAGTCAATGGGAGCCGGTCGTACGACGCGTACACGGGCTCCCATTGACTCAATGGGTGCGTCGCGAACAGGGGGGCCCCCTACGGTGGGTACGCGTCAGTGCGACTCGCGCCATACATGCATGTGTAGGGGGGACCCATGGGTCCCCCCTGTGTGCGACTCTCGCGGCTACGCGTACAGGGGGGTCCGACAGGGACCCCCGAAGTCCGGCTCCGACTGCTCTTTCGAGCCGGACGGTGCGAGTCGGTCGGACTGATCGAGGCGCGCATCGTACTTGCCCGGTCGGGGAACGTCTCCATTGCGTGGTGCGAGTCGATTCCGTACGAGTCGGTCGGAGCGGTTCGGAGCCGGGAACGAGTCGGTCGGGGATTTCGCGTACGCTCGCATCGTACTTGCTCGCGCGGACGGGTGTTCGAATCGGTCGGAAACAGGGCGTCCGAATCGGATCCGGTAAAGCCGAATCCGATTCGGTGCCCTACTGGCCAAGATCGGAATCGGCCCCTTAGTCGGGGTAAAAGTTTGCGTTGTAATGGTATCTCGTTGTAATTGACAACGCGTACTAATACCCGCGTTGTAATGGTACGCGTTGTATTGGTACGCGTTGTAACGAGTGCTATTCATCAGCTATCATAAGCACTTTTACATTTTTGATGATGTGGACTGTATGTCTGATGTTCATTTAATTAAATTACCTATTTTATTATCCTTACATTTTAATAATGATGTAAAACCATTCCGATGTTGAATTTTATATTAATATTTATTTACTTATACAGTTTATAAATAAAATGTGTAATTTTTTTTATATCTAAGGAGACAGTGATTGAGAGGTAAGAGTTGTTGTTGAGTTGCCATTGAATGTATGCATATTTAATTCGTTTTTTAAACTGTATTTTTCTGACACAGATAATGGTAAATGTAGCGATATTTTAGTATTTTAGCAGTGTTACACGTTTTACAATTGGTATTACTATGTGGTATTGATTCGAGCAGGAAGAGTTTTTAGGCTGTATTTACTGTATTGTGGTAGATGATTCCTCATGCAAAATGCACGCCCATTAATCCGTTTGTGCTCCTGCAGGAGATTTCTTCTAGTGCGAGTTAACCAATCAGCATTCCTGCACGTGAGAATATCGCTTGCGGAAGCACTAATATGGAGCGAAAATAAATGACACATAAAAAACCATGTGATAGTTTTGCTCCGCGTGACTATTAATGAGGACCTTTGTCTCCTATTGCTTCCTCTCGGAAATGTGCGCAGTTGTTTCAATATTCTTTTCTAGCACAAACAGTAATCTTAGCACAATCAATTCTTGTCAGAAAGTAAATGTAATGCAGGTGACCTTTCCACACATTGAACGGTTGGATGGCTTTCATCTGCATTCTGTTCTTGTTCTTTGCAAGAGGCTCTGAGTTAGCCTAAACCTTTCTCACCTCCTTTCTCTGAATTTTTATTTGCAAACATTAGAAGTCACAAATACCCCAAATGAATAGCCATATATCTACATGATCGAGATCGATAAAGGAATCTCTAAGACCAATAAAACTTGAGATTTTCGCCAGTTAACAGGAAACCCTTTTACAATGGCAGGGACCTAGAAACCATTACTATGGCTTGAAGAGTGGGATGCCATCTCTAGGCATTACACTCATTGCTGCGTCTCAGATCCCTCTTATCAAATACTTTAAATTGAATTAAGGAATTTTGGTTTCATGTTACAGGTCACCATGACACAGAAAAGTATGCATTACTTTATAATATTTTTACAGCGCTTCAGAAACTGTGATATTTTGATATGAATAGAAGATGTAATAGAGTCTTTCAATAACATTAGCGTATGATTGTTCACCCAAACGTACAGCACTTTTTCATCCCTTTCAATTACATTTTATTAGTATGTCAAAACATTAAGTAAATAAAAAACAAAAAATGGTGTTTAATATATCATTAGCAGTTTAAATCCCTATTCCCTCTCATAATAAAAAAGGAAGCAGCCACCCACTGCTGCAGCATGCAGACATTGCCTCATTTCAAGTTGGAGGCAATCACGATAAGTATTTTTGAGTTCATCTTGACACTAGGGATTAGATGAATGGTGGTCAGGTCGAGCTTCCACAACCACACTATTTACATTTATTAAATGCATACAAAAAGCAGTATGCAAGAATTCTCACTGCCCACTCCTTAAAAATAATATGAGGTCACTCCTTCGCTTTAAGAAAAAGAGAGGGGGGGACCATGGAGCCAATTAAGGTCCAGTGTCCATGCTCCATATGTAATATCTTTAAACCAAAAAAGGGCACTGTTCCTGTGGCGAGGTGCAATAAGTCACCTGTACGCCTTAGACAGAGGAAAAAGAAAACAGGATCCTAGGTTAGAGGGGACCCACTCTAAAGAGGAAGAACAAGTCTTGCCTCTTGTTGCCCTCACACACCCCGAAAGGTGTCATGCTTCATCATCGGGCGTTGCTCCTCGTGGGACCGGCGCTGCAATTCCCCACGGGTCCCCCGAAGGGTCACTTTGTCGGAGATCTTTTAATATTGCCGGATGATGCATGCAGGTGTGTGGAGTGTGGGTCCTATGTGGGAAATGAAAGTACGTGCATAAAGATTAAAACTGGCAGGGGAATCTTCAAAAAGAGAGATTGGGTTTTGCAACGCCCTTTCCAGAAATAAAAACCCATAAAAATGGTGTTGTCCCAGAAGCACACTGTGCCCAGGTGTAAAGTCAACATGTTTCGCGCATTTGTCGCCAAAAACGGTCATTTGCGCTTCTTCAGGACCAAAGCAATAGTAAGTGAAGTGCACGTGAATAATTTGTTAAAAATTAGTACCCACAGTGGTTATCAGGGCGGGCGATAAGCTGCTCCTGAAGGAACCTAGGAAAGAAAGCAACCAAAAAATGTGCATTAGACTAGCTTAATGCAACATAGTGTGCCACCTACGTTTGCACATAAAACCATCAAAAGAAAAAGGAAACATTTGAGACACTTAAAGTGTAATGGTCTCCTAAAGTTATTGAAGGTCAAAAGCGGGATCTCGGTGATATTACCAAATAAACCACAGGGTGCATTGCGCCACAAATTAAGGGTAAACAGGCTCTCTGTAAGGTCTCCTCATGCTTACCATCCTCACATTCCTTACTTACAGATATACTCGGGTGTAGAGTCAAAAAAGGCATCTGACTCGTTCAGCCGCCTGCCGTTAGTGAAAAGGCAGTGGTCGATCAAGGGCTAGATATTGGTAGCATTCCCTGGTGCCTGGGCGGTTACTATATCCGGGACGCGCTATCAGGTGGTGGGAAGAGTGCTTGCATGAAAGCAGGCCTCTAATACGCATGCGCCCAGGTGGAAAACTTATCTCCTGTGCACGGGCGTGCCGGAGAAGGGCTCCTTGTAATGGCATAAACAGGAAATACGTCAAGTATGCGTATTCCGGCGTACACCAGATGGTAACACTGATGTTAAGGCATGAGTCTCACCACTAAAAAGTATGTATATATGTAAAAATTATTATCAACCCCTCTGTTGCCATAGATTATGTGTTGATGTCAATTGAATGAAAGAATTAAATAATAATAATAACATATTGCAATTGTCCAAGGCAAATACAATATTATGGTGACTCCGTCCTATCTTAGGTGAGGTGATAAATAAGTGAAAGATGTAACTATTCCCAAGTCATATGCCCAATAGGAAACCCTGGTGATACCCATGTTAGGGAGAAAACATGTCTCAAATGTTGAAGAAAAGAAAGGGAATAGGAAAGAAGTATGGTCCCTCGGCTGAGCCGCCGTGCTACAATTTAAGAAAAAGAGAGGGGGGGACCATGGAGCCAATTAAGGTCCAGTGTCCATGCTCCATATGTAATATCTTTAAACCAAAAAAGGGCACTGTTCCTGTGGCGAGGTGCAATAAGTCACCTGTACGCCTTAGACAGAGGAAAAAGAAAACAGGATCCTAGGTTAGAGGGGACCCACTCTAAAGAGGAAGAACAAGTCTTGCCTCTTGTTGCCCTCACACACCCTGAAAGGTGTCATGCTTCATCATCGGGCGTTGCTCCTCGTGGGGCCGGCGCTGCAATTCCCCACGGGTACCCCGAAGGGTCACTTTGTCGGAGATCTTTTAATATTGCCGGATGATGCATGCGGGTGTGTGGAGTGTGGGTCCTATGTGGCAAATGAAAGTACGTGCATAAAGATTAAAACTGGCAGGGGAATCTTCAAAAAGAGAGATTGGGTTTTGCAACGCCCTTTCCAGAAATAAAAACCCATAAAAATGGTGTTGTCCCAGAGGCACACTGTGCCCAGGTGTAAAGTCAACATGTTTCGCGCATTTGTCGCCAAAAACGGTCATTTGCGCTTCTTCAGGACCAAAGCAATAGTAAGTGAAGTGCACGTGAATAATTTGTTAAAAATTAGTACCCACAGTGGTTATCAGGGCGGGCGATAAGCTGCTCCTGAAAGAACCTAGGAAAGAAAGCAACCAAAAAATGTGCATTAGACTAGCTTAATGCAACATAGTGTGCCACCTACGTGTGCACATAAAACCATCAAAAGAAAAAGGAAACATTTGAGACACTTAAAGTGTAATGGTCTCCTAAAGTTATTGAAGGTCAAAAGCGGGATCTCAGTGATATTACCAAATAAACCACAGGGTGCATTGCGCCACAAATTAAGGGTAAACAGGCTCTCTGTAAGGTCTCCTCATGCTTACCATCCTCACATTCCTTACTTACAGATTTACTCGGGTGTAGAGTCAAAAAAGGCATCTGACTCGTTCGGCCGCCTGTCGTTAGTGAAAAGGCAGTGGTCGATCAAGGGCTAGATATAGGTAGCATTCCCTGGTGCCTGGGCGGTTACTAAATCCGGAACGCGCTATCAGGTGGTGGGAAGAGTGCTTGCATGAAAGCAGGCCTCTAATACGCATGCGCACAGGTGGAAAACTAATCTCCTGCGCACGGGCGTGCCGGAGAAGGGCTCCTTGTAATGGCATAAACAGGAAATACGTCAAGTATGCGTATTCTGGCGTACACCCGATGGTAACACTGATGTTAAGGCATGAGTCTCGCCACTAAAAAGTATGTATATATGTAAAAATTATTATCAACCCCTCTGTTGCCATAGATCATGTGTTGATGTCAATTGAATGAAAGAATTAAATAATAATAATAACATATTGCAATTGTCCAAGGTAAATACAATATTATGGTGACTCCGTCCTATCTTAGGTGAGGTGATAAATAAGTGAAAGATGTAACTATTCCCAAGTCATATGCCCAATAGGAAACCCTGGTGATACCCATGTTAGGGAGAAAACATGTCTCAAATGTTGAAAAAAAGGAGAAAAGAAAGGGAATAGGAAAGAAGTATGGTCCCTCGGCTGAGCCGCCGTGCTACAATTTAAGAAAAAGAGAGGGGGGGACCATGGAGCCAATTAAGGTCCAGTGTCCATGCTCCATATGTAATATCTTTAAACCAAAAAGGGCACTGTTCCTGTGGCGAGGTGCAATAAGTCACCTGTACGCCTTAGACAGAGGAAAAAGAAAACAGGATCCTAGGTTAGAGGGGACCCACTCTAAAGAGGAAGAACAAGTCTTGCCTCTTGTTGCCTTCACACACCCCGAAAGGTGTCATGCTTCATCATCGGGCGTTGCTCCTCGTGGGGCCGGCGCTGCAATTCCCCACGGGTCCCCCAAAGGGTCACTTTGTCGGAGATCTTTTAATATTGCCGGATGATGCATGCGGGTGTGTGGAGTGTGGGTCCTATGTGGGAAATGAAAGTACGTGCATAAAGATTAAAACTGGCAGGGGAATCTTCAAAAAGAGAGATTGGGTTTTGCAACGCCCTTTCCAGAAATAAAAACCCATAAAAATGGTGTTGTCCCAGAGGCACACTGTCCCCAGGTGTAAAGTCAACATGTTTCGCGTATTTGTCGCCAAAAACGGTCATTTGCGCTTCTTCAGGACCAAAGCAATAGTAAGTGAAGCTGCTCCTGAAGGAACCTAGGAAAGAAAGCAACCCGCTTTTGACCTTCAATAACTTTAGGAGACCATTACACTTTAAGTTTCTCAAATGTTTCCTTTTTCTTTTGATAGTTTTATGTGCACACGTAGGTGGCACACTATGTTGCATTAAGCTAGTCTAATGCACATTTTCTGGTTGCTTTCTTTCCTAGGTTCCTTCAGGAGCAGCTTATCGCCCGCCCTGATAACCACTGTGGGTACTAATTTTTAACAAATTATTCACGTGCACTTCATTTACTATTGCTTTGGTCCTGAAGAAGCGCAAATGACCGTTTTTGGCGACAAATGCGCGAAACATGTTGACTTTACACCTGGGCACAGTGTGCCTCTGGGACAACACCATTTTTATGGGTTTTTATTTCTGGAAAGGGCGTTGCAAAACCCAATCTCTCTTTTTGAAGATTCCCCTGCCAGTTTTAATCTTTATGCACGTACTTTCATTTCCCACATAGGACCCACACTCCACACACCCGCATGCATCATCCGGCAATATTAAAAGATCTCCGACAAAGTGACCCTTCGGGGGACCCGTGGGAAATTGCAGCGCCGGCCCCACGAGGAGCAACGCCCGATGATGAAGCATGACACCTTTCGGGGTGTGTGAGGGCAACAAGAGGCAAGACTTGTTCTTCCTCTTTAGAGTGGGTCCCCTCTAACCTAGGATCCTGTTTTCTTTTTCCTCTGTCTAAGGCGTACAGGTGACTTATTGCACCTCGCCACAGGAACAGTGCCCTTTTTTGGTTTAAAGATATTACATATGGAGCATGGACACTGGACCTTAATTGGCTCCATGGTCCCCCTCTCTCTTTTCTTAAATTGTAGCACTGATGCTCAGCCGAGGGACCATACTTCTTTCCTATTCCCTTTCTTTTCTCCTTTTTTTCAACATTTGAGACATGTTTTCGCCCTAACATGGGTATCACCAGGGTTTCCTATTGGGCATATGATTTGGGAATAGTTACATCTTTCACTTATTTATCACCTCACCTAAGATAGGACGGAGTCACCATAATATTGTATTTGCCTTGGACAATTGCAATATGTTATTATTATTATTTAATTCTTTCATTCAATTGACATCAACACATGATCTATGGCAACAGAGGGGTTGATAATAATTTTTACATATATACATACTTTTTAGTGGTGAGACTCATGCCTTAACATCAGTGTTACCATCGGGTGTACGCCGGAATACGCATACTTGACGTATTTCCTGTTTATGCCATTACAAGGAGCCCTTCTCCGGCACGCCCGTGCGCAGGAGATTAGTTTTCCACCTGGGCGCATGCGTATTAGAGGCCTGCTTTCATGCAAGAACTCTTCCCACCACCTGATAGCGCGTCCCGGATATAGTAACCGCCCAGGCACCAGGGAATGCTACCTATATCTAGCCCTTGATCGACCACTGCCTTTTCACTAACGGCAGGCGGCCGAACAAGTCAGATGCCTTTTTTGACTCTACACCCGAGTATATCTGTAAGTAAGGAATGTGAGGATGGTGATGGAGCAGAGAAAATAAAAAATTTTAACCCCTAACAAATTTTATAAATAATTAATAAAATGTTCGTTTAAATGTATTAATCAACACTGTACGTGAGGGAAGGGTAATACGCAAGTATATGGGCTGAATAATCTATTAACGAATGTCTGTGTGTCTAATTATAACATAAAAATAATTGCGACTAAATTTATAATAAATGCATGATTTGTGCTTCATAGAATATAAACGTGTCGTTGCAAAAACAATAGTGATGGTAAGTAAGGAACAGCTTAAATTTTGCTTTCTGCTAGGTAATAACTAATTGGGGTACGTAGATGACGGGTGGGAAACGAAAAGGCTATGTTTCTCTATTTTAATTATGTTTTGTTTATTTCAAAATAGTGCTTCTAAGTATAAACGAGTGGCGATATAAAATGGCTGCCGGTTAATGAAGTGCGCATGTGCGGGGAAACGTGTGACAAGGGAGAAAAAGTTGGAGAAAAGCTAACCTTGTGATGTTGCTGAGAGGCTAGGATGCGAGAATGGTCAAGGCTGATGTGACCTAATTGAACTGATAGTGTGCCGTGGTGATCAGCAAGGAACCGTGGGAAACCGTTTTAAGAGAAAGGACAATGCCTGCAGAGTTCTCGAAAGTATCGAAAGAAGTTACAAATGTACTGATCGAAGCGGATGGAAACATGTCTTGAACTGTGAGAAAGGAAATGATCATATACATTCCAAAGGACCAGTTGGATCCGGGAGAACTTGATTAAAGAATGAATAGATGAAATGAATGGACCAATGGAAGAAAAGCGTGTTATTAAGGTTGCAACAATTAGTTAGCAAAGTTAGAATTAGGGTATAAGAGGGCCTACTCTTAGTGGGAGGGGAACACAGTCACAGTCGGAGTTGGAGAGTCGCAGTCAGAGTCGGTGTTGGTGTTGGTGGCTTCCAGTGCTTGGTGGTCCAGATCGATCCATTTACTGAGCGGGAGATGCTGAAAGACTGTTAGATGAGACGGGTTGCAGGTAGCTGATGCTGACGAGCTGAAGTTTCTGTTGCTGTCTTATTTTTCCAGTTGAGTATGAGAATCAAGATATTTTTAATTCGTAAACTTAGGTTAGAAATCCTTAGGCTAAATTAGGGAAGATAGGCAGGTAATTAGGGTTTTGCTTCATGATAAAATTTCCTTTCTGCAATAAAATTGATTTTGCGTAATAAATATTTGAATTAACAATGAATGAATAATTGAATAAAAAGTCTAAATTCTTTCTCATGCTTTTAAAAATTATATAAAATTTAAGATTCTTAAAACAAACGACTCAGTGGTTATTTTACTAAATGATTGTGACACTAGTAATTGGTTATTGTGATTTAGCTGGTCTTAATCACTATGAACTAATTTCTTACATGAATGATTCATCGACAAAACAATGAGCAGGAATATCTTAAGAAATAACTAAAAGAAAGCGATAGGTTAAGGTAATAAGATATCCCGGCTCCTTCCAGCGGTACATAAATGGTGTTTTCCATTTAATTCTCATGTTTCTCCTAGGAGTACAGAATTTCGTAAAGGTATAAAGGAAATCCAGGTGTGTGTGTGTGTGTGTGTGTGATAGGCGATGTTTATGGGCCCCATCGTCATGTGGATGTGAGAAAATATAGTTTGCCCCTGGATGACCGATAAGTGACCTAGGAGGAGAATAGTTTTTATTGTACGTGCTGCATCAGATTTCTTGGTAACAGAGTTATGGTTTCTATAGATTAGTTTAGTGATTATTGATTATTGATTCTTTTTTTTTTATGACTAATACTATATGTTGAGTCGTGTTATGTTATATGTGAGTTTTCACGCTTCTGGGATGTAGGAAGTGGAACACGTGTGGCAAGAGAAGTCACATGGAATTTGGTACATGGTCTGAATTCATTTTTGGTAATAACACAGGTTGTGTTATGTTAGGGATTTTCTGTACGAAAGGTGTGTAACTGAAATAGCAAATCACGTTTTCTTGTGAAACTTTGGCCTTAATTCTCAGGAGCCTAGTCTCCACATGTGTCTTATCCCCAGAGAAACGAGTTAATTGTTTGCTTAAAAGAAGGGTAAGGTAGAGGGAAGTGCTACTTTATCGGCGAGAGTTGATAATTCTGTGGTAGGGTAGAGGTAAGCGCTTCCTACTGGAAATACAGGATTCTTGTGTAAAAGACAAAGCTGTCACTTTTGTTTAGCCAATCAGACTATGGAATTGTTTTAATTGTTGTAACTAACGAAGAAAACAGTTAAAAGAAAAATTGCCGATAAATTTTTGTAAAGGAGGGGTAAAAGAGCAGGAGTGACATCGACAGTGCCGCGCTAGGATTGGATAGTGCGCTAGTCACGTGAACACAGAGTCAGGAGTGACGTAGAAAAGTGCCGCGCTAGGATTGGTTGGTTCGCGGACGAAGGGAATCGTTCTGATTGGTGCGTTAGTGTGAGTCGCGCTGTGATTGGTTAAAGTTCCGTACACGGAACAGTGTTGATTTGAAGAGAAAAACCAATCGAAAACATGCCGTATTACGAGTATGAAAGGGAGAGAACGTCATGGACGACAAAATTAAAGAATTTCTTTAAGAAAGACAAAAAGGTTGTGACTAGAGAGGGACAAGTAATTCCTCCGCCGAAATCAGCAGCTTCACATATGATGCTGAAATATGGATATCATACATGCATATGGTTGGAAAATTGGGCAAAGTATACGAAGAATGATGGTGCATTAGCTTTCCCTGAGAATGGTTCATTTAGTGTAGCGGTTTTGCGAAATTTGAGAGAAAAGATGGTAAATCTAGAACCTAGACCTAGACCGACACAGTTTGAGGCATTGACGGAATGGGAGGATGAGATGTATGAGAGAGAGAGATTCAGAGGTTTAAGAGATCATGAGTTTATGCCTGGAAGAATGTGGGGAATAAATCATGAGGATAGAATAAAACGATGGAGATGTGCTAACATGACAGGAGGTTTGTTTCCGGCTTTTACAGTTGAGGAAGAGACTAAGAGAAAACGTACTGAGAAAAAGAAACATATGGAGAGGGAGAAATATATGCATGAGAGCGAAACGGATGATGAATTGCTGGAAGATATTTTAAATAGAAATCCACCTCCGTATCAGCAGAGTTCTACAGTGGTGACACCAAATGCGCCGCTAATAGAGACTATGCGAAATAAAAGTCCAGTAAAAAGAATTGAAATAAATAGGTCACAAGATCAAATAAGAACTTCACAAAATGAAGGAATAGAAAGTGACAATGCAAGCGAATTGGCAAGGACAACAAAAGAACTAACTGAGAAAATTAGAGAATTAACGAAAAATATGGAAGCTGTGACTGTACCTGTAACAATAGGTCCAGTAATACCAGTTTTTGAGAATCAGAAAATTGATGAACGATCTTTAGTGATTCCCATGAGTTCACAATTTCAGAGAGAAAAAGAAAGGATGGAACCAAGTGCAAGTACAAGTAATTTGGCTAGTACTTACAGACCAAGTCCACCTACAAATTTGACTGTGAATGAGTGCAATGGTAGGAAAATGCATATGGTAACAGAATCTGCAACAGAGACTCCTGAAAAGAGTGGTAATTGGATAGAACTAAATAATACACCCATAGGTCCGACTCCTGATGAGTTAAATGAGTGGATGAAGGCATTTAAAATGAAAGAACCAGAAGAAAAACCATTAGATGTAATTAGGTTAAAAATTGACATGGAAGAATTAATTCTAGGAACGATTGGTACAGAAAAGATAAAAAATTACCAGGATGATGAAATAATGTTTCTGTGCAAAAGTATTACATGGAGAGCAAAGAATTTACATGACAAACTAGAAGAGGTAGCCAGTGAAATTGGAATAGACTTTGCGAAAGTGAAAACATTGCAGAAACCCTATAGAGTAGACTTTTGTGAAAAAGATATTGAAAATTTGAACACGGCAGGAAGGCTGACACAGATAAAAGAGTTAATTGTGTTACTGAGAAAATGGGGTGATGTGGACAGATGGAAGGTTAGATGGACAAAAAAGAATGAGAAAACTACAGACAAAGCTTCTTTGGCTTTTATGATAACTGAAAAAGAACCTGTTGCCAGAGAATACCCTATGAGAGAAACTCCAGGTGGTAGTTATGTGCATGTTCCCTGGACTAGGCAGGATATACTGTCATTCACAAATGACTTTCCGAAGCTAAGAGAGAAACCAGTTGAATGGTACCGACAAGTAGAGAGGTTTGTAAAGGTTTCAAAAGTGTTGTGGATAGATTTAGATGGATTATTTGACATAGTGGTACCAACTGATTTGTGGTCAGAGTGTAAAATTACAGTTGACTGGCCAACTACAGAATATCCAAGAGATCCTAAGACAGGAGCTCCAGGTCCTGAGGTGATGAAGAAGTATGATAAGGTGATTACCTTTTTGAAAAATAAGATTCCTCCTAAAGAAACAGATTGGGTGAAAATTGATAGAACTACACAGGAAAGCAAAGAGTCTGTACATGCATACTATGAAAGGTTGTTGTTGGTTTTCAAACAGTATAGTGGATATGAGGAGTTAAGTGAAAAAGATATGAGCCATTTCGTATACAGATTTGTGTTTGGGCTGAAACCAGAGATTAGTGAAATGATTAAACAGCATATGATTAATTGGCAGAATGGCACAGTAGACGAGGTACTGAGGTATGCTAAGTATTGCAGTGATGATATTGAAAGTAGACAGCGTAAATTGAAAGAGAAGGCAATGTGGGCACAGGTGAAAGTGGCAGAAAAACAAGAAGCTCAATTGGATAATAATAGTGGGAATGAAACAGGACAGAATAAAACGCGACCTAACATAGGTAAAGGGAAAGGTCAAGTGAGTCTAGAGGAGGCAAAGAAGAAATGGCCCTGTCATAATTGCGGAAAATTAGGGCATTGGAGAAACGAGTGTAAGTTCCCACCTAAACCTAATCCGGAAAATCAATCATTAACTCCACAGGTGCAGAATGAGGTAGTTGTTCAACAAAGTCAGGTGCCACAACCACCACTTCCCAACACTGTTAACCAGCAAAGATACAGTACAGAAACAGGATTCTACGGAGGAGAGCAGGTAACACAGTTGCCGCGAGCAGCTAACATTTCTCAGTATTGGTTGCGACAGAGTGAGGATGAGACGTGGGATGAAAGCTTATGACGGTGCCCAGGAGAGGGAAAAGAGTGCGTACTTGGCGCAACTCTAGAGGTAGATCAGTCTGGTCCCTTTGTGGATGGAGAAGTGAATGGTGCAAATGTAACATTCCTTGTCGATACTGGAGCTACCCGTTCTACTGTTAGATCAGTGGAAATTCCAAACCTTCCTCTCTCAGGTGAATACATCCAAGTAGTAGGAGTAGCAAATCAGCAGATTAAAACACCACTTACTGAATTAGTGGAAGTAAAAATTGGTTCTTTTAGCAAAATGCATAGATTTGTAGTGTGCGATTGTAGTCCTGTAAATCTTTTAGGTCGTGACCTCTTGTGCAAGATGAATTGCACAATTTATTGTACACCAGATGGAATTGGATTTCAGACCCCAGATGAAGATGTATTGTATAAAGTAACTTTGATGAATCAGGAACCTGAAATGAATGGTTTGTTTCCTGCATTTGATGCAGAAAAACTTCCAGAAGAACTAAAAATTGCAGTGAAAGAAAATGTGTGGGATTTTACAGGAGAAGATATTGGATTAATGAAAGAAGTTGATCCCGTAAAAGTAACAGTAAAAGAAGGAACAACTTACCCAAATACGCCACAGTATAAATTAACTCCAGAAATAATTGAAGGAATAACTCCTGTAATAAATAAAATGATCGAACAGGGAATTCTAAAAGAAATAATGAGCAGTCCATGTAATTCACCTATTATGGGACTGAAAAAGCCAAACGGAACATATAGAATAGTACAGGATTTGAGAAAGATCAACAAAATAGTTGTGCCTTGTTGTCCAATAGTGCCAAACCCTGCAGTAATTCTATATCAAATTCCACACGAAGCTGAGTGGTACACAGTGATAGATTTGTGTCACGCATTTTTCTCTATTCCTTTGCATCCAGATAGCCAGCCATTATTTGCGTTCCGGTTCGGAGAGCGTATTTTGGCATGGTGCCGAATTCCTCAGGGGTATACAGAAAGCCCCTCAATCTTTAATCAGATTTTAAAGAAATCTCTGGAAGATTTGAAAATGCCAGAAAAGTCCGTGATGGTGCAGTATATCGATGACCTGTTGGTGGCATCGAAAACAAAAGAAGCATGTGTAAGTGATACAATTGCTTTACTGAACCATCTAGAGAAAAGAGGACATAAAGTGTCCCCTTCAAAATTGCAATTTTGCCAAAAAGAAGTTCAATATTTAGGGCATAAAATTGAGAAAGGAGTGCGAAAGATAGCGACAGAAAGAGTAAGAATGATTCAAGGAATGAGAGCACCAATGACGCAAAGAGAGGTAAGAATGTTTCTGGGAATGGTTGGATATTGCCGACAATGGATAAGTGGTTTCTCCTTGATTGCAAAACCATTACAAAAGTTGACCAAGAAAGATGTAAGAGACCCTTTTGAGTTAAATAACGAAGAAATGAAATCTTTCAAAGAGTTGAAAAAGAAATTGTGTGAGGCCCCTGCTTTAGGCATGCCTGATTATGAGAAGGAATTTGAATTGTACTGCAGTGAAAGAGATGGATGTGCGTTTTCAGTACTGGTACAAAAACATGGAACAATGAAGAGACCAATTGCTTATTTTTCAGCTGTTTTAGATCCCATAGCAAAAGCGTTGCCCGGATGTCTGAAAGCAGTTGCTGCTACTTGTGTAAGTCTGGAACAAAGTGAAGGTATAGTGATGGGGTATCCACTGAGAGTATATGTTCCCCATTCAGTAGAAATTCTTTTGACAAGAACAAAAACACAGTACATGACACATAGTCGGCTGACTAAGTACGAAAAAGTAATCTTGAGTGCTGAAAATGTGACCATAGATAGATGCATGAATGTGAATCCTTCAACATCATTGCCAGATGAAGAGAGTATAATTGAACAAGACGAAGTAGATCATGATTGTCTGAATGTGCTGGAATATTGCACAAAACCAAGAGCTGACATAAAAGATGAACCTTTAAAGGAATCAGATTATGTCATGTTTGTGGATGGCTCATGTTTGAGAACGAAAGAAGGAGTTTTAAGCGCAGCTTACGCAGTGTGCACAGTGGCAACTGTGATGGAAGCGTCTTGTCTGAAAGGAATAAGGTCTGCACAAGTTGCGGAACTGATTGCTTTGATTCAAGCATGTAAATTGGGAAGAAATGTGCGAGTTACGATTGTGACCGATAGCCAGTATGGTTTCGGTATCGTGCATGACTTCGGTCAGATTTGGTCACAAAGAGGTTTCTTGACGTCTGCAGGAACACCTATCAGAAATGGAGATTTTGTTAAAAAACTGCTTAAGGCGATACAGCTGCCTAAACAAATAGCTGTAGTGAAGTGCAAGGCACATAAGAAAAACGAAGATTACATAGCTGTTGGAAATAACTACGCGGACGAGATTGCCAGATATTGTGCAGAGAACATGGTATCCCTAAATAAAAATAGAGAAAGGGAGCATATCTCTTCTCCTTTGCTTTTTACTAACACTGTCGAGACATGGGATGAGGTGAGACAGTTACAGGAAGCTGCAAATGATGAGGAAAAAGATTACTGGATAAAAGCAGGATGTAGAAGACAGGAAAACAATGGTGTGTGGGTATACAGAGATGAAAGACCAGTTATGCCTGATAGCATGATTGCAGACATGGCACGGATGTACCATGGACAAGCTCATATTGGGAGAGATGCAATGATCAGACTTTTCAGACAAACCTGGTATAACCCAAAATTCAGAGCGATAGCTGAAAGTCTTTGTCAAAGATGTCTTATTTGTCAGCAGTTTAATCCAGGAAGAAAGACAATAGTGAGTCTAGGAACAATAGGACGAGAAGGAGGTCCGTTCACTAGAATGCAATTGGACTTTATCGAAATGCCCCCTTGTAACAGACTAAAATATGTTCTAGTGGTCGTCTGTTTGTTTTCTCGTTGGGTGGAGGCATACCCCACTAGAAGGAATGATGGAACAACGGTAGCAAAACTTATGCTGCGAGAGTTCATTCCAAGGTATGGTTTTCCAGTCACGGTTGAGACAGATAGAGGAACACATTTTCAAAATGAGTTGATCCAATTGATTTGTGAAGCATTGAGTATTAAACAAAAACTACATTGTGCATACAGACCAGAGGCTTCTGGGGTAGTAGAGCAAATTAATGGAACAATTAAGAACAGATTAGGAAAAATGTGTCAAGCTACAGGACTCAAATGGCCAGATGCACTGCCCCTTGTTCTGATGACCATCAGAAGCATCCCTGAAAAGAAAACTGGACTTAGTCCTCATGAGATGATCATGGGACGAGCAATGAGACAAGCACAAGTACCTGTCAACAAGTTATTGACTATAACTGATGATCTAGTACTGGATTATTGCAAAGGACTGGCTGATGTGGTGCGTTCTGTGTTTCATCAGGTTGGACCGGATGCGACCACTCTTGAAAGAAAACCAGCCCACGACTTGAATCCAGGAGACTGGGTCCGCATAAAAATCCACAGGAGAAGAAACTGTCTAGTTCCTCGCTGGGACGAGCCACGACAGGTAATCCTAGTGACAACGACTGCAGTCAAGTGTGCAGGAGTGAAGAACTGGGTCCATGCCAGCCACACAATCAGAGTTCAAGAACCTACTGATCGACATGTGAGTCGACGTCTGGAAGTGTGGGATAAGAGTTTAACGACTGGGACAACAGGAATAAGAGAAAGGGTGCCAGAACTTGAAGATCGACCTGAAAGTCGACATCTGGAAACCCCAACTGCAAGCACCTCTAGAGAAGAAGAGGAGGAAGAAGAAGAAGGAAGAAATTCAGAAATTCCAGAACCTGAAGATCGACCTGTAAGTCGACATCTGGAAATATCTGACACAAGTTCAGGATCTGATGATTCAGTTGCAAACTGTGAAGAATTTCGAAGGAGAACTTGGGGATATAAACCAATTAGAGAAGAAAATGAACAAGAAAATGATCTAGATGAGCAACCAAGTACAAGTTATGGTGGAAATCCTTCAGAAATAATATTAATAGACAAAGTAGGGAAAGAAGTACACAAAAAGTTAGAGAATCGAGAAGAACCCCGAGGAGCAATAGGGACAGATAGCGAAACAAAAGAACAGGGAAATTTAGAAGTAGAGAGTGAGGAAAATACCAAATCGGAAGAACACCGAGGAGGGACAGTAATAAGGGAACACAAGAAGGAGAAAACAGATCCACCAGTAAGAGACGACGAGATCATAAGCTTCAAAATAAGAGACAATAGTGAAAAAGTTGAAACCGAATCTGAAGAAAGTGGAGAAGAGGAGAAAACAAAAACTGAATCAAGAAAAAGAAACTGGAAATCAGAAAGAGAAGAAAAAGAAGGTGAAGCCAAAAGGCCAAGAAAAGGAGATAATTGGCCCAGCAACTATATAAGAAAATTGAGATATAGAATAATAAGAACAGGAGAAAAAAGTGCTGAACAAGTGAATGAAATAACAAGTCAAAAGGGACAAGAAAAGCCAAGTGGAAAACGACTGCAAAAGTCTAAAAGAACGAAGAAAGTGAATGCAAAGTACAAGTCACCTGAGTGGCTGTATATCGCACTGACGGATTACAAAGAAGAAGGAAACACTCACGAGAACCCGAGACTAAGAAATCGAATGGGTAAAGGTGAGATGCAACAAACCTGAAGTGAAGACTTATAGTGCTTCTGCCGGACGTGACAATTTTACTGGATATGACAAATCACCGGATGTGACAACGAAAGAATTCTGGAGAGAATTAAAAGAAAGTACCAAGCAAAGACTTTTTGAAAGCAGAGTGGCATCTAAGTCATTTCTGAGGTGTAGTGACACAATTTTCTGAAACTTAACAAAAAGATAAAAGCAAAATGGAAAATACTAGGGATAGAAGAGATAAATGTGAGTTTGTAAAAAGATGGTGTAAAATGTGCTGCTTTTGTACGGGTTTATTAATGACCGTATGGATAGTTTTAGCAATCACAATTCCTATTAGTTTAGCTGTAATAGAAGCGAAGAATGATACTAAACCAGAAAAAGAAACTAATATTAAAGAACCAGTTATTTTAAGAAGTAGTGCAGAATTACATAAGGATAAGTCAGTAACAGACTTTTCTAAAAATGTTTTTACAAAATTGTTGTACGAATATGTAGAGACAATGGATGTGAGAGATTGTTATGTTTGTATGCAGTTGCCTGCATCAGTGTCAGAAGGTGTGACTTATCATCACCTACCTCTAACTTATGGAATAACCTGTAGTGTAATAGCAAGTTTATTTTATAAAACAGGTAGATTAGAGTCTTATTATACTGATATAGATAAGATTTTTGCAAACGTTCCAGTAGTACCAGAACTTAACAAAGTAAAACAAGCAAAAGTTTTAGGAGAATTCTTTCTAGAACATAGAAAATTAACCTTAGAAGAAATAGCTAAGAACAACCTTACCTGTGAATTAAAGAAAGAAGAAAAGGTATTTTTAGAAATGGTTGAAGAAAGAAGAATGAAATTTCAAAAAGAAGCAATAAAAGAGGAAGGAACACATCTATGGACGTTTGAGGAAGGAAATCATGAAGGGAAAAAGATAAATGCAGCAATGACATTAGATTGGCCGCAAACAGGAAAGTTGTGTATTAGGAGAAATAAGACAGTCTATGACAATTACTTTGTAGGTTCCAGTATCTGCCATGACAATTATCAAATTTTGGGAGGTTGGGGATTCAAAGGTGGAAAAGATCCAATATTTCCAGGTATCTATTATATTTGTGGGAATAGAGCTTATTACAGGTTACCGGACCATTGGTATGGAACTTGCTATGTAGGCCTGGTCTTTCCAAAAATCTTTCATATGGACAGAGAAGAAAAAGGAACATACAAGATGATTAATAGCTTTACACGTAGAAAGAGGGAAAGTTTTTCAGAAATTGTAGGTGATATTTTTGGAGCATTAATACCAGCAGTGGGAATATCTTTGAATGCATTTAAAATTCGGAAGTTATCCACAGTAGTAGATCGTTTGTCTACAGATACTGCGGGAGGGTTCTTGATGGTAAATACCGAAATGGTTGCCATGAGAGCTATGGTGATGCAAAATCGGCTTGCCCTTGATATTCTTTTGGCAAAAGAGGGTGGAGTCTGTGGAATGCTGAAAGTCCAACATTGTTGCACTTACATTCCTGATAAAAGTGAAAATATACAGAAGTATATTACAAATATTACAAATTTGCACAAAGAACTAGTTCCACTGGAGGTTGAAAGTGTCTTGGGAAAACTTGGTAGAGGGTTTTCTTCCGTAGCAAATTGGTTAACCAGAATGAGTAGACTAATGATAGGGAAAGTTATAATAATAGCAACTGTAGCAATATTGTTAGCCATGGTGTTGAAAATTGTAATAACGTGTATAAAAAGAAAAGTAAGACAAAATAAGATAAAAAGAAATAACAGAATAATGAAAGAGAGAGAGAGAAATGGGTGAAATTGAGTTAGAGAAAATGAAAGAAAGCATGTATAAAGAGACGAGAAGACAAGATGAAATGGAGACAGATGTGTAACTAACAAAAAGCAAAAGGATGAAAGACATATGCTGCTTGAAAAAGAAGTATAACTTGGGTTTTATGTAGTGATTTAAAAATCACCAAAGGGGGGAGTTGATGGAGCAGAGAAAATAAAAAATGTTAACCCCTAACAAATTATATAAATAATTAATAAAATGTTCGTTTAAATGTATTAATCAACACTGTACGTGAGGGAAGGATAATACGCAAGTATATGGGCTGAATAATCTATTAACGAATGTCTGTGTGTCTAATTATAACATAAAAATAATTGCGTACTAAATTTATAATAAATGCATGATTTGTGCTTCATAGAATATAAACGTGTCGTTACAAAAACAATAGTGATGGTAAGTAAGGAACAGCTTAAATGTTGCTTTCTGCTAGGTAATAACTAATTGGGGTACGTAGATGACGGGTGGGAAACGAAAAGGCTATGTTTCTCTATTTTAATTATGTTTTGTTTATTTCAAAATAGTGCTTCTAAGTATAAACGAGTGGCGATATAAAATGGCTGCCGGTTAATGAAGTGCGCATGTGCGGGGAAATGCGTGACAAGGGAGAAAAAGTTGGAGAAAAGCTAACCTCGTGATGTTGCTGAGAGGCTAGGATGCGAGAATGGTCAAGGCTGATGTGACCTAATTGAACTGATAGTGTGCCGTGGTGATCAGCAAGGAACCGTGGGAAACCGTTTTAAGAGAAAGGACAATGCCTGCAGAGTTCTCGAATGTATCGAAAGAAGTTACAAATGTACTGATCGAAGCGGATGGAAACATGTCTTGAACTGTGAGAAAGGAAATGATCATATACATTCCAAAGGACCAGTTGGATCCGGGAGAACTTGATTAAAGAATGAATAGATGAAATGAATGGACCAATGAAAGAAAAGCGTGTTATTAAGGTTGCAACAATTAGTTAGCAAAGTTAGAATTAGGGTATAAGAGGGCCTACTCTTAGTGGGAGGGGAACACAGTCACAGTCGGAGTTGGAGAGTCGCAGTCAGAGTCGGTGTTGTGTTGGTGGCTTCCAGTGCTTGGTGGTCCAGATCGATCCATTTACTGAGCGGGAGATGCTGAAAGACTGTTAGATGAGACGGGTTGCAGGTAGCTGATGCTGACGAGCTGAAGTTTCTGTTGCTGTCTTATTTTTCCAGTTGAGTATGAGAATCAAGATATTTTTAATTCGTAAACTTAGGTTAGAAATCCTTAGGCTAAATTAGGGATGATAGGCAGGTAATTAGGGTTTTGCTTCATGATAAAATTTCCTTTCTGCAATAAAATTGATTTTGCGTAATAAATATTTGAATTAACAATGAATGAATAATTGAATAAAAAGTCTAAATTCTTTCTCATGCTTTTAAAAATTATATAAAATTTAAGATTCTTAAAACAAACGACTCAGTGGTTATTTTACTAAATGATTGTGACACTAGTAATTGGTTATTGTGATTTAGCTGGTCTTAATCACTATGAACTAATTTCTTACATGAATGATTCATCGACAAAACAATGAGCAGGAATATCTTAAGAAATAACTAAAAGAAAGCGATAGGTTAAGGTAATAAGATATCCCGGCTCCTTCCAGCGGTACATAAATGGTGTTTTCCATTTAATTCTCATGTTTCTCCTAGGAGTACAGAATTTCGTAAAGGTATAAAGGAAATCCAGGTGTGTGTGTGTGTGATAGGCGATGTTTATGGGCCCCATCGTCATGTGGATGTGAGAAAATATAGTTTGCCCCTGGATGACCGATAAGTGACCTAGGAGAATAGTTTTTATTGTACGCGCTGCATCAATGGTAAGCATGAGGAGACCTTACAGAGAGCCTGTTTACCCTTAATTTGTGGCGCAATGCACCCTGTGGTTTATTTGGTAATATCACCGAGATCCCGCTTTTGACCTTCAATAACTTTAGGAGACCATTACACTTTAAGTGTCTCAAATGTTTCCTTTTTCTTTTGATGGTTTTATGTGCACACGTAGGTGGCACACTATGTTGCATTAAGCTAGTCTAATGCACATTTTTTGGTTGCTTTCTTTCCTAGGTTCCTTCAGGAGCAGCTTATCGCCCGCCCTGATAACCACTGTGGGTACTAATTTTTAACAAATTATTCACGTGCACTTCACTTACTATTGCTTTGGTCCTGAAGAAGCGCAAATGACCGTTTTTGGCGACAAATGCGCGAAACATGTTGACTTTATACCTGGGTACAGTGTGCCTCTGGGACAACACCATTTTTATGGGTTTTTATTTCTGGAAAGGGCGTTGCAAAACCCAATCTCTCTTTTGAAGATTCCCCTGCCAGTTTTAATCTTTATGCACGTACTTTCATTTCCCACATAGGACCCACACTCCACACACCCGCATGCATCATCCGGCAATATTAAAAGATCTCCGACAAAGTGACCCTTCGGGGGACCCGTGGGGAATTGCAGCGCCGGCCCCACGAGGAGCAACGCCCGATGATGAAGCATGACACCTTTCGGGGTGTGTGAGGGCAACAAGAGGCAAGACTTGTTCTTCCTCTTTAGAGTGGGTCCCCTCTAACCTAGGATCCTGTTTTCTTTTTCCTCTGTCTAAGGCGTACAGGTGACTTATTGCACCTCGCCACAGGAACAGTGCCCTTTTTTGGTTTAAAGATATTACATATGGAGCATGGACACTGGACCTTAATTGGCTCCATGGTCCCCCCCTATCTTTTTCTTAAATTGTAGCACGGAGGCTCAGCCGAGGGACCATACTTCTTTCCTATTCCCTTTCTTTTCTCCTTTTTTTTCAACATTTGAGACATGTTTTCTCCCTAACATGGGTATCACCAGGGTTTCCTATTGGGCATATGACTTGGGAATAGTTACATCTTTCACTTATTTATCACCTCACCTAAGATAGGACGGAGTCACCATAATATTGTATTTGCCTTGGACAATTGCAATATGTTATTATTATTATTTAATTCTTTCATTCAATTGACATCAACACATAATCTATGGCAACAGAGGGGTTGATAATAATTTTTACATATATACATACTTTTTAGTGGTGAGACTCATGCCTTAACATCAGTGTTACCATCGGGTGTACGCCGGAATACGCATACTTGACGTATTTCCTGTTTATGCCATTACAAGGAGCCCTTCTCCGGCACGCCCGTGCACAGGAGATTAGTTTTCCACCTGGGCGCATGCGTATTAGAGGCCTGCTTTCATGCAAGCACTCTTCCCACCACCTGATAGCGCGTCCCGGATATAGTAACCGCCCAGGCACCAGGGAATGCTACCAATATCTAGCCCTTGATCGACCACTGCCTTTTCACTAACGGCAGGCGGCTGAACGAGTCAGATGCCTTTTTTGACTCTACACCCGAGTATATCTGTAAGTAAGGAATGTGAGGATGGTAAGCATGAGGAGACCTTACAGAGAGCCTGTTTACCCTTAATTTGTGGCGCAATGCACCCTGTGGTTTATTTGGTAATATCACCGAGATCCCGCTTTGACCTTCAATAACTTTAAGAGACCATTACACTTTAAGTGTCTCAAATGTTTCCTTTTTCTTTTGATGGTTTTATGTGCACACGTAGGTGGCACACTATGTTGCATTAAGCTAGTCTAATGCAAATTTTGTGGTTGCTTTCTTTCCTAGGTTCCTTCAGGAGCAGCTTATCGCCCGCCCTGATAACCACTGTGGGTACTAATTTTTAACAAATTATTCACGTGCACTTCACTTACTATTGCTTTGGTCCTGAAGAAGCGCAAATGACCGTTTTTGGCGACAAATGCGCGAAACATGTTGACTTTACACCTGGGCACAGTGTGCCTCTGGGACAACACCATTTTTATGGGTTTTTATTTCTGGAAAGGGCGTTGCAAAACCCAATCTCTCTTTTTGAAGATTCCCCTGCCAGTTTTAATCTTTATGCACGTACTTTCATTTCCCACATAGGACCCACACTCCGCACACCTGCATGCATCATCCGGCAATATTAAAAGATCTCCGACAAAGTGACCCTTCGGGGGAACCGTGGGGGATTGCAGCGCCGGCCCCACGAGGAGCAACGCTCGATGATGAAGCATGACACCTTTCGGGGTGTGTGAGGGCAACAAGAGGCAAGACTTGTTATTCCTTTTAGAGTGGGTCCCCTCTAACCTAGGATCCTGTTTTCTTTTTCCTCTGTCTAAGGCGTACAGGTGACTTATTGCACCTCGCCACAGGAGCAGTGCCTTTTTTTGGTTTAAAGCCACTCCTTCGCTAACAAGATCCTAACACAACACACTTAATTTTGACCGCTCCAGGGTCTGATAAGAGTCCACTTCAAGAGCATTCTAATAGAACCAGCTAGATCCCTAGCTACAGGATTCTTCCAACTCAATACAACTCTGCATTGGAAGGGTACTGTCAGCTCCTCTATCTCATTAAAGCATACTCCCCCACAAAATACCTGTTTTCAGGGCTAATGCCACTATATATGTATACCCCTGTTTCATTGAAGCTCAAAGGCGACTTAGATGCTACCAGCCGCCTGGGCAGTAGGTAACCTCCGTCCAGGTCTATACTTCTTCCTTGTTCTCCTCGGAACATACTACTGCGAACGCCACTATGCCCAGAAGGTAAGACACAGAAACAAAGAGGCTCATTTAAATAATGGCTGAGGTCCTCACCCAAGCCCCTCCGATGAACACCCTTTGGCATAAATAGGGATCCTCACCTGACACAGGGGATCGTTTTGGTAAAAGAGCCCTCGCTGGGCACTTAGCACTTTCGTCAAAACAGCAGAAGCACCAGATGAGGCTCTACTGCTGGAAAACCATTGTTCCCCCACCTCTAAGTAATGTGACCCACCTATTCAAGGCAGGGCTCCAAACTCCACCAAATCCTAAATGAGTCTTTACGGCTTTTAAGTACTTATGTTTGGATGAATAATTATGAGAGGGGGTGGTGCAGTACAGTAATTGTCTTCTCTGGTTGTAAGTGATCCATCCCATTTCACATAAACTGGTTAATCGAAATTTTCAAGATGAATGGTATTTACCATTTGGTAGAAACCATTTCATGTAGTGCCTTTTTTTTTTTTTAAATTCTTCGAATGTCAGAATGCCATTAATCTTCAGAATGGCTTCTCTCCATTAGCTTATCTACAAGGAGTGCATCCATCGAATCCCTTTTTCCTTCCCATGTCTTATACTGAGGTGATGTTTTACTCTTTAATTTTTGCTCCAATGCTTTACCCATACTAGCTCCCCTTCTCTTTATTCTTTGTTCCCCCGCTCTTTGCGGGTTCTCCCTGCCTCTTTCTTGCATCTTCTTTTCTCTGGCCCTCATTTTTTTATTTTTCTTCTGAGGAAGGTCTACTTCTAAACCTTTTAATTTGCCCATATTCCAAATTTATTTTCCAATCCTCCGTTCTTCTCTTTTTTTCCACTTTTTGTGGGGCGGTGGGCACTCCATTAACCTCATTCCTTCTCTTATGCCTTTCCCAATACAGCCTTCCTCTACCCAAATCTACTTTTATCTTTTTTTCAATGCCCTGTTCTATCATTATTCCAATTTCTTTAATTGTGTCCCTCTAGAAAAAGGACCAATCTTTCTTTTTTCTACCTTTTCTTAAAATAAAACTTCTGCACCAACCTTCAATTACTTTTTTAAGAATTATAGGATTTTTTTTTGTCTGATATTATCATAACTATCTTCCCTAACCGGAAATCGATATGGGGTCCACAACTATTTTAAACCAGTTTTTTGCATTCAAGTAAATTACTATTGATAATCTTCAAACTGGTTTTGTTTTGTTTTCCTATTTTTCCAAACAAACTGAATTTCAATAAATATGTTTTTCACTTACATTGTTTTGTGATTATTTGGGTAGTCAGAAATACTTTATTATTATTTTGTTTTCCTTGATTTAACATAATAGAGTCTTGCACAAGTCAGTTTAGGAACAGCTTTGCGTTCAGTCATGCCAATGGACCAGTAGAGTCTTGCATTACCTTTTCACTTGATTTTCACCTCACAACCCTTAATTATTGAGGCAAGTTCCACCTCTTCAAGAGTTAACACTTGACTCCTATATTTTTCCAAAATCCTACATTTTCCTTTTTTGAAACGTACATGTTTCTACCATTCTGGTTCCTTTAAGACCCCTCACCTGAATGCCTGTTTCTCCAGCTTGACTGCAGTCAAGCTAATTGCACTTAGGTGGTTTTGTGCATTGTTATCATTCTGGGTTTTCTCATTTGTTGTTTCGGTATGCCTGCTTTTGATATTCAAACACAAGGAGATGTTGGACGGAGCGCTGAAACTTTTCAGACACTCACCCCCAGTCACAGATCTGGGTTGAATCCATCATCGTTCTTTAGCTCACTTCGCCACCCTAGTTCAGACACAGCTATATTCAAATCAGTCTTGACCCTGTGCCTCATGGGAACAGTCCAGCCCGAACTGCCAAGCCATGTCTTCCCTGGACAAGAAACAAGTATCCTGGGACCGGTTTCGGGCTAACATCCCTCATCAGCCAGGCTAGCTTGAATCCAGTGGCAAAGGGAGCAAGGGACCCATGTCTGGGCATACCTGCCAACCTAGGGCGAACAAAGCAAACACAAGGAGATGATGGATGGAGCACTGAAACTTTTCAGGCACTCACCCCCAGTCACAGATCTGGGTTGAATCCATCATCGTTCTTTCGCTCACTTCACCACCCCAGTTCAGACACAGCTATATGCAAATCAGTCTTGACCCTGTGCCTCATGGGAACAGTCCAGCCCAAACTGCCTAGTCATGTTTTCCCTGGACCAGAAACAAGCATCCTGGGACCGGTTTCGGGCTAACAGCCCTCATCAGCCAGGCTAGCTTGAATCCAGTGGCAAAGTGAGCAAGGGACCCACGTCTGGGCATACCCTGCCAACTTAGGGCGAACAAAGCAAACACAAGGAGATGATGGACGGAGCGCTGAAACTTTCAGACACTCACCCCCAGTCACAGATCTGGGTTGAATCCATCATCGTTCTTTAGCTCACTTCGCCACCCCAGTTCAGACACAGCTATATGCAAATCAGTCTTGACCCTGTGCTTCATGGGAACAGTCCAGCCCGAACTGCCAAGCCAGTTTAGGAACAGCTTTGCATTTAGTCATGCCAATGGACCAGTAGAGTCTTGCATTACCTTTTAACTTGATTTTCACCTCACAACCCTTAATTATTGAGGCAAATTCCACCTTTTGCAAGAGTTAACACTTGCCTCCTATATTTTCCCAAAATCCTACTTTTTCCTTTTTTGAAACGTACAAGTTTCTACCATGCTGGTTCCTTTAAGACCCCTCACCTGAATGCCTGTTTCTCCAGCTTGACTGCAGTTAAGCTAGTTGCACTTATGTGTTTTTGTGCATTGTTATCATTCTGGGTTTTCTCATTTGTTGTTTCGGTATGCCTATTTTGGTTATTCCCTTGACCCATTTTGCAGCAGCAGACAGGAGCACCGGAGTCAGATTATTTGGAGTCTTGGTGGCTTCCTCAAGGCTCTACTGAGTCATTTTGAAGCTCGTGGACCGGCCGTGACATTTGTGCTCTTTCCGTCAGGCCATGCCAGTAGGCCAACATACCTTGCTTGCTCCTGTCCCTCACAGCTGGCACCCAGGATGGAAACGAAGCCTCTGTGATGTGTTCCGTGTAAGTTTCGCCTTTGAGGTGACTTAGCATGCCAAACGCAAGGGATTACTGCGCATGCCCAAAGGCTGAAGTGGGTGGTAATTAGTGACTGTCATGATATGAAGATAGCACCTAGTGCAGGTGTTTGTTCAAGGCAGGAATCCACACACTGCCCTAGCGGTGATGGCACCAGCCTAGCTCCCACTCTGTGCCACCTGGGTCTAAGCCATTTTCTTAACAAATAGGAAGCACCATGGGCTGTATAGGTATGTTTGTTTTTTTGCATGCCCATACTAAGGGTGGATTGCTTCTTGCTTTTTTTCAGAGTGGAACAATAACCTTATTAATTAAATGTCTATCTGCCGGTCAGAATTTGAGGGAGCTGGTTCCTTTGTTGCAGTTCTGTATTTGTCTTCTCGGACCCAAATTACAACTGGCAAAATCCACCCGGAGCAGTAACTCCGGGTGGAATTCACCACTCACCATCATGAGTGCCAGAACATCCCCCGTCTGAGGTTGTTTAAAATACTGATAACAAAAATATTTTCAGACATAAGTATTGTTCCCTAAATATTATTTACATAAAATATCGTTCTATTGCTTGTAAATGTTCTATTATTAGCTCCAATGGGGCAATATTTTTGTTAATGATATTTAGAACATAGTATTTTTGTCAGAGAATATTGAGACCAGAATATTCTGCCACAATACTCCCACCCAACTCTGCAGCACCACGGGGGAGCACACTACAGTACCCACAAGCAGGTCCTGACCTTCCACGGATCCCCCTGGAAAAGCATTAATGCCAGTAGCGTTAAAACCGGGTGTGCGTGCACATGCACCACATCCACAGTTACGGGCTAGAGGTTGCAGCTCAGGGCAGACTTGCCTCCCCCCCGTGGTTCAAAACATGCCTGGGAGAGCAGACTATGCTCCCCTCAAGCAGGCTGTGAACCACATCACACATCTCATCCGGGGTGAAGGGCAGCCCCAAGCAGGTGACTTACCTGCAGTCCTGCTTCATGTAGCTGCATTCTGAGGAGCTGAAGTGGTTGATGTGGCTTGAAATAGGCGGCCCATGCTGTATGCTGTGGTGGGTGGATGCAAACATCGAATTACAATGAACTATGAATGACAATAAAGCAGACCAATAGATGAAGATGACAGATCCAAAACCTCTCTGTGTATGTGTATATGCATGTATTTTTTTATCGCTAATGCTTTGAGCGCATATATCTATGGAACCCCCACCTAGACTGTTGAACATGGTGATGTGCTGCTGGCGGAAATTCCTCATAATAACACACCTTTCACCACTGTACACATTGGCGATTCCACTGGTTGTCTTTCCTTCCCTAAGAGGTAGCTATTTGACATCACGTAGGTTGTCAGCATGGACAGCTGCAGATCTGCTTTCGCTGGGCGACTCTTATGAGGAAGAGAAGCTGAGATCTTTTTCAGAAAGATATTTGAGAATTTTTTTCATGAGGGGGCATCATTTTAACGTCATCCATCCTCCGACCTTTTCCAAACAGCAGTGCGATCTTGACATTTTTTTAAAGGGCAAGTGAAAAATCCAGAGGGGTGGGGGCAAACACCCTCCACCTTACCACCCCTTGCGGACGCCCAGGATTAGACTTTGAAACAAGGAGCCGGAAAAAAAAATGCACCAACACTGGGCAAGGAAATGAACATATTACTTACTGGTCATCTTCATTACCCCTGAACTTGTCCTCTCCTTCGCAGTCAGAACTGTGAGGATTTCCACAATACTCTTTCCCACAATTTTTCAAGTGACTACAATACCACTAAGAGTCTAAGAATGAAAGAATCTTAAATTTTAATATCGCCTGACATATTACTGCTATTTACTTCATAACAGTTTTTAACTCTGTCGAACCAAAATTTAGAGTATCTCCCAACTCTAACTGATAGATACTGAAAAACGTATATTCGCGAATGTCCATGTTGCCATCCTACAACTTTCAGCCAACGGAACACCATTCACTTCAGCCCAGTAAACACCTACTGCCCATGTAGAGCTTTCTTGAATGCCCTCTGGAACCTGCATTTCTTTTACTGCGTGTTTTGGTCATGGTTTGCCCCACTCACTTACTTAGAGTGGCTGTGAATGGCTTTTTACCTCGATTGGTTGGGCCAAAAGAAATAAAGAGAGAATCTGATTTCCGGAAATCCTTTGTCCTCTCTAAATAAATTAAAAGAGTTCTTTTAACAGCCGAGAACTCTGAACTCTGTCTTCTTTGTCAGACAAATCAACTGGCAGGAGTATTTCTTGTTCTACATGAAACTGAGACTAGACATTTGGCCTAAATCTTAGATCTGGTTTAAGAATCACCTTACCTGGGAAAAATCTAATATATGGGTATAATGAGAGAAGGGCTCTCAACTCACCCAATCTCCTGGCTGATGTGATTGCCACTAGAAAAATCACTTTGGCAGATCGCCACTGTAAACTAGCTATTTCCAATGGCTCAAAGGGTCCTTCCTGGAGGCCTTCCAATACCATAGACAAATCCCATGGTGACATCCTTGACGGCTAAAGTGGTTTCTTTAATCTGAAATTTGTCAGTAAGCTTTTTACATAGGAAGTAATTATGAAAAAGTCTGGTAAGGACTCACTAAACCCTCCAAATCTTTAACTACCACACACTTGGTCGCTAGAGTGGAAGGAGATAGCCCCTTCTTAAATATGTCCTCTAGAAACTCTGGTACCTTAAAAGGATCACAGGAAATAGAGATTATATTTCACTCCAAACATAAAAACTATTCCAGTGTTTGCAATATGTGGCTAACGCGGACAGTCTCCTTAACTCCTGAATGGTTTTCGCAACTTCCACAGAACAAACTAAGTGCTGTAAGCCCCTCCTCTCAATTTCCAAGCCAAAATATTTAGAGCCTGTAGAGCTTTGAAAGATAAGAGAGCATACCTGATCGGAGGAGGAGGAGATAGAGGGGACTGAACTGTTTCTTGGTCTGGTAGCTGTAGCAAATCAGGTAGCTGTAGCAAATCAGGAACCATGTTCTTCTCGAGCAAAGCAAGGCTATCAGGATTACTACTACTTTTTCCTCCCGAATCTTCTGAAGCACCTGCGGGAGAAAGAAAAATGGGAGGGAAGCTCGTGGGCCACCTAAAGGAAAGAGCGATTACTGCCCAGGCTTGGGATTCCTTCTTCTCTGTACAAAACTGAGGGACGAGTGCATTGGGTGGTGACACAAAAAGTCCAGCCCCAGCCTAGTGAACTTATCCACCATCAAATGGAATGCTTCCTCCCCCAGATGAAAGTTCATTTAGGAAGGAATATTCCTGCTGAGGTTGTTGGCCCCTTGAGTCCCCTGTCCTGGAATATACCTTGCTGAGAGGAATAACAGGTGTTTCTCTGCCCAAAGACATATTATCTGTTCTGCATGTGCCAGAAATCTGACTTTTGGTCCCCCTTGATTGTTTATGTAGCATTTGGCTCCCTGATTGTCTGTCCTGGTCAAAATTGCTCTCCCTTCAATGTAAGGAGAGAAAGACTGGTTGGCATTCTTCACTGTTACCGACTCCCTCCAGTTTGATGACTAATAGGCATTTCCTGGGGACCACCTGTCTTTTACCTCCATGTCTCCAAAACCCACCCTCCAACCCCATTGACCTGTGCCTGATATTATCACTAGTGGGATCGGAGGAACCAAGAACATTCCCTTCAACAAATTGTCTGTCTCCAACTACCAGCCCAGATGCTGTCATAGTCTCGGAGCTACTGGTACCATCCTCTTGAAATCCATTGAGTGCAGAAACGAATAAGCTAAAAGGTGATAAACTAACGGCTTGAGATGAAGTCGAGCCTATGGAACTACTGCTGTAGTCACCGCCATTAATCCGTGCACATTCAGAAACATTCTGGAAGGGGCCTGCAAGCAAGAGAGAAGGTTCTTCAAAGACTCTAGTAAAGCGTGGCCCCTCTTGTCTGGCAAGAAAACATAGGCTTTTGCCATATCAAACAGAACTCCAATAAACAGTTTTTGTTGTGAAGGAATGAGACATGACTTTTTGGAGTTCAAGATGAACCCCAGACTATGCAGACATTCCGACACTCTTGACACATCCAAACGGGCCTTTGAAATAGAAGCAGACACAATTATCCCGTCGTCTAAGTAAGACATTACTTGTATACCTTCCAAATGTACAAGGGATACAACAGATGCCAATACATTCATGAATATTCTCTGGGATGTTGATAGCCCAAATTGAAGAACTCTGAATTGAAAATGGCATCCCACGACTGCAAATTTCAGAAGGCTCTGGGGGTTCGATGAATACTCACATGAAGGTACACTTCTTGGAGATCCAAGGTCATTGGAATAACTTCTTGGAGCATCATCATCCTGAACGGAATTTACTGAAAGAACTGAATCAGTCACTTGAAGTCCAACACAGGTCGAAATGACCTGTCTGAATTTGGAACCAGAAACTAAATGTAATATATACTTCCTGCTTCCTCTGTGGAAAGGGTTCTTTGATTTCACCACCAGGTTCAAAATACCTCTTAGAAGTCAACCTTTTTTCACAGCATTGGTAGGCATTTCTTGAAACTATGGGCCTGATTCTGATGCGGTTAGGAAAGCATTCCCACCTAGGGCCTGATTCTGATGCGGTTAGGAAGGTCTCCTAATGGCATTTGCTCCTTCCAAATCGGATCGGGAACGTGTCTTCCCGACCCAGGGCCCAATTATGATGCAGTTAGGAACATATGCTCCCATTGAAGTCAATGGGAGTCCAACCAAATCGTATCTGGAAGCATCTGGATGCATCGTACTCCGTCGGTCGGACTCTCCCGATCCGAGTGGGTCGGAAACCATTTCCAAACCGATTCGGTCGGGAAGCTTTCCAACCCGCATCAGAATCAGGCCCTATGTCTTTTTAGTTCTATAGAATAACCATTTTTTTATTATTATTCTGAGGAAACCATTTGTCTTTGATTAGTCTCTTCCATGTCTTGTAGTGATCATACATGCTTGCCCTCACAACCTCCCCTTGACATTCAGGTGTTGGGAGGTTGAGACTGAGATTCTGGTGCAGGAGCGGCCCGTGCAGGTAAGAGCGGTGGGGCGGTGGGGCCGGGTTGGGGGTGGATTCGACAGACGACCACAAGGGAAAATTAAATAAATAATTAATTTTCCCTCCTCGTCGTCTGCCAAAATCCACCCCTAGCCGGCCCCACCGCCCCCCGGTTTTACCTGCACTGGCTGCTCCTGTTCTGGTGACCGTGATTTGCTTGTCAGCGCAGCCCTCAGACCCGGGCCCGGTCTCGAAAAGGGCCATGTAGACTGCTGGGAAATCTGCAGAATTTTTCTTTGCATGAAAGATTTTTTGCAGAAAAGACCTGTAAAGGTTATAGGATCTTCTTTTCATCCGCAGTCTTTTAGATGAGATTATTAAGTTCAGCTCCAAAAACTTACTGACCTGTAAAGGACAGGTGGGGAATGAGAGCCTGCCGTGCAGCTCCCACCTTCCACATCTTGACCCACAAAAGATTATAGCTGCTATGGAGGCCCCTTCTGCCATAGAGGATGACCACAGGGAATGAAAAGTAGTGTCCGACAGAAACTGTGCAAGCAATTCCTTATTGCCTAAAATTGCCATTAGATTCTCTCCTTCCTGTAGACCGTCAAACAATGACTGAAAAGCTCTCAGCACTGCCTGCACTGCATATGTTGAATAAGAACTGGTTCTCATTGCGAAGTTCGATGCAGCATACACACTCTATAAGGCACTCTCCATTTTTTTAATCAGCCGGATCATTTAAGAGAGTCTCTGGAGGCCAGTGAAAAGGATGATGCCAAACCAGACAGCATTAAGTTGACCTTAGGTACGTCAAAGCTCTCTAGTGAATATCTATTTGGTACAAGTGAGGAGAAAAATTCAATTTATCCAGTGCCAGGATTAAAATGCCCTGACCTCAGAATAGTTAATTTAAAACTGACATTGGGATAGGAGAACAAATATAATGGCACCGGGTTGGTGGTAGTTACTTTGCTGCCATCCCCTGCTGTGTCTCTCACTAACCTATCTTTCACTTTCCTTCCTCACTGCCTGCGGCCAATGAAACTAGTCGACGCAACTCGCAGATGACAGTCTGAACCCAGTGCCCAAAAAAGTGCCAAGAGGCCAAAGAATTGATGAGCGCTGTGCAATACAAATCTACTAGCATAACATGACAACGATTTCCCTATACACTCTTAAGAATGTAGCGCTTAGATGCCAGGTGACGCTATAGCTTTTTACACTCTTCAGTGCAACTCATGGATTATGGACAACGGGCTGGGCATGGATGAACTCAATAACTCGTGGAGTTTTATTGTGAACTTCCTGAATTTTCCTGTTAACATTTTATTGGGCCAAGGAAAAGCCAGCGGTTACAACTGAAAGTCCGTGCACCGCTAATCGTGTTTGGTGCCTAAACCCAGGGACATCTTAAGGATTTTGGGGGCTCTGGGCCAAATGTATTTTGGGAGCCCCTGTTCTGAACACTTTGAATTTATGATCAGGTTTCAGCTCTTTCATGCCCTCTTTGGCCAGGTCACTGGCAGTTCACAGGCACACTCGTCCAGATTCTAAATGTGTTTACATATAATATTCAAGGGTAGTGACAGGTGTTTTCAATATTTTTCAATATTGTGAGGTCCTGTTTTGATCTAAAAGAAACTTCATTATGAATATTACCTGAAACATAAAAGCAACATTCCTCTGCATAATGTCTGTGATAGACTCTCAGACATCAACCACATAAAAAGTAAATGAAATGAATCAGTATTTAAAACAATCTGTTTAGGAATTATTCAAGGTCATCAGGGCAGATTCTGCAGAACAGAGCTGGGTCTATCGGGGCCCCCTGAAAGCATGGGACCCTGGGCCAGAGTCCACTTTGCCCATGCCTTAAAACGTCTCTGCCTAAACCATTAGAGAGTTGTAATCTTTCAAGTGTACAAAAGAGCTCCAGACAGCACCGCAACTGCTCTTCGTGCACCTGATCAGACGCAATCAATCATCTTTATGGCACGGTGTACAAACACTGACACTGTCTATTCAAATTCCCTCGCGCCACTTAGGCTGCAGCTGCGGAGCGCGCGGGCAGTTCGAGGTTTGACAACATGAAGTCCTGTCAGTGTCAGAGCCGTTGACTTTTAAATTATCGAGCATTTTCCCTGAAGGATAACGCCTTGAATTCAGATAAAGGTCAGATTTGTTTTTGCTAATGGTCTTTCACTCCAGCCTACATACCAGCTGCATAGCCAAAAGTGTGTGACTGAGATCGGAAATAAATTGTTACACAGGTTGGGTGAGGCTGCTTTATCATACCTGGCAACATTTTGAAACTGAAAAGAGGGAGATTTTAAAGAAAAAGCGGGGGAATTTTTCCCACTGACATATATTGAAGCGGTGTTGATTTTAGGCGGAAAACAGCTAAACTAAAGCCATTTTAGGTGGAAAAATAGTCTCCCGCCTGAATTGGGTCTGTTGGCATGCATGGCTTTATGCATCAGCGCCAAGGGCATGGAGCCTCTAGTTACCTGCAGGAGTGTAACACAGGCCTCTGCTCCAACCCTTCAGGGGTCCCCTATTTAGCTGAAGGACAGTTACTTTTTGTAAGATAGCACACTCAGGGCCCCATCATCCATTCTGCAGGGTGGCCCCATTATTTGCGTTACCCCACTGGGGCCTTCGTTCAGTAAGTCATAAAGTGCCCACACACCTAGGGTTCCTACCTTCTGAGAGAAAAATATATGGCTATTTGTTCATGTTTTCAGCTTGTAAAAGGGCAAGGAGTTGGCACTTGAATGAGATTTTGTGTAAAATCCCCTGTATTCTTTTTTACCATGGCAAATTATCTCTATTTACTTAAGAATATTTTCGTAATATTCTAAAGACAATCAAGTGATTTTTAGGTGTTGCTTAACAGTACTTCTTTGTGCTGGAGCACATCTACTCACAGAAAAGGTTTGAAAGCAGTTTAGAGCAAGGGGTCTTGGCTCCAACCATTCGGGGCTATGCACACTATATAAGTGTATATAGATTGTCCTCTGGGGCCTTGTGCTCTACTAGATGGAGAGTATTAGGCGTCAGACGAGCATGCCAGGAAATATCTTGTCTGCAAGTGACAATAAATAGAGTCACACCCTTGTACGCCAAATCAGTCCACACACACATACACACCCACACCTGCACCTGCGAACTTCCACTGCCCCACTGTGTGTCACAAGGTATCGGCTCCTTTCACATGATCACTCGGTGAGGAGCCAATATCACACGGTAACAATGTGAGTTGGAAACATCTGCAGAGAGTGTTTTCAATTCCCATTGTCTGGAGGCTGGGCACAGCTGATGTCCATTGGAATTTTGCAATCTACCCAGGACATCAGGGGAAGCCTTTGAAGCCTCGTTAGTGTGTTTTGTTTGGGTGTAAGGGTGGTTTACAGTGGGTAATGGGGAGTTACCAGCACAAAGCCCTGCTCTGTCTCAAGAGCCACCCCCCTCCGAATCACCTTCATGGCTGGGAAGCCAATGGGCTCAAGGTCCCGCCCTTCTCTCCAGGCTCTGCCCCCTCCTGGTCACACAGTGAGATTTTGTGGAAGGTTGGCAGGTCTGGTATTGATTACTAAGCTATTCGAACATAAACCCTGATGGGTGCACCCCAATTCAAAGGTACATGACGAGCCCGATGGGGCAGTGGGAGTGCTCCCTGCTGTATCGTCTCAGGGAAGACACTGTCAAATATTTGTTAAGATTTCCATTAGGTTTTCAAACCAACCTAGACTCCCGCCCCTGTCCATGCAAAGGGGTTCAGGACAATCAATGCTACATTTTTTATTGTTCTGTGACTTTTATTTAATGTACACCAAAAGCTTTTTACTTCCATTAATTAAGAGGCTTCGTATCACAGATTTTGGAGAAGCTTACAGCATCTTGCTCCAATTGAATAATGAGGAATGCATCTTTTATGTTAGACTGTTTTTGAAAACTGCAGTGAGGGCTCGGTAATCGATGACTGTTTTTAGTGCTCAGTTTAAGTGGCTTAGTATTATGGTGAATTCACTGATTTTACTATTTTAGTATGGATATGCTCTAGAGCACAAATGTGTTTTTAATCATCTTAACTATTTTATGTATGTTTGTACTTTTATGGCTACTTGTGTAACCGAAGAAAGTTTTGTGAAGTGAACTGAACTTACTAAACTCTAATTCTGCCAAGCCATGTATATTTTCCCTGTATACTATGGGGTCGATTCCGATTCGGGCCGGAAAAAGCACCGACCGACTCGGATCCGGAAAAATTACCGACCGACACGTACCCGTGGCGCCCGACACGCCAAGTACGATGCAAGCCGCGAAAAATCCGACCGACACGTAAGAAAACCAAGTCGACCGACCGAGCCGCACGGAAAATAGCAATCCGGCCGGAAAACACGCGAATCCAACCGACCGACACGCACCCGGAACAAATCCGACCGAAACGTACCCGCCAACTCCAAACCGCAAAGTACGATGCAAGGCGCGAAAACCACGACCGAGTCGGACGGAGGACAAGCCGTACGACCGACACGCATACAAAACCGAGCCGAAGCAACACAATACACCGCGACCGACGCGTACGCAGCATAGAAAACTGCACAAACACAGCGTGAACGAAACGGAAAACACCGTACGAGACCAATGCAGGGTCCGACTCGGTCACAAGAACGTTTCCAACATACACAAACAACACAAAGGAAAAATCACCCAAAAAAGGCCAAACAAGCAATTACCAAGCCAATAAATACTGGGGGTGGGGACAGAGAACAAAGACACACCCACAACTCCACCTATATAAAGGACACAAATCACTACCATGAGCCTTTGCAAATGCCATTCCACTGCCAGCACCCAAGAGAAAGCAACCACACACCCACAGCTCATCCCTCACACAAGCCACACACCAGCAGCACACCAACAAATACCTACCTCACATACACCCAGCAAAACACACACTCACACACCCTCACCTGCACACCAACACACACATCACTCACCATCACCACCCATCACCATGCCCCCAAGAAGAATCACAAGTTCCTAGATTGTGAATTGGAAGTCCTGGTAGACGAGATCCTCAGGGTAGAGCCACAGCTGTTTGGCACATTGGTCCAACAGACCCCCATGTCGCAGAAAACCAAGATGTGGGAGAGGATCATCAACAGGGTGAACGCCCAATCACCATGTCGGCGCACAAAGACCGACATCCAGAACAGGTGGTATGACGTGCGCAGGAGGGTACGGAAACTGCTGAAGCAAGACTACATCAACAGCCAACACACCGGCAGTGGCCCTCCTGCCAAGCCAATATACCTCAGGCCCTGGGAGGAGAAGGTGCGGGCCATCCTACCGCCAGTGAGCATATATGGACTAGAGGACATCCCAGAGCCTGGTGAGTACACAACAAATGTACACAATATACTGCCACAAAACACACACACATCACTGTCAAGGGGAGAGTCAAACCATGCACTCATAGCAATCACACAGCAACCAGAACAGAATCATCCCAAAATGTGTATGTCAGTCAGAGAAACACAACACATGCCATCAAAAAGTCACATCCAACTGTGCCAACACATGTACAAACACAACCACAACTACAGCTAGGCAGTGGCACAAATAGAACTAACAAACACATCCACACATGTAGCCACCACAACAACACCAACACACAGTGAAGACCACTCAAAGGAAGGAATTCTGTGTATGCTGGCCAAGTCAGTGTAGCCAATAGCATCATGGGAGTCGCAGTCACACATATTGCCCGCCCCAAAACTGTCCCATCAACACCACCATGAACCATGCGCACATCACAGGGAGTGGAGAAGGACTCACAAGATGGCTGACACTGGCTACTGCTGTGGGGAGCACAAGGCCCTGCTGCCAACTGTGCACCAACAAACAGCAGGACACCACTGACTGACATCCTGAGAGACAACTTCCACTCCCTGCAATGCAAGCACGTTCCATGGTGGGATATCTGGCTCGCTGGGTGGGAAGGGGGACTTGCAGCACTGACTATAATCACCAGCACCTCCCCTCACACCCTCCCCAACACAAACTCCACAGTACCCACCTGGTAGAATGCAATGCCCTCCATCCTAACACAAGATCCCACAAAGCACCACCACCCTGGGTTATGTTGTGTGAAGCACAGGGACACTCTTGGGACTCTTAGCCAAACAACTGCCAGGACAACACTCCCAGCCATCCTGTCAGCACAGCCAGCCCACCCCACAGGGAAGCAGAGTCAAAAGGAAGGAAGCATGGGCATGCTGGGAAGGGGGTGGAGGCAATAGCATGATGGGAGTCGCAGTCACAGACATTGCTCAGCCTCACAACTGGCCCATCAACACCACCCTGAACCATGCTCACATCACAGGGAGTGGAGAAGGACTCACAAGATGGCTGACACTGGCTACTGCTGTGGGGAGCACAAGGCCCTGCTGCCAACTGTGCACCAACAAACAGCAGGACACCACTGACTGACATCCTGAGAGACAACTTCCACTCCCTGCAATGCAAGCACGTTCCATGGTGGGATATCTGGCTGGCTGGGTGGGAAGGGGGACTTGCAGCACTGACTATAGTCACCAGCACCTCCCCTCACACCCTCCCCAACACAAACTCCACAGTACCCACCTGGTAGAATGCAATGCCCTCCATCCTAACACAAGATCCCACAAAGCACCACCACCCTGGGTTATGTTGTGTGAAGCACAGGGACACTCTTGGGACTCTTAGCCAAACAACTGCCAGGACAACACTCCCAGCCATCCTGTCAGCACAGCCAGCCCACCCCACAGGGAAGCAGAGTCAAAAGGAAGGAAGCATGGGCATGCTGGGAAGGGGGAGGAGGCAATAGCATGATGGGAGTCGTAGTCACAGACATAGCTCACCCCCACAACTGTCCCATCAACACCACCCTGAACCATGCTCACATCACAGGGAGTGGAGAAGGACTCACAAGATGGCTGACACTGGCTACTGCTGTGGGGAGCACAAGGCCCTGCTGCCAACTGTGCACCAACAAACAGCAGGACACCACTGACTGACATCCTGAGAGACAACTTCCACTCCCTGCAACGCAAGCACGTTCCATGGTGGGATAACTGACTGGCTGGCTGGGTGGGAAGGAGGTCTGGCTGTCAACCAAACACAAGCAATGCAGACCATGTTCACACCCCAGAAAATACATAGAAATGCCCAAATAATGCAGGACAATGTGCCACACCAATATCAACCCCTGACTGTGACGACTTAGGACAATGCAATGTACAGGCCCGCACCCAGAGGCACAGTCACAACTGTCAGGTGTGTCAACCACTGATGCCTGCAGAAACATGACATACATTGTTTGTGTCTCCCAAAAACAGGTGATGATGGGGACACAGCAGCAGACGCTGAGGAGTCCCAGTCCCAGGCTCAAGAGGATGCCGAGCTCACTGGCGTCGTACAGCCTCTGTCCTCCTCGGACGATGAACAACCTGGCACATCCGGTGCAAGTCAACATGCAGCACCAGCAGGACCACCAGCTGCAGCACCAGCAGGACCACCAGCTGCACTCCCTGCACCCACCCCTACAACGACTGTCACCACGAATACCATCCCTGCCGACATGGACAGAATAAGGAGCAACACCAGCGCAGTGACCCTGGACCAACCTGGGGCCATGGACACCACCACCACCACCAACCCCCAAGGTGGACCAGGGTTATCTGTGCGTGAAACTGCACACACTGCACATGTCAGCAGGGGTGGTGGGAGGGGTGGGAGACAGAGGTCGCTGCTTGCAGACGTTGCTGGTGTGCATGAAGACCCACAACTGGTACGCATAGCTGATGCGTACCAGTCCAGCACCGGAGAGCTCAGCCAGGTAGTGGGGCTCCTCAGAGACATCAAACAGCAGCAGGCTGCCCATCATGCCCGCTTGGACTCCCACATGTCCCACGTGGAGTCACACATGTCACGTGTGGACTCACACATGTCCCGCGTGGAGTCCAAGTGGGATGTACTGCATGAGATGACGGCGGTGCACAGGGACATTTTACAATGCCTCCGCCAGATGAACAGCAACCAGTCCACACCTCCCTGTGTGCCAACAACATCTGGTACCGAACAAACTGCAACTGCCACAGGGAGGGAGGAGGACTCTGGCGGAGAGTCCCCTGCACCGCAGCAGCCTGCACTTGAGGGCCCCCCCCAAGAAGAGGGGTCGTCCGAGGAGGGGAAAGTGAGAGGCCGATGGCCAAGCGCAACTCCCAGGAAGCCTGAACCTGTTCTGGATTTTCGCCTTTGTGCACAGACTGTTCACCCTGTTGACGGCAACACTACTCCCACACATTGCATGGGGAGTACAAGTTGGACCAATGTGTCAGACAACTGTGGCCCCGATACTGGGGATCCTGTCTACCCGGACTTTCAATTCACCTAGGAACTTGGGATTGCAAGATTCATGTACAGCACAACCCATCCTATGCACTATTAACACAAATGTATCACAATAAACACACTAATACACCATACTTGCCTCTGTCGTGATTCCAACGTGGGTGCTGTTATGGGGATGATGAACTGCAAAATTACACTGTGTATGCGAACTGCAACAGCAAGGACAACACAGGCATGTGAGTAAAGGCAACGTGACACATATGAGGGAGACACACCACCAGGGCTACACAACACATACACACCTAGGCCATCTGACTCATTGCCTACACTGATGTTGCCAGGGAAGACGGTGCAATGCACAGACACCACACCCATTCCCAGTTGTAGTCAAGTAGCCCACAGGTGCAGTAAGCAAATGGCAGTCAAATGTGTGACCACAGACAACGCACATCACTAAGTGAAGCACAGGTTTATTACACAGTAGCAACATGCCGTAACCACTACAGATGCAAGGTAACCCCACCTGGTAGCGGGCACACAGTCAACAACTGTAGACGGAAGGAAGTCCATGGGTGTGGCGCACATCACCTGTAGGGACACAACAGCTACCAGCCTGGATGTGCAATCACGTCGTCGGTGGACACAGTTGACCAAACGAATCTGAAAGTACCCTGTGAAGGACAGAAATGACACACAGTCAAAAGCAATGCAGTACAGGACAGAACAGCAAAACTCATGCACAATACATGTTACAAGATACCCACCCAGAACCAAGTTAGCATGTCAACACTGTTGGGGAGTACAGCCCACCTGTAACCACACATCGCAACACACATCCAGTCAAGTAGCCCATGGACACACTCCAACAGCGCCAGAGCCCCACCCACACATCATGCCAACTCACATCATTGACATGACACCTCAGGATACTCACATTCAGCTAAAGAAGTTGGTGATGAGCTGTGTGCGGACATCACCATCACCATCATCATCATCATCGTCACTGGCATCGTGGTCCAGGCCAGGATCCTCCACAGGTGGCGGAGGTTGGTCATCGTCATCCTGGATGAGAGGCAACTCCTTCCGCACTGCCAGGTTGTGTAGCATGCAGCAGACGATGATAATCTTGCACACTTTCGCAGGGGCATATGGGAGGGACCCTCCGGTCTTGTCCAGGCAGCGGAAGCGGCTCTTCAGGAGACCAAAGGTCCGCTCAATCACTCTCCTGGTCCGACCATGTGCCTCATTGTAGCGCATCTGGGCAGGTGTCACAGGGTTCCTGAGGGGTGTCAGCAACCACGGCATGTTGGGGTATCCTGAGTCACCTACGGACAGACAAGTGCACATCAGCTGACTTGGAAAAGTGGGCGGAATACTACAGATCAGATCACACACAATGGCACAAAGTCAGTACACACCGACAAGCCAGGCACGCTGGTTCTGCATCTGTGCCATCATCCTGGGGATGCGACTACTCCTCATCACAAAGGCATCGTGCGCTGAACCAGGGAAACGGGCACACACGTGTGTGATGAGTCATGTCTGCAAGACACACCACCAGTGCATTGACCGAGTGGTAGTGCTTGCGGTTCCTGTAGGCCTGCTCCTGGGCCTGTGGTGGTACCAAAGCCACATGTGTCCCATCAATGGAGCCAATGACATGCGGCATCCTCCCCAGGGCATAAAAGTCACTCTTCACGTCAGTGAGTCGTCGCAGTCTAGGGAAATAGATGTACCGGTTCAGGAAGAGCAACATTGCCGCCAAAACATTGCGGAGCACACGGCTGAACATGGTCTGTGACATCCCACCAGCAGACGCCACAGTATGTTGGAAGGTACCGGTGGCAAAGAAGTGTAGGGCTGCCATCACCTTCACCTTGGGGGTCAGCGCTGTAGGATACGGCCGGCCAGGCTGCAAATGTGGGGACAACTGCACTGCCAAATCCTCAATCAGCTGCCTGGTGAAGCGGTACCGTCGGATGCTGTCCCGTTCCACCATCGTTGCCAGGTCTGGGAATGGCCGATGGACAGCAGGAGCCCTGCAGTGCAGAGGAGAAGTAAGCAAGATCGTCAGTCACCCCACATATGCGGCATTGAACACACTCAAGATCCCAACATACATCATCATGAGGCACAACTACATGAAGTGTGCAGTACCGGAAGGACATGTATGGTACATACATGGCCAACATCTGTCAACACGGTCCTACAGGTGGCATCAATTTGTCCCAGGTTGGCCCATTGGATATCATGATGCCGTGTCACAGTCACCCCCACAGTGACATGTGAGGACAGATGTGCCCCAGGCACCACAGCTCAACGACAGGCACATTCCCAGGGACCCTGTAATGCCACATGGACACTGGCATCACCTGGAGTATCATGTGTACACCACAGCAAAACAAACATGACCCCCACAGGTAGTGGCCACACTTGCCATGGCAGGACAGACATGGACGTCTGTGACACACACGCACAACATCAGAGTCCATGCACACACAACGTGGATGTGGAGACTGTCTCCCATGGTGCACATGAAATCAGAGACATTGTAAACACTACATGCACAAAGACTGTGGAGGGCCATCACTATTGTGCCACTGGGACACCCTGGCTCAAACATACCGTCCCACATGGGACTCACGGGGTATGTGACATGACATACACAAACACCACTGTGAAATGTGACCATGACACATGCACAGATATGAACAGTTGCACATCACAGTGGTCACGTACACGTAACACCCAGGATCCTGTCCCCATGAACACGTGCACAGCCTGGGGGTGGCTGCCCACAGGTGACACCCACAGGACAACATGTACACCAACATACACACAATAGGAAATGCAGCCTTACATGCCTTATGATAAGGTTTGGACAGGCTGTCGTGATGTAGGTGTGCCCCTCACTCCCTGGGAGCTATCTGTGGCTGGCATATGTCCATCTGAGACAGGCATGCTGACCTATGCCAGTCACATGTACAGTGATGCGTTGAACCGCAATGGACCGATCGGTGCCTCCGGCCGGCCCATTGCCTTCAATGTGTGCGGGTACGCGTTGTACCCCTGTGCGCGTTGAACCGCAATGGACCGATCGGTGCCTCCGGCCGGCCCATTGCCTTCAATGTGTGCGGGTACGCGTTGTACCCCTGTGCGCGTTGAACCGCAATGGACCGATCGGTGCCTCCGGCCGGCCCATTGCCTTCAATGTGTGCGGGTACGCGTTGTACCCCTGTGCGCGTTGAACCGCAATGGACCGATCGGTGCCTCCGGCCGGCCCATTGCCTTCAATGTGTGCGGGTGCGCGTTGTACCCCTGTGCGCGTTGTACCGCAATGGACCGATCGGTGCGCACCCATTGACAATGGGCTTGCCTGGCAACAGACGCGTTTTCGAATTTCGAACGAGTCGGTTGCTGGGAATTCAGTAGGTCACCCACAACAATGTTGCAAAATCATGTATGTCATGAAGTTGAAGTTTTGAAGGATGCTGTGGGCGTGTTTTGGTGCTGCTATTCCATGGATTGGCCAGATTCAGAAGATGCAAACGACTTGGACCTATCACTTTGGACACAAGGGACAGGATCTGCCTCTCCAGCACATATATATTGCTGGCTGTTCCCCTGAGAGCCCACTTGCCTGCACTACATGCTCCAGGACGACATCTGCCACTGCACTGCTGCTGTCTCTGCCCCTCTGGACCCTGCAATGGCACGTACTGTGGAGAGAGCCCCAGCCTTCAGCCTTGAGGAGAACCAGGCCCTGCTGGACAGCCTACTTCCACAGTACAGCAAGCTGTATGGGACACCAGGGGAGCAGGTGAGTGTCCTGTGCACTGCCTTTCTGAATGTGCATTTTGTCTGACTAGCAAGGCTGAGAGTCTGCACGCCACTGGCTAGCAGGCTCACTGAGTAGTTGTCACCCCCATAGTGTTTAGTGACTTGCACTGGACAGGTATGGTGCAGTGACAGTACTTCTGAACAGGGTTTTACTCCCCATGCAATGATACCATGTAGTGACTTCTGGAAAACTGTCCATGGGCAGCCGTGCACTGCCTGTGTACACCATGTGCCCCTGTGATTGCGACATGTATATGCAACTGTGTCATGCACTGATATGTTGCATGTGTAGTAATGGCCTTATCACTTTGTCATCCTGACAGGCTTCTGCCCATCGGAAGCAGGAGATATGGAAGGACATCGTCCGGGCTGTCCGGTCCGTGGGGGTCTACAAGCGCCGGATCCGCAACTGCCAAAAGAGGTGGCAGGACCTTCGGGGCTGGACCCGGAGGATTGCACGGGTCCAGCTGAAGCTGTCGCCTCCTCGCAGGAGGGGCGGAACACGGACCCTGACCCCCACATGCTCAGGATCCTGGCGGTGGTCTTTCCAGACCTGGATGGGCAGCTGAAGGCCAGAGAGCAGCAAGGAGGGGGTGAGTCAAAGACTGCACTGTGTACTCTGTCTAACATGCTATGTGCCCTCCTCGGGCCTGGTTAAACTGCCACAGTACAGCAGTCATGTTGTCCAGGAGCCATGTCCCTCTATTGTGCACTGCCCACTCCTCATCTGATACCCAGGTGTGGCCCTTACATGCAGGGAATTCTGTCACTTAGGACTGTGTCCTTGCAGTTTGCTTGACTCAAGGTGGGAGACAGCATCTGTTTCCCTGACTCTGTGGTGGGCATCATGGGTGGGTCCATTGCTTACACAATGCCTGTATTCTGACATGTATTCAGCGTGTTACTTTGATCTGTGGTCCAATTGCTGAGCTGATCCACCACATGTGGCTGGGGTATCTGGCACACACCCATGCTGCGGGTGGGAACAATGTTTGGGCTCCAGGAGTATGTATATGACGTGTGTCACACATACTTAGCCAGCTGCCTACAGTCCAGGGCTCATCCCTCATTCATGTGGGGCTGGACAGTCATGCCTACTCCAGGCCATACAATACACTCTGTACTCCCACTCCCGTGTATCAGCTGACACATTGTGCGCAGTGATTTGACCCCTCAGGTGTCTGCCTCTGTGTCAGTGGCCCCCACCCGCAAGTCCCCCCGGAGTCCTAAGAGCAAGACCCCGCCACCGCCCTGCAGCTCAGGCACAAGGTCTCCGTCCTCCATCCCTCAGGCCCCCACTGCACAGGTGCCCCCACCACACCCTGCCCCAGGTTCCCCCACCCACAGATATACCATCCCCAAGAGGATCAGGCCTTCTCCCCCTGCCACTTGCTCTCCCAGCACCACACCCCCGCTGCGCTTGTCTGTGCCACTGATGTGGTGAGGGTGTCCTCCCCCTCTGTCCAACCCACCTTGCCTGTTCCCCATTCTCCTCCCCTGGAGGTAGGCACTGCAGTGGAGTCCACTACCGCCCTGTCTGACTTGGGCACTGCAGTGGCGGACCTGTCCACTCCATCTGCAGGGTCCACTTCAGTTGTGCCGGCACCCACGACATCTGAGTCATGCCCCCAGTTGTGCCGGCACACACCATGTCAGACACCTCCACTGCAGTTGTCAGTGGCTCTCCAGCACCCACCACCCCTTCCCTGACTCCCCTGGTGAGCCCTGATCCTGTCCCTGCGGTGCCTGGCCTGCCCCCCGGTTGCCCCTCCTAGTGGATTGTCCCTGGTTTTGTGCAGGCATGCGTAGGGTGACATCTGCCAGTGTCACCCTGTTTGAACTTTGACAATGGACTGGCCATTGGCCTTTGCTCTATTTTTTCTGGACGTCGTTTTCAATCAACACATATGCTGAATAAAGCAACTTTCTTTTCTCTAGTGCTCATGCTTCAGATGTACATGTTGTTGGTGCTGCTAACCATGCCCTTGCTGCAGTGATGGTGATATCTGGTCTCATGATTATGAAGTGTTACTGTGCAGGAACCCATGTGGTCCAGGGGGAATGTGTCCTATCATGTGGTGTATCCATGTCATCAATAGCAGCATCTGAGGGTGTCATGTGTTCAGTATTTGGCAATGGGTTTCCTACTTACATTGGCAATTTCATATCTGTGGCTTCCACCCCTGCACATCTGTTGTGCCTGCCATCGTTGCATTTGTCTACTTCCCTGACCGTGTTGCCATCTCCAGTGGACATGCAGGTTTGGGCATCAATGGGGAAGGACTCATCCGTGTAGTCAGTGCAACATTGCTATACAAGTGTGTTGGATCTGTGCTGATGATTCCGTTGGCACATCCATGACCAGGCTGATGTGATGGGAGCCCTCATTTGGTGCTAATTGTTGATTGTGTGACCAAGTGCTCAGCTGACATGATGGGGCCCTACTGAGGCAACATATGGCACAGCTTTCCTCACACAGGAGTGGAGTCCCCTCATGGCAGTGTGTACACGTGTGACATTGCCTGCGCCCAAGGTGTGTGTTGTATGTGCATGTCTGTGTGTTCACTTCCATTTATCTGCGCATGCTGTGATCCCTAGTGTTGTACCTGTTTGTGATGCTTGCTGACTTGAGCTATGTTCCCCCAAAGTCTTCTCCCTGTGTTCTCTGTGATGTGGGTGCATGGCACATTACTGGTCATCAGGGTGTCACCCATAGGTGTGTTTGCTGTCAGGGCTGAGTTTGTGTGCAGACGCAGATGGGTCACAGTCAGGTTTCCCCTTGGCACTTGTTGTTTGCCCCTGTCATGTGATTTTCAGTTCGTGTTATCTTTCAGTGATTGTGACACGTTGTGTGTGTGACTGCTGGCACTCCTCAGGGTCCGGGCTGCAATGTTGGTTGTTGTCTATGTGTGTTCTTTGTGGGTGACCTTGGCTTCTTCATTGGTGTGTGACTGTGGCTGGGATCCCATTGGTTGGTGTGGTATCGCCGTCATGTCCATGTACAGCGTAGTGTGCAGTGTGTCAGACATTCAGGAGTCTTGTTCAGTGGCCATGTGTGATGTGTTTCTGCACCTTGGTTCCCACCCACCACCCTGGAATAGTCATGGGTGCATGTGCAATGTCACCAGTGCATGTGTACTTCACTGCTGCACATTGTTAGAGGTCGAGGGGTGTGGTCTTGAGTGTGTGCAGATGGGAGTTGTTGCCCAGCTAGTCCCCTGCCTCCATGTTGGCCTTGGCTTACTGGCCATGCTGATTGATTTGTGCTTGTGTAGGTGTGATGGTAGTTTGTTGCTCAGGACACCTGACTGTGGTTCACAGTGTGAACGACATTTAGCTTTGTCATCACAGTGGTATTTTTATTCAGCCCAGGGTCACCACATTGTGGGGGCCCTGGGGGTGGTGCTGTGGTGTGTCTGTGTCTTGCTGTGTCAGTTGTTGTTCCTACGTGCCTGTGTGACATGTGTGTTTTGTGCTCCCTCTCATCTGACAATGCCTGCTTGCCCACATAGGGGATTTGGATCCATGAGTTACCTTAGTGTGGCAGTGTATGCACATCTGTATGATTGGTATTCAGCTCTCCTCATGTGTTGTGTGGTTGCCTGGGGACACTGGCACCCCCACCCCTCACCTGCTGTGTATGATGACAGTGTTGGTCTGCCTGTTTGTGTTTGTGCATCTGCACCACTGCATTGGCATATCTTGGGTGTGCCATTGGCTGTATGTTGTTTGGTGTGTTTCCCCTGCTGTCCCTGGGACTCCTAGGTCATCGGTCAGCACAGTGATCATGGTTTGTGTGTCCCATTGCTGCCATGGTATGGTATCTGTTCACCTCACATCTGCTGTCTCCACAGGATAGCTGCATTTGTGTGCCCATTGGTGCAAATATGTGGTTCTGCATTCTGATGGTCACTTCTGTCATTGTGTCATTGATGACTGTTGACGGTCTCAGCCCCCATGGGTGTTGTTTGTCTGCACATGGCCAAAGGAATGTTTCATTTGCACTGCAGTATTTGGCTCCCCCAATTTATGTTGCAATGGGACACATACACTACTTTGCCACAGATGAGTTTTTGGTTCTGTGACCAGGAATGATCCATGCAGTTTGGCAGTTGCAGCTCTTTCTTTGTCAACAATTACCTTTTGGTCACTGTGATGATGGGGGTTTAGACCCCATTGCCACAATGGTCAAAATGTGCTTCAGCTATGGACCCCACACTTGCCTTTTGGTCACTGTGATGATGGGGGTTTAGACCCCATTGCCACAATGGTCAAAATGTGCTTCAAGCTATGGACCCCACACTTACCTTTTGGTCACTGTGATGATGGGGGTTTAGGCCCCATTGCCACAATGGTCATGGGCTGCTTGCATTGTGGGTGCCACACACATATATGTGTGGCACATGTGCTAGGGGGTCACATTGTATGTTCAAAGTCATGTTCGGTGTTGTAGGCATTTGACACAGCCTACACACGCTTGTCATGGTGGTGGGGGATGTCTTTATCTTGCATTCCCTAGGTTGTGGTGTGCTTGTTGTGTCATGCATTGTCCATCCTATGAGTGGGGGTGGTAGTAGTGGTAGGCATCCAGCCCCCCTGGCTAAGGGTGGTAGTAGTGGTAGGCATCCAGCCCCCTGGCTAAGGGTGGTAGTAGTGGTAGGCATCCTGCCCCCTGGGTGAGGGTGGTAGTAGTGGTGGGCATCCTGCCCCCTGGCTAAGGGTGGTAGTAGTGGTAGGCATCCTGCCCCCTGGGTGAGGGTGGTTGTGGTGGTGGGCATCATGCCACCCCTGGCTAAGGGTGGTAGTAGTGGTAGGCATCCTGCCTCCCTGGGTGAGGGTGGTAGTAGTGGTGGGCATCCTGCCCCCTGGCTAAGGGTGGTAGTAGTGGTAGGCATCCTGCCCCCCTGGGTGAGGGTGGTTGTGGTGGTGGGCATCATGCCACCCCTGGCTAAGGGTGGTAGTAGTGGTAGGCATCCTGCCCCCTGGGTGAGGGTGGTAGTAGTGGTGGGCATCCTGCCCCCTGGGTGAGGGTGGTAGTAGTGGTAGGCATCCTGCCCCCTGGGTGAGGGTGGTAGTAGTGGTGGGCATCCTGCCCCCTGGCTAAGGGTGGTAGTAGTGGTAGGCATCCTGCCCCCTGGGTGAGGGTGGTAGTAGTGGTGGGCATCCTGCCCCCTGGGTGAGGGTGGTAGTAGTGGTAGGCATCCTGCCACCCCTGGGTGAGGGTGGTAGTAGTGGTAGGCATCCAGCCCCCTGGGTGTGGGTGGTAGTAGTGGTAGGCATCCAGCCCCCTGGGTGTGGGTGGTAGTAGTGGTAGGCATCCTGCCCCCTGGCTAAGGGTGGTAGTAGTGGTAGGCATCCAGCCCCCCTGGGTGTGGGTGGTAGTAGTGGTAGGCATCCAGCCCCCTGGCTAAGGGTGGTAGTAGTGGTAGGCATCCTGCCCCCCTGGCTAAGGGTGGTAGTAGTGGTAGGCATCCTGCCCCCTGGCTAAGGGTGGTAGTAGTGGTAGGCATCCAGCCCCCTGGGTAGGGGTGGTGGTGCGCATTCAGGCCCCTGTGTGCATATGTGGCATTGGTGATGGGCATCCCGCCCCTATGGTGCTGCTGTTGCTGGTGTAAGTATATTCAGCATCCCCGTGTATGTGTGTGATGTGTCGTGTACATGTTGTATGTGTTTTGTGGTTGGTGTCTGGCTTACCTTCTGCGCCGTACGCGTCCGTGCCTGTTCCGGTAGTAGATGTAGAATATTGGTATGATCGGGACGAAGGGATTCATGGTTGGTTCGTGTCGTTCGTCCTTCTCGTTGCTTCGCGTCGTCCTCGTCGCTTCGCTTCGTCCTCGTCGCTTCGCGTCGTCCTCGTCGGTGCCGTGTTCGTCTCGTAGCCGTGGATCGTGTTGTGGCGCGATTCGGAGCTTATGTGCGCCTCTCCCGGATGCTTTAACGTGCCGTGCGTAGCGACGGGTTCGGCGCGTACGGGAAGCGCATCGTACTTGTCCGGCCGGACGGGGCTGCATTTTTCCTTCCGTGCGACTCGATTCGGCGTTTCCGGATTCGCCTCTGTCGGAGAACAGGACCTGGTTTGGGTGAGTACGGCTCGGCCGGATTTTTTGCTGTTGTGCGCATCGTACTTGCTCGTTCGGTGTGCTGTACGGATCGGTCGGGAAACAGGCTTTCGCATGGCTTTTTTCCCGACCGAATGATATTGGGTGCGCCTCCGACCGAGATCGGAATCGGCCCCTTTGTGTTATCATAGGGTCAGAAGTTTTTAGCCTTTAACATCTCTCCACACAAACCCATCCATGTGCCTAACCCCACCTCTGTACTGGTACCTTATATATCTTTATCACTATTGATGTTTTATGGAGCTAGGAGGAGGCTCACTTGTGCTTGGCTCCTGCTTTTCTACACAAATGTGCAGATGTGTATGGTAGCTAATGCTAATTTACAATTCTTCCTACCAAGATGGATCTCTGTAAGGTCACCTTCCCTTGCAGCCACAGAGAAGTGGAAACTGGTTAGTTTGAATGGTACCGGAAAACATTGAGTTTCTAAAATGAAAACATTGTGATCGAGCACACATTTATTAGTATAACTATTCTAACAATTAGTCCACTTTTTCACGTCCCTATATCTATTACACTCATTTTCAACTATTGTGCAGTCATGTGTACATGCAATCAGGCGTATAGTATTCATTACTATCAACAAAGGTCCTGCCACAAAGAACAAGGTCCTAAGAATGGAAAGGCAGATGCATTATCACAATAAGATCAGTTGGAGGGTGAAATTCAAACGATAGAAGATCCACCATTCATTTTGTCTCTAAACATTTTGTATGATCATCCCATTGCTTTAAATAATGTATACTAATTTTTGACCGAAGTACATACAGAAAGTCAATCTATGCACAAAGAGGCTTGGTTAAAAGAACAAGGAAATATGAGAAATACAGATTGTTGTATGATAAAAAAAAAGCTGTATTTTTACCCTCATATCAGTTACAAAAAAACAGGCTATGAATTGGCTTAATGATTCAAAGGTGGCGGGATATCCCGGAATAAGACCCAGTCATTAGTAAAAAGATCTTATTTAGTGACCGAGTTTATTTACTGATTTTAACAGCTATGTGCAAACATGTTCAATCTGTGATCAAATTAAGAGTTCACATAGTAAACCAAAGGGTTTGTTGAGACCTTTGCCTGTTTCACCTAAACCTTGGCATTCAGTGTCAAATGATTTTATTGTAGTTACCAAAGCGTCAAAGTTGCAGAGCAATTTTGGTGATTGTGGGCCACTTGACTAACATGGGTCAGTTTATATCTCTGCCAGGTTTCCACACATCTAAATAGTTAACAAAGATTTTTTCACAACATGTTATTTGATTGTATGGTGTTTCACACGTTCTGATTACTAATAGAGGATCTCAGATTATTTAAAAATTTCTGATCTGCTCTATGTAAAGAACTAGACATAGGACTTTATCTGTCTATTAACTACCATCCTGATACATATGGAAAAATTGAAAGATCAAATCAATGTGTTGAAAACGATTTGTTATCAGAGCAAGAAGCTATGGATGGCAGAGATAACATACAGAAACACGGAACACGCATCTATTGGAATATCCTTTTTTTTTATATGTATGGGCACCATCTCTGCATGTTACCTTTGGATCAGCCCTTGTAAACCTCAGTTTCTTTTATGCAAATACAGTTAACTAAGTTAACCAATATTCAGAAATCAGCACAGAAAGCTTTGGAAAAAGCTAAAGAAAAATATATGTTTTTGCTAATCATAATAGACGTCCTGCACCTTAGTATGTAGTCGGTGAGAAGGTGCAGTTACTCACAAAAAAATGCATTAAAACAAATCTTTGTGAATGAACAATTATGAACGTAGGTACTGTAAGATTGAAACTGCCTTAGTCTATGAAAAGTAATCCTGCTTTTCATGTATCTTTACTAATACCTTGTTCTGCAAAAACACATCTTGCTTCCCATCCTATGCCAGTTGAGTCGACTTCAGAAAATCAATATAAGGTACAAAAGATCTTGGATGTAAGAACTGTAAGAAAAAGTTTGCAATATTTGGTGGTTTAGAAGGAGATTGTTCCTGAAGAATGATTATTGGAACTTGCTATCAATATGCATACCCCAAGTTTGTCGAAAAACGTTTATGCAAGACATCCCAGCAAACCAGGAGCTGCACTGCAGAGATGGTGGTCTTTGATAAGAAGTAGGGCTGTACATACTGCTTACTTTTGGTGTAGCTCACACACAGGGATGAGGTACTCCAAACCAGCTTGCACTAAATTACTTTAGGCTTTCTGTCATCATGGAGAGCCAGCACTATGTGGACTGACAAACTACAGGAGCAACCCATAGACCTTGGTTGGACATGGGCTATACTTATATCAGAAACAACAGTGCCCATCAAGGTGTCACTTAAACAAATAAATTAGCATTATGATTTATATGTTTAACATATCCAAGCAATAAATGAAACAAACAAAGACTCTGGGGTCGATTCCGATTCGGGCCGGAAAAAGCACCGACCGACTCGGAGCCGGAAAAATTACCGACCGACACGTACCAGTGGCGCCCGACACGCCAAGTACGATGCAAGCCGCGATAAATCCGACCGACACGTAAGGAAACCAAGCCGACCGACCGAGCCGCACGGAAAATAGCAATCCGGCCGGAAAAACACGCGAATCCAACCGACCGACACGCACCCGGAACAAATCCGACCGAATCGTACCCGCCAACTCCAAACCGCAAAGTACGATGCAAGGCGCGAAAAACACGACCGAGTCGGACGGAGGACAAGCCGTACGACCGACACGCATACAAAACCGAGCCGAAGCAACACAATACACCGCGACCGACGCGTACGCAGCATAGAAAACTGCACAAACACAGCGTGAACGAAACGGAGAACACCGTACGAGACCAATGCAGGGTCCGACTCGGTCACAAGAACGTTTCCAACATACACAAACAACACAAAGGAAAAATCACCCAAAAAAGGCCAAACAAGCAATTACCAAGCCAATAAATACTGGGGGTGGGTGGGGACAGAGAACAAAGACACACCCACAACTCCACCTATATAAAGGACACAAATCACTACCATGAGCCTTTGCAAATGCCATTCCACTGCCAGCACCCAAGAGAAAGCAACCACACACCCACAGCTCATCCCTCACACAAGCCACACACCAGCAGCACACCAACAAATACCTACCTCACATACACCCAGCAAAACACACACTCACACACCCTCACCTGCACACCAACACACACATCACTCACCATCACCACCCATCACCATGCCCCCAAGAAGAATCACAAGTTCCTAGATTGTGAATTGGAAGTCCTGGTAGACGAGATCCTCAGGGTAGAGCCACAGCTGTTTGGCACATTGGTCCAACAGACCCCCATGTCGCAGAAAACCAAGATGTGGGAGAGGATCATCAACAGGGTGAACGCCCAATCACCATGTCTGCGCACAAAGACCGACATCCAGAACAGGTGGTATGACGTGCGCAGGAGGGTCCGGGAGCTGCTCAAGAAAGACTACCTCCTGAGCCAATACACCGGCAGTGGCCCTCCTGCCAAGCCAGTATACCTCAGGCCCTGGGAGGAGAAGGTGCGGGCCATCCTTCCGCCAGTGAGCGTATATGGACTAGAGAACATCCCAGAGCCTGGTGAGTACACAACAAATGTACACAATATACTGCCACAAAACACACACACATCACTGTCAAGGGGAGAGTCAAACCATGCACTCATAGCAATCACACAGCAACCAGAACAGAATCATCCCAAAATGTGTATGTCAGTCAGAGAAACACAACACATGCCATCAAAAAAGTCACATCCAACTGTGCCAACACATGTACAAACACAACCACAACTACAGCTAGGCAGTGGCACAAATAGAACCAACAAACACATCCACACATGTAGCCACCACAACAACACCAACACACAGTGAAGACCACTCAAAGGAAGGAATTCTGTGTATGCTGGCCAAGTCAGTGTAGCCAATAGCATCATGGGAGTTGCAGTCACACATATTGCCCGCCCCAAAACTGTCCCATCAACACCACCATGAACCATGCGCACATCACAGGGAGTGGAGAAGGACTCACAAGATGGCTGACACTGGCTACTGCTGTGGGGAGCACAAGGCCCTGCTGCCAACTGTGCACCAACAAACAGCAGGACACCACTGACTGACATCCTGAGAGACAACTTACACTCCCTGCAATGCAAGCACGTTCCATGGTGGGATATCTGGCTGGCTGGGTGGGAAGGAGGACTCACAGCACTGACCATAGTCACCAGCACCTCCCCTCACACCCTCCCCAACACAAACTCCACAGTACCCACCTGGTAGAATGCAATGCCCTCCATCCTAACACAAGATCCCACAAAGCACCACCACCCTGGGTTATGTTGTGTGAAGCACAGGGACACTCTTGGGACTCTTAGCCAAACAACTGCCAGGACAACACTCCCAGCCATCCTGTCAGCACAGCCAGCCCACCCCACAGGGAAGCAGAGTCAAAGGAAGGAAGCATGGGCATGCTGGGAAGGGGGGTTTAGGCAATAGCATGATGGGAGTCGTAGTCACAGACATTGCTCAGCCTCACAACTGGCCCATCAACACCACCCTGAACCGTGCTCACATCACAGGGAGTGGAGAAGGACTCACAAGATGGCTGACACTGGCTACTGCTGTGGGGAGCACAAGGCCCTGCTGCCAACTGTGCACCAACAAACAGCAGGACACCACTGACTGACATCCTGAGAGACAACTCACACTCCCTGCAATGCAAGCACGTTCCATGGTGGGATATCTGGCTGGCTGGGTGGGAAGGGGGACTTGCAGCACTGACTATAGTCACCAGCACCTCCCCTCACACCCTCCCCAACACAAACTCCACAGTACCCACCTGGTAGAATGCAATGCCCTCCATCCTAACACAAGATCCCACAAAGCACCACCACCCTGGGTTATGTTGTGTGAAGCACAGGGACACTCTTGGGACTCTTAGCCAAACAACTGCCAGGACAACACTCCCAGCCATCCTGTCAGCACAGCCAGCCCACCCCACAGGGAAGCAGAGTCAAAGGAAGGAAGCATGGGCATGCTGGGAAGGGGGTGGAGGCAATAGCATGATGGGAGTCGTAGTCACAGACATTGCTCAGCCTCACAACTGGCCCATCAACACCACCCTGAACCGTGCTCACATCACAGGGAGTGGAGAAGGACTCACAAGATGGCTGACACTGGCTACTGCTGTGGGGAGCACAAGGCCCTGCTGCCAACTGTGCACCAACAAACAGCAGGACACCACTGACTGACATCCTGAGAGACAACTCACACTCCCTGCAATGCAAGCACGTTCCATGGTGGGATATCTGGCTGGCTGGGTGGGAAGGGGGACTTGCAGCACTGACTATAGTCACCAGCACCTCCCCTCACACCCTCCCCAACACAAACTCCACAGTACCCACCTGGTAGAATGCAATGCCCTCCATCCTAACACAAGATCCCACAAAGCACCACCACCCTGGGTTATGTTGTGTGAAGCACAGGGACACTCTTGGGACTCTTAGCCAAACAACTGCCAGGACAACACTCCCAGCCATCCTGTCAGCACAGCCAGCCCACCCCACAGGGAAGCAGAGTCAAAAGGAAGGAAGCATGGGCATGCTGGGAAGGGGGTGGAGGCAATAGCATGATGGGAGTCGTAGTCACAGACATTGCTCAGCCTCACAACTGGCCCATCAACACCACCCTGAACCGTGCTCACATCACAGGGAGTGGAGAAGGACTCACAAGATGGCTGACACTGGCTACTGCTGTGGGGAGCACAAGGCCCTGCTGCCAACTGTGCACCAACAAACAGCAGGACACCACTGACGGACATCCTGAGAGACAACTCACACTCCCTGCAATGCAAGCACGTTCCATGGTGGGATATCTGGCTGGCTGGGTGGGAAGGGGGACTTGCAGCACTGACTATAGTCACCAGCACCTCCCCTCACACCCTCCCCAACACAAACTCCACAGTACCCACCTGGTAGAATGCAATGCCCTCCATCCTAACACAAGATCCCACAAAGCACCACCACCCTGGGTTATGTTGTGTGAAGCACAGGGACACTCTTGGGACTCTTAGCCAAACAACTGCCAGGACAACACTCCCAGCCATCCTGTCAGCACAGCCAGCCCAACCCACAGGGAAGCAGAGTCAAAAGGAAGGAAGCATGGGCATGTTGGGAAGGGGGAGGAGGCAATAGCATGATGGGAGTCGTACTCACAGCCCTACATCCCCCACCACATGGCCCAGCAAGCTCACACTCACGCATGCACATCCCACAGAGAGTGGAAAGGCCCATCAAAGATGTCTGACACTGTTGCTGTGTCGTGGGGAGCACAAGGGCATGCTGGGTACTGCACACCAACCAACAGCAGGACACCACTGTCAGCCATCTTGCCATTGCCCTCACACCCACACCCACTGAACTCCACACAAAAGCAAGTAAGTATGGGAATGCTGGCAAGTGGGGTGGAGGCAATGGCATGATGGGAGTCGTAGTCACAGACATAGCTCACCCCCACAACTGTCCCATCAACACCACCCTGAACCGTGCTCACATCACAGGGAGTGGAGAAGGACTCACAAGATGGCTGACACTGGCTACTGCTGTGGGGAGCACAAGGCCCTGCTGCCAACTGTGCACCAACAAACAGCAGGACACCACTGACTGACATCCTGAGAGACAACTTCCACTCCCTGCAATGCAAGCACGTTCCATGGTGGGATAACTGACTGGCTGGGTGGGTGGGTTTGAAGGAGGTCTGGCTGTCAACCAAACACAATCAATGCAGACCATGTTCACACCTTCATACATAGAAATGCCCAAATAATGCAGGACAATGTGCCACACCAATATCAACCCCTGACTGTGACGACTTAGGACAATACAATGTACAGGCCCGCACCCCGAGGCACAGTCACAACTGTCAGGTGTGTCAACCACTGATGCCTGCAGAAACATGACATACATTGTTTGTGTCTCCCAAAAACAGGTGATGATAGGGACACAGCAGCAGACGCTGAGGAGTCCCAGTCCCAGGCTCAAGAGGATGCCGAGCTCACTGGCGTCGTACAGCCTCTGTCCTCCTCGGACGATGAACAACCTGGCACATCCGGTGCAAGTCAACATGCTGCACCAGCAGGACCACCAGCTGCAGCACCAGCAGGTCCACCAGCTGCACCCCCTGCACCCACCCCTCCAACGACTGTCACCACGAATACCATCCCTGCCGACATGGACAGAATAAGGAGCAACACCAGCGCAGTGACCCTGGACCAACCTGGGGCCATGGACACCACCACCACCACCAACCCCCAAGGTGGACCAGGGTTATCTGTGCGTGCAACTGCACACACTGCACATGCCACAGGGGTGGAGGGAGGGGTGGGAGACAGAGGTCGCTGCTTGAAGACGTTGCTGGTGTGCATGAAGACCCACAACTGGTACGCATAGCTGATGCGTACCAGTCCAGCACCGGAGAGCTCAGCCAGGTAGTGGGGCTCCTCAGAGACATCAAACAGCAGCAGGCTGCCCATCATGCCCGCTTGGACTCCCACATGTCCCACGTGGAGTCACACATGTCACGTGTGGACTCCCACATGTCCCGCGTGGAGTCCAAGTGGGATGTACTACATGAGATGACGGCGGTGCACAGGGACATTTTACAATGCCTCCGCCAGATGAACAGCAACCAGTCCACACCTCCCTGTGTGCCAACAACATCTGGTACCGAACAAACTGCAACTGCCACAGGGAGGGAGGAGGACTCTGGCGGAGAGTCCCCTGCACCGCAGCAGCCTGCACTTGAGGGCCCCCCCAAGAAGAGGGGTCGTCCGAGGAGGGGAAAGTGAGAGGCTGATGGCCAAGCGCAACTCCCAGGAAGCCTGAACCTGTTCTGGATTTTCGCCTTTGTGCACAGACTGTTCACCCTGTTGACGGCAACACTACTCCCACACATTGCATGGGGAGTACAAGTTGGAACAATGTGTCAGACAACTGTGGCCCCGATACTGGGGATCCTGTCTACCTGGACTTTCAATTCACCTAGGAACTTGGGATTGCAAGATTCATGTACAGCACAACCCATCCTATGCACTATTAACACAGATGTATCACAATAAACACACTAATACACCATACTTGCCTCTGTCGTGATTCCAACGTGGGTGCTGTTATGGGGATGATGAACTGCAAAATTACACTGTGTATGCGAACTGCAACAGCAAGGACAACACAGGCATGTGAGTACAGGCAACGTGACACATATGAGGGAGACACACCACCAGGGGTACACAACACATACACACCTAGGCCATCTGACTCATTGCCTACACTGATGTTGCCAGGGAAGACGGTGCAATGCACTGACACCACACCCATTCCCAGTTGTAGTCAAGTAGCCCACAGGTGCAGTAAGCAAATGGCAGTCAAATGTGTGACCACAGACAACGCACATCACTAAGTGAAGCACAGGTTTATTACACAGTAGCAACATGCCGTAACCACTACAGATGCAAGGTAACCCCACCTGGTAGCGGGCACACAGTCAACAACTGTAGACGGAAGGAAGTCCATGGGTGTGGCGCACATCACCTGTAGGGACACAACAGCTACCAGCCTGGATGTGCAATCACGTCGTCGGTGGACACAGTTGACCAAACGAATCTGAAAGTACCCTGTGAAGGACAGAAATGACACACAGTCAAAAGCAATGCAGTACGGGACAGAACAGCAAAACTCATGCACAATACATGTTACAAGATACCCACCCAGAACCAAGTTAGCATGTCAACACTGTTGGGGAGTACAGCCCACCTGTCACCACACATCGCAACACACATCCTGTCAAGTAGCCCATGGACACACTCCAACAGCACCAGAGCACCACCCACACATCATGCCAACTCACATCATTCACATGACACCTCAGGATACTCACATTCAGCTAAAGAAGTTGGTGATGAGCTGTGTGCGGACATCACCATCACCATCATCATCATCATCATCGTCACTGGCATCGTGGTCCAGGCCAGGATCCTCCACAGGTGGCGGATGTTGGTCATCGTCATCCTGGATGAGAGGCAACTCCTTCCGCACTGCCAGGTTGTGTAGCATGCAGCAGACGATGATAATCTTGCACACTTTCGCAGGGGCATATGGGAGGGACCCTCCGGTCTTGTCCAGGCAGCGGAAGCGGCTCTTCAGGAGACCAAAGGTCCGCTCAATCACTCTCCTGGTCCGACCATGTGCCTCATTGTAGCGCATCTGGGCAGGTGTCACAGGGTTCCTGAGGGGTGTCAGCAACCACGGCATGTTGGGGTATCCCGAGTCACCTACGGACAGACAAGTGCACATCAGCTGATTTCGAAAAGTGGGCGGAATACTACAGATCAGATCACACACAATGGCACAAAGTCAGTACACACCGACAAGCCAGGCACGCTGGTTCTGCATCTGTGCCATCATCCTGGGGATGCGACTACTCCTCATCACAAAGGCATCGTGTGCTGAACCAGGGAAACGGGCACACACGTGTGTGATGGTCATGTCTGCAAGACACACCACCAGTGCATTGACCGAGTGGTAGTGCTTGCGGTTACGGTAGGCCTGCTCCTGGGCCTGTGGTGGTACCAAAGCCACATGTGTTCCATCAATGGAGCCAATGACATGCGGCATCCTCCCCAGGGCATAAAAGTCACTCTTCACGTCAGTGAGTCGTCGCAGTCTAGGGAAATAGATGTACCGGTTCAGGAAGAGCAACATTGCCGCCAAAACATCGCGGAGCACACGGCTGAACATGGTCTGTGACATCCCACCAGCAGACGCCACAGTATGTTGGAAGGTACCGGTGGCAAAGAAGTGTAGGGCTGCCATCACCTTCACCTTGGGGGTCAGCGCTGTAGGATACGGCCGGCCAGGCTGCAAATGTGGGGACAACTGCACTGCCAAATCCTCAATCAGCTGCCTGGTGAAGCGGTACCGTCGGATGCTGTCCCGTTCCACCATCGTTGCCAGGTCTGGGAATGGCCGATGGACAGCAGGAGCCCTGCAGTGCAGAGGAGAAGTAAGCAAGATCGTCAGTCACCCCACATATGCGGCATTGAACACACTCAAGATCCCAACATACATCATCATGAGGCACAACTACATGAAGTGTGCAGTACCGGAACGTCATGTATGGTACATACATGGCCAACATCTGTCAACACGGTCCTACAGGTGGCATCAATTTGTCCCAGGTTGGCCCATTGGATATCATGATGCTGTGTCACAGTCACCCCCCACAGTGACATGTGAGGACAGATGTGCCCCAGGCACCACAGCTCAACGACAGGCACATTCCCAGGGACCCTGTAATGCCACATGGACACTGGCATCACCTGGAGTATCATGTGTACACCACAGCAAAACAAACATGACCCCCACAGGTAGTGGCCACACTTGCCATGGCAGGACAGACATGGACGTCTGTGACACACACGCACAACATCAGAGTCCATGCACACACAACGTGGATGTGGAGACTGTCTCCCATTGTGCACATGAAATCAGAGACATTGTAAACACTACATGCACAAAGACTGTGGAGGGCCATCACTATTGTGCCACTGGGACACCCTGGCTCAAACATACCGTCCCACATGGGACTCACGGGGTATGTGACATGACATACACAAACACCACTGTGAAATGTGACCATGACACATGCACAGATATGAACAGTTGCACATCACAGTGGTCACGTACACGTAACACCCAGGATCCTGTCCCCATGAACACGTGCACAGCCTGGGGGTGGCTGCCCACAGGTGACACCCACAGGACAACATGTACACCAACATACACACAATAGGAAATGCAGCCTTACATGCCTTATGATAAGGTTTGGACAGGCTGTCGTGATGTAGGTGTGCCCCTCACTCCCTGGGAGCTATCTGTGGCTTGCATATGTCCATCTGAGACAGGCATGCTGACCTATGCCAGTCACATGTACAGTGATGCGTTGAACCGCAATGGACCGATCGGTGCCTCCGGCCGGCCCATTGCTTTCAATGTGTGCGGGTACGCGTTGTACCACTGTGCGCGTTGAACTGCAATGGACCGATCGGTGCCTCCGGCCGGCCCATTGCTTTCAATGTGTGCGGGTACGCGTTGTACCCCTGTGCGCGTTGAACTGCAATGGACCGATCGGTGCCTCCGGCCGGCCCATTGCCTTCAATGTGTGCGGTGCACGCGTTGTACCCCTGTGCGCGTTGAACTGCAATGGACCGATCGGTGCCTCCGGCCGGCCCATTGCTTTCAATGTGTGCGGGTACGCGTTGTACCCCTGTGCGCGTTGAACTGCAATGGACCGATCGGTGCCTCCGGCCGGCCCATTGCCTTCAATGTGTGCGGGTACGCGTTGTACCCCTGTGCGTGTTGAACTGCAATGGACCGATCGGTGCCTCCGGCCGGCCCATTGCTTTCAATGTGTGCGGGTACGCGTTGTACCCCTGTGCGCGTTGAACTGCAATGGACCGATCGGTGCCTCCGGCCGGCCCATTGCTTTCAATGTGTGCGGGTACGCGTTGTACCCCTGTGCGCGTTGAACTGCAATGGACCGATCGGTGCCTCCGGCCGGCCCATTGCCTTCAATGTGTGCGGGTACGCGTTGTACCCCTGTGCGTGTTGAACTGCAATGGACCGATCGGTGCCTCCGGCCGGCCCATTGCTTTCAATGTGTGCGGGTACGCGTTGTACCCCTGTGCGCGTTGTACCGCAATGGACCGATCGGTGCGCACCCATTGACAATGGGCTTGCCTGGCAACGGACGCGTTTTCGAATTTCGAACGAGTCGGTTGCTGGAAAATCAGTTGGTCACCCACAACAATGTTGCAAAATCATGTATGTCATGAAGTTGAAGTTTTGAAGGATGCTGTGGGCGTGTTTTGGTGCTGCTATTCCATGGATTGGCCAGATTCAGAAGATGCAAACGACTTGGACCTATCACTTTGGACACAAGGGACAGGATCTGCCTCTCCAGCACATATATATTGCTGCCTGTTCCCCTGAGAGCCCACTTGCCTGCACTACATGCTCCAGGACGACATCTGCCACTGCACTGCTGCTGTCTCTGCCCCTCTGGACCCTGCAATGGCACGTACTGTGGAGAGAGCCCCAGCCTTCAGCCTTGAGGAGAACCAGGCCCTGCTGGACAGCCTACTTCCACAGTACAGCAAGCTGTATGGGACACCAGGGGAGCAGGTGAGTGTTCTGTGCACTGCCTTTCTGAATGTGCATTTTGTCTGACTAGCAAGGCTGAGAGTCAGCACGCCACTGGCTAGCAGGCTCACTGAGTAGTTGTCACCCCCATAGTGTGTAGTGACTTGCACTGGACAGGTATGGTGCAGTGACAGTGCTTCTGAACAGGGTTTTACTCCCCATGCAATGATACCATGTAGTGACTTCTGGAAAACTGTCCATGGGCAGCCGTGCACTGCCTGTGTACACCATGTGCCCCTGTGATTGCGACATGTATATGCAACTGTGTCATGCACGGATATGTTGCATGTGTAGTAATGGCCTTATCACTTTGTCATCCTGACAGGCTTCTGCCCATCGGAAGCATGAGATATGGAAGGACATCGTCCGGGCTGTCCGGTCCGTGGGGGTCTACAAGCGCCGGATCCGCAACTGCCAAAAGAGGTGGCAGGACCTTCGGGGCTGGACCCGGAGGATTGCACGGGTCCAGCTGAAGCTGTCGCCTCCTCGCAGGAGGGGCGGAACACGGACCCTGACCCCCACATGCTCAGGATCCTGGCGGTGGTCTTTCCAGACCTGGATGGGCAGCTGAAGGCCAGAGAGCAGCAAGGAGGGGGTGAGTCAAAGACTGCACTGTGTACTCTGTCTAACATGCTATGTGCCCTCCTCGGGCCTGGTTAAACTGCCACAGTACAGCAGTCATGTTGTCCAGGAGCCATGTCCCTCTATTGTGCACTGCCCACTCCTCATCTGATACCCAGGTGTGGCCCTTACATGCAGGGAATTCTGTCACTTAGGACTGTGTCCTTGCAGTTTGCTTGACTCAAGGTGGGAGACAGCATCTGTTTCCCTGACTCTGTGGTGGGCATCATGGGTGGGTCCATTGCTTACACAATGCCTGTATTCTGACATGTATTCAGCGTGTTACTTTGATCTGTGGTCCAATTGCTGAGCTGATCCACCACATGTGGCTGGGGTATCTGGCACACACCCATGCTGCGGGTGGGAACAATGTTTGGGCCCCAGGAGTATGTATATGACATGTGTCACACATACTCAGCCAGCTGCCTACAGTCCAGGGCTCATCCCTCATTCATGTGGGGCTGGACAGTCATGCCTACTCCAGGCCATACAATACACTCTGTACTCCCACTCCCGTGTATCAGCGGACACATTGTGCACAGTGATTTGACCCCTCAGGTGTCTGCCTCTGTGTCAGTGTGCTGTAGATTAGTCGCCAGGACTGCTGTGGAGTTTCTTGGTAGGGGCTCAGCATGCCACTGGAGATGTGACCATAGGAGACGATACTTGTGTGACACATAGGTGTCTGATCAGCTGCCCATGCAGACTGGGGCATGTAAATGTGAAGTTCAGGCAGCTGTTCCCCATGCACAGCAGAGTGTGAGGGGCTCAGGTTCAGAGGGTAGTGTCACAGGTCTCCCATATGTCCAATAGGTATGACCTGGACAGATGAGGGTTAAGAGGATGTGTTGTGGGGGGATGTACATGTGCACTTGTGCAGCTCCAGGACTTGCATTCCCCATGACCTACTATTGTGACACAGTGCAGAGTGTTGTTGTCTGGCTGCAAAGTCATACATCACTGAGACAGTGATGTATGACTTTGCAGTCATGCCTCCGCCATGGCATGTGTCTACTGATTGGTGAGCCTGCAGGGGAGTGACATGTGCTACATGCACACCATAGTGGCGCTGGCTATCAGGACATGGGTGCATCATGGTGTCTGTCGCTGGTATGCATCACATGCATTTCCTATTTGACTCTGGGCATCCCTTTCATCCGGAAACCTGTACTGACTCAGTGGCAAGAGCTGTGATGTGTCCACACCGTGTCCTCTGCACTGTCCAACTACTGTGTACTTGGTGCATGTGTCAACACTGGGGTGTTGCAATCCAACAGACACCAGACAGATGGGTGCAAGGCCATGTGGGATGTGAGTGCCATGCTTGGCATCAGACTGACAATTGACTTCTCCTGTTCAGTTAGGGCACTTTTAGCAATGTACAACTGATGATGCCAGGGCTTGCTCTGTGATGTGCTGTGCTCACAGTGGTGTGTGCGTTATGTGCAGGTGACTGATGTCTGTCTGTATCCCCATTGTTTGCAGATACATCCACGGCCACGGAAGGGGACAGCTCCACGGACCAGGAGGAGCCAGAGAGCCAGACTGGGTCAGCAGCCGAGGAGTGGTCGGAGGGACCCAGTGGCACGGAGGGCGAGGGGAGCCACACCGAGGAGTCCTCAGCAGCATCCACCTCAGCTGAGGACCAGAGCAACTCGGAGGATGACTCCCTTGTGGAGGCGGGTGTCAGCAGCCACCACACCCCAGCTAGTGTTGCTGTCCCCGCCACCACCAGCACCACCACCGCCCTCCCATCGGCTCCCATTCCCCAGGTCCGTGGAGGCTCCCATGTCCGGGAGCGTGTTTCCTTTGGGCCAGGCACCGCACCCCCTGCCCCTGTGTCCCCTGCTGCCCTGAGTGAGGAGTCTGTGTACCTCCTTCGCCAGCTCCATGTAGGGCAGACAGCCATGCTGAGTGTCCTCCATGCGCACACCGCGCTGTTGACTCAGCTGGTGTCGTTCATGGAGGGCATCTCATCGGGCATGTCTGACCTACAGAGGGGCAATAGGTCCATGGACTCCTCCCTGACGGCAGCAGTGTCCCTCCTCAAACGGTCCCTCACCCCTCCTGCCTCTGCTCCATCCACACTCCCCAGCACCTTACCCGTCCCAAGCACACACACACCGGCACAGGCACACACCAGCACACACACATCCAGCACACTGACACACACGCCAATGACAAAACGCACACGCACGCACATTCAGGGGACTGAAGCCAGACTCACAGGGGATGGGGCCCTGGAACACACACACGCATCCACATGCACTGCGCAGTCCTCAGTTCCCTCTCCCTCCAAAGCACCCTCCCTTGCCCCACATGCAACCCCAAAGTCACAGCAGCTCTTCCTCTGTGACCTCGGCCTCTTCCCCACCGATGAAGCTGCTCCAGCATCCCGGGGGAAGAGGAAGCCCACCCACACGGAGCAGAGTGCCCCTCGCCCCCGGACACCCTCCCCCAGGCGCAGACGGACTGAGGCCCCCACCCGCAAGTCCCCCGGAGTGGTAAGAGCAAGACCCCGCCACCGCCCTGCAGCTCAGGCACAAGGTCTCCGTCCTCCATCCCTCAGGCCCCCACTGCACAGGTGCCCCCACCACACCCTGCCCCAGGTTCCCCCACCCACAGATATACCATCCCCAAGAGGATCCGGCCTTCTCCCCCTGCCACTTGCTCTCCCAGCACCACACCCCCCGCTGCGCTTGTCTGTGCCACTGATGTGGTGAGGGTGTCCTCCCCTCTGTCCAACCCACCTTGCCTGTTCCCCATTCTCCTCCCCTGGAGGTAGGCACTGCAGTGGAGTCCACTACCGCCCTGTCTGACTTGGGCACTGCAGTGGCGGACCTGTCCACCCCATCTGCAGGGTCCACTGCAGTTGTGCCGGCACCCACGACATCTGAGTCATGCCCCCAGTTGTGCCGGCACACACCATGTCAGACACCTCCACTGCAGTTGTCAGTGGCTCTCCAGCACCCACCACCCCTTCCCTGACTCCCCCTGGTGAGCCCTGATCCTGTCCCTGCGGTGCCTGGCCTGCCCCCGGTTGCCCCTCCTAGTGGATTGTCCCTGGTTTTGTGCAGGCATGCGTAGGGTGACATCTGCCAGTGTCACCCTGTTTGAACTTTGACAATGGACTGGCCATTGGCCTTTGCTCTAATTTTTTCTGGACGTCGTTATCAAACAACACATATGCTGAATAAAGCAACTTTCTTTTCTCTAGTGCTCATGCTTCAGATGTACATGTTGTTGGTGCTGCTAACCATGCCCTTGCTGCAGTGATGGTGATATCTGGTCTCATGATTATGAAGTGTTACTGTGCAGGAACCCATGTGGTCCAGGGGAATGTGTCCTATCATGTGGTGTATCCATGTCATCAATAGCAGCATCTGAGGGTGTCATGTGTTCAGTATTTGGCAATGGGTTTCCTACTTACATTGGCAATTTCATATCTGTGGCTTCCACCCCTGCACATCTGTTGTGCCTGCCATCGTTGCATTTGTCTACTTCCCTGACCGTGTTGCCATCTCCAGTGGACATGCAGGTTTGGGCATCAATGGGGAGGGACTCATCCGTGTAGTCAGTGCAACATTGCTATACAAGTGTGTTGGATCTGTGCTGATGAGTCCGTTGGCACATCCATGACCAGGCTGATGTGATGGGAGCCCTCATTTGGTGCTAATTGTTGATTGTGTGACCAAGTGCTCAGCTGACATGATGGGGCCCTACTGAGGCAACATATGGCACAGCTTTCCTCACACAGGAGTGGAGTCCCCTCATGGCAGTGTGTACACGTGTGACATTGCCTGCGCCCAAGGTGTGTGTTGTATGTGCATGTCTGTGTGTTCACTTCCATTCATCTGCGCATGCTGTGATCCCTAGTGTTGTACCTGTTTGTGATGCTTGCTGACTTGAGCTATGTTCCCCCAAAGTCTTCTCCCTGTGTTCTCTGTGATGTGGGTGCATGGCACATTACTGGTCATCAGGGTGTCACCCATAGGTGTGTTTGCTGTCAGGGCTGAGTTTGTGTGCAGACGCAGATGGGTCACAGTCAGGTTTCCCCTTGGCACTTGTTGTTTGCCCCTGTCATGTGATTTCCAGTTTGTGTTATCTTTCAGTGATTGTGACACGTTGTGTGTGTGACTGCTGGCACTCCTCAGGGTCCGGGCTGCAATGTTGGTTGTTGTCTATGTGTGTTCTTTGTGGGTGACCTTGGCTTCTTCATTGGTGTGTGACTGTGGCTGGGATCCCATTGGTCGGTGTGGTATTGCCGTCATGTCCATGTACAGCGTAGTGTGCAGTGTGTCAGACATTCAGGAGTCTTGTTGAGTGTCCATGTGTGATGTGTTTCTACACCTTGGTTCCCACCCACCACCCTGAAATAGTCATGGGTGCATGTGCAATGTCACCAGTGCATGTGTACTTCACTGCTGCACATTGTTGGAGGTCGAGGGTGTGGTGTTGAGTGTGTGCAGATGAGAGTTGTTGCCCGGCTAGGCCCCTGCCTCCATGTTGGCCTTGGCTTACTAGCCATGCTGATTGATTTGTGCTTGTGTAGGTGTGATGGTAGTTTGTTGCTCAGGACACCTGACTGTGGTTCACAGTGTGAACGACATTTAGCTTTGTCATCACAGTGGTATTTTTATTCAGCCCAGGGTCACCACATTGTGGGGGCCCTGGGGGTGGTGCTGTGGTGTGTCTGTGACTTGCTGTGTCAGTTGTTGTTCCTACGTGCCTGTGTGACATGTGTGTTTTGTGCTCCCTCTCACCTGACAATGCCTGCTTGCCCACATAGGGGATTTGGATCCATGAGTTACCTTAGTGTGGCAGTGTATGCACATCTGTATGATTGGTATTCAGCTCTCCTCATGTGTTGTGTGGTTGCCTGGGGACACTGGCACCCCCACCCCTCACCTGCTGTGTATGATGACAGTGTTGGTCTGCCTGTTTGTGTTTGTGCATCTGCACCACTGCATTGGCATATCTTGGGTGTGCCATTGGCTGTATGTTGTTTGGTGTGTTTCCCCTGCTGTCCCTGGGACTCCTAGGTCATCGGTCAGCACAGTGATCATGGTTTGTGTGTCCCATTGCTGCCATGGTATGGTATCTGTTCACCTCACATCTGCTGTCTCCACAGGGTATCTGCATTTGTGTGCCCATTGGTGCAAATATGTGGTTCTGCATTCTGATGGTCACTTCTGTCATTGTGTCATTGATGACTGTTGACGGTCTCAGCCCCCATGGGTGTTGTTTGTCTGCACATGGCCAAAGGAATGTTTCATTTGCACTGCAGTATTTGGCTCCCCCAATTTATGTTGCAATGGGACACATACACTACTTTGCCACAGATGAGTTTTTGGTTCTGTGACCAGGAATGATCCATGCAGTTTGGCAGTTGCAGCTCTTTCTTTGTCAACAATTACCTTTTGGTCACTGTGATGATGAGGGTGTAGACCCCATTGCCACAATGGTCAAAATGTGCTTCAGCTATGGACCCCACACTTGCCTTTTGGTCACTGTGATGATGGGGGTTTAGACCCCATTGCCACAATGGTCAAAATGGGCTTCAGCTATGGACCCCACACTTGCCTTTTGGTCACTGTGATGATGGGGGTTTAGACCCCATTGCCACAATGGTCAAAATGTGCTTCAGCTATGGACCCCATACTTGCCTTTTGGTCACTGTGATGATGAGGGTGTAGACCCCATTGCCACAATGGTCAAAATGTGCTTCAGCTATGGACCCCATACTTGCCTTTTGGTCACTGTGATGATGAGGGTGTAGACCCCATTGCCACAATGGTCAAAATGTGCTTCAGCTATGGACCCCACACTTACCTTTTGGTCACTGTGATGATGGGGGTTTAGGCCCCATTGCCACAATGGTCATGGGCTGCTTGCATTGTGGGTGCCACACACATATATGTGTGGCACATGTGCTAGGGGGTCACATTGTATGTTGAAAGTCATGTTCGGTGTTGTAGGCATTTGACACAGCCTACACACGCTTGTCATGGTGGTGGGGGATGTCTTAATCTTGCATTCCCTAGGTTGTGGTGTGCTTGTTGTGTCATGCATTGTCCATCCTATGAGTGGGGGTGGTAGTAGTGGTAGGCATCCAGCCCCCTGGGTGAGGGTGGTAGTAGTGGTAGGCATCCAGCCCCCTGGGTTGGGGTGGTAGTAGTGGTGGGCATCCTGCCCCCTGGCTAAGGGTGGTAGTAGTGGTAGGCATCCTGCCCCCTGGGTGAGGGTGGTAGTAGTGGTGGGCATCCTGCCCCCGTGGGTGAGGGTGGTAGTAGTGGTGGGCATCCTGCCCCCCTGGCTAAGGGTGGTAGTAGTGGTAGGCATCCTGCCCCCCTGGGTGAGGGTGGTAGTAGTGGTGGGCATCCTGCCCCCCGTGGGTTGGGGTGGTAGTAGTGGTAGGCATCCAGCCCCCTGGCTAAGGGTGGTAGTAGTGGTAGGCATCCTGCCCCCTGGGTGAGGGTGGTAGTAGTGGTAGGCATCCAGCCCCCTGGGTGAGGGTGGTAGTAGTGGTGGGCATCCTGCCCCCCGTGGGTGAGGGTGGTAGTAGTGGTAGGCATCCTGCCCCCCGTGGGTGAGGGTGGTAGTAGTGGTGGGCATCCTGCCCCCTGGCTAAGGGTGGTAGTAGTGGTAGGCATCCAGCCCCCTGGGTTGGGGTGGTAGTAGTGGTAGGCATCCTGCCCCCTGGCTAAGGGTGGTAGTAGTGGTAGGCATCCAGCCCCCCCTGGGTTGGGGTGGTGGTGCGCATTCAGGCCCCTGTGTGCATATGTGGCATTGGTGATGGGCATCCCGCCCCTATGGTGCTGCTGTTGCTGGTGTAAGTATATTCAGATTCCCCATGTATGTGTGTGATGTGTCGTGTACGTGTTGTATGTGTTTTGTGGTTGGTGTCTGGCTTACCTTCTGCGCCGTACGCGTCCGTGCCTGTTCCGGTAGTAGATGTAGAATATTGGTATGATCGGGACGAAGGGATTCATGGTTGGTTCGTGTCGTTCGTCCTTCTCGTTGCTTCGCGTCGTCCTCGTCGCTCAGCTTCGTCCTCGTCACTTCGCGTCGTCCTCGTCGGTGCCGTGTTCGTCTCGTAGCCGTGGATCGTGTTGTGGCGCGATTCGGAGCTTATGTGCGCCTCTCCCGGATGCTTTGACGTGCCGTGCGTAGCGATGGGTTCGGCGCGTACGGGAAGCGCATCGTACTTGTCCGGCCGGACGGGGCTGCATTTTCCCTTCCGTGCGACTCGATTCGGCGTTTCCGGATTCGCCTCGGTCGGAGAACAGGACCTGGTTTGGGTGAGTACGGCTCGGCCGGAATTTTTGCTGTTGTGCGCATCGTACTTGCTCGTTCGGTGTGCTGTACGGATCGGTCGGGAAACAGGCTTTCGCATGGCTTTTTCCCGACCGAATGGTATTGGGTGCGCCTCCGACCGAGATCGGAATCGGCCCCAATGTATCCACAAATTTAATAACAAATTAAAGTTTTGTAGTTACATAATAGGCATACAACAATTATTCAACAAAAGAAAATATGTGTGCAGGTTGAGGGATTGAACACATGCTGCTGGTGAACTAAACATAGTTTGAACATGTGTTTAACATAAATATAATGGAGATAGACTACATACAAGTAGTTGCACAGGGATCACTGATACAACATCGACTCCTATAACATCGAACTACAAAAATATTGAGTCTACAATATCCTATACAAAAATATCGACACCCAATACACAAAATAGAAATTACACAAACATCGATAAAAAAATATTGTTTAAAAAAATCTCGATGACAAAAATATCGACAACAAAAATAAAGAACACAAAAATATCGATAACATTAAAATAAAATGAAACACAACAAAAACATGAATATAAATAATATCGACAACACAGACATCGATAAAATACATATAAACTATACCAAAAATAACATTTAAACATAAAAATAAAGTATTTTCAATAATATAATAAAATAACATATTTCAAACATTTTAAAAATACACAAAAAAAATTACAAAATTAATAACATTAAATAAAACAAATACACTAAAAATCCAAAAACAAATAAATAAAAGAAACAATACAACATAAAAAAAATCACAACTACTAAAAATAAACAAACATAAATATATATCATATATAAAAAAATATATCACATTTATCTACATATACATTTAAATAACAATAATAAACAAAATAAAAACAAACATTAAATAAACATAATAAATATTAAACAAATTAAAAGGTAACTGCAAAAAAAATTAAAAAAGCTATCTCGACCAATAAATTTAAACTACACCAACACAAAACAATAGAAAACTCTAACTAATTAAATAAACACTATAAAAACAATCAATTAATTAACACAAAATTTACTGTATAACCGACAAACGCGGAGGAAGAACAAACCTTTACGAGACAGAAAACAGAACGAAAAAGAACTATACAAACAAGTATTCTGAAAATCTCTCATTAATGGTAAGAACAAAACTTTGTAAGTAAATAAATAAAATTAGCTTAAAAAAAATAACTAAAACTATAACATGTTTTTCTTTATATATCACAGATTAAACTTCACTAAAAATCCACCTAGAAAATTCAATACAAAGATTTACATCCACAACAACAATAAAATCAACATTACGAATAATATATAACAAAGTAAGTATATGACTTAACCAACAAATGAAGTAAAGGATTTAAAACTAATACATTTAATAAAAAAGCAAAACATAGCTAACCAATACTTTTCTTTTGACAGCTTCTACAGAAGTCAACAAAAACACAACATCAAGGAAAGAAACTTCATCAACTAAAAATAGTAAGTATATTTTATTTTAACAAAATAAAAATAGAGTCTAAATAATCGAAATGATAAAATTAACTAAAACTATAACGTTTTCTTTTATGTTTCACAGATTACACTTCACTAAAACTCCACCAAAAAAATCAAAACAAGGATTAACTTAAAAAACAAGGATAAAATCAACATTTAACAAAAATATAAAACTAATTAAGTATATAAATTAACCAACAGATAGAGCAAACTAATAAAAAACTGTATATTAAACAAAAAAGCAAAATATAACTAACAAATACTTTTCTCTTCAAAGCTTCTAGAAACTTCAACATACAACGACATCAACTAAATAAACTTCATCAACTAAAAATAGTAAGTATTTTTTCTCTCAACTAAATAAAAATAGAAACAAAATAATCATATTAAATATAACACTTTAATAAAAAATAACATTTTGCTTTTAAACCAACAGAAAAAAGAAACCAGTGAATCAACCACGACCATTGATAAAATATCCAAGAAGAAAATTAAAGCAAGACAAATGTAAGTTTATTTTCAAATATAATAATTATACAAACATGTTTACTATTCAAAACCTTATAATTAATCAATTTATATACATATATATTAATCAATATATACATATATTCACAGACAAAAAATGGCAGAAGGAGCTAAATTCATCACATCACAAAAGGGAGAACTACTTCTGTGCTAAATGGGCTACACTTATACGCAAGAAAAAATAACTGGAAACAAAACCCATTGGAAATGTAGTAAATACTCCAGTTCTTGCTATGGGAAAGCCACAACAGTAGAAACAAATGTAGTTAATGTCAGGGAACACAACCATCCCCCCAATGTGACAGAAATCAAGGTCAGAGATGCTCTAGAAACAATCAGAGAAGCAAGCACCACCTCCCAACAGACCAGTACACAAATACTAAAAAACGTATTAACTAGGGTAGCTGAACATGTCACAGTACAACTACCATCCATACCCACTCTCAAAAGATTAATAGCCAGAACTAAAAGAGTTACTGCTCAAACACCACCCACCCCCAAACTTTTGCAGGAATAGAAATCTTACCGGAATACACTGTCACCCACAAAGATGAGAAATTCATTCTTCATGACAATAACAGTCATGAAAAACGAATTATCATCTTTGCCACCGACAACAATATACAAAGACTAAAAAACTGCGAAACGTGGATGATGGATGGCAAATTCAAAGTTTTCCCCAAGCCTTTTTACCAACTATATACCATCCACTACGAATATGAAAACACTAACATCTCCTTCATAACGCACTACTCCCTAATAAGCAAAATACCACCTACATAGAGCTCCTTACAATAATAAAACAACACACCGAGAACTAGTTTCCACAAAAAATAATCATTGACTTTGAACAAGGAATGATTCAGTCAATTTTAAAAGTATACCCACACACTGCAATACAAGGTTGCTATTATCACTTCAACCAAAGTATCTGGCGACACCTACAAAAATGCACTCTATGGGGCTCATTATGATGGCGGGCGGACATCAGTCCGCCTGCCATCATAGCGGTGCTGGGACCGCCCGCCAGACGTGCGGCGGTCCCACCAGTCCAATTAGGATGCGTCCGCCATACAGGCGGGCGCATCCTGGCCTTTTAACATTGTGGACGGTACTGCTGGCTGCAGCACCGTTCGAAATGTTAAAAGGCCAGGATGTGCATTTCCATGCACAACGTGGCAGGCACCACGCAGTGCCTGCCACCTTGTGCATGGAAATGTAGGGGGGTACCATGGGTACCCCCCCAGTGCACCTACACCCTCCCCCCACACAGGGGGGGCCCACAGGGGGGCCCACAACGGGCCTCCAAACCCAATCCCCACCAGCCTTTCCAGGACACATCATAATATGGCGGACGGTGCCTGCTAGGCACCGCCACCATATTAGTGGCCCTTTTCCGTCCGCCAGGCAATCGGTGCGATTGCCTCCGGCAGAAAAGCGGCGGACGGACTTTGCGTCCGCCGCGATACCCACCACCATCCTAATTTGGCGGTGGGTAAAATGCTCAGTGATGGCGGAAGGACCGCCACCGCCGGCCCGGCGGTGGCGGTCCTTCCGCCTTCATAATGAGCCCCTAAGTTTAGATTACGCCACCCATAGCAACTCTGCCTATTAAATAAAATAATTAATAGCCCTGGCCTATGTACCAACAACTGAAGTAGCAAACCACTATGACATACTTCTTGAAAGCCCTTTCTACCAAGCAAATGAAACAAAACTAACTCCCTTCCTAGACTACTTTGAAGACACTTGAGTGGGAAGGCTACATAAGTCAGGGTACCGTAGACAACCAAAGTTCCAAATCTACTGGTGGAACGTCTACGATAGCACTCTAGCTCAAAAAGCTAAAACTAATAACGCGGTGGAAGGATGGCACAATTCCTTCCGAGCCACAATAGGAAGAGAACAACCAACCTTATACAAACTAATAGAAGCCATAAAAAAGAACAGAGCTATCAAGAGCTAAGGCTAGAGCAATCCCTAACTAAAATCGGCCCCAAACTCAGTAAACAAACAAAAACAATGTATGAATATCTAGAACATAAAACGCAACTATTTCCAAACACCAAAGGGCTAGAATACCTAGACATGATTGCTAAATCGATACTATAAACAAAAAGCAATCCTAAACAGCATTTTAAAGTCACAAAACATTTAAACTACACAATTTTACTCTTTTTTAAATTAATAATTATAATTATGTCATTTAAAAATGTAAAACATACATATAAAAATATGACATAATATAATTATTAAAAGAAAAAAGAAACAAACAAACCAAATGTAACCAAAAATATTCCCTACCCATAATAATAAAAAATAACTTACAGTTATGTTGAAGTAGACGGTCCTCGAAAACGAACAAATCCATAGTAGATAAATTGAAAGACGAATCCGTTCGAAAAGAAAGCTGCAAAAAAATGCAAAAATACAACTGTAGAAAAAAGGCTCCAACGACGCAATCCTCTCAATAACGAAACCCTCAAAAACCCAAAAATTACCTTAAAAAAGAAAAGCTCCAACAAACCCGAAAAATAAAAGGAAATGTAAAAGATTTACTTGTTTCAATGAAACAAAATACATTTAAAAAAATAAACAAAAAATAAACGCGTCGTCAGCACCATCCATTCCCGAAATGGAAAACCTGTAAAGAAAAAAAAAGAACACACTCCCACAATAACATGTACAAACCCACAAGCATTAATATCAACATTAAATACAACACAACATAATTAAACAACACATAACTAACACTACATAACACTCTACTTCTATCCAACAGTACGTCAAACACATAAAACACTAAACTACCAAAACAACACCTAACTACACCAAAAATGAACAATTAACGTACTAGCAAATCTAACTACACTACTACTACCTCACCCCTACCCTAAAACTACCTTAAAAGTAAAATAAATCAAACTTACCTTAACGGACAAAACACAGGGGCCTATTACGATGACGGGCGGAATTTGTCCGCCCGCCACCGTAACGGAAAATGGGACCGACCGCCAGAGGTGCGGCGGTCCCGCGAGGCCAATTAGGATGTGCCCGCCACACTGGCGGGCGCATTCTGGACTCTAACATTGCGGCGGGCGGTGCTGTAAGCAGCACCCGCCGCAATGTTAAAGTGGCATGTTGTGCATTGCCATGCACAACATGACAGGCACCGCGTGGTGCCTGCCACCTTGTGCGTGGCAATGAAGGGGGGTACCATAGGTACCCCCCAAGTGCAGTCACCCACCCCCCCCGGGGCCCGCAACGGGCCCCCAATGTGATTTACCGTATGCCTTTCCATGGCGGAGGCTCCGCCATGGAAAGGCATACCCACCGCACACATCATAATATGGATGGCGGTGCCTGCGAGGCACAGCCACCATATTGTGGGCCTTTTCCGCCCGGCCGGCAATCGTGTTGATTGCCGACCGGCGGTACCCCCCATAGGTACCCCCCATGTGCAAACCCCAACACCCTGGGGGCCCACAACGGGCCCCCAATGGCAAGACCGCATGCCTTTCCAAGGCTGATCTCCGCATACATCCTAATATGGATGGCGGTGTCTTGCAGACACCGCCACCATATTAAAGGTGTTTTCCGCCCGGTCGACGAGTCGACCGGCAGAAATGCAGCGGACGGTCTTTCCGTCCGCCACGGACCCCCCAGCCATCCTAATATGGTGGGGGGTCTTTCTGGTGTGGATGGCGGGCGGTTCGCCCCCGCCGGGGCGGCGGTGGCTACCGCCGGCCCGGCGGGGCGAACCACCCACCATCCTAATGACCCCCTAAGTCCAAAACCAACTAAACTCAGGGAAAGTGCTGGATAAGAAACCCCCAAAAATTACTATTTCAACTCCAAAACCAACTAAACTCAGGGAAAGTGCTGGATAATAAACCCAAAACAATTACTATTCCAACTCCAAAACCAACTAAACTCAAGGAAACTGCTGGATAATAAACCCAAAAAAATAACTATTCCAACTCCAAAACCAACTAAACTCAGGGAAAGTGCTGGATAATAAACCGTAATAAATTACTATTCCAACTCCAAAACCAACTAAACTCAAAGAAAGTGCTGGATAATAAACCATAATATATTACTATTCGAACTCCAAAACCAACTAAACACAAAGAAAGTGCTGGATATTAAACCCAAAAAAGAATTACTATTCCTAACTACAAAACAAAAAAATAAGGGAAAATGCTACATATTTTAAAAATGACATATATGTAAAAATATAAAATATTTCAAAACTATGAAAAAAACAAAAATTATTACATTTTTTTTAATCAAAATTAAAAATGTAACACAATTTTTTTTAAATGTGTCCCGCAAACCTTTTACATGAAAAATAAAAGAATTAAAAATTAAAAAATACAATTATTAAAAAAATTATTAGAAAAAATTTGATACACCCCTTCTCATAAAAATAAAAAATATAAATATGAAATTCTGAATCACGATATTATTTACAGCAATATATTTGCCATCGATATTTACAAAATCAATATTTCTAGATTACACAAAAGCGATATTTTAAACAACGAAAAAACTTACCTCGATATTTTCCACCATCGATATTCTTGACTCGATATTCATGCAAATCGATATTTCGACATCGATGTTCTGTCTCTGTACCGTTGTACAGGGAAGCAGTATTTAATAAAGCCTTAGAAGTTAATTCTTTAGTTCGCTGCTACAGCAACAATCTTCACGGAAAGACTTTACAGCTGTTATTTTTCTGTCTAGACTGAGGTTGAACAAGAACAGAGAAGGGGCTACATAGCAGCATGCTGACAATGAACTATGCTTCCCAGTAGGACATGAACTCTTGCTTATTCTGGAGAAAGAGAAGCAATCTTGGATTATCGGGTAGAACTTCCCTTGGGGTTCATGTTGTCCTTGCTAGGCAATTGTGCTATAATATTACTGCAGCCAAGAACTTGCTACATGGATCTTGGATTTTTCTTGTCCTTTCCCTTCTGTTGCTTTCTAAGGATTTGCAATGATGGGCTTTGGGAATACTGAGAACTATTCTGAAAAGTTGTGTTGTTGATGAGAGTGAACTTTGAGCTATTTTCTTGAACATTTATATGAACTTGTCTAAGACTGGGGTTGTTGCTTACACTATGGCTTCCTGTGACAGAACAGGAATGATTCTTAAACTGAACTCTGCTGCATATGTATAAATATGAATGTCATGCTCAATGTATTAGAGTTCTAGTATGCAGTGACAAATTGCAATGATAACATTTCTGGCAGTTCTATAGAAGTCTAATAGAAAACTAGAACACAAGAAAGCATATATACCTATATATCTATCTATATATCTAAATATCTATCTATAAATCTATATCTATCTATCTATCGATATATATATATATATATATATGTCAACCACCAATTTGCTCCCTCACAGCGTGCCCTCTCACACAGTTGGTGCTGACAGCATGCCCTGAGTATTACCAGTCAACAAAGAAAATACGCTGCACTCCAGGAGGGTTTTCATTGTAAGTCCAATTTATTTGTGGCCACATACTGCTACTACCACACCACCACTGACGCATTTCGACCACAAAGTCTTGTTCACAGTTTTGTGAGTCCATTATTAGTTTTTACTATTTAATACATTACCCTCCATGCAGCTCATCATGAAGCATTGTGGGATTCATAGTAAATACAATATAGTTAACGTATACAATCAAAAACAAACAAAAACATGAATAGTATCAATCATGTGGCCGTTGTTAGACCAAGTTTTTAAAACATCAGCAACTTTTTTGATGCAAGAGATTGTCAATATTACAATTTGTTTTGGTTCTAGTTCATGTGATCGGTAATTCTATATGATCGGTTGTTTAAATGTTTGTTTTTCTCATTAAATCTATTACGAGCCCATTCTATGCCTGTTTACAATGTTCAGGGTGGTGAGAGAATATGTTGTATATGTCTAAAGCCGATGTTCGTGAAATGTTAGGTTACCAAAATCATGTGTCATTGCAAAGATGTAGTATGCTCATCATCTGCGGTCAGGCATATTGCCTCCAAGACACGTTAAGAATGTTATGTCTACAAATGATGCATGATAGATCACTTTTCTGCCTAGTTGTCCTGGCCTTCATCTTCGTCAGCCCATGTGCTTCCCATGCTACACCCATCAGTTTCTAAAGGCGCTCGGTTTGTTGTATATATATTGTTATGTCTATATCATTATTATATTATTATTATTATTATTACATCTGAGGTATAGTACCCTATCGGATTGTCAATCATATAATTAAATTGGCAAATTGAGATAGCAGATTGATCATCTAATATCAGATACTGGTAATATAATCTCATTTCAGTTCGATCCATAATACTTTTGTAGCATCCTACCAATAAACGGCTAAGTGCCCATTGTATTACAACATTATGTTTTTCCTTTTCTTTTGGTGTTAAATAGCTCGGGCTCATGTTGAGTTAATTACCACTTCAATCACAATTATAAATCTTACAAATATGCTTCTTGCAAACAGTTCCAATTCATGGATGGAAGTCTCTTTCCATTATAATGAAGGAGATGGGAGATCCAATCATGCCCTTCTATTTTCCTGGTGCAGATTTGGTACCAGATTTCATCTCCTTCACTGGGGCTATGTCTGTCTAGTGAAGAGGAGATTGTAGGGTCACAGCGTACCAACTCATAGATGAATATACAATCCTTCATCCCCATTCAGTCCATGTGGATGCTTGGTTCTGAATCTTATAATGAGACGTGACTCCAGGCGTCTGAGTTTTAGAGTCCTGACACCTCCTCTCATATTTTTGGGTATGCTGGCTATACCATAGTACAGCATACTTTGCCAGTCCTTCCCTGGATGTGTTTTGAGATGTTTCGGCATTGCATAGTTCATGTCTTGATTCTGAACTGCTCTAATATGTTCAAGTATTCGTTTTTTCAGAGGACAGATGGTGCTTCAGATGTGCTTGAGTCCACAATAGCATTCTATTATGTATACAGCGTATGTTGTTTCACATGTTATTTTTTCTTCAATTTTGAAGGTTTTTCCTTTGAAGTCTAAGAGCTGTCTCACGTTCTTTCCAATTCGTCATGCCTTTCATTTATCACACCAAGTGAAGCCTTCCTGTTGTTTGCTTAGCCACGACTTGGGTTTCTTGATTTAAAATGGTTTCTTACTAGCTTATCCTTTAGTAAGGGAGCTTTTCGAATATGATATGTTAGGTCTTGATACCAAGGTTTCTCCAATATCTGGATCTTTTTTCAATATATTCCAGTATTTGTTTAGAATCCCAACAATTTTGAGATTTTCCTTGCTGCATGTCAATATCATTTTGATTGTTGTATCCTGATCTTCGCCACTTGGTTGACTAGTGTTTGTGCGCGTGTCACAGATTCTGCTCGCTTCTTCCCTTCTCTGATGTCTGTATATTTGTAGCCTCTTTGTAAAAATCTCTTCTCTGTTTCCTTGAATTTGATTTTCAATTCCTTGTTGTTGGAGCAGTTGTATTTCATCCTAATAAATTCACTGTAAAGGATGGTCTTTAATAATGAGTTAGGGTGATTATCTGATTGTCTTCGATGTATACCGTAACATCCAAAAATTATACTGAGGTGGTGCTCATGTTGCAGGTGAATTGTAAGCCTATTTCATTCTCATTCAAGATCTCAAAGTACCTCATGAATTCATCTGTTGTACCGTTCCAGATCAGGAATAAATCATCCATAAATCTGTATGTTCATCGTTTCCCTCTCCCCAAGCTATGGTCTTCTCCCACAACGCCATGGTGAGGTCCACATAGCTTGGAAAGAAGGAAACTCCCATGGCTGTCCCACAGATCTGGTAATATAGCTGATGATTGAACAAAAATAAATTGTTCGGAAGGCATAATTCGATCAACTCCAGTAGCATGTTAGAGTGTTCAATTCCTGAATGTTTCGCTGTTGTAAAGAGTATCTGACAGTTCTTAAACCCAGGTCATGGCTGATGGATCTATATAGAGATATGACATCAATTGTTACCAGTAAGTAATCTTCCTGCCATCCTGTATTTGCCAAGATCCTCAAAAAATCCACTTGTGTCTTTTATAGAGGAGCTGAGCGTTGTTACTATGGGGGGTAAGAAATTATCAATATATATGGACAGGTTTTCATAGAGGGAACCACAACTGTAAATGATTGATCTTCCTGGAGGTTTTCACCAATGTCTTGAGAATTTTAGGAAGAAAGTATATATTTGGAATCACTGGACTTTCATCATCATCCTGTACTTTATTTCGACTTCAAGTCATAAAAGTTCACTTACAGTACAGAAATGATATTAAAATGGTACAATGAAGTGCAAATCTTAAACCAGGCCTATTTTCGGCATACAAAAGTGCAACAGTGGTGAAAGGGATTCTGCCATTGATGGATTGTCCCCCGGCAGTCGTGCAGTCCAAGGAATTTTATACATCAGCCTTGTAATACATTGGAAAATGGGTAGTAGAAATGCTAAATTAATATCATTCCTTAAAATACATATCAAATAAAATATTTACAGTTGAATTTAATCAATAATGTAATTAAAAGGTTGTTAGTTATCCACATCAATTCCTTTGATCCAATGGCGATCAGTAAAAACTATATAAAAACGGACCTAATAGATATTTTAAAAACAGCGAGACAATAATAAAAATGTATCAAATATAAACTCATCAGTTGCAGTAAAACAGTAATGGATCCAAAGTAGTAACATCAAAGTGCCAGTGTGCGAAATTCCACATAATCAGCCCCAAGAGGACACCATCTACAAGAGGATTTTAACAGTACTATGGCCTAGGAAAATCTTCACTTGTTAATCGTTCTCTGGGCTCTACCCCAAATAACCCACATTTGACCCAGAAATGTTGCCACTGCACAAGCAAATAATGGCCTAGCATCTGTCTTCAGGATACAAGTGCAATCCGATAGTCATCTGTTCCTATTATCTAGCAAATTGGGGTAAGCCAGTTTTTCCTTGGCATGGTATACAATGGACAAGCGACCATTACGTGGGGTAGGGTTTCTTGATGGATTTTACAACCCGTTCAACTAAGGATAGCTTTGTTCCTACAATTCAAATTACTAGTAAAAACATTCAGAGGCAGTGTACCAAACCTGAACTGGACTTTCATTGCTTAAGAATGTCACCTCATCCTCACAAAGTAGATCCTCCATGTTCCATTTTTTCAGATTTTTGTTCAATGCCAGTGTTAGATCATTAATAGGGTTTTTGTCTAATCTCTTGTAGTTTGTAATAACATTGAGTTGTCTCATTACTTCCTCCATAAATTTGGCTTTCTCCAGAATGACTAGTCAGTCAGTCAGTCACAAATAGCTTTATTCGACAATAGTCATCAAAGCAAGTACATCATTTATGACCAATTAATATTAAAAAATTAAAACACTTCCAATGAAGATAAAAGTCAATAAAATTGTATAAAACGATCAAAAATTTCTCCTCAGGTAATAAATACTTTGTAGCGAGGGTCTTTTGCATTAAAACACAAAATTCCATGATACATATTCTGCTCAGCCTTGAATCAATAAATCATTTAAGCAACCCTAAAATTTAGGCATATAATGGCACATATACTATGGTACAGCCATTGCTTTTGCTCTAATAACCCATGCCCATCCTAAAAATTTAGACAAAGAAATAACAAGGGGTAGCCATGTTTCTGTACGCAGAAGTCTTAGTGCTACCACATATTCTCGAGTAACCAGGGCTCTACAAATTGGAGCCAGCCAAGTACGCCGTGGAACTTTGTATGCAGGGCACGCAAATAGCAAATGGGCCAAAGATTCCAAATTTACCTGGCAAATAGGGCAGGAAGTATCATCTACCGAGTCCCATCTTGCAGTGAATGACTTTACGGGTAATGTACCCACTCTTTGGGGCGGATTCTGATGCGGGTTGGAAAAGCTTCCCGACCGAATCGGTTGGGAAATGGTGTCCGACCCACTCGGATCGGGAAAGTCCGACCGGCGGAGTAGGATGCATCCGGATGCTTCCAGATACGATTTGGTTGAACTCCCATTGACTTCAATGGGAACATTTGTTCCTAACCGCATCAGAATTGGGCCCTCGGTCGGGAAGACACGTTCCCGATCCGATTTGGAAGGAGCAAATGCCGTTAGGAGGCCTTCCTAACCGCATCAGAATCAGGCCCTCGGTCGGGAAGCTTTTCCAACCCGCATCAGAATCGGGCCCTAAGTTGGAAATAGAGCTTTCTATCGAGAGGCTTCGTTATGATGTCCCAATATGGTTCCAACTTTTATACTGGTTTTACGTCTAGGAATTGGCCTGTTAATATCGAGGAATCACTATTCCTAGAGATGTTATCAGTCACCCATCCCCAGTATCTTTCCTTCAGCTGATCTTTGATGAGAAACGGGGTACTTTCTGGATTTTCCCATAAAGCAACCATACCAATGCTTGTTAGGATGGATCTTACTTCCTGCAGCCATGTGATTTTCTTATGGTGATCTACTCTAATTAGATCTTTTAGGCCCTCGACATAAGGTGTCAGTTCCGGTGTTGACCAAATTCTCCGCCAGTATAACAAGGGGCGTAATCTGGCACTATCAGCCAGTGCCTTCCTGCCTAGATCATAAAGTAATGGCCGTACAGGTGTACTTTGTGGAAGGTTAGTGATTTTACGTAAAAAACTATTTTCTGCTATGGTTAGTTTTGAGAGATTTTTAAATCCCCAGAGCTCTGCCCCATATAATACTGCACTAACAACTTTCATATTATAAATATTCAAGACTGGACTAACTGGTTTGGTTAGCGATGCATTAAACTCAGCTAGTAGAGTTCCAGCCAGTTGTCGGTGTTTCAGTGTGGCCATATCCAGCTGCTTATTCCACCTCATGTCACCCTGCATGATGACCCCTAGGTATGTAAAATATTTTACCTGCTCTAGGGGCCGCTTATTCAGCACCATCCCTCCTCTATAGGATCTATGGGGATTAAATGTCATGAGTTTAGTTTTAGCACGTTTACCTCCAGGCCCCGCAGATGACAAAACTCTTCAAAGAGTGTTAGGGCTTGCTGTAGGCCGCTCTGTGTCTTAGCGATTAACAACGTGTCATCCGCGAACATGAGGATTGGAATTTTCACACCTGCCAATATAGGGGCATCAGTTGGATTTGCTTCCAGAAATTTTACAATACCATTGATGAATATAGAAAACAGTGTTGGTGCCATCACGCAACCTTGTCTCACCCCTTTTTCCACCCGAAAAGGGGCGGTAACCTGGCCTTGGGTACCCCACCAAATTTTTGCGTAATTTCCCTCATGGAGTCTAGCTATAAGGGATAGTAGTTCTTGGGGCATTTCCAGATCTTGCATTACTTTCCACAATTTGCTTCGGGAGACGAGGTCGAACGCTGACTTTAAATCCACAAAGGCAGCGTACAAACTGCCTTTGTCAAGGACCACCGTCTTCCAGTAAAGCAGTGTGAAACGGAATGTTTGATCAATGGTGCTTGTACGTGACCGAAAACCAGCCTGAAATGGCGATAAAATATCCTGCTCCTTGATCCAATCCTGGATTTTATTTAGCAGAAGGTGTCCCATAATCTTTTGAAGTGAGTCGATTAAGCTGATGGGTCTATAGTTTCCAGGCAATGACTTATCCCCCTTTTTAAATATTGGAATTATCTCAGCACCTTTCCATGAGTCTGGGACCGGCATACCTTTAGCTATTTCATTCATTACAATCAAAATATACCGGCACCATTTAGGCCTATTGGTGAGGAATATATCCGCTGGAATTCCGTCGGGACCCGGTGCTTTACCTTTCATAACAGATCCCAAAGCAATATTAACATCAGCTTCGTTAAAAGCCGGACCATCATAATAGGTGTATGGGAACTCAGTCATGTCCTGGTCATTTATACTGCAAGCGTATTGAGATTGAAAATGCATTACCCATTGATCTTGGCTTACATGATTACTCGGCTCTATGGGTCGACCATCTCTGCCCCATTTGACCACGTCCCAAAAATGCTTGGGATTTTTACTTTCGCAGGCTCGTTTAAGGTCCTGCCATCTATTCTCATCCCAAGATTTCTTAGCGATCTCCTGGACTCTCTTGTAGGTTTGCCTTGCAGACCGCATTTTGGTCGGATCTCCTACCTTGATTGCTCTCCCTAGAGAGCTACGAGCCTCCTTACATTCCTTATTGAACCATTTACTGCCATTTTTGTGGTGATTGGCTCTGTTTTTGCAAGTTTTATAAAAATATATACGAAGCTGTCTAAAAAACTCAGCATGGAATGCAGTTATAGACTCGGGAGGTGCCAAATTAACCAAAAGGTCTTCTAGTTCTTCAATTGCATTATCGATTTCTAGTGAGATTTTTCCTAGAACTTCAGGCTTCTCTATTAGGTTTACCCATTTCAAGCACCTCATATCATTTGCAGGGACGAAATCTAGGGTTGTCAATTCTCTGATGGAATAGTTGGCTACATTCTCTATCGCTACCTCTAAAACTGCACACAGAGGGTTGTGATCACTCTCTAGATGCTCCCTTATCACCATATCCCTTAGTGTGTGCCAAGACTGATGAATATTAATCAATAGGTAGTCGATGCGACTGGAGCTAGAGCCATTATTAAATGTGCATGCACCATGTCTGTCTGATTGGGTTCTACCATTTACAGCCCTTATCCTTTCTCCATACAGATAGAATTTATCTGAACCACCACATCTGTCCATTTTTTTATTGGGGTTAGATCTAATTTAGGGATTTTCCACAGGTCATCCTCATCATCTGTAAGGTTTGAGTTCCCATTTAGAAGGGGTTCATACGTCACACTGAAATCGCCCGCAATTATTACATCTATGCCCCTAGAATATTGATCAAGTAGGGTATCCAAAACTGCTAAAACCTCAGATTTTTTTACCCTTCGTCCCTCTCACATAGATGTTATAAATATCAAGCTTTTTCCTTTCACCCCACTTCACCCTGAGTGCTAGTATGTCATTATTGTGAGACTCAAGGACCTGCACAAGGCCAATTTCCTGCCGAACCCAAATTATTAGCCCTCCTGAGGGTCTGCCTTTTCCGCCACTAATTGCTGGTACCCAATAGTTTAAATAGCCTGCACAGTGGATAGAATCCACCGCCCAGGTTTCCTGAAAAAGGCAGATGTCATGTTGTACAATGAACATGTGCCAATCTGGAGATGGGATCTTAGATTTCATCCCAGCTATATTCCAGGATAGCACGGATAATCCGGCTGACAGGTTTTTACCTGGACTCTGTACTATCGAGGTATTCGTTAAATTTCCAGTGTGATCTGCTAGCTCAATCTGTCCTTTGGGTGTTAATAAATTATCATCCAAGGGAAAAATGGTCATTTTATATAGCACCTCTATATGGGGGTTGGAACGAATGATAGAATCTCTTCTGGGACACGTTCAAAAGTCAATCATTGGCATCTAAATTTGAGGATCCGCCTAAGAGATAATTACCTTGCCCTTGGGGGACAGTCCCTACTAGTTACCGGGAGAGAACGTCTAAACTGTATTAGAGAGTGGTCTGGCGAGGACGTACGAAATTCCAGGGCAAGTAAATTTTCAACAAGGTTATAAACTTTAAGGGTTAGCTCAATACAATCTAACGGGTTTGTTCGAGAGGAAAATCTTCGAGCTCTAATAATGTCCTCTCGAATTACCGAACAGCAACCCCTAACATGGCGGATCCAATTAATTGCCTTATTAGTGAGAGAATCTACATTTTCTGTACCATTCCCACTAACATATTTAGGAACATTAACCATGTATATTTTTGGGGCCTGAGACAAATTTATACTAGGAGTTGTGATAGTTGGTTTCCGAAAATTATTTGAAATACTCCCTATGCCTGTTAAGAGTGGGCGCCTGGGTTGCATTTGTACCAAATCTGGCTTTAAGTTTGGCGCTTGGGCAGAACACCCCAGTAATAAAGACTACTTCAAATGTGTTTCCTACCCCAATATTACGACGGGGCAAGGTAATATCCTTACTACAAGGAACCTTGGCTGTAATAGCTGGGTGACATTCCTGCCAGTTTGCCTGCTTAGATTGGTCCAGCTGCCTTTCCCTGATACTTTGGGTTTCTAGGTGAGCGGGGATCCTTTGTAATAAGAGTTCAACCATAGATGTTAATTCTACTATCTTTGTTCGCATAAGTGCTACCTCTGATTTTAATGCATTAATGAGAAAAGGTATTCCCTGGCAGTCGGTGGTGAGATGTGTATTCAACTGCATATTAGGTAAGGGGGGGTGTGCTGCAAGGCGGAGACCGGGGATTATGCAGCTCAACATTCTCCCTGCCTTCCTCTTGCAGATCTATAAGGGGCGCAAACCTATTAGTACAAGCGACCGTTGTTTCCCTGACTTCATGGTTATCAATATATTCTTTGGCAGAAACTAGTCTTTCTGCCTCATAGGCACAGGACCAACGGACTGGGATTCCAGGGTACCTCCCCTCACTGGTTTTTGAAACATTGCGGGAATAATTAAATGTTGCCCTACACTCTGTTTGTCTAATTGAGAAGGGCCTATCGCTTGTTCGGTAATGCCAGCATGGGTGGATTTGTCATTAACTAGAATATCCTCGCACTCACTAATCAACGTGTCAATTCTATCTATGACACAATTATTACCAGGTGTTTTCTGTTTTAGTGAATTCCTCACCCTTTTCCCCCTAAGTTCTCTGCCAGATTCTCCCCCTCCAGGAGCACCACTATTCCCATCCATTGTTTTCCTTTTCCCCATTCTCAAGCCTTTGATGACCTATCTGTCACGTAAGTGCTTACACAGCAATACACTGTTGGCAGTCAGAGTATTCAGTCTGAGTAACTCCTAGACCAACTCGCAATGAAACAATATGCAGCGATGTATTATTGACTATTGTTAGGCTAACAAAAGGCAACACTCTTTGGCAAACCTGGCATGATGGTCCACATGAACAGTTACTCAGTCCCCAATCAACGTCCACGCAAAAGGGGGATGGCCCTGCCCTGCCTCTTCCTGCCAATGACGGCCAAGGACGGGCCCGCCCTTGGCCCAAGCATGCCCGCGCGCGTCCCGCGCTGCGGGAGGCCTGCGGAGTTCTTATCGCGCCTCTGGGCGCGGGACGCAGCGTCAGAGGCAGGCGTCCGCTACGGGGCTGCTGGGGGATGTAGTGTGGTGTTGGCTGTTCCCCTCACGGCTGGTTGGTGGCAAAAATATGGTGTTGGCCGTTCCCCTCACGGCTGGACAGTGATGGCCGTTCCCCTCACGGCTCCGATATCGCAGTGCTCTCAGCGTCCCGCGCTGCGGGAGGCCTGCGGAGTTCTTATCGCGCCTCCGGGTGCGGGACGCAGCGTCAGAGGCAGGCGTCCGCTACGGGGCTGCTGGGGGATGTAGTATGGTGTTGGCCGTTCCCCTCACGGCTGGTTGGTGGCAAAAAGATGGTGTTGGCCTTTCCCCTCACGGCTGGACAGTGATGGCCGTTCCCCTCACGGCTCCGATATCGCAGTGCTCTCAGCGTCCTCCAGAATGACTATATTTCCCCCTTTGTCCGCGGGTTTAATCTCAATGGTGTCATTGTCCATCAGTTCCTGTAATGCTTTGCATTCTTTGAGAGTCAAATTTTCTTTTTTGTTCTTGTGCTCAGTGCTCACCAGTTGTTCAAGGTCAGACACCACTAAATCATGATATGTATAAATTCTGTTCCCAGGAGTCAGGGTTGGACAAAACTTGGATTTTGTTTTGAGGTCAGTGTATCTATGGCCCTCAGTTTCGAGTCCTAGCTCTTCAAGTATTTGTGTTTCAGTCAGTTCTTCATCTTCAAGATTATACATCAAACCATATACTGTGTTTCCATCTGATATTTTATCAATTTGTAGAATAACGGACAGTTTGGGAGAATAGGTTTCAACTTTTTTGTTGGAGTCCTTTTTTTAAAACAAAATTGGCAAATGTTAGGTTACCAGCCTATTTGTTCACCTGGGGGAGTCTCCCGTTCGGGAAACGTCCTCTGGCCCCGCTCGTTCAGTGCTCTACCGCAGTGTTGGAATGAGAGTCGTGTTACTCCCAGCTGGTGAGTGCACTCCGGGGCGATTACTCCTTCATGACTCGGGATGGGCAGACACAGATCCTTTGCAATTTGTCCTTCTGTTAGTGAGAGTTTCACTCTTCGAACTGAAAGCTTCCACAGATCAATGTCGGGAGCTGCTGTTGTAAGTTTCCATTATAGCTAACAAAAAAGAGAGAGAGGAGAGAACAAAGAGGCTCGTTCGTCTCCCCTGGGACTGAATCAACAAACAAAGAGAACAAGCTCAAAATTCTGATTTGATAAACCAAAGAATCGTGTTTATCAAAGAAGTCTCCCTTGCAGGGAACCCATTAGGTTTTTAAAAGAACCCTCACCCACCAACCTAGTTGGTGGCATGCTTCATCATTGGGTTCCCACCCAGGGGGACGAGTGCCTCCTAGGTGTGCTTCGATGCCTGATTACAGCAGAGCTGGTTTTTGTTTTTGAGTGGGGAAGTGAATAACGTGAAAGTGAGAATTTTAAAACTACCATTGGGGAACCAAAAACGTTATTATGCGGTCCCTGGGATAGGGTTAAAAAAGAATCATTGGACATGGGTGAGAAAATATGGTCTCACATGTCCCAAGAATCGTGAAAATGGTCAGAGTGATGTGGTCTACATGTTCAGGCAATATGCTCTAAATTGATTGGCTTTCTTCAGGACCAGTGGTTTAGGGTAAATTTGCCGCGAGCCCGTGTGAATTACGCACACACATTAAGGTGTGCATAGGTGAAATTAGTGTGTAACTTACAAGTTCACTGTCACTTTTAATAAATTCTGCAAGATAAATAGGAGACATAAGAAGATTAACAGCATCAAAGGGCACACAGTGAAGGTGACAATTTGTCAATGCATGCGCCCCCAGGCAGGTGCTGTTCATCTACAAACTAATGCAATCTTAAGTGTTATGTTCGCATCGTCTGACATGCAGACTAATAACACTGGGTGCAAGGAACGTTCAATAATCTATGAAGCCCTTGCTTCCTTATGGGTGCCCAAGTGATTGGAAAGGCCCCTCAAGGAAAGCATGAGCACATAAAATGTGCCAGTGGGCGACCAATTAGCCCGTTTTATTTTTATTAAAATTGCACACCACATTGAACCGACACTTCGGATGATTAGGCAGGAAAAAACAAGGAAGGCATGTGGTCATACAATTTAGAATTATAAGTATGCACGTTAATTATAAGTGTGAGAGAAATAGGTACCACCTACTTAAGGTACGAATACTTTTCGTAACATGGATCCCGGCGGGTGGAGGTGCCTGTTGTCACATTCTATTAATGTAAATCATGGTAAGAAACATGACATCAACAGGGGTAATGGTTGCCGCAAGTTTCATGAGTGTCACCTGAGGTTTATCTCATCCGGGACCCCGGCGAAGCCGTGTCTCCGGTACCAGTGGCTGTATATGTGAGTCTTGCTTCCTCGTTCAGTGACGAAGCAGTAAGGCTTCCTATTGGTTGAAGGGGACCAGCCTCTTTCCTGTGTTGGAAGGTTAACCCTTTCTTTCCACATTGTCCCATGCAAGAGAGTGAGTGTAGCTAGTGGATGGTATACGCTGCATTCTGTAGGAGGGACAGGTGCGGTCCCAGGTGACCGTAAAGGGAAAAACAAGGGCGTCAGTAATTACCCCCAGGTCCCTTATGTCCTCGTCCCATTCATTACAAAGTGGAGATAACCATCTCCCGACAGAAAAAAACAAGAGGAATGCTGGGACCCTAATACTGCCCCTCCCCCCGGGAGTACATAAGCAGTACTTACCCAGCATCCTGCCTGTTCTTTTTTTCTGTCTGTCGAGAGAATGGACTTGACTGTGCTGGTGCTGCTCCTGCTGGGCTGGAGTGGCGGTGTTTTTCTTCTCCCCCCGCCCGGCTGCCTGGCTGTGCGGGCGGGGGGGTTCCCTGGTCTGTCTCCTGGCCTGCCGGGCTTGCTGGGAGTCAGTCGCTGTTGGAGCCGGTGTCCTGCTTGCTGCGTGGCCCTCCCGGCCCTTTGCGGCTGGGGCTGGTGTTCCCGGTCTCTTCCGGGTCACGGGCTCGTCCTCCCTAGCTTGGCCGGGTGAGACGTGCCGCGTTGGATGGGCTCCTGCCGGTATCCTGGTGTGATGGCGATTGGAGTGGGGGCCTTGTTCCTGGGGTTGGCCCCCACTCCGGGTGAGTGCCGCTTGACGGTTTCCTTCCGTCCCTGCTTCTGCCTGCCTGTCTCACTGTGCTGTTTCTTTCCTGACAGGAATACATTGCCGCCCCCTGTGCGCTGCTCTACGGTGCTTCAGCGCTGCTAGTGTGTTTGGCTGCGGGGCTTTTGTGACTGTGCGCTGGCGGTGGGGGCCTTGTTGTCTGGTGGCCCCCGCTTCCGCTTGGCAGCTTCCTTCCTCGGCCTGTCGTGGCCGTTGCTGCCTCTTTCCGGGTGCTTGGTTGTGCTTACGGAGGGCTGGGGCTTCTGTCTTTGGTGCTGGGGTGCCCGGTTTTGGTCTCGGGTGCCTCGGTGCGGTGACTAGCAGTTGGTGCTCTCCCGAGCGTGCCCTTTGGGGGTGTTCCTTGGGGTTCCTATGGCCCGCCCGACGGGCCCCTGATGGTGCGGGCGGTCGTGCGCTGCTCCCGCCTGCTGTGGGGTTTGCCCCTTTGGAGTACCAGCTCTGGTGCTTTCCGTCGCTGTTTTTTCGGCGACGTCGGGTTGCCCTGGTTGTGGCGCTCTGTGGCGTTGCGGGCTGCCCCGCTTTCTCTGCTGTTGGGGTCCAGCTCCGCTGTCCACTCCTCCCTTGTTTCCTGCAGGAGGTCCTGGTGATGTGGGCTCTGCTGCTCCCTTTGGCGGCTGTGGCTCGTGGGGGTGCCGGTTTTGTCCCGGGGCCTCGTGTCTGCTGGCTTGCGTTCTGCCCCCTGCTGCGTGCTCTGCGGGTCGGGGTCGCCTCTCGCCTCCTCGGATGCGGCCTGTTGGGGTGCGCTTCTGGTCCTCCCTGCTCCGGGCTCCTCCTCGGCTCCCTGCCCCCGGCTGGTGGTGGGTCTGTGTTCCTGCTCCTTTGGCGGGGGGTCCTGTTGGCTCCCCTGGGTTCCTGTTGGCCTGCCGAGGTCGGTCCCGCCTTCTTTGCTGCCCCACTTTTCTTTGCTACCCCTGTGCGTCCCTGCTTCTCGGGGTGTCGCAGGTGCGGGTGCTGTGGCCTGGCCTTGGGTGTGCTGGGTCCGTCTGTCTGCCCGCCCTTTCTCGGGGGGCCTTGCCTCCGATGCGGGCGGCCTGTTAGGTTGTGGCTTCTGCTCCGCTTGGGTGTGCTGGGTGTTCGCCTCCGCTTCCTGGCTTCCGCGTGGTTGGTCGGGGTTGGTGCACGGGGGCTCCTGGTGCCTGGCTTTGCTCCTCCTGTCCCTTGGGCTGCGCCGGGTTCCTCTTGGGGCTTCCTGGTGTCGTGCCTGGTGCTCTCTGCGGCGCTCTGCCCCCTTTGCCTGCGAGTCCGGGTTTGCATTTTTGTTTTGCCGGCTTCCGTCCCGTTCTATGGGTTGGCCTCTCTGTGTTCTGGGGTTGCTCGTGCTGCCTCTTGTGCGGCTGCTCTGTTCTCCTTTGCTCCGGCCTGGGGCTTCGGGTGTTTGTCCCGGGGCCTTCTGTGTGCTTGGGTTGCTTCGGGGGTCTGGCTGGTTGGTGCTGTCTCCGGCTGCTTACCTCCTCCTTGCTGGGTGCTTCCGTCTTTGGTTGCTCCTGCCCTGGCACTCGCTGTGCTTGCATTTGGCTTGCTTCGGTGATCCCTGGCCGCCCCTCCTGGTTCTGCCGACGTTCCTGCTCTCGTCTGGTCTCTGGGGTTCCGCTTGGTCAGCCTGGTTTGTTCCTAGTTGGGGCCGCCTGGGGGTGCCTGGTTTGGGCTTCTCAGGCTGGTGTGGTTGGGCACCTGCTCTTCCTTTCCTTGCGTCCCCCCCGGGGTGTGTTTCCGGTGGCGGTTCGTCTTTTGGTCCCTGGGGTTTGTGCCGCTGCTGTTTGGGACTGGCTGTCTTTTGCTGCTGCCGTGACCTTGGTGTGGCACCTGTTTCCCCTCTTCTGTTCTGCGGTTCTCCCGTTGGGGGTCCGTCTGGGCTCTGGGTGCGTTTGCTCCCTGGGGGGTCCTGGTCTCTCTGGTTCCCGTCGTGGATGCCTGGCTGGGTGTCTGCTGGGGCTTTCCCGCTCTTGCGGGTTTTGTGCTCCTGTTGGTCGCCTTTTTCGGCTCTGCGTCCTTGCCTGTGCTCTCTTTGTGTGTCCTGGCGGGGCGCTCTGCGGTTTTGTGGCTGTGTCCTGGTGGGTCCTTCTGGGCCTGCTCCTGCCGGCGGTTCTCTTCCCGGGCCTGGTTCGCCTGTGGTTGGGTTTCCGTTTTTCTGGCTGGTCCTGGGGTTTCCGCTGGGTGCTGTTGGGCTTCGGGTTTTCCCTTTTGCCCCGGTGCTCCTTCTTCGTTGGCTTCCTCCTCGGTTGCGGTTCCCCTGGTCGGGCCTGTGTGGGGTCCTGGTGTTCGGTGCTTCTGGGTTGGCGTGTCCTGGGTTGCCTCCTGTTGCTCCGAGTCTGCCGGCTTCCTGCTGGTTCGGGGTGGCCTCGGGCTGTGCCTCCTTGGCTTGCTGGCTGTGCTGTCGCTTTTCGGGCGGCTCTGGGGTGTGTTTTGCTGGGCGTTCCTGGTTCTTTCCTGGTTCTGGTGTCCTGGCTCGCTCCTGTCTTCCCTTGCTTCCCCGGGCTCTGTTCCTGGTGTGTGTCTGTTTGGGTGCCCCCCCCCTTCTCTGGTTGGGGTGCGGTTCTGTGGTGTTCCTCTTGCCTCTGTGGGGTCCGCCCTCCTGGCTGCGGGTTGTATGCGGTTTTGCTGCTGCTTGGCCCTCTGCCTTCTCTGCTTCCTCCGGGCCTTCTGTGTGGTCCGGCGGTGGTGTGCTGGGGGTCTCTGTTCCTCCCTGCCTTTTGCTTTGGCGTGGGCGCTGCCTGGGCTCCTTCCGGGGGTTGGGTGGGCCTGCGGGTCCTCCTGCATCGGCGGGTTGCTTGGCTCCGGTCCTGGCTTCCTGGTTCTTTTTGCGTTTGTTGCCCTGGTTTGTGCTGTTTCTTGGCTCCTCTCCGGAGTTGCTGGAGTCGGGTCTTGTGGGCTTCTGGCCTGGGTGCTGTGCGCCCTGGGGCCATTTTTTTCCGCTGCTCCTGCCCTTGCTGCGTGCTTGGCCTGGGTGTGGGGTGCCTTGCGGTCCTCGGCCCTGTTGGCCCCTCTTTTTTTCTGCCCTCTGTGGTTCGGTGGGTTCGAGCCTGGTTGTTTCCTGGTTTGGGGGCTGCCGGGGGTTCCCGGTTGCCCTGGACTCCCGTCCTGTCTTGTTTTCCCTCCCCTTTGGGGTTTTTGGGGGGTTGTGGCCGGTGGCCCTGTCCCCGCCCTTGCTAGGGCTTGTTCGTTGTTGGTTTCCGGTCTTTGTTGGCCTCCCCGTTGTTGGTCGGCTTTTGGCTGGTTCTTTCTGGGGGCGTCTCTGTCCTGTGGTCTTTGGGTTGGCCTCCTCTGCCTGTTCTGTTCTGGGTTTGGTGGCCTTCCTGTTTTGGTTTATGGCCTCCTTCCCTGTGGGGCTTTTGGCCTCCTGGGGTTTCGGGTCTCTGTCTCCTTCCTTGTCCTTTTCGGTTTGGTTGGGGTCTCGCTCCTGTTCGGCCCCTGGGCTCTTGCTGCGGCCCCTCCCTCTGGGCTGGGTGCTTGGTGGTTGTCGTTTGGTGGCCCTGGAGGTGCTGGTTTTCTTTCGAGGTTCCTGGGCCTCCTCAGGGGGGTTTGGTTGGCTTTCTCCTCTGGGCTCTCTGGGGCCGGGTCGTTCGGTTTGGTGGGGTGGGCTGGTTTCTGGCCTGTGCTTTCCTCATTCCTGGTCTGGGTGCTGGTCTGGGTGCTTGTGCCTGCGCTCTGTTGGCCGGTCTTGGCTTCTTTCTTTGGCCTTCTTCGGGGCGGTCGCGGTTTGCTCTGTGTCTGTGTGGCTGCCGGGTCCTGTGTGCCTTCCTGGTGGTTCTGGGCTGGGCGGCCTTGTCCGGTGGGTTCCTTGGCCGTGTCCTTTGGTTCTTGGTCCTGGGTGCCCTGTCTCCGCTTTCTCTGGTTGGCGGCCTCCTTGTTGGGGCCCTGGCCTTCTGTTTTCTTGGTTGTCTCCGGTCCTTGTTTGGTCCCTGCTGTCCTGCTCTGGGTTGCGGGCCGGTTGCTTCCTGCGGTCCCCCTTTCCCTCCTTCTCGGTGCTCCCTTGGGTTGCTGCTTTTGTTGTGGTTTCCTGGGTGTGCTTGTGGGTTTGGAAGGCCGGTTTTCTGCTTTGGTATTCTCCACTATGTAATGAATGGGACGAGGACATAAGGGACCTGGGGGTAATGCTCTATTACTTACCGGTAATCTTCATTACTCCGGGTCCCGTTGTCCTCGTCCCATTCATACGCCCCTCCCTCCCTCCCGGACGGCCGGCCTTCCTGTATGGGCTTGGTTGTACAGGCGGGATGCTGGGTAAGTACTGCTTATGTACTCCCGGGGGGAGGGGCTGTATTAGGGTCCCAGCATTCCTCTTGTTTTTTTCTGTCGGGAGATGGTTATCTCCACTTTGTAATGAATGGGACGAGGACAACGGGACCCGGAGTAATGAAGATTACCGGTAAGTAATAGAGCACTACTCCTTATCGCCCAGCTGTATGTGCTCAGCCTGATCTACTCCAAGGTATTGTGTGATAACAGTTCAGTGGAGGGGGTTGTGACCCAAATTTTGGTTAGTTGATGTTGTGTTTGTAATTGAGTGATGTCTCTGGAAGTCCAACCCCCTGATTGGAAGAGGTTCATTTTCCATGATGAGTTGGATTGGCAATGAAGAGAAATTTTATCTCCTGAGGTTTAGTGAATTCCATGGTATATCATCGTTTAAACCTTGTCGGTGTGTAGAAAGACGGTAAATTCATCTCTGCTCCTTCTCCAGGAGAAAATTCTGAGGGTCACCTGGTTATGGATCTAGTTGCCCTATGACCACCCATTTTAGGTCATTGGTTGAGTGGCCTGTTTTCAGAAAGTGATCAGTCATTTTAGTGGTATTACGTTTGCATCTGATGTTTCTACAATGCTCACACATTCTGGTCTTGATCATCCAGCTTGTCATCCCTATGTATCGCAGTTCGCAAGGGCATGTGCTCATGTAAATGACATTGCTGGAATTACAGTGTGTGTGTTTCTTTATGTACCATGTTCTGTCTGGTTTTAAATTCAAAGTTTTGGTTCTGTAAGTGAGGTGGCATACGCTGCAGTTGCCACAAGGGTAATGATCTGTTATATTTGGTAACACCCATGCGCTCCACACTGTCGTTTCTGTTGCAATTATCTTAGGACGTGTTTAAACTAGGTGGTCCTTCAGGCTCCTTGCTCTTTTGTAGGAAAATAGTAGTTTTTCCCATTTGAAGTTGCCTGTTTGTAGAATCCGCCAGTGTTTATTTATGATCTTCATTACCTGGTTGGATATTGTGCTGTAGGTTGTTACGCAGGTAAGTGGTGGTTCCGTTACACTTTTGTGGTTATCTTCCAGTAATGCGTTTCTGTTCTGATTTTGAGCTCTTTTCATGGTGGTTGTGATGATCCTCTCTGGGTAATTTCTGGTCCTCAGTTTATTTGAGAGGTCTCTTGCTTGGGATTTGAAGTCCTCTACCTTGCTACAGTTCCTCCTTAATCTTAAGAACTGACCGTAGGGTAAGTTTTCCCTCAGGGCCTTGGGGTGAAAACTATCAAATGTCAGCAACGTGTTCTCGGCCATTGGTTTGTAGTACGTTTTTGTCTGTAGATTGTCATTCTCATAGAAGATGGTTACGTCCAGAAAAGTAATATCCTCCGTACCTATGGTATGGGAAAATTGAGATTGGTGTCACAGTTATTTAACCACACTGAACGAACGGAGTCTCCCATGCCACAAAGCACCAATACTGGAACCGGATTACCTTGGGTCCAAGGGCAGCATGGAGAAAAGGAGAGCCGATTCTGAGACTTCCCACTAATTCCTTCAATGAGCGCTATGTTGAAACCAGTGTGCCTTTTAAGTATGGAGTGCGGCGGCATCCTCAATGGGAACACAGCAGCCACCTTTGGGTATCACAAGATACCACCCTCCCTTCAAACCCTAGGTTTGTTAGGAAAGGTATAGAAACAATTTTTAAATAAAAGAGAGTTATGAACTGAAGAGGCTGCCACACAATATTTTTTGCACGGAGGACAACCTTTCCTAACTCTTAAAAATTGGAGACATCCTTTAAATGGCCACGGATGAACTCAAAATCTTTCCAAAAACGGGATATGAATTGTGAAACTTGATCAGGGACTGTTACAGTAGGTAATCTTTATAGTTGAGAGATTTAAGAAATGAAGCATAACACTCATTAAGATATATATATATTTTTTTTTACAAAGGAGTAGTTATGAATAAATAAATGGTCATCATTTAAAGAGCATATTGCTTCAAAATGTAATACAAATATGCAGACTTTGCTGTGCTGTTGGATTTCTACATACTGAACCCACGCTCACTGTGTATTGATAACTTAGCAAGGACGAAAAATATATGGATCACCTTTGAGGACTGAAAGACCAGTTTAAATGCGACAGCCTGAGAGGAAATAGAAAATATTAGTTGCGTGGGAAGACAATAATTGAGAGGAAATGGAAAATGCTCAGCAGAGAAATGTGACAGTCCTGGAACACAACAGCACGCACCACCACCAACTGCCTTACACACATGCGTCTGCCGGGCTATCAGTGGTGGCTCCTATAGCGGAGAAGTGCCGCTCCACTGCTGAAAGGCAACAAATGAAAAATAAAATGATAATAAACTATTTTATTTTTCACTAATTCCGACTCGGCCGAGTCTAGGGCGGGGCCATGCTCTATGTCAGCAGCAGCCAGGCACTGGGGGGAGGAGTGGTAGGTGCACTGTAAGTACGCATGTCGGTTTAGCCGGCCGTCTTAGGTCTTAGGACGGCCAAACCGACATGCACACTTACATTTCTCCAACTTAGCTGTCTTGCACAGCCGGATGGGAGAAAAGACACAGGCTCCCCATCCCTGAGCGACATTTCAGCCCGCTCAGACCAATCCCGGCGCTTCTCTCATGCATGAGAGCAGCGTCTGGATTGAGTGGAGAGGGGAGCACTGAGGCAAGCTCTTTTTTTATCATTATTATTCCCCCCACCCCCTCCCTGTGCTGGTCACCAAGGTTTAGTGGCTGCAGCCGCCACTGCAGGCTATGGGCATTCTTACCATTCTGTTAGGATGTGCAAGAGGTTTGGTACAGAGTTCTGGACTCACACATCTAACACCAAGAAAATTCACCCATAACTCATGAATTGACAAATGTAGCTAACAATTAAAAGTAGCGGTTAAGACAAAAGTGCTTGGCTTTTTGAAGCTGCGCCGCGCTGCCCTCGTACTTTTGCTGGATTTCCTAGTGTTTTTCACCCAAGCAAGCTTGACAATCCTAAAGGGTGACTGGAGGATCTTATTTTTTAATTTTTTTAATTATGAGAGCTGGGTCTGATGTCTGGGGGACAACTAAAATGTACCCTCTTTTGTGAGAGTGGCTAGAAACCCTCTGCTCTAGACTATGTAGTGATAGACAGAGGTAGCAGTATGATGATAATCAGGGGCACTGGACTTTTTAGGTCGAGCGTACCAGACAGCACAGCTGTCTGGTTGAAAAAGGCATATTGTGGCTTACCAAGAACTTACAGGTGGCTTAAACCCTAACCACTGCTTACCATTGGTTGGCATTATTGTCACTCTCATTTGGGCGCTTATTATTCCATGGATTGCTTGTCCATCATGTGCATGTCCCTCTCTTGGGCCATAGCCTCTTTACTTGTCCTTCCACCGCTCACTCTTAGGGAATTACTTTTTTCTTTTTGCTTTAGAACCAGTGGCAGCTGAGAACTACGGAGAAGGGTGGGGCGGGCAAATGGGTGGGTGCATGCAAGCAACTAAATTGCCGACATGCATTATCGTTTAAAGTTAAAATGTTTAATTTTGAAATAGTAGTGTAATGAATGTCGGCAATTTAGTGCACATTAGCACAATAAATACATTAAAAAGGTAAATAAAATATTCACTTACCTTGCTGTACGTCCTCGCTCTGGTCCAGGTGTTCTTCTCTTGTCCAGCGCGGGCCCCAGCCTACTCCACTAACCAATCCTGGTGCTGCTCTCACGCTGTTAACCAGCATGAGAGAAGTGCCAGGATTGAATGAAGCATGCTCTCTCAGCTCTCCCAAGGGCACAGGAGGCCGGTGCTTGCTCTACCCCCATCTTTCTTAGAGAGGTTTAAAGCCCACATGTCTGGCTGGCCGTCGCAAGAAGCCAGCCAAAGGGACGTGTACACTTTGAACTTAAGTGCCCAGCCCACGAGTCCTCCGTGCTGCTGCCACTGAGCAGCAACGCCCGCCCCGCTCTGACACTTGGCTCAGGATGTGGGTTAGTGGAAAATAAAATGGTAATAAGTTAATTTTATTACCATTTTATTTTTTCATTTCTGGGGCATTGTTATGCCCTAATGGAGGAGCTGCTCCTGCAGAACTCCATGAGAGTTTCCAGTTCTCTCCCTCCGGTGCTTCTTGCACCCCAATCTCCTGTGTTGTTCTCCCTCATTTACTGCTTTTTCCCTTTACCCACCATCTCTCTGTTGCTTTCCCCACCACCTGTTCCTTTGTTGGCCTCCTCTCCCGGTCCCTGTTTTTTCAGCACTCCAGGCGAGTGCATATGTTGTCATGATTTTTCGCTTCATTCCTAATTGTTGCATTTAATATCTGTTTATTGTTTGGTTCCATTTGTAATTGAACTTCCTAAGGACCCATACTTTAGAGTCTGGAAGTAGAATGTAATGATGTAAGGCCTTGCTGAGGTCATAGGAAGGAGAGCTACTGAACCGGCTGGTCGCTCTTCACTTACACTCCTAAGCTGGGGAATTAAGTCTACAATAAATTACTTCTGGAACTACTACCTATGTGTCATCTTTTACTACAAGCAAATGGCGACGATCTTCCCCAGCTGAACCTATGCTACAAATACTTTATTCTTAAAATTTCTTATTATTTTTCTCAAGAAAATATTTGCCCACCAGATTTGCACCTTTAAAGACCCAAGCGGAGTTCAACTTCCTGAAATTTTACAACTATTTTACAACTCTGTATTTGATTCTGCATTCATGTGAGTACAGCGCTAGTTTCCTCATTCAACAGAAACTTTTAAAGAGCAGCGATAGAACTTCGAACATACCGGCATCTTTTGACTCCACAATCGTTCTAATGGAGCTACCACTTCTTCCTTACAGTCAGGAGCGAGCGACGTCTTCTTTACGCCTTCCAGACGCACCTACGTCACATGCTCATGGTAGCCATTTTGTTGTCAAGGAACACAACACGGTTCACGGCTCGCCTACACAGTAAGTACTCAGTTAATTTTTTCTGCACAGCGATCCGTACGCTTTCCCTAGCGGATCCTCATCGTAGGTTGATTGGAATTTATCAGCGATTCTCACGCTTCTCCTTGCGGATTCTCTTCAGGTGACGTTTTTTTAAATTCAAACATCAAAGGTGTGTTCTGAATTGTACGTCCTGCATCTTTCCTCATTTTCCAAGGTGTTCACGCATTATTGGGTAATTACAATCCTTTACGATTTGAGTCCCAACTTCATGTAAAATTTCCATAATAACTATGGCTGCTAATGGTCCACTGAATCTCACTCCTCCTCAACCATTTATACCCACTGGGTCTGACAATGCTGTTAAATGGCAAGAGTGGAAAGAGTACTTTCTCAATTACATCTCCACTTTGGATGAAGAGGACGATTTCACTCACATCAAGCAAAAGAAAATACTGTTGCATTCACTAGGTCCCACTGGGTTAAAAGTGTATATACGAATAACTAAGAAGCCACATGATGGTGGGAATGTCTTTTTACATGCTTTGGATGATCTGGATGCTTATTATGCTCCAACTGTTTGTGTGGGAATTAACCGTTATAGATTTTTTCACAGGAACAGTATAAAGAGGAGACGGTAGGAGAGTACGTATCTGCTTTAAAAAATTTGGCGTTAAATAGTCGTTTTGGCAATTTACATGACGAATTTATAAGAGATCAAATCGTCATACATACTGCAAATGGGTCCATTCAATATAGTTTGTGGGCAAAGGGGGAATCCCCTTTACAAGAAGTGGTAGAAGTAGTTAAAAAGGCTGAACTTACTGGCAGATGCGCCAAAGCCGTTTTGACTGATAACAATAACGTAAATGATTCTGATAATACATCTGGTGGAAAAGAGGTTGTAAAAAGATCTCCAAAGGAAAAAAAATAGTTCACACCAAAGGGAATTATTCTTACAAAAAGAAACAACAAAATTCTTGTAAAGAAACAAAAGGGGTCCATTACGATGACTGGCGGATGCACCTCCGCGACGCTGTTTTCCGCCCGTGAGCAGCGGTGCCCCCGTCCGCCATATTACAATGGCCAAACACAGCCAATTGTCCGACCGCCACGGTGCAACTCGGACCGCAATCAAAACGCGCCCGCGGCGGAGACAACCAATCCAGAGCCACCGCCGTACGGAATGACGTCCCTCCCGCCGTACAAATTAGGATGCGCAAAACAGCCAGGCCCACCGCAGCGGAGAAACCGGCCATTCTGAGCATACGGAAGCACCACAGCGGAGCGCGAAATCGATAACCGGAGCCGAACGCCATGGACCCGGCACTACACGTCTTCCCGGCGCTGTACATGATCCACCTACAGCAAGCCATGGACCGTCGCGGACGCCGACGCAAGTACGCCATCACACAACTCTGCTAACAAACACAACCCACAAATCCATGTCCGATGTAAGGTGCCTGCCCCCACCAGACACCCTTGTGGGGACAGGAACACAACCACAGGTGTAGCCACACATGTCCCCCCTGCCACTAGTCCACCCCTCCACACCCAAGCCACCATGTCCGCGATCCTGAAATAATGCCCAGTTCACGTGACCGCAGCGGTGAATCCGCGAGTAAAAATGCACACAATGTAGTAGCCTGGGCCAGCGCAAGGCAGGGGCAGTGCCCAAAGTACACAGGGCAACACCTCCCCACTCCACACACTAGGCCCACCCACACCATGAAGGGACATGCCATGTGATCTCCCTGTGCCCCCACATGCCCAAAAAGCAGCCAGGTGATCACACACACTGCACCACACAACAAACAACTAGGGAGACAGCCTCATCAGGTGTGGCTGCAGAGTAAGATACAGCGTACAAGCACTGGGCCAGGGGAACACACACACCACAACAACACCACACTCATGGCAAGTAAACTGAGTCCAAGCACTAATTAAACACACACAGATAATGAACAAACACTCCAATGGACATACAGCCTGTCAAGTCACACAGACATACCCCACACTGACACACAGCAACAAACACAGACCACATGCCAACAGCAATGTAGGACAACAAATAGGAAACCCAAAGTGAGGTGCACACAAATGGAATGGCAAGGAGCTGAACACCAAGAATGTGTATATCACATGCAAGGGAAGGAACACATTACATCCACCTCAGCCAAAAAATCCACACATGGCAGTCACAATGAGTGAAGTCAAACCACAGTCACCTCACTGCAACAACTCAGGGAGACAGCAAGGCAACCCATGAATAGGCACAGGGATGAAAGGAAGGGTATGAAGTCCAACCCTGTTCAGCCACACATCTGAATCCAAATACATCACAGGAGTGTGACAGCAGCACAACACACAGGGCCCATTGCAACACTCCATGACAGTCAAACACAAGTATGAACCTTTACACAACCACCACACCCATCACACCTGCAGCACACAACACCAGTGACAAACACACAGAAGCTTGCCAATAATATCCAGTCAAGACACTGACAATCAAACACACCCCCTGGGTGGTATCCACAAACATCACACACACACACAGGTATGGCAGTACCATTGTACGTACAAAAACAACAGTCAAACACTGAACACAATCAAAACACACACACAGAACTACTACAACAACAGACAAGACCTGTGCAGCTAAACAGTGCAAATTCTATGGGAGCACAGACACAACAGGAGTACACAACCACATCCGTCATGAAAAACGCACAGACAACATACCACAACACATATAAGACGTGCATCCACTAAAAACAATAATGAAGAACAAAATGGGCCTACAATGACACATAGACAGACATACCACAACACCCATCCACTCAAAATGGTGTCACAGTGTACCACATGTCTGCACATGCACAACCATGACCATAGACACATCAAATTTGAGAGGAGAAAACACCAAGGACGCACATAAAACAAGCACGGCAACCACAATAGACCTCAGTCCATGTGACAGACACACAAGTAAGGCACACCACAATGGCAACACACCTGAATCAAACACAACAACAACACACACACACTGACAGGAAAATAGAACACCACACACAGAGCAACTGTCAACTGCATGACACAACACAACACAAACACTGCACACAGCCACATCAGTCACAACACATGCACAGGCAAAGATATCAACATGCTACAACAGCCAAACATCAGGGGTGCACAACAGGCAAGGACAAGGCAACATCAACTCACAGCACTGCATGCACACCAAGCAGTGTGTGCACAACACACATACCAGTAACAAACAGAGATGAGTGACACACCATGAACACACACAACAACAATCTAAACATCACACACACAACAACACACCCAGGAAGTCAATCAGTCCACAGCAAACACACATACTACCAAGCCAACACACACAGATGCAGAAGTCTGGGACACAAAAGTTGAAACGACATGATCAGAGGAAACAAGACATTGGCAATGTTGAAGTGGAAAATAGAGCATGTGTCACAGTAAACAATACCCACACAGTAACCCTTTCATTTAGCAAGGACACTGACAAGGCAGACAACAGGAGTAAATTTCTTCTTTTTATTTACATTTCACAATGTCATGCAACAAAAGTCAGACAAGAGCAAGGCCAGTGGCCAGGACACAGTGCATGTGAGGTACATGAGATCCTGCACAGGCAAGGGGCAAACAGCAGTGAACAGCAAGGCCAGTGGCCAGTCCAAAGTGCAGGTGAGGTACATGAGATCCTGCACAGGCAAGGGGCAAACAGCAGTGAACAGCAAGGCCAGTGGCCAGTCCAAAGTGCAGGTGAGGTACATGAGAACCTGCACAGGCAAGGGGGAAACAGCAGTGAACAGCAAGGCCAGTGGCCAGTCCAAAGTGCAGGTGAGGTACATGAGAAGCTGCACAGGCAAGGGGCAAACAGCAGTGAACAGCAAGGCCAGTGGCCAGGACACAGTGCAGGTGAGGTACATGAGATCCTGCACAGGCAAGGGGCAAACAGCAGTGAACAGCAATGCCAGTGGCCAGGACACAGTGCAGGTGAGGTACATTAGATCCTGCACAGGCAAGGGGCAAACAGCAGTGAACAGCAAGGCCAGTGACCAGGACACAGTGCAGGTGAGGTACATGAGAAGCTGCACAGGCAAGGGGCAAACAGCAGTGAACAGCAAGGCCAGTGGCCAGTCCAAAGTGCAGGTGAGGTACATGAGAAGCTGCACAGGCAAGGGGCAAACAGCAGTGAACAGCAAGGCCAGTGGCCAGTCCAAAGTGCAGGTGAGGTACATGAGAAGCTGCACAGGCAAGGGGCAAACAGCAAGGCCAGTGGCCAGTCCAAAGTGCAGGTGATGTATATGAGATCCTGCACAGGCAAGGGGCAAACAGCAGTGAACAGCAAGGCCAGTGACCAGTCCAAAGTGCAAGTGAGGTACATGAGATCCTGCACAGGCAAGGGGCAAACAGCAGTGAACAGCAAGGCCAGTGGCCAGGACACAGTGCAGGTGAGGTGCATGAGAAGCTGCACGGGCAAGGGGCAAATAGCAGTGAACAGCAAGGCCAGTGGCCAGTTCAAAGTGCAGGTGAGGTACATGAGAAGCTGCACGGGCCAGGGGCAAACAGCAGTGAACAGCAAGGCCAGTGGCCAGTCCAAAGTGCAGGTGAGGTACATGAGATCCTGCACAGGCAAGGGGCAAACAGCAGTGATCAGCAAGGCCAGTGGCCAGTCCAAAGTGCAGGTGAGGTACATGAGAAGCTGCACAGGCAAGGGGCAAACAGCAGTGAACAGCAAGGCCAGTGGCCAGTCCAAAGTGCAGGTGAGGTACATGAGAAGCTGCACAGGCAAGGGGCAAACAACAGTGAACAGCAAGGCCAGTGTCCAGTCCAAAGTGCAGGTGAGGTACATGAGAAGCTGCACAGGCAAGGGGCAAACAGCAGTGAACAGCAAGGCCAGTGGCCAGGACACAGTGCAGGTGAGGTACATGAGATCCTGCACAGGCAAGGGGCAAACAGCAGTGAACAGCAATGCCAGTGGCCAGGACACAGTGCAGGTGAGGTACATTAGACCCTGCACAGGCAAGGGGCAAACAGCAGTGAACAGCAAGGCCAGTGACCAGGACACAGTGCAGGTGAGGTACATGAGAAGCTGCACAGGCAAGGGGCAAACAGCAGTGAACAGCAAGGCCAGTGGCCAGTCCAAAGTGCAGGTGAGGTACATGAGAAGCTGCACAGGCAAGGGGCAAACAGCAGTGAACAGCAAGGCCAGTGGCCAGTCCAAAGTGCAGGTGAGGTACATGAGAAGCTGCACAGGCAAGGGGCAAACAGCAGTGAACAGCAAGGCCAGTGGCCAGTCCAAAGTGCAGGTGAGGTACATGAGATCCTGCACAGGCAAGGGGCAAACAGCAGTGAACAGCAAGGCCAGTGACCAGTCCAAAGTGCAAGTGAGGTACATGAGATCCTGCACAGGCAAGGGGCAAACAGCAGTGAACAGCAAGGCCAGTGGCCAGGACACAGTGCAGGTGAGGTGCATGAGAAGCTGCACGGGCAAGGGGCAAACAGCAGTGAACAGCAAGGCCAGTGGCCAGTTCAAAGTGCAGGTGAGGTACATGAGAAGCTGCACGGGCCAGGGGCAAACAGCAGTGAACAGCAAGGCCAGTGGCCAGTCCAAAGTGCAGGTGAGGTACATGAGAAGCTGCACAGGCAAGGGGCAAACAGCAGTGAACAGCAAGGCCAGTGGCCAGTCCAAAGTGCAGGTGAGGTACATCAGAAGCTGCACAGGCAAGGGGCAAACAGCAGTGAACAGCAAGGCCAGTGGCCAGTCCAAAGTGCAGGTGAGGTACATGAGAAGCTGCACAGGCAAGGGGCAAACAGCAGTGAACAGCAAGGCCAGTGGCCAGGACACAGTGCAGGTGAGGTACATGAGATCCTGCACAGGCAAGGGGCAAACAGCAGTGAACAGTAAGGCCAGTGGCCAGGACACAGTGCAGGTGAGGTACATGAGAAGCTGCACAGGCAAGGGGCAAACAGCAGTGAACAGCAAGGCCAGTGGCCAGTCCAAAGTGCAGGTGAGGTACATGAGAAGCTGCACAGGCAAGGGGCAAACAGCAGTGAACAGCAAGGCCAGTGGCCAGGACACAGTGCAGGTGAGGTACATGAGATCCTGCACAGGCAAGGGGCAAACAGCAGTGAACTGCAAGGCCAGTGGCCAGGACACAGTGCAGGTGAGGTACATGAGATCCAGCACTGTAAATGTGTGGTACAGTACTCTGCCATGGTCAGCAACACACTCAGGGTGTCAAAAATGGGCAGTCCATGGCACCACTGTGGGAGAGACATGTGTGTGAGAGGGACTAACACTCAGACTTGGTTGGCAGTATGACTGGGAGGTGGCTGTCTGTCGGGGCCAGCTGGGGTACTGGCTCGGGGAGAGAAAGGCCCAGCTGGGGTAGAGCCATCAGTGTTCTGGGAAGCCTGAGGGCCGCCAGGTCCAGGTGTGGTAGAGCCAGCAGTGGTTTTTGAAGCCTCAGGGTTGCTAGGTCCAGGTGGGGTGGTGGCACTTGGGGGTGGACTCAGTTTGAGGGGTGCCCTTCTGTTTCTTGGGGATTTGATATGGCTTCCCTGTCCTGGGATTAAGGCCAAGTGGGGTGTATACAACAGGCACACTGGTCACAAAAGCTGGATCAGCTGCAGATGCTGGTCCCCCCTCTGGGGACGTGCTGGATCCTTTGGGACGCTTGCCCCCGGATTGCTTCTGCCCCTGCATCACCTGTTTACCAGGTGTCCCCCCTACAGTGGCCTCCTTACCCTGCTTCACAGGGCTCTGGATGGGAGTAGATGTTGTAGGTGAACTAGCCTTGGAGCCCTTCTTACGTGTACCATTAGCAGGCACCTGTTTGTCATAGGGCACGGAAACTGTGTGCCTGTCTCTGCGAGACACTTTTGGGACAGGTGAGTCCTTGGCTGGGGATGCCTCTGAGGCATGTGAGCCAGAGGCCTGCTTTTTCCCATCCTTGCCCTGGGTGTGGCCTGAAGGGCTTTTGTCCCTGCGCTCTGGTGTGGCTTTACCTTTATGTGGGGATGGTGTCTGCGGCCTGGACTGCTTGGGCTGCTGCTGCTGTGTGCTGCGCGTGACGTATCTGTCCCTTGACGACTGGGGTGTGTGCTCACCATCATCAGATGCGTCCACTGTCAGGGTGGTGGGCCTAGGGACTGGAGCTGGACCATGGGATTGGGCAAGTTGAATGGCTGCTGTCACTGCAGAGGCCAGAGACTGTACAGTCCGGTGTAGCCCACCCACGTCGGAATGCACGCCCTCCATGAAAGCCACCACCTGTGCCAATTTTTTGTCATGGTCCAGGAAGGCATTGAGGAGAGCTGTCTGACCCACACACAGCTGGCACAAAAGGTCCACAGACTCCGCACTGATGGCAGCAGGGGGGACAGGGGCAGGGGCAGCGGTGCCTGGGATGAAGGACACTCTTCCCTTCCTCGTGGTGCGAACACGGGCAGCAAAAGTGGGAGTAGCAGGGAGGGTGGTCACTGAACGCTGTGTGGTGGATGAGGAGGCAGAGTCCCAGTTTCCTTCTGACAAAACCATAGATGCATCACCGCTGTCGTCAGATGACGTAGAGGTCTGCGTTTCTGGCAGGGACTCCTCTAGATGACTACGGTCCCCCTCTGATGCGCTGGTGACATCCGTGTCACTATGCAGGTGAGCATCACCTGTGCCTGATGCCTCACCACTGGTGTCTGTCCCGTGTCCTTCCGTTCCCATGTGAGATGCTGCATGAGAGAGAGAGAGAGGATAAGTACATCTGCATCAAGTCAACAAATATCTGCAAGTGAAGCATCACCAATGATGGACAATGATCCATGTTGGACAACACCATGGGCAGTAACATTGTGCAACCTCAATACAAACATCTAAATTACCGTGGAATGAAGCAAAATTGTACAGAATCCACCCATGTGATGGACACACAGCCATTTAGCCTGTTGGTGGCTACGTCTAACAACACACACATATCCCTCTGTGCTCACCTAGGCCCCTGAAGGGTTCAAAGATCCTACTCACAACATGTTGCCAACGTCACAACATGATCCAGCAGAAGTCACCAATACAGACACAGACCCCAACATAACCATACACAATGTCCATGGGCACATGCCATCCACCATGTCATATCTTGGGGCACAACTACAGTTGCACATCGGTGTCAGATGTTTAGCCAGCACTAATCTGACGTCAGGCAATGCACACATTGATGATGGCACACTCCGATCATGCACTCTGCTGGACCCTGACATGTGATGTCCGTGACGACACCAATGAAGATGGTACCAGAAGGCCAAAACTACAAATGTGAAGTCAAGGCCCATTACACCAATGACATGGGAAGGTACATGTAGGGGGGATGCATGACAACTGCACCCCACACCGTGGCCACTTACACACCATTGCGTCACACTAGCAACATCACAGCCCTGCACTGGCCCAGGCCTGGAGCACATGGTGGCAAACAACAACCAGAGTCACACTCACAGAATACTCACCACTAGCTTGCTGCTGATGCACCTTCAGACGTGCATCCAGGTCAGGCTGCGTCACTGCTAAAATGCGTACCATGAGTGGTGTCATGCTGCGCCGTGCCAACCTGCCGGATCGAGGGATCAGCCCCAGTGTCATCTCGGCCACGTTCCTGCTTAGCCATGCGATGTCATCCCACCTCTTGTGACAGTGGGAGCGCCGTCTGTTTGAGCCACCCAGTGCACCCACCTTTGATGCAATGGCCCTCCACACGGCCTTGCGCTGGTTGACTTTTAGCTGCAGACATGGGAGACAAGAGGGGGCAACATTCAGTGTAACCAACCACCATTCCCCAGTGCAGGACCATGACACTGACTCATCCCAAATTCTGCCATTACGTCAGCGGCGACAATACATCTGCTAATTGCAAACATCATCATGTGTGAAACACACATTAATGCATGCAGGTATGAGGGTGGACACAGTACATGCCCAACTCCTGGCCATGCAGGACGCCAGCAGAGAGCTAAATGTGTATGCTGACCACATCTAATGCAATATTCTGGGAATAACAAGACATGCATGACATCACTACATATGCGACTGGGAATACTCACTGTGCCCAACACTGCGCAGCCCACAAAGCACTTGCCCTGCAACTGCCACACTGTGTCATTGATGTCACATTGAGGGACATGACCTCACAAACGCAGACCCTCATCACAAGCCCTGTTGTATGCAATATACAGCTCTGTAATGGCTCATTGATGGAGACTCAAGAGGAAAAGCACATATGTGACACTGTACATTCAGTGTTGTGTCACTGTCAGATTGGGCAGTGAATGTGCAGGCCATTTGGGGTCACACAGAGGTCCAACGTGGGGCAGCTCATCCCTTACATGGAGTGACGATTTGGAAACACAAACAGTGCCAACACATGCGAGTATGTGCACATGCTGGTGGGGACGGAAGAGTCCGAGAACAATAATGTTTGAATGTACCATGTCATAGGTGAATGACCAACAAGAGTGTCACCCTGGGGGATTCAGGTCCTGAGTATGGCGCTGAACTAGAGATGAGGCACATATAGAGGTCTAAACAATGACCTCACTACCCTCTGGACAGCAACACTAGCTAAGGCCACAGATGGGCCTGTGAAGGACATCAGGGACACATACAGACATGCAGACTGGGAATCACTATCCTGACTCGTGAAATGAAAAGGTGCAGCCTCACTGTATGTCTGACAAGACATCCTACTTCCCTCACATCTGGATGTGCAGGCAGGGAAACTTGTTGAATAGCAGTGCATGAGCCACCCTCACACTCCAACGCACATACTGCAGCAGATCAACTTCATGTGTCCCCCACCCTGCACTCTCACTCACACTCTGAGTTACTCACCACGACATTAGGTGCACCAAAGAGCCTTGGATACTGGTTGAGCACTTCGTCCACCAGGAGCTCCATTTCCTTGGTGGTGAAGGGAGTGGCACGGATCTTCTCAGTCCTTGCCATCACTGTGGGCAGGAGACAACAGCAGCGGCTGTTGGTGGTGAGGGGTCTCAGGCAGCAGTCCCTGGAGGCAGCAGCAGGTGAGGGGTCTCAGGCAGCAGTCCCTGGAGGCAACAGCAGGTGAGGGGTCTCAGGCAGCAGTTCCTGGAGGCAGCAGCAGGTGAGGGGTCTCAGGCAGCAGTCCCTGGAGACAGCAGCAGGTGAGGGGTCTCAGGCAGCAGTCCCTGGAGGCAGCAGCAGGTGAGGGGTCTCAGGCAGCAGTCCCTGGAGGCAGCAGCAGGTGAAGGGTCTCAGGCAGCAGTCCCTGGAGGCAGCAGCAGGTGAGTGGTCTCAGGCAGCAGGCTCAGTGAGCTGTGGCAATGTGTGGCTCCCTCACACACATATATAGCCCCCAGGGCTCGTTTCTGTGGTTCTAAGCTGCTACAATTGGTGTTCCAGGTCTGCCTCATTTAAATACATCCAATGACCGCCTCCGCGGTGGCGGAGCACGCCTACCGCGATTTTCAAAGTTGCATCAGGCAACCGCGATTGCACTTCCCATTGGCTGGAAGGGCATGCTCCATGGCGGTGACACACCGCAGGGGACAGGCGTGCGGTACTGCGGTGGTGCATCTTACGAGTGCAGCCAATGACCGGCCCCGCGGTGGCGGAGCACGCCTACAGCGATTTTCAAAGTTGCATCAGGCAACTGCGAGTGCGCTTCCCATTGGCTGGAAGGGCATGGTCCATGGTGGTGACACACCGCAGGGGACAGGCGTGCGGTACCGCGGTGGTGCATCTTACGTGTGCAGCCAATGACCGGCCCCGCGGTGGTGGAGCACGCCTACCGCGATTTTCAAAGTTGCATCAGGCAACCGCGATTGCGCTTCCCATTGGCTGGATGGGCATGCTCCATGGCGGTGACACCGCTGGTGCCAGGCGGTAGACCTTGCTATTCCTGAGCCATGCATTGCCATGAGTGACCGGGATCTGGGTGGCGGAGCATGCCATCCGCCATTAGCCATGTGTATATGCCTAGCAATCCTGCCATGGTGTCTCGGGCCATGGCGGTGAAACACCGCTGGTGCCAGGCGGTAGTTCCCGCTATTCCTGAGCCATGCATTGCCATGAGTGACCGGGATCTGGGTGGCGGAGCATGCCATCCGCCATTAGCCATGTGTATATGACTAGCAATCCTGCCATGGTGTCTCGGGCCATGGCGGTGACACACCGCTGGTGCCAGGCGGTAGTTCCCGCTATTCCTGAGCCATGCATTGCCATCAGTGACCGGGATCTGGGTGGCGGAGCATGCCATCCGCCATTAGCCATGTGTATATGCCTAGCAATCCTGCCATGGTGTCTCGGGCCATGGCGGTGACACACCGCTGGTGCCAGGCGGTAGCTACGGCGAGGGTGCAGCATGACATTGTTGACTATGGGCGTGATGGTGTTCTTAGAGCACGTTCAATGCAGCAATGGACACATCGTGTAGTGTCAATGTCATGGGTCATATCTGTACTTCGAACAGTGGTCACTTTCAATTAAACATGGAACTTGATTCAATTGAAATGAGCTATAGTTCGTAATGAGAGCCTAAACTTCATATCTAACACCAAATACAACACTGAAAGGACTAATGGGGCACATTACTCCTACACAATTTCATATCTGACCCAAACATTTTGCCCAAAGTTCATGTCTCTCACCCCATTGCCACCCAAATTTCGTATCTGAGCCAAATTTTTACACACATATTCATATCTCACACAATATGTCGCTACACAGTACATGATTGTACATAGATTTCAGCATTGTCTCCATTACTCACCACATATGTCACACTGTAGTCTGTTTGGTATCACCTATTTCAGCATTCATGTAAGGTTATTGTTCGCTGTAGCAAAACCAAGAGTATATGTCCACATGGACATGTGTGTGCTATACACACTGAAGCGTGTAACATACATCACCGGCACACTTTGAAATATGTGCCTCCTTAATCATTTGACCTGTCTGTATGCATTTGGGTATGTTTTGTCACCATATATGCAAAATGTCGTCAGCATTACTTGTGTCATTGTGTAGGATATGTGCTCATGTTGGTCTGCCGGTCATATGTGAATTTGTCACATGTATTTTCCACAGCTGTGAGTATGTTGATATTGGATTTGATGTGTGTGGTGTGTTACATTGGTACTCACCAAGGACAGGTGCATTGACCTTGTCCACATGAAGATTGTTGGCTTGGTGAGGGACTGTAGCCAAATGTGGTGCTGGTGCTCACTGACTGGTAAGTTTGACATGGCATCTGTGACCAGTAGAAGGTGACCCACAATTGGCCTGGACAGTTCAGCATTGCGTGTGCTTTCATGTGCAGTAAGTGTGTGCAGTTTTTGCAGGGTGCACAATTAGGACACGTGTGCAGTGATATTAAACTGACACGTGTGGATAAGCCTGCTATGGTGTGGTAGCCTTTCGGGGGCACAAGTTGGTCCTGCGCTGTGTGGGTGAACTGATGGTGCTGTTGACTCAAGCTAATGATGGCATCCAAGACAGGTGAGATATACCTTGATAGGGCTGGCTGTGGCACCCATCTAACTCAGACTTTTGTTGTTCTAATGGTACCAGAGGCCAACAAGTGATGCACAGCCAGCATCTTTGTCTGCAGAGGAATGTTGAGAGTCCGTTTTGATGTTCCTGACAGGCTGTGTGGTATGTGGCTCAGGATGCTTTAGATAGTAGTCCTTTTGTACCTGTGTCGTGCGATGACATCCCCTGTTGTTATGTGCATGAGGCTGTTGTGTCTTCGGTATTTACTCAGTATGTTCATGCGCTGACTTTTAGGTGTAGTGGTGTGGCTTTGTCCGGGTGGTGGTGTTGGTTGTTTCTGTGTCACTCTTGTGTGTCCAAGCAGCTGGAGTATTAGCTCCATGGCAAATGTATTACTTCAGTTGTGTGTCTGGGCAGTGCTAGCTTCATACTGCATGTCATAGTGCAACTTTAGTGCAGATTGACGTTTGTCTACAGTCCTTTTGGATCACGTACCTTATTTACTTTTTGTGTGCCACATTGACAATCTGTGTGCTTGCTGATGATATTGTGCAGTTGTGTTGTTGTGTCTTTATTCACGTCAAGACTGCATATGCATATGCTGTTCATTATTAGTCATTGACTGACTTTGAATTGTGTGTAACAGCATGTATGGCATGTCTACTGATGACAGTGGATATTGGCACAGGCTTGTGAATATGTCTGTGAGTGTCTCTAGACTTGTGTGGATTAGCATTGGCTCACATTCCATGCTGAGTCCTTCAGAAGTGGACAAATTGTGTAGTTCATGTGTCCCATGTCATGATTGCACAAGAATGTGTGGCACGTACAGCAGACATTTGGAAGCCAGCAGTGTTTCTGTTTCACACATGTCCTGTATCATTTACTGTCCGGGCTGTTTGCACCAGATTCCTAAATGTGACTATTACCATTCACAGACACAGTTTCCATGTTTGTTGTTCTCACTGTGGTAATACTGAAGAAGTGTAGTACAATGTATTCTCTATGTGTCACGACTATTGACTTGCACTGTATGGTGCATTGTGATGCCAGTCAATGTTTGCACTGTGTGAATCAGAAGCTACGGAGTTGTGCACATCTCATGGTCTGTTGCAATGACGTGTCCCCTTTCATCTCACCTAGGAGGCGACCTAATGTGTATCGTCCTGTCACCCTGCTGGCTAACATTGAGGATGATGACGTGATACGCAGATTCCGTCTGGACCGCACGAACATCCAAGACCTGTGTGCCATGTTGGATCCTCACCTGCGGGCTGGCAGGACATACCCAACAGCATTGACAACCGAAACAAAGGTGATGGCGGCACTGCATTTCCTGGCTAGTGGGTCATTCCAGGAGACAGTGGGCATTGCAGGGGGGATGTCTCAGCCCACCTTCAGCATGGTGCTAAGGGATTTCCTGTTGGCCATGATGCGATACAAGGACCAATACATCAGTTTTCCAAGGCGTGCGGCTTTGGTGGATGTAAAGGCGGATTTTTATGCCCTTGGCCACATCCCGAATGTTGTAGGTGCTATTGACTGCACACATGTTGGCCTGGTTCCACCACAGGCACGGGAACACATCTATCGGAATCGTAAACATTCCCATTCCATCAATGTGCAGGTGGTGTGCCAGGCCGATATGATCATATCGCATGTATGTGCCAAGTTTCTGGGCTCTGCACATGATTCATACATCCTGCACAACAGCATTGTGCCCCAGCTGATGGCCAATCTACTTCCGGAGCGGGCATGGATTGTGGGTGAGTAGGCAGAGTCAAGTTGTGTGCTGTGTGTGCCATGCTGTCCTCTGCCACAGTTGTATTACTGAATCGTTATGTTTATTTCACACCTAGGTGACTCTGCATATCCCAACAGACCGTGGTTGCTGAGCCCACTACTCAATCCTAGGACACCGTCTGACGTCTGCTACAACAATGCCCATGGTAGAACACGTCGGGTGGTGGAGCGAACCTTTGGTCTCCTAAAATCGAGATTTCGCTGCCTGGACCGGACCGGAGGGGCACTCATGTACTCACCCAAGAAGGTGTGTCAGATAGTGGTAGCATGCTGCATGCTGCACAACTTGGCCTTACGGAAAGGAATACCCATGATCCTGGACGATGATGACCAGCCAGGGCCCCCCTGCGATCCCACAAATGTCCAGTGACGAGGATAGTGGTGAGGAGGAAGGTGTCGACCAGCGTCAGCAGCTCATCAACCGCTACTTCACTTGAAGGTGGGTGACGATGTACAACTGGTCCATTGTCTGTTGATGTAGTTGTTTGGGTGGAGGTCTATGTGATCTTTGTGAGTGCATCCTGTTGTTGACTCAGTGCTGGCTGCCTATGTGTTGGATACAGGGTATGTAGGAACTGCTACAGGATGTCTCTGTTGGTACTGTTGCACATTGTTATGTGTGCATATTGTTGTACAGTGAGGACATGTGTTGTGTGATGGCTGTGATGCCACCACCTGACTAGTGACTTTTGTTCTGTTGTCTTTTGCTAGGTCCCTTCTGCCTCCCCTTGCCTACAGAGGATCCATGCTCCTGTGACATTGTAACCATGGTAAACATTGCACATACTGTGATAAACATGGAGCAGACTCAACCACCTTTTTGCGTTTTTGTAGTTTATTTGCAATGGGTATCTGTGAGAGGGAAGTGGATATTTACATAAGTGTGAATGGTGAATCAATGAGTTGGCAGTCATGGTAGATGAGACAATCGGGTAGGCACCACATTGCTGTGGTGACACAGTCCAACAGACGGATGCCATTACCATGGCAGTGTGGGTGAGGACAGTGTACAGAGTCAATGGTTGGGTGAAGAGTGTTGACATCATGGCTGGCTCTTTGACTGGCGTTTGGCCGGTGCTTTGCCACGGATGAGTCCCAAGTTCTTCTTTGGACGGCCCCTTCTTCTCTTGGCAGGGGGGCATCGTCTACTGGGCCAGTGGGGTCTGAGGAGTCACCCCTCTCCGTGCCCGCAGGGGTGGATGATGAACTGTCATCCTGCGTGGCAACGGGGGAGGTGGAGGTGTGGTCTGTGGCACTAGCCTGTCCCTCTGTACCGCCACTAACTGGGCCATGAGGTCCACGATTTGTCCCAAACGGTTGTCCATGGACCTCAGCAGACGTTGGAGCTCCAGGGCATCTTCGTGGGCCTGGCCCATTTGTGCCTGTGTGCGTTCATAGGCACCCACAACTCTGGTGATGTTAGCCAGGGCTTGGGCCACAGTGACCGGGGTTGTTGGAGTCACACTTGTCCTCCCACCTGCCCTGCTATCACTGACCTGTTGCCTCACCACTCTGGCCACACGCATGCCCTCCACAGTTGTTGGTGTGGGCTGGGCATCCTCTGTGGCTGGGCGAATGTTGCAGGCAATGGTGGTAGTGGTGGTGGTGTTGGTGGTGGCATAGGTCGTTCCAGCAGGGGTCAGCAGCGTTGCTGTTGCTGATGGTGGGGGGGGCAGTGGGGTCATGTGACCGGTTGCACCCTGGCACACCAGATGGGCCGGCTTGGAGCTCCTCATCCAAAGAATCCAGGGACTCTGCATCCGAGTGTCCATGTTCCGGGGGTGGAGACTGGCTCTGCAAGTTGAGGTTGTTGTCCTCTGCAGTCAGTTGTTGGTCACCTGTGGAACAGAGGGTACATGGTCATTGACTTACAGCCATATGGCTTGCTGTGTTTGATGTCTCTTATTTACATGTTATGCAACACACAGTTACGTATTTCATGAGTTGAATGTCTGCACAGTGTTGTTCGTCATGACATGATGTGGAGGTACATACATCTTGTTCCATGGTGTTGAAAGTCATTGGATGCCATGCCCAAATTGACACTCTTTGTATGGAACTGATGAGTTGTCATCTGACAACTGGCTGCCATGCAACTTGATGTGATGCATCGAGAATGATTACTCTTCCCGACAGATGTTACATATGCACATGTACTAGACATTGTCACATTGTTATCTCATGCATACCTTTGTAATGTTCTGTGCTTGTATTTATTTGCTCGACAGACCATGCCTTTTTATTGTTACTATGGTCCTTCATGCTCAGCACCCATGGAATTTGCACATAGCATTCTGTGCAGGGCATATTTGGTCCCTGATTTGCTAACACATGGGTTTAGTTGAGTCACAGTTCTGTTTCTGTCACAGTTACATACGCATCGCTGTCTGCATTCTATCAACTGGTATGTAATTGGGGTGTATTTTGTTGTGATGTGTGGCATTGTGTTGGCATTAGCTCAATGCTTTCGTTGAGGAATGGTGGGGTGCATGCACTGGCTGCTTACCTGTACAGTTGGCATCTTTTGGGTGGGCTTTCTACCACATGCTTCTGGGTGGGAGGGAGTGCTCCTTCCTGCTGAGGGATGGGGCAGGGTGTGCCTGGTGGGAGTTGTAGTGCAGGCCTCCCTATTCCAAACACTCCTCCCTGTGAAGATGGCTACCTACCTGTTAGGTGAGGGTGTAGCACACAATGACTGCCACATGGTTGTGGGTGTGGGGAGTAGTCCATCCTGCTCAGCTGTGGGACAGGGGGCCTGGTGGGAGTTGTAGTGCAGGCCTCCCTATTCCAAAGACACCTCCCTGTAAAGATGGCTAGCTACCTGTTAGGTGAGGGTGTAGCACACAATGGCTGCCACATGGTTCTGGGTGTGGGGAGTAGTCCATCCTGCTCAGCTGTGGGACAAGGGGGCCTGGTGGGAGTTGCGGGGCAGGCCTCCCACACCCAAACAGCCCTCCCTGTAAAGATGGCTACCTACCTGTTAGGTGAGGGTGTAGCACACAATGACTGCCACATGGTTGTGGGTGTGGGGAGTAGTCCATCCTGCTCAGCTGTGGGACAGGGGGCCTGGTGGGAGTTGCGGGGCAGGCCTCCCACACCCAAACAGCCCTCCCTGTAAAGATGTCTACCTACCTGTTAGGTGAGGGTATAGCACACAATGACTGCCACATGGTTGTGGGTGTGGGGAGTAGTCCATCCTGCTCAGCTGTGGGACAAGGGGGCCTAGTGGGAGTTGTAGTACTGGCCTCCCTATTCCAAACACTCCTCCCTGGAAAGAGGGCTACCTACCTGTTAGGTGAGGGTGTAGCACACAATGACTGCCACATGGTTGTGGGTGTGGGGAGTAGTCCATCCTGTTCAGCTGTGCGACAAGGGGGCCTGGTGGGAGTTGTAGTGCTGTTTGCCTGGACACATACAACACAGTAGATGTGGTCTACCTTTGTGATGTTTGAGGTGGGGTGGATGTAAAATCAGTGTGACCTGTGTGTGTTTTTGGGGTGCAGATGTGTGTACTTGTGCCTCAGGGATGTATCTTTGTAGTTGTGCAAGACAGTACATGGCAGTTTCATGGTATACATTAGTTGGTACTTACCAGCCTCCACTCCCCGGGTATTACTTCAAGACTCTCTGGATGCAGTATGGCAAGCACCTTCTCCTCCCACGCAGTGAACGGTTTTGGTGGGATGGGAGGGCCTCCACCAGTCGCATCAGCCAGCTCACGGTTCTTGGCCCTCCTCTTCTTGACAACACTCTTCAGGTCATGCCACCGCCTCATGATTTCATTCTTGTTGCGGGGCACATTCCCTACTGCATTGACCCTGCCCACTATCCTTGCCCACATGTTTGTTCTTGTGGCTAATGGTGTCTGTTGGACCATGCTGCCAAAGAGTTGTGGTTCTACTCTGATTATCTCATCTACCATTACTGTCAACTCAGTGTCAGTGAATTTTGGCATTTTCTGTGGTGCCATGGTGTGTGCTGTGCTGATGTTTTGGGGTGCAGTTGTGAGGGTGGTGTAGGTGGTGTGTGTGTGTGTTGTTGTGCTGGTGAGATGTGTGGTGTTTTGCCTATCCAATGTGCTGCAGGCTTTGGTTCCTTCAGGGCTGGAGTAGTGCAAAGGATTGTGGTCAGGGAAGGGGCTGGTTTTATGCTCAGCTATGTGGGTGTGTCAAGATGGTATAATGTAGTCAGGTGTGCTGTGTGGGTTGTCCTGTGATTTGTATAATTGAATTTGCCATGGGGGGGTGTCATTGGGAGGTTTCAGGTTATTTTGGGGGCAGGGCTAGTTGCCTGTGTGCATTTGCTGGCTTTATTTTTTTTTTTTTTACTTGGCCGCCATTTGTTTTGCAGAGCTTCCGCAGCGATGGCTGTGCTGCAGGGCTTCCGCCGTATCTCACATTCATTACTGTTGGCGAACGCGGCGGATGGAAACAGCGGAACGTACCGCTGTGACATCGGGGATATCATAATATAATTGGCGGTCACTCCGCGTGTCTGGCGGCAGGTTGATGTGTTTCCGCTATGTTACCGACCGTCGCGGTTGAATTTTCACTTTCTCTGCCATCTACGGGCGGTTTTTGATGCCTCCTACCGCCGCGGACGGAATGTTTTGGCGGTTGATCATAATAGGGTCGGCGGGGTTTCCGCTGTACCTACGGACGGTGATTTTCCGCAACCATGGCGGTCGGAGTTTTTTCCGCCAGTCATCGCAATGACCCTCTAATGTTATAGATGTGGATATGCAGATCATTTGGCTAATGATAAAAAATGCCCTGCTCGAAACCAAAGGTGTTCTGGCATAATAAGGCATTTTGTCAAAGTGTGCAAAAAGAAAAATCACAATAGTGCTGCAGTCAGAATGCTTGAAGATAGTTCTGATTCTCACGTGTCTGATTTTGACGACACTAATATGTGTGTTTTGAATGTAGATGACTTCTTTAAGGTTTTAGGAGTTTCCAATGACAAGAAAAAACCTAAATGCGAAATTGTTATCAATGGTATTCCTCTTATATTTACAGTTGACTCAGGGTCACCATACACCATAGTAAATTAAACTGTATGGAATGAGAAATTCAGAACAGAGTTAGGCAATTAGTTTGAATATCCTGACATATCACCGTAGAGTTTCACTGGTGATTCTATTCCTTTAGTAGGGTTCAAAAAATTAATGTTCCAATTTAAAGATAAAACAGCAACCTGTAAATTGTACGTTTCCAAAGCTGGTCCTTCTGTTCTAGGTTGGTGGGACCAGGGCGAACTAGGGATTATTTTAAATCCCGGGGGTCTCGAACCAGTTCTTGGAGATATTAGCAGTGTTACCAATGCATGTAAAGACCTTTCAAAAGACTCCAACATTTGCAGAGAATTTCCAAATGTTTTTTCGGAGAATGTTAGGGGCACTAAAAAAATTTCAACATAAAATAATTTTGAAGGAATATACCGTGTATACATGAAAACAGAAACATTCCTATGGGAATTAGAGAGGAAGTCTCCAAGGAACTTGATAAACTGCTAGCAGAAAGGATCATAAAAGTTGTAGAATCCTCTGATTGGGTTGCACCTTTAGTCCTTGCACGACAAGCCAACGGTAAAATCGGGTTGTGTGTGAACTTGAGGGACCTTAATAAGAACATTTTAGTGGACCAATTTCCCCTCCCTAAGATAAGTGAAATGTTATCGGTCACAAAGGGAGCGAAATGGTTCACTACAATCGATCTCACATCCGCATACCACCAAGTCCTTTTGCATCCACAAAGTCGTAGGCTCACAGCGTTCACTACACCCTTTGGGTGTTTTCAATTTGTTTGTGTACCTTTTGGGTTAGCATCAGCTGCTGCGATGTTTCAATGACTAATGTTCAAACTTTTTAAACATGTCAAAAAAGTAATCTTCTTTCAAGATGATATCCTAGTCATGGGAAAGACTATAGAGGAACATGATTTGAACCTCAAGGAAGTTTTAAACATCCTAAACGATAAAGGGCTAACAGCACAATTTTCCAAATGCAAATTTGCAAAAAATTCAGTCTCTTACTTAGGGCATGAAATTAGTAAAAAAAGGTGTTGAACCTAAGGCAGCTTTAGTTGAGGCCATAAGGGATGCCCCTTCCCCTACCAATAAAGATGAGGTCAAAACATTCTTAGGGATGGCCGAATTTTATTCCAAATATGTCCCTAATTTTTTGAGTAAGAGCTTTCCCATCAGACAAAACTTAAAGGATAAGTGTGTTTTGAATTGGTCTGAAGATTGCCAACATACTTTTCAAACCATTAAAAACAACATCAGCTCTGCTCCTGCGTTACAAGGTTTCGATCCAGTTCTGAAAAGCATTGTTACAACTGATGCCAGCTGCAAGGGATTAGGTGCAGTTCTCACACAAATTGATTTCTACGGCAATGAGTGTGTTATCGCTTTTGCTTCACGCTCCATCACTCCTACTGAAACCAAATATTCTGTAATAGAGAGGGAGGCTCTAGCGTGTGTATGGAGTGTTGAACATTTCAGGTCTTATATCTAGGGGTCACGTTTCACTCTCAGGAGCGATCATAAACCTTTGACAAAAGTCCTCACTACAAAAGGGCTACTCACTGCTTCTCCTAGTCTTGCTCGCATGTCAGTCAAGCTTTCAGACTATAATTATGATGTCTGTTATGTTCCAGGTGTTAAGAACAAAACGGCAGATTTCCTGAGTAGGTTACCTTTACAAAATACTAACACACACGTAGAAGAATTTGAGAATTTCTGTGTAGCTGAAATTAGCAACAGGATTCTAGAAAATGATTGGGTAGAAGCAACTGCCAAGGATGAGTGTTTACACAAGATTGGAGATTGGACTAGTAATGGGTGGCCTTCCAAAAGTTAATTGAGTATTGAATGCAAAGTTTTTGAGAACTAAGACATGAATTGTCGTTTGAAGAGGGTACATTTTTTCGTGCTGGGAGAGTTATTCCACCTGATTCCTTAAAGAATAGGATTCTAGAATTATGTCACGAGGGACATTTAGCTATTACCAAAATAAAGGCCAGAGTCAAGCAAATGTACTGGTGGCCTGGGATAGATCAAGCAGTTGAGAAAATTGTCAGAAATTGTATTTTGTGTAACAATTTGGAAAACAATCTCAAGACATTAAAACCTCCATTGTGTCCTTTAAAGTGCCCTGAGAAGCCTTGGAAAAGATTAGATTTAGACATCCTTGGGCCCATATCAGAAGGAGAATCCTTAAAGTATGTGATTGTACTTTTAGACCATTTTGCAAAGTGGCCAGAGGTTGAAATTGTACCAAAAGCAGATGCACATGCCATAATAGGTTTCCTAAACAAGGTATTCGTAAGAGAAGGCATTCCCAAGATCATTTTAACAGATAATGGGCCTCAGTTTTGTTCCGATGCATTCAATACTTTCTTAAAAAGAAATGGGGTCACGCATAAATCTACCCAGTTTACCATCCAGCTGGAAATGGAGCAGTAGAACGCTTCAACAGTGATTAAAAACTCAATCCGGTTGGCAAAAGAAGCTAAACGGTCATGGTTTAAGGAAGTGTGGCGTACTGTGTGGGCATACAGAGTTACACCTGGCAGTTCTACAGGTTTTAGTCCTTTCAAGTTCATGAGAGGGAGGTTTCCCGGTACGAAAGATTGTGTTAGTTGGATGCATCACTCCAAAGAGTGAATGGACTCCATCTTTAGTCAAAAGTTGTGTAGAATTATCACATGCCAAGTATAAGAAATATTATAATGAAAAGAATGCTTGTAAAGACTATGCCATACAAGTTGGTGATTGGGTAAGAGTAAAGAAACCTGGAATTTGTATTAAAAAAAGACAGGATTTTTTAAAAACCTCTTAAAGTAGTCAAGGTTTTGTGTTATTCTGTGCTATTAACAGACGGCAAGGTCTGGCATTTGAGTAGAATTGCTCTGTACAAAGGTGATAAGCATTTAAGTTACGATTATCCAAAAGGTTATGCCAAGAGAACCCCTCACTGGCTTTTTGATGAGGATACAGAAGGGAAGAATGGAAATACAAGAGGGAATATTACCCCCACAAGATTGGAGGGTGATGGGGTGGTTCCTGGAAGTTCATTTCAGGATAGAGTGGAGACAACAAGTGTGTTTCCCCCACCTCAAATGACGTGTTTAGTGGTAGAAAAGGTGATTCGGTCACACACTAAAAACACCAGTGAAGTTTCAGGATTTTGTGTGTGAATGAATCCTTTACAGGTTCCACCTTCAATTATTAACCCTTGCACCTTATCTTTAATGTTATTCCGTGTTAATTCATTTATTCAATTTATATGTTTCTTGTAGTTTAGCACGTTTTTAATTCTTTTAGTTTAATTTTTTTAATGCAAATATCTTGTTATCTTTTGTTTTGAAGAGGAAGATGTGTCGATTTTAATATCTGTTTATTGTTTGGTTCCATTTATAATTGAACTTCCTAAGGACCCATACTTTAGTATCTGGAAGTAGAATGTAATGATGTAAGGCCTTGCTGAGGTCATAGGAAGGAGAGCTACTGAACCGGCTGGTCTCTCTTCACTTACACTCCTAAGCTGGGGAATTAAGTCTACAATAAATTACTTCTGGAACTACCACCTATGTGTCATCTTTTACTCCCAGCTCGTCTCTTGCTTTTCTCTCTCTCCCTGACCCCGAACTCACCACATTGCTCCCTGCTTTCCCTCTCCCATCCCCATTTCATCTGCTGCTTCTCCCATCCATCCCCAGACTGTTATACTGACCAGCAGGGTTTACAACAAGATATGCTAATGATTGTGGGCAGCATATAACAATCAGATGCTAAATATCTGCCCAAACTCCAGCCTATTTTCCCTGTAGGCCTCCTGGAGCCTGCTGGGGTCCTCGTCGACACCCCAGGATGGTGTAGGAATGGTTCACTCAAATGGATATATAGCCCATCTTGTCGTGTCAGGGTTGGAAGGCACACAGCAGATTTGCATCACACGTTTAGAATTCAGCCCCATAACAATTGTCTGGGGTTTTACTGTGAAGAAGCTGTGTTTTGGTGCAGTGAAGTCTCGAGGTAAGCACTCTTCACTTTGGAGACAATGGCCCTTGTGCCTGGATTTTGAATGCAGATTGCAGCTAGTTAAGGAAAAGTTCATTTTCAATGAACTGTCCAGTTGTTCCTTATCAGCATATCTGTGTGTAAGTACTGTGCTATGATTTATAATAATCCTTTGCAATAGCGAAAGAGTGAGTTTTTCCATGGGACAATCTTGGTTGAATTAGTATAAAACACTGCAGTCAAAATCCCAGATCTGGAGTCATTTAACCAATTTATCACAATGTTTGAAGCGCAGAATACACATCCTAGGTAACTCTACTGCACACCATAAGCTGAAAAACTTCAATCTACACACACATTTAGCACACAATGGTACTTAAGCCCCAGTATACAATGTGATTTGTTCAGGATCTGCCAAGATGGAGCCCCAAAATGGAGATCCAGGATTCGGGATCATGAATCCGTGATTAATCCTGCTGCAATCCCTGCCATCCACCCTCCAACATATACGGATACAGATCACTAATTTAATCTCGTGAGTGAGTAGCTGGTTTTAGCTTTTCTCACCTGGATTGTAACTACCCGCTAGCGGCTGGAAGCTTTCCTGCACCAGCGCTGGGATGGCCGTAGTGTAGGCCCCGGTCTGTGGTCGCTAGGCCCCTTAGAGGTCATCTTGCAGCCGACCTGGCACACTGAATGTGCCGTCCGACGTGTTCCTGAACTGATGAGGCCGCGTTGGTGATTCTGGTTTGCTGTCGCTGGGCCCCGGGTGTTGTTGTCTGGGTGAGTCCTGGCTGTCCTGATCGGCAGATGGGCACTGGTGGAGTCTGGGTACCCATCCCTGTGGCCTGCTGTCGCGCTGCACTGTGGTGAGGTGCGGGGTAGAACTGATGGCGGCTGCTCCACCGCGCCGGGAGGGCTGATCTCTGGTGGATCTATCTGTTCTGTGCGTGTCCCTGGGGTGCCGTCGGGCGCTGTGGCACAATCCGGGCACGTCCACATAGACACGCTGCCCTCACATGGACATGCTGCCCTCGGAGGAGAAGCGCGGTAGAGCCCTGGTGATCTGGGTTCATGCTTTGGGCTCTAAGGCAGGGACAGGGTCGTTGTGGTTGCCTTGACTCTGCCCGCCATATCTCCCTGTGCTCACAGCAAAGAGGAGATGATTGCACGGGCGAACCTCTCTCCCAGTGTTTTGCTTGGGCGTACTTTTTTCCCGATCCACCGGTACGATTCCTAGGGAGGCGCCTGGTCTTTGTTGATGCACTGCTGCCTTGGCTTCTGCCCGCTCTCAGGGAGGAGCTTATCTATGTGCGTGTCTGGGTGACTTCTCCCCAGGCACTTGGGCAACGGCCTGATCTGTGCTTTGTTGTGTTACATTGAACTCTTTTGTGATCATTGGAGATCGCTCCTTCTAAGTAACAATCTCCCTAGTGGTTTAGTGGTTCGACCAGCCGGTCTCAATAATAAACAAAGGACTATTGATTCGTGCCCAAGTAGGCTCATAGAAAGCAAAAGTGGACTCTTGTTTTTTTTTTCTGTTTGGGCAGTGAAAGCAAGGCAGGACTTCTTTCCTGTTTTACCTTACGAGCGGTCATCTTGGAATAGTCTTGCTGCAACAAGTCACAATGCACTGTTTTTACCTAGGAGTTTCTGTTTGTCAGTGAAGTTCGCTCCTTGCTGCATTTCTTCGCTCCAACTCTCATCTGAGGTATGACCAGCTTACTTAAAATTATGTAAAGTACACAACTGATTGGTTTTTTTTTAGCCTTTAAAGGTTTCCTCAGAAATTAAATTTGACTTGTTTGTCTTATTATGCCCTGGGAGTGGCCATCTTGGAATGATGTAGCAAGTTTGATTGTTTTGTATCTCAACTTGATATATTTCACTACCCTCTGATGTCATCTCAACAATGAGTCTTGTTAATCTCATATGAAGGTGGAATATTTCACTACCCTCGGGTGTCATCTTAACAACTAGCAAGTGCATCCTTGCGCATTGCTCTGACAAACCTGAAACCCTCGAATGGAATATTGCTCCCCTAAAGTTGGATTATTACACCACTCTTATGTTGGACTTATCAATATGGAGCCGTGATCTTTCTCACCACTTTTAGTCTGGTCGCTATCCTCACCATGGCACAACCTACCTCTGAATTCCTGGCAAAGGTAGGCCTTAATAATTTTAAGATTGTCTACCCCCCAACCTCTCGAAGAAAGCAGCAAAGACCTTTAGATACAATCTACTCAAACGATGTCCGGAAACGCTCATCTCTGATACCTATTTTTGCACGTCAAAGGGTATTGTGGTTACAGACCTCATTTTCTACACAACCAGAAAAGCTCAGTGGAGAAGAGCCTTAACTTCTACGCTTCGTTCAAAACCTCTGAGCAAACTCCCCCACGGTTTCCGAATAAACATATTACCCTCACCAGTCCTCAAATCTGATCTGGCCATATCCCTCTACAATAATGGTAACATCCTTATTCAAGCTTCTGACCTGAATCTTGAATGCTTTGACAGAATCTTTATGAGGATTAAAAAAACACTTAATAACTCTAATCCTGCTAGTCTTCATAATCAAAGTCTCCCCTCAACTGCTGAACCTTCTGCTTCCTCCGCCTCTGCATCCACCCTCTCGGCTTCCTCTTCACTCCCTCTGAACTGGTCTGTTATATCCCTGACATGGATGGTGAGTGTAATACCTACAAATCTAACCTTGATAACCCTGATAATCTAACTCAAGGCTCCGGTAATACCAATTTGAGTGCTTTTCCTACCCTGCAACCAGTTGCTTTCCCCAGTACTTCACCCGTGAACCCTCACCTTCCTATCTCCTCTCCCATTACATACCCCATCTCACAGGATAAAGCCACCTTGCCCTCCACCAATCCTCCTCAAGGGTTTTCTTTTCAACTTCTTACACCAAGACCTGATGCCCTCTATGCTAATCCTCCCCCTTATTGGATAATACGACTCAACTCAAACTGGATAATGTCTCCCCCTGCAATTTTTGTGAGAGATATACTATGCCATCCAACTCCCCTCTTCCTAAGGGGTCCCATCCATTATCTTATTCTAGGCAGGCCGCTGGTTGTGATAGCCTCCCCTACATTGAGGAGAAGATGGCTGACCTCAAGCAGGATCTCCTTACTGTCAAAGATAACCTGCAGACCCTCTTATATTTCTCCTTGAAGATGGAGAAGGTTTGGAAACTCTATCCCTCCATTGGGACCGATCAACCTAGTCTTCCATCAAGTGTTAAACACTGCGGGGGGAAATGTCTTCTCTCAATAACCCGCTTAGCCCATTCTGGAGAGCTCTGCCAGAATGGCACCATTCCAGGCCCCTTAGGTTTATGACTCAGTTGTCGGATGATGACAGTCTCGCACTTCTTCTATCGTACAATGGCTCTTGGTGTGTCTCCTCTGACTCACCAATCAACATCCCAACTATCTCCTCTGACCCTTGTAGAGAACCAGGTGTTAACCTTAGATCTGTGAATAGGGATAACCTACTACAGGTCACCACGTCTCACCTAGAAGCGGTAACAACCAACTCACACATCAAATCGATGCTTCTCAACTGCAGATCAGCAGTGAAACATGCAGCGGATATCTCTGAACTCATCATCACGCAAGAATTGGACCTACTGAGCCTAACTGAAACTTGGCTCAATGACTACTCCTCCCCAATTCTCTACATCTTAATCCCTCCTGATTATGGCATTATAAGATTTGATAGACCTGTTAAAACTGGGGGGGGGGATTGCTTGCATCCATCGCTCCAGCCTCACGTTGAAACAGGCTCAAAATGCTATGATGTCCTCTTGTGGGCACCTAGTCACCGAAATCTGGAATAATGGCAAGATTGTCTGTGTGCTCCACACGATATATCATCCACCAGGTGATAATCTGCTCTTCATCGAGCAAATTATGGAGTCCATTACCCCAGCCATATCTTCCTCGGGATTCTAACCTTCACTAGACCGACACAAATGATCCCTTAGTATGCTCCTTTAAGGCTTTTCTCTCCGACCTCAACTTCACCCAGGCCTGCAATGGACCCACGCACAACAAGGGCGCCACCCTTGAGCTTATGATAGCTAAAGACAACACAATACAACTTGATGACATTATACCCTGTGACTGGTCGGATCATCACCAAATATCCTTTCACATCCTGGAAAAGGTCGTGGTCAGACAAGGTCAACCGCTTAAAACCAATCAGCTGGTTCATAATCTGAGAGACATCAACATCAATAATCTAACATCCATTAGCAAGAATCATCTTCCGCCACCCCCTAACATGACCAACATGGACGACATTACGGATCATTACATCAACTCTATAACAAGTATTTTCGACACTTTTACTCCGAAGCAACTCAAAAGAATTCCGATCAAACAATCCAAACCCTGGTTTAATGGCTCCCTAAATGAGGAACGTCGCAAACTTAGGCTTTCAGAGAGACTATGGATAAATTCTCTGTGAAAGGCTGGCCTGGTATATGATGTACACTTATGTAAGTGGACACTCTGCACCAGTTCAGACAACCCTTATAGTGATTTAGGAGGTCTTAGACAACCTTAGAAAGGTCTCTAAGTGGTAGCTGTGGAGAGCAGCCTTCAGGCCTAGTCCAGAAGGAGTGTAAAGCAGCTTGTTTTACCAGAATGCAATCTTATAAGTATAGATTAAGTGAAAAAGAACCACACAATGTATTTATAAAAATATGTATTTATTATATAACACTCACTAACACATACAGATATCTCCTACCCAGAAATATGCACGACGCACACAATACTTTGCATAGAAATCACGTAAATAGCACAGAATACACAGTGGACCCCAGGGGGGGACCAAACCATATACTAAGAAAGTGGTATAAGAACCACAACTCGTGTCAAGACAATGTCCAGAGGACGTAGAAGTTCCGGGGACCCAAGGAACCACCCAAGGTGTGTGCCAAGGAACCCCATGGAGATCGTGTGCAGTGTGGGAACACGAATGCGTTCTCCATACAAATCGACGTGTACGCCGCGGTTGTAATTTTAAAGATTAAGGACCCTTCCCAGTGGACCCTGAAGAAAACCCTTGGAAGACAGAAGGTTGGAGAGCCACCCCACCCGTGGATACCCTAGTACCCATGTTCCCTACACCAGGGAAGCCGGGTGCATAGGTGTGAAGTGGTGTCGGAAACCGCCGTCAAACCCAATGGAGGACTTCAGGAAAATGCTGCTGGAGAAGGAAAAAGTGTCCGGTGGAATCCGAAGGTGGATTCAAGTTGAGGAGTACCTGCAAGCAGAGGGGACAGAGTCTATGTCACTCAGGAGTGACCCAGAGACCTGGAAGACGAATTCCCACTGATGTCGGGAGTTGCAGGAGAGTTGACGGTGACCTTGACTCTGCAGCTGAGAGGACCAGGCGACGCTGTGGAAGACCAGGAGCCAGGCACAAGCTGTCCCACGTCGGATGTCGAGAGTTGAGGGGTCGGTGTCTGTCGGGAGCACCAACAAGTCTTGGCAACTGCAAACAACGTGGAAGTCAAAGAAGGTGCAATGTCGGGACCAGCGAGGTCCAGGGGACTCACAACAAGCAGGGGAGTCAGGGCAGGCCCGAGCAATCAAAAGAAACCAAGATGACCCTCAACAGGACCCACAGGCTGGAGGCACTGGAGTCGCAAGAGGACCTCGAGCAACTCACCAAAAGATGCAGGCCACGGTGCAAACAATGTGATGTGGACAAAGATTTTGGTCACTGGAGACGCTTGAGGTTGGGGCTACTTGGAGCCCGAAGATCTTGGTGGAAGGAAGCCAACAAGCCTTTGCAACGGCAAGTCAACGCAGTGCACAGGGGTTCAGTTCCTGCGGCTCCGAGGATACTGGCCTCAAACTTGGTGAGAGGGCAGAGTAGGCCTCAAGAGATGTGGAGAACTACCACCTGTGTTGCTGAGCCTTTCGGAGTCTGTGGGAGCTCAGGATCAGCAGACCAGTCAGCTTAGTTGCGGTGCCTGCAGATGCAGGGAAGTGACTCCTTCACTCCAATGGAGATTCCTTCAGGCGTCTTGGATGCCCACAGTCCTTGGAAGGTTCCTGTATGGTGCACAGGCACAGAAAATGCAGCAGACTGGAAGGGAGACGAAGTCGAGCCCAAACGAAGTCCAGCAAAGTCCAGAGTGTCCAGATGGTAAAAGTTGAAGTGGTGTCTGAATTGAACTGTGTCCCACGGCGAATCTGGGGACCTACACCCAGGTAAGCCCTTAAGTACCCTAAGGAAAAGGTTGGGACGATTCAGGGGACCCTCCCAGGGGAGGGTCTGGACAAGGGAGAGGATACTCCCATGTCCTTTGTCCAGTTTCGCACCAGAGCGGGAGCCAACAGCTCCCAGAGCTGGTTTGAACTGGACTATGCAAGGAGGCATCATATGTGCCTCTCATGCAGACTGAGTGGCGCTGGCAAGCGCACCCACCCAGCCCCAATACACTAAATCCTGTCTGGGAGGTGGTCACACCTCCCTGTGACAGGATACCTATTGTTCTGCCTTCCCCTGCTCGGGCTTGGCTCAGCAGCAGGAGGGCAGAATCGTGTCTCTGGTCGGCAGCAGCCATGTTGTGCTTTCTGGTTCTAGAAGACTGGCACCGGGAGCACTGAGAGCCTAACGGAGGCCCGTTCCAGTGCTTGGAATCATACCTCCCGCACCATTTACTTATAGGTTTTAAGTGCAATGACCCTAGATAAAGGAAACCTATATCTTTCCTAAGTGGTGCTAGCACCAGCTTACACAGGCTGCAATGGCAGGCCTGTAGTTGCATTTTGAATGGTCTCCCATGGGTGGCATAATGCATGCTTCAGCCCATGGGGGACCTCTGGGGTACTTACGTCCTGGGTACCTTAGTACCATATGCTAGGGACTGATAAGGGTACCCCAGTATCCATTCTGGGATGTACCTAAGTACTGACCATGACAATTTAGAGGAGAAAGCAGTGAGACTGGGGTCCTGATTAGCATGATCCCAGTCAGACTAGTCAAAAACAGCTTAGCACCAGGCAAAAAGTGGGGGTAACCATAAAAGCAGATCCTACTTTCCTACATTCTCCCTCCATTACAAGCCTCAGTTAAGGAGGATGAGAAGCGGATATAACAAACATATCCGCAGTGCTAAAACCGATCACTTCAGGGTTCAGCTTGACAGCGCTAAATACAGACCCAAGAAACTGTTTAAATCATCAAACAACAAGCTAACCACTCTACCAGTCATAGCTCGGCACCCATGACCTCCTGCCTCAGTGGGGAGGACTTCTCAGCACACTTCTCTGAAAAGGCAAGAAAATTTGGACTTGAACTGTAACGTGCCGCACCAAATTTGCTGCCTCTGAGCTCCCTCGCACCATCAGCGGAGCCTATGGTAGCGAGTGCACCTTCCTACCCCACAGTTTGCACTCCTAAAAACAACGCATCTTGGAATTCCTTTCTACTTCCAGATGATGCGGAGGTGCTCCAATCTATAGCGTCTTTAAAACCTTCCAATCAGTTCAGCGATCCTTTACCCCCTAAGTTTTTCACAGATCTCAATTCGGCCATTCTTCCACTTTGGTCCCGGATTATTCAAGAATCTCTCGTGCATGGGAGGATTCCTGATTGCCTCAAGATGGGGCAAGTCACTCCCATCCCAAAGAAGCCTAATGCTGACTTAGCTGATCCTAACAATTTCCGTCCGATCACCAACATCATGACTTTAGCTAAAATGCTCGAGAAATGCGTTCACACACAGCTCTGCAACCACATCGAGAAATTTCAGCTCCTTGACCTCTACCAGTGTGGTTTCAGAGCGGGTCAGAGTACTGAAACAGCTCTAACTCACATTGTTGATGACGTCTGGAGATCTCTTGACCAAAATGTTCCTTGTCTACTGATCCTTCTTGATTTGTCCTCAGCATTTGACACCATCAAACATAAAAACCTGATTGCTCTTCTTCAAAATAGGATGGGGTTATCGGGCCCTGTCTTAAATTGGTTTGCCTCATTCTTACATAACCATGTCCAAAGAATCAAAGTTAACCAATCCCTTGCAGCACGTACCCCGGTCACTATTGGAGTACCTCAAGGCTCCGCACTTTGGCTCATGCTTTTCAATCTTTTCATGGAACCACTCTCCGATATTCTGAACCGCTCAAACATTCAATACCACATGTATGCTGATAACACTCAACTGTAATTGAAGATCTCCTCCCCAAATGACATAAAAACTCTAAATTCTGCACTCCTAAAAACTCAACAATGGCTAACTCATCTGTTGTTAAATACCCTCAAAACAGAATTCCTCCTGATAGCCCCCTGCAATCACTCTGCACCTACTCAGGACTGGCTCAAACAACTTACTGCACTTAATTGCACCCCTCATGTTGTTGACTCTGCTAGATCTTTAGGTATAACTCTGGAAAAATACCTAAATATGCAAGATCACATCAGAGCTACTATTAGGGGAGCCAATCATCAGCTCAACACTCTAAGAAAAATCAAGCCATTCTTACATCCTGAAGACATCCAGGCAGCAGTCCAATCCTTAGTTATCTCACACTTGGAATATGATTGGTGACCCTAGCTGGGCTACCTAAAGCTAGATTGGCTCCTCCTAGAGCCACATTGAACTCTTTGGCCAGACTCATCACGGGCTCCAGAAAACATGACCACATCACACCAGACCTAATTCAACTAAACTGGCTGTACATAGAAGCAACGATCCGTTTCAAGATAGCTTGCGTGATGCACAAAGCTATTTATTATAACACCCCTGTTTACCTGGCAAAAAAACTTGAGCTATCAGGCTCGAGTCGGAACTTAAGAAGCTCTAATACCCTACTGTTGAAACCTCCCAAATTCAATAAGAAAAGAACATACAATCGTGCTTTCTCTGGTCTTGCTCCAAAAATATGGAACGCTCTTCCTCCCGAGATCAGATCCAACCCATCTACTGCCTCATTCACAAAACATGTCAAATGGCTACTCCTGAATGACCATCAACAGCAATAGCCCTGATGCCATCGTAATCTACTTCCATCTCCTGTTTGACAGTCTTTTATACCTTTTGGTCAAAATGCGATAGGTGTCTCCTCACGTGTCCTTTTGATTTATTGCTCTGCTGGAACTTTACAGGTCCCACAAGATGAGCTGATTACCCTGGGTCACCATAATTATTTTGTTTTTCCCCATGCTCCCCTATGACTTTGTTGTTTTTCATGTACTTCATACGTTCCGGTTTGTTGTTGTACTCATGCTTTTACCTCATTCCACTTGCGCTCCTTTGTACAGATCTCTGATACCCGTTTGGGTCATGTTCACGCTTTATAAAACTTTTCAAATAAATAAATAAAATAAATAAATGTGGTCAAGTTGGAAAGCTGAGAATGAAAAGTTCATCACCTAGCTTTGCCGAGCTGGGTTTCTTGACTCTAAACCACATTTCATAGTTGGAGAAATGTCTTTCCCAGTGCCGAAGGATAAGTTTCTATTGCTCTTTATTCAAGAGAGGAATACACTTTTATACCTGGTATAAGGGTGCAATAAATAACTAGAACGCTGGACTCTCAGCCTTTATTACGTTTTATTGGTATTATCTTCTAATAATAATAACCGGTTATCTAATGATTGCTACAAAGCGAATTATCTTTAAACGCTTCTGTGATGGCTGTAATTTTTATCACTCGCAATGGTACTCAGTTTAACGTTCTCCATGGGATGTAAGTGCGAGTCAGCCTGCCTGATTTAAACCTTTGACATGTATGTCTCTGGGCAGACACTTACCCCAGTGTTTTGCGTTACTAGCAAATGTTCATCCACCTTGCACAAAAAGGCAATAAAGTATACAAGCTGCTTCAACGGTTTTCCTGGAATCCTACTTAAACATACGTTTTGCTTGACAATTTCAGATGCTAAGTCGCTCATTTTCATGTCTCCAACCATGCATGTACTAACTCTTTGCTTGGTGCCTGTGAATATCCCATGACCTGTTTAGATCCCTACCATGGAGTTTGCTAATCCTGCTTATATCGCCCCCTTTGTTTTTCGTCCAGGGTGATCGCTAAAGATGAGATTATTGCTGACGCCTCACTGACCACATCAGTGACCACCAGCACAACAATGCCACGCAGTCCGGATTCAGGCCTAACCACTGTACATAAACAGCACTCATCACCGCTGACATCCATGTGATGCCTGACAGAGGAGTCACTGCAGCCCTCATTCTCCTGAACCTATCTGCAGCATTTGACACGTTCACACACCTCATACTCATAAGGCGCCTGCAGAAGATTGGCATCAAGCACCCGCTCTCCGCTGGATCTGCTCCTTCTTTATGGATAGAATACAAGCTTCCATCTCATCTGTGGAGTACCTCAAGGTTCATTTCTAGCCCCACCCTCTTCAATGTATAGATGATCCCTCTGACCAATGTCATCGATGCATTCAAAATCCACATCCTCTTCTACGCCGATGCCATGCAACTCATACTCGCTTTCTCAGACAAGACCCCCAACACAAGAAACAAGTTCACCGCCTGCATGGGCGAAGTCGCTAACTGGATGAAAGCCAACAGTCTCAAGCTCAACATTGACAAGACAGATCTTTGGCGAGACCACCACACCATGGGACTCCAACTTGTGGTGGGTCAGTCTTTGAACCACACCCACACCCAGCACCAACGCCAGGAATCTCCAAATAATCACTGACTGCAAACTGGATGTGACCGCACAAGTCAATGCCGTAACTGCATCCTGCTTCCACACCCTGAAAATGCTAAGGAAGAACTTAAAATGGACCGAAGCAGCACTAGAAAAACTGTCACTCATGCCCTAGTTACCAAGGAATGCCCTAGTTAAGTTGGGATACAAGAACACCCTCTACACCGTGATCACCTAGCAACTGACTAGAAGGTTACAAGCCATCCAGAACTTGTCAGGAAGAATTATCCTCAGCCTCCCATACAGCACTCACATCACACCACACCTCAGGGTGCCCACTGTCTCTTGAAACACAAACACGCTCATTTCAAATTCCTCACACGCACATTTAAGGTACTACACAACTTAGGCCTCACCTACCTAAACAGTCTCATCTCCTCCACCAACCACCCCGATACATCCGCTCCACAGGACTCCTAATCACACACATCCCATGCATACACAGAATCAGATCAAGATGACCGGTGTTCTCTTACATCACTCTTCAAGCATAGATTGGCCTCCCACTCCGCATTAGGGACTCCTCTCTCTCTTGAATCCTGCATGACGCTCAAGACCTGGCTTTTCAATTAACCAGCCTATCATGGGCAGGGCTAGGCACAAACATCTGCTCCAGGCCAGGATACCCTTTTGGGTGATAGTGCACTTTACAAACACACATACATAACATAGCTTGCATTCTCTGACTTTGGTAAGGTTCTGCTTGTTTTTGAGCAATAGATGTCAATCGTTACAGCTGCCTCCTTTTAAATCCATGCGAAGGGTGGCAAACTGTGGTGTTCCGAGGGTTTGTCCCTGAGCCCCACTGTGTTTAATGTTTATGTGTCACCTTTTGCGGGTATTGTTAGATCCTGGGGGGTTTGAGATCCCCGCCTATGCTGATGATACTCAGCTTATTATTTTCAGCGATGAAAGAAAGACAGAGACGAGAGGAAACTTAGTAAATTGTCTTTCAGAGGAGACAGTGTGGATGCAGTCTCATTGTCTGAAACTCAAAGCAGAAAAGACGGAAATTTTGCTTTTTGGTCGGGCACTTAGCATCTAGTATGATTCCTGGTGGACCTCATATTTAGGCCCTGCCCCAAGGCCTAAAAGAGTAGTTAAGAATCTGGGCTTTTTGATTGATGACTCTCTTTCCATGCAGGACCAGGTGAAATCGGTTTGTGGGAGTTGCGTTGATCTCCTACGGCGTCTCCAAAGAATATTTCAGTGTAGTCCTGTGGTTTGTCATTAGATCATTGTGCAAGCCCCAATTGTGAGCAGATTAGTCCATGGCAAAGCTCTGTATGTTGGAATGGCTGAGTATGTGTTCACATGCCTCCAACTGATTCAAAATTTGGCGGGAAGACTGATTTGTAATCTTCCCATCAGGAGCTCGGTTTCGGCCTGTTTAGTCAAGTCAAGTCAAGTCAGAGAATCTTATATAGCGCGCATATCACCGGTAGGTCTCATGGCGCTTACGGAGATTCCAAAGACTGGCGGTCATATCCAATTTACGTTATTTCCGGTCAAACAGCCACGTTTTCAATTCTTTGTGGAAACGCTGGTTGTCCGCAATAGAAAGAAGATGAAACGGCAGTTTGTTCCAGAGATGGGGGGCGAGAAAAGGATCGACCCCCATTACGTGCAGTGCGGACGCGCAATGGGGTAAGGAGAGATTTTGAGCTGGATCTTAGCGTTCTTTCTGGCTATCTTTTAAGTTTTTTCACTAAATAAACAGGCCCGTTGCCATGAATACTTTTATGAGTTAGGCACAGGATTTTAAAGTGGCCTCTTTTCCTAACTGGAAGCCAGTGGAGGGACCTCAGACTTGGGACTGAAGGAGATCTTGGAGGTAGATTTAAGATCAGTCTGGCCGCAGTATTCTGCAGAATTTGCAGTTTAGAAAAGAGGTCTTGATTTAGGGAGGCTAGTAAGGCATTCCCATAATCCATGCAGCTTACAATTAGGCCCTGGACCAGAGGCTTCCTGGCCTCGATAGGTAGCCATTTAAAGATTTTACGTAGTTTCCGCAAAATCCCTTACCAGTCCGCAGGATAACCATCTATAAGCTACTTTGTCATGCGCACATAGCACCTATGACAACGGTCCAGTGGCCCTGCTTTGCAGAGTTTTTTTTCAAAGCCTGTGCGTGTTCTTTGATCCACTAAACAAGCTTTGATACAATGCAGACAAAATAAGAGATCCAGAATGGGAGGCCATTCCTATAATTATTTGGCAGCTTGACAGTGGAACGCCCTTCCTTTCAATCTACATTCAACGTATGATTTTTTGACTTTTCATAGGATGCTGAAGATTTGACTTTTCCCTCTTAATTGTTTTTCGGGACTTATGGAATCTGGCCTGTTTGCGGTATGATTGAGCGCTTTATAAATGCTATAAATATATAAATAACATAACATAACAAGACATCGATCTTAACTAGAATGTAAACAGTTTTTGACTGAGCAATTTCCTTCATTTTTTTCATACCTCGAGAGACAAAACGTAAAAGTGCCTTGACTTGAGAGATGGGAACTTCCAGTGCCCAAAATTAGCCTAACCAAGGAAACATTGCTCAGTTAGGTTTCTGTTACACTAATAAGGGTAAGTAGTTTAAAGTTTCTCACAATTTAAGACACTTCAAAGTTCATTAGTCAATCCACTTCTTGCTCTAAATCACTTTCATGATGTTCTAAATACCATAATAACATTTCCTATCATTATAATCATTGTCATCCTGAAGAGTCAATGGGTAAGATTGGGAAGTACCCTTGCATCTAGTAATACAGAAATTCAAGCCAATACAGACTCACCTAAGGATGTAAAGAAGCAAGGCACCAACAAAACAATTTTGAGTATTTTCATAACCCACCCTCCAAAAAACTTCTCAACCCTGACCAAAGGACCCACCATTCAAACCCCATTTATCATCAATGGTGTGTAAATATTTAATTCTATCACTTATTTTATTATCTGCTCATGTATACCAACTGAAATGTTGGGAATATAGGTGCAACGTTCGACTCTGATTACAGAATAACTGCCACCCTGAGCAGCGAAGACAAAATCTAGAGTCATTCTATTTTGCATAATCATAGTTCACTGAGCCCCCATTGGACAGTAATTAAGTTTAGAGCAATTGCAGTTTAATTTACTATCTCCGCAGCCCTTTCACAACTTAGTGTATCTCATAGATCAACTTCATAGCTTGGAATCTAAATGAAAACAATTGGGCAATCTCTGAAATGTCTCTCATATTTCTTCCTCCCAGGGCAGGAGGTTGAGGATAAAAATGTCTAATGTCAGGCACAATATAGGCAGAATAACAGGGCCCACACCAGTGCTTTGGCAGCAACACATAAACAATGTTTCCACAAATGTAATAAGCTCCAGTCTGATCAGCAGTGCCTTTGAGGGTGAACAGTAAACCAGAAGAAATATTTATTGTGGAATTTCAGCTTAGTTAAAGACTGGCTATGTGTTTAGGAATGGAAACATTGCCTCAATGTAACCCATAAAGAGTTGTTGTTTTCGACCTCACAAACGAATTCTTGGGCAGTCTAAGCAAGATGTACAGCAGGGTCAAACTCTGTTGATTGGGCAGGAACATTGTCAGGTGAGCAAGAGTAACTCAGATGGTATAATTGTTACATTCAGGGATAAAGTGCCCGTGTAGGTGTATGTCACTGCTTTGCTTATTCCAGGCGAAAGGAACTAGGATCATTGGCACTCCCATGCTGGAGCGAGCGGGCAAATGGAAGCACATCCAATAAGATGAAAGGTTCAGATCCTGATTGTACTGATCCTAAACTTGCAGACTTTTGCTAAGTATTGTCTTTGTAAATCAAGCATTCATTCCGGAAGTAGGGCGAGGGTTCCGTGCAGATGACTTCTAACCTACCATCTGCTCCCCTCTCTTAAACAGCCACACAATGGTCAAACCTAACAAGCACATCAAGTAAAGATGGAGACACAGGAGGAGTAGGAGGTGTAGCAGGACGAATTGTGGCTCTGCCATTCAGGATTTCATAGTGACCGAACGTGGTCTTCTAACTAGGGATGGCTGTGATAGACAGAACTGCTAAGGGTGGGGCTTTGATTTACTTAAGTCCAATTCTCTCAAATATCATATATTTTGTCCTTCAAGATTCCAGTGTATCAGTCTCCCTTTTCGGAAGACTCTGGCTAATTGGAACTGTTACTGGATCTTTAGCTCGTTGCATATTTCCTTTATCACTTCCACTCCAGAATGGTAGCCTGAATTGGGAAATAAAGTCTTGCAACGGTTTCTTGACTACAGTAAAAGCGTCAGCTTGAGAACACGGGTAACCCTTGATCCACCCAGAAAACATACACACTAATACCAACGCATAAATATAAGAACAACACCTGGGGCCGTATTACAGATGACTGCGCCAGCGCTAATTGTCGCTGTGCGCCCGAGTATGTCTGTGTTTATGTGCGTTTGTGTCTGTGCGCTAATACAATATGCGCAAAGACGCAAACGCACATAAACACAGAGTTCAAAGTCTGCGCTAACATCATGGCGCATTACTGACCGATCCTCTGTAATGCCGTTGGGCGCACAGCGACAATTAGCGCTGGCGCAGTCATCTATAATACGGCCCCAGGGCATCTGGATGAAATCAATCTGTACATGAACAAGAACACCCCATGGAGGAGGGTGTGCCCCTGGGTGGTCTTGATGCATTTATCAACATTATAGCTTCACTTACAGCACAAATATGGCTGAGCAATGTTACATATGTGGCAAGAATGGAGTTGAGGGCTTTGCGGGCTGAAGCGGAAGAAGCTTTGATTACCCCCAGGTCCCTTATGTCCTCGTCCCATTCATTCACAAAGTGGAGATAACCATCTTCCGACAGAAAAAAAGACCAGAGGAATGCTGGGACCTTAACCCCACCCCTCCCACTGGGAGTACATAACCGCACTCACCCAGCATTCCGCCTGTTCTTTTTTTCTGTCTGTCGACAGATTTGTACCTGGATGCTGGTGCTTCTCCTGCTGGGCTGGAGTGGCGTTTCTTCTCCTCTCCCCGTCCGGCTGCCTGGCTGTGCGGGCGGGGAGTCTTCTGGCCTGCCTCCCGGCCTGCTGGGCTTGCTGGGTGGCTTGGTTGTTCCCGGCCGGCTCTGGCATGCCGTCCGAACCTTTCCGGCTGGTGCACCGGCCTCCCGGTTGCTTCCGAGTTGCTGGGCGCGTCTTCCTGTGGCCTGGCCGGGTGGAAGACGCGCCGCGTTTGGAGTTTCCTTCCCTGCCCTGGCGTGTGGCCTGGTGGATGCCTTGGATTGGCGTGTGGATAGGGGGGGCCTTGTTCCTGTCTGACCTGGTGGTTCCCGGCCCCCCCCCTCCCTGGTGAGTTCCGCGTAGCGGTGTTCTTTTTGTCTCCCTTCTCCAGTTGTGCTGTTTACGGGGGGAGGTGCTTGTCTGTTGCCCCTCCATCGGGGTCTGTTGCGGTTTTTGCTCTGTGGTGGCCATCCTGGCAGGGAGGGGTTGTGGTCTCCCTGGCTTGTCTGCCGCCGTGGGAGCTGGGGCACCGGAGTTCGGGCCTCGGGGTAGTCTCTGCATCCTGTGCTTCTGGGCTGCTCCCTTCAGGGGTCGCTCCTTTCCCCGCTTGGGCACGTTTGTGAGGGGGCTGCCGGGCTGTGTGTTCGGTGCTGCTGGCGGTGGCTCTGCTTTCCGTGGGGGTGGCTGGTGGTGAGGGCTTCGCTGCATGCTACCTGTGCAGGGGCGACGGGGCCTGCGGGCTAGGGCTGCTCGCTTTGGATGTTGGCTCCTGGGTTCTGCTCCTGCCCTTGACTCAACCTCGTGGTGGTCCTGGGTTTATGGCTCTCTCTCTCTCTGCTTTGCAGCCCCCTAGTTGTGGCTTCTGCTACATCCAGGGGCGTGGCTTCGTCCTTTCTGTCCGTTGGGCACCTGCCCTGGTCCTCTGCTGGGCTCTGCCTGTGCCGCCGGTTCCTGCCTCTTTGGCCTTCCGTCTTGTGCAGTTGATCTTTTGTGTTCCGTGGTGCTGGCTCCTCCTGCCACCTGTGCGTGGGGGTACCTGTCTCGTCTGGTGCTGTGGCAGTGGGTTACCCGGTGTCCTGGCCGGGCCTAGCTGGTCTCCGCCGGTGCGACGCTCCTTGGCCCTCGCCGGATCTGGTGCCTCCGTGGTCTCTTGCTTCCCCTGTGGGGTCCTGCTGTTTTCCTGTGCCGTGTTGCACGGCTGGGTGCTTTGTGCTTTTGGCCTGGGGCCTTACCCGCTGTGAGCGCCTGCTCTCCAACAGGTCGGATGCTGTCTGGCCTGGTTCGTTCCTGGCTAGGAGCCCACCTGGGTCTGGGTGCTGTCGGCTTCTTGTTGTTCCGGGCCCCTTTGCTTGATCTGGCCTGGGGAATTCTTCTCGGACTTGGTTTCCTGATGGGGGTAAGTCTGCCCCTGCCTTGTGCTGGTGGTTCTCTGTGGCTGGGGTGGGATGCGTCTTCCTCCGTTGCCCCAGCTTTCCTGCTTCTGTGGCCCTTCTTGTGGCCTGCGGCCTTTCCCCGCTGTTTTGCCCCTTAGTGCGGGGCTGTCTTCGGCTTTGTTCTTGCCTGTGTCAGGGGCCCTGGTATTGTGGGCCTCTTGCTGGGGCTGTCCTGCGGCTGTTGGGGTCCCCGGCCCTTCCTTGTCGTGTTTTGGTTCCCCTGTGTTGCTCCTCTGGGGGTGTTCTTTTTGTTTTCCCCTTGTGTGGTTGGTGGTCCAGGGGCTGTGCTCCGGTTGCTCCTGGTCTGCCGGCTTGCGGCTGGTTCGGCTTGGCCTCCGGCTGTGCCTCCTTGGTCTCGCCTGCTCTTCTCCTGTCTGTGGGTCGGCTGGTTCGGCCTGGTTGCGGCCTGGTGGGGTGTCCACCTGCGTCTCGTGGTACTGTCTGCCCTGTGTTGCCCGGGCGCTCGCTTGTGGCCGTCCTGGCCTATGGTCGTCCTACCCTGTGAGTTCCTGTTCTCGTCTGCTCTCGGGAGTTGGGATGGTCAGGCCTGATTGGTTCCTGGTTGTATGGCAGCCTGGGGCTACCGGGTGCTGTCAGTTGTACGGCTGTCTGGTGTCTCTGTGTTGGGGCCGGCTGTGCCTCCTTGGTTTCCCTGTCCCCCGGTCAATTTTCCTGGTGGTGGTGTCTTGGCTGGTGTGCCCCCGCCTGTTGGGTGGCTGGTCCCTCTGCTGTTGGGTCCTGGTTCTTGCGGGTTTGGGGTGTTCCTGCTGTTGTGACCTTGTGGTTCGGTCTGGGCCTGTCTTTGCCTGCCCACCCGCTCCTGTCTTCCCTGTGTGCCCCGGTGTGGGTGTTTGTCGGTCAGCACGCCCCCCTCCCCTCCCCTGTTGGGGTGCTGTCTCATGGTGTTTGTCTTGCCGATTTGGGGGCCTGCCCGGCTTGCTGCTGGTTGTCCGGGGTCTGGTGCCGAGGTTTCGGGCTTGTGCCTCTGGCTTCTCTGCTCCCTCCGGTTCCAGGTCTGTTGCTTCTGCCGGCGGTTCTGTTTTTTTTTCTTTGGCTGTTGCTTCTGCTGTTGTTTTCGTCTGACCTGCTGCGTGGTCCGGCGGTTCTGTGCCAGGGGTTTCTTTTGGCCTCCCTGCCCTTTGCTTCGGCCTGTGCGCTGGGTGGGCTTCTCTCGGGTGCGGCTTGTGCCGCCGGGTCCTCCTGCCTGGGCGGGTTGCTTGGCTTCGGCCCTGGCTTCCTGGTTCCTTTTTGCGCTCTGTTGCTTGGGTTGTGGCTGGTGTCCTCTGCCCTGGGGTTTTTCCCCTGCTCCTGCCCTCCCTTGGTGCGTCCTGGCCCGTGGCGTTTGTGTGCCTGTGCGGCCTGTTTGGCTTCCTTCCTGGCTTCTGTTGCCTCTCTCGCTTGGCTGGTTTTGGGGGTTCGTTTTCCCTCCCCTGAGGGGGGGGGGGGTTCCGGGATTGTGGCCGTTGGCTCTGTCCCGCCCCTTGCGGGACTGTGCGGGTTCCGGGTTGTTGGACCCTGGTGTTTGCTGGAATGTCTGTTGTTTGGCCGGGTGTCCGCCTGGTCTCTCTGGGGCCGTCTCTGGCTGGCTTGTTCTTCTGGGTGGGGATGTGGTCTCATGGCTATTCTGCCGGCCATTGGCACTGGTGCTCCGAGGTTCGTACCTCGGGGTTGGCTCCGCATCCTGTGTTTCTAAGCACGCCGCTTCCTCTCCCGTGCCTACCACGGACAAGCGTTTGCAATGCACTGGCCGTTTCTGTTAGCGTGTCTTTGTGGCCTTGGGGTTGAACTCGCCTGCCCCTGCTCCTGCTCTGGGGTTTCGTGCTTTTGCAGCCTTGTTCCTTGTGGGACGTTTGGCCTCCTGTTTCGGTGGCTGGTTTCTGTTGCGTTCTCGGGCCTGCTCCCTTCTGGCTCTGTGGGCCTTGTGGGGCGGTGTTTCTGGGGTTGTGTTCCTGTTTCCCCGGCTTTCTTGTGTGTGCCTTGGCCTTTGCTGGCTCTTGGCCTGTTCCTGGGCTCTTGCTGTGGTTCCACCTCCTGTGCGGGGTGCTTGGTGGTTGTCGTGTGGCTGCTCTGGTTGGTGGTGGCCGTTCTTTCCTGGGGCCTGGTCCGCCGCTGTGGGGCTTCGGGGGCTTTGTCCTCTGGGCCCTCTGGGTGCTGGGTCGTTCTGGTTGGGGCAGTGGGGGGGGGCTGGTGCCTGGTCGGTGCTTCCCTCCTTCCTGGTTTGGTCTGGGTGGTCCTGCCCTTTGGTGGTCCTTTGGGTTGTGCCTGTGCCCTGTTGGCTGGCTCTGGGCTCTTTCCTTTTTGCTTTCTCCGGTGGGTCTGTCCGGTTGTGTTGGGGTTTGTCCTCTGGTTGGCCCTTCCGCGCTTCGTGCCTGGTTGCATCGGAGCTGTGGGGCCTTCCTTTCTTCCTGTCGCCTTTTTGGGGCTCCTGGTGTGTCCCCTTGGTCTGTCGGGGCTTCCCTTCTGTTCTTGAGAGGGCTCGCTCTGTCTCTGTGCTGTTGTTGGGTCCTGTGGGCCTCCCTGGTGGTGCTCGGCTTGTCGGCCTTTTTTTGTCCGGGGGGCTTTCTTGGACGTGTCATCTTGGGGCTTCCTCTTCTCTGGTCCCCTGCGGTCCGGGGTGGGTTCTCTGGTTGGCTGCTCCATGCAGTCGCTGTCGCCTTCTGTTTTCCTTGGTCCCGGTTTCCGGTCCTTGGTTGTGTCTCGGCTGGCCTCTTCTGGCTCGCTAGCCGGTTGGGCCGCTGGGGGTCTTCTTCTTTGTGTGGCCTCCTCGCTGTCCTTTGGTTGTGGGCGGCCTCTGTTGGTTTTTTGTTTGGCGTGTTCTCCCCCTTCCTTGTTCGCTCGGGGGGGCTCCTGGTGTGTGTTGGCTGCCCTCTGGGGGTTGTCTCTTCTTCGGCGTGGTTGTCTCCCATTTGTTTTGGTGGGTGCGTCCCTGCTTGGTGGGGTGCTTTCCTGGTTGGGTGCTCTGCCGGTTGTTTCCTGTGGTTCTCCCTTTTGTTTCCCTTGGGTTGCTGCCTTTGGTGTGGTTTCCTGGGTGTGCTTGAGGGTTTGGAAGGCCGGGTTTTCTGCTTTGGTATACTCCACTTTGTGAATGAATGGGACGAGGACATAAGGGACCTGGGGGTAATGCTCTATTACTTACCGGTAATCTTCATTACTCCGGGTCCCGTTGTCCTCGTCCCATTCATACGCCCCGCCCTCCCTTCCGGACGGCCGGCCTTCCTGTGGGGGCTTGGTGGTTCAGGCGGAATGCTGGGTGAGTGCAGTTATGTACTCCCAGTGGGAGGGGCGGGGTTAAGGTCCCAGCATTCCTCTGGTCTTTTTTTCTGTTGGGAAATGGTTATCTCCACTTTGTGAATGAATGGGACGAGGACAACGGGACCGGAGTAATGAAGATTACCGGTAAGTAATAGAGCATTACGTTGTCAGGTGGCACATTTTGAGAGGCCCGCCCCGCCAGAACTGCCATGGTGTCTCTGCACTCACGGTCACCAGGAGGGGAGTTCCGAAAACTGTCTGAAGTTCAGAGCACATATGGGGGCAGCAAGATCGCAGATTGCAGCAGTGACAGAAAGATACAAACCTATGGGTTCTTCTCAGCTTCCCAAGTGAATGTCATGATTTCCAGACTGATGGCATGGTCAAGCCTTTACCAGTCCGTTTCCAAGATGGTGAAAACTTTGTAACTTACATTACTTTTGAACTTTGGATTCTTTGTTAAGTAACAGAGAAACTCTAGTATTGAACATCACTGATAATGGTATGTATTTATAATGTGCATTTCAGGTACAAACTGCATTTAGGTGGTAATATATATGTGTGTGTGCTGTTAGATTGATGAACGCAAATTGTTATTGAATGTCAGTTCATTGCACAAAGATAAATCAGAATTAAGCAATCAATATCAGAAGGAGCATGCATATGAAGTGCATAGGATATTGCCTGTGAATCCCAATCGAAGATAAAATAAGGTCTTTTTCCTGTGATGTCAGTTCCTTTGAGACCATATATATGCAGGCAGTTCCAAGTGAAGGCTGCAAAAAATGTGTTCCCTTATTTTTCATGGCTTTCTCTGCCCCCTTGCTTTCAATTTTTTCCCACATTGTTGTTCCTTGCAGCTGGAATTTCTACTGGATCTTTTCCCCTTCAGTTTCTTCAAGAGGAGTTTGGTGCTTGCCATTCTCATCATTTCTAATCATCATTTTCAATCAAGATTCATAAGATTAGCAAGGAGGTTTTCTTCCTCTTCTAGGCTTTTTCTCCAGTTTAGGAACCTCGAAAGAAGGCACTTGACACCTTTCGCTTATACTGTTCTGTGATGGGTATCAGGGTAGCACCATAGCTACAGGGAGGTGATACCCTTTCTTCAGGCAATCTAGAAGTGGATTTAACTGATCATTGAGGTGCCCAGTCCTTGAAAAGCAATGGAAGGAAAGTAATCTGCAAACCAATGGGTGCCAGTGGCAAGTATAATACTCAGCTAACATATGCAATGCCATGATATGAGCAGGCCAGATTCTGGAGTAATACTTTGGGAGCATCTACTCTACCATATTTGTCTCTCCCCAATCCATCAGGATACTTTTAACATTTGTAACCTAGCCCAAGTATTCTTTTCCCTTCTCAGTGCCTGATAGTGTAATCTGTGAGATCCTGTAGGGTAGGCATGGGAGGCTTAAAAGTCTGGGACACATACAAAGTTACATCAGTCAGGGGACACAGCACCATTTTTTAGCAGCGCTATCAGCAAAAGTGTTACCTTTGGACACCTCATCTTGAGTGGCCTAATTAGTGTAACCCAGCGTCTTTCAAGGGCAATTGAAGGGCATAAACCAATCCTTTGACATTGGACCCATAGGTGATTGTGGTTCTGACTGCAGAAACTTTGCTGCATGGTCTATCCCAAATGCATATTAGGAATCAGTAAATATAGTTAGCTGTGGGCTAGGCTTGATGAACTTTCTTAAAGGGCCATTGTAAGTTAGTATTGCACATGTAGAGTGAATTCAATGTGAAGATAATGGACGTACTTACCCTACTTGTGCCATCTTTCCTTTGCTCCAGTCTGAAGTTCTTTTAGCACCATTTTGGTGGGACTATAGCTTCTCTGAGGTCTTGACACATGGCTCTTTTTAAGTGTTTATCTGGTACACATATTTTTCTAGCCTGAGGTTGTGCTCGGATCACTGATGAAATATCGACTACAAAAACACCGAACTACAAAAATATTGCGGCAAATATATCGTACACACAAATATCGACGCCCTATACTTAAACAACAAATTACACAAATATCGATAAAAAAATATCGCCTAAATAAATATCGAGTACAAAAATATCGCCAACAAAAATATAGCCAACTAAAATATCGATAACATTAAGGGGTCGATTCCGATCCCGGTCGGAGGCGCACCTAATACCATTCGGCCGGGAAAAAAGCCAGGCGAATGCCTGTTTCCCGACCGATTCGCACATACGTCCGAACGAGCAAGTACAATGCGCACAACTGCCCAAATCCCGACCCAGTCGTACTCACCCAACACAGGGGCCGATTCCGATTCGGGCCGAAAATCTCTCCGACCGAGCCGGACCCGGAGAGATTTCCGACCGAATCGGACCCGTGCAGCCCGAACGAGTACGATGCGTCCGTATGCTATCGGACTCGAGTCGGTCGGACTCCCATTGAAGTCAATGGGACCCGGTCGTACAACGCGTACGCAGGCTCCCATTGCCTCAATGGGTGCGAGGCGAACAAGGGCGCCCCTACAGCGGGTACGCGGCGAGCGACTCGCGCCGTACACGCACAGGTAGGGGGACCATGGGTCCCCCTGTGTGCGACTCGCGCGGCTACGCGTACAGGGGGTCCGACACGGACCCCCGAGTACGGCTCCGACTGCTCTTTCGAGCCGGGCGGCGCGTGTCGGTCGGACTGCTCGCGGCACGCATCGTACTTACCCGGCCGGGGAACGTCTCCATTGCGCGGTGCGAGTCGTGTCCCGGCGAGTCGGTCGGTGCGGTTAGACCCGGGAACGAGTCGGTCGGAGCGGTTGGGATGCCCGAACGAGTCGGTCGGGCGATTTCGCATCGTACTCGCTCGTCCGGACGCGCGTACGAATCGGTCGGGAAATAGGGCTCCGAATCGGATCCGGTTATGCCGAATCCGATTCGGAGCGCTACCGGCCGACATCGGAATCGGCCCCACAGGTCCAGTTCTCCGACCGAGGCGGATCCGGAAACGCAGAATCGAGTCGCACGGAAGCCAAAATGCAGCCCCGTCCGGCCGGACAAGTACGATGCGCTTTCCGTACACGCCGAACCCGTCGCTACGCACGGCACGTCAAAGCATCCGGGAGAGACGCACATAAGCTCCGATTCGCGCCACAAGACGATCCACGGCTACGAGACGAACACGCCAGCGACGAGGCGAAGCAAAGAGAAAGACGAACGAGACGAACCAACCATGAATCCCATCGTGCCGATCCTACCAATATTCTACATCTATTACCGGAACAGGCACGGACGCGTACGGCGCAGAAGGTAAGTCAGACACCAACCACAAAAACAAACTACAGGTACCCGACATATCACACACACACAGAGGGATGCAGAAATTACTTACACCAGCAACAGCAGCACCATAGGGGCGGGATGGCTATCACCAATGCCACATATACACATAGGGGCCTGGATGCCAACAACTAACAGCACCACTACCCAGGGGGTGCTAGATGCCTGTCACTACTACCACCTCTACCCATGGGTGCCAGATGCCTACCACTACTACCACCTCTACCCATGGGGGGGCAGGATGCCTACCACTACTACCACCTCTACCCATGGGGGGCTGGATGCCTACCACTACTACCACCTCTACCCATGGGGGCTGGATGCCTACCACTACTACCACCTCTACCCATGGGGGCAGGATGCCTACCACCACTACCACCCCTACTCAGGGGGTGCTAGATGCCTACCACTACTATCACCTCTACCCATGGGTGCCAGATGCCTGTCACTACTACCACCTCTACCCATGGGGGGCAGGATGCCTGTCACTACTACCACCCCTACTCAGGGGGTGCTAGATGCCTACCACTACTACCACCTCTACCCATGGGTGCCAGATGCCTACCACCACTACCACCTCTACCCATGGGAGGCAGGATGCCTGTCACTACTACCACCTCCACCCATGGGGGGCTGGATGCCTACCACTACTACCACCTCTACCCATGGGGGCAGGATGCCTGTCACTACTACCACCTCTACCCATGGGGGGCTGGATGCCTACCACTACTACCACCTCTACCCATGGGGGGCAGGATGCCTGTCACTACTACCACCTCTACCCATGGGGGGCTGGATACCTACCACTACTACCACCTCTACCCATGGGGGCAGGATGCCTACCACTACTACCACCCCTACCCATGTGGGGCTGGATGCCTACCACCACTACCACCCCTACTCAGGGGGTGCTAGATGCCTACCACTACTACCACCCCTACCCATGGGGGCTGGATGCCTACCACCACTACCACCCCTACTCAGGGGGTGCTAGATGCCTACCACTACTACCACCTCTACCCATGGGTGCCAGATGCCTACCACCACTACCACCTCTACCCATGGGGGGCAGGATGCCTGTCACTACTACCACCTCCACCCATGGGGGCTGGATGCCTACCACTACTACCACCCCTACCCATGGGGGGCTGGATGCCTCACCAACCCCTACTCAGGGGTGCTAGATGCCTACCACAACTACCACCTCCACCCATGGGGGCTGGATGCCTACCACTACTACCACCCCTACCCATGGGGGCTGGATGCCTACCACCACTACCACCCCTACTCAGGGGTGCTAGATGCCTACCACTACTACCACCTCTACCCATGGGTGCCAGATGCCTACCACCACTACCACCTCTACCCATGGGGGCAGGATGCCTGTCACTACTACCCACCTCCACCCATGGGGGCTGGATGCCTACCACTACTACCACCTCTACCCATGGGGGCAGGATGCCTGTCACTACTACCACCTCTACCCATGGGGGCTGGATGCCTACCACTACTACCACCTCTACCCATGGGGGCAGGATGCCTACCACTACTACCACCCCTACCCATGTGGGGCTGAATGCCTACCACCACTACCACCCCTACTCAGGGGGTGCTAGATGCCTACCACTACTACCACCTCTACCCATGGGGGGCAGGATGCCTGTCACTACTACCACCTCTACCCATTGGGGGCTGGATGCCTACCACTACTACCACCTCTACCCATGGGGGCTGGATGCCTACCACCACTACCACCCCTACTCAGGGGGTGCCAGATGCCTACCACTACTACCACCTCTACCCATGGGGGGCAGGATGCCTACCACTACTACCACCCCTACTCAGGGGTGCCAGATGCCTACCACTACTACCACCTCTACCCATGGGGGCAGGATGCCTACCACCAACAACACCCCCACTCACAGGATGGCTAATGCATGACACAACAAGCACACACCAACATAAGGAATGCAACAAAAAACATCCCCCAACACCATGACAAGCGTGTGTAGACTGTGTGAAATGCCTACAACACTGAACATGACTTTGAACATACAATGTGACCCCCTATCACATGTGTCACACATAAATGTGTGTGGCCCCCATAATGCAAGCAGACCATGACCACTGTGGCAATGGGGTCCAACCCCCATCATCACAGTGACCAAAAGGTAAGTGTGGGGTCCATAGCTGAAGCACATTTTGAACATTGTGGCAATGGGGTCTAAACCCCATCATCACAGTGACCAAAAGGTAAGTGTTGGGTCCATAGCTGAAGCACATTTTGCACATTGTGGCAATGGGGTCTAAACCCCCATCATCACAGTGACCAAAAGGTGAGTGTGGGGTCCATAGCTGAAGCACATTTTGAACATTGTGGCAATGGGGTCTAAACCCCCATCATCACAGTGACGATAAGGTCAGTGTGGGGTCCATTGCTGAAGCACATTTTGAACATTGTGGCAATGGGGTCTAAACCCCCATCATCACAGTGACCAAAAGGTAAGTGTGGGGTCCATAGCTGAAGCACATTTTGAACATTGTGGCAATGGGGTCTAAACCCCCATCATCACAGTGACCATAAGGTGAGTGTGGGGTCCATTGCTGAAGCACATTTTGAACATTCTGGCAATGGGGTCCAACCCCCATCATCAAAGTGACCAAAATGTAAGTGTTGACATTGAAAAGGCTGCAACTGCCAAACTGCATGGATGATTCCTGGTCACAGAACAACAAACACATCAGTGGCAAAGTAGTGCTTGTGTCCCATAGCAACATAGATTGGGAGAGGCAAACAGTGCAGTGCAAATAAGACATACCTTTGGCCATGTGCAGACAAACATCACCCATGGGGGCTGACACTGTCAACATCCATCAATGACACAATGACAGAAGTGACCATCATAATGCAGACCCACATATTTGCACCAATGGGCACACAAATGTAGATACCCTGTGGAGACTGTAGATGTGAGGTGAACAAATAACATACCATGGCAGCAATGGGACACACAAACAATGATCATTGTGCTGACTGATGACCTAGGAGTCCCAGGGACAGCAGGGGAAACACACCAAACAACATACAGCCAATAGCACACTAAAGATATGCCAATGCAGTGGTGCAGATGCACAAACAGGCAGACCCACACTGCACATCACACACAACAGGTGAGGGGGTGCCAGTGTCCCCAGGCAACCACACAACACATGATGAGGCCTGAATACCAATTACACAGATGCACATACAGTGCCACACAAAAGTAACTCATGGATCCAAATCCCCTATGTGGGCAATCAGGCATTGTTAGATGAGAGGGAGCACAAATTACACATGTCACACAAGCTTGTAGGAACAGCAACTAACACAGCAAGAGACAGACCCACCACAGCACTACCCCCAGGGACCCCATATTGTGCTGACACTAGCCTGCATGATAATCCCACTGTGATGACAATGTCAGATGTCGTTCACACTGTGAACCCCAGCCATGTCTCCTGAGCAACTAACTACCATCACACCTACACAAGCTCCAATCAATCAGCACGGCCTGCCAGCCAAGGCCAATATGGAGGTAGGGGTCTGGCCGTGCAACAACTCACTTTTGCACACACTCAACACCACACACCCTGATCTCCACCTATGTGCAGCAGTGAAGCTCACATGGACTGGTGACATTGCACATGCACACATGACAATACCAAGGGTGGTGGTGGGAACCAAGGTGCAGAAACCCATCACACATGGCCAGTCAACAAGACTTGTCAATGTCTGACACACAGCACAGTATGCTGTACATGGGCAAGATGTGAAATCCACCACAATGAATGGGATCCTGGCCATAGTCACACACCAATGAAGAAGCCAAGGTGACACACGAAGAACACACGTACACAACTACCAACATTGCAGCTCTGACCCTGAGGAGTGGCAGCAGTCACACACACAACGTGTCACAATCACTGTAAGCTAACACAAACTGTAAATCACATTACTCGTGTAAACAACAAGTGCCAAGGGGAATCCTGAATGTGTCCCATCTGCGTTTGCCCACATCCCCAGCACTGACAACAAAGACAACCTGGGATGACAACCTCATGAACATTAGTTTGCCATGCACCCACATCACAGAGAAACCAGGTCCAAGATGCTGGATGAACACAGAACAACTCAGCAAGCCTCACATACAGGAACATCCCTAGGGACACAGCCTGTGTAGGAAAAGGGAAGGGAACACGCACAGACATGCTTACACAACACAGGCCCACGCAATGTCACCAGATTACACACTGCCATGAGGGCACACCACTCCTGTGGAAGGTCCGCTGTGCCAAACCTTGTCTGTGCACGACCCAAACATGTCAGCAGAACACTCCGTCAGTGAGTCAACAACCACAACACACAGAAGGCTCTGCTCACATCAGCCTGGGTACGGGGGTCACGTCAGTCATCTGCACACACACCAAACACATGTCAAGCAAGTTGCACTGTATACACAGATGAGTCCTTCGACATTGATGTGCAAAACTGCATGTCCAGTGGAGCTGGGCACACAGTCAGGGAAATCGGAACATTGAACAGTGGTAAGCCCACCAGATGTGCATCAGTGTAAGACAAAGATGTTCATTTACAAATGCAAAAAGGACATCCCTGTGTCAAATGCTGAACATTACACCCTCAGACTGTAGCAAAGGATGCCATAGATCCAGAATACAACAGGACACATATCCCATGGACCACATGGAGTCCATCACTGCAACACTTCATCGTCCTGATGTTAACACTATTACAACTGCAAATGCAGGATGCTACTCATCCACATCATGTACATCAAAAGAAAACCCAAAAGTAAACAAAAAGAGGCTTTATTCAGCAAATGTCAGGGTAAAAACGGAAGTCCAAAAGAAACTAAGGCCAATGGCCAGTCCAAAATCACAGTACCAACGGGGTGAGAAGTGACAACTGGTCACACATTGCTTGCCTGCACTGGTACGGTTGAGGGACATCACCCTTGGAGGGGCATACAAGGGGCAGGCCAGGTACCACAGGGACAGGATCAGGGGATGGCAGAGTGAGGCAGTGAAGGGGTGGTGGGTGCAGGAGTGTCACCGGCAACTGCAGTGGAGGTGTCTGACTCAGGGGGGGCCGGCACCACCGTGGTACACAAGTCAGTTGGTGTGGGTGCCGCAGCCACTGCAGTGGGCTGGACTGATGTAGTGGACTGGATACCCACTGCAGTGCCCGAGTCAGACGTGGTGGTTGTGGACTCCACTGCAGTGCATGACTCCAAGGGAGTGGAAGGGTGGGCAGATGAGGTGGGCAGGACAGAGGGGGGGGACCCGGTCCCCACAACAGTGCCACTAACAGGCAGAGCGTCTGAGTTGGGGGTGGAAGAGCAAGTGGCAGGGGGGAGGGCCTAAGCAGTCTGGGGATGCGGTATCGGTGTGTGGGGGAACCTGGGGCAGGGTGTGGCGGGGGAACCTGTGCAGTGGTGGCCTGGGGGATGGAGGAGAGAGACTGGGTGCTGGAGCTGCGTGGTGGTGGTGGGGGGGGTCTTGCTCTTCCTGCTCCGGGGGACTTCCGAATGGGCTCCTGTGTCTGCCTGCGCCTGGGGGCGGGTGTCCGGGGGCGAGGTGCACTCCTCTCTGTGTGGGTGGACTTCCTCTTCCCCTGGTGTGCTGGGTCAGCAGGAATGGTGGGAAAGAGGCCGAGGTCACACAGGAAGACCTGCTGTGTATGTGGGGTAGCAGGCGAAGGGAAGGGTTCTTGGAGGGAGAGGATTTGGAGGACTGCGGAGTGAATGTGGATGCCTGTGTGTGTGTGTGTGTGTCCCCATCCCCTGTGTCTGTGGTATCAGTCCCCTGAGGATGCTTGTGTGCAAGTCTTGCCTTACTCTTGGGTGTGTCTGTGCTGCTCGTGTTTGTGTGTTTGGATGACTGCAGGTGTGCATGTGCTTTGGACAGGTAGGGGGGCAGGAAGTGTGGATGGGGCAGAGGTTGGAGGGGTGAGGGACTGTTGGAGGAGGGACACTGCTGCCGTCAGGGAGGAGTCCATGGACCTATTGCTCCTCTGTAGGGCAGACATACCCGTCGAGATGCCCTCCATGAACGACACCAGCTGTGTCAACAGAGTGGTGTGTGCATGGAGGACACTCAGCATTGCTGTCTGCCCTACATGGAGCTGCCGAAGGAGGTACACAGACTCCTCACTCAGGGCAGCAGGGGACACAGGGGCAGGGGCTGCGGTGCCTGGCACGAAGGAGACACGCTCCCGAGCACGGGAGCCTCCACGGACCTCAGGAATGGGAGCCGATGGGAGGGCGGTGGTGGTGGTGGTGGTGGTGGCGGGGCCAGACAGACTAGCTGGCCTTTGGTGGCTGCCGAGACCCGCCTCCACAAGGGAGTCATCCTCCGAGCTGCTGTGGTCCCCAGCTGAGGTGGATGGTGCTGAGGACTCCTCGGTGTGGCTCCCCTCGCCCTCCGTGCCACTGGGTCCCTCTGACCACTCGTCCGATGCTGACCCAGTCTGGCTCCGCTGCTCCTCCTGGTCCGTGGAGCTGTCCCCTCCTGTGGCCGTGGATGTATCTGCAAACAATTAGGGAAACAGACAAACATCAGTCACCTGCACTGACCGCACACACCACAGTAAGTACAGCACATTACAGAGCAAGCCCTGGCATCCTTAGTTGAACATTGCCTAAAGTCCTCACACAGATTCGGGGAAGCCAATTGTCAGTCTGATGGTCAACCATGGGACTCACACCCCTCCTGCCCTTGCACCCATCTGTCTGGTGCCTGTCTGATGGTAAGACCCCAGTGTGGACACATGCACCACCTACACAGTTGTTGGACATTGCAGGGAACACGGTGAAGCATGTGAACATGCACACATCACATCTCTTGCCACTGAGTCAGTGCAGGTGTCCGGATAAAGGGATGGCCAGATTCTAATTAGAAATGCATGTGATGCATACCAGCACCAGACACCATGATGCACCCATGTCCGGATAGTCAATGCCACAATGGGGTGCATGTTGCACATGTCACTCCCCTGCAGGATCAGTCCCAGGAAGTTGAATGCCATGACACAGGAATGCGTGCAAAGTCATACATTACTGTCTCAAGTCACATGGCCATGGCAGCCAGCCAACAACAGTCTGCACTGTGTCACAATCCGAGGGCATGGGGAATGCAAGTTATGTGACTGACAAGTGCACATGTCCATCCCCCAAAAACCACATCATCTGTACTACTATTTGTCCACGTCATACCAACTGGACATATGGGGGACATGAAACACAACTCTCTGAACATGAGCACCTCACAGTGTGCTGTGAATGAAAATACAGCTGCCTGAAAGTCACAGTCGCAAACACCTGTGTGCACAGTCAAGTGATCAGACACCTATAAGTCACAGAAGTATCGTCTATCATGGTCACATCTCAGATGGCATGCTGAGCCCCAAACGATGAACATACCAGTAGTCCTGACAACGAAGACACAGCACAATGAGACAGAGGCAGACACCTGAGGGTACATTTCACTGATCACAACATGCCAGATGATACACGGGAGTGGGAGTACAGAGTGTATTGTATGCACTGGAGTAGGCATGACTGTCCAGCTCCACCTGTAAGAGGGATGAGTCCTGGACAGTAGGCAGGTGGCTAAGCATGTGTGACACACTGGATACACATACTCCTGAGGCCCAAATATTGTTCCCACCAGCAGCATGGGTGTGTGCCACATTCCCCAGGGACATGTGGTGAGTCAGAGCAGCAAGCGGACCACATATCAAAGTTACACGCAGATCACATGTCAGAACTTAGGCATTGTGTAAGCAATTGACCCACCCATGAATCGCACAACATAGTCACGGGAACAAATGCTGTCCCCCACCTTGAGCAAAGCAAAATGCAATGACACAGTCCCCAAATGACACAATTTCCTGACTATAAGGGCCACACATATGCGTATCAGAGGAGAAGTGGGCATGTAACAAATGAGGGACATGGGTCCTGGACCACATGACTGATGTACTGTGGAAGTTTACTCAGGCCAGAGGAGGGCACATAGCATGTCAGACAAAGTGCACAGTGCAGTCATGGACTCACCCCCTCCTTGCTGCTGTCTGTCCTTCAGCTGCCCATCCAGGTCAGGGAAGACCACCGCCAGGATCCGGAGCATGTGGGGGTCAGGGTCCGGTGTCCGCCCCTCCTGCGAGGAGGCGACAGCTTCAGCTGGACCCTTGCGATCCTCCGGGTCCAGCCACGAAGGTCCTGCCACCTCTTTTGGCAGTTGCGGATCCTGCGCCTGTAGACCCCCACGGATCTTACTTTCCGGGCGATGGTCAGCCAGATGTCCTGCTTCTGGTGGGCATCAACCTGTGAGGATGACAAAGTGAAAAGGCCATTACTACACATGCAACATATACGTGCATCACACAGTTGGATATACATGTCTCAATTACAGGGGCATATGATGTACACAGGCAGTGCAACAATGGCTATGAACAGTTTGCCAGCAGTCACTACATGGTATCATTGCATGGGAAGTAAACCTAGTTGGAATGCACTGTTACTGCACTGTACCAGTTCAGTGCATGTAACTACACACTTTGGGGTGTGACAACTACTCAGTGGGCATGCTAGCCAGTGGTGTGCACAGTGAAAGTCCTGCTAGTCAGACAACATGCACAATTAGTGATGCAGTGGACAGCACACTCACCTGCTCCCCTGGTTTCCCATACAGCTTGCTGTACTGTGGAAGGAGGCTGTCCAGCAGGGCCTGGTTCTCCTCAAGGCTGAAGGCTGGGGCTCTCTCCACAGTACGTGCCATTGCAGGAGCCAGAGGATGCATAAACAGCAGCAGTGTTGGTGGCAGATGTCGTCCTGGAGCATGTAGTGCAGGCAAGTGAGCTCTCAGGGGAACAGCCAGCATTATATGTGTGCTGCAGAGGCAGATACTGTCCCATGTGTCCAAAGTGATAGGTCCAAGTCGTTTGCATCTTCTAAATCTGACCAATCCATGGTATAGCAGCACTAATACACGCCCACAGCATCCTTCAAATCTTCAACTTCATGACACCCATGATTTTGCAACATTGTTGTGGCTGGCCAACTGAATTCACTGCATCAGACTCGTTGGAGCTTCGAAAACGCGTCCGTTGCCATGCCAGGCCCCAGCCAATGTGTGCGCACCGATCGGTCCATTGCTGTACAACGCGTACCCGCGATACAACGCGTACCCGCTCACATTGAATGCAATGGGCCGGCCGGGCACACCGATCGGTCCATTGCTGTTCAACGCGTACTGCGGATACAACGCGTATCCGCTCACATTGAATGCAATGGACCGGCCGGGCACACCGATCGGTCCATTGCAGTTCAACGCGTACCCGTGATACAACGCGTACCCGCTCACATTGAATGCAATGGGCCGGCCGGGCACACCGATCGGTCCATTGCAGTTCAACGCGTATTGCGGATACAACGCGTACCCGCTCACATTGAATGCAATGGGCCGGCCGGGCACACCGATCGGTCCATTGCAGTTCAACGCGTACCCGCGATACAACGCGTACCCGCTCACATTGAATGCAATGGGCCGGCCGGGCACACCGATCGGTCCATTGCTGTACAACGCGTACCCGCTCACATTGAATGCAATGGGCCGGCCGGGCACACCGATCGGTCCATTGCTGTTCAACGCGTACCCGCGATACAACGCGTACCCGCTCACATTGAATGCAATGGGCCGGCCAGGCACACCGATCGGTCCATTGCAGTTCAACGCGTATTGCGGATACAACGCGTACCCGCTCACATTGAATGCAATGGGCCGGCCGGGCACACCGATCGGTCCATTGCTCTACAACGCGTACCCGGGATACAACGCGTACCCGCTCACATTGAATGCTATGGCCAATGTGTGCGCACCGATCGGTCCATTGCTGTACAACGCGTCCCTGTACAAGTCACTGGCATATGTCACCATGCCTGTCACAGGTGAACATATGCCAGCCACATATACTTCCCAGGGAGTGAGGGGCACACCTACAACACCACAGCCTGTCCACACTGTATCCTAAGGCATGTAAGGCTGCATTACATGTTCCGTGTATGGGGGTCAACATGTTGTTTTTGGGTGGCACTTGGGGGCAGCCACTCCCAGGCTGTGCACGTGTTCATGGGGACAGAATCCTTGGTGTGTTGTGCACATGAACACTGGGGTGTGCAACTGTTCATTTCAGGGCATGTGGCATGGTCACATTTCACGGTTGTGTATGTGTATGTCATGTCACATACCCCCTGAGTCCCATGTGGGACGGTATGTACGTCCCAGGGTGACCCATTGCCACAATTGTGATGGCCCTCCACAGTCTGTGTGCATGTCGTGTTTACAATGTCTCTGATTCCATGTGCACAATGGGAGACAGTCTCCACATCCACGTTGTTTGTGCATGGACTTTGATGTTGTGCGTGTGTGTGTCACAGACGTCCATGTCTGTCCTGCCGAGGCAACAGGGACCACTACCTGTGGGGGTCATGGTTGTTTAGCTGTGGTGTATTCATGATGCACCATGTCATGCCAGTGTCCATGTGTCAATACAGGGTCCCTGGGAATCTACCTGTCGATGAGCTGTGATGCCTGGGGCACATCTGTCCTCACATGTCACTGTGGTGTGTGTTTGGAACGTGACAGCAGTACATGGGTACTGTGACACAGCCTAATGATATCCCATAGCACAACCTGGGACTTGTTGAGGACACATGTTGAACTGTGATGTTAGATGTTAGCCATGTAGGTGCCATACATGTCCTTACGGAACGGCACACGCATCATGTACTTGTGTCTCGTAATGATGTATCATGTGATATTGAGTCTGGTCTATGCCACATATGTGGGGTGACTGACAATCTTTCTTTCCTCACCTATGCACTGCAGGGCACCAGCTGTCCATCGGCCATTCCCTGACCTTGCAATGGTGGTTGAACGGGACTGCATCCGACGGTACCGCTTCACCAGGCCACTGATTGAGGAATTGACGGTGCGGTTGGCCCCACATTTGCAACCTGGCCGGACATACCCTACAGCGCTGACCCCCAAGGTGAAGGTGATGGCAGCCCTACACTTCTTTGCCACCGGTACCTTTCAACACACTGTGGCGTCTGCTGGTGGGATGTCACAGACCATGTTCAGCCGTGTGCTCCGCGACGTTTTGGAGGCTATGTTGAGGTACCTGAACCAGTACATCTATTTCCCTAGACTTCAACAACTCACTGACGTGAAGAGTGACTTCTATGCCCTGGGGAGAATGCCGCATGTCATTGGCTCCATTGATGGGACACATGTGGCTTTGGTACCACCACAGGCCCAAGAGCAGGCATACAGGAACCGCAAACACTACCATTCGGTCAATGCACTGGTGGTATGTCTTGCAGATATGAGCATCACACACGTCTGTGCCCGTTTCCCCGGTTCTGCACACGATGCCTACGTGATGAGGAGTAGTCGCATCCCGAGGATGATGTCACAGATGCGGAACCAGCGTGCCTGGCTTGTTGGTGTGTACTGACTTTGTAGCATTGTGTGTGTTCTGCAATGTAGTGTTCCACCCTCTTTTCCAACTCAGCTAATGTGCAATTGTCTGTATGTAGGTGACTCCGGATACCCCAACATGCCGTGGTTGCTGACGCCCCTCAGGAACCCTGTGACACCAGCCCAGATGCGCTACAATGAGGCACATGGTCGGACCAGGAGAGTGATTGAGCGGACATTTGGTCTCCTGAAGAGCCGCTTCCGCTGCCTAGATAAGACAGGAGGGGCCCTCCCATATGCCCCAGCAAAGGTGTGCAAGATTGTCATCGTCTGCTGCATGCTACACAACCTGGCAGTGCGGAAGGAGTTGCCTCTCATCCTGGATGACGATGACCAACATCCGCCACCTGTGGAGGATCCTGGGCTGGACCACGATGCCAGTGGTGATGATGATGATGAGGGTGATGTCCGCACACAGCTCATCACCAACTTCTTCAGCTGAATGTGAGTATCCAGGGATGTTATGTCAATGATGTGAGTTTGCATGATATGTGTTGGTGGTGCTCTGGTGCTGTTTGAGTGTGTCCATGTGCTACTTGACTGGATGCGTGCAGCAATGTGTCCTTACAGGTAGTCTGTACTCCACAACAGTGTTGACATGCTAACTTGGTCCTGGGTGGGTATCTTGTGACATATATTGGGCATGAGTATTGCAGTTCTGTCCTGTTCTTCAGTACTTTTGACTGTGTGTCATTTCTGTCCTTCACAGGGTACTTTCAGAGTTGTTTGGTCAACTGTGATCCCCCGACACCGTGAATCAACTTCCAGGGTGGTAGCTGTCGTTTCCCTACAGGTGATGTGCGCCACACCCATGGACTTCCTTTCTTCTACACTTGTTGACTGTGTGCCCACTGCCAGGTGGGATTACCTTACATCTGTAGTGGTTACAACATGTTGCAAATGTGTAATAAACCTGTGCTTCACTTTGTGATGTGCGTTGTCTGTGGTCACACATCTGACTGACATTTGCTTCCTGCACCAGTGGGCTAGTTAACACAGACTGTGAATAGGTGTTGTGTCTGTGCATTGCACCGTATTTCCTGGCAACATCAGTGTAGGCGATGAGTCAGATGGCCCTGGTGTGTATGTGTTGTGTAGCCCTGGTGGTGTGTCTCCCTCATATGTGTCACGTTGCCATGACTCACATGCCGGTGTTGTACTTGCTGTAGCAGTTAGCATGCACAGTGTCATTTCACAGATCATCATCTCCACTTCAGAAACAACGTTGTAATCACAACAGAGGCAAGTATGGTGTATTAGTGAGTTTATTGACATACATGTGTGAGTATAGTGCACAGGATGGTGGGTGCTGTACATTGTGATTGTAATCCAAAGTTCTTAGATGATTTGGAAGTCCTGATAGCAGAAATGTCCTGAGTAAAGTCCACAGTCATCTGATACATTGGTCCAACTTGAGCTCCCCATGTCATGTGGGAGAGTTGTGTTGCATTCGACAGGGTGAAGAGTTTGCGCACAAAGGTGATTTTCCGGAACAGGTGTTGGCTTCCTGGGGTTTGTGCATGGCCATCAGCCTCTCAGTTGTCCTTCCTCGGACGACCCCTCTTCTTTGGGGGGGACCCTCAAGTGCAGGCTGCTGCGGTGCAGGGGACTCTCCGCCAGAGTCATCCTCCCTCCCTGTGGCAGTTGCAGTTGTTGCAGCACCAGATGTTGTGGGCACACAGGGAGGTGTTGACATGTTGGTGCACATCTGGCAGAGGCATTGTAATATGTCCCTATGCACCGCCGTCTGTTCTTGCAATGTGTCCCACTTGGACTCCATGCGGGACATGTGTAAGTCCAAGCGGGCATGATGGGCAGCCTGCTGCTGTTGAATGTCCCTGAGGATCCCCACTACCTGGCTGAACTCTCCGGTGCTAGTCTGGTACGCATCAGCTATGCGTACCAGTTGTGGGTCATCATGCAGTCCAGACCCCTCTGCAAGCAGCGACCTATGTCTACCACCCCTCCCACCACACCTGGCAACACGTGAAGGACCTGCGTTGGCACGCACAGGTGACCCTGGGCCCCCTTGGGGGTTGTTGCTGGTGTTGGTGTCCGTAGCTCCACGTTGGGCCGGGGTCCGTGTGCTGTTGGTGGTGGTGGTCCTTGGTCTGTCCGTGTCGGCAGGGGTGGTCTGTGTGTTGGCAGTTGTTGGAGGGGTGGGTGCAGGGGGTGCAGCTGGTGGTCCTGCTGGTGCTGCATGATGACTCACTGCGGAGGTGCCAGGTAGGTCTTCGTCATCCGAGGTGGGCAGAGGCTGTTCCACACCAGTGAGCTCAGTGTCCCCCGGAGCCTGTGACGGGGACTCCTCAGCGTCTGCTGCTGTGTCCCCATCATCACCTGTATTTGGAAGAGACACACAATGTATGTAATGTTTCTACAGGCATCAATGGTTCAAACACCTGACAGTTGTGACTGTACCTCTGGATGCGGGCCTGTACATTGCATTGTCCTAAGTTGTCACAGTCAGCTGTTGATATTGGTGTAGAGCATTGTCCTGGCAACATGAAGCATTTCAATGTGAATGTTGAGGTGTGTGCATAGCCAGCATTGGTGGTATTTGGTTGACATCCGGACATCCTTCTCCCTCCAGCCCAGTTATCCCACCATGAAGCATGCCACCCTTGCAGTGGGTGCAGGTTGACTCTCAGGATGTCAGTCAGTGGTGTCCTGCTGTTGGTTGGTGGCCAGTTCCCAGCATGGCCTTGTGCTCCCCACAACAGAGCAGCAGTGTCAGACATCTTTGATGGGGCTTTCCACTCTCTGTGAGGTGTGCATGCTTCAGTGTGGGCTTGCTGGGCCATGTGGGGGGGATGTTGAGCTGTGACTACCACTCCCATCATGCTATTGCCTCCACCCCCTTCCCAGCATGCCCATACTTCCTTCCTTTTGAGTGTACTTCACTGTGTGTGGGTGTGACAGCAATGGCAAGATGGCTGACAGTGGTGTCCTGCTGTTGGTTGGTGGCCAGTTCCCAGCATGGCCTTGTGCTCCCCACAACAGAGCACCGGTGTCAGACATCTTTGATGGGGCTTTCCACTCTGTGAGGTGTGCATGCTTCAGTGTGAGCTTGCTGGGCCATGTGGGGGGGGATGTTGAGCCGTGACTACCACTCCCATCATGCTATTGCCTCCACCCCCCTTCCCAGCATGCCCATACTTCCTTCCTTCTGACTCTGCTTCCCTGTGGGGTAGTGTGCCGGTGCTGAATGGATGGCTGGCAGTGTTGTCCTGGCGTTTGTTTGGCTGCAAGTCCAATGTGTGTCACTGTGCTTCCCACAGCATGACCCAGGGTGGTGGTTCTTTGTGGGATAAATATGTTTAGTGTGAGGCAATGCATTTTCCCAGGTGAGTTGTGTGTAGTTTGGGTTAGGGGTGTGTGTGGGAAGAGCTGCTGGTAACTATGGTCATAGCTGTCAGTCCTCCTTCCCACCCAGCCAGATATCCCACCACGGAACGTGCTTCCATTGCAGGGAGTGCAAGTTGTCTTTCAGGATGTCAGACAGTGGTGTCCTGCTGTTGGTTGGTGCACAGTTCCCATCGGGGCCTTGTGCTCCACACAGCAGTAGCCAGTGTCAGCCATCTTGTCAGTTGTTTTCCACTCCCTGTGATGTGAGCATGGTTCAGAGTGGTGTTGATGGGCATATTGTGATGGTGGGCAATATCTGTGACTACGACTCCCATGATGCTATTGGCTACACTGACTTGACCAGCATACACAGAATTCCTTCCTTTCTGTGGGATTCCCTGTGTGGTGGTGTTGTAGTGGTGGCTACATATCTGACAGTGTTTGTTGGTTAGATTTGTGCCACTGCCTAGCTTTATTTGTTGTAGGGTTTGTACATGTCATGACACAGTTACATATCACTATGAGATGGCATGTATTGTGTTTATCTGACTGACATACACATCTTGGGGTGATTCTGGTTTTGTTGCTGTGGATTTGCTAAGGGTGCATGGTTTGACTATCCCCTTGACAGTGATGTGTGTGTATTGTCACACGATATTGGGTATATTGGTTGTGTACTCACCAGGCTCTGGGATGTCTTCTAGTCCATAGACGCTCACTGGTGGTAGGATGGCCCGCACCTTCTCCTCCCAGGGCCTGAGGTATAGTGGTTTGGCAGGAGGGCCACTGCCGGTGTGTTGGCTCAAGATGTAATCCTTCTTCAGTAGGTCCCTGACCCTCCTGCGCACATCATACCACCTGTTCTGGATGTCTTCCTTTGTGCGCAAACATGGTGATTGTGCGTTCACCCTGTCAACGATCCTCGCCCACATCTTGGTTTTCTGCGACATGGGGGTCTGTTGGACCAGTGTACCAAACAGCTGTGGCTCTACCCTGAGGATCTCATCTACCAGGACTTCCAATTCACTATCTAGGAACTTTGGATTCTTCTTGGGGGCATGGTGATGGGTGGTGGTGGTGGTGAGTGATGTGTGTGTTGGTGTGCAAGTGAGGGTGTGTGAGTGTGTGTTTTGCTGGGTGTATGTGAGGGTGCTATTTGTTGAGGTGCTGATGGTGTGTGGCTTGTGTGATGGATGAGCTGTGAGTGTGTGTGTGGTTGCTGTCTGTTGGTGTTCTGTGCTGGCAGGTAATTTGAATTTGCAAAGGATCATGGTAGGGATTTGTGTCCTTTATATAGGTGGAGTTGTGGGTGTGTCTTTGTTCCCTGTTCCCCCCCCCAGTATTTATTGGCTTTGTAATTGCTTGTTTGGCCTTTTTTTTTGTGTTTTTCCCTATGTACTTTTTGTGCATGTAGGAGACGTTCTTCTGACCGAGTCGGACCCTGCAGTTGTCTCGTGCGAGCTTCTCCGAGTCGTTCACGTGGTGTTTGTGCTGCGTACGCGTCAGTCGCGGTGTATTGGGTTTCTTCGGCTCGCTGTTTTGTATGCGTGTCGGTCGTACGGCTTGAGCTCCGTGCGACTCGGTCGTGTTTTCCACGCGTTGCATCGTACTTGGCGGGTCGGAGTTCGCGGGTACGTTTCGTTCGGGATTCTTCCTGGTGCGTGTCGGTCGGTTAGATTTGCGTGCTTTTCCGGCCGGATAGCTGTTTTCCGCGCGGTTCGGTCGTTCGGCTTGTGTTCCGTACGAGTCGGTCGGATTTTGCACGCTTTTCATCGTACTTTGCGGGTCGGGCTGCACCTGTACGTGTCGGTCGGAATTAATTCCGGCTCCGAGTCGGTCGGTACGTTTTCCGGCCCGAATCGGAATCGGCCCCAAAGTTATAATGAAACACAACAAAAATATCGAGAATACCAATATCGACTACACAAATATCGCTAAAATACATATAAATAATATCGAAAATACCATTTAACGTTGAATAAACACAATTTACAAATATTTAATTAAGTAACATATCCCAAATAATTATAATAGATTATGACAACATATATAAAAAATAGTAAATGATTAAAAAATATAATATAATTATACTAACCCAAATAAATGAATACATTCACAATATAACATTAAATTACTTTCCAACAATGCGAAAATTACATATGTATAATAAACAACAAATATAAATATTATAAATTACATTTATTTACAAATAAATTTAAATAACAACAACAAATAACATAAATATAAACATTAAATAAACATTACATATATTTACCTAATTAAAAGGTAACTGCTAAAAATTCAAATAACGTATCTCAACCAATGATTTTAAACTAAAAACATACAAACCAATAGAAAATGTTAACTAATTAACTAAACACTATAAAAACAAACAATCAATTAACACAAATCTACCGTTTATCGGCCAAACACAGAGGGAGAGCATTACATTGCGAGAGAGAGACCAGAGAAGAAAGAAAATCTACACAAACTACTATATCAAATTATACTACAACACAGGTAAGAATAAAACTTTTTTCTAAATATAAATGCCTCGACATCCTTACCTTAAATCACTAAAATAATGAAATGTTCCCCTTTTTAAATAAAACTAAATTGCAATACAACCAAAACGATAAAAATCAACACAAATATATTATTAGGTACGTTATTCAACTCAACATAATAAATAGTATATATAATTAATGTAAAACTTAACCTATAAAGAAATTAAATAGCTCTGCTTTTTTACATATATCTAAAGTACAAAACATAACTAATAAACGCATTTTTCTTCACAGCTTTTACAAACTGCACCTACAAAAAACATCAACGAAATCAAAATCATCAAATACAAAAAGTAAGTATTATTTGCTTCAGTGCTAAATAAAAAACAATACCAATAAATTACAAACATATCTCTCATGTTACTAACATAAACATTTTTCTTTCACACCAACAGAAAATAAAACAGTGCAAAAACCAACAAACAGCAAATTATCCCATCAACAAAAGTCAAAGAACACTAATGTAAGTATTTTTTCTCTATTTTTTTTATAATATTAGCACTATTATAATTCACAATAGCATATTAACGAATTACATATTTATCTATCTTCACAAGTATACCCCGAAAATGGCAGAAGGTGCAAAGTTTATCACATCTCAAAAGGGGAAACTAATGCTTTGCTACATGGGTTACACATACACCCAAGAAAAAGTGATAGTAAATAAAACTCATTGGAATTGTAGCAAATATTATGCCAATGCCTGTTATGGAAGAGCTACTACAATAGATTTAAATGTTGTGAATGTTAGAGAGCACAACCATCCCCCAATGTGACTGAAGTAGAAGTAAGAGATGCCCTAGAGACAATAAGGGAAGTAAGCAAAAGTTCCCAGCAGGCAAGTACTCAAATTCTAAAAATTTTTTAACAACAGTACCAGAACATGTCACAGGACAACTTCCTTCCATACCCAACTTAAAAGATTAATAGCAAAAACTAAAAGAACTTCAGATCCAACTCCACCCTCCCCCAAACATTTGGAGAAATTCAAATACTCCCAGAATACACCATCATCCACAAAGAAGAAAAATTCTTACTCTATGACAATAAAAGTCACGAGAAAAGAATTATTATCTTTGCAACTAACACTAATTTGCAAAAACTTAAAAACTGCGAAACGTGGATGATGGACGGAACCTTTAAAGTTTGTCCCAAACCATTTTATCAACTGTATACAATTCATGGTGAATTTGAAGAGACAAATATCCCATTCATTTACGCATTACTCCCTAATAAAAATAACACCACCTATATAGAAGTACTAACTACAATAAAACAATTCACAGAAAATTACTATCCCCAAAGAATAATAATAGATTTTGAACAGGCAATGATTCAGGCAATACTCAAACTTTACCCACACACTGCAATACAAGGGTGCTACTACCATTTTAACCAAAGCATATGGAGGCATCTACAAAAATCTACTTTAAGCATAGAATATTCAACTAACAGCAACTTTGCCTACCAAATTAAAAAATTAATCGCCCTGGCCTACGTACCTACTACTGAAGTAGCCAATCACTACAACTTACTAATAGAAAGTCCTTTCTATCAAACCAATGAAACAAAATTAAGTTCCCTTCTCGACTACTTCGAAGACACCTGGGTGGGAAGGTTACATAGATCAGGACATCGTAGACAACCTAAATTTCAAATACCCTGGTGGAATGTGTATGCCAGTACTTTGGCACAAAAAGCCAAAACAAACAACGCAGTGGAAGGATGGCATAATGCCTTCCAAGCCACAATTGGAAGAGGACATACAACATTACATAAACTTATTGAAGCTATTAGAAAGGAACAAAGCTACCAAGAACTCAGACTAGAGCAATCTCTAAGCAAAATAGGACCTAAACTAAGCAAACAAACCAAAACCATGTACGAATACCTCCAACATAAAACTAGGATGTACCCAAATACCCAAGGTCTAGAATATCTAGACATAATTGCAAAATCAATTCTCTAAATTAAACCAAAAAGCAAACTTTTGAAACATAGAAAACATAAAAACAAAGATTTTATCTTTTTTACAATTAATAAATATACTTATGTCATAAAATTTTAACTATAACTGAAAATTATATGACATAATATAAATATTAAAAAAGAAGCGAAAGAAAAAATAAACATTTCCCACCCACAACAATAAAAAAAAATTACTTACAGTTATGTAGCTGTAGAATGTCCTCACAAACGAAAAAATACACACCAATCCAAGGAAAAATTAATCCATTCTCTCCTGGCCTTAATGACACTACAATTTGGGTGTCATCTGCATATGAAGTTAAATTGAACCCGAATGATTCAATCAAGGGAGCTAAGATCGACACATAAATATTAAAAAGTGTTGGGCTCAGGGACGACCCCTGAGGAACCCCACAAGGCAGAGAAAGAGGTTTAGATGAGAATTCGCCAAGGGTGACTGTCTGTTGTCTGTCTGAAAGGAAGGATTTAAGTAGTTTCCATGCTAAGCCCTGTACTCCGATCTCTCGTAACCGGTCCATCAACAGGGCATGATGGACCGTATCGAAGGCCGCAGAGAGATCCAGCATAATCATAGCTGCTTTTCCTCCCCGGTTGAGTGTAGTCCTAATCTCCTCTGTGGTTTTAAGTAGCGCAGTTTCCGTGCTATGACCACTGCGAAAGCCATATTGAGTAGAGTCAAGTATCTGAGCCTCTTCCAAGAAGGCGCCAAGTTCTTCATTCATAATTTTCTCTGCAATTTTCGCCGGGAGAGGGAGTCTGGATATGGGTCTGAAATTATTCACATCACCGGGATCCAGACTCGTTTTTTTTAGCAGTGGTAATATCAGTGCTTCTTTCCACAGCCTGGGAAAGTATCCCTCAGCGAACATTGCATTTATAATGTGGGTCAAGGTAAGAGCCACAGATTCAGCTGCCAATTTTAAAAACGAGACTGGGCATGGATCCAAAGGTGATCCCGTTTTCATTTACATAACTATGCTACAAAAAATGTACAATTGTTGAACAGTGTACCCAAATAAAATTATATGTAATAATATATGATTTGTTTTACATTTTTGTATAATAAATAAATATTACAATTATGTTAATTACTTTAATAAAATATGAATAACATGAATGTGTCTGGTTTATATTTTTAAATGTAAAAAAATTCTAACCTAAAACAATATTAAAAATATAATTGTGAATGAAAATAAAAATATATTTACTTGTAAAAAATATAAAAAATAAAACTAACATACATCTATTAACGTATTACAATTTACAAATAAACTTACAAAATACTAAACAACAATAATTTACAACTACAAACCAAAATCCATGTAAAATCATTGAAGCGCTGCATAGTAAACCATAATAATTTACTATTCTAACTCCAAACCCAAGTAAATTCAGGGAAAGCGCTGGATAATAAACCATAATAATTTACTATTCTAACTCCAACTCCAACTAAACTCAGGGAAAGCGCTGGATAATAAACCATAATAATTTACTATTCTAACTCCAAATCCAACTAAACTCAAGGAAAGCGCTGGATAGTAAACCAGAATAATTTACTATTCTAACTCCAAATCCAACTAAACTCAGGGAAAGCGCTGCATAGTAAACCATAATAATTTACTATTCTAACTCCAAACCCTTCTAAACTGAGGGAAAGCGCTGGATAGTAAACCATAATAATTTACTATTCTAACTCCAAACCCAAGTAAATTCAGGGAAAGCGCTGGATAATAAACCATAATAATTTACTATTCTAACTCCAAATCCAACTAAACTCAAAGAAAGCCCTGGATAGTAAACCATAATAATTTACGATTCTAACTCCAAATCCAACTAAACTCAGGGAAAGCACTGGATAGTAAACCATAATAATTTACTATTCTAACTCCAAACTCAACTAAACTCAGAGAAAGCGGTGGATAGTAAACCATAATAATTTACTATTCTAACTCCAAATCCAACTAAACTCATGGAAAACGCTGGATAGTTAACCATAATAAATTACTATTCTAACTCCAAATCCTATTTAACTCAGGGAAAACGCTGGATAGTAAACCATAATAATTTACTATTCTAACTCCAAATCCAACAAAGCTCAGGGAAAGCGCTGGATACTAAACCATAATTACTTTGGGGCCAATTCCGATTCGGGCCGGAAATCTCTCCGACCGAGCCGGACCCGGAGAGATTTCCGACCGAATCGGACCCGTGCAGCCCGACCGAACGAGTACGATGCGTCCGTATGCTATCGTACTCGAGTCGGTCGGACTCCCATTGAAGTCAATGGGAGCCGGTCGTACAATGCGTATGCGGGCTCCCATTGCCTCAATGGGTGCGAGGTGAACAAGGGCGCCCCCTACAGCGGGTACGCGGCGAAGCGACTCGCGCCGTACACGCACAGGTAGGGGGACCCATGGGTCCCCCTGTGTGCGACTCGCGCAGCTACGCGTACAGGGGGTCCGACACGGACCCCGAGTACGGCTCCGACTGCTCTTTCGAGCCAGACGGTGCGTGTCGGTCGGACTGCTATCGGCGCGCATCGTACTTACCCGGCCGGGAACGTCTCCATTGCGCGGTGCGAGTCGTGTCCGAGCGAGTCGGTCGGTGCGGTTAGACCCGGGAACGAGTCGGTCGGAGCGGTTGGGACGCCCGAACGAGTCGGTCGGCGATTTCGCATCGTACTCGCTCGTCCGGACGCGCGTACGAATCGGTCGGGAAATAGGGCTCCGAATCGGATCCGGTTATGCCGAATCCGATTCAGAGCCCTACCGGCCGAGATCGGAATCGGCCCCTTAGTATTCCAAATCAAAATTAAAATAAACTGTAAATAAAAAATAATCAATAGCCCATCATTTTTTATTAAAAATGTATTAAATAAAATTCATTTAATAAAATATACATTATTAAAATGAATATTTCTTTCCAAAATTCTAATAAATTTTATAAAATTTTAACAAATACTATTAAATTATAATTAATAATCATTCATACAATTTCCCCAAAATATTAATAAATTATTAGACAATTACATTTTAAATAAATGTCATTATAAAATTTTAAAATTCAATATTATTGATATTAATGTTAAATTAACTACATTTACAATTATAATTTCACTTGAATTTTAATTTTGATTTTTTAAATTTTTAATTTTGCTTAAATATTTAAATATATCAAATTTAATTTTTAATTTAAACAAACATTCTTCAATTAAAAAAATTAGTAAATACCATAAAATCTCTATTTACCTCATCCAAAAATTATTTCGTATTACTAAATATCAATCATACCCACAAATTTTTTAAATTACTACCCACCCTTATCCCCTATAAACCCAACATCCCGCTCCTAAAATATATCCAAATAATTAACATACAGTACATTTTGAAACAACATTTTTAAATTACTACCCACCCTTGTCCCCTATAAACCCAACATCCTGCTCCTAAAAAAAAATATGAAAAATCAAAATAACTTATTTAAACAAAATATTAATATTAAATCATTATAAATTTGCTAAAAATAACATTAAAAAAAATTACACAGTAAACAAACGACATAAAAAAATATTAAAATCGATATCACTAACTTCGATATTTTTTACATCAATATTTTCTACATCGATATTTAAAAAATCGATATACTAAAAAAAAAGTCGATATTTTTAACATCGATATTACTTACCTCGATATTTAACACCAACGATATTCTTACCTCGATATTCAGGCTTCTCAATATTTGCACGTCGATATTCTGTCTCTGCACCGTTGTGCTCCACTTGCCTGGTTTTAGCTCTAATACATTTCTAATTGTTTTATAGTAGTAACGGGGGTTCCTTGAGTCCTGAGGATGGTTTCACAAACAAACTGCTTCAAGGGATTGAAACATTAACAGTAATCTTTGCTTTTATTAAAAGCACTATACCGCTCCCATTTGTGCAACTGCACTGCCTGGATGGAGCATGGGTCTATTGTTTAGATAGCAGAATTCCATTTTTAAAACACACATTTTTTGTCAGGATATTATTCACTTGTCTTCTTTATGTTGTCTTTTACTGTGTGTAGCTTCTTGTTTCCCGGTATACATAAACAATCCTTTTTGCTGTTACAAGACATTCAAATTTATATATAGTTTTTGCTAACTTAAGCTTCCAGGCATTGGGTCTTATTCTATATTTTTCTACCAATATAATTATTCTCCAAAATAATTGTTTTTGTAATATATCTGTTTTTATCAGGCTCACAATGAAAAAAAACATTTCCTTTGGGAGTATTCTATATTGATCCTCATACTGTGTCTCAACTTCCTTAGGTTATTGGGCTGCAGTTCTTTCGATCAAATATACCATAAAGAGGATGGGACTTAGTCAAAAATATCGAACTGAGTTTGTTGCAGGGCATCTACAACACCAGGAGGTATGGGGGAATTATCATTTTAAATAGCAAAGCTAAAACAGCATGTTTGTTCTCAAAAGGCACATTTAAATAGACACCATCACTGGACAGTATATCGTAGAGATTAATGTACATTGGCGGTCTCTCTCCAGAAGGTTCATAAGCGATGCAGGGCTGAGGCAGAAGGTGTGCTTGCCTGTGATTTGTCAAAGGAAATAGCTACCGGGTCAGTAATAAGCTGGAGAACATGTGTTAGAAATGCCAACTGCACCAATTTTTTTGCTTGAGAGAAAAATAGGAAATTCACAGGATTTTAGAGCTGATCGACCAGCACCAGTATCAATAATGCATGAAGCGGGCTTTCCATTGGGAACTGTTCGTACATATGTCCCTTTCTGATCCGAGGAATAAAAGTATGTGCAGGGCAGCTGGCTCACCTCCGGCTGTCCTAGGAATTTGGATATGGATTCTGTGGAGAAGGAGGGAAATCAGCCTGGTCCAGTTGATCATGTGAACCTTGGGGTACGTGGGTACGTTAAGGCATTCCCTCTTCCAATGCCCCAGCTGAACACATCTGAAAGAGGAGGAGTTACCAGGCAGAGCAAACTATCCCCTTCCAGACACTCTCCTGCCTTCCTGTCCACCCTGCCCTCCCTGCTCTCCCTGTCGCCCCATTCCTCCCCAGCTTCCCCACCTGTCTGTTAAAAGGATGGCAGTTGTAATAACCTCAGTTTAGAATCAGTGGCTTCTTTCTTATGCTTTTGAGACGGCCACACAGTGGTTCGCTACAGTAACCATTATAGACAATTTTTTGTTTTGTCAAACAATGGATGTAGGTCTCTATTGCTCTTGTCCTTTAGGCAATAATCCTTGAACAAAACAACTCTTGTTGTTTCTCAAGCCATTTCGGCAGATTCGCAGCACCAGAATAGCGAATAAATAAACTTTTAAATGACCAAGAGAATGAACAGGGACTTTTCCTTTGTTTTATTTCATTTATTAGTCTAGACTCGATCAGTCTAAGCTTGGAATACTTCAAAAAAAGCATTTGCCAATGCATCCGTAGCAGCATTTAGACCTGCAGCATTTGCAGGTTACTGCTGTGGCCAATTGGCTTTATTTCCAAGTCTGTCTTTTACCTCTCTTGACTTGATAACACTAAGCAAGTGACTAGCACCATCAGTCCAGCATGAGAAACAAAACAGTTTGCAATTCTCCTCTGAATATCTGGCAATGAGCTTGTATTTTAGGAAACTGATGAGTGATATTTTGAAGGTCAGTTGAGGACCAATGGACATGAATAGAAAGACAATCCTAGTCTACTCTGGGGCCAGAGTATTCTCGCATCAAGTTCAAAGCACAAGAGCTCACTGGAGTCATCACTGTCCTAACAACTAGGTGAAGAGGCCTGTCTTTCGGGTTGTGACATATGCTCAAGGTCTCTCGATCATTGTCCAGCCGTCAGTTTCAGACTATTCCGAGTAACAGTCAGACTGGGTGCCCAAAGACTCCAAGCAAGTGGTTTGAATCATTTGGGGGTAAGGACCTAGTTCAAAGTTGGTAAATGCAGAGTCATAATTTCAGCCTCTCATCTTGTGCTAGTGATTGTCGCACAACCATCAGATGAACTGCAGTTTGCCATGCAATAGCGTGCTGGTGTTGCCACAGTCATGTGCATTTAGTGGTGTACCCCTGGCATCTCACACCAGAATGGGAAAAATCAATATGTCTACTATGTTCCCCTCCTTTTCCTCAATTGTTTCAGCATATCCCTGCAGCAGGGGTACAGGCTAGTACAATAGCCCAGATACTATAATCGGTGATGCTTGAAAGAGCATAGCTGATGCAAATGCGAAAAATCCAAGGAAAAAGGCAGGCGAGAGATGAGTGGGGTAGATGTACACAAATGGTGTAATGTGCATGTTTCAGGACATAAGGAAGACATATGGGATGGGACCCCGTCAATTCTTAACATAATGTTTTAACTAATAAATTGTGACAATTATGGGGTCAAGACTAGATAGAGCCCTTCAAATCAGAGGTAATACAGTGTTTACTAAATCATGTGAAAAGGATAAAAATCAATCTGAATAAATTACAATAATGTGAACATGCAACACTCACGCGTAAATGCCCAGGCATTAAAATAAAATGGCTAAAGAACATGGGTCTTCGTCTGTCAGATGAGCAATGGGCGACCATGCTAGAATTTGTCAAGAAGGAATCACGTAACCCCAGGCTAAAATAGACACAGTTTAACTACTTATATCAAACCTACCTCACTCCGAGACGCATAAACCAAATGTTTCCAAGGCCGTCCTTGGAGTGCTGTAGATGCAAACACACTTTTACCATATAATGTAGCCCTGCTCTTTGCTAGTGCAAGCTTGGGCTAGGGAGATAGAAGGTGGTTTCGAAGATCACGGATCAGAACATGAATTCTGATCCTCGAGTTTGTCTACCGGATCTGACGCCTAGGTAAAAAATAATAAATATGTGAATAGGTTTGTGGATCTGGCACTTATCTTGTTTAGGTTGCAATCTAGTTTTATTAATTTTCAAAAAGAAATACCAACTATACAAATCCGCCATCACCTACATCTGAAGGCCGGTGGGGCTTAATATAGCAGAGAAAAAGCAGTAAAAGGGTACAGCTGGAGTAATATAACCAGAGTGTAGAAATAGAAAGGAGGGTAAAACATTTGGAGAACAATAAAAAGGATGTGAGCGATAACTCTTAGTCCAGAGAGGAGTAATGCGTCCATGCCAACGGGTGCAGTGTCCAAATTAGGATTTCGCCGTTGCTCCTTTATGAGCTCCCTGTTCTGTTTGTGTAAGGCGGAGCGCCCATAAGTAGGCAGGACAGGTAAGTTCTCTGAATTCCTGACAGAGGAAGTGTATACAGGGACTCCATGTTTTGTCAAATTGCGACAGCTTGCGTTCTATCACTGCTTTTAATTTCTCCATGCCTAGGAGACCCCAGAGTTTATGTTACCAGTCCAGTCTTGTCGGAATAGTGTCCGTCGCCTACTTAGCCAATATAACCTGTTTCGCTGCACAGAGGGCAGAGTTATGGCTCGTCCCTGTGCAGATCTCAAAGAGTATGTCAGAGCATTGGGGAGGCCCAACAGTATGTAGCTAGGGAATCAGGGTATGTCCCTGTCGTACATCTTGTTGACATTGGCTAGTATATCTGACCAGTATTTTTATAGCTTGGGGCCAGAGGATGTGGGTTAGTGTGCCAAGGTGACCCCACTATTGCCATGTCCTGGAAGTTACCTGGGGCCCCACACATTGGGGCCGATTCCGATCCCGGTTGGAAACCGTACCGACCGACACGGACCGGGCCTGGAGTCCGACCAACACGTACCGGCGCAGTACGACCGGCCGAGTACGATGCAAGTCCAGTAAATCACAAACGACTCGCACGGAGCACAATCCGCACGACCGACACAGACGGCAAATCATGATTCGGCTGTAAACTGACCGGGAACCATTCCGAACGACACGGACCGGGAATGGGTCCGACCGACACGTACACGCGATGTACGTCCGGCCCAGTACGATGCAATGCGTGTGAAATACTAATGACTCGCACGGAGCACAAATCGCAAGACCGAAACATACGGGACATACTGACTACCACGTAAAAGATCCAGTCGCGACCGACGCGTACACGAATGCTGCAACATAGCATAATGTGAGTGTGACACACTCGGATTAGCCCGCAATTGCCGCTGTAAGCGTCCGTCCTGGACAACTGAACGTGTCCGTCTTGTTCACCAAAATGGCATAGAAACAAACTGAAAAAGACCAAACAAGCATTGACAAAGTCAATAAATAAATAAATAAAAAATAATGGAACAAAGACACACCCACAACTCCACCTACATAAAGGGCCAAAATGCCTACCATGATCCTTTGCAAATTCCACACATATGACAGCAGAGAACACCACCAAGCTGCACTCAGAGACACACTCACAACTCACCCACCACACAACCTTCACACCATTTGCACCTCTCAAAACCACACTAACAAACACCCAGATAAACTGACACCCACCCACCCTAACTTTCACCCTCACACACACATCAATCTCCACAACCACCCATCACCATGCCCCCAAAGAAGAATCCAAAGTTCACCGATAGTGAGTTGGAAGTTTTGGTTGATGAAATCTTCAGAGTAGAGCCACATTTATTTGGCACATTGGTCCAACAGACCCCCATGTCATAGAAAACAAAGATATGGGAGAGGATTGTCGACAAGGTGAATGCACAAGCACCTTGCCTGCGCACAATGGAGGATATCAAGAACAGGTACTACGATGTGCGAAGGAGGGTCAAGAAGCTGATTTCCAGAGACCATGCCCTGAGCCAGCGGACTGGTGGTGGCCCTCCTGCAAAACCAACGCACTTCACTTCCTGGGAGGAGAAGGTGCGGGCCACCCTTCCACCGGAGGGCATCCATGGATTAACAGGAATACCAGCGCCTGGTGAGTACATAACCAACTAGCCAATATTGCGAGGCAATACCCACACAGACTTCACTGTCAAGGGGACAGTGAAACCAATATCTGTTTGAAAAGCCATAGCAACCGAAAGCTAATCATCCTGCAATGTGTATGCCACTTAGATAAACACAATACCTGCAATCTCATAGTAAAATGGAACCATGTCATAACATGTACAAACTTACTAACAAATACAGCAAGGCATTGGCCCAAAACACCAACAAACACTGTCAGCCATTTTGCCAGCACTATGTCACCCACTCACAGGGAAGCAGAGTCAAAAGGATGGAAGGTTGGGTATGCTGGGAAGGTGGGTATAGAGAAAAGCATGATGGGAGTTGCAGTCACAGCCAACAGTCCTCCTCCCACATGGCCCATCAAGCCCACCCTGAACCATGCTCACCTCACAGGGAGTGGAAAGAGACTGACAAGATGGCTGACACTGGGCTCTGCTGTGGGGAGCACTAGGCCCTGGTGGGAGTACTGCTCAAACAAACAACAGGACACCACTGTCATCCATCTTGCCAGCACTGTTACACCACCTCACAGGGAAGCTGAGTCACAGGAAGGGAGGTTGGGTATGCTGGGAAGGTGTGTGTAGCCAAAAGCATGATGGGAGTTGCAGTCACAGCCAACAGTCCCCCTCCCACATGGCCCATCAAGCCCACCCTAAACCATGCTCACCTCACAGGGAGTGGAAAGAGACTGACAAGATGGCTGACACTGGGCTCTGCTGTGGGGAGCACTAGGCCCTGTTGGGAGTACTGCTCAAACAAACAGGACACCACTGTCAGCCATCTTGCCAGCACTGTTACACCACCTCACAGGGAAGCTGAGTCACAGGAAGGGAGGTTGGGTATGCTGGGAAGGTGGGTGTAGCCAAAAGCATGATGGGAGTTGCAGTCACAGCCAACAGTCCCCCTCCCACATGGCCCATCAAGCCCACCTTGAACCATGCTCACCTCTCAGGGAGTGGAAAGAGACTGACAAGATGGCTGACACATGGGCCTGATGTATGAATTGGCTGCAAGTCACACATAGGCACTGGCCCCCACAAACACGATCACACCCACAGCCACCGCAACTGTATGTTTCCACTCACTGTCTGGGGAAGCAGTGTCCCAGGGGTGCCCTCTGGCCTAGCTGTGAAGGTGTGTAGGTTACATGACAATTGGGGAGATGCAGACATAGCACATATCAAAACACACACACAAAGCTACATATACATCATTGACAGGGGACATATGACAGTGAATGGAATGGCCACAGCAAGATAGCTGACACTGTTGCATGGTGTCATGTACACAAGGTGCTGTTGTGAGCTGCATCCCACTCCTACATCATGCAGCGTTGTCAGCATCCTTGACACAACACTCCCCTTACTGTCATTGACACTTGCAACAGAAGGAGTAACCTGGACTGGGTAGGAGGACCCACACAACTTACAGCAGCATAACCCAAACACACAAACCTCTGGCCCTCACTGTCATGAGCATTGAAAATCAAGATGGCTGCCTTGGTTAACTTCTCTTCCCATGGAGGACATTGACAAGATAAATGACGTTATCACGTACAAAGCTCAGCAGCAACATCATTTGCTACGGTAACACCATCACATGTGTGCAACGAGATGTAAACCAGGAACATGTACATCAATATGGTAGCTCACAAGAGATTCCAGACATACCGGACTGTGACCATTTTGTTCCGACACACCAATGTGACTCAAATAAACATGCACAAAGGCCAGCGCACACATGCCCCAATCTTGGAACACATCGTAAGAGGAAGTGCACGTATGTCCTTGTCAAAGCACAAATGATGATAAGGTAAAAACACCACGGATAGCACTTGAGCAGCAATGGCCATGCACAGTACTTGAATCAATACATGAGCTGAACACGCACACAGCTCCAACTGCCCATCAAAACGCATCAGGTTGCCATGACAATGTGCTTAAGCAATATAGACCTATGTCTGTGACAATGGAGGACAATGCAATGTACATACACTCATCAAGAAGTACAGTAGCAACTGTAATGTGTGTGATCCGTTGATGTGTGCTGAACCACAACATACATTGTGTGTCTCTTCCACCCACAGGGGATGCTGGGGACACTGCAGGGACCGAAGAAGGATCCCAGGCCCAGACTCTGGTCGACCCTGAGCTCTCTGGTGTGGATGTCTCACAGTCCTCTTCGGACGACGACGAACGACCTGGCCCCTCCGGTGTGGCTCCGCGTCCAGCCCCAGCAGCTGTAACATCGACACCCCCTGCCACCACTCCTGCCACATCTGCAGACACACCAATGACCTCTGCTGACACGGACAGACCAAGGCAACAGAACACCGACCGCACAGCTACACAGGGCACCCTGGAGGTGAGGGACAACACCACCAGTGCCAACACAGAAGGGGGCCCAGTGTCGTCTGTGCCTGCCACGGCAGGTCTTGCCCATGTGGGCAGGGGTGGTGTGAGGGTGGGCAGGCTGAGGCCATGGCCTGCAGATGGGGCTGGACTCCAGGATGATCCACAGTTGGGACGCATCACAGTGTCAGGGACTGTCCGGGACTATGTCGGGAACACAGTCAGGGACTTGGGCAAGGACTGGGAATGGGGCAGAAAACGTACACAGAGAGAGGAGTACAGCGCTGCCCAGGATCACACAGGAAGTCAGAGGAAAAAAGGGATCCAAAGGGGAAGCCTGTACAAAGGAACAAGATAGCTAAGACTCAGAAAGGAAGGGCACTCACAAGGCAATTTAGCATTCAGGCTAACTACACCCAGGACGGACGTGCAAGACATATATATAATACAACATTAACAATAACGGGGATGTGGGGTAAAGCACTCGGGAGCTCCACACGGTAAGACTGAAGCTCAGTAAGTTCCTCACCCACAATTGCTGTTACAGATACTGACTGAAAATACCCACATATAGGTTATGTATGCAAAGGCAGGGTCTGTGGAGCTTATACCTATGGTGATGTTATAACAGTAACTCAAAGACAATACTCACAGTGAACAAGAAACACCACCTAGGTAGTCAGCTGTGCCCACGGATCCTGGCGATCAAACAGGAACACGCAAGGCAGTAACAGCAAAGGGGTAGAACTAAACACAAGCACAATAGACAAGGAGCTAGCAAGGAGGAGTGCTTAACAGGAAAGGAAGGAAATCACAGGGCACACTTGGCAGAAAGCAGCTAACAAAATACAAGGTAACAGAAGCAAGACAGCAGAATAGAAAGACAGCAAACTAGAACTGGAACCAAGGAAATGGGAAGAAAGGCAGGGACTTGAAAAGGATATACAGAAGGGGAGGCTACAAGGGTATACTAGAATAGTGCAGGTTCAGGAATCAAGAAAACAAAGTAGCATAGAAGGCAGTGCTGGGGCAGGAACAAGAATTGAGCTAAGGCTCAGGAGTCAAGGTAGCACTGCAGGCAGTGCTGGTTCAGGAACAGGGAATTACTAAAGCTTCAGGAGTCAAGGTAGCACTGCAGGCAGTGCTGGTTCAGGAACAGGGAATTACTAAAGCTTCAGGAGTCAAGGTAGCACTGCATGCAGCGCTAGTTCAGGGAAACAGGAAAAAGCTACAGCTCCGGAAACAAGGAGTCAAGAGAGCACTGCAAGCAGTGCAAATCAGGAACAAGAAATAGCTGAAGCCCAGGAACAGGAACAAAGAATAACTATGGCTCAGGAACTCAGGAAACAAGGTAGCACTGCAGGCAGTGCTAATTCAGGCACAAGGAATAGCTATAGCTCAGGAACTCAGGAAACAAGGTAGCAATGCAGGCAGTGCTAATTCAGGCACAAGGAATAGCTATAGCTCAGGAATCAAGGAACAAGGATTAACTATAGCTCAGGAATCAAGGAATATCAAAAGTTCAGGAAACACTGGAAACAAGGATCGGTCTCACCGGAAAACAGCTACAATGACCAACCCTGGGCTGAAGGGAGCTGGGGCTTAAAAGAGCTCACAGTAATCACATGCATCAGGTGTGAGCAGGCTAGCAGCAGCCAGCCACAGGTGAACTGAATTCCTCCGCCCATCCTTGGCCTGCAGGGGTGGAGACAAAGCAGTGAGCAGGGGATTATAGGTAATGGAGTTTCCAGCATGAGCAGACTGGCTTCCACAAAACCCGGCATGGATTGGGAATGGATGTCAATTCCTAAATGATGTCCAAATGCCTGGAAGTCAGGATATGCATACAGGGGAATGTCTGGAAGCTTATTAGAACACTGCAAAGCCCCACAATTTGGCCCCCTGGTGGTGGGAACGAGAGCACAGGGAGTGAATCGTGACACACATGCGTATCAGGAAAGCACCGGAGGCATTGGCCAGGTAGTGGGGATCCTCAGTGACATGCAACAACAACAACAGGCTGCCCATCATGCCAGATCGGACTCCCACATGTCCATAATGGAGTCCAAAATGGACAAACTCGATGAACTCACGGCCGTGCATAGGGACATACTAACATGCCTCTGCAAGATATCTGACAACATGACCACACCTCCCTGTGTGCCCACTACATCTGTTGCCACTACATCTGCAACTGCCACAGGGAGGGATGAGGACTCTAGCGGAGAGTCCGCGGCATGGCAGCAGCCTGCACCTGAGTGTCCCCCTAAAAAGAAGAAGAGGGGTCGTCCGAAGAAGGACAAGTGAGAGGCAGATGGCCACGCATACCCCCCAGGAAGTGAATACCTGTTCCAGACATCCTCCGTTGTGTGCAAAGCGTTCGCCTTGTTGACTGTCGCTAAACTCCCGCACATGTGATGGAGGGTCTAAGTTGGACCAATGTTACAACTGACTGTGGACTTTACTCTTGAAATTTCATCTACCAACACTACCAACTCCACTGTGAACTTTGGATTCCTATCGCACTGTACAGCACTTTCACTTACGTATACTATTCTAACACATGCATGTTAATAAATTAAAAATCACACAAAACTTGCTTCTGTTGTGACTTTAACTTGGTTTGTGTCATGGAGATGATGACCTGCTAAAAGTATACTGTGCCTGAAAACTACTACAGCAATGTAAACACAGTTATGTGAGTCATGGTGATGTAACACATATGAGGGAGACACACCACTACGTCAACACGACACATACTTACCATGGCCAACTAACTCATCGCCTAAACTTTTGTGAACTGAAAATACAGTGGAATGCACATACACAACACCCATACTGAGTCAGTGGCAATCAGCCCACAGGTACAGTATGGAATTGATTGTTGGATGTGTGGACACAGACAAAGCACAGTCCAAAGTGTTGCACAGGTTTAATACACAATCACCACATGTGAACTCCACAACATATGGAAAGTAACCTCACGTGACAGTGAGCACAAAGTAACCAAGTGGTAAACAATGAAAGTCCAGGGGTGTGTGGCACATCATCGGTTTGACAACGACAACTTGCACTCTGTAACAGGAATCCTTGTTTCAGGGGTCACACGTGACCAAACTACAGCCAAAGGACCCTGTGAAGGACAAACATACAACACTATTAATATCACAAAATAACAGCATACATCAATACACATGCCAAACACAAATCTTAAGATACGTGAACACAACCTAGTAATCATGTCAACACTGTTTGGGAGTACATACTAACTTAAAGGACACATCACTGCAAGCATCCTGTCAAGTAGCACACAGCCACACATATGCAGCAACATTGCACCACCTGCACATATCAGGCCATTACAAAACGTAGACAACACATCACTGTATACTCACAATCATGTGAAAAAGTTGTTGATGAGCTGTGTCCGAACATCCCCCACACCCTCATCATCACTGGCAACATGACCCAGAGCAGGATCCTCCACGGCTGGGGGCTGTTGGTCATCATCATCCTGGATGAGAGCCAACTCCTCCCTCACTGCCAGGTTGTGTAGCATGCAGCACACAATTATGATTTTGCACACCTTTTAAGGGGCATATGGGAGGGCCCCTCCAGTCCTGTCCAGGCAGCGGAATCTGCTTTTCAGCAACCCAAATGTCCGCTCTATCACTCTCCTGGTCCGCCCATGTGCCTCATTATAACGTATCTCTGCCGGTATCACAGGGTTCCTGAGGGGTGTCAGCAACCACGGCATGTTTGGGTATCCTGAGTCACCTACATACAAACAAACATTTAATGGGTCTGAAAAGAGTTTGAAAAATAATTTACCAAAAACACACAAGGGAAACAGATATTACACACCGACAAGCCAGGCACGCTGGTTCTGCAGCTGTGACATCGTTGTTGGGATCCGACTAGTCCGCATGATGTAAGCGTCGTGTGCTGAACCAGGGAAACGTGCACACACATGTGAAATTGTCATGTCCGGCAGAGATACCACCAGGGCATTGATGGAGTGGAAATGTTTTCTGTTCCGGTATGTCTGCTCATGTGCATGTGGTGGTACCAAAGCCACATGTGTTCCATCTATGGAGCCTATGACATGTGGCATCCTTCCCAGTGCATAAAAGTCACTCTTTATGGCAGTGAATTGTCCTGGGGTTGGGAATTGGATGTACCGGTTCAGGAAATGCAACATCGCCTCCAAAACATCGCGAAGCACACGGCTGAACATGGTCTGTGACATCCCACCAGCAGAAGCCACAGTGTGCTGGAAGGTACCGGTGGCAAAGAAGTGCAGGGCTGCCATCACCTTAACCTTGGGGGTCAGCGCTGATGGATATATCCGGCCAGGTTGCAAATGTGGGGCCAACTGCTCTGCCAACTCCTCAATTAGTGGTCTGGTGAAGCAGTACCGTTGGATACAGTCACGTTCAGCCATGGTTGCAAGGTCTGGGAACGGTCTGTGGACAGCTGGTCTCCTGCAGTACATAGGTGAGCAAAGAAAGATTGTCAGTTCCCCTACATATGTGGCAATGACCATGCTAAATACACATGCTACATCATAGCAAGACACAATGACTTGATGTGTGTGCTGTTGGGCATGGACACATATGCCGGCTATGTGCCCCTCATCTGACATCTCAGCTCAACATGGTTACACAACAAGTGCAATGCTGTGCTGTGAACAATCTATGGGGTCTGTCACAGTGCATCTGCACAAATGTCACATACCAAACACACACCTCAGTGACTAGTAAGGATAGATGTGTTCCCCACATGACAGGTGCTTTGTCTGTCACACACACAAGGATCTTGTGGTGCCACAAGGACACTGTCATGATGTAGCGTCTGATGTACACGTAACAACACACCCATGAAACACTCAAGATGTGCTACCAGATATGTTAGCACGGCATACATGGATGTCTGTGACACACAGACACAACAGCAACTCACATGGCCAAATCACATGGATGTTGTAAACAATTGACATTTACCACATACAATCAGAGACATGTGTGTAGCACAATACGCACATACTCTGGATTAACCCCACATTGCTAGCTCTGGGACACCCTGTGACACACAGTCCATTTCAGCTATGAGTCAGGGTGTATGTAACTTGTCATCACACAATGTGCACCTTGTACTGTGTACAGGGCTCGGGGTTTGATCTGGAAAGTAGGCACTCACAGTAGTGATGTGCCTCACACACAATGGTTTTTGTCCCCATTAAACATGGCACACCCTGGGAGTGTGTGCCACTAAGTTCCCCGTCCAATATGAAATGTGGAGCCATATACCCACACATGTCATGAGGCCTGAAATGCCATTTCATATACTGTATGACAGGATGTATGTTTCTTGTAGGGCATCGGAGTCCCTGCCAAGATATTGTGGGTGGCATCCTTTGGCTATTGATTGTAATGGTGACAGACGCGGGTGAGTTTCCAAAAGACGCGACGTTCACTTAGGGTCCGATCCGGGCGTACGCATTGGCTATTGGCTGTAATGGTGACAGACGCGTGTGAGTTTCCAAAAGACGCGTCGTACACTTACGGACCAAGCCGTGTGCACGCATTGGCTATTGGCTGTAATGTTGACAGACGCGTGTGAGTTTTTAAAAGACGCGTCGTACACTTACGGACCAAGCCGTGCGCACGCATTGGCTATTGGCTGTAATGGTGACAGACGTGTGTGAGTTTTTAAAAGACGCGTCGTACACTTACGGACCAAGCCGTGCGCACACATTGGCTATTGGCTGTAATGGTGACAGGCGCGTGTGAGTTTCCAAAAGACGCGTCGTACACTTACGGACCAGCTGTGCCCACGCATTGGCTATTGGCTGTAATGGTGACAGACGCGTGAGTTTTTAAAAGACGCGTCGTACACTTACGGACCAAGCCGTGCGCACGCATTGGCTATTGGCTGTAATGGTGACAGGTGCGTGTAAGTTTTTAAAAAACGCGTCGTACACTTACGGACCAAGCCGTACGCACGCATTGGCTATTGAATGTCATGGAGACGGATGCGGATTTGAAACTTGTACAATTCTTGTTCAGAAAATTCCGTTAGCTCCCTACAACAATGTATCAAAGTAAATGTTGTCATGGTGGGGAATATTTGAACGATGCGGAAGGCGTGTTCGAAGCTTGCAATGCAATGGATTGGCCAATTTCAGAAAATGCAAACGTGTCGGACCTATCACTTTGGACGCATGGGACAGATTCTGCCTCTGCAGCACAGATATAAGACTGTCTGTTCCCCAGAGACTTCACTTGCCTGCACCACCTGCTACAGCATTACATCTCTGCTACCACTGCTGCTGTTCTGCATCCTCTGGGTCCTGCAATGGCACGTACTGTGGAGATGGCCCCAGCTTTCACCGAGGAGGAGAACCAGGCCCTGCTGGACAGCCTCCTTTCACAGTACAGCAAGCTGTATGGGAAACCAGGGGAGCAGGCGAGTGCGCAGTCCACTGCCTTCCTAATTGTGCATGTTGTCTGACTAGCACTACTAGCATTGTGTTCACCTAGGGCAAGCATGCTCACTGAGTAATTGTAAGTCTCCAAGTGTGTAGATACATGTTCTGTACAGGTACAGTGATGAAAAAGTGTATATTTCCATGTTTTTGATTTCCAGGCACTGTTTTCATGTTGTTAATGCAGGCTTGCACACTGGACAACTGCCCATGACCATAGTTGCACTACCTGCATACATCATATGCCTTTGTGATAACGACATGTATGTCCAACTGTGTGATGAACAAACATGTTGCATGTGTAGTAATGGTGTCTTACTTTGTCATCCTCACAGGTTGATGCCCATCAGAAACAGGAGATTTGGCAGACCATCGTCCGGGCAGGTAGATCTGTGGGGGTTTTCAAACACCGCCCCCGCCACTGCCAGAAGAGGTGGCAGGACCTTCGTGGCTGGACCAGGAGGATAGCCAGGGTCCAGCTGAAGCTGTCGCCTCCACGCAGACGGGGCGGACGACGGACACTGACCCCCCACATGCTCAGGATTCTGACGGTGGTCTTCCCTGACCTGGATGGGCAGTTGAAGGACAGACAGCAGCAAGGAGGGGGTAAGTTCATGCCTTTTTGGTGAACTATGTCTAACATGCTATTTGCACTCCTTCAGCCTGGTGACACTCCCACAGTTCGTCTGTCTGCTGAGACAAGACTCATGTGGCTACATTTTGTGATGCACCTGTCTGGTGAGTGATCACCAGTGTACTGGACGCACAGCGAGAATATTAAGAATCAACACTTAAAAATTGTAAATGACCAACAATTATCACGATTTTTCAATTATTTTACTAGTTATATTTAACTCAAAATTCATCAACAATTACTTGTTTAGCAGTATGACCTGCTGACTGTTTGAATATTCAAAATTGTACAAAAAAATGATCAATACATAATGCTTTCTCATTTGCATAACTGTTGCATATTACAACTCTGTTGCCCGGCCCAGCCCAATGCATTTCGGGATTGATTCCATCCCTTCTTCAGGGGCCACTGTAAGAAAAAACATCATATCAACCCTCTTGCAATTAATATGTGTCAAGGAAACAACGTGATTCAAGAAAACGCAATTAATGCTAAGTGGAGGCCTGCACATATGTTTGCAAACGGCAATAAAAAAATATTTATATTTACAAAATACAAAAGCAGTGTGGTATACGAAATCATAATAAAGCGTGAAAAAAATCTTCAGGATGACTATTAAAAACAAAAGTAATCAAGTGATGTGCTAAAGGCCACTGCACCAAAAGAAAAAGCCCAGAATGAAAAACCCACGAATGTGATATAAATGTGCTTGACAATTGAAATCTGGTATAACTGTGAGACCCACACTACACCTGTGCTTCAAGTCAACTAAGACTTCAAACTGGACCAATGCCAATGCTCAATGAATGAGATGAATAATGCACACTTACTATGGGTTGTAGTAGTGTAACCACCACTAAGGAATGAAGTTTAAAAGCAAAAAACGATGTTGGAAAGCTGAAAAACAACAGGAATAACCCACTGTCACGTGCGTGATACTCTGTTATTCAAATGACAATGTGTACTGAAAGACCGTGGGTCTAATCATATATACTCAACACGTCTAATCACTGTCTTTAAACATGACACCAGACCTCTATTGCCCACTAACGAATTCCAGACAAGAAGCTTACCCCTGTAATTCCAATAGCGACCTTGAGGATCTGTTCTATTCTCTAATATTGAGCCTCCGCGTTATGAACCTCCAAAGATGTCTCTCCTGCAACCTATATAGTTATCAAGGAGAGAGAGAGGACTAGATAGCCAGTCCGTATCCCCAGGTTATTTATATGTAATCAAAGAGGACTGACTGAATGTGACTATTTAGAGACTCAGAACTGTATGAAGAAGAGGAGAAGAAACATTTGGTTTCTTTATAAAGCCCTCACCCACCAACCTAGTTGGTGGCATGCTTCATCATCGGGCCCACCTAGTGACACCGAATGTGTCCCGGGTGTGCTACAACGCCTGTATTTACAGCGGAGCTGGTATATTTGCTGAGTGTGCTGTGAAAGTGGTGTGAATGTGAAAATTTAAAAGCTATTCAGTGGTCCCAGTGCCCAGGAGGGCATAGCATTTAATATCTGGGCCTCTGTTAGCGTTAAAAACAGAACAGTGGATGCTGGTGGAGCAAAGATTAGGCACTCCTACATCCAGGGTGTGGTCTACATGTTTCAGCCAGGTCTTTCATTAATACTGGCTTTCCTCAGGACCGAAAAAATATATGTGTAAGTGCATATAGCACTTATGTGAATGTGATTTAAAAATGTGTTGCACGCGCTAAGGTGCCTTATATGTGGGAGGGGATTCCCTCTCCGAGCAATAGCTAGCGTTTTGTAGTTTATGCCCCCGTAGAGAAATCCGGCAGAGATTCTGACCGCCTTTGTGGATCAGGACCTGTGGGAAACCTGTTCAGCTGTCGCGGATGTCATATATTTTTTCGGTCCTGAGGAAAGCCAGTATTAATGAAAGACCTGGCTGAAACATGTAGACCACACCCTGGATGTAGGAGTGCCTAATCTTCGCTCCACCAGCATCCACTGTTCTGTTTTTAACGCTAACAGAGGCCCAGATATTAAATGCTATGCCCTCCTGGGCACTGGGACCACTGAATAGCTTTTAAATTTTCACATTCACACCACTTTCACAGCACACTCAGCAAATATACCAGCTCCGCTGTAAATACAGGCGTTGTAGCACACCCGGGACACATTCGGTGTCACTAGGTGGGCCCGATGATGAAGCATGCCACCAACTAGGTTGGTGGGTGAGGGCTTTATAAAGAAACCAAATGTTTCTTCTCCTCTTCTTCATACAGTTCTGAGTCTCCTGCAACCTAAACATACAAACCAATATACGGTCAACTCGTAATATGAAATTCCATATGAATCACTTAACCACTACGCATTAATCCAATCTCAAATGCGTGCTTACCTCAAATGTTTCGTGCGAAGCCTTATGGAAAATAGAAATCTTGCGTGAACAGCTGCCACGTCTCAATACTCCACCATGCCCCCTCCTATAACCAAAACACGAGATGAGATCGATATCTGACTACCGACCGTGTTTATACCCAATCACAGTGAATTCATGCTCACCACTCACCCGAACGACGGGAACTGCAACTCATAGAGTGTTTTCAAAATTGACGCATCCTCTAAACTGGCGTGCAACCTGCCGAGTTCCTGTCAGCTGATATTAATCGCATGTCGACAACGTTCTTCCGGGTGAAAACACACCCTTGTTAACTAAAAATAAACAGAGGACTAACTCACCACGCACTCAAATCACCATCTTGAAATGGTAAAAACTGCTGCTTTGAAAATAAGTGAAGTTCCTGCCAAGAATACTGGAGTGACTGTCACCCTCATAGAACGACTAAACATGTCAATATCTAACATTTAATCAATAGAATACAATGAATGACGAGGCCCAAATGAAAGATGGAAATAAATAGATCAATGTAAACACAACTAACCCTGCTCTATGTCTAAGCTGCATGCTGAAAATAATACTTAATAAACTACCAGTGTGAAAAAAGACTGCACCAATGTCGACCAAACACGAAAATCAATCTCCGAATGGCATTGCAACAAGTGACTTAACCTGATGATGTTAAAAAATGAAAATACTAACACTACAGTGACTACGAGCCATGCATGTGAATTATGAACAAGATGATCATAATGTGACCAAAGATGCTAAAGAAATCCGAGTGAAACAGGAAGAAACCGATAATTAAAACCTAATAAAACCACCAATATCATAATGATGACAATTAATAAAACAGTGAATTAAAAACGATAATGATGATTGCCGTGCGTAAACTATGTGTATACAATCTAAGAGAATTGGAGAACCAACAAAATACATTCATCAGAGAAAACACGACATTTCTAATTTGTCATTGAGACCTCCTGGCATCATTGTCTGCAACATTTTGATCCACCACACCTCCCTTCTCGATAACAATTTAGCATTATCACAACCAGTTTTGCACTTCAATAACTCAAGAACAGTGTATCTCAATTGCGCTATTGAGTGTTTGTACTCTAACCAGTGTGTTACCAAATGAGATTTGAGGTTTTGTGTACGTATTGTACTCTTGTGTTCTGATATACAAATCTTAACTTTTCGTGTTGTTTTTCCTACGGACAGTAACCCACAAGGACATTTTATCGTATAAATTACAAAACTCGAGTTGCAGTCTCCATTGTACCGTAATACAATGGGCTTTCCTGACTGCGGATGATTAATACTGTTGCCTAGTATTGCATTGTTGCAATTAACGCAATTGTGACATCTGCGCATCCCTTTATATTCGTCGAAGTTCATTTCAAATTTCTGAGACAGTGTTTCTTTAATGTTTTTACTGCGAGTATATGCAAACAGTGGTTCTTCAGAAAACAAAGCATTGAAGTCTGGTTCATGTTTGAGTAATTCCCAACGGGATTTGATAATCCTTTTTATAGCAGATGATTTAGTAGAAAATTTGGATACAAACACATGTCGATTTTGTGTGATCTTTAGTTTCGACATCAATAACTCCTCTCGTTTCAATTGTTGAGTTTTAGCCAGCGCTTTAGTCAATGTTGTTTGAGGATAACCTCGCTCTTTAAACTTCTTACATTGTTCTTCCAAAATAGATTCCAACTGGTCCTCGTGAGAAACTATTCTCTTGATTCGTAACATCTGTGAGTAGGGTAAATTTTGTAGTAATGATGGTGGGTGAAAACTGGAAAACATAAACAAACTGTTTTTGTCAGTTGGTTTTGTATACACTGTTGTCTGCAATTTGTTGTTCACTTTTGAAATCAATACATCTAAAAATGACAAACTCTTATCACTGATGTTATAGGTAAATTTGATACGTTCATTTTTTAAGTTCAGTTCAAGTATTTTAGATTCCAAACATTCTGCTGAACTGTTCCAAATGAGAAAAATATCATCGATGAATATAGTATAACAGACCAAATTGGTATTCCATGCATCATCTGTAAAAATATAATCAGATTCGAACTTAGACATGAAAGTATTGGCATGTCTAGGTTCAATAGGGGTCTGGTGTCATGTTTAAAGACAGTGATTAGACGTGTTGAGTATATATGATTAGACCCACGGTCTTTCAGTACACATTGTCATTTGAATAACAGAGTATCACGCACGTGACAGTGGGTTATTCCTGTTGTTTTTCAGCTTTCCAACATCGTTTTTGCTTTTAAACTTCATTCGTTAGTGGTGGTTACACTACTACAACCCATAGTAAGTGTGCATTATTCATCTCATTCATTGAGCATTGGCATTGGTCCAGTTTGAAGTCTTAGTTGACTTGAAGCACAGGTGTAGTGTGGGTCTCACAGTTATACCAGATTTCAATTGTCAAGCACATTTATATCACGTTCGTGGGTTTTTCATTCTGGGCTTTTTCTTTTGGTGCAGTGGCCTTTAGCACATCACTTGATTACTTTTTGTTTTTAATAGTCATCCTGAAGATTTTTTTTCACGCTTTATTATGATTTCGTATACCACACTGCTTTTGTATTTTGTAAATATAAATATTTTTTTATTGCCGTTTGCAAACATATGTGCAGGCCTCCGCTTAGCATTAATTGCGTTTTCTTGAATCACGTTGTTTCCTTGACACATATTAATTGCAAGAGGGTTGATATGATGTTTTTTCTTACAGTGGCTCCTGAAGAAGGGATGGAATCAATCCCGAAATGCATTGGGCTGGGCCGGGCAACAGAGTTGTAATATGCAACAGTTATGCAAATGAGAAAGCATTATGTATTGATCATTTTTTGTACAATTTTGAATATTCAAACAGTCAGCAGGTCATACTGCTAAACAAGTAATTGTTGATGAATTTTGAGTTAAATATAACTAGTAAAATAATTGAAAAATCGTGATAATTGTTGGTCATTTACAATTTTTAAGTGTTGATTCTTAATATTCTCGCTGTGCGTCCAGTACACTGGTGATCACTCACCAGACAGGTTCATTGCACTAAGAGGCTGGCTACCTTTCACTGGGCAGCACGCAATCATGATGGTAGTTGTTTAAGCAGAGTTGAGTTTTTGCAATAGGAGTGCACTGACTTCACACCTAGATATACATTTTGTGATGCCCCATTCTCATCTGATAACCAGGTGTGGCCCTTTCGGTCTGTGACTTGTGTCACTTGGGTTGTGTGTCCTTGCTGTTGGCCAAGGTTAATGTTGGGAACAGCATCTGCCACAGGTGCATCGTTTTGGGCTTCATGGGTGAGGCAATTGCTTGACATGTGTCTGCACATTGCCAGATATCTGACATGTACTCTGTGTGGACCACACATATGTGTTCTAATTGCTGATCTGGGTCACCATAGGTGTCTGAGGTATTTACCACACACCCATGCATCAGGTAAGACCAATGTTGGGGCCTCTGAAGAATGAACATCATGAGTGTAACACATGCATAGCTACCTGCCTACTGTTCCTGGTAATCACATGTTGCACATAGACCAGGACAGGTATGCCAACTCCGGCCATATGAGACACTCTGTCCTCCCAATCCTGGATGTCAGCCAACATTTTGAGCATTGTGAAATGTGCAATCAGGTGTCTGCCTCTGTGTCATTGTGTATTGGCATAGCTTCTTGGACTTCAAGGGTGTTAAAATGTTTAGGATGGACAGCCATCTGATATGTGGCTGTTGGATCTGCCCATGGGGCAAAACATAGGTGTGTGATTACTTGAGTGTGCCTAATGGTGGATTCAACATTAATGTGCAAGCAGCTTTGCTTTGTTCTCGTCAGCCTGTGATGTGTTCATGTTTACTGATTTGTGTTAGCACAAACTCAAATGTCTCATTTGGATACCCTGGGATCATCTGATTCTTGATGATGTGGGTAGCAGGGGGTGAACATGTGTACTTGACAGCTACAGAGCTTGCATTCCCCGCAAAAACATGAGTGTGACACAGTGCACACTGTTGTTTTTGGATGCACTGCCCCAGTGACAGGAGCCAGTACTGACTGAGTGGCCAGACAGCCCTGTGTCATGGTGTGCCACATGCAAATCTGGATCCTGCAGTACTGTCAGTTGTCCTGCATGCACTGCATTGTAGCATTGACTATCAGGACATGAGGCCATCATGGTGTCTGGGGATGGAAGCATATCCATCATGTCACCAATGACTTTGGCTATCCCATTTCCTGACACATGTACTGAGTCACTGGCAGGAGATTGGATATGTGTGTAGTGACACATTACAATCACAATCCTTGCAGATCAGACAACTGGCAATGTGGGGCATGTTTGCACATATTATTAGTGACATCATACATGCACCAGACAGATGGGTCCATTGCCAGGATGGGTACGGGGGGCATGGTTGACTGGCAGACTGACAAGTGCCTGCTTCACATATGTGTCAGTCATGTTAGCAATGGTTATCATATGATGCCAGGGCTTGCTCTGTGATGTGCTGCAATTACAGTCATGTGTCAGGTCAATACATGTGACTAATGTGAATCTGTTTTTCATCATTGTTTGCAGCATCATCTATGGCTACTGGAGGAGACAGCTCCGAGGACCAAGAGGAGCCGCAGAGCCAGACTGGGTCTGCTGTGGAGGAGGCGGAGGGACCCAGTGGCACGGAGGGTGAGGGGAGCCACACTGAGGGACACTCAGCTACAACCACCTCAGCTGAGCAACACTCCAGCTCCAGTGAGGACTCCCTTGTGGAGGCGGGTGTCAGCAGACCACAGACAACAGCTAGCATGTCTGTCCCCGCCACCACCACCATCTCCACCCTCCCAGATGCTCCCATCCCTGATGTCCGTGGAGGCTCCCGTGTCAGGGAGCATGTCTCCTTCAGTCCAGGCAACGCACCCCCTGCCTCTGTCTCCCCTGCTGCCCTGAGTGTGGAGTCTGTGGACTTGCTTAAGCAGATCCATGTAGGGCAGACATCGATGCTGAGTGTCCTCCATGCTCACACAGGTCTGTTGACACAATTGGTGTCCTTCATGGAGGGCATCTCAGCAAACATGTCTGCCCGACAGCGGAGCAATCAGTCCATGGCCTCCTCACTGACGGCAGCAGTGTCCCTCCTCCAACAGTCCCTCACCCCTCCTACCTCTGCCCCATCCACAATCCCCACTACCCTACCTGCCCAAAACACACTCACACAGGCCCAGGCACGCACATCAACAGACCCAAGCAGCACACAGCAACGCAAGCCAAAGTCAAGACACGCAAGCACGCACACTCCAGGGACTGATAGCACACACACAGGGGATGGGGCACAGACACACAGACAGGCATCCACAACCACTCCGCAGTCCTCAGATACCTCTCCCTCCGAAACCCCTTCCCTTGCCTCACCTGCAACCCCACCTACCCAGAAGCTCTTCCTCTGTGACCTTGGCCTCTTCCCCACAGATCCATCTGATCCAACTCACAAGGGGAAGAGGAAGTCACCACACACAGAGGGGAGTTCCCCCGCCACACGGACACCCTCCCCAGGAGCAGGAACACTGAGACCCCCACCCGCAAATCCCCCGGACCAGGAAGAGCAAGACCCCACCACAATCCTGCACTTCCAGCACACAGTCTCCGTCCTCCAGCCCCCAGGCCACCACTCCAACGGTTCCCCCGCCACACCCTGCCCCAGGTTCACCCACACACAGGTACACCATCCCCAAAATGATTAGGCCCTCCCCTGCCACATGCACTTCCACCCCACCTCGCAACCTCTGCCTGTTCCTGCGACTGCTGTGGAGACCATGTCCCCCCCATCTGTCCTGCGCACTTCATCTGAGCTCCAAACCACTCCTTTGGATATTGGCACTGCAGTGGAGACCCGTCCACTCCGTCTGACTTGGGCACTGCAGTGGTGACGGCGCCCACTGTGTCAGACACCTCCACTGCAGTTGCCACTGACACTCCTGCACCCACCACCCCTCCCCTGCCCCATACTGCTATCCCCTGATCGTGTCCCTGTGGTGCCTGGCCTGCCCCGATGTATGCCCCTCCAAGGGGAGATGTCCCCTGTCCGCAGCAGTGCAGGCAAGCAATGTGTGACAGGCAGTCATATGTCACACACAATGGACTATTGGAATGGACTGGCCATTGGCCTTTGGATTATTCATGAGTTCACAAAAGTTTTTGGGGCAAGCTGAATAAAGGGGATTTTTGTTAGTTTTGTCGTTTTGCATTGAATGTACATGATGTTGCTGATGGGTGTCATGAAGTTGCTGTTGTGATACTTTTTTGTTGCTAATGATTGATTTGGTGATGTGATGGACTCCATGTGGTCCATGGTATTTGTGTCCTATTACGGTATGTATCCATGTCATCCTTCGCTGCAATTTGAGGGTGTCATGATCCCAATATTTTGGCACAGGGAGTGTCACCTTTTATTCGCAACTTCACATCTGTGGCTTGCACTGTTGCACATATGTCAGGCTTACATTTGTGCACATTCAGAATTTTCCTGACTGTGGGCACATCTCCACTGGACATGCAGGTTTGCGCATCAATGGTGAACAAGTCATCTGTGTCATCAGTGCAACTTGCTATACATGTGTATTGAGTATGTGCAGATGACTTAAGAGACACTCCTGTACACAGGCTGATGTGACCAGAGCTTTCAGTGTGCTGTAATTATTGGCTCACTGACCAAGTTTTATGCTGACATGACAGGGCCCTGCACAGACAACGTTTGGCACACCTGACCTTCCGCAGGAGTGGATTCACCTCATGGCAGTGTGTCATTCAGTGAAATTGCCTGAGCCCATGGTGTATGTTCTGTGAGCATGTCTCTGTGTGTTCCCTTCCCTTTTTATACACAGCCTGTATTCCCTACAGATTTTCCTGTTTGTGATGCTTGCTGAGTTGTCCTGTGTTCATCCAACATCTTTGACCTGGGTTTTCTGGGATGTATGTGCATGGCAAACTACTGGTCATTAGGGTGTCATCCCTAGGTGTGTTTGTTGTAAGGGCCAGGGATGTGGGCAAACGCACGTGGGACATATTCAGGATTCCCCAAGGCACTTTTGTGTTTCCACAATCAGGTAGTTTTCACTATGTGGTATCTGTCTGTGACTGGGTCACTTGTATGTGTGTGTGACTGCTCCCACTCCTCAGATTCGAAGCTGCAATGTTGGAGGTGTCAACATGTGTTCTTTGTGGGTCTCCTTGTGTTCGTCATTGGTCTGGGACTGTGGCAGGGATCCCAATTATTCAGATACATTTCACGTCATGCACATGTACTGCATACTGTGCAGTGTGGCAGACATTCACAAGGGTTGTTGACTGGCCATGTGTGATGAGTTTGTGCACCTTAGATCCCCCACTACCCCAGGGATTGTCATAGGTGCATGTGCAATGTCACCAGTCCATGTGGGCTTAACTGATGCACATTGGTGCAGATCAAGGTGTGTGGTGTTAAGAGTGGCCAAATGTGAGTTGTGTCATGGCTAGGCACCTACCTACATTTTGGCCTTGGATTACAGGCCATGCCCAGTGATTTGTGTTTGTGTAAGTGTGATGGAAGTTGGTCTGTCAAGACACATGACCCAGTGTGCACAGGTGACTGTGCTCCACAGTATGGGCAACATCCAAATTCGTCATCACAAAGGCATTATCATACAGGCTACTGTTACCACAATGTAGGGTCCTTGAGGGTACTGATGGAGTGGGTCTGTCCCTTGCTGTGTTGGTTGCTGTTCCGCCCAGCTTGTGTCACATGAGTCTCTTGTGATCCCACTCATCTAACACTGACTGATTGCCCACAGAGGGGTAGCCAATTAATGTGTTACCTTAGTATGGCACTGTGTACACATATGTGTCTTTGGAGTTCAGCATCCCCTCATGTGTTGTGTACCAGCCTGGGGACACTGACATACACACACATGTTGGGTTTGATATGCAGTGTGTGGCTGCCTGTTTGTGTTTGTGCATCTGCGCCAATGCATTGGTATGGCTTTTGTGGGCCATTGGCTGGATGTTGTTTGGAGGTTTTTCCCTACTGTCCCTGGGTCTCCTACCTCATCAGTCTGCACATTCATTATGGTTGGTATGTCCCATTGCTGCCATGGTATGGGACTTGGTCACCTAACATCTACAGTCTCCATAGGATTCCTTAGTTTGTGTGTCTGTTCGTGAAGATATGTGTGTATGCATTGTGAGGGTCACTTCTTACATTGTCTAATTGGACACTGGATGCATTGTCAGCCCCCATGGGCGATGCTTGTCTGCACATGGCAGAGGGTATTTTTTTATACACAACAATCTTTCCATCAACATATCTATGTTTGTATGGCACACAACCACTACTTTGCCACTACATTGCTTGTGGTGTTCGGAACAGGATTCATACATGCTGGTTTGCAGATGCTGCTATTTTTATGACCACACTCACCTTTTGGTCACTGTAGTGAGGGGGGGTTTAAACCCCATTACCACAATGTTCCTAAAATGCTGGATCTTTGAACCCCACACTCACCGTTTGGTCACTGTAGTGTGGGGGGGTTTAAACCCCATAACCGCAATGTTCCTGGGATGCAGGAGTTTTGAACCCCACACTCACCTTTTGGTCACTGTAGTGAGGGGGATTTTAAACCCCATTACCACAATGTTCCTAAAATGCTGGATTTTTGAACCCCACACTCACCTTTTGGCCACTGTAGTGAGGGGGGTTTAAACCCCATTACCACAATGTTCCAGAAATGCTGGAGTCTTGCACCCCACACTCACCTTTTGGTCGCTGCAGTTAGGGGGGGGTTAAACCCCATTACAACACTGTTATGGTAACTGCTTGGGGTTTAACCCTCACATTCACCTTTTGGTCGTAACTGTGATGGGAGTGACATTATGTTTTCCCTTTCAGTGTCACTGTTGCAGGCAGTTGACACACAATACACAATCTTGCCATGATGGTAGGGTGTGTGTGTTTTGTCTACAACCCCTATGTGTGGGACTGCTGGTGGTGATAGGCATCCAGCCCCCTATGTGTGTGAGTACTGGTAGTGATAGGCATCCCCCCCATGAGTGGGGACTGCTGGTAGTGATAGGCATCCAGCCCTGTATGAGTGAGGAGTACTGGTAGTGATAGGCATCCAGCCCCCTATGGGCTGGACAATGGTGGTAGTGATAGCCACCCCCCCCTATGAGTGGAAACTGCTGTTACTGATAGGCATCCAGCCCCCTATGAGTGAGGAGTACTGGTAGTGATAGGCATCCAGCCCCCTATGGGCTGGACAATGGTGGTAGTGATAGCCATCCCCCCCTATGAGTAGGGACTGCTGGTAGTGATAGGCATCCAGCCCCCTATGGGCTGGACAATGGTGGTGGTGATAGCCATCCCCCCCTATGAGTAGGGACTGCTGGTAGTGATAGGCATCCAGCCCCCTATGAGTAGGGAGTACTGTTAGTGATAGGCATCCAGCCCCCTATGAGCGAGGAGTACTGGTAGTGATAGGCATCCACCCCCTATGTGTGTGAGTACTGGTAGTGATAGGCATCCCCCATGAGTGGGGACTGCTGTTAGTGATAGGCATCCAGCCCCTATGAGTGAGGAGTACTGGTAGTGATAGGCATCCAGCCCCCTATGGGCTGGACAATGGTGGTAGTGATAGCCATCCCCCCCTATGAGTAGGGACTGCTGGTAGTGATAGGCATCCAGCCCCCTATGGGCTGGACAATGGTGGTGGTGATAGCCATCCCCCCTATGAGTAGGGACTGCTGGTAGTGATAGGCATCCAGCCCCCTATGAGTAGGGAGTACTGTTAGTGATAGGCATCCAGCCCCCTATGAGCGAGGAGTACTGGTAGTGATAGGCATCCACCCCCTATGTGTGTGAGTACTGGTAGTGATAGGCATCCCCCCCATGAGTGGGGACTGCTGTTAGTGATAGGCATCCAGCCCCCTATGAGTGAGGAGTACTGGTAGTGATAGGCATCCAGCCCCCTATGGGCTGGACAATGGTGGTAGTGATGGCCATCACCCCCCTATGTGTAGGGACTTCTGGTAGTGCTAGGCATCCAGCCCCCTATGGGCTGGACAATGGTGGTAGTGATAGCCATCCCCCCCTATGTGTAGGGACTGCTGGTAGTGATAGGCATCCAGCCCCCTATGGGCTGGACAATGGTGGTAGTGATAGCCATCCCCCCCTATGAGTAGGGACTGCTGGTAGTGATAGGCATCCAGCCCCCTATGAGTAGGGAGTACTGTTAGTGATAGGCATCCAGCACCCTATGGGTGAGGAGTACTGGTAGTGATAGGCATCCAGCCCCCTATTGGCTGGACAAGGGTGGTGGTGATAGCCATCCCCCCCTATGAGTAGGGACTGCTGGTAGTGATAGGCATCCAGCCCCCTATGAGTAGGGAGTACTGTTAGTGATAGGCATCCAGCCCCCTATGAGTGAGGAGTACTGGTAGTGATAGGCATCCACCCCCCTATGTGTGTGAGTACTGGTAGTGATAGGCATCCCCCCCATGAGTGGGGGCTGCTGGTTGAGATGGGCATCCAGCCCCCTATGGGCTGGATAATGGTGGTAGTGATAGCCATCCACCCCCCCTATGAGTGGAAACTGCTGTTAGTGATAGGCATCCAGCCCCCTATGGGCTGGACAATGGTGGTAGTGATAGCCACCCCCCCCCCCCAGGAGTAGGGTGTACTGTTAGTGATAGGCATCCAGCCCCCTATGGGCTGGACAATGGTGGTAGTGATAGCCACACCCCCCCCATGAGTAGGGTATACTGTTGGTGATAGGCATCCACCCCCCTATGTGTGTGAGTACTGGTAGTGATAGGCATCCCCCCCATGAGTAGGGACTGCTGGTAGTGATAGGCATCCACCCCCCTATGTGTGTGAGTACTGTAGTGATAGGCATCCACCCCCCTATGAGTAGGGAATGCTGGTAGTGATAGCCATCCAACCCCTATGGGTTGGGCAATGCTGGTGGAGAGGGATATCCGCCCCCTATGTGTGTGTTGCATTTCGCTGGTTTGTGACGTTTGTTTCTGTGGTGGGTGTCTGACTTACCGTCTGCGACGTACGCGTCGGTTCCTGTTGTTGATCCTGTCATAGATGTACAGTACAGGGATGATCTGCGCGATCGGATTCATGGTTGGTTCATCTCGTAGGCGTTGATCGTTGGTTCGTCTCATATTCGTTGATAGTTGCTCCGTCTCGTAGCCGTAGATCGTGTTGTGGCGCGAATCGGACCTTACATACTGCTCTTCCGGATGCTGAGACGTGCTGGAGGTGGCGACACGTTCGGTGCGTAGGAAGTACGCATTGTACTTGGCCGGCCGGAAACTGCTGTGAAATAGCTTCCGTGCGACTCTATTCTGCGTTTTCGGATCCGGCTCGTTCGGGAAATGTGGCTGGAATCGGAGCGTACGTGTCGATCGGGATTTTGACACATTTGCGCATCGTACTTCATCGGCCGGACAGACCGGCTCCCGGAACGCGTCGGGCGGAAGGTAACGCTACGGGCAGCTCTCGGAGGGCTGTCCGAGCGAGATCGGAATCGGCCCCATAATGTTGGTTCAGGGATTTGCGTAAATAGCCCATCGCTGAAGCTGATTCACTTAATTTGCTGCATAGGCTTGGGGGTAAGGGCCCAGGTGGAACTATTTGAGACACCTAACTCATAAAGCTGGGCACCAAATCCGATGACACACCACCGTGCGGGAAGGGAGAATGTGTTGTCATAGCTCAAATGAAGTGACTGGAGACCTTGTTGGTCGCATGGGAATGATGTCATAACTGTGTACCGTAGTGAGCCCCTGTTTTCATTGGTTTGTTGTTAGAATTGATTGATGTGTATAGTGAACTGTTCAGGTCTTATTGCTTAGGATTGTAGAACAACTCATTTGCATTTAACGGATGTTACCTTGCCATAACCTCATTCTACTGATACGATGTGTAGTGCAGTTGCTCTGCACTATATATCTGAAAATTACTTAAAGAAATGTTAGACAAAAAAACTGGATCTGATGCTCACTACTTGCAGAACATTATCTTACACGCCCCTCCTCGCTTATGTGGTTAAATGCTGCCACCCAACATAAGCAAAGCTCAATTTAAAGAGATGAAAGAGTGAGTGAGAGAGGGTGGAGCGGCTTTCAAACGTAAATCAACTGGAATTGCAAGTGTCGTGTTTTTGTTTGGCTGGCCTCTTTTTTAAAGGTGTTTTGTTCTACCTTAATACAATGTAACCCAATCTGATCGTGTCCTTGGCGCTGCTGAGTAATCTGAATTCCGGCAGCATTAAACAAGTATAATGTTCGGTAAAACTGCATTTGAAACTAGAGACAGAAAACGATTCATTCCATTTTCATAAAAAGTTCTGCATTACTCCACAGGAAACATTTTATCAACTAATTAACTCGAGAGGCCATCTAGACTTCCTGGTGGATAAATGGCTGAGTCACTGCTCGTAATCACTGCAGGCAAACCTAGGCTCGTGCAAGCCCACGCGCACACACTCAGGACGTGCGGCTGTGGTGATAAATTGGTGTTTTGAGAGCAGGCAGGCCAATCATCTTGACTTAAAATGGCCCCATGTTGCTAATTTCACGTCTATTAGCACAATACACTTATACTCAAATTGCTCAGCAACTGTGTGGCCTTCATGTCAATTTAAAAAAAAAAAAATCCTAACTGAAATAAAATCCCAATTTAGGTTCGTTTGCTAAACGCGAATCTCCTATTTACTAACGCACTGGACATATTTGTACATCTTTGTACCTAGTAACCAGAATGTGCAAATTGGATCTCGACAGGACCTTGATTCAGTCTCACACGGACTTGTGTAATGTGAACAAATTAGAAGGACCCTAACCCTGGAAGATTCGGACCCCTTCTCCTCCTCCTGCCCTTCTCCTCACGCTCCATGAAGGGAAACTGTATACCAGATAAGATTAACTAATAGGACCATTACCTCCTCATGGGTCCTCCCCGTCCTTACTACGTGAGGCAGTCCTGCCTCCACCCAGCCAATCACAACGCCAGTATCAAAAGTTTACATAAGCCCCTCCCACCTACCGCCATGCCTGTTTTTTTTCTGCTCTGACGGCGGTCGGAACGCTGGTGCTCCCGGTTCCGGACTCTGATTCCAGTTTCCTTTGGTTTGGCGGTACCGTGAGTTTTCAGTATTTGACATTTCTTGTGCTTCTTTCGTTTTGTGTAAATTAGCACGGCGCGGCCGCTCCGGTCCTCCGGTCGGCCGCGCTCCTGTTTTGGGGTCAGGGCGCTCCCCGCTCATGTGCTGGGCTGGGGCGGGGAGCTCTCTTGGTGTCCTGGCCTCGGGTCGTTCCGGCGCTGCTGCTCTACTGCAGCGTCCGGCCCCCGCGGCCATGCTCTTTGTGATCTGTGGCTGTGGGTGGAGACTACAGGGCTGCCCTTTTTTTATTTCATTGATCCAGTCTCGCGTTACGAGACTTGGTGATTGGGGGCAGTATTTATTGGAGGTTGCTGGGCACTTCCTTTTGTTGTGTGGTGAGTTCCTGTTTGGTTTACTCCGGTTTTCTCACCATGAGTGAAGGGGCTTCTTCACCTGTGCCTGCTAAGGCAGTTTCCAAGCAGCATAATGTTCAGGATCTGCAGGAGGACGACGTTTTGCAGTTTCTATGGCTGATTTGCAGGACTTGATTAATTCTGCAGTCCAGTCTGCGCTGCTGGAGCCTGCAGCAAAGAGGGCTAAGGATGATGAGGAGGACATGGACAATTCCCCTAAGGGAAAGTACGTCCAGGGCAAGGTGTTTTCTGATATGCTGGTCCATATTCGGGAGGTGCTTGGTTTTGACCCTAAATCCCTGGCTGATGAGGGGTTTTACGCACAGTATAGTTCTTCTGTGGTGGATGACCTTCCCTTCCATGATGTCCTGAAGGATATCCTGACTAAGGAATGGCTTGAGGTGGATAAGCAGGGTATTCCGCGCTTTCTGGGAAAGCGGTATCGCCTGGCGGACTTTGACTCTCAGTTCCCTGCGATTCCAAAAGTTAATTCTCTTTTGTCCTCTATGGCTTCCGCCTCCTCTTCCTCTTTGTCGTCGGAGGAGGCTTCCCTCAAGAATCCGTTGGAGCGTAAGGTGGAGTCTGCTCTCAAACGTTCTTACGCCGCTTCTCACTTTGGGGTGCGTGCTAGCACTTATGCGGCCTATGCCTCGCAGGTCTTGCTAAAGGATTTTCAAAAGCTGTTTGACTGTCTTCAGGATCAGGGGGACCCTACTCCTGTTTTGGCTCAAATGGAGGTCTTGGCGCAATTCCTCTCGGATGTCACTTTCGATTTCTTGTGGGCCTTCTCCTCGGCTGCTGGGGCGGCGGTGGCTGGAAGGAGGTCTCTATGGACTAAGCCGTGGCGTCTTGAGGCTGCGCAGAAGGCTTGGTCCATAAACTTCCTTTTGAGGGTCCCTGTCTCTTTGGGGACGCTTTGAGTACGATGGTGCAGCGCTCTGCGGAGAAAAAGAAGTTGTTGAAGCCTTTTCAGCCTGCGCCTAAGAAAAAGTATTTTTTCCAGAAGCAGGGGTTTCAGGGGGTTTTGTCCTCTCAGCCCTTTCGTGGTCGGGCCCGTGGTCGGGGGGCCGCGTTCCATTATAAGTCCCGGCCTCAGCAGCAGAATCACTCTGGTGCGGGACAGAAGTGACTATGCCGTTGTGGGGGCTCGCCTCCGTTTGTTTCTGGACCGGTGGTCGGCTTTGATTTCCGACCAGTGGGTCTTGTCTGTCATCAGGTGGGGTTACCAGATTCCCTTCCGGGGCCCTCCCCCTCTGGATTGTTTTCTGGTTACCCAATTGTCAAGAGACCCCGTGCGGCGGTCTGCCATGTTGTCCGGCGTCGCCATGTTGTTACAGAAAGGGGCGATTGTGCCGGTTCCAGTGGTAGAAGTGGGCCTGGGGTTCTATTCCCATCTGTTTCTGGTACCAAAGCCCGATGGTTCCTTCCGTCCCATATTGAATCTCCATTCCCTGAACAAGTTGGTGCGGTTGGATCGTTTTCGGATGGTCACGTTACAGTCCGTCATTACCCTCATCCAGGAGGGCGATTTTTTGGCTTCTCTGGACTTGGAAGACACCTATTTTCACGTTCTGGTCCATCCTGCCAGTCAGCGGTTCCTGAGGTTTGCGGTCCACGGGATGCATTTCCAATTTCAGGTTCTGCCGTTCGGCCTCTCCACTGCTCCCAGGATTTTTACCAAGGCATTGGCTCCTGCTGTGGGGGTTTTCCAACATCGGGGTTTCTCCGTGTTTCCCTATATTGATGATTGTTTGGTCTCTGCTTCCTCCTTTCCTACGGCTCTTCTGGCGGTGGAGGCTACGTTGACCCTGTTCCGGGAGCTGGGGTTCATGGTGAATCTGGCCAAGTCTCATCTGGATCCTGTTCAGAGACTTCAGTTCATCGGGGGTCTGTTCGACACCTTTCTGGGGGCGGTGTTTCTCCCTCCTGTCCGGATCCTTTCCTTGCAGACTCTGTTGCGGGATCTGTTGAGCCGTCCCTCTGCCCCGGCTCGTGTTTGGTTGCGGGTCCAGGGATTGATGGCTGCAACCACTGCTGTGGTTCCTTGGGCTCGCCTCCATCTCAAGCCCTTGGTGACTCATCTGTTGGCTTGGTGGGACCCCTCCCGGGTGAATTACGAGACTCTGGTTCCTCTCTCTCCTGCTCTAGTTCTGGACTTGGACTGGTGGCTTTGCACTCCCAATCTGGAGAAGGGGGTGCAGTTTTGTCTTCCACCTCCCCTTTTGTTGACTGCGGAGGCCAGTCTTTGGGGTTGGGGGGCCACTTTGGGGTCCTTGGAAGCAAAGGGTCGGTGGTCTCGGGGGGACAGCGCCCGTTCCTCGAACTGGCTGGAGTTGGCGGCCGTCTGGGAGGCGGTGCGGTTCTTTCAGGTTCATCTCCACGGGTCGAATCTGTTGGTTCGTACCGACAATCAGGTGGCTCGTTGTTACTTGAACCGTCAGGGGGGGACGAGGTGCGCGTCTCTGAACCTATTGGCCTCCTTGATTTGTGCTTGGGCGGAATCTCATCTACTGGCCTCGAGGGCGGTGTACATTCTGGGACAGTTGAATTTTCATGCGGACGCTTTGAGCCGCAACCTTCCATCCTCTGTTCTGTACCATCTCTCTCTTCCTCTGTTCCAGTCCCTTTGTCTTCGGCTCGGGACTCCCTGGATCGATCTCTTTGCCTCCTCACAACACTCTTCTCCCCCGGTTTTGTTCGGAGGTCCTGTGTCCTCAGGCTTAGGCGGTGGATGCTCTTTCGATTCCCTGGCCTTCGGGCCTTCTGTATGCATTCCCTCCTATTCCCCTCCTCCCGAGGGTGCTGCAGAAGATTCGGCTGGAGAAAGTGTCGGTCCTGTTGATTGCTCCTTTCTGGCCTCGCCGCATTTGGTTTCCTCTCCTGTGGCGGAGAGGGTCGGTTTGTCCGGCTTCCTTTGTGTCCGGCTCCTCTTCAGTTTCCGCTCCTGTCTCTGCCTTGTCTTCGTCGTTTGCAGCTGACGGCTTGGCTCTTGAGCGGTTGACGTTGGAGTCTTTGGGCTGTTCCTCTGTGGTGGCTCGTGACATTCAGTTGTCACGCCGCCCTTCGACCCTTAAGTGCTATGGTCATCATTGGGGTTCTTTTGTCTCTTGGTGTTCTTCCCATGGGGTGGATCCTGTGCTGGGGGATCCTACTTCTGTGTTGGATTTTCTTCGGGATGGTTTTTTGAAGGGCCTTTCCCCTTCCACTTTGTCTGCTCAGTGGGCGGCGGTTCGTGCTTGTCGGGGTCCTGGGGCCTCCTTGGAGGTTATTGCCCCTCTGGTTAGTCGGCTTCTTCGAAGCTTTCGGCTTCGTCGGCCGGTCTCTCCTGTTCTCGTTCCTTCTTGGGATTTGCCTACTGTTTTGCGGGGTCTGCAGTTGCCCCCTTTTGAGCCTTTGCTGGAGGCGGATTTGTTGTGGCTGTCCACTAAGGTGGCTTTTTTGCTGGCCATAACCTCCGCTCGCAGGTTGGGTGAGTTGGGTGCCTTGCTCATTTCGTTTCCTTATTTGCAGTTCCTGCAGGTTCGGGTCGTTTTGCGGCTTGAACCGGCTTTCCTGCCTAAGGTTTCTTCCACTTTTCATTTGCAGCAGGAGGTGATTCTTCCTGATTTGCCTACTGAGGGGGATTCCCTTGTTCCCCCTTCCTTGGATGTTCGCAGGGCTCTCCAGATTTACCTCCAACGTTCCCTGGAGTTTCGGGTTTCTCCTGCCCTGTTTGTCTCCTGTGGGGGTGTGGCTAAGGGGAAGAAGGTTTCCACTTCCACGATCAGTCGGTGGGTGCGTTTGGCGGTCTGCCAATCTTATAAGTCTTTGGATCTGCCTCCTCCATCTCAGGTGCAGGGCCGTTCGACACGTTCTGTGTCTGCTTCCTGGGCTGAGGCGGCGGGGGTCTCTATCCAGGAGATTTGTAGGGCGGCCACCTGGCAGTCCCATCACACTTTTGTGCGACATTATCGGCTTGGTGTTTTACATGCCTCTGCTGACAGTTTTTCTGTTGGCGTCTTGAACGCTGCTGTTCATTGATCATTTCTTGATTAAAGTTTTGTACTTTGCATGGATCCCTGGTGTCCTGCATTTTTTATTGGTTCTCTGCTTGTGAGTTCCTCAGTTAGTAAGGACTGGGACGGGGAGGACCCATGAGGGGGTAATGTCTTGTTACTTACCGGTAATCTTTATTACCCCGATTAGGGTCCTCCCCGTCCCAGTCCTCTTCCCTCCCTCCCTCCCTCTGAATTTGTGTTGGAGTCTTGTTGATAACAGGCATGGCGGTAGGTGAGAGGGGCTTATGTAAACTTTTGATACTGGCGTTGTGATTGGCTGGGTGGAGGCAGGACTGCCTCACGTAGTAAGGACTGGGACGGGGAGGACCCTAATCGGGGTAATGAAGATTACCGGTAAGTAACAAGACATTAAATGCAGCACGCTCTGAGATGAATGCACACCGATGGTGCTGTGACTGACAACGGCACTGGAAGGGCTCTGGCGAAAGATCGTAGACATTAAAAAAACAAATATTAGCAAAGCTAATAGGTCTTGGCAATGCCCGAGCTATTGGCCTTGTCAGTGTGAATGTCTTTTAGGCATGTTATATGTTTTCTAGTAGCACATCTGCTGTTCAGCATGGCTGAAAGTCACTGAAATCCCAGAATCACAGGTTGTTGAGCCGACGCCGAGTCCCTGTGCCCCCCCCCATGTTGAGTTTATTGTCCTGCCCCTCCTAACACAAAAAAATGCTCTATGACTTGTCCTGCACTGGCCGCATCATAGCGCTTTTTTCAGTGACTTTCAGCCATGCCAATGCTTTGTCTGTGTTGACGGGGTGTTGCTGAACAAATGTGGGAGTGATAGTGAGAAACAGTTAAGGAGCTTTTAAGTGAAGCATGCATGTGGTGTAACGGCCAGAGCTACCGACAGGTGAAGTAGGGAACCACGTACAAATCTCAGGGTCGGCTGAAGAATTTGTGATTCTGGGAAAATCACTTATGCTTCTCCCTGCCTATGACAATGAATGTGTCATTGTGTAATGTAACTGGTGAGCACTGAAAGCACTATGGCAAGATGGAGGCCAGAACAAGCGCTCCAATACCATCAAATTTTGCAAAAAAAGAAGCAGCAGCGATGAGGGAGATAGTGGGGGGAAGGGTCAAGCAGGGAAGCAGGAGGGGATGGGGAGATGGGCAAGCAACAACAGAAAAAAAACCTTCATTGAAGCAGGATCAGCAACAAAAATGAATGTTTCATTGTGTAATGTAACTGGTGATCACTTAAAGTGCTCCAATACCATTGGCTTCTTTTCCCGCTATGGCAAGATGGACGATGGGGCGAGTGCTCCAATACCATCGGATCGTTCAAAAAAATAAAAATTAACAAGTGCTGTTCGTGTTTTAATAACCTTTTAAGAAATGCTTTTGTTTATGTGCAGGAAATACAACAGGAGAAAACCCGTAACCCAGTTGAGACCTGGGTAAATGTGGTAACAGGAAACAATGTCTCAACGGGTAATATTTCAAAGACAATTACTAGGATGTAAAATAAATTACAAGAAGGACACAAGAAAAGGGAAAAACACCAAAGTTGAATATCACGGTCTGTATCAGAGGTTATGAGGAAGGCATTCATTTCAGGCAGCAGTATTACATTTCATTATATGCAAGTGTAATCCTAAACAGAACTGCACACAATGTGCTCATGGCAATGTGAACTGCGCCAAGTGAGACGTGTGACATGGTGAAGAAAACAGCGAGGCGATGTAGTTTAAAATTGGTACATAATATGAACACTATAATCAAAACTTTGTTGTAAACATGTTAAGGGCCAAGGAAGCTGTAATTTTGCTGAGTTTTGTCAACAGCGTTTCGACCTGTGTTTTCTTGTCTCCTTCTTGTAATTCATTTTACATTCTAGTAATTGTCTTTGAAATATTACCTGTTACTTCATTTACGTACACGCACATGCATTTTAGTGGTATGTGTGCATGTGTACAAGGGAGACGGCCTGAAAACACAAGTACTCCTATGAAGTGCTTGAAAACAAAGAAAACAAGCATTTGCAATGCAATAGGTCTCGCATTACTGACAGTTTGAGGTATTGGCGTTGCAAATAATAATGCAACGCCAATAGCTCACACTTTCAGTGATACAAGACCTAGTGGATTGCAAATGATTGCATAGTGAGCCAGGAACCAGCATTGTATGTCTCAGTGCAGTACCGCAAGCTGCTCCTAGAGCTCCCTAGTGAGCAAGGCACCAGCAAGGCGCAAGCTGTTCCGAGAGGTCCCTAGTGAGCAAGGTACCAGCACTGCTTGTCTAGGTGCAGCACCGCAAGCTGCTCCTAGAGGTCCCTAGTGAGCCTCATAAACTTTGAAGATATGGTAAATCCACCCTAACCATAATGCATTGCATGCAAGACAGTACCACGAGTACATTCAAATAGCTATGTCCATATATACAATTAATAGATTTGAAATGTGACAAAACAATTATTATATCAATTTCGATTAGGTTGTACTCTATGTGGAGCTGATGAAGGGAAATTTATAGAAGATTTAATATAAATGTGAAATGTGCAGGTGCAGTACCCCAAGCTGCGCCTAGAGGTCCCTAGTGAGCCTCAAACTTTTGGTCACATATGGTACTCCCATAATGCATTGCATGCAAGACAGTACCACAAATACATTCAAATAGCTATGTCCATATATACAATTAATAGCTTTGAAATGTGACAAAACAATTATTATATTAATTCTGATTAAGTTGTACTCTATGTGGAGCTGATGAAGGTAAATTCATAGAAGGTCTAATATAAATGTGAGATGTAAAAGTGCAGTTCCGCAAGCTGCACCTAGATGTCCCTAGTGAGCATCATAAACTTTGAAGATATGGTAAATCTACCCTACCCATAATGCATTGCATGCAAGACAGTACCACAGTACATTCAATATATACAATTAGTAGCTTTGAAATGTAACAAAAGAATTATTACATTAATTCCGGATTAGGCTGTACTCTATGTGGAGCTGATGAAGGGAAATTTATAGAAGGTCTAATATAGATGTGTATGTGCAGTACCGCAAGCTGCGCCTAGAGGTCCCTAGTGAGCATCAAATTTTTGGTCACATATGGTACTCCCCTAATGCATTGCATGCAAGACAGTACCACGAGTACATTCAAATAGTCATGTCCAAATATACAATTAATAGCTTTGAAATGTGGCAAAATAATTATTATATTAATTCTGATTAAGTTGTACTCTATGTGGAGCTGATGAATGGAAATTTATAGAATGTCTAATATAAATGTGAGATGTGAAGGTGCAGTACCGCAAGCTGCGCCTAGATGTCCCTGGTGAGCATCATAAACTTTGAAGATATGGTAAATCCACCCTATCTCAGAAGTGAATAAATTTGCTGTTTGCAAATTTTCGCGACAACTGGCTTTTAATTAAGCAGGAGGAGGGGCACCAGCGTGCTGTTGTCTGTTTGTTCCCTAGGAACACAAAGTAGAACCCCCCAAGGACCTGTGGTCAGCGTTAGACCACCGGACACTCCCTACACCTCTCTCTTTCCTGGCGTTAGGGTGGACTAATGTTGGAGACTTAAAACACCTCCTAACACCCTTCACAGGCCTGTACAGCACCTAGACCTCTGGTGAGGGGATTCATGCTTAGGTGGTAACACCATAACCTTTGCCTTAGCTCTAGGGCATGACTGGACAGTGTTTCTTGCACTGCAGACTATTATGGCCTGCTGGGAGACACCTCAGGTACCCAGGTGGAGGACCCCAGGCAAATACGGTAACCCGGCGGTAACCCAAAATTACCAGTAAGCCCCAAATCCCCCAAATGGCAGACGAAATGGACACTGGAACCCCAGTGACCATTCCAGATGGCATCCCCACACCGGATGCCCAGAAGCCCAATCCCCAACCCCCTGGGGAGGGCGGCAAGAGGGCAAGCAAGGCTGCACCTCCAGAACCAAGCACCAGCGCTGGGAAGGCTGGTGCCCCGAAGGACTTAAGGCCAAAGGCAGGTGTACCTGAAAACCCAATGCTGCCGAACCAGGGAGCAATGGGAAGAGCGAGGCAGGGACCAGGCAAGGGACCGCCCCCGAACCCTTCAATGGGTACAATGTCTCCCACCGATGCGCCCAGGTCATGCGGTGGGAGGTAAAGGACAAGGAAGGGCCCAGGCTAGACAGAGACTTGTTCCTGAACAAGGTCCTCAAACCAGCAGAAGTCCCAGTGACTGAGGTGCTGAGCTGCCAGGCGTCTGCGTCAGGCATGATATTTCTCCTCAGCTTCATCACCCAGGCCCTCTTCAGGAAGTACTGGGACCTCTTCCAGGGGAAGAAGGAGACACCCTACAGCACCTTCAGCTCGACTACAGGATGGGCGCCAGCGAAAATGGAGAAGAGGGTAATGGTTGAGATGACCAACCCCCACATCCCAGAGAGAAACATCGCATCACTTCTCCAGAGGTACGGTACCATCCTGAATGGTCACAGGTCACAGACCTCAACGGAATATGGAACTCAACCTGGCGAGCAACCATCAACCTCCACAAGGACCCTGCAGGGAAAGACGGAATGAAACACCCACCGGCAAGCTTCTACCGAGGAGCCGACGAAGGGAGGATCAGGTAGCCGGGACAACCCTTCACCTGTAGGAAATGCGAAGCCGTGGGCCACTTTGGAAAAGGCTGCCCGAAGAAGTTCTGCAGGATCTGCAAACAGACCGGACACGACGCAGACACATGCAGCGGGATCAAGAAGTGCAACTTCTGCGGAGGAGAGGGTCACACCTACTACCGATGCCCCAATTCTGACCTGCCATAGATCTACGCAGCGGCAGCTGCAGAAACCCCAGCCTGGGGTCACACCAGACCGAATGTATCCCCAGCAGCCAATGCCCAGCTGAACGCTCTCCTGCAGGATACCAAGATACAAGCAGCCAAAACACCGGCAGCACCCAGGAACATAGACCAGAAGGGCCAGGACCCAAAGGGCCCAACACCCCCAGGACCAGGCCCAAAGAACCCAGAAGACCCCAAGGTAGGACCAGTCACAGCGGAGGAGCCTACACCACCGACTGGGACGGCAAAGGCCAAGGAGATCCACCAACCCAAGAGAGGCCCCGAGGATGGAGCACCACTAGCAGCCCTGCCTAAGGAAGCCCCAAGGGACAAAGACCCGATGCCGGAACCAGAGGACATGGAAGAGGAGAAGGGGACAGGGGACTCTGCAATGGCAAACGAGGATAAGAAGAAGAAGAAAAAGAAGAAGAAGGGAAAGCAACCCGAAGTGAAAACAGAGAGCAGCGGCGAAGACGATGACGGGTCCCAAGAGACATGGGGCCAGGTCCGGTCCCAAATGCTGTACCAGAAGTATATGAAGAAGGCAGAGGAACGGAAGAGGGCAAACGCCAAGGACGCCAAGAACCACCAGGCGGTCCCACCGGAAGCACCACCGCCAGCTCCTAAGCAGAAAACAGAGGAGGGGAACGTGGTAACCGCCGCCCCCCCTACCAAGAAGTGTTAGAAAACGAGCAATGACAACAATGAAAGAGGACTTCCTGGCAAGCAAGAAGATCAACAAAGCCAGGAGTGAAAAGGATGATGGTACCATCATCCACGACGGAAGAGAAGGAGGAAATGGAGAGCGAAGAGGAGGAAGAAGAAGCTGCCTCCATAGAAGGCACACTCCAGGAGCTCCACCAACAGCTGAACATGTTGGGAGCCACCGAAGCCACAAGTGTGGCAGAACAGTGAATCCCGGACGTGGGAACAGAGGTGTTGATCGGAAACGCCGAGGACAGCACAGGAGAGGGAGAGCAGGACCAGCAGGAAGCTCAGCACCCCAAGTAGAGCTACCCAGGGCCTCCAACCCCAGTAGATTTTGAACCGGACACTGACTGCTAGCGCTGAGACAATGGCGATATCATTGATCACCCTACACATCAGAAGTATGAAGGATCAGGTTAGGCGGGTCGGCACGTTGCGCTTCCTGGCCGCTCAGAACTGAGATATCTGCTTTCTGCAGGAATGCTGGATTCCGTACGCCCAGTCATACAGCCAGCTCGAATGGCAGTGGAGGCACGGGTCATCTTTTTGGTCTGGAGGTAACGATTGCAAATCGTCTGGAGTGGCCATTCTAATTAAGGGGAGGCATTTCACCGTGGACAAGGTCACCGAGCAGGTCAACGGCAGAGTGCAAGTCGTGGACGGCTCGTGGGCCGGTGAGCCCGTTAGGCTCATCAATGTCTATACCCCCCCAGAGAAAAATGAGCGACTCGAGATGTTCAGGGTGCTCAGGATGCAACTCGTGACCTCCAGAACCATTCTGATAGGTGGTGATTTCAACTGCATAGTAGAGTTGGATGGACGCACTGGGTCAGGCTCGGCAGGGATGGATGTGACGTCCAGGCTTTTGGTGGAGGTGATTGGTGAGGCGTCCCTCCAGGATGTCAGAGGGAGCATTGGGCCGAATGCCAGGAATTTTTCCTGGAGTAGGCCGGATGGATCTCTGCGTTCATGGATCGACTACCTATTCACCTCCCCAACGGTAAAGCCTGGGCGAAGTTCCAATGGTCGCGTCCACTTCTCTGACCACAGAGCAGTCAGTTTCGAGGGGGAAGTTACAGGGAAGTTCCCTGCTGGCCCAGGATCGTGGAAGCTGAACTGCTCGTTGCTGGAAAACGAGGAGGTAGTGGCGAACTTCAGAATCGTGTGTGTAGAGTGGAGGAACATGAAGGACTTCTTTCACTCCACCAGCGAGTAGTGGGAATGGGTGAAGGACAGGTTCCGGAGCTTCTTCCAGGATGCAAGCAGATCTGCAGCACGGGAAAAGAAGAGGGTGTTCAGGAAGCTGCAGAGCAAACTGCAGCAAACTGTACGAACTCGAGCTCAGCGAATGAGACGTGGATGACGACTTGGAGGAAACCCGAAAAGGGCTCACGGAGCACTTTAGGGAGGAATCCAAGAAAATCATCTTCCGGACCAGAACCGAGAAGCTCAAGAAGGACGAGAAATGCAACTCGTTCTTCTTTAAGAAACTTCACTCAGCCCACACCGCTGGTAGAGCTTAGGGACTCAGAGGGCAACCTCCAAAGTGAGAAGGAGGAAGTCATGAGAGTCGTAACCAACTTTTATGGCGAACTCTACTCACCGAAGTTGTCGGAGAGAGCCCAGGCGGATAGATTCCTGGAGGGCATCTAAAAGACACTGCGCCCGGAAGAGAGAGAGGGCCTGAACGTGCCCTTCACCCTGGAAGAGCTGCACTTGGCCGCCACGACCTCCAAGAGAGGCAAGATACCTGGGAATGATGGTCTCCCAGTGGAACATTATGTCAAACTGTGGGACCTGATCGGGCCGGACTTGCTGGACCTCTACGAGGAAATGGTGGGCAAGGGCAGTATGCCGCAATCTCTGCGAGAGGGTATGATAACTCTCTTGTACAAACAGAAGGGAGAGAGAGAAGACCTCAAGAACTGGAGGCCCATCTCTCTCCTCAATGTGGACTATAAGATTCTCACGAAGGTGATGGCCAACCGCCTAAAGAAAGTGATAGCAAAGTTAGTTCACCCTGGCCAGTCCTGTGGGATACCGGGTCGGCAAATCGCGGACAGTCTGGCCCTGGTCCGGGACACGATCGAGTACGCCAAGAGCCGCAAGGTCCCGTCGGCCTTGGTCAGCCTGGATCAGGAAAAGGCATTTGACCGCGTTTCCCATGAGTTCATGGACCGGACACTCAGAGCACTGGGACTGGGGGACTTCTTCTGTGACGTGGAGACCTCAATGCATAGAGACATCTCCAGCATGGCGTTGGTAAATGGCTGGAAAACCGACCCCTTCCCCGTCCTGTCGGGGTTGAGGCAGGGCTGCCCGCTTTCCCCCCTCCCGTTCATCTGCGTGATTGAGCTCCTCACCAAACGCATCCGGCAGAACAAGAATATCAGAGGAGTGAAGGCACCAGGAAGCAGGGGACAAGGTGAAGTGAAGTGCTCCCTCTACATGGACGACGTCTCAGTCTTCTGCGCGAATGGACCATCTGTGAAAGAGCTGTAGAGGACCTGTATCGAGTTTGGGAAAGCGTCAGGAGCAAAGATGAACAGTGCCAAGTCAGAAACCCTACTCTTCGGACACTGGACTCCCACCCGAGACCCTCTGCCATTCCCCATCAAGCAGGACTTCCTGAAGATCCTTGGAGTCTGGTTCGGTGGAGAAGGTGCAGCGGAGAAGACATGGGAAGAGAGACTGGCAAAGACGAGGCGGAAGCTAGGACTCTGGAGCCTCCGGAAGCTGACGATCGAAGGGAAGTCTTTGGTCCTGCAGAACGAGATCCTGCCAGTGCTCCAGTACGCCGCTCAAGTGTGGCTGTGCAGACCCGAACGGCTAAGGTCATCACGAGAATGATCGTCTACTTCATCTGGAGCTCGAAGATGGACAGAGGGAAGAGGGCGGTGATGTTCAAGACCCACGACAAGGGAGACAAGGGAGTGCCAGACATCGCCACCATCCTGAGGGGAATCTTCGTGTGCCACTGCGTGAGGAACACCCTGAGGACCGAAAATGAGAGCCATGTCGGCTTTCTGATGGCACGCTTCTTCCTGTTGCCAACGTGGAGGCGCCTCGGATGGGCAGAGTGGGTGAGCACTGTCCCTTACAACTGGGAGACCCCGTGGTTCTACAAAGAAGTGGAGAAGTTCGTGAAGGAGTTCGGGTTGGAGGCTGCCGCCCCCGCCACATGGACCCCGAAGCTTGTCCAATGCCAAATACGAGCAAAGGACATCAGCGAACCAATTGGTGCCCTCCCCTCTGCCACAGCGGACCACGTGTGGGGAAATGTTGCATTCAAGCGCCTGACGAACAAGCACAAAGACATCGCCTGGATTGCCATCCAAGGAGGACTTCCCATGAGAGCCTTCATGCACGCAAGAGGACTCAACCGATACAGGCCCTGCACCGTGGACGAGACGACATACCATCTGTTCTGGAAGTGCACGTACGCACAGGAAGTGCTGAAAGCCCTAGGCACGGAGCATAGGGCCTGGATACCTACTTCATGCATCACCGCGGATTCTGTGATGTATGGTTTGTATGGTGATGTATGGTTTGTTCCCAGGGACACATGCACTAGGTGACCTCAAGGGCTGCTGGAGGCTTCTGTGCTGTTTTAAAGATGTTCTTCTGTTTTCCAGAAACCGCCTGGTAGTAGGGAAGAAAGAGACATCGATCCTGGTGTGCCGTAAGATGATTCACAGCCTCCTGCATGACTATGCTGCACTGGAAGGATCAGATGAAGAGGACAACGACGACTGAGGATCCAAAGGGGTCCTGTGGTACCCTTGCATGGGGGGGGGGGGCCCTGGAGGGGCCACTAACCTTTTTTTGTCCTTTTTTCTTTAACCCAGGAACCGGTTGGCGACAGGGGAGAGGAGAAGGCGGATGAAGACAGGTGGAGTAAATGTAGTTATTTACTATATGTATTTGACTAACGTGACCTTTTCCCTTCACAGGTAAAAGGTCAATGGGATAGCTTATGCAATGTTGCCAAGTTTGTTACCAACAACTGACGAATAAATAGGGTGTTGTGGAAGATGATGATTGATGTATCTGAACCAGAAACGACGCCCTGACAAGAGAATAAAAACAAATCCACCCTACCCATAATGCATTGCATGCAAGACAGTACCACAGTACATTCAATACATACAATTAGTAGCTTTGAAATGTGGCAAAAGAATTATTATATTAATTCCGGATTCGGTTGTACTCTGTGGAGCTGATGAAGGGAAAATTATAGAAGGTCTGATATAGATGTGTGGGTGCAGTACCGCAAGCTGCGCCTAGAGGTCCCTAGTGAGCATCAAACTTTTGGTCACATATGGTACTCCCTAATGTTGCATGCAAGACAGTACCACGAGTACATTCAAATAGTCATCTCCAAATATACAACTAATTGCTTTGAAATGTGGCAAAATAATTATTATATTAATTCTGATTAAGTTGTACTCTATGTGGAGCTGATGAATGGAAATTTATAGAATGTCTAATATATATGTGAGATGTGAAGGTGCAGTACCGCAAGCTGCACTTAGTGAGCATCTTTTTTATTTTATTTTTTATTTATTTTTTAACATAATTTTATTGATTTTATAACATAAGACAAAGTACAGGAGACCACTATCAGTGGCAATAGTCGCCGCGCAGCACACCTGGCCTCAGCGAGAGGCAAGTCAACACGTTCATATACTGCGTATCCATGCCATTACATAAAAAACAATGCAGTGATCAGCACATAATGTAAACAATGCAATATAAGCACAGAGTACATGATAATATCATATAATGCAGGTAGCGGGTGCGGCATGAACAAGGAGAAACTGCACGTTGTCGCCTCAAATCTAATCTACATTACACAAAAAATATAAAAATAACTAACGCCCCCCACCCCCTGTTCTCTGGTTCATCATTACTGAGTAATAACACAGACTCCTATTGGACTATCCCCCGTGCGCAGAACACGTATGATACATAATAGTACATGAGGACATTAAAGGACAACCTAGGCGGATACTGAAAGGACTGTCACATATTAGTACACTATATTCATTAAGCTGACAGTGGTCACAAACATTACAGGCAAGTATTTCAGGGGGCCCGGGAGTAATGGGAGTGTTGGAAGTAATGGGGTGGGTCGCAGGCATCGGTGACGCCGGGGCGTAAAAGAATCAGTAGCTCTGAATACTTCCAGCATTTGATCCCATTCTAATGAAATAGGACTTTTACGCAAGCCTCGGGATTCCTCCTGCCTGAGTATGGTACTTTCAGCTGCACCCCAGCGTAGCAATTCCGTGTGCCAGTACAGTGGCGCAGGAGGGAGGCAGATTTCCACCGCATCGTGACTGCTCGCTTAGCAACAAGTAGCGCCAAGTCAGCAAACTTCAACTGTACTTTGTGTCTCTTGGGGCGTCCATGAAGACCCAACAGACAGGCTTCTGGAGATGACCAGTCACTAGTATTTGTGACTTGCCGAATGATATACGTGACGACCTGCCAGAAAAAACGAAGTCTAGGACAAGCCCAGAGCATGTGAATGAGGTTTGCGTCCGCCTCCTGACATCTAGGACAGGAGAGTTGAGCGTCCGGGTATATTACATTAAGGCGGTGCGGTGTAAGATACGCTCTATGCAAGATCATTGATTGGATATATTTAAAACGAGCGTTGCGGGAAACTTTCTTAGGGAATTCCAATATCAAGGCCCATTCTTTATCTGTAAATTCTCTATTGAGTTCCAAGGACCATCGGGTGCGGAGTAAGAGTAAGGGCGTACTGGAATGAGTCCTTATACCCCGGTACAGCCAACGGATAAGGTGTCGGCCCGCCCCCATTAGGTGCATTGCACGGACTAAAGCATGTGACGGAGGTTCTGACCCGTCAGGGGCCCAATGGTATTTAATATAACGAGCAAGTGATGCGTGTAAAAGGAATAAAGTCGAGGGCACTCCCTGAGCACGCTGAAAGTCAGCATGGCCAGTCAGGGTGCCCTCAATAAAGAACGCTCCCACCGTCGAGACCCCCTCACTCGTCCATGAGGATAACCTTTTAGCAGTGACTATCCCGGTAGCGATGGGGATTCCCAGTAATGGTACATTGTCGGAGTATGGAATGGCATGTTTGGTATAATTGAGTGTTTGTTTCCAGTAGAGGAGAGCCGTGTTAAGTAAAGAAGGGAGAGTGTGCAGGACCCTGCCATTGGGCAGGAGCATACTATGCAGAGTGCCCTGGCTCAAGAGACGGGGAGTATAGTCTATTTCCTGCAGGTGACGACCCGACAGCCAGTAGGAGAGCCATTGTAGCTGACTAGCCAGGCAATACGCCTTAAAATCAGGCGCTCCCAGTCCCCCTCCTCCGGTCTCAGTTGCAATTTTGCCAATGCTATTCTTCTGCGACCATTGCCCCAAATAAGTTCAGTCAGTAATGTATTTAATACTTTAAAAATGGGAGACGGAATCACAACAGGCAAGTTAGCAAAATAATATAATAGACGAGGAAGCATCACCATTTTGGAAAGTGCAATTCGTCCCATCACTGACAGAGGTAGGGATACCCAGAAGCAGACCTGTCTTCGAAGGGAAGCAATCGCCTTCAATATATTGCCGTCAATTAGGTCTTGTGGAGTTCTATAGATTTGAATTCCTAAGTATTTGAACGTATCGGGCACTGTCTGTAAGGTTAATTCACCAAATAAGATAGGGTCTGGATTGTCCCGATACCGCATAAAAAGGCGTAAGACTTAGTAGCATTAAGTGCCAGGCCAGAAACTAATTCAAACCGTTTGAAAATAGACGGGACGGGATCTAAATTAAGGCTAAGGTCTTTAAAAAAGAGGATCAGGTCGTCTGCGTAGGCAGAAACTATGTGTGTTGTGTTGTTAAGCAGAATCCCGAGATCTCCAGCCTCCATCCGGAGGCGGAGAAGAAGAGGTTCTATCGCCAGTACAAATAACAGAGGCGATAGGGGGCAACCCTGCCGGGTACCTCTAGTTATGGAGTAGGGTGCGGAAATATGGGCGCCCGTACGGGCACGCGCCGTCGGGGCGTGGTATAAGAGCTGCACCCATTTTAGGTAACCTTTGGGAATACCATACCGCTCCAGGGTGGCCCACATGTACTGCCAAGAGAGGGTATCAAAGGCCTGTTGCATATCAAGGGAAATGCATCCTGCCGTGGGGGACGTGGCCGCCGTTACCTCCATAACATAATGGAGCCGTCTTATATTGAGGGAAGTGTTGCAGCCCGGAACGAAACCACATTGGTCGATATGAACCAGTTTAGAAAGATAAGGCAGTAGTCGGTTAGCCAATAATTTACTAAGTATCTTGTATTCCGTGTTCAATAAGGAAAGTGGGTGATAACCGGAAATATCGCGGGGATCTCTGTTGGGCTTAGGGAGAGAGGTCACCAATGCTTGCATGGTCGTTAGTGGTAAAGCAGATTCCTCCAGTGCCGTGTTGTAAAGGATCTGGAGGTAAGGGACCAGCTTCTCAGCATATAGTGCATAAAATTCCACGGGCAGGCCGTCTAGACCAGGGGTCTCATTCCTGGGTAAGGCCCGAACAGCCTCCCGAATTTCCGTGGCAGTTATGGGACCGTCCAATTCAGATTGGATGTCAGCCGACAACTGAGGGAAGGGCAGGTCATGGAGAAAAACCTCGGTGTCCTGAGACGAGGCAGTAGTAGGGGCAGTGTACAAGCTTCGATAGTAGGTAAAGAATGCTAAATTAATGGCCGCTTGGGTAGACGCAACCGTTCTGTCAGGAAGATAAACTTCAGTAATGGGCACTGGATTAGGGGAGTCCTTAATCAGACGCGCCAAAAGAGTCCCGATTTGTCAGCGTCTTTATGACTGTACTGAGTATAGGACCTATGATCTATTAATCGGAGTTGCTCTAACAGTTCAGCATGTTTGATTCTGGCCTCCTGAAGGGGCGGGAGATGTGACGGGTCCGTAAGGGCCGCAGTCTCAAGTCGATTAAGAGAGGCCTCCACCGCGACGAGATTTTTGTGGACTTCCTGCCGGGCTCCCACCACAGCGCCAATAGTTGTGCCTCGGACAACAGTTTTGAAGGCGTCCCATTCCGTCAGGAAGGATGAGGCCGTCCCAGTGTTTTCGGCGAAATAATTAGTGATAGTGGTGCCCAGAGTGTCACGAAAGACCGCATCTTCCAGCAGTTGTGTCCTGAGACGCCAAGTGGGGACCGGGGTAGGAATTTTCCCCCATGCCAGTGTCATCTCCATAGGGTTGTGGTCAGACAATGTTTTCCCTAAATATGTAGATTCAGTCATTTGGGGCATCAACAGTGTAGTGCAGAATATGCGATCAATTCTAGTATGCAATCGGTGTGGAGGGGAGTAGAATGAATATTCCCTGCAACCAGGGTAATGAGCACGCCAGACATCCTGTAAGGACCAACCCGTAGCCCAAGCGTGTAAGAACTCTGCGTGTTTAGTGGGTATCGCACCACGTAATGGGGGATGTGAACGATCTAAGTGAATGTCTAGGACCGAGTTAAAGTCGCCCCCAAGAATCCAAGGAACATGCGCCCAATCTGATAGGACAGTATTCAGCTTGGTAAGGTAGGCATTCTGGTCAGAATTTGGGGCATACACACAACCCAAAATCACCGGGGAACCATCCAACCGCCCATACAGCAGGACATAGCGCCCCTCAGGGTCCACCCGCTGGTCTATCAAGGTAAAGGGCACCCCATGTCGGAGCCAGATCAAGGACCGCCTAGCAAACGCAGAATAGGAGGTATTAAAAAACTGCCCCCTCCATTTTTTACGCATCTTGGAGATTTCCGAATCAGTCAGGTGAGTCTCTTGAAGGAATGTGATATGAATTTTACGCCTATTCAGCTGAGCATAAATACGGTGTCTTTTATGCACAGACCCCATTCCCCGAACATTCCAGGTTAACAGTTTATAGTTACCCAAAGCAGCCATAACATGTGAGGATTTCGTAACAGCACACCCCGCACCAAGTCACGGAGCACAATAGAAGAGACAATATGACCTGAACCAGGAACAAACTTCCCATCATTAAACAAACCCCCGAAATACTAGGGCCAGCTATAAAACTAAGTTGGTCCAAACTAACACAATAACGCAGTACAGTCAAACTGCTATATACTGCAGAAACTGCAGGGGGGGTGAGCGCCGAAGAAAACATGATCAATCCGGCTATGCCAAGGGTATACCCCGGGCCGGGACCTTTATGAAATAAGATGGAAATGTCGAACCTGGGGGAAGGAAACATTTTTTTAAAGTTACATGTACGTAACATAGCAATCCCTGCGTGCAGTGCAGGCCCCAGGGCACATACAAATAAGAGGAAAACCTGGGACGGCAGAAGAAATGAGCATGTACATTGCTACCCATAGCGTAATCCACCCCCTGCAAACAGAAAAAAGGAGGATTAGCCATACTGATTAAGCAATTAAAGTCACAGTAGCGATACAAGCAGGCTACCCATATAAGTCCTTCACAATTTGAGGCGTTATCGAAGGAAATAGGGCATCAGTGCCCTCGGAGTCAGACGGCAGGGGGTCGTCGTCCGACTGCTCCGGGGACGTAACCCGCGTGGTGTCCCGGAAAGAAGCAGCAGCCAGTAGTGCAGATTCCTGTCCCTCAACAGCCTGGACTAATGTAGGCCTCCGAGCCAAGCCCCCTCGGTTCGGTCTGGTGCGACGGGGCCTCGTCTTAAGTGGCTGCGATGGTAGCTGCCGTATTCGCTGGTCAATACCGTCCAAAGACTGGGGGGGCAGGGTAGACTCTAACCATGTATCAGCTGCTTCGGGAGAGTCAAAAAAGTGAGCCTTCTGTTGATAGATGATTTTCAAGCGGGAGGGGAACAGTAGAGCATAGGATAAATTGAGAGCCTGAAGTTTTTTTCTTGAGTGGCTGATAGGAGGTTCTCTGCCGTTGCACCCGTACAGTGTAGTCTGGGTAAAGGGAAATTCGAGAGTTCTCATACTGGAGAGGTGCATGTTCGCGGGCTTGCTGGAGTAAATGATCGCGATCCCTATAGTTAAGGACTCGGGCAATGAGTGGTCGGGGCGGAAGGCCCGCTGTTGGTTTGCCGGCGGGGATACGATGTACACGTTCAATACAAAGAAAGTGGAAAGACCCACCGGGGCCACATGGTCTCGAAGCCACTGCTCAACAAAGCGGGTCGCATCGGGTCCCTCTGACCGCTCCGGCATACCTATGATGCGAATATTGTTGCGCCTAGCCCTTCCCTCCGCATCCTCCGCCCTATCAAGAAGGGCGGCGAGCTGGGTCTGCATTTGCGCCAGCTGTTTGGAGTGTGCTTTCTGCTGCGGGACCAGTTCTGTAAGGGCCTGTGTATGGTCCTTCACACGGTCCGAGAGTTTGGCATGGTCTGCCCGCAGGATATTAAGATTGGTAGTGATGGTGCCCATCTGGTGTTCCATAGCCTGGCGCGACGCCTTTATCTCCGCTAGTATTTGGTCTAGTTTGTCCGGAGAGGATGCCAGGGGCGTCGGCGGGACACAACTAATCGAGGACGCCTGGGAGGCAGAGACATTGTCCCCCTGAGACTGAGTATCCTCTGCAGACATGTCCGGTTGCCTGCCCCTTGTACGTCCCATGGCGTGGAGAAGGACGAGCAGTGCTAATGAAAGGCCCAGCGGGCGTGACCGTGAAGGGCCACAGCGGGCAGGCACAGCACAGAACAGGTAAGGAGGCCCGGGGCAAAGCAGGTCAAGGGAGTCAGAAGTGTATCCAGGGTGCCTCGTAGCTCTCAGGCCAGGGACCGCAGGTCGTGACAATGTCTTTCAGGCGCAGAGATGGCGTACGTTTTCCGCTGAACTTAGGATTATACCATGGGGCTAGAGAATATCGTATCGTCCAAGAACGCCAAACATCCTCAGCAATTACCAGCCAAGACTAGCCCCAGCTGACCCTCCCCGGTCACGCAACAAGGGACCATCCGACAGCCCCAGCAACTCCGCACAGGCAACCGGAGGCAACGTGTCCGTCGAAGCCACGAAGCTAAATCCGCCAGAAGGTAAGCAGGGGGACAAGGGGCTGACCCACTCAGAGAGGGAGCATCTGAGGGCACAGACCGAATCGTAGAGGCAGTAGTGGAGCGGTGAGGGCGGCAAGCACAGATATAGAAGTGCGTCACACGCCCTACCATCAGCCGGGCTCAACAGGCAAGGCAGCAGTCCTTCCCAGGCCACACCAGAGGGGTCCCAGGCCCAGGTTCCATGCATACAGCCACGGGGGTCTCCTCAGGCGATCTCACCACACCCCCGCCAGGGACACAGGACGGACGATGCAGGGCTGGTCACAGCCGAGTCGCCGACCGGGGCACCCGGGGCTGGAGACGGCCCCCCCGCACAGGTGGGAAACGATCTTCTTACCGCCACTCCAAATGCCACATCCAGCGCAGTCACGGCAGTGTGTAGGCCTCCAGGCTGCTCACGCAGGAAGTACCGGGCCTCCGATAGGATCGGCGCACCGCCGTCGTTGCCAGCTCGGCTCCAGGGCAATCAGGAGCAGGAAAAGGGCCCACCACACTGGCCCCCTCCCCGGGGTGGCCAGCTCGCAGCCGAATAGAGCCCAGGAATCGCGCCTCAGGAGAACGGAGGCCTCCGGCGGGGTGGGGCCGCGGCAGCCGGTAGCAGGTTCAGGCGGCAGAGCCTCGCTGCCACAAAGCCCACGGAAATGTGTCCAGAGGTGCCCGCTACACACAGGGGAGGAACTAGGATGATTTCGCCCCCAGGAACCGGCTATAATAACAGGATAAGGAGGTCCCGGCCGGGAGCCCCGCTAAAGTGCAGCCGCCATGTTCCGCGGTTGGCCACGCCCCCGCACTTAGTGAGCATCTTAAACTTTGAAGAAATGGTAAATTCACCCTACCCATAATGCATTGCATGCAAGACAGTACCACAGTACATTCAATATATACAATTAGTAGCTTTGAAATGTGACGAAAGAATATTTACATCAATTCCGGAATCGGTTGTACTCTATGTGGAGCTGATGAAGGGAAAATTATAGAAGGTATAATATAGATGTGTTGGTGCAGTACCGCAAGCTGCGCCTAGAGGTCCCTAGTGAGCATCAAACTTTTGGTCACATATGGTACTCCCCTAATGCATTGCATGCAAGACAGTACCACGAGTACATTCAAATATCTATGTCCATTTATACAATTAATAGCTTTGAAATGTGACAAAACAATAATTTTATTAATTCTGATTAAGTTGTACTCTATGTGGAGCTGATGAAGGGAAATTTATAGTAGGTCTAATATAAATGTGAGATGTGAAGGTGCAGTACCGCAAGCTGCGCCTAGATGGCCCTAGTGAGCATCATAAACTTGAAAATAGGGTAAATCCACCCTACCCATAATGCATTGCATGCAAGACAGTATCACAGTACATTCAATATATAAAATTAGTAGCTTTGAAATGTGACAAAAGAATATTTACATTAATTCCGGATTAGGTTGTACTCTATGTGGAGCTGATGAAGGGAAATTTATAGAAGGTCTAAACCTTCTATAGGCGTAAACATGGTCTGACCATGATAACTAATGTAAGGTGCTTCAAATACCTAGGTCTCCTCATAGCCAAAGATTATATGCTAGAGCTGAAGAAAATATACAACAATTTCTAAATCAAATGCGCAGGCACACTCCCCCTCGATACTCTGGGAAACTGCTCTAGTTAAGATTAGAACATTGGACTGTTGAGAAGACAATGGAGCATCAGCAGCCTATATGAACTGGGATAGACCTGCTGCTCTCAACATGTCAATGTCCTAATGCACAGCCTCTGCCTTTCTCTTTCTGCCCCTTGAAAATATATTACTTAGGCAGAGGAAAGCGAAAGGCAGAGGCCATGCAGGAGGACACACAAACCCTTCACCCTTCCCTCCTTCTGTAGCTCAGGTTCACTAGGGCTTCAGAAGGATGGAGGGGCGAATGCTGCTTAGCTCCTGAGTCTCCATGGCTTGGCTGAACTACAAAAATCAGTTTATCTCAGCTGGGGAGAATCAGGGGTTTAGAGAGGTTTGAAATGCGCATGTCTAGCTGGCCGTCGCAAGATGGCTGGCCAAAGAGACATGCGCACTTTAAACTTAAAAGTGCCCTGCCCATCGCTTTTTTCTGCTTCTGCCTGACTGGCAGCAGCAGAAAGCAATACCCCCCACCCCCCCATCCTGACGCTCGGCTTGGGACGGGGTTTTGAAAAATAAAATGGTAATAAATTAACTTCATTACAATTTTTTTTTCCATCTCTGGGGACAATTTGATTAGTGGGGCGACGTTCCTCCGCTTTAATGGAGGAGCCACCCCTGATTTCATTACAAGACCGGAGGCAACATTATGCATTATCTCTTTAATGCAGTCACAAGCAGCCGCACTACATCACAAAGTAAAACAGTTCTAGAATGGAATAGTCATATAGTATAAGAGGCATGAGCACCAAACAGACTGCCTCTTTTAAATGCGGCTCACAAGCAGATAAGTTCCTTTCTCTTACTTCAATTTTGTTCCTTATCTTAATTGTTGTCATACCAGCTTTGCCTTGCTAACGACCTGAAGGGATTTTACCCCTCCCTCCCACCCTTCTTTCCTTTCAAATGCCCAGATTCCAATTTATGGTCTCTTCGGCACTCCCCCTCCCTCTTTCCCCTTCTCCTCATCGGAGTCCCTGTGTCCTTCTTCTTCGGGCGGGCATTTGCGCATTATGCGCTTTCATCTCCCCTGCCTTCACGACGATCTTCCCCTCTGTTTCGCTGTCAAACCCCACCTTCACTCGTGGTCCGATCGCGGTTCGCGCGCACATCGCACTTCCTGATGCCGCCAGCGTTTTAATCCCTTTCACCCCTAAAGGCATTCCCAAGACCTTTTTGCTCTAACTTACATGTGTCCTCTCGCTCGAGCGCTCTTTCCCAAAACGAGCGCTCTTTCCCCTTCGACGAGTGGACCTTGGCAGCGGCAGCGCTGCACGCTCCCGTTGCCAAGGGCCTTTCCTCTACACCCTCCGGCAGCAGCTGAGCTCGAGCGGCTTTTTACAGTTACTCACCTGCTATCAGCTGCTGCCGGCCACTCGTACCTCGATTTCTAGCGTTTTTCATTTCCTCTTAACCCAGCCAACTTCACCATTTTGGCCCCCCAAAAAAAAAAAAAAAAAAAGGGGGAAATAGTTATTAAGGATAGTTCTTGGTTTATGCTCTTTCGATTAAATTTCATTAAAAAAAAAGGGGGCATTTACCTTTCCTTTTAAATTACCTACTCTCTGAGCCTAAATATATCGGACCTAGACTCTGATGACGCTCTAGCGAGCTCCCCCAATTTTAATGATGATTCTTTAAAAAAATTCATCCATAGAGAGATGAGGTCCTGTATGCTGGACACCCTTAAGGAGGTTATGTCCGCTAAAAGACCCCTTCCTTCTGAACAGGCCGACTCTATTGAAGGCTCAAATACCATTCATAATAACATGCCCACTTTTCAGGGGAAAAGAGTCCAAAAAATCAAAAAATATTGAGCCTAACCAGAGCACTGTGGGAGGTCTTAGCACCTCAATTAATTTGGGAGGTCCCAGCACCTCAAATCTCTTGGGAGGTCCTTGCACCTCGAATACTTTGGGTGTCCATAGCGGCACAAACTACTCAGGTGTCCCTGGCGGTACAACCAATATGGGTGTCCTTAGCGGCACAAACTATCGTAGTGCTCATAATAATGCCAACTTTGACTCTGAGGAAGAGGACAGGCCCCCTAATTATTGTGACAAATTTGTCCTCGATTTAGACGATGAGGACTTTGAATTTAACAGTCAGCTTTCTGAAGAAGAAATCCCCTCCTCCTCTAAAAATGTCATCCTCAACCCCTTGGGCGAAGAAATGTTCTCCCCCCTTAATATCTCTCACCCTAGAAGTTCTAACTGGTTTCCCCAAGACCATGTTGCGAAATTTATTACAAGATGGCTCATAAACGCCCTGGAGAAAGATACTCGTGGTATCCTCAGGGCCGAGTGCCCTAGACCCGCAATTCAGGATAAGGTCTGTCAGACCCCCAACCTTGATCCCGACTTGATCAAGTTCCTGTTCAAGCTTGGAAGAGATCCCAGGAAGGATATGGAAAGGTCCCTCAAGGGCTGTCAAGATCGCCTTCTTGACATCCTTGGGCCTTTGTCCAGAATTTTAGACCTGGCTGAAGAATCCCACATTGACGGGACTCCTCTTGACACCGATCTTGTCAGAGGCTGGGGCCAAAGGGCCATTGTTCTCCTTGGCAATGCAAACACAGCCCTTAACAGTGAAAGAAGGAGAGTCATTCTCACTAAGATCAATCCCAAACTAGGTGACATGGCCGAAAAGGAACCTTCCCAAAACCCCAAGGGCCTCCACTTCGGTGAGGATATGATTAAATCTATTGGCAAATACGTGTCTACCTTCACCGCCCTAGACAAAGCACAATCCAATATGAGGCGCATTTTTAATTCTAACCTTTTTGGACGGGCTGGAAGAAGGGGCCTTTCTTTCGGCCGTGCCAACCAAAGGCCCTTCTCAAGATCCAGAGGTTTTGGAAGAGGCTTCTTCCCATCCAACCCTCAATTCTACCCACAGAGAGGGAGAGGCTCTCGGAACAGAGGATTCAGATCCCGTGGTCCTTCCAGCAACTCCAGTCTTCCAAGTAAGTACACTTCTTCCTCCTTCTTCTTCCCCTCCAAAGGTAGGGGGCAGGCTACAACTCTTTTTTTCATATTTGGGAGACCTTAACTCAAGATCCCTGGGTACTAGAAACTGTCCGAGGTTTCAGAATAGATTTTGTCAATACCCCCACACAATCGTCTCTCCCGAGGGTGCCAACCCTTTCAGTGGATCAACAAAAAATTGTAGAAGAGGAGATTATCTCCATGCTTCAAAAAAGCGCAATCATAGAAGTTCCTTGGAGTTTAAAGAGGTTTGTAAGCACAATTTTTCTAGTTCAAAAAAAGACAAAGGTTGGAGACCCGTCATAAATCTTCGGGAATTGAACAAGTATCTGGTCTACAGACATTTCAAAATGGAGGGTATCCACCTCTTGAGAGACCTTCTTCTAGAGGCAGACTGGTTGATCAAACTGGACTTAAAAGATGCCTACTTTACCATTCCAATGGCCAAAGATCACCAACCTTTCCTTCAGTTCGTTTTCAATTTCAGGCCCTACCTTTGGGTCTTTCTTCTGTCCCATGGTGTTTCACCAAAATTATGAGAACTATCGCCTCGCTTCTGAGGGAAAGAGGTATTGGTTTAATTATTTATTTGGACAACATCCTGATCATGTCCCAACACCATTCTCAGATCTTGAAAGACTTGAAGATTGCAATGGATCTCATAGAGAGTCTAGGCTTTATAATAAACAGGGAAAAATCAATCCTTACCCCCTCCAGATCCCTGGAGTTCCTCGGTTTTACTGTAGACACCTCAAAATGCCTTCTCTTACTTCCCCCAAAGAAAATGTGCAAAATTCGCAAAGAGATCAGGTTTGTTCTAAAACAGGAAACCTTAACTCTAAGGGAGTTAGCCAGACTTTTAGGCCTCCTTTCGTCTTCCATTCAAGCCATCTTTCCCGGTCCTCTCAACTATCGAGCTCTTCAAAGGATAAAAGGGAAGGCTCTGAGATCTGGCCTTTGGTACGGAGATTTTGTGTCCCTAGATCAGGAAGCCAGATCGGAACTCTCCTGGTGGCTGGAGAATTTGGATGCCTGGAATGGCAAGGCGATCTTTGGCTCAACTCCAGAGTTCATTTTGGAATCAGATGCAAGCCTTCATGGTTGGGGTGCTCGCCTCCTCAATCAGGACACTGGTGGTGTATGGTCTCTAGTGGAATCCTCTCACCACATAAACTACTTAGAGCTTACGGCAGGTCTATACGCTCTAATGAGCTTCAGACATTCTCTTCAAGGGAGATCAGTTATCCTGAAAATGGACAACATCTCCGCTGTATCCTATATCAACCGTCTAGGTGGGACCAGATCTGCAGACCTCTCCAATTTAGCCAAGAGACTCTGGATGTTTTGCCTAGAACACAAGATTGCTCTAAGGGCAGAATATCTCCCCGGGAAATCAAACATTTCGCCGGATTGGAACTCGAGATTCCTCTTAGACTTCAGCGATTGGAAACTCAACGTGAATGTCTTCAACGCTCTGAATCGGATCTGGGGTCCCCTGGACGTGGATCTATTTGCAAGCAGGCTGACTTACCAATTAGAGAATTACTTCAGCTGGATGCCGGATCCGGGCGCTCTTGCAGTGAACGCCTTCCTTCAGTGCTGGTCAGACCTTCGCGGCTACGCTTTCCCTCCCTTTGCTATGATCCAAAGGGTTCTTCAGAAGCTGAGACAGGACCAATGTTCCCTAATCCTGATAACCCCCTTTTGGCCTTGTCAGGCGTGGTTCCCGACTACCCTAGAACTAGCTTGCAGCATTCCTTTCTTCATTCCAGCAGCCAGGGGTCTGGTTTCAAACGCAGACGGGGAGGATCACCACCTGGTTCATTCCGGGATTTTGAACCTTCTTGCCTGGAAAGTGTCAGGAGATCCAACGAATTGTTTGGCCTTTTGTCATCAGCTGAAACTCTCCTCGGAGAATCTTGGGCCCCTGGAACACACTATAGGTACAACAACATTTGGAGAAAATGGTTTCGTTGGTGCCTGGAGAGGGACTTGGATCCCGTGGAGGCTCCTATCGTACACGTAGTTAATTTTCTTGTCGAACAAGTCGATATGGGTCTTTCCTATAGATCTATTAACTGTTATAGATCAGCTTTCTCTGCTGGTCATTCTCTCATCAACAGTAAGACGGTAGGTAAAAATGTTATTGTTTGTAGAGTCATGAAGAGTATTAGGTGAAGAGGCCTCCTAGACCTAAGTACCAGTCCATGTGGGACGGTAAGGCTATTTTAGACCTTTTTTCAAGTTGGCCTGATAATTCTTTACTTAATAGGAAATGTCTTTCTATTAAACTTGCAACTCTCTTGTGCTTAATTTCCTGCGGTAGAGTCTCTGATATTAAATGTCTTGATATATCCTATAGATCTTATGATATGTTTGGTGTTAAATTTGAAATTGTTAAAAGAACAAAAACTATGTCAGATTCTATTTTTTATCCTCGTTTCGAAACTTTGTGTAAGAAACTTTGTGTTGTAGACTGTATGAAGGAATATGATAGCAGAATGAATGATCTTCGCCCTCATGATGCTAATCAACTGCTTGTTTCCTTTGTCAAACCATTCAAACCCATTAGCTCTGCCTCCATTGCCAGATGGGTCAAGTCCGCTATGAACCTAGCCGGCGTTGACTTATCTAAATTCCAAGCCCACTCTCTTAGAGGTGCTATGGCCAGTAAATCCTTCTGGTCTGGTGGTAAGTTGGATGATATCCTCAAAGCAGCTGACTGGTCTAATGCATCTACCTTTGCTCGACACTACTGTAAACCTATTGAGCATATGTCTGATGTTGTCCTACATGGCTACCAACATGCATAATGTTGCCTCCGGTCTTGTAATGAAATTGCGATTCTCCTATTAACATGACTAGAGAATCTGGATTTCATTAAAGACACGGAGGCTAACATTATCCCACCCGTCCCTACCCTTGGACGGTTTATTCTTTAATTCAATTTATTATTTGATAACTTATTCTGATTATTTGTTCTATTTCTGCTGTCTATAATTATTGTTTATTGCTATTACTGTGGTTCCTTTTGTTGTATTGTTTATTTCAACAATACTCTCATTTTTATGCCTTTCTTTCAGACAACTCTTCTTAATGGACTTCTCCTCTTCGTTATCCTCTTCCGGATTTTCAAGATGAAGATGAACTCTCTTTTCCTTTGGACTTTTCGTTATTTCTCCACATTTAAAAGAGGCAATCTGTTTGGTGCTCATGCCTCTTATACTATGTGACTATTCCATTCTAGAACTGTTTTACTTTGTGATGTAGTGTGGCTGCTTGTGACTGCATTAAAGAGATAATGCATAATGTTAGCCTCCGTGTCTTTAATGAAATCCAGATTCTCTAGTCATGTTAATAGGAGAATCACAATTGTTCTTCCTTACTTCCCTTGTGTCCATTTATATCCTTGCTCCCTCTTCTGGTTTCCCCCAGCCTTCCTCTCTATTGGAACATTCTGAAAGGTGTTGACAGTTGGTCTAGGAAGAAGAGATGAAGTGGCTTGGAGAGTCGTGTTTGTTTGTGCTCTAAGAATATATCCTATCTATTCTACATCTCAGCCCTTATTACAAGTTATTTCTACACTGGCAACGAGGATGGGATACTAAGCTGTGCAAAGGGAAGCCAACAACAATCCCTCCTCTGGTGTGTACCTTGAGAGGAGCCACTGCAGAAGAACCTGGCCACACACACAAAACAAACTCCAAAATAAACCTGACAGGCAACATAGGAGTGGGTATACAGGAGGTAAGGAAAAGTGTCCAGTGTTTATCTCAGGCTTCCTATAATGTTTGAACCAGAGCTTGAAATTATTATCTCTGGGATGTTGTGAGATTGTGCAGCTCAAGAACCATTAGCACTTACCTCACGAACTGACAACAGTATTTACAGGGCCAGCTGATTTTCGGTTTATGAGGAAGCCTGTAAGATGATAACTCTAAGGACCCTTCTGCTGCCATCTGTACGCCGCTCTCTCTGCCATGTAACTGTTCTCAGTGGTGGAGGCAGAGGCATGAAGTTGTGAGGAAGGAGCAGGCCGTGTAGTTGATCCCAGTGTGCTCGCTGTTGAGGATGTGTCTGGAACCCACAAATTCCATTCTTTGTGGGAGCAGTCTACGGGTGAAGAAAAAGTGGTTCTGTATTGGAGCGGGCAAGTTCAACCCCGATCCCGTGTTGACAGCGCGGCTGGAGCGGCTTTCTTTGAGGGGGCAGCCTGTGGGTGGAATTCTAAAGCAGTGCACAGGTAGAGGTGCAGCTCAAGGCGGACATCTGGGTGTCCAGAACCGCCCCTTCCATTAGATTCTCTGCCTTCTGACACCACCTGTTTTGTCGAAGCAGGAATAAAAACGGGACTACAGTGGAAAAAGTGATCATATAACAACTACCTTCATTCTTCTGAATTACAATAAAAAATACAACCACCTACTGGAATCAGCTGAATTAGAGTACTATTGAAGTACATATTGTGCATTACTACTGTGACTGAAGACAATAGTAGTGGATGGTCCCCAAACAGTCATTAGGATAAGATTTCATTGAATTGTTAAAAAATATTCATAATAACTACACAAGTTTAGCCCTGCCATCAGTGTGCTATTGTTGTATGCATATTTCCAATTGCATTAACACTCTTCATTCAGAATGGTAGCAGCAAGCATGACCCAATCCCCACCCTTCTTGAATGAAGTAGGAGACCTGGTTTTACCTTGGAAGGAGTGAGTGAAACTGTTTGAGTTCTACTTGATTGCAATTGGAGGGGAAAGCTTCTCCACGGTGAGGAAACAACATATCCTCTTACACAACTTAGAAATACATGGAAGGAAGGTGTATGAGAGCTTGACGGATCCTGAGCTAAATGAAGATGATGATGATTCTCAAACACATGTTTATCAAATGAACTATCGCAAATTGGAAGAGAACTTTGGTTACAAGGTAAATGTTGTCTTCGAGACACACAGAAATTCTTTTGCAGGGCACAAGAAAAGAATGAAAAAGTGACTAGCTATATAGCTTGCCTGAGGGGCATGTCGAACACATGTGAATTTGGACACTTGTGTGACTCGTTAATTTGAGATCAATTGGTTTGATGAATCAATAATTCCCAAATCTCAGAGAAGTTGTTAGCGCGTAATCTGGATTTAAGGGAAGCTATCAACATAGGAAAAAGTGTTGAACACACAGCAGAGTGCATCAAGGAAATTCTGACACAGTTCATTTAGTAAAAAATCATCCTGCTGGTGATACATCTGAAATAAACAAAGAGGCTAAACAAAAAGTATACAAAGTGCAAACCAGGATGAAACTGATCAATAAGAAGGTAGTGGATAGAAACAAGTGTTATTGTTGTGGGATTAATAACCATTTAGCGAACAGCCCAAATTGCCCTGCATGAATTAGCATGCGTAGGCAGTGGTTATAGCAGTCAAGGAAGTGCCTTCACACACAACAAGGAGGAACTGAGGTCCTTCGCGGGCTTAGCAAAATGCATGGCGAAGTTTGTAAAGAATTTTGTGGACCATACGGCACCCATGAAAAATTTGCTTAAGAAAGGAACTCATTTTGAATGGGATCAAGAGTGTCAAAACTCTTTTGACTCAGTTAAGCAAGTCATCATAAGTGCACCATCTTTAGGGAATTTTGAGGCTAAGAGAAAAAGCATTCTGACCACTGATACCAGAGGTAAGGGAATAGGGGCCATCTTGGCACAAGTAGTTGACGGTATGGAAAATATTGTAGCCTTTGTTTCCAGGGCTCTTAAAGATTTGGAGTAGAGTTATTCTACCATAGAAAGAGAGGCATTGGTCTGTTATTGGCCCATATCCCATTTTAGATTTTTCCTGTGGGGGTTACCGTTCACACTACGTTCTGATCACAAACCTCTCACCTTTATCTTCACATCTAAGGGAAGGGATAAGACCACCCCTCGCATTGCCAAATGGATTCTAGGTTTCAAAGGATACAATTTCAAAGTTGAGGATAATGATATGACACCATAGTTAGTTAAAGAAAAAATCGTCCATGGGTGGCCAGCTAGGCACAGCAACTTACAGGGAGAAATTAAAAATGTTTGGAGGTACGACATGAATTAAGCATATGTAATAACATAGTGATGAGAAGAGATAGAATGGTACCCCCTAAGTAGTTGTGGAATAGAATAGTGTAATTATCCCATGAGGGCCCCTTGGGCTGGAGCATCACCAAGTCCAAAGTAAGGGCTACTTACTGATGCCCAGGTATGGACAATTTTGTCATAGAGTTTTTAAGGTGTGCTATGAGTGAGAAAACTAAAGGGCATATTCTCAAGGACTTATCGCCGAGTTAGCGGCACTTTATCGCAGCCAAAGTGGCGATAGATTTATCGCACCATTCACAAGCTGGTGCTAACAGCCAATATCGCCAGTTTTCCTACGATAGCAGCCGCAAAAAACATCGCCACGGATGACACCGGCAGCTAACGCTAATGAGAAGCAGAGTAGGCGTTCCTGTGCAAAAAGCTGCAAAAACAACACTTCGCAATATTCTCTACGACCAACCAGATCGGCGATAAGATCCCAAAACAGGCGATAAGGCGTGTTAGCAGCAGGGATTTAACACCTGCTCTTACCTGGTGTTAAGTCGGACGACAACCTGCACCACAAAAGGGAGCCCAGACCAGAGCCACACCTGAAGAACAACAGATGCCATGGAGCTACTGATCATGCAGCTCGGAGCCCCAAGAGGGCCACAACACCCACTGCCACCACCCTAGGACCCCCCCCCCGGGCCCTACCACGGACAAAGATATTTTACATCAACCTTACGAAATCATGAACAAAACAATTCGCCTGATGTCACACAAGTACAACAATTAACATTCATGTGTGGTCAGAAAAAGGAGAATCATTCATTCATCTCTGAATTTCCAAACAAATTATTTTATTCAAATTTAACTCAAAACAACTATTCGGAAGAGTCATGGCGGGTCTTCACTGGACAATTTGTAAGACACAGCCTGCAACACAAAATTCAAGATAAGAAGGTGTGTCATGCGCTCATCAAAGGTTTAGAGAGAGAGAGATAGAGAGAGAGAGAAAGAAAGTGAGAGAGAGAGAGAGTGAAAGAGAGGGAGAGAGAGAAAGAGAGAGAAAGGGGGAGCGAGGGAAAAGGAGAGAGAGAGAAACAGAGGGAGAGAGAGAGAGACAGTGAAAGGAAGAGAAAGAGAAGGAGAGAGAGAGTAACAGAGGAAGAGAGAGAGACAGTGAAAGGAAGAGAGGGAGCGGGAGAGAGAGTGCCGACACTGCGGACACAGGCCTCACTGCTCACCTGCTGCCACCGGTGTGTCTCCAACCACGTGCCGGTATACACTGCAGTCCACCAGGTCCCTTATCTGAAACAGAGTCCAGATTTATGAATGGCAGAGTCCATATCATTGCACACGCCATCATCGCTTGGCCGCCCCTGCGCACACAGGCTGCTGCACCCCAGCCCCTCCCGCCGCCCAGCGGTGTTTGCCCGCCCCTGCGCACCCAGGCCTCACTACTCACCTTCCGCCACCAGCGTATCTCCAAGAGGGCCCACCACGTGCCGGTGCAAGCTCCAAGCCCGGGGCCCGCGACCTTGGCAGCCTCCACATCATGCAGCCCCGCGCGCCACCAGGTCACACACGTGATTCTGGGTCTTGATTTCGCAATGGCAGAGATCATATCAGTGCACACGGCAACATCGCAGGCTGCACACCCGCTCAACCCTATAGGTGCCACTAACCCTGTGAACCGCGAGGCAACGCCACGTGGTGGTAGGCCCGCACTGCCCGCTGGCTCAGGCCTACACTGTGGTCCAGCAGGGCTCACACAAACCCTTACCAGTCCGAACCGCCAGGACGGCGCATCATTGCAGGCTGCACACCCGCTCAGCACCTAAGGTGCCCCAACCTCAGTGCACCGAAAGTCACCGTCCCGTGGCGGTAGGCACGTGCCGGCCGCAGTGTTTACGGTGCCACCAACTCTGTGCAATGCAAGTCATGGACCCTTTCTGATTGAGTCTCGTGATACGCCAGGCGTACGCAGCCATGTCACCTCCGGCAGTGGGGAAGAACTGGGACACGTAGCGTCGTCCCCCCCCTTTATACGTTCGCCAAGTGGGCTGGGTCGGCGTACGCCAGGCCAGCGTAGGGGTGTGAATAATTATCCATGGGCTCTGGGCGTGGTTCATTTCTGGGCTGGACAGGAAACCAACTGATGCGTGTGTCTCTGTTGCAGTGTCTGCGCCACACGGCCCGCAATCGACAATGTTGCAATGTTGCATGCACCCGGAGGGTGGCAGCGCACGAAGGGATTGTACAAGGAGCGCAAGGCCGCTCGGGCTCTTGGCTCATGTATGCCAACTGTTGTGTGTGTATCGCTATTGGTGCACCATAAGCCTAAGGCCTAGCCTCAATTGCAGCGCGAAAGCCACATCACATTTCCAGAATGCAAGCAGTAGTCAGACTAACATTAGGGATGAAAGCTCCTTTGTCTCAATACATAAGGCGGAAGGACATCTGCACCTCCGACCTCGGTCTTGCATGCGGCAGGCACCCCTGAGAGAGATACCATAGCAGATGATGACGACTCCCACACTACGCACAGCGCTAATGATAGACCAACGTATCCACACCCCACACACAGAAGTCCTTGCTCGAGGTACTCTTGCATGGAATGCCCTTGACACTTACGTACACAACAACCCATACGTCCAAACGTTGCACACACATACGACTCATTGCTCCGAGCTGTGGCATATCATCCCCATAACTGCCACAGGTCAGAAGAGTGCCGGTTCTACGAGAGCCACCAACGCAATGGCAGAACATCCCGGGCACATGCACAACCCCTGTCACGTGGAACTGTACCGTGCACGTATGCTGCATTTGTTGGGGGCACTGCCACTGGCAGTGTTGCGCATCAGTTACCATCTGAGCTTCCGTCTTGCGTACGTCACCTGCGTCCAGCCCTGGTTCCACTGTCGATCATGCATATTCGAATAGCCCATGGATGTCTGCCTATCCAACACAACGGTAGCTGAAATGGATTATGACTTGTGTGTGTGCCCCCTGTTGGCCCACGACCAGGAGTGTAACCGTGATACCCGTTCATGGGATGCCTTGATATTTGGCGTATGTGCTGGCAGTTGGGCATGGGAGATTGCACAAGTCCTTGTGTGCAGTGACCACATCGAAGCGCTCCCCTATTGGGCTGTGTTGCGCATTGGTGAAACGGCGTGGACGGAACACATCTGTCCGGGCCAGTTAATGGATCGGCTCGCCCTCGTGTTCGTTGAAGTCGACAACGATGTAATCTTGGAACTGATTGCCCAGGAAGCTGCGCTCACATTCATGGACGAGTAACTAAGTTCCTGCAGCCACAACTGCTTGTAACCCATAGCACAGGTCCCAACACCTTGTTGCATCTTGGAGAAATGGTCACATATCCCACCACAACAGTGGACATGGCTGCATTCGCCTAGACTCAGAATGCATGTGTGTGCACCTACACGTGTTGACACACACCTGTGCAAGGTGAGGCAGTCCCATGGGCGGAGCTGCACAGCGTCGCTTGGCAAAGTTCCTAAATCTGACATACTGCTGGAGGGAGAGTACACACATGGCAATGTAGTACTACATGTGACCTTGTTGGACCCTTTCACCTGCTCACTGTCAGCAGAGCAGACAGTCTGCGCAGTCCGGTGGTACAGCACTATGCAGATCCCATGGGCTGTGAGTCGTGTCCCCTGACACGGGGCAATGAGCATACGCCAAACATCACATGACTCGTCCAGCAATGCAAGGTGGGCTGAGACCGTTGCCACCCGTAATGATTGGTGTTCATTTTTGCCTCCCCATTTCTTGCACCTCTACATGTTCCCATGCTGCCTGATAGTGTCTGAAGCATTGGTCTGCATGTTGTGGTCCTTGTCTTGCCCGTACTGACACGCACATGCTAATAAAGTCTACGCCACTTCACTAGTGTTCAACTGTGATGAGTGTTGATTAGAATGACAAATCGTGTGCCTCAATGATCATTGTCCGTACACAGGGAGGGACTGACTGATGCATTTCACTTAGGGGTGAGTCCCTATTGCCAGCTCCACCTCTGTGAGCCAGACATTGTGGTTGGGATAGTTGCTGGTAGACCTGTGCTCTTACGTGTCTTCAGCAATGTGAGTATGGTGTCCAACTTCTTGCCATGTGGATCAATGTGATCCATCAAAACAGGCTGTGTCCACACAGTTGAGTGTGAGTAGGTATGCGAAGAGATGTTCTGTTGTCACATGTGATGGGGGACACTACTTTAGGCCTGCTACCGAATTAGACATTTTTACACACAGCCCCATTTAATACATGGACGTGGGGCTACATTGGGGGATTGCAAGATTGTTGTTCATGAGCAATGAGGCCACAGCTAGTTCACACCTTCCCAGTCATCTAATTGGACATGTGGGTCAGGGTCAAACATGCTCATTGATGTCATTTCCCAGGGTGTACCTTTTTGTGCAATCAATGTCCCTACATTCATCCATACTTATATACTTGATTGAACATAGACATGACACATCTGTGTGATTTGGAATGTTTTATTCACATTCTGTGGAGTGTCGGAGCTGGAGCAGTACATGGCCATGCAAACCCCACATTACATGGTTGCCCAGTGGAGGGAAACCAGAGTCCTTTGGGGAATGACAATTTAATCGGAAGAGGAAGAGTTCAGTCCGCAGCCTGATTGCTGTGTCATTGGTAACCAGAGCAGATATGGCAGTCCATGTCGGTGTCCAGGTGAATGTCGCAGAGTGTTTCGGGGGACAGTGGAAGGTGTTGTTCCCTGGCATGATGCAGAGGGCTGAACCAAGCAGGAACAGGCCATATGGCGGGGATGAATGCTACAACCTCCTCTCTCACACAGAGTCATTGCCATCCACATCTTAGTCCTCTGATATGTCTTCTGTGTCTGGTGTGTCAGGTGTGTGTGGTGGTGTTATGGCTGCATCACTGTGTGCCACTGACACATCAGGTGGCGGAGGTGGTATGGCAGCATCACTGTGTGCCACTGACACATTAGGTGGCGGAGGTGGTATGGCTGCATCACTGTGTGCCACTGACACATCAGGTGGCGGAGGTGGTATGGCTGCATCACTGTGTGCCACTGACACATCAGATGGCGGAGGTGGTATGGCTGCATCACTGTGTGCCACTGACACATCAGGTGGCGGAGGTGGTATGGCTGCATCACTGTGTGCCACTGACACATCAGGTGACGGAGGTGGTATGGCTGCATCACTGTGTGCCACTGACACATCAGGGGGCGGAGATGTGTGTGTCAAAGTTCCTGCAGCAGTCATCTGGGACAGGCTCTGTGGCAGCAATGGCAAGATGAGGTTCTGCAGGGCATGGAAGATCCCAGCTACATCTCGCTGGTGTACAGCCGTGGCAGCCATCCTTCCAGCCTGCATCCGCTCCATGTTCTCCATTGTCCTCCGCATCTGTGCCAACTCTGTGATGTCATCGCTGGAGCCTGTCTGACTAGACAGTTCTTGTATCCGAGTAATGGCTCCAGCGAGGTCAGCCAAGGATTGTTGTAGAGCATGGAACGGACTGTGGGTGTCCGTTAGGGACTGTAAGTGGTCCCTGATGGGACTCATACACCCACGTATGGCATCAAGTTTGGCTGCCATGAGGTCGAAGCCCACCCGCACCAGTTCAGCCAGCCCCATCTGGCAGTCTGACACATGGCGTTGGAATGCCATGTGTCTTTCCATGAGGTGCTGGGAGCCTGCTGTGTGGGCTGTGCAGGGGGTGGGGTCACCTCGATGCAGCTGGGCTGCCCTGCTCCTGGTGGTGGGGTGCGGAGGCTGTCCACGAGCCATTGGAGGGTGTCGGAGCTGATGGCCAGGGGGTCCTCCTCATCATCACTGAAGAGATGTCTGGTCTGCTCTGCAGGAGGTGTTGATTGTCCCTCTGCAATGTAAAGGGGAGTTGCAGGTTAACAGTGTGTTCCATGTATGTTGACGCATTGTACATGTTTACATACAGACTGCGTGACAATGTACATTGTGAGTGTTTTGGATGAGCTGGCTATTTGATGGGAGACAGTGGACATTTCGACTACATGACGGATGTGAGGTTGTACTCGTACATGATCATCTCACAGTTTCCTGCTATGCCAGATGTGATTGGCCAGTTTCTACGCACAAGCGGCACCAGTTGTGTCCTCTGTTCTGTAGTGTAAGTGTTGCACTTTGTACCACATTGTCGTCAATGTTGATGTGCTGTGATTGCTATGTGTGTGTGCTGCATTGTGGGAGAGTCACCCCTGCAGCTCTGATTTAGCGGTCCCTTATCCCTTGTGTGCTTTTAAGGTGCTGAGATGTTGGCGACTTGGGTCATTTGTGCTCTTGGACGGTTTTTGTACTCTTGTGCATTGTTTGTCTGCAGATGTGTTGTTGACATCAGGGGTTGTATGTGCACTTGGATGTGTCAGAGTGTGACCTGCTCCTTTGAGGATGTGATCCACACTGGGCCACCTCAGTGTCGTGCCGTGCACCATGTCATGTATTTTGACTGCAGCCATGCTATTGGTCATGCAGTGTCACTTGCATTGTCAGTGTGGCTCACAGAGCCGCTGCTTTGCTGGATTCAGCACATGTGCATGGGTAGGTTGTGAGATTGGTGATAGGGAGGGGGGCCCCTTTGTGCACATAGTCGACGGGGGCCTACTTGGTGTTTCTATGTGTGCTGCAGTGTGCCAAGGGTATCAGGGACATGTTCCACAATCATTGTGGTTGTGCAGTGTGCTACACATAATTGTGCATCTGTGCCATTGTGCCCATCTCCCCCTGTCCCCCCTGTCCCTGGTCGTTACTCACCATGTTGCTGTTGGGTCAGGTCATATCGAGCTGTGTCCGGACCCCCAACTCCTTGCACCGTCTCCACACTGATGACTGTGGCCACCATTTCCTCCAGCTCATCCAGGCGCAGGACTCCCACCTCCAGTCGCCGTTGCTGCCTTCCAGTTGGCAGCGAGTTTCTGCTTGGTTTGGCTATTCACATCATGCCAGAGCCTCTTGACCTCCTCCATTGACCTCCTCAACACTCCGACTGCATTCACGTTGTTCACGATCGACTGCCATATTTCCATTTGTGTTGCCAATGACACAGTGGAGGTGACGAACAGTTGTTGGTAGTGTTCTATCACCTCCGTGACGATGATCCTGTTTTCCTGCGGACTGAACCCCGTCTTCCTCTTCCTCTTCCTCTTCTCCTTGCCCTTCCCTGACCCTGAGGTTCCTTGCTGGTCATCTGTGGGGCTTGTGGGGTTCGCGTTGTCCTCTGCACTCGGTCCGGGTGCATCCATGGTGCTACGCAGTTTATTTTTTTTTGTATTTTTTATTTTTCTGCTTTTATTGTGCATTTTCCCGCATAACGCGTGGGAATTGCAGGCCTGTCGCTGGTTATGGCTGATTTTTGTATCGCGATTTGGGGCATCGCAACTTTTTTCGCGTTTATGTTTCGCATTTTTTCGGCGTCACGTTAATTTTAACACGGTCATTTGGTGCGTTATCGTGAGACTATCGCATGGTGCCGCCGGGTTGAGAATACAACGTTAACACAGTGTTATTTTCCCGCGATGGACTACGATGTGCAAAGTTGCGTTAAGCTAATTTTGCGATAATTATCACACGTTCTTGAGAATATCCCCCTAAAAGTACTAGAAAAGCATTATTATCCCCAGTGGAGGTACCCCTCAAACCATGGGACAAACTGGGATTGTACATTATTGGGCCATTCAGTCACTCCATGTGGGCAGGAAAATGTATGCATGTACTGGTGGATTACCATTCCCATTGGATTGTTACCAGAGTGGTGAATCATATTACCACACATGAACTCACTAAATTCCTCACAGACACATTTATGATGGAAGGCATACCAGCACTCTTTTATAACGGGTACAACTCACTTAAGATGTTATGAAAGAGTTCCTTACCAAGATGTCCATCCAACATCTTAAACCTACCTTCTATTGCCCGAGATCAAATGGGTTAGTAGAGAGAGTAAACAGAATGATCAAGAAATGTATTCAGCTAAGGCGAACCTGCTGACAAATGTTATGGTCCAAACTCAGTCAAAAGAATATCTCTCTATTTCTTTCATGTAAAGGTAGACTCCCAGGTACAAAGTTTACTCCAAATTGGTTGAGTGGGGAGAACCGAGGTGGGTGAACAGAATAGAGAAAAGGTTTGTGAGCAAGTTTGTTATCCTCAAAATAAAAGGAGATATGATTTTAAACACTGTTCTAAAAGCAAAAATGGGAAGTAGGTAACTGGGTAGTGGTTAAACTCCCTGACTCCCTCCAAAGGAAAAACAGCAATTTTTCCAAACCGATGAGAGTGACTAAAGTTAATAAAAATGTGGTAATTTTGGAAGATGGAAGAGAAGGGAGCATAGACAGAATAATTGTGATACATATCAAGTTGAAAAGATTTCATGTTCACGTAATGATTCTCCATCAGGTGCAGGTTCTGGCGGAACTTCGCGTCCATTAAGGAATCCATTAAGGAACACAGGAGTACTCTCCTGGTACAAAGACTATATCTTTCCTTGATTTATGGGAAGGAGATGTGTTGTGATCGGATTTTCTTTTCAACATGATATTCTGTACTATTATATATATTTGTTGTAATACTGTAATTATATATTGCTCTTCCTTACCTCCTTTGTGTCCCTTTATATCCTTGTTCCCTCTCCCGGTTTCCATCACCCTTCCTCTGTATTGAAACATTCGTAAGGTTTTGACAGTTGGTCTAGAAAGCGGAGCTGAAGTGGCTTAGGGTTTCATGTTCTTTTGTGCTCTGAGAATAAATCTTACATCCCAGCCCTTATTACTAGTTCTCTCTACACTGGCAACGAGCATGGGATACTAAACTGTGCAGAGGGCAGCCAACGACAACCCCTCCCCTGGTGTGTACTTTCAGAGGAGCCACTACGAAAGAAGCTATCCACACACCAAAAATTCCTCCATTAGGCACAAATATCCTAGAAAAGAAAACTCACTAATTGAGAAACCATTATCTGTGTGCAAGCGGTGCCTTGCAAAACACACTACCATATGTAGACAAGTCAAACCACTATATCTTGAGAACTTGGATTTCTACACATCCAATAACCAAGCCAACCGATAATAGACAAAAACCTTTCCAACACAGAAACCACAAATAAGAGTAATACTTCAAAACAACATTGCTCAAACCACCAATTGAACCCAAAATCAACATCGCATCACCAAACACCTCGCAGACAGCATAACAATTCATCTCTCTCAGCACAAGAATCAAAACCTCAATAACACACTGTGGACACACCAGAAGCACTCACTATCATCAGAATTATTCCACCCTATCTATACTTACAATACAAATCGTTCAGGAACAGTACGGCAAATCAGGTTATTATTATTATTATTATTATTTATTAAATTTATAAGGCGCAACAGCTACCCAAAAAGGGTTTCCCGGTGCCAACCAGGACAAGGAACAGATATCAGCTTAATGATTATTGGTTAAAAGGCCATGTTTTTAAGGATTTGTGGAATTGGACATACACAGTTTCATTCCGAATTGATATAGGGAGGGAGTTCCATAAGGAGGGACCAAGACAGGCGAATGATCGACCGCCCATCCGAGATAGTCTGACTCTGGGCACAGAAAATTTCCCTTGAGTGGATGAGCGAAGGCAACGGGAAGGCACATAGGGATAAACCAAGGACTGCAAATACTGGGGGGCCACACCTGTTTTGATTTTGAACATATAGCTCAGGGCTTTGAACTTAATTCGGTTCTCCACCCTGAGCCAGTGAAGCTCACGCAGATGGCCGGAAACAGAGATAACTCTAGGAACCTTTGCTTAGCAATCTTGCGGCAGAGTTCTGAACCATCTGCAGCCTACGAGTCACCTCTTTATTGGTCCCCAGGTAAAGAATGTTACCGTAGTCCAATCTAGAGGTGACAAGCGCCTGGACTACGGTTCTCTGGGTATGCTCCGGCAACATCCAAATAATCTTTTTTAGCCATTTCAAGATGGTAAAACATGTAGCAGTCACCTTAACAGCTTGATGTTGCATAGTTAATGAATCATCGATGATGAAACCCAAGTTACGAACTTGGCGGGAGGGCTGAGGAAGAGCACCCATCTCACTAGGCCAGTGCTGTGGGCCCCAAAGATCCTTGTTTTTCCCCAAAACCAAGACCTCGGTCTTCTCTCCGTTAAGCTTAAGGTAATTATCCTGCATCCACGAAGCAATTTTACCCAAGCCCAACTGGAGGGGAAGTCTCAGCCGCCCTCTCCACTGAAAGAGAGAAGATAATCTGGGTGTCGTCCGCGTAGGGAGAACAGGGACAGACCAGCTTCTTCTGCAACATCAGCCAAAGGTCTGACATATAGATTAAATAATAGAGGGCTGAGAATGGAGCCCTGAGGAACCCCATAAGGTGAAGAATGGGTATCAGAACTGGCCACTGGAGAAAAAACTTGGAAGGTCCGATTGGCAAGAAATGAAGAAATGAAGGCCCAGCATTACATGGTCTGCAAACATGCAGTATGTTTTTACTTTGAATAAGCCCTCGAGTTGAGAATAAAAGTGGCTCCCTGGTGACTGGGTGGCTTATCTCAATTTTAATCACACGGGGTTGATTTGTGTTATTGTATACACATGTTCACTGTTTTCACTGGTTTTCTGGACACCAATAACATTAATTTTTTTTACGAGGTAGCGACCAATGATGAGAAACGTGGGCATAACTGGTGATAATTAACCAGTAAGCTCCTCTGGTGGTGCGCACGTGAGGTGCTACCTCGTGTTTTCACAATTGTTTCTACACTGGTGCACATTTGTGTGTTATATATACCTGTTAAAGTGTAGGGTATTTTGTTCGAACACAGTGACTGTTGACTCATGGCTCGGTTCTTCCTTTTTATAATAAAATACAGGGCGAGTATGAGTTGGGACAATACCTATAAAATATGAAGGGTTGCTGTCGAGGAAGAAAATAAACTTCCACTCCCACTCATGAAGTTAATAGATTTGTTGGCCCGAGCAGATTAGGTCTTTTTGTTGTTACTTATGATTTTGAGTGGAGGGCGACCTGATCTGAGTTTTCCCTCTATAGCTCCTTTTTGTGTAGAAGAAATGAAATGAGCCAATTAAGAGCTGAACCACAGATGCCCAATGATCTTAAGGTTTTCACTAACACGGTGTATGACACCGTGTCGAAAGCTGCGCTTAAATCAAGCAATATAAGAGCCACCGTATCTCCAGAGTCAAGGTGGCGACACAGTCTTTCCGTGACTCCAAGGAGTGTTGTTTCTGTTGAAAAACCGGCTCTAAAGCCCGATTGAGATGGATGAAGACATTTTTGTGACTCTACAAATTGGGACAGCTGTAAGTTAATATGCTTCTCCAAAATCTTTGAAAAAGCCGGTAACAAAGAAATAGGCCGGTAATTGGAGGGCAAATCAGGGTCCGCATTAGCCTTCTTCAGAAGGGGGAGCACCATAGCATGCTTCCACTCTGGTGGAACTATTGCTTCCTGTAGGGAGGCATTCAAGAGTTCCATAATTACCATCAATGAAGGCGGCTCGAGCTGCTTGAGCACAGAAATAGGGAGAGGGTCCCTGGGAGATCCTGATTTAACACTGTCTAAAAGACGTTTAAAAGAGTCCATGTCTAATAGAGGCCATGTATCCAATTTGTTAGTGGGTTCCGAGGGCACCTTGTCATGATCAAGGTAGGTATTGTCAGTGAAAAGCTGTGTGAATACTGGTTGGAGGGATTAGCAAATTGCAATGAAGGGGAACTGTTAAACTGCAACCTTTCTATTTCAGAATATATTTTCTCTACTTTCTGGAGAAAGAAATTAGCCAAATCTTCACATTGCCGTTTGCAATTGCAGGTTCCCAGCTAAAATCCTCTAGGATAATCCACACCGGAAAATCCATTATCACTAAGGACTGGGCAAAAAGGAACTTTATAAAGCAGAAGTGTGGTGCTCTTTAATGTGCAACCATCTGCTACCAAGAATGGGGGGAGCAAAATGGTGTACCCCAAAATCTGGACACCCCAAAATCTTATATCCCACATTTCACTGGATCAGAGACTAGGTCAAATCTCAATTTCATGAGGCAATGTATCCCTGCGGTAAGGCACCTCCCAAACCAACAAAATCGAAAAATACAATTCATTAAGTAAATGATTTGGACCTTTCAATAACTGAATTATAGTTCAATGAAAAGGAAAAGGGGTTCATTACAGAATTTAAAAATAAGCGATACAGAGTCAATGTCAAGAAGGCTTTCAAATGCAGAGTCATACAGAGTATGCAAATTCAGAAATTAAGTCTTCTGGCTCACCCCCAAAATCACAGGGTTTTTAATAAATTATTTTTTAATATAAAATCACAGAAACCACAGACTCACTGTGATGTGAGCAAATATATCATTTCATCATTAATCAGAGCATGTGAAAAATAAATGTTTTTAATTTGTTTATTGGCATTTGACATAAGCAAATATATAGCAATCAGCAAATAATGCACAGTTGTGCAGTAAGAAAATACTCGTAAGTGAACAAAGAAACATTAGAACCAAAACAGAGGCATCACAATTGACAAGTACATTCATAAGAAACATCATCGCAATCTAGAATCGAAGAGGCTATCATCACATACAGGTTATAGGGCTGGGGCCACAGAAGAGGGGAACGGTAGAGCTGCATAATGTACAGAGATATAATGACATTATGTGGTCAAAGGACCTAATTAGTGAGTGTCCTTCAATGGGATTCAGTGGAGACCTCTGGACTTTGCATAGTGGCTGTATTGCGAGTAGATAGCCAGGTTAAAAAAGGGCCCCAGATGTCCTTGGGTCGAGATGCCTGAGGCAAGAGTTCCCAATATGTATTTAATTGTTCCTGGCAGAACGTGATGTCTAGCACCCAAGTTTTAATAGAAGGTGGGTGTCGTTTGCCCCAGTGCATCACAATCCGGCGTTTAGCCAGGAGTAACAACATGGCCAGAAGTTTACAATGTCCCGGTATAACGTCCTGACATAACCCAGAAGACATAGTTTGGGCGAGGGGGATAGATGGGTCGCAAGGATCTCATTGACTGATTCAAGTATTGCAACCCCGAAGCACTCGATATCAGGACAGCTCCAAGCCATGTGTATGAAGGCTGCATCTGGTGATGCACATCTCCAGCAGCTCGCCTCCGGGCGGAATCCCATGCATTTAAGTTGTAACGGAGTTCTGTAAATGCGGTGCAAAAATTTAAAATGTATGAGGCGAAGCCTGTAATTGGGGGATAACATCTCTAATTGCCTGCAACAGAATTGCCATTGAACTTCTGTTAGCGGGTCGTCAAGGTCTTCATTCCAGCTAGCGAAGGCCTTCGGGTGTGTGATCGGGAAAGAGCGCTGCATGCTGCTATATAGTCTGGTAATAAGCTTATCTGAGGACGAGTTCGTTAGCAACAACTCCAGGGCCGGGAGCGTTGGAGGCGGAGCTGGAAATGTATCATGTAATTTACGGCACGCCCCTCTAATAGAGTAGTATAATAGTAGACTAGAAAAATTAATGATATCGCCAGGCGGAGGTTCGGGGGGTGGGGGCAAAAAGGTGTCTCCTGGGTATAAGTCAGCGAATGTATCCCATCCCAGGGTGTGGAGTGGGTAGAATTGCCTTTGTCGCCCAGTATAGATATTTGCGGATTATGCGCGAGTTTAATAGAGGGCGCATATAGGACTGTGTGACCTGCCCGGGTGCGGAGTCTGTCCCAGGCCCATCGCAGCGATGTCCCGTGTATGTATGATCGTAGAATGGCGTTTGAAGGGTTGATATAGAGCTACTGCCAATGGTAGTGGTGAGACGTTATCGGCCTCTACTGCAACATGGGGCTGGAAGGGGGTTGGGAATATACAGTGGTTTAGGAATTGCGCCTGTGCACAGAACGCATAAAGCGCCAGATCCGGAGCGCCAAGTCCTCCCTGTGTTAGTGGCAGTGTGAGTATCTCCCATGTAATACGTGGTTGTTTTCCGGCCCAAACCAGGGAGATCATTGAGGAGCGCAAGGATTTCAGGAATGATTGGGTGAGTTGCAAAGGGAGATTAATAAATAAGTAAAGAAGTTTAGGTAGCACAATCATTTTGGCTATGGCGATGCGTCCCGCTAATGAGATGGGAAGTTTAGACCAAACCGTGATTTTCCCTTCTAACCACGCCATTGTGCAGCCAAAATTCATGTCCCAGAGCTCTTGGATGTCAGTACTAAGCCAAATCCCCAGATATCTCAAAGGGCCAGAAGCCCATTGGATAGGATAATCTGGTTCAAAAGTAGTGAAGTTAGGAGTGAGGGGGAGCAGAGTGGATTTGGTCCAATTGATATGCACCCCAGAGAGGCCTCCAAATTTGGTTAGTTCTCGGAGGACCGGGTTAAGATTGTCTAGCGGGTCTCGAATATAGCGGGTGATATCATCTGCATATTGCGAAATAATGATATCTCTCATGGGGAAGTCGAGGCCCGCGTTTTATGGTGTTGTCGGATTCGAGCTGCCAGAGGTTCCATCGCAATGGCAAACAGGAGGGGCGATAGAGGACACCGCTGTCTGGTGCCACGCGTGATGTCGAATGGAGCAGATATAAATCCATTGGCACGTAGTCTGGCCATCGGTTGCGAATACAGTAACTTGATCTGCGTGACGAATGAGGGACTAAGACCCAATCTGGCTAAGATGGTAAAGAGATACGGCCATTCGAGCGAGTCGAAGGCTTTGGTGGCATCAAGGAAAGGTGCTAGTGCCGGTGTATGTGGATCTAGGTGATGTAAGAGGACAAAACAAGTTTGTAGGTTATGTGACGTGGAGCCCCCAGGTATGAAACCGGATTGGTCTGGCCTAGCGATTAAAGGTAAAAGGGGTTGTAGCCTGTCTACATGAATAATTATTAATTACATTTCAGCTTGACTGTGTGCTGCAAAGTTCTCGGAGGAGAGAAAGTGGGCAGGGGGGAAACAAGATGAGTGACAGAGATGACTTCCATTTTAAACAAGATGGTGTTCACATTAAAATGTGACCTACTTAACATACATCATAAAAAACACACTTCCACACAACATAGAAAATTTGTTATAAAAGAAATAGCATTATATCAGTGCATAAATGTAAAATTGTGTGAAAATACATTCTTCCCATTGTTAATAAAGCACAAAAATATAAACCAATTGCAATGTCTTACACTACAGTTTAGGAATTGTGTCATAAAAGTTGAGTTCCTCATTTAATCACAATCGGCACCCAAGATCTTTGCGCAATATAGTGGGATGGTTCCATGCTAAATAAACTATAAGTAATTTAAGATGAACATACGCAGGAAGGTTTGGATTGGCTCATTTAAAGGAGAGAGACGAGAGTGATAAATGTGTTGCTCTATTTGTGTTGTTAGTATTAAAAATGCCAATAAAAAGATTAATACAAAAGCGAAGTAGCAAGTGAAGAGGAAGAGCAAAGGCAAAACCCAAGGACGAGAAGCAATAAGTTAAATGTATGAAGCTCAGCACCAAGAGTAAGTCATAACATACAGGTCTACAAAACAAAAAACATGCAAGAAGTAATAACGCAAATAAATACATTTGAAGAGAAAAGCAAATGCAGAAAAATGTAAGAAAAGAAGAAAGCCAGGACAGCGACACTAAGGCAAAATGTGTGATGAGAAAGGGAACTCGAATAGAAGGTGAACCATATCTTCCATCTAATAACAAAATGAAGTGATTTTTGAAACGCAGCATGCTGTTTTATTTTTGCTCTGCTCAATTGACAGAAACATTAATTTATAAACAAGATACAACTGGAAGGAAAGTAAATGTACAATTTTAAACATTACAACCAATTATATCTCCAATGTCAGCACCATGCACTGTAAGAAAGTGACTGAAAACATGTTATGGAAAAAGTAATTTGAATGCACAGAAATAAAGAGGCAGGGATGACATCAATGGTAGGTATTTTGTTTTTGCTCAATGTGCACATCAAACATTCAGAACAAACTAACAATTATACCACACCCACATGCACACAGCATTGAGTCAAAGCCATATAACCACCTAATGATGTATCTTAAATGAAAAGCCCCCAAAGTAAAGCAATGGACAACCATGCAGCCCAGCAGAACAAAACAAACAGCAATGTCATTCGACACACACATCCATGCACATTATAGTTATCACAGATCCATGACAGGATCAAGCCCACCACTATCCAACATAATGTAGTATTAAACAGTACACTAGACAGTTTTAACCTCCCCCATCTCTATCCAAAATGAGCTTTTACTTAACAGTACCAAACACAAAATCCACTGACCACCTTGAATAAGATAATTGAGAATCCTAAAACCACAATGGGTGACCAGACTATGGAAGCGCTACGGGATCATGCTAATAGCAGAAACATACTATCAAAAGCTTGTACGGCAGACTAAAGAGGACAAAAATATTGCCCTACAAAAATATCATTGCCAAAATATTGTGATGGTAAGTGAGTGAGAGAGAGAGAGTGAGTGAGTGAGTGTGTGTGTGTGTGTGTGTGTGTAAGCAAATATTTACTATTATTAACTTCACATTCAAGTATCTTGAAGATATATATACTCATCTATCTATCTATCTATCTATCTATCTATCCATCTATCTATATATCTATTCACTGAGAAAAACAAAGATTAAAGTGGAGTTAAGCATGAGGAAGGTGGTAAGTTATTAACTTTGTTAAAAAAACCTTACAATTTCACTAAAAAAGCAATACTGTTTAAAAAACAAAAATCAGGGAAATTCGCCAGTTATGCATAACTGACATACGTATAACTTGCATCGTCATAGATTTCAGGTGTCATCAGTGATGTAATATGTGTGGTAATGAGCCGAACATCACACTGATCCAAGTTATATTTAATTAATCCCACAGGGGGGTTTGGCTGCAAGGCCTGGCCTAGGGCCAGGCCCAAAACCCAGCCCATCAGCATGCACGGCCTTTGGGTTTGCGAGGCAGGGGGAGTGCTGCCACCCCCCTACGAAGGCCAACACCCATCGCGCATGGCCTTTAGAAGTGCATGGAAGGAAGGATGGCCACAGGGCTTGGCAGCCAGGCAAGGTTTGTGCACAACTCCTCCATAGGCAATCCACACATCCACAGGAGGACATCCGCCAACAGACCTCCAGCCCTCAGTTTTAAAAAATGTATTTTTTTTTGGTCCTGCTGAAGCACATCAGGCTCCTGTCAGATTTGTTTGTTGTGGCCTGAGGTTCGGAGTGCTGGGACCACCCCATAGGGGCGAGGGTAACACTAACAAGGTACCCCTAACCTGTCCCATACTATCTTATTTTTTACATTTTCAGGACACAGGACTGAAGCCCAGTGTCCTGTAATGGTGCTGCAACATTTTCCTTTATGTTGTGGCCAGGTAATCAGATAGCTCGCTCCTTCTTGGACCGTGAGTTTCACAGGAGCAAGCCGGTTGACAGGAAAAAAAGCACTCATGACTAATCAGATCACTCTATTTTGTAAATTTGCTTTCCGTAGGAGTCTCGAGGGAGTACTGCGAGATCAACTGTCAAGATATCTATAAATATTTTAACCTTAGTTTCTCAAAACCTACTGACCAGATGTAATCCAAATCACAAAAAACAATATTCCTGGGTAAAGACCCAGCTTTCTGCTAGATGTTCAGACACGTTCTCTGTATCCTTGTGTAGTTTGTCCTGTGGAAAATGCATGGGGGAAAAAGTGTTTGTGGACTCTCCTTTTTCTCGGCCCCAACATGCCGGATCACTCTGAAACTCTTTAGGAAGGAGCTGAGGTGGATGATTCGTCAAACGCCACCAAAGTTATTATCAAAGCAAAAAACGGTCTGAATCTCTGACTCACATATAACTAACTACACAGTGATGACCACCACTGAAAAAACACAAAGTTTAAAGTGACGCTATAGTTAGGTGCAAATGTCAGTTAAAACGTAACATTTTAAACTAAAAAAACACACTGAAATTCACTAGTTATAGTTAACTGAAGCAACTTATTACTCGCGCCTCTGCCATGCATAGTGCTTCCATCAATGATGCCATTTCTAATGTCATTAGTGATGTCACAGAACATCATGGCTGATGTAATATGTGCAATCATAATCACGGCATGGTGAAGGCAAAGATACTATGCAACCGGGAAGCTTGTGAGGCTATAGTTTCTGAAAATTGTACTTCAGGGCGAAATCTGAAAATTAACACATATATCTATCTATTTATCTATCTATCTATCTATCTATATATATATTCACTGAAAAAACCATAGGTTTTAGGGACAGTTATAGTTAGTTGGACATTTCACTCGTACAAAACCATAGAAATTCCCCCGTTATAGTTAGTTCAGCTAACTATAACTCGCGCCCCCGCAATGCACTGCTGATGACGTCACATATTACATCACTCATGACATGGTCAGTGACATCACTGATGACATCACTGATGACATCTCAAATGACATTTTAGGGTTTAGGTTAGTGCAGTGGTGTTTGGGTAGTGTAGGGGTACTGCTGGGGGTAGTGTTTTAGGGTTTAGGGTAGTGCAGTGGTGTTTGTGTAGTGTAGGGGGTAGTGTTTCAGGGTTTAGGGTAGTGCAGTGGTGTTTGTGTAGTGTAGGAGGTCGTGTTTTAGGGTTTAGGGTAGTGCAGTGGTCTTTGGGTAGTGTAGGGAGTCGTGCGGGGTAGTGTTTTAGGGTAGTGTAGGGGGTCATGCGGGGGGTAGTGTTTTAGGGATTAGGGTAGTGCATTGGTGTTTGGGTAGTGTAGGGGTCATGCGGGGGTAGTGTTTTAGGGTTTAGGGCAGTGCAGTGGTGTTTGGGTAGTGTAGGGGGTCGTGCTGGGGGAGTGTTTTAGGGTTTAGGGCAGTGCAGTGGTGTTCGGGTAGTGTAGGGGTCGTGCTGGGGGAGTGTTTTAGGGTTTAGGGCAGTGCAGTGGTGTTCGGGTAGTGTAGGGGGTCGTGCTGGGGGCGTGTTTGAGGGTTTAGGGCAGTGCAGTCGTGTTTGGGTAGTGTAGGGGGTTGTGCTGGGGGTAGTATTTTAGGGTTTAGGGTAGTGCAGTGGTGTTCGGGTAGTGTAGGGGGTCGTGCTGGGGGTAGTGTTCTAGGGTTTAGGGCAGTGCAGTGGTGTTTGGGCAGTGTAGGGGGTAATGCTGGGGGTGGTGTTTTAGGGTTTAGGGCAGTGCAGTGGTGTTCGGGCAGTGTAGGGGGTCGTGCTGGGGGTGGTGTTTCAGGGTTTAGGGCAGTGCAGTGGTGTTCGGGCAGTGTAGGGGGTGGTGTTTCAGGGTTTAGGGCAGTGCAGTGGTGTTCGGGCAGTGTAGGGGGTCGTGCAGGGGGTGGTGTTTCAGGGTTTAGGGCAGTGGTGTTCGGGCAGTGTAGGTGGTCGTGCTGGGGGTGGTGTTTCAGGGTTTGGGGCAGTGCAGTGGTGTTCGAGCAGTAAAGGGGGTCGTGCTGGGGGTGGTGTTTCAGGGTTTAGGGCAGTGCAGTGGTGTTCGGGCAGTGTAGGGGGTGCTGCAGAGGGTGGTGTTTCAGGGTTTAGGGCAGTGCAGTGGTGTTCGGGCAGTGTAGGGGGTCATGCATGGGGTGGTGTTTCAGGGTTTAGGGCAGTGCAGTGGTGTTCGGGCAGTGTAGGGGGTCGTGCTGGGGCTGGTGTTTCAGGGTTTAGGGCAGTACAGTGGTGTTTGGGCAGTGTAGGGGGTCGTGCTGGGGCTGGTGTTTCAGGGTTTAGGGCAGTGCAGTGGTGTTCGGGCAGTGTAGGGGGTTGTGCTGGGGCTGGTGTTTCAGGGTTTAGGGCAGTGCAGTGGTGTTCGGGCAGTGTAGGTGGTCGTGCTGGGGCTGGTGTTTCAGGGTTTAGGGCAGTGCAGTGGTGTTCGGGCAGTGTAGGGGGTTGGGCTGGGGCTGGTGTTTCAGAGTCTAGGGCAGTGCTGCAGTGGTGTTCGGGCAGTGTAGGGGGTCTTGCTGGGGCTGGTGTTTCAGAGTCTAGGGCAGTGCAGTGGTGTTCGGGCAGTGTAGGGGGTCTTGCTGGGGCTGGTGTTTCAGGGTTTAGGGCAGTGCAGTGGTGTTCGGGCAGTGTAGGGGGTCGTGCTGGGGGTGGTGTTTCAGGGTTTAGGGCAGTGCAGTGGTGTTTGGGCAGTGTAGGGGGTCATGCTGGGGCTAGTGTTTCAGGATTTAGGGCAGAGCAATGGTGTTCAGGCAGTGTAGGGGGTTTTGCTGGAGGTGGTGTTTCAGGGTTTAGGGCAGTGCAGTGGTGTTCGTGCAGTGTAGGGGTGGTGTTTCAGGGTTTAGGGCAGTGGTGTTCAGGCAGTGTAGGGGGTCTTGCTGGGGTTGATGTTTCAGGGTTTAGGGCAGTGCAGTGGTGTTCGGGCAGTGTAGGGGGTCGTGCTGGGGGTGGTGTTTCAGGGTTTAGGGCAGTGCAGTGGTGTTCCGGCAGTGTAGGAGGTTGTGCAGGGGGTGGTGTTTCAGGGTTTAGGGCATTGCAGTGGTGTTCGGGCAGTGTAGGGGGTCGTGCTGGGAGTGGTGTTTCAGGGTTTAGGGCAGTGCAGTGGTGTTCGGGCAGTGTAGGGTGTCGGGCTGAGGGGTGGTGTTTCAGGGTTTAGGGCAGTGCAGTGGTGTTCGGGCAGTGAAGGGGGTCATGCAGGGGGTGGTGTTTCAGGGTTTAGGGCAGTGCAGTGGTGTTTGGGCAGTGTAGGGGGTCGTGCAGGGGTGGTGTTTCAGGGTTTAGGGCAGTGCAGTGGTGTTCGGCCAGTGTAGGTGGTCTTGCTGGGGGTGGTGTTTCAGGCTTTAGTGCAGTGGTGTTCGGGCAGTATAGGGGGTCTTGCTGGGGGTGGTGTTTCAGGGTTTAGGGCAGTGCAGTGGTGTTCGGGCAGTGTAGGGGGTCTTGCTGGGGCTGGTGTTTCAGGGTTTAGGGCAGTGCAGTGGTGTTCGGGCAGTGTAGGGGGTCGTGCTGGGGCTGGTGTTTGAGGGTTTAGGGTAGTGCAGTGGTGTTCGGGCAGTGTAGGGGGTCGTGCTGGGGCTGGTGTTTCAGGGTTTAGGGCAGTGCAGTGGTTTTCGGGCAGTGTAGGCGGTCGTGCTGGGGCTGGTGTTTCAGGGTTTAGGGCAGTGCAGTGGTGTTCGGGCAGTGTACGGGGTTGTGCTGGGGCTGGTGTTTCAGGGTTTAGGGCAGTGCAGTGGTGTTCGGGCAGTGTAGGGGGTCGTGCTGGGGGTGGTGTTTCAGGGTTTAGGGCAGTGCAGTGGTGTTCGGGCAGTGTAGGGGGTCGTGCTGGGGCTGGTGTTTCATGGTTTAGGGCAGTGCAGTGGTGTTCGGGCAGTGTAGGGGGTCGTGCTGGGGGTGGTGTTTCAGGGTTTAGGGCAGTGCAGTGGTGTTCGGGCAGTGTAGGGGGTCATGCTGGGGGTGGTGTTTCAGGGTTTAGGGCAGTGCAGTGACGGGCAGTGTAGGGGTCTTGCTGGGGGTGGTGTTTCAGGGTTTAGGGCAGTGGTGTTCGGGCAGTGTAGGGGGTCTTGCTGGGGGTAGTGTTTCGGGGTTTAGGGCAGTGCAGTGGTGTTTGTGCAGTGTAGAGGGTCGTGCTGGGGGTGGTGTTTCAGGGTTTAGGGCAGAGCAGTAGTGTTCGGGCAGTATAGGGGATCGTGCAGGGGGTGGTGTTTCAGGGTTTAGGGCAGTGCAGTGGTGTTCGGGCAGTGTAGGGGTCGTGCTGGGGCTGGTGTTTCAGGGTTTAGGGCAGTGCAGTGGTGTTCGGGCAGTGTAGGGGGTCTTGCTGGGGGTAGTGTTTCGGGGTTTAGGGCAGTGCAGTGGTGTTCATGCAGTGTAGGGGGTTGTGCTGGGGGTGGTGTTTCAGGGTTTAGGGCAGAGCAGTAGTGTTCGGGCAGTGTAGGGGATCGTGCAGGGGGTGGTGTTTCAGGGTTTAGGGCAGTGCAGTGGTGTTCGGGCAGTGTAGGGGGTCGTGCTGGGGGTGGTGTTTCAGGGTTTAGGGCAGTGCAGTGGTGTTCGGGCAGTGTAGGGGGTCGTGCAGGGGGTGGTGTTTCAGGGTTTAGGGCAGTGCAGTGGTGTTCGGGCAGTGTAGGGGTCGTGCTGGGGCTGGTGTTTCAGGGTTTAGGGCAGTGCAGTGGTGTTCGGGCAGTGTAGGGGTCTTGCTGGGGGTGGTGTTTCAGGGTTTAGGGCAGTGGTGTTCGGGCAGTGTAGGGGGTCTTGCTGGGGGTGGTGTTTCAGGGTTTAGGGCAGTGTAGTGGTGTTCGGGCAGTGTAGGGGGTCTTGCTGGGGGTAGTGTTTCAGGGTTTAGGGCAGTGCAGTGGTGTTCGTGCAGTGTAGGGGGTCGTGCTGGGGATGGTGTTTCAGGGTTTAGGGCAGTGCAGTAGTGTTCGGGCAGTGTAGGGGGTCGTGCAGGGGTGGTGTTTCAGGGTTTAGGGCAGTGCAGTGGTGTTCAGGCAGTGTAGGGGGTCGTGCTGGGGGTGGTGTTTCAGGGTTTAGGGCAGTGCAGTGGTGTTCGGGCAGTGTAGGGGGTCGTGCTGGGGGTGGTGTTTCAGGGTTTAGGGCAGTGGTGTTCGGGCAGTGTAGGGGGTCTTGCTGGGGGTCATGTTTCAGGGTTTAGGGCAGTGCAGTGGTGTTCGGGCAGTGTAGGAGGTCTTGCTGGGGGTAGTGTTTCAGGGTTTAGGGCAGTGCAGTGGTGTTCGGGCAGTGTAGGGGTCATGCTGGGGGTGGTGTTTCAGGGTTTAGGGCAGTGCAGTGGTGTTCGGGCAGTGTAGGGGGTCGTGAAGGGGTGGTGTTTCAGGGTTTAGGGCAGTGCAGTGGTGTTCGGGCAGTGTAGGGGGTCGTGCTAGGGTATGTATTTCAGGGTTTAGGGCAGTGCAGTGGTGTTCGGGCAGTGTAGGGGGTCGTGCAGGGGCTGGTGTTTCAGGGTTTAGGGCAGTGCAGTGGTGTTCGGGCAGTGTAGGGGGTCGTGCTGGGGGTAGTGTTTTAGGGTTTAGGGTAGTGCAGTGGTGCTTATGTAGTGTAGGGGGTCGTGCTGGGGGTAGTGTTTTAGGGATTAGGGTAGTGCAGTGGTGTTTGGGTAGTGTAGGGGGTCGTGCTGGGGGTAGTGTTTTAGGATTTAGGTTAGTGCAGTGGTGTTTGGGTAGTGTAGGGGGTCGTGCTGGGGGTAGTGTTTTAGGGTTTAAAGTAGTGCAGTGGTGTTTGTGTAGTGTAGGGGGTCGTGCTGGGGGTAGTGTTTTAGGGTTTAGGGTAGTGCAGTGGTGCTTGTGTAGTGTAGGGGGTCGTACTGGGGGTAGTGTTTTAGGGTTTAGGGTAGTGCAGTGGTGTTTGTGTAGTGTAGGGGTCATGTTTTAGGGTAGTGCAGTGGTGTTTGGGTAGTGTAGGGGTCGTGCTGGGGGTAGTGTTTTAGGATTTAGGTTAGTGCAGTGGTGTTGGGGTAGTGTTTTAGGGTTTAGGGTAGTGCAGTGGTGTTTGTGTAGTGTAGGGGGTCGTGCTGGGGTAGTGTTTTAGGGTTTAGGATAGTGCAGTGGTGCTTGTGTAGTGTAGGGGGTCGTGCTGGGGTAGTGTTTTAGGGTTTAGGGTAGTGCAGTGGTGTTTTTGTAGTGTAGGGGGTCATGTTTTAAGATGCAACGCTCCAATACCTGACCAGTCTGCACTACATAAAACTGCAAAAAACTAAAAATAAAAAGTGGTTTGCACACTTTTGTCATTGGGCTAAATGTGGGCTACATCTGGGTAATATTTGTGCTACATTTGGGCTCTTTTTTCACTGGTGGCCATCTTGGAAGACTTCTTTGTTATGAAGTTTCCTAATTTCCTCATTTACTGCAGTCTCCTCAGTAGGAAATGCTTTCAGTTTTTTACTTTGATTCCATCAAGAAGGCATTCAGATGTGTCACACATTTGCCATAAATTCAGAATGTTATTACTCTAGTTGTTCATTAGATCACTGTAGTAAAGCTACTGCTCCCCAAGGAGTTAACTGGAAGTCTACTGCTGGTATTGAAAGTGATTGTTTCAGTCTGCATGTCAGAATTTTCTAATGAAATAGAAGAGGATTTGAGATCTCACTTAAAACATGCACTACATTTTCTTTTTGCAGCACTAACCATAATTTCTATGGCAAAATGAACCCCCTCATTTTGTTCCTTTTTAAATTAAATGTTTTAAGTGTTACCAGTTTATTCCAATCAAGATGGCTTCAGGTGTGCCATACTTTTGTCATAAGTAAGGCTGTTAGCACTCTAGTTGTTCTTTAGAACACTCTGGGAAGCTGCAGTAGAACACAAAGGCATCAACTGACAGGCTGCTCCTGTTGAAATGTAACAGGAAGATATTTGAGATCTCACTTAAAACATGTCCTAATTTTTCTTTCTACAGCACTAACCATAATTTCTATGGCAAAATGAACCCCATCATTTTGTTCCTTTTTAAATTAAATGTTTTAAGTGTTACCAGTTTATTCCAATCAAGATGGCTTCAGGTGTGCCATACTTTTGTCATAAGTAAGACTGTTAGCGCTCTAGTTGTTCTTTAGAACACTCTGGTAAGCTGCAGTAGAACACAAAGGCATCAACTGACAGGCTGCTCCTGTTGAAATATAACAGGAAGATATTTGAGATCACACTTGAAACATGTCCTAATTTTTCTTTCCAGAGCACTAACCATAATTTCTATGACAAGATGAACCCCATCATTTTGTTCCTTTTTAAATTAAATGTTTTAAGTGTTACCAGTTTATTCCAATCAAGATGGCTTCAGGTGTGCCATACTTTTGTCATAAGTAAGACTGTTAGCGCTCTAGTTGTTCTTTAGAACACTCTGGTAAGCTGCAGTAGAACACAAAGGCATCAACTGACAGGCTGCTCCTGTTGAAATATAACAGGAAGATATTTGAGATCACACTTGAAACATGTCCTAATTTTTCTTTCCAGAGCACTAACCATAATTTCTATGACAAGATGAACCCCATCATTTTGTTCCTTTTTAAATTAAATGTTTTAAGTGTTACCAGTTTATTCCAATCAAGATGGCTTCAGGTGTGCCATACTTTTGTCATAAGTAAGGCTGTTAGCACTCTAGTTGTTCTTTAGAACACTCTGGGAAGCTGGAGTAGAACACAAAGGAATCAACTGACAGTCTCTGCCCTTGTTGGATGTACATGTTTTACTGAGAATGTCAGACTTCATTCTCACATGACTGAGAAAGATAATGTGAATTTACAGAAAATATACTCTCATTTTAGCTTCTGGGGCACCTTCCAAAACTGTATGGGACAAGCATGTGAAAATAGTTTTCTCTCAAACGTGATTCATGATATCCCAGCAGAAGGTTTTTCACAGGGTAAAATCACCTTAGAACACACCACAATTCCTGAAATTAGTATGGTACCATCAACAAATGAATTCTAATGTAACTAAAGTCTGTTATCACCCTTTATAGTTCTCCTTTTGGTAACCCTCAAAATCTTCGATTCACTACAATGCATTTCAATGGGGTACTATCATTTATATTGGTCCCAAGATGGCTGCCAGCAATTCCAGGATGAAGTGCTGACAGCCAATCAGATCTCACGATGACATGTGTGGTTAGGCTCCGCCCAGATATATATGTGTTTTTACTTTTGATTTTCTCAGCAACTACTGAACGGATTTACACCATTTAACAAAAGGGTTCTTTTTGAACCAAGAACTACCTCTTTGCCAAATTTGGTGTAATTCCGTTCAGCAGTTCGGGCTGTAGCCTTGCATAAAGTTTCCTATGGGAAATTGATTTTTGACTCTTATTTTTTAATTTCTCTGCAACTACTGAACGGATTTATACCATTTAACAAAAAGGGTTCTTTCTGAACCAAGAACTACCTCTTTGCCAAATTTGGTGTAATTCCGTTCAGCAGTTCGGGCTGTAGCCGTGTCTAAAGTTTCCTATGGGAAAATGAATGGGGAAAACACGTTTTGGGACCCCCCTTTTTTCTCGGCCCCCGCTTGACGAATCACCCTGAGACTTTCAGGGTAGGAGTGGACCGGAGCGGGCCATAAAGTTTGAAAATTTTGCGAAGATTCGTCAACCGACGCAAGAGTTATTTCAAATAGAATGTCGCGGATTTCCTATGGAAAATAGGTCCTAACTTTAACTATCTACTGGCGACCGCCAGTAGATAATATAGATATATATATAGATAGATAGCTATATAAATATATATAGATCTATATATATATATATATACATATATATATATATATATATGTATATATATATATATATATATTATCTACTGGCGGTCGCCAGTAGATAGTTATAGTTAGGACCTATTTTCCATAGGAAATCCGCAACATTCTATTTGAAATAACGTTTGCGCCGGTTGACGAATCTTCGCGAAAGCTTCCAACTTGTTGGGGCGCTCCGGTCCGCTCCTATCCTGAAAGTCTCGGGGTGATTCGTCAAGCGGGGGCCGAGAAAAAAGGGGGGTCCCAAAACGCGTTTTCCCCATTCATTTTTCCATAGGAACCTTTAGTCGCAGCTACAGCCCGAACTGCTGAACGGAATTACACCAAATTTGGCAAAGAGGTAGCCCTTGGTTCAGTGTCGTGCCTTTTGCTTAAATGGTGTAAATCCGTTCAGTAGTTCCTGAGAAAATCAAAAGTAAAGTCACATATATATCTATGGCCGAGTAGGGTCTGCGTACCCTCCCGATCACGAGCTGCATGCTAATTGGCTGTCTACACTCCAAATCAGGAAGTGTTGGCAGCCATTTTGTCCCTCGGTAGAACCGAGGGACAGAAACAAGTGCGAAAGCGCAAAAGGGGCAGGGTAGAAACACCCTGACCCCCTAGGTCTGCTCAGGGGTCCCACAAGGACCCCCTGGGCAGAAAAAGCATTTATTTATTTTTTAAATTGGCGGGATGCGCTTAGGGTGCACGGATCCCGCCGAGAAAAAAAAGAAACAAGTGCGCAAAACGCACTAAGGGGCAGGGTAGAAACACCCTGACCCCTAGGTCTGCTCAGGGGTCCCACAAGGACCCCCTGGGCAGAAAAAGCCTTTTTTAAGAAAAAAATTGGCGGGATGCGCTTAGGGTGCGCGAATCCCGCCGGAAAAAGAAATCGAAGCGCGGTCTCCGCGCTCGATGCTATTTGCCCCGGGTGGGCCAAGTCCCGGGGCATGCGGGGGTGGGTTTATATTTAATTTTGGGGGCCTCGAAGGCCCCCAAGCCCGGGGACCGCCACCCCCGGGGCTTCTTTTTATTTAAAAAAATTACCTGTGTGGGGGCTCGAGCCCCCCACACGCCCCGGGACCGCCACCTCCCCGGGGCTTTGTCGATGGAGGGAGGGGGCCGCGCGGCCCCCTCCTGGAGCCTGTAATGGCCCTGGGGACCGCCACCCCCCAAGGCCGGCTCCTGCAGTGTCCCGGGGTGCCTACCCCGGGACACTGTAGTTTGCTATGGCAGGGCGGGAGCCTCGCGGCTCCCGTCCTGTCATAGCAAACTGCTTTGGATATTGAGGCGAGAGCAGGAAACCTGCTCTCGCTTCCAATATCCAAAGCAAATTAGCTTTCCACATGGGGAGCTGCATGTTAGCAGCTCCCCATGTGGAAAGCAATGCCGGCTCCCACAGGAGGCGGGGAGCCGGCAGGGTCCGTGGGGGAGTTGGGGTCCCCCCACGGACCCCAAAGGATAGGGCCAGCCCTGGGGGATGGGGTCCCCAGGGCAAGTAGTGGCCTGGGAGGGGGGCCACGCGGTCCCCCTCCCCAAAAATAATAAAAATAAATAAAGGCCTGCCCCGGGGGATGGGGTCCCCGGGGCAAAAGGAGGCCTGAGGAGGGGGGCCACGCAGCCCCCTCCATAAAAATTATTTAAAAGTGTGGCCATGCCCCGGGGATGGGGTCCCCGGGGCCGGATTCGGCCACGGGAGGGGGCCACGCGGCCCCCTTCCCGTTTAATTAAAAAAAAAAAAAAAAAGGGTAAGGCCCTGGGGGATGGGGTCCCCAGAGCCCAAAAATAGGAAAAAGGAAGGGGGGCCACACAGCCCCCCTTCGGGGAAAAAAAAAAGATCGGGCCGCAGGCCCCGCCCCCTTCCTTTACCACTCTGCAAACGCACCCCTTAATTCCCCTTAAATACTGGGGGTCCCTGGGGGCCAACTAGCCCACCAGGAACCTCCAGTATGCGCCAGGGGGCTGCGTTGCAGAGAGGTGTACAGAGGCCACACCCCTTTTTATACCTCTCTGCAACGCAGCTCTGTGGCGCTTTTTGGAGGTACATGGTGGGCTACTTGGACTCCAGGGACCCTCAGGATTCAAGGGGACTTAATCCCCCAACTTAAAACACGCCACGGGGCGCGTTTGCACAGTGGTGAAGGGAGGGGGCGGGGCTTCAGGTGACATGTGTGCAAACAGGCCCCGTGGCGTGTTTTAAGATGGGGAATTAAATCCGCTTCAATCCTGAGTGTCCCTGGGGGCCAACTAGCCCACCAGGTACCTCCAGTAAGCACCACGGAGCTGCGTTGCAGAGTGTTGTAAAAAGGGGCGTGGCCTCTGAACACCTCTCTGCAATGCAGCTCTCTGGCGCATACTGGAGGTACCTGGTGGGCTAGTTGGCCTCTAGGGACCCTCGGGATTGAGGAGGAATTAATTCTCCAACTTAAAACGCGCCACAGGGCGTGTTTGCAGACATGTATCCTCAGGCCCCACCCCTTTATTCACCATTGTGCAAATATTCCTCTAAAATCAGCCGAACTACGAATTCCGATTTACTCACCTGTTATCAGGAGAGACCTCAGTGCTGCATCTTTGAACCCAGTACTGATCCTGAAAAGTAATTTTAACCGTACTTACCAGTAACTTGAATTTCCTTCCATAGGATATCATTGCCTGCTTTTTGCTGAAAAAGTTTCTAAGTGTCGATTTTTGAAACTTACAAATATTCCTCTAAAATCAGCAGAACTACGAATTCCGATTTACTCACCTGTTATCAGGAGAGACCTCAGTGCTGCATCTTTGCGCCCAGTACCGATCCTGAAAAGTAATTCTAACCGTACTTACCAGTAACTTGAATTTCCTTCCATAGGCTAACATTGACTGGTTTCACTTGGAAATTCTTCTAAGTGTGGAGTTTTGGAACTTTATAATATTCCTCTAAAATCAGCCGAACTACGAATTCCGATTTACTCACCTGTTATCAGGAGAGAACCCAGTGCTGCATCTTTTAGCCCAGCACTGACCCTGAAAAGTAATTCTAACCGTACTTACCAGTAACTTGTATTTCCTTCCACAGGCTAACATTGACTGGTTTCACTTGGAAATTCTTCTAAGTGTGGAGTTTTTGAACTTTATAATATTTCTCTAAAATCAGCTGAACTATGAATTCCGATTTACTCACCTGTTATCAGGAGAGAACCCAGTGCTGCATCTTTTAGCCCAGCACTGATCCTGAAAAGTAATTCTAACCGTACTTACCAGTAACTTGAATTTCCTTCCATAGGAATCCATTGTCTGGTTTTCAGCAGAAAAGTTTCAAAGTGTCGATTTTCACAAACTACAAATATTCCTTAAAAATCGCCTGTGTGACTTAAACGCATTCTTTCAACTGTTTACAGGAGATGCACCAGTGCTGGATCCAGGATCCACCACTGAGTAAGAAAAAGTAACGATAACACTACTTACCTGCTAAGTGAATTTCCTCCCATAGGATAACATTGGTGATTCTATGTGAAAAAGTTTCTGTCAACTTTTAAAATACAATAATATTCCTTAAAAATCACTACTGTAACCAAAACGCTTTTACTCAACTGTTTACAGGAGATGTCCCAGGACTGAATCTAGGATCCAGTCCTGTGGTTAGAAAAGTAATCCATAAAGTAACTAATTGCATTTAACAAGAAATTCACATTGAGCTCAATGTTGCATTGTGTTTGAAATTGTGTTGCCCATTGCAACAACTGTAACTACTGTACTTAAAAGTCTATTGCCTATTTGCAAAGTATTTAAACTAAAGTAATTCATTCTGAGAAAGTATATTTTGTAATGTAATTGAATAATGTAATTACAATGGAATTTAAAAAATAAAATATCTAAAAATAAATAGTTTAAAAGAATGTTGTATATCAGTATCAAAAAAATAAATATAACAATGAATACATTTAAAAATTGTCATTTACAAAACCTTTGAAATTCACTGAAAAAACCATAGGTTTCAGACACGTTATAGTTAGGAATTAGCATTTAAAAAACCTTTGAAATTCACTGAAAAAACCATAGGTTTCAGACACGTTATAGTTAGGAATTAGCATTTAAAAAACCTTTGAAATTCACTGAAAAAACCATAGGTTTCAGGCACGTTATAGTTATAAATTAGCATTTAAAAAACCTTAGAAATTCACTGAAAAAACCATAGGTTTTAGGGACAGTTATAGTTAGTTGGACATTGCACTCGTACAAAACCCGTGAAATTCCCCGTTATAGTTAGTTCAGGTAACTATAACTCGCGCCCCGCAATGCACTGCTGATGACGTCACATATTACATCACTCATGACATGGTCAGTGACATCACTGATGACATCACTGATGACATCTCAAATGACATCCCTGATGACATCACTGATGACATCATCCATAAGATAATTTGATGCATCTTCTCACACCCTAATATAACTTTTGATACATCCACTGTAAATTACAGACTGCCATTGTCAAAACCATAGACACTCCAACACCAATTACTATATACACACTCACTGATTCTTAGGTCTACACACACACATCTACTCACTCACCCGTACAATCACTCATACTTATAGTCACTCAGTACAGGACTATTATATGCACTCATACACCTATATAAACACTCACACACCGCCACTCATCCATAGAGGTACTCACACACCTAGTCAGTCATGCAAAAAATTAAGCACACACCCATTTACTCACCTATACAGGAATACACACACCAGCTCACTTACTCATACAATTACTAGCACATTCTTACGCTCTTATACAATCTCTGATACAAGCACACACTCATCCATACACTCACTCTCACAATCACACACTCTCACTTATAGCTATTTATATACTCCAACACACATATATACTGCCTTTCACATATGTAGTTACTCACACATGTATCACTGGGACATACATTCACTCACTAACACACTCTTACACACACTTACCCACCCATACAGTCTATCACAGATGCACTCTTGAAACCATCCACCCAGTGAATCACCCACTCACACATCTATGCACAGAGTCGCACACACCCCACCCACACAAACACTCAGGCACACATACATATACTCAGACAGCCAATCAATAACTCATATAGACACTCATGTAGCTATTCACAAACCCATGCAGCCACTTACACAGCAACACACAGACGGATACAGACATTCACCCAGTTTAGTCACTAACCCATGCATTCAGTAAGATACGTTTAATCACTCACTTATAGAGTTAGTCACGCACCTAGTAAATGATCCATTCAGACACTTATACACCCACTCATTCTTCAATACGCCTTTCCCTATATATATTAAACATATTTAAACTTTACAGAAACACACAGTCACTGGATGATGTCATCTGTGATGTCATTTGAGATGTCATCAGTGATGTCACTGACCATGTCATGAGTGATGTAATATGTGACGTCATCAGCAGTGCATTGCGGGGGCGTGAGTTATAGTTACCTGAACTAACTATAACGGGGGAATTTCACGGGTTTTGTATGAGTGCAATGTCCAACTAACTATAACTGTCCCTAAAACCTATGGTTTTTTCAGTGAATATATAGATAGATAGATAGATAGATAGATAGATAGATAGATAGATAGATAGATAGATAGATATTATCTACTGGCGGTCGCCAGTAGATAGTTATAGTTAGGACCACGTTTCCATAGGAAAAGCATTTTTTGATGTGCTTATAACTTTGGCGTCGTGTGACGAATCTTTACGAAATTTTCCCAAAAGTTCCTCTTTTCAGGTCAGCTCCTATCCTGAAAGTTTGGGGGGGATTCGTCAAGGGGGGGCTAAGAAAAAAGGGGGGTCCCAAAACGTGTGTTCTCCATGCAATTTACATAGGAAACTTTAGACAAGGCTACAGGTCAAACTGCTGAACGGAATTACGCCAAATTTGGCAGGGAGAAAGGTCTTGGTCCAGAAAGCACACTTTTGTTTAAATGGGGTAAATCCGTTTAGTAGTTCTTGAGAAATATCAAATTTTCCAGATATCGATATTTGAGAATTCTGACATCTGATTGGCAGAGGCGTTACGAGCACAAGCTTGCGGCTTATTGGCTGCGAACTGTTGAAACTAGGAAGTGTTGGTAGCCATTTTGTTATTTACAACTCTCCCTCTACAAGGCATCAGGTCCGTGGTTCTACCTCTGCGAGGCAACACTAAAAATATACCGCAGCTCTGTCTGTGCGAGATACCCCTTTCACGGTCCCTCTCCCCACATCACCAGCTCGTGGCTATGCCTTTAGAAGCCAGTCCGTCGGCTCGCAGCTGTGCGACTGTGAGCTGTCAGCCATTTTGTGACTCGGTCCGTCAGCTCGCATCTCTCCCTCTAAAAGGCATCGGATCTGTAATTCTACCTCTGCGAGGCAATACTGAAAATATCCCGCAGGTCTGTCTGTGCGAGATACTCCTTTTACGCTCCCTCCCCCGCTTTACTTCTGTGAGCCACTTCGTCAGCTCGTTTTACGCTGCCTGTCCCCAGATCATCAGCTCGCGGCTATGCCTTTAGAAGCCAGTCCGTCGGGTCGCAGCTCTGTGTCTGCGAGTGGTAGGTCCGTAGTTCTAACTAAAAATATACCGCAGCTCTGTGTGTGCGATATACCGCTTTCACGGTCCCTCTCCCCACATCACCAGCTCGCGGCTATGCCTTTAGAAGCCAGTCTGTTAGCTCGCAGCTCTGTGTGTGCGAGTCGTGGGGCCAGCAGCTCTACCTCTCTGAGCCACTCGTAGCTGTGTCTGTGCTAGCAGGCCCATAGGCCTGTTACTCTCCCTCTGCCAGTTAGCCCGTCGGGTTGCAGCTCGGAGGGCTCGCAGCTGTATCTCTGTGAGCCAGCCCGTTAACTGATAGCTGTGTGTCTGCTAGCAGGCCAGTGGGCCCGTTGGTCTCCCTCTGCAAGTCAGACCACAGCTCTCCCTCTGCGAGCCAGTACGGTGCTGTGCTTTTGTGAGCCAACAGCTCGTAGGTCTCCCTCTGCGAGCTGTGCCCACGGGCTGCAGCTCTTCCTCTGCGAGCCTGCCCAAAGGCCCGCGAGTGTCCCTCTGCTAGCCGAACCGCAGCTGACACTCTGCGAGCCAAAATTGGGAATATAAGGCAGCTCTAAAAAGAGCCTTTGTGTTTATTAGTTGGAGCTACATGTAAGTGCGAATGCACAGCTTCAGGTTAATCAGGAAAACTCGGTTTCCCTCATCTGTGAAGTGTACTCCATCACTTCTGTAGATATCAGCCATATCAAAACGTATGTTGTTGTTGTAGATCGACCCCATTCTATGGTCTCTGAGGTATGCAGACACAGCTTTGTTGACATTCTTCCTAGATTTTTCAATCTTATGACAAAATTGGTTTGACCATTTCCACTTCTGTCTTTGGCATATATTGGAATATACAAAGACAGTTTGAGGCAAAAGTAACATCAATTGTCCAAAGGTGTCCTTCATAAGCATTTCCAAACCTACCCCAGTCAATGTGCCTAGATCGTTACCACCACAGTGCACAATCATGAGATCAGAGTGTTGGAGATGCAAACAGGTTTTAACCAAAGGGAGCAATTGGTGCCACTTCAATCCTCTCTGTGCAAACCATTTAATGTGCACATTTTGTAAACCTAGGTCTAAGTCAATACGTCTCTGTTCTGCATACCTTTTGCACCAGAAAACACTACTACAATCCACACTAGCATTTTGAAGGTATGGCTAGAAGATATAGATAAATGTCTGTAGCTCATGCACTGCATTCGTAGAATGAGAGATATGTTTAAACATGGGGAACAACTTTTTTTTTACATACAAAACCTTAACCGATTGGGAGATGAAATGTATTGTGTCCTAAAAAGTAGGGTGTATATTAGTTTTGATGAAAAGCATCTTTGTGATTGGTTAATAAAAAAGCAGTTTATACGTGGAGTACATATTATAGGATGAAATTTGCTCAGCTCAACCACACCTGCTAATTGTATTTGGAAGGTGCAGTTCAAACTTGAAAGAATGGTGAACGTTTGACCTCCACGTGCCGTTAAATGTTGGAGAAAATGTTGCAAAAAAAATATCAGTTGGTTTAAAAAATGATGAACTTTTAACCTGCACGTGTCGTAGAATGTTCTAGAAAGTGTTGATACAATACGTTGAACTTTTCACTTGTATGTGTCCTTAAAAAAAGTGTTTATATGGAAATTTAAAAAATAACCAATAAAGAGAGGTTTTGCAATCGAAAAAAAAAAGGAACTATTCTGATTTGTTCTTTACATGTATTTATGTGTGGAGCAACAGGGAAATTGTGCCATTACTGGTTCCATTCTTGATGAAAGCGGTGCATTACATGTACTGTGTGACAAGAAAAGAATTGCATGCGTTTGTGAGATTTGAAGTCTGCATACCAACTACGAAGGTAAATTAGAAATTAAGAAGGTGTGTTATGTGTTTTGTAGTAGTGGTTAAGTATTTGAGACGATATTTTTAACTTTACAAGTATTTTTTATTTCTAAATAACATAGTGTTAGTAAAGTCTGGTGTTTTATTGGTTCTAAAATATGCATAATGTGTAACTAGTTGTTAAACAAGTACTTTATATATGTTTAGGAGTTTTCGCAAAGAAAAAGTGTAAGTTGTTATCTGTAAAAGACTGTGGGCCATATTCTCAAGACGAGCGATAACATTATCGCCGCTTTAGCGGCAGTTTCCTGCCGCTAAAGCGGCGATAATGTTATCGCCATTCTTGTGAATATAGCCCTGTATGGGTTTGGAAATTCCATGTAGCGTTAATTTCGATTTGTATATCTATTCCGGCGAGATAAACAGAATGTCGCACGTTTGGAAATTATGCTCAGTCTGGAAATAGTGGAGAAGGGGTCACAGTAGACAATTCATGTGTTATTAAGTTAACAGAGATGGAAAAAAAAGAAGAAATGTTATGTGCACAGTTTGTGGTCTCATTTTTTACACTGAGAGGTAGATTTCAATGTCAGTCAAGGCTGGTGTGGTACTACGAGGCTTTGCATTTGGGTGTTCTTAGGAAATCTAAGTTATTAGGGAGCGTTTCTTCCGAAGTCATTTTTTTACATATGTGAGAGATAAAAAATAAATGAAAATGTTCTTTGTATATTTTCTGTACGATTTTGTTCACAGTGGTAAAGTAAATGTGATTATTAGTGATAGTAATTCTCACGGTGTGTTCCTCTGCTGAATATACGCAGGCGTTTAAGTGGTCCGGGTGTTATTAGTAGTAGGCTCCGCCACCCCTTTAAGAGAGCCGCCAATTTTTTCATCCCAGTTAAAGGTGTTAATATACGTATAGTAAATGGACGATACATAAAAAGTTTGGAATTATACCATCATTTACTCTGTCTACCTTGCAGCACCATTTTGTGCCCCCAGCAGTACTGTTTATAAAAATAATCTAATACAGCTTTTTGTATTATAAAAATAGCACTTATAGGTTTATTGGCATATTGGTAGAATTTGTACTATATAAAGAATGTTGCAATCAGTTTCAATGGTATAAAAATGCACTGTATTATGTAGGAAATATTACATATGCATAGGTTGTGATGTCATTTTTTTAGTGTAAGGTACATTTGAGTATAAGTGAAAACAGGTGATATACTGCAAACCCGTTCAGAATGTGCACAGATTACATAGAGAGTAAATGGACAAAGTAAACTTGCACGTTGCTTTGTGTATGTATGCATAGTTTGAATCATTTGATGATACTTTAAGACATAATCTAAACACTATTTCTGCTTTACAATTGGGTACAGTGCACAGTGTTAGTAGTTAGTGACTAGATGCTGGTAAAGGTATTATTTATTGCTCATTCGTACGAAATAAAGGTGGAGAGGGCGTTTCTTTACAAGAGATATTTTATAAATGTGTGAGAGATAAAAAACAATTAAAAATGTTCTTAGTACATTTTCTATACGATTTTTTCACACTAGTAAACTAACTGATTATAAGTGATGAAAATTGTTAGGGTGTGTCTCTGTGCTGAATATACGCAGGACTGTAAGTGGACTGGGTGTTACCGGTGCTGAACACTGCTACCCCTTTTAGACACCCGCATTTTTTTTCATCCCACTTAAAACCCTCAATATACGTATATTAAAGGAACGGTACAATAAAAGTTTAGGGATTACACCTCCGTTTCCTCTCCTCATGTGTCATCCCCATTTTGTGCAACAAACAGTAGTGTTTAGAAAAATTAAGTAAGAGAGCTTTATTTAGTATGAAAATAGCACTTATACCTTTATTAGCATGTTCATGGGATCTGTAGTGTAAAGAAAAGGTCGTAATCAGTTTCAATGGTACAAAAGTGACGTAACATATGTTTGAAAGATTACATGGTTTTAGGAGTAAGGTATAGAGGTAACAAATAAGCAGTATAGTTTGTTATGTTTAAAGTAGTATGTCGTTTTGTAAATCAGATATGGCGTTGATTTGTGCAGCACACAGTACACCCACAATGACCCTGGAACATGTCCCTGAATGCCTTGGCACCCTGCAGCACACATCCAAATGCCAAGTAGGCCCCCATCCACAATGTGGACAGAGTGCCCCCCCCTATCACCAATATCACAACCTACCCTTGCACATATGCTGAATCCAGCAAACCAGCAGATCCGTGACCCACACTTACTATGCAAGTAACACTGCATTTCAGATAGCATAGGAGCTGCGCAAAGAAAATGACATGGCCCACGAAGCGAGATGGACGGAGCCAAGTGCGGATCACATCCTCAAAGGAGCAGGTCACACTCCGACGTGTCCGCGTGCAACCACAACCCATGCCTTACAATACACGCAGCAGACCAACAATGCACCAGGCCACAAAATAAGTCCGCAAGCACACATCACCCAAGTGTAAAGCAAAACAGGCCCCGAAAAGCACACAATCCAAAGGCACCCCGTCTGAAGGGGAGAAGGCTACACGAAATCAGAGGTGCAGGGGCAATTCCCCCACAATGCAGCCCACACACATAGCAATCACAGAACATCAACAATCAAGGCAATGTGGTACAAAACTCCCCTCATACGCGTTCTGTGTCCGGTGTGTATGGTGGGGTGATGGCTGCATGGCTGTGTGCCCTTGACACATCAGACTGCGTAGGTGATGGGGCTGCATCAGATGTCGTCCAGCACCTATGCAAAAACAATGTCTGGCTCACAGAGGCAGAGCTTGCCAAAGGGATACACCCCCATTGCACATGCGACAGTCAGTTCTTCCCTGTGTTGGGACGAGGCTCATTGTGGCACACGAGTGGACAATCTTTACAACACACCTCACAGTTAGACACCAGTGGAGTGGCATAGGCTTTATTGGCATGTGCGTGTCAGTACAGACGAGGCAATGGCCATAACAGGCACGGACATGCTTAAGACACTTACACACAGCATGGGTACATGTCGAGGGGCAGATGATGTTGGGGCTCAAATGGACAATATGGATCACATATGGCAACGCTCACAGCCCACCTTGCCTTGCTTAATGAGTCATGTGTTGTTTGGCGTCTGCACAGTGCCCTGTGTGAGGGGGCACGACTGACTGTACGTGGGGTCTGCATGGTGCTCTGCCTCCGGGGTGTGGCAATTGTCTGCTCTGCTGACAGTGATCAGGTGTGAGGGTCCTACAGGTTCGCATGTCGTGCTACATCGCCATGTGTGTGCTCTCACCCAGCAGTGTGTCCCAATTGGCAACGTTGCAAAACGACGCTGTGTTGCTCGGACCTTGGACCTGCGTCGCCTTGGACAGGTGTCTGTGCACACACGTTATTCCACGCACATGCATCCAGAGCCCGACCGACGGGAGACGTGTGCTCTGTTTTGGTGGGATATGTGAGCAATCCCCACTGTGCAACAAGTTGTTGGGCCATGTGCTGTGGGTGGCATTAGGATGTGGCTGCAGGTACGTAGTTACTCGTCCATGAATGCCCGTGCAGCTTCATGTGCAATGTGTTCCAATAGTACATCGTTGTCGTGTTCAAGGAATACCAGGGTGAGCCAATCCATTATGTGGTCCGGGCAGGTGTGCTCAGCCCACGCCGTGTCACCGATCCGCAACACTGCCCAATAGGGAAGCGCCTTGATGTGGTCACTAGCGACGAGAAAGTGTGCCATCACCCATGCACAACTACAAATAGATACGCAGTATGTCAAGGCATCCCATGCACGGCTGTCTCAGTTACACTCCTGTTCGTGATCCAACAGGGGGCGCAAACACAAGTCATAGTCCAATTCATCAACAGTTGTGTTGGATAGGCAGAGATCCATGGGACACTCGAATGTGCATGTTCGGCAGTGGAACCAGGGCTGGACGCAGGTGACGTGGGCAATGCGGAAGCTGAGCCTGTAACTGATCCGCAGCACTGCCAGTGGCAGTGTGCCCAGTAAATGCAGCATACGTGCACGGTACTGTTCCACGTGACGGGTGTTGTGCATGTGCCCGGTATGGCCTGCCATTGCGTTGGTGCGTCTCGTGAACAGGCACTCTTCTGGACTGCGGCAGCTCTGAGCAATAATTTGAATGTGTGTGCAACGTTGTGGGACCTGGGTTGCTGTTTCCATGGGTGTCGAGGCCTTCCCATGCAGGGGTACACAGGCAGGGGCTTCTATGTGTGGGCTGTGGATAAGTCGGATGGTTTATTTGCGGAATGCGTGGTGTGGGAGTCGTCCCCATCTGCCATTGTATCTCTATCAGGGTGTTCCAGGCGCATTCGGGACCAAGGTCAGAGGTGCAGGTGTCCTCCCGGCTTCTGCATTGGGACAATGGTGCTTTCATCCCTGATGTTTGTCTCATTACTACTTTCGTTTTGGGAATGTGATGTGGCTTTGGCGCTGAGATTGGGACACGGCCTTGGGCTCATGGTGTACGGATGGCGATGCACACACATATGTTGGCATGTGGAGCCAGGTGCCCGTGCGTCCTTGCGCTGCTTGTGCTATCTCACTCCGTCTCTCTCCCTCGCTCTCTCCCTCTGTTTCGTTTGTTGCGCGCATGGCACACCATCTTGTCTTGGATTTGGTCTACCGGGCTGTGTGCTACGGATTGTCCAGTGGGAGCAGCTAGGACTCATCCTAGGGGTTGTTTCTGCTTTTGTTTGTGTGGTGTTTTGTGTTGGTGGTTGCATTGCTGTATGACTGATTCTCCATTTTCTGGTCACGCATGTATGTTTATTTTGCTGGTTGTGCGACATGAGGCAAGATGTTTGTTTTGGGGTTGGTGGTGTTGGTGTGCAATTTCGTAGTCCGGTGTTGGGGGTGGTGCCGGGGGGTGGGGGTGGTGCCGGGTGTGGGATGGGGTCCTGGGGTGTTGGCGGTGGGTGATGTGGCCCTGTTGGGTGTCCGGGCCGCATGATGAGTTGCTCCATGTCATCTGTTGCCCTTCGGATGTGGCCCTGGGCTGTACTTCCTTTTGTGGTGCTGGCTGCCGTCCAACTTTACACCAGGTCAGAGCAGGTGTAAATTTCCTGGTGCTAATGCGCCTTATCGCCCGTTTTGTGTTTTTATCGGATATGTGGCTGGTCGTTGTGAATGTTGAGGTGTGCTGTTGTCTCGACTTTTGTCACGGGAACGCCTACTCTGCATCTCATTAGCGATATTTGCGAGGGTCGTCTGTGGCGATGCTTTTTGAGGCTGCTATCGCGGGTATACTGGTGCTGTGGGCTGTTAACACCGGCTTGTGAATGGGGGGGTAAATTTATCACGAGTTTGACTGCGATAAAGTGCCGTTAATTCGGCGATGGCTCCTTGTAAATATGTCCCTTAATCTTTCCCCCCTCTCCATCTCCATGTCGGTGGTTTTTGTTGCTGTCTAACAGTTGATCTGTACTTGCTTATGTACATCCACAATGAAATGTAAGCCTGTACCATATTTTTGCTAATAAGGTGCAGTGTTATGCTTGCTAAGTTGCCGATAGAAGTGTTAAACTAATAAGGGTAACGTTTACATGTGCCATTTAGTTGAGAATATCACTCTTAAGTATACAGATAACAATTTTACAAAATAGTATCTACAAAGTTATCTGTAGTGGGTTGCAGAGGAAGTGGCGTGGGACGGTGGGGTGCATGGGACGGGGGGTGGTGCAGGGGGGGTGAGGGGAAAAGTAGGAGGTAGTGGAGTCACATATAAAATGGGAAGGTAAGATAGTGGGTCTGTACGCGGAGCAAAGGGAAACAGCAAATGACTAATTAAAAGTACCTGCGAGTGCTGAAGGAATGCTGTGGAGTTTGTTTGCTGTTCGGCGTCGTGGTGCGGATGTCTCGCTGGTACTGCGCTGGCTTGATTCTCGGAGCTGGCGATTGACGCGTGGAGCTTTGCGGCGTCTTTCGGTGGGACGAGGCTGGATTGCTGATCGAGACGGGATGCCGCCGAGGAGCGCTAAGGCTGGGAAGACTCGCGGTGCAGGAGGAAATGCTCCGTTGTGCAAGCCCCCGGTAAACACCCAAAACACACAACGAGGTGGAGCGGCTGTAGAAAGCCGTACTGACAGCCCGGCTAGTAACAATAATAGCGGGAAGAGAGTGACACCTGCAATTTTTTTGACTGCCAGGAAGGGCAAAATGCAGAGCCCCAGGCAGGGCACAATTGAGGAAACATCTATTGCAGAAATATCTGAAGAGGTGAGCTTGGGAGATGGAGGGGCTATGGGACTTACTATGTTGAGTACAGAGTTAGGGAGAGAGAGTGTTTTAGAACCTCACGATAGCCCGGTTCTGAAAAACAGATTTTAAAGCCTGATGTGAGGAGTGAGGTTTTATCAGTCTTGGTCCCTTTAGGCCCCACAACTGATATTAGGCAAAGAGTTGAGCTGTCGCTCCCACCGGGTGATATGTTGATACCTTTAAATAATATAGGTGGCTCAAATGACGGTGTAAATTCGTTGGAAGACGCAGAGGGTCCTTTCTTTTCATTATCAGACCAATCCAATTCTTCAGGGGATGAATCATTACAGATATCCGACGACCCACTCGGTTCAATAAACAGTCGATGGAGCGAAACCAGCAGCATATGCCAGGAGGACGAGACTATTGGGAAAGATAATAGGATGTCCAGCTCGGGGACTGTACGAAAAATAACAACAACTGTCGCATCTTTTAAATCACAGCAGGCTGCTCCGGGACAATCCTCAATAGAGAAATCTGGAAATGGACCTAATAATAGGCAACTGTTAGAGGGTCAAGACCAAGATAAATCATTAGAACGCGTAGGGGACATCTCGCTCACAGTCATATATGAAACAATGATGGCGCATAGAGAAGAAAGTCGAGCAGAGAGTCAAAAAACTCAGGGCGCATGCAGGAAACTGCAGAATTCAATCCGGCGGGTGGCCAAATCCTGCTCAGAGATTGCGGAAAGGATATCTGAGGCTGAGAACCGAATTTCTACTCTTGAAGATGAGGTTGCGGTGCAAAAAACAATCACTGAGACGTTGACAACACACAGGGATGATATGTCCTGGAAGATTGAGGACATGGAAAATCGCCTTCGGCGGAATAACCTAAGAATTCTCGGTGTTCCAGAGGGAGTTGAAGACTCGGATCCTCGGAAGTTTGTTGTGAAACTTTTTACAGAGGCCTTCCCAGAACTGGCTCAATGGGCATGGGACACCGAGATACAGCGAGCCCACCGATTTCCTTTTCAAGTGAAACAGAATCAATTGAATGCAAGGCCTTGAGCTATATTGATATGTTTATCCAATTTTCTGTCTAGACAGGCTCTGTATGATTTAGCCAGGCCCGATAGACAGAGAAAGGCAGCTGGCGTAGAGTTTTTGTTCGCCCTGATTTCTGCCATGCTACTGTAGAAAAAGATGGCAGTTACGACAATTAATTAACCTTTTCCAGGGTAAGGGCGCACAAGCATTTCTTTTAAACCCAGCCAAATTGAAAATAATATATAAAGGAAAAGTGAGTTTTTTTACATCTGAGGTAAAGGCAAAAGAGTATCTCCAAGTGATTACGCTATAGGAAGGATGATATATAAAGTCTGGAAATTACAGTTAAAACTCTTATTCTTATAGATTTTTGCTGACCCACAAATTAGGGGAAAAAAAAAAAAAAATCAGTATTTGTTCTGTTTTATGCACATGAGCTAGGGGTATTTTATTATTCAGGGGACACGGGGGTTAGGGGTGGGTATGAGGCTCTCCATCACCGTAGACCGCTGGGTCTACTAGCCTCCTTGTCAGGGAAGGTAGTGGGGGGGGCCTTCTTTGGTAGAGGAGGTAGCAGCAGGGAGGAGGGGGGGTTTGTTGGTATGGGGAGGAGGGAGGCTACCAAGGGTGTTGGGTTCAGGAGGGGTAAAACTATAAAAAAGCCAGTAGCTATTATAAGATTTATAAAATGGAGGGAGATGAATTTAAGAGAGAAAGGCAGAGATGTTTATTTTTCAAAACCAGGGTAAAGTGGCATTTTTGACTATATGTACATTCAATGTGCGAGGACTTAATGAAAGGGGGAAACGCCAAAGAGTGGCTCGCGAAATCAAGAATATAGCCCCTGATGTAGTATGTCTCCAAGAGACACATATTCCATGGAGTAAACATAATGTATTAAAGGAGCTAGGGTATGAGCTGCTGGTTTGTACTTCTCAAGGTACTATTACCAGAGGTGTTGCAATTCTTGCTAAAAGAACTTATTAAAAGTAATAAGAAGTTCAGCTGATAAGTATGGGCGTTGGGCTATGATTGAGTGTATTATAGCTAATGAGAAATGCACAATATGCTCAATATATGGCTCTAACTATGATGAAACCCAAGTTATTGAATACTTGAATATAGAATTAGCCATGTGGGCAACTCCTCTGATACTTACGGGAGATTTTAATATTCAATTGGAGGATGTGATTTATGGACATGGTGAAGGAAAATATTTTGGTAGGAAACCCAAGGTATACAAAGCTCTTCAGCAACTCCTCCATGAACATGGTCTAATTGATGTATGGTCCAGGTTAAAATATCCAATGCCAGGATATACGCATTATTCCTATTCCCATCAAAAGCTAGCCAGATTAGATTATTTTTTTGTAACTGAAACTCATCTTAATAATGCATACATACAGATCTTCCCCCGAATAACCTCGGATCATAATCCAGTTCTATTGAAACTTACAATGCACGGCTTGGTACGGCCTAGAAATACATTTTCTTTTGATAGGAAACTATTATTAAATGAAGAATTTATTATTCATATACGGAAGTGGCTGACACAATTTTTGGCTATAAATCGTAACTCCACTAAGTATGCTATAGTTTGGGATGCTATGAAAGCAGGGCTCAGGGGAGAGATACTTAGCTTTGGACTGCATGTGCAGAAACAACTAAGACAGCATCAGATGGCGCTATATGAAGATCTGCATCATGCTGAACTTAATTTGATGGAAGTAATCCGGGGAAGTTAGATATTGTACAGGCACAAACAGAGGTAGTATGCTGCAAAACTAGGATAAATGAGGAATGGGCTAAAGACATTGCAAAGAAATATCATCTTTTAGGACAGAGTGCTATGAGTTTGGCGAGACAACAGGTAGATATTTGGCCAAGAGGATTAGGTGTAAGGAAGTTAAAAATACTATTATGTCGATTGAAGATTCAATGGGGAACAAAGTAGAAACACCAGAAGGAATTCTAGAGATTTTTAAATCTTACTATGAGCGGTTGTATTCAGAGGATAGTGTTAATCACGGGGAAGGGGAAGATATGTGTAAAGACCCATATAGGAAAATGGTGGAGGAGGAAGACAGGAAAGCTTTAGAGGAACCAATTACAATGGAAGAGCTTGCGGATGCCGTAGGCTCATTAGCTACAGGGAAGGCTGCTGGGCCAGACAGGCTTCCGCTGGAACTGTACAAATTGTTTTTACCAGAAATACAATTAGATATGTTAGCTGGGTTCAGGGAGGCACAAAAGGGTGCTGCTCCTGCATCATGGGAAGCAGCCAATATTGTTGTTTTTCTTAAAAAAGATAAACCACCCACACTTCCAGGCTCATTCAGACCGATATCGCTTATAAACTGCGATGGGAAAATCTATGCCAAAATATTGGCAACACGACTCTCCAGAGTGATTACATCGTTAGTTTCGGTCCATCAGCATGGATTTATACCCGGTAGAGGCACGGTCAACCATATAAGCAGAGTCACAACAATGCTGGATATTGCCAACACACACAAATTGCCATGTGGGGTGATGCTATTGGACGCAGAAAAAGCGTTTGACCGTGTCTCCTGGGAATTTTTATGGGCAACAATGAGATGGCAAGGGTTTGGAACTGGCTTTATCCAGGCAATTAAAGTTATGTATAGATCACCAAAAGCTCAAGTCTGTGCGTTGGGGCTAGAGTCGAATCCTGTGTCTATATCAAGGGGTACCCGACAGGGCTGCCCCTGCTCCCCTCTGCTATTTGCGTTATATATCAACCCGTTCCTAAACCTATTGGAACAAAGGCTCAATACCCAACTATTAGGCTCTAGGCAGGAACGGGTTGAAATACTAGCATATGCAGATGATATAGCGATAGTTTCGCCGGACCCTGCTATTACACTGGCAGAGACGGAACAACTGGCATTAATATATGGGAGGAGCTCTGGCTATAAACTTAATCTGACCAAGACACAGATTATATGTACAGATCAAATACATCTTAATGATCCCAGAGTCATGGAGGAGGCTATATATTTGGGGGTGCGACTGAATTCATGTCTTGATTTAATGGTGGTATCTAACTGGGACCCTCTGTTGTGCAAGATCAAAAAGGAATTAGATAGAATGGAAGGTCTTCAATTGTCAATGATGGGAAGATGTAATGTCCTAAAAATGAACATTCTACCTAAGGTCCTTTATCTTTTTAGGGCAGTTCCATTAGAATTTACAAGGAAACAGATTCAGAAACTTCAATCCATCTGCAGTAGTTTTTTGTGGGCACAGGGGAAACCTCGACGAGCTATGAAATTTATGACCCTTCCGCGAGAACGAGGGGGATGGGCAGTCCCGAACTTTCAGTTTTACTACTGGGCGTGTTTATTACAATATATGGGAGTTTTATTAGTAGGGGTTAAAGATGAAAATATAGAAGATACACCACATATCTTTCAGCTATTATTAGGCTCCACTACAGAGAATTTTTTTTTTAGGATTCTTGAGCCCAGTTATTACAAAAAAAACCGTTTTAAGGTGCTTCAGGCCGTTCATAAGGCCTGGCTTCAGATTAGGCGACATCTAAAGATTGGCAGGATTAATTACTATACTCCAACTGATGCTTCAGGTTTACTCCCTCCAATTTTTTTAGATGGTATTATGAATAGATGGAGAAGTAAAGGAATTTTGACTTTAGGAAACCTAGTAGATAGTGATGGTATTAAGACATATACTTCTTTAATGGCTAAATATGATCTCTCTAAAGCAGACTTTTTTAAATATCTACAGATCCGAGATTATTTAATTAAAAGAGGGGACGCTCTACGTTTAGCACAGAAAAATAATCTATTAGAAGTGGTGAAGGGGCTCGGGAAGATTGGTAATATATATCAAGCACTTACTGAAATACAAAAGGATGATGTGGAGACACAAAATAGTAAATGGAATATCAGGCTGTCATTAGAGGGCAACATCTTGCAAGAGTCTATAGCACTAGCGGAAAAACTTTTAATATCTTCTAATCTCAAAACACAGCAATACAAAACCATGTTTAATTTGTATTATACACCGGCAAAAATAGCACGTTGGGGGGGCTAAGTGAGGATAAGTGTACCCGGTGTGGAAGGGATCAGGCAGATATAGTGCATATGTTTGCTACATGCCCAGAATTAAAACCACTAATTAATAGGATGCAGATCTTTTTGACTGAAATTACAGGGGTGCAGATTGAGATAACCCCAACAGTTATGATGTTAGGGGTCTTGGAGGATGCCACGTCAATGCAGGGAATTTATACATTTAGATATTTAGGGGCCGATTCCGATCTCGGCCGGTAGGGCTCCGAATAGGATTCGGCTTTACCGGATCCGATTCGGAGCCCTGTTTCCCGACCGAACCGTACGCGGGTCCGGCCGAGCGAGTACGATGCGAATTCGCCGACCGACTCGTCCGGGCGACCCGACCGCTCCGACCGACTCGTACCCGGATCGTACCGCTCCGACCGACTCGCTCGGACCCGATTCGCACCGCGCAATGGAGACGTTTTCCGGCCGGGTAAGTACGATGCGCACCTCGACCGCTCCGACCGACTCGCGCCGTCCGACTCGAACTCGCTGTCGGAGCCGTACTTTGGGGGTCCGTGTCGGACCCCCTGTACGCGTACCCGTGCGAGGCGCACACAGGGGGGACCCATGGGTCCCCCTACCTGTGCATGTACACCGCGAAGCTCTTCGCGGCGTACTCGCTGTAGGGGCGCCCTTGTCCGCCTCGCACCCATTGAGGCAATGGGAGCCCGCGTACGCGTTGTACGACCGGCTCCCATTGAGTTCAATGGGAGTCCGACCGACTCGTGTCCGGTGGCATACGAATGCATCGGACTCGTTCGGTCGGACTGCACGGGTCCGATTCGGTCGGAAATCTCTCCGGGTCCGGCTCGGTCGGAGAGATTTCCGGCCCGAATCGGAATCGACCCCTTAGTCTATATTGCTGTTGCAGTGGCAAGATTGTGTATAGCTTCATTGTGGCGTCAGAGAGAACCCCTACTTTTGAGATGTGGAGAGGTAGGTTGTTTGCCATATGTAAACTTGAAACTAGTCTCTATGCCATTAAAGGACCACAGAAACGAAGATTGGGTGTTAAAATTTGGGGGGCTTTGACAGAATTTTTGACACCCGATACACAAGAAATTTAAAAAGAATAGCACTATTATTATATACCCTCCTGTCTATGTTTTTTCTGGTTTAATGTATATGTTGTCTGTAAAATAAGCACTGGCTTTAAAATAAAAAAATAAAAAAAATAAAAAAAAAATAAAAAAAAAATGGGAAGGTGAATCTAAATAATTCAATAAATACGTGCTGTATGTCGGATGACACTACCTGCCACCCTACTGTTCCCTTATTCCGCGCCAGTACCATGCAGCATTTCCTCTGCAAGCCGCCACTGGAACTTATATAATTGTATGTGATTATTTTGACATATTGAACAGATATAACAAATAATTGAAACTTTTTTTTCATTTGTAGAAAATTATTTTGTTTGGATTAAAAATTGAAAATGCCTAGAAGAACTGAAAAAAAAGGAAAAACAAAAAGGCAATCTACTTAAAGAAAAGTAAAAAATGTGCATTAGAAGAAAATCAGAGTACTACAAAAATAGTTTCTTCTGGTAAAAACACTAGACAATTTCTAAAAAAGTACTACGAACATTTAATGAAAATAACATCGCACAAAGGAAAAATAAAAAAATTTCAAGTAAGGAGAAGCAGACTTCGACTTCAAATTGCAAGAAAAAAAAATATGATAAGGAAAGTGTATTTGTTACCCATAGACAAAAACAATTTCAAGAAATTCGTCAAAGAGTTTTTTGAAATAGAGTAATTCAGAATTTAATAAAAGGATGCCGCAAATATAAAAAGAAAGTGCTGCAATTGAAACAGAAACAGCGTGTTGAAAGCATAGTGGATACTGCTTTTAAGTTAAAACAAAAAATATTCATTTTCATTTTGAAGAGGATGAAAGTGTTGGATAAAACAATGAAGATTCTGAAAGACAAAAGTAAAAAAAAAAAGTTGTGTGAACAGAAGCAACTTTTGTAAAATCTTCAGTGGAAAATGGAAACATACATCTAATAGTGAACCTTTTTTTAATGAAGCGAGTTACTTCCAAGAAAATTGTTTACCATTTGCAGTTGATACTGGAGGTCGTTGCTACAAAGTTCAGAATGGTTGTCCTGTTGCAAAAGAGGAAATGGTTACTATTAGTGCAGAACAGTTAATAGCTGAAGAAGTGCAAGGGAAACGCACATAAGCTCCTGTGTATAAGTGGGGTTGTAGCAGTATTTGTAGTATTCGACAGGAATCTATTGATATAATGCGAAATTTGTTACGAGAATATACACAGAAAAGTGTAAAACAGAAGATTAGGTTGTTACAAACACTTGATCCTTGTAATGTAAGAAAATATACTGAGAAACATGGGCATTCTCTGGCTTGTCTTTCAAGAAAAGTGTGTAAAAGTGTTTTTCATCACTTAAGGATGTTAGCAGTACACCATTCAGAAATGCGGAAGTTTGTAAGGAAACTGTACTATGTAAAAAGCCCTGCATTATGTTTAGGTGAACTAAATACAGCTCTTTTACACGGTTCTTTATCAGATGTACAAAAAAAGTGTGATGATATTCAGTTCCGATATTTTGGTTCATAAGAGCAGTGTATAGAAAGTGAAAGTTTGACAATTAGAGATGTCGAAGAAGATGGGAAAGTGATTATAATTGATCAGTTTGAAGAAGAAATTGGAAAGTTTAACATAGTGTGCTCTCAAATTCCAAACTATGTTTGTGTTTGTTGTCGACGTACTAATTATAAAATTCAAACTAGGAATATTGCTTTGTATTTGAAATCTGAAAAGAAGAATAATGATAAATGGAAAGAATTTGCAACTTACTTGTTAGTGGAAGGTCAATTTGAGTTAGGCAGTGATCAACGTATTTGTAAATATTGTTATAACAAATTAGAAGAGAACAAAATGCCCGCTAGAGCAGTACATAATAAGTTAGAATTAGTAGCTATTCCGGAGGAACTGGCAGATTTGAATACATATGAGTCAGTTCTAATTCAATCAGTTCATCCATTTCAAACTATAATTCGCATGGAGCCTAAAACAGGTAAACTGCCACCAACAGACTTACAAAGAGGGCTGAAAGGAAGAGTAGTGTACTTACCTTTGGATTTTAAGAAAAATATTGAAATTGTTGGTGGAGACAAAGATGAAAATGAAGCAGTAGTCATTCTAGTAAATGGAGTACCAACAAAGAGTCGGAAAATATGGCAAGAATTTGTGGATGTTAAAAAACATCAAAAGGCTACGTTATATCTTGTGGAGAATAATATTTATTATAAAAGTCTAAATGTGGAACAACAAGTAATAAGTTTGGAAGATGAATCTGAAATTTCAAGTGGTGAAATAGAGAAAGTGGAGAAGTCAAGAAGTGAAGATATTTATGAACATTACACAATATGTCCTCTACATTCAAAAGAAGTAATAGGAAACAGTATTGAGTTATTTCAAATGAAAAAGCAAAGGGAACTCCAATGAGTGTATGGGAGAAAAGCTTAGAAGCTCGTTGTTTTCCCCAGCTGTTTCCTACTGGAGAAGGTGGACGATATGATGACCGACCTGTACATATTCCAGCTTCAGAATATCGCTCAACAAGATTATACTCTGAAGATCCTAGATTCCGGCAGTGTATACCATATATATTTCACCTTTTGTTTGAAAGTGATCTGTCTTCTCTGTCCTATGCAGTGAACCACATACTGAAAACTGGAGTTCATCAATCACTTCTTTCAGCGAAAGAATTTGTGGAGAAAGTTCAAGAAACAGATGAAAATTTAGAAGCACAGTTAATTAATTTGATGGCATGTCAACGAGGAACAAATGAGTATTGGTATCGTCGTCATGGAGAACTGAAGTGTATGTTACGGAACTTAGGTACACCAACATGGTTTGTGACACTTAGCTGTGCAGAGTATGCATGGGAAGATTTGCTTGAATTTCTACAAGAAGCAAATTCCAATATAAAGAATGTTGAAATGAAGACGCCTGGAGAACTGTGTTCTTTGGATCCTGTAAATGTGTGCAGATATTTTAATCATAGGTTTCAAGCTATGATGTCTTTCATCTGCAATAAAAAGAATCCACCTCTTGGAGAAGTTACCGATTTCTTTTGGAGAAAGGAGTACCAAGCGAGAGGTGCTCCTCATATACATATGCTATTGTGGATCAAGGATGCACCTAAATTTGGAACTGATTCAGATGAAATAGTATTGTCTTTCATTGAACAGTATGTGACATGTGAGATTCCAAGAGAAGAAGGAGATAGAAGCTTGAGACAGCAAGTTTTACGTTTCCAAAGTCACCGTTGTGGAAAGTACTGCCGACGAAAATACAAGTCTAAAGGAAAGTTTTATACCAAGTGTCGGTTTGGATTTCCACGTCCAGGAATTTCTAAAGGAAGAGTAAATTCTTTTTTTTCTTCTGTAAGGCACACAATAACTTGCAAATCTCCAAAGAATACCTACAACTTGAAAAGAACAGAACTGTCAAAGTATATTGATGACTACAATCCGGTTATTTTAAAAATGTGGAATGCAAATATGGACATCCAGTATGTTGCAGACAACTCAATTGCTGTTGCACGTTACGTTACATCATATATAACGAAATCAGAAAAAACCGTGATGAAAGAAATGTGGGAAGAAATTGCACAAGAGAAAAGCCTTAGCAAACAATTGTACAGCTTTACTTTGAAAATGCTTTCCCACAGGGAAATTGGATCGTATGAATGTTCAGACCGCTTGTCCTCTTCAAGTTTATATTCAAAATCACGAGGGATCATTTGGGTAAGTTTAGGTCTTGCCTGCTCACGAAATAGAGTGTTGAAATCATTAGAAGAAATTGAATACTTAGCAGCAAATGAACCAGACAGTACAGAAATTCTTAAAACTAATATGTTGGATACATACTATCCGAAAAGGAGTCGACATCTGGAACAGCTATGTCTGTATGAAGTACTTCAACATTACAGCTTCAAAAGAAATGTTAAACAGAATTTAAAACAAGGAAAATATGCAATACTTGGATGTCATGGATGTTTAGTAAAACACACAAAAGGTAACCTTATCAACCACAAGAAACTCAGTTGTGAAACTCCAGAAAAGCGAGAATTTTACTATTTAGCACTTCTCCAACTGTTCAAACCATGGCGTACCGAAAGTGAATTACTTGGAGTTTTCGACTGCTACGAAGATTCTTTTAATGCATGTAAAGATAGCATTGCATGTTTAATTTTTCCTACATATTTAAAAATGTTGAATGATGAAGTTGAACAGGAAAAGACTATTACAGCTGAAGTTGCAAATGAAAGTTCTCAAGATAGTCAAAGTTCTGGTCCATGTAGTCAAGATCCACTTGGACAACCAATAGTGGAAAATGAAGCAGCGATTGCTATGCATGAAGTGGAAATTGCAATGCAAAGCACAAGAGGAGAATATTACATTGGAAAAGTTAGAAGAACAAGTAAATATTGAACAGAAAGAAATATATGTACAAGTGAGAGAACAGATAGAACATGGTTTGTTGCATGAAAAAAAAGATGTCATCAGTGATGTCACTGACCATGTCATGAATGATGTAATATGTGACGTCATCAGCAGTGCATTGCGGGGGCGCGAGTTATAGTTAGCTGAACGAACTATAACGTGGAATTTCTATGGTTTTGTATGAGTGAAATGTCCAACTAACTATAACGTCCCTCAAACCTATGTTTTTTTTTAGTGAATATAGATATATATAGATATAGATATATATAGATATAGGTATAGATATAGATATAGATATAGATATATATAGATATATATAGATATAGATATATATTTTAATTTTTTTGCCTCCAAAGAAATTTGACTAGCACTCCAGGAGTTTAAGTTGAAAGGCTTATTTAATCCAATTAATAGCCATCGCCATCACCAGTTACAAACCAATGCATTTCGATCAGATTGGTCTTGATCACGGTTAGCAGTAGTCCATCTTTCATGTCCTTTTATACAGAAACTCCCAAGTTGCCCATAATGAGGCATTGTGGGATTTGTAGTTCAATTCATTCTTGTTGCTCCGAACAATTAGACATTTTTTTCTGATTGAAAGATTATGTACATATTTACAAGGTCCTTTATTCCCGTAGTAGTTTTTAGAAATTCATATTTCACCGTGGGTTATTTTATGTTCGCCTCTTTTGGGCTCAGTGCCCTGCTTCGTCTGATTACATTGATTTTCATGGGCGATATTCTTACTACAATTGGCACTTTGGGTATGATGTTATCTATTCATGGGTAAGTCCTTATTTCTAGACCACTTGTATATCTGCCTTTGTCCGTGTTATCATCTGGACCATGAAGTGATTATCACGATTGGCTAAGTGCCACATGCAGGTTGACAGATGGTGTTTCCTTGCTTGTGCTGTGCACCAACCACGTGTCTTCTTCATGATGGTATATTCTATTCTACGTTATCCTGTTGCATCTTTCTTTTTTAATTCTTTCTCCATTGAGTTGTGTTTCATGGTAGGATCTACTCTTTGGTTACTTACAGATGAATGTGGAGTTCTTCATCTCCGTTAACACCATATGGTTGCTTTGTTGGGAATTTGATTATCAGCCTAGACTCCAGGTGTCGCAGTTTCATTGTTCTGCCCCCGCCTCTCTCACTGGTGGGGACTGTTGCTAGGCCCCAATATTTCATTTGTTGCCAGTCGGGATTTCCATGTGTGTGCTTTTTGCTTTGTCATGGCGTAGTTATTGTCGTCATTTTGTATTGCACGGATGTGCTCAAGAATCCTTTTTTTAATTGGCAAACCGTGCTGCCGATGTACCTTTTGCCACAGTTACACTCCAGCATGTACACGACATACGTGCTCTCACAATTCATTTTTTGGTTGATATGAAAACTTTTTCCTTTTGAATCACTTATTTCCTCATGTTTTTTCTAATGCGACAGGCCTTGCACTTGTCGCATTTACTGAAGCCTTTTTGAAGTTCCATTAGTCAAGACCTAGATTGTGGTCTCGTGTAGTGGCTATGCACTAGTTTATCTTTGATTGATGGTGCCTTCCTGTACGTTATATTTGGTTGATTGCCTAGGATTTATTTCATGTCTGGGTCTTTTTGAAGGACATTCCAGTGTTTATTCATGATTTGAAAAATGTCATGGTGTTCTTTATTGTAGGTCAGGATAAGTCTGATCTCTGAGTCCTTTTCCTTCTCAGTTCTTTTGTTTGACTCTTTTTTAGTCATCAATGTTTGTTCTCGAGGTACTTTTTCTGCTTTTTTCATGCCTGCCATGATGTATGCTGCTTTGTATCCTCTTTCTTTAAATGTTTGTGCTGTTTCTTTGGTTTTGATTTCTAGTTCTTCCACATCCGAACAATTCCGTTTCATTCTGAGGAATTCACCGTAAGGTATACTTTTGATCAGAGATATAGGGTGAAAACTGGAGCCATGTAGGACACTATTTATCGTGGTCGGTTTGCGATAAGTTGTTGTTTTAATTATGCCTTGGTCCACATACACTTGTATATCCAGGAATTGTATTGTTGTGGTGCTTACGTTATACTTGAATTGCAGGCCTGTCTCGTTGTTGTTTAGTATATTCACGTATTGTGTGAATTCCTCATTCGTTCCGTTCCAGATGATAAAAAGGTCGTCAATAAACCTCAGCCATAGCATCATTTACTTTCTCCCGAAAGTGCATAAAACCTTGGTAAACCTACCAGAAAGACCCATAATTTCAAGTTGTGACAGTTTATATGAACCGATATCAGAATATGTGGATTATTTCTTAGCACCCATCGAAACCACTCTTAATTCATACATTCGTGACACGGGAGACTTCCTGAGAATCTTGGACAACACACAGTGGCACAGGGGCGTAACACAGGCCCCCGCAGCCCCCGCGGTGCGGGGGGCCCGTGCTCCAGGGGCCCCCTCACTCAGCAGAGCCAGCAAGCAAGCCTCTTCAAGTCTTCATGAACGCCCGGCCGCCCTCCCCATAAATTAAATGGTGCGCGCAGCCGCGCACGCCACGGCCAGGCGGCCTCTTCATTTATTAAATGATGCCCTGCGCATGCCCTGCCGGCCTCTTAATTAATTAAATGGTTGGTGCGCACGCCCTGGCCCCGGCCGGGCCTCTGAGGCTCTTCATAATTAAATGGTGCGCGGCGGCACGCGCGCAGTTGTTTTCGGTCGTGTCTGCGCGGTCTTCAGGGTGAGGCATTGGGTGGGGCTGGTGACCTGTGACCATGCGTGACTTGTAAGGTATCCCATCCCAGGACCCAGCCAGAGACAGGACTCTGCTGCTAACTGGCTCGCCTGCTTGGCCCGCCAGCTATTTTATTTCGGAGCAGCCCGGGCCGGCCAACTCGAGTGCACTGGGTGAGGGAGAGGGCCCTGCTGCATCATGCAGTCAGGAGACGGCGGTCCGGTAAGAGGGCCGGTCCTCACCGGTGAAGAGTCACGTCGGCTCAGTAAGCCTGGGGGCAGAAGAAGAACAGAACAAACTGAGAGGATTGTGGTTGTGGCTTCCAGGAATTGTGCTTCAAGGGATTCTGGGAGGAGAGACGATACGTAAGTGATCAGGTAACGGGAAAGTGGTGCATTTTCCAGTAAGGGCACATCAGTGCCACACGCGGTGAAATGCTGTTGCTGTATTTATAGCAACAGTTGCAGAAGGGTCATCTTCACCAGTAGTGAGGGCTGTGTCTGGTAGAACCAGTGGTATGTGACTGTGCTGCTGCTGCATTGGGGTTTCGCGCACTTTCGCCTACATCGATGTCTGCTGTTGACTTTATGTCACTGACTGTGTCGCACCTGAGCGTTACGTGACCATTATAGTGGTTCTGGCGATTACCCGTGCCAGACTGGGTGGCTTTTGATTGCAAGCAGACACCTACCGAGGTTCTCTGCAGATGGCGCACTGAGTATACAGCCTTATTTCCAGGTAGGGGTGAGCTGTATGCATCTTGTGAACATGCACTTATCTGAAGGTGGGCATTATGTATCCGACCATAGGTGGCGCGTGTGCACACATCACTCCTTTGGAGGTGAGCAGCTGAGCTCTGCACACATCGCCTCTGTATACATGTTTTTTTCAGATTGACACCTTGTGTATAGAGAACGCTCCTCTGTTGATGGACACTGTGGGGTCGATTCCGATCTCGGCCGGAAGCGCACCTAACAGCATTCGTCCGGAAAAAAACCAAGCCGAACGCGTGTTTCCCGACCGATTCGAACAGTCGTCCGAACGAACAAGTACGATGCGCATACCAGCCCAGATTCCGAGCGAGCCGTACTCACCAATTTCAGCTCCTGTTCCCCGCCCGAGCCGGATCCGTAAACATCGAATCGAGTCGCACGGAACCAAATACACAGCACCTTCCGGCCGGACTAGTACGATGCGCACTCCGTACGCGCCGAACCCGTCGCTACGTCCGGCACGTCAGAGCATCCGGGAGAGCTGTACATAAGCTCCGATTCGCGCCACAAGACGATCCACGGCTACGAGACGAACAAGCCAGCGACGAGTACGAGTCCAAGCCACGAGAAACCCGAACGAGACGAACAAACCATGAATCCCATCGCGCAGGTCCTACCAATACTCTACATCTATTACCGGGACCGGTACGGATGCATACGGCGAAGACGGTAAGTCAAACACCCACTACACAAACAAACGACACGTACCCAGCATATGTCACACACACATAGGGATGCAGAAATGACATACACTAGCAACAGCAGAACCATAGTGGCGGGATGGCTACCACCAATGCCATACACACCCATAGGGGGATGGATGCCTACCACTACCACCACCCCTACTCAAGGGGGCCTGGATGCCTGTCACTACTACCATCCCCACTCATAGGGGGATGGATGCCTACCACTACTACCACCCCTACTCAGGGGGGCCTGGATGCCTACCACTACCGCCACCCCTACTCAGGGGTGCCTGGCTGCCTACCACTACCACCACCCCTACTCATGGGGGCCTGGATGCCTGTCACTACTACCATCCCCACTCATAGGGGGATGGATGCCTACCACCCACACCACCCCTACGCAGGGGTGCCTGGATGCCTACCATTACCACCACCCCTACTCATGTGGGCCTGGATGCCTGTCACTACTACCATCCCCACTCATAGGGGGATGGTTGCCTACCACTACCACCACCCCTACTCAGGGGGCCTGGATGCCTGTCACTACTACCATCCCCACTCATAGGGGGATTGATGCCTACCACTACCACCACCCCTACTCAGGGGGGCCTGGGTGCCTACCACTACCACCACCCCTACTCAGGGGGCCTGGATGCCTACCACTACCACCATCCCCACTCATAGGGGGATGGATGCCTACCACTACCACCACCCCTACTCAGGGGGCCTGGATGCCTACCACTACCACCACCCCTACTCATGTGGGCCTGGATGCCTGTCACTACTACCATCCCCACTCATAGGGGGGTGGATGCCTACCACCCACACCACCCCTACTCAGGGGTGCCTGGATGCCTACCACTACCACCACCCCTACTCATGTGGGCCTGGATGCCTGTCACTACTACCATCCCCACTCATAGGGGGATGGATGCCTACCACTACCACCATCCCCACTCATAGGGGGATTGATGCCTACCACTACCACCACCCCTACTCAGGGGGGCCTGGATGCCTGTCACTACTACCATTCCCACTCATAGGGGGATGGATGCCTACCACCCACACCACCCCTACACATAGGATGGGAAATGCATGACACAACCAGCATACTCCAACATAAGGAATGTCTGAAAATACATCCCACCAACACCATGACAAGCGTGTGTAGTCTGTGTCAAATGCCTACAACACTGAACATGACATTGAGCATACAATGTGACCCCCTATCACATGTGTCACACATAAATGTGTGTGGCCTCCACAATGCAAGCAGACCATGACCACCGTGGCAATGGGGTATAACACACCATCATCACAGTGACCAAAAGGTAAGTCTGGGGTCCATAGCTGAAGCCCAATTGAACATTGTGGCAATGGGGTCTAAACACCCATCACCACAGTGACCAAAAGGGAAGTGTGGGGTCCATAGCTGAAGCACATTTTGAACATTGTGGCAATGGGGTCTAAACCCCCATCACCACAGTGACCAAAAGGGAAGTGTGGGGTCCATAACTGAAGCACATTTTGTACATTGTGGCAATGGGGTCTAAACCCCCATCATCACAGTGACCAAAATGTAAGTGTGGGGTCCATAGCTGAAGCACATTTTGAATATTGTGGCAATGGGGTCTAAACCCCCATCACCACAGTGACCAAAAGGTAAGTGTGGGGTCCATAGCTGAAGCACATTTTGAACATTGTGGCAATGGGGTCTAAACCCCCATCATCACAGTGACCAAAATGTAAGTGTGGGGTCCATAGCTGAAGCACATTTTGAACATTGTGGCAATGGGGTCTAAACCCCCATCACCACAGTGACCAAAAGGTAAGTGTGGGGTCCATAGCTGAAGCACATTTTGAACATTGTGGCAATGGGGTTTAAACCCCCATCACCACAGTGACCAAAAGGTAAGTGTTGTCATGGGAAAAGCTGCAAATGCCAAACAGCATGGATGATTCCTGGTCACAGAACAACAAACACATCTGTGGCATAGTAGTGCTTGTGTCCCATAGCAACATACATTGGGTGAGGCAAACAGTGCAGTGCAAATATGATATACCTTTGGCCATGTGCAGACAAACATCACCCATGGGGGCTGACATTGTCAACATTCGTCAATAACACAATGACAGAAGTGACCATCATAATGCAGCCCCACATATCTGCACCAATGGACACACAAATGTAGATATCCTGTGGAGACTGTAGATGTCAGGTGAACAAATACCATACCATGGCAGCAATGGGACATACAAACCATGATCATTGTGCTGACTGATGACCTAGGAGTCCCAGGGACAGCAGGGGAAACCCACCAAACAACATACAGCCAATGGCACACAAAGATATGCCAATGCAGTGGTGCAGATGCACAAACACAAATAGACAGCCTCACACTGCATATCAAACACAACAGGTGATGGGGGGGGGGTGCCAGTGTCCCCAGGCAACCACACAACACATGAGGAGGCCTGAATCACAATTACACAGATGTGTATACAGTGCCACACAAAAGTAACTTATGGATCGGATTCCCCTATGTGGGCAATCAGGCATTGTTAGATGAGAGGGAGCCCAAATTACACATGTCACACAAGCTTGTAGGAACAGCAAATAACACAGCAAGAGACAGACCCACCACAGCACTACCCCCAGGGACCCCACATTGTGGTGACCCTGGCCTGCATGATAATCCCACTGTGATGACAAAGCTAGATGTCGTTCACACTGTGAACCACAGTCATGTGTCCTGAGCTACAAACTACCATCACACCTACACAAGCACAAATCAATCAGCACCGCCTGTCAGCCAAGGCCAACATGGAGGTAGGGGTCTAGCCGTGCAACAACTCTCATTAGCACACACTCAACACCACACACCTTGATCTACACCAATGTGCAGCTGTGAATCTCACATGGACTGGTGGCATTGCACATGCACCCATGACAATCCCAGGGGTGCTGGTGGGAACTAAGGTGCAGAAACCCATCACACATGGCCAGTCAACAAGACTCGTGAATGTCAGACACACTGCACAGTACGCCGTACATGGGCATGACGTGAAATCCACCACAATCAATGTGATCCCGGACACAGTCACACACCAATGAAGAAGTCAAGGTCACCCACAAAGAACACACATAGACAACTTCCAACATTGCAACTCTGACCCAGAGGAGTGGCAGCAGTCACACACACAACGTGTCACAATCACTGAAAGCTAACACAAACTGTAAATTACATGACTTGTGTAACCAACAAGTGCCAAGGGGAATCCTGACTGTGTCTCATCTGCGTTTGCCCACAAACTCAGCCCTGACAGCAAACACACCTATGGATGACACCCTGATGACCAGTAATGTGCCACGCACCCACATCCCAGAGAACCCAGTGCGAAGATTTGGGGGGAACATATGTCAACTCAGCAAGCATCACAAACAGGAACATCACTAGGGATCCCAGCCTGTGTTGCAAAATGGAAGTGAACACACACAGACATGCTCACACAACACACACCTTGGGCTCAGGCAATGTCACGGAATTACACACTGCCATGAGGGGACTCCACTCCTGTGTAAGGAAAGCTGTGCCATACGTTGTCTCTGCAGGGCTCTATCATGTCAGCAGTACACTTGGTCACTCAGTCAACAATTAGCACAAAATGAAGGCTCTCGTCACATCAGCCTGGTCATGGGAGTGTCACCGAAATCATCTGCACAGATCCAACACACATGTATAGCAAGTTGCACTGATAACACAGATGAGTCCTTCCCCATTGATGCCCAAACTTGCATGTCCAGTGGAGATGGTCACACGGTCAGGGAAACAGACAAATTGAACAATGACAAGCACAACTGATGTGCAGGGGTGTAAGCCACAGATGTGATATTGCAAATAAATGTAGGAAATCCCATTGGCAAATATTGAAAACATGACACCCTCATATTGCTGCAAAGGATGACATGGCTACACACCAGGATAGGACACATTCCCCTGGACCACATGGGGTCCTGCACAGTAACACTTCATTTTCATGATATCAAATATCACCATCACTGCAGCAAGGGCATGGTTAGCATCATCAACATCATGTACATCTGAAGCTAAACCACCAGAGAACAGAAAGGAGCTTTATTCAGCATATGTGTCTAAAAAATGAAAGTCCTGCAAAAATACAAAGGCCAATGGCCAGTCCAACAGTTCAGTCCGAACAGGGTGACAGTGGCAAATGTCACCCTCTGCTTGCCTGCACTGATATGGAGCAGGGACATTCCCCTCGGAGGGGCATACGGGGGGCAGGCCAGGCACCGCAGGGACAGGATCAGGGCTCACCAGAAGGAGGCAGGGAAGGGGTGGCTGGTGCTGGAGAGTCACTGACAACTGCAGTGGAGGTGCCTGACATGGTGTGTGCCGGCACAACTGGGGGCATGAGTCAGATGGTGTGGGTGCCGGCACGACTGCAGTGGTCCGGCCAGATGGAGTGGACAGGTTCCCCACTGCAGTGCCCAAGTCAGACGGGGTGGTAGTGGACTCCACTGCAGTGCCTATCTCCAGGGGAGTAGAATGGGGTTCAGGTAAGGTGGGCAGGACAGAGGGGAGGACACGGTCTCCACACCAGTGGCACAAACATGAGCAGCGGGGGTGTGAGGCTGGAAGAGCAAGTGGTAGGTGGAGAAGGCCGGATCATTTTGGGGATGGTGTATCTGTGGGTGGGGGAACCTGGGGCAGGGTGTGGTGGGGGAACCAGTGTTGTGGGGGCCTGAGGGATGGAGGAAGGAGACTGTGTGGTTGAGCTGCAGGGCGGTGGCGGGGTCTTGCTCTTCCGGGACCGGGGGACTTGCGTGTGGGGGCCTTAGTCTGTCCGTGCCTGGGGGAGGGTGTCCGGGGGTGAGGGGCACTCCCCTCTGTGTGGGTGGACTTCCTCTTCCCCCTGTATGCTGGATCAGCTGGATCGGAGGGGAAGAGGCCGAGGTCACAGAGGAAGAGCTGCTGTTTAGGTGGGGTTGCAGGTGAGGCAAGGGAAGGGGTCTTGGAGGGAGAGGATTTGGAGGACTGCGGCGTGACTGTGGATGCCTGTGTGTGTGTCTGTTCCCCATCCCCTGTGGGTGTGGTATCAGTCCCCTGAGGATGCTTGTGTGCACGTTTTGCCTTTGTTTTGGGTGTTTCTGTGCTGCTTGTGCCTGTGTGTTTGGGTGATTGTGCAGGTGTGCATGTGCTTGGGACAGGTAGGGTGCCAGGAAGTGTGGATGGGGCAGAGGTAGGAGGGGTGAGGGACTGTTGGAGGAGGGACACTGCTGCCGTCAGGGAGGAGTCCATGGACTTATTGCTCCTCTGTAGGGCAGACATGCCAGATGAGATGCCCTCCATGAACGACACCAGCTGTGTCAACAGAGTGGTGTGTGCATGGAGGACACTCAGCATAGCTGTCTGCCCTACATGGAGCTGGCGAAGTAAGTACACAGACTCCTCACTCAGGGCAGCAGGGGACACAGGGGCAGGGGGTGCGGTGCCTGGCACGAAGGAGACACGCTCCCGAACACGGGAGCCTCCACGGACCTCTGGAATGGGAGCCAATGGGAGGGCGGTGGTGGTGGAGGTGGTGGTGGCGGGGTCAGCCATACTAGCTGGGGTGTGGTGGCTGCTGACACCCGCCTCCACAAGGGAGTCATCCTCCGAGCTGCTGTGGTCCTCAGCTGAGGTGGATGGTGCTGAGGACTCCTCGGTGTGGCTCCCCTCGCCCTCCGTGCCACTGGGTCCCTCCGACCACTCATCGGCTGCTGACCCAGCCTGGCTCTGCAGCTCCTCCTGGTCCGTGGAGCTGTCCCCTCCTGTGGCCGTGGATGTATCTGCAAACAATTAGGGAAACAGACAAACATCAGTCACCTGCACTGACCGCACACACCACAGTAAGTACAGCACATTACAGAGCAAGCCCTGGCATCCTTAGTTGAACATTGCCAAAAGTGCTCACACAGATTAGGAGAAGCCAATTGTCAGTCTGATGGTCAACCATGGCACTCACACCCCTCCTGGCCTTTGTAGTAGGGTTCTGTTCTACCATATAACACAGACCTATGTACCTTTCTGCTCTGCCCATGAAACATGGCACTCCCATATAGGCCCCACCAGTCAGGCCCTGATAGATGACCTAAGCTGTCCATTTTTCTTTTAGCCTTTTAGTACCTGTCACAGTGGTCCACACCCCCTTAGATACATACACTTAGGCCCAAACCCACCTCCTTAGATGCACACACACATGTAGGCCCAAGAGGCCACTGCCTCATGCTATCATTTTTCTAATACAACAAATCTTGTAGGCCTTTCTGACCTGACAGCAGGGACCTGTGCCATCCACGGCGGCACCAGCCCCCCCCTTGTAAATGTCCACAGTCACAAGAATAAGGTTAGCCCACACGTATGTGACACTCTGCTGGTACATCTTGCTCTTTCACAAGCAATGTTTGCAAAATTTTAACTTATGAACCTTTCAACGCTTGCTCCACTGAAACTGAAAAGTCGGCTCCGTGACAGAGAAATAATATATAAAATTCTCAAATTCTGAGCATCTTACGGTAAAAGTTATCTATTTTCTTATGTTTGCGGTCAAGAGCACCGACCACCTGCTAAAAGCCCCTGTTTTCACCATGATACCACTTCTCTGTTCTTCAAAAAACTTTCCACAGTTACTGTAAGCGTGTGGTCAAGGACACACGTCAGGGCCCACGTCAACTGTGGGTAGGAGTTCTGCATCAAGCCATATAAAGCTTTGCACCCATGTCCACGCCCTGAACTCTTCATACCAGTGCATTGCATGGGGAGGGTTCACGGTCGGCCGTTCTCCTGATCTTGGGCCTCGAAATTCTACTATCAAGGTGGTAATGCTCTTTTCTGATTGCTAGCCTTTTGCCTTTGTCAGCCTCTCTAATTTAGCTCATCCACACCCAATTCATTGCATTTATCCTAGCTTAAACTGTGTAGCCTTGGATGGTTCTTGCTCTCTTATGTAAGATTTGCCTTCTAGGCGCTTGCCTATTCATGATCCCTCTTTTAAGACTTGCCCCATAGGCTGTAGCTCACAGATAGATAGTTACATAGATCTTTGTGCTTCACTTAAAATATGATTTGTAATATTGTTGATGCTTTCATTTTCATCCTGCTCATGTGTTGACGAGCAGCATCAAATGAACAGTTCTCGGTGTTACTGAATTGCTTAACAAAGTGCCACTGTATTTCACACCGTTGTTCCTTCTTTTCAAGTGAACGAGCAGAGTGCGCGTCGTGCTCTCATGAGCCGGTAAGCAGAAGGGTGTGACCACCCATATACCCTCAAACAGCTTGCCCCCATCTGTCTGGTGCCTGCCGGATGGTAATACCCCAGTGTGGACACATGCACCACCTACCCAGTTGTTGGACATTGCAGGGAACAGGGTGAAGTATGTGAACATGCACACATCACATCTCTTGCCCCCGAGTCAGTACAGGTGTCCGGATGAAGGGATGGCCAGAGTCTAATTTGAAATGCATGTGATGCATACCAGCACCAGACACCATGATGCACCCATGTCCTCATAGTCAATGCCACAATGGGGTGCATGTTGCACATGTCACTCCCCTGCAGGATCACTCTTAGGAAGTTTAATGCCATGGCACATGCATGCCTGCAAAGTCATACATCACTGTCTCCAGTCACATGGGCAGGGCAGCCAGCCAACAACAGTCTGCACTGTGTCACAATCCTAGGTCATGGGGAATGCAAGTTCTGTAGCTGACAAGTGCACATGTCCATCCCCCCACCACATCATCTGAACACGTATTTGTCCACGTCATACCAATTGCACATATGGGAGACATGAAACACAACTCTCTGAACCTGAGCACCTCACAGTCTGCTGTGAATGAAAAACAGCTGCCTGAACTTCTCAGTCGCATGCACCAGTCTGCACAGTCAAGTGATCAAACACCTATATGTCACCCAAGTATCGTCTCTCATGGTCACATCTCAGATGGCATGCTGAGCCATAACCGATAAACAGCCCAGTAGTCCTGACAAGGAAGCCACAGCACAATGACACAGAGGCAGACACCTGAGGGAACATTTCACTGAGCACAACGTGTCAGCTGATACACGGGAGTGGGAGTACAGAGTGTATTGTATGCCCTGGAGTAGGCATGACTGTCCTGCTCCACGTGAAACAGGGATGAGTAGGCATGTGGCTAAGCATGTGTGACACACTTGATATACATACTCCTGAGGCCCAAACATTGTTCCCACCCGCAGCATGGGGGTGTGCCAAATACCCCAGGCACATGTGGTGAGTCAGATCAGCAATTGGAACACATATCAAAGTTACACGCAGATTACATGTCAGAACTCAGGCATTGTGTAAGCAATTGACCCACCCATGAAGCCCACCACAAAGGTACGGTAACAAATGCTGGCCCCCACCCTGAGCTAAGCAAAATGCAAGGACACAGTACCCAAGTGACACAATTTCCAGACTGTAAGGGCCACACCTGGGTATCAGATGAGGAGTGGGCATGTCACAATTGAGGGACATGGGTCCTGGACCACAAGACTGATGTACTGTGGAGGTTTAACCAGGCCAGAGGAGGGCACATAGCATGTCAGACAAAGTTCACAGTGCAGTCATGGACTCACCCCCTCCTTGCTGCTGTCTGGCCTTCAGCTGCCCATCCAGGTCAGGGAAGACCACCGCCAGGATCCGGAGCATCTGAGGGGTCAGGGTCCGGTGTCCGCCCCCCCTGCGAGGAGGCGACAGCTTCAGCTGGACCATTGCGATCCTCCGGGTCGAGCCCCGAAGGTCCTGCCACCTCTTCTGGCAGTTGCGGATCCGGCGCTTGTAGTCCCCCACGGATCTTACTGCCCGGACGATGGTCAGCCAGATCTCCTGCTTCTGGTGGGCATCAACCTGTGAGGATGACAAAGTGAAAAGGGCCATTACTACACATGCAACATATCCATGCATCACACAGTTGGATATACATGTCTCAATCACAGGGGCACATGATGTACACAGGCAGTGCAACTATGGCTATGAACAGTTTACCAGCAGTTACTAAATGGTATCATTGCCTGGGAAGTAAAACCTTGTTGGAATGCACAGTTACTGCACTATACCTGTTCAGTGCATGTAACTACACACTTTGGGGGTGAGAACTACTCAGTGAGCATGCTAGCCAGTGGTGTGCACACTGGAAGTCTTGCTAGTCAGACAACATGCACATTTAGTAAGGCAGTGGACAGCACACTCACCTGCTCCCCTGGTTTCCCATACAGCTTGCTGTACTGTGGAAGGAGGCTGTCCAGCAGGGCCTGGTTCTCCTCAGTGCTGAAGGCTGGGGCTCTCTCCACAGTACGTGCCATTGCAGTAGCCAGAGGATGCAGAGACAGCAGCAGTGTTGGTGGCAGATGTCGTCCTGGAGCATGTAGTGCAGGCAAGTGAGCTCTCAGGGGAACAGCCAGCATTATATGTGTGCTGCAGAGGCAGATACTGTCCCATGTGTCCAAAGTGATAGGTCCAACTTGTTTGCATCTTCTGAATCTGGCCAATCCACGGAATTGCACCACTTATACATGCCCACAGCATCATTCAAAAGTTAAACTTCATGACACCCATGAATTTGCAACATTGTTGTGGCTGGCCAACTGAATTCACTGCATCAGACTCGTTACAGATTCGAACACGCGTCCGTTGCAATGCCAGGCCCTAGCCAATGCGTGCACACCGATCGGTCCATTGCTGTACAACGTGTACCCGCCCACATCATATGCAATGGCCAATGCGTGCGCACCGATCGGTCCATTGCTGTACAACGCGTACCCGCTCACATCATATGCAATGGCCAATGCGTGCGCACCGATCGGTCCATTGCTGTACAACGCGTATCCACTCACATCATATGCAATGGCCAATGCATGCGCACCGATCGGTCCATTGCTGTACGACGCGTATTCCGGGAAACAACGCGTACCCGCTCACATCATATGCAATGGCCAATGCATGCGCACCGATCAGTCCATTGCTGTACAACGCGTACCCGCCCACATCATATGCAATGGCCAATGCGTGCGCACCGTTCGGTCCATTGCTGTACGACGCGTATTCCGGGAAACAACGCGTACCCGCTCACATCATATGCAATGGCCAATGCGTCCTGTTCTTCAGTGCTTTTGACTGTGTGTCATGTCTGTCCTTCACAGGGTGCTTACAGAGTTGTTTGATCAACTTGGATCCACCGACACCATGATTCAGCTTTCAGAGTGGCAGCAGTCGTTTCCCTACAGGTGATGTGCCACACACCCCTGGACTATATTTCTTCTACACCTTTTGACTGTGTGGCCACTGCTACGTGGGATTACCTTGCATTTGTAGTGGAATCAACATGTTGCAAATGTGTAATAAACCTGTGCTTCACTTTGGGATGTGCGTTGTCTGTGGTCACACATCTGACTGACATTTGCTTACTGCACCTGTGGGCTAGTTAACACAGACTCTGAATAGGTGTGGTGTCTGTGCATTCCACTGTATTTCCTGGCAACATCAGTGTAGGCGATGAGTCCGATGGCCCTGGTGCCTATGTGTTGTGTAGCCCTAGTGGTGTGTCTCCCTCATATGTGTCACGTCGCCATGACTCACATGACGGTGTTGAACTTGCTGTGGCAGTTAGCATGCACGGTGTCATTTAGCAGATCATCATCTCCGTGACAAAAACAACTTTGGAATCACAACAGAGGCAAGTATGGTGTATTAGTGAGTTTATTACATACATGTGTGAGGATAGTGCACAGGATGGTGGGTGCTGTACATTGGTATTGTAATCCAAACTTCCCAGATGAGTTGGAAGTCTTGGTAGCAGAAATGTCCAGAGTAAAGTCCACAGTCATCTGATACATTAGTCCCACTTAAACTCCCCAAGTTCATGTGGGAGAGTTGTGTTGCATTCGACAGGGTGAACAGTTTGCACACAAAGGAGAATTTCCAGAACAGGTGTTGGGTTCCTGGGGGATGTACCTGGCCATCGGCCTCTCAGTTGTCCTTCCTCGGACGACCCTCTTCTTTCTAGGGGAACCTCACGTGCAGGCCGCTGCGGTGCAGAGGACTCTCCACCAGAGTCATCCTCCCTCCCTGTGGCAGTTGCAGTTGTTGGGGCACCAGATGTTGTGGGCACACAGGGAGGTGTGGACATGTTGGTGCTAATCTGGCGGAGGCATGTCAATATGTCCCTCTGCACCGCTGTCAGTTCTTCCAATGTGTCCCACTTGGACTCCATGCCAGACATGTGTGTCTCTACACGGGACATGTGTGTCTCCACACGGGTAATGTGGGAGTCCAAGCGGGCATGATGGGCAGCCTGCTGCTGTTGAATGTCCTTGAGGATCCCCACTACCTGGCTGACCTCTCCGGTGCTATTCTGGTACGCCTCAGCAATGCGTGCCAGTTGTGGGTCATCATGCAGTCCAGACCCCTCTGCAAACAGCGACCTCTGCCTACCACCCCTACCACCACCCCTGGACACACGTGCGGGAGCTGCCGTGGCACGCACAGGTGACCCTCGCCCCCCTTGGGGGTTGGTACTGGGGTTGTTGTCTGTTGCTTCACGGTGGGCTGTGGTCCCTGTGCTGTTGTCATTGAGTGTCCTTGGTCTGTCTGTGTCGGCGGGGGTGGTCTGTGTGTTGGCAGATGTTGGAGGAATGGTTGCAGGGGGTGCAGATGGTGGTCCTGCTGGTGCTGCATGATGAATCCCACCGGAGGTGCCAGGTTGGTCTTCGCCATCCGATGAGGGCAGAGGCTGTTCCACACCAGAGAGCTCAGGGTCCCCCGGAGCCAGGGACAGGGACTCCTCCTCATCTGCTGCTGTGTCCCCATCATCACCTGTTTTTGGAAGAGACACACAATGTATGTTATGTTTCTGCAGGCATCACTGGTTCAAACACATGACAGTTGTGACTGTACCTCTGGATGCGGGCCTGTACATTGCATTGTCCTAAGTTGTCACAGTCAGAGGTTGATATTGGTGTGGCTCATTGTCCTGCCAACCTGATGCATTTCTATGTGGATGTTGAGGTGTGTGCATGACCAGCATTGGTGGTATTTGGTTGACATCCGGACCTCCTTCTCCCCCCAGCCCAGTTGTCCCACCATGAAGCATGCCACACTTGCAGTGGGTGCAGGTTGACTCTCAGGATGTCAGTCAGTGGTGTCCTGCTGTTGGTTGTTGCACAGTTCCCAGCAGGGCCTTGTGCTCCCCACAGCAGTACCCAGTGTCAGCCATCTTGTCAGTTCTTTTCCACTCCCTGTGATGTGAGCATGGTTCAGAGTGGTGTTGATGGGCCAATTGTGAGGGTGACCAATATATGTGACTACCACTCCCATCATGCTATTGCCTACACCCCCCTTCCCAGCATGCCCATACTTCCTTCCTTTTGAGTGGACTTCACTGTGTGTGAGTGTGACAGCAATGGCAAGATGGCTGACAGTGTGATCCTGTTGTTTGTTGGTGCCCAGTTCCCAGCAGGGCCTTGTGCTCCACACAGCAGTACCCAGTTTCAGCCATCTTGTCAGTTCTTTTCCACTCCCTGTGAGGTGTGCATGCTGCAGTGTGAGCTTGCTGGGCCATGTGGGTGGGGGATGTTGAGCTGTGACTACCACTCCCATCATGCTATTGCCTACACCCCCCTTCCCAGCATGCCCATACTTCCTTCCTTTTGAGTGGACTTCACTGTGTGTGAGTGTGACAGCAATGGCAAGATGGCTGACAGTGGTGTCCTGCTGTTGGTTGGTGCCCAGTTCCCAGCAGGGCCTGGTACTCCCCACAACAGAGCACCATTGTCAGACATCTTAGAAGTGGCTTTTCACTCCCTGTGAGGTGTGCATGCTTCAGTGTGAGCTTGCTGGGCCATGTGGGTGGGGGATGTTGAGCTGTGACTACCACTCCCATCATGCTGTTGCCTACACCCCCTTCCCAGCATGCCCATACTTCCTTCCTTTTGACTCTGCTTCCCTGTGGGGTAGTGTGCCTGTGCTGACAGGATGGCTGACAGTGTTGTCCTGGCGTTTGTTTGGCTACAAGTCCCAAAAGTGTCCCTGTGCTTCACACAGCATAACCCAGTGTGGTAGTTCTTTGTGGGATATTTAATTAGAGTGTGAGGCAATGCATTCTCCCAGGTGAGTTGTGTGGAGTTTGTGTTAAGGGGGTGTGTGAGTACAGCTGCTGGTAACTATGGTCAGAGCTGTCAGTCCTCCTTCCCACCCAGCCAGATATCCCACCATGGAACATGCGTCCATTGCAGGGAGTGCAAGTTGGCTTTCAGGATGTCAGTCAGTGGTGTCCTGCTGTTCGTTGTTGCACAGTTCCCAGCAGGGCCTTGTGCTCCCCACAGCAGTACCCAGTGTCAGCCATCTTGTCAGTTCTTTTCCTCTCCCTGAGATGTGAGCATGGTTCAGGGTGGTGTTGATGGGCCAATTGTGAGGGTGAGCAATATCTGTGACTACAACTCCCATCATGCTATTGCCTACACCCCCCTTCCCAGCATGCCCATACTTCCTTCCTTTTGAGTGGACTTCACTGTGTGTGAGTGTGACAGCAATGGCAAGATGGCTGACAGTGGTGTCCTGCTGTTTGTTGGTGCCCAGTTCCCAGCAGGGCCTTGTGCTCCCCACAGCAGTACCCAGTGTCAGCCATGTTGTCATTTCTTTTCCACTCCCTGTGATGTGAGCATGGTTCAGGGTGGTGTTGATGGGCCAATTGTGAGGGTGACCAATATCTGTGACTACAACTCCCATCATGCTATTGGCTACACTGACTTCACCAGCATACACAGAATTCCTTCCTTTCAGTGAGCTTCCCTGTGAGGTGGTGTTCTAGTGGTGGCAAAATATCTAACTGTGTTTGTTGGTTATATTTGTGCCACTGCCTTGCTGTATTTGTAGTTAGGTTTGTACATATCATGACACAGTTACATATCACTATGAGATGGCATGTATTGTGTTTATCTGACTGACAGACAAATCTTGGGGTGATTATCTTTTGGTTGCTGTGGATTTGCTAAGGGTGCATGTTTTGACTATCCCCTTGACAGTGATGTGTGTGTATTGTCACACAATATTGGGTATATTAGTTGTGTACTCACCAGGCTCTGGGATGTTTGATAGTCCATATACGCTCACTGGTGGTAGGATGGCCCGCACCTTCTCCTCCCAGGGCCTGAGGTATAGTGGTTTGGCAGGAGGGCCACTGCCGGTGCGCTGACTCACGATGTAATCCTTCTTTAGTAGGTCCCTGACCCTCCTGCGCACATCATACCACCTGTTCTGGATGTCTTCCTTTGTGCGCAAACATGGTGATTGTGCGTTCACCCTGTCGACGATCCTCTCCCACATCTTGGTTTTCTGTGACATGGGGGTCTGTTGGACCAATGTACCAAACAACTGTGGCTCTACCCTGAGGATCTCATCTACCATGACTTCCAATTCACTGTCTAGGAACTTTGGATTCTTCTTTGGGGGCATGGTGATGGGTGGTGGTGGTGATTGATGTGTGTGTGTGTGTGTGCAAGTGAGGGTGTGTGAGTGTAGGTTTTGCTGGGTGTATGTGAGGGTGCTATTTGTTGAGGTGGTAATGGTGTGTGGCTTGTGTGATGGATGAGTTGTGAGTGTGTCTGTGGTTGCTGTGTGATGGTGTTCTGTGCTGGCAGGTCAGTTGAATTTGCAAAGGATCATGGTAGGGATTTGTGGCCTTTATATAGGTGGAGTTGGGGGGGTGTCCTTGTTCCATGTTTTTTTTCCCCTGTATTTATTGACTTTGTCATTGCTTGTTTGGCCCTTTTTTTTGTATTTTTTACTTTGTATTTTTTGTGCATGTAGGAGACGTTCTTCTGACCGAGTAGGACGCTGCAGTTGTCTCGTGCGAGCTTCTCCGAGTCGTTCACGCTGTGTTTCTGCTAGGTTTATTGTGCGGCGTACGCGTCGGTCGCCGAGTATTGGCTTCCTTCGGCTGACTTTTGTATGCGTGTCGGTCGTACGGCTTGAGCTCCGTGCGACTCGGTCTGGTTTTCCACGCATTACATCGTACTGCGCGGGTCGGAGTTCGCGGGTACGTTTCGTTCGGGTTCATTCCTGGTGCGTGTCGGTCGGTTCGATTCGCGTGGTGTCCCGGCCGGATAGCTTGTTTCTGTCCGGTTCAGTCGTTCGGCTTGTGTTCCGTACGAGTCGGTCGTGATTCACATGCATTTCATCGTACTACCCAGGTCGGGCAGCGTCGGTACGTGTCGGTCGGACTATATTCCCATACCGAGTCGGTCGGTATGTTTTCCGGCCCGAATCGGAATCGGCCCCTGTGTGTCCGCAGCACCCTCTGTAAAGGGAAAGTGGGGAGCATCCTCTTGCTAACGAGCTCCCGGGGACCTTTTGTTATTCATAGGTGGGCACACATTGTACAAATCGTATTTCCAGATGGGGACCTTCGACATTGCAGTCATCTGCATATAAGCATGCTGCGTACACAGCACTTATTCACAGGTGTCGCACCATCTGTGCACAGCGCCTCTCTACAGACAGGGCACCTCTACTACAGAAGGTGCATCCTATGTACACCGCAACTCCCCACAGAACAGAACCTGCACCGAGAGGGCTCTAGAAAGATAGGGCACTGTACACAGTTCTTCACTGACTCGGAAAACCTTTCCAAGGTGAAGGAGGGCCAAATATGAAGGATGGGCTCTCGAGGTGCCAGGGAGGGGTGAATAGAGAGTGAGAGGGGGTGAACACAACGAAGTGATGGCAGCTACAATTAGTCGATCAGGATTGGGGCTTCCCACCCTTGGTGGCACCTACACAGACTGGAAGGAGGGTGGCGGCAGAGGAGAGGCAGACTGGGCATTGCCCAAGAGGAGGAGGTATCCCCATACCAGGGAGGGCACATGAAGGTCGTCCAGACTGGGATAGTACAGGAGGACGGAGATCCAGTCCGGGATTGGGAAGTGTGACAGGCGAGGTATGGAGGTCTAGGCTATGCGTGCAGGCAGGATGGCAATCCATGCTGGTGTGAGTGCAGGCAGGGTTAGTGCATAGTGATGGCACACCAGACGCTGCCGGCAGTGAGTTTCGAAATGTACAAATGTAAAAAGTGATGGGTAAAGAAAAACGGAATTTCGTAAGGTATGGAACTCGTAAAAAGCTATATGAGGTAGGGTAGTTTGGCTAAAGACTAAGACTAATGAGGGTCTGTATGTGATACATACGTAGGGATACATGCACATTTGCAGGCCCGGGGGTCTTTTTAGTTTGCAATGGACGTTTGACATGCCTGTTTGAATTAAAACATCAGTTTATAAAGCTAACAGTGGTACCCAGAAATTATGTGTCTCTCTCCAATAAAATATACTTACTTCATCGAATGTCTGTTGTGGGAGAAACGGTGCACAAGAGACCGCTATATATTCATTGTCGGGTTTGAGTGTTTCACCCTGGCTTCGAATTTTCTTTGCATCGTGATGTTTGTCTTTATTCGTACCAAAATGCAAAAAAGGAAATAAACAACAGACCAAGGCGAGACACAGTGAATAAGTAGAAAACACTTTACCCCCCACCCATTACAAGGGCACTAGGGTAGTGCCCTTTCATTTCTGATGCTTTTCAGATGTTTTAAGATCTTCTTAGAGTTTCTCTTTGCTCAAATGGGTGCAATTTCTGATATTTATATGTTTCCCTTGTCTGCATTGTTTGATTTTGCTCGGGAGAAAGTGTCACTCATGGTTGTTGAAATGTCACTCATAATTACACTGAAATTATGAAAATGTCACACATAGCAATCTGAAACCTTGGCAGCTAAGCAGCAGTGATGGGGACTCCCAGGCCTGGCACTGTGCTGATGCCCCCACCGGGTCACAGCAGCTGACCCAGTGGTGGTGAGTGCAAAGATGCTGCACCAGTGAGCCTCTGCACCTGCGCGGGGTCGTGCATCGCCCAACCCTGTCCCACCTTGCAAGCGCGTTGAAGCCTGCTCTGGTAGTTAAATGAGATTTGTGACTTCTAGGCGCTCGCACGCAGCCCCCTGTGGCGAAGTCACTCGTCCTTGAAAATGAAATTGGTGTGAAGTCATCGACTCTTACAAAACAAGCCGTTCATTTCAAACCTGCCCTAGATCTCGACTGTCACCCGCGTTGGACATGCAAAGCAAAGTCATCATGCCAAACTGTAAGGTGGCCCGCACAGCCCTCCCAGGTATAGAATCCTTTGTTGTACTTTCCTGGGGAACAGAAACTCTCCAGAATCGAAGGGGGAGGGGGTGCGCAGACTGTGTTCTACGCTTCATACTAACAGTTCAAGTTCTTTGCAGTGTGAGTGGGAATAAAACTAGAACCTAATAATATATAGTAGGCCCAGGGTGTAACACAGGCCCCCGCGTTGCGGGGGTGGGAGGGGCGCGCTCCAGGGAACCCCTCACTCAGCGGAGCCAGGCCTCTTCATTAATTAAATGATACGCGGCGCGCAGATGTCTCCGCGGTCTTGAGGGTGGGGGCTACAGATTAGCATGAAGGTGAGAATTGGGTCTGTAGTCAAATACACGTTAGTGTGAAGGTGAGGATTTGATTATGATCGGGGTCAGTTTACATATTAGAGTCAGAGATAGAATTAGGGTCAAGGTTCAGGCAGGGTTGAAAAAGCAGAAAAAGAAAATCTGAACCAAATGATTCAAACTACTGCTCAAATCGACACACAAGGACATTTTCGAACTATTTACAATCAAACCGTTTGATTTGAACGAGATGCTGTTCAAACTAATTGCTTCTACTAGTCACAGAATCATAAATGCACCAGAAGCTTTCGATCTTTTAAGTCTTTTTGTTGATGCAACTCAAATGAACTAACATCGTATATACACTATCAAGTGGTGCTTCGCAAATAACACGTATACACACAGGCAGTACGGGCAATGTAAACACCTACAAAGCAGATGCACAATCGAGAAGCACGTCTGCAATAACAGAAAAGGCACTAAAAGGCTTTTTTTTTACTTTTATATACCGCGAACTCGACCCGAAGGTATCAGAGCGCTTTACATAAGCACCGGTTGCTTCACAGCCGGACACATTCAATTTTTGTTAGGCACAGAGAAATGAAGTGATTTACCCAGATCAGGATGTTGAGCGTCCCTGCCGAGACGCGAACCCGGTTCCCCAGTTTCGAGGTCGACTGCTCTCTTTGATAACAATGCACATACCCGAAAAGAATGATCACCAACCCTGCATACACTCTAGCACGAAGGCTCTATACCAACAATGCATGGACACTGTGCCAACAATGCATATACAAGCACGAAAACCCATCTAACAATGCAACACAAGCACTTAGGGGGCCATTATGATGTCGGGCGGATCGCCACCGCCCGACCGGCGGTGGCGATCCGCCAGACATCTTTCTCCGCCCGCCCTCCATTTACCCCCCGCCACATTACAATGGCGGGGGTACAGCGGCGGACGGACAGACCGTCTGCCGCTTTTCCGCAGGCAGGCAATCGTTACGATTGCCTGCCGTGCAGTCCTGGGCCGTAATATGGTGGCGGTGCTCTAGCAGGCACCGCCCGCCATATTACGATGTGTGCGGATTTGTGCCTTTCCATGGCGGCGATGCCGCCATGGAAAGGCATGCGGTCTTTGGCTTTGGGGGCCCGTTGCGGGCCCCCGGGGTGTTGAGGGGGTAGGGGGTGCACTTGGGGGGTACCCATGGTACCAGGCACCGCGCGGTGCCTGTCACGTCGTGCATGTCAATGCACAACATGCAACGTTTACATTGCGGAGGGTGCTGCTTACAGCACCGCCCGCCGCAATGTAAAATATGCGGGATGCGACCGCCAGGGTGGCGGTCGCATCCTAATGGGCCTAGCGGGACCGCCGCACCTCTGGCGGTCGGTCCCGTTTACCGTTACGGTGGCGGGCAGACTTTGTCTACCCGCCATTGTAATGGGGCCCTTAGAATCTATTTACTAAGGATGCTTATGCCCATGAACACTAGAATAGTAAACCAATATAGGAAAACACTAAGAACATCTCTGCAAACACTGTATATACGAAAAGCTGCCCCTAAATAGATACTAAATGCTCTGTCCGCCAATAACGTGCATGCCAAAATGTAGACCTTTGCTTATAGCGCTATATGTAGCGTAGAATGGATATTTTCCTTTAGCAGTATATCTGTCCGAATGTTAAGGTCTATTCCTTCATACGCTCATGGTACATACAGAGGCCAGCTATCCCTAAACACCACCTTCAAGAGACAATAGGGCTTTACACACTGCACATAATCACACACTAGAGACTCCTTCACTGCACAAAAACAATCACTGGGGGGAGGGAGGGTCATAACTGAAAACACCATGGGCTCTCACTTACTGCACACGAATAAACATATGGCATACGGCAAGGAGGGAGCAACGGGACAGATGTCAAGGATTAGCTTTTAGCAGTTAACGTTTGAAAAATAAGTGGCAAAATTCAGATGAATGGATGATTTCGGGATGTTGTGTTTTTAGCCAGTCAATGCCCATAAATCGAATTTGTTAATGACAAAAGTTTGCAACAACCTCGAATATTTTATGGGTTTGGGAATCGTACTTGTAATAGCGTAAAATACTTTAAGTAATGCATAAAAATGCCTGTGTGTATAACTCACACACTGGTATGTCACCAGATAACTATCACGCCATTGCTGTAACTCAGCACAACTTTGCTTCTTGCAAAATGTTTTCCAGCCTATATTTAACTGGCAAATAAAAGTGACTTGTACATTCTAGTTAATCTTATAAACTAGGGGTCCAGTTAGCAATTTCACTATGGCTGTCATTCTGAAAATGTTATACTATTTCAAACCCTAAAATCCCTTTGTACCAGCATTCCTGCCCCGCCCCACATCCCCTCTGACTAACAATCTACTCCTGTGTTTCTGGGCCTCTTCTCTCAGCCCTGCATACAAGGTGCTCATGAATAATACTGTTAGGCAATATCATGAGAGAGGGGTGTAGGTGGTAGGCTGACATGGAGCAAGGAAATAGAGAAAGAGAAATTAGGGGAAACACCTTGATAAAGGGACAAATAGAAAAAGTGATTATGAGCGAAAGAAAAATTAAGGATGTGAAATAGCAGATGGGTATATAAAGGAAAGACAGAAAGAAAGAATGGAAGGAAAGAAACATGAAAGGAAATAAGGGAGAAAAGGCAGGATGGAAGGGTGAAAGAATTAATGAATAGAGTAGTGGAAGAATTGATAGAGGGAATTTTGAAATGATGGATGGAAGAGTGAAAGATCAATAGTTTAAAGGGTGAATGAATTGAAGGGTGAAGAATAGATAGATTTGGAAGAGTGAAGGAAGAATAGTTTAAATAATGTGTAGATTGATCCATGGATATAATGATTGATGGATGCCTGAAAGAAAGGCTATAAATATGTATATATGAAAGGACTATAGTCTTCCGATCGCATCCACCTGTGTCAGGGTTGGTGCACAGCAGTGGGAGCATGTCCCACTATAAAAATGCAAACAGCCCTGCGTTGTGGTCACACACAGAGGAAAGCTCACATTCTGAGATATAGTTGCCGTAGTAGTTTATTCAAAAGTTTATTCAAAAGATTGACGTGTTTCTACCGGAACGGCCTTTGTGGTGTTAGTACTGATATTTATATGTGTTGATCGTCTTCATTGCTTAATTTTGCTTACAAGAAAGTGTCACTCATAGTCGTTGAAATGTCACTCATAATTACACTGAAATTATGAAAATGTCTCACATGGCAATCTGAAACCTTGGCAGCTATGCCCCCAGCAGCCCCCGTTTTCCAGCCTCCAAGGGCCCCATCAGCGCTGTAGCGCACACAGGCAGCACTACACTCCCTCGCCGGCATTGGTTGCACCAGTGAGTTGCCTCATAACAGTCCTACCTCATAAATTAAATGGTGGGTGCCGCATGCTGTGGGTGCAGGTGACCTGAGCTTCCAGGCCCAGAAACAAGGGTTATTGAAGGCAACTGCCTCGAGGCCAGAGACCATTTTCATTTTTACATACCTTTGTAAACTGGTTACAGAGACTTAGTTTTTTTCTGGTTCCAGTACCTCCTGGGCCCCCACTCTGCCTATTCCTTGCATTTGAAATTTACATTTACTGCTGTAGTGTGAGAATGCATTTCATGAAAAGGAATATAAAGTAGGGTTGCCAAAAGAAAAATGCCAGCCATGTGTTTAAAGAGCCTGGAAAGACCTCGTCTTGGCACTAAATAGGGTTATAAATAAAAAAGTATGTTTTCATTTGTAGTGTGACTTTTCTGTCTTTGTTCCCTTTAATTATCAGTTATGGATCTCATCATTCAGGCAGCCCTAGAAGACAATTAAAGTGCATTCTATTTATATTTGCTGTTCGAAGTATGCACAGATAAGTGCTGAAAATTCGGCTTTAGGTGACTGCTTATTTTTGTCGGTGGGGCAAAGTGGTAGGTGGTGGGCCGGGCCGCTGGGGAGGGCCCCCTCATTGTGCTTTGCAGGGGGGCCCCCTCAAGTTTCGTTACACCACTGCAGTGGCAAGAAGGCGATCTCTTAGCCACTATTGATGTAGTCTCCCTGTACACGTCAATCAATCATGAGATGGGCCTTACAGGACTGGAATACTTCCTGGGACAAAGAGATATAAAATACATGGCACACTCCAAGATGATAAGAGACATGGCGGAACTATGTTTGAAGAACAACATTTTCATATTTGACCAACAAGTGTATTGCCAATTGCGCGGAACCGCCATGGGAGTTTCCTTTTCCCCAAGCTATGGGAATCTCACCATGGGGTGGTGGGAGAAGATGGTAGCTTGGGGAGAGGACAAAGACCAATACACAGAGAAAATAATGCTATGGCTGAGGTTTATTGACGACCTTTTTATCATCTGGAATGGAACGAATGAGGACTTCACACAATACGTGAATATACTAAACAACAACGAGACAGGCCTGCAATTCATGTATAACGTAAGCACCACAACAATACAATTCCTGGATATACAAGTGTATGTGGACCAAGGCATAATTAATTAAAACAACAACTTATCGCAAACCGACGGCAACAAATAGTGTCCTACATGGCTCCAGTTTTCACCCTACATCTCTGATCCAAAGTATACCTTATGGTAAATTCCTCAGAATGAAACGGAATTATTCGGATGTGGAAGAACTAGAGATCAAAACCAATGAAACAGCATGAAAATTTTAAGAAAGAGGATACAAAGCAACATACATCATGGCAGGCATGAAAAAGCAGAAAAAGTACCTCGAGAACAAACATTGATGACTAAAAAGAGTCAAACAAAAGAACTGAGAAGGAAAAGGACTTAGAGATCAGACTTATCCTGACCTACAATAAAGAACACCATGAAATTTTTCAAATCATGAATAAACACTGGAATGTCCTTCAAAAAGACCCAGACATGAAAAAAATCCTAGGCAATCAACCAAATATAACGTACAGGATGGCACCATCAATCAAAGATAAACTAGTGCATAGACATTACACAAGACCACAATCTAAGTCTTGGCTAATGGAACTTCAAAAAGGCTTCAGTAAATGCGACAAGTGCAAGACCTATCGCATTGGAAAAAACATGAAGGAAATAAGTGATTCAAAATGAAAAGAAAATCATATCAACCAAAAAATCAATTGTGAGAGCACGTATGTCGTGTACATGCTGGAGTGTAACTGTGGCAAAAGGTACATCGGCAGCACGGTTTGCCAATTAAAGAAAAGGATTCTTAAGCACATCCGTGCAATACAAAATGACAACAATAACTACGCCATGACAAAGCACATGCACACACATGCGAATCCCAACTGGCAACAAATGAAATATTGGGGCCTAGCAACAGTCCCCGCCAGTGAGAGAGGCGGGGGCAGAACAATGAAACTGCGATGCCTGGAGTCTAGGCTATTGATCAAATTCCGAACAAAGCAACCATATGGTCTTAACGGGGATGAAGAACTCCACATTCATCTGTAAGTAACCAAATAGTAGATCCTACGATTAAACACAACTCAATGGAGAAAGAATTCAAAAAGAAAGATGCAACTGGATAACGTAGAATAGAATATACCATCATGAAGAGGACACCGTGGTTGGTGCACAGCACAAGCAAGGAAACACCATCTGTCAACCTACATGTGCCCCTAGCCAATCGTGATAATCACTACATGGTCCGGATGATAACACGGACAAAGGCAGATATACAAGTGGTCTAGAAATAAGGACTTACCCATGAATAGATAACATCATACCCAAAGTGCCACTTGTAGTAAGAATATTGCCCATGAAAATCAATGTAATCAGACGAAGGAGGGCACTGAGCCCAAAAGAGGCAAACATAACATAGCCCACGGTGAAATATGAATTTCTAAAATCTACTATGGGAATAAAGGACCTTGTAAATATGTACATAATCTTTCAATCAGAAAAAATTCTCTAATTGTTCGGAGCAACAAGAATTAATTGAACTACAAATCCCACAATGCCTCATTATGGGCAACTTGGGAGTTTCTGTATAAAAGGACATGAAAGATGGACTACTGCTAACCGTGATCAAGACCAATCTGGTCGAAACGCGTTGGTTTGTAACTGGTGATGGTGATGGTGATGGCTATTAATTGGATTAAATAAGCCTTTCAACTTAAACTCCTGGAGTGCTAGTGAAATTTCTTTGGTGGCAAAAATTTAAGCGGAATTCGATCCTTTTCCGTGGACTAGCACCGGTCGGGAGCACGCTGTGAGAGGGAATAGTTGTTGGGAATTTTTTTTTTTAATATATATATATATCCAGCTCCAGTCCACCAGTAGTCGTAGTGAGCACTCCGGAACGGGTGCCGGTCAGGTATGTGGCGGTGGTACCACGTAGATATGCAAGCTCCGAACCTCACAGACCAATGGAAAGTGAAGAGACCGCACTTTGTTAGGGGTGAAACTCGGTACTTTATTCACCGAGAAAAGCGAACAGGACGCGTTTCGGCTTCGCGCCTTTTTCCAACTGTGAACACAGACGGATGTTCCGCCATACTTTTCAATTACATCAACCAAGCATTTCCGGAGCAGGGTTTGCATGGCAATCAACGACGGACTGTTGCTTCACAGTTCGTGAGCGCCATCTCTAAATAGTAAGAGTCCCCGATATTTATAATAATGTAAGACAATTCATACATAGAATTCATTCAATGTTCCCATTCAAGGATGAACAAATTTGCACGGGACCCTAAAGAGATGTGTTATTTACCGTCACAATTGAGCTCTATATGCCACAATGCATGAGCGCCATCTTTAAATGGTCAGATTCCCATTAAAAAGAACAGTAAAGAATATAGTAGTGTCCTCACAATGGGCAACTGTTTTTTATGGATGTTGAGCAGCGATGCCTACGCCGCGAGGACTAACCGCCGCCCATGTGCGGACCAGTGATGTCAGGAGGAACCTGGCGCGATTGAACAGGACGGAAGTGTACCTATTAGTGAGGGAATTGATGCAGCGGACTGAATTTTCCACTTAACCCACTGAGGATTTTATTTGCTTTTACAAAGGTGGCACTGGGCAACAACCACTGTGGAGAAATAAGGGTGTAGAGACTGCGAGTACCAGAATGCCTAACGTCATACGCCCACTGGGGCAAAGGACACGCCCATATGGGCTGGACCTAGTTAAATAAACGCAGAGAGTCTACACTTTGTTTGCCTCGTTGTCATTTGCACTGGCTTGTGAGCAAGGAGTCTTTCCGAAACGCGTTAAGCCTGCATTTTGAGAGTGGGATCTTCAAAAGGGCTGCAGTACTCACCTTAAGAGGTTCCGGGAGGAAGACCTCACAATGGGCAACTGTTTTTGATGGATGTTGAGCAGCGATGCCTACGCCGCGAGGACTAACCGCCGCCCATGTGCGGACCTGTGATGTCAGGAGGAACCTGGCGCGATTGAACAGGACGGAAGTGTACCTATTAGTGAGTGAATTGATGCAGCGGACTGAATTTTTCACTTAAACCACTGAGGATTTTATTTGCTTTAACAAAGGTGGCACTGGGCAACACCCACTGTGGAGTAATAAGGGTGTAGAGACTGCGAGTACCAGAATGCCTAACGGCATACGCCCACTGGGGCAAAGGACACGCCCATATGGGCTGGACCTAGTTAAATAAACGCAGAGAGTCTACACTTTGTTTGCCTCATTGTCATTTGCACTGGCTTGTGAGCAAGAAGTCTTTCCGAAACGCGTTAAGCCTGCATTTTGAGAGTGGGATCTTCACAAGGGCTGCAGTACTCACCTTAAGAGGTTCCGGGGAGGAGTCCTCACAATGGGCAACTGTTTTTGATGGATGTTGAGCGGCGATGCCTACGCCGCGAGGACTAACCGCCGCCCATGTGCGGACCAGTGATGTCAGGAGGAACCTGGCGCGATTGAACAGGACGGAAGTGTACCTATTTGTAGGAAGGTGGAATCTGACTATATGGTTGCCCCCACTTTTTTTATGGTGTTTTGCTGGTTTATGACTTAGTTGGACTGGGATCCTGCTATTCAGGGCCCCAGTCTATCTGCTTTCTCTGTAAAAGGTTTCCATGTGCCTTAGGCACCTCTCTGATTGGAATCTGGAGTGCCCTTATAAGTCCCTAGTATATGGTATACTATGTACCAAGGGCATAGGTACCTCAGAGGCCTACCAGGGGCTGCAGCATGTATTATGCCACCTCTGGAAGGCCATCCAAACTGACACCACAGGTCTGCTACTGCAGCCTGGGTAAGGTGGTGCATGCACCCCTTACTGTGATATAGGTTACCTATATCACTAAATACATACACACATATAAACCTATAAGTCACTCCTATGGCAGGCCTTATCAATCCTGAAGGCAGAGTGCGTGGTTCCTATGTGAGAGGGTGCCCCTGCATGAGCAGGGCCCCTCTGCAGTGTTCGGAGACCCTTCTCTGATGCTGTTTGTAGTGCAGCCTGACCATATACTCTTAAGCGCATTATAACCTCGCGTTAAATGCTAACTTTGGAATGGCTGCACCGAAACATGTCGTGTTTGGTGTCAAACATCTTGGAATACTACCCCCGCCAATTCTGGTGGCGGGGGTAGCATTCCACCCTTCTAGAGGGAGAGACATGTTAACCCTGGCCTGGCCGGTAACTTCTTTCTAAAGCCCTGGCATCACAAAATGGATGCTGCTGCCACAGACACAAGTCTGGCCTCCTGCTGCTGGACGAAACTCCGGCAGGGGAGGCCTGGACAATAGGTTTCCTGTCCCAGGGAGGTGCGACCACCTCCCCAGACAGGATAGTGTGTATTGGGGCTGGGCGGGGAGCACTTTCGGGTGCTTTGAAGTCCTGCACTGGGGGCACACTTGGTGTCCCTGCGCATACCCCAGTTCAAACCGGATCAGGGGCTTGCAGCCCCTGCTTTGGCGCGAACTGGACAAAGGAAAGGGGTGTAGCCACCCCTCTGCCCTGACCCACCCATAGGTGGGGCCACAGAGTAGTCCAACCCCTAAACTTGGTATAAGTATAGGAACCCAGTCCTTAGGACTTTAGATTATCCCTGGATGAAACTCTGACACAGAATCCTGGACCTTCGACGCTCTACTCAAGACTAGAGGACAGAAGAATCTCCCTTGGGGTCAAGGAGTGACTCCCCTGCTTGGCAGGCACCAAAGAAGCAATTGTCCGGTCTGCATCGCCTAAGCTCCCGTCGGACGCCGAAGTCTTTGCATCACCAGAGGTGGATTTCCAGACTTCCCCGAGGCTGCCCTGAGTCCCCAGCAAAGCTGAGGCCCGTAGCTGTCGTGGGTAACGTGGAACCGTGACCCCTGGACACCGCACGCATTTGCTAGTGCATCCTCTTCTGGGTCTCCCACGAAGTCGTGCTTTGGGCTCCGAGTAGCCCTAGCCTCCAGCACCAACTGCACCGAAGATCACTGGCCTCCACTCCACGAGTGTCCTGTGAGCCAGCTCCACGTGCATCGTCTCGAGGCTCCTTCGCGGTCGCTAGCCCATTGGCTAGTAGCCCTTCACGAAGGCCAATCCTTTTCTTCTTGGGCTCCCTGGTTGCTCCAGGCTTGCCCTCACTTACCCTTGCTGGGTGAGTTCCTCAGACCTTGCTGGTCTGCATCATCGTCAATCTTCATCTACATTGAGACTTGCCGTTGCCAAGGCTTGTTGGGTCCAAGCCGTCGCTGACACCTCAGCACTCGACAGACATCGTGTACCAGCCCGAATCCTGCTCCTGGTCGCCGACAACGCCTCCTGGACCTCGTGGCTGAAGAGTTAAGACGACCGTCAACCTACCTGAAGCACTCGACATCGGTGGGCATCTGCTCATCGCCTTCCTGGTCACTGGCTAGTGACCCAGACTCTGTCCCCTCTGCTTTCAGGTTCTTTGGATCCACCCGGACACTTTCCACTTGGTCGCCAGCAGCACTTTGCAGCAGATCGCCATTTAAATCGACGACGAAACCCGACCCCGAAAGGCACCTATGCACCCGGCTTCCCTGGGTGAGGTAACAAGAGTACTCCGGTGCTCCCGTGGATAGAGACTCTAGAACGACCTAGTTCTCAAAGGGTATGCTCCAAGTCCTCCTTTAAGTGTCCCTTTTCTTTAATTTCCAAACCGCGACTTTCTCCATAGAAGTTAACGGCGTTTCGCGGCTGTGTATTTACACTGCACGCGTCCCCCGTGGGTCCCCTGTGTCACTACCTTGGGTGGTTCCTTGTGGTCCAAGCACTTCTAGAGGCTCTAGGCCTAGTGTCTAGCTCAGTCGTGGTTCTTATACCACTTTATTGGTATATGGTTTGGTACGCCCCTACGGCCCAAACGTGTATTTGTGCTATTACTGTGTTTAAGTTACTTATAACTTATGTTCTTCGAACTCTAGCGTCATAAAGAGACTAGAGGGGTGTGTTTAGCAATAAATACATATATTTTGAATATATACCTGGTGTGGTGCTCTTTCATTTGATCACTCAAGAGATTATAGACTGGTAAAACAAGCTGCTTTACATTCCTTCAAGACTTAGCCTGAAGGCTGCTCTCCATAGCTACCACTAGGATAGCTTTCAATAAAGGTTGTCTTTAACCTATCTCCAATAAGGGGTTGTTTGGACTGGTGCAAGGTGCCCACTATAATTAGTGGACAGCATATGCCAGGCCAACTTCTCACATTAGTGTGCAGCGTGTGGGATTCCAGCTTGCTATTGTTTTACCAGATAATCTCAATTGAATTGATCAACTGAAAACCACTAAAGGTACCTAAGGTACATATAAATTAAGCTTAGTATACAGTAAGTTCTACTGAACTTAGAGTTGTGTGTTAAGGGATAGCACACCCTTTCTACAACTCAAGAGAGTTTAGTAGGCCACACTAGAGTAGGTAGTGCATACACCACACCTCACTAGTCCTTGCCAGAAGCCCCTGGGCTTCTTCCCTCCAAGTATGATACACTCCCATTCTTGGAATTGAGAGCATTATGCAATTTGAGGAAACTGAAGACAGGACAAAGCCCCACCACCCAACATCTGAGAGAGATGTTAGAGGATTATGATCTCAGCAGGCCCTTAGGGACTGAAGGGGTAGGAACAGAGGGTGGGGCAGAAGATGAGGATGGGGCCAGGGGTAGCAACACCCCCAGCCCCCCCTCTGGAACTGACCAGGAGGGTGACAATGACCCTGACCTGGAAAACCCAATTCCTCCTGTGGATGAGGAGGAGGCTCAGGATGACCTCCACTTTGTCCCCCCAGGAAGGATTGTGAGTGTGCCCAGAAGGTCTAGGTCTCCTTCTCAGGAGTCTAACCACTCTGGCACCTCAATAGGGACCTCTGTCTCCTCTCATAGGAGGGAATCCTCTCATGAGAGGAGAAAGAGGCTGATCCAATATGAGGAAGCTCAGCTTGAACTCAGAAAACAGCAACTGGCTATAGACAGGGAGTCCCTAGATCTCTACAAAGAGAGAAAAAAGTTGGGACTAGAGTCCCATGGTGGCAGCAATATCCCTAAAGATAGGGAAAGGTCTTATGACCATAGAAACCTAAACAAGATTGTCCCTCCCTACCAGAGTGGGGATGACATCCACAAATGGATAACTGCACTGGAGAGGGCCTGTAAAGTTCAGAGGGTCCCCCAGAAGCAGTGGGCAGCAATCTTGTGGCTCTCCTTTGCAGACAAAGGTAGAGACAAGCTCCTCACTGTAAGAGAAGAGGATGCTGACAATTACACAGTCTTGAAGAGTGCTCTGATAGATGGGTTTGGCCTAACCACTGAACAGTATAGGTTGAAGTTCAGAGACACCCAAAAGCTCAGACTCAAGACTGGGTTGATTTTGTAGATTGTGCTACTAAGGCTCTGGAAGGTTGGATACATGGCAACAAAGTGCAGGACTTTTTAGGATTGTACAATTTGATTATGAGGGAGCAGATCCTTAATAATTGTCAAAACCAGCTTTTGCACCAGTATCTGGTGGACTCTGATCTGACCTCTCCCCAAGAATTGGGAAAGAAGGCAGACAAATGGGTCAGAACCAGAGTAAAAACTAAAAATCAGGGTGGTGACCAGAAGAAAGATTCTACTAAGTCCCAAGAGAAAGGTGGGGATAAATCTAAGGATAAGTCCCCTACAGGGCCCCAAAATTCCTCTTCTGGGGGTGGGTCCCAAACTCCTTCCTCTCCTGAAAAGAAACCATATTGCCATGTCTGTAAAAACCCTGGGCACTGGAAAACTGATCCCAGTTGCCCCAGGATTGGCAATAAAGAAAATGTTCCTCCCACAACTACTACCACCCCTCCTGGTACTACCAGTAGTAATCCTCCAGTTGGGAGTAGTGCACCCAAAAAGTTGGGTGCTTTTGCAAGAGGAACAGAGGTGGGGCCTAGTTTAGACAGGGACCCCTCAACAGGCTCCTCTGACTCTGATGGTGGTATAGGATTTGCCACCTTTACCATGGGTCCCACAGCATTGGGCAGGTACAGATTGGAGCCAATAATTAATGGTCAGAAAGCTGTGGCATTTAGGGACACAGGGGCTAGTGTCACCATGGTGGCAGGGAAACTAGTCCCCCTCACCAGCTTTTACCCGAGTTTAAATACCAGGTGACCAACATTGATGGTGTCAGAACAGATCACCCCATGGCCATAGTCAATCTCAGCTGGGAGGGGTCACAGGCCCAAAAGAGTGGCAGTGTCCCCAACCCTACCTGTAGATTGCCTGATGGGCAATGATCTGGAAATGTCAGCCTGGGCTGAAGTTGAACACCAAACCCATCTCAGGATGCTGGGTGTCCCTGTAAAGGTTAGTGGGGCTGTGATGGCCACAGCCCCAGCCCAAGATTTTGGAGAGATGGAGCCTGGAAGAATGGCCCACTCTCCCCCAAAAGAGAGCACAAGGGTTGAAGAAAAGTCTTCTTCCCTCCAGACAGTAGGTAAGGGTCAGCCTCCTCAGGGAACTGACCCTACCCCTAGTGAAGGAACTGCCCCAGAGGTAGTCAGGCCTGGCCTGGCCACACCCCTGATGGCAGAGGACCCTTCCAAGGTGGTACCCAGTCTGGAGCAGGTAACCTGCCCCTCTCTACCCTGCCTCAGCCAGCCCAGGGCTGCAGAGGTCAGGGAGGTCAGTGGACCCCCCAGGGCCCCCTGTCCAGAGGAACCCCCATCAGCAGATTAGGGGCACCCAGTCTAGTAGCCCTAGCCAGGTGAAAATTCCTCTACACACTGAGGGATCCCCCATACCTTTATGTAGGGACCTCCCCCAGAAGGACTCTGGTAGGCAAGGGCAAACCTGGGACCAGAAGGTTCCAAACCTGCCATGTCCCTCCAGTAGTCCATCCAAAGGGACCCAACCCCCAGCTGTAGGCAGCCAAAGGTTGACCCTTAGAGCAAAGTGCAACTCAGTCATGGAAAGACAGGCATACATGGTGACCAGTGATCTGAGGAAGCTGAGACCAACATTCCTAAGGCCTCACTTCCCTACTCAGACACCTCACCAGCCTTGTACTTTACCTAAGCACACCACAGGTAGTGATTCCCCATGGTGGAGACCCTCTCATACCCTTAGGGTGAGGGATTGCTTAGTGGACCATAAGACAGGGGGCAACCATGCTAGTGCAGGTGCTTCCTTATATGGCCACTTAGTCAATGAAGGCTCAACTGGCCAAGGTTAGCCTTATCTCCTTTCGTTTGGGGGGGGTTATGTAGGAAGGTGGAATCTGACTATATGGTTGCCCCCACTTTTTTATGGTGTTTTGCTGGTTTATGACTTAGTTGGACTGGGATCCTGCTATTCAGGGCCCCAGTCTATCTGCTTTCTCTGTAAAAAGGTTTCCATGTGCCTTAGGCACCTCTCTGATTGGAATCTGGAGTGCCCTTATAAGTCCCTAGTATATGGTATACTATGTACCAAGGGCATAGGTACCTCAGAGGCCTACCAGGGGCTGCAGCATGTATTATGCCACCCCTGGAAGGCCATCCAAACTGACACCACAGGTCTGCTACTGCAGCCTTGGTAAGGTGGTGCATGCACCCCTTACTGTGATATAGGTTACCTATATCACTAAATACATACACACATATAAACCTATAAGTCACTCCTATGGCAGGCCTTATCAATCCTGAAGGCAGAGTGCGTAGTTCCTATGTGAGAGGGTGCCCCTGCATGAGCAGGGCCCCTCTGCAGCGTTCAGAGACCCTTCTCTGATGCTGTTTGTAGTGCAGCCTGACCATATACTCTTAAGCGCATTATAACCTCGCGTTAAATGCTAACTTTGGAATGGCTGCACCGAAACATGTCGTGTTTGGTGTCAAACATCTTGGAATACTACCCCCCCCGCCAATTCTGGCGGTGGGGGTATCATTCCACCCTTCTAGAGGGAGAGACATGTTAACCCTGGCCTGGCCGGTAACTTCTTTCTAAAGCCCTGGCATCACAAAATGGATGCTGCTGCCACAGACACAAGTCTGGCCTCCTGCTGCTGGACGAAACTCCGGCAGGGGAGGCCTGGACAATAGGTTTCCTGTCCCAGGGAGGTGTGACCACCTCCCCAGACAGGATAGTGTGTATTGGGGCTGGGCGGGAGCACTTTCGGGTGCTTTGAAGTCCTGCACTGGGGGCACACTTGGTGTCCCTGTGCATACCCCAGTTCAAACCGGATCAGGGGCTTGCAGCCCCTGCTTTGGCGCGAACTGGACAAAGGGAAAGGGGTGTAGCCACCCCTCTGCCCTGACCCACCCATAGGTGGGGCCACAGAATAGTCCAACCCTAAACTTGGTATAAGTATAGGAACCCAGTCCTTAGGACTTTAGATTATCCCTGGACGAAACTCTGACACAGAATCCTGGACCTTCGACGCTCTACTCAAGACTAGAGGACAGAAGAATCTCCCTTGGGGTCAAGGAGTGACTCCCTGCTTGGCAGGCACCAAAGAAGCAATTGTCCGGTCTGCATCGCCTAAGCTCCCGTCGGACGCCGAAGTCTTTGCATCACCAGAGGTGGATTTCCAGACTTCCCCGAGGCTGCCCTGAGTCCCCCAGCAAAGCTGAGGCCCGTAGCTGTCGTGGGTAATGTGGAACCGTGACCCCTGGATACCGCACGCATTTGCTAGTGCATCCTCTTCTGGGTCTCCCACGAAGTCGTGCTTTGGGCTCCGAGTAGCCCTAACCTCCAGCACCAACTGCACCGAAGATCACTGGCCTCCACTCTACGAGTGTCCTGTGAGCCAGCTCCACGTGCATCGTCTCGAGGCTCCTTCGTGGTCGCTAGCCCGTTGGCTAGTAGCCCTTCACGAAGGCCAATCCTTTTCTTCTTGGGCTCCCTGGTTGCTCCAGGCTTGCCCTCACTTACCCTTGCTGGGTGAGTTCCTCAGACCTTGCTGGTCTGCATCATCGTCAATCTTTAGCTACATCGAGACTTGCCGTTGCCAAGGCTTGTTGGGTCCAATCCGGTCGCCGACACCTCAGCACTCGACAGACATCATGTACCAGCCCGAATCCTGCTCCTGGTCGCCGACAACGCCTCCTGGACCTCGTGGCTGAAGAGTCAAGACGACTGTCAACCTACCTGAAGCACTCGACATCTGTGGACATCTGCTCATCGCCTTCCTGGTCACTGGCTAGTGACCCAGACTCTGTCCCCTCTGCTTTCAGGTTCTTCAGATCTCCGATCCACCTTTGGATCCACCCGGACACTTTCCACTTGGTCGCCAGCAGCACTTTGCAGCAGATCGCCATTCAAATCGACGGTGAAACCCGACCCCGAAAGGCACCTATGCACCCGGCTTCCCTGGGTGAGGTAACAAGAGTACTCCAGTGCTCCCGTGGGTAGAGACTCTAGAACGACCAAGTTCTCAAAGGGTTTGCTCCAAGTCCTCCTTTAAGTGTCCCTTTTCTTTAATTTCCAAACCGCGACTTTCTCCATAGAAGTTAACGGCGTTTCGCGGCTGTGTATTTACACTGCACGCGTCCCCCGTGGGTCCCCTGTGTCACTACCTTGGGTGGTTCCTTGTGGTCCAAGCACTTCTAGAGGCTCTAGGCCTACTGTCTAGCTCAGTCGTGGTTCTTATACCACTTTATTGGTATATGGTTTGGTACGCCCCTAGGGCCCAAACGTGTATTTGTGCTATTACTGTGTTTAAATAACTTATAACTTATGTACTTCGAACTCTAGCCTCATAAAGAGACTAGAGGGGTGTGTTTAGCAATAAATACATATATTTTGAATATATACCTGGTGTGGTGCTCTTTCATTTGATCACTCAAGAGATTATAGACTGGTAAAACAAGCTGCTTTACATTCCTTCAAGACTTAGCCTGAAGGCTGCTCTCCATAGCTATCACTAGGATAGCTTTCAATAAAGGTTGTCTTTAACCTATCTCCAATAAGGGGTTGTTTGGACTGGTGCAAGGTGCCCACTATAATTAGTGGACAGCATATGCCAGGCCAACTTCTCACACTATTAGTGAGTGAATTGATGCAGCGGGCTGAATTTTCCACTTAACCCACTGAGGATTTTATTTGCTTTTACAAAGGTGGCACTGGGCAACACCCACTGTGGAGAAATAAAGGTGTAGAGACTGCGAGTACCAGAATGCCTAACGGCATACGCCCACTGGGGCAAAGGACACGCCCATATGGGCTGGACCTAGTTAAATAAACGCAGAGAGTCGACACTTTGTTTGCCTCGTTGTCATTTGCACTGGCTTGTGAGCAAGGAGTCTTTCCGAAACGCGTTAAGCCTGCATTTTGAGAGTGGGATCTTCAAAAGGGCTGCAGTACTCACCTTAAGAGGTTCCGGGAGGGAGTCCTCACAATGGGCAACTGTTTTTGATGGATGTTGAGCAGCGATGCCTACGCCGCAAGGACTAACCGCTGCCCATGTGTGGACCTGTGATGTCAGGAGGAACCTGGCGCGATTGAACAGGACGGAAGTGTACCTATTAGTGAGTGAATTGATGCAGCAGACTGAATTTTCCACTTAACCCACTGAGGATTTTATTTGCTTTTACAAAGGTGGCACTGGGCAACAACCACTGTGGAGAAATAAGGGTGTAGAGACTGCGAGTACCAGAATGCCTAACGGCATACGCCCACTGGGGCAAAGGACAGGCCCATATGGGCTGGACCTAGTTAAATAAACGCAGAGAGTCTACACTTTGTTTGCCTCATTGTCATTTGCACTGGCTTGTGAGCAAGGAGTCTTTCCGAAACGCGTTAAGCCTGCATTCTGAGAGTGGGATCTTCAAAAGGGCTGCAGTACTCACCTTAAGAGGTTCCGGGAGGGAGTCCTCACAATGGGCAACTGTTTTTGATATATATATATTTAACCTACTGTAATTTGCCTGTAGGTACTTCTAGTTAGGACCTAGTTTCCATAAGAAAATAATTTTTGTTTTTTGCTAATAACCGTGGCGTCATTTGACGAATCTTCACAAAATTTTCAAAACTAGTGTGCCAGTCACTTCATCTGCAGTCTGGAAAGTTTCAGGGTGATTCATCAAGTGGGGGCTGAAAAAAAGGAGGGGCTCCCAAAGCGCATGTTCCCAATGCAATTTCCCATAGGAATTTTAGACATGACTACAGCCCGAACCGCTGAACGGAATTGCACCAAATTTGGCAGAAAGCTAGATCTTGGTCCAGAAAGAGTGCTTTTTGTAATCTAGTGTAAATCTGTTCTGTAGTTTTGTAATTATTAAAGAAAAAAGATTCATGTATATCTAGAGACTCAGCAACACCGCAGTGGATCCGCGGATCCACACGCCAACAGCAAGACCTTGATTGACTCGCCACAACCTGAGAGAAAAGTTGCTGCTGCCATTTTGTCAATCGGAACATGGTTCCCAGAAGGGGTAGAAGGGGGAATAAGTGTAAATAGGATATAAGGGGTCAGGATAGAGGTATCCTGATCCCATGAGACTGATGGAAGGGTTTGTGAGGGACAACTCAAAGGCATCAAATTCTCCCAAAACATTTTTTTGGGGGCGCACGAGGATCCACGGATCCACCGTGGCGCTCAGCACATCCCCCTGTGTGAATCCGAAAGGATCCAGATCTCAATTTTTTTTTTTAATACACCTACTCACAGATCTACTCACACACTCACTCACAAACCCACTTACACACCCACACAACCACTCACACATCCTGTTACTCACACACCCACTCAAAGACCCAGAACAACACTCACACACCTGTACAGCCACTCACACACCCCCTCAGAGACCCAGAGAACCACGTTAGTTAGGTTCGGATTTTACATGCACAAAACCATAGAAATTCAGCAGATATAGATATAGTTATCTCAAGTAACTATAACTCGTGCCCTAAGGTAACTATTACTCTCGCCCTCGCCATTCCTTATTAATTTACCCACATATTACATCACTTCACTTATGACATATTCTATGACATAATTGATAATATCACTCCAACATTTGCAGGGAAATTATTGATGAGAAAACTGTGTTTAGCAGGGGTGCGAGTTATAGTTACCTTAGGACACAAGTTATAGTTACTTGAGATAACTATAACTGCTGAATTTCTATGGTTTTGTGTGTGTAAAATCTGTAACTTTTGGTTTTTTAGTGAATTTCTAAGGGTTTTTTAAAATTCTATTTCCTAACTATAACATCCCTGTAACCTTGGTTTTTTGTTTTTTTCAGTGAATTTTATAGATATATATATACTGAAATTAACTAAGGGAGGTTTGCTCTACCACCTCTTTTACAACCCTATCCTTGTGTAATAAATTGGGTGCTGGCATTGTTTATCGGATTTATTTTCAACTTTACATCATGTGGAAGTATTCCCAGGCAAATGTGATCCACGTATTTGGATATTTATAGCGTGATGCCCTATTATACTGTTTTAATGGGAGCGATGTTATTTATGAGTCCTTTTGTTTGAGCTGAATGCAAGCAATTTTCCAGCAGTCTTGCCAGACTCCCAAAATAGCAACTTCAGCTTGCATAAAAAATATAGCTGCGTGAGTTGTGTAAATTAGGATTTGTTAACAGGCTCGGCTACAAAGAGCGATAATACTCGTTCTGAACAATGCTTACAGGGCAATTCCATGCAAAAATTTGATTTCTTTGGGCTGAACATGCATCCATCAACTCATTTCCACCCACAGAGCCCAGTTTGAATAAAAAATGAACTCTTTCTTTTGGCGGGATATGCATTATTTAACTCCTTTCTGCTCACAGAGACCAGATTCCATCGAAAAATGTACCTTCTTTATGTAGACCAGTTCCTATTTTGGCCTTTGAGGTCCGATCTACATACATGTTTGTTTACATCCTTTGGTATAGCATGCAAAATCACGAAAAGGCAGGTTTGAGGCGATGTAAAGCGATATACTGGGAGCAGAACTTTAAAGTACAGAGTAGAACTCACGGCTCACAGGCCTTTTATTCCACCGGGAATACCCCCCTCCCCTACACACCCCCTCCCCCTTCTTGCACGTCCCGGCTGGTGTTCTGCACAGAGGTTCCCACTACGTTTACTTGCACTTGGGTGATGTTTACAAAAGAATATGTTTAATGGCTGTCCTGGTCGATTTTGAATAGGGCGTTGTGCTCCTGGATGTTTCTTGGTAGATGGTCCTGCTGTTATATTCTGTATCTTCTTTAATAAAACGGGTTTAAACTAAAACCCTGGAAAGCTCTAAAACAACTAAGCCCGAAAACGTATTCTGCCACCAACCTGTGTAAACCATTTATATACAAGAGGCCAGAGAATGAAACGTTATCAAAATGGACGTTTTTGATACAAAGAAATTGAGTATCACATGAAATGCTTCATTTATACTGCCCCTTTGAATGGATGGCTTAAATCGCCTTTTTTTATTCTTCATATCTCTGAATGTGTTTGAGGGAAACAGCAGAAATCCAGAGGACTTCTCCGTGGTCCACAGTGTTGCCTCCATTGGGTCATTTATTAAATGTTTTACTCTTCCCGGGTACTCAAGATTATTTTTAAAAAGGTGCAGAAGCGCGTATGCCGCTAGGGCTGGAACAAGAATGCAGATTATTTTTTCCACAATTATTATTTTACACAGAAATTCCACTTTAAATATAATATTGCAAAATACCTATTCTTCTTTGAAAGCTGCAGTGTGTTTGATGACATAAACCTGCAGTGAAAAGCAGTGGCCTTCTCTCAGCAATTTGTGGCCCCTGCTCTTACAAACTTGCCAAATTCTGAAGGAATTCTGAATTTTCCTATATATATATAAACATATATAGAGAGAGAGAGAAAGAGAGAGAACATCAATATTAAATAAAAAATAAAAAGGAAGTTGTAGAAAAGTAAATGTAACATTTTTTGATTTAAAACTAACTGCATGGTACTAAAGCCATGAGCATAGAGATTGCATACATGCATTATGGTGATAGATTGGCTGCGCTGTGTTGTAATTTGTGTGCCAAAATAAATACTCCTATTTGAGTAATAGTAACACGTGAGAGTGATTTCCTACTTGTGTACATGCTGGGAACGAACAGGATCCTCTTCTGCAGGAAGATGTGCATCTTGCCGTATTTACACTGCAGCAGAATCCGCCCCATATGGCCGTATTCAGACATGTCTGGAGGCTGGGTAATTTGAGGATCACAGAGGCATGATCAGATAATAGGATAGTATCCATTTTATAGTCAATCGGCTCGTTTTCTGAGCCTTTAGTTATCAGGGTATAATCTAATCTGGATTATGTTGTGTGGACACTGGAGATGGAAGCATAATCCCTCCCTGATGGGTTTAGCCGCCTTGGTGATTCATCGTAACCTAATCACAAGATGTCATATTTCCTTGCGGGTTGTACTATCACTCATCCGCACAGGCACAGGGCGCCTCCAGCGCAAGGGCCTCTGGTTATATGCAGATCCTTCCCGTAATGACTTTTTGCGCCTCTCTATTTATCAAGTCCTGACAAATCGAGTTAAAACCTCTGCTGGGTCTTTAACTGGAACAGGGATATTTACATAATGTGCATAAAGAAACATGTTTTCTGCCTTTGCTCCAGCGAAGGTTACTCGCCCTAGTTTTTTAAAAACTGCATGTGCTGAACATCCCAATAGGTTTTATATTAGTTGCAATTAGTTTTTCATTGAGTCAACAGATTTCCATGCCCTTTTCTCATCTACTTCTTTTGAGATTTTGGAAGCAACGACTACAGGCCACGTAATAAATTTATTAAAGGGCAGTTGCACATTTAGAGAAGATAGCCTTCATTGCGTGTGAATCACATCCCGCCATCTAAAAGCTTAATACTGTTGACTGTTGTAAATTTGAAGAAAGAGATAAGTATTGCCTTAAATTATTGCAACATTAATTCAACATTAACATCAATTTTTCAATAGAGAAGGTTATTAGAGGAAAATAATGAATATCTGTGATACAAATATTCGCTACTCATGTATGCTGTTTAGTGTATTTGTATGTATTTATTCCTTTAACATTCTTATAGAGTGCATTTGCACTATTTGACATATTAGCGCTTTACATCAAACTGAGAACATTATATACAATCAGAGCTTTATAATAGTCATAGAGGGAGGTGAAGAAGGGCGCGGCTACCTCAGATAACATACTTGCTGTGCCCTCTATGGCATTAGACACTTTGCTGGAACTCGCGGACAGCACTGTTGCTTTGCAGATTACAGTGTAGCCTTCAAGTGTCTGGACAGCCCCATAAATAGGAAAAAATGTATTGATTTAGGCATAGCTCCTCCAATTTTGGTTTTAACCCATGCATTGCATTCTGACATTTGGGTGCAAATACAGAAGGATCGACATGGGACGTTGACGAATAAGATCATGACCGCCAGTGCTTTCGCCAGGGAATCATGCTTGCTCACTGTCTACCTAACCTTTGCATTGCTGATCTAGAAGCACACCTCCTGTTTAATAGCAGCTTCTCTCCACGCCGACTCTGTGATAGACACATATGCCTTCCTGCATACGCAGATGATCTTATTTTAAAAGCTTAGACGTGTCAAAGCCTCTACAGAAATCTGGAAATGTTAATCCAGTACAACAATAACTGCCTGACTACCAATAATTTAAAATCAAAGGTTTTTTCAGTGCACATGCTGCAACAGCTGGTTTGCGCATGGAATAAAATTAAAAGGTGTGTCAGAATATAAGTACTTAGACATAACTTTACTTCTGATACGTGGTTAAGCAGGAGTTTGTGACCTTTCCAAACGTACGCAGACAGAGTTACTGTTTGGGAATTGTGCGATTCAATACTGTCCCCGGTGGTGTAGCTCTTGGACCCCTTATGAAGGTGTTTGAAGCCAAGATGATTTCGAAATACCTGTGCTGCTCTTTTGTTTTGCCAAAACAATTTAATATGATTTTTGAAATCCTTGAATGTAATAATTCCTAACACTACTCAATGCCTAATTCTTCTTGAATGGGTCCTGCCAGCAGTCTCCACTAAAGTGGATATGGCACTTATTATACATATTAATAAACTGAGATTTAGTGTACCCAACACCTTAACCACTATTATCTGGAAGGATATGGAAGGCTCTAAAGCTTCTCAAGGTTTGGTCCTAATGGTTACTTAGCCCGCTACAATCTGATCTCTCATTGGAAAAAAGACCTTATTGAAAAAAATAAGTTAAAAATGCTAACAAAGTATACTTTTTCATTAAAGCTTTATCGACAATAAAACACTGACGCTGGTGGGAGTTTATCTGTGACTTATTACTCAAGTGCCACACAGGTATATCTGTACTCTGAGGCCCCTTCATACAGTAGAAGAATATATATCTGAAAATCTAATATCAACAAATTAATCTACTGCATTGCACAGACAGATGAGAGGTCAAAGATCAAGACTGTTTATGTATATTATGTCATTTGGATAAAGAAACAGTTTCCCATATTTCGGCGTGCACCTGCCAACAGACTACTAATCTGTGTTTGGGCAGGTCCTGCAATAAAACTGTTTACAAAGTTATATATTTTATATCAGAGCCTGTGAAAGTGCTAAACACCCAAAAGAGAATGTCAACATTTTAGTAATGCCAGAAGCTTTGCAGGAATACATGATTTTTAGATTTTTTTAAGGGCCCATCGCACTGGTTGCAAGGTGGTTTATCTGGTAGTGTCTACAATGTATAACGATGTGTTAGAAAGTGGAATAATGTCTGCTTTATGTGTAGGAAATCTGCCTTTTTCTTCGTGGTCACCACAGATTTTTCACTTTTGGCTGGACCCTTTTTTTGCTGGCCTTAGAACTCTTTGCCTAGTATATGATATAGAAAATTTGCCCAGGGCCTGGAAGTTAAATGGCACAAGTGGACTGCAGCTTCTATTGTGCCACCCACTACAGTGGCAGTGAAAACATGGCTTCAGACCAAGCAATGTAACCAGACATCAGCAGCTTGAACTCTACTGCACAGCCATGTCAGAATCACTACTCTGACAGACAGGAAGACCTAATTGTAAATATTAAATAAGTCACGCCTAAGCCCACCTTGCTGCCCACAGGGTAGAGTGCATAATATTTAAGAGTAGAATATGTGTGACATTAGAAAAGGCATGCCCCTCCAATCACTAGGCCCAAACGACATTGCCACTGTTCATGCAGTAGCTTGCACATACAAAAAGTCAAAGTATAGATTTGACCTGTAATAGGTAGACTTCATTCAAAGATAAATTTTGATTTTTGATAAAAAATCAAATCTGCTGATGGTGAAGTTGTATGATTATTAAATACATGGGAAATGTAACTTTTAAAAAGTTACTTTTACCCTAACTGAAGCTGCTGGAGGCTAATTTACATTAGCTCTCCAGCCACTGTCAAGTCTGTACTTGACCTGAATGAGGTGTGAAAAACTGTTCACAGAGCAGAAACAGTGGCAAGGAAGTGGGCACTTGTTCTCTCCACTTTGCAAGAAAACTAGTTTGGGTGGACTGAGAAACTTCATTCACTTCAAAGGGGCCTGCCCTGTCACAAGCAAATGATAGGTGACACCTGAAAAAGCTCAGCGTTTGTCCCCATAGCCAGATTGGCACCAAGCCCAGCGGGAGAAAACCTACCCCCACAAATGTTTTGAGTGAACACAGAGGAGGTTAATTCTCATTACCCTGGTCTCACCTCTGGGTGGGCCCACAGGCTCTGTACAAGGGGAGAAGGGTTTCCCCATCTTGGATTTTGAGGGTGAGGGGCTGTTAGACTTGGCATCTTTTGGCGTGTTTCCCCTGACTTTTTGCTTTCTGACCTCCCGGTTTTGACTCTGTTTTTGCTGGTGTGATGATTCTGCGCACTTTCCTCACTGCGGTCCAGTGGGAAAGTGCAAGTGCTCCTGTATAAAATGTGTTATGGATTGGTGTTTCCATGATTGGCCTATTTGGTTTATGTGTCAGTCCCTTGTAAAGTGCACTGCGAGTGCCAGGGCCTATAGACCAAATGCTGTTGGTGGGCTGCAGCACTGGATTGTGCCACCCACGCAAACAGCCCGTAAAGTGTAACTCGGGCCTGCCATCGCAGAGCCTGTGCGCAGCCTGGTGCTGCCATGTCGACTTGGCAAGTGCACACCCTTGCAAGTCCCTAAACCTTCCCTTTGCTACATGTTAGTCACCCCTAAGGTAGGCCCAAGGTACCCCTGTGGGCAGGGTGCGTTGTACGCGAAAGGTAGGACATGCCCGGGTGTGTGCGGCATGTCCTGATAGTGAATTACAGCCTAGTTCGTTTTTCACTATTGCAAGGCTACCTGTTCCCCTAGGCCAGAACGGGCGGTTTTGATTATTACAGTATATAATCCTAACTGACCCCGGGAACATGGTAGAAATTCGAGTTTAGTATGCCTGGACTCAGAATGATAAAATGCAGCTTTTAGTAAGGTTGGTTTTACCATTCTGGGTTTGAAAATACCACTTTTAGAAAGTGGGTATTTTCTTGCCTAACCATCCAAGCCTGCCTCTGCGAGGTTGTGTATTCCGTGTCTGGAATGTGAGTGACAGGGGCTGGGGGATGCCAGGAGACAGGGTGAGTCAGCGCAGGGCTGAATAGCCAGATCGACCTGTAGATGGGTGGGAGGGGTCGCACCTGGGCCCTGAATAGGACAGTGCCTTCCCTCCACAATGCTGGCTCCACCTCCTGTGGTGCGTCTGATGTCCCTGGCCTACTCACTGAAAGAAGGGACGGAGACTTGTCAACAAAGTGCTCCAGAACTGGTTTGGACTAGGCGAAGGCCTCTCTGCCTTCAGAGAACAAAGGAATTTGGGATATAAATATTGGGGCCCTGACCCCATGAATTTAGATCTCGCTGGAATCAAGGAACCTGCCAAGACGAAGAGCTGGAAGAGCTGCCAGGAGGAGTACTGCCCCTTTGCTGTGTTGTTGCTTTGTTGGGCTGGCCTGCAGCTGCTGCTTCTGCCTTGGGCAGTGAAAGGACTGGACTGAACTTTCTACGAACTTGTGCTGAGTATCTCCAAGGGCCAGGAACCGAGCTGGCCTCCTGTTAAGAAGTCTCAGGGACTGCAAAGACTTCACAAGCCTCTGGGTACCGCTTCTGGAACGCTGTTTCAGTTGCCACAGAGGAAGGGAACTGCAACCGACTCCGTCAACCGAATCCATCCCTGGCCGGTGACCTGTTTGCACCGCAGACCGCATCGCCCGCTTCGCATCGCAACCCTGGTCTCACCGTGGGCGACGTCCGACGCCGCCAACATCGAGCCGCTGCTTGCACCGTGACCTGTGGGCACCGCAGTTCGCATCGCTTCACTGGGCCAGCCGGACCAGACCGACACTGTCGCTGCAACTGGCTCAAGAGTCGAGACCGCACCGCATTTGGGGCACCGCTCGCACGTCTGCGACGCACCGCTCCGACTCGCACCGCTGTCCGACGCCAGCTCCCGCACTCCGGCTAGGTCGCCTGCATTGCAACCTGTCAGCACCGCATCGAGCATCGTCTCACCCTGCATCGCACGCCTTGGACTCACCGACTCCGTCTGCACGACGCTCATCGAGCCGCTGCCTGCACCGCATCGAGGACACCGCACCTTGCATCGCTCCGTCTTGCACCGCAACCGCGACGAACGCCGACCGGCTCGTACACTCCGTACCAGCCACAACGAGAAAGGTACTGTAACCGAGTCTGTTCATGACTCTGCTGGCCCGTATCGACGCGGTCGGCTGGAACTGTTAGACTCTGTGGTTTTCAGCATCACGGTAGGCTCGGACGGAGCTACCGACTCGTACGAACTTTGCTTTTGTGCTATTCCTGCAAAGAAGAAGTTAACGTATCAAGTATTCATTCGTAAAGTATAGTATTGTGGATTTTTGTCGTAATTGGTCTTGTCTTGAGTATATAAAATATTGGTTATTTTTCTAAACTGGTGTGGTGTCCGTTTGTAGTGCTTACACTGTATTACTGTTGGTTATGTGCAAATGCTTTACACACTGCCTCTGAATTAAGCCTGACTGCTCGTGCCAAGCTACCACGAGGGTGAGCAGGGGTTACTTCACGAGTGTAACAACCCTTACCCTGACTAGGAAGAAGGGTCCCTACTTGGACAAAGGTGCAAGCCCTTGCCAACTAGAGATCCCATTTCTAACAGGGGCACAATGGATTTGTTTGCATTAGAGCAAATAGGAACTACTGTAAAATTGGGTAGGTTGCCGCTGGGAATTTTGACCCCATTGGTTAGGGAGTGCCAAGGAGCCATAACTGTGGCACCCCAATGTATCACCCTGAAAACACTTACTGGACCTGTGGAAGATCAGAAGAGGACTGGACCTGCTTTCTGTGACCTGAGAGGAGACCTGAAGGACATGGCCCACTTGTACCCAGGACAAAGAAAAGGACTTCAGCTGTCAGTTAGCTGATCTTCTGTCTGGCTACCGGGACACAACAAGCTGCAAGAGGCTTTTTCCCTGAAGTGTCCATATGACCAGAGGCAACTGGACCTGGACTGGACTTTGCTGTTGATCTCTGCCTGACACCCTAAGAGCCTCTTAATGTCTTCCTCAGAAGTCTATTCCTGTGGTAAGGTCAGATTGTAAGTTACAATATTGAAAATGGCACTTTTAGAAAGCTGGAATTTGTCTCCCCAAACCAACTGTGCCTATCTGCCAATGTCCTGGGTCACATGACTGTGAATGGTTCCCCTGTTATTGGCTGTGTATTGCCTCTAGACATTGGGACAAAAGAGGCCGAGGTGTGAGAGGAGAGGGTGTTCCTGACAGGATAGTCATGGAGGAGTTGTGCCCTGCTCTGATTGCATTTCAAGGGCTCTGCTTGCAGCACACACAAAGGATTCTGACCCCGGGCCTGCCTTTGCTTTTGTCTTAGTAGAAAGTTTGAAATGAGAAGCAGGGGAAGGAGAAGAACTAACCAGATTTGGGGGTAGGCCAGAAATTCCCCCACACAAAGTCTGGCACCAGGTATGAAAGTGGCACCTTAAGAACCGCTCTTCAGTACTCTCCTGAACCTCTGAAAGATTCAGAAGAAGGATCGCTCTGCTGTCTGAAGAAGCAGGAGTAGAACTGCATGCCTTGAACCCAGGTTTCCCAGAAGTGACTTCAAGGGTCATTTGGCTGAGCTCCTGTTTGAGCTACAGGGGGACAACAAGCTTTCAGAGGCCTACCCTTCTTTCCAGCTGACCAGACCCAACAGGACTTGACCTAGCCCCTCTACTGGCATCAGTGGGAATGAGTCCTGACCTATGTTCCCTCTAGGCTGCGCGCGTACGAACGCACGCAGCCTTGCTTCTTACAGCGCCCAGACACTCTGTGGGAGCGCGCTCTCCCCTCAAGGAGCACAATACATAATAAAAGGGCAGCGTGAAAACGTCCCTTTTAAGGCAGGTGCGCACCAGGAGGCCAAGTAAATCAATTAAATGACGAAGGGGCTGCTTCCAGTGTTCGAAGAGGCTCCTAGCAGGCAGTGTGAAACAAAAAATATGTGAATGTGTTTCACACTGCAATGAGAGGGTGTGGATGTGTCATTACGCCAGTGCTGCTGACATTGGAACTGGGAGAACATTGCAGGGCCGGCTCTAGGGCAAGTATATTAAAGTTTAAAGAGCACCTGCTGCCTCTTCCTGGCCACAATCAAAATGTGAAGATATCTTCAGTGATTAATGTTCTTCCTGGATGAGATGGAGTTTTGTCTCATGGAAGTTTTAACTCATTGTAGGGCAGTGCAGAGAGTTAATAGGCCTGATGCAAAGGATGAGTACCATGCAAATCACAGAACTGTATTTATGAAGATAGGTCAGTGGGTTACTGCTTTTGTTAGAGAGACCTTTAGTTACTTGCAGTTTATAAGTTAAAATCCTAAAATAGAACAGCGTGCTATTAACTGTTAGCAAAGAGCTGCATGCAAACTGCAAGGTATATATTAGAGTGCTATGATTTTTTCCCCAGTCTTTCATTTTCGTAATGTTGCAAAAAAGATTTGTTTGGGTAGAAAACAATTGCAATTATTAAAGCGAACCCCCAACCTTGGTGTTACGTTTCAAATCCTGAGTTTGCACTTCTCCACACCAAGCACTCTTAAATTATGCTGCCTTCCAGTATGGATGACTTGTAACTGGTACACCTTGTAATCCTCTGTCTTATGTAACATTTCCTATACACTGATTTACACATGCATGATTGTTTGTCTCTGAGTAATGTGCGTGTGATGTAAAGTGCTCTGGCACCCTTCACTGATATGAGTGGCACTATAAAACTATTAAATGCATCAGAGAGTGGGTGGTTATGGAGACTTGAGGAGCACTGTTAAAGGGTGGTAGTGAGGGAATCTGTGGCGGAGGTGGTCATTGGGGGGCGCCACAAACAGTGTCACACTGGGCACCATCAGCGCTAAAGCTGGCCCTGGAACCAGGTTCCAGTCTTGATGTCCAAGCAAAGAGCTCCAATACTTTCCAGTCATGGTTGCTCAAAAAACTGTAAAAGAAAACATTACACTTTAATCTTAAAGAATAGCAAATACTTTTAAACCAATCCTCTTTTTTTATTCATCATCACAAAGAATGCACCTTCAAATACATGAATTCAGTCTTTGCCATGAATTCAGTCTTTGCCACTGAAGCATGAGAGAAAAATGATTTGCGTCTGGCATTGAGCATAGCAAATTTCTATAGACCGATTTCGGATTGGCAGAGAACAGGGATTGAAAAGTAAGAAAAGCAGGAAGGACAGAAATAATAGAGAGATGGAGTGGAAAGAGGATTTGAGAGTGTGAGGAAGAGGGGAGATTTGAGTGTAGAGAGAAAAGGAAACATGTATGGAGAGGCTGAGATATGGAAGTGAGATAGAAAGCAAGAAAGGGAGAGGAAAAGAAAGAAAGGGGAGTGAAACATAGAAAGGACAGGAAAAGAAAATGGTAGGGAAAGGATAAAACAAACAAAAGGGGATAGGTAGACCAAGAGGTGGCATACAAGGAGGTCGGAGCCAAGGAGAGGAACAAGATGAGAGAGAAGCATAGTCAAGATATAGATTTGACAGAGTAAGGGTGGAATGAGCGATAACAGGGAGATTAGAGAGACTTTGTTCGAGAGAGAAGAGTAGGACCAGGATTGAAGAGAGGAGAAAGAATAAGGGAAAAGTGGAGCAGAGCAGATATAGAAAAAGAAAAGTGGGATTGTAAGGAAGAGCAAGAAGAGGAAAAAAAAAGCTAAAAAAAAGGGAGGAAGGCGATAAGGACAAGCTAGAAGATCAAGTGGAAGTGGACAGAGATAAGAAAAGGTGTGAGGAGAAGATAATAGAGCCAAGGAGATTGCAAATAGAGAGGATTTATAGGTAGAATGATTAGGACACAAGATGCAGTGGCACCTATGCCCAGGGGTGCAAGGAGCCATTTGCGCCCCAGTAATGGGTGTCTTTTAATACCAACCCAGAGGAGTGTGTGAGTGTTTGGGGGGTGTTCTTTTGTTACTGGTTTGCATTAGGGCCCATGGCACCCTTACTATGCCACTGATTTTGGTATCTTGCACACCGCACATGCTTGTATATTAAGTTTCTGCTTATCTTCAGTGCACGCAGCCTTAGCTGCAGTGCACGAAGCACCTTTATTGCCGCACACAGAGAAAGAAAATTAGAGGGAACATTGGTCCTGACCCCTCTAAGCGCTGTCCTCAAGGTTCCGGACCTTTGGTTGGAGCCAGAGTGTACTCCTCCCTGCGCAACTTAAGGTTTAGTAGAACAGATGCAGCATGGTTCAGACTGACACAGGGCCTCACATCGCAGCACGTCACAGCTCCAGATCAGCATCTCCATCAGAACCGGAGCAATGTTACACAGACCAACGCAGGACCTCGCATTGCAGCAGCACACTGGAACTGACGCAGTGCTGCACAGACCAACTCAAGACCTTGCAAAACTGAATTTGTGACTTTATCCCAATCCAGCATAACCACATAACCATAGTTGGCGCTTTGTGCTTAATGGAGCTATTTTCACCTAAAACTTTAAAAACTCATATCTACAGTTTTACTGATAGGATCTTTGTCAATTTGGTATCATTTAATTTATTGAAATAACTTCTATGTTTCTAAATTGGTTTCTGATTTTACTGATTGTTTGTGATTTACTGATAGAATCTTTGTCGTTTTGTAATAATTTTATTTATTAAAATTCCCTCTGTTTCTAAATTTGTTTGTGATTTTTTTTTTGTGTTGTGGTTTCACTTTATTAATGTTTGAGTGCTGCATACATACTTTACACATTGCCTGTAATTTAAGCCTGACTGCTTTGGGCCAAGGAAGCAGAGGGTTAAGCATAGGTTTACATAGTGACTTTTGTGGTTCACCCTGATAAGGATTGTGTTTATTATTTGAGTTTGGCTTCCATCCCACTCAATTAATAAACCAATTTCTTACAATTTCTTACAGCTCTTCTTTCTGGTTCCATTTTGTTTATTACATTTTTCACTATTTTACTTTGGGATTTTTATTGCTTGCTGTTTTGACTTTATTAATGTTTTGGTGCAGCATAATTATTTAACACATTGTCTTATGTTAAGATACCGGGGTGTTGAGCTCAGGTTAATTTAGTGACTTTGAGGGTTCACCCTGGCACGAAGTGTTATTGTTCCTTGAGGGGAACAGTCATCCACCCCAAATAATAATCCACCGTCTTACATTCAGTATTCTTTTTTTTTTAAATGTATTAGTTGTTTTTTATAGCACTGTGCATTACATTCGTTTTACATCAAGTTATCTGTATTAAAGCATAAAATGTATTTTACTTACACATCAATGTACATGAGTTTTTCTCACTGATTTTGGAGTTTGATTTTGTTTTTAGTTGACTCATTTACCTTTTGTCTCTATTGTTGTAAATTTGCTCCAATCACTGATTTTAGGAACATCTCATTTTGGTGGGCATAAAAATATAGATCTTCTGAAGTTTGTCATCTGTTCAGACTAGTGACATTCTTTAATTATGTTTTTTTCACACTTAGCTCCTTCTGGACTTTCCTTTTATGGCCAGTTTATGTCTAGACTCATTTTTGCAATCACCATTCACAGGGATGTTTAATCTGTAGTGCACTTTTTACTTTAGGGAGACTGAATATAACCACAGTTGGCAGTGTTCTGTGTTGTTGTATTATGTTTCCTATTATTTTCAGCAATCTTCTCACTACTTTGTCCTAGTATTCTCTCAAATATTGTAAAATCTTTCAGGCCATGTGCATTAGGACTCCACTGGGAGTATTGTATCTTGTGGAATCATCAATCTTATCTGGGTATATAATATCTTCTATAACTATTTTTTATATTTGCTTTCACTACCTACTGTCTATTTTTCTTTATCACATTTTTATGAGACTTTATACCATGAGATGGGTTGTAATATTCTGTATGCCAATATTAAATTTGAACATGATCTTGCACTTGAACAAGAGGAGGCACACAATAACCTGAGATGCATAACAACAGAATTTGAGATGGTTAGGACAGGACGGGGGATATGTATGAGGGAAATTAGAAGGCAGACAGTTTAGTGCAGGAGTGGGTAAAAAGGTGAGTCTTTACAAGCTTCCTGAAAGCAGTAAATGAGGGCAAGGGTTATATTCTAATACAGAGAGAAAGTGGTCCAGCCTGATGTTGCTGCTTCTAAGAAGGATCAATTCTGAACTGAGGACGTTACAGTAAATCTGTAAAGAATTCAAACTTTGGAGCTATCTCAGGCAGATTGTTTAAATGTATCATTTTATAGGTAATGCAGAGTTTGAAAGCTATCCTTGCATTTAATGAGTTCTTGAAGAATAGAGAAGATATGTATGAAGTTTCTTGATGATGTAACCTCCTGGTTGCAGAATGGAGAAGGGCTTTGAGTAGTGCCAGGGATGAATGAGGAGCTCCAACTAGAATGGAATTACTGACATTCAGTCTGAGGATCACCAAATTGTGGATTACTATTTTCAGATGCTACTTCCAAACCATGCATTTTACTGTTTTTTGAGAGAGTGGAAGAAGAAGTTGGAAGCTTTATAACATTGCTGATACATGGTGTGAGTGTCAAGGCGCTCCTGGTGATGCTCCTGGGTGGAGGGGAGCCTGGACACCTCTCAGCTGCATAAACAAGATGTGGAGCGCTCCATAGGCAGCAACACAGCAGTTGTTGGAGCCCTGAAGACTGGCCTAGCCAGGGAGGAAGCGTTACGTTGTTTGCCCATGGAAGCTAAAGGGAGTTTTATTTCTCCTGGCACTTGGAGGCAACTGGAGTAAAAGGTGGGTGCTGGTGTTGCCACCGACACAGATTTGGAACAACAGCCATCACAACGCTCTACTGATGCCAAGGATGGCAGTATCCCTGTGTGAAGATACGGTGAGTTGGCGCCAGCACCTTTGCCGAGCTTGTGAGTCCTCCACCACCACTATCCGGATGGTATGGGCCTCACTAGTTGTAACCAGCTGCTCCGCGGCCACAGTTAATGGCTACCCTCACATGGTATAATTTTAATCAAGTACCACACACAAGGTAACTGGTGCATGTCCACCTACTCTGCGGATACTTTGACGACATCTGCAAAATCAGGGATTACTACGCAGTGCCAATATCACTCTTCATCATTTGGTGTGGACATCTGTGCAGGGTAGCGACTGTCCTAGAACACCGTGGTTCACGGGGGTGCCACCTAACATTCATTAGAGCCTCACTAGAGCCCTCCCACCCAAGAGGACATTACGAAACAACAGCACTTTTCCACCCGCCAACTGAGCAAATACTTTTCTTGATGCACAGTGATTGGTGAGGCAGATATAGGTGATACTCTGACCTTACAAATCCACTAGACTGCCACTCCAGCTGCTTGTGTCCCCAATATCACTCACATCGGGAGGCCATCTAGATGATTTTGGTTGAGGCGGGCTAAAGGTACTTGGAAGATTTGCAGGTCCTGAGGCCCTCAGCAATCGACACCTTCTGCAGAATCCAGCAGACCCCTCCCAGGTGACACAATGGAGCCCACGGTTGAGCCAGAACTCGCTAGCATCTCAGAGGCAATGGATGCATCACAGGTAACACCACACAAAAAACTGGCGGCAGTAATGGATACTAAGACGATCTCAGGAGGAAAAGAGGAACGTTTTGCACTAGAATTTAGCCTTCACACTCAGTGCAAGCAGTTCATTAGGGTTCTAACACCAGAATCTACACTACAAGAGTTGCAGCCCTAGACTTCAGACTTACAAACACAAGTGCAAGTACTCACAGATCAGGTGTGCTTTCTGGAAGGGTGGGCAGAGGATGCGGAAGGAAGGTTCAGCGGGAATAACTTATGTATTATTGGACTAACAGAAGGGACAGAGGGAACTAACTCTACCCAATATATTGAGTCCTGTTTCTCTGGAACAGCCGCTCTTCCCCCTCCTCCCCCCAAGGACTATCAGCTTGGTTCACAATAGAGTAAGGCCACTGCGTCCAAGCAAAACTGCCCCCCCCTGGAGCCCCTAAGACTAACAGTTGCAAAAATCCTTAACTATACAGATAGGGACGTAATCCTTTAATGAGTCCAGCAGGGAAGACATTTTGAGGTAAGCCTGGGGAAGATCATGATATTCTCTGATTACATACTGGTAGTGCAACATTCCAAACCCAGCTTCGCAGAGGATAAGCAGAAACTTCGCACACCGGGTCTCAAATATGCATTGCTGTTTTCTACCAAACCAACAAGGCTTTGGTCTGGACAGAGAAATTTGAGGCCACTGGATCAAAGTCAGATGGGAACATGGTTCCCTGCTCACAAACATCATCCATAAGAAGGTGTGCGGGTAGGCGATAAGGGAGATCACCTGTGACAGACACTCCCCCTCCTACGCAAACCCAGTTGGTCTGAAAAGCTGCCATAGCAACTACAGTGTAGTTCAGGCTGGAATCTGTGACCTCCACTCCTGACAACTTAGGCGGGCAAAGCTCAAAAGATGAAAATGACTCCGATGTCAGTATTTTTACCCACCATTACACCACAAAATGCAGGTGAATTGGGGATAATCTTCTTGCATTATTGAGCAATTATAGGTTCTTCAGCACACAGGGTGTGGGATTGTAATAATAGTGTCAAGCGCTGAGCCAGGTTAACGCTGGACCTTGAGCCTGCTACTATGAGGGTCACTAGATATAAAAGTGTCTATCTTTATATCCACTACACTACATAAGCCCTGATAGATATGGCAATATCTTTAGTGCCTAGACATGAGGACATCTGTTCAACAGCTGTCTTTTCCCCCTATGAACCATGCAGTAGTAGCACCTATTCAATGTTCCTTTTTTAAGAGTTCAGTTGTTTCAGTGTTGGGCGGGGAAAGTTTGAGTCTCTGCCTCAAGTGAAAGAGGCGGGGCTTCTCAGGAGGTGATTCTCCTGGACATCTTGAGTAGGTTCACGAAGACAATGGAGACCCTACTAAGAGCATTATGATCTTATCACAACTTGAGATGAGGTTAAACAAATATATATTTTAAACTATGAATGTCAGAGGGACAGCTACAATATCCAAGTGTTAAAAGGTGTACTTGTATCTGCATCAATGAGGAATACGCATAGCTATGCTCCAGGGGACCCTGGGCGATAAAGAGAGTTACCAACTTCACACTAGATGGCAGGGTGAGGTAGTCCCAATGGGGTATTGGGCCATTCCTGGAGGATCACTTATCTGGATATGCCCCAGGGTCCCATTTGAAATCTGCAACAGGATTATAGACGTGAAAGTGGTATGTTTTTGTAGAAGGCAGACTCGATGAGCAACCCCTCTTGGTGGGTAGTGGGTATGCCCCTGATGTAGGGCAGGCAGGGTTCTATGCATGTCTCTCCCTGCTGCTTTCGAATTGACCTAATTACTATGCTTACATAGGGGAGATTTTAATGGGGTCCTGGATGTGCATTCAGACTGCTCCCAACTGCCCCTCCCCAATTTACCTGCACATACACATACAACATTCAGGGCTCTTTGGGACTGGCTTTCACACTGGTCTTATGGGGATACTTGGCGCCACAAACTCCAGATGTTGCAAAAGTACTCATATTGGTCAACAGTTCACGATGTCCATGTTCACCAGGATCGCATTATATGTCCTTATTATAACCTGCTCCCTGAAGTAGCCGCAGCGCAATCTCTGGACCGCATCATCTCGGACCACACACCCATTATCGCTTCACGTGTCCTGATGAGGGGTACATCGCCCATACCTACATGGAGGCTAGATCGAGATGCCTTGCAGGCATTTGCTTTTCATGAATCCTCATGAGAATTCACAAGGCATTTCTTTGAAGAAAACGAGGGCTCGCCTAGCTCTTAGCTCACTATCTGGGAGGTGTTTGTGGCCATTGCATAGAGACCTCAGTAGGGGTTGGGAAGAGGCTTGACCAACAGTTCACTGCACTCGGTGGACAGTTACACGTTCATGAGCACAAGGTTGTTATTGATTCTTCGCACACAACTGCCTTACCCGAGGCCCGAGAGGAGCATGCGATTTTTGTTGAATTTCAATGGTGTTTGCATCATGTGGCGTACATGGTTTCCTGCCAACAGTCTTAGGGGGACAAGTCCGGCAGGCTTCGAGGCCGGATGGCTGGTGCAAACAGGAAAGGGTCCCCTTTGACCAATGTTTGGGACCAAGCTGGAACTCTTCAGCTGTCACAGGAAGCCATTAATAAGGCCTTTCTGGATTAATATAAACAACTTACAGAAAGGTACCAGATATTGCAATTGACGATTTTCTCTGGGATATTACTTTACACAGGCTGGCACGCCAACATGAAGAGGAATTGAGGCTCTCGATTTCTATACAGGAAGTAAAAAAAAAACATGTGATCTTTAGCACAAGGTTAAGTCCCTGGCACTGATTGCCTTCCCCTTGAATCTTTTGTGGTCCTTTCAAATCTATTAGCGCCAAAGCTGGTGACATTTTAGAATGCATCACTGGGAGGGGGGACCCTCCTGCCCACAACCCATAAGGCGGTGGTCACCGCCTTATGGGAAACTCCCAGATGAGTTATAAACACACTGACCCCTCTCCATACTAAATGTTGAGAACATTTTGGCTAACAGGTTACTGCCTCACATACCATACCTTATCCAGGCCGACCAAAATGGCTTTATTACAGCCCACAGATAATCTCAGAACATATGGCCCCTGTTTAAAATCTCAGAAGAAGCCCCCCAAGACATAGCTTGATGGGCCCATCTCCCACCTGTTTGTGCTGATAATTGAGCCCTTCGCCGCACACCTTTGACTGATCAGTAGAAATTGAAAGATCCAAAATGGTGGCAGATACAATATGGTTTCCCTCTATGCAGATAATGTACTGTTATAAATGAAGGAGGCAAAGACCAATATTTCTGTAGTCATTAGGGAATTAGATGTTTTTGCCAGTCTATCTGGACTGAAAGTGAACTGAAGTAATACTAGTATATTCCTGTTAAAGCCCAGAACCCCCCAAGAGTGGACTGCCGCCAGTCTAAAGTGGTAGGGCAGCGCTGGAGGGGTTTTGGGGGGAGGAATAAAAATAAAATTAATGGGCCTTTCCTGCCGCTCCCACTGCCGGCTGCCTCATTGCTTCTCTCGCGATGGGGCACAAAGCACAGGCTCCCCACCCAATCCAGATGCTGCTTTCATGCTATGAGAGCAGCGCTGAGATTGGCCTGAGTGGGCTGGTCGGACGCTAGCTCAGGCATAGGGAGCCTGTGCCGTTTCTCCACCCAGCTGTAGAAAATAGCTGGGTTTAAGAAACCTAAGTGCACATGTCTGTTTGGCCTAAGACAGCCGGCCAAACTAACATGTGCACTTACAGTGCCCCCCCACCACTCCTCCTCTCTGCCATGGCCCGCCCCACCCTCGTGTCATCAGCTTTGCTTCTCAGAGTACAGTGATAAATAAAATGATAATAGCATTGTATTATTATCATTTTATTTATCTGCTGTCTCTGAGCAGTGGGTCGACGCTCTGCCGCCATTACGGAGGAGCTGCCCCTGGATGGCCCCTCAGTTACTCTTCCAAAATGGGAAGCCTTCATTATTAGATATTTGGGGATACAGTTCTATCATGAGGCAGCTGATGTAATTGATAGCAACACTGGATGGGCAAAGAGGTCCCTTCGTTCCTAGGCAAACTTTTGGCGCTCCCTCCCTCTTATTGCAGCTGGTCGGATAGTGCTGCTGCACCTCCTTTACTATCACGCTCATATACCATACATTCTACCCAGAAAACATTTTAAAGAAGTAGACAGTATGTTGTTGGACTTGATATGATGTGGCGGCCATCCCAGGGTAGCCTTAGACACTCCAAAACAGCAAGCAGAAAAGGAGGCAGAGGGGCTCCAGATTTTGAGCTGTATTACTTATCAGCTCAAAGGCAATGGCCTTCACGATGGCCTGCACAACAACACCGAAGAGAGCGTAGTAATTAGCTCACTCACTGGGTGTTATGACTGTGAGAAGTTGGCCTGGTATACGCTGTCCACTAATTAAAGTGGGCACCTTGCACCAGTCCAAACGACCCTTATTGATGATTAGGTTAAAGACAACCTTTATTGAAAGCTATCCTTGTGGTAGCTATGGAGAGCAGCCTTCAGGCTAAGTCTCGAAGGAATGTAAAGCAGCTTGTTTTACCAGATCATAACCTCCTGAATGACCAAATGAAAGGAGAACCACACAAGTAATATATAAAATATATGTATTTATTACTAAACACTCTCTACTAACCTCTTTATGAGATTAGAGAACAAAGCACACAATATTAAATCACTAGACCGACAGTAAATAGCACAATATACAGTGGGCTCCAGGGGGAGACCAAACCATATACTAAGAAAGTGGTATAACAACCACGACTTGACTAGACACAGTGCCTAGAGCACGTAGAATCGCTGGGACCCCAAGGAACCACCCAAGGTAGTGACACAGGGGACCCACGGAGGACGGGTGCAGTGTGTGAACACAGGCGCGAGCTCCGTACAACTCTATGGGAAAGTCGCGGTTGGAAATTTAAAGATTAAGGACACTTCGGAGAGGACTTTAAGCAAACCCAGCTAAACATAGAAGGTTCTAAGGCCAGCACCCTTGAGAGTACTGAGGTACCCATGTTACCTATCCCAGAGGGGCCGGGTGCATAGGGGTCAAGTGATGTCGGAAACCTTCGTCGTTTTCAATGGCGTGATGTGAAAAAGTACTGCTGCCGGGAAGATGAAAAGTGTCCGGTGTGATCCAAGCCTGGATCGGAGATGCGAAGAACCTGAAAGCAGAGGGGACAGAGTCTGGGTCACTTCACAGTGACCAGGGGCACGATAGACGAATGCCCACCGATGTCGGGTGCTTCAGGTGACAAGGGATGAAGCTCGACTCGGCAGCCACGGGGACCAGGAGATGACGACCAAAGTCCGGAGGTGAGCTGTCCCATGAAGGATGTCGAGTGCTGGGGGGTCAGTGTCCGGATTGAACACCAACAAGCCTTGGCAACTGCAACCCACGCGGGCAGAGGAAAGATGCTTCGGTGAGGACCAGCAAGGTCCTGGGGACTCTCCAAGCTATGGAGAGTCAGGGCACGTCTGGAGCAACCAGGAAAGCCCACGGAAAGTCAAAGTTACCTTCACAGGGACCCACAGGCCAACGGACCAGGGATCGCGAAGGGACCTCAAGCTGAGTCACTAAATACCAGCCCACAGAACACTTGTGGAGTGTAGGCCGGAAATCTTCAGTGGAATTACTGCTCGGGGTCAGGACTACAAGTAGCCCAAAGCACAGCTTCAGGGGTCGCCGAAAAGCATATGATGCTGCAAATGTACACAGTGCACAGGGTTACAGGTTGCACGGTCTCCACGAGGGATACGGGCCTCAGAATTGCTGAGAGCGCAGATCAACCTCAGGGACCTCGGGAACCCACCTCCTGTGTTGCAGAGATCTTCAGAGTCCTCAGGAGCTCGGGAGATGCAAACCGGTCAGATGCATTTAGGTGCCTGCCTTGCAGGGGAGTAACTCCTTTACTCCAAGGGAGATTTCTTCAGTCGTCCAGCGTCGTGCAGATCGTCGAAGTACTTGGTTTCTGTAGCAGAGTTTAGTCCAGGTAAAATCTAAAGTCCTGTAGTCAGGGTTCCTACTTTATACCCAAGGAAGGGGTGGGACAACTCTGGGGACCCACCTATGGGAGGGTCAGGACAGAGGGGTGGCTACACCCATGTCCTTTGTCCAGTTTCGCGCCAGAGCAGGAGCAAATGGCTCCTGCAACCGGTTTGAGCTGGACTATGCACAGGGACACCAAATGTGCCCCCAGTGCAGACATGAAAGCACTCTCAGAGTGCACCCACCCAGCCCCAATACACTAAAGCCTGTCTGGGAGGTGGTCACACCTCCCTGTGACAGGAAACCTATTGTCCAACCTTCCCCTGCCGGAGTTTCGTCCAGCAGCAGGAGGGCAGACTCGTGTCTGTGGCTGGCAGCATCCATTTTGTGATACCAGGGTCAAGAAAGCTGGTACCGGGTGTACCGGTGTTGTCATACTTCTCCCTCTAGGAGGGTGGAATCATACCTCCCACACCAGTTACTGGTGTGGAGGTATGATTCCAAGGTGTTTGACACCAAACACGACATGTTTCCATGCAGCCGTTTTAAAGTTAGCATTTACCGCGAGGTTATAATGCACTTAAGTATATATGGTTGGCTGCATCACAAACAACCCCGGAATATAGGTTCCGAAGGCTGCAGAGGGGCTCTGCTCATGCATGGGCACCCTCTCACATAAAACCCAGCACCCTGCCTTCAGGATTGATAAGGCCTGCCATAGGGGTGACTGATAGGTTTATATGTGCAGTGATTAGGATAGATATAGTGAACCTATATCTAAGTAAGGGGTGCATACACCACCTTACACAGGCTGCTGTAGCAGACCTGTTGTGTCATTTTAAATGGTCTCTCAGGGGTGGCATAATACATGCTGCAGCCCCTGGGAGGCCTCTGGGGTACCTAGGCCCTGGGTACATAGTATACCATATACTAGGGACTTATAAGGGTACCCCAGAATCCAATCTGGAGTGTACCTAAAGTACTTGCAATCAATTTAGAGGAGAAAGCAGATAGACTGGGGTCCTGAATAGCAGGATCCCAGTCAGACTAAGTCGAAAACAGTGAAACATCAGCAAAAAAGTGGGCGTAACTATAAGAAGCAGATCCTACTCTCCTACACAACCCCTCCCCCCCCCAAACGTCAGGACATTAAACTAACCTTGACCAGTTGAGTCTTCATGTTCTAAGTGGAAATATCTGGAGAGTCCATCTGCATTTGCATGGTTACTCCCAGGTCTATGTTCCACTGTATAGTCCATCCCCTGTAGGGAAATGGACCACCTCAAAAGTTTGGGGTTTTCACCCTTCATCTGTTTTAGCCATAAGAGGGGCTTATAGTCTGTCTGAACAATGAAGTGAGTACCAAACAAGTATGCCCTCAGCTTCTTCAGAGCCCAAACCACAGCAAAGGCTTCCCTCTCAATGGCTGACCAACGTTTCTCTCTGGGGGTCAGCCTTCTGCTAATAAAAGCTACTGGCTGATCCTGACCCTCATCATTTAATTGTGATAACACAGCCCCTACCCCCAACTCAGATGCATCTGTTTGGACAATGAATTGTTTGGAATAGTCAGGACTTTGCAGAATGGGAGCAGTGCACATGGCCAGCTTCAGGTCATCAAATGCCTTTTGACAGCTAACTGTCCACTGAACTTTCTTTGGCATTCTCTTGGAAGTTAAGTCATTCAAAGGGGTCACTATGGATCCATATCCTTTGACAAACCTCCTATGGTACCCAGTCAGGACCAAGAAAGCTCTGACCTGAGTCTGTGGGGGTGTTTTTAAGAACGGGATGTTAATCCCCTTTGACGTGTTGCTGATCGATATAGAACTCCCTCCTGGATCCTTTCTGACTCACAAGACAATTCTGGCACAGACGCACAGCACACTCTTTGGCACTTCACAAACTCAGAACCCCAAACACACAGGTACATGCAATCTCTTTACAACATGGGCACAGGGCGACGACTCATTACCTGGCTATACAGAGCCCTTCAGACTCTGTACGCCGCCCCCTTGTTTAAGCTCTGGATTCACTAGGAGATGAACCTTGGCCATCCCCTCATTGACAGGGATTGGGACAGAATTTCTGTAGTACCCTAGGAAGGTCTCTCGGAATACCAGATTACAGCAGATCCAGTATTAAAAGCACACAGGGCTTATTTGTCCCTACACATGACAAGTAAATTGCAACCCGGTGGGATGGTCTGCTGCACCACTGTCACAACGAAAGAGCAAATTTCTTCCATATGATGTGGGGCTGCCCTGTAATAAGACAGTTCTGGCATGAAGTACCCAGTGAAAAAGGTGACTGGAGGACTACACCACTCCAGAGGCTTACTTATGTGCGTGGCCCCCCTCCCTAACTGAGGTAGGGCAGGGACACAATTTGCGGATCTCTTGATAATATTGGTGACGCAGGCTATCAACATGCACTGAAAATCTGCTTCGATCCCCCAAATTAAAATAGTCGCGATAGGCCGTTTCCATGACTTTCATCTCTCGCTGTGGACCACCTACAGAACTCATATCACTAGTTTATGTCATAACTAGAGCTAATGCCCCCTTACTGTTTGTGCCATCAAGGATACTTAAGGCCAGACATACGACCCTTTCATTTAGCGGCACGCAATTTGCGACACATTGCGAGGCGCTAAATTAAATGTACAACAGTGTGTTTACACTGTTTTGCGATTCCCAATTGGGTCGCAAATTGCGAGGCCCATTAACATTAATGAGCCTCTCGCAATTTGCTAGCCCATTGTGAATTCCAGCCCTCCCAGGGATGGTGGCCTGCTGGGCTCAGCAGACCACCATGTCTCGGACTGCTTTTTAATAAAGCAGCTTTTTTTTTAAAATGCAGCCCGTTTCCCTTAAAGGATGCATTTCATTTTTAGGTCTCGACTAGCGATGCAGCGCAAAGCGCTGCTCGCTATGCGAGATCTATTGTTGCCGACTTTTGCTCCGATGCGGGACAGGAGATGTGCACGCGCATGGTGCGAGCAGGAGTTGTAATAGCGCCGCAAGCCGTACGCGTGCACATCAACTGTCTGTGCCAAAGCTTAACAGACAGGAGATGTGCACGCGTACGGCTCGCGGCGTTATCACAACGCCTGCTCGCACCATACGCGTGCACATCTCCTGTCCAGGCAGCCGATGCGCACGCTCACGGCGTGTCTTCAGCTTGTTCTGCCAGTCGCAGTCGGAAGGCCAAGGGCTGCACGAGAAGGGTAAGGGGGATACAGCTCACTGATCTGCACCCCACAAGTTAATTCCTCTGCCCTCTTGGCTGCCTGTCTCAAACAATTCTCGTTTGAAAAGAAACGAGCTCGTAGCCGCCGGGTGCCGCCATGATGTTTCATTTAAGGCTTCCGGTCACCGAGGCCGGACTTCCGGTTCATGTTGACGAGGGTTCTCCGCTGATGAATGATGTTGAAAAGTCACTACTTCAGACCTTCAAGCTTGCCTTCTTCTCCGCAACATGGGGGGGGGGTGACTACTTCCTCGTGACGGAGGATCTCCTGTCAGAAACAGTAAATGTCTACCAAAGGTCATTGTCGCACCAAGCTCCACAGGCCCGAACAGTAAACCCCATGGAGGGTCCCAATCAGAGAACTAACGTGGGGTGGGGCTTTGTGCGGTGTCTGACACTGCTCTCCCTCCAGAGCGGACACTTTTCGGGGGACAGCCAGTAATATGGGAAGGTTGCCTTTGAGGTTATGGGGCTTTCAAGATGGCTGCGCCTATTTCAGCAGCTCCTTCTCACAGGCGCTCTCACGTCCCCGTGTGTCACCTTTGAAGACGAAGTACACTGCGAGTGTGGGTTGTAAGGTTCATCACTTGTTTATTAAGATCTCAGAATTCTGTCTAGGACTCTAGTGACATATTAAACTGCCAGGCCGAAGCTAGAGTGGTCCGTAAAGGTGAAGAACCCTAAAATAATACGATCAACAAGACAAGCTACCTTGGATCATTTTGTATTTGTTAACTAGTTTCAGTATGGAATTAACATGCTAGTCTAGAAAATGCTAATTCTTTCACTATCGAGGGTTTCTAAAAACCTCGGGGCAGGTGTTGGATATGACCTCATAGTCTTCTATGCTTCAGATGTAGCCTGGAGAATGGAGGGTCACATACTCTGCTGTTAAGGGGTTAAAGCTGAAATTTGAATGCTGTGGTGTGCTATCTAGTTCTCTGTACTAACAATAACGGACCAAAATGTGTTTATTTACATGTGGAATTTTGAGAGCTCCGTTAAAGATAATGGGAGTGAATCAGGGCCAATAGTAGCTGTACCTGCTGCTCCAACATTCGAATGCTTTTATTTCTGTTTCTCCCTTTTTATTTCAGAACATTCTATGCACAGTGGGTGGAATATTCTAATAGCACTGTAGCCCTTATACCCTGAGCTTTATTAGTTATAAAAGGGTCTCTTCCTTGCTATGGGCCCTCACAGGATGTTTTGACCTGTAACAAGGGGACAAGTCGGGGATACTTGCGTGTAGACTGCATCCACCCACTTTCTCCACAGGGTTCACCCTATCAAGAAGTTGAGGCTCACTAAAATATGCTGAATTTGGTGTACGTTGAAGATATCATGACACTTTTAGCGGCACCTGCATGCTGTCTACTTTTGTTCTGAGCAGCAGCAGTGCAGGCAGCAAGGATGGTGTCTTATTTTAAATTCCAGCTGGCCAGAAAACAAATGCAGAATTTAAGGGGCCAGCACAACTCCTTTTGTTCGAGTATTTTGGCTGGGAGCTATCTGGAGACTCGCACCTAGATGCAACAAGCATTTGCAATGCAATAGGTCTCGCATTTGCACGAGTTTGATCTATTGGCATTGTAAATGACTGCCTTTTATTTTATGTTTTGGTTTTTAAAACGTAAATAAAAGGCATTGTCATTTCCAATGCCAATAGCTTAAACTAGCGTAAATGCGAGACCTATTGCATTGCAAATGCTTGTTTAAGGGCAGGCAGTGGTCCCTGAGACCACTGCCTGCCCTTGAAACATTATTTCGCATGCATTTGCAAAGGGGAAGGGGTCCAGGATGTGGCTGGTTCGGCACTAGCTGGTCCCCACGCAACCCCAATAGGTGCTACCAAGGCACTGTAGGTCAAAAATTGACCTTGGGGAGTCTCGTATCTCTCCCTGAGGCCATGGAAGGCCCTCAGGAGTTTGTGTTCGTACAGAACCCTAGAGTGAGAACACCTGCATCCGTCCATGCGCCCATACCATGAAAGTCAGCAATCCCGTGAAACCCCAGGAGTACCCACAATGGCAAGGACGGGGAATACGGGAACTGGGCCACATATCGATCCCAGCAGTACTTAGACACCCTGACCAGGCACCCCATACGCTGTGTATCATGTGAAGGACCCAAAAGCCAGCATAGGATGTCCTGTTTGCCTAAATATCTGACAACGCAAGCCCGCTAAGGAGCAGGGCCCATCACAAGCCATTGCATAGGCCACTGCAATTGAGCGGCTGCGTAATACAGTTCATAGTGTGATGCACCTAAACCCCCCACCCTCTCCAGAGAGGTGAACAATTTCTGTCATGCCACTCTTTCCTCCCGGGGCCCCAGATCAAAGCAGTAAGAAATAAGTTAAATTCCCTGAAGATGCACTGGGGTAGAGAGACAGGCAGGGCCGAGAAGTGGTATAGCAACCGAGGTAACACTAGCATCTTGGGGAGACAGGCAGAGAGTTCCAAAATGTCAGCAAGCGGCTCGCCCTTGCGAGGGCACTACCTAGATTGCTGTCCACCAAATCCCGTTCCTCATGGTAAACAATCACGCAGAGGTAACAAAAGGTGTCTCATTGCTACAAAAGACAGAGTGGTGGGGACCCTCACATTCTACCACAGGGATATCCCGGAGGGGGAAAAGACAGTATTTAGACCAATTCAGCTGCAGCCCGAGGCCCCGCCGAAAACATCTAGTGCCTCCATCACCACAGTCAAGGCATGACGAAAATCTCTGATACATATTAACATGTCTTCTACGTGAAGTGAAATCACTTCCTAGGAAAGGCCAATTCGTATACCTCACTGTGGGCCCTGCTGTCTGAAGAGGCCTGCCAGAGGCTCCAGAGCTAGGACAAAGAGGAGGAAGCGGACACCCCTGGCAGGTGGCCCTGTGGATCCTAAAAGGTGCCGAGATCTCCCTGCCGGTACGCACTCTAGTGACCAGTTCCGTATAAATGAGATCTATCCATTGCATCATTTCCGGACCTAGCACCATGCGCAGCAACACCCCACGCAAGTAAAGCCAACCCAAGGAGTCAAAGGCCTTATCAATATACAATGACAGGGCAACACCAGGGGGCATCTCAAGTGGCTGCTCATCTATGAGGCGAAGCAACCGGCGGGGATTAAGGAATGTATTTTTCTCTGGAATAAAGCCTTTCTGGTCCAGGTGCACCAAACTAACGATGTGCAATAATCTTTCACAGGTTCTTACAGTCTGTGTTGAGCAGCGAGAGCGGTCGATAGGAGCGCACTTCCAATGGGTCCCTATCCAGCTTGGGGAGTACCACAATCAGTGCTTCCCACAGTGATGGTGGAAGGATACTCGCCGACTTAGCTGATTGGTACAGCTGTAAGAGCTGCTGTGAAAGCGTGGCTGATATGTCAAGTAGAACTCCACAGGGAACCCATCAGTCCCTGGAGTCTTATTGTGCACCATCTGGTCTAGTGCCAGGCAGACCTCGGCAAGTGTCAATGGAACATCAAGGGCTCGACGGTGAGGAAGTCGAGCAGGGAATCGGTAGACTGCCCAAGTATGCTGATAGCACTGGTTCTCCAACCCCAGCGTCTTCCTGGTAAAGGGCACTGTAACAATCGAATAAGGCCTTGTTAATGGCCGACTGTGATGTAAGAATGTCACCTGTCGGAAACCTAATGGCTGTCAACCAGGGTCGCTCGTTCTCAGACAACAGCAACCAGACCAAGACATGCACCATCTCATAACCCTCTGCATGTTGTTTAGCTGTATATTCCGCATAGTCCAGTCTCCCCAGTCTGTCCAGCAGAGCCCTGTGGTCTGCCCTGAGGGAGGTAAGTACATTTCGCCAATCATCCTCAGCCCCCAAACGAATCTCAGCTACATGGATTGCAGCCTCCATCATTGTGAACTCATGCAGCAAGGTCAGTTTCATGCCATATTTGATCTTAATGCAAAGTTAATGCATGACCACCTTAAAGACGTCCCACCCCACCCCTCTATCTGAGGCAGTGTCTTCGTTAAGTACAAAGTACTAGAGAACATGCATACCCACAGTCTCTTGAAACACAGTGTCTTGGAGTACATGCTTAGTAGTAGGGTTCCGACTCCTACCTCAACTCAACGCAACTGGTAAAGGGCTGTGGTCCGATAACGTGCGGCCCCGATCTTCAGCAGACTGGACAAAGAGGAGCATCTTGGGGTTGCTCAGAAGGAGATCATTTCTTGTATGGAGCTGATGGACCAGAGAAAAATGACAGTATTCCTGCGCAATGGAATTTAGAGAGCACCAGATATCCTGGAGTATACCATGCATCAGCCAATCTGCGAAGTATTGCGCGATCCTGATTGCTTGCATCACATGTCACTGAGCAGAGGAGTGGACCTAACCAAATGGATGTCGTGTACACAATTAAAATTCCCCCTCCCAAGGCTTGGGCATGTAAATGAAGAAACATTGTTGGTCAGAGGGTCTCTAGGAAATGAGACTGGCCCATGTTGGGTGCATAGACTGCCACAAGAGCGATGGGCGCACTGTCCAACTGCCTCTAAACAACCACGTCGACCCTCCTGGTCTACCCTCTGGCACACAATCTGAAAGAGCACCACCCACATCAGCACCACTCCGGCGTATGCTGAGTAAACAGTACCCACCACCTGATCCTATCAGCGGCGCTGCAAATGCAGCAATTCCACTGTGCTTCCTGGAGATTTGCAATGTGTATGTGCCTGCGCCTCAGGTATGAATAGACTCGATGCCGATGTGTAGGAGTCACAATCCCACGCACATTCCGGGGTAGAAAATTGTAAACAGAGGGAGAATCAATAACTCTTGTCGCCATCAATGGATCACCAAAGTGCTCCCTCCCACTTAGTCTACCTCCCCTTCAAGTCACCCACAGCTCCCTGACTGATTCCCCTCCATCAAGATGCTCGCAATTGTTCACAGACAAGAAAATAAAATAAAACAAGAACGCCAGCCCAAAATCCCTTCCCCAGGTCGAAGCAAAAACAAGCCCCTGACCAATAAATAGGTCTCGCATTTACGCTAGTTTAAGCTATTGGCATTGTAAATGACAATGCGTTTTATTTATGTTTTAAAAACCAAAATATAAAAAAAAAGGCATTGTCATTTACAATGCCAATAGCTCAAACTCGGGTAAATATGAGACCTATTGCATATTGCATATGGTAAGCATCACAAATAACGGGAGGGAGGGAGAAGGGGGGGTAAGAAGGCACGGACAACGGGAGGGAGAGCAGGGGGCGCTAAAGAAGGCACGACAACAGGGGGTATTGGCCTAAAAAAGGCACAGACAACGGGAGAGAGGGCAGGGAGGTGGGGTTGGGACATCTGCAACACACGAGGGCTGCCGCCACACAAGTGAAACATCTGACGCACAAATATCAACGCGACTTCAAATACATTCACTTTGAAATATTTTACGTTCAAAAACGGATAAGATCTTTTTTTTCTTTCCTAACTTTCCAAAACTTAAATCGGTTAGAAATCTGTAATTCTTTAGCGGTTTCTTAGGGCATGAACTAGACCCGAGGGTCTCAACGCGCTTTACAATTCCAGACAGAGACGTTTTAATGCATGGGCAAAGTGGGCTCTGGCCCAGGGCCCCAGCCTTTCAGGGGGCCCCCTGACAAAGTCAGCTCCTTTCTCCAGAGTTTTGCCCTAATGACCTTGAATATTTCTTAAACAGATTGTTTTAAATACTGTTTTCCTTTAATTTATTTTTTATGTACCTGACGTGTGAGAGTCTAGTACAGCCAATTTGCAGAGAAAATGTTGTGTTTATGTTTCATGCAATAAACATAAAAAGTTTATTTTAGCTCAAAACAAGGCCTAACATATAAGAAATGGGAGGGCATCACAGAGATTATTTGCAGTAATATTGGTGAGCTGCTGCTCTGTTACAATATTGAAAACACACATAACTATCCCTGAATATTAGATGTAAATACATTTAGGGCCTTATTTATGAGAAGTGATGCATTGCTGTGTGAAAACAGGGATGCGTCACTTCTTAGTGCGCCCTCCTTGCGACATGATGGATGCGTCATATTTACTGTATGACGCATCATGTCGCAAGGGAGTTACAGATACGTCAGTATTTCTGACGTATCTGTAGGCGCAAAGTGATGCATTGCTGGGGTGTGTCTTAAAATAGACGCAACTCCAGCAATGTGTCCTTTCACATGGGGCAAGCCCCATGTGAAAGGGCCTGCATCAGTCTTACGCCTGCTGTGAGGCAGGTGTAAGATATTGACGCAATGGCGTCCTAGAAGTGGTGCACTGAGTTCTCATAGATTTCAATGCACCACTTCTACGAGGCTTTTTGCGGGGGAACACCCACCCTGCATACATTATACCTGGCGCAGGTATAATGTGGTGCAGGGTTTACAAAGTGACGCATCTGCCTAGATGCGTCACTTTGTAAATAGGGCTCAACATGGCACATTTTTACGCTGCCAGTGCGTCACAAAAAGTGACGCACCGGCGGCATAAAAGTGAAGCAAGGCCTCATAAATAAGGCCCTTAGAATTTGGACGAGTGTTCCTTTGCACTGTCAGGGACCAAATGAAATGACATAGTGTATTTAATAAAACATGCAGCTACTCAGACTAGAGTGTCCTGGCGCGTGACGGGGGAGGAAAACGTGCGTAAAAGATCCATCAGTTATTAAAAAGCCAGGTTTTTAAGTTCTTCCTGAACGAGAGTAGGTCTGTGGTTAGTCTCAGAGACTCAGGGAGTCTATTCCACAATTTTGCGCCTAGAAAGCCGAGGGATCTGCTTCCAGTGCGGGCACGGCATATTTTAGGCACGATGGCAAGGTTGGCATTGGAAGATCTTAGGGGTCTAGATGTTGTGTGGCGATTAACACACTTATTTAGGTAGCCGGCTCCTAAACCGTGGAAAGCTTTAAAGAAGATGGTCATCGCTTTGAAGTCGAACCGTACTTTTATGCAGAGCCAGTGTAGAGACTTATGAATAGGGGTCATACTAGATCTGGGTTTAGGTCTCAGGATGGCTCTGGCCGCCGCGTTTTGTACCACTTGTAGGTGCTGGATAAGGGATTTGGGAAGACCGAGGTACAAGCTGTTGACATAGTCAAGCTTTGATGTCACCAGAGCCTGCACCACGATCTTTCTGCTCTCAAGCGGTAACAGTGGCAGGAATTTTTTTAGCATCCAGAGTATGCCCAAGCAAGCGCCAGTTAGATTTTGGATTTGAAAGTGCATGGAGAGTGTCTTGTCTATGACAATTCCTAAGTTTTTTACTATCTCCTTTTCCGCGCGCGGCAGATCTTTTGGCCACCAAGAGCTCCAGTCAGGCGTTTCTGGATTACCAAAGAAAACAACTTCAGTTTTGTCAGGATTGCACTTCAGCTGATTGGTCTTAAGCCAGTTAAAAACCTTTGTGAGGCAAGACCTAATTATTGCCCCGTCAAAGTCGGTTCCTTTTTCACATGTAAAAATCAGCTGAGTGTCATCAGCATAGGAAACTATTTTGGCGCCCTCTTCCTCTACCAGAAATGCAAGGGGGGATAGATATATATTAAAAAGGGTAGGACTGAGAATGGAGCCCTGAGGGACACCTACATTCATGGCCGGAACCGGGGATGAGAAAGGGGAGAGCCAGATGTCCTGAGATCTATTTGCCAAGAAGGATGACATCCATGTTAAGGCGGTCCCCCAGGCCGATGTTAGCAAGTCTCTCCAGGAGCCTCTCATGTGGGACCGTATCGAAGGCCGCCGACAGATCGAGCAGTATCAGAACAGCCTTGCCTCCCTGGTCCAGCTTACCCTTGGGAAATTCAGTCACTTCCAGCAGAGCGGACTCCGTACTGTAGTTAGCCCTAAAAGCGGATTGGGACTCATGAAGGAGCTTCCCATCTTCAATGTGTTTTTGGAGGGCCTTGTTTACATGCTCCTCTAATACTTTGGAGAGGGCTGGAAGAAGGAGATTGGCCTGTAGTTGGCAGGGTCCGTTGGTTTGGCGTTAGCCTTTTTATCAGTGGAAGAATCTTAGCATTCTTCCATAATTTCGGCATGTTGCCTGAGGAGAGGGAAACATTAATGAGCTGGTTTACCGTGGGGTTTATGGTGGAAGCTAATAGGTTCAGGATATTCGCTGGACATGGGTCGGTAGGAGAGCCAGACTTAATGCTTTGGAGAAGGGTCAGTGACTCTTCAAGCTGAAACTCAGGGAAAGCTAGTAAAGATGGAGGATCCCAGAGGTGAAATTTGCTATTAGAACTAAGGTAGAAGGTCAGTTCTTCCTCTGAGATGTTAGTGAAGGCTTGTTGGATCACAGAGATCTTTTTGTGGAAGAATTGAGCTATTTGCTTAGACCATTCTTCCGTGCATGGCCCTTCCTTTGTGCCAGCTTTCGGGCGGTAAAGGATGTAACTATGCTAAAGATTTCCTTACTCTTATTTTGGGCATTTTCTATCTTGGTTTGAAAGAAGTTTTTCTTGGCTGCCTTATTGAAAATGTAATGAGCTTTTAAGGTGTCTTTATACACCTTTCTGTCCTCAGGTAGATATGATTTACGCCATTTCCGTTCCATTTTTCTACAATTTCTTTTGCTAGATCTGAGGGAATCGTTAAACCATGGAGCTGTTGGGGCCGACCTCTTTGAGAAGCGGGAAACAACTGGTACCGCTGCACCAATGTTGGTTCGGAGAGTGCGTCCGAGTCGGGGCAGCCAGACAGCTCCGGTGAGGAACGACCGAGGGCATCTGCTAACATCTGCTAACATCGGGATGGATATTTTATTGAACGTCCTGTAATTAGGGACCCTCTGCCCTGCTTTAGCCCGAGGGGCTGTGGCAGAGTTGGGAATTTTAATAGGAGGTGGTCAGACCAGGTAATGGGAAGAGGTAGGCTTACTGATATGTCAAAGTTGTGAAAGATTTGGTCTAGGGTATGGCCCTTCTCATGGGTGGCCGAAAAAATAGATGGAAACATGTTGCAGGCCTGCAGCGTCTCCAACAAGGAAATTGTTTGAGGGTCTTTTCCATTGTCCATATGTATATTGAAATCTCCCAGAATAAGGCAGTTGTTGTATTTTAAGTCCATGGAGGTGGTGGCTGTATTAAGCGTAGTAATACAATTTCCAATTGCACCAGGAGGTCTGTACATCAGAAAACCAGCTATGCTATGATGGGGGAATAAGGTACAGCGGAAGCCTAAGGACTCTGCGTCCTCGATGTTTTCCATCAAGATGGGAGAGCAGTCTAGTTTTTTATTGTAAATTATGGCGACACCGCCCCCTTCCCACTCGGTCGGTCCCTCCTAAGGATATTATAACCCGTAGGGATGGCGAGGTGATAGTAGGGTTGGAGGCTTCAGACAGCCAGGGCTCAGTGAGAAATAAAAGATCAGGCAGTTCGTCTAAACGTAGGCCATAAATGTGTGGTTCATGCTTTTGCATAGAGCGACAATTCAAAAGGGTGGCCTTTAAGTCCTCTGTTTTCTTATTGTTTTTACACTTATTGTTGCGTGGGAGGATCTTGGGTGCGAGTTTCCTGGGCTGGAGGAGAGACCAGTTGCACTTATTGCATCGAAAGTCTACCTCCAGGCTCGGATCAGCCGCTGTACACTGACATAATGGTAGCCGCCTAAGGCTAAGCAGTTTTTCCCTATTGTAATATAGTGGAAGAAACTCACCGGAGGGGAACTGGGCAGCATGGCCGGCACCGGACGCCTCCGGGACGCTGACGGGCGCAGACGGGCTTGCCTTTGGCGCGCCAGCGGCGCGCCCGCTGCACGCGTCCGTTTGCATCGGGAATATATAGGCTAATGCCTATGATGCAAACTGGATCGCTAACGCAGCTCAGGAAGCAGAAACTGCATGGGCGGAAGTGAGGAGCCCGATAGTAGCCACAGCCCTCCGCACAATCGGCGTATCAGCCGTGGTGGACCTGGACTGGAGGAAAAGCGAGATGCGAATCGGAGCAGCTAAGGAGGTGTAGGCAAGCAGAATCAAGTAAAGTGCAAGTGCGCGTAGGTAGGAGAAATTGTTAAAAAGCACAGAGTAATTCAGCCACACATATACAATTTAAAAAGTATTAAAAACCTAGTAGCAGGGCAGGAAACACCAAATCCTACCGCTGTCAGCTGCGCACGTCCGTTTGCATCGGGAATATATAGGCTAATGGCTATGATGCAAACTGGATCGCTAACGCAGCTGAGGAAGCGGAAACTGCGTGGGAAACAGGGGCTCAAATTGGATCATAAATTTAAAGCTGTTCTGAACAGGGGCCCCCAAAATATGTTTGGCCCAGGGCCCCCAAAATCCTTAAGATGTCCCTGATTCCAGAGGACACTTTGGATGGATGTAAATGACGTGTGTAACAGGGAAACTTCAAATGGGGAAAGGAGGACAAAAGAGAACTGGAGAAGCAAGCACCACTTGCTCATCGACGTCCGTCCTTTAGCATCGGCGAGGCGCTATACAGCTCAGAGTCGGCAGCTCCAGAGAAGCGTGAGGGACGTGGTTAGCCAATCAATCAACCAGGATTTATAGAGCGCAGCTAATCACCCGCGAGGGTATCTGGGCGCTAGTGTAGTTCCACTAACTTCTAAGTGGAATTCGAGGGTTGCCGGTTGGTGAGTAGAAAGATTTACACCCAAGTCTTCCTATAGCAAGAGAGGGTCCCCCGGGGGTCATAGATGACTCTTGTACTTCTAGCTGCAGGTGTTGTCTATTGTCTTGAAGCGCTTCCACAGAAGGATGGCTTCATGACGCTGTGTGACTCCAAGGCCTGAGGGCGGGAGCTCTGTGCTCTTGAAGCGCTACTTCAAAAGGATGGCTTCACGGCCCTGTGTGACTCCGAGGCCGGGAGCTCCGTGCTGTTGAGGCGCTTCTTCATAAGGATGGCTTCACTGCGATGTGTGACTCCGAGGCCGGAGGGCGGGAGCTCCGTGCTCTCTTCATAAGGATGGCTTCACGGCGCTGTGTGACTCCGAGGCCGGAGGGCGGCAGCTCGGTGCTCTTGAAGCGCTTCTTCATAAGGATGGCTTCACTGCGATGTGTGACTCCGAGGCCGGAGGGCGGGAGCTCCGTGCTCTCTTCATAAGGATGGCTTCACGGCGCTGTGTGACTCCGAGGCCGGAGGGCGGAAGCTCCGTGCTCTTGAAGCGCTTCTTCATAAGAATGGCTTCATGGCGCTGTGTGACTGCGAGGCAGGAGGGCGGGAGCTCCATGCTCTTGAAGCGCTTCTTCATAAGGATGGCTTCACGTCGCTGTGTGACTCCGAGGCTGGAGGGCGGGAGCTCCATACTCTTGAAGCGCTTCCACAGAAGTATGGCTTCACGGCGCTGTGTGACTCCAAGAGCCGGAGGGCGGGAGCTCCATGCTGTTGAAGCGCTTCCATAGAAGTATGGCTTCATGGCGCTGTGTGACTCCGAGAGCCGAGGGCAGGAGCTCCATGCTCTTGAAGTGCTTCTTCAGAAGGATAGCTCTTGTGTTTCGGATTTGTTCACAGCTGGGAACTCTAACACGAGGTTGTCCGGGCTCCCCAGGGCCGTTTCAGTGTGCTCACACCAGTGAGCATCCTCCAAGGCCAGTGCAAGGGCTCATATCCTCTGTCCTGTGACCTAGTACTCCCCTCTCCTTCCTGTGTGCTCACACCAGACCTGCATCAGTAAATGTTCCGGTATCCACAGCCCCGTATTCTCAGGCCAACACGTGCTCTGATATCTGGTTTCTGAGCTTAGCAGGACAGATCTGAATTGCAAATAGAAAGAAACAAGCAGGGCTCGAGTCGGGGTACCACGCGGGTGGACGGCGTCCCTCCACTTATTTTTACCGGGAGCTCGATAACTGGAGCAAATGGAGCCACACATTCACTCTTTGGCCTCTCTGGGGCGAGATCGGAGCTGCTGCTCACGCGCTGGCTTCTCTGATGCAATCGCATCTAAGGGGTGAGCGAGGGGAGGCAATGAGTCTGATGGTGCAAGCCACCTTTCGTGACGTCACTTCCTGTCAAGACGTCAGCGTCCCCCCACTTCTTTTTTTAGGACTTGTGCCCTGGAAACAAGAGAAGGCGCCGATTTCAGGGGGTGCGAGTGGACACTGCTTTTAAAATTTGCAATTTGCACGATCACGTGTGTAGAAAGGGACGCATGAAATCAAGGGAGCTGACGACGATGATGGCGAACCGAAATAAACCCAGTAACGAGCGTCGGGGTGACCTCTTAACTCTCCTGTAAGCCAAGCCTCCCAGAAGGCAGGAAGCCATGTTTATTTACATGAAAAACTATGTGGGGAAAAAAGTCGACACGGGCGCCGTAATCATGTGCGCAGGGCACAAGTCCTAAAAAAAGAAGTGGGGGGACTAACCTAGTTAATCAGTAAGCAAGTGGCATCGCAGCGCGTGACATCACGGCGCGTGACATTACGACGTGTGACGCGCGTGACATCACAGGAAGTGGCATCACAAGAAGTGACATCAGATCTTAAGCCCTCACATACATATTTAGCAGGTGTATCATGAGTACATTGGAGCACATTTCGAGTATACTTGTAAACTCTCCTGAATTAGGCAGAAGATTCACACTTTTGTACTCGACACATAAAACAATGTTGCCTTTTGTCAGCGTAAACTTCCTCCACCCATAGTGCTTTAAAAGAAAAAATAGTGATATTTAAATTATTACAAGGCCTCCTCAGGGGTAGTAAGCTCTATATAAATGCTATTTACATTTTGTGCAAATACTGGGAAAGACCAACACATCTGCAGTTCTTACAGTGCATGTGTATCTCCTAAACAGAGCCTGAACAAAGTGAAAAGCTGCCTCTCAAGTATGTGTGAAGTGCTAACAAGGTGTGAGCCTTTGTTTCTCCTCTGCTGCATTTGCTTCTGGGTGTGAGGCTCCTGACTGCTGCCAGCCAAGAGACTCGAACAAAAGGAGGCCTGATGACCCCTCAGACTTGGCCTTTGTTAAGAGCCAGCAGGAGTTAGAAATAAGAGAGCCCCGTCCCCACCTGCACGTTGTTGCCGATCGAAAGCAGATAACAACGTGCAGGCGCTGCTGAAAGTGTCCCGGTGTTTGCAAATTACACCGGGACGAAATCAGCATCTTTATCAGTGGGGCCCAACTTCTTGGCAGGGTGGACGGCGTCCCCCCTGTGAAATAAGTGGGTGGACGCCGTCCACCTGCGTGTACCTCCGACTCGTGCCCTGCATGTGCGGCTCCCGTGAATATTAAATTAAGCGGGCACCATGATCAAGAGCGGCACCCATGCATAAAAATATTTGCAATGCCATTATCCCGGGCTGCTTGAAAGTGAAAACGTGCATGGCTCGCTGAATGTGAGCAAAGCACGTCGTCGTCATCGTGCCTGAAGTAGGAGAAACTCAACAAAGAAAATAGTGCTTCCAAGTCTAAATAACACGTACTGTGTAACAACCGAAGTAAATGGGCCAGTAGCCATTGGGGGTTACAAATGAAGACAAGGCGGTACTAAGGAGGGACTAGGAAGCCTATTAAGGAATTAGAAGCCAGCATTTACAAAGGACAAAGACACAAGCCAATAAAAAATATGGGCTGGGAGTGGGCAGGGCTTCTCTTCCATACTCCACTACAGCAGATTGCCAGAGCAGCGCATGCGCACTGACTCAGGCTCGACCTAAAAAGGTGTACCTAGGTACCGACAACTCTATTCTGGCTCGTGATTGGGTAGAAGCTTGTGGACCTGGGTCTGGTATGCTGCATAAGAAGAGTCTGGAATAGTGAGCCTGCTCTCTGTTTCTCCTGGGGACCATTGTATTTAACATAGATGTTGAGAAGTTGGAACCCCACCATTTACACCAGACCAGAAGGCAGCTAATTTGCATTTTCTGTGGATTTTCACCTCCCGTACCCGCAGAGGTAAGCTACAGAAGTTTCCTTCCTGATGCCAGGTCTTTGGAACTTGCTGCTGTTAGCATTCCTGTCTAACATTGAGATAATAAAGTTACCTGCTTGACTGTGTCCACTCTCACACTTTGAAGGTCACATCTTATGTTTATTAATGCCATTACCACAGGAGCCCATGGTAGGAAAAAGAGCTTCACACCATGGCATAGGAAAATGTCACCTCTGCCCACTTTTAACTCTGTCACAAAGGGAGAATTCAAGGGAAGAACTTGCACTTCTCTCATCTTGACTTCAGGACTCGGGTGGGTTGGGGGGCTCAGAGGTTATAAGGATTCAAGGGAGAAGGCAGGGGGCCCTGAAACACTAAACTGATTTATGGTGAGATCCAGCTACTGCCTTGTAGTCTGTCCTTGGCCAACCTTGGCAGAGGCCTATCCTGGGGGTGCACATACCACAGCTTGCTGGCTGCATGCTCTCGATTCAATTTGGGCTGGTCTGGGAATAGAGGCTATCTTGCACGACTCCAGGATCCAGGAGACCAGTGCTGCATTGTGGATTGTGTAGAGGTTGCACCCACTTTAAGGTCAGGGAGACCGAATGTGTTTTATAGGTTTTCTCAGGATCTGAGTAAGCAGGCTTGGGAGACTGTCCTGAGATCCGCGAGACATGCCTCTATGCTACAGGTCATGTAAGGGCTGTATCCACCAGACTGCCTTAGAATCAGGGAAACCTAACATGCTTTTTATGTCTCATCTAGGCAGCGCATGGGCTGTCTCTCGAGACATGCTGTATATACTGTATGGGCTTTCAGCACGCCCATCTATATTCATTCTTTTCTTCATGTGCTTTTCGAAATGTCTTTGTTTATGAACATTTTACATTTGTCCCTCCTTTTGCTGTTTTGGTCATGCCCTGGAGAATGGCCCTGTTACATGAATCCCTTCACTATCGACCATATACGTTAGTTTTGGTGCACTACTTTCTTTTTAGCCTTGGCTTGTTTGGCTTTCCGAACGCGCTCAGCCGAGGGCTGCAAATCATGTCCTTATCTTGTTTTCCACTGTCTTTGGTTTCACAAGCGCTTTTTCAGCCAGAGGCTATGTTGTTTTTCATTCTATAACATTCTTGGTTTCAGTAGCTCAAATGTCCAAACCTTAAATAATATACTTACTTAATAGAAGTGTAGTTTATGAAGCTGGCCGACAGTAGGATCAATCTATTTACACTGTGCTTTTGACAGCGTGATTATTTGAATACGATTAAAGAGGTCCTTTTTATAAAAATGAAAGCAGCTTTAAGTTTCGCCATTTCAACATTTGATGCTTTCTTTTAGGTTTCAATCATTGGTGAAATAAAACCAATATCAAAGGATGCCTCCTTGTGCTCTCCAACAATATATACTGCAAGTAGACAGTCCAAAGCCACCTCAGCACCACTTCAGAACCAGTAAGTGTCACTCACCACCACTTCAGCAGCACCACCTGAGCATCACTCAGCAGCACCTGAGCACAACCACAACACCAGCAAAGCACCAGTGCAGCACTACCTCGGAATCAGTGCAGCACCACCACCTTAGCATCAGCGCAGCACCAGCACAGAATAACTCAGCACCAGCACAGAATAACTCAGTGCCACCTCAGCACCAGCGCAGCATCTCCTCAGCCTCACTCAACACCACCACAACACCACCACAGCACGACCTCAGCATCAGCACAGCACCAATTTTACATCAGTGCACCAGCGCAGCCCCAACTCAGCTCCAGTGCAGCCCCACCACAGGTTCAGTGCTGCAGCACCGCAGCACCAGTGCAGCACCACCTCAGCACAGCACCACTTCAGCATCAGCGCATCACGACAACACAACACCAACTCAGCACCACCTGAGCACCATCTCAGAACCACCATCTCAGCATGACTCAATAACACCACAGCATCACTCAGCACCACCACAGCATCACTCAGCACCACCTCAGTAACACTCAGCCCCACCTGAGCACCAGCTCCGCACAAGCACACCACCTCACTATCACTCAGCATCACCTCAGCACCAGTAGAGCAATAGCCCAGCACCAGCAAAGCACCACAACAGCACCACCTCAGCATCAGCACAGCAACACCTCATCAGTGCACCACCACCAGTGCAGCACCAACTCAGCATCAGCACAGCACCACCTCAGCGCACCACCACCTCAGCACCACCATCACAGCATCACTCAGTACCACCTCAGCATCACCTCATCACGTCACTACCTCAGCACTACCACAGCACCACTTCAGCATCAGCACAGGACCAACTCATTAGTGCAACACCACCAGTGCAGCACCAACTTAGCATCAGTGCACCACCTCAGCACCAGTGCAGCACCACTTCAACATCAGCACAGCTCCATCTCAGCATCGGCACAGCATCCCCACAGCACCACCTCTGCATCAGTGCACCAGCACAGCCCCACCTCAGCACCAGCACAGCCCACCTCAGCAGCAACTCAGCACCAACCCATCACCACTTCAGCATCAGTGCATGCCCACCTGAGCACCAGCAGCACCACCACCGCAGCATGATTCAGCACCACCACAGCATCACTCAGCACCAGCACAGCACCACTCAGTGCCACCACATCACTCAGCACCAACTCAGTACCAGTGTAGCATCTCCTAATCACTCATCACCACCACAGCACCGCTTCTGCATCAGTGCACCACCACCAGCGCACTACAGCATCAGTGCAGCACCACCTCAGCAGCAACCCAGCACCAATGCAGCACCACTTCAGCGTTAGCCCAGCACCAGTGCAGCAATAACAGCACCAGTAGAGCACCAATTCAGCATCACTAAGCACCACCTCAGCACCACCCCAGTATCACTTAGCACCACCTGAGAAACCACCTCTGCAAAAGAACACCATCACCAACTCTGTACCACTCAGCACCGCCTTAGCACCTATGCAGCACCACCTTAGCACCAACACAGCATCACAACCTCAGCATCAGAGGAGCACCACCTCAGCATCAGACCAGCACTACCTCAGCATCCACACAGCACCACCTGATTTCCACCACAGCACCACTTTAGCATCAGCACAGCACCACCACATCAGTGCACCACCACCAGTGCAATATCAACTCAGCATCAGTGCAATATCAACTCAGCATCAGTGCAGAATCACCTCAGCATCAGCGCAGCCCCACCTTAGCACCAGCGCAGCCCCACCTTAGCACCAGCGCAGCCCCACCTTAGCACCAGCGCAGCCCCACCCCAGCATCAGCGCAGCCCCACCCCAGCATCAGCGCAGCCCCACCCCAGCATCAGCGCAGCACCACCTCAGCAGCAATTCAGCACCAACACAGCGCCATGTCAGCATCGGAGCAGCATCATCTCAGCATCAGCACAGCACAAATTCGGCATCACTCAGCACCACCTGAGCACCAGCACAGTACTACCACCTCAGCATCACTCAGCACCATCACAGCATCACTCAGCACCACCTCAACACACCACCACAGCACCACCTCAGCATCAGCACAGAACCATCTCAGCATCAGCACAACAACACTTCCTCATCAGTGCACCACCACCAGTGCAGCACCACCTCAGCACCACTTAAAGATCAGCACAGCACCATCTCAGCATCAGCACAGCACCACCTCGGCATCAGTGCACCACAACCAAAGAAGCCCCACCTCAGCACCAGCGCAGCCCCACCTCAGCATCACTTCAGCACCAGTGCAGCACAACCACAGTATCACTTCAGCATCGGTGCAGCACAACCTGAGCACAGCACCAACTCAGCATCACTCAGCACCACCAGCTCAGCACCAACTGTGCACCAGCTCAGCACCACCTGAGCACTAGCGCAGCACCACCACCTCAGTATGACTCAGAACCACCACAGCATCACTCAGCACCACCACAGCATCACTCAGCACCAGCACACCATCACTCAACGCCACTACAGCATTACTCAGCACCACCTCAGCTCCAGCATCTCTTCAGCATCACTCACCACCACCTCAGCATCAGCACAGCATCACCTCCACATCAGTACATCAAAACCAGCTAGTGCAGTACCAGCGCAGCCCTACCACAGCATAGCGTAGCACCAGTGCAGCACCACCAGTGCAGCACCACCACAGCAGCAACTCAGTACCAACGGAGCACCACTTCAGCATTAGCACAGCACCACCTCAGCACCAGCTCAGCACCAGCGCAGCTCCACCTCAGCACCAGCGCATCAACTCATCAGCACAGCACCACCTCAACATCAGCACATCACCATCTCACCATCAGCACAGCACCACCTCTGCATCAGTGCACCACCAGTGCAGCCCCACCTCATCTGTACACTACCACCAGTGCAGCACCAACTCAGCATCAGCTCAGCACCACCTCAGCACCAGCGCATCAACTGAACATCAGCACAGCACCACCTCTGCATCAGTGCACCACCATCAGCACAGCACCACCTCTGCATCAGTGCACCACCACCAGCGCAGCCCTACCTGAGCACCAGCTCAGCACTGCCTCAGCAGTAATTCAGCACCAACGCACCACTTCAGTATCAGCGCAGCATCAGCGTAGCATCACTCAGCACCACCTGATCACCAGTACAGCACCACCACCTCAGCATGACTCAGCACCACAGCATAACTCAGCACCACAGCATAACTCAACACCACCTCAGCACCAACTCAGCATCACCTGAGCATCACCTCTGCACCAGCATCCCTCAGCACCACCTAAGTATCATTCAGCATGACCTGAGCATCACCTCCACACCACCACCTCAGTCTGCCCTCGGAATCTGCCATCTATTGATTCTCCCCTAGCGTCTGTCTGATGCTCGTGTTGTAATTCAAGTACTATTTTCAAAACTCCACCCTCCCATTGCTTATGTCTCCCCCAGACTCCCCTCCTCCCCCCCCCCCCCACATAACAAAAAAAAGCTATAACAAACAAGAATTAGAACACACAGGAAGAAGTTGCGAGCATTGCAAGGACAAAAAAAACTAGAAGACGTGTTTAATATTAATTCTTTTTTTAATAGAGTTGTTCAGTTGTACATAATGTCTTCTTGGTTCTCTATAAGATAACAAAAATGCTTACTTACTGGGGTGGCGAAGTGAGCTAAAGAACGATGATGGATTCAACCCAGATCTGTGACTGGGGGTGAGTGTCTGAAAAGTTTCAGCACTCCGTCCATCATCTCCTTGTGTTTGTTTTAACAAAAATGCTTACAATACTTTTTTATTATAACTTTTCAACATGCTACACAGCGGCTGCAATGCTCTACAACATAGCTTGGAGACACTGGCAAAGCCAATAACTCTGGCTAAACACTTATAAGGTTCCAAAGGCGAGATCTATTGGCTATGCCAATGCTTGTTTTAGATGTTTTCGGGGACTATCTAGGAAGATTGCCTGACTTGAGAGACTGCCACGAGAACAGGGAGACCAGTCTCTGTTGGTGGGTGTGTATTGGCCACATTCAACAGAGTCTGTGTGAGCGCAGACTGAGTTGTGTGGCTGTATGAGTACACTGGATGAGCGGTATGCCTTCATGAATGAGGGTTGAGTGGTGTGAATGCACTGAATGAGTGGTGTGCCCTTGTGAGTGCAGGGTGAGCTGTATGCTTTTGTGAGTGTGAGGGGAGCGAAACAGTGTGCATCTGTGAGTGCAGGGGAGAGGAGCGAAGGGTGAGTGATGGTCTTTGATTGCAGGTTGAGTAGTGTGCTTGTGTGAGTGGTGTGTCTGAGCGCAGGGTGGGTGGTGTGTCTGTGTAAGCGCAGGGTGAGTGGTGTGTCTGTGTAAGTGCAGGGTGAGTGGTGTGTCTGTGTGAGTGCAGGGTAAGTGATGTGTCTGTGTGAGTGCAGGGTGAGTGGTGTGTCTGTGTGAGTGCAGGGTGAGTGGTGTGTCTGTGGGAGTGCAGGCTGAGTGATGTGCCTGTGTGACTGCAGGTGAGTGATGTATCTGTGTGACTGCAGGGTGAGTGTTGTGTCTGGGTTTAGGGTGAGCAATGTGTCTGTGTGAGTGCAGGGTGAGTGTTGTCTCTGTGTGATTTCACGGTGAGTGATGTGTCTGTGATTGCTGGCTGAGTGATGTGTCTGAATGCAAGGTGAGTGATGTGCCGGTGTAAGTGTAGAGTGAGAGGTGTGTGTGTGTGAGTGCAGGGTGAGTGATGTGTCTGTGTGAGTGATGTTTGAGTGTTGTCTCTATGTAAGTGCAGGGTGAGAGGTGTGTCTGTGTGAGTGCACGGTGAGTGATGTGTCTGTGTGAGTGCAGGATGAGTGATGTGTCCGTCTGAGTGCAGGGTGAGTGATGCGTCTGTGTGAGTACAGGGTGAGTGTTATCTTTTGGCGAGTGCAGCATGAGTGGTGTGTCTGTGAAGTGCAGGGTGAGTGGTTTGTCTGTGTGAGTGAGGTGTCTGAGTACAGGCTGAGTGATATGGCTGTGTGAATGCAGGGTGAGTGGTGTGTCTGTGTGAGTGCAGGGAGAGTGGTGTGTCTGTGTGGGTGCAGGCTGAGTGATGTGTCTGAGTGCAGGGTAGGTGATGCATCTGTGTGAGTGCAGGGTGAATGGTGTGTCTGTGTGAGTGCAGGATGAGTGATGTGTCTGTGTGAGTGCAGGGTTAGAGTTATCTGTTGGTGAGTGCAGGGTGAGTGTTATCTCTTGGTGAGTGCAGCGTGAGTGGTGTGTCTGCATGAGTGCAGGGTGAGTCATGTGTCTGAGTACAGGCGGAGTGATGTGGCTGTGTGAGTGCAGGGTGAGAGATGCGTCTGTGTAAGTGCAGGGAGAGTGGTGTGTCTGTGTGAGTGCAGGGTGAGTGATCTCTCTTTCAGTGCAGGGTGGGTGATGTGCTGTGTGAGTGATGTGTCTTTGAGTGCAGGTTGAGTAGTGTGCTTGTGTGTGTGCAGGGTGAGTGGTGTGTGTGTGTGTGTGTGTGTGAGTGCAGGGTGTGTTGTCTGTGTGTGAGTGCAGGGTGAGTGGTGTGTCTGTATGAGTGCAGGGTGAGTGGTGTGTCTGGGTTTAGGGTGAGTGATGTGTCTGTGTGAGTGCAGGGTGAGTGTTGTCTCTGTGTGAGTGCAGGGTGAGTGGTGTGTCTGATTGCTGGCTGAGTGATGTGTCTAAGTGCAAGGTGAGTGATGTGTCGGTGTGAGTGTAGAGTGAGAGGTGTGTGTGTGAGTGCAGGTTGAGTGATGTGTCTGTGTAAGTGCAGGGTGATTGATGTTTCTGTGTGAGTGAAGGGAGAGTGGTGTGTTTGTGTGAGTGCAAGGAAAGTGGTATGTCTGTGTGAGTGCAGGGTGAGTGATGTGTCAGCGCGAGTGCAGGGTGAGTTATGCGTCTGTGTGACTGCAGGGTGAGTGTCATGTCTGTGTGAATGCAGGGTGAATTATATGTCTGTGTGAGTGAAGGGAGAGTGGTGTGTCTGTGTGAGTGCAGGGTGAGTGGTGTGTCTGTGTGAGTGCAGAGTGAGTGATGCATCTGTGTAAGTTAACCCTGGGCAAAGCACTACGCTACGCTCGCGTAGTTTGCGAAGTTTGCGCTACTTCGCACAACGCGAATTGCACGTAGCACAGTGCAAACACGCGTAGCGTAGTGCAGCGGTCATTTTTTGCTTGCTCGCGGTCCTCAACGTCAAGTTGGCGACCGCGAGCAAGCAAAATGACATCCCGGCGAGATTCTCAACGCAGGGAGGTCAGGTTTCTCATTGCGAGTGGTCGCGTATGCTCGCGACCGCTCGCGATGAGAAACTACCAGTTCGCGTTGAGAAGCTGCCGCTCGAGTAAAAATCTACTCGAGCGGCAGTAAAAGACAGCTCGCACTGTGCAAGATGCCGTTTTCAATGATTGCACAGTGCGGACAAGCATCCGGCACTGTGCAATCATTGCGAACAGTGCACTACGCAGTTCGCGTAGTGCTACGCGTAGTTCGCGTAGTGCGAACTGCACTTTGCGTAGCTCGCGTAGCGCTACTTCGCGAACTACGCCCAGGCTTAGTGTAAGTGCAGGGTGAATGATGTCTATGTGAGTGCAGGGTGAGTGTTGTCTCTGGGTGAGTGCAGGGTGAGTGGTGTGTCTGCATGAGTGAAGGGTGAGTGGTGTGTCTGCGTGAGTGCAGGGTGAGTGATATGGTGAGTGATGCATCTGTGTGACTGCAGGGTGAATGGTGTGTGTGTGTGAGTGCAGGGTGAGTGATATGGTGAGTGATGCATCTGTGTGAATGCAGGGTGAATGATGTGTCTGTGTGAGTGAAGGGAGAGTGGTGTGTCCGTGTGAGTGAAGGGAGAGTGGTGTGTCCGTGTGAGTGCAGGGAGAGTGGTGTGTCTGAGTGTAAGGTGAGTGATGCGTATGTGTAGGTGCAGGATAAGTGATGTGTCTGAGTGCAGGCTAAGTGATGTGTCTCTGTGAGTTCAGGCTGATTGATATGTCTGTGTGAGAGCAGGTTGAGTGGTGTGTCTGTAAGTCCAGGCTGAGTGATGTGTTAGAGTGCAGGGTGAATGATGCGTCTGTGTGAGTACAATGTGAGTGGTGTGTCTGTGTGAGTGCAGACTGAGTGGTGTGTTGTCTGTGCGAGTTCAGGCTGAGTGATGTGTCTGAATACAGCGGGAGTGATGTGTCTGTGCGAGTGCACGGTGAGTGATGTGTCTTTGTAGTGCAGGGTGAGTGTTGTGTCTGTGTGTGTGCATGTTGAGTAGTGTGCCTGTGTGAGTGTAAATAGAGTGGTGGTTTAAATCAAGCTCGCTCACACTTTATATTCCACTCAAAGCTTTCTGCCCCCACCCACGCCTTTTAAAATGAGCCAGCGGCCATTGCTCGGCAATACCCTTGCCTCAGCCCCCAATAAAAATATCTGGAATCCTGCTGCCCTCTCCTTCTCTTACCCCACCAAGCTATGCTCTCCACCAGGGGCGTAGCTAGGCCTTAGGCTGCCCGTGGCGGCCCCTGCGTTTGCCGCCCTCGGCAAAATCATAGTAGAGCGGGGGGTGAGGGGGGGGTGGTAGCGGCCGCGGCCGATTTTTGCGGCCGCAACGGCCGCAGGTAAGAGCGGGAGGAAGGGGGGCCGGCTGCCGCCCGAAAACTCCTGCCGCCTGGGGCGGTCCGCCCCCATCGCCCCCCCCCCCCCCCTAGCTACGCCACTGCTCTCCACGCTCAATGTGAAAGCGAGGCGGTGCTGGCTGGCAGTGGCTCTGTGAGAGCAGCTCGTCAGCGGGACTACTATTCCCCGGCAGCTGCCGGTGTGCGCAGGAGAGCCGGTCTCGATGACGCAAGAGTGCCACGCGCATTACCATGATGACCTGTTCAGGTCTCCAGAGACCAGGAAGTTGGCAGATCAACTTCCGTCAGCACACCAACTTTGAAGCTCATTTTATCACTGCTGTGACGTCAGAGTAGTTAAGAATTGGGTTTCAAACCCAATGATTCTGACAATACAATACAATAACATCATACGCTCTTTCTCTACAAAACAGTCAAACGTCTTAAGCTATGTGATAGCTATTCACAAACATCACAGTGGACACCTGCTGGCCACCTTTTCGAATACTGGCAGGTGATCTACTCAGCCTTTCATCTCCCAACGTTAATAAAATGAGCATCAATGAGATGGCTACATATTCGAAAAACATGTTATCAGCCCCTCAAGCCAATTCTGTGCTGTAAGTGAATTACAGAAGTGTGGTATATTTGTGTACCATTGTCATCCATCAAAGAAGGATTGGTTCGATCACCCGCCCTCTCACATATGACGAGAAGAGGTCGTTGATATTCAGATGACCTTGAACGCTGCATGCGGGATTCGCTGGTTCAAGGATGCGCGAGGTGTTCACCTGACTCCAGGGCTCAGATATGATTTCATATGCCAAGGCCGTCGCGCCGGCAGCGGCTGGGCCAGCTACAAAGATGCAGCTCGTGCATTACAAAGTCGGAAACATCAGAACGTGACGTCAACATGTATTATCTTGAGTAGTTAACGGTCAGAAATATGTATTTGGAGCAAAGCCCGGTTTGGGAGAATTTTGTAGAAATTAAATAGCAATACACAGTGGCAATTTATATCGAGATGGGGTCGTTAACACGTCGGAGAAGAAATAACTACAGCGATCAAGAAAAAGTCAACAGTCGGTTGCCAAAGTAAATGAAACCGAATTTTAGCTGGGTCGCCAGTGGTGTCAACTTGCTTTTTGTTAATTAAATGTGCATGTTACTGTTAAATGTAGTTCGGTACAACTGCCTGCAGTGCTGTCAAAATTCACATTCCTTGGGTTTTCACTAATCCTCTGGTGCTATGGAAATGTTCTCACTATGCACCATGCGTTCAGTGCTTAGTTTGTAAAAATTTAAGTGCCAGGGCTCTGACCAGGAGGCCACTGCAGGTTGCACCACTCATCGCCCTTGTCATTGCTGCCAAAACAACTACTAACCATCTCTCTCGCATGTAAATGTGACAGTTCAGATTATTCCAGGTCCCCAAAGCTAAAGGAATGGCTGAGGAGGCAGGTATTAGCAATGTTTTAATGTATATTGTTTTCACAAACAACTGTTATACTGCTCATGTCTAAATTACATGAGCAGCGCCACCTTGTGGCAGACTGCCCTAAGTGTGGTGTTGACAATTAGGTGCCGGTGCCGAGCACCGGAAACCAATCAAGTGCCAGTGCTCAGCACCGGCTCAAATTAAGCACTGCATGCGTTTGGTCTCTGGCCGTGCGTAACTTGAAGAAAAACAAGAGTTCTGCCATAGGAGCACACGCTGCTAAAGTTGGCTTGCGCAGTCACCAAAACGTATCACCTAGCGCCTTATGCTTGCTGTTCGGCCGGTACCTTCATGATGCCTAGAAAGTCCAAATTATCAGAAAATATCAGAAACTAAAAGGAAATGTTTCACATTTTTGCTTTAAAAGGGCAAAATCTGCAGAGACAAAGTAGTGAATTTTGTAGAGAAGACATTTTTCTTGGGTTAATGCCAAGAACAACGGAACAAACTGCCACATCTTGCATTTGTTTATTTATTTCCAGCATTCCTGGTTGTTTAGAAGGCAATCTGTTCGAAAAAGGTTTGTTGTTTCTCTCCCTCACACAACTCCCCTTTGCTCTCTTGGTTATGCATCTAGGTGTTGAGGTCTCTGTGTTGATCACTGCATAGCTAAGGCTGCAACTCAGCATAGTTGTTTCTTAACAATAAGCACTGGCAATGTCACTAGGTTTAGGCTTCTCATGCTGGTGCAATGGTTAAGTTTTGTTTACATTTTGTATTGCAAGCATGTGCCACAGAAAGAAAACAGACTGGCATTTAAATGTGGGCACCATATGATTGCAACAAAAATGCTAAATTTAAAAAGCCATTCACTGGTGTAGCTGTATTTGCTAGTGATTTTTTTTTTTTTAAATAAGACCAACATGTCATTTGTGAAAGGTATTTTACCATTATTTTTTGGAAGGCGACTAGAAGAAATCATCACCTAACCAAGCACTCCAATTGTAGGCAGTGACAATGTCATTTAAACATTTTATAACAGCATTTTTAGAAAAGAGTCAGTAAATAAATCAAAAGCAAAACTAGGAACTTTAAGTACAAGCAAAATAAACAGCAGTTTTTTAAAGATAATATACACAATTAAAATTGAAGAAAAAAACCACACTTTGAACTTGGTTTATCACTGAAAAACTATTTAAGGCGTATGTAACAATGCCCAGGTTTTGAGCAGTCACTGAAAGCGAAGGAAGCCAATGGGTAACAGGGGCTGACCCACTAGCCCATGCTGTAGTGGACGGAAGAAAATGTGGCTGACATTTCGAAAAACCAATGAATGAAGACTACTGGCCAAAAGCCCCTCTAAGTATGTATATTATGTATGATTTTTTGGGAAAACAATAGTTGCAGATACAACTAAAGTTGCCTCAAAGGCTAGACTAATAAACTCATACTCATTGTTGGCAAGCTCACTAGACTATGTTGACAGCCATGGCAGCCCTGCTTCGCCCCCAGCTTCCTTTCTGATGCTTTGTGTGCTATAGTTGTGAGTGGAAGTTGCGGCACGGAGATTTAAAAAAAAAAAAAAAACACAGGGGGGGGGGGTAATTTCCAAATCCTGCGTAAACTAAGACATATGGATTCGGTTCTCCTGGACTCCCCCCTGACCCCATTCACTCATTCAAGCTTTTTATACTATGGGTCAGGGTCACCGGCATATCTCAGTTTTATAGAGTTCTCATCCCCTTGGTGTCTCCTGTTCTAGACCATCTCAGAGAGCAGTGGGAAGACGAGGCTGACAGAGTATTCCATGATAAGGATTGGACTCTCGCCCTCGAGCTTCCCTATCTGATATCTAGAAATGCTAATTTTAAATGAATACAGTACTCGGTGCTTCACAGAGCTTATCTAACTCCATGCACAAATACTATCCACAAGCAGCATCTACATGACGTATACAGTGCTTAATTTGTGACATAATGAGTGGCAGTGCTTAAAGCACAGCTCAACAGACAGCGGCCGGTGCGTTTAAATGTCCCTCCAACTAAAACCAAGGCTACATAGTCCAAAATCCAGCTCATGCCTCTTTAATCCACTGCCAGACGCTCCATGCCCCTTTATTTCACTCTTGTAGGCTCCTACTTTCTACCTTGTTGATGTTTTTCCATCTTTTTTTACTTCTATCCCGTTTGTATGTTTTTCCTTCTATTGCTATCGGGAATTTCTGATAGGAAAAAATAAGTGCCGGTGGGCGTCACCGGCCTCAAAACTGAGTGCCGGTGTGGGGCAACCACTGGCTTAAATTAAGCACTGGCCCTAGATGTTCAACTAACAACTCGGGTTTCATGCACATGCTATGAAGCTGCCAACTCCTCAGACCCTGCTGATTCGAAGTCACAAATCTATTTACCTCCATCACAAGCAAACTAATTCTCTCAGAATGGCCTTCCACAGCACTAGGCATATACGAAAAGTCCAAGAAAGATTGCGCTGCTTAAGTCCTAGCAAATGTAGCCCTTCTTCTGACAAAAAGAGCAATAACCTTGCAATGGAAGTCCAAGTCTCCCTCTTCAGCTATATCTTGGCACCAAACTCTACATAAATGAGCCACTGCAGAGAGTGACAGTTTTTCTAGTGTGGCTTGGGAGCCATTTGAAGATCTTCCTCAGCATCTTCAGGATGTGGAGGCAGAATGCAGTGGCAGTGTGGACTTGTGCGGAAGTCCAGTTTGTTGTTGATCATCATTTTGAGGTTCCTATCACGGTTGCTCGGTGTAGGTGTGGGTCAGAGTTCGGCTGGCCATCAGCTGGAGTCCCACAATGAAGTGTTCTTGCTGAAGATCACTACTTCTTGCTGGTAATTGTTGAGCTTGAGACAGTTGGCTTTCATCAAGTTAGCAACTTCGGTCATGCAGGCGGTGAACTTGTTTCTTGTGTTGGAGTCTTACCCGAGAGGGAGAGTACGAGTTATGTGTCGTCAGCTTAGGAAAAGATGTTGGTGTCATGTGCGCCAATGACGTTGGACAAAGGGATCATATATGCGTTGAAGAGGATGGGACTGAGCGATGAATCTGGAGGCATTCCGCAGATGAGTTTGTAGGCTTCCGAGAAGTAAAGTGCCAAGCTGACCGCTTCTGTTCTATCCATTAAGAAGGAGCAGATTGAGCAGAGAGGTCCAGGAGGATGAGGGCTGGCGTGTCTCCTCTGTCAAAGATCATGCGGATGTTGTCTGTGTTGGCGATGAGCGCTGTTTCTGTAGTGTGGTTGGGACTGAATTCAGGCTGGTGGTGATTGCTGAGGTGATCAGTGAGGCATTGGCAAATTAGTTTCTTTAGGACCTTTGCCACATATGGTAGGAGGGAGATGGATCAGTAGTTGGAAAACATGGATGGGTCAGCGGTTGGTTTCTTGAGCAGAGGCATGGCAGTGGCATGTTTCCTTGTGCCAGAATCGATGGAGGCATCGAGGATGGGTGTTAGTACTTCACTGATTGGTAGGAATTCTTTGGTTAAAGCATGGTTGGGCCAACAGTCAGATGGGGCCACCGGGTGGAAGGTTTTCATAGTAGCAGCAATTTTGACAGTTGTGATGGTGGGTCACAAGCTCAGGGTTCGTTCTTCAGCCGTGATGGGAAGTCGAGTTGTGACAATGGTGGGGTTCAGTTGAGGGTCAAAGTTGCTGTATAGGCAGGTGATTTTGTAACAGAAGAATTCCAAAAGCTTGTTGCAAAGGTCTCGTGAGGGGGGTGATGTTGCTCGGGCGGCGGGAAGCTGTGAAATGTTTGAGGACAACTTAATACCGGAGATGACTGTGTGAGCTTGGACAGGAGAGTAGGAGAACTTCATAAGTGGATTGAAGAAACAACACTAAAGCTGGGGAGTCCAGTAGTGCCAGATCTATGACAAATTATCAGGCTATTCAGATAAAATAAGGTGAATAAAAAGAACTCAAACACAGTCAGTGTTTAGTCTGAATATCTGGCCATCTTGAACTTAGAAAGCTCCTTCAGTTTTTACCTGTACTACACATGATTTATTGGATTGAAGTAGTTATGTTTCAAACTATCTGCCTCTCCCTTGAGCCAAGTAAATCTCTTCTGAAATTGCTGAGTCGTCCTTTCTAAGGTTCTGGCACTATCGTACTAACGTGTTGATCGACTAAGCAGTAATGGAATACTTTTATTGGTTATTATAACTAAAATATAAGCAAAACTGGAGTGTATAAAACATTCACACCGAATGGGTTTTTATGAGTTCACAATGTAATGAATGTCATGTTTATATAGAATCTAAAGTCCCTTTCTACGAACATATGGTTTAAGATAGTGAGAGAAGCAGATACTTGCTCTATCCCACACAGTGTGCGGCCTGAAAGAGCTCTGGATCGAAGTCTTGACTTCGAGCATGAATACAAAAGAATAAAGGAACTATTGTAACCAGCGAGTGCAAAGAAGGAAATGGGAACTCTGGCTCCTGTTTTAACTATAAAATACAGCTATAATCAGTACTGGACATCAGACATCTGGACCCCGGTGCAACTGCACCTGCTGCACCAATTGGAGCTATGTCCCTGCAGTGAACATGCTGCTCTAAGGCTGGACAGCAAAATCATTGAACACTGCATCAATATGCAATAACAAATGGCTGGTAAGCGGCCTTGATGAATACCATATACCTTCACGGGCGCCTGCCTTAACAAGTATGAGGCAACTGCTTGTGGATGTCAACATTTCATAAATTGCGTTTGCCATTTTGCTCGGATGTTCCTCACACGGCGCAGGAATTCAAATGCAGAACGCAGCACAGGAAAATGAGAGGAGACCTTTTTGCAGAGAAAACGTAAAAAAAAAAAATCAAGCACAGCAGCAACAAAACAAAGGAAACAACGAAAAAGAGAAACATGACTTGCTTTCTTCTGCCTGTGTCAGCCGTAATGTATCTTACAGTAACCAATGACGGGTAAGGTCGCCTGGTTGTGCGGAGGAAAGGCTCCTGAGGGGGTGTAAAATAGGAAAATGCTGCCGCTGACAGATCTATTGAAGGTTAGTGTACAGCAAGTGCCACAGGGAGCATTTATCAGGCTACAATGCGCTCCGGCTCAGGGGATACGCTGTTCTATTAACCTGGCGTGTCGGCCTTTGGCAGCACCGCAGGCCTCAACGGAGCTCTGGAGCCGCGGCCGAGCGCGCTCCCAAGGGCGGCATTTGCACATTCCTGGGGAGACACCGAAAACCCGCAGCCGTAATACGCCAGCAGCAGGCAGGTGGAAATGTTCAATTAAGGGGTATTAGTCACTCGGATCCGGTTAAAGGCTTTTGTCCACAAGCACACCACTGGCCCCGCAGGGAGGGGCGGCTCGGGGTTCCTCGGGGTGCGTGGTGTCAAATAGGTGATCATCTTTTGCCTTCCCACCCTTTGCATGTGCTTCTTGTTTCCACTTCCTCCTGCTGGAGTGGGAGGGTCGCAGCTTCCCGCTGCAGTGCCTGAGTCATGATTAACAGAGAGCGCCATTAAAAAAAAGAAATGGTGCTGCTTATACACACACGCACGCAAAAAAAGTACGCGTTGTTATGGCAACCTTTCTTTAAGATGTGTATCTTGAAATTTAGCATTCAGAACACATCCACGATTCCCTTAAAGCCTCCCCGACGTAAAGGGTATTTGTCTTACGTGTGCGTTTCCAGCTGCACAGCAGGCTGTGCGGCGACCCGTGGTGTCTTCTCTAGGTTTAGATCATTTTTCAGTTTAGAATAATGACCTGCATGGAAACGTGGCGGAAGCGGAACTCAAAGACAAACAAGCGCTAATTTGCTAGCTTTACTGATACAACAGTGCCTTTCGACGAGGTGCACACAGGCTAGGGGGAGGGCGGGCTTCCCATCCACAGAAGGTTGTTAACGAGGAGAAAGACCCAGCCCTTGCAACTGGAAGCAGTGCGCCGCGGCAAAGACTTAATAAAAAAAACTCCCAGGGTGGTCTACGGAATTTCCAGACTGCAGTTCTACGCACGAAAGGGCAAAGCAACAACAACAAAAAAAAAAAGCGAACCACGCCGTTCATTTCAACAAAATTATTGGCCATAGATTTATGTAGCACAAAATGACACACCAGTGTGCTGGCAGATTTCAAGAACCCCCCCTCACGCCTTTGAGCGGAATTATTGAAGCCAAAGCGCGGGCACTGCCGATTGTGCTTACCCAAAGCTAACGAGGATGCCTTAATTATGTGTTGACATACCTCATAAAAGAGCTGCCGCAGGAGGGTTTGCACCAGTTTGTCCTACACACTGCAGCACGTTTTTTATTTTCCATTTGGAACGGCATGTCACATTATTCAGGCACTCTGGCAATAACATCCATACGGTGTCGCCTTCTGATTAGAGGTGATCTCGACTTTTCTGCTCCCCTAGTTCACTGCCACCTTGGGTACAGAAGCACTCAGGCTCACTCTGTGTGCTTTAGAGCGTGATTCGAAACCCTCTGGCCTCACCACCCTGCATTCTAGTGATCTGACGCTTGTGGGGTTACTCTAAAGCCTGGTGAGTGGCACCCTTGGCCAGCAGATGTCCTCACATATGCCTTCCTGGCAGACTGACCACCATATTTAAAGATCTTTGCAGGGGTTGTTTTGCCGAAAAGCGATTTCATCAAAAGTTCTTTAGGCAAAACTGAACAGCAGGCAGGCCACCATATTGTTGCACCCAATCAGCATTTATTTTTGTTTGGGGTTTATTTCTGAGAAACAAAAAAGCAATGTTCCTGAGTTTTCTCCCTGTGCATGGGGACCACCGTTGACCTTCCCTGGCAGAACAGGGCAAAGACAATTTGCTCTGGCTGCCTACATTACACAGCGGGCTTCCCAACGCATCCTTCTGGTTGGCTCAATAGTTTGTTGCTGGGTTACAGAGACTTTCCCTCCACAGCACTGGTTCAAATGTCAGCCAGGCATGCAGTAATTAAATATACAGCCAATTTTCCATCTGTTGGACTGCCCTTTTGAGGCACCCTGGTGCTTATGTTTGAATCTTGTGGAGAAGTGTCCATTTCAAACCGAAACAGACCCACATTGCCCTGGACCAAAGACTGAATGAGATGCACACCAGTGAGTACTGCACAGAAGCTTGCAGTGCTATGGAGCTGAGACTTCGAATACACTCAATCAGACCTCGTTCAAAGCAGCTTGATTTCATATGTGGCTACAGTGATTTAGCTCACGGTGTGCGTGACATAAAAGCATCTTGCACGCAAGAAAGCTCAACAACAAGTGAAATGGAGAACATTTTCAATCACTACCAGCTTACAAGACAATCCATTCTCATGCCAGCTTAGCTGTCTAGCTGAGCAAAGAGTCCTGTTAGAGTGGAATTTCAACTTCATTATCATCAATCAATCAAGCAGGATTTATAAAGCGTGACTTGTCAGCCGCGAGAGTATCCAGGCGCTTGCTGTAGGTCTCAATCAAAGAGCCAGGAGCAGAGCCCCTTCCTGAAGTCGGTCAGCGGGGGGTAGAGGGTGTTCCAAGTTTTGGCATCAAGATGGGAGAAGGAGCGTCCTCTGGCAAGGCAGCAGTGTATGCGGGGGATCTGTGCGAGGGCGAGGTGTGGGGAGCGGAGGTTTCTGGTGGGGGAGGGGGGGGAGGTCAGTGGAAGTGCAGACAGTGGTTCATGTAGGCGGGTCCTTGGTCGTGGAGGGCTTTGTAGGTGTGTGCCAGAAACTTGAACTGGCATCTCTTCTGAACCAGGAGCCAGTGGAGGTTCTTCAGGTGCTGGGTGATGTGGGTTCCCTTGGGCAGGTTAAGAATTAGTCTGGCGACTGCGTTCTGGATCGTCTGAAGTCTTTGCATGAGCTTGGTGGTGGGGCCTGCATACAGTGCGTTGCCCTAGTGCAGTCTGCTGGTGATGAGAGCCTGTGTTACCGTCTTCCTGGCATTGATCGGGAGCCACTTGAAGATTTTGCAGAGCATGTGGAAGCAGGCTGAGGAGACAGCGTTGACCTGACGTTTCATGGAGAGTTCGCTGCCAAGGATGATGCCGAGGTTGCGGGCGTGGTCTTTCCGCATGGAGGTGGGTCCAAGTTTCGCCAGCCACCAGGAGTCGTTCCAGAGGGCGGTGTGCTTGCCCAAGATGAGGACTTCCGTCTTGTCCGTTTTGAGCTTGAGGCAGTTGTCCTTCATCTAGGCTGAGACATTCTTCATACCGTTGTGGAAGTTTTTTTTCATCAAGGTGGTGTCTGCTGAGAGCGATAGGATGAGTTGCGGGTCGTTGGCGTAGGAGATGAGGCTGATGTCATGCAATCTGATAATGTCTGCAAGTGGTGTTATGTAGACATTGAAGAGGGTAGGGCTGAGGTATGAGCCTTGGGGGATGCCGCAGATGTGCTTGACTTCCAATATGAAGGGAGGGAGTCAGATTGTCTGGGTGCATTCCATGAGAAAGGATGCTATCCATTTGAGCGTGTTGTCTGTTATACCAATCTGGCATAGGCGATCAATGAGAGTGTGGTGGGAGACAGTGTTGAAGGCTGCGGAGAGATCTAGCAGGATCAGGGCGGCTGATTCTCCTGTGTCGAGTAGGGTGTGGATGTCGTCTGTTGGCGCAATCAGGGCTGTCTCGGTGCTGTGGTTGGTTTTGATTCCTGATTGGGAAGGGTCCAGAAGGTTGCTTCTTTCCAGGAGTTCGCTGAGTTGGAGGTTGATGGCCTTCTCCAGGACTTTGGCGGGGAAGGGGAGAAGTGAGATGGGACAGTAGTTCTGGAGTTCGTTGGGGTCCAATGAGCGTTTCATGCGGAGGGGTCTGACCTCGGCGTGTCTCCAGGCATCGGAAAAGGTGTCAGTGGTTAATGAGGTGTTGAGGATGGTGGTGAGTTGGCTGCTGATCACGTCTCTTTCAAGATTGAAGAGTTGGTGGGGGCAGGGGTCAGTAGGACTCCCCAAGTGGAATGAGTTCATGAGGTTGGCTGTGTTAGGAGTGCTGAGATGTTACCATGCTGTGAGTTGGTGGTCAGCGGTGGTTATCAATCAGGGGCCGAGGGTGTCGGAGGGTTGGGGATCAAAGTTTTTATAGATGGTCGCTATTGTGTTGTGGAAGTGGTCGGCGAGGGCGTCGCAGAGTTCCTGTGATGATGAGATGGAGTTTTCGGTGGCTGATGGACAGGTGAACTCTGACGATGATGAAGAGTTCCTTAGCTTGGTTGGTGCTGGTGTCAATCCGGTGGGTCAGGGCCTCCCTTTTTGCTGCTTTGATCTTTCGGTGGTAATTGTTGAGGTCAGTGTGGTTCCTGCTAGTGCACCATCTTTTTTCTAGTTGTTTGCATCTGCATTTTGACGCGCTGAGTTCCGGGGTGTACCAGATGGCTTGTTTGGAGGGTCTGTCCGTTTTGGCTGGTTTGGTGGGGGTAACGCTGGTGATCCAGTCATTGAAGTTCTGTACTGTCTGATCCACGTTGGTGGTGTCTTTGGGCTGTGTAGTGGCGAGGACATCGCCCATTGTTGCTGCGTGACCTTGGACCAGCTGCGGAAGTGAGCGCTGTGTCGGTTGGGGACGGTGCGGGCAAGTCCGGTGATGGTGAAGTGTGATGGAGTGGTCCGACCAGATGAGTTCCGAGGTGTGGTTGTACCCGATTCTGCTGCTGGACGTGAAGATGGGGTCAGCGTGTGTCCTGCTTTGTGTGGGGTCAGTGACTAGCTCTCTGAGGCAAAGCATGGCCTCAGGCAAAGCATTGGCAAAGCCAACAAGTCTGGGGTTCGTCACCAGCCTTTTGGCTTTGTCAATGCTTATTTTGTCATGGATGTGCTCTGTGTGAAACAGCAGAATTCTGTCATGCCCTGTGAAGTCAGCCAACTGCTGACGTGGGCTGGCCCACTACCCCATCCGGTATGCAGTAGTGGGCAGAAAAAAATTGTGAATGACACAATGGACCAATGTATGAAGAGGGCTAGCGGACATGCCATATGAAATAAGTATATTATACATGAAATGTTAGTAAAATCAAACGGTCTTGGCTAACACAAGATCTTTTTTTTAAAAATCAAAAAAAATCTTTGATTTCCAAACTTTTGAGCTAGATGAAAAGGTGTATTGAACTACTTTGGTCTTACTATTCTCCTCTGACACTATTTATCATGAGACAATCTAGATCAGTGCAGAAGAAAGAATAAGCAGTGTGGAGCTCAGATCAAAGAACCTTGACAGTGCTTTATAAAACTTTCTGAAGATCGCACATGGCGAGTAAGTGGGTTACAGGCAACTTCTCGCTGGTGTTGATTTGGTCACATATAAAGGCATGAGGTAGGATTAAATTCTACACGAGAACGAATGTTTTCACAAAAATATCCCAGTATGTTCGTCAGACATTTTGGGTAAAAGATAATTGGTTTTACCGCACTGCAGGGACATATGAAGAGAGAAGGTGCATTTTAATAATCTCATTCAAGCTTTTAATTACGTTTTTCCAATACCACGTTAAAAAAGAACCCAAGCAATATATATATATGAATTGACAATATAAACAAGAATAGAATTCTTACTGACACTAAAGTCAGCCCTCTGTGGGTCAAGCAGCTGTTGCTTCTTTCGCAAGAGCTTCACTTTTTCTTGACAGATGGCAATGCTGCAAATCCTTTCTTGGACCACGAAGCAAGAATTTAAGAGTAGCTAATACCTTAAGCAGTAAATAAAGAGATTGCTATTGCCAGGCAAAGGGAAAGAGTGTGCAAGTAAGAGAGTTCGGCTCAGTTAAAAAAAAAGATGCCAATGCAGCCATACATCAAAAAACATACATTTTAACATTGCTGAATAATGAATTGGACACACCATGATTTTCTCCACTTTAATGTGATAAAAAACCTTTTCTAAGAAAGTGAATTTTATAGTGTAAAAGGGGATTCAAGTTTGACATTTATTGGGGTCCGAGTTGTATCTTTCCATTTCATTTGTCTTTTGTCTATTTTTGACCCAGGAGGAGGTGATTGCAGGTGGCATAGCCCATTGCCGGAGCTGCTGGCCACCATCTTTGTCCCCGTTGACTTTTCAAAGTAGAGCCCTGAGTGATTCAGCACCCTGCTTGGCATGAAGCAGTACTTTTCAAAATGTAGGCACTTGCTGGATGGAGCTGCTTTTTCTTAGCTTCTTTTGGACACAGTGATCCACGCCTCCTCCTTTGGCGATGTCACTAGTTCATACCGCGTCTCGATGACCTGCCCTGGCACTGGGTGCAAGCGCAGTTTTCTCACCAGCACGCTCAACAACACCGTCGCCACAACGTATGCAAACCTAGAGGTGAATGGAGGAAAAAAGAGAAGTACAAATAATCTGTTTGCTTTTGGGGACGGGGACACAGCTTATAATTTTGAAGTAAATGTGAAGTGCATTAACGGCTCAGTTCCGTCAGATACAACAGATTTAAGAGATCCAACTTTTTCACCTCCAAGACTTTGTCTGTTGCATGGAAGAATGCTGACCCAAGAAAGTCCAAATATCGCAGAACCCCAGTCAGAACCCTTTTTCAATGGGATTTCACCCCTGAATTGACATTTCATGAATATGATAGGAGTAGCAGGTTCTCGCAGGGGAACATGTATGTGGCTGTTACTCATCTTACAAACTTATATCTAGCTGAAGACACCCTGTTTAAGATCACACTTCCACACTTCCTTTAAGTCAAGCCAATACTGGGAGCTTTTGCATGGAATCACCGAAGATAAAAAGTGTGTGTTCCCCAAGTGGAGTCTGTATAGCCACAGTGTTGCCTGTTAGTTTGACTTTGGGGGGTGTGGGGGCGAAGGGGGCTCTTTGTTGGACTCCGTTTATTTGTAGCCAGGTTCACTCTACATTAATCCTACCCGTACATACAATCACATATTCAACCAGTGGTCGAAGTGGGGGGGATCGGAGGGGCAGGACGTGCCCATACTTTTTTCATTTTAGAAAAACAGTTCCCCAACTGTGAGTGTAAAAAACAACCATCCTGGGACGGTTAATTCTGACTCTTGAAATGGTTCAGCTGAAGTGAGCGGGAGGGAGTCTTTCTTGAAATGTGACACAGAGGGAGGGGTAGTCCGCTAAATAATCCTTCTCACCAGGGTGCCTGCTTCCCTGAAAGAAATGTCAACGTGCACAACTGGTCAATCTGCAAATGTAAAGGGTTCATGGAAGCCGGGATTGGCTTTAATCGGCGGAATCACTTGAAGCTTCCTGATGACAAGCATTTATTCTTTTTGAGAGATGTCAGGGAGCTACCAGTTAAGCTGTGAATTGTGTGCTTTTAAATGACAGTTGAAAAAACACAATTGCACTACATACAGTCTGGATATTACTAAACTCTATATTTTGGAAGCACTTTATCTTAATCCTTTTTGCAAACTTTGTAGCAGCCTTTCTTATACTGTGTGTAATGCGTTTAAATAATGACTTACATGTTCGCAGTGCATCCTGTCACAGACGCGGACCTTGTAGCACTAAACGTACATGAGTCACTATTCTTCATTGTACTAACCAGGGTTCAATTCTGTAGGGCTCTGGTGAAGTGCATTAACTAATAGCGGTGTCACAATGTTTGACAGTGCATTTCCCACCAGGCTGCTCCTATGGCAGAGGAGCGTCGCCCCACTGCTTTTAAGCAGAGCAAATAAAGGAAACATAAAATGATAATAACTTTGAGTTATTATCATTTTATGTTTCTGTACTGCTTTGCGGGCGGGGCTGCTCTGCTCTCGGAACAGGGCAGGGGATGAGTGGTTTGCCCACTCCTAAGTACACACGACTGTTTGGCCGGCCCTCTGCAGCCTAATTAGAGAAAATGGCCTCCCCATAGACGCCTGGCTGGTCGACGTCCCGACCAATCACAACGCTGCCATTGCAGTATTGTGATTGGCGGAGGGGAGGGAGGCTTCCTGCTTCCAGGAGAGGAGCAGACACGACGCGGGACCGGGCCGGCGAAGGTAAGTTAACTTTTTTTTTCTTTATTTTAATTTTAAATGAAACCTCCCCCCTCCCCGCGTGACCCCCTGCCCCCCACCCGCGAGTTATGCCGGCCGCGACTGATGTGCACTTTCCCTGTTCTCCACGCAGGCTGCATTACAGCCTGCGTGGAGAACATGCCCAGGCCCCCAATCCCTGGCTGAGCGGCTAACCACGACGCTCAGACCAAGCACAACGATGCATTGCAGCGTTGTGATTGGTCAGGGGAGCCTGGCTGTGCGGGAGCCGGTGGGATGTAAAAGTTTATTTAAAAAAAAAATTTTTTTTACATTGTGCACCCCCCCCGCTACCAGCGAGTTGTGCCGGCTGCTACTGTTTCCCACTGATTATCATCACTTGCATTTAATTTTCATTGAAATTGTGTGTTATTTTATATGTAGTTACCTGAAGGTGAAAGACAGAAAAAAGTTACAGAATATTTAGTTTTTAGCCACGCCCTCACGCTCACTCACCCAAATCCCCTTGCATAGAGCATCACAGTTCCCATACTTTTAAAAAAATGCACTTCAAGCACTGTATACAACCACGCAGGAAGGAGCCCTTCACATGTGAGCCGGTGGGCTTGGCACTAGGTAGAGCAGAACATGGATTCCATATGAAACATAGCACAGTACGGCGGATGTTTATTCCCATCACATTTAATTCCCCGAGCCCGAAGGTTGCATGCCACTCCCGCCAGATTAACACTGCAGGGTTGAAGCTTCTTAGCTTGCTAAATTAATAAACGTCTGAATTTCTTTACTGCCTTTTTCCAAATGGAATCGCAAGACAACAGCAGCAGAGTGCTGAGAACCAACCATTTTAAGTTACTATGGCACGAACATAAAAAGAAATATTAAGAGACATCCTGAACCCGTTGAGATAAAAGCAGCGCGAGAGCTATCCAGTCTCTCGTGAGCAGGAGCGGTGCATCTGGGTTCCACCCCCGCGCCCACCGCACCCTGAGGAGAGAGCCTGGAGCCCCTCATTAGCGGATGCGCCCCCTCTTTCAGAAGCAGATTTTTAAACAACTATTCCGAGTTCAGTTGTAATCAAACAAAAACCAAGACTTCCTGAAAGCATGTGCACAAACTATATGGCACGCTGCCTCTTCTGATTGCAATCATCACCCGTTTCTGAAAAGGTCTACAGTGGAACTTGGAAGCAGCGCAATTTAAATCTCAGCCACTGGGAATTCATCCCTTGTGCCGCTGAACTGTACCTACAGGGTGAAGGGGGAGGTGTTCTTTACTAAATTAAATCTTTTCTTCCTGCAGCAAGCATTCCCGAGGGTGTTTAAATATTTATTATTTATTGCACAGCTTGTAGAGTACAGAAAGCTCTCTTTGTAGAAGTAAAAACAAAATAAATAGACACACACACCTCCTATGTTTGTGTGTGTGTGTATGTAGTGTGATGGTGTAGGCGCAAGCACATGCTGATACTACAGAGGCAGCATGTGCACTTCTGCAGAAAATGGCTGAAAAGTGATTTTGATAGGAAATGCCCTTGTGGGAGTTGTTTTTTTCCTCTTTTCACATTAAATGCAAACGAGCCGAGCTCACACTAATTTATATTGTGTTTAAACTGTCCACCATTTTGCACTGACATCACAAAATATCACGTGATGAATATCGCTGTTGTTTAAAGTTCTAAAGAATTGCGAGTTTCACACTAATAACCAGAGAGCGTTCCCAGAGACTTTCTCTCACTGTACCCAATTGACCCGGGTCAATGCTATACAATGTATCAATACAAATGCTCGAATAAACTGTGAGAATGTCTGAAATCCAATGTATTACTAAACGCTAATTACTGACCCTAACTTCAGCTCAAAAAAAGGAGTTGTAATAAGTGATCTTATTTTCTACACTAAAAGAAGAGCCCAATGGAGGAAAGCCTTGCTCTCTCAACTCCGGATCTCTGCATCCACGAAAATTCCACATAGGCTCAAACTCTTGGTAGCCCCCTCTATTGCCTGCAGAGCTGAAGCAACCATCCCCCTGTACAATAAAGGGATCTTCCTCAGCCAATCTTCAGACCAAAACCTAAAAATATTTGATGACACCTGTATCATCAGATACTCTATAAATAGTAATGAACATGCCTCCTCACAAGGATATCCTAACTCCGCCGGCCTCCCTCAGGAACCAACAGCAATGTCCCTTCATACCTTAGCTGCATTAAACGCTCCACCCCTTCCCTCCTTGCTCCCCCATGGTGCGGTACACACACACCAACTCACCATCACCTTCTGAGAACCTCTTTCTTGCATGCTCATCAACTGTAGATCGGCAGCACAACACGCTACAGATATAGCTGTAACCATTCTCAGTGAGGGAATTGATATTGCTTTCCTTACAGAAACTTGGCTCAATGACCACTCTATCGCCCTTCTTGACCTGCTCCTCCTGGGTACTCCATCATTAGACATGAAGGACTGAAAGAACAGGAGGAGGTCTAGCCATAACTAACAAAGCGGAAATCCAACTTTCCATTCTGAAGAATGCTGAATACTCGACTTTTGAATACCTTGGCGTTGAACTTAAAGATAAAGGCTCCCCTCCTTTCAAACTTCACACTATCTACCACCCGCCTGGTGATCGCCCCCTCTTCGCCGAAGAGTTGTCTGACCTACTTACTCAGTTCTCCCTTACCGACTGGAAGGATGTGTTTTTGGGAGATTTTAACATCCATTGGAACAACACAGAAGATTCCACAGTCAGGCGCCTCATGAACCTCCTTGAGATGAATGATCAAAAGCAACTCTGCAACAAACCAACTCACATCAAAGGTGCTGCTCTAGACGCTATTATCACAAGTAACAAACTGGTCTCCCTTAGTGACATCTTACCCATTGACTGGTCTGACCACCATCTCATACTGTTCAACATTAAGACCATCGCCATACCTCACTCGGACTTAACTAACAAACCCAAGCAGTGGACCAGAAACCTCAAACAAGTCCCTTCTATGGAGCTGGAATCTAAGATTCATGTACAACTTCAACATCTACCGCTCTCTCAAAACGCTAATGAGCTCACTGCCCACTTCAACAAGGCGATAACGGATGTTCTCAATCAAGTTGCACCACTCAAACAACAAAGATCAATCCAATCCAAATCATGGTTTAACTCTGATCTCAACAATGAAAGAAGACAACTCAGAATAGCAGAAAGGACATGGAGACAAAACCCCTCGTCATTACATCTAACTCTCCTCAGAACTGCTAGGTTAGCATACAAGAAGCACATTTTCAGTGAAAAAGCCTCCTTCTTCCGTACTCAACTTGACCATGCAAAGAACAGGCCCAAGGAGCTCTTTAACACTGTCAAACAACAAACCACGTCTTCCCCACACAAAATAATAGCCTCCAAAGAACGATGTGATGAAATTGCCAGCTTCTTCACTGACAAAATCGCAAAAATTGAGCAATCTTTCCCTCAAGTCTCTACCCTTCCTCCCCTGCTAACCACTCTCACGCCTCCCCCCACGGCAGTCCGACCACCCAAACTTTTCAATAATCATTCAACTCCAAATGGAACATATGACAACCTTTCTAACACCCAATTGAAAAACAACGCCAATTGGACAAAATTCAAACCCATGACTGAGCTAGAGGTCTTTAATATTATTGCGAAATTAAAGCCTACTTCTCACACTGAAGATCCTCTCCCTGCAAAAATAGTACATAACCCAAACCACATCATTGCCCCGTGTTGGACAAAAATCATTAATGCTTCCCTCGCCTCTGGATGTGTACCGGATTCCCTCAGACTAGGTCAAATCACACCTATACTCAAAAACGCTAGGGCAGACCCCAACAATCTCAACAACCTCAGACCTATCTCTAACCTCCCGTTCTCAGCTAAAACCATGGAAAAATGCGTCTTACAACAACTCAACAGGCACATAGCTGAATACAACCTACTGGACTCCTTCCAATCTGGTTTCAGGAAAGGCTTTAGCACAGAAACCAAAGAAAAGGAGGGACCCCTATAAGCGAATGAGGGAGGGTAAAACAGGGGATCAAGTAAACAGCACAAAACAAAAAATTACCCACCCATTCAAAAGATAAATTATTGAGGCCCACAAGGGGGTCCTGTAATGATACCTAAACAACCAAGGCTCAAGTGCATATATTGAAAAGAACCAGTAATTACAATTGATGATTATTTCTTTTAATTAACAGAATATCAAAAAAATATATTTTATATAATAGCACAGTGATACATACAGATAAAATACAATAAAAAGAGAACCCCACAACAAACCATCATGCATACACACACACTCAAAGATTCAAATGAGCTCTATACATCCATCAAACATTCATACACATAGCATATATAAAGATGTTTAAAAAGCCAAGAGGAAAACAGATATTTTAATAAATTGGTCCAAAGGTAGAATTGGAAACCACTTCCGGGTTTGAAGAGATCAAACGCCGACGCGCGTTTCGGTGAAAACCCTACAGGGGGGCTACACCTTCATCAGGGCAAATCATATGCAGAGAAATAAATAGCGTGGGACACTCAAATACCTATAAACAACATAAAAATGTATCACTTCCAATACTTAGTGATAAGCTTCACATAATAATCAATAGATGCACGAGAAGCCTTGATCCAGGGAGTTAGTATGGGAGCGTCTTGTGCCCCCAGCGTTGCCTGCCTTTATATGGGCCAATTTGAGCGAGCCCATATATTTAATGAGATGGCCCCTTTCTATGAAAATGTCCGAGGCTGGTCTCGGTTCATTGACGATATCTTTTTCATCTGGGAAGGGGATTCCACGTCCCTTGATGAATTTATTTTATGGATTAATGCGAATGATGTGAACTTGAAATTCACGGCTCACTCCAGCAATCTCAAGATGGAATTTTTGGATGTCTGGGTTGAACACAATGAGAATAAATTATTTGTCTCGCTATTTACCAAACCTACTGCCAGAAACACCTTGTTGCAGTATGGGAGTTACCATCCTCGCTTCCAAAGAGATAGTATCCCCTTTAGTCAGTTTCTCCGTCTCCGGAGAAACTGTACTACCATTACTGACTTTCTCAAACAAGCAGACATCTTGAGAAGTAAATTAGTTAATCGTGGATACCCTCTCAAATTGGTCAAGGATTCCTTTAAGCGAGCCCGGTATTTCAACCGGGAAGCCATGTTTTACACCCAGGAGAATAAGAAAATGGATAGGGTGGAATGCGTCACTAAACACTCTAATATCAATCATAAAATCAGACGCACGGTCAACTCCCTTTGGTATCTGCTAAACATGGACAATAGTGAGCCTAAACTTGCTAAGCCATTGTTTGCATTTAAGAGAAATAAAAATCTGAAAAACCATCTAGTAAGGGGTAAGATAGCTCCAGCCTCTGGCTTTTGCCAGAAGTCTATCACAGGTTCTAACCCCAATCATGGCAACCACAGATGTGGTTCTTGTCATGCGTGCGCACATGCTTTGGTAGGTGATGTCATTAAGATCGGGGAACGTTCGATTTCGCTCCATGATATGACCAATTGCAGGACATCTAATGTGATATATATTATCATATGTCCCTGTGATTCCATTTACATTGGTGAGACTGGACGTGAAGTGAGACTCAGAATTGGTGAGCATAAATCCAACATACGCACGAAAAAGATTGCGGCTCCGTTGGTGGAGCATTGGCTCAACAAACAGCATTCTGAATTAGATCTCAGATGGTCTATTCTCGAGAAAATCAATGTGCCTTCTGGAAAGGATCCCACTCAAGTTAGAAAAAACGGGAAGTGTTTTGGATCTACTCTCTTAACTCTGTGAAGAATGGTCTCAATGAGTGCTGTCCCTGGGAGAATGCCATCTAATAAGAACTGCTCTTTTTCATTTATGAGCAGGGTATGTCCTCATTTGTATTTTCTATTCTTTATTTTATATTTTGTACATTATATTTGTGCCTGTATTTTCTTATTTTTTTTTGGTAATGTATTTTTCACTCACGTATTGGACTATTCCTTGTCCTTTATTTATATTTCTTCGGGGTTCTGAGTATTTGTTGTCCCTGTTAGTTATCGTTGTTTTTTGTATCCTATTTTAGGGAATTACATCTTACCCTTTCCAATATGGCCGCCACTTTTTTCGTTATCTCTTCTGAGTGTGGGTGTCCTTCTTTTCTGTTTATCTTTCTCACCGGCTGCGCATTCGACGGACGGGTTTATAAGCTGAGTTGGTTCTCACCCCTCTCTCTTCCCGAAAGCAAATGGAAACGGGCCATATTCTTACCCGGTGTGATCCTTAAACGCCCCTGGAGGTAATTATCCTTTGTCCTCTGTTTAAGCGCGACTGTGTGCCCATCGTTGTCTGAGGCCCTGGAGGTTTGTGGACTTTCCGTGGCCCTAGGGACCACTTTTAACTGTATCAGCTGGAGTAATTCTTGAGACGGGTTCGATCGTTGTGCCTCTCTTGAGACTGGTTCGATCGTTGTGCCTCTCTCGCTGTTACTTGGGGGTAGTCTTCTAGCGTTTAGTAATTAATCTTAGGGCATGATTATTGTTAGTGTTGCCATCTAGTTGGTGATCACCTTGTTTAAACATCGTTAACCCTTGCCCTTCATTATTTCTTTAAGATTTATCCTGATATCACGCCTTGAATAAAGGCCTCCGTGAAATCTAATCCGGTTGAACCTTTTGAAAGGTGGTTCTCCGTCAAGCTCGCCTTTATGCCTACATCATAGGGTATGTTTATATGGGTTGCGTTTGGGCATTTCTGTATTGTATGGTTTCGGTTTGTTTATTTTGACATATGTTTTATCGTCGGCTAAGTAGTGTGACGGTATTTTATTTTTATAGATTTGTTGGATGTTGATGTCAAGTACCCCCAGGCTTATATGGCCTTTGTCTGAACTCAATCCTGTTGGATAAAGTTTTGATAGAATACCTCAAAAGGTATGCTCACATATGTATATATCCCATTCGGGGAAAGGGGGTCACCAGGAATTCACTACTGGCATGACTACTAATATGTGGTTTCATTCACTTTGGGAATTATTGAATATTTCCTGTTTGGTGGTTGGTTTCCTCTTTTCTCTGTTAGTATAAATGCAGAAGTCACTGGTTTTTTCTGGATCTTTTAAATCGCATGACCCAGGCTGGGTCTGTTTTCTTCTATTTTAAGATGCACATTTCCTCTATTGCCGCGCTGACCATTGTTGTCTGACCTTAATTCCTTTATTCTCGGTTATCATTTTTCAAGGATTCTCGTGCATGTATTGATTATTATGTGAAGCTTATCACTAAGTATTGGAAGTGATACATTTTTATGTTGTTTATAGGTATTTGAGTGTCCCATGCTATTTATTTCTCTGCATATGATTTGCCCTGATGAAGGTGTAGCCCCCCTGTAGGGTTTTCACCGAAACGCGCGTCGGCGTTTGATCTCTTCAAACCCGGAAGTGGTTTCCAATTCTATCTTTGGACCAATTTATTAAAATATCTGTTTTCCTCTTGGCTTTTTAAACATCTTTATATATGCTATGTGTATGAATGTTTGATGGATGTATAGAGCTCATTTGAATCTTTGAGTGTGTGTGTATGCATGATGGTTTGTTGTGGGGTTCTCTTTTATTGTATTTTATCTGTATGTATCACTGTGCTATGATATAAAATATATTTTTTTGATATTCTGTTAATAAAAAGAAATAATCATCAATTGTAATTACTGGTTCTTTTCAATATATGCACTTGAGCCTTGGTTGTTTAGGTATCATTACAGGACCCCCTTGTGGGCCTCAATAATTTATCTTTAGAATGGGTGGGTCATTTTTTGTTTTGTGCTGTTTAGCACAGAAACCGCCATGCTCAACATTGCTGATGACATCCATAGATCCTTAGAGAATGGAGATGCTTACCTACTCATCCTATTTGACCTTTCAGCAGCTTTTGATACAGTACATCACCTGTCCTTATTGGAATCACTGAAGATACGCTTCAGTTTTAATGGCACAGTTTTAAAATGGTTCACGTCTTACCTACAACTCCGAACACAACAAATCAAAATCAGGTCTTGCCTCTCGAACCCCACACCTGTCACTCTTGGTGTCCCCCAGGGCTCGATCCTCTCCCCTCACTTTTCAACCACTTCATGGAACCCCTTACTATCATCTTGAAACAGGCAGGGATCAAATATCACCTCTATGCAGATGACACGCAACTCGACTACAAAATCAAATCACACAGTGACATCCTTCATCTTAACGCCACACTGAGTAAGATTCAATCTTGGGTCTACTCCAACCATCTAAAATGAAACCCCATCAAAACGGAAGTTATCCTGTTCTCTCCTAAAAGTAGTCACCTTCCAATCCAAGGCTGGATTAATGACCTGAACTCGGCTAAATCCTTAGGCTTCACCCTGGACAAAAACTTGACTTTGAAGGATCATATCAATATCTCAGCCAAAGGAGCACTTTACACACTAAAACACCTCAAAAAAAGTAAACCATTCATTCCATCAGACTATTTCAAATGGGTTGTTCAATCTCTGGTCCTCTCCAAACTTGACTACGGGAATGCTATTCTCACAGGGACCCCGAAAACTCACCTCGCCCCCCTCAGATCAGTACTAAACATGGCAGCCCGGCTCATAACAGACTTTAAACGGTATGAACACATCACGCCTGCCCTTAAGTCCCTAAACTGGCTTCCCATTGAAGGAAGATGCATCTACAAGACTGCCTGCATCACCCACAAAGCACATCACTCTCATTCCCCTGACTATTTAGACAACAAACACACAAAAGCAGGAAGTACCAGGCCTATGAGAAGCCCCAACGATCTTGTTCTCATGCCTCCCACATTAAAAAGGAAAACTACCAAGGCTCGCTTTTTTTCAGGGAATGCTCCCAGCATTTAGAACTCCCTCCCGATGGACCTACGATGCAACCCCTCCTTCCCGGGCTTCAAAAGAGACTTGAAACGCCATCTCCTCAATAAATACAGGAACCCATGAACAAACTGAACCTTGGTTCAATTAGGCTCTCTTGATCAGTTCAGTCTCCGTTGATCAGTTGGCTGTGTCTTTCTTAGTGTTTGCCTCTATTGTTCCCTATATCCTTCTCTCCTTGGACTCTAATTTTGTTTTGAATGGACCTCACATCTGTAATTTCCACCCCATGGCCATACAATTTTTCTTTTATGTGTATATATATCCCTGTGTGCTCCTCACGCTCTGTAGAACTATACTTACCTTGTTTTTATATTTTATGTAACGTGAACCTATGATTATTGCCCAGTGATTGATTATTGCCTTGCTCATGACTCTGTAAAGCGCTCCGATACCTCAGGGTCCAGCTAGCGCTATATAAAACCTTTTTTAAATAAAAAAAAATACAAAATAAAACATGAGGCCCTATCAATGAAGCACCAAACTATTCAACCCCCTTATGACACCGCTTAAGTAGCGAACACAGTGACTCACAGCCAAGGAAATAACCACTCCACCTTGACTATCCCCTTAACGGCTGAACACACCCTTATGGACTTCGAATACACTCAAGGCACTTCCTTTGGCCCAAAAGATCTCAACCATGATGCCCAATAACCAACTTCCTAACAATATCACACAACATAAGAGGCCAGCGCTCCTACCTGCCCAGCTCATCAGATCCCCTCCTCACCCCCCCATTCCATTTACACCTCTACATTCTACCAAATGGTTCTTCCAGAACAGCAGCATTCTAACACAACAGCCTTGTGCACCCCCCCCCACCCCACCCCGGGCTCTGGGATCCAAACCTCAATCTCTAGTTCTCACACATCACTAGATTCCAAACTTGGTGAAATTACACAGGACCTACAACTACTTGAGGCAAACCTCCAAAATCTAATAAGCATCACCACAGAGCTGGCTAACAACAGATGGAACTGCAAAACTCCTGAGAAGAATAGCCACAATCAGGTTCCAAATACTAAATACCGCTGTAGCCCCACAACCAATGGAACCCTAACTCTCTCAGCATTTCTCCATCTGAGATAGAGAACAATACCCTGCCCCAACGCATACATTCAGCCCATAAGACTCAAAGATCCTCTCTCTAATGGTGACATTCACACCGTCCTCCTTTCATATAATTCTACAGACTCCGGTAACAGACCAGATCTGGACCAAATACAAACAATTCTTACAAACCCACACAGAAAACCAAGGCTCAGTCACAGAAACATAAACAAATCAAACCTTAAGCAAGTGCCCATCACTAAGATAACCACCGATGATACTAAACTACACTTGAAATGCATGCTACTCAATTGCAGATCGGCAGTGAAGCATGCGGCAGACATCGCAGACCTCACATGAGCTGGACCTACTACTCCTTACCGAAACCTGGCTAAATGACTCCTCCAAACCTACCCTTGACTTATTAGTTCCACCTACCCACAACATCATAACAGAAGATACGCCCAAGTATACTAGGTGGAAGTATTGCTTGCATACACCGAAACAACCTCTGTGAAACAGTCACACAACATTGCCCTATCCTCATGTGAATACTTATGCATTGATATTCTGAATAACAACAGTCCAGTATGCAAACTGCACACGATCTACCACCCATCAGGAGATAACATCACATTCTTAGAACAAATAATGGGAAAATCTCTATCAACGCAGGACAACACTGCACCCAGATCTTCCTCAGAGATTTCAACCTCCACTGGAATGAACCTAATGACCCAGCTGTCAACAGCCTTAAATCCTTCCTATCTGACTTGAACCTGACATAATTCTGTGGCAGTCCAGCCCACAACTTGGAGGCGACCTTGGACCTCATTATTGCCAAGAGTAATAACATCCAACTGGAATACATCATCCCTAAACTGAACTGTTTAATTCATCCAACATCCACTATAACATGTATGCTGGCGACACCCAACTGTACCTAAAAATCTCTTCCCCCTGAGATATTAGGTATCTTAACATAACCTTACAAAAAACCCAAAACTGGCTAACCTGTAACCACCTTAAATTAAATGCTCTCAAAACAGAATTCCTCCTTTTTGTCCCACCCACACACACACCCACCGGACATCACAGAATGGATAAAAAACACTAACAGCTTTTAACTGCTTACTACACATCATAGATTCAACGAGATTTCTGGGAATAACGCTCAACAAGAATCTGAATATGCAGGGGCACATCAGCTCTATTACTAAAGGAGCGAACTTCCACATGAACATATTAAGGAAAATTAAACTCTTCCTTCACCGTGAGGACTTCTAGTCGGCTGTTCAAGCCCTAATGATTCACAGATTGGACTATGGAAGTACAACTCTCTGCGGTCTTCCCAGATGTAAGCTGGCACCACTAAGGGCCTCTCTTAACTCTGTTGCAAGACTCATCACAGGATCTAAAAGAAACAATCTCATCAATCTTGATATGAAATCTTTAAACTGGCTCCCATATGAGGAAAAGATTTGCTTATAAATCGCTTGCATGACCCACAAAGCTATACACTTCAACACCCCGAGATACCTTGCACAAAAATTGGAACCTTCGAGTGGCTGTAGAGCTTGTAGCGGCACTAGCACCCTACTGCTAAAACAACTGAAAGTCTATAAAAAGAAAACATTTAACCGAACATTCTCAGGCATTGCCCCAAGAATCTGGAACGCCCTACCCCCTGAAATCAAACTGACCCCTCAACTGCTTCATTCAAGAAAGAAGTTAAAGTGATACTGACCAACACATATCTCCCATAGAATCCACCTTCTCCACTCCTGAACACAATGTGCCCCCTTAGTCTTGCATGCATGCTGATCCCTCGCATGTTCAAAAAAACAAAAATTGTATGTCATGGAGCCAGTGGTGGTCTCTCTTGAGGCTTCTATAATAACGTGTTCCGTCCTTGATAATGATGTTGTTCTTTATACTCCCTATCTCATTACACACTGTAAATCACTCTGATACCCGCAAGGGTAATGTTCGCGCTATATAAAACTTTATAAATGGATAAATATTTTGCAGTAAAATGTTTCTGTGTTTCTTGATACTGCGTTCCCTACTGGGGCATATTCTGAGAACAATGTACCCGTGTAGAATGTATAAATGTCTTTGTCTAAAGTCCTATAAAAGGACACGTAGATTTCTGTACCACAGAGGCCCTTTTTCCTCCCACTTACAGAAGGTGAATCTATGCCGGATTTCACTTAGAACTGTACTGAGTTCTTTGTACTAGTGAATTGTTCGGTTTGCTGCTAAACTTGCTTATGGCATGTTTAATGTAACTGCCTATTCTTTATATAAAACTTTAAAATGACAACGCGTGTCTGTCATTCTTACAAGAACGTTTCAGCACTTATTATTGAACCTGATCTATAGAGGCATAGCGACAGATCCAATCGGGGAGCACCAAAGTCCATATAGGGACTACACCGTTCCCGGTGCTAGTAGGTAGTGTGCTTCATGAGCTAGATTTTAAGATAAGTTTGTGCGTCAACAATTTTTTTGTCACCTTTGTACTTTTGCCCCCATTACAAATCTGCACCAACCTTTCCGCGACCAAAATTCAGCAGACTTGGATTTTGCCAAATCGGGTGCAGCATGCTAAAGTGGGGCAGATATATAAAGAATTTCCATTTACCTTGGAAAGTTCCATAGGGAATTCCATGAAAATAAAAACGATAGCCGCACAGAACTGTCTAAGCTTCGGCAGGTGCGTACTATTGGGTCCCTTTATCTGTTTTTGTACATTGCTTAGCCGTTAACAGATCAAGCCTAAGTTTCTGATAAATGTTGCATGCACTGCTTATAAAGATCAGGAAAATTCAAAATTCGGAAACAGGTCCTTCGATACAAAATTGTGCGGATGTTCTACAATAGATTAATAAAGGGTTGGCTGGAAAAATGCCACATGACTAGCTGAAAGCTTCAGAAATAATTCTGAATGCAGCAGGCTTGTTTACCTTTCTTTTGATTGCGAATATGAAGGAAACAAAGGGATAGGAGTTACTGCCCCCGCAAAACATGCTAATCACTACACAGCTTATGAGCAAAGCGCAGCATGTTTTTTGGGGGTGGGAGGTGGAGCTCCTTTATCTTGAAAACACCTCCTGATGTTCGCAAATATCTTTCAGAGTTAACAAAAAAAGCAGCACAGCAAGAGGCAAGGTCCTGCACAGTGAAGGGGCTTTCTCTTCCCGACCTGTCATAGAATCTGGGAAAAGATTAAAACAAAAAGGGGCGTCACTCCAAGCTTCCCTGGCGGGCCGAGGGCCCAAAGAGTTTCAGAATGCAATATCGAAATGCTTGTAGTTACCAGACATGCTGAAAGCCCAGGGAAGAATATCAATTTGTAACCAGAAGATCTCATAGTTTATCTAAGCAATACCTAAGCTGCCTTTCATCCATCCATCCTACCTGCTGCTAATCCTTAGCTAGTCGTCAGGAGCTTATTGAGGGATTGACACTAATTAGGATCCCGATAAATCACAGTGAAGCTCAGGCTTCCATATTTTACCTCTCACAAGTGATGATTCACTAGCCCAGTGAGTGACTACTAGTTCAGACCTGAACCAGGAGTCATGGACCTTCCAATTCTCCCCATGAAAGTGGCCACAAGTAGTGGCCTCAGGCAGGAAAACCCTGGACCACTTAATAATTTACCTACGGCTTATTGTGTTCGCACTGGCCTGTGCGGACGCTATGCTTGTTTTCCACCCCGGCTTTCTTCGACTCTTGATAGGTTTAGATCTGACACAAAAGATTGAGGCCTTGTTTCTGTTTTATGGACCGGCTGCTCCCCTCTCATAAGCCTCACGGATGCCCACCACTTGGATGTTCTGGGGCCTCACCTATTGAACACAATCTCTGCTACTGCCCTCCGACTTCCCTATCGTTGACCAACGCCTGGGTTGCACAGGACTCTCTGCATAGTTTACTAATGCTGTTTCTCCCTGACCTTGTCAACCTCATATTTTATTTTATTTCTTGGTTGAACTGCATAATCCTCAATTTGTTGCTCCTCCCTGTACAATACCTTAAGCAATTTAACTTTTGACCTCATAGTTTTCAGGCAACACTATACACACTTGCACAAACTGCCTGCCTGCTTTATTTCGCCTGTTTGTTGAACCCCCATCCCCGCATCGTCCCTTCTCTCTCCCTAATTTTCTACCTACCAGTTCTCACTCCCCCTTCTTCTACCCATATCTCCCTCCTCCTCTCTTTCCCTCTGATATCCTTATTTCCTTCCCACTCTCTCTCTCTCTTCCTATTCCCACATATCCCCTCCCCCGCCTCCTTTCCCCTCACTCCCATCTTTTACTTATCATGTATCCCCCCAATCCCACCCCCACTCCCCCTGACCCTGCTCTCTCCAGACATGGCCATAACTCCTGGATCATCATATACCCCTCTAATCTCTCCAAAAGGGCCAGAAAAATTTCAAACAAATTTTTGATGCGTCTCCCTGAAACTCTTATAGTGGATACTTACCACAGCCTCTCCTCCCCTACGAAAACTAACTTGATTTTTTACTCTAAACGCACCTCTAAATGGAAAAGCACTTTCCTTCTCCATTTTACAATCTCCAAATCAATCAAAATCCCGTATGGACTCAAATTATCGACTTCCCCATCCTCTGCCTTCCCTGGTGACATCGACATCTCCATTTTCAAATCTGGTAACATTCTTATTCAAGCCTCCAAATTCCACCTCAACATCTTTGACATCCATTTCAGTTCCCTGTCCTACAAACTATCCCAACTAGTCCCTAACCCCTCCTCTACCCAACAAACCGACTTCCACCTATCATCACCCTCCTCCCCTGACCTGACCTCCCCTCCACCACACGTCCCTACCACCCCCTCCGTCACCGAAGTGACCCCAATGCTTCTCGCGGGATCTCCTCCTCACACTCCCCACACTTTGTCGGCCCTCTCCCCTACTCTCTCCCACCCTGCCCCCGCCCTCTTCCCTGTCTCTCCCCCAACCCCTCCCCTACTCCCAGGCACACTCCCGATTCCCCGCCTGTACTCCCCCCTACATCCAATCCTTCGCCTTCCCCTTCCACTCCCACCATCGATATCAGCAGTCCCCCCCTCCTATCCCCTCCCACCCCTTGAATCTCCCACAAAACCTCCCCTTACTCTCCTACCTCCCCATGGATCCCCACAGGCCCGTTCACTAGTCCCCAAGCCCCACTTTTTACCCTCGCTAACTACCTCCCTCCCTCATAACCCTGTCTCGCCTCCCTCTCTCTTCCTCCAACCACACCTCGACCTTACTGCCCCCACCCCTGGAATATCCTACAGTACGCTCCCTTGTGCCTAACCCTCCATCTCCCAACAACATCCTCTCCACCCAACCCGAAGCGACCGATCCTGGTATCGCTCACCCTCCCCCGTCCTCTCCCTTATCCTTCCCTGAATCCAACACTTTACCGCCCCATACTCTAAATACTCTGTTCAATAGCATCCTCCCCACTCCACCCGATGCAGTCCTTCCCTGCCACCCTCACTCCCTATGATCCCATCCCGGCCCTTCAACCAACGATAGTACTGAACCGCTGTTCCCTACTCTAAATCCCTTGTTCATCTCCCAGATCCCTGTCCCTACTCCCGCCTCCTGCTCCTCTCCCCCGCCGCTCATCCCAACTCCTTCCTCTACCAACACTGACCCTCCACCATCCCCCCCTCCGTCTCCACCGTATCCCCCCTTCATCTTATTACTCAAACACTAACCAACATAGACTATATACTCACTGCCATGTCGAACGAACTTTTTCATCTCAGAGAGGATTACCACGCCCTTTACTCTAGGACTTACCCTAATCGTACTGACTCACATCGCCCTTACTCCCATATCCTTTCCAGTCACACAAGTTGGCGCACCATCCCACTCTGCAATCGAACTCACAGACCATTCCGTGCTGGCAACTACCTCACCACTCATGACCTTATTAACCTAGTTAACTCCTACCCTCCTAAACCCTTAACAACTGACCTCCCTCTCCCCTGCTCCAACATACCAGTGATTATGGGCATAAACAGAACACCCTCCTCTCTCAACTCTCCTCGACCTCCAGCTCAACTTACCTCCATCCACCCTTCCATAACTGCCAGTGTCCCAGTAATTACGGGCCTTAACCGAAACCCTTCCTCCCCCAGCTCTCCTCGACCCCCAGCCCAACTTGCCTCCATCCACTCTCGTAAACCTAAAAATGACAACCCTAAACCCCTTTCTTGCATGCTTGTAAATTGCCGTTCGGCAGTCTGTCATGCGACGGAAATCTCGGAAACCATCCTCACTGAAGCTATTGACATCGCCTTCCTGACAGAAACCTGGCTTAATGAACACTCGACGGCTTTCCTTGACCTACTTACCCCCCCCCGCCTACTCCATCATTAGGAAGGACCAACCCGACAGAAAAGGGGGTGGACTAGCCCTAATCCACAAAAATGAACTTCAAATCACCACTCTAAAAAACTCAGACCACTCTACCTTTGAATACCTTGGGGTTGAACTCACCTCTCAGGGCTCCCCTCCGATTAGGCTACATAACATCTATCACCCCCCTGGGGAACCTCTTCTCTGATGAATTTTCAGACCTTCTATCTCACTCCTCTCTTTCTGACGCAAAAAATCTCTTCCTAGGAGTCTTCAACATCCACTGGAATATCGAGGATCCCACTGTCATGCGCCTCTCCAACCTTCTAGAGATCTACTACCTGAAGCAACTTTGTCACAAACCAACCCACAACAAAGGGGCCACTCTCGATGCCCTCATTTCCAGTCCTAATCTGACCTACCTTTCCAACATCATCCCCACAGACTGGTCTGACCATCACCTCATCCTGTTTCATATTGCTTCCATTGCCCCACTACCCCCTACCAGTAATTCCAAACACCTGAAGTGGACCAGAAACCTCAAACAAATCCCACCCGGTTTACTTGAATCTAAACACCAAGCGCAACTTCACCCCCCCTCCCATAATACTTATGAACTCACCGAGCACTTTAATAAGACCATTAGCGACGTCCTGGACCAAATTGCCCCTCTGAAACTTAAGCACCAAAGAAAAATTCACTCTAAATCTTGGTACAACCCTGAACTCAATCTTGAACGACGTCAACTTAGAATGGCAGAAAGATCCTGGAGACAACACCCCTCTTCCTCTCACCTTACCCTCCTCAGATCGGCCAGATCAATTTACAAGAAACACATTTTCTCTGAAAAGGCAACCTTTTCTGAGCCCAACTTGAGCGTTCCAAAAATCGACCCAGAGAACTGTTCAACATTGTCAGAAAACAAACGTCATCCGTCCCTCCTGAACTGTTGGCCTCAACTGATAGATGCGAAGAAATAGCTAACTTCCTCTCGGCCAAAATCGCCAAAATTGACCAATCCTTCCATCTCCCTCTGGTTACTATGCCCCAAACATTTCAAACAACTCGCCCCCCCTTTTTAACTCCCCCACAACCATGTAATCCTCCCACTTACCTACCCCTCACAAATTCCCCAGATAACCACCCTCCCGACTTACTTCTGAAAAACAATGCCTCCTGGCATAACTTCCGTCCAATGACTCAGCTCAAAGTGTTTAATATCATTTCTAAACTTAAGCCAACCTCGCATACCAAAGATCCTCTCCCTTCTAACCTCGTTCACCAACTTAATCATATCATTGCCCCCTCATGGACTAACATCATTAACTCCTCCCTTGCCACTGGTTGCGTCCCTGACTCCCTTCAACTTGGTCAAATCACTCCCATTCTGAAAAACCCCACTGCCGACCCAAACGATCTCAACAACCTCCGCCCCATCTCCAACCTCCCTCTTCCCTCTAAAGCCCTTGAGAAATGTGCATTGCACCAATTGGACAAACATATAGGGAATTTCAATTTGCTTGACTCCCTTCAATCCGGCTTCAGAAAAGGTTGTAGCACTGAAACCGCTATGCTTAACATTATTGATGATATTCAATTTTCCCTCGATAATGACAAATCCTGCATTCTTATTCTCCTTGACCTCTCAGCAGCCTTTGACACCGTTAACCACGCTATCTTACTGAACTCACTCAAAGCTCGCTTCGGCCTTAATGGTCTGGTCCTCAATTGGTTCTCCTCCTTCCTTCAACACAGAACACAACAAATCAAAATTAAAGACTGCCTCTCCAGCCCTACACCTGTCTCCCAGGGCGTCCCCCAGGGCTCTATCCTCTCCCCCTCCCTCTTTAACCTCTTCATGGAACCCCTCACCCTCATTTTGAAACAAGCTGCATTCAATTATCACCTCTATGCTGACGATACTCAACTCTACTACAAGATTCGATCCCACTCCGACATACTTCATCTCAATAACACCCTGAGCAAGATCCAAGACTGGTTCTTCTCTAACCATCTAAAACTGAACCTGAAAAAAACAGAAATCATTCTATTCTCCCCAAAAAATAGCCGACTCCCCATCCAAAGCTGGATCTCTGACCTCAACGCACTTACCTGCTCGCTCTCCTTTTCCAACTCGGCCAAATCACTGGGTTTCACACCCTAGACAAAAACCTTACCCTGAATGACCACATAAAAAAACTTCGCCAAAGAAGCCCTTTTCACTCTCCGTCACCTTAAAAAAATTAAACCCTTCATTCCCGTAGACGATTTCAAATGAGTTGTACAATCGCTTGTTCTCTCCAAACTTGACTATGGCAACGCTATCCTCACTGGAACCCCTAAAGTTCACCTAGCTCCCCTCAGATCCGGTCTTTACTTGGCGGCCAGACTCATTTCTGACTGAAAACGATTTGATCACATCTCACCGACCCTCAAAGCCCTCAACTGGCTACCCATTGAAGGCAGATGCCTCTACAAGACTGCATGCATTACACATAAAGCTCTTCACCAACAAACCCCGCTTTACCTTACTAATAAACTCAACAAAGCAGGGTGCGCTCGACTGACGAGAAGCACCAATACTCTCCCCCTCATCCCACCTCTGTTTAATAAGAAATCTACCCAATCTCGCTCCTTCTCCGGGAACGCCCCGAACATCTGGAACTCACTCTCTAAGGAGCTGCGCTGCAACCCCTCCTACTTCAGCTTTAAAAAAGACCTCAAATTCCACCTCCTCAACGAATACTTTGGTCCATACTCTCTCTTCAGACTCTACTCTCTCCTCTCCCCCTGTATTAATGTTCCTTTTTGCTTTATCCATTCTCCCTCCTTGCCCCCCCACTTTATTATTCAGCCTCATCTTTTTCTGTTAACCGTCTCCCACCCTAACCCCTCCCCATTTCCCCATCTCCCCCCCCCATCTCTACCCTTATCTTGTCCTCCTCCCTCTTCCTTCCATCCCCCACTAGTCCTCTTCCCCATTTATTCCATTGCCACTCATACCTGGCCAATCCTCCAGATTGTCGGCCCCCCCACCTCACTTTATTGCTTAGCCCCTCTTTTGCGCTTTTACCACCGCTGAAAAATTTGCTCCTCCCTCCCCCCCATGTTAACTACCCTGTTCGCCCCCCTTTTTGATTGCCAAACCAATTGTGCTGCTGTAACTGACTGTGTTTTCTTTATGTCCCCCTGTTATAATTGACTTGTGTCTTCCCTGCTGCTCAGCTAGTATGAGTGTTAGAATGCCTGATGACCTCATGGAATGTTTGATGTGCCTGGCTTGTGTGTGGAGTGTCAGTTGGTGGCAGGCAGGCTGAGTGGCAGGGAGGCTGCTCCTGGTGGGGTTACTTTCCATCTACCTATCTTCTTCTAATGAACTTAACCTGGATCTAAGCTTAAATAAATCTACCTTCTTTTATACACCTCGGCTAATGGACTTCTATTTACAACACCCCCCCTCATGTATTTTGCTTGTACCCGTCCCTTTTTATCTAAATCAAGTTGTTGTGTTTTTATTTGACTGTTTACACTTATCCCTGAACAATTGTTTATACTTATTGTACTGCCTCTGCTCTTGTAAAGCGCTCTGATACCCACGGGTCTAGCCAGCGCTATATAAAACCTTTCAAATAAAATAAAATAAAACAAAATAAATAATTCCACCTCCAGAAAATTCTCCAACAGGTTAATCTGGCCTGTGCCTTGACTTGGACATCTCCCTATACTTGACCTCAAATATGACTGACCTCTTTCTTCCAAAGAGAATTAGTTTCCACATTATATTATGGAAACTCATGATCATCTGCTGCTCCAAAGATCTAATCTACACTCTGCACATTCATTCACATACCAGCGGTCCCTCAAATATACAAGTAAACTAACTCCAGGTTAGATGTGCTAAAGGATTCTTTTCCAATTAACAGTCACTGTAAATGAGGCTTTTGAAATTGTTAGCTTGTGCAGATGTCATTGGTGAAAATTTGTGCAAACTAGACCCACTTGGTCTGGATAACATTCTGTTTGCTTACCTCAACTCAGGGCACTCCTGACTCCCCACAAAGCCGAGCAAAGAAAGGCTTTTCCGGGCAGACTCATCGTCAAACCTATCAGGATCAAATCTGCAGTAACCAAAAAAAACCAAAAAAAAAACATCAGCATGGATTGCTTTTAGGTTCCCTGTCAGACAAATCGGTCCCGCAGTCCTGAGCAGCAACATGAAGAAAAATCTTGCAGCCGCCATTACAGGATATAGGACTCGATCCTGTGTCCTTATGTTCAAGTAAAAAACACTTATAAAGTAGCAAAGTAGCAGAACTCTGACCCGCCTGACAATTCGGGGGGGGGCAAACCAGAGGGACACCCCACCCCAGAGGCCGCCGCACACAGCCTAAGTTTGCCACCTGTGAGCCCTGTACCCAAGTTCCCACCTGCCAATTCTCCCAATCCTTCAGCCGTGCGCAGTGGAGCATCATTTGGACATGGGAGGCTGGCCGCCGGCGGGGGGTTGGGCACAGGGCCAGGTTCTGCAGTCAACCCACTGGTGCACACAGACAAATGCTACCTAACATTTAAAAAAATTAAAAACTACTGAAGCTTGCCAGTTATAATTCAGTCAGCTAACTATAACTTGTGAGCACTATGCACTGCTTATGACCTCACGTACTGCATCCCTATTGACATATTAAATGACATCATTGATGACATCCCTGTTAGCATCACTGATGACATCATTCAATGAATGTAAGAGTTTGCGATACACTTTCCATACTGGAAGGTTTTAAATAAGCTACACCAAACCCCAATTTGAGATCTCCTTTGAAGTGCTAATGGGAGTAACCTTTCGCACCATGCAGGACATGAAGCATAGCTGTGAAGTCACCCACATTTCAGAGATATTATGAAAATTTTTACTGGTATTCAGGTTCATAAGCTATATAATGTCTCTTTAGACATTAATACGATCAGCAATTTATGTAAGACTACACTTACATATGTGAATTGCTCACGAGTGTAAGTTACCTTTGTGAATACCCCTAGTAATGTCTCTGTCGGCATTAATGCGGTCAGCAATTTAATAAACCTTGACTACCATTCAAATCAGTGTTTGGCCATTATTTTCCTTAAAGTGATGCACCTATTAAATACCTCATCTGAAATAGATTTTTCAGTGAACAGTTTTCCATCTATGCATTAGCCAAAGATAAGACATGCAGAAACAGGTCCAATGCACAACCTTGCATAATTGTGTCTGTACAGTAATGCCTTTAACGTATTCCTGAATTGAACAGAATGGCATACATCATTAGAACAACGCTTACACTCATAATGCGACTGGAATCATTTGCATGGGTCACCCATATGTTATACATTCTTCAGGAAAGTATAATGTCTCATAATTCAACTTTTGAAAAGAAAAATCTGCACCTTATAAATCTCTAGTTTATGCAGAAATTGACAATCGCACTACATGACAACTTTTTATCAGTATGTGCACAGGAATCCACATGTGAATAATGTATTGAAGTGCAACATATTTTAAGTGCATAATATTGTAAGGATAAGCTTTAGTTTTTCTCTCTTATTTTGCCAACATGGCATTGATTTAAGCCTCAACCTATTTGTAGCATACGTCTGCGGCTCACACTAGTTGCACTCAGTCTCTAATTTGTTTAAATGAAGTACTGTTTCCACTGAAAACTTTACTGGGAGTTAAACTGTGCACCATATAATTTTCACCATAATGAATCAGACTTGTCCCCAGTACTACACTATTTCAATTACGTACAGGTTCACATAGTCAGTCTATGCTGTAGATATTTGTGGGCCCTTTGCTACCTACTTTGTTCTCTAAAATGATCTAGGATAGAATAATTTGAGAAGCAGTAGCTTAGATGATGTAATGAGTAACGTCATTAATCATGTTATCTGAGACGTCATCAGGGATCTCATGAATGATTTCATGTATCATGTCATGAGTGACGTAATATTTGAGGTCATAAGCATTGAATGGCTGGGGCTCAAGTTATAATTAGCTCACTGAATTATAACTGGTGAATTTCAGTGGTTTTCCATTTTTAAAACGTTACGTTGTGTGTGACTGTCTCCTAACTATAAGGCCACTTTACCCTCTGTTTTTTCATTTAATAAAAAAAGTTTATAATATATATTTTTTTTCTCCACTGAAACTCCTCTAGTATTAGGATTAAAGTAAGATAAAGCATTAAAATTAATGGTGCTAATACTCTGGCTATGTATGCCATTATAGAGCCTGAGGATGGTCAAATAGCATGAGAGTAGTTTTAAAATTATTTCTCACTTTAAGATGAATGAGTGGTCAGAGTGTTCACTTTTGACATTTCAGGACGTCAATTAGATTCTGTTGTTTTCTGTTCTCATGACTATCTCACAATTATTGACTGTTCTGTTTCTGGAGAACTCCTTAGTGGCTGTTGTGAGCCTGCTGGGAGCCTCATATTGCAGAAAATAAGTCCTGAAGAGCTCTGGAGGGTGGGGAGTCCAAAGGGGATCAATGTTTCTTCTTTGGTGCCTAGTTATGTTGTACCAAAGACTTACAAACTATCTTTCCAGGTCTCTCATTATTTTTCTCCTTCTTTACAGACTTTTGTGGAGCTCGTGGGCAGATGGTCCTACAGGTGGTGATGGATAACGGATCTGAATTTTTTTACAGCTTTCTGAAAACCAACTGTGCCCCCTTTCAGAATAAATACTCCTATCTACTAGCCTACTCATACCACTTAACTGATGACTTAGTTTAAGGTATTCTTTCTCAACGTTAAAAGCATTCAGTATACTATCAAATTTAAAACTGTGGATTGCTGTAAACATTTTAAAGGTGACAGTGTCCTGTTACAGGAAACCAGAATTAACTACCATGAATATAGAAAACGACAGCAAGAATGGCTTCATGGTTTGCTCTTTTCAGAAACCTCAAGGAAGAAATAAATAATAAATGGGGTAATAATCGTAACAGACAAGCTTAGGCCAAAGTAGATCACTATAAAACTGACCAAGTGGGGTTATGACTTCTTACCCACTTACATTACTCAAAGAGACATTTCCTCTCATATGAATATCTAATGCATAACTGCAGAACCCTCACATTTATGGAAGAGTACAGAAATGACTTTCATGCAATTTTTCACTACTAAACATCTAGAAGGTGTGAATTGTAATCTTGTCCTTCAACCTATATTGGGAAATTAATTCAAAAATTCAGATCTCTGAAGACTTTGTGAACACATATCACTCGAGGGTGTGTGTGAGCATGCGTCTGTGGAGGATACACAATCCAATAGTAAATGACTTTCCATTAGTTTCTTTTCCACACCATAGATACTCTTAAAAACAGTATTTAACAGATCACCCTCCTTTAGGTTAATTTGACTCACCCTTCTGAACCAATCTCTATCTCAGGCCAGGCCTGTTTAGTGTTGCGGCCAGACATTAACAGATGCATGCTTAAAGCCAAGCTATGGAAGAGAAATCTTGATATACTGGACAATCCCTGGAATTTGATGAAGGTGGCTCAGGACCTCATCCATGGAAAATGATGTCAATGTATTGCAATGCATATTGTGGTATGCAGTGAAGGCATCCATTAGGAGTACCCTTGTTAAGTAGAATCCAGAGAAAACTAGGAAACAGGCATTCAGCTTAGGTCTCTCAACAAGACAAAGACACCCAACAAACCATTTAGCATTCTGAACAGTTATCACTTCTACATGGTCAAATCTCTGAAATAGAATTACATTAAACCGCAGAGTACAAGAGCTGAATGCTGGCTGTAAGATAAATATGAGACCTCCTTCAGCAATGCAAACAAATCATGTTGTCTCTATCAAATGACCTAAAGTTTAAAAATAACAACACATTTCTACAAGCTAAACAAATGCAAAATATTAACCAACTACAAAGGCATACTTAAAAGTCTAATGGAATTTATGCACATTTATTCTCATGATAGTCACATTATCTATCCTCAATGAGATATATCAATATCTAAATAGATTATTCTTGCCCAAACTACCTCAGGTAGAGTGGGATAGCCTCTACGCACCAATGCAAGAGGCTGAAATTATACGAGTGATCGCTACTCCCTGCTAATAAGGCCCCTAGCTGAGATGTGCTTCATAATTCAATTTACAAAAAACAATCAAACATGTTCAAAAGGAATCATCCTCGCACTTTTATACGAATTCATGATTGAAGAGCAAGTGTCAGGCACATCAGTGGAAACAGCCATAGAATTCATCCCATAACCATGTACATAACCTACCACCAGCAAACTGATGAGTGATGACACTTCTAAATTCAAACTGTAAAATCTATGCAAAAAATACCAGCTTCACTGTTTCACTCAAATCCTTAATTCAGTCCTTTCAAGATTTATGAAAGAGATATTACAGTAACAATAGTAGCCTGCTCTCACATGTTCTCTTGAGTGCCGACACTCAACTGTCTCTGCAGCAGCCACCAATGCAGTTGCCGAAAAGGCATTTTACAGAGAATGCTGGCTATTCCTTGAAGCAGCGATGAGCAAATGTGATCTGAGGCCATCATTTACTAATGGAGTGAGGGCCCTCTATGACTCCGCTAAGGAAACAATGAAAGTAAACGGCCTAGCCTCAACCTCTTTGCATAAAAGCATGCAACTGGACAAGGGTGCCCATCATTTCACCCCATTTGTATTCCCGCTGGATTTAAATTGATCAACTAAAAAGTTTACGGGAATCCCAGCAGAGACTAATTCCAACAACGGTGCCACATTTGTTCATGACAAATTGTTTATTTCTGAAATAGAGGGATCAGTCCCAGCTATTCTCTCCATTATATCACAATACAATAAAGTGACTGGATACTCCATCAAGGAAAGGGCATTGAAAGGGGAGTCACAATGGAAAGCATAGCACTTTAAGACTACAGTTGTGGATGCAAACCATCGATTAGACACCAGTACCTCAAAGGGAGTGGGTTTGATTCTGAAGGGAACGCTGTCTCTGTGATCGTGTCAGGTAGTCCTTAGGAGTCCTCAGGAGTCCTCAGGACCACTGCCAAAGTGGAAACCTCTTTTTTAAAGCAGCATTCTTCCCTGCAATGGATACAGGCTGCTTTAAAAAAATATTTTTCCTGATTTGGAAAGCAAATGAAAGAATGGAGGTCTGCAGTCACGTGCAAGCCGCCATCCTTAATTTTCACAGTAATCGACAGGGGCTTGCAAATTGCAACCTGTCTAATTAATATTTATTAAGTCATTTTGTGATTGCCTGCAAATGTACAATTTGCCATGTGATTATCAGTACATAAGTTGTATCGCAAAGTGTATACCTATTGACTATCTAGTCAATTATGCAGATGATACGCAACTGGTGTTCTCTCTAGAAGGAAACCAGGCAGTATCTATTGAGAAATTTCAGGAGTGCATGCTTAAGACCTCCAGCTGGCTCAGGAAAAACTCCTTACAATTTAATGGAGAAAAAACCGAGATAGTATACTGCTCTGTGGCCAAAAAAGCTCGGCCTTATCCTACCGAATTTAGACTTACCCCTATGGATAAACCACTGATTCCTGCCAGTACAGTGCGTAACCTGGGGGTTTTAATGGATGACAATCTCCAACTGGAATCACAAATTAATAAAACAGTCGGCACTTGCTTCTCTGTGTTAAGAGCACTGCGCCAGATCCTCCCGCTCCTGCCTGCTACCTCCAGACCCTTAGTGTTGAGGAGTCTAATATTGAGTAGGTTGGATTACTGTAACTCCCTGTATTTGGGAGCACCACAATAAGCATTGTGGAAACTACAGAGGATTAAGTCTATAGCAGCCAAATTGGCGTTAAACAGGTAGCGCAGGTCTTCCACATCTCTAGCTCTAAGAGATCTCCATTGGCTGCCCATAAATGAGAGAATTCATTTTAAATCTCTCTGTATAGTGTTCAAAGCATTACATGGTTTAGGTCCAATATCTATGCAGGAGAGATTTACCTGGTATACTCCAGGGAGAAATTTACGCTCATCAGGCATGTATTTGGTAACCACCGCCAGATTTAAGAAGACTAGGACAGGTGGCAGAGCCTTTGGGGTGGCAGCCTCCCGACTTTGGAATGACCTTCCTTTGAATATCAGGCAACTGAAATCTTTGCTTCCATTTAGAAAAAGCCTAAAAACGTGGCTTTTCCCTAAGAATTAGCGTTACAAGCATACCGTATAGACTATCTTTATGCACAATGTCATCTGGGCAAGTCACAGCGCCAGGATACCCGTAGGGTGACAGTTTTGCGCTATATAAATTCAAATTCAAATTCATTCAAACCTGTCAGTGTAAAAACTGCACATACTGATTGGAGAAAGGGTCTTGTACATCGGGCCCAAAAATACTGCACACTTCATCAACCTCTAAAAAGTAGTGACCAGACATTAACATATCGTATCTAGGATCCACAAAATAATATTCAGAGACGTGAGCAACAGAAACCAGAAAAGAAAAAAAATTGGCAAGAAGACCTGAATGCACTCTCAGAAAATGAGACGGTGCTTCCTGAACAGAAATAGCCTAAAACACCTACCAATCAAATCTCTCCACAGCAGAACAACTAAGATTTACAACCCACACGCCCTACACACTTCTAAAAGTTCAATGCAAGCCTCCTCAAATGAAAACTTGCTAACGTTACCAACACAGAAAAAAGGACTGTATTCACAATGTTGAATTGCATCAAAATCCTCTCGTTTTGTAATGAGATACAGAATGGAACTTGAAGCAATATTCTGAGTGTCCATCACAGTCGAAGACACTGGTCCAGTGGTCCTGCGACGTACCCCCATTACACCCACATGGCTTTACATTATTTGATAAAGGGATTCTCCGGATGGTCCTATTGGCATTTATTTGCCTCCAGAACTAAGTTATGCCACTGGTGAGACCAGTCAAAGCTTTTTTCGTTTCCTTCTTTAATTTCTTTCTAGGCCTCTGTTATCAAACCTCAGCCGCAGTCCTAGTCCTCAACTCCAGATGAATCCTTTATGGTTTCACTGCCCTTCTTCTTAATAACATGTTTTTCTCTTCTGGGGAAGAACACCAAATCATTTTTAAGATCTCTGGAAACACGCTTTTTAAGCCCGCAATATTCTAAATATGTTCACAGGAGACATCAGTAACAACTCATTTGAATATAGCATTTTTGTATTCCATTAGCCCTTCATTTATAATCATTCATTTGAATGTAGCATTTGTGGATTTCACTTGCCCTCCATTTATAATCACTCATTTGTGTATAGCATTTTTGTATTTCATTTGCCCTTCATTTATAATCACTAATTTGCATATAGCATGTTTGCATTTAATTTGTCCTTCATTAATTTTTCAATACAAAGATCTGAAATAAAATAAGTGATTCTATACATGAATCGGTCGCACAGCTGGTGTGGCGCCTGACCAGAACGCGCTCGTTAACAGGTATTTTTTGTACGTGAATGTTCACTAGAGGGGCCAGGCACACCATTCTCCGGGGGTAGAAATGCCCTTCTGTGCCATGACGACCAGTTTTCAAATAGCCACGACCGTTCAGCTGGCCCAGTGATAGAAATTCAGAATATGCTTTATCCTTTTTTGACTCATACAATGTCGCCCATGGCGCCATTTGCAGCACTAGGTTTATTTTCCTCTGCGCACCACCTGTACCTACATTGAGAGTCTCTGTTATACAATGCCAGGTTTTAAAGCTCTATTTTACCCTGAAGTGTCTTTATATTTATACATTTATCATTTTTTGCCTTTGCTCCATTCTGGGGTTTTCAAAGGGAAATAGTATATCTTGCAGTCCTTTCTTTATAGCTGCTCGTTTTGGAGGAGTTTGAACACCATAACCAATCAATACATTTTACTCGATTATTGAAAAATAATGATAACAGCTCATAAAAAATAAATAATGACAGAACGAAGTTAATAATAAAACATGCACAATGCCAATTCGTTAGATATTAGACGACCATATAGCAGCTAAAATAGATAGACATTACTTTTACATGATAAAATATTTCATACATGAATACAATTAAAAAAGCAGAGAATTACAGGGTCGAATGGTAGATTTTAAAAAGAGCTACTGAGGCGCACACTTCAGTTGTGGAAAGCATTTGTAAGAAGCATAATAAATACATCTAATAAAGCAACATTTCTTCAATAAAGGCAATAAAAACGACTGGTAAAAGTCATGAAATTTACAAAAAAGGAGACATGCAGTACAGTCTGTTGAGAATTCATCACAAAATCAAATGATTGAGGCTGTGTCATATTTTACCATGCGAAAGTAACTTGGCAGCAAATGACACCCAATCTAAATTTAATAACAAGTATTATATTGAGACAGGATTCTGGTCCTCAGGTCGTCTGGACCATTACATAGGCCCTAATGAGCTTCTTTGATGTTCCACAGCCTATCTCTCCAGCCCGGACATTCATGAAGGACTGCTTCACCCCAGGCTTGTCCCCAGCAGTTATCAGGCCTAGAAGACCTACCTGAGTCCACTGTGGCTGACTTAATTTAGCAGAGCTAAGGGATTCTATAGCATAGGTCACCGGATAGGCAATCTTCTATTATGTCTACTTCAAGGGACTCTACAACACTTTAGTCCACTCTACGCTATACCACTCTACACTTTACTACACTCTGCAACACCCCACTCTGCGACTCTCACTTTCAGCCATGCTGAACAGCAGCCACGCTTGTCTACAACATGGCTAAAACACATTAGCTAAGTCAGTAGCTCTTGCATAGGTGAGACCTATTGGCTTTGCCAATGCTTGTTGAAGACTGGTACAAAAACGGCAGCATGCCAGGACTGAGGACACCCAGTTTTACAAATAGTGTTTAAAGTGGTGTTTAAAACTTTTGTAATTAATGGTGTCCAGAGATCGACATTGCCTTTGTGTAGGTCCCTTGGGACCCGTCCGGGCCCGCAGCTTATTTGATGGCATTTTAGTGCAATTTCCACTTTATGAAGAAAAAAACTGGATTGAAAGAGGATAGCTGAGTGGTTCCAGCCCGTGGTCTCCATTATCAATAACCGGAAGACAAAATTTTGTTTTTCAAAATGGGCAATCCAAATATACTGCTTTAATATGCAAGCCCACCGTTTGAATCAACCTTCTACCTAATTTGTTTGAATTAACAGCCTTCCAAAATCCCATTTAATTTACAGGAGATAACTAGATTCTCCCACCATAGTATTATATTTACATCAACTAGAATGCAGTTCCTCCATTTCAATTTTTTAACTTATTGCTGGTAACCTAGTTCAGTAGGTTACTGCACTTGCTGCAGAGAAATTTAATGCTTTTAAAACTACTGTAGAGTCCAGAGTCCGCTGTGGAATGAATAGTATTTATGTTACTAACTCTCTAGGGTTCCTAGGAACTCTAGGGAGAAGGAAGCGGACCAGGGGTAGCGATTATTGTGCACTGCATAAGTAATGGCATGGTCATTTCTGTCCTTCACCACATTCCCATTTGAGAGGAGTCAGAAGCCATTACTGTTTAATCCTCCTGAAAAGTGCAGGAAATGAGAGGCTGAAATTTGAAGTCCTCACTCAAACACAGTTCATCACCTGCAACGTTTGTGCATGATACCAAAATTCCCCTTTGAACCATGTGCAAACTCAATCTGGGCTTTCAGCAAATGATTTGGTCTCTTTTTCCTACAAAAAATATTACAAACACTTCCCTGACTGCCCAATTTGCTCTCCCCCACCCCATCAGTCTTTCCCATAGCCTCTGCTCTCCTCTCCTCTTACCCAGAGTAAATCTCACTCTCATTCTACCCTTGGCAAGTGCACCATGCACTTCCTGAGAACATGTCCAAGATTATAAAACTATCTCCTTTTCTAAGATTATTACTCAATGACTATGTACTTACAACCAGGAGCAACAAAAAAGATACTACCATTGGCAATGTTCGTTCTGATGGATACTCTATCAGGAGATTCCTCACCTGTAGAATATCTCATGCGCCAGACTGGATATGAAGAATTTCAACAGCATTGTTGCTGCACACCAGCAGGTGGTGTCATGCAGCTTCTGCAGAGTTCTGGGAGCCATACTCTCCTGGCCAGCCCTGATGCCGTAAGATCATCAAGTGGATCCCCCCACCGAATTCAGGAGAACGGTAATTTAGGCGCCTGGCCCCACCCAAAAACTCCAAAACAAACTGCAGCATATCCAGAATGCCTCTGCCAGACGTATCCTGGAAATCCCTCGCCGCAGCCACATCTCCAGTCACCTGAGAGACCTACACTGGCTCCAGATCAACAAAAGAATCACCTTCAAGCTCCTCACGCACGCCTACAAAGCCCTCCACAACGCCGGACCTGCATGCCTCAACCACCACCTCTCCTTCTACACACTCACCAGACATCTCCACTCTGCCCAACTGGCTCTGGCCACTGTCCCACGGGTCGGCAAGACCTCAGCTGGAGGAAGATCCTTCTCCTACCTCACCGCAAAGACCTGGAACTCCCTGCCTTTGCATCTCAGTCAATCACCATCACTGGCTCAATTCAGGAAAGACCTCAAGACGACTTGGGCCTTGGTGATCCTGACTTTCCTGAGAGCTCATGGCAGTGGCGGGAACGAGCACAGGAGACTTGTATCTCATCGCACTTGAAACTAATGTCCTCGCCTGTGGAGGACATCTAACCAGGGCATGAACTGGTCAAAGATGCTAAACGCCACCTTTGAGTGGAGATGCCAGGCAAGATCTGCCAGCTGATGTCTGCTTCGGCATGGAGATTCAGCTAGATTGTTGGCTACCATAAAGATGTTCTGCTGGTCCAGCCACTTCCATGGGCCTCCTGGCACAGAATCCAGGACCCCACACTGCCCTGCTTGTTACTGTACCACATGACGATTGTGTTGTCGTTGAGGACCTGCACCAGTCTCCCCTTGATGGATGACAGGAAAGCTTTCAGGCCTAGATAGATCACACAAAATCCTGGGCCTTCTCCTTACAGATACGGATGGAGTCGCAGAGGCAGCCTCCTGCTGGGTCCACAGAAACCTTAGATTCCACTGCAGGGTCTACATATGCCATCTGGTGTTCAGGACGAAGAGAATGCACAAGATTAGGAGTCTAAGACACCGTTCTCACTGAGATCCAGGATTGAGCCTGCAACATTGAGATCATAACTTGAATGTCCTGGACTCACTGCAGAGGTGGAAAGACCTTCAACGCCACTGTCTCCGGGCAGCCCCAATGACGGGAATCCTTTATGTAGGGCTTAGATGCGACTTCAGCTCTTTGATAGAAAATCAGGAGTTCGGCCGTCATGAGTTCGGCCGTCATCCAGAGGCAGTCGACAATTGACTGCGGAGAGCCTGCCATGAGCAGCCAGGCATCAAGGTATGGGTACACATGTATCCCTGACCTCCGTAAAATGGGAAATGATCATGGACATCACTCTGGTGAACATCCGAAAGAGCGATGTAAAGCCAAATTGGAAGGTTCTGACCCCACTGTGAACCGTTGGTAACACTTGTGGACTGTGCAGTGTCTGCTGCCCCTCTGCTGCTTCTCCCCTCTGAGGCCTTGCTTGCTCTGCCCTCTGTTCCACTCGGGAGATAGCACTGCCATCGCCGCCAGGAAACCACAGTTCCCATCAGCCCCTGGGAGGCAGGTGTAGCCCATTTTCACACCTCCCGGCACTGATTAAATCCTCCTGCGGCTCCCGCTTCATGGGACTCTGCAGTGTCTGCCGTAGCTCTGAGGCTTCTGACCTCGGACGCCTGCTTGCTCTGCCCCCTGCTCCACTTGGGAGGCAGACCACCATCGCCGTTAGGGAACTACGGTTCCCATCAGTCCCTGGGAGGCAGGCTGTAAGAAAGTGCCCTATTTTTGCATGGTTGCCCACACTTTTTGCTAAACTGCTGATGTGCTTTGACTGAGGGTGCCCTGTGTTCCTGCCAACCAGGGCCTATGTTCTTTCCCTAAAACTGCACTGAAAACAAAACCTAGCCCTCTTTGGCCACAGGTCAGTCCCTGGTAAATGGTACTGTGGCCAGGGAAGGCCTCCAAGGGCTGCAGCACTTATTGTGCCACCCATGGAGGCCCTGTACACGCATGTACTTGTTTTTGTACAGTGTCTAAGCCAATTCTTAAACATTGTAAGTGCAGTAATGCCATTAAGAGTATATGGTACTGGGAGTTTGTCATTACGAACTCCACAGCACCATAATGGCTTTACAGAAACTGGGAAGTTTGGTATCAAACTTCTCAGCACATTAAACCCACACTGATGCCAGTGTGAGATTCAATGAAAAATGCACACAGAGGGCATCTTAGAGATGCCCCCTGAAAAACGACCTAACACTAGTGTCCAGGCTGATTGGCTGCTCGCCAGCTGCCACCACCAGACATGTTTCTGGACCCCTGGGTCGAGAGCCTGCTGCTCTCAGGGGTCTGAAACAATGCACATCCTGGAACGAGGTGCCAAGCCTCCTCCCCCAGGATGGGCATGGTCCACGAAGGGGAAGCTTCAAAGGCTTGCCACCTTTGTGAGCTTCCCCGGGCCTTTTACTGCTTCCAGCAACTGGCCCCCACCGGTTCTGACCCCCACTTTGGCCGGGAGAATCGGCGGGAAAACCAAGTGAGGAAAGGATGCCCTAAGGTGGGGCAGGCGAGGTGAAGCACAATTCTCAGTCCCCGCCATCTTGCAGATGGGGGGACCCAGCCAACCAGAGTGAGGCATATGCCCCCTCCCACTGGAGGGTGGCATAATAGGGGGGGTACCCACCCCAAGGAAGGGACCCATTGGTCCCAACCTTTACCTACCTGTAACACCCCTAAATCTAGTATTTAGGGGCAACCTTGAACCTTGCCTCCCCAGACAAGAACCAACTAAGAGAGGGACCGAAGAAGCCATGCTAAAGCTAAGAAGAGGAGGACACCCACTGACTTGGCCCCAGCCCTACCGGCCTGTCCCCACCTAGAACCTGCAGAAGCGAAATTCCGGTGTGTCCTGCAGCCAGCAACCTCAAGAACCCAGAGGACCTGCCCTGCCTTCCACAGAAAAGACTCTGTCTCCTGTGAGCACCGGATTTGCTCACCCACAGACTCTGGCTCCGGCCAAATCCGCGAGTCTGCACCACTCTGCACTCGATGCCCACGGCCCGAGTGGCCCAACACCACGAGGAGGTCTCCCTGGCGATCCTGACCTGAGATCTGGTGTTCTCTGACCTACCTCGAATCTCCCAGCGAAGCCTGCAGCCTCTTTCTGGAGGATCCCCCCGACTGCGACCGGAGCTGGTAAGGAAAACCTGACACCTAAAGTCACCCCTGCACCCTAAGTCCCACGGCCTTGGGTGGCCCAACCGACGGTGTCCCAGCATCCCTAGACATCCCAACTTACCTCTCCTCTGGTTACCTCCAGAAGATCTCAGTCCCCGAGCCTGCAGTTTCTGTTGAAACCGGAAAATGCCCACTGAAATCAACAGGGCACCCGACAACAAAACAGCACCCTGCACCCAGCCGCCACTGCGGGTGTACCTTGGGTGCTAAAACGGATCCCCCTTTTCCCTGAGCTAAACCCCAGGAGCTTTGCTCCCACAACCTTGTGGCCTGATCGTGAGCAGCCACCAACCGGAGGCCCCCTATGCCCCATTGGATAACATTGGGCCTCAGCACTCTGCACCCGGCCGCCCTAGTGCCGCTGAGGGGGCTTTCAGAGTGCATCCTCGACCCTGAGGGAACCCTGGATCTAACCCCAGAATACCGACTCCCACAAACTTGTACTTACCTGAAAACAGTTAACTTAATTTTTCTTCATAGGAATACATTGACTGTTTTTCCTAAAAATTGTTTTAAGTGTGGAGTTGGTTTTGTATGGAACTTTGAAAAACTGCAAATAACTAAAAACTGCTTACTTACCTTTTCTCTAGGAAATGTCCCAGTGTGATATCTAGGTATAGCACACTGAGTAGAAAAAGTAATGCAGAAATTAATCTGTAAAGCAATCCAAAGTAATCTAATCGTAATTTCCACTGTATTGAAAGCATTTACAAACCTGTAATAAAGTCATTTTCATTCAGCTTGCTTGTATTGTTCAACCTGCCTTGAAAATTACCATTTACACTTACCTGTACCAGGCTTGCTTGGTTCTAGAAAATAAATATAACTAAATAATATTTTTATACAAATCAAATCGTTCTGAGTTCAGTCTTTGAGTGTGTGACATCATTCGCTGATTGAGTGTGTACAACAAATGCTTAATACTACCCTTTGATAAAGCCTTACTGCTCCCCCACACTACCACAAATAGATAGGAAGGTGCTATCTACTTTTACCTCTGCCTACCTTTGGGGTTCCACTGGACTCTGTGCACACTATACCTCATTTGGGTATAGTTTATACAGAGCCAGCTTCCTACACAGGCCTAGCCCGTTTTCACGCCTCCCAGTACTGATTTAATCCACCTGTGGCTCCTGCCTCACGGTACTCCGCAGTGGCTGCCGTCCCTCTGCTGCTTTCACCTCAGACTCCTGCTAGCTCTGCCCCCTGCTCCAATCGGGAGCCAGCACCAGCACCGCCATCACAGCTAGGGAACCACAGTTCCCATCAGCCCCCGGGAGGCGGGTCTAGCCTGTTTTCGCTCCTCCTGGCGCTGATTTAATCCTTCGGCGGCTCCCGCCTTGCTAGATGAACACGGGTGGTGCCCGGGCCAAGGGCAGGCCCGTCCGCACCCGTCAGAGCCTGGAGGAGGCTAGGCTGCGACATCCCTCTTTCGCTCACAGAACAGATCAGTGCCTCCTGACACCGCGCCTGGCCCTCCCCCCCTCGGCTCGACCTGCACCAGGCTTCCAGTCGCTGACCACCCAGCTGAGCCCTCTCCCTGCCCCTGGCAGCCTGGTCCAGTTACACCTACACCTGCAGTGTGGCTTATTTTCCTTTCCCCTCTCTCCCTGCCTGCCCTGTATGCTGGAGCCCCTCTGACCTGTCCCTTATCTCTGCTGGGGCCTCTCTTCTGCTATCCGCAGGACTTCTGTTTCCAGTGCCTCACCTCCCGCATCACTGGTGTCTTCCCCCGCGGAGCCCACCAAATCCCCCAACCCCCAAGTGACCCGCCCTCTGGCATTGAGACTACAATGCACCCAAGCAGCGGACACACACAGAGGGCAAGCCATGCGTGCAGACCTCACTCTGCGCCAGGACTACAACCACCACAGACCGCCTGTGCTTCACTTCAGATGCACTTCGAGCCCTGGACCCCAGACGCCATAACAACAGCTGCGTCCAGGTCTCCCCCAGGACCACTGAAGGCCCCTTCTCCTGTCAGAACTGCTGCTCTACCTGCATCACAAGGGAAACCGCTGATGCCACGTCCATCAGCCACACCATGTCAATCACACCCAGCATCAAGGCCGGCGCCAACACCCCTGGAGAGAGAACTACCTGCTGATTAATGCAGGCTCACTTGGAAAACATGCCATGGAAATCTGGGACACCATCACCACCCACGCCCCAGACACCGCCTTCATCACAGAGACCTGGCTGAACCACGCATCAGCACCTGACATCGTCACAGCCAACCCCGCCGGATACAAGACCACGCACTGAGACCGCACCAATAGAAGCGGTGGAAGCATAGCCATAATCTACAAAGAGACCCTCAAATTAGCAACCACCACAGACGACAGCAGCTCCTTCATGGAGCACCTCAACTTCCAACTGCAAACGAATAGCAAAAACACAATCCAAGGCACCCTCGCCTACAGACCTCGGGGACCACACCCTCCCTTCTGCAATGCCATCCCCAACTTCATTGCTCCTATTGCCATTGACTCGAATCTGTACACCTTCCTAGGAGACCTCATCTTTCACCCCGAGAACACAGACAACACCAACACGGCTGACCTCCTAGTAAGTATGGCCAACCTTTGGCTCAAGCAACTGGTCACCGACCCCACCCACATCGCAGGACACATGCTCAACCCTATCCTCGCAGCCAGCAACAGAGTAAAATGCACCCACACTAAAGAGCTCACCTGGACTGACCACCACTGCATCTACTTCGTGATCTCGGAACCCCGCAACACCCCCAATGCCAGCAAAACACAGCGCAGCTGGTTCAAGGTATCAGAACAAAGCTGGACCAACGCCGAAAACTCCCACCTACCCACCACCACCTAGGACACTAGCAAGGGCTGACGAAGTCGCCCCGAGGAAACCTATCTTCCCCAAGAAATGAACACGACACCCCTACTGGTTCATGGAAGAACTAAAAACCCAGAAACGCAACTGCAGGCAGACTTGAAAGGTGATGGCGCTCAAGTAAGACCTTCGAGGACCGAATACACTTCAAAGCTGCCCTCAACCGCTACCACCACCTCCTGGAAAACACCAAGTCGACCGCCCTAGCCATCTGCATCAATGACAGCTCTAACAACTCCAAGGAACTCTTCAACATAGTTAAGGAATTCACCAACCCTTCAGCAACAGCAAACATCATCACACCCTCACAAGATCCCAGCGACGCCCTGGCAGACTTTTTCCACAACAAAATTAACACCATCTACCAAGTATTCGCACCCCAGACCCCTGTCACAGACAGCATCAACTTCCTCATGATGACGGATGCCCACCCACACCAGCTCACCTCATGGAACCGCCTCACCGAAAAGGAAAAGGCTATTATCATGAAATCCATTCACTCCGCAGCCCCTGCAGACCCCTGCCCCACCACGTTTTCAACCTTGGCAACCCACTCATCAGCAAAGAACTCACCAAGGTCCTCAACTCCTCAATCACCACAGCCCACTTCCCCCCGAACTGGAAACACGCCCACGTGAAGCCTTTGCTTGAAAAAGCCATCTGCGGACCCAGGAGAACCGAAGAACTACCCTTCCCAGCCAAGGTCATAGAGAAGGCAATCAACATCAAGCTCACCAGACATCTGGAGAACCACGACCTCCTGGACCCCTCCCAGTCCAGCTTCAGGGAAAACCACAGCACCAGGACAGCTCTAGTCACAGCCACAGATGACATCGGAATGCTGCTAGACCAGGGAGAAACAGTGGCCCTCATCCTCCTCAACCTCTCAGCAGCTTTCGACACAGCATCCCACCACACACTAATCGACAGTCTCCATCAGATCGGAATCCAAGGAACAGCCCTCAAGTGGACAGCATCATACCCCACAGGAATAATGCAGAAAATCATCCTCCATCCCTACTCCTCGCTTCCTAAGAACATCACCTGCTGGGTACCTCAAAGCTCACCCCTCAGCCCAACCATCTTCAACACATACATGGCCCTCCTGGCCAACATTGTCAAAAGTCACAGACTCAACATCATCTCCTACGCCGACAACACCAAACTCATCCCAAGAACCATCACAGACAAGTTCGAAAGATGCATGAAAGATGTTGTCAAATGGATAAAAAACAACTGTCTCAAACTCAACACCGACAAGACAGAAGTACTCATCTTCGGGAAAGCCAAGGACACATACTGAAACAACGAATGGTGGCCCCTGGAGTTGGGCCCAACCCAGATACCCCCCGAGCACACCTGCAACCTCGTCATCATTCTAGACAGACAGCTATCCATGAAGAAGCAAGTCAGTGCCGTCTCCAACGCCTGCTTCCTTATGCTCAGGAAGGTGTTAGATGGCTCCCAACCAACACCAGGCGAACTATCACGCAGGTTCTCGTCATCAGCAGAGTCGATGACAGCAACTCCCTCTATGTAGGAATAGTTAGACCTTCAAGGACTGCATACACTGCAAAGCTGCCCTCAACCGCTACCACCACCTCCTGAAAAATACCAAGAAGACGCCCAACTCATGAAGAATCTCCAGACAATCTAGAACACAGCGGCCAGGCTCATCCTGGAGCTTCCCAGGCGGATGCACACAACCCCTCACCTCAGGAAACGCCACTGGCTACCAGTCATGAAGAGATGCCAGTACAAGCTACTCATCAACGCATACAACGCATTACACAATGAAGGACCTGCGTGCCTCAACCAACGCATGACCTTTCACCAGCCCACAAGGAAACTCAGATTTGTATCCCTCGCCCTAACTGCCACCCGTCGCATCCGCCGGACATACAGTGGAGGCTGCTCCTTCTACCATCTGGCGGCCAAGACCTGGAACGACCTCCCCCTGCAGCTCAGAACCTCACCATCGCTCCAGCAATTCAGGAAGGAACTCAAGACATGGATGTTCAACCAATAGGAGAACAGGCAGTTTTATCAGACAGCGCCTTGAGACCCTCACGGGTGAAGCAGCCGTGCTCTACAAATTCTGATTGGTTGACTGCAGGATGAGTAAATTAAAATTTGTGTCTTGCAAGTCCAGGGACACAACCCAGTCTCTTTGGTCCACAGCAGAAAGAATCTGAGACAGGGTGAGCATCTTGAATTTATCTTTCTGCAAAAAAGTCATTCAGTGGGCGGAGGTCCAGTTTAGGCCCTAAGGTTTCTGTCCTCCTTTTGTACGAGTAAGTAGAGCAAATAGCACTCCTCTCCTCTTTCTGAAGCCGGCACCCACTTGATGGCACCCTTGGACAGCAGAAAGTTGACTTCTTGCAGCAAGTCTGCACTTTGGGCTGCTGACAATCACTCTGATGTAGGGAAAAACAGGCAAGGACGAAACAAAAGACAGGGCGTACGTAGCCCCTTTGAATGATTTGCAAGACCGGTCTGTCTGATGTGATGTATCTCCAGTTAGGGAGGAAATCTTGTATCCTGCCTCTTACCAGCTCTTAGGGCAAGTTAAAGCAGCTTGGCAGTCATGGCGGCACGAAGAAAGAGTTTGAGGAGAGCAGTCCCTGCTGATGTGAACAGCTTCACCACAATTAACTTTTCCCCCAAAAAGACAGAGTCTGCTGCTGCTATACAGCTCTGGCAGGCTGGCATTGTCTGCAGGCTAGCACCCTGGAATAACCCAAACTTCCTGTACAGTTGGTGGAACTGCCTGGCAGCAGACAAGAGTCCCAAGGATCATGCTGTGGCTCGACAGTCCTTAAATCGTTTAAGTGCTGAATCAGACTTATCCCCAAATAATCTAAAGCCATCAAAATGAATGTCCAAAAGGGACGCCTGGACATACCCTGGAAACCTGGCTGATCGTATCCAGATTAGCACGGACCACACAGTCTGTGCTGTGTGCCAGACCTACTTTGCTGTATCCTGTCCATAATGTATCGATGGAGTCAGTGAGGCCTATAGGGCAACCACAGTAGCCAGCAAGAATTTGCTGGCTATGGCCCATAAAGCATGGGTGTACCCAACGAGGAGGCAGACTGCATTCGAGGACCTTAAAGAAAGCTTGCGAAAGGAACATTCTGTTTCCGAAGGCATCAATTGGTTTTTAATCTCTCAGCGGAGGATAGGTCAGAAAGGCATTAAGAGTGACTTTACTCATCAACACCTGTACCACCATCTAATCAAGCATAGGGTGCCTTGTCAGAAAATTGGAATCACTGGGGGCCATGCTATGTCACCTGACAACAGGTCAACAGAACGGAGGCCTGAGCACAGCGTTTATCAAGTGGCCATCATGGTGCCTGCAAGAGCCTGAACAGTGGCTTGGAAGAAGTTGGAACTGTTTGAAGGATCTCAGTTACATGTTTGCCTTGGTTCCAACAAAAGGCAACTATAAACCAAGCACTACTGCGGTCCTTCGCACAACTACTGCAAAAGAGGCACTTTTTCTTTGGTGGCGAGTCTAGCGCAGTCTCTGTGGATGTATCCAGCCCACTGGCATTCTGAAAATGCAGGTACAGCCCATGATCAGTGTAGTGAAAGTGGGGGGGGGGGCTATGCATATTGTCAGCGTCTTCATCAGGAATGCAATGGGAAACATCTTGCATACTGTGAATCGGGTCAGAGTTGAAACCAAATAAGGCCTCCAGCCTCTGATAATACTGGCGCTGAGGCAGAGGTCAAGGATTCGACTCTGGTTGTACAGTGACTGGTTGCGCCTTTGTGATCTCATAATACAACGAAGTCCTGGAGAAAACAATGGCAGCTCGTGTTGGAGACTGGTATTGGGAGTCAGATCCTGGGTGGCACCAGAAAAGTCAGTGTCTTAAGGGACTGGTATAGACCCTGGGGCCAGAATGAAAGTATGAACCAGCCAGCATCGTAAAGGGCTTGGGTATGGGTCCTACAGGGTCATTTGGAGCTGAGGGAGGGCCCACTGGTGTAAGTCCAACTGCGCCCCTGGAGGATCCCTGGGGCCAGAAGGCATGCCAGAGAAGTCCAAATCATCCACAGCAAGGCCTTCAAGGAGGCCACTATTTGTTGTGGGGTCGAGGACCTGGAAAATTCAGGGCGTGCACAGACCAACTGAGGGTCAGAATGGAGTTGGAAGACGCTTGTGGGAAAAGCCTTTTAGACTGACCTCCTTGCACCTTATATGCAGCTTCACCCAGTCATGGATTGACCATGAAGTCACATGGCGCCATGCCTATCGGCATGAGGAAACTTTAGTTAGAAGATTCTCTGGACCCAGTCTGGCACCAGAGTATATTCTTACGGTGAAGAATCTTTGGTTCAAAGTATCCATCAGAAACCATACGCAGATGTCATGTAGCTCCAATCGCCAATTTTGAACAAAATCTTCTTATGACACTATTGAGTGGATTTAATCCTCAAGACCATATAAGGTCCCATTTGACCTAGTTGCCGATCTGCTAAGGAATTCAACATGTTGTACTAAAGACCAGCTCCGGGCTCTTCTGGGTAAAGATGTGTAAAAAGAAGGAACTGACACCAGCGCTCCAGATGCTGCCAAATAAAGCCTGATGTAATCAAATACTGGGTGGGCAAAGTCATGATTGGAGTTGTCCGGAGAACCACCGGCGCTACCTGGTGGTGCTGGACAGCTAATGCAACGTAAAAGGTTTTGCGGATCTAATGTGGCAGCGGATATTCATAAAATGAGGAATCTGCAAGAAGAACTATCCATGAAAAAGAAACCTTGGGGTGAATTTTATTGTCATGATTAATTATCACCAAAACCATCTTCTTCCTTCGTTCTCCAAGTCAGTGTTTTCAAGTATGTTACTCCAGTTGGCTTAGTTGATGTGAACCAGGAATACAATTCTAAGACTGTAACAGGCCGTTAAAGGAAAGCTCAAGACTGAACTGGACAACTGTATCCTTAATGAAATGGACTCATTCATTAACCTTAGACTAGGAATTTCTTCTTTGTTTCTTCAGAATCAGAAAAGTTAGTTTAACGTTAATAGATGACTATCTTATTAGGGAAACAATTTTCCAATCCTGGACTTTCCAGAAACAACCTACTGCAATCTTAGAGTTGTATTCCCAGATTACATTAATTAAACAAATTGGAGTAACACGCTTGAAAACATTCATTTGAAAAATTACGTAATCAGGGACAGCCTGTTCCAGTAATGGAGAGGCTGTTCCTGATGACATTGAGTCATCTGATTACCTTAGGCTATTATTCGACCTCTCGACAAAGCCCTACTGTTAACCTATGCTCCAAAAGGACTGCTTTCACATCTCTGACCTCATGACCTTAGCTCACTGCAGTTGCATGATCACCCATGGTCATCCCCCCTCCTTTCAACTTGATCTACGACAATGTCTGTGATGCCATCTTACTCACTAACCTGACAACTCTAGGCATCATTAGCATAAGCCTCTCCTTGTTTACTCCATGACTTGAAAATTGGTTTCACTCAGTATCTTGGTGCTTCTGCACCTCTCACAAATGTATGGGTGCTGCACAGAGATCTATGTTGGGTGATCTCTTATCATAGATACCACCACTCCCCGGGACATCATTTCCTCTTTCAGGTTTAATTATCACTAATTTATTAACGGCATATTCCTCTTCCAGTCCCTCCCATCTACTAGTTAAGTACCTTTAACTACTGGATGGCTCAGCTATATTGTATGCTCAAACTATCCAAAGCTCTATAGCCGAGTGTATCTGCTTTTTGTCACCTGGTGCTCCAAGAGCCCTGGACTCTCTCTCTCTCTCTCCTCTCAACTCTTAGCTACCTTGACTTCTGATTGGAACCCAGGTACTTAGACAGTAATATGAAGTTAACCATCTTAATCACTATTAATAGCACCACTGTCAGTTTTCATTTTGGAAAGATCGAGGCTCAACTCTCACTCTAAATGGCCAATAACTTAGACAATACACCCATCTTAAGCAAACCAGACTATCCCAACAACTTACTTCTTGTCATTCTGCCACCTTCTCCCTCTGCTACCTGCATGATGTTCAAATTCTCGGGCTCTACCCATACCTCCTCCTCTCTGTGCTAGGAAATATGGCTCTATGCCTAAACAGAATAGTAAACAAAAACAGAAGGTGATATGGTACATCCATATTCCACTCAAACGCGTACAGCCAACTGAAATGTGGCACTCGAGTTACTGATCTCCTGTTCTCTAATCTTACATCTGCATTTTTCTATCTCCTTTACTACCATCTGTTACTTTTTAGATACACCATGATCAGTCCAGTTTCTCTTCTCTATGTATAGCACATCTTGGCGAGATTTTCAACTTGCCTTAATCATGTTCTGAATGTACAGCACCTCTGCAGAGTGACAGACCGTTCACTTTAAAGACTGCCATCCAATATTGCAAATGGGAAAGCCGACAGGTCAATAAATGGTAATTGGGGATTTTGAAGAGTCAATGACATAGAAATGTGACATCCTAGGGTCAGTCTAACCAATCAGGTTGGCATTTAACAAAATGGTTTCTTATCAGTAGGAGTAGTTTTGCAGCTTGCAGAATTTTCTGGATTCGCATGATGTGCATTATTCCGCCATCTAGTGTTTGAGTTCGAAAATTCTCGTGATTGGCTGTCCATTTTAGTGTTCCATAGGCTTACTCTTGACTTGTACCTCATTTATGCCCTTGTTCACTTTGCCACGCCTCATTTTCTGGGGAGGTGGGTGGGTGGATCGCAGGTGAATTCAGATAATTGTTCTAGCTGCAAAACGACTCCTACTGGTACATAGCCATTTTGTTTTGCAGTGTGAATCTTTTCTGGATTCACATGCTGTGCATCGATTTCATAGCAGTTTCTTCACTGTGGTGGCTGGGTTGGAGATGGATGAGACTCGAACTTGCAAATAAATGCTTCAGCACTCTCTGCCCCACCTATGCTTCCCTGTTCACCTGGACATTGATGCAGGAGGGTTTTGTGAACATGTGGCTGCCATAAAATGACGCTCAGAGGAACGTTTGCCAGGAAAGCCAAGGTGGTTCCCTTATTTCTTGTCGAGTGTGCTCTTGGTTTAGTTTTTAGTTGTATGCTAGCTTTTTTGTGACACATTTGAATTGTCTAAGCTATCCATCTTGCAATGGTGTTCATGATAAACAGTTTCACTTTGTTATTGTCTTGTCAGTGAATGACTGTTTCCCCTTCCCGATTGGTTTTGTTCTCTCCAGTTAGTACATTATCACCCCGCGTGCATCCAGTGTATGTAGTGCTCTCTCGGTCTGAGTCTTTGGTTCTTGGAAAAAGCTAGGTATCTGGATTGCTTGGTTTATGTGAAAGTAGGATATGACCATGGCAGGGTTGGTCCTCATGACTACCCTGCCCTTGTGTATTTGCAGATATGGCTCCTCTATAGTGAGCGCTTACAGCTCACTTGCCCTGCGAAGCGATGTCATTGTAATTAGAAACGTTTTTTTGAGCGCGATAGATTTTAAGGTTGATCTGCAGAGTGGTTCAAATGGTTCCTTCATGAGTTGAGTAAGCACCACGTTTAGGGTCCACATGGGCATTGACGTGATCCTTGGTGGAGATATCCTCTTGGCCCCTTCTAGGAACCGTTTGATCACTAGTGACAAAACGTCTTCCTATGTGTCCCCTTGTGAAGGCCACTATCACCGCCAGATGTACCTTTAGTGACAAGTAGGTTAGGCTGCTGTCTAGCAGGTGTGTAAGGTATCTGATGACTGTGGGTATCCTGTGTTCTGCCTTGAAAAAGTCTAAATATCAAGCACCAGCTTTTGTGTCGCTCCCATTTCTGTGTACCATTTCCATGTTGTTGGTCTTCTTGCTTCCCTGAGGATTGCCATTGCTTTCTCTGGGAGTCCCAAATGTCTGTACTTTCTCCCCTTGCATGAAAAGTAGGCTGTGTGACACTGGCAGTCTCTTTACGTAGTTGTGTGCCATCTCTATCAGTTCTGAGAACCAGGTTTGTCTTGCCCACTGGGGGGCAATGAGTATCAAAGTAATTTGTGATGGTCTACACTTGTTGTTCACTAGTGGTAACAGTGGAATCAAGGGAAAAGTGTATGCAAATTTCCCTCTCCAGTCTATCAACAGTGCATTCCCCAGGGAGTGACGGTGTAAATACTTGGATGTGAAGAACCAGCATTTTGTGTCCTCTGGTGTTATGAACAGGTCTATTTCTGGTTTCCCCCACATTTGGAACACTTGTTTAGTCACTGCTTTATTCAATTCCCACTCGTGAAAGACAGATGTTGGTCTGCTCAGTTTGTCCACTTCCATGTTGTCTACTCCTTGTAGGTGTATTGTTGTTATGGTTATCTGTCTCTGGATGGCCCACCTCCATATCTCTTCCACTAGTTTTGAAAGGGAAAAGGATCTTGTTCCCCCTTGCTTGTTGAGGTAGAACATTGTCGTTGTGTTTTCCGTCTGGACTTGTATTGATTTTCCCCATAACTGTTTCTGAAAGACTTTTAAGGCTAGGGACACAGTCCTTAATTCCAGTATGTTGATATGCTTTACCGCTTCTTCTGGTGTCCAGACTCCTCTGAAGTTGAGCTTTTCCATATGAGCTCCCCATCCCATGTGTGAGGCGTCCATGGTGATTGTCACAGTGGTAGTTGGTACAATGAAGGGTCTTCCCATTGTTATCTTCACTCCGTTCCACCGCGTCATTTCTTCCTGTACTCTTTGCATGACAACTCCCTGTCGATTGTGACCATTGGTTCTGGATCTGTTCCTGAATCGGTCTGATGTGAAGCCTCGCGCGTGGTATTAGTGGCATGCAGGAGGCCATCATTCCCAGCAACTTCCCCACAGTCCTCACTGTCAGAGACTGACCCTTCTGGTAGCAACAAGCTTCTTGAGTTATCGCCAGTACCCTCTTCTTGCAGGGGGAACACCTTCTTTTGTGTTGTATTGATTCTTGCTCCTAAGGAGAGCTTTTCTCATTCTGGTGTGTGTGATGATTTCCCCGTGTTTATGGAGAACTCCAGGTTGTAGAGTGTAGTCATCACAGTTTTTATGCGGTTTCTGCACTTGTGGAAGGAACTTGCCTTTACCTGCAAGTCGTTTAAGTAGGGGTATAGGTGTATTCCCTTCCTTCTTAGCTGCATCGCTAAGCACTTTGTGAATACCTTGGGAGCGGATTTTATTCTGAATGGTAGTACCCTGAATTGGTAGTGCACCTGGTCCATTGCAAAGTACTGGTACTTTCTCTATTGCCTGCTTTCGCAGCATTCTCGCACTTCCAGGCGTAGAAAGGTTTTTTTCTTCCTTCGTACGGGTTGTTTTCTTTGGGCCCTGTTTTGAAGAGTGTTTTACTAGTTCTATGCAATAGCTGTATTGGATGATGTTGAGTAACCACTTGACTGATGTGACCTCCCTCCACTCCTGAAGCAAGGCTCCTATTCTTCCCCACCACAGGTGTTGTGTGTGTGTGGGGGCTCTAACTTTGTAAGTCCCATGCTTGCTGTTGCTGCACCTCTGGGCGGCTGCCCCCTGCCTCTCACTCATCTGCGAAAAGGCTAACTCGGTGGCATTTGGAATTGCCATTGTTGCTTCAGTGTCTGTGCAAAATATGTGTGTTGGAAGACCTGGTGTGTTGTGGTGGCTTGGAAACCCCTTCTACCCATCAGACTTCTTATGGGGGTCACTCCACTTCTCCACTGTTCTCTAAACTGTAGGGCTCCCATCGATTTTGCAGGGTCGTTATCCTTTTTTAATTGTATCATCCACTGCACTTCCAAACAGGTGTTCCCCATTAAAAGGGGTGTTGATGATGTTGGCTTGCACTTCATTTTTGAAGCTTGAAACTTGTGCCAGACACCTCCTCAAGGTTTTCCCTGCCAACTGCTGTCTACTTGCTGTGTCAGCGGCATCCAGTGCTGATTTTAGGCATGTGTTTGCAATGTTCTTTACCTCTTCCACAAGGGAGCTAGTTCTCTTCTGGTACTACTCTTGTCGGTGTTTCCTTAGTTCTGTCATCACCTCCCAGGTTGGTGGACATATATTCTAAGCAGAGCATTAGAATTTGTGATGCGCCATTGTGATGCGGCTCCTCTTTCAAAATTCCTCCCTTCCATTTCCATTCTTTTGCTTTCTTTAATCGGGGAGTGGCCCAGAGGTAGTTGGCACATTTGATCTTTTCCTGGTAGTGGCCACAATGATGGAGTCTGCTACCGCACTGGCCCAAATGTATGCAGGGTCTTTCAAGGAATGTTTGTTTTTCTTTTCGACCCTGGGTGTCACTGACCTGAAGGCTGCTGGCTTTTTAAAGGCTTCTCTCCCCTGGTCCAGGATGCTCTGAATCATTGGCAGGTACAGACTCTTTTCTTGCGAGGCTAGGAGTGTTTCTAGCAGAAAACCGGTCCGCGATTTTTCTTCCTCCAACTGGACCCCATACTAGTCTGCTGGCCTTTTGACAGTGTGGTTGTACATGGCAATGTCACCTGGAGGCGAAGGCCTCGATGGATATGTGTCTACTCAGTCTTCAGGGGAATCTGCCTCAAGGTCCTGCCATTGTTCTTTAATACCTTCTGAGCCCTCGACGTCCTGGAACAGACCTTGTGACCTTGGGTCCTCTTCTTCATAGAATATTGCTTGTTCCTCTTCCTCCTGAAGCTCTGGAGTCATTGGAGGTTCAATTTCCTCACGAGTCTTTCTCCACCTGTATGTTCTCTGTCAAAGGTCTTGAAGGATACGGAATTCTCAGAGGGATGAATCGAAGTATTTCTTCTTTTGAAGGATTGCGATCATTTTGGCCTTGAGCTGTCTCTTTTTTCGCTCAATTTTGAGTGTGCATTCTTTGGTGTAGAGTGTGGTCTCCAGCCTCTTTTTAGGCATTGGAGTCTCGGCTGCCAGTGCTTCAGCTGCTCTCTTCTTGGATTTCTCTCAACGTCGATAGTCTTTCAATGCCGGCATCTCTTCTGAGGCTGGCGACCTACAGTGTTCTTTGTGTGGGACCCAGGGGGATCCTTCAACCTTGACTTCCCTTCGGTGGGTGAGATTTTCAGAGAAGAGGCAGTCTTTTGGGTTCTAGAGTCCGATGTTCTCAGCTTGCTCGTCCATTGCTTTTTCAGCGCTACCTGTCCACGCTTTTCTTTGTGTTTCTTGTGTTTCTGCTCCACGCCGATGACATCGGAGACCTTTCTCTCTGCTCCTTCGGTGGTGGTGACGATTTACTCCTTGCTCGACAGCCCAAGGTCCCTCACCGATGGAGTTTCCTTCTGCCCCTGCATGGCGTTGTGTGCCTATCTTTGCTTCTCCCTTGCTCTCAACGCTTCAGGCCTAAACTCAGCACAAGCCTCGCAGCACCCGGTGCTGTGGTCTCTCAGTAGGCAGAGACTACACCTCTGGGGGGGTGTCCCATGGGCAAACTTGTGGTAGCACTCCATGCAGAAACAGAAAAGTGTGTTCTTCATCTCACTCAGAGCAGGAGGGGCCCTGCCCACGCATTTTCCTGCCTTTTCTAGTTGGCTGTCCATGTGTTCCACTTACTTCAGTGTCTTTTGGTGGAAATCATTGAATTCTTTAGAGGTGACTCCCTTCCTTCTGCTGCGATGATGTTTTCCCTCCAGAACTTCGATTTTCCTTATGACGATCCTTCATTTTCTTTCTTCTCTTTTTCAACATTTGGAAAGCTTTCAATGACAAAAAGAAGAAAGAAAGAGAAAAGAGACTACTACAAGAGGGGAGTTCTGGATCCAACAACTAGGTGGCGGAATAATGCAAAGCATGTGAATCAGTGCTTAATTGGTCAAATACAATTAGTGCCAGGGTCCTCATCAGGAGGACACTACAGATTGCACCACCCATTGTCCCTGCTAGCGCTGCTAATGACAATGCCAGCACAACAACTAACTATCACACTCTTACCAAGTGTGACAATTCATACTTTTCCAGGCCCCCAAAGCTATAAGAATGGCTTGGGAGGCAGGTATTAGTCATTGTAAATGTAAATTGTTGTGCTCATACCTAACTTAGGCAGACAGTGATACCATGTATTCTGGGAGAGAAGGAGTCATCCGCTCAGGAACATCCCATTAGTTAGACAAGACAACACTAATTAGTCAGACCCTGCCTAACACTGGAACCAGGAACCTTCAAAAGCGACTCCAAAAATAACCATGCCAAACAGTATCATGGCAGTTAGTTTGTCAAACAATGCAGACCACACCTTATCCCACAGTATAAATAGTACCAAAGCCATGTAATCCCTGGCAGGGGTAAACCACTCTCATATGGTTTCCTTCTTCTAGTGGGATACTATTTGAATGTGATTACTGTTCATCCTTAAGCATTTAGCTACCCTTGTGGAGAAGTGCTATATAAATGTTTGTATTAAACAGATCATAAGATGCAGAGCTACAAACAGTAATTATTGTTTAGGAACCTGCAAGAAATCCTCTATTTGCTACGACTCTGAGCCCTACCAGGTTGTCATTACAGCCTTGGGTCTATATGCGTCTATATATCTGCATGCAGAATAGAGCTACGCGCTCTACCACACACGGTCTGTTAAGGTATAAACGGGGAAGTATTTCGTTCCTAATACCAGATGCTTTTTTAAGTGGATCTGTTAAAAGTGGGCATAAGTAACACCTATAATTGACAGTGCTTAAAAACAGCAAAAATTGTGGTGTGAAGCACTATGTACAATGCAGTTATAACTAGAAAAAACACAATATTTGAAGCATGACTCCCAAGTGAGGTCTTAGAGTGGTCCTTAACGTTCCAAAATGCTTCTTACCTGTAGGCTGAGGGCCAGGCTGTGCTGTCCTGAAGCACCACACCGATAGCATAAAGCACCAGGGTCTACAAAAAAAATTATTAAAAAACTGAGGAAGTGACCTCTAATGAAAGCTGGAAACACTTCACTTTATTTCCTCCAAACTCTTTTCCATTCCCTCCACCCCATTTATCCTACCCACCAATCAACTGGTTCTGTCTACCTTTGCTGCTTCACAGCCATCGGAGTCATAACCACAGAACAAAAGTCTCACCTCCCCCCCCACCCCCCCACCCCCCACCAGCCCAGGCCATCTTCATGTACACCAAGCACAAACACATGGTGGCCCTCCTTGCCAAGCAACCTCAACGAGGCCCTTTAAAGTTACCTCCTCCAACTCGAGGGATCCACCAGTCAACCTAAACTCTTGCAGCCAACATCACTTGGAGAAAGTTCAACATGATTACTGGTGCAACCTGGTGTGGATCCAGATTGCACAATTGTGCAATATTTTGCCTGCTCCATCATTGTGTAGATGATCTACAGTTCTCATAAATAAAGCAGCATCAGTGACAGAAAGTTGCTGAACCATTCTCTAGTGAAATACTAGATTGTGCTGTGCTGTGAACAGAGTTGCCAGAACATTCTAAAATAAAAATGTGTTGCATTTAATGTATTTTGTTCAAACAAAAAAGTAAAGCAGTCAGATATGACCGCTGTTTCACAAGGTACGAGCAAAGGAAGAACAGGAGCAGATATTTTTATGGCGGGATCAGCCATCACTTCATCAACAAAGAAAGAGTTACGGTAAGTAGGCATTCTATATGGTGAAATGATGCATCTTCTACTGTAGAGGGGGACAAAACATAATGCATATTCTACCCGTTCCACTAAGGCTGGAATGTTTGTTAAGCTCTATTCATGATCACTCCCATGGCAACTCTGTTACCAACAACCAACCTGCATCTTAGGAGGCCCACCTCCTTTATGTGACAAGCAGAGTCAACAGGCAAGAACAAATACACACAACGCGCTGCATTTTAGAATTTTCTATTGTGTTTTTGACTGAAATTTCAGTATAGCCCATTCCGCTAGTGACCTCTTACTGTTACATATTTATTCGCTCTACCGTTTGTGTACACCCTAATTTAGACTGTGCTAGGCTTCATAATGAGTCTCGGCCATTGTCAACGCCGCATTGGATGAAGCAAAGCGAAGGAGCCTGCGTTGGATCACATATGCTCCACCTAAGATTCGCCACTTCATAATGTTTCTCTGGTTCTCCTTTTTCTGAGGATGTCGGTCAGCTCTGCTGTGCTGTTTGGCAGACAACCTGCAACATTTTATTCGAGTCCACTGGATTTCCTTCAAGTCTCTTCCTGGCACACGTGTATTTCTCCCTTTTGCCAACATGGCCATGCCAAAACTGAAATATCCTTCGATCAGATAGCCCTCACGAAAAAGGAACCATTGTCTGTTTCTTGGTGAACAATGTTCAGTGTTGGTCAGAGAACTTCGAAGTCTCCCTCGCATCTCTCAGGCACCATAACTTCAAAGACGGCCCAGATGGCGGAGCAGGGTTACTCTTCACGAGGCCAGGAAACGGCCACAGTATTACTGCAATCGACAGGGAGCCCCAGCGTACATTTCTGCTGTGTGTATTTCTTATCATGAGATGCCGGGTCTCATGGCAGCAACAGAGAAACAAATACATACGAACGATGACAGCTACACAAGCGAGTCACGAGTCCAGAGCGGAATAAAATCCCTATTTTTGGCACAAGCTAGCCATCTGATTATATGTCACTGGCTCTTAAAGCGAATTAGACACGCAGGTTCCTCCCCTTATTTTTGTAACAGTCTCGAGCTACGGAAAAAGAAAAGGGTTCTGTTTGCAGAGACCAGTTACGTATAAAACAACATGTGAATTTATATATTTAACTGTGGCAAATGTGAACAATTATCAGATTCTTCGTCGTATACACATGTTGCCAATGTCTTACTCTTCTGTGTCATCAAATCGAGCTGGACTGTACGATCATTCTTTTTTCCTATTGAACCCAAACAATTTTCCAATTTCGAGTTATATTTTGCATCTACGAAAATCATCACAAATAGAACGATCCATTGCCATCAAAACTATAAAGTGGTAGAAAAGATGTCCGCGCTGCTGTACTGTATTAGAGATAAACAACATTCCAGCTACTGGTGAAAACAAAGGGCTAGATTTATAAACAATAGTAATAGCGTTTTCCAAATAGCGATTTTTTTACGAATCGCTATTTGGTAATCGTTATTACTAATGTACAAAGAGGTTATTTAGTCCCTATTCCATAAATAGCAATTCGTAGTGTGTCACAAATAGACCAACCTCATGAATATTAATGAGGAAGGTCGCAATCTGTGAATCGGCTCGTTTGCAACCACAAAAAGGCTTTGTATATCTTGCCCAAAGTCTGCAATCTTGAAATCGCTATCAGCGAAAGCTGGGCATTAACCAAGACAGATCTTCCACATTTCTGCTGTGTTGCCCATTTCCCTTACGTTCCCCTTCTACAAAGAAAAGCACGGGGCCTCTGCAAACGGACAAAGGATCTACGATAGAGATCTAGCCTTCCCTGCAAGCTGCAGCCAAGAGGAGTGTCCTGAATTCATCCACAAATACCAAGGCAGCCATTACTGGGGACACAGGAATATAGGTGCGGTTTGCCCGCATTTCAAATTATTCAGAGTGTAGGAATACTGTGCATTTCCAAGTTGTATGTACTCTGAGCAGCTCCTGATAAATAAGGAATAACCACAGGAATCGACATTCCTGCACCCAAGTGAAATTGAAATGCATTAGCTGTAATACCCTTTATTCAGGGCACAAGTCCAAAAAAATGAGAAGTGGGGGGAATAAGCAAGTTAGGCAGTATGCAATTGACATCATGGTATGGGACATCACAGGGCGTGTCATCGCATGCGGCATCACAGGAAGTGACATCACAACCCATGACCTAAAAGGAAGTGACCTCACATGAAGTGACATCATATCTTAAAACCTCACACATGTTTAGGGGGAATATCATTACTACTTTTGGGGGCATTGCAATATTTAACAAATGAGATTTTGTGTCAGGGTTGTGCCAAAAAAGTGACGCAACCCAACGCAAAGTGGGCCTCAACCTATACATTAAAAAAAAAAAAAGTGCCACCATGAAATTGGCAAAAGTGGTAGTAAATCTGTTCTGCTTAATTGATTGCAAAGTCTGCATTTTAAAATATCTTATGAGGTTAAGGGACCTGCTGCATAGATCTTTATGTGCCCAGTAAATCTCAGGGAATAATAATAGCAAGATAACTCTGGGGGTTAATGTACTTGCTGGAGAGATCTGTGTTTTGTCTAGTCCCAGTTTTGCATCAAAGTAGCACAGAGCATTAATATGTCTCCTGCAAAGCACGTCATGTGACACACAGATGACAGATTTCTATTTTATGTAGGTGGGTAAGTGGGCTACTGTTTTTAACACAGAGATCCTTTTGTTACTTGCAGTCCATAAATAGTAATCCTTCTAATATAGTACACTGATCTATGAAGGACTTGTGACTCCTACACCTTGTAGCCCTCACTGTCTTATGTAACACATCCTATACATTGATTTAGACATATGATTCACTGTGAATGTATAATGGATATGTGTGATGTAAAGCACTCAAACACCCTGGATTGGGATGAGTAGCGGTATAATAGAAATAAAAATAAAAATAGTGGATTTTTAACTTGTTATTTGTGTAAATACTGCGACAGACCTACACATATGACATTCTTACACTGCATGCACATGTCTTGTATATAGGGTCTGAACAAAGTCAAAAGCATGCCTCTATTAAGTACCTCTGAAATAATAGCACAGTGTGAGCCTTTGTTTCTCCTCCATTGCATTGGCAGCTAGGTGTGAGGTTCCAGATAGGTCCCAGCCAGGGTACACAATGAAAAGGAGGCCTGGTGACCCCTTAACTTCAGTCTTTGTTTTATGCTCAGCTAAAGTTTAAAATAAGAAAGCCGCCTCGCCTGCACGTTGCAGATAACGTGCAGGCGCTTCTGAATGTGTCCGTGTGTCTGAAAATTACACCGGGAAGAGTTGAGCACATTTCTGAGCATGGACGTCGATTAACCAAAATGCTAGGGGCAGCGGAAGTGACATCATATACCCTTTGACCTTAATGATGTCACAGGAAATTACATCTTATGACCTTTGACCATGAATCTTCCTAGGCAGTGATGTCACATGGTCTTAATCCCAATGACATCACAATAATTAACATTGGTGAAGTTCAATAATAAATGCATGATTAATATAACACAAACAAATGTCTATTTTTTGGATATGTAAAGGTACGGATATAATATGTCAAAGAAACAGTTACCTGAATTGTAGTAAGCAAGCAAAGTGGGGGGCGTGGCCAAGACGCCAGCAAAGATGGCCGCGTGTCACTGAAGCTCCGCCGATCGGCCTACAAATCCTGATATATTCCCCGCATCCTGCATGTTAATGTCCCCCCATACATCGTCGCTATGCTGCTGAGATCCCGCTGCCTGCACTGAGCCGATCCCGGCGCAACGGAATGCGACTGCGTCGAAGCGCCGGCGGCCGCGGATGAGGGAAGGAGTCTGGCGGCCTGCCTGTCCAACTGCGGCGGAGAGAAGGAGGGACGGGATCCCCGGATCGCGGCCTACTGTGAGGAGGGACCCTGATTGGCGGTGAGTGCCCCGGGTGCGGGTTGGGCCTTCCTCCTGGCTTCCCCCCCCCCCCCCCTCCGTTCCATCAGCGGTCTGCCGGAGACGGGGGTTGCTGCTCCATAGCACCCCAGTGACGACGCTCGTGCTCCCTCCGCCTCCCGTAGGCCCCGCAAGGACAGGGCCCGCGGGTGAGACCGGGTGGCGGATTTTTGGCGATCCCTGGAGCAGGGCAGACCGTGGGGGGGAGGCTGGAGGCAGCCCGTTGCTCCCCGCGCCCGGCTCGGCTCCGGTCACGTCCCTGCCTCTTTGAGGCCTGCACTACACTGCCATCGCCTACGCCACACAGCAAAGCCTCAACTTCCTGCGCAGATACCCCGGAGCCTACCTGCGGCGCTGAATCCCGACCGGCCGAGCAGCTGTAAATGCGCTCCATCGCCAGCATTAACCCTTCAGTGCCTCCTTGGGGGTCCCGGTTCTCATTGGGATCCCTGCTGCTGCGGCCTACGCATCACCAACGTGCAGGGCACCCAAGCTGTGGATGGTACTGGGTTCCTGATGTCCCGCTGACCCCCTCCTCTTCGGAATGAGCCGGTTGCACTAGAGTGCACAATCAGCCTACCTCCTCTCTGCCACACCTTCGTGGACGATCGGCAGCGGTTGCCCTATTGGAGCTCTATAGGGGGCCGCACACCTGAATTACACTAACCCTCCACATCGGTTGCATGAGATCACTGCCATTCACCTGCTACACTTCGGCTTTTCGGTTGGTCCAGCGAAGTTTCAGTCTCTCTCTGCCTGACGACCTCATGTGAACATAACAAGGGAGGATTCTCTTGTTGCACTCTACTCCGGGGCCTACACCTGACTACTGGGGACTGCTGGAGCCTGCGTCTCCGAGCTCCTGCCCCATCTTCGCCCGCTCCCCTCTCTGCGAACAGTTCACCACACCAGTTTTAAGCACTCCGCACTGCGGCATGCGCCGAAGGGATCCTAAACAAAAAACGCTTCCTTTTGAGAAACTCACTGAGAGAGTCGTGGAAGAGACTCCTAACATGGCTGAGGGCGGGCAGGGGTCGAATCCAGAGGGCGCCCCTTCTTCAACATCCAATTCACTCCTGCAGGAGATGAGAGCGGGCTTCCGGGCGCTGGATGGGCGCTTTGACGCGCTCGACAAAAACATGGAGGCGTTGGGGGCCAAGATTCAAGCCCACGACAGACGCTTAGACGTGGCGGAAGCGCAAATATCTGATATTGAAGATGGCACTGCACAGTCTGCCAAACGGCTAGAAAGGGTAGAACGCATATTAAAAGACATGGCTATCAAAAATGAGGACCTTGAAGCGCGCAGTCGGCGCAATAATATCTGCATTTTGGGCGTTCCGGAATCCACCGCCACAGGCCGGCTGGACCTCTTTGTTGAGACACTGCTATCAGAACTGTTTGGTAGGGAGTCCTTTACCCCCGGCTTTGTGGTGGAACGTGCCCATCGTACACTGGGTCCCCGGCCTAACCCTGGCTGTCCCCCGCGCCCCTCATTGCACGCATTATGAACTTCCGAGATCGTGATACTGCGCTTCGCCTCGCCCGTGAACGTGGTGAAACTACCTGGCAAGGCTCCAAACTCGCTTTTTTCCCGGACTTTACCATCATGGTGCAGGAGGCCCGACGCAAGTACAACGGGGTGAAGGCCACCCTTAGAAATCTGGGATTGAAGTACGGCATGCTATATCCAGCTAGACTGAGGGTAGAGGTAAAGGGCTGGGCACGCATTTGACACTCCCAACGATGTGCAAGAATTCTGCCGCACCTATAAACATAACGACGACCGTGCGGCCACGGGCAGGGCGGTGCACTCCCCTCCGCATAGTGGATCAGACGCAAGCATGGAACTTTTTTCTGGCTCCGGAGTTGGGTGACTGTACTGTACGACTCTTTCGCTGCTTACACTAACAAGCATGGGGAATTTACTATAGTCCAGTTTCATATGTTGCATACAATGGGTCGATTGGTGTGGCGTTGCCACCCCCCATGGTGTACACCTTGGGTTTGCTTATGGTTTTTCTAAAGTACCGTTGCAGGGTTGTATCATTTCAATGTAAAGTTAATCGGTACTATAGTTATCGCTTTCAACTAGGGGTATGCCTTACCTTTTTGCAGTAAGGTTGGGTGGGGGATGGAGGGGGGGAATGTTATTCTATTGCAATTGTTGATCTCATTGTATTTTGCACACACTCACAGAATCTATTTATACCACGGTGCTCGAGTCCCTTATGCACATCTCTATTGTTAGATGGCCCAGCCGGGTAGTGTTGATGGCCCGTCCAGCCTCTCCCTGATGTCCTGGAATGTTCGGGGCCTTAATGATAATCGTAAGAGGCGTCAGGTGGTGCACTACCTTCTACGTCACAAAGTTGACATCGCCTTCCTGCAAGAGACCCATTTACCCAAATCAGACCCGGCGCGCTTTGCTTCCAGTTGGGGCGCACATAGATATTTCGCTAATTTCAGTAATTACGCCAGAATGGCAGCTATCCTTATCCATAAACGAGTTCCCTTCAGCCCCCAGTCAGAAATACTCGACACTGAGGGTAGATACATCATAATAACTGGGTCACTGATGGGACACTGTGTCACTTTACTATGTATATATGCCCCGAACACTGACTCCCCGGAATTTTTCCACGCACTGCATGCCCAGCTTTCCAAACTTGAGACCACTCTGCTACTAGTAGGAGGTGACTTCAATTTACTTCTAAATCCCGACCTGGATAGCTCTGCCAGCACCCCAGACCCTAAACCACGTGCACACCGAACACTACTCGACATATGCGATCACTTCTCCCTTCTTGATATTGGGCGCAGACGCAATCCATCAGGCATTGACTTTACACATTACTCGGGCGATACAACACATGGACCAGACTTGATTATTGGTTAGTCACCCCCGGAGTTTCCTCCTGGTATCATTCCTTGAAAACGCTCCCTAGGACCTACTCCGACCACTCCCCAGTCCAGTTATTTCTTCGGGTCCCGCGCCCGGAGGGGTATGAGAGGCAGTGGCGCTTCCCCAGCCGTGCCCTACAGGATGACCTTTTTCTTCACGAGATTCGCGAGGCAATTGAAGATTATATTGCTATTAACACTGGATCTGTTGACTCCTACGCAGTCTTATGGGAGGGTTTTAAAGCATACATCCGAGGAGTATGTATTTCCAAGCATGCAGGAGTGCATAAGGCCCTTCGCGCCACGTTGACGCGGTTAGAACAGGACCTCATAGACCTTGACAACGAGGCGCGTCACTTGCCCGACACTAGCCTGACAGTTCGGCGCCTGGCCCTACTCACTGACTACAGAGATACCACGGATCGCGAGATCCTCTTTATGGGCAAATACCAAACCGCGCGCCGGTATGGCGAGGGTGAACGACCAGGCAGAACTCTGGCGCAGATACTTAGACCCCCTTACAGCAAGGCATATATCACTGAAATACACACTTCCACTGGCACGGTTCTGACCTCCGTCACGGATATACGCGACGAATTTCTGACATTTTTCACCTCTTTATATTCCTCCAAGCTAGGGCAGGACCACTCTGAACAGGAAACCTATCTTTCCGAAATCGCTCTGGTATATCTTGGAAAGGACATGCAGGACTTTCTTGCAGAACCAATCACCGAGACTGAAATACTAGGGGCGATTGATGCCATCCGCGGTTCCTCCGCCCCCGGGCTAGATGGTTTCACTGGGGAGTTCTATAAGACTTTTAAAGATTTATTGGCACCGCAGCTGATTGAAATGTACGCTGAGGCCCCAGAGAAGGGGACACTCCCTCCCACACTTCGCGAAGCGGTAATAATTCTACTCCACAAACCTGGCAAAGACCCGGCCCTCTGCGGGTCCTATAGACCTTTATCACTCAATCTAGATTACAAAATTCTTGCCAACATTATAGCAAATCGCTTATCGCAGTTGATGGAATTCATCATATCTCCTGCACAATCCGGCTTCGTCCCACATCGCTCTACTTCTCTGAATCTCAGGACATTGTTCTCAGTACTGCATAGGATTAACCCTGAGGTCCCAGCCGCGGCTATCCTTCTTGATACAGAAAAGGCCTTTGACACATTGGAATGGCCCTTCTTCGTGTCCGTCATGCGCCGCATGGGTATGCTGTTCGGCTTTATAGCCACCACCGCATTGCTTTACAACCGGCCCACGGTGAGACTTCGTTTAAACGGCACGCTGTCCAAACCTTTCCCTCTTTCCCGTGGCACTCACCAGGGCTGTCCGCTATCCCCGCTCTTATTTATTCTCGCGATGGACCCTTTAATCCGACATTTCCAAGAAAAGTACCTACACCGAGGGCTTCAATTTAACACTGGCCCCCCTCCTGGTTGCATTATATGCTGACGACACAATATTATATGTCCGCGAACCCCAGATGAACCTAGAACCACTCATCCGGGAGATCCTCCGCTTCGGTCAACATTCAGGGCTAGGCATTAACTGGCACAAATTGGTAATTTTTCCCCTGACCCGTAGTACAGTCCAGTGGAACTGTGAATTCCCCCTCGAGTGGGGTTCCGACTCAGTCAAATATTTGGGCATCCGTATCCACCTAGACACGGACCAGATTATTCGTCTTAACTATGGACAGGCGATAGGGACACTCGAGACCAAAGTGGAGAAATGGCTGCGATTCCCTCTATCTATTGCAGGCAGAGTGGCCATTATAAAAAGGATTCTTCTCCCCAGATTTTTATATCTTTTTAATAATATCCCCATTCCCCTCCCGAAGTTTTTTCTTGAAATTACAAACACATCTCACAAGACTTGTATAGGGGGGTAAGCAGGCACGTGTCCGCTGGCAGGTTCTCACTCTACCATATGAGAGGGGCGGATACGGGGTACCGAACTTACACTTATATTACTTAGTGGCCCAATGTAGCTACGCCTATGCGTGGTATCATCCTGATGCCAGGATCCCGTTCCTTCGCCCAGAGGCGGATTTCGTTCTTCCAGACACACCAAATGCTGTCCTACCTAAGGGAGTGCCCAGAGACCCTTCCGATATCCAGACGGTCTCGCCTACCAGCTGGGCATGGGAAAAGCTTAAACGATACACGGGCACGCAGGTACTATACTCCTCGGCTATACCACTTCCGAACACCCGCTTGCTTCCTAAAACAGGGGAGAAACGTGTGCAACGCACGCTCTCCAAGTTCGATATTTCTACGCTTGGAGGACTGTACCCCGGAGGGCATATCTTTTCTGCTTCAGAGGATAACCGCTTCCAGGACGCCACGTTCATGGACAGGTTTGTACTTACACGATTGCTCTCCGCGCTGCGGGCCTCGCTCCCCGGGTTCCCTTTAGAACCAGACTCCTTCAGACCACTCTCATTGATCATCGAAAGCGAGAAAGGAGTGCATCTCATATCCAAACTCTATAAGGCCTGCTCCACGATGATCCGGTTAACGATGACAAAGTCCGTAGTGCCACCTGGGCCGCCCCATCACGGACGACCAATCGGCCAAATGCTGTGCGGTCACGAGGGACATCTCTTTAAACAGCCGGCATAAACTGCTGCATTTTAAATTCCTGCGCCGGATCTACATTACGCCAGCCAAAGCTCATAGGCTTGACCCTACCAGACCCCATACTTGTAGGAAATGTGGTGCTCCACATGCCGATTTTGCACATCTTACCTGGACGTGTCCCCAGTTACACCAGTATTGGGAAATTGTTCATAAAACGTTAGGCGAAATGACTAAACTGTCCCTAATCCCCACTCCTGAGGTGGCACTCCTAGGCTACACAGTGAATTTCCCTAAACCAACGCGAAAATTTGCATCCCTTAGCTTATTGTTGGCCAAACGAGAAATCGCCCTTCACTGGGGACGCAAGACTACCCCCACCTTACAAAGCTGGTTGAACAGTTTAGCTTACTGCAGTACCAACAGTGAATTATATTCAAGCACAATGCCTTGCTCCTCCCACCCCAAGGACATCTGGGGCCCTTACAGAACCTACGTTGACTCCCTACACAACGCCTCGGGCGCACAGCTGGGGTCGGGAATAGTCCCAACTGGGGTGGGCTAGATGGTTAAGAGTTCATTCACATTACACTTCTCGCCTGTCCCGCACATTGCGGGTCCTACTAATGCGCCCTTAATTCCGCCCACGCGGGGCTATGACCTAGATGGGCACGAGCTGCCCGGCTATACTCCAAAGACCGGTCCTGTTGTCACCACACGGGGATCCGCTGGTAATAATATTCTAATACACCTGTCTACATATCGGGCTGTAATTGTCACCTGCTGTTACTCGAAGCTTTGATAGAAAATATTACGCACCATGGTCGATTTTGGTATTTAGTTATGGAATGCAATGTAATACAATGTACATCTATGATTACAATGTTCTGTTGTGCAAAAAATGATCAATAAATAAAGTTTAAAAAAAAATAATTTAAAAAAAAAAGCAAGCAAAGTGAGTCTGATGGTATTGGAAGGTGGGAGCTTCTCTCCCCTGGGTAACGTTTGAAAACAAAATGGGCTCTAATAGTGCATTTCAAGTCCTTTCATGGTGTGCCAAACTATTGAAATCTGACAGTCCCAATGAGGTGACCCAATTATGTTTTTAAAATGTCCTATGTGTGCCCCATATGTCAAAAATTACTTCCATTGCTAGTACCAGCATTTTGCTATGGGCGTCCCTTTTGCTAAAGCATTACATACAATATGCCAGTGCCAGAGGTTTGCTAATACTGCTGTCCATGTAGTATCGGGGGAGGCCCTTATGTAAAAGGTTACGTCTAGTATGTCAAATACCCCATTTTGTCATAGATGGTCCCTTGACATATGCCACGTTGTCCTCCTATATGACAAGAATTTCCTCCACAGTGCAAGCATTATCACTTTGCCAGAGGTGTCAAATATGCCGATGAATTTTCTCCAGTATGCCAGCGCTGACATTTTTACGCTGGTATCCCATATGCAAGTATTGCCTCCAGTATGCCAATGGTGCTTCTATTCTGGTCTCTTACTGCTGTGAGTCAGTTATGTTTTTAAGCTATCAGTGCGATCACGCTTTCTATGTTATTCTGTCCTACTGATTTCCTCTTTTATTATTTCAAACAGTTCTGTGAAGCTCACGCTTAACTGCTGCTATTGTCGTGATTTTAATATTTTTAAGCTTGTTTAAATGTAGATTTTACCTGTATTGTGCCCTCATTTTATATTTACTGTGACAGCGCGCATTTCACCTGTTTGGTTCCTTGCCTGGCTCCCCGGTCCGCCGCGGTTTGTACCGATTGTTGCGGAGGGAAGACCAGTTATCACCCACACTTCCGGGGCCTCACTTCCGCTACGGTTGACGCTCTAGCTGACGCTATAGTTTACAGGTGCACCTATTTCAGTGCAGGCTGGAGAGGACGCGCAGCGGGCACGCCGCTGCCTAAGGCAAGCCCGTCTGCGCCCGTCCGCGCCTGGCCCGGGCCTAGGGCCAGAACCCCTGGTCTTATTACTGAAGTTAGGCATACTTTAAAATATTCGGGGGAGAGTCTCCATGCCCTTCGTCGACCTAGGAGTAATGCATGCATGCTTCTCTCCTGTGAGGCACCGCTCAGTGCAGATTACTTTTAATGCTCAGAATGTCTTACCAAAATCTCCAGGAGCACCCGGGCACTGCCTAAACCCAATAAAAACCTTGCCACCTCAGCCACAGAGATCATAGAGCTCCAGATAGCACTTATCAACACAAGGTCGCTGATCAAACACAAGTACGAAATCGCATAATTTATTTCTGATAATAAATTGGATATCTTATTTGTGACTGAAACCTGGGGCGAACAAGCATCTGATTCGGAATTTTAACATCGCAGTTCCTCATGGGTATAAAGCGGTTAGACAGGATAGACAAGTTAAAAAGGGGGGGGGGGGCTTGCAATTATTCATAAGAGCGAGCTCACTACACATTGCTCACTGGTACCCACACTAGAATGTGAGGCAATTCATTTTAAAATCTCTATTCTTGATCAAGAGACATTTAATGGAATACTAATCTACCATCCACCTGGGCCGAGAAATAGGTTCTTGACTAAGGTTCATCCTCTATTTGAATTAGGGCTCCAATCTAAATGTTTCACTATCCTAGGTGATCTGAATTTTCATCTTGATCTACTAGATGATAGGGACACACGGGAGCTCCTTGACGTCACATCAGAATTAGGACGGCAGCAGCTTATACATTACCCTACCCATGTAGCAGGACACACTTTAGATGGACTATTTACTAACAACCCAGCCATCTCTAAGATATCTATTCTCCCCCCTGACCTGGACTGACCACTACGCCGTCTTATTTAGTTATAATCATCCCCAATCTCATACTGTTAATACGTCTAGCAGTAAGACCCTCGGCAGACTATGGCATAAAATTGACCAGAGCACACTGGAAAACCAGCTACTACAAAGCCAACCTCCCTTGAACTTGGAAGTAGAAGCTTCAGCCATAAACTATACAGCATGGCTGGAGTTTATTATTTCAAACAGTTCTGTGAAGCTCACGCTTAACTGCTGCTATTGTCGTGATTTTAATATTTTTAAGCTTGTTTAAATGTAGATTTTACCTGTATTGTGCCCTCATTTTATATTTACTGTGACAGCGCGCATTTCACCCGTTTGGTTCCTTGCCTGGCTCCCCGGTCCGCCGCGGTTTGTACCGATTGTTGCGGAGGGAAGACCAGTTATCACCCACACTTCCGGGGCCTCACTTCCGCTACGGTTGACGCTCTAGCTGACGCTATAGTTTCCAGGTGCACCTATTACAGTGCAGGCTGGAGAGGACGCGCAGCGGATGAGCGCAGCGGGCACGCCGCTGCCTAAGGCAAGCCCGTCTGCGCCCGTCCGCGCCTGGCCCGGGCCTAGGGCCAGAACCCCTGGTCTTATTACTGAAGTTAGGCATACTTTAAAATATTCGGGGGAGAGTCTCCACGCCCTTCGTCGACCTAGGAGTAATGCATGCATGCTTCTCTCCTGTGAGGCACCGCTCAGTGCAGATTACTTTCAATGCTCAGAATGTCTTACCAAAATCTCCAGAAGCACCCGGGCGCTGCCTAAACCCAATAAAAACCTTGCCACCTCAGCCACAGAGATCTTAGAGCTCCAGATAGCACTTATCAACGCAAGGTCGCTGATCAAACACAAGTACGAAATCGCAGAATTTATTTCTGATAATAAATTGGATATCTTATTTGTGACTGAAACCTGGGGCGAACAAGCATCTGATTCGGATTTTAACATCGCAGTTCCTCATGGGTATAAAGCGGTTAGACAGGATAGACGAGTTAAAAAGGGGGGGCTTGCAATTATTCATAAGAGAGAGCTCACTACACATTGCTCACTGGTACCCACACCAGAATGTGAGGCAATTCATTTTAAAATCTCTATTCTTGATCAAGAGACATTTAATGGAATACTAATCTACCGTCCACCTGGGCCGAGAAATAGGTTCTTGACTAAGGTTCATCCTCTATTACAGAGGTCTTCAAACTTTTTTGCTCTGAGCCCCCTAAGCAAAATGTTTTGAATTTGGGCCCCCCCCCAAAACTATATGGCAAGGATTTGGAAAGGGGTAGAGATGATCGCAGGGGGATCATGAGATCATGTTAGGTGTGCTCTTCTGTAGCTTGTACTGCACACTAAATGTGGGGCTTACAAAAAAGCAACAGCATGCAAGCAAGAACAGAATTGACCAACACACTACTCTCCATAATAGGGGTGCTGTGGGCCCCAATGCAACTCCACCTGCTGCACTCATGATGGCAGTAGCCTTGAGAAGCTGGCTATTTCCTCTTCTTTCACTCATTCCCCACCATGTCTGACCATCACTTCAATCTCAAAACAAGCTCAGTCTCTTTCTGAAAAAAATGAGCTACTGCATGCTGCCCCCCTTTTTTGCACCAAGGGTGCATCTGCCCTGATGCTAGCAAGGAAAATGAGCCCTCATGCCCATTTTATATAGTAATACAAAAGGGGATGATGGACGGAACGTTTGAGCCAATCAAACACTCACCCCCAGTCAACTGATCTGGGTTTAATCCATCATCATTCTTTAGCTCACTCCACCACCCCAGTTCAGACATGGCCATATGCAAATCAGTCTGACCCTGTGCCTCATGGGAACAGTCCAGCCCGAACTGCCAAGCCATGTCTTCCCTGGACCGGAAACAAGCATCCTAGGACCGGTTTCTGGCATTCCAGCCGTCATCAGCCAGGCTTGCTTGAATCCAGTGGCAAAGTGAGCAAGGGACCCACGTCTGGGCATACCCCCGCCAACTTAGGGCGAACAAAGCGATACAAAAGGGATGATGGACGGAACGTTTGAGCCAATCAAACACTCACCCCCAGTCAACTGATCTGGGTTTAATCCATCATCATTCTTTAGCTCACTCCACCACCCCAGTTCAGACATGGCCATATGCAAATCAGTCTGACCCTGTGCCTCATGGGAACAGTCCAGCCCGAACTGCCAAGCCATGTCTTCCCTGGACCGGAAACAAGCATCCTAGGACCGGTTTCTGGCATTCCAGCCGTCATCAGCCAGGCTTGCTTGAATCCAGTGGCAAAGTGAGCAAGGGACCCACGTCTGGGCATACCCCGCCAACTTAGGGCGAACAAAGCGATACAAAAGGGGATGATGGACGGAACGTTTGAGCCAATCAAACACTCACCCCCAGTCAACTGATCTGGGTTTAATCCATCATCATTCTTTAGCTCACTCCACCACCCCAGTTCAGACATGGCCATATGCAAATCAGTCTGACCCTGTGCCTCATGGGAACAGTCCAGCCCGAACTGCCAAGCCATGTCTTCCCTGGACCGGAAACAAGCATCCTAGGACCGGTTTCTGGCATTCCAGCCGTCATCAGCCAGGCTTGCTTGAATCCAGTGGCAAAGTGAGCAAGGGACCCACGTCTGGGCATACCCCCGCCAACTTAGGGCGAACAAAGCGATACAAAAGGGGATGATGGACGGAACGTTTGAGCCAATCAAACACTCACCCCCAGTCAACTGATCTGGGTTTAATCCATCATCATTCTTTAGCTCACTCCACCACCCCAGTTCAGACATGGCCATATGCAAATCAGTCTGACCCTGTGCCTCATGGGAACAGTCCAGCCCGAACTGCCAAGCCATGTCTTCCCTGGACCGGAAACAAGCATCCTAGGACCGGTTTCTGGCATTCCAGCCGTCATCAGCCAGGCTTGCTTGAATCCAGTGGCAAAGTGAGCAAGGGACCCACGTCTGGGCATACCCCCGCCAACTTAGGGCGAACAAAGCGATACAAAAGGGGATGATGGACGGAACGTTTGAGCCAATCAAACACTCACCCCCAGTCAACTGATCTGGGTTTAATCCATCATCATTCTTTAGCTCACTCCACCACCCCAGTTCAGACATGGCCATATGCAAATCAGTCTGACCCTGTGCCTCATGGGAACAGTCCAGCCCGAACTGCCAAGACATGTCTTCCCTGGACCGGAAACAAGCATCCTAGGACCGGTTTCTGGCATTCCAGCCGTCATCAGCCAGGCTTGCTTGAATCCAGTGGCAAAGTGAGCAAGGGACCCACGTCTGGGCATACCCCCGCCAACTTAGGGCGAACAAAGCGATACAAAAGGGGATGATGGACGGAACGTTTGAGCCAATCAAACACTCACCCCCAGTCAACTGATCTGGGTTTAATCCATCATCATTCTTTAGCTCACTCCACCACCCCAGTTCAGACATGGCCATATGCAAATCAGTCTGACCCTGTGCCTCATGGGAACAGTCCAGCCCGAACTGCCAAGCCATGTCTTCCCTGGACCGGAAACAAGCATCCTAGGACCGGTTTCTGGCATTCCAGCCGTCATCAGCCAGGCTTGCTTGAATCCAGTGGCAAAGTGAGCAAGGGACCCACGTCTGGGCATACCCCGCCAACTTAGGGCGAACAAAGCGATACAAAAGGGGATGATGGACGGAACGTTTGAGCCAATCAAACACTCACCCCCAGTCAACTGATCTGGGTTTAATCCATCATCATTCTTTAGCTCACTCCACCACCCCAGTTCAGACATGGCCATATGCAAATCAGTCTGACCCTGTGCCTCATGGGAACAGTCCAGCCCGAACTGCCAAGCCATGTCTTCCCTGGACCGGAAACAAGCATCCTAGGACCGGTTTCTGGCATTCCAGCCGTCATCAGCCAGGCTTGCTTGAATCCAGTGGCAAAGTGAGCAAGGGACCCACGTCTGGGCATACCCCCGCCAACTTAGGGCGAACAAAGCGATACAAAAGGGGATGATGGACGGAACGTTTGAGCCAATCAAACACTCACCCCCAGTCAACTGATCTGGGTTTAATCCATCATCATTCTTTAGCTCACTCCACCACCCCAGTTCAGACATGGCCATATGCAAATCAGTCTGACCCTGTGCCTCATGGGAACAGTCCAGCCCGAACTGCCAAGCCATGTCTTCCCTGGACCGGAAACAAGCATCCTAGGACCGGTTTCTGGCATTCCAGCCGTCATCAGCCAGGCTTGCTTGAATCCAGTGGCAAAGTGAGCAAGGGACCCACGTCTGGGCATACCCCCGCCAACTTAGGGCGAACAAAGCGATACAAAAGGGGATGATGGACGGAACGTTTGAGCCAATCAAACACTCACCCCCAGTCAACTGATCTGGGTTTAATCCATCATCATTCTTTAGCTCACTCCACCACCCCAGTTCAGACATGGCCATATGCAAATCAGTCTGACCCTGTGCCTCATGGGAACAGTCCAGCCCGAACTGCCAAGCCATGTCTTCCCTGGACCGGAAACAAGCATCCTAGGACCGGTTTCTGGCATTCCAGCCGTCATCAGCCAGGCTTGCTTGAATCCAGTGGCAAAGTGAGCAAGGGACCCACGTCTGGGCATACCCCCGCCAACTTAGGGCGAACAAAGCGATACAAAAGGGGATGATGGACGGAACGTTTGAGCCAATCAAACACTCACCCCCAGTCAACTGATCTGGGTTTAATCCATCATCATTCTTTAGCTCACTCCACCACCCCAGTTCAGACATGGCCATATGCAAATCAGTCTGACCCTGTGCCTCATGGGAACAGTCCAGCCCGAACTGCCAAGACATGTCTTCCCTGGACCGGAAACAAGCATCCTAGGACCGGTTTCTGGCATTCCAGCCGTCATCAGCCAGGCTTGCTTGAATCCAGTGGCAAAGTGAGCAAGGGACCCACGTCTGGGCATACCCCCGCCAACTTAGGGCGAACAAAGCGATACAAAAGGGGATGATGGACGGAACGTTTGAGCCAATCAAACACTCACCCCCAGTCAACTGATCTGGGTTTAATCCATCATCATTCTTTAGCTCACTCCACCACCCCAGTTCAGACATGGCCATATGCAAATCAGTCTGACCCTGTGCCTCATGGGAACAGTCCAGCCCGAACTGCCAAGCCATGTCTTCCCTGGACCGGAAACAAGCATCCTAGGACCGGTTTCTGGCATTCCAGCCGTCATCAGCCAGGCTTGCTTGAATCCAGTGGCAAAGTGAGCAAGGGACCCACGTCTGGGCATACCCCCGCCAACTTAGGGCGAACAAAGCGATACAAAGGGGATGATGGACGGAACGTTTGAGCCAATCAAACACTCACCCCCAGTCAACTGATCTGGGTTTAATCCATCATTATTATTTAGCTCACTCCACCACCCCAGTTCAGACATGGCCATATGCAAATCAGTCTGACCCTGTGCCTCATGGGAACAGTCCAGCCCGAACTGCCAAGCCATGTCTTCCTGGACCGGAAACAAGCATCCTAGGACCGGTTTCTGGCATTCCAGCCGTCATCAGCCAGGCTTGCTTGAATCCAGTGGCAAAGTGAGCAAGGGACCCACGTCTGGGCATACTCGCCAACTTAGGGCGAACAAAGCGATACAAAAGGGGATGATGGACGGAACGTTTGAGCCAATCAAACACTCACCCCCAGTCAACTGATCTGGGTTTAATCCATCATCATTCTTTAGCTCACTCCACCACCCCAGTTCAGACATGGCCATATGCAAATCAGTCTGACCCTGTGCCTCATGGGAACAGTCCAGCCCGAACTGCCAAGCCATGTCTTCCCTGGACCGGAAACAAGCATCCTAGGACCGGTTACTGGCATTCCAGCCGTCATCAGCCAGGCTTGCTTGAATCCAGTGGCAAAGTGAGCAAGGGACACACGCCTGGGCATACCCCCGCCAACTTAGGGCGAACAAAGCGATACAAAAGGGGATGATGGACGGAACGTTTGAGCCAATCAAACACTCACCCCCAGTCAACTGATCTGGGTTTAATCCATCATCATTCTTTAGCTCACTCCACCACCCCAGTTCAGACATGGCCATATGCAAATCAGTCTGACCCTGTGCCTCATGGGAACAGTCCAGCCATCCCCTTTTGTATCGCTTTGTTCGCCCTAAGTTGGCGGGGGTATGCCCAGACGTGGGTCCCTTGCTCACTTTGCCACTGGATTCAAGCAAGCCTGGCTGATGACGGCTGGAATGCCAGAAACCGGTCCTAGGATGCTTGTTTCCGGTCCAGGGAAGACATGGCTTGGCAGTTCGTGCTGGACTGTTCCCATGAGGCACAGGGTCAGACTGATTTGCATATGGCCATGTCTGAACTGGGGTGGTGGAGTGAGCTAAAGAATGATGATGGATTAAACCCAGATCAGTTGACTGGGGGTGAGTGTTTGATTGGCTCAAACGTTCCGTCCATCATCCCCTTTTGTATCGCTTTGTTCGCCCTAAGTTGGCGGGGGTATGCCCAGACGTGGGTCCCTTGCTCACTTTGCCACTGGATTCAAGCAAGCCTGGCTGATGACGGCTGGAATGCCAGAAACTGGTCCTAGGATGCTTGTTTCCGGTCCAGGGAAGACATGGCTTGGCAGTTCGTGCTGGACTGTTCCCATGAGGCACAGGGTCAGACTGATTTGCATATGGCCATGTCTGAACTGGGGTGGTGGAGTGAGCTAAAGAATGATGATGGATTAAACCCAGATCAGTTGACTGGGGGTGAGTGTTTGATTGGCTCAAACGTTCCGTCCATCATCCCCTTTTGTATCGCTTTGTTCGCCCTAAGTTGGCGGGGTATGCCCAGACGTGGGTCCCTTGCTCACTTTGCCACTGGATTCAAGCAAGCCTGGCTGATGACGGCTGGAATGCCAGAAACCGGTCCTAGGATGCTTGTTTCCGGTCCAGGGAAGACATGGCTTGGCAGTTCGTGCTGGACTGTTCCCATGAGGCACAGGGTCAGACTGATTTGCATATGGCCATGTCTGAACTGGGGTGGTGGAGTGAGCTAAAGAATGATGATGGATTAAACCCAGATCAGTTGACTGGGGGTGAGTGTTTGATTGGCTCAAACGTTCCGTCCATCATCCCCTTTTGTATCGCTTTGTTCGCCCTAAGTTGGCGGGGTATGCCCAGACGTGGGTCCCTTGCTCACTTTGCCACTGGATTCAAGCAAGCCTGGCTGATGACGGCTGGAATGCCAGAAACCGGTCCTAGGATGCTTGTTTCCGGTCCAGGGAAGACATGGCTTGGCAGTTCGTGCTGGACTGTTCCCATGAGGCACAGGGTCAGACTGATTTGCATATGGCCATGTCTGAACTGGGGTGGTGGAGTGAGCTAAAGAATGATGATGGATTAAACCCAGATCAGTTGACTGGGGGTGAGTGTTTGATTGGCTCAAACGTTCCGTCCATCATCCCCTTTTGTATCATTTTATATAGTAAAACATTCATAATTGTGATGCAATCGGCCCCTGGGCAAAAGCATCACTACTCCTGCTTCACTAATGATAGCCACTAACTTGTTGTCGCCTCTGACCTTTGTTAACAACATGGGCTCCCATCTCACCTCATCTCTCTCCCTCTGATCTCTCATCATCCACCCCCCATCTCTCTGATTCCCAAATCAAGTTGTCTCCTGCGCTTCAATTTTCCCTTCCCTTGGTCCATTGCTCTGAGGACCAAGGCAACACCGGCACAGCAAGTAGGCCCTGGGTCTCTAAAGGAGCTGTGGCACCAACGATGCATACAGTCCTACAAAGCAAACTGTCTACTTTGCCAACTGAACAGGGCCATCACTTATAGGCCAGATGCCCAAATCATGTTTTCTGCTGCTTTGTGTAAAAGAACAACAAAAAAGTACATTTAGCCCCCTCCCTCCCTCTGTTGTTTGGGCCCTGTTCCATGTTCAGAAATGGTGAAGTGGGCCCGAATGTTAACCCCCACGTTCTTTTTCATCGTAAGACTGACATAACTGGGGTCCAGTTATGTCCCCCATAACATAGTGGTTAGGACCACTCACAGAACATGCATGCGGTGGGAGGGGTGCTCCTGTGAAGCAGATAGAAGAGTAGAGAACTGTTAAAAAACAATATGCCTTCTCACCAGGATGCCCCCTACCTGAAAGAAATCTAAATGTGTGCAATTGATTAATCACCAAATATAAAGGCTGCTTTGGAGCCAGTGTAGGTTTTAGTTAATAGTCACTTGGAGCTTCACGGTGACAAATACTTATTTATTTTGAGAGCTAATATATGTGTCCATTAAAAGAGTGCACCCTTTTAATGGACACATATCAAATATTTCCTATAGATATAGTCTGAATGTTTCTCACTAAACTATATATTTTTATAATATAAAGCACTTGTTTTATCTTAAACAGTATTTTGCAGCAGCCTGTTTTATACTGTGTAATTCTACTTTAAAATAATGACATTCACAGTGCTTTCCGTCACACACTTCGTCCCCATAGCACTGTAAATAAACAAGCCACTATTCCTCACTGCACCATTAAGGATTTAATTCTGTGACTTTCTGGTCACACACAAAGAAATTAGCAGTGATCACATTAGCTAACCGAGATTTCAAAAGGTAAAAGAGTGTATTTCCTTTGATTAGTTTAACTTGCATTTATTTTTATTTTGAGGTGTGTGCGTGTTTTTATTATGCAGTTACCTGAAGGTGAAAAAATGCAGATTTTTTTCTTTTTTTGCTATGTCTTTAACCCAGTCTCCACACTCCCTGAACCTACCCCATGCCACTCAGTACTACGGTCCTCACACTTTCTTATGGACCTTAAATGCTGCATGTAAATAAAGATAGCCTAGAAACGAGCCTTTCCCGCTTCCAGGCTATCTTCATTTGCATGTAATTGCAGACCCATTGGCGCCCCCCCTAGGAACACATCCACGGCCCCCCAGGGGGGCGCGCCCCACAGTTTGAAGACCGCTGCTCTATTAGAATTAGGGCTCCAATCTAAATGTTTCACTATCCTAGGTGATCTGAATATTCATCTTGATCTACTAGATGATAGGGACACACGGGAGCTCCTTGACGTCACATCAGAATTAGGACTGCAGCAGCTTATACATTACCCTACCCATATAGCAGGACACACTTTAGATGGACTATTTACTAACAACCCAGCCATCTCTTAAGATATCTATTCTCCCCCCTGACCTGGACTGACCACTACGACGTCTTATTTAGTTATAATCGTCCCCAATCTCATACTGTTAATACGTCTAGCAGTAAGACCCTCGGCAGACTATGGCATAAAATTGACCAGAGCACACTGGAAAACCAGCTACTACAAAGCCAACCTCCCTTGAACTTGGAAGTAGAAGCTTCAGCCATAAACTATACAGCATGGCTGGAGTCCAACTTTGCTATATTAGCACCTACCACAGTGATAAATAAAAACAGGAAAGTGCCATCAGCCCCTTGGTTCTCGGAGGCTCTACGATTAGATAAACAAGCATGTAGAAGGCAGGAAAGAAGATGGAGGAAAAACTATGAAGCATCAGAAAAAGATCTATACAAAGCCATACTGGCAGATTTCAAGAAAAAGTTAATTGCTGAAAAGAGCCAGTACTTTACGATGCAAATTGAAAAGGCCGGTATTTCCAGTAAGGAACTTTTAAGACGATAAAAAATCTAACTTCAGTCCCCAAGGATGACACCGCCAATTCTAATCAAAATTTTTGTAACTCTCTTGCCCACTTCTTTAAATCCAAGGTGGACCAAATATATGACCAATTTGCAAAGCACAAATCAATCGCTATTGACACAGTACAAGTAGCTTTAGGCAAAGTGTCGTTTTTAGATTTTTCCCCGGCCTCCTCTGTTCTTATAGCTACACTTCTCTCAACAACCAAATCTGGATCCCCAGACGATCCCTGTCCCCCTATGATCCTTCAAAGCATCAGTCATATTATTAGTCCACTGCTAACTAATATGTTTAACCTGATGCTATCACAAGGGCTCTTTCCTTCGATATGGAAGCAGGCATGCATATTGCCTCTCTTAAAAAAAGCAAATTTGGACATAACAGATCCAGCCAACTACCGTCCTATCGCAAGGCTCCCACTTCCCGCAAAACTTTTTGAGAAACTGTTAAACACTGAGCTCTCCACCTTCATTGCAGAGAATGAAATTCTGGACCAGAGTCAATTTGGTTTCAGAGCTGGTCATAGTACTGAGACGGCTTTAATAAAGACTACTGAGGAAATCCGTAAGACACTAGATGGTGGCGGGTCGGCAGCCCTCGTTCTCCTCGACTTGTCCGCGGCATTTGACACCGTGGACCATACGCTTTTGGTCGAACGCTTAAAATCCATAGGGATAGGAGGAAGGGCCCTCTGCCTTTTAACTTCATTCCTTTCGGATCGAACTCAATCTGTGCAATTGGGCAATTTCAAATCTGCACCTTTCATCTTGCCTTGTGGGGTGCCTCAGGGGTCCTCGTTAAGCCCTACGCTCTTTAATATTTATGTCTCCGAATTAGCTTCCTTGATTAGAAGCTTTGATTTAATTCCCACCTCTTATGCAGACGACACTCAGTTGGTTATCTCTGCAGTGGACAAGGATATTAACTACTCCATCAAACTTCATGACTGTATGGTCACCCTGAGTGACTGGATGGGTAGGCACTGCTTGAAGTTGAACTAAGGAAAAACTGAGGTAGTGCTATTTGGAAACCTTTCCCCTCGGTGGTCACCAGTTTGGTGGCCAGACACACTGGGCCCTACTCCTATACCAGTAGCCAAGGCTAAAAATGTGGGGATCATCATAGATGAAGAACTCAACATGAAGTCCCAAGTTTCTAAGGTGGTTTCTTCCTCCTTCCTCACTATCAGAATTGTACGTAAAATTCTGCCGTTTATCCCCATAAAGACAAGAAAAACAGTACTGACCTCCCTTGTCTTATCCAAATTGGATTACTGTAATGGATTGTATATTAACTTAAAATCCAATTTACTTAGAAGGTTGCAGGCAGTACAAAACGCCGCGGCTAGACTGGTCTTGGATGTTCCTAAGTACCAGTCTATCAGAGCAGGCATTCAGGAATTGCACTGGCTACCAGTTGGTCAGCGGATCAAATTTAAGGCTCTTTGCACTGCGTATAAGGCAACGCATAGAGAAGGACCACGATTTCTTTTGGACCTTTTTAGCAGGTATTCTCCCAATAGATCGCTTCGTTCAGCTAATGCCTACCTGATGCCCACCCCTAGAATCAAAAGGACTAATTGGGGGGGTGGGGGGAGGAGTTTCAGTTACAACACTATAAAGGAATGGAATGCCCTTCCACTCTCCCTTAGGAAGACTTCATCCCTGCTTGAGTTCCGGAAACTGCTCAAGACATGGCTCTTTAGCAATGAGCTTTTCCTGACACAGCATGGTAGACCGTGAGCGCCTAGACACCTCCGGGTAGTAGTGCGCATAATAAATTGTTATAACATAACATATAAGCCAAGAAGCATGCCAGATCCAACATCAGACTTGTAAGCATAACAAAATATCAATCATGTTGACTTACATTCACTTACACTCATTCACTCACAGTCTTGTTCGCTACTTTCCGCTCACTTGCACTCCTTAATTTTCAGTCAGTCTCTTGTACTCACTCTTACCCTGACTCACTCATACACATTCTCCCACTCACTCTTACTCACTTATATTTCACTCACTCACACACGATCCCACATACAAACAAAAAAATGCTCAGACATATACACTCAGACAAATTCACTCTCACCCACATGCACACACACAACGTACATTTAAAGCCATTTTCTTTTCTTACCTTAAATGCCAGTGAAGTTCCGTTCCAGATCCTGCTGCTCCACTTTTTACTACACTAATGGTGAATAATGGACTATTATTCACTATTAGTGTAATAAAAATTAGGAGAAAACAAGGTTGGAGTCAGAGGCTGGGAATGCGGGATACCCCTGTGTTCTTGGCACTGATTTTGCCACCTCTGAGGCTAGGGGTCGCAAAGGCAGTGCCAGAGGTTGCAAGGGGCAAGCCAGGGGTCGCGGCTGCAACCCCTGGCGACACCCTAAATGAAGTCCATGTTTTTGAGGGGCCCAACTTCTTGGCAGGGAAGACGGTGTCCATCCTGTGAAAAGAGTGGGTAGACGCCATCTACCTGCGTGCACCCTCGACTTGTACCCTGCCTTTGTTCACCCCTTTGACATAGCAGTTCAGTCATGAGGGCCATGTCACGGAGACCCCTAAACTCATGAGATAAACAATTGAGAGAGCAGTAGCTCCAGCCACTGTCGTAGGTCATGTCTAGCCGCTGGTGTGGATGGCTCTGTGGTAAGCTTTTCAATAGCCTACAGTAGGATCAGCAGGGACTGGAGTAGCTAGTTGGGTCCAACATTCCCGAAAGATGGTTAGGCTGCAAAACAGGGCAAATAAGGGAGAAACACAGAGCAGACGATAAGGGAAACACACACCTTCTGAGAAGCCAGCATGATGGGCTTTATAGGCAGTTAGGGCTGCAAGTACTCTTAAAGAATAAGTTACTTACCTTCGGTAACGATATATCTGTAGGAAACATAGGTTAGTTATAGATGCCTTACCATAGAATTACCCCCAGGCGTCAGACTGGATCCGGAAAGTTTTTCGTCAGCATGACCACTGCGCGTCAGAAGGTGGCGTCGGTCGACTCCGCGTTCGTCGTCGGCGTCGCGGTAGCTACATAGATGCAGCCCTCGCGCGCGGACGTCAGTTCTGTACACGACTTTCCACGCCAGAAGCGCAGAGCCATGCAAGACACTGACCACTGGTGCACAAAACTAGGGCCCTGAAAGGAAGTCCTTAACCCTAGAAGTCAGTCCGCAGAACGGGGAGGATGGGTGGGGCGGTAAGGAATCTATAACTAACCTATGTTTCTTACAGATATATCGTTATCGAAGGTAAGTAACTTGTTCATCTGAAAGAAACAGTTAGTTATAGATTCCTTACCTTAGAATAGATACCCCAGCAATACCAACCCCGGAGGTGGGTCTGCGAACCAAGTTCACACCAGAAAGTCCTGGAGAACAGAACGGCCAAAGAAGCTGTCTCTCCGGACTTGGCTGTCTAGGCAGTAGTAGTGTTTGGTGAACGTGTGCAGCGATGCCCACGTAGCTACCTGACAGATTTCATGTAGGGGGGACTCCTCGTCCCAAAGCAGTAGTAGCTGCCGTCGCCCTGGTGGAATGGGCGCGCAGCCCCACTGGAGGCTCCTTTTTTGCCAAAGAGTAGCAGGCTTTGATGCACAGAACGACACACCTGGAGATGGTCCGTTTGTGCACGGCCCGACCTTTCTTAGCGCCCACGTAACCAACAAAGAGCTGGTCGTCCATCCGGAATTGTTTGGTGCGATCCAAGTAGAAGGAAAGCGCACGTTTTGGATCCAGACGGTGGAGCCTCTCTTCCTCTTTTGAAGGATGCGGAGGTGGAAAGAAGGTGGGCAAAGTGATGGTTTGGCCAATGTGGAAAGAAGTAACCACCTTGGGAAGAAAGGAAGGTCTGGTTCTCAGGACGACCTTGTCCGGATGGACAGCTGTTATGTTTCATATAGGTACCTTAATATAGGCCCAGGTAATATCATACACCTTCACCTACATTACCTCCCCTACACTACACAGTAACGAACCTTTTAGGATTGAACCTTTACCTAGTTCTAGTCCTGGGCGAAGAAGGAGGGTTTCTCCCAGAACAATAGTGTCCTATAACTTCATCAATAGACTCAGACAGTATGAATGAATATTCATAAGGATTCTTGGAAACCAGGCTGGGGCTACACCACCTGCATAATATCTACGTACAAGGTTCATCCCATAAGTCCTCCTCAAATCCAACAATGGCTAACACAAGAAACAAGGGACAAAGGAACCCTAGATACTGTCTGTATAAATACAGCACATCTTGCTAATGTTAGTTAGAGGGAACCGAGACTTCCAGGCCGACACACTGCCCAGAGACGCCCCAGCTGACAGTGGTCTAACACATCCCTCGCGGGGTGTCCAACTCAGGACCAGGACCAGGACGGGCTCCTACATCCTCACACTTCAGGTAATGGGGTTCGACTAAATCCTAGAGGGATTCTTGGCTTCACACCTACTCACATGCTAGGTACACTTAGGTACATCTAGATAGGCATCGCAGGAGTACGCGCTTTCTTTTATCATGCATTTTATATTCATGTTTGCATTTATGATTATTGCAAAATGGTAAAACTGTACTATCCATTTATATTCACTATACTGCTAATCATATATATCTGCTACTGTCTAACGATTATTGCAGCACATCTATTTTACACTAGAAGAACAACTTGCAATAAATTCTTATTGTAACACGCCCGACTGTTTCTTCTGTGTAACTCTCTGAGACCGAATAAGTGAGCACGAGTGACTGAGCGAAAAGTAGTATATTGTTTCCACGATGCTGAGGGATCAGGGTTGTCATGTTCTGAGGTTGCCAGAAACTATTCTCTCCCCGATAAGAGGAGACACTAGTGGCACTGTGAGCTAGCTAATGCAAACAGGCTAACATTTTCGGTGGGGGTGTTCAGAGTCAGTCTGCCACCAAGCCCACAGTTCATGTTATCCGAACGCGCAGATTCTGTATAGGTTATATAGAGGAACTACACGACACAGCCAGGAAGGGAGGCTTGGAAGAAAGAGCTTGCAGCTCACTCACCCTGCGTGCAGAGGTGATGGCCACCAGAAAGGCAGTTTTCAAAGTGAGAAGTCTGAGAGGACAGTTATGTAGCGGCTCAAAGGGAGCGCACATGAGGTAGGTAAGAACCAAGTTCAAGTCCCACTGAGGCATTACGAAGGGAACAGGTGGAAAAAGATGAGTAATGCCCTTAAGGAATCTATTTACAACAGGGGACTTGGAGAACAACAACAACAGCAACTCCACCACCCTGATCGACAGCCTCGCCAACCTCGGCCTGAGCCAGCTCGTCACAACACCGACCCACTGCACCGGCCACATACTTGACCCCATCTTCTCCTCAAGCTCCCACGTCTCCTTCAGCCACACCACGGAACTCCTCTGGACCGACCACCGCTGCATCCATTTCACCTTCCAGAAACCCACCACACACCACCGCACCCAACAGATCCCACGCCGCTGCTGGAGCAAAGTCACCGAAGACCAACTCCGGGCAACCCTCGCTCTCAGCCCTCCCTCCGACCCATCCAACACCGACGACGCTGCCTGCAACCTCAGACGATGGATGGACGACTGTGCCAACACCCTCGCCCCGCTGAAAAAGCTCACCTACAGCGACACCACCAAAAGAGCCAGCTGGTTCACCTCGGAACTCCTAGCTTCCAAGCGCACCTGCCGGAAACTAGAGAAGAAATGGCACAGCGATAAGACACCGGACAGCCACACAGCCCACAAAGACGCCATCCGTAACCACCACCACCTCATCAGGTCCGCCAAGAGAATCTCCTTCAAAGACCGCCTCAACAACAACGCACACAACAGCAAGGAGCTTTTCAACATCGTGAAGGAACTCTCCAATCCCAGCTCCAACACCAACGACATCCCGCCGTCGCAACCCCTGTGCGATTCCTTCGCCACCTTCTTTCACCGCAAGATCGCCGACATCCACGACAGCTTCGACACCCAGACAACCCCAACTAAGATCGACCCGCCACACACCATCGACCACGACCCCCTGCCAGCCTGGGCCAGCGTGAACATCGAGGACACCATCAAGACCATGAGCACAATACACTCCGGCTCCCCGTCAGACCCTTTCCCGCACCACATCTTCAACAAAGCCAGCAGCTCCATCGCACCCCACCTGTGCAACATCATCAACCTCTCCTTCGAGACCGCGACCTTCCCAGAGAGCTGGAAACACGCAGAGATCAACGCCCTACTCAAAAACCCAAGGCGGACCCGAGAGACCTCAAGAACTTCCGGCCCATCTCTCTGCTTCCGTTCCCAGCCAAGGTCATCGAGAAGATCGTCAACAAACAGCTAACCCGATACCTCGAAGAAAACAGCATCCTGGACCCATCCCAATCAGGGTTCCGCAGCAACCACAGCACTGAGACTGCCCTCATCGCCGCCACCGACGACATCAGGATCCTGCTGGACAATGGTGAGACCGCAGCCCTCATCCTGTTGGACCTCTCCGCCGCCTTCGACACTGTCTGCCACCGCACTCTACGCGCACGCCTCCACGACGCAGGGATCCGAGACAAGGCCCTGGAATGGACCACCTCCTTCCTCGACGGCAGAACCCAGAGAGTCCGCCTCCCACCATTCCGATCCGAAGCCTCCGAGATCATCTGCGGCGTACCCCAGGGATCGTCCCTCAGCCCAACACTGTTCAACATCTACATGGCCCCGCTCGCACGCATCGCCAGACAACACGACCTCAACATTATCTCCTACGCCGACGACACTCAACTGATCCTCTCCCTCACCAAGGACCCCTCGCCGCCAAAGCCAAACTCCATGAAGGAATGAAGGCCGTCGCCGATTGGATGAAGGTCAGCCAACTAAAGCTGAACACGGACAAAACGGAGGTCCTCATCCTCGGCTCCAACACCTCAGCCTGGGACGACTCCTGGTGGCCAACGACGCTGGGAGCAGCCCCGACACCCACCGACCACGCACGCAACCTTTGAGTCATCCTCGACTCAACGCTCTCCATGACCAAGCAAGTCAACGCAGTCTCCTCCTCCTGCTTCAACACCCTCCGCATGCTTCGCAAGATCTACAGGTGGATCCCGACAGACACAAGAAGAACAGTCACCCAGGCCCTCGTCAGTAGCAGACTGGACTATGGGAACGCCCTCTACGCGGGAGCCCCGGCCAAGCTCATCAAGCGACTGCAACGCATACAAAACGCCTCCGCACGACTGATCCTCGACGTACCACGCCACAGCCACATCACCCCCCACTTGAGGAACCTGCACTGGCTCCCCGTCGACAGGAGGATCACCTTCAAACTCCTCACCCACGCACACAAGGCACTCCACAAAACTGGCCCAGCCTACCTCAACAGACGGCTCTTCTTCTACGTCCCCAACCGCCAGCTCCGCTCCGCCGACCTCTCCTCGCCACCGTCCCCGCATTCGAAGAACAACCACCGGCGGCAGATCCTTCTCACACCTCGCCGCCAAGACCTGGAACACCCTTCCACTAAGCCTACGAAAGACCCAAGACCTGCTGACCTTCAGGAGGCTACTCAAGACCTGGCTGTTCGACCAGTAGCAGCATCCCCCCCTTCCCTCTCCCCAGCGCCTTGAGACCCTCGCGGGTAAGTAGTGCGCTCTACAAATTCTGTGATTGATTGATTGAAAAGAGAAGGCTGATCAGGAAGCCTAAGGAAGGCTGAAATGGCCGAGAGGTAGCCCTTTAGAGTGCCCAGAGCAGAGCCCTGCTGGGCCAAAGAAAGGAGGAACAAGAGAACCTCAGAAAGAGGGGCTGAAAGGGGATCCACAGCCTTTGCTGCGCACCATGCCACAAATATGTTCCATCTGCAGGCGTATACCGTCTTACGGCTGTCGTATCCCCAGTCAGGCAAACGTTTGCCTGACTGGGGATACGACAGCCGTAATACGGCGTTTTGCGCCGGCAATAGAGGGGCATATCATAGCCCTCGTCGCCATACGTATATGTCAAGACCTGCATATGAACCTTTGTATCTTACAAGCCTACGCCAATTATATGAAGTAGGAGACACATATATTGCAGCGACAGAGCATTTAATTATTGGAAAGCTACATGCTGAACTTACCCTTCCGTTAGCTATTTTTTTCTATCGACTATTTGATTGACGCAAAACACATGGTCCCCCATTACCTCTACGCAAATATACAGGTTTTTTTCATATATGGGAGAATTCTCAATTATTTGGACCAACGTTTTTTGGACATATAAGCCTTGAAGAAGTTACAATCGTAACGAAACACGTGTCGGCTGTTTCCATCATTGACAACAGAGAGGCTATATGAATAGGACCTCCGTGGGACAACTAGCGAAAGCAACACTTGTAGCATCATATTCTTTGTTTTTGAATTGCACTTTAAAACATTAGGTCGCCACAATTGGAATGGAATATTGTTAAATGACATTAAATTGAATTTTGTATAAATTTATTTGTTGGATTACTTGCCTGTGAGTTGTCACAGTGTTCAATCATAAACTGGCCACACTATTTAAAATAGTGACATAAAAACTTGGGAGTGCCGAGGTAAATTTGTTTTGTTAAGATTAGCACGGGAGGTCTTTGATACATCTGTGTGGTGACATCCGTGGTAGTGGGGTGTCGTATGTTACCTTGAGTGGCACCAATACTAGTACTTGACCACAGAAAAGTTTAGAAAATATACTGTCTGATAATTGATGTGCTACCCTGTATACCACCGCTACCATTTCCTGTGTTTTGCTGTATACCGTCTTAGTGGAGGGACGCCTGGCTGCCAAGATAACATCGCAGACTTCGGGAGGCAGGTCAAACGACGTCAACTGCCGCCGCTCAGTCTCCATGCAAGGAGATGGAGGCTGGACAGGTTCGGGTGGAGGACCGTCCCCTGCTGCTGCGACAGAAGATCCTCCCGAAGAGGCAGTCTGATCGGAGGATCGATGGCCATGTTGAGTAGCTCGGGATACCAGACTCTTCGTGCCCAATCCGGAGCCACAAGAATGACTTGGGCCCGGTCGCGCTTGATCTTCTTCAGCACTCTGGGCAGAAGTGGTATAGGCGGAAAGGCGTACAGAAGACTGCAACTCCACTCGCGACGAAAAGCGTCGCCTAGCGAGTGCCGCCTTGGAAATTCCAACGCGCAGAACTGCTGACATTGCGCGTTCTCTTCGGTGGTGAATAGATCTAACCAAGGCTCTCCCCACTGCTGAAAGAGACCTTGCACCACCTCCGAGTGAAGACGCCATTCGTGATCCATCATGCACCTGCGGCTGAGTTCGTCCGCCCTGGCGTTCAGAGAACCTGCCAGGCGTTGAACCACCAGGGATATGCCCTGTTGTTCCATCCATGTCCAGAGGCGGAGGGCCTCTTGACATAGGGTCCACGACCCCACCCCGTCTTGTTTGTTGCAGTACCACATGGAGGTGGTGTTGTCCGTGAACACCTGCACTACTCTTCCCCGGACAGAGGGAAGGAATGCCTTGAGTGCAAGACGAATCGCCCGAAGCTCCAGAAGGTTGATGTGGAGCCCGGACTCCGCCGGAGACCAGAGACCTCTGATCTCCGCCTCCCCCATGTGGCCGCCCCATCACAGAAGTGATGCATCGGTCACCACTGTGAACTCTGGTTGAGGAAGGGAGAGGGATCTGCCGTCGACCCAATCCTAGTTCGTAAGCTACCACTGCAATTGGTGTGCAGGGCCCTCCGAGATCTGGACGCAATCGGACAGATTCCCCTGATGTTGTGCCCACTGGAACTTCAGGTCCCACTGCAGAGCCCGCATATGCCATCTGGCACGGTCCACCAGCAGGTTGCAGGAGGCCATCAGACCCAGCAGCCTGAGGGTCATCCTGACCGAAACCCGGGATAGAGGCTGAAAGATCGGAATCATAGCCCGAATATCCCAGACTCGCTGTTCGGGAGGATAAACCCGAAACTGCGTCGTGTCCAGAACCGCTCCGATGAAGAGGAGCTTCTGAGAGGGGGGTCAGGTGTGACTTCGGCACGTTGATGGAGAACCCCAGCAAATGCAGGAGGTCGGCCGTAGTCTGGAGGTGGGAGACAACAGCCTGGGGCGAGCCCGCCTTCAACAGCCGGTCGTCGAAATAGGGGAAGACTGGAACCCCTGATCTGCACAGATGAGCTGCGACCACCGCCATCACTTTCGTGAACACCCGAGGGGCGCTGGTAAGGCCAAAGGGGAGCACAGTAAACTGAAAGTGCTCGTGGCCTACCGTGAACCCCAGGTAACGCCGGTGGGCCGGCAGGACGGGGATGTGAAAGTAAGCGTCCTGCAAGTCCAACGCTACCATCCAGTCTCCAGGGTCGAGGGCAGACAAGACCTTTTGAACTTCTCCTCCTGGAGGAAGCGGTTGACGTTCCTGAGATCCAAGATAGGACGCAGGCCTTTGTCCTTCTTGGGCACCAGAAAGTAGTGGGAATAGCAACCACGACCTACTTCTGGGGCAGGAACGCGCTCGATGGCTCCCTTGGCCAAGAGTGCCGAAACTTCCTGTTGGAGAAGGGCCAGATGATCCTCCGACATGCGATGGTACTGAGGTGGCATGGATGGAGGGGTAGTCTCGAAGGGGAGGGAGTAGCTCCTTTGGACTATTTGCAAAACCCACCTGTCCGACGTGATGGTGTGCCAGTGGGGGAGGTGATGGTGAATCCTGCTGCCCACTGGCGTTTGGTGGCCCTGAAAGGTCAGACTAGGAGGGTTTGGAGGCTGCTGCAGAGGGGGCTGTGGAGGACTGGCCCGCCTGCTGGCCCCCAGAACCACGGCGCTGGTTCCCACGTCCCCGGCTGTGCAGAGGCTGAACAGCTTGCGCCGGCCTGTGGCCCTGGGTGGGAGGTGGCGGGGCACCCCTTCCGTAACCACGAAAGGGGCGAAAGGCAGACTGCGCAGGGCGGATGGTGGAGAGGCCCAAGGACCTGGCCGTAGCCCGAGAGTCCTTAAAGCGCACCAGCGCGTTGTCTGCCTTGTCGCCGAAAAGGCGACAGCCATCAAAAGGCATGTCCATAAGAGTGGATTGGACATTCCCGGAAAAACCAGTCGACCGCAACCAGGCGTAGCGTCGAAGGGCTACTGACGTGGAAATCGTCCTGCCTAGTGCGTCGGCGGTATCCAGCTCACAGCGGATGGTAAACTTCGCTGTGTCTCTCCCCTCGGCAACTGCACGGGAGAGCATGGCCCGGGACTCCTCCGGGCACTGGGGCAGCACTTGCGCTACTGTATCCCACACAGAGTGGGTGTAACTGCCCAACAGACATGCGGTGTTTACCGACCGCAGTCCCAAGCTGGCGGAAGAAAACATTTTCTCCCCAAGGTGGTCCAGCTTTTTGGATTCCCTATTGGGTGGTGCGTTAGGGAATGCGCCTTTGGAAGTAGAGGCTTGGACCACCAAGCTCTCAGGGGTGGGGTGTTGGGAGAGGAAAGTGGGGTCACCCGGGGCAGGGCGATGGCATCGGGCAATCATCCTGTCCACAGGAGCCCGTGTTGGGCCTGGACCAGGTGCCCAAAAGGATGTCCGTGAGGGCTTCATTAAACGGCAGCAGGGGCTCCGAAGAGCTCGCTGCCGGTTGAAGGACCTCTGTCAGGAGGTTAGTCCTGACTGCCACCATAGGTAGCTCGAGGTGGAGAGCCTCGGCCGCCCTATGCAACACCACTGCGTATGACGCTCCCTCCTCCGTAGCCACGGTAGGAGGAGACAACATGCCAAGGTCTGGTGAGGTATCCAGACCACTGGCTTCCCCCAGTTCCTCTCTCCAGTCCTGCTCATAAGTCAACTGGTCGGTTAAAGGGTCCCCAGACCCCTCCCAGTCCTCCTCACCCTCCTCTGGCTGCCAATCTGGTCTCAAAGAGCCAGGGTAGAACAGGGGCACAAAAGTACCCGTTAACGCCGGTCGGACTCCGTGTCTACCTCGAGGTGGAGGCCGGGGTCGACGTCGGCTGGGGACACAGCCGACGACGGTAGCGGACGTGGTGCCGGTGGAATCGGCACCGGGGGAGGCGTAACAAGGTCGACCGGCGCCGATCCGGATCCAGGCCTGGATCCAAGGGGACCCTGCGGCGCCGAAGACCCAGGGCCCCCAGCCGAGACCGCGGGGCCCGAAGGCACGCCGGCGGAGTCGGGCTGCCCAAAGATGGCATGCATCGCTTCGTAGAAACTCCGTAGCTGGGCAGGGGTCGCACCGGGTCCCGGAAAGGGAGGGAAACCCAAAGTCGACCCAGCGGGCTCCGCACGCGGAGCCGCGGGAGGGGCACCATCCGCATCCCTCGTCGCGTCAGCCGACGGACGGGGAGAAGTCGAAGAGCGACGATGCTGCTTCGACTTCTTCTTGTGCTTCGACTTACCTGACCCCGAGTGCGAAGACTTAGACGAAGAATGGTGTTGGCTCCGCAACCGGTCCCTCGACCTCCTCCGCGAACGGGACCTCGAGCGACGCGGAGCCGACTGCCGGGCCTCGAGTAGCTTTCGGGACCGCTCCCACAAAGACTTCGGGGCCATGGTCCGGCAGTCGGAGCACGACTTGGGGTCGTGGTCATGCTGCAGGCAATAGAGGCACACGCGGTGCAGGTCCGTCACCGACATCAGTCGGTTACAGGAACCGCAGGCCCTGAATCCGGGCATCCCTCGTGCACCAGGAGTCAATGGACTCAAAAAACGAATTTGACAAAAGTCGAGAAAAAAGTCAGTCAAAAAGTGACTGGAGGTACCGCTCTCTCTGGATCTGCGCTTGCTGGCGTGGAAAAAGAAAGAACTGACGTCAGCGCGCGAGGGCGGCGTCTATGTAGCTACCGCGACGTCATCCCGGTGAACACGACGCCGACGACGAACGCGGAGTCGACCGACGCCACCTTCCGACGCGCAGAGGCACTGCTGACGGAAAACTTTCCGGATCCAGTCGGACGCCTGGGGGTAATTCTAAGGTAAGGAATCTATAACTAACTGTTTCTTTCAGATACATGAAACAGAGGCCAGAGACTTGGCTTGGCTCAAAGATGGCCATGCTTTACCAGCCTCTTTGATTCCGTTCTTCCACTGCAGCTCTTTTGCCCGTGCACTGGGTCAGCCAGGCAATGGGATATGATCCAAGGTGGCTAAACAGAATGGTGCATCTTAGAGAAGGTGACCATCCTGCCATAGTTTTTTTCTTTTCTTTTTTAGCCCACAGCCCCTTACCCTTTGAATGCGCTGGTAACTCATGATGGTGAGATCTGTAAGGGAGTCAAGTCTGAGAGGTGGGACTGAAAAATGGAGGTGGTGCATTTGGCGGCTGGAGCCTGCTGATTGAGCCTGCAGCATAAACAAGGCTGCAGGAGGACGTGCGAAACCCAAGCGGGTGGAGACGCCTCACTGCTGCAGCACTTAGGGAAGCTATGAGCTGGCAACAGAGGGATTGCAACACATGGGGTCTATGACTCTCACATCTTGATGGTGTGCCACAGTGAGTTCTTGGACTATCTGGGGTGCAGGCCTTTTCTTCAATTAGCGTAACTCATTTAACAGAGCAGAGACCGCCAGCCAGACTACCTGATGGCACACAAGCAACATCAGAAAGAAGCAGGGGTGGAGACCTTATTCAGGCCCACAAAAAAACTTCAATAAAGTCTTTAAAGAGTCCAGAGTTTTCGAAGATGGCAGTGGACTGTCAAAATGTGAGCGTGTACTCATGCATTCCATTAATTCACTCCATACTCACCTGCATTATCAAACAAGCAAAATTGCCTGTGTCAGACAAGGTCACCTTGGTGAAGCAACATTTACAGAAAATGGAGTAGTGTATGGACACAGTTGAGTATTCTCACAGCACGTTGGAGTACTAGGGACTCTTGAGACTCTGCAGGGGGCACCTTGGTAAAAATAGGGGGTCAAATAATTCCTGTAGGGTTTTCCAAGTGCACCTAGTAGGATTGTACCTTAAGCCAGACAGGGATGAGGTTCACAACATGGTCTCAGCCCTACGAGGGTAAACTACTGGTATAAGAGGGAGTTGCGTAGCACTGATTATTAGGGCTTTCCAGCTGCCCACCAAAGCCTTTTTTGGAAGAGAGCACGGCGGTGTCACCATCAAGCTGTTTCTGGCAATGGCTGGAAATAGAAGGGAGCTGGCGTAGAAGATGTTAATGTTAATGTTAATTGGAGCTTCTAAAGCGCATATCACCAACTGGTCTCTAAGCGCTGTGAGAGAAGGCACCATAGCAGCTCTACTGAGTAGTGCGCCCTAACTTAGGCCAAGATTGTGCCCCAGGCTTCTATGAAGAGGATGGTTTTTAATTTTTTTCCTAAAAGGGAGAAGTGCTGGTTCTTTGCGGAGGGCCTTCCGGCAACTTATTCCAGAGCTGGGGAATCAATGTAGAGAAAGCTCTGCCCCCTTGGAGGAGCTCAGGAAGCGAGCACTGGATAATAACCCAGCATCTGAAGACCGAAGGGAGCGCCCTGGTACATAAGTTACCAAGCGTTCTTTAATATATGCTGGGGCCTGTCCATGGATTGCTTTATGGGCTATACATAGCCCCTTGAATCTGGTTCTCTGCTTCACTGGAAGCCAGTGTAGCTGCTGTAGTAGCGCGGTAGCGTGGGCCCTCCTAGGAAGCCTGAAAATCAGTCTGGCAGCGTCGTTCATGACTACCTGAAGTTTTGTTAGCTCCTTCTCTGGAAGGCCAACATACAGTGAATTCCCGTAATCTAAACGAGAGATAATCAGTGCAGTCACTGCCATGCGAAGTGCGGTAAACGACAGAAGGGAGGCAAGTTTGCGTAACAGTCTTAGCAGCCCCACACATGTTCCCACCACAGCAGAAACTTGGTGGGACATGGAGAGTTTGGCATCCAATTTTATCCCCAGACTCTTTACAACTGGGGCTGGCTTTGGAGTAGGGCCCAGCTCTTGAGGCCAGAATTGGTCACTCCAGGGGTTAGTATCTGTGGTGACAGCCAAAACCTCAGTTTTATCGGGGTTTATTTTGAGGAAATTGGCTGTCATCCAGTTTATTGTAAACTTCAGATCACGTTTATTTGTTTCTTGATTTATGTGTGGCCACTCTGCAACAGAAACATGTTTTGTTTAGAATCATAAAAGAATGTGAAACATGGAGACATCAGCGATGGTTAGCCACCCTGCAAGATTGACAGTACAACACAAAGGGAAGTCCTTTGTATTCACTCAAGAGGAAACAGTCTTTCTTGGATGGCCTTGAGAACACTGCTCAATGTGATGCTGCTGTTCCTCAAGTGAAACTGGCAAGCACTGCAGTGGTCGTGGAGCGCTAGGAACCCAGACCCAAATCAATTGTTTAGGCTCTCTGGAGTGGCTTTTGGTGCCTCTACACTTATCTGTGTTTACATGTTTGAATTTTGCTTGCTCTCCTCTTTAGCACTGTTCTTCTTTTTTCCTTCTCCCTCATTTATTAGGATTTCGGTTAGAATTGAAACTGTGTAAATTGAAGCAACATGCGGCTGTATTGAAGTGCAAGAGTGTTTTTTTCTGCAGCACTGTTTTAGGAGGGAGACAGGTTCCCTCTTATTTGGTATGCTAAAATTTTGGGGATTTACAATTGTTCTAAAAAACACGATTTAAACAATCAAGTTTCTTATCTTTGGTAATTATCTTTCTGTTGGATACTCTAGCTAACTGCAGATTATTCACCTTGGAATACCCACCAGGTGGCAAACTAAATCCGGAAAACCTTTCTCTAGCAATGCTCCAGGGCACTGCTAGGTGGCGCTCTGCCGCCCTGTGTTGATTCCAAACCACCCCGGAAGTGACAGAGCGAAGCCACATTTAAGCACCAGCCATAAGTGTGGATAGCAGTTTCTTGCTCGACTCTTTCTATGCCCTCAGAAGATGAGCATGAACAAACGGTAGTATCGGTGTGCCGACTGCTAACTTGGATCCTTTTAGATGTTAGGAGGAGGCCGAAGGTAAGTAACTTGTTCTTCTGATGGATACTTCTAGATACAGATTTCCCACCTTAGAAAAGGTATCAAAGCTGTACCTCCTCAGGTGGAGAGTATGTGGAGTGCACTTAGACCAAAAAGTCTTGCAAGGCGGAGCGAGCAAAATGTCCTACCCACCGGACCTGGCTGGCAGTGCAATAAGGCTTCGTAAATGTATGCACTGATGCTCACATCGCAATCTTACAGATGTAAAGGACAGGCACTCCACATGCCAATGAAGTGGTTGCAACCTTAGACATGATGGAATGGGCTCTCAGACCCTCCAGTGACTGCTTCTTGGCCAGTGCATAGCAGATCTTAATGCGTTATGAACCTTGACGGGGTCCTCTTTATGCAAAGTTTTTCTACCCATCCCCCACCCTCTTAAGAACCCCACAAACAGCTGATTGTCCACAGGGTTTTCCTTGCTTCTGTCAATATAAAAGCTTAAAGCCCTATTGGGGTCCAGCCTATGAAGCCTTTCCTCTTCTTTCAAGGGGTCAGAAGAGGCAAAGAACGTAGAGATACATTGCCAATGTGAAAAGGAGTCACAACTTAAGACAAGAATGTCTCTCAGGATCTCAACATCAGTGGGTCTGGAAAAAATGTAGTGTAGGGCGGATACACAGACAGCGCCTGAAGCTCACTCACACAACAAGCCAAACTACTCACAATGAGAAAGATAGTCTTCAAAGTCAAGAGACACGGTGAGCAGCTACACATTGGCTCAAAGGGCGTGCACATGACAAAACATTTAAGGTCCCACTGTGGCATCAAAAACGGTTTTGAGTAAACATGTGTCAAGCCTTTTATAAACCTCATCAAAACAGGTGATTTAAACAAGTTTGGCTGGTCTGAAAAATGTAAAAAGGATGAAAGAGCCAACAAATAACCTTTAATAATGCCCACTGCAAGGCTTTGGTGGGCCAAAGACAAAAGAACATCTGACAGCTTGGATTATAAAGGTTCTATCCTGAGGCTACCACGCCAAGCCACAAACTTGCAACTTGTCCCATCACCTGGCATCAATACACTTTGTGGAAGGGCATCTGGCGGCAAGGATGACATTCACCACGTCCAGCAGCAGATCAAACGCAGTCAAATGGCGCCGCTCAATCTCTGTGATTGAAGGGCGAGACTGCATCGATTCAGGTGGAGGACCCCGCCATGTTGCTGAGAAAAAAGCTCCTCCATTAATCCCGATCGGAGAGGTGCTCATGCTCAGAAGCTGCGGGCACTACGTTTTCCTAGCCCAATCCATAGCTACTACAATGACTTGTGCCTGGTCGTTCCTTAACTATTTCAGAACTCGGTGCAGAGTCACAAAGGCATACAGGAGTCCTGAGTTCCATTTCAGCAGGAACGTATTTACTAGCGAGTGTTCTCACAGAAACTCCAACATGCAAAACATTTGACACACCACATTCTCAACGAAACAAAAGCTAACTAGAGTTCCCCCACTGCGGTAAGATGCTCGGCGCCACCTCAGGAGGAAGTCACCATTCGTAGTCTGCTAGATGCTGTCTGCTGAGCTTGTTCGCACAGGCACTCAAGGACTGTGCCAGGTGGTTCACAATCAGTCAGTTGCCTCATGCTCCATCCAACTCCAGAGGCTTGTAGACTCCTGGAACAGGGCCCAGGACCCCACTGTTTGTTACAATACCATATGGCAGTGGTGTTGTCCATGAGAACCTGCACCCATTTTTTTGATAGGCAGGAAGCCCTTTAAGGCCCAGTAAATGTCTTGTAACTCCAGCAAATTCATATGGAGTAGTGCTTCAAACAGAGACCAGAGTCTTCTGATCTCCAATCTCCTCAGATGACCTCCCAAATCCATCCCAAACCCATCAGTACGCATCACCACCGGCAGCTCTGGGTGGAGTCTGCTGCTGGTCCACCTGCTGTCGAGTAGCCATCACTGTAAATGGAGTGCAGTCTACTCCAAAATATGAATGGCATCCAATAGGCTTCCTTGGTGCTTGGTCCATGGGAACGTCTGGTTCCACTGCAGATCTTGCAAATGCCACCTGGCGTATTCGACACGGAGGATTCAGCTTACCTTGAACTGCATGTAATGTCGATGGGTCTGCAGGAAGGGTACATGAAAAGTTGAGCCCTGCATGTCCATGGACACCATTCAGTCGCCCCGGTCAAAGGCAGAAAGAATCTGGGCCAGCATGCGAATTTTGAATTTGCCCGTCCGCAGGAAGGCATTCAGAGGTCGAAGTCTAAAATAGGCCAAAGCGCCCATCAGTCTTGAACACAAGGAAATAGCAAGAGTAGTAATCCTCTCCTATTTGAGTCCAGAAATCTCTTGATCGCTCCTTCGTAAAGTAAAACCTGCACCTCTTGCAAGAAAATGGGCAAGTGTTCCTCTGAGATTTTCTCCAATGTGTGGGGAAGATTTGCCAGAACAGAAAGAATGGGCAGGGCATAGCTATGCTGAACAATTTGAGGGACCCATCTGTCAGACATGATGTATCAATACCCTAGGAGAAAGTGCTTGATCCTGCCTTCCACAGGATGGATCTGTGTCACTAATGGCAAGCTAAAGCGGCTTGGAGGCTGTTGCCACAGGGGACGGGGAGTGATGCCATTGTTGCTCTGCACCTTGCCTGCCAGATGCACGTCCTGCCCACGGAAGGACCAAGGTGACTGCAACAGTGGCTTGGGAGACTAATGTTACCTATACGCTAGTCCCCTGGAGTAGCATCAGAGTTTCCAAAACTATTTGGCAGGGGTCAAAAGACATAGGGAGTGTGACGTAGCCCTACTTTCTTTGAAACGTTCCAAGGCAGAATCAGCCTTCTCACCAAAAAGGAGTGAATTATCGAAAGGCATATCCATAAGAGAGGCCAGTACATCTTCAGAAAATCCTGTGGTGTGCTTCCAGGCATGGAGGCAGAGCAGCAACCTGGTGCCAACTACCCTTCCCAGACAATTAGTAGCATCGAGGCCAGCAGGAATCATGTATTTTGGTCATATCTTGTCAGTCTGAATTGTTTGAGTTAGAGAGGCATTAAGGTCTTCTGGAATAGTCAGTAAGATCTTATGGGCCATGTCCCAGAGGGCATGGATATATGAGCCGAACAACCAAACTGCATTGACCAATCTCAATGCCACACTAGCCAATAAGAAAATTAATTTTCCTAAAGGCTCAATCCACTAAGACTCCTTATCCAGAGGGGTTGTGGAGACTGAGTTGGGGTTCACATTGCTAGTTGAGTCCTGAACAACCAGACTCTCTGAAGTAGGATGTTTAGTGAGATCATCAGGATTACCAGGTGCCAGTTTGAGAAGTCTGGCCACCTGCCTATTTACCTGTGAGCAAGAAAAGGGCTTTGAACACATGCCCATTAAGGTATGAGTGAAGGCCTCATTGAAAGGGAGCATGGGGTCAGATGTCGCCTGCCTAAGCTATAAAATTTCCATAAGGACATTAATCTTAGTTCAAGACCTCAGCTGCTCTTATGACTACTACTGCAAATTATGTACTCTCGTCCATGGGTGGTCCAAATGGCAAATTGAACCATGCACCAGGGGAAGTATCAAGCCCTCTGGCCTCTTATAAGTCCATGTAAAAATTGTAATCACCATCAAAATGAGGGGGTAGCTGATCCCCCATGATCATCATCTGTTGGTGGTGGTAATCTTTGAGCAGAATTAGAGCTAAAAAAACAGTGCAGCCTTTGATGGCGCATCTGCGCTGGTACAGGCAATGGATCAGAGACAGGCTGTATGGGGACCAGTTGCTGTCAAGTAATCTTGAAGTGTGACCTCAGTCGGGATCGGGCTGAAGTCGGTTCAGGATAAGGCAACTGAATTAACACGGGCTCCTCTTCAGACGCTGGTTGCATCAGTATCGGTGTCGATGAGGGAAGGATTGGTATAGGTCATGTAGCCGGGCTGAAAGATTGTATCAGAGTGGGTACGGGGACCGTGACAGATCCAAGGGGATCAAACTGTGTTAAGGATTGATCATCAATGGTAACCTGACTGGAGACCCAGCAGATCCTTGGGGCCTGAAGGCACACCTCAAAGGAGGAAAATCTAGGGTGCAACTGGATCATTTGTGGGATGGGCTATGCAACCAGAGATCTGGAAAGGGACCGACTGATATCGTGACACCCTCAAGCCTTCTCTTTGAACAGAAAGCAGCGGGATGGGGTCAAGTCCTGCTTTGCTAACATTTGCTTGAGTTTGGATTTCCATTTCGACTTACTGGAAGGCTTCAACATCAAAGATGACCGCTCACAAGAGAGCCTACATCCTGGACTTGCAGTGGGAGTAGGACCTACGTGAGGCCTGCGACAACTTCTTGTGTTCCGGAATGAACAGTTTCGCTTCTTCATCCCTGACCGCCTTTAGGTGTATGGGAGTACACTTGTCACCCAACTTTGAACTGTGTCACAAGTCCAAGCACCAGAGGCACACATTGTGCAGGCATGTGACATACATCTGATTTCTACAGTTGCAGCATGGTTTGAAAGATGTAGGCTTAGGAGGGGACATCATTCCCTGGCCCACTGGATTTCTATTGTATTTTCAGGAGTCGTCGAAAAGGCAACAAAATTGGGAGTGGAGTTCCAAATCCGCATCTGAAGGGGGAAAAAGAAAGTAAAGGTAGTCAGTGTGCAGGGTTGGTGCTTATATGCAGCTCCGCTCTGTCACTTCCGGGGTGGTATGGAATCGCCGCTGAGCTGCACGGCCAGAAAACAATTTTCAGAATCCAGTCTGGAGCATGGAAGGTATTCTAAAGTGAGGAACCTGTGGTTAGAAGTATTCATCAGAAATCTACATTTGTGAGAGAGCCAAACGCTTTCAAGTGATCAGTTATCACCAATTGGGAGAAAAAGGCTAAATCCAAGTGGAAAGGAAAGGAAGACAACTAAGGCAGCTGGAGATACTGAAGAAAACTTGGGATTGAGCTGGGGCTAACCAGAGTAACCGGACCCTTGCAAACAAAGATTACTGCCCACAGACAAGCTCTGCAGGAGGAATCAATGCAGTAATACTTGACAACATGATGCCTTTACAAGCTCAAAGCCTCTTGGAGGCACTGGAAAATAGCTGGCTTCATAATGTACATGGGTTTGCAAGGAGATACACGTGGGCCCACTAGAAGTGCAAGGAATCTACTGTTACATTTTTCTAATTCTTAGTTCTGCCAAGGGATCCAGGAATCTGGCTCCTAACGTCTTCAATAAAGAACTAAAGTACAATTGTATATCAACTGGGCGGTTTCTTTACAGGCAATGTTAGACTTCTATGTTAATTTCTGTACATTAGTCAATACTGAACATACCCTTATGTTATTGTTGCTAGGTTGCTTGTTAAAAATGTGTATAACCATATTGTTAACTAGTTTCTCTTGATGAAGGCTACCAAAGTGGATTATTGAACATGAATGATCATACAGAATAACGTTTTGAAAGATTTATAAAAATATTAATCAACTGAAAGAGCTGTTTCCTAACCTCACTGGACATGGACTGGATTGATCAACACTAGAAATTATTAGTATAACTGTAGCACCCATAAACGATGCCTTTCAGTGAGTAGCAAATTATTTACAAGTGGATACACATTTCGAAATACCTAGCATATACTACCGTGATAGTACAGAAATTGCTGATATTTAAAAATGTAATTTAAACATTTTAAAACAATCTAATATTTAGATTTAGAATATGTAAATGCACTATATAAACACCCGAGTTGTTGCTGAGTAGTCTGTATTTGAAAAGTGTCCCTTTCATTTAATTTCATTAACAGTGCAAGTAATCTAACTCAGACTTTAAGCCTGTCAAGCTGTTGCAAGGCTGAAAAGCATGAGGATTCCAAATGGCATGAAGAGAGTTTTATGTGAAACGTTTGACAGGTTAATGTCTAATACTACAATATTACATGGGCATGTTGCAGATGTGCCTGCATATGTAGGTTTACTTTCTAATTTTGAAAATAAGATTACAATCTTAGAATTAAGAAAAGGCATTTTTCAGCTCTGTGTATGAGTAGCATTAAACTTGGTATTTCAGTGCTTAGGCTGCCATGATTAATGGGAGCCGTCCTGCACAGGCTGAGAAAAGGTCCAGAGTCCACAGCTCATTAGCTGTGAAAGTCAAATGCTGCCACATTTAACATAAGTTTGGCAACGTTACAGTTCTTAAAAAAATGTTCTACCTTACTTGACAGCTACAGGCTGAAATAAACCATTTCTAAAAGTCTGCACAGTGAATATAAAACAAACTGTTTCATTTAGGTAAATGCAGGAAATATTTTCCTTACATACATACACCACTGCTACAAAATCATATCAGATAATTTCACAAGTGCGGTTTATTAATCGAATGGCAAATCTATTTATATTTCACACTTTATGTGAAAACCAAATGACATAAGTGTATTTTAGAACTGAAGCTTTAAAAGAGTTTTAAGTGAAGCCTGCAATATAAAAATATGTATTTATCGTCATAAATAGAGTTTTAGACTGAAACTGAAATTGTACATTAATGTATATAAGCTCCACAATTTATTTATCCATGTTAGAGTAATGATAACGTATAATTTATTCAGAGCAATTAGCATTTTAGGAAAGCTATTTACTTTAGATGTATTGACAAGCAATGATCAGTAACATTGAAATATATGTTTATGAAATGTTTTTACTTTATTTAAACTATGCATGTTGGTTTACATTTGGTTCACATTTGCATTATTTGTGTTTAATGTTATTACTTCATACAACATCACTTTATAGACCCTTAAGGATTGCATATAAAAGTATCTCCGGACTATTTATTTTGTTGCAACGAATGGATGCATGCGCTGGAGTATGAACTTAAAGCATGCAATAATTTTACATGCACTCAGATGTAGTTATATTACAAAGTGGCACTCGCCACTGTGTCGTTCTAGTTAGGACCAGTTTTCCATAGGACATTAATTTTTGGCTTTGCCAATAACTTTGGTGCCGTTTGATGAATCGTAACAAAACTTAAAAAAAAAAAAAATAATAATAAAATCCACCTCAGCTCCTTGCTGGAAAAAGATACAGGGTGATCCATCAAGTGGGGGCAGAGAAAGACACGTTTTCCCAATGCAATTTCTCATAGTAACTTTAGACTTGGACATGGACATAGCCAAAACTGCTGAAATGAATTAAACCAAACTCGGCAGAAAGCCAGATCTTCATCCAGAATGTGTGCCTTTTGTGATTAAGTGTAAATCTATTCAATTGTTTTTGGGAAATTAAGGTTTAAAATTTATAGATATTTCAAATTTATAGATATTTCACGCCGCAGTACATCAGCAGAGTACTGCTAACTCAAACTATGCAATCTTATTGGCTGGCTACAACAAACAAGAGGATGCTGCAGGCACCATTTTAGGTCTCAGTCCCTGTGCCCTCAAAAACACAGAAAAAGAAGGAACAAGAGGGCAGGATAGTGGTATCCTGACTCTCTTGCCAAATGTAAAGGGTCCCAGAAGAACCCCGCTGGTGTCAAATGAAGACAATTTTTTTTCTTTTGTGGCCCCCTGGAACTACAGCTATGCCACAAAAAAACGTGGGTTGGGTGTCTGTACGGTTGTCTGTTGACCACATACACAACTACACTTACACATTCAACACTTCCAGACACACACATGCGTGGCGGGGGCGGTCACCAAGGGGTGCTGCAAACCCCACGCTGAGCATGCAGGTTTCTATCTGTACTATAAAGGAATGAGTGAAGAGCCACAGTACTTAGTGTGAGCCTGTTCCCCTTTTTTTCAAAGCTTTGGCAGATGCACTTGCAAGAAGCTATACACCCTGAAATGAGATGATATCTGATTTATACTTTACCAATGGTAGCAGGAATTTAAGGGTAGGATTACATTAATGATTCTATTCTGGAGCCGATATTCAATGGCTGATAAATTGCCGTCATTATCACAATTCTGTACCAAATAGTCTGATTGGTTGTAGGTTGGTGGACTCACGCACACCGTTACAAAATCCCTGAAATCCACTATATGAACTTACAAAGAGAGAATTAAAAAATACACAACCTCTGAAAAACCCTACAACTTAGCAGTAAAGGAACCTAAACTATATTGGTAATGTTCTACCAAAACTTGTTCGAGAATGATTTTTAACAACTTTTCAAAAAAGCTGTACTGAAAAACTGTAAGACACAAGGGATTTTAAACAGATCATAAATATACAACAGAAACCTACTGGGATGTTCCTACTTTCTAAAAGGTAATTTAAGAAACATTCAAGAACACACAATAACATTATACCAGGTGACACTGAAGGTTGAGAGTGAATTAATAGTGAATGGCTTGCTGGATCCCTGCCATCTAGTGGAAGTGAACGTGAGCAAACTAGTTCTCCCGTCATACACTCTGAAAAGGAGGTACTTTGAATAACAGATGAGCAATTACACGCTTAATTCATTCTAAACATTTCAATATCAAAAGCCTTTTAAGCTGTAAGGCATTACATTTATGCTTGGATCTGGATGTGCACTACACATGGTCTGGAGCAAGTGTGCACAAGAGAACAGCAGTGGACTATAAACTGCCAAAGGTGATATGATTTTTCCAAAAAGGGATCATTCTAGAGAAGTCAGGAGGTGCATTGAAAACCAGTGGAAAGCCTTCATTCTATTGGTCTCATTTTTAATATACTGTAAACCTTTTGCATAGACAAGTGCAATCCACTCAAATCTAATTAGAATACAAAGAATGACTAAAAGAATCAAGGGATTCTTTGCAAAGAAAACGAAGCACTAGGGATGAACTATGCACTCTACAGAGTCCAGGATGGAATGGAGGGAATCTCTGGAATATCACTGGTCCCTGTCCTACTGAAACAAAGGCACAGTGTGCCAGTGATTAAGTCATATGCGTAAAACAAGGAGCAACCCTGTAACTCTGGGACCTGGGTAGTACAATACAATAGGAAACAATGGTCCTTTAAGGGGGAAGTGTGACCTCTCCACCCCCCCCATAGATTGGTTTTATTAGAAAGAATATTCCTCGTCCTGATGATGACCCTGTACAAATAACCGCAAAGGGTCGAAACGTTGACACAATAATAGTGTACTGTAATGTTTATGCAATTCAGAAGCCTGCAACTCTGTGTTAGTGTTTAGATCAAACAACTGTGCATCCTCCACAGTCACTATTTATGTATATATTGTATGGCACACGCGCACCTCTTATTCACCTACCTCACTTTCACTGCACTGTTGTGTAGTTTAGGAACACCTCTTTAATTCTGAATGTATAGGTTGACAGAGCGGAATGAGTTCGTTTTACTAAGATTCCAAGTGTTGAGTAATCAAATAAAATGTATTCTATAGCACAAACGCACCTCATACTCCCCTACCTCACTTTCACTGCACCGTTGCATCGTTTGGGAACACCAATTTAATTCCGAATGTATATGTTTTCAGAGCTGAAAGAGTTCGTTTTACTAAGATTCCAAGTGTTGAGTAATCAAATGAAATGTATTCTTTCCAATAAAACCAATCTATTGATGGTTATTCACTAGGTTACCGTGGAAGTTCAGGTTCGCACTTCCCCCTTAGGGAACCATTGTTTCCTATTGTAGTGGTGAAGTCATGGCTGATGCTTTCCTCAATACCAACTAGTATTTTCTTGAAAATCATATTTAAAACCAAAGGCTGTACCTCTTTGGGAATGACATGCTGGTCAACTCTGCCTTCCAGGTCCTGTAGCCGTGCCGCAATGGGTGTCAGCCTAGCTGTTCGTACTGTCTCACAGAGGACTTGGCGGCAATACCTGTAAGAGAGGAGTTCAGATGGCTATTTACTTATAAAAAGGGTTCTCTGTGAGATCAGACCTATTATCTAAAACATCACTACAATTGCCATTCTTACTTCTCACGCATTAATAAGCTAGAATTGGTTTATCTGCCAAAGGTTCTCCAACATCAATGTCTCATGGTTACAAAGCTGTCCTAAGACACTGTTACAGTACATGAAAAACACCCTATGGAGCACGAAATATTCTACATATTGGAAGTACCACCATTATGTCGATGCTAAAAGAAGCCTATGCAAAATGTTGGAGACACAGGTTACAAAACAGGGCCCTTGGGTTACAGAGAGTAAAGAAACTCAGCAGAAAGTGTTATAGGTGCAAGGGGGTCTGTGTGTGTGCCACCTATGAACGAAGCATGTGGGTTTACTCTGGAAAAAGGGTCTTAAGGTTGCTGGCTGCAAAAAACGTATGCACCATTTACAGCCAGTAAATTGCCCTGTAGTGCAAACAGCTGGTGTTGGGCTGAAGTAGTTGAACTGTATTTACCTGAGCTGCTCAACTTTCTCCAGTGTGATGGGCCCCTTGCCTAGTACTTGGGTCATCTCCCTGTAAAGCTTCTCCTGAGCGTCCTCCGATGTGGTGAGGAAATATACAGCCCATGTACACACTGCAAAATAAATGACAGGCAGAGTCAGTTCAGCAGGCAGTCCTCCTTCTGAACCACATTCATCTAATAGGTCATGCACACTATAGAAAGGGAAATCATATTTTAAACATATTCAAGTTTGATAAGTGCCTCCAAAGAGAAATGGGACGTTGCATAGTTCGGTTGAAAAACTCACAGATAAAAATACCACACTTACTACAATACTCTACAAAAAGAACAAGACATAGAACCTACTTTTTTCTTAAAATTCTAAAAACATAAAACTCTGCCTCACAACTACTAATCTTGTTGAGAGAATTATAACAGGTTTACTAAATAATTTGTATAATGAACTCTGTGTTTCAACAGCATGATGGTTTCAGATTGCTCGAGAACAATAGACGCGCCTACAAAAACTCTCAGTGAATGGGATTTGGAAATACAGAGGTTAAGTCCAGGATCAGCAGACATTTTATAATACACACACAAATTTAAGAAATAAAAGATTACTTGATAAGATAAAAGGGAGTACTTGCTAGTGTTAAAAGAGGGGGAAATAAGGCAATATGAAGCCATTACTTTTAGTCTACAGGCTCTTTTCTATTATCAATTTGTTGGGTATTATAACTCACAGTGATGGTACAAGAAAGTTTTTGTAGCGGTTAACAGAGCTATGTATGCTAGAACCATACACACAAGTACGTGATAGGCGGAACACCCCAATCATGCATGTATGCACTGCCTAGCCAGCTACCTTCATGAAAAAATGAAATAGCCGATGGGCAGTTTAGGCTGATTGAGGGGGAAGGTCATGGATAGTTGCAAAGAACCTACGTAGCAATAGCAACTGACTTCTTTAAGTTGTGACTCTTACTCATTTTTAATAGCAAATAAAAGTAAGAAAGAAAGACAGCAGGTGAAGTTGCGCCAGGAAAAAAGCTTGTTCAGAACATCCTGACAAATTCTTGCACTGCTATAGGAAGTTGATAGAGTAGTGTCTGAAAAATACATGTGTGGTTGCACACATAGCTGCTTGAAATATATATCTAAAGATGGGTGCAGTAGTTGAGTGTGCCAGGGCACTGCATGGACATTAGGATTCATGTAAATTGTAACAGTTGATGGTAATTCACATAATATCTCTTGCAGTGAATGGTGGCCTTAGCTACTACTTAACCAGTATCATTGCTTCCAAAATGAATGATGGAAGAATGCAGATTCCTGAATGTGGTCAAACTAGACGATTGTGCTATGTTTCCTCCGCTGTGGAAAGGTGGAGAAAAAAACGTTAGCAGAACAATCTCCCTATTCAGATGGAGCTCAATTGTCACTTTAGGGCTGACGGAAGGATTGGTCCTGAAAATCAGCATGTCCTTGTGAAAGATTCAGAAGCACGGAGGCCTTTTAGCTTACTTAATGCTTAGCTGATGTTATGACCATTAATATTAAATTCTTCCATGATAGGAGTTTAATCTTACAGGAGTACATCAACTCAAAAGCGTTGTGCAACAACCTGGCCAGGAGCAGGTTCAGGTTCCCAGAGTTTATGGGGTGACACACAAGAGGGAGCATAAGTCTTAGACCCATCAGACATCTACTGACAGACTCACTATTCATGGAAATGAATTGTCCAGGCTTGTTCAAATAGGCCCAAATAACTTCAAGAAAAGTCTTGCAGGTGTCCTCCACCTCTCGCTCAGCCAAGCAACACAAAAGGACATGACATCTCCTACTGAATAGGTGACCAGATTATGTTCTTCACCAGTGCAGTGACATCATTTCTACCATTAACCTCTGTACTGAGTTCTGGTGCAGAGGTTTCTGGCGCTTGCCACGTCCTCTAAGTTCTCTTAAAAGAGACCTATATTTGCCAAAGGCTACTTCCTCAGAAGCCATGCACTCAAGTAAACAATCTCTCTCTCGTCATGAACTGGAGGAGGTCTGCCCACAGGCGAGGCCGATGCAGTGCTTCTGAAACCGAAGGAAAAGTTACACGACCCAAACTTGGTGAGGCTGAACACCCGAGTTTCTCCTCAAATTTGTGGCAGATGCCCAGAATAAAGAAAAATAAGTAAAATGTATTGTGCATCGAGTTATTTATCTCGGTTTCAATTCTCACTGGCTCCGATGTGGACAATATCGCTGCAAAAAATGGTCATATAATAAACTGAAAATCGCAGGATACAGTGAAATAGTCAAAAGCTGCCATAATAAAACTAGAATACAGCATGGAAGACAGAATATTAGCAACAAGCATTGGCATAGCCAATAGGTCTCGCCTTTTGGACCTTATAAGTGTTTAACCATGCAACAGTTAATGTTGTTGCACCAAGGATATTGTGCTGCATAACTAAATACTTATAAGGTCCCAAAAGCGAGACCTATTGGCTATGCCAATGCTTGTTTTCGTTATAGCAATGATTCTTAACATGTGGTCCGAGGGCCCAGGGGGTATGCGAGGCCTACTCAGGGGGTTCGCGACAATTTTACAAAATTAAATAATACAAAAATTAATGAATTAAAATTAATAAGGTATATGCAACAAAAGAAGCAAAATTGAAAACTTTTTTAATATTTGTTTGTGAATTACACAAAATATTCAATATTTGAGCATTTGTTTGGTGTATGCTTGTTTATGTATTTTTGTGTATTGTTTTGAGGTCCAAGTCATAGATATTGCTTCCAGTAATGATTAAAGTGTGGGTCCCCGGATTCCAGTAATGAGCCAGTGGAGGTCCACAGATTTCAAAAGGCTGCGTTAGAGGGCTCAGAGGGGACTGATCCTAACACGAGTAAAACACCTACACCAACTGTGAGGTTGGTGTGTTTTTTGGGAGTGAAGTGCACCTGCCCGAAAGCACAGGGACTAAGATCCATGCGTGACACCTTCGGACGCGTTGGCTTTTTTTGAAAGCGAAACTTTGCATCTTGAGAATTGCACTTTTCCTCTTTCCAAAAATATATGAGTTTGCAACATGCAATGCGCTGTTGCCTAGAAACCCAGAAGGGTGAAGGGGGCGCGCATGCCATGGAGGCTCTTGCCAGCTGTGCCATAGGGATGCTCGCTGAAATCATTGCGCGCGCGGTACTCGGTCCAGACGGACGCCGAAGCCTAGAAGGGCTGCAGACCTTTACAGGCCATTAGAAAAATATTTCAAGCTACGTCACAAGACAAATGGCCTGTTTCTGTGTCACTGCTCAAGGACGACCTAATTTGAGTCACGAGGCCCACCATTCCTTTATGTACGAATCTCTCCATCGTAGGTACGGGTACTATGTCGATAGGAATCCTTGGGGAGCGGAAGGGGGAGATTGGCAGGGGGGGGAGGGCGGGGTATTGAGGGAGGGGGTTGGTGGGAGCGGGACCTGGAGGCGCTGCCTGGCAGAGGTTACAATACCAGCCGCTGACCTTGAGCAGTGCCGTTTCTTCATGGGTCTCGGCTACATGGGACCAGTAACGTAACGAGCACAAAGGGAGGAACCCTGGGGCTGTCCCCGAGCAAGCACAGGAAGCACTTTTCAAGGACTGGAGAGGTGACGCCATATATCCCGGCCCTTATTACTTATAATGTGATTATTATTTACACATCAGTATACCTAGGTTGGGCGTCATAACATCATACATGTGCTTGGGTCTGGCACAAGCGAGCTGCACTGCAGCATCGTAAAGCGTCAAGATATTGGAATGGGGGAGGGGCAGAAGTTCAGCCCATCAGTTAAAATGCTGAAGCGGAGTCCACAGCTCTAACGATTGACTGGCCAGAGCCTAGTGTGGTTGTCAGTGAAATGATTGGAGGGGGAGGCAGATGTCTAGATATGCAGAGATGACTTTGAATTCTTCTTTCAGAAGATGTGGCTCTGCAACCCAAGGGGGAACGCGTGCTTTCTCACTAAAGTCGCCTCCTTTCATCATTTTCCTCCTATGTGAATCCTGTAGCATGGTGAACATGAGGTGCGGGCTTTTAATTGGCCAACAGGGAGTGCAGATAGACGTGGAAAAAGATACCAATATGAAACCGGATGCACTTTGCATAGTGACTGTTGCATCAAATGGGGCCTGTGATTGAAAACGGAAGTATCCTTGGGGTAGCCGTGTTTCATGGTCTTATAATGACATCGAGGTTTCCCGAAGTCTGACTGATTTCGCAAGAAATCCGAAATGCCGTTTTCTGTCGCAAATACGCGCAACCTGCCATGCAGTTTTTGCACTACATGCTAATATATTTTGTTTTTACAATTTTCCTCTGTCCAATGAGTTTGTTTCTTTCTGTAAACGTCAGGAAATATATTTCACGGTTATGACATCTTTGCTGTGTATAGGGAATTCTCAAACCACATAGTTATGCAATAACAATAGGAAACAAGCCCGCGAGTGGTGCGCGCGCACCATAGAGGAGCGGGGGCGAGCGAGCGCGGCAGCCTGCTCAGCTGACGAGACGCTCAGCTGACCAGACGCTCGTGCGTCGTGGCTGGCCTTTGGATGAGTACGCGCGGCAGACATGTGTTTCCACTTATCGCGCCCGCGTCTGGGCACGATAATTGGAAACACATGTTTGCCGCGCGTACCCATCTCAAAAAGGCCAGCCACGACGCACGAGCGTTTGTTGGACTGCTTTTGAAACCGCTTACATTAAGTCTTCGCCTCTAAGCAGCGCTTGCGCGCTACTCGAGGCTCGACCTAAAAAAGGAGACACGATCTCCTAGGAATGCCTGGTCTGTTTGCTAACAGATCTCTCTTGCGTAAATCTGTTGACTTGGTCCTCAATGAGATCAGTAAAGCTTAAGCTTGAAGAGTGAAAAACATTTGGCCTTCCAATGGAAAGAAGCCCTGCAGGTGATTATAACTCTTGTTTTAACAATTTATTTCGTCGTTCTTCACATTTATAGAGCTTATTTGGAAATAGTACAAGTAACAATACATTTTAAGGCACATGGGGGCAACAAGGGAAGGACCAACCACAGTATGCACCTATTTCCGAATCAACTTTTCTTTCAGTCTTGTGAGGAGAGAGAAGGCTTTACAACATATCTCACAACTCAATCATTATATAAGTTCTCAAGGCAGGGGTTCCTCTTTTGATGAATCTTCAGATAATGAAGACATGTCACATTCAGTGGATCGTTGTGGCACAGCTGACAGCATTGCTGGGTCTCCTCCAATCACTCTGTCTTTTCATGCGGGGTTTAAATGGGAGCCAAACTTGCTAACTCTGTCATTTACAAGTGCTGATAATTTTTCCACAGCATAATTGTGCCAAATTGTTCCCCACTAAAAATGTAATGGAGAGAGCCATTTGAAGATTTCAAACATGGTAATAACTAGTCGAGCTATCAATAATAAATGTGTAAGTCAATAAGCAGTACTGCCACCAAGCTTCCCAAATAATGCATTTGTGGAGTTGAGTGGTAAATGTATCCCTGTTATGCCTTTAATGTGTAGGAGTATCACTTTCCAATATGTGGGCATATCCATCACACATGGACTAAACTATTCAATTCTCCACAGCCTTTCCATCATCTGTCTAATCCTCCAAATATTTGTTTTGATCTAGTTGGAGGCAGACCCATTTTGTATTTTCTTTATGCTCTATGCATATTCATAGGGGTTTTAGTGGCTTTTGTCCAAATCCTTATATGTTTCACCTAGGATCTCTATATTAAGATCCCTTTCTCAATTGAGAGCTTATTTAGGTCTATGGGGTCATCTAAGATTATTAGTGCAATGATACAAAATAAATATACCCTCACATCTGTTTCTGATGGAATATAAATTCTATTTGGGTCTCCTCTCTCCCTGTGTTATCTCTTACATGTCTCCATCCAGCCCAGTGGATTAGTCAATATATGTCACTACGTGTGAGACTGAGCCCTTCCCTAGTCAGTAGCTCACCATCAGCAAACTGATCTGCAAATAGTGGGGGATTGTGCGAGTTACCCTGCATTGAATATGCTAGGCCAGGGTTGTGTATTAATGGTATCAGGGTTGAGGGATATGTGGTTACCTCTATTTGGGAGAGATGTAACTGAGGATGTTAGAAGATTTGGGGGCTTGGGTCGATGTTTGAGGGGAAGCCACAGTAGACAGCGAAGCAGAATGGGGGAGAGGTGCTATTGTTAAGGCAATCATTAAAGGAGGAAGGGGGTATCTTGCCTTGACTACTTAATTGTATAGTCGAGGAGAGTGTGCCATTTACTTCACTTGTTGCTGGGCTTTGTTTTATTACAGGTCTTTTCCAGGACTCTCCAATCACCTCTATGTAAGGCTTATTCAGCATCTAACAAAAGAAGGATCATTATTTTGCTTTCTTTCGCTGAGGATGCCATCAGATTTACTGCAAACCTTCTGTTATTGCTTGTATGGCGATTCTTTACAAACCCTGATTGGTAAACTGGAATTATTGATTAGGTCGTACAAGAATGGAGGTAAATATTTTAACATCATAGTTGGGCAAGGCTGCTGGGCAGAACAGTGTATAGACTTGGGATTTGTCTGGTTTTGAAATAATTGTTATTGTCAATTCTAACACAGATTTGTTATGGAGCCTGAAGTAAGAAAATGGTTGTAGAGTTTAGTCATTGGTTGTAATAATAAGTCTGCATATGTTTTGTAGAACATGACGGAAAAGCCATCTGGGCCTACTGCTTTATGGGTTGCTAACCCTTTATTGTTGCATAAACCTATTCAGGTGTGCCTGGTGTTTCAAATGCTGTAAGGTCTATTTGGTCATCCCCAAGGGTTACTAAAGTATTGGTATAATTACTTAAGTATTCTAAGTAGCGGTCTTGTGTATCAGGATCTAGATCTTGGCAAACGATACAGTTCTGGGTAATAGGAATGGAAAGTATTAAGCATGCTTGTCACATCAGTGTGGCATATGCCGTCATTGTCTGATAATGTTGACACGTAGTAGCTCACTTGGACCTGCCTCAGTTTGTATGCCAATATTCTATTGGCTTTGTTGTCTTTCTCCTAATATTTTTTTTGATGAATATTAATTCCAAGGTTGCTTCTTTCATTTACATCTTTTATAGCTCCTCTTAGATTTTTCTTTATTTTCTATAAGTTTTTTATGAACAGTCTGTTTTTTCTAAGGGTTCAAATTGTTTTATGTAAGGATTCCAATTGTTTCAACTGGTTTTTTTGGTCGGTTTTCTTTTTTTCTTTTTACTTTGAGAGTCTTATAAACGCAGTGGTGTGTGAAATAAGCTCTCCGCTTATTGCTGGCTTGGCTGCATCCCAAATTGTGCTCCAACTAACCTCCAGAATATTGTTCTCTTCAAAGTATCTTTCTAGTGTGTTAATTAAAAAATGAAGTCTTTCTTGAGCCTTTGTGATCCCTCCAATTATCCAATAACTATGAAAATTGGGGTATGTGGGAGCAGCCAGGCCGAGGCCATGACCTATACTCCACAGAGTTGAAATGTCAGTCCTCCCTTAAAAGTGTGCAATAGTTGGGAAGAGGTTCGAGAAAAAAACATTCATCGCAATTGTTAGAAAAAAAAGGTCATTGGTGAGTATTCCATTTTATTGATAATGCCTATTATCCTGCAATCTTTATCTGCATATTTACTGTCTAGTTGAGAAAAAAACGCTTGTCGTATTAACATAGTGACTCCTTTGGTTTTTACATCACACAAATACAAACTAAGAACGCTTTTGCTTCAACTGTGATGCAATGATTAAAACAATGAGGTCGAAATAAAGTTTCATCATTAAGTAAGAAGAAATCTCTGGGTGATCTGCAGCTGGGTCACCAATGCTTCGTCCCACATCCAACAGATACCGCAAATGAAATAAGCAAGATGTTTCTCCTCTGAAGTGAAACAAATGTTTCAATGATTTTCTATTCATTTGCCGCAATGGAAAAGAGTTAGCAAGGCAGATCAAGTGTTTGGTTGTTTACCGCTTTATCCCTCTTCTGTGGGTTTCTTCTCTTTTTTTTCCTGTTTTGCTCTTCTTACAGTTCTTTCCACTCTACTTGGTTCTCTGTGTCTGCCAGTTCCCCTTAATGTAATTAATGGAGGTTTCTCCCTCTGTTCTTGGTTATTCCTTAGCATTAGAGAAACACAGCACTTTTTTTGCCTCGCACATTGTCTTTAGGGCTCGCAGTTTAACTTAAAGTAAAAAATAATTTGAAAGCCTCATCTGTATGTTTTTTTCCTGGCATAGGAAAGCTGTAACTTCTCTCAATTGCCGTCTCTTTGATGGGGATACGTCTTGGAACAGTACTATCGTGCCACCACTAAAAGTGAAGGAATCATTTTTCCAAGCCACCATTAAAATTTCCTCTTTCTCTGAGAAGTTGTGGACTTGTGTTAAAACATCAGGCGTTAGATTCTTCTTCTAACGGAAAATAAAAAATAAAAAAATAAAACAACACAGTGGGTCCAGTTCAATTGAATATCTTTCCCCTTTGGTAGCTGAAACTCATACTGAAAGAGGATTTGTACAAAGCATTAAAGGTTTGAAGTGGGAATTTCACCATGGTGCCCCTGAGACAGATATTAGGAGTGATTTTTTAGGTCCTCTAGTTTATCTGTCAAATTCCTTTGCTGTTCAAGGGCCTCAAGTCTGACTACCTGTTCGTCTTGGCCGGTAGGTTGTTTTCAATATAGTCTATTCTTGTTTCGGCCTTCTGCAACAATAGATCTAGATCTGCTAAGGCTTTGCTAAAGTCTCGCCTAAGGGCATTCATGTCCTTTCAGAATTCTCTTATGAGCGGTTGAATATTGCCGTGAGTCACGGAGGACTGTAGCACTCACTCATCCAGTCGTATATTCTCATTAGACTGGGTGGCATTGCTCTCCTTTAGGCTTAAGGGTTCATCTGTTGTGCAAGAATGCAGCATGTTCTTGATAATGTTTTGGGTACTTTCGCTTCGGCAGCCACCAAGCTGCTTAGTTTGTTTGTAAATTAGCCACAATAGTTTGTTTGGCTATTTTACTTTGCTGTTGCACTACAGGTCTACAGAGCATTAAGGTGTCTCCTTTGTTGGGGAATATTGTTTTGTACTATCACGATCTCCAAGAGTCTTCTTATTCAGTGTTCAAATGGGTCATCATTAACGTTTTTGCTTACATTTCTAAAAGCAGAACTGGCGCTCCCTTGCGCTACAAACTTTATGCAGCCTTGCTAAAAACAGCAGTCGGGTCAGTCTCTCAGTTTTCATTACTTGTATTATTTGTGATTCTTTTGGAAGAAGGGCTGCCTTGCCCTCTCGCACCGGGGACAATTGCACGGTGGTGCCAGTTTCACCTGAACTTTGTTTCTTCTGGCTGCAGCTTATTTTCTTTTCGTTTTCTCTTGTCTTGGCGATCACTGAGCTTTCACTCGGACTTCTTTGGTGCTGATGCGGTTATGCCCTGCACATCTGCTCCAGTCCATCTCTCATTTAAAATGTATTCTACATTTTGGTGACAGGGGAGATCGCAACTCACTTCACTCAACTTTTCTTCAAAATTGTCTATTTTTGTGCTTCAGTTTATGCTTCTGTGGAGCCAGTGTTGCTGCTTTCTGCTAAACAGGTCCAGGGCTCCTCTTCCATCTCTTACTTGGGTGCTGCTCGCTTTCCTCCAAACACCAGAGTTTAAGACCTTCTCATTGCAGTGGCGGCCATCTTGGATTCCATCGGAAGACTACAATGGGAAATAATATCACCTAATTTCAGTTTCTCCACCTTTATTTATAGGTCATTATAGTCTCCAGAGGGTCATACATCTCTACTTTTAGAATTTTATTTTTATAAAAGAGCCTGACGGCCTCAGCAGGAGCCCATGTTGGGGGCTCAGCAGCTAAAGCCCAACAGGGACGTCTTGCTGGGTCCCCGCCCTGGCCACATTACCCCATGTCCCCCAATTATGACTCTTTAAGAAAGTGTACTAGGTGTTCGATCTCTCCAAAAATCTGAGGATCAACTAAGCAGAGCACCCATCCTAGTGAAAGTGAATCCGCTTGCTACAAAATGTCCAATAAGAAAACTGAGGAAATGGCAATGAAAACAAGAACTTTGAAGAAGAATGATGATTGAACTACACAGCTAGAATTGTTCGACTTGAACAAAAGAGAGGAAGGCCATGCTTAACGATTCTGTTGGACCCCATGTACAAACCATTGCCCCTAATGAGAGAGTACTAAACTGGAGGGTTGAGTTCAATGGTGAACAAGGCAGCTGCTCCCTTGCCAAGATCCTGACATCAGGCATGCTTTTAGGACCCTTGAACCAACGTGCAAGACTTGGAACTCCACGGCGTGGCTCTGATTTCAAGGAGGAGCAATGGTAAGGCATTTGGATTTGTCATTTTAAGGAGGATTACATGTTGGACCTAGAAAAGGACAGAGGAACTCTTCCACTTGGCATTGGAGCGGCAGCAATGTAGAAAGTGTCTGGGGTGGATGGCGCACCAGGGAGGTGTGCTGCTGGTGAGAGCAGGCAGTGTGATCTTTCTGGATGTCACCTATCAGGCAAATTACAGCTATGGTAAAGTATCATGGTAAGAATAACAGCTAAACCAGGGCCGGTGAAGAGTTTGCACTGTCTGGTAGCCTGGACCTAAAAATGAATTAACACTCATCGTTAAGTGCGAGCCTCTATATCACATTGTGAAGGTGGTGCTCATTTTGACAATTAGACAGACTGCAAAAACTCCAATTATGAAGATGTGTTTTATGAAACAAGGTGCAAGGAGAAGTTGTGCGAAAGGATTATGTAAGCACCTCTTCATGGCATGTAATGCTGTAGATTCACATGCTGTGCATACTCCTGCCACCCAGTGCTGGGTTTGGAGCTGTAGAAGTTGTTTTTCTTTGAAGAATTGTTTTTCAGGCATGAGGTAGAGTGACTCCTCCTCTCAGTGATACTGCGCATGGGCATCGACTCCTTTGTTAGATTGTTTTCCCACAGGAGGGTGAGAAAGGAGTGCAAGGAATGTGTAACAAGCATTTGCAATGCAATAGGTCTTGCACTACTGGAAGTTTGAGCTATTGGCGTTGCTAATAATAACCCAACACCAATAGCTCAAACTTTTAGTAATGCGAGACCTATTGCATTGCAAATGCTTGTTTCTCTCCGTCCCAAGGCTGCACTTTGGAATGAAAAAATGTGAGAAAGACATTACCAGCAAAAGTGTCTCTTTCTCTTTTGGATCCATTTCACAGGGGAACGAATGAAGGAAAGGAGAGGAAAGAGAGGGTAAGAGCCATTTCTAGTCCTGGTTTTCATTCAGCTAGTGAGGAGGAGCGAGACAGAGACCAAAAGAGAGGGAATTAGACGAAGAGGAGAAACGGACACTGTCCTTGCCAGAACAGAAGGGGGAAGTGCCTCTTTCTGGTTAGATATGCCAACAGGTGCGTGAGTCCGAACTCCCATGGTATAAAAAATCATCAACAATGAGAAATGTTTTCAGCAAATGACCAGCATTGCTTAGCATCATGAAACCCACTCTGACTTTTTAGAATATAGGAAATGCTATCAATAAAAATATTTAGTTATTTTTAGGAAAACAGCTGATACGGATCACATTAAACATGTTCCACTCCACGATTCAACAGAAAGACAAGAAAACAAAAGTAGTGCTTCAGTGGCAAATGTGTTTGGGTGTGAATAAAACCAATCTGGCCACTTTGCGACCACTCTGTCTTGGTTTATTTAGTTATTCTTCGTATTTTGAACTTTTTTTCTCTCTGTCCCGAGGCTGCACTTTGGAATACAAACATGTGAGAAAAAGACTAAATTTCCAGCAAAAGTGTTTCTCTCTCTTTTGGATCCATTTCACAAGGGAACGAATAAAGGAAAGGAGAGGAAACAGGGGCTAAGAGCCATTTCTAAAAGTCACGCTTTCATTCAGCAAGTGAGGAGGAGCGAGACAGAGACAGAAAGAGAGGGAAGAAGAGGAAGAAAAAGGGGGGGGTAGCGGACAGCGGCAGAGCAGGAGAAGTGGACACTGTCCTTGTCAGAGCAGAAGGTGGAAGTGCCTCTTTCTGTCCAAACATGCCCAGGCACGGCCTGCGTGCCGACCGGTGCGTGATTCCCACCTCCCATGGTATAAAAAAATTGTTAACAATGACAAAATGTTTTCAGCACATGACCAGCATTGCTTAGCATTATGAAACCCACTCAGACTTTTTAGATTATAGGAAATGCTATCAATAAAAATAAATATGCATACGTGCCAACTTCAAAGAATACCTACCAAGGAGGAGATTAAGTTAACTGCAATCAGCGCCATGTGCCAAACAGAGGAGAGGGCGGAAAGGAAATGTTGTGCAGTTAAGCAAAACATATGGCCCATACTGAAAGGATCCATGTAACAGGGGCAGTTGGCAGGCCGGGAACAAAACAGCCACAAGGCGGGACAAATGTACACTATTCACCAACGAAAACTATGGAATTTGCAAAGGCAGACTATGCAACCAATGAAAAGCGTTGGGCGAGTGGTGGATGTGTTCAAAATCCACAGACGGAATACTGCATGCCTCGCAGAGCAGCACATGCTCGCTGACTCTAGACTCGACCTAAAAACAGAGATGTCCATGCTCATATGTGAATGTATCAGAGAGATGTGTGAAAACATGACTGCAACGGCCACAAGTGTCCGGGGAGGAGGGAGGGCACATGTGAATCTACAGCACTACATGCCATGAACAGATGCTTACAGGTTAAGTAAAATAATCCGTTCAATGGTACGTGTTGCCGTAGATACACATGCTGTGCGTAGACTGTAAATCAGTCCCTATTTAGAAGCCGTGGCTCGCGTGTGTGAGCTGCAGTAGTTTGAAAAAGGGTATGTAGCACTGCCTGACCTACACTAACTTGTTGGCGTGCTAAAACCACACAATAGTGTTTAGTAAATGTGTGTGGTGTAAACCATGTAGCTGCTTTACAAATATTAGCTATTGGAATATTTCATAAAAAGGCCATAGTTGCTCCTTTTTTACGAGTGGAATGTGCTCTGGGAGTTACAAGTAAAGGTCTCTTGGCCTTTATGTAACAAGTTTGAATGCATTTGACTATCCAACTAGCTATGCCTGGTTTGGATATAGGGTTGCCTTTATGTGGTGGAGAAATGGCTACAAAGAGTTGCTTTATTTTTCTGAAAGTTTTAGTTCTATCTATGTAGAACATGAGCCCTCTTTATACATCCAGAGTATGAAGAGGTCTTTCTGCAACAGAATCAGAGTTAGGGGAGAAAACAGGAAGCTCAACAGATTGATTGAGGTGAAACTGTGAGACTACTTTAGGTAGGAATTTGGGATTAGTACGAAGAACCAGTTTGTCTTTATGTATTTGAAAGAAAGGTTCTTTTAAAGTCAGCGCCTGGAGCTCACAAACACACCTGAGGTGATAGAAACTAAAAACACCACTTTCCATGATAGAAATTGAACAGAGCATGAATGCAGAGGCTCAAAAGGAGGACCCATGAGCCTAGTTAGTGCAATATTTAACATCTAAGAGAGTGCAGGAAGTACACGAAGTGGGATAACTTAATGACTGGAATCCTAAAGAGGGATAGATGCTGTTTACTTTGGAGAAAGGCAGCTGTGGCAGCAAGATGAAACCTAATGGAGGTATATGCTAAATTGTATTTTTGTAGATATAGCAAATAAGAAATAATGTCCTGTACTGTGGCTCCGAGGGGATTTATTTGTTTAGGTTGAAAGTAATAAACAAAACTTTTCCATTTTGCAGCATAATAAGCTCTAGTTGTGGGTCTGCCTATTTGCTTAAGAATGTCCATACATTCTGTTGGTAAGTTCAAGTTACCAAATTCTAAGACCTCAGGTGCCAGATCAGTAGATTGAACATATTTGGATCTGGGTGTCTGATTTGTCCATTGTCATGAGTGACAAGGTCCCGCCTTTTGGGGAGCTTCTCGTGTGGGACTACTGAAAGATCTAGTAGGTTGTGAACCAGGTTTGATGTGCCTAGGTGGGCGACAAGGATAATGTACAATGTTTGCCTAAGTTTCCGAACCAGAAATGGAATGAGAGGGACAGGTGGAAAAGCGTAGACAAATATCCCTGAGCAACTCATCCATAGTGCGTTGCCCTTCCATTGTGGGTGTGAGAACCTGGAGGCAAGGTTTTGCCATTTTGTGTTTTCTGCTGAGGCAAATAAGTCTATTTGAGGGAACCCCCACTTTTGAAAGTATGGAAGGAGAACTTGGGGATTGAGTTCCCATTCGTGGGTTTACTGGTGCGTTCTGGTGAGCCGGTCCGCAAGACTGCTGTTCATTCCCGGCAGATATTCTGCCAAGAGATGAATGTGATGGTGAAGAGCCCAATTCCATATGGTCTGAGCAAGGTGTGACAGCTGGGATGACCGTGCCACCCCCCTCCCCCTTGTTTTTTCAGGTAGTACATAGCTGTCAAATTGTCTGTCTGGACTAGGACAACCTTGTGTGAAAGATGAGGAAGGAAAGCTTTCAGTGCTAGGAAGACTGAAGTTCCAAGTAGTTGATGTGAAGGGATTATTGTTTGGCTTCCCATAGTCCTTGCATTGTTAAGTCTTGTAGGTGCGCACCCCAGCCGGTTTCTGTTGCATCTGTGTTTAGAATGATATGAGGCACTGGGCCCAAGAAAGCCCCTCCCCTTTCAACACATTGTTGGAATCCCAGCATTTCAGAGAACAGCAAGTATGGCGGTCTATAAACACTAGATCCTGTAGGTGACCCTGTGCTTGAGACCACTGGCGAGAGAGACACTGCTGCAGTGGGTGCATGTGTAGTCTTACATGTGGAACTATGGCAATACAAGACTCCAACATTCCCAGTAGACGCATGACAGTCCGAACTGTGAGAGTGTTGTTACCATATTTAGTGCACCTGCTCAGCAAAGTTTTTTGTGTTTGCCCAAAACAAACTCCGAAAGCAGGAATTTGTTACTAAAAAATAAAAGGAGACATCCCCGACATGCTGGGTGTTTTTTTTGCAGCGAGCATAGGTAATTTCCTTGGTTTTCTGTTTGGACCACCAGGCTTTCCTATGACGCCCCAAAGAGAAACATGTACAATGGAACAACTACCCGATAATCCACTGGCGATATGGCTGTCAGTTAAAAATTTCCACTGGCAGTGGAGGCTCAGCCACTGGAAAGATGGTGTTGCTCATAACTCTAAACAGAGCAAGTGAAAAAGTTTGGTGGATAGCAAATACACCACATTGTGGCAGATGTCTTGCATCTGCCAAACTCTAAAGAAGTCTCTAAATCTCAAATCCTTAGTTCCTAACAGTATGTCTTACAAGAAAATTGCTATATACATTGTACATATATAATAGTTAGCGATACGGTCTCCATAGTAATGGTTGAGTTGCACTTTCCATAGGAAACTGCTTTTTTTAGTTGCTACTAAAAACGCTGTTTAACAAATCCCCACAAGATTTAGAAGGCCCCTGCGCCCCTTCCTATGCCAATTCCTGAATTCAGAAAACCCTAGTGAGCTAGTGGATTCTTTGGGCACTTTGGCTGGCTGTAGCTTGTGGCCAAAGATCCCACAGAGCATGGGCAAAGGCGGTTGGGTTACAGCCGGGCTTTATGCATCACTAGGCACTTTAGCATTACCAAAGGCACTGCACATGCTTGTGTGACCTCTTCTGTAATATAGACTGTGCTGGTGTAAAATGTTACATGTCTGTTTATAGTGAAATAAGGAGAAGCAGTTTAAAATTCCTCTCCTCAGACAAGGTATAAACTGTCTGTTAGCACCCGAGTAGTGAAGACACATTCTTCCATCTACGGCTTGTTGAAACATACCCTGAGTACTTCATTCTGACAACTTCCATAACAATCCATAAGAAAGCATCTGTTGTCCCTATAGCATCAAGTAAACAACTTGCATGGCACTGCACTGGAGAAAATAATGCACTGACTGTTTAGTGGCAATGCCATGAAGTGGCATAAAGTAGGGATTGCTGAAGACAAACAGGAACTCTCCCATCTACTACCAATTAGGAAATTTCCTGCGTGCTGTGGAGATGATAATATGCGAAGGCCATAACTTTAAACCACTTAGCTACACTGCACTCCATTCCACATCAGGCCACATCAAGACCCATCCAAAAAGCACACAATCCCATCTGACAACTACCCCTTATAATAGATGAGGCCATTTCCCTCCCAAGTGACACTGATTCATTCTTTATATATCAGGGATGCATCAACAGATTGTCTGCTCTCCCTTCTCTCACTACATAACCTCCCCACTAGGTTGCAGGATAGAAACTACTTATCATTTCTGTTTGAGTATGAACTAAATGGAGGACACCATCTACCTCAATCATTTAAACGCACCTGCTCGGTATATATGATTAACTGAAAGAATGGGGTATTCACTTTTCACAGGATGGCATCTGATGTTTGGTGTGATATCAAACAGCACTAAATAAATACTTGCATGCATCTCTGAAATAAAGTCCTCACAACAGAATGGTGTACAAATACCTCATTATGAACACAACTCACCATCGCAGTCCATAAATTCCTATATATTCATTCATGCCAGGTGGTGCCAAAGAGTATCGATGCATCATTCTATGATAATCACCTTGATGCAGGGGGCATCAATCATCAGAAGAAAGCAACAGAGCTCGTGCAGTTCTTCTTGTTAGTTTCTTTCACTCATTACCCCAGCCCAAATTCTCTATAGCGCGGTTTAGTTGTAGCCTCTCTTCCCTCCATGAGCTGCCAACAGGGCCACTTCCATGGCGCATGTAGTAACTGGTGCAGGGAGGAGAACAGAAATGGAGCCTAACACACCCAGCAATCGTAAGCGACTACTTACAGTTAGCTGTGATAACACATCCTGCCAGTGAGAAGATCATGCTGTCCTCCAGCACCTACAAATGGGACAACGGGAGAAAACCATTAGGCACTCACACAGACGCTATCCGGCACCCTGTCCCATCTATGGCCAAGTCATACAACCTACACAAGAAGAGCACTGGGAACCACTTCTGCACATTAAAAATCACATTTAATATTATTCATCATGTCGAAAGGCACTACATCTCACAAAGGAAGCCAGAGAACTAACAAAAGAGTTAGGCATACGCAGATCCAAAGAGATGGCAATTAGGCAGGCACGACTTTAACTAATTACAAAGATTACATTGATGTCCAGTGCTTGGATACTGTTTGAAGTTTCAAAAAGGGTTAGCCACAATGGCTGAACAAGACTTCAACAAAAATAATGACTGAAAAATAATGAGCAGCGCACAAAAGCCATATAAAGGCAGATTGGAAGCAGGCCTGGTAATCTCTATGCTGTCTATTCAGTGAGTTTTCTGAGCCACTCGATTGGCTGACTAAGCATATTAGACCAATCAGACCGGTAGCTTGTTATCCAAAGGAGCATTGCCAGCAATTAATCAGATAAAACAAAACATCATTGACCTTGTCCTAAAAATGATACTTTCTGTTTTACTTTAAATGGCCATTATATGTTCCTGAAGTTCACCTCATTCAGCCACTGTGCCAATCAATCAAAGTTGTTGTTTCAGTTCTGGACAAAGAGCCTCCGGATTGTTGGAATATTCTGTGAAGAAAACCGCTTTGTAGTATACATGTTATCCATATGTATGCCTCTAAAATGAAATGAGTGGAAGCACTGGTGTTGAACTCAGGCAAACAGAAACAACAAATCTCAACACTGAAGTGTGTGAATTGGAAGATTCAGAAATAGACAATTGAAAAGGACTCATCCAAGCATACATAAGCGAATCTCATTACAGAAGAGAGAGGCAGGAGAGGTCCATTCTACCTCTTTACAACTGCAAATGAGTTACGGTATGGTCACCAGGGTGGGTGTTGAAAGAAGCTCTACACACCCTAACATCAGACACAGCCCCCATTCTCCCACACTTATGCCTTCTTACACATCACATCCCCATATCATAGTTTAAATGCTTAAACTCACTTTTGTTGATAGTGTGTGCTACAACACAAAATGTTACTGATGATGGTTCTCAAACGGTGCAACATTACACAGAACAATTAGACAAATGCACATAATTTGTCATTTCAGGATTCCAAAACATCCTTTCAAGTTGTAATTTTATTAGGATCTCCACGTGATTGGCTCCTTTGCACAGGACACCTATAAGCTATCTTTTAAAATCCAGTTTCCCCAAAAGCAAGAAAACCTTGATACAGCAACCTCATTTTGAGCACGGTGTTGGGGATTGCTCCCTCTCAATCTGAGGAAGACACCGGCACTGAGAACTATTGCCGCAGGTCAGATATTTGGTTTTCTCTAGTCCAAGACCTTCAGATTCATCAAGTAATAAAAGATGCAATAGCACACAGGTATTACAGATCACCTACATCTATTTGTCAAGTAGTGGAAGGGTGCAAAAGGTAAAGGTGGTATATGTAGTGAAGTCAGAGCTAGGAGGTTCACACAAGACTAAGTGCATGTTTATATAGATCACTTGCAAGAAGAGAGGGATATGGAAATTCATTACCATTTGAAGGACAAAATCCTCAAAAGTGTTTTTTCCATTTATGATCTGGGTGGAAATCTGTAGTAAAAAGAACTTTTGGAAACATCTGAACCAGGTATTTGGTAGTCTAAATCCCAATTAGGGGCTCTCTGTCTTTGACATACATGTGCAACTAATTTTTTTGTAAGCAATATTGTCCAAATTCAGCAGTACAGTATACAATCAACATTCACCCTGCAGAGAAGGTGCAGCCACCGGGTTGAGAGTTACTTGATCCTCAGACTCATGGAGTCTTTTTGCATGGGAAGGCGTTCATTCAAGTTTCGTAGTCTCCTTAAACCCCATGAAATAAGATGATACAGGTGGTTGAGATCTACGGCAACACATTTTGACAGTTTTCACTGTAGAGTGTGAGGTTGACTTATGTAGAACTATACCGCTCAGAATCCCCTTTCTAGTTGGGTTAAAGGAGGTATGATTGTGGAGTAACACAATCTTTTTAAGATATACTTTCTGAAGACAAATCCAGGTGTTTCAGCCTTAATTAATGTGCCATAACATTGCAGAGAATCAAGTGATAAGAGAATAAGACTTTTCTGAATCTACTGAGGAGCCAAGACAGTGAATGGTTTAAATGGTCTTAATTGAAGAGTGGGACATCTTTTGTAGCAGTTTCTAGTTTCTGTGCATAGTTCTAGCAAAAATAAACATTGTAGGATGAGTTTCTCCAATCAGTACCTATAAGGGGATCCGGCTTGGCAGTTCAGGCTGGACTCTTCCAAATGTAACAGGAGATACACTGATTTGCATGTGACAGGTCTCTGTCTTGAGAGGTATAGTGGGTGAAAAAAATGGTGTGAAATGTGGCCTTTGTAACTAACAGTGGCTGACATTAATGCAAGCATTCAACGCATCACCTTTTTGTCTTCCTCAGTGCCAAATGTAGCACTGCTCTGAGAACGTTTTGTTGAACTAATAGATTTCTCTGATAATTTCTTTCAACTCTGGGTATCATGTTGTAGACTGATCTCTCCTCTTTTGGAAATACAGGCCAGGGGGTACATCAATCGCTTCTCAGGCCCGGAGAACAGAATGGCATAAAGTCTTGTCATGAGCCTGCTCTTTACTAGTTTTCTAGGTTCCAGACAATTGAAGATTAGGGATTTTGTGCATCAATCTAGGCAGATTCTTTTCTTCCTTTATCTTTTCATGCTTTGCTGCAACTTTATCTTTCCTTTCCTGGTGGGTCATAAATAGCATGGTTCAGTACGGTTGCTTCCTTCATCCAAGATGAGTAGATGTTTGCTCCACAAAAGAGTGCTCATAAAATTGGTATATCGGTGCCAAGTACTACTGATTTTGACAAGTGAAGAAGAGTACGTAGCGGAAAACACTCATCAGCTCTATTTAAAAGGATGTTGGTGATGGGGTAGGTCTTAGTATTGCCGAAATGTACTATAAGTTGGATACCTGAGCTCTCTTCCAAATGCTTACACAATTCAGGACTTGAGACAGTTTGCAAGCACCCTCTAACCCAGGGGTCTCCAACCTTTTCTGTAGTAAGAGCTACTTATGTGCAGTGAAAATCTTCCAGAACTAGTAATAATATTAGGGGTGTATTTATGACCAAATCAGACAAGATTACATTAGTGGTGACGCCATTCAAGCAGTGATAACCTCAATGACTCAGACAGGTTACCAGCATTAATGTAAAAAAGGCTTTATCAATGTGTCATGCCTCTACATGGATAATACATAACAGTAAAAGCCCAGGACCAATGTAATTAGTCTCCCCAACGCCGCATGATTTAGAAAGCATATGTGCATGCTGAACGGTATATTGACACTTAAATAATATTTGTTTGTCCTTACCCAACTCAATAGTTGAAATGCTTGTATTGGAAATTCAACTGAAATTCAGCCATTTTTCTCTAAACACCAGTTTATGAGTCTTGAAAAACACACATTTTCATCTCAATTCACGCTTTTCAATGTTGGCATCTTTTTATTATTTTAACCAGGAAAAAGCTTCTAATTTAATAATATGGGCTTCATACTGGAGAACTACTTAAGGTAATTGGAGATCTACCAGTAGCTCACGAGGTACTCATCGGAGAAGTCTGTTCTAACCACTAACCCTCTCGTGGGGTGGGCATAGATACTTACATTTTGGGAAAAGGGAAGTCCTCGGGGGATTGCGTCCATAATGTATTCCAACCAAGCTTACAACTTTGGCTTACCTTACCGTTGTGTTGACACATTCGAGAAATGTGCTCCCATTTCCCACAATCCCAATTTTTTATCTTATATTTTAGGATCTACCATACCGGACAACTGTAGAAGGTTCACTTCTGGTACCCTTATATAAGAAAGGGGACCGCTCCAGCCCTGGAAATTATCTGTTGATTGCACTCCTTGATACATGGGGAAGTGCTCTGGGAGTATCCTTAACACAGAGCTGCAGAGATGGGCAGTGAACAGGAAACAGATTCCCCCCAGCCAAACAGGGCTGCCATATTGAGGATAATCTGTTTTGCATTACCCATTCGATTGAGGAGACAGTGGCGGTTAAAATCAAGCCTTATATATATGGTTTATAGATTTAAAAACAGCTTTTGACTGTCTGAAGAGAGAATCTCTGGATGAAGCTAAACAACTGGGGCATCCCATCCTCCTTTTTGAAGGCTATCATATTGTTACTTTCAAACCCTAGGAAAAAGATAAAAGTGAGCTCTGAGTGGTCAACAACCTCACAAATTACAACTAATAAAGGTTTACAACAAGGCTGCACGTTGGCCCCGCTATTATTCAACCTCTATTTGGCCGACTTAAAAGAACACCTTGAAATGGTAAGGATGTTCCCCCCCCCCCCCCCGCAAGGGCAGCCGGCCTCAGAATCTAGACGCTTCAGTATGCTGCTGCTATGGTGCTTCTTGATCAGGCACAGATAGGCCTACAGAGACTTTTTAATTAGTTGGAGCATGGTTCATTCAAGGGAGTAAAATCGAGACAGTAGACACTTACAAGTATTTGGGAGTGTGGCTGGATAGTAGAAGTCACATTTCTCCACACATTCTTGCACAACAGGCAACAGCAAATTCATTGACCGGGGCATGCTGCAAACCTCAAAAGTCAATGGTGAATTCAAACTTCCTTTCCCTCCTAAGGGTGATGGCCAGCAAGCTAATACACAATCACATATGGGGAATTACCACTCAGAAAACAGCTGTCATAGGCTCGAGAGGGCGCAAGTCACCTGTTACAGAGACACGCTCAAACACATCCTCAAATTTGTTTAGAATTTTGTTTGATCTCGCATAATCTGTCACCGCATACAAATTATTAATCTACAGTCTAAAAGCCAAGCAAGCACAGACTGACACCCTAAAACACACCATATGGATGGCAATACACTCTGCTCAGGCCAGATGGCATCATTATTTGAAATCTTCATTGATCATCTTCGAGGCAAAAGAAATTTGGGCAAGTAACCTCCCAGCTGCCCAGAAGTCTAAGTTGATGTTAAAACAAGCAAAACTAATATCTACAGAGCGGGATATGCAGTCATTGAAGAGTAAGGTGCACGGCAGCTAGGCAGCCAAGCTCTATGCACTTGGTGTACTACCATCCTACCTCTCTCAACCGCTTAGCAAGGAAATGAAAAAACAACTGATAAAATTTACAGTTGGATTAATTCCCCTAAGAGCTTACTGGTATGGCCAGACGGTACATGATGACAAAAGGCAATGCAGACTTTGCGCTAGGTGAGTAGAATCCTCGATTCATATAGTCTGCCTTTTGAACCATTCATTCAGTATAGAAGATTCTGGCTGTTTCCAATATTTCGATCATTAAATATTCGGACGCTATACAATGTTTCTTGAAAGGCAAATCCACACAGTTATCTGCTCATTTTTAGAAGTTGTTTTAAGGCACGATCTTACTTCTGCAACATAGGGTAGCTGAAGCATTAGTAACAGGTCATATGACAGCCAATGAGGCCCATACAGGCACTCCTTTGTTTAAGAAAAGGACTGCTATTTCTACCTTGTGAATACGAGGCACCTGGCATGTTACTGCATTTTTTGGGGGATGGCATGCCAAACATGTTGCTAAGAAGCTATGCTTGATTTTAATCATGCTGTAAAATGTTCTCTTTTTAATAGATTCAATTTTATGCATATGGCACTTTACTGGTTTTTATTGAAGGTGTTAAAGAAAACATAAAAGGCACAAAATACTTACAACAGATTTTTAATTATATTGTAAACAACCTAAACCTTTTGTTTGAGTTACAAAGAAGGACGCTTTTAACCGTATGGACTTATGGGCTGATTTGCTTTTATATTGATGTGTTGCGAGCTATTGTAATAATTTTAATTAATTGCACAATAAAATGTATTTCTTTTCAATTGTCACAATCATAACTTTGTGTCCCAATTGGAGGGTGAGTCTTTTTTCCTAGAGATCACTCTACTGGGGTCTTTTCTTGTGGATATCTCTGGACACTGAACCTTTTGGTGTTCTGACTTCTGGTATAATTACTATGGTCTGGGTCCAAGTTTGATAATGAGATTCGAAAATTAGGCTTTTCCACTTGGGGTGCTTTGATCAGAATATGGACGCTCTACCTCCTCCATCAGAGTTGGTTTCTGGTATTTCACTCATCTTTGTATGGCAGGTGGTAAGTCTTCCACAAACTCTTCTAACACAATATTGTCCTTAACTTTTTCCAGAGGTGGTAGCTGAGCGAACCCATTCATCTACTGCATATTTAAATCCAAAGAATAGGCATTGTGGGGTTTGTGTAAATCTGTTCAGTGGTTTTTGAGAAATTAATAATATATATATATATATATATATATATATATATATATATATATATATATATATATATCCCATGAGACCCACCGGGATTCCTACCACAAATTTAAAAAACGATTGGTTGCAAGTGCTCTGTCCACCCCTCTCCCCCAATCAGACAGCCCACCACTGCGGGACTCTGAGTCTTGCGGGAGAGCAAGCGATCTAATTGGCTGGATGCAACATGAAAGAAAATGTTACAGTCGCCTTTACAGGACACTGGGGCTCGGTCTCCAGGTACTGAACTTGATTTTGCCAAGGGACCTACCTAGGGCCAAAAACTTTAAAATTGCATTTTTGGCCTCGTCTCGATCCTGCAGGAACCGGGGCGGCCCCCAATGTGTTTACAAAAACGTTTTAAAAAATGAGGCATGTGGTCTGTTGCTGGATGGCTTAAGGTTGGACACGGAGAGGGATTGGCCTCTCGAAGGGAGGTGGGTGCAGTGCCTGCAGACAACCTCTACCCCTCAACCCAACGCTGGGAAGGGCATGTGTGTTCGGCCGTGCGCGGTGAGAGGTTGACAGCAAATGTATCATAATGCAATATTACTTTAAGTTTAATTTTTTAAAAACATAGAAATTCACTAAGAAAAAACAATGGTTAAAGTAGAATTATCTGTGAGGAAAGTAGTAAGAGTTGAACTTCCCTGTTTTTTTGTTTTTGTTTTTAAATGGTAGTGCTTTTTTAGTGAATTTCTAAGTTTTTTTTAACCTAAGTTAAAATCTTAACTTTCCTCACTGATAGCTGCACTTTATAAATTTACAAAGGATGTGATGGTGACAATGAAATATATATATTTTTTTAAAGCTTGCCCAATCACAAGGAAACGGTAAACCTTATAGGTGAGAGGAGATGGTAAACAAATAGCAGGCAAGAAAACGGTATTTATTCCTTTCCACAGATCAGCCCACATTGGGTTAGTGCCTTCCCTGTTATGGTAGTCAGTATTCAGATGGATCATACTGGGCTTTGGAACACCCTCGCTCTGACATCCTACTCCCCCATCACCCAGGTCTGGTGGCTCTGTCCCTTTTTAGGTCTCGCCTACGCAGCGCGCATGCGCTGCATAGGAGGGGACCTTTTGGAATCGATCAGCATTTTGGCCAAAAACGTGCACGTTTTGCATTGCTTTCTATTGCAACGCGTGCATGTTTGGCGTTTCCCTTGCGGGAGCGAGCTTTGGCGCCATCTGTTTGTAATTATCTTGAAAACAGATGGTGCCCCTGCTCGCTCCCGCAAGGGAAACTCTAGGCTCCGTTGCAGCGCCGTCGCCGCAGCTCCACCAGGTCTGCTCACCGGGTTCAGAGGATGGGAATCCTGTATTCGGTTTGTCTGGTGCAGGTTTCGTGCGTCCCACCATGGCTTGCTAATCCAGTGCTGCTTTTTTTTTTGCAATAAATACACAGGTCACCTCGATTGCCTCGGCCAAACAAAGCAAAGCACTTACATACGGGGAGAGCCGATGCAGAGACTCCTCCCACACCATGTTGCTTTTGTTTCTTCCCACAGACCGCAGCTCACTTTAATCCTTTTTTTTTTTTTAAACACATTAGCAATTAGCGTCTTTTCTTATCTTTTGTTGCTTTTTTTTTAGTTCCTCAGCTTTACATTCTGTGAGTCTGTGCAAATCACTTAGGCATTGAGAGAGCCAGTACCACAGCTTGCACGAGGGGAGAGCTGATGCCGAGACTCGAACCCGGTTCCCCAGTTCCAAAGTCGGCAGCTCGGGATGTTACGGCGTCGGCTTAACATTCTGTGATTTAGGGTAAATCCTTTAGGCACAGGGAGAGCCGTTGCCGAGACTCGCACGAGGATAGCATTTTGAAAACACACACGGCAATCACAGCTTTTTTTATTTACAATAAATACACCAGTTACCTCGATTGCCTTGGCCAAACAAATCAGTTGCGCATGGGGAGAGCCAATGCCGAGACCCCTCCCAAGCCCTGTTGCTTCTGTTTCTTCCCACAGGCCGCGGCTCAACTTAATCACTTTTTTTTTAAACGCTTTGGCATCCTTTATCATCTTTAGCTATGTTGGTTTTTTTTTTTTAAAGAGATCCTCAGCATCAGCTTCACATTCTGTGAGTTTGGGCAAATCACTTAGGCACGGGAAGAGCCAGTGCCAAGACTCAAAGTCTGTTCCAAAGTCAGCAGCTCGTGATGTTATGGCATCGGCTTAACATTCTGTGATTCTTGGCAAATCACTTAGGCACGGGGAGAGCCGATACCAAGACTTGCACGGGAAAAGCCAATGCCGAGACTCAAACCCAGTACCCCAGTTGTTAAAAAATATATACATACGATGTATGCACTGCAACCAAATCTCTTTGCCAGGAAAGCTATTGCCCGCTGCAAGGGTGGGGCATTTCATGTGAGCTCAAAATGGGAATGGCTGGTCGAACGTCCTGCACCGCCCTGCAAGGACCCCCCCTTCCCTTCCCTGCTTGTGTAAACTGGAAGTACTTTGAGTTTAGGAGTGAATGTCTCGGACAATGCTCTCTTAAAGTTGGCATTAAATAATGTCTGCATTCATGAGACAGTAATCAAGATTAAGTAACTTTGTATTTTCTAGTACTTTAATTATGTTAGCTGGCATCCGTATGCAGCCCCATTTGCTTCTGTTTACTAAGGCAAGCTTGTATTCCTAAATCAGACTGCATAACCTAGTGTGTAGCAATTCTATAGCTCTCCATGCCCTGGTGGCGCAGCATCCAGGATAATTTGCTGCATGGCTAAACACTTATATAAGGTCCCAAAGGCGAGACCTATTGACTATGCCAATGCTTGTTCTCCTTTCCATTGCCATGGTGGCACCTCGTCATAACTGTGAATGGCCTAGCCCATTCTCTCCTAAAAGGTCTCACTGAAGGCGTTCCCCTGAGCCCTGTGAGGTAGTGAGGTCAGCTCCCTTGCACGTCCTTGTATTCAACGACATACAAGAATGTATGTTGTCCTTCTGGGGATCTGTCCAATGTTTCTGAATCCATATTTGGAAAAGTGAACAGTTTCAGGAAAAAAACTGGAGGGCCAAGCCAGAAGCCATATTGTTTTCTTTTCTAATTCTTGGACATAGCAGGCACCCAGGGTGAGTTGCATGTGTGGTTTCTTACGGCTATACTCTTTAATGTTGGAAGATATAGAATCATTGCCTTCACCATGGAAGAAATGTATTTATTTATAGGTTATATATAACGCTAGCTAGACCCGAGGGTATCAGAGCGCTTTACATATAATGTGAGATCGCTTGATTGAAGTACATACATATATGCAGACATAGAAAATCGTTAGGTAGTCAAGGTAGTTACAATAGGTGCACATTAGAAAAGTATAAGTTAATGGAGTAAATGACATAATAGATAGCTGAAACAATCAATCGACCGCCGCAAAGGGTCTAGTCTGTTTGGGTGTGAGCTTTGGGAACATAGCTCTGTTTGTGTGCGTCTTGAAGTATTTATGGAGCAGTAGGTATTTAAGGTCCCGTTTAACCTTAAATACCTACTCTTTTTTAAGAAAGAGACCGAAGAGTGAGTAGAGACAGCACCCTCAATATTCTGTACCAAGCCCCTCATTCTGATTTGGCAGAGAAATGGCAAATTAAGTTTGCATCCTACGTGACATTCACAGTCCTACACAAAGAGAAATTTAGTGCACAACTTCTCCCCCACCATACCCAAATAATTGTCCCCAGTAGTGCAGTTTTACTGTGCCATAATTTAAACTGCGTGCTATCCCTCATTCCCATCTCTGGAACTCTAAAATAGGAAGTGAAACCGTGCACCAGGGAAAAAAATGCAACATTGGAATATTACCCTGGAAATTTTACTTCTCTGCAACACTGAGACCCTCATAGTGGGTGTATGAAGCTGGGTTGCTGTTGCAGTAACCCCCCCCCCCCACTTTTTGCCAGACTACTGATGCACTTTGACTTGATGTGCCCTGGGTTCCACGGTCTGTGTTCTTTCCCAAATTATACCCCCAATTGGCACCCTCTTGTAAATGGTACCACAGGCACCAAGGGCACTGTGGCCAGGGAAGGCCTCTGAGGGCTGCAGCACTTATTGTGCCACCCTTAGCGACCCTGTACCTTTACACTCACACACTACCTTTGCAGGCTGCGTGTTTTGGTGCAGAACAAAGTGAAGAGTCGACATGGCACACATCCCTGTGTGCAATGCCTACAACCCACTGCCCTGGCATAAATCAGCCACCCCTCTAGCTGGGAGCACTATACCAGTGGTGAGGGTACAGGTGCATGAGCCCTGTACCTCTACAGTGTCTAAGCCAATTCTTAGACATTGTAAGTGCAGTACTGCCATTAAGAGTACATGGTGTTGGAAGTTTGTCATTACGAACTCCACAGAACCATAATGGCTTTACTGAAAACTGGGAAGTTTGGTATCAAACTTCTCAGCACATTAAACCCACACTGATCCCAGTGTGGGATTTAATGAAAAATGCACTCAGAGGGCATCTTAGAGATGCCTCTGAAAAACGACCAGCCTCTGGTGGGTTCCCTGACTGGTACACACCAGCCTGCCACCACGAGACATGTTTCTGGACCCCTGGGGTGGGAGCCTTTGCTCCCTGAGCCCAGAAACAAAGCCTTTCCTGGGCGGAGGAGTTCACACCTCCCCCCAGGCCAGGAAGAGCCATCTGTGGCAGGGGAGCTTCAAAGGCCTTGCGCCTTTGTAATGCGATCCCCAGCCTCTCCTGCTATCAGGAGCAGGCTCCCTTCCTGTCTCCCCTCCTTTTCGGCGGGAAGACAGGCGGGAAAACTTAGCACAGCCCAGAAGGTGTGCCCACCTCTGCCAACCCCACCACTCAGGTGGGGGAGGCGAGGTGAAGCCCACTCTTCAGTGCCCGCCATCTTGCAGATGGCAGGCACTCTCCAATCAGGACTAGGGGTTGTGCCCACTCCCCCACGTGGGGTGAGCACACAAAGGGTGTAGTCACCCTAAGGTCAGTAGCCCATTGGCTACTGACCTCGAGGCCCCTAAAACGCCCCCTAAATACAGTATTTAGGGGGCAACCCTGAACCAAGAAGGCAGATTCCCGCAACCTAAGAAGAAAAAGGACGAAAGAAGACACCCAGCAGAGGAAACTGCAGAGAACAACTGACTTGGCCCCAGCCCTACCGGCCCGTCTGCAGTTTCCAGAGATCCTGCAGCAAAAGTCACCTTGTCCTGCAGCCAGTGACCTCCAGAACCCAGGGAGGACTGACTGCCTTCAACAAAGACCGGATCTACTGTGAACAGCAGCTCTGTTCAAAAGAAAACTCCCAAGACAGACTCTGAGCCTGCTGAGGACAAAGAAACCCGACGCCTGGAACCACCACTGCACCGCCGCCTACGGCCCGAGTTAGAGTGGCCCACCGGTCCCAGCGAGGTCCCCCAGCGCTCCAGAGTCAGAGTCCACCGTGGGTTGACCCCTCCAGGACTCCCCGACGTCGCCTGCAGCCTCTGCACAGAGACCCCCCCCAACCGCGAGTGGCCCGATAAGGTGAAATCCGACCTCAAAAGGCATCCCTGCATCCAGCTGCCCTGCGCCCTGGAGAAAAGAACCTGAGGTGCACCTACGTCCCCAAGCCCTCCAACTTACCTGCCCAGCTGTTGGTTCCTCCCACAAGTCTTCCTGAACCGAGCCTGCAGCTAAAAACCAAAACCGAAAATCCCCATTGAAAACAACAGGGCACCCGACGCCAAAACAGCACCCAGCCGCACCTGCGCCGCTGCGGGTGCACTTTGTGTGCTAAACCGGATCCCCCTTTGCCTTGAGCCTAACACCAGGAGCTTGGCTCCCACAACCTTGTGGCCTGCTCGCCAGCAGCCACCAACCGGAGGCCCCCTATCACCCATTAGATAACATTGGGCCTCAGCACTCTGCACCCGGCCGCCCTAGTGCCTCTGAGGGTGTAACAAGAGTGCATCCTTGACCCTGGGGGACCCCTGAGTCTAACCCCAGAATACCAACCCCCACAATAAAGTACTTACCAGCTAACCGATAACACTATTTTCCTCCATAGGATAACATTGACTGTTTTTCTATGAAAAGTTTCTAAGTGTGGAGTTGGAAAACCTAAGAAATCGTTTTAAAATTGTACTAAATAACAAAAACGCTTTTACTCACCTGTTTACAGGAAATGTCCCAGTGTAGTATCCAGGTATACTGCACTGTGTAAGAAAAGTAATCTGCAAAGTAATCTACTGGTCATTTTACTAAAAATCCTATACAAAGTATATGTACTGTATTCTGAAAAGCATTGCATTATCAGTAACACTACTGTAATCAAATCAAAGTACATTTACAATTGCAATCCAAACTGTGTTACAACTGCATTACTATTGAAAAGTATTTATTGCTTACCTGTGCCAGGCTTGCTTGGTTCTAGAAAATAAAATAACTAAAAGAATATTTTTATACAAAAACAATTGGTCTGAAGTTCAGTCTTTGAGTGTGTGAATTAATTTGCTGACTGAGTGTGTACAACAAATGCTTAACACTACCCTCTGATAAAGCCTTACTGCTCGACCACACTATCACAAATAGAGAGTGAGGTGGTATCTACTTTACCACTGCCTACCTTTTGGGTTCCACTGGACTCTGTGCACACTATACCTCACTATGGTATAGTATATACAGAGCCAGCTTCCTACAGTGGGGGCCTAACTTTTCTGAGCTCTGTAACACCTCATTGCCCACGCAGGCTCTTCGTCTCAATGCTTATATACTCCTCATACCAAGCATTATCTCGGTGGTGGCCTTTCAGATCGTACATGCCTATGTTGTGTTTGTCATTTGTCGCCATTTACATGAAATCGGTGTACAGATTAGAAGGTTGGAGATTCAGTTACACAGTTGTATGAAAACAATAGAAAAGCTTGAGAAAATGCAAAAAATTTCATAAAAGGAAAATGTAATTGCTACGAAGGGGAAAATATTAAAAGCAATTTAGAATTTCAAAAAGATAAAGTCCCTCAACCAACAAGAAATGACAGCAAACAATGTTACCACTATGTATGAAAACAGGGAATATTCAAGTGTATGAGAAAATGTACTTCTCGGGGTACAGAAATTTAAAATTGTAAAACAAAGTAGTGTTTAGAGACCAGGAGTGGTACAAGAAAATCTAAGCGGACCACTTGCCGGTGGTTTAATTTTTGTAAACTTTGCAATCAGATTTGCTGTGGAGAGCCTTTCTACTTGCTTGGATCCTCAACTTATATCAAGAAATTGTATAGTCGAGTACATACATCTATGCAAAAAACAGGAGAGAAATGAACATTAAAGGTGAGGTTGAAAAGATGTGCAACACAGCTTGCTCAGAATTAAAAGCAAGCAACCTTTTTTGTGCTCTGTGAGTGACTGTTGGGAGCTAAGTGAAGGCGTGTTGTAGAGACCCTGCGAGGGTCCACTGGAGGTACAGGAGGGTCTGTTGGGAGCTATGCGATGGCTTGTTCTGAATGTCAATACAAGTGTCTGTTGAGGGATGTAGGGGTGTCTTTGGGAGATACGGAAGGATCCGTTTGTGGCCTTGTAATAGTCAGTTTGCAGCTCCATGAGGGACTGTCTGGGGCAACCTGAGAGTCCGCTGTTGACTATGCGAGTGCCTGCGGAGGACTATTTGAGGGTCTTTTGTGCTACTGAATGGGCTCTCTTTGGCACGCGCGTCTCTTCCCTCAGTCCAGTCTGAGAGCTGCAGCAGCTTGTTATATGGTGTCTGCAGCGAAGCTATCTGAGTGTCAGATCCAACCTCGCAGAGCTCCTTTGGGAGTGGGGGCGAGGGGGTGGGAGCAAACCTGTATCCTTTGACAGCTCATCCTTACGGCTGTCTCCCCATCTGACAGCTCCCCTCACCACTGCCTCTCTTCGGACAGCTCCCCATCACGGCTGCGATGAAGAGATGGGCCCGTGTAGCAGGGATTAGCAGAGCATCATCTGAACAGGTTGTCAGCTGCTGTAACATGAGCACTGCTTGTCTGCGTTGTCTGACAGCCCGCTCCGGCGGGGGGCTAGCATCCGTCCATGAAACTTGGCAATCAGTTAAGGGCCTGGCCCCGTCTGTTCTCTTTTGGATTTCAGCGTTACAGCTTAGTTTAAAAAAAAGAAAAAAAACACGTCCCCAAAGGATGCAACTGCCATCATCCGTCTTTCGTTGACGAAAAATGTTTATTCCGCGAACTGACAATAAATATTACCAAAGTAACGTCACACTGAGAAACAAACAATGTTCAGTAGAAAGCAATGCAAGTCGTCGGTAACAATGCTACAGTGGCCAAAGAGAGAAATAATTTGGGCGAATCAAATATTGGAAGGGGGTAACGCACGACCTACAAAGTTATCCAAGAAGACACGCAGCAGCGAAATTGAGCAACAGCTAAATGGGCCTCCTAATGCATGCTGGGAATACTACCCCTCCCCTCCCCCCTCACCGCTGCCATCCGTCCGTCCGAGATTACCTGCTTGTCGCTCAGGTTACCCTGCAGCAAGGCGTCCATGAAGATCTCTCGAGGGATGCTCTTCCCGCGCCTTTCTCTCGCCAGCTTCTTTAGGACGGATTCCATCTCCATCAGGGCTAGGAACGAGAAACAGAAGAGTGGGTGACAAGGGATTGCCACTGACACGGCCCCCCAGGAGGAGAGGGTGGCCGGCGCTAGCGCTTCGACTGCTAGATACCATGGCACAGCCTCTTGGCGCAGAGATTAGCACTCGTAAATCAAACATTAACAAAGAGGAGCTATTAAAAAGAAGCAAACCGATGGCGATACAACTCCCAGAAATATGATGCCCACTTTTTGTTTTTAAATAACGGTCTTTATTTCGCATTTAATCGGTTTTCACAGCACTGCCTATTTTAGCAGATACGTGAACCGAGGTATACAGTGATCTGCTTCACATCACACACGAGGACGGAACCGCCTGGGCTACTGGTGCCAGACTCACCAATTTATGTATTAATTCACTTAATACATAAAGTTCAAACTGCTAAGAAGCAGAGGGGAGTCTAGGCATGAATGTAAAGTAAACCGCACATAAAAACTACATTTCCATTAACAATACTACAATATTAAAGTCATAGATAAGTAGAAATCAAAAACCTAGTATCTTAGTAAAAAAATTAATCATAGTCATGAAACTAGCAAAACTATCTTGAAATTTAGGCTTCCATGTTTTAAACAAATAAAATCTCCTGAGGTACTTCAATGGCTAGTAAAGTTTGATAGCGGGCCATATTTCTTTTCTGACACAAGGACACATTTACCCCACTCAAGTGGCGCTGAAAAGTCTCTATACTTGGGTATTTTTATGTACACTAAATGACCTCTCAGAACACAATGCAAGAATCGCCTGACCCATAAGATAATCGATATCACTTGGACTAATTTTATTTAATACAAAAGGTGTAATCACACATTTATAGTTTAGGTTGACATCTCCATGGGAAATCCAATTCTTTTTATCCCTAGTAGCCTGGACTCCTACCCCGTGACCAACTTGCACCAAACCTGGAAGCACAGATGTGTAGACGGGCATCTGGCATTGCGTCAAATTTGCTGCAGATTGGTCAAATGGTTCAAAATCACTAGGGCAAGGCGGTATTTGCTGCCAAACAAATGGGTATGCTTGGACAATACATCCCGTATTGTATGCACAACACTTTGTATTCCAGGCCTGGTGTCTCAGAGGACTGAATCATCCACTCCATAAGCAGGTCTTTGACTCCATGGCAAAAATTCGAATCCCCGCAGGACGAATTCATCTTTCATCCTTCCAATGTTGATAAAGTGTGCCCTAGAGTTGGGCAACATTACACACCTGCCTAGATGTCCTACGCGCATGTTATGTTAGTACATGCTAACTTGACACTCAAGTGGTTCCTCCTAATGTGAGGAAAACAAATTAATAGTACAAGCCAGTGGATAAACCAACTAACTTCTGAATACCTCAACCTGGTCTGGTTAACAGATGCAGGAGAACCTGAAAGAACACAAGGCCTTTGCTCAGGACTCGGTGCTGCTCACACACCAGCTCCACGTGCCTGACCCAAGGGAGGAGTTCAACTATGACCTCCCCGTCTTTGCATCAAGGCTGGGGGCGCATGCACTGCTTTCTTACTACCCTCACACAGCCAAAGTGTGGGAGGCATCGTTTAAACCCCTCTCACCCTGTCCAAGGACGTGAGGTAGAATCACACAGGGGCACACATCGGGGCTACAGGGGCAAATGGAGTTAGGGTGGTTAGGCAGAAGACACAGACTGGGGCAGAGGGGTACAGAGAAAGGTAATGGGGCCAGGGCAGTAAAACACAGAGGGAAGGCTCAGAGAGTGGCTGCAGGTGGCTGGAGCACAATGGGGAAGTAAAGGACACACAAAGGAGATGAAGAAGGACAAGACACATACAGAGGCCTCAGTTTCTAGGAGGGGCAGCAAAGACACAAAGATATATCGAGTGGGCGGAGGGGCACACGGAGGTCAACCGCGGTTGGGGAGGGACAGGGCAGTACAAAGGAGTTACAATGGGGACGGGGCACACATAGAGGCTGCAGGAAGGCAAGAAGAAGAGTGAATATATGGAAAGTGGATGACGCGTAGAGGGGCTGCAAGGGCAGGGTAACACACAGGGACTTCAGGGAGGGAATGGCTACACAGAGGGGCTGGGAGTAATGTGGATACATAGAAGGGAGGCAGAGGAACACACAGAGGCACATATAGAGGCTGTAGGGGTCAGGATGGAACACAAAGGGGTTGGAATGGAAACAGGGGTGCACACAAGGGAGCTGTGAGGCACCCACAGGGATAGGGGCCGGACAACACAAAGGCTGCAGGGTGGACAGGGACACTCAGAGGGGTTGGAGGGTGGGTACATTTATAAAACATTTGTTTAGTATTTTTCCATTCATAATCTTTATCATCCGGTTCCAATATCAGTTAAAACATTTCAACATGGCAGTTAAGAATGATTGTTTTCATCTTATGTCTGAAACAAAACAAACGAAGAGATAAAACAAGTAGAACTGTCACAATTGTCTTTTACATTCCTTTAGCGCCTATCCTTCCCAATTATCAGATAGATCAATCTATATGCTTCCATACTGCCACGTACCCATTGTCCCTCCTGTGAGTTAATTTGTTCCCATTTCTCAACAGCATGTCTTGATAGACAACCTATCAATTAGTACATATTCCACAACTACCCCCATATTGATCAATATCTTTGGTTTTAGACATGTCATGTAGTTTCCACCCACTAGTAGGAACTGCATGTTTGGGGTCAACATAAACTTAGGATGGTGCCAGACTGATTACATGCACCCCTGCAGGATATGTCATCCCTTGGACCAGCTAGCTTGCAGTGTCACCATTATCCCCCAAATCTAAACAGGGGCGAACAGTTCTGGCAGCCACTGAACATGACCACTCTGTTCCCTCAGGAACCGTGGTGACAGACTTCCAACCTTTTGTTCAGTCACTTGTGCTCTCTTTTGCTCAGAGAGATATACAAAGAATATACAGAGGGGTGTTTTCAATAATTATTGAACCGTAGTGATTCTTGCATAGAATATATGGGCTGCGATGATTAATAGACAGAAGCAGACAAAAGTTATACAGAATGTCAGAACGGTGAACAAAATGCATAGCTCGACCATTTTGTTGACACAACTTATATATGCATACATACACAATAGTGCAACTATGTAGCATACTCCTACAATACGAAACCCTAACCTACGTGTCTAGGGCACAGATGTATGTTTTGCCAAGAAGTCCTCTCATGGATGATCTAACCCCATTACCTGATGGGTAAGAGTGTAAGACCCCGTCATGGTCATGAACTGGACACCCCTCACAGAGATGTCGGTCAGCTGCTAGGTGAAAGCTCTGGCATGCAGGGACAGCACGAAGTCAGCAGAAGTGTGTCCTCCAGTATGGTATCCTTGCCTCAGGCAGACATTGCAATCGGCCTGCCATTATTTGCATTTCACAGATAGCTGCGCCGCCACATGGACGTAATAACAAATGCATTTGTGTCACGCACGTGAGGGCAATGTCCCTAATGTTCCGTGTCAGCAAGGCCAGTGTTTCCAAGAAACTAGTCCAAGAGTCACAAATGCAAATGTGTGCCAAAGGCTGATGTGGCAAAGAGAAGGCAACTTTAGGAAAGGACCACATGCAAGTAAAAATGGGACTAATTCCCACGGGGCCTAACTCAAGCACATGACAAGTCATGCCACATGATTATGAACAACTTCCCGATATATCTTACGATGGACAAGTTTCTTGTTTAGGAAGTTGCATTAACAGTGCTTCTCATGCTTGTGCAACACTTATGATCCTGGCTCACTGCCCTATGGTCCTGATCACACCGATTATGGCCTCCACCTAGCTCCTTATTTCAGTTATCAAGTTCTCTACTTTAGCTGGAGTAGGCAATTTGTATCACCTGGATATCTGACTTTTGGCCAACAACACAGTCAGATATACAAAGTTACTTTAGATTCTAACATTCTTTGGTCTAGACATCTCCCCCAAGAGACATACCATGGAAGTGTGTAGATTATGCCTGCCCATTATTTAAGTAAAGATCGTCATTACTTTTTCCCAGTAGCCCACCGATCGCTTACATTGTCACATCATGCAATAAAGTTTGCCTCTAGTTCCCTAGACTTGAGGCATTTACTAGGGATCTTCGTGTAAATCCGGTGTAATCGCAAGGGGTCAAAGATATTAAGTCTGAATAACTGATTGAATATGATGGAACCTAGCATTCCTGAACAATTTCCCTGGGAAACATCTAATTCTATCTTATTGTGAATCTGAAAACTCCTTACCTAGGGATTCTTCCCATTTAAGCCCAGTGCGCCAACCATCAACTGCAATCATCTGCCTAAGAACCTTATACAACAATGTATAGGCATTATGACATGTGCCTATTGTTAAGCATTTTAAAAAGCATCCCATCTGTGTGGGAGTTCCTCAGTTCCTATTCCCCATGTCTGCCGAATCACATGAATAAGCTTGTTCTAAATGATAATCTTTCCCACTGGCAGAATGAAATCCTTCTCTAATTCTGGACGGTTTCTCAAGCTCCTTGCTGTAAATGAATCATCTAATTTGTTATTTCATATTAATCTTTTCACTATCTGTTCCATGCCCCTTATACTGCTAATGTTCTAGACTGGCTACCTAGGGCGTATGCTACAGTCACTGTAAGAAATCCACCTTTTCTGCGTGGTTATTCTGGATTCCTCGCCTTTCATTGGACCTTTTATTTTTCCTGATTTTAAAACTTTATGCACTTTACCACTGCTAATCAGTAGTACAGTGTGTATGCTCCCCTTATAAACATGACCGAATTGGCATACTGCTAATTGGTATATTTAGCACGACTATAAGTGTCTAGCATATGGTACAAAATGAACCCAGGACCTGGGAGTTATATGCGACTAGTGGACTGCACAACCTATTGAGCCTTCCTCTACAGTGGTAGTGCAAACATGGTTTCTGACCTACCAGTGTAGTGTGATTGTAGCACTATACAAACTACAATTTGACATGTAAAATTAAACTCGACAGGTCAAAACCTCCCTTTTAAATATTAAGAAGTCATCCCTATATAAGCCTTGAGGCCCACAAGGCAGAGTGCAAAGTATTTAAGAGTAAGGCATGTAGAAATTAACACGTCCTTACAGTGACTAGTACCCCAAAGCTATTTTCACTGAAGCAGGCCTAGCTGTCCTATGCAGAAAATAAGAGTACCGATTAAAGATTTTAATAACTTACCTTGGTAATGGGATAAGCTACAAAAATTAGTAAACCGCTATTTTTAAAAGATATTAAAAATCCAATTCAATGGTGTAGATGGATTTTTAATAAATATTAAGGAAATGTAATTTTTAGAAGTTTCCATTTCCCTGTGTGAAATTTGCATTTCCTCTACCTCTTCTGCCAGCCAGCAATTAGCATTTGAACAGGTGCGGAGTGCTTCCATGGAGAAACATTAGGTTGACCTGAATGGGCAGAAATGACTCCAATAGAATATGCAGGGTGGGGCTGCGAGCATCCTTTTTCACATTGGTGTCAAATCCTAATTAATTGTCAAATCCTGTTTAACAGGTCTGCCAGGTATTAGATATACCACACGGGACACTTGAAAGGAAGGGAAACAGGATGCCAAAACAATCTTTGTGTATCTACTGTCTGGTTGCTGGAAAACCCTACTTTTGTTCAACCAGACTTCTGTCTCTGGGTTTATTGTGGATACAGTAACTGTCCCAAACTGGAATTTAGTGTTCGATATGGTAGGACACTAGGTTTATCAAAGTACACTCCTTGCCCACATACCCCGCGCCAATGTTTAGTGTGGCCAAAGAACTTTGCCACCTTGAGAAAAAAACAAAGTGGGAACCATTGGCCCGAGAACATTTACCCCATTGGTTAGGGCATGCCCAGGAGTCATTCCCACCCACTTGCTCATGCCAGGCATAAATGTGGCTTCTCTGGCATGCGCTTTAGAACACTCCTGAACCTCAGGAAGAACAGGGGAGAGCTGGACCTGCTGTGTGTGACCTGAAAGGAGCGCTAAAGGTCTGGACTTGCTCCATCTTGTACCCAGGACAAAGAAGAGAGCTCCAAGGGTCATAAGGGTGACCTTCTGTTAAAGCTACAGTGATACAAGATGCTAAAAGAGGTATTTTCCTGGAACTGCCCAGCTGCCCGTGGCAACTTGACTTAGATTGGACCCTTCTGGTGGCCTCTGTCTGCCACTCTGCCAGTCTCTAAGTGCCTCCCCTGAAGTCCTGGTGACATTTAAAAGTGTACTCCTGTGGCGTATTGAGACTTAAAGGACTAAAGTCAAAAGGTAAAATATTTGACCAGGACTAACCTGGTTGGTGTATCCGACCCACACACCATTGTGGTCAGCATCTTCGCCAAAAAGTCACAAGTCTGCGCAATGCTGCTTTCACGCAAGCATAATTTCCGACTATGACTCTCTGTGCTGCACATAAATTCTAACTTCCAAATATTTTAAATATCTAGTATTTACATCTCAGTCCATTCAATACACAATTCAGGTTTCCAAATTGTATCTGTCACTGCGCTGCCTAGTAGAGAAAAGAGATGAGTTTTAGCCTTATTCATTATGAGCACGGACACTCAACCAAAACAATTGAATATCTGAAGGGCCACTTGCATATCTCAGAGAAGTTTAGAGAGGTGCAATAATACACCCTTTGGGTACAGCAATATTTTACGGGTTACACCAAAAAGCCTCACTCCTCTGTAATTAGCCTCCCTTCTCACCCCCTACACCAGTGGCTCCATCACTAATGCAACGATTAAAGGAGACAATGAAAACTCCTGACAGGTTCGTATAAAGACATGCCGCCTTTGCAAAATGATTGCACCTGTCTTAATTCTTGTAGTAGGGGCCATTGAATAGTTTATACCACTGAAGAAAAAGCTCCCCAAATTAGGCATGGTGCAGGGTGGCATAGACGTACTCTCAACTAAATGTATCAAAGGCTTTTTCTATATCAATTGCTGCTTGGCTGTCAGCGCCTTTCACACTCCCCATGTCATGAAACAGTCTCTTCAGATTATATGAAATGTTGCCCAGGCACAAATCCAGGCTGATTGGGATGTACTAATGAAGGTACCACTGTAAACAGGCAAGAGGCAAGGATCCTGCTCAATATTTTATTATCATGGAAAGTGGGAGGTATGAAGTCAGATCCAATGGATCTTGACCTGGCTTTTGTAGCACTACAATCAGTGCTTCGTTGGTTGTATCAGGCAAGCTTCCTGCATCTCTGGAGGAGTTTTAAGGATCCAGTAACCAAGGAGTACGTAACACTTCATAAGCAACACAGAATTCAGCTGGCAGGCCATCCATTCCCCACGTCTTGCTATAGTTTCATATCGCTATCCTCTAGGGAGAGAACATGAATGCAAGTGTCCACCGGATAACCAGATAAACTGCCGGTATTTTACCAGAACTAGCAGGTCCTGGGGCATACAAATGTCCCATTACATATGCAAAGATGAAGAGAGTGACTGCTTGGCAGACAGACAAACAGAATACCCATGACATCCCAACAGAACTTCGCCAGGCAATAAACGCCTCAGCACCTGACAAGACTACAGTGTGCGACAGGCTCCCCACTAAGTTATATGAAACCTTTAGTTCACCACTAGTCCCTAAGTTGCTGTCCATGTTTGTTGAGGCATATGACAGGGGTGCACCATCTCTGACCTCCAAACAGCATATAATAGTGACCCTACTTAAGCCATTATGGAAAATTCTTGAACTTGACTTCGTATCAACAATTATCAATGCTTAACCTGCTTTGCAAAGTATTACATAAATTACTTGCTAACAGGATTGCACTACTGTTGCCTAACCTGGTACATCCAGATAATTTGAGCTTTGTCATGCTAAGATGTTCAGCAATTAATAGTATACTTTTTTTTTTCATGTCATGAGTGGATGTACACCCATTGCTAGAATCCCAGCAGTGGCATCCATAGATATGGAGAAGGGGTTTATCATTCTCCGCTTGGATGTTTTTTTTGCAGCATTGGAGGAGATGGTCTTTGGTGCAATGATACTGCAGTGGCTACGTCTACTGTACACGAATCCAAGAGCCAGAGTGCCAGGAGGGAAGTCCACCTTCAGCTTATGATGTGTACACAGAGGCATGTGGCAGGGATATTTGCTTTGGCTATAGTACCCAATTATTAGGCCGGAGGGAGCAGAGTGGAGCATCAAGGTTGGGGACTTCACACACTCAATTTCTCTTCGTGCAGATGACAATTTAATATGCCCGGGAGAAGCACAAAGACCTGGAAGGGGTATTGACTCTGCATGATACACTTGAACACATGTTGGGTTTGAGGGTTAACAAAACAAAATCTTGCATTTATCCACTTAGACCAGTGTGGGCGTCTCAGAGTTGCTGACTTGCCCAAATTTGCCCTCACCAAGGAGAGAGTCACTTTATGCTTCTTGGGCACTCAAGGTTTAGCACGAAGATTGAGTACTCATCCAGGGAAAGATGGCCAGGACATTGACAAATCCCCAGAACATGTCCATATTTTGGGAGCATCAGCCTTTCTTTGTGCAACACAGAAAGGCACCAGCTAACAAAATAGGCTTGCTGAAACTCCTTTAAATTTTTTTTTTAGTTTTGATACTGATACAACTGCCAAAAGGACAAGTTACTTACCTTCGGTAACGATATATCTGTAAGAGACATATATTAGTTATGGATTCCTCACCTTAGAATTACCCCCAGGTGTCAAACTGGAGCCGGAGAATTTTTCTTCAGCAGTACCCCTGCGCGTCTGTAGGTGGCGTCGGTCGACTCCGCGTTCGTCGTTGGCGTCGTGGTCGCCGGAATGACGTCGCAGTATCTACTTAGACACTGCCCCTGCGCGCGGACGTCAGTTCTTTACACGCCATTCCACCCAAGAAGCGCAGAGCCATGCAAGACACTGACCACTGGTGCACAAAACTAGGGCCCTGAAAGGGAGTCCCTTACCCTAGAAGTCAGTTCGAAGAACGGGGAGGATGGGTGGGGCGGTGAGGAATCCATAACTAATATGTCTCTTACAGATATATTGTTACCGAAGGTAAGTAACTTGTTCATCTGAAAGAGAATATTAGTTATGGATTTCTCACCTTAGAATAGATACCCCAGCAGTACCAACCCCGGAGGTGGGTCTGCGAACTAAGTTCACACCAGAAAGTCCTGGAGAACTGAACAGCCAAAGAAGCCGTCTCTCCGGACTTGGCTGTCCAGGCAGTAGTGTTTAATAAACGTGTGCAATGAAGCCCACGTAACTGCCTGGCAGATGTCATGAAGGGGGACTCCACGTCCCAAAGCAGTAGTGGCTGCCGTCGCCCTAGTGGAATGCGCATGCAACCCCACTGGAGGTTCCTTTTTCGCTAAGGAATAGCAGATTTTGATGCAAAGGACGACCCATCGAGAGATGGTCCATTTTTGCACGGCCCGACCTTTCTTGGCACCCACATAGCGAACAAAGAGCTGGTCATCCACCCGGAATTGCTTTGTGCGATACAGATAGAATGGAAGCGCACGTTTTGGATCCAGACGGTGGAGCCTCTCTTCCTCTTTAGAAGGATGCAGAGGCGGGAAGAAGGTGGGCAAAGTGATTGTCTGTCCAATGTGGAAAGAGGTAACCACTTTGGGAAGGAAAGAAGGCCTAGTGCGAAGGACAACTTTGTCTGGATGAACAGCCAGGAAAGGAGGTTTAGAAGAAAGAGCCTGAAGCTCACTCACCCTGCGAGCAGAGGTGATGGCAACCAAAAAGGCAGTTTTAAGTGTCAGAAGTCTGAGAGGACAGTTATGTAGCAGCTCGAAAGGAGCGCACATAAGATAGGTCAGAACCAGGTTCAGTCCCACTGGGGCATTACGAAAGGAATTGGAGGATACAAGTGAGTAATGCCCGTAAGGAAGCGATTTACAATAGGGGACTTGAAAAGAGAAGGCTGATCAGGAAGCCGAAGAAAGGCTGATATGGCCGAAAGATAGCCTTTCAGAGTGCCCAGTGAAGAGCCCTGCTGGGCCAAAGAAAGAATGAAGAGGAGAACCTCTGAAAGGGCAGCAGAAAGGGGATCCACAGCCTTTGCTGCGCACCATGCCACAAACATGTTCCATCTACGGGCGTATATCGTTTTGGTGGAGGGACGCCTGGCTGCCAAGATAACGTTACAGACTTTGGGAGGAAGGTCGAAAGCTGCCAACTGTCACCCCTCAATCTCCACGCAAGGAGGTGGAGGCTGGACAGGTTCGGGTGGAGGACCGTCCCCTGCTGCTGTGATAGAAGATCCTCCCGAAGGGGCAGTCTGATCGGAGGATCGATGGCCATGTGCAAGAGCTCGGGATACAAGACTCTTCGTGCCCAGTCCGGGCCACAAGAATGACTTGGGTCCGGTCGCACTTGATCTTCTTCAGCACTCTGGGTAGAAGTGGTGTAGGCGGAAAGGCGTATAGAAGACCGCAACTCCACTCGCGACGAAAAGCGTCGCCTAGCGAGTGCCGCCTTGGAAATTCCAATGTGCAGAACTGCTGACATTGCACGTTCTCTTCGGTGGCGAATAGATCTAACCAAGGCTCTCCCCACTGCTGAAAGAGACCTTGCAACAGCTCCGAGTGAAGACGCCATTCGTGATCCATCATGCACCGGCGGCTGAGTTCATCCGCCCTGGCGTTCAGAGAACCTGCCAGGTGTTGAACCACCAGGGACATGCCCTGATGTTCCAGCCACTTCCAGAGACGAAGTGCCTCCTGACATAGGGTCCACGACCCCACCCCGCCCTGTTTGTTGCAGTACCACATGGCGGTGGTGCTGTCCGTGAACACCTGCACTAATCTCCCTTTGACAGAAGGAAGGAATGCCTTCAGTGCAAGACGGATCGCCCGAAGCTCCAGAAGGTTGATGTGGAGCCCGGACTCCGCCGGAGATCAGAGGCGCCTGATCTCCCCCTCTCGCATGTGGCCGCCCCATCCCAGAAGTGATGCATCTGTCACCACTGTGAACTCTGGCTGGGGAAGGGAGAGAGACCTGCCGTTGACCCAATCCTGGTTCGTTAGCCACAACTGCAATTGATGTGCAGTGCCCTCCGAGATCTGGACGCAATCGGAAAGATTCCCCTGATGCTGTTCCCATTGGAACTTCAGGTCCCACTGCAGAGCCCGCATATGCCACCTGGCATAGTCCACCAGCAGGATGCAGGAGGCCATGAGGCCCAGTAGCCTCGGGGTCATTCTGACCGAAACCCGGGATAGAGGCTGAAAGATCAGAATCATAGCCCGAATATCCCGGACTCGCTGCTCGGGAGGATAAGCCTGAAACTGCGCTGTGTCCAGAACTGTTCCGATGAAAAGGAGCTTCTGAGAGAGAATCAGGTGTGACTTCGGCACATTGATGGTGAATCCCAGCGAATGCAGGAGGTCGGCCGTAGTCTGGGGGTGGGAGACGACACCCTGGGGCAAGCCCGCCTTCAACAGCCAGTCGTCGAGATAGGGGAAGACTGGAACCCCTGATCTGCGCAGATAAGCTGCGACCACCGCCATCACTTTAGTGAACACCCGAGGGGCGCTGGTTAGGCCAAATGGGAGCACGGTAAACTGAAAGTGCTCGTGGCCTTCCGTGAACCGTAGGTAACACCTGTGAGTTGGCAGGACGGGGATGTGAAAATAAGCGCCCTGCAAGTCCAACAGTACCATCCAGTCTCCAGGGTCGAGGGCAGACAGGACCTGAGCCAGTGTCAACATTTTGAACTTCTCCTTCCGGAGGAAGCGGTTGATGTTCCCGAGATCCAAAATAGGACGCAGGCCCTTGTCCTTCTTGGGCACCAGAAAGTAGTGGGAATAACAACCACGACCTACTTCTGGGGCAGGAACTCGCTCGATGGCTCCCTTGGCCAAGAGAGCCGTAACTTCCTGTTGGAGAAGGGCCAAGTGATCCTCCGACATGCGATGGTATTGAGGTGGCATGGATGGAGGGGTAGTCTCGAAGGGGAGAGAGTAGCCCCTTCGGACTATCTGCAAAACCCACCTGTCCGACGTGATGTTGAGCCAGTGGGGGAGGTGATGGCGAATCCTGCCGCCCACTGGCGAATGGTGGCCCTGAAACGTTGGACTAGGAGGGCTTGGAGGCTGCTGCAGAGGGGGTGCTGTTGGACTGGCCCACCCGCTGACCCCCAGACCCACGACGATGGGTCCAACGTCCCCGGCCGCGCAGAGGCTGGACAGCTTGCGCAGGCCTGTGGCTCTGGGCGGAACATGGTAGGCACCCCTTCCGTAGCCACGAAAGGGGCGAAAAGCAGACTGCGCGGGGGAGAGTTGGAAGTGAGGCCCAAGGATCTGGCCGTAGCCCTGGAATCCTTAAAGCGCTCGAGCACGTTGTCTGCTTTGTCGCCAAACAAGCGACAGCCATCAAAGGGAATGTCCAAAAGCGTAGCTTGGACATCACCCGAAAAGCCAGTGGACCTCAGCCAGACGTAGCGTCTTAGGGCTACTGACATTGAAATCGTCCTGCCCAGCGAGTCGGGGGTGTCCAGCTCACACATATGGCGAACTTCGTTGCGTCTCTCCCTTCGGCCACTGCATGGGAGAGCACGACCCAGGCCTCCTCCGGGTACTGTGGCAGCACCTGCGCGACCGGGTCCCACACAGAATGGGAGTAAAGGCCCAAGAGACATGTGTGTTCACCGACCGCAGTCCTAAGCTGGAGGAAGAAAACATTTTCTTCCCAAGATGCTCCAGCTTCTTGGGTTCCCTATCAGGTGGTGTGGTAGGGAATGCGCCCTTGGAAGTCAATGCTTGGACCACCAAGCTCTCAGGGGAGGGGTGTTGGGAGAGGAAAATGGGGGCACTCGGGCGGTGGCGTCGGGCAATCATCCTATCCACAGGAGCCCCTGTGTTGGGCTTGGACCAAGTGCCCAAAAGGATGTCTGTGAGGGCCTCACTGAACGGCAGCAGGGGCTCCGAAGAGGCCGCTGTCGGTTGAAGCACCTCGGTCAGGAGGTTAGTCCTAACCGCCACCGTAGGAAGCTCAAGGTTTAAGGCCTAAGCCGCCCTACGCAACACCACTGCGTATGATGCACCCTCCTCCGTAGCCACGGTAGGGGGAGAAGTGTCCAGACCACTGGCCTCACCCAACTCCTCTCTCCAGTCCGGTTCTTCCAACTGGTCTGCCAGAGGGTCCACAGACCCCTCCCAGTCCTCCTCACCCTCCTCTGGTAGCCACTCGGGCGATAGGGAACACCAGGGAAGAAGAGGGGTACAAAAGTACCGGTCGCTGCCGGTCCAGACGTCGGGCGACGTCGGTCCGGCTCCGTGTCCACATCGAGGGGGAGGCCGGTTTCGACGTCGGTTGGGGACACAACCGGCATCGGGGGGCGGAGGTATCGCCAATGGATTGGGCACCGGAGGAGTTGTCACAAGGTCGACCGGCGTCGATCCGGATCCAGGCCTGGATCCCTGGGGGCCCTGCGGCACCGGGGCAAAGCCGCCGGCATCAAACGCCTAGAGCCCCCAGCAGAGTCCGCGAGGCCCGAAGGCGCGCCAGCGGAGTCGGGCTGCCCAAAAATAGAGTGAAGGGCTTCGTAAAAACTACGAAGTTGGGCAGGGGTCACTCCGGCTCCAGGAAAGGGAGGGAGGCTCGGAGTCAGCTCAACAGGCTCCGCGGGTGGAGCCGGACGACTACCATCCGAATCCCGCGTCACGTCGGCCGGACGGGGAGAAGGCGAAGAGCGATGGTGCTTCTTCGCCTTCTTTTTGTGCTTCGACTTACCCGAAGACGAAGACTTCGACGAGGAGTGGTGGTGATGGCTCCGCGACCGGTCCCACGACCTCCCTCTCGACCGGGACCTCGAGCGGCACGGAGCCGACTGCCGGGCCTCCAGAAGCTTTCGGGACCGCTCCCGCAAAGACTTCGAAGCCATGGCCCGGCAGTCACAAAAAGAGTCAAAAAGTGACTCGAGGTACCGCTCTCTCTGGATCTACGCTGGCTGGTGCGGAAAAAGAAAGAACTGACGTCAGCGCGCAGGGGCGGCGTCTAAGTAGATACCGCGACGTCATTTCGGCGACCACGACGCCAACGATGAACGTGGAGTCGACCGACGCCACCTACCGACACGCAGGGGTACTGCTGAAGAAAAATTCTCCGGATCCAGTCAGACGCCTGGGGGTAATTCTAAGGTGAGGAATCCATAACTAATAGTCTCTTTTAGATACTTTTTGGGGAGAAATCAGTAGTATGCTCAGAGATCTAATATGGGAGAGTCAGAGATCTTGAAAATCATTACATAAATGCAGCTACCAACAAAGTACGGTGGACTGGGGGCCCCAGATTTTAGACTGTACTATCTGGCTGCTTAAGTGCAGTAGATAACAAGATGGCTCACAGGATCCAACAATCAAGAGATGCAACATATAACAGGCCTGGTATCAAAGCATGGGCATGACAGAACAAAAATGACTGGTTCAACACTAACTTCCCAAGGTTCATGAACACAGCAAGACACTGTTAGCTCAGGCTGTTTCTCCACACCAACATAACATTATATTTCACATCGGAGTTGCTGTTGTGGTGCCAAAATGTTTTAGCCACCTTAATTTGAGATCTTAGTTTAAAAATCCCCTCAATACAATGGAACAAATAACCAATTTTATCGTCACAACTGTTGCATTTGACATAATCACTGATTGGGTTCTTAAAATATGAATTTCATTTATACACCATTGATACCAAATGCGAGAGAATGCAAAAATTAATTTGTTTTTAAATGCATTTTGTTTCTTCTTTCTTCTTTGATAACATAACATGACTGGGTGCAGTGAAACCAGTGTTTACTGAATTCATCTGTACATATTGAGTTTTGGTAACCTGTTTTGGAAATAAATTAATATATATTTATAATGGACTTTTATGAATGATGTATAAATGAAAATTTTATCGGGGGCTCAGCGTCTAATTACTTCAGTGGGAAGCGTGTGGATTTCTATAGTGTATCAGGGCATTTGAAAGGTAATGCCACTGATTATTCAATTGGTGGTGTGTGATTAATCATGGACAAGGTGTCATGCTTTATCAATGAACAATCACTTTTAGACTAAGACTGAGCACTTCCTTGCATATCGTCTAACGGCATATGGGCAGCCGTATTAGTAACCCAATAATCAATACATGTGTGCAAAAACAATTAGCACGTAAAAGTGGAAAGTATAAACTAAAGAGTTTGTTTCAGAGGAGTAATATTAACCTTCATTTGTTTACATTTGTGCTTGCAATTATTTGATCTCTGCATTATTTGCGACCAGTACGAATTTCATGAATACAGAACTGCATTGCTACTTATTATCCTCATTTTTGTTGTTTATAATAACACCTGAGCATTTATAATACTACTGCTGTTAACATCTGTGTGGGCAGACCGATACAGATAGAACAGAATAACTGATTTTTATAATGAGCTCTGGAGAAGCTCACCGACTCCGCTACGACGAGGCCTATTGACTTGCCTAAAACACACAAACATAATTTCTTTTGCCTCTGGGACTAACCTATGGAGAGAACTTCCAAGTCCTCCTTCCACACCCCACCAACTTTTGGACATAATCTTGAATCATTCTACTCCCATCTAGTATTTACATCTCTCCATTGCTGCCTATCTAGGTTTATATAGATGCTCAGATACACTGATAAATAATGCATTTATAGATTTAGCTTGTACAAGCTAAAGTCTAACCCACCATTCTCATACAGCTTTTTCCTTGTTGTGCTCTTCTCAAGTGACCCATCCAGGAAACCTTTCCCAATTTCTTCCCAGATCTAAAAATGGTACAAAAAGAACTTGGTTAATAAATGACACCATCTGACAGATTATTATTTCACGCAGCGTTACATATCATAAAAAGGGCAATTCAGATTGAGGCGTTACCTTCACAAACCAGTTACGCTACAGAAATACTACACACACATACATATTTAACAAGCACAGTTCTCAAAAAGGAATAGTCATATATTCTCGGATATCCCACTAGCTGAGGCGCATGAGCTCTGCATTTTCTTTAGACCGACGAGCACAGTCAGTGGGCCCCCGAGAGCAGCCCTCTGGAGGGGGCGGGGAAGGGGGACTCATGGACTCCCCAGACATCCCCAAGATAGAGTCGCAGAATTGAACTCAAGTTTGCAAGGTTTTTGTCCCCAAAATGTGCTCATCTCTACGAGAAGGCAATATTAAGGTAAGTGTTCATAGTTATATTTCCACAGAGTCCTTAGTCTTCAAAATCAAGATTGAAAATATAATCCTTCAATGATTACAAATCAATCACTCCCCAATGTATTTCAAGGAAAGGTGACTCAGTAAATCATTGACAAATGGGCAAGAAAATAAGACTAGAAGACTTCTCAATCTGTGATAGTGAAGAACTCATCTATGGTAATAATTGGACTACATTAAGTTGGAAAGATGTTGAAGAGAGGACAAATTAAGATGGAATGAACATAGCTCGAACTTAAGGCTAAAGGTTCATAAATCTCCATTGGTAAAACATTTTACATAAAAAGGTCACCAAATATCCAGAATAAAATGTCAAGTATTTGAATTAGTGAAGCAAGATTTGAGAGATTATGGCTCACGTATAAAGTTACTACACAGAGAAATTCATGGGATGGAATTGTTGTGTTCTTTAAATCCAAGGGGATTAAATGATGAGCAAAATATCACCTATTTTCTTTTTTTTTTTTTAAATAATATTAGTAGTTTTAATAGGTTAGTCCTTGCTTTGGGTTGTATTGAATGGTCCAACATGCTGGTTTTTAAAGCATTAAGAATAAAGGGTATTTGTTTCATGTGAACGTGTCAATGCATCTACTGTAAGCCTTTTACAAGGTTTACACATAGCTATGATATTTACATTACATCAACAAAGGAGAATGCGTCTTGCACAATACTGAACATGTTTATTAAGTTTATTTTATAGAGAATGATGTGGAAGAGATAATACATAGTTCTCTATGGATATGTTTTTAGAGGTTGAATACGATCTGGTTTGAATAAAGTAGTGTGTTGTTTAAAAACAAAAAAATGCATTGGGGAAGTAACTAATAAAGGATGATTGTACTGGAAGGAGTTAAACGATTGCGTTTTACAAGTGCATGCCAAAGGCTCAGGACTGTAACAATGTGGTATGAGAAAGCCATGTATGTAGAGGGCTTATTCGGGTTTGAAATGAACATTGGGGAGGTGGGACTACACTGAATGTCGATTAATCTTAAGAATGTGATGGAATGTTTTACTGAGTTTTATTGGAGGCAACTGAATATTTGTGAATGCTCTATTACGCTACCCTGAAGTAGAGGAGCGTTATTCAAATTCATTGGGAATAAACATTAAATGATTATACGTTAAAGCTTGATTTTGATAAGTACTGTAAATGGCAGACAACCATGGCATAACCATGAAAGAGTAACCGAATAAATAAAATTAATTTAAAGAATTGTAATTCTGTTACAGTTTTGAGTGCATGATTGTTAGGTTTGGAAGTATTGCCATCTTTACTGTTTATCTTTTAAGGGAGAGGTTGTCTTCCCTTATTATAGCTCAAGATAGATTTTATACTGGATAAAAAGTTAAAATAGCAAGTGCGTGAGCAACTATAAAGGCAATAAATCACCACCAAAATGAGGTGCCAGAGTGATCTTTTTAGAATGAAACATTGCCCAGCTGCTGAAAGACAGACATATTGGCTTACAGTGCCAAAAATAATTATGGCTGCAAAAAGGACAGAACAGAATTCCAGGAGGAGCTATATCTTCAGGACTACATAGTTTGTTGGAAGATCCAGGAGCCGTAGGACTGCTACAATTAAGTTGAAGGATATAGCATGTGTTTAAGGAAGGGCTAGAGAGAGACTAAACTCCTGCTTAATAACTGACCATACTCATGGGTTCTGGTTGATCTGCCTTCATGCCTGGTAGTGACAGGAGACTCCACCTCACCAGAGGAGGCAGAGGGGTGTCTGATGAGAGAGAAGTTAGTTCTACTTTGTATGTTCCCTTTACAGTTCTCCGCTACTTATTTCTCTGGCACATTGTTCATATCTCATTTTGCCATCTCAGAAGCTCTGAAATCCTTGGAAAAACACACATTATCAATGGTAGAAGTAGCTGTTAGTAGTTGAGAGTTTTTCAAGGAACATGTGGAGGTTGTGAGAGAAATGGGATTCCTGAATTGCTCACAAGAAAGGCTTTGCCTTATTTTCTGAGCCTTTTTCAGCACACCTCCATAGGTTCACCTACTAAGACCTAGATAAATCTGAGACTGGAGAAAGGATTTGCTAACATTGTCCAACTATTTCTTCTCCTCCTCCTTATAGGCACCATCGTAATTATCCATAATCCCCTCAATATCAGTCTCATCAGATGGGTTTAACTGAAGGGGTGCCTCAGAGGCATTGGACAGTCTCTGATTAGGGGACGTTAAAAAGTGTCCAGGGTCAAAAGAACATTACTGTTACCAGTGGTGGGTCTGTATAAGGATCTGTAAGTGGACCTGCACAACTGAAAGTGGTACCAACTGGAGAGGACATACATAGGGGCGGATAAAGAAAACCTGCTTTAAAATAACCTGCAATTAACCTGTCAACTTGGTGAAGGGTGGCATATGTTATAGTCAAAGTCTTGCAACGTCTGCATATTCCTATCCATATTTTCTTGGATGAACTGATGGAGTCTGTACATGTAAAGTGGCTGCAATATCCCTTTCCAACTTTCTATGCTGTTCAGCTGAAAACGTAATTTGATGTATGTACGAATGTATGCAATGTAGAATTTTGTAGAGTGGAGTGGCGTACAGTGGAGTGGCATAGAGTAGAGTGGCATAGAGTAGAGTGGCATAGAGTAGAGTGGCATAGAGTAGTGTGGCACAGAGTAGAGTGGCATAGAGTAGAGTGGCATGGAGTAGAGTGGCGCAGAGTGGCGTAGAGTGGAGCAGAGTGGCGTAAAATGGAGCAGAGTGGCACAAAATGGAGTGGAGGGTCGAAGAGTGGTGGGAGAATGGAGGGTCGTAGAATGGACGGTCGTAGAGTGGTGAAGAGTAGAGTTGAGTGGTGTAGAGGGGCGTAGGGTGAAGTGGCGTAGAGTAGGGTGACGTCACGCAGAGTGGCGTGAATTTGTGCCCTAGAGTGGCGTGGTGTAGAGCGGAATGGTAGCCCACTGCCATTACAGAAAACTCATTTTCTATTGAAAGTACCTTTACATTTGGACTAACATACAGTTTTACTGAAAAATCTATACAGCACACAAACAATAATGTGTGGAAATCGGCATCACCTAGTGTATTGATTTGTTTTGATCGTATTAAAATATTTGTTTCTGGCACACTTCCAAATTACAAAAAATGTGCTTCATTTGTGCTTTCCTAATTTTATATATTCTGAAGTAGGTGTACAGTTCATTTACTGGCATATAAATTGTGTTATGTGCTGGAAAAAATAACATCCTACAGCCTTTCCTAGGATAAACCCTCTCATTTTGCAGTCAGAGAAAGAAAAGTAAACACCAGTCTCCCTTTGAAAACGGAGCCTAACATTTGACCTCTGTCTTTGAATGCACAGCAAATGTGACAAGAAGGAAACAAAATTTAAAGGCCTTTTTATTGCACATTCACTTCTGAACTCCAGCATGGTTATTTTGCTGGTGCTTCAGCACCACCCACTCCCTTTCTTCGAGCTCCTATGGCATGGGCGTGAAATTGAGGAAGAGGATTGTTAAAGTTATGCTATTAGTAAAGAGCACAGGTCAAAATAAACAAGCTTGTAGACAGAACATTGTTCCTCACATGCATGTAAGATTAGTGGCAAAGATAAGTAGAGTCAGTCAAGCAGAAAGACTGGAGACAGGAAACGTCTTCAATAGAGTGCCTAAAAAAAAAAAAGGGAGGGGTACCCAGAAAGCAAGCCCTCAAAGGAATGCAAGGAGCCAGTCACACAGGTGGTAAACATGTTATGCTCTATGGGAGGGACAAAGACATGCTGGACAGCCTAAATCAAATAAGCCAGCAAATAGAAAGAAAGCAAATGTGAGTTGATAAACAGAAATTCAGTGGTAAGCAATGGACGGAATGTATTCCTAGGAAAGCATTCAGCATGTCCCCAATATGTCTTTGCAACCAGACAGCTGTGCTGACTGGTAGGCTACGACCTAAAAAGGAGAAGGAAAGAAATGAAAGGGGATTTTTAAACGGAGAAAATTGAAAACTAATTGGCCCACCGGGCCCTCTCACTAAGGCACACTCTTTTTCAGAAGGAAGTGCATGTGATCAGTTGAAAAGCCATCACACATAGCACAACATGGCCAATGGCTGAACTGGGCTGACCCATTGCCCCAAGCACAATCTTCCACCACCAGGGTATGTCAGAAGGAATACCCACCAGCAAGATCCTTGCCTAGTATGGTAATCTGTGAATATTCATGTAGCAAAATACCGCTCTACAGGTTTTAACAAAGCGCAGCAGCAATCCACCATTAAAGGCCTTCGGCTTTAAGATATGCTTTTCACAATAAATGACGTCAACAGCCTTTGTCGCAACTTTAACTATTCAGGACTATGGTCTTTGTCACTGGCGTGTTGCATACTCAGCTCAGGCTACTGAGCATAAACTTCCCTGCAAAGCAGCTGTCAGGCATACAGTCATGAAACTACAAATAGATACACAATTATATTCGGTAAAACCCTTTCTATGGGGTCCTAACAACAAAGTTCAGTGCAAATCTTCTACCCGCAGGATCTTTCTAAGGCGGTAACCTATACGAAAACCCTTTCCTACTACAGTAATCTGTGAGCTTCTATGACAGAGAGCATTGGGCAACAGATTTTAACACAGGGTAATAATGATCCATCTTTAAAAGCCTACTACTACCTTTAACATATGCTTTTCACAACAAGCAAGTCAGACCTACTGCCTTTGCCATAACTTTTCATATTGAACAGACCAGGCCTCTGGCACCTGATTTAACTACTCCGAATGAACCCATCAGACGTACAGCATTTACAACTGGCTTATCTTATCCGACTCAGGACTCCTGTACTGAGCACAAGCTTTTCCAATAGGCAAAACAAGCATCACTTTTCAGTGGAAGCACCCTCACCGTCTGCCCAATCAAAAGCTTGCAGAGAGGAAGGTCACACGTGGTTGCAGCAAAAACGAGTAGAACTCACGCAACAAAAGGGAAAACACATCTTTCCTTAAAATACCCAATACACTTTCGTGCAAATGAAGCTTGTTGTTTTTAACTGGCTCATATACAATTAATGAAGGGAAAACACAGCTTTCCTTAAAATACCCAATACACTTTTGTGCAAATGAAGGTTGTTGTTTTTAACTGGCTCATAAACAATTAATGTTTCCCACATTATGCAGAAGTCAGTGGGGTTATTTCCCAATATAATTAACAACTATCAAAAGTACAATCCCTGATAGTGAAGTTTGGCATCAGGGAAAGAAACAAGCAGGAAAGGGGGTTTGGGGGGCAGCCGAACACCGTGAGGTCTGCCACCCGGGCAGATTGGGAGGTGCTGGCCGGTACCGGCCATTTTGTGCATTGGGCTACATTGGGAATAGCCCAATTGAAGCCCAATTAATTTTTGTAGCCCATGGGTATAATTGGGGATCTGGCGCGCTCCCAGCCACCATTTTAGGTTTGGTGACCTGGTGGCTGGGAGCGTTTGAGGTAGTTTAGCGTTTTTTGTCAGTTTAGCTTTGGTTGCAGGTAGTTTTGTAGGCGCAGTTAGGTTTAATTACTTACTGTGGGCAGGTAGTTGTATGATGGCAGGCGAGGATTATAGGGTTTTGGAGGCTGTGAGGCTGCTGAGCGAGGCTGGAGGCCGCAGGGAGTGCGCGCCCCCCGAGGCGCGTGTCGGCAGGAGTGGCGGCCGCCGTCGCGGCCTGCACATCCCCGAGGGCAAAAAAGCAGGTGAGTGAAGGGGGCCGCTCATTTGCCAGGGGAGCGGTCCCTTTGGTTTGCGCGGAGCCGCAGCCTCGCGGTTACGAGGAGGCTGCGGCGGAGATGCGGGGGGGGCGGGGCCCGCCGGAGGAGCGCGTCACGTCTCCCCGGCTGGGTCCCCAGGCTGCCGGGGCCGGTCCTATACCAGGAGAGCGGCCCCGCTTGTCTGCGCAGAGCCGGAGCCTCCTGTCAGGGCAGAGGCTCCGGCGGAAATAAAAGGGGGTGGGGTCCGTCGGAGGGGCGGGGCGCGTCGCGCGGCTCCCCGGTCGGGTCCCTAAGGGAAAATAAGCGAGGGGGACGGAGCGCGCCCGAGGCTGTGGGCCCCAAGCAAGGCAAGAAAAGGGGGAAGAGGGGGACTGGTGAGGTGACTTCCCGGGGGGATGTTCTCGGGGAGGGGGTGCATGGGGTTGGGCCTGCGGGTAGTGATGGCCACTTTTGGACAGTAGGTGGGGAGGGGGAGGGTGCCAGGCCCTGGGTTTTAGATGAGGAGGGGGAGGTCTTGCCCGATGAGCTGGAACCAGCAGGGGGCAGTCAAGACTGGGAGGGCCTGGACATTTTCACGTCCTGGCACCAGGAGGTGAGGGGTTTAGATAGGGTAGGGCAGATTGATGCCTACATGGCATGAGGGGGGGTCTCTGGGATTGGGGGCTAAGGGGCTGGGGCAGAAGGGTGCGGGGGCAGCGAGGGGGTGGGGTAGGGGTTACCCGGGTGTGGGGGCGGGGACCAGTTGGGCCCGGGCGGGGGGCACAGCGGGAGTGGAGCGACGAGGAGGGGGCTAGGGGGGAAGCATTAGACCTCAGGAAAGTGGGGCGTGCGTGGGCGGCTTGTACCTTAGGGGCAGGTAGGAAGAGGAATTGAGAGGTTAAGGAAAGGGAAGGTAGGCCCAGCACACCAGACCAGTCCTTTTTAGGTCGAGCCTAGGCAGCGCGCATGCGCTGTCTGAAAGACCTGGAGTAATCCCTATACGGAGAATACTCCCGCCTACTGCTTGTCATTGGGTCTCTCCGGTGTTGCTCAGCTTTACTAGTTCCTTTATTGGCTCGCACTCCCCAGACGTCACTTCTGTTTCATAGAGGCAGCACCGACCAAGTACAGTTTCGTTTCGCCGCAGGGCCATATCTTTTAATTTAGGTACTACTTCATTGTTTGTTTTTTAAAGCACCATGGCGTCTGGTTCACCCGACGCCGTGCACATATGCACAGACGCTTTCATCAGTATTACTATTGTAATATTACTTTTGTTTTCCTGTCCATTATTAAAATGTGTTTTATAACACTCCACGCGTGCTTTATCCCGCTTGTTGCTTGGGTTAAATGTTAATGTGTGGTTTCCGCAAAAAAGATAATGTGATCGTTTGGTGGAGAATTCACCGGTAGCCTTCGAATTGACAGTTTATTTTGTAAAATGCTTTCACAACCCCGGTTTTGTTTACAGACATATGTTGTGCAGTATATACAATTGTAAATACTTTATAAAATATATAAACATGAATGACCTCGTCGTGCAGCTCTTTTGTTTGGTCGGAAAGTTTGTGCTCACCTTAATTGTCTACCACTCTGAGCTCGGTCCTGATTCCGGAGTTGCAAACATATAATATCCCAAAGAAAGACGCAAAGGAATCTCGGCAGCAGGAGAATGAATAGTTGCAAAGAGGTGCTCTTAAAGGGACGAGATGGCCGAGAGGTTAAGATGAACAGCAGTTTATCATACTGAAGATGAAAATAGACACCGACAAGACTGGGATCCGAACCCACGCGCAGAGCACAATGGATTTGCCGTCTATCCACTTAACCACTCAACTATCTGGTCCCGATATGTTTATCTTGTAAGCAAGTTTTCTTAGGTGTGCTGCCAAGATTCCGGGGCTCCTTTTATGGGAATTTCATATATGTGCAACTAAAGTAACAGGAGCGCGCTTCTGGAATGTATTTTCCCACACATTTGAAATGCCACTCAGATAGAGAAAGCACATTTTGTTAATTATCTTATTATTTAAATCGTATGATAAGCATTGAGCAGCATATATTTTAACTGTTTGAATGGGTTCAATGAAGTATCAAATACAGATGTATATTCTCTCTGCAGTGCTTCAAATGGAGAACAGCAGCGCCGGGGAAGCTGCTACAGTACAAGGACGTTCTGGAGCCCCGGGTAGCACAGAGTTTGGCTTTAAGTGCCTCGGCATTTTGCTAACAGAGGAGAGGATGTGGTCCGTCGGCTAGACTGCCGACTTTGGTGTTGGAAACCAGGGTTCGAGCCTCGGGGTCGCGTCCACATCCTGTGATTCTGGGCAAATCACTTAATCTCCCCGTGCCTGAATGTGTAATGTAAATACGGTGCTCATGTAAAGCGCTCCAATACCTTCGGGTCGAGTTCGCGCTATATAAATATGCAAAAAAAAACAACAACAAAACAGCAGTATTGAGGCCATTTATTGAAGCCATCACGTAAAGGCGCCAAGAAGAAGCTACCCGATTTATGTGGCGCTGATTGCAGCTTCTCTATGTGCTGCAAGCTGATGTAGTGTGCGGGCGCAACACATATATGCACTTTATGTTTGAGGATTCAGGGGGACATTTTAATAAGGACAGCGGCAGTGCTTAATTCGTGACAAACATAAGTGCCGGGGGGCCTTGTCAGGGGGCCACTGCAGCTTGCACCACCCGCTGCGCTGTATGTCTAGAGCACACAGAAGTGAAACCCTGAGTGAATTCACGTGGCAGAAAGCAATGGTTTATTTATAGTGGCATATCTTTGCGGAATAAACGTAAATCCGAAACATTTTTGTAGATGTCACACATTGTTTCTATTCAAGCCCGGGGAACGTTTAGCGCCTTTGAGGATTACTATTCTAGTGGTTGCATAGGATTAACTGTCCTAGCAGGATTCATGCTGGTAGACTAATCCCCATCTCAGTATTACTCAGTCTTGGCAGCTTTTAGTGCAACATTGCTTTGTTTACAGATTGAGAGTTGAATTTCTTATGATTATTTTTCTGTTTGTCAGTCTGTGTGAAGATGTCTGTAGTTTCAGAGGATTGGGGAGTAGGAGGCTGCAGAGATCTGAATGAGTTAGTGGAGAATGGAAAGGACTGAGGCCAGTAGCCACAGGTTATGTAGGTAACCCTGACAGAACCCTTCGCATAAGGAGTCCTGGAGTAGCTCATATTTTAAGAGCTACTGCGGACCTCTCACAAGCATACCTGGAGAGCAGTCCAAGGATCCTGAGCTGAGACCAGAAAGATGTTTCAGTGAATCACCCTTCACTTCACAGTGGAAATTTTGCTGGATAGCTGGTGAAATCTGAGTAAAATAGTTCCTCAGGTGATCTGCCAGGATTCCACATGACTGTAGAGCTTATATCAGCAAACAGTCGGATAAGGCAGAAAGATGATGGATGAGTGTCTGGAACCAGAGCAGGAAAAAGAGCAAGAGCAACATGTCAGCAGTATTGGACTGGAATTTCAGACCGTCTGACACTGCCAGATGGGCGAGCTTGAAATGGCCAGTGTGCGGGCCAGGTATTTTTAGGTCGAGCGTGGGCAGTGCACGCTGCTCTGCAAGGTATGCTGTATTCATGCAGAGACTTGAAACTCCGCCCACTCTCCGCCATATTTTTCTGTGGCTTGTGTCATTGCCCACTGTAAACTGTGGCTGTTCATTGGTTAATAGGCTTAGTAGTCCCTTCTCAGTACCGCCTTGTCTCATTTTGTAACCTCACATGGGGACACCCCCTGTCATGGGTGTTGTTACTCAGTAGGCTATAAATAAAACCTCCAAGCACTTTTTTCTTGAAATAGCTTCGTCCAGGCAGGACACGCTCTCGTCTAACGCTTTTTAAAAAAAAATTATAGCACTGGCACCAAAAGCATTTGCAATGTAATAGGTCTCACATTTGCAAGATTTAAGCTATAGGCATAGTAAATGACAATATCTTTTATTTATGTGTTTTAAGAACAACACATAAATAAAAGGCATTATCATTTACAATATCAACAGCTCAAACTCTCGTAAATGCGAGACCTATTGCATTGCAAATGCTTGTTATTTCAGGCGGTGGAGCAACAGCGGGAGCCAGACTTGGCAGAGCTGGGAGCGGCTCAGAGGCGCCGAGGAGAAGGGAGGGTGGAGCCTCGCGCGGCGTGCCCAGTACCGGCGTGGGATCTCGACGCGGCTGGCACAAGTAGGCCCCGGGCAGTCTCGCTGGCCCCAACACCCGATGGTCCTCAACGGTCCACGGGGCATCGAGGACACAGAAGCGCAGGCGGAAAAAGTATTAGTGGGCCTTGGAGAGTGCAGTCTGCACCTCCGGTTGAGAGACAATGGGGACACGAGGAGCCCGAGGAGTTAGATTATGAGGAGGACAGCCTGGAAGAGGGCGAGTTACTTGAGAGCGAGGAATGGGGCGCGGGGGGCAGTAATGTTTCTTCTAGTATGTTGCAGGTGTCACGACGCCCGGCAGAGCCTACGGGTTGGACATCGAGGTTGGCGGAACCTACAGCTCCCTTGGCAAGGCAGACTGCAGTACGATGGGCACCCTCCTTAGAGCCAGGTAAAATGCGGGATGGAGGGGGTAAAACCAACAATGGTATTGGTGAGTATTGGAGGAGGGGATGGAGGAGAAGGGGGGAAGGTTACGAAGAGGCAAGTATGTTTTGGATGTGGGAGTGGGCACAGAGGACGCGGGTAAGGCGTCCGTAGTGGGCACAGATGACGCGGGTAAGGCGTCAGTAAGCGCAGTCGAAGATACTAAGACGACAGGTGACGCAGGTATAACAAAGACAGTCGAGACGGTTGACAAGTTAGAGAGCAAAGAGTTAAAAATAAAACGATTGCCTTATATATGGGGTAACCAAAACACTGGGTGCACACCTAATGTTGGCCACTAAAGAGCGGATATGGAAGGGTGAGTATGTAGAGATGCTCAAACTGCTGCACAGGGAAGTGCGCGCGAAGAAGGGATCAAAGGAGGAGGAATACGAATTGGCCAAACGGCCAAGGGTGCCTCTCACCATTGAGAACTGGACAGCGGCCTTTTTAATATACGCCAGTGTGTACTGTGAAAAATACCCAGAGAGGTGTGTGGCGTTGTTTAAATATATGGATGTAATTAGGAAGGCACAGATCACTGGGGGTGGATACGCATGGGCTCAATACGACGAGGAATTTAGGGCCCGCATGGCGTGGGACACTGAGGCAAAATGGGGGGAATTAGATACCGACTTGTGGCAGCATACAATGGGGGAGTCCCGGCAGGAAAGACTATCTTCACAGCCAGCGGGCTACCGCTCGTTTATCGGCCCTTTCAGGGGCGACCCACCCGGGGAGCAGTTGGTGGTACAAGCAGAGAAAAGACAGGATCAGGAGGGGCCTGCTGGGATTTTAATAAGGGCATGTGCACCCGGGATTTCTGTAGATTTAGGCATGACTGCTCGAAATGTGGAGGCAGACAAGCCTTGGTCAATTGCTTCGGGGGAGGGTCAGGGCAGCAGAAAGGGGGCCAGCAGTAGCAGCAAGTGGGGTTCCAGGCGGGAGGTCAGCAACAGCAGCCCTTCGTGGAAGGACGGGGGGCTAAAGGGACTGGGCCAAAGGGCTCATACACCGGTTAGGGTGGACAGGTTAGTTGCAGCCTTACAGGGTTATGGCAACCAGAAGGCTGAAAAAACGTTACAAGAAGGTTTTCAGGAAGCTTTTAGGCTAGGGTATGGGGGTCCAAGGACTAGACGGTGGGTGGACAATTTACAATCGGCAAAGGAACACCCTGAAATCGTGCAAGAGAAATTGGACAGAGAAGTCCGTGAGGGTCGCATGGCGGGCCCATTTGAGGATTGGCCTTTGGAGAATTTGATTGTTTCTCCAGTGGGCGTTGTGCCAAAGAAGGAACAAGGGCAGTTCCGATTAATACACCATTTATCATGGCCGGAAGGGAACTCGGTGAATGATTTCATTGATGAAAAGGAGGCTACTGTGTTCTATTCGTCGGTTGACGTGGCCATGTCACTAGTAGTGACCGCGGGCGCAACGGCAGAAATGGCAAAATGCGACATAAAATCAGCTTTCCGATTGCTTCCAGTTCACCCAGATGATTGGGATCTCCTGGGTATCCATTTCAACTGTAAATGGTACGTGGACAAAGCATTACCGATGGGCTGTTCTATGTCTTGCGCATTATTTGAATGTTTTAGCACGTTCCTCCAGTGGTTGTTTTCAAAACGCACGGGTCACCACTTGGTAACGCATTACCTGGATGACTTTTTCTTTGTAGGCACCTCAGACTCCATGGAGTGCCGGGCAGCTCTGGACAGCTTCAAAGAGATCATAAGGGAACTCAGGGTGCCTTTGGCGCCGGAAAAAACGATGGGTCCCAGTACGGCTCTCTCCTTTTTGGGTATCGAGCTGGACTCTCAATCAATGGAGGCACGACTGCCAGAGGATAAAAAGCAGCAAATGCTTGGGCTGCTGGAGACAATGCTGGCCAGAGCCAAGGTCACAGTGAGGGAGATTCAGGTGTTACTGGGACACCTTAACTTTGCCTGCCGGGTGGTGAGAGTAGGAAGGACATTTTGTAGACGACTAGGTAGAGCACTTACGGGACAGAGACCACCACATCATCACGTCCGCTTGTCGGCGGGAGTGAGGGAAGATTTGAGGATGTGGAAGTTTTTCTTACAGGATTTCAATGGCATTCCTCTGGCAAGGGGGGAGGACATGGTTTGGGATGTTCAAATTTTTTCAGATGCCGCAGGCAGCAAAGGCTTTGGCCTATATTGGGAAGGAAAATGGTGCGCAGAGCAGTGGCCAGCGGAGTGGGGGGAGGGGGGAGGAGTATCGCATTCTTGGAGTTCTTCCCCTAGTAGTGGCGGTGACTTTGTGGGGGGGTCAACTGGCGCATAAGAAAGTGATTTTCAGGATTGACAACATGGCAGTGGTGGATTGTCAACCGACAGTCCGCCAGGGACGAGCAGGTATTGAAGTTGTTGAGAGTGTTTGTCTTGGGCTGTTTGCGCTTTGATATAACTTTTAAAGCGGTGCATGTGCCGGGTGTGGACAATGACATAGCGGATGCCTTGTCTCGTTCACAGTGGGGAAGATTCCGTGGGCTAGCCAAGGATGCAGACTGGACCCCGACCCCAATGCCGCGGCAGTTGTGGTACGTAGGCAACACAGGATGCTACAACTGGTGGAAGGGTCCCTGGCACACTCCACGAGGACTGCATACAGTTTAGCTTGAGAGGAATTCCTGCTCTCGGGAGCCCAGCGGCGGTCCACGACAGAGCAAAGGCGGGAAGATGTGATACAGTTTATTCTTGATCTGATTGACAAAGGATTATCTAGGGTGACTATCGCAATTCCCTCTAACTTGCCCGCATTTGTAGGAAAACTGTTATGGGGTTATGCTCCATCCGCTGGAGAACTCGGCTCGCGGATGTTAGAGGGGTGGGCTAGGGAGCAAGGTCAGGTAGGCAGGGTGAGGCAGCCTTTGTCATGGAATTTGCTGGGCAGGGTGATTCGGGTATTGCCCTCGGTATGCTCCGACGGTTTTGAGACGTGCCTTTTTTCCACGGTGATGTCATGGATGTTCTTTGGGGCTTTTCGGGTGTCGGAACTGTTGGGACAAAAATTTAAGGGAGGTGTTGAATGGGGGGATGTGGTACCGCGTCGGGACAGAGTCTGTATATGGCTCCGTAAATCGAAGACAGATCAGCGGGGCGCGGGAAAATGGGTGTCCCTCCAGGCGGCAGACCCCCCCTTTGACTTGCCCTTGTAGGTGGGAAACAAGGTGGAGGGAGCTTTCGGGCAGACAGGTTGGTTTGGTATTTGTACACAAGAATGGTTATAGGACTGCCAGGGATCGGCGGCCGCGGTCCGGCGGGGCTCGGCTTGAGTCCCGGACGGCCCCACGGAGGGAGCATCGGCCGCGGAGTCGCGCGGCGCTCCGTGATGTACTGCGGGGCCCGGGCGCTCAGGAAGAGCAGCTAATAGGGGTGAGGCGTCGCCATAGATCCGTCTGGTGCGAGTCCCCCTGACGGCGTGGGATCTATTGGAGCTCGGCCGCAGTGATCGGAGGACGCGGCCCGACGGGGCTCGGCCCTGCGCCCCGAGCTATCACGAGGTGGAAGCTTTGACCTATCTGTGGCGCGCGGGCTGCTGCGCAAAGGCGACGGAGCTGACCGTGGAGCCAGCCGATTGAGGGCCCAGGGAGGCTGTAATTACCCCTGAAAGTGGGACGGGACGGCCATCTTGTAACGGGCCCCGGCTCTGGAGGTACAGGCTTGACTGCGCTGGAGGCCTACACGAATAAACTTTGGCAGTATCCCGCATATCCGAGGCTCAGAGGTGAGACGCGGCGGTGGACGCCCTCTTCCCCTCCCCCCGCTGCGCTGCTGCTACTTTGGCTTTGGGTTGCCTAAGTGAGAATCAGAGGCATTTAGAAGTCCATTACAAGACCTCGTCATCCCCTGAGAGCAGATCGAGCTCGACTACGCCTCGACTGCTAAAGACTGGTTGTGACTATGGCCTCAACTAAGGGCTCTAAGCCGCCCCCTGCGGCTAGACTAGCCAAATATGCCCACACCAGATCGGAAGGCGCAGAGGGACACAAAGGGTCCCCCGACTCAAATTCCCAACCTGCAGAGGAGGCGCTGACCTTAATAGACGTGATGGCAGCGATACAGGGTGTCCGAACGGCGCTGGAGGCCAAAATAGATACGGTGGCTACCGAAATGACGCTTATCCGTGCCGATCTGCGAAACATGGGAGACAGGGTTAAGTCCAACGAAGATTCCATATCTACCCTCCAGCAGTCCCGAAAAGAGCTGGAATCCACAGTTAAGCGCCTCCAAACGCAAACATCAGATATGGCATCTAGACTGGAAGACTATGGAGGGCGGGCACGCCGCAACAATGTTCGAATCTTAGGGGTTCCGGAACGAGCGGAGGGACCGGCAGCGGATTTATTCGTCGAGGACCTGGTTCAGAAGCGTCTGCAGCCCCGCTCCCTCTCGCGCTTCTTCTCGGTGGAACGCGCCCACAGAGTGCCGAGGGGCCCACCCAAGCCGGGTGCGTCGCCGCGTCCTATCCTGGCTAGAATATTTAACTTTCGAGATCGGGATGCCATCTTGCAAGCGGCCAGAACTGCCCCACCACTCAAATGGGAAAACTCCACCATTACCTTCTTTCCCGACTTCACCTACAGGGTTCAACTTCAGCGCCGGTCCTTTCTAGAGGTGAAACGGGCACTTTGGGAACATAGCTTGAAATATGCTATGCTTTTCCCGGCAAAGCTCCGAGTCCAGGAAGGTACCAAATCGCTGTTTTTCACGTCTCCGGACGACACCTGGGACTGGTTGGAGCAGTGGCGTGCACGCAACAAACCAGGGAACTCTTCGCCACGGGGTGACCCGCATCGAGAGGCGGAGTAGATAACTAGACTCAACTCACCCGAAACAGGAGAACGACTAACAGAATCGTGTACCAGCAAGTATTAACTCGAGCTAATAGAACACTGCAATGTGACATTAATGGACGCCATTTGTGAGGTATATTGCGATCACCTGAGACCTAGTCAGGTATCAATGGTGGCGGTTCCCGTAGTCATCGGTGGGGGCGGGGGGACGGTGAGAAGGGACGCATTAAGTGACACAGAGAGGGGTGTCTGTAGCGGAGGGGTCGAGATGTGAATAATGTTTCACTTTTCCTTAAGTTGGGCGGATCGTCAGAATATGAGTAGAGGGAGTAACTTAACGCTTTGCAGGCTTGAGATGTATAGGCTGAGTAGCGTTCCCCTACACACAGCATGTTTTGTTTTGGGTTTACAGGCACTCTGCAACTTTGGGGGGTGGCCAGTTCTAAGTCCACGGTGCAGGGAGGCAGGGAGGGGGGTATTGTTTCAGGGATTGTTTGATGTGTTTTTCTTTTTGATCATTCTTCTTTCATTGAGCAATGCTTTCCAGAAGATCGTTGTTGACACATTACTTCAGATGGGACCTATTGTGGCGATGAGAAATATGTGCATAAGGGCTGCTAATTATGTTTTCTTTCGGACTCAGCGGGGCTTCGTGCCTCGGGGGACTAATGGGAGACCGGAGATGTTTCTAAGGGACGAGAGGATAAGAATGCTTTGTGATCTCCGCCAGTATGAGTGTAGTAGACCCTGATGGCCCAATACTGGGCCGCTTTAAAATTCTTTCCTGGAACGTCAATGGTCTTGGGGATCGAATTAAGAGGAGCATTGTCCTGCAGTATCTGAAAAGGCAGGCTCCTGATTTGATCCTTCTTCAAGAGACGCATATCCAAGGGACCAGCTATTGTGCACTTAATAGATGGGGATACAGACTGGTTGCGCACTCTGGCTACACACGAGGCTCTAGGGGAGTGGGTATTTTAGTGCGGGGCACCTTCCCTTTCCAAATTCAGAAAGTGCTGCATGACCCCCTGGGGCGATTTGTTTCTGTCTCCGGACGATGGGAGGCAAGGGTCCTCAATGTGACATCCCTATACATTCCCCCCAAACTCCACTCCATCACTTTGAAGGAGCTGGGAGCGCACCTACTGCGACTGCCCGAGGGTGACCTGATTGTGGGTGCGGACTGCAATGCGGCTTTGAATGGCTCTTTGGATCGCTCACCTCCCCGTGCGACTGAGGCGAATGGGAAGCTCTTGTCTGAATTTTTGATGGCCCTAGGCATTGTGGATGTGTGGCGTGTCTGTCATCCCGCTGAGAGGCGATATACATTTCATTCTGGAGTGCATGGCAGCCTCTCTCGTATTGATTACCTCTTTTGTGGCTCCGATAGACTCCCTTGGATCAGTAATCACTCCTTTCTCCCTAGGGGAATCTCCGATCATTCGCCAATTGTCGCCCACTATGGCGGCACACCCCCAGCGAACTACCGGGATATGGTCCTCAGTCCTTGGTACCTTAAAAATCCTGAGATACGCGCCAAATTGACTGAGGCTACTACACAATACTTTGCCGAGAATGATGGTTCGGTCCAATCCGATGTGGTACTTTGGGAGGCCTATAAGACAGTGGTGCGGGGATGTGGGGTTGCGGCAGTGGCAGGGAGCAAGAAAGAAAAGCGAAAACAATTAGAACACATAGAGGTAGAGATGGCAGCATTGGAACACGATCTAATTTCCACACCGTCGCAAGAGAACTCCCATAAACTAGCCGTAAAGCAAAAGGAGTATAGAGATATTGCAGACGACGCGGCTCAAAAAAGCCATAAGGCCACACAACATAAACTATATGATATTGGAGGCAAGGCCAGCAAATTGTTGGCCTGGTTAGATAAAAGAGACCAGGCGAACAGATGGATCGCCGAAATCACAGATACACATGGGACCCGCCACCGCGACGGGACGAATATTGCTGGAGCCTTGGCTTCCCACTTTAAACTGGTCTATTCCCCTGCGTCTGCGGCTACACAGGCTGAGGCGGCGGAACTGCTGAGAACCTTGCCTTTGCCAAGTTTGAGTTTACTGGAGGGCCAAGACCTAGATAGCGAGCTAACAGCGGAGGAGGTCGCAAAGGCCATCTCCTCCCTACAGTCTGGAAAGGCCATGGGCCCTAGTGGACTTCCAATTGAGCTATACAAATGTGTGAAGTCGATCATTTCTCCTTACCTGCTGCGCATGTATAATGCCAGCACTCGAGAGGGAATCCTTCCAGCTACGCAGCGACTGGCTAGCATCGCTGTCATCCACAAGAAGGGCAAACCACCGGATTGTTGCTCATCATATCGACCCATCTCCCTCCTGGACCCCGAGATTAAAATCCTAGCAAAAATCTTAGCGACTCGGATTTCACCTCTCCTCCACAAGCTGATTCATTCAGATCAAAATGGATTCATGCCAACGAAAAACACGGCATTAAATATACGTCGCCTACAGGGGGTCCTGGGTCGCGCGCCTACCATACAAGAAGATTCGATCATAATGTCACTAGATGCCAAAATGGCATTCGATTTGATAGAATGGCCCTTCCGTTTCGCTCGAGCGCTATGGGTTCGGCAAACGCTTTCTATCCTGGGTGCGCCTTCTCTACTCCAAACCCTTGGCGAGAGTCGCGGTCAATGGTAAGAGATCAGTGGTCTTTGAATTGGGGCGGGGTACACGGCAGGGGTGCCCCCTGTCCCCCCTGTTGTTCGCTCTGGCGCTCGAGCCTCTAGCGGTCTGGCTTAGAGGAGATCCGACACTCCGAGGGCTGCATTGGGCGCCGGAGTGGGAGGACAGGGTGTCACTCTATGCAGACGATATCCTGCTTTATTTAGCAAAACCGCGGTCCTCAATTCACTATGCTCTTCGTATTTTCACTCTATTCCAGAAATACTCGGGCTATACCATCAACTGGGATAAGTCCCTGATCTACGTCCTTAGCGGCCCCCCTCCCAGACTCCCACCGGGCTGTGAGGCCAAAATTGTGACCGAGGGCTTCCAATACTTAGGCATTTACATAACAACGGACGTCGAGCTCTTTTATCAGCGAAATTTGCTGCCGCCCTTGCAACGCCTCAGGGCGGATGTGCGCCACTGGCAGACCCTTCCGCTGACACTTCTCGGAAGGGCAGCCCTATTTAAAATGATGGCGCTCCCCCGTTTCTTGTACGCACTGCAAAATACACCACATCTGGTCCCGCCCCAGTACTTCACTTCCATAGAATCTGAAGTTCGTACTCTATTATGGGGTGCTGGGTCTCCGCGCATTGCACTTCCTAAGCTAATGAGGAGTTGGTACGACGGGGGCATCGCGCTACCAGATATTAGATCCTACTACTGGGCATCCCAACTGATTGTTCTCAATCACTGGATGCACCGACCGGTCACAGACCCAGCATATCAGATGGATCGATATAACATTCAGCCAGGCACATGTCTGAGAGCGCTTTACGGAGGGAGAAAACTGGAACCAATACTCACGCCAACTGTGACGACGATCTCCATATGGCATGCGGCTAACTCGGCCCTTGGTTGGAAGGGGCGGTTGACACGCGCTACACCACTGTTTGATTCGGCAAGACTGGGGTCGTTATGGCGACTACCCGGGTTTGATAAATGGGATTTGATTGGGTTGTCAAAACTAGGAGATCTCTGGGTCGACGGGGGAGTGGTGCCATTCGGGGAGTTGCAACGGAAGTATCACCTGCACCAGAATGAGACCTTCCGCTACCTTCAGGTGCGGAGTGCCTTGTCCAAAGCGCTTCCTAAAGGAACTGACCTACCCTCCTCCTCACCCTTGGAGGACAGACTTTTAGATAGCTACCTTCCAGAAAAGGCTATCTCGTTGACGTATCGCAAAATCCTTAACAACTCACCTGAAGTCTTGGATAAACTTCGTGCTAAATGGTGCACAGATGTTGGTGACATCGATGATGAGGAATGGAAGGAGGCGCTAGCCTCGCCCCGCGAAGTGGCGATCCGATCTTGCTTTAAACTTATCCAACTAAAAGGTACTCCATAGAGTTTACTATACAAGCTCGGTTTTGGTAAAAATGGTCCGACTGGCTTCGCCCATGTGTCCTCGCGGATGCGGGCAGGTGGGCACTTATCTGCACCAATGGTGGGAGTGCCCTGTTCTTCGGAGGTATTGGGGGAAGATCTTTTCTATTTTATCCCTTGTCTGCGATAAAGAGATTGAACCCACGCCAGGGCTATGTTTGTTGAATATATGGGAACCTACCGATTTAACTAGGATGGAATGTCTGTGGATCTCGCTGGGTTGTGTAGTTGCCAAGCGTAACATAGCGAGAACGTGGAATGGAGAAATAGCACTGAAAAGTTCTGACTGGGAGACTGATATGGACTGGTGCATGCAGGCTGAAAGGGCGGTTTATGAAGGTAGAGGCTGCCCAGGCAAATGGAAGAAGATTTGGACACCCTGGAACGATCATAGGGGTGGGCTGTGTACTCCGTTTAGAGAGACGCCTCTCCTTGACGGAGATGCAGATGAATAAGGGACTGCTTTCCCCCGAGCTCAATGTAACAACGAAAGCCCCGGTAAAACCACGGCCTCACCACATATCTTAAGAAAATTTGACTTTACGTTCGGTCATTGAAGATGTCATTTTTGCTTTATTCTCTGATAATTGCTCTTACTGTAAAGGAATGATTGATTATGATTTTGTTTGTTTTGTGTTTTAAAATTTAATAAAGAGATTTTCAAAAAAAAAAAAAGAATGGTTATAGGGTTACGGCATTTCAGCTATTGACAGTGTTGCGCAAAGCGCTGACAGAGTTGGGTATTGATGGCAAGGGTTTTGGGACTCATTCTTTTAGGATTGGTGCGGCATCAGAAGCAAATAACAGAGGGTGGGGGTGGGGGGACATCATGAGGTTGGGAAGATGGTCTTCAGATTGCTACCAGCGATACGTTCGCGGCGCTGCAGCGGGGGTGTAGCGCGGTTCTGATTTTTCTCCTGTTCATTCAGTTTTTCTTGTTTCAGGTTCGGTGGCTGGCCCCCTCGCCAGAGAAATGTCCATTTGGATAGTGGGGCATTCATTTGTGAAGTGGGCCCAAGTCCAGGCACACACCAGTTATTTTGGAGAAAACTTATGGTTCAATAAAGATTTGTTTAAAGTATCCTGGAGGGGGCAGTGGGGTATGCGCTGGAAGGAGCTTTTGCGGGCATTGAACGGTTTTTGTTGGTGGCTGGTAGGTGCCCCGACATTTTGTTGCTTCATTTGGGTGAAAATGACATGGTCAGGGAGAAAGGGATAGTGCTTATGAGAAGCATGAAGAAGGACCTGGCCCTGTTAAAACTGCAGTGGTCCGGGTGCTCGGTCATTTGGACTGAGTTTGCTCCGTGCGGGGTTTGGAGAGGCGCAGTTAACCCAGGGGCAGTGGACAGGGCCGGGAGGAAGCTGAATACGGAAATGGTCCGTTTTTGCAGGGAGCTTGGTTTTCAGAGGATCGCGCATAAGGAGATCAGGTTTGACTCAGAGGAATTTTTCAGGGGTGATGGTGTTCACTTGTCACGCTTGGGCATGGACTTATATTTGTTGGAAATCAGAGAGGTCCTGTCTAGAGTGTTGAATGTACAAAGGCGCTAGGCCTGCATCCCTATTAGGTCAGGGGGGGCAGTCAAAAGGGGAGGCGGCGTTTCCGCCTACGCTCCCGCTTTTTCCTGGGTGGCGGGGTTGTAAAAAGTTGGCCAAGATTGGCAGAAGTTTTTAGTTAAGTGTTGGAAGTTTGTGAGCAGGGGCAGGGAAAGGGTAGGCAGGTAGGCTAAGTTTAGACTAGATGTTTGGTAGTTACAGTTGCAGAAAGACAGGTAGGGGTTTGGGTTTCATTGGAGGGCAGGATATGTAAATGCAAAACTGTGTAATGTGGTTGTTATGTAATGTTATTATGTTATCGGTAGGGTGGGGGATTTGATGTGGGAATCGTAGGGGCGGGGGGGGGGAAACAGGGGATCAGTTATTTTATGTATAGTGAGGTTTTAGTTTGTAAGGCAGTTGCCTAGGTTGGACATTGTGATATGCACCTGTTTCAATAAAGCGGCCTTTTACACACACAAAATTGGGCTTGGTTTGGCTTGTCCCCCTCCCTCCCAACCAAAAGATCGAAGACTGACTTATCAAAACTCATAGCAAACCAAAGTAAGGTAACACGATTTAAATGTGCTTGATTGAGTGGGATTTTCGGGCTCGGTTGCCATGGGTAACAGTCTTTTACTGGCACTGGAAAGAACGAGAGGCAGAATATGCAGTTGAATTCAGAAGCTGACAGGAAACCAACAAAGCTCTGCGAAAGTGGGTGGACTTGGCGCGGTTACAGTACCGACGCGGGCAGAGCGGGGGCTGCTTCTCTGAGAACAGTTAGGAACAGAAGGGCGAGGACAGCGTAGAAGGAGGAAACTGCAACCGCCACGGCAGAAACGAGCATGCGTCTAAATTACATACGGAAGTACATGGTAATGGCTAGAAAGACCTTTACTCTTATATCTGCAAGCAGTGGATTCTGTGAGGGAGCAAAGGCGAATGTGGGAGAGGGCCTGAGAGTATGTATAGTGCAGCAGGATAAGGCGTTTGAGAGCGTGGATGTGTGTGAGAGACTGTGAGATGTGTGCGCGCGCAAGGTAATATGTGAAGGTGTGGGTTTGTGCGTGTGCTTGAATGAGAATAATTAAAGGCAAGTGTGTTAATGACATTGTGTATGCGAACTTTTGTGTTTGTTTGCACTTGTGCCCAAAGAGAGAATGTGAATGTATGCAAGTCCGTATCTGAACAAGTGTGTAACAGCCATTAAAACCGACTTCTAAAGTGAACACATTACAAAACAGGTCAATAAGTAATACTGAAGCCGTGAGTCCGTCTGCAAGAGTGTTTTGAATAGGGTGAAAGGAAATACATGCACGTAAGAGAGACCGAGAGAGGGAGAGAGCAACAGGGGAGCGTGTGTACGTGAACAAGGGGTTTCCCAAGCTAGAACAACTGCTGAATATCCCTTCTTTTGGGGCCCTTCAGAGTGCAGTCTCAATCCTCAGTTTGGCGCTTGAAGATTTGGCTGGACTTCAAGTGGATGTTTGAGGGATTTACAACCACATAATGAAGGATTACAGTTTTGCATTTCAATCGGTCACATGATGTTTACATAGCATATTTACATTGCACAACGTGTTAAAGGTACTCGTTGGCTGCATAGGCATATTTTTAAAGTAAATATTCAGAATCTGAGTAAACATTTTTTACATTACATTCAGTAGAGGATAAAGGTGCGATAAACTGGAACAGCAGCCAGTGATTTTTCAATCCTGTTTTGAAGAAGGCAAAGGAAGGGACGAGTCTCATTTCAATATTTTTGTTATTCCGTGTGTTGCGAACAAAACCTTTTCAGTGGGATAGCCTTGAGGTCTTGGTACATCATTTAGCTTTGTGCGGGAATATGTAGGCACTCCTGAAATGTGAGTGCTTACCAGAAATGTTAAGTTTCTATTCCAGTTACTTAGTAGGCATGTGAACCGTAACAAAAGCAATGTAGACAAGTTGAGCTCGGACTGGATTCCACAAGATGCTGCTTTGGTGGGTCATGGTATACATTCTTTGGTTTTTTTTCTGGTAAGTGTAATCGTCCTTACAATCCACTCGCCCTGTTTTACCCACAACCCAAAAGCTCCAGTGAAAATAGGCATTTATGCTAAGGCCTACTAGAGGATTCTTTAGGAGTGAATGGACCCTTTTTGCTTCATCATCATCCTTCTTTCATGAGGCCACTTCAGTTAGTATAGTTGTGCCTTCCTATAGGCAGAGGTAAAAGTGTATTTCGCCTCCAGCGCAAAGCCACCAAACACCAAGTTTAAGTGTGCATTCTTCACAAAATTGTGCTGCCCTGGTATCCCCAGACCTGTACGCGGGTCTCCTGCATGGCAGGATATAACATGCTGGGGAGTAGGTTTAGCAGCAATCTTTGAAACTGCAACCTAAAGGAAGGGGACATTGATAGCACTACCAACATACAGCTACCAAACAAAAACAGACATTCTAATCAATAAGCCCACTATGCTAGTATCCGAGACACCAGATGCACAATGCTCATCAGTCCCTGAGAAAGTGAAAAAGTCAACTCTGGGCCACCTTTTGCCACACCGTTACTGATAAATTCAGAAGTTCCTAGTTTCATAAACTTGCACTCACAGTGCCCATTTTAATCCATTTTAAAAGCGACTCGTGGTTAATATAAAGATATGTAAGAGGCGGAACCAAATGTGGTGTTGGTCCACAGGGGTCGTAATGTGCGGGGTTCTAGTTTACATGGGACTGCACTTGGAACCACAGGTAGCAACAATGATTAAACCTGTCTTTTACATCTCTCCAGGAATATTTTTCTCTAACTTGATTTTCCACACCTAGTCAGTGCCGATGTGACCCCTGCATCATCATGCATGTATTATGTAAATTATGTGTATCCTAGTCACTTTTATTTTGTATCTACGTAGAATCCAGAATTCAAGAGCTCAACTCCTGGTTGTTCTTAACCACCTGTGCATGCATCTCCCATACTGTACTCTTAACAATAGCTTACAGTTTAACAGCAAGAGCTTTTTTTTAAGCTCAGGTGCATCTTCCATGAAGCTTTGGGAAATATAGATCCGGCTTTTATTTTTAACACACAGACTCATTAAAGATTGGAATGATGATTGAGATTATGACCTACCATTCTGATAGGTACCCAAGACATTACGGAGGTGTGTATAATGGACCTCAGCTCTGGTCCGCAATACAAATGCTATCATGATACTATCATGATATCAATGCTAAATTCAGGGTAGACAAGAATAGCTGCTTATTTGGTATTTCATTTCACAGGGAGCACCATAGGCCTTATGTGTAAACGTAAACTCAAGAAATTAAAAGATCATGAAAAACAGCCTGCAAGCAAGTGGAATTTAACATGGTCTAGCAGCAGGCAGCGGCCCCCACCATCAACCTGCACCCTTCCCCAGCCAGCGCTACTACTGGATCTTCTCTTGACCAGCTTCTCTGATGAGACAATACATATTTCGCCAGAAAAAGGAGATGCACTGGAGGCGGGGAAAAGCATGCAACCAGACAATGCACTACAGTCGAGTAGCTGGCAAGAGTTAGACATACTCTTAACCTCCACTCCTAGTGCCACCTGTAAGATACCATCACACACCTGAGTTGAAACACAAGGTGCGCCAAAGGCACCAGTAAATTGCGATTCTCCTATTACCAGGACTAGAGAATCTGGATTTCATTAAAGACACGGAGGCTAACATTATGCATATTTCTTTTAATGTAACTCCAAGCAGCCACTTGAAAGCACACATCATAAAGAGAAAAGTTCCAGAACAGAACATTAAGAACATACAATAGTCATGAGCACAGAACAGTCTGCCTCTTTTAAATGCGGCTCCAAGCAGATAAGTTCAACCTTTATTACTTACTTATTTTTTCTCTCTACCAACTTGTTAATTTTATTTGCTCTTAATTACCCTTCAAGCTCACCCCTGGGACTGACCCCACACCCTTCCCCTCACTTCCTTTCCTTTACCGATCTCTAATTTACGGAGATTTTTCCTTTCCTACCCTCTTTTTACACTGTACTTCCGTCTTCAACCACCTTCTGTTTTTCGTTTCCCTTATCCGATATTGTCACAACCGACTTCCATTTTTTTGCGATTCACTTATTCAAACATTTAAAATTACCTTCTGGAACCTACACGGTCCACGTGGGACTGCAATGAGACCGAGGGAGAGAGACACTTTCATTCTGATCATCAGTGCCTCTCCCCCCTCACCATGAGCCGCGATGCCCGTCTCCAGCTCCGTCTCTGTTCCTACCCTTGCGAAGCCATAAGAGGAACGCTCTACGGCTCCGTCTCTGTTCCTACTCTTGCATAGCCACTAGAGGAGCGCACCTTAGCAACGGGTGCGCTGCGTCCTCCCGCTGCCAAGGTCCTTTCCTCCGGTGATCCATGAGCCTTGCCAGCACTACGGGACATGATCGCTCTCGTGGCTTCATGTCTCCACAGTAATTGGCAACAGCTGATCGCTCGAGCCCACTAAGCGTCAGTTGGACTGCCTTTTTCGTCGCGACCAGCTGAAAAATTTAACTTACACGTGAGTACCTTTAACATAAAAAAAAAAAAAAGATATTATTAATCAACAAGGCCAATAAGAACCTATCTTTCAGTTTCTAAGCCATATTATTAATTAAACCAATTCCGAAAATAGGCATATTATTAATTTAAATTACTATGTCTGATATTGATTCTGATGATGGAGCTGCCTCCATCCCCAATTTGGACAACGAAGCATTCAAAAAAATTCTTCATAGGGAAATGAGGTCCTGCATGTTAGAAACTCTAAATCAAGTAATGGCTTCAAAGAGATCCCTCCCTACCGAGGAGGATGACACTACAGGAAGCCAGGGCTTGCAAGTCATTGATGATCTCTCCGAGATCAGGGGGAAAAGACTAAAGAAAAGCAAAAATGTTGAATATCCAACCCCCAGGAGCACGATGGGAGGTCCTAGCACCTCAAATAATACAGGAGGTCTTAGCACCTCAACTATTAACGGAGGTTCTCACACCTCGAAGTCATCAGGTGTCCTTAGCGGCACAACCTATACAGCGGTCTACAGCGGCACAAAACATCCGGGTGTCCTTAGCGGCACAAATTATCTAAGTGCTCAATATGACTTTACTGATAACCAATTACAAGATGATGAGACCTCGAACATGTTCGATGAATATGTTCTAGACTTGGATGAAGACGATCAGGAGTTCAATAGTCAACCTACCGAGGACGATCTCCCGTCCTCTTCAAAGGACAATATTCTTAATCCTCTGGGGGAGGAAATGTTCTCACCCTTTAACATCAAACATCCCAGAAGCTCGGAATGGTGACCACAGGATCATTTAGCCCAATTTATTAAAAAATGGCTTAGAAACCTTCTTGAAAAAGATATTCGCAACATACTTGAGAGCTGAATGCTCAAGACCCTCCATTCAGGATAAAATCTGCCAAACACCAAATCTTGATCCTGAATTAATTAAATTCCTTTTTAAACTCGGGAGAGACCCGAGGAAGGGGATGGAGAGATCCCTCAAGGCGTGTCAAGACCGCCTTCTAGACATTCTGAGCCCTTTGGCCAGGATTATCGATACCGCCGAAGAAAGCCACATTAACGGCACGCCCCTAGATACCGATCTAATCAGGGGATGGAGCCAAAGAGCTATGATTCTTCTGGAAAACGCGAATGCCAGCCTCAAAGCAGAAAGGAGAAGGGTAGTACTTACCAAAATAAACCCGAAATTGAGCGACATGGCAGACAGAGAACCTTCTCAGAATCCCAAAGGTTTACTTTTCGACGAGGATTTGATCAAATCCATCGGTAAATACGTCTCAACCTTCACGGCTCTGGACAAAGCTCAACAAAATATGAGACGTGTTTTTAATCCAAAATTTTTTGGTCGGGCCGGAAGAAGGGGCCTCTCTTCCGGCCGCTTCAATCAAAGGCCCTATTCGAGGTTCAGAAGCTACGGAAGAGGTTACCAACCTTCCAACCCTTCCCAATTTTACCCCCAACGAGGGAGAGGTGCACGCAACAGAGGGTTCAGATTGCGTGGAGTCTCCAGCAACAACAACCTTCAGAGTGAGTACCCTTCCACTTCCTCTTCCTTCTTCCCCCCAAAAGGTGGGAGGCAGACTCAAATTCTTCTATCAGAATTGGAAATTAATCACTCAAGACCCATGGGTATTAAATACGGTCAAGGGCTTCATGATAGATTTTGTGGAAACTCCTACACAAACTTCTTTCCCGAGAGACATCCCACTCACAAGAGAACAACAAAAAATTGTAGAGGAAGAAATATCCTCAATGCTTCAGAAAGGGGCAATAATAGAAGTACCATTGGAAGCGTTGAGATTTGTAAGTACTCTTTTTCTCGTCCAGAAAAAGGACAAGGGTTGGAGACCCGTTATAAACCTAAGGGAACTAAACAAATATCTAGTTTACAGACACTTCAAGATGGAGGGCATTCATCTCCTGAGGGATCTGTTACTAGAGGGAGACTGGTTAGTCAAACTAGATTTAAAAGATGCCTACTTCACCATTTCCGATGGCGGAAATTCATCAACCCTTCCTCCAGTTCATGTGGAACAACCATCTGTTCCAATTTCAAGCCCTTCCTTTCGGCCTATCATCTGCCCCCTGGTGTTTCACCAAAGTCATGAGGACAATTGCCTCACTCTTAAGAGAAAGAGGTATTCGACTAATCATAGACCTAGATGACATCCTCATAATGTCCCAAGACCACTCACAGTTAATTCAGGATCTGAAGACAGTGATGGATCTATTAGAAAGCTTAGGGTTCATTATAAACAAATTACAAGTCTGAGTCACCTTTTGTGAGTAGTTAAATTCACTCTCTATTATTTGTTGTGCGAGCGACACTGCTACATTTTACACCCGCCCTAAAATAATTTCGCAACTGTTTGATGTCCATTTCTTTAAAATTAATTTGATTTGCATTGATTTAAAACACCTATTGGTCCGGTCTATTGCTGGCACATAATGAGAGCTCAAATCAGGAACAAATAGAGGAGGAACAATCAAATGGAAAGTCTAATTATGGTTTAAATCTTTTATTAAATTTTGAAACATATATTACGTACAACTTAGAGGCGGCTGTCTCGCAGCTATGGGAGCCCCTCAATCATCGTAACAGCTGGATCATCAAAGCAATGAGGGATAAGCTCACAGTCATAATAAGCCACAACAAAATACTAAAAATTTTAAAAATAAAAAAACACAAGAAAACCTATTGTGCCCCTTCCCCCCTCCCCCCACCCCGTCCACCAAAGAAGTTTGTATGATCCGTGTGTAAGTCCTGTGAGTGAAATAACCGTGTTATGTTCCGGTCTCTTGTGGGTCAGAGAGTCGTAAAAGACGAAGATACCTGGGACAGGTGAGTTCCCTGAATTCAACAGATAGGAGAGACAAAAAGGGTTGCCAGAGCTCGTGAAATGTGGAACCCTTCCCAGCGGCTGTCAGCGTCAACTTCTCCATCCCCATGACGTGCCACGGCCGGTGTAACCAGTTTGTGAAAGTAGAGAGTTGAGGGGTACGCCAGTGTGTCAGTATGTTTTGTATTGCTGAACCCAGCGCTATCGCCATCAGCCTACCCCGTCGGGACTTGAGCGGATAGGTCAAGGGGTTCGGGAGACCCAAGAGGACGTACGCCGGGAAGCGTTGTATTTGTGTATCTAGGTGTTGGTCCACCTCGTCTAGGACCTGAGACCAATACGACTGAATTAGTGTACAATCCCATAATAGGTGGGTTAAGGTGCCCGCCCCCCCGCAGCCCCGCCAGCAGAGCGCGTCCTGAGTAGGGTCCATCGAATGAAGTCGCTCCGGGGTATAATACCAATACGTCACTAGTTTAGTGAGGGTTTCCGTTAACCCCATGTGGTATGCAGAGTGGCGGGCCCGGTAATAAACCCCCTCCCATTCTTTGTGGCTAAGTGATCTGCCCAGTTCCCTCTCCCACCGCGCTCGGCTAGCGTTATACATATGTGTATTACGGGCGAGCAGCGTCTGGTATAGGTCCGAGATGAGCTTTTTATCGGAAGTGCGCGTGATAAGCCACCTCTCAAAAGTAGACAATCGTCTGCTGGCAGATGGCTTCACTTGGGTGTGCAAGGCCCAGTGCCGGATCTGATAATACCGAAGTCGTTCAGTTTCGGGCAGCCCATAGTCCTGCCTAATCTGATGAAACGGTATGATCCCGTCCACGTCGAAGAGGTGCACCAGAGCGCGACAGCCTGAGGATCTCCACCTAGTGAAGGCTGCTACATCCATGCCCGGTTGGAAGTCAGGATTCCCGAGTAACGGTGTAAGCGGCGAGGGATAGGTAGTGAGGTTGTGTTTGGTGTTGGTATGGTCCCATGTATCGAGTAGGGCCCGGGTGATATGCGAGGCATATAAGTTGGGTGGTCTGTGCGCTTTCCGTAAGAAGGGGATTCCCTGTAGCGGTCTGGCAGCCACTGCCTGGTCTTGGAACAACCAGTGTTTTTCCGACTCCCTTCTGCTCCACTCGACCAGGTGGCGTAGCTGAGTTGCTTGGAAGTATAATTGCAGATCTGGGATACCCAGACCCCCGCTTTCCGGCGGGAGCACTGTCAGCGCCTGCTTAATCTGGGGTTTGCGGCCATTCCATATAAACTGGGCAAGCTCGGACTGGGTCTGTTTTATCCACCCCTGTGGGGGACTGAGAGGTAGAGTTTGAAACACATATAATATCTGGGGGAGGATGGTCATCTTGACCGCCGCAAACTTGCCCAGCCAAGAGAGTGGATAATGCTTCCATTGGGTCAGCTCCCCACGGACCGTCCGCCGCAACCGGGCGTAGTTAATGGTCGCCGTGTCCGATATGGAAGGGGCCAGTTGAACCCCTAAGTAGGAAATCGTGTTGGTTGCCCATTGAATGGGATAGTGTTCCTGTAGGTGCGCGCGAGTGGAGGGTGCCAGCGAGAGGTCTAGTGCCACCGATTTGTCCATGTTCACTTTGAACCCCGACGCCAGTGCGAACGAATCCAGTTCTGTGAGACATGCCGGCAATACATTGAGAGGGTTCGATAAGGAGATCAGGACGTCGTCAGCGTACAGGCTGACCGTGTGAATATGCCCTCCAAATTTGATCCCGGTAACTGCTGGGTGCTGTCGGAGGCGGTGGGCTAAAGGCTCCATATAAAATGCGAAAAGAAGGGGTGACAGGGGGCATCCCTGACGGGTACCTCTCTCTATGGGGAACCGAGACGATGTATGGCCATTAACACGGACAGAGGCTAAGGGAAACTTATAGCAATTGAAGATGCGGGTGCGGAACTTTTCCCCGATGCCCACCCGTGCAAGGACCTGCTCTAAATAAGGCCAGTGGACCCTGTCAAAAGCCTTCTCGGCGTCTACGGCAAGCATCATGTACTCCCCTCTCGTCCGAGCGGCTTTCTCAATAAGATGGAGGGCTCTCTTTGTGTTGTCACTGGTCTGGCGCTGGGGGATGAAGCCTGCTTGATCCGGGTCTATTAGGCCCGGCATGTGGGGGAAAGACGTGCAGCCAATATCCCGGTGTATATCTTAAGGTCAGTGTTAAGGAGGGATATGGGGCGGTAGGCCCCGCAGGTAGTCTTATCCTTCCCTGGCTTCGGTATGACCACTATGGACGCCTCCAGCATTTCCGCCGGGATCGCTCCAGGGTCAGAGAATGAGTTGAAAAGCTTAGTGAGAACTGGGGCTAGCGCAGTACAGAACGTTTTATAAAATATGGCAGAGTAGCCGTCCGGGCCTTGTGCCTTAGCTAGTTTGAGACGAGTAATGGCGGCTATGACCTCTTCTATTCGAATATCATGGTCCAGAGAGTCTGCTTGCGCCTCCGTCAGAGTCGACAAGCCGATTGGGTCTATAAAGGCCACTCCATCGGCGGGCGACAGGGGAGAACCTGCATAGAGGTGGGCATAAAAGTCCCGAAACGCTTCCGCTATCTCGGAATCCTCTGTGACTCGTCTCCCATCATCCCTCTGTATCTCCCGGACCCCTTGTTTCTGACGAGTCTCTCGGAGTTTATGGGCGAGTAGACCGACCACAGCGGTCGCCTCCTGTGTAATATGCATGTCGCAGCCGGAGAGCTGCGAATTCCGCACGGTCCTGATCTATCGCTGCAAGCTGCCGTCGCATAGCCTGGAGTTGCCGCCAAATCCGTGGCGCACCCGTCCGCTGGTGTATCTGTTCCAATTCCCGGGTCTTCTGAGTGAGATCCTCCCTCTTACGCCTGCGCTCTACATTATCCGCCGCTGATATAGCCACTAATTCCCCTCTAATGACCGCTTTCAGTGCCGCCCATTGTGTAGAGAGGGAGGTGTCAGTGTTTGCATTGTGAGAGAGGTAGTCTTTGATGGAGTGCTGTATCTGTTCCACCACTGCTGCGCGATGGAGGAGGGTGTCACGGAGGCGCCATATTCGGGAGGGGTGTTGCATAGGTGGGAGGGCAAAGGTAGCGATGACTGGTGCATGGTCAGATAGAGAGGCTACCCCTATTTCAACATCTGTAGCCATCGTATGCAGGGGAGTGGATGCCAGCAGGTAGTCTAATCTGGCATACGTTTTGTGCGCATTGGAGTAGTAGGAGTATTCGCGGCTGTGCGGATGAAAGCTACGCCACAGATCAGATAGGCCCAAGTCCTGTAATCGAGACATCCCCGCCGCAGATAGAGCGCCAGTCTGGTGTGTGCGTTGGCATGATCTGTCTGTTTCATTGTCGAAAACCACGTTAAAGTCTCCCCCCAAGAGAATTCTGCGTTCTGTCGTGGCTGTGGCTTCCGTGAGCGCTGTATGAAGGAATTTTTCCTGTCCGTCATTGGGGCCGTAAACGGAACCAATAGTGAATGTGAGCCCCCCTATGGCAAAACGGTAGGTGAGGAGCCGCCCCTTAATTTCGGCCTCCCTATGGAGAACCTCCCCCCGGAATCTCTGGGCCACCAAGATTGCCACCCCAGCCGATTTAGATGGCTCTGAGGAGAACAGCTGTGTCGGGAATCTACGAGACTTAAGTCTGTGGCAGTCCTTAGCCAGTAGATGCGTTTCTTGGAGTAGGCATATGTCTGCATTGGTGTGTTCTAAACAGGACAAGACTGCTTTACGCTTGACGGGGTTATTAAGCCCCCTTACATTCAACGTGAGCACCCGAAGTGTGGTGGGAGGCATGTAGTCAGTTTAAATTGTGTAGAGCATATGTAAAATCTGGGGTCCCCATCATAGTGGGCTGGTAGCCAGTGCAAAACAGGCCGGCTCCGACCATGTGGACCTACGCTATCAATAAAAAAGGGTGGACAAGGGACCCCCGAACCCCCAAAGAAAGAAACCCCCCAAAAATTGTCTAATCTTAGTCCAAATATAACAAACAACGAAGAAGAAAGGACAGAGAAGAACTCTTGTCGAAGTCCATCATCCACGGATGATCGGAAAAGCATCTCCATGGGGGATGTGATGTGACCAAGGGCGGCCCTCCACCTCCCGCCAGCGGCCTCTAAAGAACCAGGACAGCTCGAGGAGATCAAAATATACTGAGAGTTTCAGGCAGGTTGTGTCTTTGCTAGTGCTGCAGGTAGAGTCTCAAGGGCCTCCTTCTGTCCCTGCGAAATCTCCACGGGGTTTGGTTGTCTGGGACGGCGTCGCCGACTGTGCTGCTGCCACTGGGGCCTCGTGTCATCCGCTCCGCGACCCGGACCCTCGTCACCATTTTCCTCCTCGGGGAGGTCGACTCCGAGCAGGCGGCAGGCCTCAGAGATAGACCGCAGCTGAAAGAGTTTACCGTCCATGCGGAATATCAGACGGAATGGGTGACCCCAGCTGTAGGAAATGTTGCGCTGTCTGAGATGTGTGGTGATAGGCCGGAAACTTCTCCGTTTTTGGAGGGTGAGGGCAGCTAAGTCCTGAAACAGTGCTGGGGATTGGCCGCGGAATGTGAGGGGTTGCATCTGTCGGGCCTTCTGGAGAATTTCTTCCTTAGTTCTGAAGTCCTGGACACAGACCAAGATGTCAGCCGGTAGAGCTGCCGCCTGACGCGGCGGGCCTACCCTGTGCGCCCTGTCCAAGCGGAGTTCCGTGTCCAGCGGCCTGCCCAGAATTTGGTTAAAGAGCTCCGTAGTGTATTTGAAAATGTCGCCTGCTTCCTCGTCGAGCTTCACCCCCCGGATCCTGATGTTGTGTCGACGAGAACGGTTTTCCAGGTCCTCGAGATGAGATTGGAGGTCGACTTGTTGATCGTGGATCCGAATAACCTCCTGCTGGAGCGTCACCATTTCTGTGTCCCTCCCGTCGCTTTTCTCCTCTAGGTCCGCGACCCTCTCCCCAATACCGTCCATCTCTCTGCGGACATCTTTGATTTCTGCGGTGAGGTCCCGCTTCAGTGTCTGTAGGTCCTCCCGCAGCGCCACGAACAGGGACTCCAGGAACGCTTTTGTTATCGGCTCCCCCGTATCGCCACTCGGGGGTGGGGGCTGCTCGGACCCTGCTCCACCGTCATCCATTTGATGGCCGCCCTGCGGCTTCGCAAATAGCTCCTTCAGGGTTTTCTCTTTCTTTCCTCGTGAGGTCGACATGCTGTGACCAGGGCACAAGCGTCGTAAGACCGGTCCCCCAGCGGGCCCCGCGGGGGAGCCCGGGTGGCCCAGGTACCGGCTGTCTCTGGTTCAGCGTCCCCGTCCGCTTCCCCCTTCACTGGGTTGGGATTCCTGGTCTTGGTCCACGTCTCCGGCCTCGCTCTCCCAGTGGCGGTCCCCACTGCGAATGGTCCCCGGTCAGCCGTCCGCTCGTCCCAAGGACCCCCCCGGGCCGTCCCCGCTCCACCGGCACCACAAAATGGCGGAGGCGCCGCCTCTCTGCCACGGAGTCAGCCGCCGGCCGGCTCAGCAGTAACCCCACCAAGGTCCCAAGGTGGATGGCAGGGCCTCCAGGCACCACGCTCGGCCTCCCCCTCAGTCACAGCAGTGGGCCAGCGCCGCACCCGGCTCCAACAAACGGGCCGCGACTCTGGTTCCTTCGTAGCTCTATGGGGGTGCCCTCGACTCTTCACCCCCCGGGGCAGTCACTTGCCTGCTTGCTAATATGTCCGGGGAGTCCACACCAGCCGGTGAGGCCCTCTCCCGACTCCGGCCTGCCTCCCCAGCTCCCAGGGGCGATGGGGTAGGCGCTACTCCCTCGCCGGGTCCTCCGTCGCTCGTCCGCTCCTTGATCCCGTTAGCCGGGGCCGCAGAGCTGCCTCTGCACTTCAGGTGCCCGGATGGTCGCAGCTCCGTCTGCGTCGCCGTCAGCACCTTCGCTCCGCCCCTCCAGCGGTCCACCGGCCTCAGGCTCCACTCGAGGCCGCCGCGACCCCGGGATCAGGCCTCCCAGCAACTAGGCCGCGCCTCCGTCGGAGCACTCGGCACTGCTCGGTTCGGTATGTGGCGGCGGTAAGAGCCCCCGGCTGCTCCTGCAATAAGGCAGCCCCCCGAGTCACGGGTGTCCTGTCGCTGGGAACGGCTATATGCCGGTGCTATATTGGGCCACCGGCGGGAGAGTCAGAACAACACGTCTGCTCAAGCCGCCATCTTGGCCACGCCCCCTGGAAAGTCGAATTAAAAAGAAAAACACCAGAAACACATTGCAGGTGTGTACCTTAATAGAGGAAGAGCCAGCCAAACTCAGTGACGATGGGAAAGAAAACTTTGCTGGTAAGTCACATTGTCCCACAGAATTGCACAGGAAGTCATGCTTATACTGAAAACCCTGCAGCGATCGGTGTCTTGATCGTGCACAGCTTTACAGAGCATAGCATCTGGTTTCAGTTACATGTGACATCCTTCCAGTAACCAGTGAAGACACTGGAGAAGGGCCCAATAGGTTTGTAGATGAACAGCCATATTCCACATCATTTTGGCTGTCCAAAACAAGTATGGCTTAAACATGCTTTTCTCTGTACTAGCAGAACTATACTAGAAGATTAGATCGTTGTAAGGTAATCAAGACCAAAGGTGGAAGGCACCAGTTTCAGCCTTCACCCAGTCGGCAATGAGAAAATGGATGTCAAATTCAGTGATGGTCAGCCTGCAGTTCCAGGATTACAAAGTGGGAAATTTCCATTCAGAGATGCGTTCCACCTTGCAGGAACCCAGGTGTTTTATAGTGCAACATTCTCATTGCAGTAGTACTGATTTCGTGATGGGCCGTATTTTTCCATCCACGCATTGTCTTCAGATAGGGTAGAAGACAAGAAGAGGTGACCACGCCTTAATTGATTTCCAGATAACCGGAACTCTAGTGGACACTCCCTATGACACTACCTCGTACAGTTTTAGGAGACAATGGCATAGAATCACTACGGACTCTTTTAAGAAAGAGTTCAGGGCTCCTTCGAGATTGGAACTAGGGGATATTTAAGCATTGACAACTACCATGGGGCTTTAAAAATCAGCTATTGACTGTATTGCCCCTCTAAAACAATATATAAACACTCAGAAACGGGCGATACCCTGGTATTCACCTGAATTATGTAAAGAGAAGTCAACGTGTAAACAATTGGAGAGACGTTGACATTCATCTCACAATTTGATGGAGAGAGAAACCTATAAAGTTGCATTTGTACTTTACCATAGAAATATAAAAAAAAGCTTGCAAAGCGTATATTGCCTCCCAACTCAGCAGAGCTGGGAATTCTTCTAAAGAGCTTTACAAAGTTCTTAAATCCTTTACTTATCCCATCGCACCTGCTGATATCACTCCGCCTTCTCAAGCATTATGCGATAATATCGCTAACTACTTGGAAGAAAAAATAAATTTGATTTATGACAAACTACCTGGAGCTAATGACATCATTAAAGAACCACCTTCCTCCCCCTATAAACAATAATAACGTTCATTCTTTGGAAACTTTTACCACCTTACAAGTAAAAGCAGTGGAGATAATGCTGAAATCTGCTAAATCTGGGTTGCCTCTTTATATTATACCAGCTAAGATTGCTGCACTGCTATCCACTCAGCTCGCCCCATCCATCTGCCCTATACTAAATCTTTCTCTGAGTGAGGGCCAACTTCCCCTTGAGTGGAAGTCAGCTCAGGTAATCCCAATTCGCAAAAAGGCTGATCTCTTGTCATCGGTCCTGTCCAACTACCGACCTATTTCGCTTCTCCCGCTGATGAGCAAATTATTGGAATAATACATCAATAAAAACCTTACAGAATACATAGAGTATACTGGCGTTTTAGACCCCTCACAGTCGGGTTTTAGACCTATATACAGCACGGAGTCGGCACTAATAGCGGTATCAGATCACATTAGATGTTCTCTTGATAATAACCAAGCTGTGCTGCTAGTGCTGTTGGATTTATCCGCAGCTTTTGATACAGTGCCTCATCGAACTCTGCTGCGAAGATTGGAGGAGATTGGAATTTGTGCACAAGCTTTACAATGGTTCACAAGCTTTTTAACTCACCGCACGCAGGTCATCAATTTAGGTCCTTTACAGTCCTACACTACGGGCCTCTCCAAGGGATTGCCACAGGGATCTTGTCTGAGCCCTACGTTGTTCAATATATATGTGGCCCCCCCTTGCAAAGATTATTAGAGAATCGGGCGCTCTATACATTTTTAAATTAAATTAAAGTAAATGCTTCAGACTTGGAGCAATTAACAAAATGATCTGTGTTATACCAACAAACTTAAAGATGCTGAACTTCATGAACCAAATGGTATTCCTATGTGGTTAAATCTACAAATGGTCATGATATCTAATGCATATTTTATTAGAGCCTATTGCTAGATTCAGCCACGCAGAATGTTCTAATCCAATAAAATATGGTCTCTCCTGCCAATATCAGCCTTAGAAACTACATCGCATGGTCTTATGTGTAAAAAAGTGAGTAAACAATCCCGCAGGATACAAAGAGAAAGTAAACACTACAGTAAGCAAGGAGGTGGTCCACTACAAAGGATAAAAGACTTCACAAACATTTGTCTGACTGTGTGGTGGAAAAAATCAGATGAGGGCAACGGTACAAAATTACCAGTTGTTCTAATACGACTCATCTCTGCTCTAATATAATTTGCCACCAGATATCCAGAATAAACAGTTGATGGTAAAGGATGGAATGTTTATCTGAGGATCTGTAAGCTTGGCTATGGTTGGCTTCCCACAAAAGAAGTTCCTACCTCATGTTTTCCTGACCTTTATTTGCTTTTGCCTTCTTACAGAATATATTCGGTGTAACTGAAAGTCTCCATACCGACATAAAATGAAAATAAACATGTAGCGCTTTTCTATTCAAAGGCGTCTTGGCACTGCATGCCAAAGGCCACACCTCTCGCCACATCTCTCCTATTAAGAGATCGTAGATGACGCTCTGGGTCATACCAAAGCAACTTTGTGGCAATAAATCCTGGCCAGGTATTCTGAGATCTTTATGGGCAAAGCACAACTCTTTAAACATTGTACTTTTACGAACCAGTAGCCAATGTAGTTTGATCAGCTCCTTGGTTACAGATTGGTATTTGGGTATATTAAGAATAAGGCAGGTTGCCACATTCCGCGTCGCATGCAATCTTGACTGGTAATGCCTGGTTTATACCTAAATAAGGAAAATGTTACTTACCTAGTAAGCATCTGTTTGTGGCATGTGGTGCTGTAGATTCACATGCTTAGCATAAGTTTGCCATCTAGTGTTGGGCTCGGAAGTGTGCAAGTTGTTTTTTTTCGAAGAAGTCTTTCGAATCACAAGGTGTAGTGACTCCTCCTTTTGCTTGCAATGCGCATGGTTCTCGACTCCACTGTTAGATTGTTTTCCTCTTGGCGGGTGAGGATGGAGTGTGAAGGATAATGTATCCTAGTAAGATGACCATGCGAAGATAGTGTAATGTTAAATGTAGATAACTGCAACCAACACAGGTGTCCGGGGAGAAGGATGGGCACATGTGAATCTAAAGCACTACATGCCACAAACAAATGCTTACTGGGTAAGTAACATTTTTCCTCCCACAGTTGTGGCTAACCTTTGTGGGTTGCGTTTGCTTGGAATAATGTTCTAGCACCGCTTGACCCACATTCGCTTGTTGACGGGCCATAACATCTACACAGTAATGTTTTGTAAATGTCTGCAGTGTAGTCCACGCAGCTGCCTTATATATGTCAGCCATGGGTATATTGCCTAGAAAGGCCATGGAAGCTCCCTTTTTTCGAGTAGAGTGAGCTTTTGAAGTGATAGGTAGAGTTCTTTTATCTTTGGCGCAACAAGTTTGTATGCATTTTACAATCCAACGTGAAATGGTTGCTTTAGATATAGCCCTCCCTTTATGTGGTTTTGAGAATGCAACGAAGAGTTGTTGTGTTTTCCTGAATGATTGAATTCTGTCAATACAATACATGAGAGCTCTTTTTATGTCTAGTGTATGTAAAACTCTTTTCGCAACTGAATCAGGCATTGGAAAGAAAACGGGCAATTCAATAGATTGATTTAATGGAATTGTGAGACCATTTTTGGTAGAAATTTAGGGTTGGTACGTTGTACCACTTTGTCTCTATGAAGTTGAAAGAATGGTACTTCAAGAGTTAATGCCTGAAGCTCACCGACACGTCTAAGTGAAGTGACTGCAATGAGAAAATAACCTTCCAAGATAGGAACTGTAGAGGACATGAGTGTAACGGTTCAAATGGTGGACCCATTAACCTTGTTAACACAACATTGAGGTTCCACGCTGGTGTTGGAGGACCTCTCAGCGGTATAACTCTTTTGAGAACCTCCAGAAAAGCTTTAATGACAGGAATTTCGAATATAGAAGCTTGTTCCAGGTTTTGTAGATATGCAGCTACTGCTGCTAGGTGTAGTCTTATAGAAGTGAAGGCTAACCCTGAGGTTTGTAAATGCAGTAGGTAACATAAGTCTTGAGGCTTTGCTGTTAATGGGTTAATATTCTTTGAATGGCAATTATGAACAAATTGTTTCCACTTTGCCACATAGCATGCTCTAGTAGTGGGTCTTCTTGCCTCTTTAGGAATATCCATACACTGTTGAGGTAAATTCAAGTATCCGAACTCTAAGACCTCAGGAGCCAGATTGCAAGATTTAGTGATCTGGGGTTTCAGTGTCTTATCGCTCCTTGGTTTTGGGTTAGTAGGTCCTGCCAAGTGGGAAGGACCTGGTGTGGGACTACCGAGAGTTCTAGTAGTGTGGTGAACTATGGTTGTCTGGCCCATGTGGGAGCCACTAGAATGAGAGTCAGATATGTCTGTCGCACTTTGCGAATCACAAACGGAAGCAGATGGAGTGGTGGAAAAGCATAACCAAATATCCCCGAGCAATTCATCCATAGTTCATTGCCTTTAGACTGTGGGTGTTAGAACCTGGGGGCGAAGTTTGGGCATTTAGTGTTTTCTGCAGCTGCGAATAGGTCTATGTCTGGGTAACCAGATTGTTCGAAGAACGTGTGGAGAACTTGTGGGTTCAGTCCCATTTGTGAACTTGTTGTCGTCTCCTGCTGAGGAGATCCGCAAAGTCTTGTCCACACCCAGTATTAACTCCGCTAGAAGGTGAATGTTGTATCGGAGAGCATAACTCCAGATGGTCCATGCTAAGTGAGATAACTGAGGTGACCTGGTGCACCCCTGTTTTTACAGATAATACATAGTAGTCATATTGTCTGTTTTGATGAGAATTACCTTGCCTATGAGGTGTGGAAGGAATGCTTTTAGCGCTAGATGAACAGCTCGCAGCTCTAGGTGAGTGATATGGAGATGAGTGGGTGTCCAGTGACCCTGCACAGCTAACTCCTGTGAATGCGCTCCACAACCTGTGAGTTATGGTCCTCTGCAGAACTGGGTCTAGGAAAGGCTGTCCTTTTATAAGATTGTTGGAATTGCACCACTGCAGAGAGTGGCAAGCTTGACAGTAGATCAACACTAGAACTTCCATCTGACCGTTCGCTTGAGACCACTGATGTGCTAATCATTCCTGCAACTGCGCATATTCAATCTGGCATACGGTACTATGGCTATTCATGATGCCATGGTGCCTACGAGATGCCTTTCTGTTTTAACTGTCATTCGTTGATGAGGCTGAAACTGTGGGATAAGGTTTTGAAAGGAATGAATCCTTGCTAAATTTAGGTAAGCTATCCCAGTTTGAGAATTGAGGATGGCTCTGAGATACGGTTGTATGTGAAGAGGTTGCAGATGGGACTTGACTGCATTTACTGTGAAACCTAGACGATGAAGTAGGTTTATAGTAGTTTGAGTGTGTTGAAAACAATTTTGAAAGTTTGAGCTTTCTCAATGAGCCAGTGTTAGAAATGGGATTTCTGGTTGGCTAGGGCTTGCGCCTAAGCCAGGCAGAAACCACCACTCTAGTCAGGGCAAGGGAGTTACACGCTGAAGATAACCCCTGCTCACCCCCTTGGTAGCTTGGCACGAGCAGTCAGGCTTATCCCAGAGGCAATGTGTAAAGCGTTTGCACAACACACACACACAGCAGCAACACACTAGGCACACCACAAAAAGGAACTCCACACAAGGTCATATAAAAATAGCCTTTGTATTATCCAAAACACATTAGAATCATAATCACACAATATACCCTGTGCCACTGGCACCAGGTCATAATTTTAAGGGGATTATATACATGACAGGGCCAATCGGGCCACTGTCAGAACCATCACAAAGCACAAGTAGTAAAAATAACCCAACCAGTAACTACTGGCACAATACTGTACTTAGTATTATCACCTGCAACATAAACACATTATGTCTGCATCACCTTAGGCATAAAACACATTATGCATAAATCACATAAGCATAAACATATTATGCCACTTCTGTAGCTTCTTGTTGTGTTACTTCTGTAGGCATCACATTAGGCATAAAACACATTATGCATCAATCACAATTAGGAGGGCACCTTAGTGACACTCCCTAGGTGCATACATCACCTTCCTTTAGGGCCTAGCGCCCTCCTGGCACACACAGGTACCAAACCTGACCCCAGGCCCACTGGCCTTTCACTGGGGCTCAAATGCCCTTTGTCCAAAAATGTCAGGGCTCTACTGTAGGGCCTTCCACTGGCTCTTGGGCTGCCTTGGCAGCGAACGCAATGTGCGAAATGCACTTGGGCGCATGGTGCGTCTCACCCCTTCCTCCTCATGTAAAGAAATGCCCCCTCGTTGCAGCTGCCCGCGCTCTCACGGTGCAGCTGTGTGCCAAGTGAACACCGGCCCCGCAGGGCCACTCAAGCCCCTCTCACCGGGACTCCTCAAATGGTAAATTGCCCCCACGTTGCAGGCGCAGCAAAAATCAGGCCCATAAGGCACAGGGGGCCGGCACTGCTACCAACCGGTAGCGCAATGCCCCAATGGCGGGAGGACCTCCCTCGGTCTCTTCCGCGTAGGCGAAACTTCTTCAATGGCCAGACTCACCCTCAGCGATGTCGGACCGGCAGACGCTGCTCCCTCCTGTTGTGCATTCGTCAGCTTCCCCCTTCAGAGGAACAGCGTTGATGCGGGCGGCCGCGCTTCGGTGTAAGTGACCCGAGCCGGCTTCTCTCCCCTCACTCTGGACTTCGGCGGACACGCGGGGCTCTCCTCCAGGCACGGGAGCCCCGCCTTCAAGCAGGCACAAGCTCGCCTGACTTCCTACCGCTTGCGGCCACGTCCGCTTCCACGGCAACGGACCCCGCCCACAGTCAGGCTACTCTGCCTGACTTCCGTTTTTCGCCAATCTCTGCGGAGGTTTTTACTCCGGAAGACACCACAATGCGGGGTAGGCTCCCGCTTCACTTCTGGCACAAATGCGGGGTGGGCTCCCGCTCAGAGGAGCACAAATGCGGGGTGGGCTCCCACCAAAAGCGGCATCAATGCGGGGTAGGCTCCCGCCAAAAGCGCACCAAAATGCGGGGTAGGCTCCCGCCTCACTCCCCAGCAGCACGGGGGAATACCTTAAGTCGGGATTGCCTCCAGACGATGTGCAGCCCAGCGCTGCAGACCACAAAAGTTCCTCCTGTCCTGTGGGAAAGACACAGCGCTCACGAGCCACTAAGCCCCCAAAAGTTTCAGGGCAAAGGCTGGGCCCAGGTAGGCCAGCTCACAGGGCCCTCTAGCAGGGAGGCAGTCCCTCGTGGCGGTTCCTCCTGGGGCCCAGCAGCAGCAAGTCCCCAAATCACAAGGAAGCACAAGCACATGGGGTCACAGCCCCAATATTTATACTGAAATTCCCTTTGTTCTGCCCTGGCACAGGGCTTGGAGAACCAGCCTCATCTGGTTCTTGGGGGTATTGGAGCACTTTGTTTACAGGGCTCCTCATCCCCTTTGTCAGGTGGGGGCTCGATCATCAGACACACCACAGGGGGCGGAGCCAGCATTCACCTAGGCAGGCACAGACCTATTCAGGGTCAGGGGACTACTCCTCCCACTACTCCAAATGCAGATCTCCTATTCAGCCTAGCGCTGACTCACCCTGCCCTCCCTGGAGCCACCACACACCTCACCAGCCCCTGTCACTCCAGAGCCAGACATGCAATACACATCAGGCAGGCAGACATAGCACACAGAAATGCCAACTTCTAAAAGTGGCATTTCTAAAATAGTGATAATAAATCTGCGCACACCATTGCGTAGCATTTATTATCACTATTCCAAACATACCAAACTTGACCACGCTGCTCCTCTCATATCAGGAATTACCACTGAAACACTTATCAGGGAATCCCCAATGCATTCCTATGAGAGGGCAGCCTCACAGCAGTGAGAAACCAAAATGGCTGTTTGTTACTACCAGGACATGTCACACACTTGAGGTACATGTCCTACCTCTTACCTACAATGCACCCTGCCCATAGGGCTAGCTAGGGCCTACCTTAGGGGTGACTGACATGGAGTAAAGGGGGGGGGTCACAGACGTGGCACACACTTTAGGTGTCACGTCACAGCGGCAGTAACACTGCGCGCACAGGCCCTGCAATGGCAGAGGCCTGAGACAGGTTTGAAAGGCTACTTTGGTGGGTGGCGCAATCAGCGCTGCAAACCCACCAGTAGCATTTAATTTACCGGCCCCGGGTATCTGAGATACCACTTTACAAGGGACTGACAGGTAAATTAAATATGCCAAACAGGTGTAGACCAATCGTACCATGTTTACCACAGAGAGCACACGCACTTTACACTGGACAGCAGTGCTAAAGTGCCCAGAGTCCTAAAACCACCAACACCATGTCAGAAAAAAGGCTAGGAGGAAGGCAAAAAGTTCAGGGATGACCCTGCAAAAAGGGCCAAGTCCAACAGCCAGTCATCCAGGTATGGAAAAACATGCATGTTTTGTCTGCGTAGGTGAGATGCTACTACTGCTAGACATTTGGTGAACACCCTGGGTGTTGTAGTAACCTCATCTGGAAGTACCTTGAATTGAAAGTGATTTCTGTTCAATACAAATCTGAGGTACTGCCAATGTGCTCTGTGAATTGGAATGTGAAAGTAGGCATCCTTTAGGGCGGATATGAAGTTGTCTTGTTGTAGTAGTGGAATGATATCTTGTAGAGTGACCATATGGAAATGCTCTGAGAGAATGTATCTGTTTAGGGGTCTAGGATAATATCCAACACCCACTGGTTGGAGAGGATAGTCTGCCATGTGGGAAAGAACAGTTGAAGTCTTCCCCCGACAGGTGTAATATGATCGGGGGGGAATGGCAGGCAAGTCAGGGTTTTGTGGTGATAGCTGCTGGTTTATTGAAATCGCCTCTACCTCTGGAATTGTTCCCTCTGTTGGGGCCTCAATAATATCCCCTGAGGGATGTATTTTGCGACTGGGGATGCAGATATGTAGAGGAGGTGTCTGCAGTTGTAGTTTTTGCTGCTCCACGATAAGGGGAGCGACGAAAACTCCCTCTTTGGGAAGATGTTTGCAACGCCCCCCATCGCTTTAGCCGTTTCATTATTATTATTATTTTTCTCAAGTAGGGAATCTACTTGAGGGCCAAAGAGATTCTCTCCATCAAAAGGGTCAGAATATTTTGTTGCATTTATGGTATGAAGCCTGAAACCTTGAGCTAGGCATGACTTTGTATGAGGACACTAGCGTTAATACCTCTTGCAGTTGTATCAGCTGCATCCAGTGCACAGTGGATGGAGGTGCTAGCTATTTGTTTACCCTCTGAAGCAATTTCAAGTCCCCTTTTTAGGTCTCGCGCCTAGCGGTGCACTGCGCAGCAGCGCTCGCGCAGCGCGAGACATTTAGTAGGTGAAAATGGGGATTCAGCACTGACCTAGGAATCGCACGCGCTCGTTCGTGTGCGATTCCTTATGTGCTACCCCATAGGCCGTTTCGTGCGTCTTTGTCTAAAAGACTGCACGTAATTGACCACAGGCGGGCGCATTGCTCCGCCCATGGCCTATTGGTGTCTATTACGTGCTTGGTGCGCGTAATAGACACCAATAGGCCATGTGGTTTCAATTATCGTGCCCAGACACGGGCGCGATAATTGAAACCACATGTTTCGCTGTGGCGCGCGCGCACCACTCGCGGGCGTGTTTTTTTGGTTTTTTTTTACAATAACTGCCGCTTGTTTCACTTGAGTCGGACTTGGAACTCAGGTGGAGGGACGGACTGGGAGAAGTATAAAGATTGCTGGCTGTAGTGGGGGCGGGGCCGCGGGGGCTGGGGTAGAAGCGGACTAGGGGCCCAGTGAAGGAATACGGGGTTGGTCGTAACGGAGCTGGTGAAGTCATGGAGGACAGGACGAGAAATAATATGCGACGTCTGACAAATAGTTTAGTAATTCGAACAGTAGACCTATTGCATTGCAAATGCTTTTCTTTTTTAGCTGGAGTTTAACCCAAACACCAGAGCTCACAAAACCATTAGATTTGGGCGCAGGCGTTAGGTGTTCAGAAACAAAATTAAAAGCTACTTTTCATGGACAAGTTAATGCGTGAAGCAGGTTTCAGCAGATCAGCAAAAGACACAGAAACAAACGCTGTAAACAGTATTTATTCGTGCATGGTGCACAGTGCACCGTGAGGTGTGTGGGCGTCGGGCGGCTGCAGAGACGCTGCCATTGTTCCTTTATCTGGAGGCAGCTGATGGGTTTCCAGCCCTGTCCAGTTGTGTCCCGCTGTCGATGGCGGGCTGCAGTTAGTGCCCAGTGAGAGGTTTACAGCCCAGTGTGGAGCCCAGAGTGGACATCTGCAGACACATTATCTCCCCATCCGCCCTATTATCTGCCATTAGACGGGCTTCTCTACAACCCCAGGTTATCAGCTACGAGTAACACCCGCTCTCCTCCCCGACGCTACCTGTATCTCAGGTGGGCTCGACTCTCTGGAGTCTGCTGGCCACACGGGCAGACACAGAACGGTCATCTGTTTCCATCGGTGCTGGAAATGGAAAACATTTGTTCTAGGAACCCACGAATTGGGGTGCCAGCAGAGGGGGTTGGGGGTGCAGTCACGAAGACCAGAGTGAATGAGTCGGTCCACGGGGTATTTTTTAATTCATTTGACGGGAATATGCGTGTGCACCTTCTGGTCACATGTTTGAATTGACTTAAAATAGCCAATTCTTGACCTAGCTTCAGGTTGCAAATTACAGTGTTAGCCAAACAGCTCATTGAGCTGTGCGCCGGGGTGAGTGTGGCTCTGCAACCCCATGAACCCCAAAAGGTAGAGTCTGAACTTGGCTTGAAAACCCCTCGTTGAACCGGAGCTCTCTTCTGCAGCGCCTTAAAAAGGGTGGACCACAGAGGAAACCTCGTTTCCGTGGTTTTGATCATTTGAAAATACAACCATTTACGAGGGCAGAAATGCGGGCCTGTGAATAGTTGGGTTTATTTCCTTCACATTGTCTTTGTCATTTTATTCCAGAAACATCTTTCTAATGCGGCTTCTAAAGTCGGGATTGGAAACTTCTTTTATTTGCAATTCCCTGCAGCAATTTAGCTCTCGGTAAAGCGAGAAAATACAATTTATTTTAACAATGTATTTGTTTAGCCCCTTTACTTTCAACAACGCAACTGAAATATACAAACAACCATAAAGAGGTTAAAGATTGCAGTGACACCTCTCCACACGCAAGCACGCGCTGCTCAATAGAACGGTTCTGGAAAATCTGTCTATTCAAGAGTTCAGCTGCTCCGAGTCTCCATGTTGAGGATTTGGCACTACAGTGAAGAGACGACCTATGTTGTAGAGGTGAGCGAGCAAACAAATGAACGGAGAGCAGAGCTAACGGTCTGGCACAAATCTTAGATCCCGTGTATGAGCTGATGCCTGACCATGTAAAATATGATAAAGTCTCTTCTGATTTCAAAAAAGTGTATTTCACGTGTGCATGCTTTGACGCTCCTATTTGGATTTGGTCTTTCTCGATGAATTCATCATTCCACATAACATTCCTTGTTGGTATGGACGTTTGTCTAACACTGCTAGTCCACTACAGTGTGCTGGAGAATCGATCACTATTTTGAGTATCGCCGCTTACTCTTGCTAAGCATTGCCTATTCTTTACTTTTCAGGCGCGTTTCATTTTATTGCTTTGTTTATCGGCATGCTCTGGCTGTGTCTTGCTACTAATGCAGTTGTTTACTTCGTTTGCATAATTCCTTCCTGTTTAGTATGTTTTGGGACCCTTTCATCTTTCTAAGGTTTGACAGTCTATCGTTAAGTGTCTTTGTTCAGTCACGTTTTCAACAATTTGGGGTGCTTGTTGTTGCCAAGTCAAACAACGTTTTTTAGGAGCTGCAAGAGCGAGCCTTGGCGAAATACTACACATTCCTGACAAGTGAATGTGGTTTCAAAATAGAATTACAATTCCTTGTGGTTGCTGTGTGGAAGCTTGCTATGAGGAATTACCCACAGTGAAGTGTGGCTGCTTTTCATCTGTATTGTGCACATGATGCTTATGCTTTGACAGGACAGTTTGTCCTTTAAATACCAGGAAGCCGAGCTTGAATATAAGGAGCTATTGAATTCGTTTACTAAGAATGGTCCAACTCTGCCAGACACACATTCGCCTTTTTTGCAATGTTGCGGCCATTTCAAATAAGTTGCGCTGGTTATTTCGGCATTATTTCGCACAACAAGGGGCCTGCCACCGACCATGTCATACTGAATATTTGTTCACTGAAAACTAATTGCACTCACTGTCTGCGCCTGCTGAGAGCCAGAATAGTTTCTTCAAACACTACAGTTCTCATTATCTGTTCTGTCAGTATCATTTTATTAATCACATACGGAAATGTATTTGAGCCGACCACTCCTTCATTTAATGCAGGCCCGAGCACTACGGAATAGATATTGTCAAACCTATTCCTCTCTGATTTAGTAATTCGTTATTACCTAATATAAACCCACCATCTGGCTTGTCTCTGACCTTTACGCAATTGTTCTTTTACGAAAGCTCATTAAGCAGCAGATTGTGGTATGTCTCTATTTGAAGGCCTTTATAAAAATAAAAAAAATATGCTGAATGATCGTGATTATTCATAATATAGCAAAACACGTCTAACATTGCATCGGAAAGCTGCTTCCTTAGGCTAAGTATTAGCAGCATAACAAAGTCAATCAGACATTTTATTATATCTAGTTTCTTAATTAAAACATCTCAAAGTACAGTTTGTTTAGGCAATTTGAAAATGATTGAAAAAAATGAAATAATTAACTGAAAAAAGTCACACATTTGCAACAAAGACCACCCATGTAAACTGTAATTGGAATGGTTAGCAGTCTTTTTATTTGTGCAGTATAACGTCTTTTGATATGCATGGTTAATGTTGTCACGTCAGTTCTCTTGAGGGTTTTCATACACGGTACATGATGCGGTTGTAGATTGCCATGCTTCAGAGCCTCCCCTGGTGATCTCTTTGAGACTGATTTATATGGGCAGACCCATGGGTGGGTACATACTGTAGGATGACAAGTAAAATTCTGTTTTTCTAGTGATTGCTGGTTATAAAACGAGTCACATTTGGAAGAGCTCTGGTCAGCTAAGCGAATACATGTTACATTGCCAGTATCCAGAAGGCATCTGGACTTATTTCATTTTTAACGCGGCTGTGTATGAATCGTAATGCACCAAATCCTGGTAGGGTTGGTTGTTTCGAGACTGTGCGCATGTAAGTTATTTGAGTTTTTAGACAGCTATTTGCATTGTAAATAACAAAGCCTTTTATTTGTGTTTTAAAAACCTGAAAGCTTGCACCGCTTGCAGGTTTTCAAAACACATATATAAAAGGCATTGTCATTTACAATGCCAATATCTCAAACTCTTGCAAATGCGAGACCTATTGCATTGCAAATGCTTGTTTTATATTGTTCTGGGAGATGTTGGAGGGGCCCCTCCATTTCATCCCAATTTGACCGGTCATCACGAGAAAGGAGACCAAAGGAGTTGGCTATCCGCCATTGGTAGGCTGAGTGTGCTGCCTCTCTTACCTGCAGCATCTGTTTTTCTTGCCTCTTTATCTGATGGGGGTGCCTCGCCTGATGTTTGTGAGCTCGCACTCTTTCTTGCTGTAACAACCACTAGGGAATCTGGTGGTAGTTGACACTTTATATATGTTGGATCTGTAGAGGATGGCTTATACTTTTTATACACTTGTGGTGTAATGACGCTTTCTTTTAGTGGGTCTTTAAAAATGTCTGTGGTATGTCTGAGCATACCTTTAAGCATAGGCAGATATTGTGCCGACCGTTGAGTGAATGAAAGTGTTTCAAATAAAAAATCATCCTCCAATGGTTCTGTGTGGAGCTGAACCTTATGATAACTAGCTGCTCTACCTATGATGTCATGGTATGTTGTAGTCTCATCTGGAGGGGAAGGTTTAGCCGGATACAAATCGGGGTCCATGTCTGCAGGCGGGTCTGTGTCGTATGTGTCCCACAGATAGTCTTGAGGGGGAATAGAGTATTGGTCCCCATCATTCCCATGGTCTCTATGTTCCTGGAAGGAATGAATAAACCCTCTGGGGGGTTGTGCAAGTCTGCAGGAGGTGAATGTAGTGGAGAGTATGCCTTTGGTGTCACTGGTGGAGGTGGGATAATGGGTGTTAGACTGGTGGCCTTATCCACCTTCTTCTTGTGCTTTGGTGAATAGGGGCTGTCCAATGCTTCCTCGAAAGTCAATTGTCTCTTTGCTGACTTTTCTTTGGTTTGTGGAGGTGCAGCCATAATTCTACCAGTGTCCGGGTGAATCAGCAAGCAGTTGTTTTTGTCTGGCATCGAAATGTTCTTGTAACCTTTCAAGTATAAGTTCTACAGTTTCAGAGCTGGTATTTTGTTTGACCGAAGTATGTGACTTCGGTTCTGAAGCAGTTTTCGATGCCTATGTTCTTAATGCTGAAGCACTTGATTTCAGTGCTGAGGCGACCCTAGGTTTCACTGCGATGGCCTTTGATTCAGTCTCGACTCGAGGCCGAGACTGGTTGGCATGGGCCTTTTGCTGTTGCTTGGCTGCCAAGCCAGAGCTAGGCGTTTCCGATCCAGCTGCTCAGTGCCAACCATGGCCCGTAGGCAGTGGTGGCCAGTGCGAAGGATTCGTTCAGTCTAAGCCTGACTGCCGACCCTTAGGAATAGCTTATTGAGATTGTGGTCAGGATGGATGGGGCACATTACTCACAGTTCAACCCGGTGGAATGTCCTCAATTTCGAGTTCGGATCCCGAGATGTCACCATGAGAGAAGGATCCCTTGTCCGCTACCGAAGCCTGTGGTGGCATTCTTCGGATCCAAAAATGTCTGGCGTGTCGTCGACTGTTCGTCTGAACATTTTGAGTCATCTTGTGCGCTGATCTCACAGCGTCTTTTTCTATCGGAAGCACTTACACGCCTGACAGATGGATTCCTGATGATCCGGCAACAAGCATAAGTTACACCCGAGGTGTTGGTCTGTGTGTGGAAACTTAGCATGGCAGCGTGGGCAAAAAAGAAAAAGTGTCTGTTCCATCACAAGCTGAGCATAATGTGAATGGAACTTGGAAAAGAATAATCTGTCCCGAAGGGCGAAGGCCCTTTGGGCCTTGGTCGACTGGAACACGTTGGCATCAATGGGTGACCGATGTATACTATAAGTAACTGCGATCGATAACAATAATGAAGTTAGAGGCCTAATTGCTAGCTTTTCGACGATGTCAAGACAGAGCAGAGGAGTACACAACCGAACCCGACGGCGGAAAAAAACAATCTAGCAATGGAGTCGAGGATCATGCGCATTGCAAGCAAGTGAAGGAGTAGTCATTTCACCTCGTGACTCGAAAGACTTCTTCGAAGAAAAACAACTTGCACACTTCGAGCCCAACACTAGATAGCGGACTTAGGCTAAGCATGTGTATCTACAGCCACACATGCCATCAAACAGGGTGTTACACTAGTCAAGACAGAAGGCAATTAAAACTTGGTTAACTGTCTTGCATGAAGAGTTTGGAATAAAATGGAAGATCTTCCTCAGAATACGTAAAATGGAAAATCAGGCGGCTGTGACATACCAGAAAAGGCAGCTTGTTGTAAGTGTATTGGCCAAAGCAAAGGTCCTGCGTCTACTAGTTGATGCAGCTCAAAATGAGACCGCCAAACCACGACACCCCTATACTAGATTTACATCAACTGCCCCATCTGAAAAAAGCCAAAAGCGCAATCGGGTTTGCCTTCAATGTCATCAGTGCAGGTTGTTCAATTACTTTACAGAAGTTCAAACATTTGTACACATTCCCGTCTAGGGCATCAGGCCAGTAATCTCGGCTCTTGGTTTCCCCTTGAACTTACAGCACAGTGGTTCTTGCGGAAGCGGATCAACTCCTGCTCATCCTCAAAGCTATTCCCCATAGCCGTCTGCGTCACTGACTTCATGGCATAGCCCAACATGTGCTGGCTGAGGGGCACGTGCTGGGATGCTGGAAAGGTCAGCCATTTTGTTACCAAGTCTTCTGACAACTGAAAAAAAGAAGACATCTGCATCAAGCTCTTACTACAATCCGTTCTAAGAGCAACAAAGAATTTAATCAAATGAATGAACCATACTTTCTGTGAAATTATAATGTACTTGCAGTTGTTAGGCTTCTGAACATACCTGAGGTGCCACATTTGAGAAAAGTCTAGCATTTTGAATTGCTATCATTTTCATTCTTTGTATATACTGTATTGTCTTTTCAGCCCTAAAATGGGCATATGAAAGTGTGGAATAACCTTCCTTTGCTTTCTACTTCTAAACTATTTCCTGCATCTGTATGGAAGACTTTCACTTTCCTTTTATAGTAGTTAGCTCATTGTATAGTGGCACAGCTCTATGTGGAAACTGGACAAAGATCAGAAGGAATGCAGGGATTACTGGGCTGCAAAGTGTCAACTGAGGTTTTACCTCAAGTACACAGCCCCTACTAATGGACGCAAATGTGAGCACCAAGTGCAGATCTTGAAGTGCTAGTATTCATAGCCTATGTGTAAATGCTGTAGGTTGCAGGCTTCTCCTAACTTCAGGTACTTTTCTCACATACAACAACCCTCTAGTTTGAATATTGGATTGATCCAGTGACTCAGTGTTAGAAATGGGATGCCTGGTTGGCTGAGGTATGCACCAAGGCCAGGCAGGAACCACCACTCTAGTCAGGGTAAGCTAGACACACTAAAAGATAATACAATATGACCCAGCACTCCACTCAATGTTCATCAGGTCAAGTATTAAATATGACAAAATTTCAGATCCATTCAGCAGGTCTTGTATCAATTTCTCTTTATTCACAATCTTCTTAAAAAATGACCGTAGCCAACGCGTTTTGTCCCCAAGGACTTCTTCAGGGCAAGTATAGTGTGTTGAGTCTTTCTTTCTATTCATCAAGATAATACTCAAGATCAGTCACTCCCTCCCAGAACAGCCTCCTTGTATATTTCAAGCGGTGTTTATTCTAAATATCGATGTCCCTATAGGTTGGGGATCCAATTTCCATCATCAATTACTGAGAGGATATCGGCGTTAGCCTATCGCAATTTGTGATCGGCATCGGTGTGCGTGACGGGAGCACTTCGATGCCGATCACAAATTGCGATAGGCTAACGTCCCTGGACTGGAAAACAAGCATCCTAGGACAGGTTTCGGGGTTTCACCCCTCATCAGCTAGGCTAGCTTGACTCCAGTGGCATGGACAGCATTGGACCCACGTCTGGGCATACGCTTCCCACTCAGGGTGACAAATGCAAAAAGAACATGTGATGGACAGAATGTTCAACAATGTTAAACATTCAACCCAGTATACAGATCTGGGCCTAAACCCATCGTTTTTTTGCTCCTGGGGTGGCAAAGTGAGCTAAATAACGATGATGGATTTAACCCAGATCTAATAGTTACTGGGGGTGAGTGTATGAAAAGTTTCAGCGTTCCGTACATCATTTTATTGTGTCTTCATTGTTCACACTAAGTTGGCAGGGTATGCCCAGGCATGGGTCCCTTGCTCACTTTGCCACTGGATTCAAGCCAGCCTGGCTGATGAGGGGTGTTACTCCAAAACCGGTCCCTGGATTCTTGCTTCCGGTCCAGGGAGGAGCTGCCCTGGCAGTTCGGGCTGGACTGTTCCCAGGTGTGTAGAATTACTGTAGGGGTTCCAAGAACACAAGTCTCCATATTTACTTTGTCCAATGAACAAGTAGACCAAACTCTTTTCAGCTAGTTTACAGTACCACAGTATGGTTTTTGGAAACAGGACGGTCTCTTGCTAAGGCAATATAAGCATCCATTTTTATAAGATGTTCACAGTGGTAAATATGGTTCAATAATGCAAATCCTTTACTATTAGGGTGAGCGCGCTAAAGTTCCAATAAGAAAATGTGTACACGTTTGCAAAATAAGTTTTTGTTCTTTATAATGCTCCTAGAATGCTCCTTGTCAGGTGCAAATACATGCAGAAGAACAGCTGTAAGTTTGCAAATTGTTTTAAATGGAAAATTGGTTTAAACCCATTATTGGCAACATATAAAAAAGTATATTGGGGTAAAATTCTTAACGAAAGTAACAAAAGTGCACCTGCAGGACTCAGACTTTGAATGGGTGAAGACTTATGACTTTCAGAAATTTACAAACCACACTCCTAGCAAACGCAGGGAAATTAAATTTTTGCACAAGCAAAGATATATATATATATATATATATGGCTGCTGCACTTCTTTGGGAGTTTGATTAAACGGCAGTTGACGAACCACGGTGGTCCACGCTCTTTCCTGTTGCCTTAGGAGACTAGCCAAGCGAGAAGGAGTTTATTTGGATAGATATATATATATAGATATATTTATAGATATATATATATATATGTGTGTTCAAAGAGTTTTGCCCAACGCCGTACGCCTGCCTGTAACTGCCGGTGCCTGCCGTGGTGGCAAAAACCACGAAAATCCAAACAATCCTTTCGATAAGAAAAGAAGGCGGCACACCAATATCACACCAGGGAGGTTTTAATGTGCAAGAAAAGAACTTTCTTGCACATTAAAACCTCCCTGGTGTGATATTGGTGTGCCGCCTTCTTTTCTTATCGAAAGGATTGTTTGGATAGAGAGAGATATATATATATATATATATACACACACACACATACACACTGCTTATGAAAAAATCTGCAGATCAAAAACAAATTTACTTTTTTCTTCTTGAGGGCGGGGGGCTGAGAACGAAAAGAGGGGAGGGGGATTATCTGCTTCCTCGAGATCAAATCAAATACAGCTTTATTCGATTGCAATTTCATACAATCATAAAAGCACATAGAAAAAGCATACATGTTATTACACAGATGAGTTTAAAAACATTAAATAACAACTGATGTTTCAAACAATCATAAATAACATAAAAAAACAGACGTATAATATCAGCAAAGCTCTATGTATAAGATCATAACTAATATTAATACGCCATATGCAACTATTCACCCTTATACTTATGTAACAATACTTTTCCTGAGGCTAACTACTTCTTTAAAAACATTGCTGTTCGCCATACGATATGTACATTGTCTAAGAATTGTATTGCAATGAACGCCGGTCGGCACTGTCTCAACCCCAAAGATTTTAAAATAGGGACAATCCATACTTTTCTCAATTCATTATAAAATTTACAGAATAAAAATACATGAATAGTGGATTGGTCCGAGTGGTGCCTCCTCGAGATAAAAGACCCAACCCCCAGTTTTTTGGGAGGAGGTACGGTCGCTTTCCACTCTGAAAAGGGTATTTTATCATGGAGTACATTTCAGACCAACTATGAGACCCTGTGAGTAGATGTGCTTCTCAAAAAACTTCTTGTGCAACGTTTGCAAATGTAAGCCAAACTAACATGCAAAAAATATTTTTTAGAATTAAACACATAACATTTTGACTCACAAAGCCTTGCAGAGTTCATCTGGTTGTGAAATGTAAACCGGTCAACTAGTGCTTGGTAAATGCTCTCAATAATTGCAAACAAGGGAACTGAAGTACAGTGGGATGTCCTTATTTGCCGACGGATTGCACAATGTAGTCAAATAGAGAAGGTCACACCGTGAGGAGACTTGCTGACCATCAGATGGGTACTTGGGCACTGAACTGCAAATATAATCTGGATTTACAGTACCATTTTATGAAATTGAGAAATGCTTAGAAATTATTTTGAACAAGTCGTTCACAAGACACTTCCTCAGAAACTAAAAAGAGTAATAGTATGTTTAGAACAAGGATATATCAAGAACTCTGATATTATCAGCATCATTAAAGTGCTGACAATTTAGACCTTACGGTGATCAGAACGCAGGCCTAAACAGAGCCCATTCAAAAGCAGCCTCTGCATACCCTGGGTGCTCAAAGACTCGACATAAATAAAACCGCAGTATTTTTGGAGTCCGGTATAATAATAATGGTGATATAACGAAAGCCTTGCTAGAATACAAAGCCTGACAGAAATGCACCCTAGCATAATCAAAGCTACAATATAAAGCTTTGATATAATGAGAAAGAAGTCATAATGTGTCACCTCACTGCATAGCATCAAATGGGACAACTGATTTTCTTTACAGGAGGAGTAGTAGATTTCTGACGCATCTTGCCCCTTGAACAAGTAGATATTGTATACAATTCCACCACCCTGAATGCGTCTACGTACTCCCTCTGCACTCTACTCAAACAAGGGGACTGCGGACAGCATGTCCTTACAGAAGGGGATATAGCCTTCTCCTTGCTGTGGAATTTTCCTGTGGACAAGTGTCAAAGCAAAAGAAGATTCTAATTCCTCCAAAGAAACCCTTGTAAATCTCCCATCATGCAAAGAGGGGACTTGTTGAAGTGTTCCACCAACACATTGGTTTGCGCAAGGTACAAGTCTTACCACTCCTTTGGAAAGTCAAGCAGAGTCTTCGGATACTCTCATCCCCAGTCTTCTTGATGCTCACGGGCTCACCTACTAAACCTGACTGATTACTATCAACAGGAAGTTACTGAGCATATGTGAGATTACCACCTCATGCTGGCACCGGGTACTGCATCCTATTCTCCCAAACCACACTGTGTATGGTGACCACTCCAGTGGAAACATGTCCCTGTGCCACTTTCCATACACCCGCCAGTGTAGGGCACTGAACTTGTGCCTTGTTCCTTGAAACTTTTCCTGGGCCAGTCCCCCAGTTTCTAGCAACTTATAAAATTGTGGTGGTAACCTAGATTCCAACACTTGGTTTGCCTTTCACTACTATTTTAAGATCCCTTCACCCTAGGAGTAATCTCACCTTCTTGCTGGTGGTGATATGCAGCCTGTGCCTAGAGGGGAGTGATTCGGTTACGGACTGTGGAGGCTGGAATCAGAAATAACGTCTCTATAGTAGAATGCCTCCCAGACCATCAATTGACATGATTTAATACGTAAGGATCTAAAACATTATCCCTACTAAGGTTCTTTCATTAACCTCTTTCTACTTGTGAACATTTTATAGAAAAGGATATTTTTCAAGAATCCCCGCTTCCAAATTATTAAATTGCAGCCCCGCTCAATTAATGAACATTCTTACACTAGGACTTCTTTCATTTCTTTGTATTCATAGGTATTTTTCCATTACTACATAAACAAATACAAACATGTAGATGTACAAACACTTCACTGAATTGACATTTGATCTAGAAATATAGACAAATGACAGATTAAACTGAAATAAAAAGTGGAAAAAGTAAAGCACAGTTTGTTGTGACAGAGTACATAAACTTAAATTAAATAGTCAATTGTAGCAGTAACTAACATCTTGTGGTGACATAACATAGTTTGTAACACATCCGTGACTTGTATCATTATTGCTTCATGATAGCACACAGTAGGAATATTGCTTTAAAAGGTGTTGTGTGTCCTTTTTATTTTGTACTGGGACCTGATAACATTATGTCCTCTAGCATTTTCATGTGCTGGTGTTATTTAGCGGTCCTGGTAAGGTCAGAGTTATTAGTGGTTGATTTAAAGTAGCGCCCTTCCTTGCGCTTACTGCTAGGTGCCTTATGTGCACTTATAAATAGTTCAACTGGACTCTTAACCTTTGGATGTAATACGCCGACGCGTTTCGACCTTCATGAGTGGACCTCAACGGTGTTTTGGTGGAAGGTCTTCTTCAGGGCCATATATTCTTAGTATGGACACTGTGAATATATCATTTGATATATTAATTACACTATGTTGTCACATGCAGTTTTAAAAAAAGGTGATAGTGTTGTGTTTTGCCGTGATGCTTTTTAAAAAAAACATACCGTGTATTCTTATTGACGTAGACCTAACAACTAGGGTTGGAGCTAGATCCTTCGCGGAAGGGAATCTTCCCTGTTGTACTCAAAGGGTCTGAGCACCTCTTCTTTCTTCTATCCTATGAATTTAAGAGGGGGGAGAAAAAAAAAAAAAGGGAAGATCTAGTGCATGGGCCTGATATTTATTGCCTGGACATTCTGTTTGTCATGGTCAGAGCATGCATGAAGATCGGGTCGTCCTCTATGTATTGTATTTAAAGGCATGTATGGTATTGAGTGCTTGCCCAATGTGCTGCAGAGGTCTGCTGGGTTACTACAAGCCAAACGCGGTGAAATCGGCTACAGTGCAGCATGCTTATTTAAGTTCTGTTGAGTGTTTTATGGTGTCAGCAAGCCTATTTTCACCTTCTCATATGTATACCCCGGGAGAGTGCCGCGGTATGAAGTTCTACAGTGCGGCGTGCTTATTTTGGGTATGTGGTGAGTTTTAAGGTGCCAGCAAACCGATATATGCCTCCTCCTATTTATGACCCGATTTTGTGCCTCGAGTCACATACTTAAAAGATGGTGCCCAGTGAGTTTTAGTGCTGACCTAACGGTGGGCGATCTTACTTGAAGTCACTCAGGTGGACTGCCAGGGGAGGAGGGGGCGTTTTCTCCACTTCCTCTGTCATTCGGCTATCAGCAAGTCTTCATGTTCTGAGCCAAGTATACTTCCTGGTTATGTACTTCGGGAGTGGGCGTGGTTGAACGCTGCCGTGCTCATGTAGCGTTTCCGGGTTGACATAGGTGGCGGCTTCTGCCTGTCCTATGCCTGACTTCCTGTGTATGAATTGTCATGGTATCAATGAATGTATCTTAAAGAGTAAGTGGGCAAGCGGCATGGTGGTTGCAAAATGCTCCACGGATTAATTCCTCAAGCGAGACTGGATTCATGAGGCGTCCCCGGGTACGCTGTGATGTCGTCTGACATGACAACAGAACAGCAGCAAGTCAGGTAAAGGATCTCGCCAGGAGGCAGCGACTTCAACGGCCGACTGCGCGAGGATGCCCTGACATGGTTGCGGGCAGGCCTGCAGTGACCTCATCAACATGATACTGCCTCAAATTCTTGGAATTAAGTGCCACCACCTGGTCGAATGATTTCATTCAGAATAAGACATTCCCATCGCCACTATTACATCCACCTTCGAGGGAGTCAGACACAGGACGGGTAAAAGACGACATCACAGCGAACCCAGAGACGCCTCATGAATCCAGTCTCGCTTGAGGAATTAATCCGTGGAGCATTTTGCAACCACCATGCCCTTGCCCACTTACTCTTTAAGATACATTCATTGATACCATGACAATTCATACACAGGAAGTCAGGCATAGGACAGGCAGAAGCCACCACCTATGTCAACCCGGAAACGCTTCATGAGCACGGCTGCGTTCGACCACGCCCACTCCCGAAGTACAAAACCAGGAAGTATACTTGGCTCAGAACATGAAGACTTGCTGATAGCCGAACGACAGAGGAAGTGAAGAAAACGCCCCCTCGCCCCCCGGCAGTCCACCTGAGCGACTTCAAGTAAGATCGCCCACCGTTAGGTCAGCACAAAAACTCACTGGGCACCATCTTTTAAGCATGTGACTCGAGGCACAAAATCGGGTCATAAATAGGAGGAGGCATATATCGGTTTGCTGGCACCTTAAAACTCACCACATACCCAAAATAAGCACGCCGCACAGTAGAACTTCATACCGCGGCACTCTCCCGGGGTATACATATGAGAAGGTGAAAATAGGCTTGCTGACACCATAAAACACTCAACAGAACTTAAATAAGCATGCTGCACTGTAGCCGATTTCACCACGTTTGGCTTGTAGTAACCCAGCAGACCTCTGCAGCACATTGGGCAAGCACTCGGTACCATACATGCCTTTAAATACAATACATAGAGGACGACCCGATCTTCATGCATGCTCTGACCATGACAAACAGAATGTCCAAGCAATAAATATCAGGCCCATGCACTAGATCTTCCCTTTTTTTTTTTTTTCCCCCTCTTAAATTCTTAGGATAAAAGAAAGAAAAGAAGAGGTGCTCAGACCCTTTGAGTACAACAGGGAAGATTCCCTTCCACGAAGGATCTAGCTCCAACCCCAGTTGTTAGGTCTACGTCAATAAGAATACACGGTATGTTTTTTTTAAAAAGCATCACGGCAAAACACAACACTATCACCTTTTTTTAAAACTGCATGTGACAACATAGTGTAATTAATATATCAATTGATATATTCACAGTGCCCATACTAAGAATATATGGCCCTGAAGAAGACCTTCTACGAAAACACTGTTGAGGTCCACACATGAAGGTCGAAACGCGTCGGCGTATTACATCCAAAGGTCAAGAGTCCAGTTGAACTATTTATAAGTGCACATAAGGCACCTAGCAGTAAGCGCAAGGAAGGGCGCTACTTTAAATCAACCACTAATAACTCTGACCTTACCAGGACCGCTAAGTAACACCAGCACATGAAAATGCTAGGACATAATGTTATCAGGTCCCAGTACAAAATAAAGAGGACACATGACACCTTTTAAAGCAATATTCCTACTGTGTGCTATCATGAAGCAATAATGATACAAGTCACAGATGTGTTACAAACTATGTTATGTCACCACAAGATGTTAGTTACTGCTACAATTGACTATTTAATTTAAGTTTATGTACTCTGTCACAACAAACTGTGCTTTACTTTTTCCACTTTTTATTTCAGTTTAATCTGTCATTTGTCTATATGTCTAAATCAAATGTCAATTCAGTGAAGTGTTTGTACATCTACATGTTTGTATTGGTTTATGTATTAATGGAAAAATACCTTTGAATACAAAGAAATGAAAAAAGTCCTAGTGTAAAGAATGTTCATTAATTGAGCGGGCTGCAATTTAATAATTTGGAAGCGGGATTCTTGAAAAATATCCTTTTCCATAAAATGTTCACAAGTAGAAAGAGGTTAATGAAAGAACCTTAGTAGGGATAATGTTTTAGATCCTTACGTATTAAATCATGTCAATTGATAGTCTGGGAGGCAATCTACTACAGAGACGCCTTTGTCAGTACAGCTGACACTGTCGAAGCCATGTATGCCTCTGACCCTGTGACTAATGTGATCGCAATCAGGTCATTGCTCAATACACATCCAGCACTGATTTTTTTTCTCGCATTCCTTCGTTGAACATCTTGTTCTTCAACTTCTACTCAGGCAAAAGTGTACTTACTCCATGTTCTCCGCATTGGCTACCACGCCACTGCCACGACTACCAGGGAGAATCTCATCAGGCTTGAGATACCTTCTCTCAACCGTACTCCAGCAGGCACAAGTATCCCTCAGGGCGGGAACCTTTCTACCACTGCTACTCATCTCACTTTCACATCCCATGGTACTTACATATCCTAGGGAGGAGGCAACAAGTTATGGATTATGAGGGCAGGGCAAAGAACACGGGCAGCAACAGGAGGTATGATTTGGATGAGGGGGGGGAGGTATTCCAGAGCAGCAGGCACAGCATAGGGTGACTGGTGTGGTTCATGGTGTGATCCTGGGACAGCATGTGCAGCCTGTGTACACAAGGGCTCAAACTAAAGCCCATGGGTGGGAGTGTAGTCTAGGACAGGAATTGTAGTCCCCGACAGGCGTATAGTCTGCTATGGAGAGCTAGACAAGGGTGAAAGTTGAAGCTCAGGCCAAAGACACGGAGGATTCAGAAGTTTTAGTTTCAGATTACTGTTGATAAATAATAAGCAGTTTTAGACCCCTGAACCAAATTAGAATTGAGGTGTTACGATGTAGATGGTTATAACACTAACACAAGCAGGTTCAAATCATCAATGCTTTACAAACTATTTGGGCTAAGACCAATAAATACAGTGGCGCGATTTTGAAATGACATAAGAAACACTATGAAGGGGGGGCGTGACCAAGAGCGTCAAGATGGCGGTCGCACCTTAGGAGTGCTCCGGACCCCTCAGTCATCCGCTCTGCATTCGCCCGCCATCAGGACATGAGTGACCCCTGAAATCCCTGACCCGGTCACCTGGAGGGACGGAGGGCTTTGTGGAAGTGCTGCCTTGTGCTCATTGAGGCGGAGGGCGCTCTCAAGCTCCGATCCTTTTACGGCCCCGTTCAAGATGGCGGCTGCCACCGCGGCCGACAGCTCACTGCACGGCCCTGCATCCTGAGTGCGCCGATACGGAGCGCTGAGTCGCCGGCCTCCTGAAACCGGCCGGCGAGACTGCGGACCTGCTCTCCTGCTGCGCGGGGGCGGCCTACGCGGCCGGGGCCGGTGAGGCGGCCCGCCGCTTCGGGGAGCTCCCACTGACTGAGCCCTGGGGCCTACCTGGCTTCGTCCCGCGGGACCTGACTGCTGGACCTGGAGTGTTTTCGTTGCCTCCCGGCGTGCCAACGGACTGGTTTCCCGCCGGGGGGGCCGCCGCCTTGCTCCGGGAGGGGGCCCTGAAAGGAACGGCGTTGAGACTGAAAGGCTGAGACTACTGGTCGGACGCGGTGGTGAGCGCGGCTGCCTGCGACTCTGTTGGCGGCCTGGCGGATCTTGGAGGAGGCGGTGGGACTGCTGGGCCCTCCTGGGGACCTAGACCGTGCTGTGGAGGTGCCTGCGGACCGCTGCCTGCCTTCTCCCGCCCCCTCTCCCTTTGGTGATGGTGGCTGCGAGGTGAGGAGGTGTTCAAGCTGCGTTGGGGGTGCGGTCTTCTGAGGGGGAGATCGGCCGTCGATCAGGCGGAAGGGGGGGGAGGTGTGTGACACCCCTGGGCCTGAATCGTGCCCGTTGGGCTTCCTCCCCTCCCCCCTCATCTGGGGTCCTGGAGGATTGGGGGTTCCTCGACTGCCGCCTCGGGCAGTGGCGCTTGGCTTGACCGGCAGGGGCCTGTGGTTGGTCCTGCGGGTCGGGTGTCAGAGGAGGGACTGGTGCTGGCCCGGACTGCCTGGTCTTGCTCTCCTGACCCGGCTCGCCTGATTCGAGCTGCAGCCGCGGCCTGGGGTCTCGGGTCGGCCGCACGGTTCGAGCGGCGGGGGATCCTGGTCGGGGGGCCCTCCATCGGCTCCTGGCGCCCGTGTCATCTAGATCATGCCATGGTGAGGCCGCAGACCCCCTGTATTGTAGACCCGTGACCCGACGAGTCCACTATTGTCCCGTGGTCCGCGGGAGCCCCCGCAGAATTCGCTTGGAGTGGAGTGGGCGGCTAGACCCGGCTGCACCCAGGACCCCTTTCTTTCAGCCTCTCTGGCCGGTCTGCCCGGGGGGGGGCGGCGCTCCCTCTTCACCCTACCGGGGGGCCGCCATGGGCCGAGATAAGGTACCCAAGACTCCGGCTACCCAGACCAAGATGGATCGGTTTACCACCACTGAGGCTGGGGCCGCCGGTGGTCCTACTGGTGCGGGGGCCCTGGCCGCGCCCGACCTCTCCGTTATCCTTCAGGCGATCCAGGCGTCGCAATCCTCGGTTGAAGGCAAGATTGCAGAGGCTCGAGTAGACATAACGCTGATCCGACAGGACCTCCGCAATGCGAACACCCGGATTAAGGAGGCGGAATCCCGTGTGTCTGCCGTGGAAGACGATGTTCAGCAACTCAAGATCCAGGTGAACCGGCTCCAGTCTCACACACAGGAGCTCCACCGGCGGGCTGAAGATGCAGAAAATCGCGCCCGCCGCAACAACCTTCGCCTGATTGGATTTTCTGAGGGCATGGAACAGGGGCGGGTAGCGGAATTTGTGGAGCGTTGGATACGCTCTTGGATGCCCGAGGGAGCGCTCTCCCCCTGGTTCACGATTGAGAGGGCCCACAGATCGCTCGCTCCCCGGCCGCAGCCGAGTGCCCCCCCGCGACCAATCATCCTGCGAATTCTCAACTATCGAGACAGAGACGGTATCTTGGCCGAATCCCGGAAGAAACAACCTCTTAAGCATGACAACCTGACGATAATGGTCTTCCCTGACTACTCCCGGGAGGTCCAGTCTCAACGCCGTTCCTTTGGTGAGGTCAAGCAGAAGCTGCGCTCGCTTAACATTCAATACAGGCTCCTCTTCCTGGCGCGACTGCGTGTGGTCTTTCTAGACAAATCCCTCTTCTTTGAGACTCCGGAGGAGGCATGGACATGGGCGACAGAAGAACGCCCGCTGCGGATGCCCGTCCAAGATCAGGTTCAACCCACTACCATCAGCGGCGCTCGGCGGGACATGCCGGTACTTCGACCGCGGCGCAGGCGCTCTGGGAGGCGTAGGGGCCAGCGACGGGCGCACTCTGCCTCTCCAATGGGCCCCTCAAAGTGCCGCACGCCGGGACCATCCAGAGAGACTTCTCCAGCCAGGCGGCGATCTGGCTCCCTGGGCCGTTCGGATCCCGGCTCGGCCTCGCCTCGACTGTCCTTGACAGATCTTCCGGACACGGATCTTTCCCGTAGCCCAACACTTCTCACCGGACCGGCCTGAACACATCATGTGATGCCTGTCCTTTCTTTGTTGTCTGGGTTCCTGGTCGGGGCCGTCCGTGTCCAGTGGATGAGACTGAGATCAGTAACCCATTTGGTCACTAACTGTTCATCGATGGTATAAGACAAGAACATCCTGCAATGAGGAGGGGTCCTCCACATCTGTCCCAGTTTCCAAGCGTTTTTAGCTTGGTGTTCCAGTTCCTGGTTATTGTTTGGGCGACAGATGCTTCCGTTCCTGAAGTGTGGGGTGGGGGGTTGGGAAGGGTTGGAGCTCCGGCTCCCGTTCGTTTTATTTTTCAGGTTTTATTTTGTTTGCACCGTCTGTTTCCTTTCATCTGGATGAACGCATCTCATACACTGCTATGCTACCTTATTTGCGAGCTCTGAGCGATACCATGCTTCCAGATTCCCAGCTATGCTGCTGCGCGCCCCGACTCCCCCCATGGCCTCCTCCTGACCAGCGAATCTAACGCGCTCTCACCGCTCCGCCTTATGTCCTGGAACATTAATGGCCTACTGGACAAGATTAAACGCGCAGCCGTTCTGCGCTATGCCCAGCGCCAGGCGATAGACATACTCCTGCTTCAGGAAACTCACCTACTAGGCCAAAAGTGTCCCTTCCTTGCCCGCTATGGCTATGGCACTGTCTGGCATTCCGGGTTTCGTAGGGGATCCAGAGGGGTGGCGATCCTGGCGCATCGTACTCTTCCCCTAGTGGCGCGTAAGGTGACACATGATCCTCAGGGCTGTTTTATTCTCTTAGAAGGGACCGTTGGTGATCGTCCGATCAATCTCCTGTCTTTCTATTCCCCTCCTGCTTTGCTGGCCTCTACACTCCGCAGACTTACCCCGCTGATTGCGGCTTTGCCCCTTGGCCTGACCGTGGTGGGAGGCGATTTCAACGCAGTCATGGATCCCGGCCTTGACACTGCGTCCCCTCCTTCTACTTCCAGGACTGTTCAATCCGGTCTCCTCTCCTCATGGGCAACCAGCCTGGGCCTCGGGGACGCCTGAAGATTGTGGTACCCGACCGCAAGGCACCACACCCACACTTCGGCCTCTCATCACACCCATGCACGTCTAGACTACGCTTTCCTGCCGGTTCAGGACTGCCGAGCGCTCCAGGCAATCTCTATCCTACCGAGGGGCCTGTCAGACCACTCTCTGGTGTTACTCCATGTAGGGGCCCTTCCCTCATCCTCCCGACCGCTTTGGCGACTCAACGCATGGTTCCTCCAGGATGAGGAGTTCAAGGACAGCATTGGTGCCGAACTCTGTACCTATTTTACAACTAACCATGACTCGGTGTCTTCCTCTCGCACCCTATGGGAGGCTGGCAAGGCCACCATTCGGGGATTCGCCAAGGGCCAGCTGAAACTCACTCGGGCGGCGCGTGATTCCCAGCTCACACATTTGGAGGCGCAAGCCACTCTGATTGAGACGCTGAACCCCGAGGATAGGTCTGAAGTCCAGGTCCGGAGACTGGCGTTCCTACGGGATGAGATCAGGCAGACCTCTCTGGAAGCCGCCAAGCTTCTTTGGCGCTCCTCTGTGGCCCACGTGTACGGCTGGGGAGACAAAAATGGGAAGCTCCTTTACCGCCTCGCCACTTACCCTATGGCTAACCGTATCATACCGGAAATGGCGGACGCAGACGGCACACTCCACCGCGCCCCGGTGGCAGTGGCCCAGTGCTTTGCCTCCTATTATGCTACCCTCTACTCAGCGCGGTCGCCTGATCTTTCCCTTTCCGACCTCCTCAGCGGGAAGAATTCTCTCTTCCACGCCTGGGCGGCTCTGACGCGGCTGCGCTGGACCTTCCGCTCACCCCTGAGGAGGTGTCGGAAGCCATTTCGCGTTTGGTGGCTGGTAAGACTCCTGGACCGGACGGGTTCCCCCAGGAGTTTTATTCGTCCTACCGCGACACCCTGCTTCCACCTCTTGTAGAGATGTACAAAGAAGCGGTGGGCTGCGGCTCATTCCGGCCGGAGACGGATCTCGCTACTATTGTAGTGATCCCAAAGTCCCAACCCCCCTCACAAAGTTGTACAGACTACCGTCCCATTTCGCTCATCAATACGGAACTTAAGATCTTCGCTTCCGTATTGGCCAGTCGCATACGGCCACATCTAGCCCAGCTCGTCCATCCTGACCAATGCGGTTTTATGCCTCTCCGAGGAACTAGGCACTGTCTCCGACGCCTTCATCTTGCCCTCGCAAACCGGCACCTGTTGACTCCATACTTGTCCCTTCTCCTTACTGACTTTGAGAAGGCTTTCGACTCTGTTGATTGGAGCTACTTAGATGCAGTGCTGGACCAGATGGGCTTTGGTTCTCCTTTCCGCAACTTGGAGCGACTACTTTATCACCGTCCCCGGGCACAGGTCCTCGTTAACGGAGCTCTGTCCCGCCCCTTCCCCATTGGGCGGGGTACGAGACAGGGCTGCCCCCTTTCACAGATTCTTTTTGCTCTGGCAATGGAACCGTTCGCTTGCCTGATCCGCCGTGATCACTCACTGACTGGATGGAGGTGGCCCGGCCTAGCGGAGGATAAAATTGCGTTATACGTGGACGATGTACTGTTGTTCCTGGCTGACCCGGCCCGGACCTCGCTGCCTTCGGGCACTGGCCCTTTTTGAAGGTGTTTCCGGCCTACGGCTTAACCCGGCCAAGTCTGTCCTTGTTCCCTTGCATTTATCACGCGAGTGCTTCGACTGGCAGTCGTTGATTCCCCTGCGGCGGTTGTCTTTCAGGTACTTGGGGATCTGGGTTTCCCTTCTTCCCGACCTCGCCTGGGAGCTCAATGTCACCCCGCTGGTTCGGCGGGTCCGCGCCGACCTTCTTAAATGGCGCACGTTGCCCCTGAACCCTCTGGGCAGGATAGCCCTATATAAAATGATGATCTTACCCCGTTTCCTGTACATGCTCCAGAACACGCATCTCTCCTTTGCTAGGTCTTGGTTCCGAGATATGGATGGTCTGGCCACTAGGTTCCTCTGGGGGGGGCGGAGATCCAGGCTGGCCCTGACCCACTGTCGAATCCCACATTTTGATGGAGGTCTCGGAATGACGAACCTCTACCTCTACTATCTGGCGACTCGTCTCCTCACGATCCATGACTGGTTTAACGGCGGCTGGTCCGACCCGGCGTACCGTTTAGAACTTAACACCATAGGCTTCTCCTCTATCCAAGGGATGCTCTACGGAGACGTAGTCCCTCGAGCTCTCCCCGAAGTCACACGCGGAGTGTTCCTGGCCTGGCGTGCGTCACTACGCCATACTCAATGGGCAGGGAGCCTGACTCAACACACTCCTTTGTGGTGTGGCACCAGGCTTCGTGAAGTTGCTTCCCTGTCTGGGTTCCGGCAGTGGGACCTCATCGGGGTTACCTTGCTGGGCGACGTCTGGAATGGTACCCATATCCGATCGTTTCAAGACTTGCAGGCTAGACACTCCCTCCATCCTTCTCAATTCTTTCGATACTTGCAGTTGCGTCACGCCATTCATTCTTATATTCCGGAGGGCACGTCCCTGCCTGAATATAGCCCGTCCGAGGCACAAGTCCTGACCGGTGATTTGGGGAAGGGTGGGATCTCTCGGATATACCGCTCACTCATCAACAATACCCCTAACTCCCTTTCCCTTCTCCGAGAAAAATGGGAGGGCTGGCTTGGGGCTCTGGAGGATGCGGATTGGAGGGACGCCCTGATGGCCCCTAGAATGATTGCGGTATCAGCGAGGCTCCGTCTGGTCCAAGTCTACTTCTTGCATGCTGCCTACCTTACACCCCTGCGTCTTCACCGCGCGGGGCTTTGGTCGGACGCCCGCTGCCCCCGCTGCTCCCACCCTCACGCCGACTTTTACCATATGGTGTGGTTGTGCACCGTGATACAGGGGTATTGGGAGTCTCTAACACAAGACCTGACGGAAGTCCTGGGCTGGGAGGTGCCCCTTGATCCCATACATGTTCTGCTGGGTATCACTGACGGATTGGACGGCTCCAGGGCTGAGAAGCTCTTCCTTAATACTGCATTGGTAGTTGCCAAAAGAGACATTGCTGCTCAATGGCTGGACACTTCCCCACCCACTCTGGGGCGCTGGCGCAGGGGGGTGGATTGGTGCGCTGCACAGGAACGGCCTCTATATGTAGCCAGGGGATGTCCTGGGAAATTTCGCCGCATGTGGGGTAAATGGGTCGGGGTACTAGACGATTGAAATGGAATGATGGGCTTGCCAGCTGTACGAATATTGCTGCACTTGTGTCGCTTAATGTCAGTGTGATGTGTTCTTCTCCCTACTCTGATACTATATACTGTAGCGTTGAACGGTGCTGTTTGTTGTTACATTCAAAACTCAATAAAATTGATTGTCAAAAAAAGAAACACTATGAAAAAGTATGAAAAAGTATTTGCATAAGAATGTATTTGTTTTACTTCCATTTCCTAATGTATTTGTAATTATTGGTTTCTGTTTTATTTAGCTTTCGAATCCACTTAATACAGCAAGTACAAGTACATAATAGGCCAAAAGCTGAGAAATAAAGCAGAAAAGAAAATTGTGGATCCGAAAGAGGTGAGAGTTACACTACTGTGGATTTACCTTCAAGATAATGCCAAAGTTGCTTTGTAAAGACCTGCTCACGCCACTTTCATACAGCTTCTTCCGCACATGACTTTCACCAGCATCCCCAATGGCTCCGGACTGGTAGCCCAACAAGGACTTTAGCATCATTTCAAAAGGGTCCGCTGAAAGGAAGGCGACAAACGCGTCATTCTAGGTTGTACAATATCTCAACCTCTTTCGCTAATCTGACACCAACTAGGCAACTGTAGACAAGAAAAGCAGAGATGTCAGACACATGCAAGAGGGTCGACATTATAGTTAGAGGTCAGGCAATGTTACAAACAGCCATATCAGGGTAGTTGGGGGCAGGAGGTGGCGGTACAAACAATGAAGTAAGGAACAATTGAGCAAAAGTTGGAAGAGCCTGTTTCGAAACATTCAAACAGTAAGTAATACAATAATACACCTTGAGACTGTTGATGATGAAATGAAAAGTTAGATGGGGTAATTTTTATATCAAACCATAAGAAGCAAGTGAGGTCGTGCTAAGCAGGGTACTGAAGGAGTGTATCCGAAATATGAAATTAACAGAAAATCAAGACAAAGGGCCAGGTTAAGACATTGTGTCTTGATCTATAGATGGGCAATGAGATCGATGTATTCAATGGTGTTACAGGTCACAATCACTGTGGAAACTGAAACAAATACAGATATAATATCAAATTAAGGAGAGAGTCTGGGATATAAGACCTGGGTGAATGGTGGAGGCCCCCATGACTGTTATGAAGTAATATTGCTCACTGAAAGGGCTGTGACTGCACTGAACTGACTCCATCCGTCCTGCTAGATACAGTGGTGACTCGAGGTCCTTTATACTATAATAGAAGGTGTAAGGCTTCACTGCATGTTAGTGCTTAATATGTTGTCCGGATGCAATGTTCCTCTTGTGATAGGGTTGGTGGCGTGCCCAATAGCAAAAAGACTATAGCATTTAAACACTAATGTAATGTACAGTAAACTTCATGTTTTCTGATGTAAAAATAACTACTTGTAATGCAATGTCTATAGAAATTGTAACATGTACTGTAAAACTGAAAAGCAATCACCAAATGGATCTATTATGTAATGTTTTAATGTGTGCCCCAGCAGCCCAGACAAGACAGACCTTTACTAAGGGTGTGCTATTTTTTTCCTATGCAAAATTTATGTTTCAAAACTCTGCATGCTATGGAAATTTAGCAAAGTTTACATTGCTAGAATTTTCTTTTCAAAAATAGGCACTATGGAAATGAATCTCTGCAAATACCTTTGTAGATACATGCCAATTTAGCTATCTAGTTAGCAAACCGCGGCTGCCACTATAGGGCACCCTATTCCTCACAAAATTATCCCTTACAGAACTAACAACATGTTATTTAGACCATCCTATATTGTTTTATAAACGTTATATCACCAAGTTCAGATACATTAGCAAATTGATGTTCTCCACATCGGTACAACACGCTCCTGACAAACAAAAAGTCAACGTAAGAGAACATTTTAAGACAGTGCACCCAAGTGCACACGGTCACAACAAAGTAGCAAAGTCACCTTGTTGGCAAAGTAATGCAGTCCCAACAAGGCATGGATTTCCTCAAACATTCCCTCCTCACAGAAAGGAACACGATCTTTAGACCATATGGATCTATCTCAATGGAGGGGCCTCCCAACACAACCGACCTGGAAATGGACAACCTCTCCATAGTAAAATGAGGTAGATGGCAAGTCTTACAGCATGCTTACTGCGGTACAAAAACATACCTCATACAAGACGTTAGTGCTTTACGCTAGTCAGAATCATGACTAACTGCATCACTGAATAGCTACATCATCACATAAATCTTAGAAAATAATTCCTTGCTGCAATCATTAGGGTCAATGAAAAATACAAAGAACTGGTTGCAGAGAGACACCTAGGAGTTAATACAAATGGCAGAAACGTGCAATACCAATGTTGTTGACATAATATAACAAATTTCTAGTTATGTTTGAAATACCTAGAGAGTGAACCAAGCTACAAAGTAATAGACAAAAAAAGGTGGTCATAACAACAATGTGAGATTTACTGGACGATGGGGCTACTAGGAGCATTTGGGGCGATAAGAGGAGGATCATGGATGCTATGTTATAATAAAGCTAGCTGCAGCACCATGAGAAAGTGGCCCAAAAGAGTGGAAATCCATTAGAAAATTTGGACAGTGTGGATTTAGTGCTAAAAGTAGGAACTAACGGGAACAGATTAACTGAGCCTGAAAGTCATGATCTGTAGTCCCGATTTGTCTTCAAACTGGTTGTATTTTTTGCACACATGCAGAGACTGGGATAAACCTCGTTCCCAAGGCAGGCAATACTAGAATACAATGCAAAACTATGAGTGGAACACCATTCCTTCTGATGTCCACCTCACAGTTTCCAGCTATGCTAATGTTAAGGCCTTGCACTACTTTCCTCCCACTAGTAGGATGGGAGTACTAATAACAAAAACACAGACTAACATCACACTAGGGATTTTATTAATATTTTATGGTTCTCCTTAGACGAGACTTTATTGTGACATTTTTTGTCAGGAACATCGAGTGAAGAAAAAGTTGGAAGAAAAGATGCTCTGAGCTACCTTGTGTTTAAAGTGCAGATGCCCCAAGGGATTGTCAAAAGATGCCAGAGACTGCATGGCTAGTGTATGGGAGGCATCTTGAAATTAGAGGTTTTTTTTGTTTTACAACAATGCCTATCATTCAGTCAATCAATCAGAGACTTATAGTGCCACTAATCACCCCAGGGGTATCCAGGCACTTGCGTGAGGTGGAGCTACTCGAACAGCCAGGTCTCGAGTCTACTCCTGCAGTCGGCGAGGGAAAAATATGGAGGGCAAAGGTGCTAGCCAAGAAACAAGAATATGGACTACTGTACTGGAAAAGCCTGACGACATGCAATGAAAAGGCACCGCTATCCAGTGAGATGCAAACCACTATGCTATGAAACAGAGGAACGAGAGTCTGCCTTTTGCGAATGAGAAACATCCTACACACTCGTTCTGGTGCAAAAATACAATTGCTCGACCTCCTGAAAGAAAGAGACCAAGGAATTTATAAGGCTAACAGCAACACGTACAGGTCCGGTTGGGGTTGATGTGCTGCCGAAAAAGATCGAGGGACCCCAGGCTGACCACCAAGCGCCGTCCAAACCAAAACGACGCCACAGGCCCAAACTTCTCATGCAGGTTCACTAGGAATTCGTGCAGGCTGCCGCAGCTCACGATGTCCTGCAGGTTTCCATCTCTGTGATAAGGAACAAAAAATCGGAAAACAGCGTTTTAAGACTCATACTAAAGCCTAAGAGGACTGCTGATGGGACACGTTCTGGGTGGACTCACTTCTCATCTGTTGGCGTCAGGCCGGGAATACCTGAAGACTGCCTGGAGGCCTGTGGGAGAGGGAGGAAAGAAAAAATATTAGATCAAAATCGGGTAATGCCCGTTTCACAGTGGAACATTTTGTGGAGTCTTAAGACAGTGAGTTGTTCTCACTCTCCTCCACTCTTGTGAGCATCTAACCTGCACGAGGATTTCCTCAAACACAATAAGTACTTTTTATTGTGAAATGTACATAACAACAATCGAAGAGAGAAAACCTTCCGGCTCTCGGCTCGATACTTTTAGGGCCTTTTTGTGGAATAAACTGTCTTGGAAAGTCATATGTTCTAATACAATAGCATCAGCACATTCGGAGGAACATAATTATTTTTAATATTTCATACTGCATCAACATGGCAGTTTCCGATGCCTGCAGAGGAGTACAGAGGAGGCATGTTTAGGTGGTGGCTATTTCCTTACATGAGTGGGAAGAGTATTATGTTAAAGAAAAGCTGTCTGTGATAAGTTTGCTGACAGTTGTACCAAAGTTAAAGATAGAGGTCATTAGCAGTAGGGAACGCAGTTGATTATTGGGAGATCGATTGGTACAGGCGACCACACAAAGGAAGATTCCTGAAGCAGCGAGCGTATTGTGTTATTCTTATTAATAATGATAAATACATCGTACAACCATCACTGGATCATCATTTTCAAATGAGATTGTGCTTACCCATTGGCTTCTGGACCGCTCAATTCTCAGTTTAATTTTTTATAAAGTGTTTGTTTCTTCAAGTTGAATCATCATTCTGGTCATGTCTTGCCACTTCACAGCTCTTTCAATGGCATTCTAGCCACAAATGGAGATGTACAATAAATCTGGGCTTATGATAAGGTCAAATGCAAGATGGAAACTTAGGGGAGTAAATGTCTTAAGGGTCTAGCTGGATGCAGAGCCCAGCACATTGAAGGTTCTTTTCAAAGACTGTTCAGCTGGAATTACCGGCCAGCAGCAGCCTTAGGAGCTCAATCGAAAACAAGAGTTGAAGGCCAGAATGCACAGACCATCAGGCAGCGTCAAACGAGCCCCGCACCAGACACCTACCTAGGCTCAATTAGAGGAGACTTTTAGGTACAGGTCTAAGGGACCTCAAAGACAACCTCTTGCCAAGCCATATCGAGAAGCCCACCTTGAGCTCCATAGTCAAGCAAAAATATGGACAGGACTGCAAGGAAATCAATGACCACTAGCTCAACATGGCCTCTAGATATTGAAGGAAACCATTTCTAATCCGGCATTATAATGAAAATACGCTAAACAGAACTGAGAATGATGAAAAATGAAAATTAAGGATTGATAGCTTGAATAATTATTAAAATATCCTTAAACATTGGAATCTTTTTGTATTATCAAAGATGTCAGCGTTATAGGATTAGGGTAGACAAAGCTATGTGAATTGTTACGGCTGTATTTATGTATAGGGATAGATTTGAGGTTTAGGATAAGGATAAGTTCATGGTAAAATGTATCATTATGTTAAAGGCCATGGTAGGTTAAAAAACGGGTAAGATTTAAGGTTAGGTTTGTGTGTAGGACTCCGTTAGACCTGGCATCTTTTGGCATGGTTTCCCCAGTCTTTTGGCTTCTGACCTCCTGTTTTTGACCGTGTGCTGAATTTAGTTTTTGCTGGCTTTAGGACTCTGGGCATTTTACGACTGCTGACCAGTGCTAAAGTGCAAATGTTCTATGTCTAAAATGTAAAAGTATTTGGTTTCTCCGTTGTTGGCATATTAGATTTACTAGTAAGTCCCTAGTACAGTGCACCAGGTGTGCCCAGGGCCTGTAAATCAAATGCAACTTGTGGGCCTGCAGCACTGATTGTGCCACCCACATAAGTAGCCCTGCAAACATCTCAGGCCTGCCACTGCAGAGCCTGTGTGTGCCATTTCGACCTGGCAATTACACCCGCTTGCCAGGCCACACCTTCCCTTTTTTACATGTAAGGCAACCCTAAGGATGGACCTAGGTAGCCCCAAGGGCAGGGTGCAGTGTATTTAAAAGGTACGACATGTGCTTGTGCGTTTTACATGTCCTGGAAGTGCATGAACTGCTAAATTTGTTTTTCACTACAGCAAGGCCTATCTCTTCCACAGGTTAGCATTAGAGATGCCTTGCAACATCATACAAGTGTAGCTTCCAATTGGGAGCAGACAGAAAATTGGAGTTTGGTGTTTCTGGATTCACAATTTAAAAACACATCTTTTAGCGAAGTTGCTCTTTAAATTGCAGGTCTGAAAACGCCACTTTTAGAAAGTTAGCATTTTCTTACTTACCTATTCGGTGCCTCTGCCTGTCTCTAGAATACATGTCTGGGTTGGATGACAGTTGGGCTTTGTGAATTTACTCTAGACAGTCACACACAAAGGGAGCTGAGGTGTGCCCTGCATATCCTGAGGGGCCATCACCAGGCTGAGGAGCCTACCTGAACTACAGTGGTGGGAGGAGTTGATGCTTGCACCTGAAGAGGGCTATGCCTGTCTCCATACAAATAAGTCTCCATCCCCTGAAGTGTGTCTGGGGCCAGGGCAGGATCTTGTGCACTACAAAGACCTTTCTTTGAAGTCTCCCTACTTCAAAGGCCAAAATGGGTATAAGCCCTGGACCTCTGACACCATATACTCAGAACACTTCTGGAATGAGAACATTCTACCAGGAAGAAGAGCTGTTGTGCTGCCAGAAGGGACTGCCACTTTGCTGTTTTCTTTGCTGTCTTGGTCTGCTGCCTGCTTTTTCTGTCCTGGGAGTGAGAGGACTGGACTTTGCTCTCTACATTCTGCTTTCTAAAGTTTCTCCAGGGGCTTGAGTTGAGCTTGCCTCCTGTTGGAAATCTGAGGGCCATCAAAGACTTCACCTGTAGCACCTGGGCTCCTCTGCTGAGGGCCTTACATGCCAAGTGGTGCCAAATCCAGTTCCTGAGCCCTTGGAACAGAGTTTCAGTGCTACAAGAAGAAACAGACACTTCGCGACTTTGGAACCGGCTCCTGCCTGCAACTTTGACGCTGTGCCGCTGCCTGCACCGAAGCCAAGGTCCCCACTCGACGCAATGACTTACAACGCAGGCTTGGAGGGAGGAAGGGACTGAGTGAGTGAGTGTGTGGTTTTTTGGTTTTTTTTTTAACACATTGCCTCTGGGGATAAACCGGACTGCTCTTGCCAAGCGGTACCAAGGGGGTGAGCACGGGTTATTCTTAGTGTGTATTTTTCATACCTTGACTAGGATTGTGTTTCCTGCTTGGACAGGGTGCATACTCAGCCAAACAGACTCCAGTTAGTGTGAGGTTTAGCGCAGTTTACATTTAGGGTAAGAATATGTGTTTGCGCAAAAACTATGGTGGGAGAAACTTTTTGGGATAGGAAATAATAAATGTGCCTGGTGCTAAACTGCACAGGCCTTTTAAAGTTTAGTCTTGCAGCAAAAAAGAAATATTTCCATTTTTTTTAATCACTGAAACTCATCTATTTTACTTGCATCCATATGTACTAACAGTATGAATGTCTAATGTCTCTCACTATTTGATTTGATGAAGAAGATCTTGTTATGGCTGTACATAAATAAGGAAAGGAAGGGGTGAAACAACACCCAGAAAATTAGGGGTGCCTTCCAGAAAACTGAAACAGAATGAAAGATGCTTAAAACAATTTTTCAGGTGTTTATACTTGCCATTAAATGAGGGATTTTGAATGTGGAGCATCAGTATATTTGTTTCTGCTGTTCTAATATAGGATAATCCCCGTCCGTGGACTAAATCCCTGGAGGAAAAGAAATCTTTAAGTTGCAGGCTTTCCAACACCATACTGGTGTTGGATTCTGCAGAGTGTAATCTGAGGTCCTCCCTGCGAGCTAGCGTCAGATCTTGTTGCAGGGCAGCAATTTCTTCCTGTCTTGCTTTATTAATTTGGGCTGAATAGGAAATTACTTCCCCCTGAATGAAGGCTTTGCATGCCCCCCAAACAGAAAAACAAGAGGCCGAACCCACATTTCTCTGAAGGAATTCCTCTAGTGCCACACGCAAGGTTGTAATCCATCCCTCCTCCGTTAAGAGGGATTTGTCTAGTGACCACCATGATCGCACCTTCCCAGGACTACTCCTTTTGAGGTCTAAAAAAGGAACGGAGTTGCGGAAAATGAGTGCGAGAGTATACCTGATCTAGCTCTACCCCAACTATGTGAGTCTAAAAAAAATAATCGATGCAAGATGCAGAATTCAAACGTTTGGAAAAACAAGTATACTCTCATCCCCTAGGGTGGTGAGCTCGCCAGGGATCAACCAAAGCAAGATCCCATCCCAAATGGGCCAGAAACCAAGCTGATTTCGGCTTATTCTGAAGTTTATTTTGGCGAGAGCAATCGTGTTTTACATCCTGGATGACAGTTAAATCCCCTCCGATTCATATTAGACCTGTAAGCGGGGCCAGAACATTGTAAATTTCTTCTAACATAGTTACCTCATCCTCTATAGGCCCATAAAAACTGACTAGATGAGTAGTTTGATTGTAATAATACACACAAAAGAAGGGGTGAGGGTACGGACTCACCTACCCCGAACCCCCTGTAAACACTTTATGCACCAGAAGGAGTAGGGAGTAATAAAATATGTAGCGTAATGGCACCTGCAATATATATTAATACTGCCCTCACTCACACAAATGTGTGACATGCTTCATCATTGGGCTGCTACAAAAAACACCCCTGCGTAGCCATGCCTGGGGTGGAGCAATAGGGTGGGGGAAGACAATACAACACAAAGAAAGACACAAATAAATTCTATAGTGACTGGGAAACGACGGTAGTGAAAGTGCAGTAAGGTGAATTAAAACTAGCTCGGAAGTGTCGCTGTGCCTAAAACTTTATTCCTGGATCTTCCGGCCAGAATAAAAAGTGTGAAGGATGATGGTGAATGGGAGGTTCTATGTGCTCCTAACACCCCTCCTTAACTGCAAAGTGGTCAACATGTTTCGGCTGTTAGTGTCTGCCCCTCGTGTAGGGTCACGCCGGCCTTCCTCAGGACTCTACCTTTCCCAGTAAACTGTCCCTACCTCCAATTGAGATAAGAGGAAAATTAAAAGTCCGTTCCTTACGTGTTGAGGAATTTTCTCCAATGGATCATGTAATTACTAAAGAACCGACAAGAAAAGCAAAACAAAAGAAGGCAACCCATCAGGAATAGTAATCTCCTATAGGTCAACACTGTATTATCTTGAAAAATTAATACAAGCCACAGTACAAACCATGGTGTCATTCATACTACAAGGAATGACTATTGTGTCTCTCCCCTATTATTATTACATGTGCCCAAGAAAATAAAATCAGTAATCATATCTACAATTAAAATAATTTATATAACTATATACATATTGATTGTATATATATATATATATATATATATATATATGTTTTTCCAGCATCATAAACCACCTGGCATCCGTAAACACAACCCATGTCACTGACCAATAGGGGTCCGGTGTGTATCTTTACTCACCGAGTTTACCCTAAAGTCAAGTTAGAACTGGCGGCGGGCAAGGGGAGACCCCTATGGTCACACTCTTTACAAGAAGGGGATAAAAGCATGTGAGATCATTACAAACTAAATTTGAATCCATATTACAAGTCTTTTCTCTATATTTAGTATGTCCCTACAATTCTACAGAATCTAGGTTGCGACAGTAGAGGTAATTAAAACGATGCAAATGGCATGTATTAGCGGATGGTTTTAGCTTCTGGTCCCCGAGAAGCCAAAATAGGTTACGTATCACCGGTATGAAAATGAAGGAAGAAAGAGAAAAAACTACGGCCCTGGGTATATCGTTTCATGCTGTCCTCTTACCCAGCGTTCAACCGTGTTATATTAAAATGTCAGCAACGTGCCCCTCACATTCTGGTATAGAACCGACAGTGTCTCCGCCACTCAATCGCCACCTGAGGTCATCTACAAAGTAGATGAAATCCACCCCATATATAGCAGCCCATTGGACTCATACACACACACACACAGAATCCCTCCTTACTACGTCAAGGGTGGTTCTCCGTTAGCACTGCTCGTCTCCGTCCGCCGTGTAGAGTGGCAGCGGAGTCGAGCGTGCAATGTTTTATCCCTCTCATGCGGAAGTTCACAGTTCCGGTCACCTGATGTACGTCGTATACGTAATGCCAAACCCCTTACGACCCTGTCTCAGCGCATCATCTAGAGCGCTCACCCTCCACTCTAGTGTATTACTAGCTTGGTTCACGTGACCCACCGTGCAACGTGCACATGGTGACGTCACTCGTAACAGTATCTATGCGTATAGGGGATGGTACCCAAATTGTACATACGGAAAGGGTGATCATAACCCGGTTGAATATATTCAAAAAATTAATATACCCAATTACAAGTTGGACATGAAATGAATACAACCCCCAATTTAAGTCCACCATAATAAAAGGCCATAGAGTGGATAGATACTTGGAAGCCAGGATATAGTACATCTAAAGGGGTGATATGAATACACCCAGGACGGAGAGAGCAGATATACTAGTAATTGGTACTGAATATTAGCGATTAAGAGCATTCCATGGAATATCGTCATTGAGCCCCACTTCATGGCTCCATAGCGGTACACCCATTTTTGTTCCCTCAAAAGAAGGGCCCTAGTCTTATCCCCTGTGTAGCTATCGACTCTGTTTCTCTATGACAGTCCATGTTAGCTCTTCAACAGTATGATTTTTTTCCAAATAGTGTGCTGTCAGTTTAGTGTTAGACCTCATACACCTTATAGTACTCCGGTGTTCCATGATGCGTGTCTTAACCCTCCGGTTAGTCATACCTACATACCGCATCTGGCACGGACAGGTAATGAGGTAAATAACACCCTCTGAGTTACAGTTCGCCTGCGTCCTTTGTTCCCAGGGGTAAGTGAGGCCAACATCAATAAATTTCGTATTGCTTGTGAGGTGGCAAACATTGCAACTTCCACACCTCGAATGACCCCGTACTGGAGGCAGCTGTCCTGTATCAATATTCTACTCGGTGGCAAGAGAATAGGTCTAGTGTGTACTAACATGTCTTTTAGATTGGCACTCCGCTTATAAGAGAATAAAGGCTTCTCAATCTTCAGTCCATTAGTATTAAGTATTTTCCAGTGTTTCAATATTAATCGCCTGATTTGATGCGACGCCGTATTGAAGGTAGTGACGCACACTGGTTTGTCCACACTGGGTCTGGTTGCTATCTCCAGGAGATTCTCTCTGTTAGTATTTGTGGCTCTCTTCCTAGCTTTCTTAATGGTACATTCTGGATACCCCCTCTGGGAGAGTTTCTTAGAGAGGGCGGTGGCTTCTTCTTTAAAGCAAGATGTCTCTGTGCAATTCCGTCTCAGACGAAAGAATTGGCCCACTGGCAGGTTTTCTCTGAGAGATTTCGGATGGAAACTTGCAAAAGAGAGTAAGGCATTCTTATCGGTGGGTTTATGATAAACTTTCGTATGTAGTTTTCCTCCCTTCGGTACAATCATTAGATCCAGGAAAGGTAATCCTGTCTTCGTAACCATGGATGTAAAGTGAAGTAGGGGGTTTCTCTGATTCAACCAATCCAGGAAGAGGGTTACTGATGGTTCATCACGCTTCCATATAAGGAGCACATCATCGATATACCGACGCCATACTTTGATGTTCTCTCTCCATGGGCAAGACGGGTCAAAGATCACTTTTTTCTCAAAGGCACCCACATACAGACCCGCCAGGCTCGGGTCGAAGGTACTGCCCATTAAAGTCCCATGGGTCTGTAGAAAGATGGTGCCCTCGAACTCAAAGTAGTTCCTGGTTAGTGCTATCTCAGCTAGGTTCAGTATAAAGGCCCGTGGTGTTTGATACTGCCAATCTTCTGCAAACAAGATATCCTCCAGAACCCTGAGGGTTTCTCTCTGTGGTATGTTGGTATATAATGCCTCTATGTCAAGACCTATAAGGAATTCACTTAGAGGGTCGAAATCCAGACCTTTCAGATGATTCAAAATGTCCAAGGTATCCCGCAAGTATGCTGGCAGCTTCTGGACAAGAGGTTTGAGAAAAAAATCGCAAAATTGCGACAGTGGCTCCAATAGGGATCCGATACCCGACACAATAGGCCTCCCCGGTGGTGGTCGGGCAGGTTTATGTATTTTGGGAAGAATATAAAAGTACGGTAATCTCGGTTGGATCTTGATAAGATACTCTGCCTCATGTTTAGAAATCCAATTATTCACTGCTCCTTCCTCCACCAGGGTGGCAATTTCTTTAGGAATGTCAGGCGTGGGATCTGCTCCTAGCCTTTGGTAGTTCCTGTCATCCGATAGTAAACGTAGACATTCATTGTCATACGTGGTCTTGTCCAAAACCACTATCGCTCCTCCCTTGTCCGCCGGTTTCAAAATAATGGTCGGATTCTCCTGAAGTTCCTTCATAGCCACCTTCTCAATGTTAGTCATATTAGAGAAGGAGCGTCCATCCTTGGTCCGTAAATTCTCCAAGTCATGGACCACAGCATGTTCAAAGGTGCCTATCTCCTGTGGGAGATTAGCCAGCTGTGGTGTAAAGGTAGATTTAGGACGCAGGGTTGGATCTCCTGTTGCCAGATTCCTATCCTCCATGTTCTCGAAGAAAACTCTGAGGCGGACACTTCTAAAAAAGGTTGCCAGCTCTTGACGTAGCTGGAAATGGTCTAGATTGTTCGTAGGGACAAAACCCAGGCCTTTATTAAGGAGGTCCTCCTGAGCCTTGGTGAGGGTTGTTGATGAAAGATTAACCACTAGAGATGTTCCCTGCTTGTTCCCGGTTGTATACTCTGGGCCATGCTCCTGGTCACCCGTTGGTTCAATTCCTGGTGTTGGTCCTCCCAGGTAACCCTCTGTTGCCCTCTCTGTTTGCCCCTGCCTATGTTCCTGCCTCTCCCTAAAAAAGGCATTTGTGGTTGTTGAAATTGACCCGTTTGGAAATGGGGGTTCTGAAAACCTGGATGTTGAGGAAAACCGATCATTGGCCAGTTGTAACCTTGATTCGGATAGTTCTGAAAGGGATTGGGAAAGAAAGGTTTTGGTCCCCTTTGATATCCCCGGCCTCTCCCTCTCCTACGTTGTGGAAATTCATAGTCACTGCTGCTATCACTAGAACTGCTCGCAGTATCCCGACGTTTTCTACCCTGCAAATTGCCCTTATTCCCTTCTGCTAACTTTTGTTGGGCATGCTCGTCAGTAATGTAGGGGTAGACCTTCTCTTTAGAAAATTTCCTCAAGTCTTTCTGTAATTTTGTTATCTTGGATTGCATCAAATACTCCCGGTATTCACTCAATTCCGTGTTGACTACATCCAGCTTATGACTGAACGTGGACATAATGATTTCCGCCTTCAAACCTGTCTCAGTGGTCTGACGAGTATGCCCAACAAAAGTTAGCAGAAGGGAATAAGGGCAATTTGCAGGGTAGAAAACGTCGGGATACTGCGAGCAGTTCTAGTGATAGCAGCAGTGACTATGATTTTCCACAACGTAGGAGAGGGAGAGGCCGGGGATATCAAAGGGGACCAAAACCTTTCTTTCCCAATCCCTTTCAGAACTATCCGAATCAAGGTTACAACTGGCCAATGATGGGTTTTCCTCAACATCCAGGTTTTCAGAACCCCCATTTCCAAACGGGTCAATTTCAACAACCACAAATGCCTTTTTTAGGGAGAGGCAGGAACATAGGCAGGGGCAAACAGAGAGGGCAACAGAGGGTTACCTGGGAGGACCAACACCAGGAATTGAACCAACGGGTGACCAGGAGCATGGCCCAGAGCATACAACCGGGAACAAGCAGGGAACATCTCTAGTGGTTAATCTTTCATCAACAACCCTCACCAAGACTCAGGAGGACCTCCTTAATAAAGGCCTGGGTTTTGTCCCTACGAACAATCTAGACCATTTCCAGCTACGTCAAGAGCTGGCAACCTTTTTTAGAAGTGTCCGCCTCAGAGTTTTCTTCGAGAACATGGAGGATAGGAATCTGGCAACAGGAGATACAACCCTGCGTCCTAAATCTACCTTTACACCACAGCTGGCTAATCTCCCACAGGAGATAGGCACCTTTGAACATGCTGTGGTCCATGACTTGGAGAATTTACGGACCAAGGATGGACGCTCCTTCTCCAATATGACTAAAATTGAGAAGGTGGCTATGAAGGAACTTCAGGAGAATCCGACCATTATTTTGAAACCGGCGGACAAGGGAGGAGCGATAGTGGTTTTGGACAAGACCACGCATGACAATGAATGTCTACGTTTACTATCGGATGACAGGAACTACCAAAGGCTAGGAGCAGATCCCACGCCTGACATTACTAAAGAAATTGCCACCCTGGTGGAGGAAGGAGCAGTGAATAATTGGATTTCTAAACATGAGGCAGAATATCTTATCAAGATCCAACCGAGATTACCGTACTTTTATATTCTTCCCAAAATACATAAACCTGCCCGACCACCACCGGGGAGGCCTATTGTGTCGGGTATCGGATCCCTATTGGAGCCACTGTCGCAATTTTGCGACTTTTTTCTCAAACCTCTTGTCCAGAAGCTGCCAGCATACTTGCGGGATACCGTGGACATTTTGAATCATCTGAAAGGTCTGGATTTCGACCCTCTAAGTGAATTCCTTATAGGTCTTGACATAGAGGCATTATATACCAACATACCACAGAGAGAAACCCTCAGGGTTCTGGATGATATCTTGCTTGCAGAAGATTGGCAGTATCAAACACCACGGGCCTTTATACTGAACCTAGCTGAGATAGCACTAACCAGGAACTACTTTGAGTTCGAGGTCACCATCTTTCTACAGACCCATGGGACTTCAATGGGCAGTATCTTCGCCCCGAGCCTGGCGGGTCTGTATGTGGGTGCCTTTGAGAAAAAAGTGATCTTTGACCCGTCTTGCCCATGGAGAGAGAACATCAAAGTATGGCGTCGGTATATCGATGATGTGCTCCTTATATGGAAGGGTGATGAACCATCAGTAACCCTCTTCCTGGATTGGTTGAATCAGAGAAACCCCCTACTTCACTTTACATCCATGGTTACGAAGACAGGATTACCTTTCCTGGATCTAATGATTGTACCGAAGGGAGGAAAACTACATACAAAAGTTTATCATAAACCCACCGATAAGAATGCCTTACTCTCTTTTGTAAGTTTCCATCCGAAATCTCTCAGAGAAAACCTGCCAGTGGACCAATTCTTTCGTCTGAGACGGAATTGCACAGAGACATCTTGCTTTAAAGAAGAAGCCACCGCCCTCTCTAAGAAACTCTCCCAGAGGGGGTATCCAGAACGTACCATTAAGAAAGCTAGGAAGAGAGCCACAAATACTAACAGAGAGAATCTCCTGGAGATAGCAACCAGACCCAGTGTGGACAAACCAGTGTGCGTCACTACCTTCAATACGGCGTCGCATCAAATCAGGCGATTAATATTGAAACACTGGAAAATACTTAATACTAATGGACTGAAGATTGAGAAGACTTTATTCTCTTATAAGCGGAGTGCCAATCTAAAAGACATGTTAGTACACACTAGACCTATTCTCTTGCCACCGAGTAGAATATTGACTACAGGACAGCTGCCTCCAGTACGGGGTCATTCGAGGTGTGGAAGTTGCAATGTTTGCCACCTCACAAGCAATACGAAATTTATTGATGTTGGCCTCACTTACCCCTGGGAACAAAGGACGCAGACGAACTGTAACTCAGAGGGTGTTATTTACCTCATTACCTGTCCATGCCAGATGCGGTATGTAGGTATGACTAACCGGAGGGTTAAGACACGCATCAGGGAACACCGGAGTACTATAAGGTGTATGAGGTCTAACACTAAACTGACAGCACACTATTTGGAAAAAAATCATACTGTTGAAGAGCTAACATGGACTGTCATAGAGAAACAGAGTCGATAGCTACACAGGGGATAAGACTAGGGCCCTGCTTTTGAGGGAACAAAAATGGGTGTACCGCTTGCGGAGCCATGAAGTGGGGCTCAATGACGATATTCCATGGAATGCTCCTAATCGCTAATATTCAGTACCAATTACTAGTATATCTGCTCTCTCCGTCCTGGGTGTATTCATATCACCCCTTTAGATGTACTATATCCTGGCTTCCAAGTATCTATCCACTCTATGGCCTTTTATTATGGTGGACTTAAATTGGGGGTTGTATTCATTTCATGTCCAACTTGTAATTGGGTATATTAATTTTTTGAATATATTCAACCGGGTTATGATCACCCTTTCCGTATGTACAATTTGGGTACCATCCCCTATACGCATAGATACTGTTACGGGTGACGTCACCATGTGCACGTTGCACGGTGGGTCACGTGAACCAAGCTAGTAATACACTAGAGTGGAGGGTGAGCGCTCTAGATGATGCGCTGAGACAGGGTCGTAAGGGGTTTGGCATTACGTATACGACGTACATCAGGTGACCGGAACTGTGAACTTCCGCATGAGAGGGATAAAACATCGCACGCTCGACTCCGCTGCCACTCTACACGGCGGACGGAGACGAGCAGTGCTAACGGAGAACCACCCTTGACGTAGTAAGGAGGGATTCTGTGTGTGTGTGTATATGAGTCCAATGGGCTGCTAGGTGTGGTGCAGCGGCCAGGGCAGCTGACTTCGGAGCACAGGGTTCACGGTTCGATCCCCGGCTCCGGCGGCAGCTCAGCACCATGTGACTCTGGGCAATAGCTCACTTAATTTCCACGACGGCCCCCAGCGCCTTGAGACCCGTAAGGGTGAGTAGCTGCGCTATATAAAAAAAAAACGGACTTTTGCTATATATGGGGTGGATTTCATCTACTTTGTAGATGACCTCAGGTGGCGATTGAGTGGCGGAGACACTGTCGGTTCTATACCAGAATGTGAGGGGCACGTTGCTGACATTTTAATATAACACGGTTGAACGCTGGGTAAGAGGACAGCATGAAACGATATACCCAGGGCCGTAGTTTTTTCTTTCTTCCTTCATTTTCATACCAGTGATACGTAACCTCTTTTGGCTTCTCGGGGACCAGAAGCTAAAACCATCCGCTAATACATGCCATTTGCATCGTTTTAATTACCTCTACTGTCGCAACCTAGATTCTGTAGAATTGTAGGGACATACTAAATATAGAGAAAAGACTTGTAATATGGATTCAAATTTAGTTTGTAATGATCTCACATGCTTTTATCCCCTTCTTGTAAAGAGTGTGACCATAGGGGTCTCCCCTTGCCCGCCGCCAGTTCTAACTTGACTTTAGGGTAAACTCGGTGAGTAAAGATACACACCGGACCCCTATTGGTCAGTGACATGGGTTGTGTTTACGGATGCCAGGTGGTTTATGATGCTGGAAAAACATATATATATATATATATATATATATATATACAATCAATATGTATATAGTTATATAAATTATTTTAATTGTAGATATGATTACTGATTTTATTTTCTTGGGCACATGTAATAATAATAGGGGAGAGACACAATAGTCATTCCTTTTAGTATGAATGACACCATGGTTTGTACTGTGGCTTGTATTAATTTTTCAAGATAATACAGTGTTGACCTATAGGAGATTACTATTCCTGATGGGTTGCCTTCTTTTGTTTTGCTTTTCTTGTCGGTTCTTTAGTAATTACATGATCCATTGGAGAAAATTCCTCAACACGTAAGGAACGGACTTTTAATTTTCCTCTTATCTCAATTGGAGGTAGGGACAGTTTACTGGGAAAGGTAGAGTCCTGAGGAAGGCCGGCGTGACCCTACACGAGGGGCAGACACTAACAGCCGAAACATGTTGACCACTTTGCAGTTAAGGAGGGGTGTTAGGAGCACATAGAACCTCCCATTCACCATCATCCTTCACACTTTTTATTCTGGCCGGAAGATCCAGGAATAAAGTTTTAGGCACAGCGACACTTCCGAGCTAGTTTTAATTCACCTTACTGCACTTTCACTACCGTCGTTTCCCAGTCACTATAGAATTTATTTGTGTCTTTCTTTGTGTTGTATTGTCTTCCCCCACCCTATTGCTCCACCCCAGGCGTGGCTACGCAGGGGTGTTTTTTGTAGCAGCCCAATGATGAAGCATGTCACACATTTGTGTGAGTGAGGGCAGTATTAATATATATTGCAGGTGCCATTACGCTACATATTTTATTACTCCCTACTCCTTCTAGTTTGATTGTAAGCCTGCAAACTGACCAAAATCCACCTAGCGTTGGGATCCCACACCACCCGTAGCACTTTGCCATTAAAATTATGGCTTAGAAGAATGGCCAACCCCCTAGCTGCTGCATGTGTGGATGCGTTGAATGCCTGGGAGACAAACTTGGGAGTAATTGCTTGTTTAGCAGAAGCCTTCAAATGCGTCTCTTGGAGTAATATTATATGGGTCCTGGCTGAGTTAAGCCATGATAGAATACATATAAACTTACTATGATTATTGATTCCATTGGTGTTACAGGAAACAGCCCTAATGTCCTCCATTTTTATTCATGGGATGGTCGTAGTGATTTCTACGCATTAGCTGCCTATATGTCCATATCAAGCCCTAAGGCAGTAGCCCCAAAATTTCCAGCCGGCCTGTCCCTGGCTAATCTGCCCAATTGTGCTATACCCCAAACACTTCTGGATTTATGCAATAGTGCAGCTGCCCACAGTACTGTATCTGCTTGGAATTTTGCAACCTGCTTATCGCTTGAAACCCCTCCCCTGCCCTACCCCTTCCCTCATAGTTTCCCCATCACCCCCTCGAGCTCCCTCACTCCCTGGGGCTCACGTGGGAACACCCCCATACCCCTTCCAGGGATTAAGTCGATCAGAGGTCTCGTTTTCAGCGATTCTATGAAGAGAGTGAGTATGTGGGGCGCTTTATGGCATGGTCAGTAAAAAAAAAAACGCAACCAGGGAGCCATTAAAGCAATCTTTGATATTAAAAAGAATTGAATTGTAACAGACATCGAGCAGATTGGCAGGGTGTTTTTGGATCATCTTTATGCTTCTACCAATAGCCCCTCGCCTAGCGCGTTTGAAGCTGTCTTGCACCTGCTAAAACTTCCCTCACTGAACAGCGAACTTTGAGATAGGGTTGAGGCCCCCATCACATGTAAGGAGATTAAAAAACCTATTAAGCTTTTGCCTAATGCCAAAGCATGTGACAATAATGGCCTGCCATACAAATTTTATAACATTTTCACAGCACAGTTGGTGAATTTTCTAGTCATACTTTTTAATGAAATCCTGGATGGAAATGAAATCCCTAAGGGGTTCACGGAGGTTGTCATCTGTCAATTTTCTCAAAAAGGACAAACTGCCCGAACAACCAGGTTCGTATAGCCCGATCAGCCCCTTAAATTACGGTTATAAACTCTTCGCTAAAATCATGATGCTACCACTAGCCCCGGCTGCGTCATCAGTAGTACATGGTGACCAAATTGGATTTTTGCCCAGAAGATCAATGTCAGTGAACACAAACTTTCTTGCTCAAGCAATCAACTACAATGCAACCAATAGGATCGAAGTCACTATAATTATGCTTGATACCGAGAAGGCTTTTGAGCGCGTACAGTGGGCGGTCACGTTCACGATTTTACTGAGCTTTGGATTGCCTTCTTAATTGATTAGATTGCTGAATAACCTATATGCTAAGGCTGAGGCCAAAATTAAGATAAATTCCCAAGTCGCAGGACTTATCCCAATTTCTAGGGGTATGAGACAAATCTGCCCCATGTCGCCGGTGCTCTTTGCTCTCTTTGTGGAACCGCTGGCAGTGGCCTTCAGACAAGATCCCGAGATTCGGCCTCCTCTCCAATGTGCTCCGAAATTAAAACTGTTTGCTGATGCATTATTCTTTATTTAGCAGGCACAGCCAGTAACAAGAAAAATACTTTTACAAAAATACAATCCTTTTCCGATAATTGGGGGCTACAAGATAACCAGGCCAAATGCGAAGTTCTTTTGTACCATTATTCATCCTCTGTCTTACCTATAAATATGCAACAGCATGCTTCGGCTACTCGCCCTATAAGGTACTTAGGTGTTTTTGTCTCCCACGACTGTTTAGACCTGTATAAGTTGAACTACATCCCTACGCTTATAAGGCGCGTTCAATATTAACTAATTGGCATAATCTACTGCTATCCATTGTAGGATGGGTAGCGCTTATTAAAATGTTGATCCTTCTCTTGTTTTTTTTTTTTTAAATATCTTCATCACAGTTTGGCAATCTTTTTTTATTGAAGCTGACCAAATGTTGTGTTACTTCTTGTGGCAAAGGAAGAAGCCCCGTACTGAGCTCTCTACAATTCAGCTTTGTCGAAGATAGTGGCTTGGCTCACCTTCACCTGAGGAAGTATTCTCAAGCCACCTTTTTCGACTGGCTTAATCGAGCCGCTTCTGAAAATAGTCCATTTAATTGCTTTTATTTGCAATCCATGCCCACGGAGTATGACGTCCAACTACCAGCTTTTCTAAAAATTCCAAGGCTCCCAAAGTGCTCGCGTTATAATGTCCTGCATGTATTGGCAAGCAGGTTTGCACGCCTCCAAGAAGAATATCAGTTTTCCTTGATACATCCTCAGGTGCCTCTGAGAGAGTGCGGTCTCTTATATATACCCCTGAGTCGGAACATCATCAAGAAATGGGAGATGGCAGGTTACCATAGTTTAGGCAACTTCTTGCTAGCCAGGCAGATTAAATCCTGGGATCAGGTGGCTGCGGACAACGTGAATATTTCGCCCGTTCTTGCCCTTTCCTACTTCCAATTTTGCAACTATTTACGCACCTACGATAGGGCATCCAGTCTGGTCAAGACCACATCAGCAGAGCTCACTTCACAAGCAAGCTTATGGGGCTGGGCAATTGTTATTGGATACTTTAGTTATATATGAACGAGTCGGTTGCCCTTGTAGCATTCGCTTTGATCACACAATACACAGAGGGTAAATTTGTCTTTGCTTCTCGGGATCAGTATAATCTCATTGCCCTCAGGGCTGTTCGAGGAGCGAATTTTAAGTGAATGGCTCTCTATTCTAAGTGGGCATTTTATTACACACCAAATCACTTGCAGCAAATGTTCCAGGCGTCATCCACTGAATGTTTCCGATGTGGGCATCCACGAGGTGACTGGTAGCACATTGTTTTTTGGTCCAACCCTACTCGCCTTTTGGACTAAAGTCTTTGCTTTTACTAGTGAAAAGGTACGCGTCCACATTGAACTAGACCTGTAGCGGGCACTATTTGGGATTTCGATCCAGGATTGCAATCTCAGACTGAGACAGCAACAGGATGTCTATATTGTGTCTTTGATTGCAAAGTCACTAATTCTCCCAAAGTGGAAGTCTCCGATCTCTCCCTCGTTTGAATCATGGGTAACAAAAATGGATCAGGTTAGGAAATTAGAGGAGCTCTAAGGGTGGGTGCACTGAAGAAATTCAAGAGGATTTGGAGCAATACAAGTGGTGAATCAGACTCTTGCTCTTAGTTTTCTTTTTCTACTCCCCTACAAAGGCCGACTTTGATGTAGAATTAAGTTCCTGTACTTCTTTTACTATTTCTATGTACTGTAACTGAGATGAACTATGATGTGAACTGAAATAATAATCCCCGTCCATAACTGTTAGGGACACCATCTAAGTCAGCGTCTCTTACTTAACCTTTTGACATCTGTGAGCCCCCACTGATGCCAGGGACCCAGACCTAAGCAATTTCTACTATTCGAACTTCAAAACAACATACAGAAAAACAGACATATATATATATATCAAAATTTCAATATTTTAATTTCAATCGGAAGTTTGGAACTTTGAAAAATGTGGTTTTATTTTTAAACTCTAGCCTATCACTTTGACTTTTTTGTTAGGACATGCCAGTGCTTCAATTGAGGCCACCAATCGTCTACACAAGATTCTGATTGCTGTACTTGGTCCCTCCCATGACTCAAGCTAATCATATCAACTGCATTTTTAACCTGTAATTTCAAATTCCATCACACTTACAGAGCATCTTAAAATGTTCAATTTTATGTGTTTTATATATACATCTATATTATTAGCACATTATATATATATATATGCAAAAAAGAAGCAGAGAACTCTGGGTAGTTCTCAAGTTTAGGTGGAAAGCAGCTCCAGTATAGAGCACTCTCAACACCAGCGACACTAAGTTTGCTCACCTCAAATGTCTGCTTTTCTATCAAAGTATTTAAGCATAGGAATAGGACAGTGCCATCCACGCCGAGATAGAAAAGGACAAAGTCTTTTACCATTTCTACAGCAAAGTTTTTAAGCATAGGATTAGCACAATGATATTCATTTCAGGGTGGCTTGGATGGTATTTACCAATCCAGAGCTGTAATACTGTGCCTGGAGTGGTAAAAGGCTTTGGCCATTTTACAGCTCGGCAAGGATAGCACTTTGCTAATACTATGCTTAAAAACTTTGCTGTAGAAATAGTAAAAGACTTTGTCCTTTTCTATCTCGGCGTGGATGGCACGGTCCTATTCCTACGCTTAAATACTTTGATAGAAAAGCAGACATTTGAGGTGGGCAAACTTAGCGTGTCGCTGGTGTTGAAAGTGCTCTATACTGGAGCTGCTTTCCACCTAAACTTGAGAACTACCCAGAGTTCTATGCTTCTTTTTTTGCATAATTTATGCGTGACTCTATGCCTGAAAGGGGATATAGATATATATATATTGTGCTAATATTATTTAATTATCTAAACAGTCGCAGACTCCTTGATACCACAGGTTAAGAATCACTGATTTTAATGGAAACTAATCACAGGTAAGAAATCAATGAAGGACAGGTGAAATGTCAATTATCTAAGCACAAAGAGGCAAATAAAAGGAGCCTCTGGCAAGTATGGATTTGTTTCCAGGTTCAATAATTCAACTGGGAGCTTAAAAAGACAATGGCAACCATTCCCACAGTTCCCCGTAGGCCAAGAGAGCAATGTGTCCTCTATTTGAGGAAAGAGCCGTCTTGCAACTGAAAATAGACTACAGTCCAGACCCTGAGTTGTTCAAGTCTGAAGGACCTAAGCACAGGATTTAAACCCAGTCCTCCCAAAAAATGCCCCTCAAAAAATCTTTCATTTTATCTGGTTCACTTGAGACCCTGCCTCTATTTTATTATACAATCAGCCTTCGGTAGCTGCAGTACAGTCACTTCGATTTCTAAGTAAGTAATCACTAGTAAAGCGCAACGAATGCCAAGGCGTCTTGGCGCTAAAAGTAAGTTTCTCAAGTTTCATCATCTGCAATTGGGGATTGGGATGACTATCCCCAGTAACAGCACCAATAGTCATCATACCTGCTGAGGCTGCAGTGTCATGGCAGACTGAACAGACAATCTAAAGCCATCCTTGTCATCAGTTGAACAGGGAATAATGTATTTTTTTGCCACATATCCTTAATCTTGGATTTCTATAGTGTTGAACCCTTGATTCCTGCAATCCGCAGCACAATAGCAAAACATAAAACAGTAAATAAATGTTTAGGGGCAGTATAAGAAAAGTACAAGGGGTGGATTAGTAAGTGTATGGTGGACACATTGCAGGTGTCCGCTTATGTGCAGTTACTATAAGAAGGCAACATTCTACCAATTAATGCTTTCATGGTTGTTAGCCAGATTGGTTCAGTTGATATTAATCAAGACTGGAGGTTTAAGAATGTATTAAATTATTCAAGAAGTGACCAGGAGTCGATACTGGAGTCTCTGATGACACATTTTATGCTGTTATTTTCCAGTAGACATATCATGCAGTAAGCAATACTTTGATTGCCTCTCCAAATGTAAGTCCTCTATTAAAACAGAAAATCAGTTGCCAACTAGCTCTGCTCATACCATGCGTTATTATGAAGATTTATAGTATCTTCAAATGGAGGTTAGGAGGTACAGGTTCATAAAGATGAAGTCTCTAGTAAAGTCCAGCCCACTATTACGTTCAGACTGGAGGAAACAACTCACTACTGTATCAACCAAGGAACGTAGGTCTTATCACCAGCTTGGCTTGCTGATCTCTTGAAATAAGTTTTAGGAAAATTGTGAATCCAATAAGAAACATTTACTAAATATGTAGTGGATTGAATGGGCAATAGTCAGTTGGGAAGTGCCATACTGAAAGATACTAGGTGGTTGACAACAACCAGCAAATATTCATTAGTTAACTGGCAACAAACACAAACAGTCATTCAGGTTGATTAAAGTAGGGGCATGATTAGCATGTGTGTAGGGCAGTTGAGTTGTGTACGTTCCACTGGATTAAGGCAAATATCCACTTTCTGAAGCCACAACTGGGCCTTTTGGGCACAGTGGTGCAGTCCTGGTTCTGCTGATCGGCAATTGGTTAGGGGATAGGGACGGGTAGTACCATCTGTGATTAAGTGGTAGGGGTGTGAGGAACTTTTTGCAGGCTTTGCGACACGTCTCTTTTTGGGGGAGCAGGAGTCGGTCCCAATCCCACCCTTAGAACATGGGTTTTTTGTGTGTGTGGTTAAGAGCTACACACGAGTCAGGCTTGCAACGAGTTTTTATGCAAGTTGTTGCTGATGAGCGGGTACGGCTGATGTGGCAGGCATTGTGATAGTTTACAAGCCACGATAAGGCAGGGAATGCTACTGGGCAGCCGGAACAGCTCTTGACGAGGGAAGGGCAGGGGGGTGGTGGAAATATGCTATGAATTGAGGTATGCAACGAATGGAGTTTGTTGGAGCAACTGGAGATCTGAAGAAAGGTTTGTTTGAGCGAGAATTGTTGGGGAGCGGCTTGAAAAGTTCAAGGCTGGTCCTTAGGGGATGGGGTGTATTGTTTAGGATGAAATCTGTTTAGCGAGGTGTAATGCTAGTCCGTAATGCAATGGCCAGAGTTTGTTCTATTCTCCCGTGATGCGCACATGCCTCATGAAAGCAGCTTTTGCCACATACATTGGTGGAATACATTTCTTGGGGTGCGCTGCCTCGCCCGAATTACTACTTTTAGAAGTCAAATACTGAGAGCGTCAATTATCGGGATTTAAAGAAGCAGCTTTCAATTTAGATGAACAGTCTCGAGCACAAACCTGCTGAAGTAACATTTTAGCTACAATAAGCTAGTTAAAGCGACATTACATCAAGTAAGGTTAAACATTAACATTAATAACCATATCTTGACATACACACATGCTAATCACCAAATACATTATTGGTCAGTATTTACCCCACTTTGAACGCGCTGCTACTCCTTGTATACTCACAGGGTAGAGGTACAGCACAGCTCCCACCAAGATCAGAAGGAACGTGATTGCAAAAATCACAAAGTCCAACATATCTGCTCACTTTTTCTTCCGTAGCAGCGTGTTTAACTAAAAGAAAACCTTCCCCTTTGCCCTAGCAGCCCAAATCATAAGTGCTCCTCTCTGTGCCTCTGGCAACCCTTTTTATTTTATTGAAGGAACACCTCTTCATGCGACTAAGGAGCCCCCACCTCTGTGTATATCAGTATATGTAGAACACTTACTATCCTTCAGCACCCCAACTGTACCACTTCCTTTGCAGCACGGACTGTACCTCATTAACACAACTGTTAGCCCTGACTGTCCAGGTGTCCCAGTGAAGCACGGACACTGCAGTAAAAGAACGGTCACTCCAACTCCAAGATACCCTGTCTGTGCCCAAGAATCACCAGGAGCATGCTACACTCTACACCAGCCTAGCTTCGATAGACAATCTCCACGGCTGGGCAGAGTATCGTATGCACGCACAATCCACCCGCTCCAGCTGCAGGACCTACACTCCACGTCCACCAGTGTGCTCGATTGCTCGGAGAGCCCAGCCTAGCCCAAAACTTTGTCCGGCAGTATTGAAAACTTCGGCGTTGCAGAAGCAAGAATGGAACAGACTAAAGCAATCAGCACCCTGAAAGCCACACACAGTGAAAATGATATGTGTAGAAAGGAGACAACGATAGCAAAGGTAACCCACGACAGTTATGCTGCACAGAGACAGTACCAGATTTGTTTCTTTGCCGAGTAAAATAGACTATTTTTTTGTTATTTTCTATTATGTAATATACAGTTGAAAATTCGAGGAAAATATGCGTAAATTAACTATAACTTTTGAACGGATACCTTTCCCCAAAATTGTTGGTTACAAACATTAAAACAAAAAACGTCTAATGTATTTATTGAAATTTTCACAATTAGAAACAGTATCTCCTCCTGTAAGTGAACAACACACACAACAATTCCAATATGGCCGCGACTCGACCGTCTATTGAGTAGGGACAGCGCCAGGCTTGCCGCTGTCAAATTTGGAGGTACTATTTTAATTCAAAACACAATGCACGTTCCATAAATTATTATAGACTATTACAATCAAATAGAAAACATTTAATGCACCACTGCAGTTATAGTAGCTTCTATTAGAACTGCATTTTCTACTGTTCTGTTTTCGAAAAAACAGAAATATACTATTTTTGTTGTTTCTGTTTAAATATTCTTATCGAAATAATGGCACGTTCCAAGATGGCGACTTTGTTTATAGTGGGCTCGTTTTGAGTGTGCAAAGGTTTTCCGTTTATGGTAAAGTACAGTGAAATTTGGAAGTACTGTGCTGCAAGCAGACGCAACTGCCAACGGAGGAAGAACCGTAGAACGTCGCCACCCAGTGCCAGAGAAAGCCACAGAACATAACTAAAGAGAGCCTGGTGTGCAGCAGGTATAACAGGGTGTCTGGACGTCTGAAGTTCACGTTCAGGTGAGGCGGGCCACCTGCACGTGGTCAGTAGGCGGTGCCAAAAGTGCCAATGAGACTATTTTGTCCGCAAAGGTTTTTGGTTTCTGCATGAAAAAAACCGTGTATACTTTGGCGAAGACACATATTAGTGACTTATTATCTGGTCAGTCAAAGGGGTAGTTGCTTACTTGGTGTAGAGCCTTAAACTAGAACTGGTTTACGGGTTATATAGTTGACGTTTTGTATAAAACAAAGAACATCTGGTCAACATAAAGTATCTTTACAATGCATACACAAACAAGCAAACTGTAGCTTACGTTTTAAAATTCAGTCGTACAAATACTAATTGTCTCAGGGAACAAATCAGTAAGGAAGCAAGCATTTCAGAAAGAATGAATTAGGGGGTCTCCAACTGCTATGTAATAAGAGCTACTTTTATGTGCAATTAAAAGTCACGAGATTTTAATATTATTAGTAATGTAATAGAGACCATCAGACAATATTACGTTAGTGGCCACCATATACAAGTTTACCAGCAGTCATCAACTTAACGCATCAGGCGTGGTTGCCAGCAATAATGATGAAAGACTTTGTCAATTTGGAATGCCTGTACATAGGTAATACATGCCAGTCACAGCTGCAGTGGCCCTGGCATAAAAGTATTAATGTTAGTAATAAGTCAATAAGTCTCTCCACATGATTTATCACTCAAAACGAGCTTTAAAATATTTTGAAAATGCTGAAATTGTTTCTCCTTTTTCTCCAAACATCAGCTTACGAGTTCTGATAATGAACACACAATTTTGGTGTGTGTGTATATATATATGGGGCGAAATACTCCACTTACACTTGTTGCTGAAAGTACGAACAGGAGCACGGACCACAAATTGGTGCAGTAAGTAATTTTATTTGCGCTTTTCTCAAATAGCAGACATGACGCGTTTCGACCCCGAAGGGCCTTGATCACATGACGCGCCTCACAGTCAGAGGTTAGCTTTTAAACCATTTTTTTTAGATTCTTTTCCTCTCCTTAAAGTGACGTGCATAAATACTGCGTAAGGGAACAATTGAAATAGAAGACACACTGTCTATTTACACAGTATAGGTTCTGGTCATTTATACATCCAGGTGTAAATACCTTAAAATTCCATTTGGGAATTTTAAAATTGTAAAATCCTAGAACCATAAAATCTCAAACTGTATACCAAATAATGTTAAAATATGTAATATGTAAAATGCAAAATGTTGCCAGCCAATCACTATTTGCCTCTGTGGTTCATATGCAACAACAATACAAATATAAATGATAAAATATCTAGTACAACTCCCACAGTACAGTCTTGCCTTGTGCTGGAACCAAACAGAGGTTGGCAATTGAAGACAGAGGCTGGCCAAAAATTGCTAGTGCATATACAGTTAATCATTATGTAAACATCAAACATTGTAAACCTTACGACTTTAAAAAAACAAGTGCAAGTGCATATAGAATTTTCTAAGACAAAGTGCTATGTGCAATTATAACCTTAGTGTAAAAAGCTAAAATGATTTTAAAAGGACTGTGTTAGTAATAAAAGGGGGCAATTTGGCGGTTTCAGTTTGCCTTGATAGTCTGATGATAGGGGGGCTACACTTGTTGCTAATGCCAGTGAGTACATATATGCCCTTCCTGTGTCTAAATTATATCTAGAGGCAGGTATATAAATCCTCAGTGGCTTTAAGGCCCCCTGGTTGCTTAGAATCCAGATCAAGGATATACCTTGTTTCAAGTCTCCTTAGCGTTTTTTTCCCTATTGCCACCTCTTTTGTTGGGCGATACTGTATCAATCAAAAAGTATTTAAGATCTTTGGGGTCAGCACTGTGGACTTCACTAAAATGTCGTGCCACAGGGTAAGATTGGTCCTTATTTTGATGGCCCTAATGTGTTGGAGTACCCTCTTGTGTCCCTGAAGTATAGTACTTCCTACATATTGTAGGCCACAGGGGCACTCCAACACATAGATAACGAAGTCTGTCCTGCAAGTCAAGGTTTTATTAATGGGCAGTTCCTGGTTGCTGAATGGTGTCCTGTAGGAGGTTTTATTGACACCATGATGGCATGCTTTGCATGATTTACACTTAAAAAACCCCTTCCTCAAGCATAACCATGTACCCTTTGCCTGACCCCCGGGATCATTGCGGACCTTACGGTACGTTATAGCTGCCCTGTTCGGTAGTAGGTGTCCAATGACTGGATCACTCAGCACCAAAGGCCAATTTTTCTTTATGATCTTTTTGATGGCCCTTTCCTGAAACCCAGTATGAATCTGAAAGTTTCAGATGTGCCTGGCTGTGTGCTGTTGCCTCCTAGTCTGTTCCTCTCTGTCAAGGGGGACTGCTCAAGTAGAGATTCTCTTTTGGCTGCATTGCTCTTGGTGATAGCAGCAGCGATAGTTTGTATAGAGTATCCTCTTGCTAGGAACCTGCTTTGGCTGGCTAACTGTGCTGTCTTTAAATCGTCATCACAGCTACAGATACGTTTGAGCAGGAGCATCTCACCATATGGTATACTCTGTATCAGATGTTGAGGATGAGAGCTCCTGGCATGCAAAACTGAGTTTCCAGCTGTAGCCTTCCTGTGTAGTTTAGTTGCTAACTTGCCTTCCCTGATGTATAGCTGTACATCGAGGAAATTGACCGTCTCGGTACTCAAGGTGGCTGTAAAATGTAGATTAAGGCTATTGATGTTTAGATTTTCTATACATTTCTCAGCTTCTGACTGGGTCCCCTGCCAGATAATAAAAAGGTCATCAATAAACCTGAGCCAGAGCCTGATGTTTTTGATTACTGTTGCCCCATGCTCCTTGTGTAAGACCAGCTGCTCCCACCATCCCATGTGCAAACAGGCATAACTGTGGGAGAAGCTGGCCCCCATCGCGACGCCACGTTGTTGTTGAAAAAGTGCATTCTGGAATATAAAACTGTTATTGCACAGACAAAACTCAACCATATCTATGAGCATTTTGTTATGTAGGGCACATTCATGGGGTCTTCTGTCTAGGAAGAATTTCAGTGCCCTCAGTCCATCCTGATGATTAATAGATGTGTATAGTGATGTCACATCTAGGGTAATCAATATATAGTCAGTCTGCCACTCAAAATCCTGTATTCTCGATAAGAAGTCCCCCGTATCCCTGATGTAGGAGGGAAGATGTTGTACATGTTCCTGTAGGAAATAATCTACATACTGGGAGGACTTTTCCAACAGGCTATTCCTGGCCGATATAATGGGCCGCCCGGCGGGCTTTTGGGGGTTCTTGTGGATTTTGGGAATGAAATATATAATAGGTGTGACTGGGTTGTCATTCCGCAGAAACTTGTATTCCTGTAACGAAAGCATCCCAGCATTCTTCCATGCCACTAGTTTCATGTGGTAAGTATTGTACATGGTTTTTAGGGTTACCATATCGCTTTTGCGGTAACATATCTATATGTATATATATGTATATATGTATGTATATGTATATATGTATGTACATTACCTACTGGCGGTTGCCAGTAGGTAGTTATAGTTAGGACCTCGTTTCTATTCAAAAAGCGTTTTTTCTTTTGCCAATATCTTTGGCGCCGGTTGACGAATCTTCGCGAAATTTTCAAAACTAATGGGGCGCTCCGGTCAGCTCCTGTCTTAAAAGTTTCGGGGTGATTCGTCAAGCGGGGGCCGAGAAAAAAGGGGGTCCCAAAACGCGTTTTCCCCATGTTAATTTCCATAGGAAATTTTAGACACGGCTACAGCCCGAACTGCTGAACAGAATTACACCAAATTTGGCAAAAAGGTAGCCCTTGGTTCAGAAAGAGACCTTTTTTTTAAATGGTGTAAATCCGTTCAGTAGTTCCTGAGAAATGAAAAAAAGAAAAATATCGATATCTGAGCACCGAGGAGGGTTCGCGAACCCTCCGGGGCACGAGCTTCACTCTGATTGGCTGCCAAAACTCCAAACCAGGAAGTGTTGGCAGCCATCTTGTGACTCGGTAACCGAGTCACAAGAAAAGAGTAAATAAAAAGGTGAAAAACAAGAAAAGGGGGCAGGGTACAAACACCCTGACCCCCTATGCCTGCTCAGGGGGCCCCACAAGGACCCCCAGGGCCAAAAAAAGCATTTTTTTAAAAACAAAAATCGTCTGAATTCGCGCTGGGGTCACGAATCCGGCCGAGAAAATAATTTAAAAAATGAAGCGCGGACTCCCACGCTTCGTTTTAGAAAGCCCCCGGGTGGGCCAGGTCCCTGGGGCATTCACCAATTAATTTGCGGGGGCCCCCGCAGCCCCGGGGACCGCACCTCCCCGGGGCTTATTTAATTGTATGCGGGGGCACTGCGGCTCCCCGCAGCCCCGGGGACCCCCACCTCCCCGGGGCTTTAAAAAAAAATGCGTGGGGGGGTCCCAATCTCTCCCACGCTGCCCCGGGGACCGCCACCTCCCTGGGGCTCTGTTTTGCAATCAAGAAGATGTGTGGGGGGGAAAAAGAGCCTCCCCACACGCCCCGGGGACCACCACCTCCCCGGGGCACATACTGATTAACAATGTGGGGGTACATAGCGGACCCCCAGGCCCGAGGACCACCACCTCCCGGGGCTTTAAAGACTTGGGAGGGGGCCGCGCGGCCCCTCCAGGAGCTCTTGATGGCCCTGGGGACCGCCACCCCCCCAGGGCCGGCTCCTGCAATGTCCCGGGGTGCCCACCCCCGGGACATTGCCGTTTGCTATGGCAGGGTGGGAGCCGTGCGGCTCCCGCCCTGTCATAGCAAACTCTGCTTTGCTTCATTGAAGCGAGAGCAGGAAAACCTGCTCTCGTTTCAATGAAGCAAAGCAGATTGCTTTTGAGCAAGGGGAGCTGCATGTTAGCAGCTCCCCTTGCTCAAAAGCAATGCCGGTTCCCGCAGGAGGCGGGGAGCCGGCGGGACCGTGGGGGCATTGGGGCTCCCCCCACGGTCCCCAACGCAAAGGGCCGGCCCCGGGGGATGGGGTCACCGGGGCCAGGAGTGGCCAGGGATGGGGCCCACGCGGCCCCACTTCGCGTTAATTAAAAAAAAGAAATGGCCGGAATTGGGTTCCCCGGGGCCGAAATCGGCCTGGGGAGGGGGCCGCGCGGCCCCCCTCCTTAATTGAAAATTATTTAAATAATGGCCAAGCCCCAAGGGATGGGGTCCCCGGGGCCAATAGTGGCCCAGGGAAGGGGGGCCACGCGGCCCCCCTTCCCTATAATGAGGTATTGATAAAAGAGGCCATGCCCCGGGGGATGAGGTCCCCGGGGCCAAAAGTGGCCCAGGGAAGTGGGGCCGCGGGGGCCACGCAGCCCCACTTCCCTATAAATATATAAAAAGAAAGGAAACCATGCCCCGGGGGATGGGGTCCCCGAGCCGAAATTGGCCTCGGGAGGGGGGCCGCGCGGCCCCCTTCCCGTTTTTTTTTTGTTTGTTTTAAAAAAAAAAAAGGGGTCAGACCCTGGGGGATGGGGTCCCCAGGGCTTCAAAAAAAGTTAAAAAAAGGGGGGCCACACAGCCCCCCCTTATAAAAAAAAAATCCGGCATCTCGCCGGAGGCCACGCCCCCTTTCTCCACCACTCTGCAAACGCGCCCCCTGGAATTAATTCCCCTTGAATACTGAGGGTCCCTGGGGGCCAACTAGCCCACCAGGTACCTCCAATATGCGCCACAGAGCTGCGTTACAGAGAGGTGGTCCGAGGCCACGCCCCTTTTTACACCACTCTGCAAACGCACCTCTTGGCGCACTGCTGGTGGGGCGATGAGGTGTCCTGAGGACCTCAGGACACAAGTGGACCTCATCCCCGAGCAGCAGTGCGCCAGGAGGCGGGTTTGCAGAGTGGTGTAAAAAGGGGGCGTGGCCTCGGACCACCTCTCTGCAATCCAGCTGTGTGGCGCTTACTGGAGGTACCTGGTGGGCTAGTTGGCCCCCAGGGACCCTCAGTATTCAAGGGGACTTAATCCCCCAACTTAGAACGCGCCAGGGGGCGCGTTTGCACAGTGGTGGAGAAAGGGGGCGTGGCCTTTGTCCACCTCTCAGCAATCCCACTGTGTGGGGCTTACTGGAGGTAAGAGGTAGGCTAGTTGGCCCCTAAAGGACCCCCAGCAGTGAAGGGGCCTTCAATCCCCACCAAGAGCGCGCCAGGGAGCGTGTTTGTAGAGTGGTGGGCAAAGGGGGCGTGGCCTGCTACAAGTACTTACCAATGCTGCTGTGTGGGACTTACTGGAGGTAATAGGACGGGTAGTTGGCCCCCAAGGATGTCCTTGGGGGCCAACTACCCCTCTTGTTACCTCCAGTAAGTCCCACACAGTGGGATTGCTAAGATGTCTTCGGAGGCCATGCCCCCCTTTCTCCACCACTCTGCAAACGCGCCTCCTGGCAGACTACGGGATGGGGGATGAAGTCCAATTTACTCCTGAGGGAGTTTGGGGGCCAAGAAGCCCACCTGGTACCTTCTGTAAGTCCTACGCAGCGGAATTCCTGGGCGCTGGTCGGAGGCCCAGCACCCTTTCTCCACCACTCTGTAAACACGACTACTATTTAAAGAAGCATCTTTCTGCACCTCTGACTTAGAGGTAGTTTTAATCCCCCTGCCCTATTATATACTAGGGCCTTACAGAGGAGGTCATGCCAATCACAGGGGTACCCCAACCCATAGTGTACCCTAGTGTATGTAGGTTTTTTCACTGTATTCTAAGTGTCTTTTAGCGTAGCACTGGCTCCGGGCCTGGTTAGGCAGAGTCAGTTACCACCAGTACCAGTCAGTAAAAAGTTGGGGGCACAGGAGGACTTTGCAACAAGGCCCCTTTCTGCACCTCTGTTGGTTCTTTCTGCATAGCTCTTGCTTCTTTCTGCACCTTTCTTCGTCTTTCTGGACTTCTGTTGCCTCTTTCTGCATTTCTCTTGCTTCTTTTTGCGTCTTTCTTCCTCTTTCTGCACATGTCCTACCTCTGTAGGCATAGTTAGAAATTAGCCTTTAAAAAACCTTTGAAATTCCCTGAAAAAACCATAGGTTTCAGGGACGTTATAGTTAGAAATTAGTATTTAAAAAACCTTAGAAATTCACTGAAAAAACCACAGGTTTCAGGGACGTTATAGTTAGAAATTAGCATTTAAAAAAACCTTAGAAATTCACTAAAAAAAACACAGGTTTCAGGGACGTTATAATTAGAAATTAGCATTTAAAAAACCTTAGAAATTCACAGAAAAAAACACAGGTTTCAGGGACGTTATAGTTAGTTGGACATTTCACTCGTACAAAACCAGAGAAATTCCACCGTTATAGTTACAGCTAACTGTAACTCGCGCCCCCGCAATGCACTGCTGATAACGTCACATATTACATCATTCATGACATGGTCAGTGACATCACTGATGACATCTCAAATGACATCACTGATGACATCATGCACGTGAAAATCTGATGCACCTCCTCACACCCTAATATGATACACCCACTCTAAAATACAGACTACCATTTTCGAAACCATAGACACGCCAATACCAGTTACTACATACGCACTCACTGATTCCTAGGTCTACACACACATCACTCATTCACCCATACAGTTACTCATACATGCAGTCACTCATCAATACAACACTATCATATGCACTCATACACCTATACAGACACTCACACACCGCCACTCATCCAGAGTTACTCACACACCTAGTCAGTCATGCAAAGAATCAATCACACTTCCATTTACTCACCTATACAGTTATACACACACCACCTCACTTATTCATACAGATACTAACACATACTTACTCTCTTATACAATCACTGATACAAGTACACACTCATCCATACAGCCACTCTCACAATCACTGACTCACGTATAGTCATTTATATACTCCAACTCTCACATACACTGCCTTTTACATATGTAATTACTTGGACATGTACCACTGAGACATCCATTCACTCACCAACACACCCATACACACACTCACCCACCCATACAGGTGTTTCCACATGCACTCTTGAACCCATACACCCAGTTAATCAACCACTCACACATCTATGCACAGAGTCACACACCTCCCACCCACCCACACAGACACTCAGGCACCCATACAAATACTCAGGCAACCAATCAATAACCCATATAGACACTCATGTAGCTACTCACCAACCCATGCAGCAGCTTACACAACAACAGACAGACTGATACAGACATTCACACAGTTTAGTCTCTAACCCATGCATTCAGTAAGACACATTTAATCACTCACTTATACAGTCAGTCACGCACCTACTAAATACCCCATCCAGACACTTATACACCCACTCTTTCTTCAATACACCTTGGCATATATATAAAACATATTTAAACTTTATAGAAACACACAGTCACTGGATGATGTCATCAGTGATGTCATTTGAGATGTCATCAGTGATGTCACTGACCATGTCATGAATGATGTAATATGTGATGTCATCAGCAGTGCATTGCGGGGGCGCGAGTTATAGTTAGCTGAACTAACTATAACGGCGGAATTTCTCTGGTTTTGTACGAGTGAAATGTCCAACTAACTATAACGTCCCTGAAACCTGTGGTTTTTTCAGTGAATTTCTAAGGTTTTTTAAATGCTAATTTCTAACTATAACGTCCCTGAAACATGTGGATTTTTCAGTGAATATATATATATATATATGTATATGTAGAAGCTGTTGAGGATGGCGAGCCCCCGTGCACCGCATCGGACTAACTTAAATGGAAGGGGCTTAAGCAATTGGGCATTTTCGGTGCTGGGAGCCGAATGGCTGCCCTTGGTGGGGACTTGCGAAGTTGCAGAAGGCCCCTGCGTTTGTTTATGAGGTATTTCGGAGCCGGATACTGTGGCATTGGCCGATCAGTAAATCCAAGGAACTAAGGCATTGACTGACAGCGCTTTCTTTACGGAGTTGAAAAGTTCATACAGTATTGCGTGGAGAAAACAGAGGTGAGCGGCTATTAAATGATCCTATCACGAGTTGTCTATGGCTGGCATGGTCGGGTTAAAAATAATATATAACTGTGGTAATTATCCTGACAATGTGTAAATATTGAAAGACATCACAACAAGACTGCCAGCATACAGATGCAGCTACGTGTGAAAAGGACAAATGAACTGTGTTATTAGAAGGATCATTTCATTAATGAAAATATCAGCGTTCACGTCTGGAAATATTTGGTGCCATAATGATCAATGATATATTCTGATGTGTGTGTGGCACTGTGAGACATTTTATTCTGTCCCTTTAAGTCTATAAGAACGGGCTGGTGGCAGGTGTTCCAAAAGACGGAGAGTGGGTAATTACCTTGGTGACTTGTGCAACATCAATAGATAACATGAGAAGCTGCCAGCCCCTGAATGTAGCCAGGAGAAAAGTGCAATATGGTTAAAGCTGTTAGAAAGTAATGTAAACAATGAATTGCGCAGTGCTCACATGATGAATGAATTACGGACAATTTTTCACTGTGGACATTTATTCTGCAAGAACTGTATATTGTGCAGGCAATTTTAACTATCTTTTCGACAAGCGATTGTGAAACACATCAGTGTTTTTTCATTTTAAAGGGAATACTAAATGAAAGTAACTTGTTTATGTTCATTCAATTGGTATCACTTGTTGAAAACGTTTAAATAGGGAAAAAAAATGGCGCTCTTGAGGTTGACAAAGGCTTTGATTACAGCCAAAACGTGTTCCTGCTCCTGTTTGCAAGTGCTGTCTGCCAATAAATGGTAATTGTTCAAGGATTCAAGTGCAGGATTTTCTTTAACATGAAGAAGATTGTTTACAAAGTATATGTATATATGTATGTATATATATATATGTATGTGTGTGTATATATATATATATATATTTATATATATATATGTATATATATACATATGTATATATATATTACCTACTGGCAGTCGCCAGTAGGTAGTTATAGTTAGGACCTCGCTTCTATTCAAAAAGCGTTTTTTCTTTTCCCAAAAACTTTGGCGCCGGTTGACGAATCTTCGCGAAATTTTCAAAACTAGTGGGGCGCTCCGGTCAGCTCCTGTCTTGAAAGTTTCGGGGTGATTCGTCAAGCGGGGGCCGAGAAAAAAGGGGGGTCCCAAAACGTGTTTTCCCCATGTTAATTTCCATAGGAAACTTTAGACAAAGCTACAGCCCGAACTGCTGAACGGAATTACACCAAATTTGGCAAAAAGGTAGGTCTTGGTTCAGAAAGAGCCCTTTTTAGGTTTCGCCTGAGCCAGCGCGCATGCGCAGCTCTGCGAGGCTTATTGTAAGGACTTCCAACTCCCATAGCTTTTCCTCGTGTGGCTCAGACTCCTCCCCCACGTATTTGGTTGGCTGTTGCCTGTGTCATTGTGTTTTTGTAGCCTGCCAATGGCTAAACGCGGGCGCATGTTCCACCTTTTAGACAGATGTTCACTCCCACAGCCTATGCCTTGCGGGAGCGAGCAGAGCGCCAGCTGCATTCCGGGAGCGAGCAGCGGCGCGCAGGGTGCCATCTGTTGTGGATGAAGTTACTTTGATGTCGCTTTCACTTTCGCAGCCGCGCTTGTTTTATAAATGTAAATGAAGACTGTCAGACCCTTCTTTTCAAGCTCGGTCCCTCATGACTCCACCTTTCCTTTGCCACAACTCGATCCCTTGTTTACGGATTAGATAATCACCCGAGTAATTTTTGTTCAATTCCGCAATGAGTGGGGTCACCGTGGGGAGAGGATGGGACGTAACGGCCAGCGTTGCCGAGCTGGGGCTGGGGAACCCCCTAGTTCTAGTCTGGGCGCGACCCAACATCCTGTGATTCTGGGCGAAACTCTTAATCTTACTTCGCCTACAAAAAACACAAATTTGTCCTTGTGTAGATATGTAACTGGTGCTCATGCAAAGGGTTCCAATGCCTGCGCGGTCGAATTCGATCCCTTAGTTCTGTCCATTGGCCAGTGCCGGGCTGCTAATTTGCATCTCCTTGGGGACTGGGGGCATGTCGCTGCGAGGAGTGTGCTTGTGTAACGTGTAGTAATGCGCCAATGATAGTTTGCCCGCTTCCTCCAAGGCTGCCTTGGCTAACGGTCATGTAGGCTGTGTGCCGCATACAGGGACCGTCCCAGGGCAGTGGAGCGGGTGACCAAGGCAAGAACGAGACCCTCCTGCCCAGCACAGCGCGCTGCTCCCTGGACGGCGCCCCTCCGTGCCACCGCCTCTGCCCGCTGCACCGCAATGAGAGACTATGACCAATCGGTCTCCTTCCTGGGAGAGTGGGGGCCCTTCCAGCTCACCATCTTCTTCCTGCTCAGCGCCAGCACGATCCCCAACGGCTTCAATGGCATGTCCGTCATGTTCCTGTCCACCACCCCGGAGCACCGCTGCCTGTGTAGCTGAAAGTTATATTGCTTCCAATTTTTCCATTCTACCATGTATAAGTAGATTATGTGAACCTAACTGAAGGGGCATACTGGAAAAATTAAGTGAAGTAGGATCTACATACATTTTCATAAGTGATAGGCCTTGTGAAATTGCATAATCTTTTTAACTGACTGTAATTTATCTAGCTCTTTTGAAAACCGCTAGCCAAATTGTGCTGTGGTGGGTAAGACTAGTGCAGCACACCACAAAATAATGGCAATATTTCATTACCTCTACTTCACAATCAGGATTTGTAGTCTAATCATTAAAAAAATTGTGCTGCTGAATTCATCACTGCGCACTGCTTCATTTCTCTAAAAAAATTGTTGGTGGGATTAGGTAGTGCACTAACTAACTAACTCTCTCACTCACTAGTTCACTCTCTCTCACTCACTAACTCTCTCTCACTAACTCACTCACTCTCTCACTAACTAACTCTCTCACTCACAATCTCACTCTCACTCACTAACTAACTAACTCTCACTCACACTAACACTCTCACTCTCACTAACTCACTCACTAACTCACACTCTCACTCACTAACTCTCACTCTCACTTACTCTCTCACTAACTCACTAACTAACTGACTCTCACTCTCTATCACTAACTCACTAACTTTCACTCTCTCTCACTCACTAACTCACTCACTAACTCTCTTACTCTCACTAACTAACTCTCTCACTCTCACTAACTAACTAACTCTCTCACTCTCACTAACTAACTAACTCTATCACTCTCACTAACTAACTCTCTCACTCTCTCTCACTAACTAACTAACTCTCTCACTAACTAACTCACTAAGTCACTCACTCTCACTAACTGACTAACTAACTAAGCTTCACCCTCCTATTATTTATCCCCCCCATAACAATAAAAACCATAACAAGCAACCATTGGGACAGGCAGATACAAGTTGCCAGCATTCAAAAGACAAAAAAAACCTCAAGACATTATTTATTATTAATACTTTTTTAATATGGTCGTTCAGTTCTACATAATACTTTCTTGGTCATATCTAAAGTAACAAAAATGCTTCTCACACTTCTTTATTATAACTTTTCAGCATGCTGCAGACTTCTGTACAGCACAACTTAAAAACATACGCAAAGTCAATATCTATGGCTAAACACTTATAAGTTCCCAAAGGCGAGACCTATTGGCTATGCCAATGCTTGTTTTTAAATGGTGTAAATCCGTTCAGTAATTCCTGAGAAATTAGAAAAAGAAAAAGTTTCGATATCTGTGGGCGCGGTGGGTTCGCGAACCCTCCCGAGCACGAGCTTCACTCTGATTGGCTGTCAACACTCCAAACCAGGAAGTGTTGGCAGCCATCTTGTGACTCGGTAGAACCAAGTCACAAGAAAACAGTAAAACAAAGTGAAAAATGAAGAAAAGGGGGCAGGGTAGAAACACCCTGACCCCCTAGGCCTGCTCAGGGCCCAAAAAAGCATAAAAAAACCAAAAAAACTGTGGAATTCGCGTTGGGGTCGCGAATCCCGCTAAAATATTTTTTTAAAAATGAAGCGCAGGATCCCGCGCTTCATTTTAATGAGGCCCCCGGGTGGGCCAGGTCCCGGGGGCATTGCCAAAAAAATAATTGCAGGGGCCCACGGGGGCCCCCGCAGCCCCGGGGACCGCCACCTCCCTGGGGCTTTTTGTTAAAATAATGCATGGGGGGTCCCACCCCCCCTACGCTGCTCCGGGGACCGCCACCTCTCCGGGGCTTTATCAATTGTAAGAGGGGGGACACGCGGCCCCCCCGCAGCCCCGGGGACCGCCACCTCCCCTAGGCTGTGTTAATTTTTTTTTAAACTGTGGGGGGGCAAGAGCCCCCCACACGCCCCGGGGACCACCACCTCCCCGGGGCACTCTGTATGCAAATGCGGGGGTCCGTTATGGACCCCCAAGGCCCGGGGACCACCACCTCCCCGGGGATTTAAACGTTGGGAGGGGAGCCGCGCAGCCCCCCTCTTGGAGCCCTTGATGGCCCTGTGTACCGCCACCCCCCAGCACCGGCTCCTGCAGTGTCCCGGGGTGCTGTTTGCAATGACAGGGCGGGAGCCGCGCGGCTCCCGCCCTGTCATTGCAAACTCTGCTTTGCTTTGTTGAAGCGAGAGCAGGGAAACCTGCTCTCGCTTCAAAGAAGCAAAGCAGGATTGCTTTTGAGCAAGGGGAGCTGCATGTCAGCAGCTCCCCTTGCTCAAAAGCAATGCCGGCTCCCGCAGGAGGCGGAGAGCCGGCGGGACCGTGGGGTCATTGGGGCTCCCCCCCACGGTCCCCAACGGAAAGGGCCGGCCCCGGGGGATGGGGTCCCCGGGCCAGAAGTGGCCCGGGAGGGGGGCCACGCGGCACCCTCCCTCAATAAAATTAAATTGAAAAAAAAAAAAAAAAGAGACACAGCCCCGGGGGATGGGGTCCCCCGGGGCCAATAGAGGCCTCAGGAGGGGGGCCACGCAGCCCTCCTCCTTAAAGAAAATATTTATTAAAAAAATAAATATGTGGCCATGCCCCGGGGGATGGGGTCCCCGGGGCCAAAATTGGCCTTGGGAGGAGGGCCTTCCCGTTTAAAAAAAAAAAATGTTTTAAAAAGGGCAGGCCCCGGGGGATGGGGTCCCCAGGGCCCAAATAATGTAAAAGAAGGGGGGCCACACAGCCCCCCCACCCCCGTAAAAAAAAAAAAAAAAGAGCCGGCTTCGCGCCGGAGGCCCCGCCCCCTCCCTGCAGCACTCAGCAAACGCGCCCCCTGGCGCGTTGTAAGTTGGGGAACTAATTCCCCTTGAATACTGAGGGTCCCTGGGGGCCAACTAGCCCACCAGGTACCTCCAGTATGCGCCACATAGCCGCGTTGCAGAGAGGTGTTCCGAGGCCACTATGTCATTATGTCATGAATGATGTAATATGTGACGTCATCAGCAGTGCATTGCGGGGGCGCGAGTTATAGTTAGCTGAACTAACTATAACAGTGGAATTTCTCTGGTTTTGTACGAGTGAAATATCCAACTAACTAAAACGTCCCTGAAACTTATGGTTTTATTCAGTGAATTTCTAAGGTTTTTTAAATGCTAATTTCTAACTATTTTTTTTTTTTTTTTAAAGTTTAGAAAGCTTTATTGAAGTTGATAAACATAGTAAAACATCATTTCAAAAACATGTGCGATTGATTGGACAATAGAATAATATTAAAGTGATACACAAGCAACCAATCCCAAAAAAGGGAAATATAAGACTATACAAAGGAAAAAATGCTTTTTAAAGTTTTCAAAGAAGAAAGGGAAAAGAGAGAAAGAGAGAGGGAGAAAAAGAAAAGGAGAATAAAGCAAGAAATATACAGATAATAATAAAAACTGCTGTACTCAAATAAACATGAACAAATAATGAAGTTAACATCGGGTACTTAAAAAAAAAAAAAGGGAAAAGCGGTAACTCAGGAAGCATATCTGGAAAGAAAGGCTGTTAGAGGAGACCATAGCAAATCTTTTTTGATTAATAGAGGCACAGAAGTGGCAAAAGCACGGTCAAGCCTATGGTGGTGGCATAACAAGTTCCACCAGGTTTGGTACGAAATTTTTGATGTGTCCTTCCAGTTGGTTGTGATGATCTGAAGAGAAATTGCAAAATAAAGGTCTATAAATTTACGCACATTGCATTGAACATCCCATAAGGGTGAGGAACCCCCCAAAAATATATGTACAATCTCAAAGGGGAAATCAGTGGATAAGATATCGTTTAGTTTTGACCAAATACGAACCCATAAGGTTTTAACCAATGGGCAGTAAAAAAACATGTGAAGAAAGTCGCTGTCCACATAAGAGCAAGACCAGCACTTCCTGGACTCAATTAACCTGAATTTGTGCAGTTCAGAAGGAGTAAAAAAAAGCCTGTTAAAAAAAAATAAAGAGTCTGTGTGGTGCTGGCGGATCGGGAAGACGTGTGTACTTTGGACCATATATTTTTTTTCATTTTTTTTTCAAAACCTTTATGGACAAATGCAGCATAAACAAAAGACACTTCTGCAGCAGATCGAAGCATCGTACATAGCAAGCTATTTTACGGAATATTGTAGACTTAGTGAAATCACATTCAAATAGAATCATTATTCTGTACAACCCAGCAATGGCACCATGAGCAGCACTTAGCTAAAGGAGGTGGGGACAGCACTGTAGGGAGAGAAGTAGGCACGGCCGGAGAGGAAAAATAGGAACAGGGAGGAAGGCAGCTACTGGCCGGCGACCGCCGCGGGCGGAGTGCCGGCGGGGAGCGCGGGAGAGGCAGCACGGCTCAGATTGGGTCGGGAATGGAGGTATGTCACTAGGAGACCCCATATGTCAGATGGGCGGGATCGCGCTGGCATAAGGTCCCAGAATTCAGATAATAAGGTCTGGCATCTCGAAGCATCTTCCATCCAGTGCGCGAGCGTGGGCGCCGGTCTGCGACCCCAACACATGGCCACCCTACGCCGAGCAAGCACTAATAGCATGGCAATCAGGCGGCGCGAAGCATCCGGGCAAAATTTGACAAAGCCCAGCAGGCACAGCGGCGGATCCGGCCGAACCTGCGCAGAGGTAATCTCAGAGATGGCGGCGCAAACCGCCAGCCAGAAATCCAATACCTTGGGGCACAACCACGCAAGGTGAGTAAAATCCGCGGCAGGAGCAGAGCAACGCATGCATCTGTCGTTGGGAATAAGTCCCAGTTTATGTAGCTGCACAGGAGTGCGGTATAGCCTATGCAAATATTTAAAATGGATGAGACGAAGACGATAGTTGGGAGATAATTTCTTCGTCTGGTTACAGCAATAAAGCCAATCAGCTTGAGCGATGTCCTCGCCCAACTCTTCGCTCCATGCCGCGCGTGCGCGGTCAGTGGAGATGGAGGTGGTCGACAGAGTTAGGGCGTATAATTTAGTTACCAACTTGCCGGGAGTGGGAGATGTATATATGTAATCGAGAGCAGGCATCGAAGGTGGAGGCTGGGGGAACGTGGGATGCAGCTCCTTGCAAATAGCCGCAGCTGGTAAAAGAGCAGTGTGTCCATCGGACCAGAGGAAGCAGGAAGAGAGTAGAACGTGTTACCGGGATAAAGATCCACCAGGGACGTCAGCTTCAAGCGGGCGGCATGTTTAGACATGCCAGATGGTTGGAGAGGCGGGAAATCAGGATGTCGAAGAATCGGCATGGAATTAGCCGATAACAACGGAGCGTTGGAGAGCCGGCGCAGTCCCAACCAGGCCCAGCGTAGTGTTTCAACCGTATCCACCCTGGCTCGTGGGCGACTCGCCGGGGCAAACAAAGCAGTGGTTAGTGGCCAAGGAGTGGCGAGGTCGGCTTCGACCGCAACGTGCGGCTGATAAGGGGTGGGGTGAATCCAGAAGTGTAAAAAACTGGCCTGGGCACTTAAGGCATAAAGTTTAAAATTGGGAGCGCCCATACCGCCAGCCGACATGGGGAGAGTGAGGATGTCGTATGCAATCCTAGGCTGCTTGCCAGCCCAGACCAAAGAAATGATCAGAGAACGGATTTTACGAAAGAAATGTGCAGTGAGAGGTATTGGGATATTTAAAAAGAGATAAAGGAATTTCGGGAGGACCACCATCTTGGCGATAGCTATGCGACCAGCCAGAGACAAGGGGAGTCGGTTCCAATGGGGTATTCTGGATTCGAGCCAGTCCACCGCGCGCCCGAAGTTGGCCCTCCAGAGGTCGTCCAAGTCCCGGCTCAGCCAAATACCTAGGTAGCGAGCAGGGCCGGAGGCCCAAACAAAGGGAAAGTCCGGAGTGAATGTCTTGGTGGCATCAGTAAGAGGGAACAACACTGACTTGCTCCAGTTCACCTGTATACCGGACAATCCACCAAATCGTATTATTTCGCGTACAAGGGGGCTAAGGTTATCTTGGGGATGGCGGACATACAACGTGATGTCGTCGGCATACATGGAGACCAAGAGGGCACGGGCCGAGAAGCCGATACCCTTCTGAGTGTGGTGTTGCCAGAGTCTGGCCGCGAGAGGCTCCATCGCGATAGCGAAGAGCATAGGGGTGAGCGGGCATCCTTGCCTAGTGCCGCGGTCGATTAGAATAGGTGCTGAGACCTGCCCATTGATCCGGAGACGGGCGGAGGGGCGAGTGTAGAGGAGAGATATCTTACGGATAAAAATGTTACTAAAGCCAAGGCGCGGTAGAAGAAAAAAAAAGAAAAGGCCACTCCAGTGTATCGAATGCCTTGGTGGCATCGAGTAGAGCGGCTACCGCAGGGAGGCTAGGGTTGATTTGATGAATGACCGAAAAAATAGTCCGAAGGTTGTGCGAGGTGGCGCGGCCAGGTATGAAACCAGACTGATCGGGGAGGGCGATGAGGGGCATAAGGTGGAGAAGACGGGAAGCCAGTAACTTAGCAAAAATCTTATTATCGATATTAATTAAAGAAAGGGGGCGGTAAGACTCGCGGCTGTCAGCTGGTTTGTCAGGCTTGAGGAGCAGTGTTATCATCGCCTCACGGAGTGACTGCGGGAAGAGGCCAGTATCAAAGGAGTCGTTATACATGGCGGCCAGATGTGGCACCAGAAGCGGAGCATAAGCCTTATAGAACGAGGCGGATAAGCCGTCCAAACCTGGGGCCTTATCACTAGGTAGACTATTTTTGGCAGCCAGTATCTCCTCCTTAGAGAAGGGCTCGTCTAAATATTCCCGATGATAGTCCTCTAGCCAAACCAGCGAAAGGGTATCAAAATATTGTTCAAAGGCCTCACGCGAGGGGGGGGGCCCGCAGCGTAAAGTTGCGAGTAATAATCCATAAAACGGGCCTGGATTTCGGCGGGGGAGGTGGTTCTGGTGGGGCCACCATCTCGGAGAGCAGCAATATACGACGCCGCACGGGGGGATCGTAGGAGGTTGGCCAGGGTCCTACCAGGCCTATCGCCCTCTCCGAAGCGACGGGCTCGGGCCTCCCTCCCAAGAAAGGAGAGTTCCCTATCGGCCTCCACAGCAAATTCAGAATGCTTTACACGCAATAGCGCGAGGGTCTCAGACCTGGGGTGGGCAGCATGAGCAGCGTCCAGAGCCTTAATCTCCGACTCCAGCTTGTCCAATGAGGCACGGATGGAGCGAAGGACACCGGCCTGTTTAGAGATACACTCGCCACGTATCACTGTCTTAAAGCCTTCCCACAGGATGGACGCGGAGTCTACGGAACCGACATTTAGATCGAAGTAGTTGGTAATCGCCTTTTGGATCTCGTCTAAGAAGACGGAGTCACGGAGAGCATTCGGAGGAAGCCGCCATGTGAAAGCGCGCTGTGGGGAGTGAGGAAGACGAAGACTAATCTGGACTGGAGCATGATCTGAGAAGGTGCGTGACATATGAGTAGCGGAGGTGAGCCAAGTGAGGGCATCCGGTGAGGTAATCCATAAATCAATACGGGACCAGCAGCCCCGAGCACCAGTGACGCAAGTGCCCTCACGGGTTTCGGGCCACAGGTGCCGCCAGGCATCATATAACGCGTTGTCGGTAAGTATGGACTGAAGTAGCTCAGTGGAGCGAGGGTGGGATGAATGGGGGCCAGAGCGGTCCAAGACTGCTGGAAGTGTAACATTGAAATCCCCCCCCCAGATAAGAGCCGCCGGGCCCAAGGAAGAGATGAGGTGCCATATATGAGTAAAGAAATCGGGATCGTCCGAGTTAGGGCCGTACACAGCAGCAATCGTCATTGGTTGGGACAACAGGGAGCCGTGCAAAATCACATACCGTCCGTCCGGGTCCGTGAGTACCTGAGTAGTATGCCAGGGGAGCCCCCTACGTATCAGAATGGACACACCCCTGGAATAGGAGGAATAATAAGAAGAGTGCACTTCACCCCATTGGCGCGACTGGAGTCTGGCGGAGGTAGCAGGCAACAGGTGGGTTTCCTGCAAAAGGCAGATGTCGACCTTGTGTCGGTGCAAGTGAGAGTGAATGAGCCTTGCCTTACGGTGATCATTAAGCCCACGGATGTTCCAGGTCCAACATATGGTGTCAGTCATGGTGTTTCACAACTAGGTAAAGCGAGGGCGCAGCGCAGGAGGCCAGACAGCTGAGAGAGCCAGTGCAGGCGCCGGGACAATTAGTACTTAGCCAGGGGGCGTACAGGACATTCGCCAGGGGCGGACAACCGGGCCGGCCAGCAGCCTGCGTGTCTAGAAACCCAACCAAGGAGAGAACAGCCAGTGCGCTAGGAACGAAAAGGGAAGGAACCACAGTGCCGTTCAGGAGAAGGAGGAGATCGTGAACAGTTGTACTCAGTTGCACATGTCTAGCAGGGAGGTGATGCATTCTGATAGGAAACAGAAGATGTGAATTTGGAAACAAGAAGGTCCCCATTGAATAACAAACGAAACCCACAAGAACCCCCCAACCCAACCCAACCCGTTGCACAAGATGCAGTCAGGAGACCAGTTCCTGGCAAGACCATAGCCGACAGAGTGCAGACAACCACCTTCCCACAAACACAACCACCCACCCAACCACCCCACCCTTGCAACCCAAAAAACAATACCAGAAGGCCCACCACCCCCGCCCCCACTCCAACCCCCCAATCAGGCTGAGCTACCTCCCCAACCCACCCCAGGAACCCGCAACTTGGAATAAGGAAAACAACGGTGAGAGAGGGAATTATCCCGTGAGGGCATGGCAGAGCTCAGCGTACACCCCGCAGTAAAGCAGGGTGGCCAAGCCGTAAGAACAACAGACAGCGTTCAAGTCAGTATTAACTAGGAAGTCCCGACAAGTCAATCGTTATCACTCATGTGGTCGGTTGTGGCGGGCTGAGAGCCAGATGGTGAGAAGCGGGATGATTTGTCCATTTTCTTGGCAAATGCGAGGGCGTCTCCGGGGTCAGGAAACATGAGCGTTTTTTCTCCCTGTCGGACTCTCAGCTTTGCAGGGTAAGCCAGTGAGTAAGCGACATTATGTTTCTGGAGGATCCGCTTAGCTGGGAGGAACTCGCGGCGAGCGGCCTGGACTGCCGGAGTATAGTCAGGGTAAAAAGAGAGCGAGTCACCTTTATGATTGATTTTGCCCTTATCGCGTGCTGCACGAAGAATCGCGTCTCGATCTCTGAAATTTAATATTTTTGCAATGATGGGACGAGGAGGTAATCCAGGACCAGGACGCGGCCCGAGTGAGCGATGAGCACGCTCGACAATGAAGACTGTAGAGAGAGAGAGTCACCAAACAGTTCCCTGACCAGCTGCTCCACGAAATCCTCCATGCGGGAGATATTGGTGGACTCGGGAACCCCCGTGATGCGGATATTGCTCCGACGGGAACGGGCCTCCAAATCCTCATTTTTGTTACGGATAACGTCTAATATTTCGTCCATTTGTAATAATTTCTGGTGGTCCTGAGTGGCGGCGTCTTCAATGTCCGAGATCCTGGACTCCACGTGCGTGAGGCGATTGTCATGGGAATCCACCCGGGCCTTGACCGAATCCAGGCGAGTGGAGAGCTGGTCGAGCTGTGAAGCGATTCTGGTGACCGTGGACTTAACGTCGAGCATGATCGCCTTCAGGTCATCTTCACGCGCGGGAGGGGGCTCCATGTTAGCCGCCTGGTCGCCACCGTCCGGTCCAACACCGTCCTGACGAGTAGATCTGCGCTGGTCAAATGCGAGTTTGGGCTGCTTGGGGTCAGTCCGCCCCATGTTGATCGAACACCGGCAGTAGGCGTCACCAGGGAGCAGCGAGGCGGAATAGCAGCCAAGAGGGGCAGCGGCAGGGGGGACAGCGGACGGACCACCACACCACAGCCTGTACAATCAGAGTCCAGTAGGCAACAGAGACCCCAGCACCAAGACCCAGCCGCATCCAACCGCAACAGGTAGCGGGCGTAGAGGGGCGACAAAGGGAGGAGGTTGATGGCACAGGCACCAGCGCGGCAGCACAGCAGGGAGACACAGGAATGACACAGTCCCTCGAAACCAGAGGCCAGGAGAATGTCAAAGGGGCCCACGGGTACAGCAGGAGAGGCAGGCTGCCACACAGCGTAGGGTCGGCCCCTCCGGACCGATGTCAGCAGGGCCGGGCCGGCGGCAGGATGGTGAAGAAGAGCCGATGGGCAATCCGAGCAGCGCTCCAGGCCCAGACAGTGCCACCGAAGTCGCCACCGCCAAGACCCCCAAAGGCAGGAAAGCGGCCAGCTGCCCCAAGTGAGCCGGGAAACGTCGCAGTGGAGCTCCGCAAAGGCAAACCCACGACTTGCAGGAGATCCCCTCAGGGGCCACGCCGGCGCCAGGCAGGCCCCGGGGCCCAAGCAGATCCAGGCCCTGGATAAGAAAAAGCCCGCAAGCAGGGTGCCTCAGCCGCCGCAGGCCCAGCACAACAGGCATGGACGTCGAGGACCACAGAGTCAGGCAGCAGGGAATGTGTGTGGGTGCAGGGCTTCCCGCCCGTCCCGGCGGCCGCACTCCGAACACCAGGAGCCAAGCAGGGCCGATCCGTGGCAAAGAGCAGGCCAGTCCCCCGCAGACAGCCGTCACCCCCAAGGCCCGGCCCGTCAGAGGAGCTGGGAGGGCGCCCGACTCAAAGCGCCAGGAGCGGTGAGGCCAAGTCGCGTCAGGCCGCTGGAAGAGGCGGCCGGGTCGCAGGCACCCCAGGGCACCACGCACAGCTCAGCAGGGAGGTGTCCGGGAGCGCACGCCGAGCCGAGGCTGTCACGGCGGGGAAGCGCGGTGGTGCGCCGCTCCCGTCACCAGGCCCAGATGCAGGGTGGGAAGCAGTATGCCGCCAGAGTGGTGGAATGCCCGGGCGGTGCAGCTCGCGGACCCCCAACCCCGCCACAACAAGCCTCAGCGGCCGCAGCACTCACCGGAGCAAACAGCAATGGAGCCTCCGGTGTCCTCCAGGCGGCGCGAAGTCCCCAGAATATCAGCCTGACTTCAAGAATAGGAAGGCCGGGCTAGGCCTACCTCGGGAAACAGGCCCAGCGCAGCACACGGGCCGCCGATCCCAGCCCGTCCACGTCTCCAGAGAGCAGGTGCGGCACCGATCGACACCGCAGGTAATTCCAGTCCGGGAAACACGAATTGTTGGCAGTTTTAGTGCTGTCTGCTTGCAGGATTCTGTCGGATTATGAGCTTGGCCGGCAGAGCCCACTTAGAGTGCGGCCATCTTGCAGCCGGCCAAGCCACGCCCCCCTGCTAATTTCTAACTATAACGTGCCTGAAACCTATGGTTTTTTCAGTGAAAAAAAAATATATATATATCAATATATGTCGTAGTCCGTGGGACGTCAGGAGCAGCAGACTGGTCAGCTTCGTTGCGGTGCCTGCAGATGCAGGGGAGTGACTCCTTCACTCCAAAGGAGATTACTGCGGGTGTCCTTGATGCCCACAGGTCTGTTAAAGATCCTGGATGAAGCACAAACACAGACAACGAAGAAGACTTGCAGAACAGCGAGACCAGGAGCAGCAGGAGTCTTTCTTGATGCAGTCTCGGTTTCAGGCGAAGTCCAAGTGTCCAGACGGTCGAAGAGTGACATGGTTTCAGTCTTGAGTCTTGTCCCACGAGGAATCTGAGGACCCACCCACAGATAAGTCCTTAAGTACTCTAAGGTAAGGGTTGGAACAGCTCAAGGGTCCCTCCCAGAGGAGGGGCTGGGCAGAGGGGAGAATACTCCCATGTCCTTGGTCCAGTTTCTCGCTAGAGTGGGAGCCAAGGGCTCCCCTGAGCTGGTTCAAACTGGAGTATGCAAGGAGGGCACCAAAGGTGTCCACCCCAGCCCAATACACTAAGTCCTGTCTGGGAGGAGGTCACACCCCCCTGTGACAGGAAACCTATTGTTCTACCTTCCCCTGCTTGAGCTCAGCTCTGCAGCAGGAGGGCAGAATCGTGTCTGGGGTCGGCAGTAGCACTAGGTTGCTGGCAGACCTTGAAAGTCTGTTATCGGGAGTACTGGGGGCTTCCCGGAGGAGCCTCCTGTGCATGGAATCATACCTCCAACACTGGTAATGGTGTTGGGGTATGATTCCAACATGTTTGATACCAAACATGCCCAGGGTCGGCACAGCGACTGCATAGTTAGATATTGCGTATTGACGGATGTCCACTATATGTATCAAAATGGCTGGCCGCACTTACAACGCCTAGAGCATCAACTCCAGGGTTTGTAGGGGTGTCCTGCTCATGCAGGGCCACCATCACACTTGTAACCTAGTACACTGCCTCTACGACTGAAAGGACTGCCACAGGGGTGACGTATAGGTTTTAAGTGTAGTGACCTCAGATATATGGAATCTTATATCCATTGCGAGGCGTGCAACCGCCAACTCACACAGGCTGCAATGGCAGGCCTGTAGTCACAGTTTGAGTGGTCTCTCATGGGTGGCATAATTCATGCTGCAGCCCATGGGAGACCCCTGATGTACCTATGCCCTGGGTACCTCAGTACCATATACTAGGGACTTACAAGGGTACACGAGTAGCCAATTGTGGATCTACACAGTACTTACCATGGTCAATTTAGGGAGGAAGCACAGTGACTGGGGTCCTGATTAGCAGGATCCCAGACAGACTAGTCAAAAAACATACTGACACCAGCAAAAAGTGGGGGTAACCATGAAAGCAGATCCTACTTCCCTATAGTCAGGTTTCCATCATGATCTCTGTGCTGAGACCTAAATTCATGATAAATGGGGACATGGACCCCACACAAACAATAGCTTCTGGTTGTCAGTACATTCAGTTCAGTCAGTGCTGTTGTTTGCTATCTAGAAAATAAAGAAAGAGAAATAGAAGGTGCTAGGCTGCACATAAATCTCTTGAAGAGACCTTGATGGGATTGTGGGACTGTAGTCAGTGTCAATCCAGGTGATTTTTCCCAGCCCCTTATATTACTGACCTCACAAAGAATTAAAACGCTGCATCTTCAACGCACTCCGACTTGTGCGGATTGGGTCTGATGGTCGCGGAAGCCAGGACAGAATTGTATTTGTAGTTGGCCCATATCGAGACCTGGAATGGTTGGGTTATCTTTGATGCAAAACCAGACATGGTGGTGGATTCCAACGCCAGCTCTTAGACTGGCCCCTGCTGAGATTTGTTGACAAAAGGGTGATTGTCGAAACAGGATTTAGTGATTTACACAAACTGTACGTAGCTATTAGCAGGCTCTTTTGACGTGAAAGCGTTCACTCAGTAAGGAGGAGGTTCAATGTTTCTTTCTGAAAATGGACAACGTTTCTTCAGTATGTTACATCAATCACATAGCAAATGTGACAAGATAACAAGATTCAAAGGCATCTTTATTGCTCATTAACTTTGTGAGCAATAAAAATGCCTTTAAATCTTGTTATCTTGTCACATTTGCTCCGTTTTCAGAGACAGAGGACAAAAGTTAGTTTGTCTTCCTACTCGCCAGAAAGGGCGAGTAGGACCTAAAAATAGCTCGCCCTCGTTAAATTTAGCTCGCATATGCGAGCGGTCGAGTGGACTTTTCGAGCCCTGTCACAGCAGCGGAGGAAAGCGGGTATGGCCTAGCCTGGCCGGGTACAGACTTTGGGTCAGTTCTTGGTTAAGGATTACATAAAAAGACAAGGAGTATGCCCTCATGATATGACTTGCTCCCGGCCTTGCTCATTGTTACCATCTGCTTTCTCTGAGTGCTCCACAAGCCGAGAACACACTGGGCTTCTCCTCCTTCACAATCTGCCCTCTTGCAGGGATAGGCTTACTCCTTCGCTCTCAGCAGAAAGTCAGGCCTCAAAGTGCCAGACTTCGAGGCACTAGCAGATCATCAGCTCCTACAGCAGAAAGTGTAGACTTCAGGTGGTGCCCCCTTACCTGTGGGAGGCTGTCTGTCAGGCAGACACCAGTCATGGTTACATAGCAGCTCCTCAATTATTCTGCAGAGCACTTCCCTCCTTGTTCATGAAGAACACGGAATTGGAAAAAGTGGGGTGGTTTGTATCCCACTTTTAAACATATTTTTTAGAAAGTAAATGTTGATCTACTGTCTCAAACCTCAGAACTGGTTTGGGGTAGTTCTCTCTCAAGTGTCTCTCCCAGGCTGCACTGCATGCACAGCTTTGTGTAAAGTAATACTTCTCACAGCAGGTAGCACTGGAACTGTCTCCAAACAGGAGCACCCACCAAGTGGGCACAGTGAAGTCTGAGATCTCTACACCTGGCTGTCATCAGCATTTCTAAAGCAGTAACTATGGAAAGAAAAATGGGACAGGCCTGGTCTAGGAATGTCCTCACCTTGAACAACAGAAACTGTAGCCCCACCCCTCACGTCTACCATCTACCAAATAGATGTGCTCAGTAAGAACTAATTAGTAGTCCTTTGCTAACAAAATCTTCATGAAATTTCTAAAGGTAGCCCTGTCTCCATCCGCCTCACTTCTGTGTTTGGTTCTCTACCCAAAAGCCACAGAAAGTTAGGCAATACACTTCTACTGTATGGCAAAGCTGTCTTGATTATCCGTCTTGTACCATGCTAAACCACAGTCCTACTATTATGCATGTATTACAGGCTCACTATACATACACCCAACATACATATGTGATGTCAGCATGATATTCTAGGTGACACATAACAGTATAACTTTATGCAAGAGGGGTCAGTAGGCCACACTCTCACCAACACAGATAAAAAGATCTGGTCGTAATACAAATCATAAAACACAGTACACTGCCACCATCACTTTATGTGCTACACCCTAGGTAGGGACAGTGGTCGTCTGTTCCCTATAAGGCCATGCTTGGTGCACCCCAGGTCAAAGGACAGGCTCTGGACTTCACACTGTCAGGGACAGGCCTAGGCTTCTGCATACACGCTAGAGTAGAGTGACACCAGGGTCACAATAACAGATATACATGCAGTCTGGCACTTGGGGTAGAGGAACATGCTCATTTACCATGCAGGTGACATTCCCATCCCAAAAGACTCCACGCCCAGTTCTGACTACCCAGATCTGTACTCCATCGTTTGAGAAAGCCCGTCGCCAAATCAGCAAAACTCCCAGGAAAGTCTGTCTGCATTCCCATGATTTGTGCTCCACAGTGAAATATAGACCTTGTAGTGAGATAGAATTGTTCAACAACTTGGATTCTCACCATTCATCAACTCTTTACTGGTTTGTGACCTGTCTGGACCACAAACTTGGTACCAAACAAGTAAGTCCAGACCTCTTCAGAGCTCACACTATGGCAAAGCATTTTTTCAGTGGCTGTCCACTTCTGTTTTCTAGGTAACAGTATGTGGCTGACAAAGGCCACTGGATCCTCTACCCTTATCACAAAGTTGATTGAGTAACACTCCAACTGCTTTCTCTGAGATGTCAGTCTGTACAATGAAGGGCTAATCTTAACCAGGTGCCTTCAACATAGATGCATTACATAGTGCTCTGTTCTGGTCCTCCAAGGCCTTATGACACTTCAGAGTCTTAATCACTTTTTAAGCTGCTTCTTGGATTTCAGGGCTGTCAAGGGTGCTACTATAGTCCATAGTTGGCCAAAAAGTTTCTGTAATAGCCGGTGAGTCCTAAGAAGGCTCTCACTTGAGTCTGGGTGGTGGGAATCTATCACTACAACACAGACCGGATCTTTTAATCCAAAGGTTGAATATTTTCCTTGCCCACTTGATGCCCAAGGTAGACTTCAGAAGACTGCCTGGCACTTGGATGTTTTGATGGTCAATCAATGGGGGCAAATAACTGATCTGGAAATGTTAACTGTCCGCTTAACCTCACATTCGCAACCTGGGGACCTAAGTTCATCAGAATTATTGTCGGGAGCTGCTCAACAGATACTGTCATCGGGTGCACCACTTCCAATTGAAGTATCAGTAAAAATTAAAAATGCAAACTCTGGAGTGGAACCTATGCCCTTAACTCAAACAAACCAGGAATATCAATGTAGCCCCATTATAGGAGTTGAGTCGCATAACACTCCTAGTGGAACCAATAACTTATCCCAATCTCTTCAAATAAATACTAATATAATTTTGAACAATATGGAACAAAAAAGAGACAGGCAAGTTCTAAGCAGGTTAACGGAAAATCAAGATAATATGGACGATTATATTCTGAAATCAGACAATCTGCAGCGTTGAAGTACACCCTACCAAAATAATGATCATAACAGCAGGTCGCAACATGTACAGTTAAATAAAAAAGAGGAAGAACAACTAAGTCCCTTATGTGAGAATAATAAAAAACACTCTATGGAAAGCAGCCAAGTCCCAGGTATACTGGCCTCTGGAAATTGGGACTCGGGGGCAATCTGGGACCTTCTTTTCAGAACTTCACAACTGACATTAGAGGCACTAAAGTATCAATCAAATAAAACGGAGGTGCAAATAGATCTTCTCAATGTCATGGCATCTTCAGTAGCGGGAATTGACCAGAAGCTAGCCAAATTAAACATCCTAGTAATATGGGCTCGGGCACAACCAATAGCAACATATATAGAGTGTAATTGTGCACTGTTGATTAATAAATTGGCTACAATTCCAGAAGTATTAAATACAATAATCGAGGACCTAAGAGGAAATTTACAAAATTATGGAAATAAAGATTATTCGACTGAGGATGTAACAGAAAAAATAGCTACAAGTAACAATTTAATCCCTCAAAATAACATGGATTTAATGGATAAAAAGAATGAGGAGCTAAAAAAAGAGAAATCAGCATCTCTTTTAACATCCCCAGTACCCCGAATGTCAAAAAGACAGAGGAAAAAACAACGGAAAGCAAGAAATAAAGTAAAGAACAGTACAATTACTGTATATCCTCAAATAGCAGTAACAGGAAATAGACTACAGAATTTAAACGAAGAAACTAAAGCACCTCAGAACCAGCCTGATAAAGTTACAGAAGTAAAGAAAATACTATACCCTTTGTTCAATAAAAAACAGCCTGAAGCTAACGCCATTAATAATTTATTAGACCGACCAAAACAGTCAAAAACTGAAGAACAACACCATATCGCTAAGCCAGAAGTTGAGGGAAATAAAAAGGAAAGAATAGAGCTAATATTAAGGGCACTATGACTGACCAAGATAATTTGGGAGCTTTGGAAAACAAGTGGAAAATCGAGGTACCGCAGAAGCAGGTTATTGATGGAAACAAGAATTATAATACGTTGGATAGTTTAATTAAGAGTCAACAACCAACCATTCTAAGGACTTGGGACCAAAAGTTAGAGAACCAAACAGGAAAATCCCATGATTCGGAATTAACTAAATGCCCTAATATTCTGCAAAACAAATTTGGTACAAATCAAGAATTCGACAGTAAAAACAAGATACATAAAGAAGGAGGGACACAATTAATTTTTAAACCGGAATACCAATCCAGGGGCAAGCATGATATCTTGAACCGGGGTAATATCCTTAAACTTTGTAAGGCAATTCCCTTATTAGAAAGAATTAGAAGCAATTGAATTCTTACCCAATAAAGTCGATAATCAAGAACTGACACTAGTATCCTGGAATTCTACTGGCTTAGTAGACCTGCATGAATATAAAGTCTTTTTGACCAGGGGAATAAAAATCACTAGGCCACTTCAACCTTCCTATCCAAGCCCATTCATTGCCCCCAAAAAATTAAAGGGTCAATGGAACGGATCAGACAATAAGCAGGTATATTCAATACTGAAAAAACCTATTGGTAAAACAATTGGGCAAGGTTCTATGTTTGCTACGGAATATAAAAGAGAAGTAGTGGAGGAACTACAATTTGGGTGGCTGACAGCAGCCCTACATGGAGTAAACCAACCTTGACAAAATCAATCTAACAGTGTCCAGGAAGAGGTATCTAATCTAAGAGAAAGGATAGAAATATGCTCTTGGAATATAAAAGGTATACAATCAAAGTCTCAAAATGAGCATTTGACTACAACGTCGGGCAATTTTCAAATTCTTCTTTTTCAGGAGACCTGGGCATCCTATCCTTTTAAATTAGAAGGCTTTATGGGATATTACAAACCGGCTACGAAAGTAAATAAATATGGTAGAGCCAGCGGGTGTTTGGCAACCTTTATTTCGATTGAATTAAAAGTTGAAAGTGAGTTAGTAGTTCTAAATAATTATAACTGTCTAATAGTCAAGTTACGTTATAAAGATAAAAACAGGACAAAATCACTTTTATTAATAAACGTATATATTCACCCCGATCCTAATTCGAGGAAAACAATGGCTAGTAATTAAATGACTATATTACAACAGCAATTGAATAAAGATATGCAACCGGAGATTATTATTTCAGGCGATTTTAATATGAATTTGCTGTGGTCATATGTTAGACATGAAGTTATACAACAACAGGATTATCTATGGGTGAGCCCTAACCATCCACCAATTAAAGACTCTAAGGGACCAAAAGGGGTAACAGGAAAAAACGTATTAAAAGATCTGGAATCTTTGGGTCTTAGGGTTCTAAATGGACGATTCCCACAAGATTCACCCCTGCATGAACTTACCATTTATTCAATAATAAATCCCGGATTGATTATTCAATAGTATCTCTTAATCTATTTCATAAGATTTCATCTTACCGAATTGCAGAAGCGAATGGGAGTGACCATAGTCAACAAATAATTGAGTTAAAACTAAACTGTGTACGATATGAAAATTATGTGACGCTTCCAGGTGACATAACTACAATAAACTATAAGAGAATTTATTGGTCGGAAACCTCTAAAACCTTGATTATAAAAACAGCACAATCGATGGTTGAACATTGTTTTGAAGATGCCACTCTCAGTGCAATTGGAAAATGGACCCTTTTTACAAAAAACTTAATAATAAATTACACTCTAAAAGAAAGCAACAAACATCAACAAGATAAAAAGTTGGAGGTACCCGTAAAACTTTCCTTGGAAGGCCGTCTACTAAAAAGAGAGCGTAATAGAATAAGGAGAATGGTAAAGAAGTGGCCAGACAACCAAGATTATTGTGGTAAATTAAAGAAAATTAATACAGATGTGAGAAAACTAATTTGGGAAAAGAAATCACAAGTAAAACAGGCCCTTTGGGCAAAAGCCCTATATACTAGCAAAAACAACAATACAAGAAAATTATGGAAATTGATTAACAACCTAAACAGAGTTAGTAGGACAACAACATCTTCCCCCTTGTGCTCCAAGATGGCCGATGAGTAGAAGCCTCCCGAAGAGCTCCCAGTTTGGGGATTACCATTTGGTAGTTTATCCCCGTAAAAACCGCTCCATTCAGCCCCCCATCCTCCTGCCCTCTGACCCGACTGCGCACCCCCTCTGAAGATTACCTCGGAAGCAAAATTCGACATCTTGACTCACCCGTTGGATCGACCGCCGCTGCTGCCTCGGTCTATACCCTCGCTGTCTGAAGTACGGCACGGCCCAGCTGGTTTCTTGCTCCAGGGCCAATCTGCTGTATGAGGGTGGACATCCTCTGCAACGAGCCTCGGTGCTGTCGCACGCTGTCTGGCTCCTCCGATCCTGTGCCTGCCTGTCGCTAGAGGATCGAGATCTCCTATTTCCACTGGTCGACCCTGTATGCCGGCGCCGCTTGGGGTGGTTTCTTCCGTTTTGCCAGCGTGGTCGGTGACGAGTCCCGGCCTGCTGCTGACGAACCTGAGGACCTATCTGGAGCCTGGAGGCCAGCATTCGATCGGGGAATCCTTCCCCCTCCGCCCCCGGAGGATCGACTTCACGCTTGAACCAACAAGGTGGGCGCTACTTACCGGCGCCATTTGGGCTCCAGCGCCATTTTGTAGCCTTCCTCACTGCAGTGCCCTGACCTGCCCGGAGGCCGGCTGCCCGCTGTGGGCCTGCCCGATCCGGTGCCTGCCTTAAGAGGACCGAGGCCTCAGGGTACTAGTGGAAGACCCCGGATGCTGATGCCACATGCAGCTTCGCCCGGCGGCGAGTCCCGGGCCTGCTGCATGACGATCTACGTCGCCTGGGACCGGTCCGGATTACAACGGCCGGCGTAGAGTACGACTACTAGTTCCCGGTGAGTCTATTCACCCCCCCCCGCTCACTGCCCAGCAGGCTTCTGGAAGGCAGCTGGTTTGGCGGCCTCCGGCGGGGTCCCCTGGTGCGACTGCTGTGCTGCCAGTGAGCGGGGCCTCGGCACTCCCATCGGGGCTGGTGCGCGTCTGACTCCTGCTTGGGTCCCTGATCATCCTGGCGCTATTCGGGGCCTGAGGCACCGAGGCCGGCCCGGCTTTCCTTGACCTGCTGCAGCCTCGCCCCCGCAGACGACTACTTGCCTCTGCTCCGAGGCGACCCACACCCAGACTTACAATTGAAATACTTTGGACTGAGCTGGCAGGAGGTCCATGAAAAGTACCACAGCAGGCGACTAAGGGACCAATATTAAGTCCTTTTTGGTTGACTGTGTGACCTGTACTGATGACTTTGCATTTTCTTTTATGGTGCTAGTATCTTTCATTCCGTTCTGTCTTGAGACATTCTCCGCAGTGACAATACAGCAGTGTACCATTATATAACTCTCATAGAAAGCGACCCAGACTCGCACCCAGCACCCCTTTACAGGAAGCTACCACAGCATTTCCGGGGCACAGGCTGGTTGCTGGTCACACGAGTCCGACCTAAAACGACACATTTCTGTCTCAATCTGATCCAGCATATCTCTCTCGAACAACCTACCACAAAGCTTACTTTGATCCTCTCCCCTCCCTAGCAACCATGCAAATTCCAATTCGGAGGTTCCTGCAAGCGATCTTGCTCTGGGAAGAGCCTGCCTTGCATTACTCTCTTGCCCTGGTTCCTGACACTGCATCCCGTGGTCTCCGAGACCTTGAAGAGTCATCTTATCCCAGCATTCCTTGCGGTGGCAGTTATTGATCCCTGGCATGCTGCACAGTAGATGACCCCAGTAAACTCTATCTAAGCCTTGCCTGGCTTCTCAGACCCGCCATCTCGGCCCATCTCGAAAGTGCATCGGCCACATCCCCAATGCTCTGACAATCCTGCGCTCTCGAGACGATCACCTCGGGATATAATTGGATTAACCCCTTTATTGATAACGTTGCCTCAAGGTGGAGACTGGCCCATTCTGGGGTTTAGTGACCCATTCCGACTCTAAATTTCCCCACCCTAGCCAGAATGGCAGGACCTGGCCTGACCACTACTGGGGAAAACTCTTATACTCTTGTTTATCCCCCCAACCTCTCCAAATCCGCCGCGAAATCCTTCAAACACTCCAACCTGAAAAGACACCCTGAGACCCTGATCTCTGACCTACGATATAGCGCGGACAAGGGTACAGTCATTAATGACCTAATTTTCTACTCCAGAAGAACATCCCCATGGCGCAAAACCATCTCGCACCTTCTTAATGTACACGAAACCAGGAACATCCCGTACCGCACTAAGCTCACGATCGCGCCCTCCCCATTCTTGCGAGCTGACCTTACCATCACCCTTTACAAAAACCGCATCGTCTTGATCCAAGCGACAACCAAAAACCTCAACAAATTTGCGGACCTTTTCACCCTCCTCTAAAAACATGTGCACAAACCGCTTCCTACCTTGCTCTCTCAACACCCTCTGGCGCCACCCGACCCCCTCCCTCGCTCCGCTCTATGCAGCCCTACGGGAAAGGACAATAGCCTCCCGCTTAGTCACTCTATAGACCCTACAGCTCCCCCCCGCCTGCCCCCACCACCACCAAGGGCGCGGACCAGAACAACCAAACCCGGGCCGTTCCCCACTCCAAACGGCTCTCGAGATTATGCCTCCCTTATTTCCTCTAGGGTTTCTCCCCCCATTCCGACACTCCCGGAGATCCGGCCGCCCCCCCCCTCCTCCATCCAGTGTTCATCCCCCACCTACACTGTGTCTCATATGCCAGACACCTGCAGGGTAACAAACACCCGCCCCAACGATCCCCCGACCAACCCACCAAGCGTGCCTAGCCACCCACAAATCCCCTTTCCAAGGGTTCACAATACAGGTCAACCTAGCCCCACTACCATGCTACCAGTGCTTGCCAACAGAAACGATCCCAAGCCATTGGCCTCCTGCCCGCAAGCTCATCCCCCTGACCTGGAGATTGAAACTCTTCCAAGGGCCTACAACACAAGTTGACCTAGCCCTCTTCCATACCACCAGCACTTACCAATAGAATCGCGCCCGATCCACCGACCTCCTGCCCACAAGCGTTTTCCTCTTATTTGGATATTGAAACTCTGCACCACAGAGCAGCCAAACTAACTCAGAGCATCCATAACTCCATTCTGGAACTAAAGAACCTCCTTCACCTCACTGAACTCTCCTTCTCAAATTTCAAGCCCCCGCGGAACTCCACTCCACTCCACCCCTTCCCTCCGAGCCCCCCCATCACCCATTACCGCTATCCTTGAGACACCTTCACCCTCGCAAGCAGCCCTGCCACCTCTCGGAGAAGGAAATTCTAGCCCTCCTCCTCTCCTACAACTCCGCCCCTGTAACCCCAAGTCCACTAGACCTCACAGAAGAGGAAATTCTAGCCATCCTCCTCACCTACAATTCTGCACCAGTAACCCCCAGTCCACCTGACATGAATGTCGAACAGGCTATCCGCACGATCGCGATCAACCCCAACAGATCAGCTACCCTCCGCAACAGAAGTGTGGTTGATAGCAACTTAGCGCCAGTACTCCTGTCCGCCCCAACTCCCGTCTCTCTCTCCGACCCCCCTTTGTCTGGCCTCTTAATTAACCGCCGCTCAGCAGTTAAGCACACCGCCGATATCGCTGATCTCATCCTGAGCCAAAAACTTGACTTAGCAATCCTGACCGAATCGTGGCTCAATGAATCCTGATCTCCCTGCCTTGACCTCTTAGTCCCGCCCAACTATAACATCGCAAGGCTGGACAGGCAATCTAAAAAAAAAGGGGGAGGCATTGCCTGCATCTACCGCTCTAACCTCCTCGTCACTGATCTCCTGGCAGATTCTACAGACTTCTGCGAATACCTTGCACTTTCCATATGCAGCAACGCCACCCAACTGTGCAGCTTGCACATCTTTTACCACCCCCCAGGCATGAATGACACCTTCACTGACCACCTCATGGAAGTCATCACAGCCAAGGGTTCCTCCACTACTAAAGACATTTTCCTTGGAGACTTCAATCTGCACTGGAGCGACCTCAAGGATCCTCAGGTCAACGCCATCAAAGACCTCCTGGCCGACCAAGCCCTTACCCAAGCCTGCTCATTCCCAACACACTCGAAAGGCACCATTCTAGACTGGATCATCGCTAAGGAATCAGCAGTCAAGCTTATCTCTATAGACCCATGCGACTGGTCTGACCATCACGCTATCACTTTCCTATTACCTGGCACCCACAAGACAAGGGCACCGCAACCGGTGATTCCTAAACGTTGGGTTAGAGACACCAAGAACCTTGATCATGGAGAACTGGCGGCTCGCTGCAAGTCGGACCTCCCCCCCCCTCACATCAAACGGTCAATGACCTCAATGAACATTACTCTGAGACTATAACTAACATTCTTGATGATCTTGCCCCGCTTAAACTAAAAAGAACCCAAATCAAAGACAGAAACCCCTGGTTCAACGGGTCCCTCAACAGCAAGAGGAGATCCCTCCGGCAGACAGAAAGAAACTGGAGGCAGCACCCTTCAGCCGTACATTTAAAACTTCTTGGCCAGGCCAGAAATGCCTATAATAGGAACATCCTCAACTCAAAAAAAGAATTCTTCAGATCGGAACTGGGGAACGCCAAGAACAGACCTCGCAAGCTTTTCGAAATGGTCAAACACCAATCAAACAAACTGGCCAAAACCTCTAAAGAAACCCCTAAATCCCTAATTTCATCGGACGAATTCTCCTCCTTCTTCTCCAACAAAATCACTACCCTAGGAAACGAACTCAGATCCGTCACCCACTCCCAACCCCTTCCGGATCTGCCCCCTCCCTCCGCGCTGCACTCCCAGGCATCACCCAAAAACCAAGCACACTGGACCAACTTCAAAGTGTATGACGAACACTCCGTCTCGAAAATTCTATCATCCCTAAACCCGAACAACCACTTTAATGACCCACTCCCCTCCAACTGCCTAGCTGCCGCCGCTCAATCTATCATTCCTAGTTGGACTGCAATAATTAACGCCTCCCTTCTACAGGAGTCGATACCTGATTCTCTGAAAGCCGGCCAAGTCCTCCCCATCCTAAAAAAAACGTCGCTGGATCCTGCTTTCCCTGACAACTTTAGACCTATATCTAATATCCCACTCTTAGCTAAAGTTCTGGAGAAATGTATGCAACAGCAGCTGAGTCAACACATCACCAACTTCCACCTACTAGATGACTTTCAATCCGGATTCAGGCCTGGGCACAGCACTGAAACCACCATTCTCCACATCGTGGATGATGCCCTTCAAGCCCTTGACCAAGGCAAAACCTGTCTCCTAATCCTCCTAGATCTATCCTCGGCTTTCGATACGGTCAACCACGAAAAACTACTTGAACGCCTCAAACTCAGGATGGGCCTGGATGGCCCTGTTCTTTAATGGTTTAGGTCCTTCCTCCAAAACCGATCACAGAGATTCCTAATCAACGGTAACCTAGCCGCTCCCTCTTCGATCACGGTTGGAGTCCCCCAAGGATCAACCATGTCCCCCACCCTCTTCAACCTTTACCTCGAACCGCTAGCCGAAGTACTACGCACCGCAAATATCTCCTACCACATGTATGCCGACGACACCCAGATCTACATAAAAATCTCTTCTCCTGAGGAGATTCTCTCCCTGAATGAGGCCTTGAAATTGACTGTCCAATGGCTCACCTCTAACCAGCTCAAACTTAACGCAAAAAAAACAGAATTTCTCCTAATCTCCCCACCCAATACCAACCCTGACATTCAGGAATGGATCAAGGCGATCACAGCTTTAAACTGCCCACCAACCATAGTGGACTCTGCCAAATCCCTTGGAATAACCCTTGACTGCAGTTTGAACATGCGTGACCACATCAACTCGATGGCCAAATCAGCCAGATTTCACCTGAGCTACCTAAGGAAACTGAAACCTTTCTTCGACACTCCCGACCTAAAAATGGCAGTCCAGGCACTTGTCATCTCTAGACTGGAATATGGCTGTTCTACCCTCTCAGGTTTACCCAAGACCTCCCTGGCCCCACTGAAAGCCTGCCTCAATGTGGCCGCCAGACTACTAACAGGCTCAAGGAAATTTGACCATATTTCTCCACACCTGAAAGCTCTGAACTGGCTTCCTCTTGAGGCCAGAATCCAACTTGAATTGGCATGTATCACGCACAAGGCCCTATACTCAAACTCCCCGGCATTTCTTGCCCAGAAACTCGTGATATCCGGAGGAGCCAGAAACTCCCGTTCCGCCAGAGACCTTTTGCTCCAACCAGCACACTTGCGGGAAAAAAAACTTACAATCGGGCCTTCTCTGGGGCCGCACCAAGAATATGGAACTCATGCCAAAACCATCCTAATGGGCAAATTCCTCTCCTAAATATTGACTTGAAATCACCTCAGCGACCTTGCCCCGCTTCCATTTACTTCCGACTACTACCTCTCATTGGGTCTATCCTGTTGCCATCCACCTGGCACCTCCGGGCACCCCACCCTGGGATCTGGGACCTTCTGTTTCTCGTAAAATGTATTTTCCTGTGCTTATCCCAAATGTATCCCCCCCCCCCTAAATCCCTTGTATACAATTTGTGAATTCTGTAAAGCGCTCTGATACCCTTGCGGGTCAAGTTTACTTGTGTTTATCCCAAATGTATCCACCACCCCGCTCGAAGTCTCTTGTATACATCTTGTGAATCCTGTAAAGCGCTCTGATACCCTAACGGGTCAAGTTCGCGCTCTATAAAACACAAATAAATAAATAAATTCTATAATTCTATAATAACTGAATCTGGTTGGGTTAAGTTTTTACAACTTCTTTTGAATTACAATCCAGATATGGAGTTTAACCTAGGTCCAGATAATACAATACGAGTGACGGATAATAAGGAAAAGGAATTGCATAGAACTGAAGACCAAGTATGTAAGCTTATCTGTAAACAGAGACTTGTCGGAGCCCCTGGTCCCAACGGGATCCCAGCCGCTCTCTATAAAGAGAATGCACCTGTCTGGGCAGGTTACCTAACAAGAGTTTTTAACCAAGCATTGCAAACGTCGATCATACCAGAGTCATGGAAAGGCTCAATAGTATCACCCATCTATAAAAGCGGAGAGTGGGAACAACCAACAAACTATCAATTAATAACGTTGCAAGATACGGAAGCCAAACTCTTTGCAGGAATCCTCATGTCAGAACTAACGGAATGGACAACAAAAATGCAGATAATTCCACCAAATCAATCGGGTTTCATGCAAGGACAAGGTACGGGAGCCAATATTTTAATACTTGCAATCTTAATGGAAAAATACAAACTGAGGAAACAACCGCTTTACTTATGTTTCATGGATTTTAAATCCGCTTTTGACTGTGTAAATCAGCAAATTCTCTGGCGAAAATGAGAGAAACAAGGTATCCGCCCGGGCCTCTTAAAAGCAATTCAATTACTATATAATGAGACCTGGACTAGGGTTCGATTAGGTAAAGGCACACAATTATCTAGAAAAATTGAAACATCACAGGGTTTAAAACAAGTGTGCGTACTTGCACCTTATCTATTTTTATCTGATTTAACAGAAGTTTTAGATAACGAGATCGCTCATCCACCTAAATTGCCAGATAGACAAATTTCAAATCTATTATATGCCGATGATCTTATTTTATTAAGTCAAACAAAAGTAGGATTACAACGTCTAATAAATAAAATATCAAAATACTCAATGGAGAACAGGATGGTAATAAATGAAACTAAAACGAAAGTAATGGAAGTTAATAACAAGGCTTTGAAATGCAATAAATATAAATGGTATTTGCAAAACCGACAATTAGAACAAGTGAAACATATAAATACCTGGGTGTCTTGTTTGACGATAAGGGCTCATTTTGTCTACATAAAAGCAGAGTTGATAAATAAAAGTAACTCCCTACTAATGGCATTTCGTACATTGCAGAGTTCCCTGGGGGGCCTAGTTATCGCCCATTGTTAAAGGTAATAAATGCAAAAATGCTGCCCAGTCTCACCTATGGCAGCGAAGCACTCTGCGGCAAGGACTCTATACTTTTAAATAATGCTATTACCAAAGTTTTTAAATTTGTGTTTTGGCTCCCCACCAATGCATCACCTGCACAAATTAGATTGGAATTTGGCATATCCAACCAACAAATTGCAAGGATGGGTCAATATATATTAGTATGGAAACAAATAAGAACTAATAACTTTAATCCAATGTGTTGCCTACACTGGCAGGAAATACAGCAGAATCAAAAGTCACAGTTTTGGAAGCATTTACAAATTGCACTGAAGGAGTTATCGGCACATGAGGCTTGGGAAATGGCTATAACACCAGCATCCTTCAAGAAAAACAATTAATAGAATAACAAAACGATTGTCATTGTTGAAAGATCAAGAACTGCTTACTAAAAGAGCACATGCATGGATGGTCATAAACGAGTACAAGATGCTCAAATCGCAGCCTTATTTAGAGATACCTTGGTCAGCAAAATAAAAAAAATTATTTGTTAAAGCGAGAATTGGATATCTCCCAGGATCAACACATGCAATGCCATGGCTGCGACCATCCAAGCTGACTCCTTGCAGACTATGCAATCAATATGATCCACTTAGTTTGTATATGCCCAGAAATGAAGGAGGAAAGAAGGAGATATTAAAAAAACTATTTTAATACACGAGGAGTACAAACTTGTAGACAAGCTCTGGTAATTTGTTTTAAGCCAACTGATATAATCATGAATGCAAATTTTACAAAATTTTAACAAAAGAGAAACTAGAAGCTTGTGATTCGAGTATAGAAAATTTGGTAGTTTAAATCGGTTTTATAGATATCTAATGCCCAGACGTGGGTCCCTTGCTCACTTTGCCACTGGATTCAAGCTAGCCTGGCTGATGAGGGTTGTTAGCCCGAAACCAGTCCCAGGATGCTTGTTTCCGGTCCAGGGAAGACATGGCTTGGCAGTTCGGGCTGGACTGTTCCCATGAGGCACAGGGTCAAGACTGATTTGCATATGGCCATGTCTGACCTGGGGTGGCGAAGTGAGCTAAAGAACGATGATGGATTCAACCCAGATCTGTGACTGGGGGTGAGTGTCTGAAAAGTTTCAGCGCTCCGTCCATCATCTCCTTGTGTTTGCTTTGTTTGCCCTAAGTTGGCAGGGTATGCCCAGACGTGGGTCCCTTGCTCACTTTGCCACTGGATTCAAGCTAGCCTGGCTGATGAGGGCTGTTAGCCCGAAACCGGTCCCAGGATGCTTGTTTCGGGTCCAGGGAAGACACGGCTTGGCAGTTCGGGCTGGACTGTTCCCATGAGGCACAGGGTCAAGTCTGATTTGCATATGGCTGTGTCTGAACTGGGGTGGCGAAGTGAGCTAAAGAACGATGATGGATTCAACCCTGATCTGTGAGTGTCTGAAAAGTTTCAGCACTCCGTCCATCATCTCCTTGTGTTTGCTTTGTTTGCCCTAAGTTGGCAGGGTATGCCCAGACGTGGGTCCCTTGCTCACTTTGCCACTGGATTCAAGCTAGCCTGGCTGATGAGGGCTGTTAGCCCGAAACCAGTCCCAGGATGCTTGTTTCCTGTCCAGGGAAGGCATGGCTTGGCAGTTCGGGCTGGACTATTCCCATGAGGCACAGGGTCAAGACTGATTTGCATATAGCTGTGTCTGAACTGGGGTGGCAAAGTAAGCTAAAGAACGATGATGAATTCAACCCAGATCTGTTACCGGGGGTGAGTGTCTGAAATGTTTCAGCGCTTCGTCCATCATCTCCTTGTGTTTGCTTTGTTTGCCCTAAGTTGGCAGGGTATACCCAGACGTGGGTCCCTTGCTCACTTTGCCACTGGATTCAAGCTAGCCTGGCTAATGAGGGCTGTTAGCCCGAAACCGGTCCCAGGATGCTTGTTTCCAGTCTAGGGAAGACATGGCTTGGCAGTTCAGGCTGGACTGTTCCCATGAGGTACAGGGTCAAGACTGATTTGCATACAGCTGTGGCTGAACCGGGGTGGCGAAGTGAGCTAAAGAACGATGATGGATTCAACCCAGATTTGTGACTGGGGGTGAGTGTCTGAAAAGTTTCAGCGCTCCGTCCATCATCTCCTTGTGTTTGCTTCCTGACTTGTAAGCCAGTTCCTTTCTTGCCTGTATTCTCCTTTAGACCCTTGGTAATTGCCTTGGCCCTTACCCTCCAGTTTGGAACCAAACTCTTGTGAGTCCCTTTCATCCTTTGGCTTAGAGCCATGCTGCTCCAGCCCCTTGTTAACCCTATTAGCTAACCACATGTCAGCTAACACTAGAGGTTTCTCTGGATCTTTCTCTGTAAAATCTGAAGGTATTACAAAAGTGAGGTTGAACACTTTTGGACCCTTTTCGTGTACATCTGCAGTGTTGGAGAGTGAATTCTCTTTCCCTGTTGTAGCTGGTAGCTGTCTTCACTGCCATCTTGAGCTTTTCCTTTTCTACGACTATATTCTTCTCTCTCTATCTTTCTCTCCCTTTCTCCAGTTCACTATCTCTTGCCCTTCCTTTTCTTCCCTTTCCTGCTCTTCTCTCCCTTCTCCTTATGTTAAGGGCCCATTCCTCCAGTCTCACCCACCTCTTTTTCCTCGTTCCTGGTGAGATAATCATAACTCCTCCCTCTCAAACGGCCTGGCATACTCCTTTTCCTCAGACTTAGCTTTCTGGAGAGCCAACTGCAAGTTCAGGTTCTCAGCCAGACCTAACCTACCTAAGGGAATAATTCCATTGAGTTGGTGACAGTGGTCTCATAGTAAAGTTTCAGGAAACACTGGAAAGCAAATTTGGGGACATACTTTGGGTCTGTTTAAGGAAGACCTGTGCTGAGGGGCAAAGGGAGCGTGACACTCCAGCAGTACCTCCCTTGGTTCCCAGTATGGTACCTTCCCCAGAATCCATTGCAGTTTCCTCCCTACCACCCAATTTCTCTTACTGGTCCTTAACCAAACCCACACATCCCTTCCTTTTTTCTGGTTGTCCTCCACCCTTGAACACAGATCCATAACTGATATAAGAACATGGTTACTAGATTACTCTCATCAACCTTCTATCTGCCATTGTATTGTGAACGTACTGTTGTGCTTAAGCCAAAGTTACTGTTCTATTCAAGAAAATCGGAACTGGCACTTGCTTGCAGATCTCGCACTGCTTGACGCCAACTGTCAGACTCCCTTCGGGGTGGAGGGCACAGGATCTCAACTTTTGTGGTGGAGGTCTTTTGTCACTGGTACACCGGGTGCTACTATGGTTGTGCAAACTGGGCCAAGTAAAACTCTTTCCGTACTTGACTTTCAGAGTAGCAGGCATGAACTTTCAAGGCTTCTCATATAGGTACTGTGGGTGTCAAGAGCTCAAAAGTCAACAGAATTGAACAATCAACATATACAGTAACTTGAACGTTCACCCCAGGGCTTGACTTTTGGTAAATACCTAGTACCTTAATTATACAACAAAACAAAATAGTGCATAAGCCAGTGATGACTACAGGGTAGAATTTCTGTTTATGCCCTTCAAATAATGATATTTCCTCCTGCACTTCACCCATGTCCTTTCCTGACTCGGGTAACTTCCAGGTGCTACATTTTCCCAAAAGTAGTGGCAGAAGCACAAATTAGGCACAGTCACTCTCCTTGGGGGTTGAGAACATAACACAGTTACTTGATTTTACTGGTATCCTTTGGGTAGCAAGTCTCAAGTCTGGGGTGCGAGTCGTCTTGAATCATCCCTAGGTTTAGCAATTCCTGTAGAGGAGCATCGAGATACTTGCGTGCTGGCTCCTGCTGGTCGGGTAGCGGGCCAAGCACAATCTGCACTGGCAGGGGCCGCTCTCCAGAGATGGCAGGCCGGATGGCGCTGGCAGAAGACTGCGACATTCCAGATATAGTGATACTACCTCGTCCATAGAGTTCTCTGACTGGATAGGTGATCTCCCAGGCTGATATGATATTCAGTGGCAAAGTGCAGTTGCAGCCTATCATGACGATGAAGCCATCATCTATGATGGGCAGTTTCTGCCTCCCAGACCGGTCAGACAGCAGCGGGGTGCAATTGTGCTGCACGTTCACAGCTGTGGTGGATTGTGGGTAAGGCCTGGCCTGGCTGCGTCAAGTCTTTGGGTCAGTTCTTGGTCAAGAAGCATATAGAGAGGTGGGGGGACCTCATCACAATATGGGTCGTTCCTAGCTTTGCTCTCAATCAGTGTCTGCCTTTTCTAAGTGCGCCACACACCGGGAACACACTGGGTTTCTCGCCATTGACATTCTCTCCTCCTTCAGGGTCAGCCACACATGTTCCCTCTATTAGCAGGCAGACTTCTAGGCACCAGGCCGATCCTCAGCTCCTCCAGCAGAAAATACAGACTTCAGATTATATCTCCTCACCTCTGCTACTGGCTTTCAGGCAGACACCAGCCCTGGTTGCACAGCAGCTCTTCGAGTTGGAAATAGTGCTTCAGCAATTGAAATCAGCTCTTAAGTTATGTGTTTCCACTGCAGCTTTTTTTCCCCTCTATCTGTATCCCTTCGTGTGTGTGAGATGTATGAGATATAGGATCTGCATTCCATGTCGGATCCTAACAAAATCCAACTTTATTCATTGTCACCAAGTTCAAGTTGGTCCTACAAAACCCTCAGCATTGTGCCACCCACATTGACTGTGCCTGGACTGTCACCCATCTGTCTCTTCATTGTGACAGTGGGTCACGGGGTCATTGTTCGTGGTGGTTCCATTTCTACTCTTCGAATAGCAGAATAAACAGGTAAACTTTAGTGACGGTTCATTAGCATCCCAACGATTAGTTCTTATAGCTTTTAATGTTGCGTCGTTCTGAAGTGCTGTAAATCCTATTTTGATAAATAGGGGCACTCGGTTAACACAATTGGTGGAGTTACAGTTGCATGTGTGACCCTAGAACTGGAATGTACATGTTAACAACCGGTATGCATCTTTCTGAGATGGCTCACTGCTATTATTTCAGGTATGAGCTTCTTCTACAGTCAGCAGTGGCCAAGTCACAGTCTCATATCAAAGACATCGTGTTTGTCAGTATTAAAACTTCTATTACTGGTGTATGACACCTAAATGCACATAAGACAATTCCAAGTCACTGTGCATTATCAGGTGCTACGCCATCACAGAGATTTCTCATGCCTTGTTGCCTTACAAGTAGATGTACATGCCCTTCAAAGTCACTAGCCCATTTTTACAGCTAAGCATATCCACAAGGGGACCAGCTCAAGATGTGGCAGCATCGAGGTCATTTACACACATTTATCCATCTGGGCACACAAGCACACTGACACACAACAGCCATCCGTACATACACACACCACAAGCATACATATATGCGAGATACCCAAAGTGAGCTTTTAATCCACCCATACTCCCAGATCAACCATCAAACATCCTTGCACAGATACCCATTAATACACAAGAAATTTCCTTTCTCTTGCACTCTGCATCAACATTCGTGATTCATCTACCCATCCATCTGTCCATACAAATTCAGCATTCATCAAAACATAAATTCATGAACCATCCAGCCTCTCTCTCACCCAATTGTCCATCAACTGACACCATCAACCACTACTCCATTCATTTACTCGTGTATTAATACATCCATTCACCCCTCTACGCTTAAGATAACAAAACATGCATGACATATGTATTTGTAAGCATATGTTCAACCCTTGGAGCATCTTAGTGCTCAAATAACAAATGTTTGCTCAACCATCCATATTTAACCGTTTTACCTGCTCAACCATCCATGCACTTACCAATCAACCACTACCATATTGAAATATACACAGCAGATAGGCAAGGGTGTTTGTACTGCTGCTGTAGACTGTGCTTTACCTGAAATTGAGAGAGGAGCCTTCACTGACTCTTCATGGGGTTTATCTGTTCTGTGACAGTAGGGAGCTTGTCCGTCTACTGTAGTGTCAGAGAGGGGACCTTCCATGCTGTTACAATGCTGTTTCTGTCTGTGCTCTGAAGGAGGAAAGCTTGCACGTCTCCCCTGTTTTACATGTTGTGTGAGGGATTCCGTGGTGTATTTCTTCTATGAAAATAGGAATCTTGGGAAACTTGCACTGCTAATGCCCGGCTGTGCTTGTTCTGTGAGTGATGCTTTCACTGCTGATGTGCTGTGCCCATTTTGTGAGGGAGGGAAGCCTGTATTCTCATATTTCAGAAGAATTAATCACACCCACTATTTTGATTTTTATTATTATTACTATACTGATTTGTAAAGTGAATGGCTACCCGAAAGGGTTTTCCAGAACTAGGTAAACGGAGAAAACAGAAAATAAGAAAGAATTAGAAAAACCACATCTTCAAGAGCTTCCTAAATATGCCAAGAGATTTTCAATGAGGCGGGCAAGGAGTTCCACAGTTTAGGGCCCAAATAGGAGAAGGACCGACCACCTTGTCGAGCCTTGCCAAACCTAGGGACCATCGCTAGATTCAGATTACTAGAGCGGAGAGGCCAGCTGGAACAATAGGGGGTTCCACCAGTGACCTGAGATAGAGTGGACCAGAATTCACCAAAGCTTTAAACACATAACATAGTGCTTTAAACTTGCTAATTGGGAGCCAATGAAGGTCTCGAAGAAGATGAGAGGCTGAAGAGTGTTTAAAAAGATGAAAAAACATCCAGCCAGCTGCATTCTGAACTCCCTGTAGGCGACTAAGTGCAGCCTTCGACACCCCTATGTTACCGTAGTCGAGCCTAGAAAGGATTAGTGCCTGTACTACCGTCCTTTGAGCTGAAACCGTTAGGAGCCAGCGAAGTTTCCTTAGCCACCTGAGGACACCAAAACAGGTGGAGGCTACCTAAGTAATTGGATGATCCATCGAAAGCTTGTCTAGCCAAAAATCCAAGTTCTTAACTACCCGAGCAGGGGTAAGAGTGATACCCAGAACATCAGGCCAACAATGAGGGCCACAAAGATAAGGTTGATTACCAACCATTAAAATTTCAGACTTATTCCCATTTAATTTAAGAAAAATACCTTTTCATCCAGGTCGCCTCCTTAGTATGGCAAGAATGTAGGGAAGATGAGCTAGTATCTTCATTGGGAAAAAAGTGATACAATTAACTGGATATCATCCACATAGGAAAACAATGTATGGCCTCAATCTTCCACCACGTCAGCCAAAGGCCGCACATTGATGTTAAACAGGGTCGGAATTAAATCCAAACCCTGCGGCACCCCGGAAGAGAGAGGGTATGAGTCAGAGTTATGTGCTTTGGTGAAGACTTGAAAAGAACGGTCATGTAAAAAGGACCATAGCCAGGGCCAGGTCTTGTATACCCAGATCCTCCAGCCTTTGAAGAAGCAACGGGTGGGAGACGGTGTCGAAAGCCACGCTAAGATCTAATAGAATCAAAGCCGCCGTACCTCCCCTGTCAAGCTGGAGTCTAAGCGGTTTGGTGACTCCCAGCAAGGTGGATTCAGTACTATGACCAGCCCTGAATCTCAATGGGGAGGGATGAAGAAGACAATTGGTTTCCACAAAGGCTGAAATTTGCTGCTTAACATGTTTTTCCAGAATATTTGCAAATAGTGGCAGAAGCAAAACTGCCCTATGGGTAGACCAATTAAGAGCGTTGAGATTAGGTTTCTTCAATAAAGGGATTACCATAGCATGTTTCCAGGCTCTAGGAACTAGTCCTTCCAATAACAAGGAATCGAGAAGAGGATCACAGTGGAAAAATGCTGTGGACACAGTTTGCTGAAAAATGCCAGAGATAGAGAATATAATGGAGAACCGGACTTAATAGGGTTTAGTGAGGAGACAAACAAAGGGAGTTCAATAGGGGCAAAAGTCCTCAAAGAGCAAACAGAGGAACTGGAAGGGATAACAACACTTCTCTCATGCAAATGAGAAAAGGAGGCCTGGATATCAGCCACTTTTTTATGAAAAAAAACAGCAAGATCATCACACTGAGTAATCGGAAGTATGTTTGTAGGAGAAATGTTAGCAGGATCCAAAAAGGATTTAACAATTTGAAATAATGTTTTAGGACAATTCTGAGCCGAAGTGATTTTATCAGAATAAAAGGAAGCCCAAGCAGAGCTACATTCTTTATGGGGTTTTTTTAAACAGAATTTTATTGTCATTTAACATACAACAGCTTGGCAGTGTCGAATTATAAAGTAAAACAGCAACAGTGCCAGTGTCATTGAGGCCAACCGGCTTAGTCCTACAACATCATAATACAGAACATATCAAATATAGTAATCATGTGTATACAACATCTCAATATGCATAGTAATTGTTCTTAGGCAGTATATCTCTCACTTGAATTTAAACTCAGGGTCGCCAGGTGAAGCCTCACATGGAGCCATCAAACATCCCATTCAACCAGACATACTACGGCCCTCCTTTCTTCCCTCCCCTCCCCCATCTGCGTTGTCTACCAACCCCCACCGTCCCCTAGAGTGTATCAGTGGATCATGACTCGGTAAAGCCAATCCCCTCCGTGCATTATGTGTCAGCTAGTCTCTCCTGGGGGTCCTCCAAAGCAGGGCAAGCGGTGGGGGCGACAGATAGAGCCAATATATGTCCTCTAATAATTGGGCCAAGGGCCTCGGACCCCAGTGCAGAGAGCCAGGGCCGTTCTTAAGTGGGCATTCTAGGCAGTACCATCCTCATCGCTTCCATCTTCACCCCCGTGGAGGTCAGTCAGAATAGTGTCCCACGCTTTCGCAAACTCTATGGGCCTCCTACCCTGGTGCACCTCTCGTAGTATTGCGCACCCTCCAATCCAGCCCATTGCATCAAATCTGCTTTCCATCCCACAGCTCGGAGTCCCTCAGCTCGTTTCCAGTGCATCATAATCCATCGGGCCAAGTCAATAAACCAATTAGTGACTTTGTGCTTGCCAGGTCGAGGTTATAGTCCCAATAAACAGAGCCTAGGCAAGAGGGTCAAGGACCAATGGGGAAAGTGGAATGCACATAGAGGAGAGATATGTATGTCCCCAACGAGAGAATTCAATAGGGGTGGGAGGGGAGAATCTGTTTGGGAATGCGATGATGACAGATTGTGAGCGGCTCCATCAAGCTCGAGACATAATAGATGTATCACATTGTCAACCATGGCTCCGTATAAATCAGAGTTTGCTCTGTTTCACTGCTGTATGACTGAACAACTGTTAATAAAAAGAATGAATACAAAAAAAAAAGAGGGTCAAGGACATATCTGTAACCTCCGTTGATATACGCACTACTTCAGATCAATAGGGGGCCAAGGGAGTGCAGCCGCAAAGCATATGGAGAATGACCCCATTGGTGTCATGGCAACGTGGGTATTCCGGTGAGAAATAGAGACGTGAGGTATGCGCAATGCAATACGTAGAAATGTATGAGCCTGGCATTCCGAGAGATTTTGGGTACAACGTCCCACATCTTGGTACAGTCCCCGTCTGTCAGAGGGGAGCCCTAGTCATTTTCCCAGAGTTCGTGCAACAACAAAGGGGGAGAGCATAGGTCCCCAGGCAGTGCGCTGTACAGCCCTGAGACCAGCCGGTATGTATCGGTGGCAGCACAGAGGAACTGACAGCTGCTGAGCAGCTGCTGTTCTGCTCCCCTCCACCCCCAAATCTTATGTACCACCGCTGTCAGGGTGCCATAGAGTAAGAACTATCCAGCCGGGAGGCCAAAGTCTGCACATAAGTCCTCAAATGGTCGCAATGCACCGTCCATGTATAGTGTGCCCACTGTATCCAATCCCACTGCCTCCCAGTCCTGGAGTCGCTCCTCCTCCACCCCCTCTAACTGTGCAACTAGGGCCTGAAGCGGGAGGTCTGGAAAGTACAGAGCCCGAATCCAAGCCCGTCTATGCACCTTCAACCAGCAGATTCTGAGCACCGAGAGGTCATGCTGCCCCGTGCAGGGAGCCTGCCACGGCTGAAGCAAAAGAGACCACAGCTGTGCCATGTCAGCAGGGTCCGGTAGCCTCAGTATCCCGAGTACATCCCGCCCCAGAAACCGGCCAATACACCGCTGCAGCTGCGCCGCTATGTAATAGAGATCGAAATCAGGGGCACTTAGCCCTCCATCCATGGTCGCTCGTTGCAATTTGGACAGCGCAATCCGCCATCGGCCCTGGTTCCAAATCGAGTCTTTTTCCCAAAATGTAGCTTGTGGTATTACTAGAGGAAGGACCACAAAATAGTAGAGGAGGCGAGGCAACGCCACCATCTTAGCCAGTGCTAGGCGGCCTGCTACAGAAAGGGGCAAGGTGTTCCAGAGTCCGGCACTCGACCGGAAGCCGTCACCACCGACCCTATATTACCCTCTAAAAGTTAGGGGAGTGTGCGATAAATACAGACCCCAAGATACTGCACTACTAGTGGCTCCCATTGCATCTCACTCAGATCGGGGGGGGGGCTCAACCCTATCTCTGTGGGCCGGGAATAGGCTGGTCTTGAGCCAGTTCACACATAGGCTAGAGAACTCCCAGCGGAAGCGCGCTGCCCTCCCGGGCTCAGTGCACAGGTCATGCAGGTAGAGTACCATATCATCCGCATACAGTGAGATGGAGAGGGAAACCCCACAAGTCTCATGCCGGCATAGGGCGTCCCGCTGCGAGCTCTGCAGACTAGGGGCTCCACTTCTAGGGTGAAGAGTAGGGGGGACAATGGGCACCCCTGACAGGTACTTCGTTCTACATCGCGCTGCTCGGATATCATGTAGCCTGTGCAAATCCTCGCCATCGGGTTCGCATAAAGCAGAAAGGTCCAGTCAACAAATTGACATCTAGGCCCATCCGAAGCATAACAGCACGCAAAAAGCTCCAATCCAGACTATCAAAGCCTTTTCGATATCTACAAGCATGAATCCTGCCCATTTTGGTATTATTGGGCCATCCCGCAAGATAGCCAACAAACATCGGACAATCATAGCCGTGTAGCGGCTGGGGATAAATCCCGACTGGTCAGCATGGATAAGTCCCATCATGTGGGGCACTGTTCCAGGATCCCACGAAGAATTTTATAGTCAACATTCAGCATTGACAGTGGTCTATACGCCACCACATCCGTAGCCAGCTTCCCGGTTTGAGCAGGGAATAATAAGTGCATCCCCAGGGTGAGGGGGAAGCACCTTTGCTGCAAGTGCCTGTTGGTACATTGCAGCCAGGCCGGGCAGGATATTGAGGTAGACCGCATAAAATTAAACCGGGAGGCCATCCGTCACTGGTACCTTCCCGCGGGCCATCCACCAGACTTAAGCCGGATTTTCTCCTCCGATATGTCTCCTCAAAGCCCCTTCACTACTTAATGCGTCAGGCTTCAAGGAGCGAGGTCAGTGAGCCAACCCTGAACGCTTATCTCCCAGGACGTCTCTCTTGCCACGTAAAGTCTAGAGTAGAATGCAGTGAAGGCCTGATTTATCTCACCTTGTGTATACCACCTCCAGGGTCTGCAAACCACACCTAGTGGGGTTAGCCAGCCAGACGAGCAATGGGCACGATTTGTCTCCCTCGATATGCGTCCTAACCATATAAGCTTTATAGTCAAAACAGCGAAGGCGCTTCAGATGTTCCGCTACCCTCTCTTTTGCCTCTAATAGCTCCGGCTGTAAGTCCGGTCTCTCGGGCCGTAACCGCTAAAGATCCCTTAGAGCCTGTTCGTGGGTAAAGATTTCACGCAAGAGAGTGCACCACACCCCTGCAAATTCAGATGAGCATTGTCACCAAATAATCACCTTGAATGCCTCCCATTCCGTAAGTACAGTAGAGGCCGAGCCCATATTCTCAGCAAAGTAATTTCATATTCCTTCCCTGATTGAATCGCGGAAAGCTTTGTCCTCCAAATTGATGGCGTTCAGGCGCCAACTTGGTATACAGGTGCATGGTCTAACCCATTGCAAGGACAACAATAAGGGATTATGATCGGAGACTGTTGTAGCTAAATATTTGATATCTGTTATGGCCACCCGCATGTCAGGCGAAGATAAATATGTGTCAAGGTGCACCTGCAGTGCGTGCATGGCCGAGTGGAAGGAGTAATCTTGCTCCTGTGGGTGGAGGTGCCGCCAGTTTTTACCAGTCCCCAGTGGTGCTGCCAAGCAGTGAATTTCCTGGCCAGGTGAATGGTCAGGGAGTCCCCTAGCAGGGGATGGGAGAGATCTAGATTGATATCGGCGACACAATTATAGTCGCCACCACCAAGGAGTGCCTGCCGCAGCAGGGGAGCCAAGTCCCACAAAAGCATGTACAAAAATGCAGGTTGGTCAATGTTAGGGGTGTATACATTGACAAAGGAGATATCTCGGCCGTCTAATCGGCCTGTCATCACGGAATAGCTCCCTTCTGTGTCTGTTGTAGTCCTGGTGACATGGAAAGGGGCTCCCGGTTTTACCCAGATCAGAATTCCCCTGGAAAAGGGCGAGTACGTGGTATATACCCCCTGACCCCTCCAGCGTTGACATAGGGCTACCCCCTCTTTAGCGTTTTAAGTGAGTCTCCTGAAGCAGCGTCACAGGCGCACCTCTCCACTTCAGATACCCCAACACTTTATATCGCTCAGACATGCTATTCAAGCCTCTCACATTCCAGGACATGAGTTTGTATACATGCACATTATCCCATATTTAGCACCATCACACCCCATTCATAACCATCCAGGCACATGAGCAGAAGGGGAAGCCTCAGTCTCCATGGCTGGGTGGGATAGAGGCAGAGGCAGACAACTGCAGGTTCCCAACTATAGGAAACAACCCTAGAAATAACCCAGCACCCCCTCCCCAGGACAGCAAGGCAACATCCCCCCCATCCAAACTGTAATACATAACTAGTTAAGTCCGTAGGCCAGAAACACACATACAGCACCTCTTGAGGTGTATAGGAGGCAAGATGCGGACCCTCGGGAGGGGAAAGAGCCCAGGCGAGGCATCTCCGCCCTCAGCCAAGGAAAGAGAGAAAGACAGCATCCTCCAAGCAACCATCAGGAAGAGAGAATTCCTTTTCTCTCACTCAGCAAGTGAATACCTCTCAAACCAAAGTGTCAGTGGACACGATCAGCTGTTTAACTCATAACCACTGTCAAATCTCCGCTCCGGTCGGTATTTAGCATAGAGTCAGACTCTGAGCCTGTGTCCTGCCCACTCGAAACAGTCCCATCTTCCTTGCTGTGTCGCTCCGGGCTTCAAACCGAGAGTTTAGCAGCTGTGTCCGCTGTTCTCAGGCGCTTTCACCCCACCTGCTCCTCCGATGGCATGCTCCTACTTCCTTGCTTGATCCGTGTTCAGGTGCGGGGTCGTCCAGTTTCCTCCCACGGTACTGTAGTCATGACAAACCATTCCCATACCTCACTTGGTTACCGAGAAGAATTTGGCTCCTTCATCAGTAACAACTCGCAGGCGTGCTGGATATATCATGGCATACTTAATGTTCAAGTCTCTAAGGTTACGCTTGGCCACCAGAAATTAGGCTCTTTGTTTCTAGACTGCTAGGGTGAAATCGGGGAAAATTATCCCTCTACTATTGCCAACATTCAGGTACCCTATCTCTCTGGCGTATTTGAGGATGTGGTCCCGATCTCTAAAGTGTAATAGGCATGCGACAATGGAACGAGGCGCACTTCCTGGGATTGGTGGGCGGGCTGATATTCTATGTGCCCTCTCCAACACAAAGAAGGAGGACAGGCCCTCTGATACCACCTCTGTCCATAGCCAGTTCTCCAGATAGGACACCATATCCCCACCCTCTGCTTTCTCTGGCATTCCCACAACCTAGATTTTGATCCTGCGTGCCCGACCTTCAGAGTCTTCCACCCTGGCTTCTAGGACTCGGACCTGGCCCTGGACTTCGGCCACCTGAGTCTTAAAGCCTTCGGTTGCGGGGAACACCTCCTGCAGGGTGAGTTCAGTAGCAGCAAGCCGCTCACCTAGTTTCCGATGATGTGCCCTCAGGAGACCAAGATCTACCACCACTGTATCTATTTTGTGCTCCAGTGTTGTCCTTCGAGTCTTTGATGGCTAGCAGGATAGAGTCTATTTGATCACATGGTAAGCGCCCCAGCTACCCAGGTGGGTCGACTTCACCACCAGGTACAGGAGGCACTGCCACCCAGTCTACCACCAAGTCTGATCAATGGGACACTGATGTGGTCTCCCCTCCGAGCACTGACCAAGTAAGGATTTTTAGTCAGCGATCAGTGCAGCCTTATCAATGTATGAGGCCAGTTGTGTTCCCCGGGGTGGGTGTTTGCAACTGCAGTAAAAGGCCACCAATGTTACTTTAGTTCTCCAATATATCTCCGTAGGAGGCTGCAGAGCGCCCCAGTAGCAAGCAGTGATACGTCACCGCCGTACCTCAGCAGCATTCAGGCCCTTCAGGCCACTGTGGCAACAGCCATGTTTTTTGAAGGGACAATGCAAAGATCGTCTCTTTCCATCCTTTTTAGTGGTCCCACACAGGCCCCAAATGTGTTATGCCCCACCAGAGTCTCGGCAGGCAGGGAAGTCAAAGCAAGGTACTTCCCCAAATCGCCAACATATGCACTTACTGGATTCGCAGAGTGGCTCCCAGGCGGGGAGATAAAGGTGTTATCTCAGTTCTTCCACTAGTAGCGGGGGGGCTCAATGGGGCGAATCGGGCCGGGCATCCCCTCCTTCAGACAGAGTACTAGGCGGGGCCCAGCCGGGCCTGTCCTGCTGCACGGCCAACATTTATAGTCATTTACTTTGGGGGGGGGCAGTTCTCTCCCACTTAGACGGGCGTTGGGCACTGCGAATCCCTTGCCACTACATGTTCACTGGGCTCCCCTCTGTCTCCTTTATTGCACTATTACTCTCAGGGTCTTCTACCTCTCCACGCCTCCATCCCTGGCAACAAGCTAAGCTGTCCCACAGGGCAGCTCAGAGTACCTGTATGGGCGTGCGGTGGCCTGCCGCGGCCGAAGTCATGAGCCTCATGCTGCCCTTGCCGAAATCACGCTGGCGTGTGCGACGGTGGGCATTACAGGTAGCTGCACGGGCAACTGCAGCGTTTCTCCCCGCCGTCAACGCTCTCGAGGTGGGAGTCCCAAGGTATGAGCCGCCATCTTGTCCTGCTCTGCCGATTGCTGCCCGGCCCAGTTTTGCTCTGTGGGTCGGTAGGGAGCACCTCAGGAACATAGAGGTTGGTCGCCTCAGCCTTCCTCAGTGCCTCTGCGGGGTTTGCTGCCCCCTGGGGTGTAAGATTAATAGAGGATGGGGCTGGATTCTAAGAGCCGCGCCGGGAGCTTTGATGAACCGTGCCTCACTCCATTCACGACTAGCCGCGCCCCCCCCTGCACTCTTTATAGTAAGCCCCAGTGCTTTAAATGGGCTGGTACTCATCTCTTAAATTTATCACTCTGAGTACCGGCCCTTCTCTACTGCCGAGGAGAGTACCGGTACTCATGAAAAGGTAGGCTCATTGGCTGAGAGTGCTAATGAGCAGGAGTGGAACGGGTCTGGCAGCCAAGGCGCCACTTCTGTAGCCCCGATCTGAGCCCCAGCTGAGCTATTCAGCAGGGCTCATTTGAATAATGTCCGGTGCTCACCATCACACTGTGCTTGACAGAGCAGGGTCGAGATTCATTTTACCTGCTAGTGTGCGCGTATGATTTTCAAAGCGCAGCACTTCAGGTAGTGAAAAGTCAGTGCAGGGTAATACTTTAAACATAGAAATTTTATCAGGGGCAAGGGCGGCGGATTCTCACACTTCCCGTACTTTCTCTCGATCGGAGGGTTAATGCCCAGACAATGCGATCGAAGAGACCCCTGGAGCGCTAATCTAACTGCTTTCTGCACTGAGGCACCTACCTTCCTAACGCCAAATGCCTCAATTACCCGAAGGCTTTCTTATATGCCAAAGAAGCTCAAAACTAGCACCGCCAACCCTGCTTGCTGTTACTGTTCCCCGGGTCACGTCAGGTCCCACATGGACACACTGTTGCGGAGTAGCCATGTCCGGTCGGCGCCCATGCTGTGGCAGGATGTTGCATTTTCTGCCTGCCAGCCGGGTCCCAGGGCACCCAGGAATTCCCCTGCTGCATGGAGTTAAAGGAGGAAGCCGGTGTTCGAGAATCGATCACCTGCTCACCTCCTCCTGACCTCGACATGATGTGCTATTGCTGTGCACAGCCCAGCAGAGCCCAACTTCTGCCCCAGACTCACCACGCCAGTGTGAGTCTCATAGTGGGAGCAGATGGCACAGGCTGAGACACTGCAGCAGGGCTCGCTGTTTGACTGAACAAGAGACAGGCTAGTGATCCACGTGGTGCCACGCCATCAGCTGCTCTCGGTGGATCGTTCTGACAGCTGTAAAGAGATTCAGGTAAGTCAGATATTAATTTAATAATCTCCTGCTGCTGACATTGTTTGTTACGAAAATGATTAGGGGGCTCCAGCACGGCATAGGGCCTTGCAAATGGGCACACTAGAGTTGTCTCTGTGCTGAAAATGCGCTACATTTTGTCTAAACTAGCAGTTTTGCTGGTTTATTAGTAGTACAAAGTGTTTAACATCCCTGCTTGACAGCGACACTCACGAAGCAGCACCCTTTATTTTCTCAGCAGAGTTAGACTTGCTAAGTCAGAGATAAGTCATGTGATTATTGTTCCCGCTGGAGAGAGGTCAGAGTTTTCTCTACTGGCAGTTTTCACCCTCACCATTAAGTAGCGTAGAGGGTTAATATGCCTCCTTCAAAAAAGCATATTGTATTGTACTGTATTGTATGTGGATAGCTCAGTGAGTTGCTGTTTTTGTCACAGAGATCCCTTTGTTACATGTGGTTTGGCCGCACCTGAAGCTGAGGTTGGGGTGGAGGGTGCTGATTTTTTTAGAAATTAAATAATAGCTTCAAAAGCACCTGCTGCAGAGTTTGACTTCCTTGTTGCTCAAATGAGTGTGATTTCTGATATTTGTCTATTTCCATTGACTTCATTCCATGATTTTGGTCGCAAGAAAGTGCCACTCTAAGTGTTACACATCTAGTTGTTCCCTGACTCTCGTAAATCCACTGAATCTATGAAAATGTCACACATAAGCAATCTGAAACATTAGCAGAGGTGTGGTGCAGCGGCCAGGGCAGCTGTCTTCGGAGCACAGGGTTCACGGTTCGATCCCCTGCTCCGGCGGCAGCTCAGCTCAGCACCATGTGACTCTGGGCAATAGCTCACTTAATTTCCACGACGGCCCCCAGCGCCTTGAGACCCGTAAGGGTGAGTAGTTCGCGCTTTACAAAATACGGATTTATACGGATTTAGCAGCTATACTCAAATGGGTGTTACAGCAAACAAATGATGGACGGAATGCTGACAATGCAAACATTCTCCCCCAGTCAAAAGATCTGGGTTAAATCCATCGTTCTTTTGCCCACTACGCCACCCCAGTTTGGACCCAGCCATATGCAAATCAGTCTTGACCCTGTGCCCCATGGGAACAGTCCAGACCGAACTGCCAGGCCAGGTCCTCCCTGGACCGGAAACAAGCATCCTGGGACCGGTTTCAGGGTATGTCACCCTTCTTCAGCCAGGCTAGCTTGAATCCAGTGGCACAGTGAGCAAGGGACCCACGTCTGGGCATACCCATCCCACTTAGGGCGAAAAGTGTTACAGCAAACAAATGATGGACGGAATGCTGACAATACAAACATTCTCCCCCAGTCAAAAGATCTGGGTTAAATCCATCGGTCTTTTGCCCACTACGCCACCCCAGTTTGGACCCAGCCATATGCAAATCAGTCTTGACCCTGTGCCCCATGGGAACAGTCCAGACCGAACTGCCAGGCCAGGTCCTCCCTGGACCGGAAACAAGCATACTGGGACCGGTTTCAGGATATGCCACCCTTCTTCAGCCAGGCTAGCTTGAATCCAGAGGCACAGTGAGCAAGGGACCCACGTCTGGGCATACCCATCCCACTTATGGCGAAAGGTGTTACAGCAAACAAATGATGGACGGAATGCTGACAATGCAAACATTCTCCCCCAGTCAAAAGATCTGGGTTAAATCCATCGTTCTTTTGCCCACTACGCCACCCCAGTTTGGACCCAGCCATATGCAAATCAGTCTTGACCCTGTGCCCCATGGGAACAGTCCAGACCGAACTGCCAGGCCAGCTCCTCCCTGGACCGGAAACAAGCATCCTGGGACCGGTTTCAGGGTATGTCACCCTTCTTCAGCCAGGCTAGCTTGAATCTAGTGGCACAGTGAGCAAGGGACCCACGTCTGGGCATACCCATCCCACTTAGGGCGAAAAGTGTTACAGCAAACAAATGATGGACGGCAATGCTGACAATGCAAACATTCTCCCCCAGTCAAAAGATCTGGGTTAAATCTATCGTTCTTTTGCCCACTACGCCACCCCAGTTTGGACCCAGCCATATGCAAATCAGTCTTGACCCTGTGCCCCATGGGAACAGTCCAGACCGAACTGCCAGGCCAGGTCCTCCCTGGACCGGAAACAAGCATCCTGGGACCGGTTTCAGGGTATGTCACCCTTCTTCAGCCAGGCTAGCTTGAATCCAGTGGCACAGTGAGCAAGGGACCCACGTCTGGGCATACCCATCCCACTTAGGACGAAAAGTGTTACAGCAAACAAATGATGGACGGAATGCTGACAATGCAAACATTCTCCCCCAGTCAAAAGATCTGGGTTAAATCCATCGTTCTTTTGCCCACTGTAGGAGAGTAGGATCTGCTTCACATGGGTACCCCCACTTTTTGCTGATGCTTCACTGTTTTTCGACCTTAGTCTGGCTGGGGCCCTGCTAATCAGAACCCCAGCCTAGCTGCTTCCTCTCTAAAATGGTTTCCATGTGCCTTAGGCACATCTCTGATTGGAATCTGGAGTGCCCTTATAAGTCCCTAGTATATGGTATACTATGTACCCAGGGCATAGGTACCTCAGAGGCCTGCCAGGGGCTGAAGCATGTATTGTGCCACCCCTGGAAGGCCAGCCAAAAGGACACCACAGGTCTGCTACTGCAGCCTGGGTAAGGTGGTGCATGCACCCCTTACTGTGATATAGGCTACCTATAACACTACATACATACACACATATAAACCTATAAGTCACTCCTATGGCAGGCCTTATCAATCCTGAAGGCAGAGTGCGTGGTTCCAATGTGAGAGGGTGCCCCTGCATGAGCAGGGCCCCTCTGCAGCGTTCGGAGACCCTTCTCTGATGCTGTTTGTAGTGCAGCCCGACCATATACTCTTAAGCGCATTATAACCTCGCGTTAAATGCTAACTTTGGGATGGCTGCACGGAAACATGTCGTGTTTGGTGTCAAACATCTTGGAATACTACCCCCCCGCCAGTTCTGGCGGCGGGGGTAGCATTCCACCCTTCTAGAGAGAGAGACATGTACACACCGGTATACCCGGTACTGACTTTCCAGAGCCCTGGCATCACAAAATGGATGCCGCTGCCACAGACACGAGTCTGGCCTCCTGCTGCTGACCGAAACTCCGGCAGGGGAGGCCTGGACAATAGGTTTCCTGTCCCAGGGAGGTGTAACCACCTCCCCAGACAGGATAGTGTGTATTGGGGCTGGGCGGGAGCACTCTCTGGTGCTTTGAAGTCCTGCACTGGGGGCACATTTGGTGTCCCTGTGCATACCCCAGTTCAAACCGGCTCAGGGGCTTCCAGCCCCTGCTCTGGCGCGAAACTGGACAAAGGGAAAGGGGTGTAACCACCCCTCTGCCCTGACCCTTCCATAGGTGGGGCCACAGAGTATGTCCAACCCTTTACCTTAGTATAAGTATGGGACCCCAGTCCTTAGGACTTTAGATTTACCTGGACGAAACTCTGACACAGAATCCTGGACCTTCGACGCTCTACTTCAAGATTAGAGGACTGAAGAATCTCCCTTGGGGTCAAGGAGTGACTCCCCTGCTTGGCAGGCACCAAAGAAGCAATTGTCCGGTCTGCATCGCTGAAGCTCCCGCCGGACGCCGAAGTCTTTGCATCACCAGAGGTGGATTTCCAGACTTCCCCGAGGCTGCCCTGAGGACCCAGCAAAGCTGAGGCCAGTAGCTGTCGTGGGTAACGTGGAACCGTGACCCCTGGACACGGATCGCATTTGCAAGTGCATCCTCTTCTGGGTCTCCCACGAAGTCGTGCTTTGGGCTCCGAGTAGCCCCAGCCTCCAGCACCAACTGCACCGAAGATCACTGGCCTCCACTCCACGAGTGCCCTGTGAGCCAGCTCCACGTGCGTCGACTCGAGGCTCCTTCGCGGTCGCTAGTCCGTTGGCTAGTAGGCCCTCCCGACGGCCAATCTTCTTCTGCTTGGGCTCCCTGGTTGCTCCAGGCGTGCCCTGACTTACCCTCGCTGGGTGAGTCCCACAGACCTTGCTGGTCTGCAACATCGTCCTTCTTCCATTTCCACGAGACTTGCCGTTGCCAAGGCTTGTTGGGTCCAATCCGGTCGCCGACACCCCTGCAATCGACAGACGTCGTGGGACAGCTCGAATCCAGCTCCTGGTCGTCGTCGACGCCTCCTGGACCTCGTGGCTGAAGAGTCAAGACGACCGTCAACCTACCTGAAGCACTCAACATCGGTGGGCATCTGCTCATCGCCTTCCTGGTCACTGGCTAGTGACCCAGACTCTGTCCCCTCTGCTTCCAGGTTCTTCAGATCTTCGATCCACCTTTGGATCCACCCGAACACTTTCGACTTGGCCGCCAGCAGCACTTTGCAGCAGATCGCCATTGAAAGCGACGACGAAACCTGACCCCGAAAGACACCTATGCACCCGGCTCCCCTGGGTGAGGTAACTCGAGTACTCCGGTGCTCCCGTGGGTATTGACACTAGAACAGCCTAGTTCTCAAAGGGTTTGCTCCAAGTCCTCCTCTAAGTGTCCCTTTTCTTTTAAATTCAAACCGCGACTTTCCCCATAGAAGTTAACGGCGATTCGCGGCTGTGTTCATACACTGCACGCGTCCCCGTGGGTCCCCTGTGTCACTACCTTGGGTGGTTCCTTGTGGTCCAAGCACTTCTACAGGCTCTAGGCCCTGTGTCTAGCTCAGTCGTGGTTCTTATACCACTTTATTGGTATATGGTTTGGTACGCCCCTAGGGCTCAAACGTGTATTTGTGCTATTACTGTAGATAACTAACTTATAATTTATGTACTTCGAACTCTAGCCTCATAAAGAGACTAGAGGGGTGTGTTTAGCAATAAATACATATATTTTGAATATATACCTGGTGTGGTCCTCTTTCATTTGGTCACTCAAGAGATTATAGACTGGTAAAACAAGCTGCTTTACATTCCTTCAAGACTTAGCCTGAAGGCTGCTCTCCATAGCTACCACTAGGATAGCTTTCAATAAAGGTTGTCTTTAACCTATCTCCAATAAGGGGTTGTTTGGACTGGTGCAAGGTGCCCACTATAATTAGTGGACAGCATATGCCAGGCCAACTTCTCACACCCACTACGCCACCCCAGTTTGGACCCAGCCATATGCAAATCAGTCTTGACCCTGTGCCCCATGGGAACAGTCCAGACCGAACTGCCAGGCCAGGTCCTCCCTGGACCGGAAACAAGCATCCTGGGACCGGTTTCAGGGTATGTCACCCTTCTTCAGCCAGGCTAGCTTGAATCCAGTGGCACAGTGAGCAAGGGACCCACGTCTGGGCATACCCATCCCACTTAGGGCGAAAAGTGTTACAGCAAACAAATGATGGACGGAATGCTGACAATGCAAACATTCTCCCCCAGTCAAAAGATCTGGGTTAAATCCATCGGTCTTTTGCCTACTACGCCACCCCAGTTTGGACCCAGCCATATGCAAATCAGTCTTGACCATGTGCCCCATGGGAACAGTCCAGACCGAACTGCCAGGCCAGGTCCTCCCTGGACCGGAAACAAGCATCCTGGGACCGGTTTCAGGGTATGTCACCCTTCTTCAGCCAGGCTAGCTTGAATCCAGTGGCACAGTGAGCAAGGGACCCAAGTCTGGGCATACCAATCCCACTTAGGGCGAAAAGTGTTACAGCAAACAAATGATGGACGGAATGCTGACAATGCAAACATTCTCCCCCAGTCAAAAGATCTGGGTTAAATCCATCGTTCTTTTGCCCACTACGCCACCCCAGTTTGGACCCAGCCATATGCAAATCAGTCTTGACCCTGTGCCCCATGGGAACAGTCCAGACCGAACTGCCAGGCCAGGTCCTCCCTGGACCAGAAACAAGCATCCTGGGAATGGTTTCAGGGTATGTCACCCTTCTTCAGCCAGGCTAGCTTGAATCCAGTGGCACAGTGAGCAAGGGACCCACGTCTGGGCATACCCATCCCACTTAGGGCGAAAAGTGTTACAGCAAACAAATGATGGACGGAATGCTGACAATGCAAACATTCTCCCCCAGTCAAAAGATCTGGGTTAAATCCATCGTTCTTTTGCCCACTACGCCACCCCAGTTTGGACCCAGCCATATGCAAATCAGTCTTGACCCTGTGCCCCATGGGAACAGTCCAGACCGAACTGCCAGGCCAGGTCCTCCCTGGACCGGAAACAAGTGAACTAAGAATAGTTGGATTAAATTTCGACCATTGTTTAGACCTAGTAGCGGACTCGCAAGGCCGATCATTTCAGATGGTAGTAGTTGATATGGAGAATGGTATCGCAAAGTGATCGGACCAAACCAAACAAATCGGGCTAGCAACTGACACTGTCCTCAGGTTAGAGAAGAGCGGGTCAGGTTGATGTCCTTTTACAAGAGTGGGTAAGTTGTTCAGTGGATGTACATCAGTGCCTTAAGATCAGCCATCAAAGAGGAGGCAGAGCTGCGATTTGGAATGTGGAAGTGAATATTAAAATCACCTCAGATATTTAAATTAGAATATTTGAGAATAAAAGAGGAAAGAGCTACAGACAGCAAAGAACACCAACTACCCGCTGGACCAGGGAGATGATAGAACAAGGCGCCAGAGAAGGTGTCATTCCTTGTTAAGTACAGAGAGAAGATAATCGACTCACAGTCTGGGCGTGGCGGCTTACCCATTTTACACTGATACTGCGCCTTAAAGAATATCGCAACCCCACCACCCTTCCTGTCCAGACGATCCTGTACCACCATGGAATCATTTGCAGGTAGAGATGCGATAATGTCAGGTACATAAGCGTCATTAAGCCAGGTTTCCATCAAAAAAACGGCATCCGGCGAATTACCAATTAAAAGATAAAAACTTCCAGCTTATGCTTAACCAAGGAGCAGCGGTTAATATATATAAAAACGGTAAGTAATAAATCTAGGTTCCGTCAGTGGGGCAGCTACAAAACCACTGATAGAGGTTTTGGAATGGGAACCAGAATCCCTTGTCACCGGTTCTATCATTTCAGGCCTGGCTGCCATATAGTGGCGGCCGCTTGAATAAGAAGTTGCAAGGGTGATAGACAATAAACATACCTCCAGTATCACGGGGCGCAGACCTAGTAATCGACGAGTACTTCACTCTGTTTGGGGCAGAAGGACCAGCATTTTTGGCCCCTGGTCCTGTTTGGGCACGGACGGGCTCGCCTTTGCACTGTTGTGTACCTGTCTGCTGGCTTCATGGGGGTCCATGTGGCTGTGGGTTCTAACTATAATTGTGAGCATCCAGTAACTGTTTCTCTCTTCCCTTAAGACCCGAAGAAGGGTTGCCACCTTTCTCAGAGAAGAATACTCAACATTTCTGTTAGAAGGGCAAGGAGATGGTACTTAGGCAGCAGTTTGTGTGAAACTGTATTCTTTTTCTTTAACAGCAATTCTGCTTCTGTTTGCTTGAAAAATATTTAGGAATAGTGCATACCAACTCTAAAATAGTTTTAACATGTTTTCATCTTATGGTTGCTGTTTTATGCTTATTTTCAAAGGGGAACATACTGGAATGTGATGATTTTTTTTTCTCTATGAGACTTGGAACGTAAGTTTTGGCTGGCCCAGCCAATGGTCACAGTTTCGGTTCCTCTTAAAATAGCTGGGACGGTTAATGCTGGCCTGCTCTCCTGGGCTTCTATGCGGAATTAGATGAGAGTGGACAACATAGTCCTCCAGACTATCCCAATGTTGAAGCCTTACTTTTCCAAATACTGAAAACTAACAACCCCTACCCAGTCCATTACTACCGTCTAGTGGCACCAGCCCACCCTATCCTTTTTATTTGACTACACCTCGTTGCTTTTTGGGAAATCTCAGACTCCACCCCCTCTTCCCCCATACCATTATTTACTAAGCTACATGATCTAGTGAATGGCAGGCTTTGTGACCGCTAAATTCTTCATACATCGGGTCCATGGAACCTTCAGGTTTCAACCAGTGTTGGAACTCCCACTCTGTGCCGCATAAAAAATCTGGAGAAAACCCTAACTGAAATATTTGCTGAACATGTGAAATTCATCAGAATTTGGCAACCTCTACTTCCATTTTTGGACAACTGTACTCCTGATTGACCTAAATCTTTTCTATCTCCTGAACCTCAAAAACTGCTGTGTTATGTCTTGGAACCACAAAAAGAAAGCACTGAAAATAGAGTCTGCATGTATACCAGGACCTATGACCAACTGCGTGAGTTGAAACAACACTGGGTTAATCACAGCCCCTGCGAGGTGGCAAGTGTCTGCAGATAATAGTTTATGTTGATGGCAATGATTTTACCTGTCGATTGTGTAGGATCTCGAAGTTCTTTGATTCAAAACCACCTCTGGGTTTCAATGCAATCTAATATCTCTTAGTTTTTAGTGTGTACATCAAAGATCTTCCAAAGAAACAGAATGGTCCCAAATCTCTTCCCTTACTAACTGGTTGTGTGTAGTATCAGGAATTTCGAAAGGGTCTCTGTGGACAGGATGTGACGGACATGACTTCCTGTATTGTTCATAAATGCATTGACTGGAACATGCTATTTGTAATACTGTTAAGGCCATAATCGCTTCAGGCGATCAGTACAATAATGTTGTCATTTCAAAGTGTATTCTAGATATTTCCTAGTGATCGTTTGCATATCCAATATCACAGAAAGTTCAAATATACATTTGTTATATTACTATATTAATAATAAACAATTTGGAGTCTGGCTCAATTCAGAGTGACTTGGCTTGTCATACAATCAGAAGAAAGAGAGGAGTGGTAATTGTTTTAAAACATTGATGGATAGGTAGGGCTCATGATTGGGAGTCTTTACGATAAACGTGATCTTAAGGTATAGAATAAGAGAATGGGCCACATTCATGAAGCCTTTTTGCTTCGGCCCCTTCGCAAACGGGCCGATTCGCAGAATAAGCCTGTTTGCAAACGCAAAAAAGGCTCTTCACATGCATCAAACCCAAATTGCGATTTGGTAACCTGTTACCAAATCGCAAATTGGGTTTTGCGATTCGGTATTAGGAAGAGACGTGTTTATGGCGTCCCTCCCTAATACCGTATCGCTTCGATATGTATGAATGTTTTTGCGACCAAAATGCGGTTGCAAAACATTCGCATTTTACCACCTACTTCAAGTAGGTGGTAACCCATACGCAAATAGGAATGGGTCCCCAAGGGACCCCTTCCCCTTTGTGAATTTTTGTAAAAGCATTTTTCAAGGCCAGGCAGTGGTCCCGCTGACCACTGCCTGCTCTTAAAAAATGAGAGGAAAACTTTTCATTTTTTTTTGTAAAGCATCCCGTTTTCCTTTGAGGAAAACGGGATGCTTTACAAAAAAAAAGATTGCTTTATTTAAAAGCAATCACAGACATGGTGGTCTGCTGACCCCAGCAGGCCACCGTCTCTGTGATTTTTGCGATTCCTAGGGGGTCGGAAATTGCGACCTACCTCATTAATATTCATGAGGTAGGTCATTTGCGATCCCTTAGGAATCGCAGAAAGTGTTCAACACACTTGCCGTTTTGCGATTTCCTAATTGCGAATTGCAAGGATTTGCAATTAGGAAATCGCAAAACAGGGCCTTCATACATCTGGCCCATACTGTTTTGCCATTGAGCCCTGAGCCAGTTGGCAGGTGACGTCCTTCTGTTTACTACAGGTGGACCCTGGCATCCACTGTAATCAGATGTATTCCCCACCGGCTCCACAAGCTCATTTAAAATGGATGTGGACAGAATAGGCTCTAGGAGAAAAGCATCAGCGATGTGGAACTGACATCACTGTGGAATCTCCAACCTTCATAATTTTCAGTTGATTTTCAGGAAGAAGGCAAGCTGCTCAGCGCCAAGTCCCTGAAACTCATACAGGTCTCCAACATACCAAAATATTTCATTGTATAAAACACCATTGGAGCATTGTTGCTGCCCCTTCCGGAAATCTGAAAGCTTTACCTAAAATAGGGAGGCAAGTTATAAGGCAAATGTTTGACAAGACTTCATGCAGGAGTGATGGTATTTGAAGCAGGAAAATAACATTTTCAACCTTATGAGTTAGAAACATTCTGTGTGTTAGAGATGCATTAATCCGATTACTTCGGATGGAAAAGAAAACATGGTGGCGCTCATGTAGAAGAGTAAAACACAAAAGTCTGGGGTTGTACCAGTATGTGGTAGTAGTGCTATTGCACTTAAGAGTTGTAGTATTGCCCTAGGACTTGCAGTCCAAGTGTGAAAAATATGCTAACCGTGCACTACAGTGGATACTCATGTTGCACCTTCTGTATTGCTTGCTTTTCTACATTTCTTTGCACTTTTAAAAACGCCAGTGTTTAGCTTGCGGTAGTTTTCATAGTGTAGTGTTTCACCACGCTAATTCAGTGTGACGAGAGCAGGCATGGGCTTCCCTTATATTAATGACAGTAGTTGGAGTTCTCTAGGCTTGAAGAGGGTGGGCCTTATCACTGCTGAAATCCATGACCGCTTCTGTGAACAAGTATGTGCTAATGGTTTTAGACCATTTTATTATTATACATTTCTATCACTTACACACTGGCTGGAGAGATTACCCTAACGCAATTCCCGGTATATAGGGCTTTTAGTATTTCATTTGGTAAAGGCAAAGGAAGAAATGTAAATCAATCTCGCATCTCTACAGAGATCGTTGCGTGGTGGTGGGGATCTCCGGACACTAGATATATATTTTCATAGTAAATGTGGGAGAGACGGAGAGTGATGGAAAAACTGGAAATAATTACTGCTAAATGTGAGAGGTTTACGTAATTTAAGAAGGTGTTTGGGGGGACATGCTAATAAGAAACACACACCAAGAAAAGAGTAAGACACTTTTAATCCACAAAATGCACTTCTAAAGCTACTACAGCCCTAAATGTGTCAGAATAGGCTGAAACATACTCCAGCCAAGCCGTGGAGTAAGTCAAGCACCACACATTGTCAACCACTGGCACTGCAACACAGTCCCATAGAAAACAAGCATTTGCAATGCAATAGGTCTCGCATTTACGAGAGTTTAAGCTATTGGCATTGTAAATGACAATGCTTTATATTTATGTTTCAAAAACAAAAACAAAAATAAAAGGCATTGTCATTTGCAATGTCAATAGCTCAAACTCGCAGAGCGAGACCTATTGCCTTGCAAATGCTTGTTGATGATGTAACCCAATGCATTTCGGGTGTAACACCCTTCGTCAGGGGTAACTATGAATCAAAAAAAAAGATTTGGAATAAACATTGTGAAGGTCAGGTAAAAAGCAGTATACAGTGAGAACAACAGTAAATGCACCAAAAGAAAGAAACAAAGAAAGAAAGAAAGGAAAAAAAAAGATCCAAAGATTAACACTGTGAAACGTCCCCAATGAACCTCACTTTGAAATGCCAACAGGTCGGGCCACTCACACCTTACATAAATACGTTGTGATACTGAACTGAATGTAAATCATAAGCATAAAGGCCAGCGTGCCGAAATCAAGCAGCTGACTGATGTACAAACAGATGCCTGGTTCTCAGTGAAACTACATTACCCAGCACGCATCTCAATAGAGCTGAGGATGTGGCAGTAATTGTATTATCAACAAAGATACTGGATATAAAAAAAAAATCCTTCCAAAATGAACAAAGCGCAATGGCTATTCTTAATCCTCTGAGCCTGAAACAAGTGAATAATGGTTTTCAAAACTACATAATATGTATAGTGCCATGAGCATGCAGCCCGCCAAGTGGGCATGAAAATCAATACCTGGAAAATCAACGACTTGCTTGTAACTGGGCGCACCCAGAGATCCACGTGTATGTGAAAGCTGCTCAAAGCAATGAAGTCCAGTTCGCGCATCGGTAAGCAATAATCCAGTCCTACTAACAACCAAATAAAAACACAAAGTGAGTCCTAAGTCGTGCCCGATATGCACAAAACTACCTAAAGAAGAAGTGCTGAGTATCCGTGGAACGTATGACCTGAAAAAGGAACTGCAGGTGCAACCTCGTTCATCAGCGCGCCGCCATAGAGCGAAAGAACGCTGTGCAAACGCCATAAAGATTTAAAAAAACAAGGAGTTGCGTGCCGTGGTGTGTTGCGTGCCGTGGTGTGCACGATGAATGAAATAGAAGACAAGCATTGGCCGCGCGGCCGTGAAAGTGACGCGGCCGTGAAAGTGAAACTGATCAAGATCGCGATCGCGCGCTGTTGCCGTCCCTTCTAGCGCGCGAAAGTGAAAGCAGCTGCAGCGTCACGTCTGGCGAGTGGTGTGCGATGTGCGCGCACCATGACGAGAGAGGAAAGCCAGATGGCGCCTCTGCTCGTTACTGTGCGCGTAACTGCACGCTCTATGCCACCCAAAAAGCTGTGGTCGGCTTTTTAAAGCCCACTCACTAAATGTCTCGCCAGAGCAGCGCATGCGCTGACTCAAGCGAGACCTAAAAATGGAGGCATGGAGTTACAAGAAAACCCCATTGAACTGGGTCGTGGCCAAGCGGGCCAACATGGTGGTAGCTCCGTGATCATCTCTCGCACCCTGGCCGCTACAATGGAGATCCTCGGGGCCAAGAGGGCTTCTCTCAGCTCACCGACCATGCCCCTGGTCTCGGCTAGCTCTTTGGAACTGGGTAGTAGCCCTGGAAATGATCTGTCGGAGTTGAGCGAGGGCCCGGAGACCGGCAGAAGGAGACGGGCCGATAGAGCAAGATGGTGCGTGCAAATCACCCGGGAGGCTGTGGGAGGGGGCGGACCATCCTCGTGCACGGCTAAGCCCTGCTGGGAGAGATGAGGCTGCCTACGCAGCACCAAGAGAATCCAGGAGCGGTCCCAGGCCCGAATGGGTGGTCAGGTTCCCCACGACCAGCAGGCTGCCAGCGAGATTGTCCCAAGGGAAACACTCTTGTGGGTGCCTGCCCTGGGCAATAGAGGATAACGGAGCCCGCGCGCCAGCCCAGCAGACGAGTGGGGTCGGGGGAGGTGGTGGGGCCAACCCTGAATCCCAGGCAGGGGGCATCAGCGGCGTCCTAGGCCCTGATTTGTCTGCCCTGCCCCTAGGGAGCTCGATACAATCCTGGAAAGTGACCCCACGGGGCCAGAGACTGCTAAACAGAGGTGTGTAGGGGGGGGAGTCCCCCCACCCCCAACCTGGGGCAGACCATCCTGTAAGCTGCCCACATACAGAGCTGGGTACGACGTAGGGCATGCCTCACATGCGGGGCTCTCTTCCATCCTCCCCCGAGAACGTCGTAATCTACGTAGGTTGCGAATCCCCTGGTTAGGACCTCACCCAGAGACCTTGATTTCATCTGCTCAGCACCCAGCGAGGCCAGGGGTAGTGAGCACATTACCAGAGAGGCAAGGGGTAGTGAGAGAGTAGCCTCGAGCTCCATGACCAATTTTCACTCCTGCTGTGATGAGGGACCATCTCCCTCCAACTGCTCGTGCTTCACACCGGGGGCCCGGCGGTGCAAGCGGGTTGGGGGGGGGCCTCCCCTTAAAAGACCACACCGACTCTACTGGCACCCACAAGATTAGCGGCAATCCTGGCACTGGGCAAGGGGGACTTCCCACATTATCAACTGGTTGGCTCCATGCTTTTAGCAAGCTAACGACGGCGCGGGATAAGCCCAGGGCTTCACACACACAAGGTAAAATTGACAAATTTGCTGCTCTGTTAGTCGAAATGGGGGGAGTCACTAGACAAAGGGGGCATACGGCTAAATCTTCTGAAACATGTGACACCACCACCACCATTCTTTAAGCCATACGGGCCTCCTGAGCGGCCCTTGAAACAAAAATTGGGGAAGTCGGAGTTGAAGTATCTCTGCTTCGTCAGGACCTTCAGGGTGTGATTGAACAGGTCACCGAGGTGGATGGCCGCGTATCGGAGTTATAGGGCAAACTAAAAGAACTCACGACCATGATATCGCGCCTCTTTAACATATCACAAACCTTGGAGACCAGAGTAAAAGATGCCAAACACAGGGCAAGACACGGTAACCTTTGCTTTGTGTGGTACCCTGAGGGGTCCGCTCCGGAGGTCTTCCTGGAGCAGATGATTATATCCTGGGTGCCCGCGGATCTTCTGTCCTCCTGCTTCATTATCAAACAGGTCCCTGGCCCAGAGGCCTCCTCCGCGGCTTCGCCCCTCCCCTCATAGAGAAAATCCTTAATTACAAATACTGCGACACAATCATGCGAGGGGCATGATGAGTGGGGGCCCTTACGTTCTAATCTCAGTGTATAATGATGTTCCCCGACTACACACACCAAGTACAGAAACAAAGGAATCCTTTTAACAAAGCTAAGCAGAAGCTCCCAGCCCTGAAACTGCAGTATATGCTTCTATACCCAGCAAAGCTTAAGGTGATCCACGCCAAATCCCATTTCTTTGACACACCGGAGGTGGCGAGGGATTAGGTCAACAGAACAGAGACAACTCCGGAGCAACCAGACCCTCGCCAGGTGGGAGACCGGTTTAAGGCATTACACCTAGTTCTGACTATGAAAGATGTTTCTTGGGGTAAGTATGGGGCGGAGGGGGTTGGGGGATGGGGGTTACTCATGTTAGTCTGACTGGGCTTGTTTGATGTTACAGGTATCTATCTTGTTTGTGACAGTATTATACAAACCCGACATCCACACATCAGAGCGCCAGGCTACATCAACCCCCATACATTACACACAAACTGAGGTCACTGGTACCCCCGTCCAGACAGGCCTAAATCCCCATCCCAATGAGTGAGTTCAATAATGACCTGGAGCGTCAACAGTTTTATTGACCGTATTAAACGTACAGCAGTCCTGAAGTTCACCAAAAGGCACTCCCCTGATGTCCTGCTACTGCAGGAGACCCACCTGTTGTGAAACAGTTGTCCTCTCTTAGCCCCCTATGGGTACAATAGGGTGTTTCACGCAGGTTACACAAGGGACTCCAGAGGGTCAGCAGTGCTTCTATTGCAAACATTCCCATATGCAGTCTCCCCTGTGTCCTATGAGTCCCAAGGTAGATACGTGGTGTTTGAGGGAACGCTAGTGGGCACCCTATTTCCTTCCTGAGTGTATACGTTTCGTCTCGAGTGGAGTTCAGTCCTCCTGTACGCCTTTCCACCCATACCACTCCTGCCCAGAGTTCTCAAGAAGATCAGGAACGACTGGTTCCAAGTCATCCTTGTGGCTCTGGACTGGGTACGGAAAATCTGGTATCCCAAGCTTCTGAACATGAGCATTGATTCTCCGAACAGGCTGCCCCTTCGGGAGGATCTTCTGTCACAGCAGCAGGGGAGGGTCCTCCACCTGAACCTGTCAACTCTTCGTTTTCTTGTGTGGAGATTGAGCGGCGGCAGTTGATAGCTTTTGACCTTACTTCCGAAGTCTTTAATGTTATTCTGGCAACCAGGTGTCTCTCTACCAAGACGGTATACGCATGGCGATGGAAAACTTTTGTATCATATTGTACTGAAAAGTCTATTGACCCTCTTTCTGCTTCCCTTTCTGATATTTTACTTTTTATTTTGACCCTGGCCCAGCAGGGCTCTGCTCTGGACATTCTGAAAGGGTATCTTTCTGCCTTGTCTGCCTTCTTGCGGCTGCCTGACCAACCCTCCTTATTTAAATCTCCCATTGTAAATACATTTCTAAATGGTCTTGTGCATATGTTCCCACCTTTCCCTTTCATTATGCTCAGTGGGACCTTAATCTGCTGATGACATTTCTGATGTGTGCTCCCTTCGAGCCTTTACACAACTGTCCCCTCAGGTTGCTCACCATCAAAACAGCCTTTCTTGTGGCAATTACATCGGCCTGGAGGGTGAGTGAGCTGCAGGCTTTATCATCCAAGCCTCCCTCCCTATCAGTTTTTCCTGACAAACTGGTGTTTCCACTAGGGCCTCTTTCCTGCCGAAAGTGGTAACACCATTTCATGTGGTCAATCTGTCACCTTGAATATAACTTTTGAATAATAAGATGGTGTTGTATCCATGATGTTTCACAAAATGTATGTATAACCCATTACGATTTATTCCACATGGTAAAGAAATAGAGGTCTAGAGGGAGGTATATTATTCATTGTGTTCATTATAGTTGTCCCCCTTTTCTCCCTGACCTTCATTTTTCCTCAGAGAGGGTTCCCTTTTCCAGAAGCAATCTGTCACCTTGCCCACCTTCTACGCTCCACCACATTCTTCTAAGTAAGAGGAGCCACTCCACCGTCTGGACCCAAAAAGATCGTTGTCGTTCTACCTTGACCACACACAAGAGTTCCTGGTGGACGACCATCTCTTCACGTTGGTGCGAAGCAAGGTCGGGCGGTGCAGAAACAAACCACCTCTCAATGCGTCCTTCTCTGTATCGAGATCTGCTACGCTCTGGCAAAGAAGCAGCCTCCTGTAGGCTTAAGAGTTCATTCCACCAGAGCTAAGGCTGCGACCTCTGCGTTAGCCTATGGAGTTCCAGTTCTGGACATCTGTCCGTCAGCAACGTGGGCGTCCTTGCACACGTTTACCAAGCATTACTGACTGGACAATCCCCGAGGATGATTGGATTAAACACTTCTCTGCTATTTATGCCGCACAGTCCGCCCCCAATTCTATGACCAACGATGATACCACAGACACCGTAAAGCTACCAGTTATTGCCTCTTTTACCTTAGGTGAGGTGATTGAGGCAATAACTTCTAGCAAAGAGGGCAAAGCACCAGGCCCTGACGCTATTCCGGTGGATCTGTATAAAGCAAACATTCCGTTGTAGGGCCCCATTTTAACTATTGTTTTAAAAGCTTGCTGCACATCAGCATTCCTCCCAATCTGGGCGGAATCCATAATAGTTCCCATTTATAAAAAAGGGGATCGTCACAACCCTTCCTGTTACAGGCCGATCTCGCTCCTTGACTCCTTGGTCAAAATAGTTGGCAGAATAATCTTGAACAGATTACAAGAGTGGGCTGAAAGTAAGGGTGTGTTGGCAGATTTACAATATGGGTTTCGCGCTGGAGTGGGGACCATCAAACAGAGTCCATTCTCATAGGGAAGTACACGAAGATCAAAGGCGGTAATCTATATCTGGGTTTTGTTGAGCTCTCCTCCGCCTTTGACTGTGTCAGTCATTATAAGCTCTGGGCAATCATGGGTGAGATGGGTGTGGACCCTGAGATAATTTCTTTTTTAAGGGACTTCTACTCAGGAGCCAAGGCCAGGATTAGATATGGAATCCAGGGCGAATGCACACAGTTGTTCAGCATAGGAAGAGGAGTGAGGCAGGGCTGTGTCCTTGCACCTTTTTTTGTTTTCACTTTATATCAACAACGTGGCCACTGCATTGGTACGACTACCAAAAGAACTGACCCAGGTGGGACACCGCCCTGTGCCCGCACTTCTCTATGCTGACCACGCCGTATTGATGGCGTGCACCCCAATTTCAATGCAGCGGGTACTCAATGACTTTGTCAAATACATGCAGGATCTTGACCTACATGTGAACCAGGCCAAGACCTTCGTAATGAAGTGTGGGAAGAAATCAGGTGGCTCCCGAATTATGAGAATACAGGACACAATCATCGAATTTACCAACACTTTCTCATATCTTGGCGTGTTATTTGACAAAGGTGGCTCATGGAGCCAAGCCATTAATACAAGGTCACTACTCTTTAAAAGTGCCTGTATGGCCTTACGCAAATTTGCTTTAAGATTGGGTGCCAATCCACTGAGGGAAATGCTCACCATCTATAAGGCAAAATGCGTTAGCAAAGCAGTTTATTGGGCAGGCATATGGGGCCACGTAAACTGCGCGCCAATACAATTAGTGGAGAACGAATTTTTAAGGCATTTACTCGCCACTACCAAATCCGCACCAACCTTTGTCTGTCATGCAAAGTTGGGACTATCGTTTCTTGCGGATTTAATTAAGATCCAACCGATCCTGCTATGGCATAAAGTATGGACATCTGAGTATACCGTTTTAAATAAACTCATCTCATCATACAAAAATTCCTTGGTTAAAGTATGTAGAATGTTTTTGTAAGGATCTAGGCCACCCTGAATATTTTAATAAGCCTGAAAGTTTAGTGAATCTGAACAGGAAAGATTTAAAAGCTGACTGTTTAGCACATCTTGAGAACAATAGGATGTCCGTGGAACTTGTAAAACCTTCTGTTCAAAGAAATCAGCAAATTTTAACCAGTTACGACATGCAATTATATCTGCGGGAGGTTACACACCAAAAGCATAGATATGTCCTAACTCGTTTTAGGATGGATACCTTCCATCGTATGGTTACGTTTCCTGAATTAACCGATTGGTCCTCTACCCTATCGATTTGTCCCTGCGGCAATGCTTCATCCCAGACAACAATGCATGTTGTTCTTTTTTGTAAAATTTATAAATACTGGAGGAAGCACTACATATTAAGTTATCTGAAGCATCTAGACTTTCACCAATGTCGCCCAGCATATTTATTCTTACAGTCATTGTCAACAATCAATATTTGCGTAAGAATGTCATCTTTTCTGTCGAGCGTTCTCTATGCTAGGAAGTCTGTTTTAACAAACTCTGTGATATGTTAGCTATTGATATACTGTAATCAATAGGTATTGGATCGGGGGAGCACATCAGGATCGTATGGCGGGCCCAGTTTTGAAGTTCTTACCATCTTGAATGTTGCTCTACGACCTTGTATTTAGAACCTTTTAATGAATACGAGTCAATATTACCTTTAGATGATTTTTAAGTAAGTATGGTAAGGAACACTTTTTATGTATGAAGGACGTATTACATGTATTTTATACACTGTTTCTTTTTATATATGAGTTTATATGATATGTAACATATCCGATAGTAATTTATCTTCATATTAATATTGTACATTTGTATTGTGCTTTTATGGTCTAATATTTTCAGACCGAATAAAGATGATGATGATGACTAGACAGTCAGATCCGTGGGGACGGGCACTTCGCCCGTTCGATCCTGCAGGAGTTCTTAGCCTAAATTTGTCCGCAGACTCACCTCTGGGGAGGGTATTGCTTGGGTATCTATTCAAAGGTAAAGAATCTGCGGCTAGATGTCTCTGTCAGATGAACAAGTTATTTACCTTTGGAAATGTCTTATGTGGTAGAGACAATATCTAGCCACAGATTCCTTGCCGATCCACCCTGCTCTGCAAACAGATTTTTTTAGGGTCAGGGCTGATACCTTTCATGCCCCTAGTTTGGACACACAAGTGTCAGTGCACTTCATGGCTCCACGCTTCTGGCGTGGAAAGTTGTGAAAAGTAACTGATGTCAGTGCACAGAGGTGGCGCCTATCTAAGTGACGCAGGCGTCACATCTGCCACGGAGGACGGCGATGATGACATGCGTAGCCGACCGGCGCTACCTACCGGCGCACAGAGGTACTGCTCACGAAAAATCTTTGGATCTAGTCTGACGCCTGGGGAAACTCATAGGTAAGGAATCTGCGGCTAGATATTGTCTCTACTAGATAGGTGTTACCGAAGGTAAGTAACTTGTTCATTGTGCTGTGTCCTAAACGAGGGCTTTAAGATGGGTTCTAGCTGTGGTCAGCTTCCTACGCACCCTGTGTGTGCCTGTCTGTTGGTGAGCCTCCCTCCAGTGTCCTAACACTGCACTCCAGGGCCGCCCTCTTATCATGTCTCTCCTTATCAAGACTTGTAAAGATGGCTATAAAGGTCCCCCTTCAATGTTTCCCAATGAGTGCGATGGCAGTGGTTGGTGTGTCGTTGGAGTGGAGGAAGTGTTGGATGGCATCCCTAGTTTCGCTTGTGGTCGATTCATACGTAAGTAGTTTTTTGCTAAGGCACCACGGTCGGGCAAGGGTGGCATGAGTTGGTGAACGGAAGATGATCATAAGGTGTGTTCAGACAGCGCCGCTACCTCTATTTCTTTCTGGCCTGTGGCTGCCAGGATGCGGGGTGAGACTAGAAAATAGTCAATCCTAGCATAGGTTGGTGGGAGGCAGAAAAATAGATGTAACCATTTGATGAGGGGTGTGCATGGCGCCAAGCATCTGTAAGACCTACATTCCTTAACCACTGCTGCCCCATGTTTGAGAACGCCCCTGACTGGTCTTGTCTGTTCGCTGACCTATTACTGATGTTGTTGTAGGCTAAGTTAAAGTTGCCCCCTATTACCATATCCTGGTCCGGAGTTGCAGCCACTAGGCCTAAGGCTTTGAGTAGGGAGGCCTCCTGATGGTCGTTGGGCGCATACAGTATAGTTAGGGTGAAGGTGTAGGAATCCATTGAAAGTCGAAGGGAGAGGAACCTCCCCAGGAGCTCTGCTTTGGTGTACATGATATGACCCCGGAAGGCTCTGGCCAGTAAAATTACTACTCCCGCCTTCTTGCTGGGCCTTGAGGAGAAGTACTTCCAGTCAAACCAGCGAGACCACAATCTTTTCCAGTCTTTCTTAAGTAAGTGGGCCTCTTGGAGGAGGTCAAAATCACTATTAGAGTCTCTTAAGGAAGGAAGGAGGGGCAGGCATTTCGCAGGAGCATTGAGACCTGTAACATTAAGGCTCAGGACTTTGATCATTTGCGAATGGTGGGGGTGTTCTGTGTGGGGGGCTGAGAGCCGCATGTGCGACTGTGGGGCGCTTCCGCATGATTATGTGATGGCCTGCTAGGGATGGGAGCCTGGGGTTGAGGGTGTAAGAACTAGGAAAATTCTGTGTGGTTGGTAATTACATCCTCCATGGTTTCCCTGCGTAAGTCAATTAGACAGGACGTGGCATCAGCGGCAAGGTAGTGAGGGTAAACAACAAGGTGTATGGGTGCTCCCCCGCCCGACGTTCAGGGATAATGTTTGTGTTGTAGGTCTTATCTGCTGGGCTGTTCAGCAATTGGGTCCCAAGGCTGGAGCTTACCGACCCATGGACGCCCCGCCGGGGACAAACCATCGTGGGCTGCCCATGGGGGTTATTCTGAGTTCTGGTCTTTGATGGCATCGCCCCCCCCTGGAGGTGCTGTATGAGTGCTTGGCGTTCTCTGCAGCTGTCAACTTGGGTTGGCTTGGTAGTGCCTCTCCGTGTGTGGCGCGGTTATTTCTGCCGGGAGGTTTTTGTATGGACGGGTCCTGTGGAGGTGTCTCATGATCAGAATCCCCCCTGTGAGTGTGCAGGTCCAGGATCGCTTTGGCCTCCTCCAGACCTTGAGAGTGGTGCCCTGCTGTACATACTTAGGAAGGGCAGGGGGAGGGCTCGTTTCTTGCTTTAGTTGCCCCGAGTGAGGCGGGCAGGCAAGTTGCAGAATTAATTCTAGAGGCCCTCTTGGGTTTGCACTGATGGGGCCTGGCTCCTGCCCTCTGCTTCACCTCCCAGGCCGGCGCGCACAGCTGGTTGGAAGATGGCAGCTGCCATTTTGGTCATCCCCTTCCCCCCTCTACACCACCACCCCCCCTCAGAGCTCTGCTTGGTTGGGGCCCAAGAGTGAGGATTTGTCCACGCTGCTCCCTCTGTCAGTTGGTTCGGGTGCCTGCAGGACAGCCAGCTGCCACAGGAGCCTCCTCACCCGACTCGTGGTTTGGCCCACGGACAGCATTCAGACCCCCAGCACTTCTCCCCTGCCCCAGCTAGAGGCCGCAATGGCTCCCGCTTCGCCTCCCCAGGTCGATCGGGTCTCTGAGCTCGCCCTCTAGTCCTCCCCCCCACTCACGAGGACTATCCAGGGAGCCAGAGGGCTCTGTGGGTGCAGCGGTACTGGTATTAGGCCGGTGTTGGGTGAAGGAGCAGCACTGAAACACTCCTGCCATGCCACCATCTTGGTCACGCCCCTCAGTATTATTTAAAATGGTTATTCTTTCGCAAATATTTTACACTCTCCAAAACGTCCCACATCCAGTTCTCCAGGTTTGGTTTAAGAAAACAACAGTCAAAATCCAGTCCTTTCTCTGGCAGAACAAGACAGCCAGAGTGGCATATGGTAGCTGTGTACAGTCCACATACAATGGAGGGCTAAGAATAGCAGGGATTTGCCTATACTATTGGGCCTCACCGCTTCTGAATGCAAATGACTGGCTGAGTGGCGGGGGGGGGGGGGCTGGCAAGACTCAGCATTTTGTCTCGAAGTGGCCTGAATCAGTCAGGATGAAATACTTAACTTGCTCTATGAAGACCCGATCCCCAGAACCCTACCAGACATTACCAGAGTGATCCTTGGGTCGTGGCGTTCAGCCCTGAAATGGATAGGCTGAGACTGGAAACTTGTCCTCGAAACCTGCCTATGGACAGGGACCTGGCTGCATTACACTCCCCGTCTTCAAATGTACAGAAAGTGGGACCTTATCAGGATCTCTATAGTAGGCGCTATATGGCAGGGTTCCCATTTAAAATCTTTTGCAGAGCTCCAAAGCGAGTATTCCTTACATAAATCCCAATTCTACCAGTACTTGCAGATGCAACAAGCCCTTCATCTCCAGTACAGACTCCTGCAATCCGCACCAGAATACAGCCCCCTCGAGGCACACATTCTTATGGGCCCCATAGGCAGGGGAGACAGTTCCCGGATGTTGGAAATTGCCCTTTTTGCAGGGTTATCCCCAAACTTTTTGCTTCTTCCTCCTATTTTTTCTGACCTGCTGTTGTTGGCTTTAGGACTCTGGGCACTTTACCACTGCTAATCAGTGCTAAAGTGCGTATGCTCTCTGTATAAATTATGTTTATGGATTGGTGTTTCACTTATTGGCATATTTGATTTACTGGTAAGCCCCTAGTAATGTGCACTACGTGTGCCAGGGACTGTAAGTCAAATGCTACTTGTGGGCCTGCAGCACTGATTGTGCCACCCACATGAGTAGCCCTGAAAAGGTATCTCAGGCCTGCCACTGCAGTGTCTGCGCGCAGTTTTAAACTGCCATGTCGACCTGGCAAGTGCACCCACTTGCCAGTCCCTAACCATCCCTTTTCTTACATGTTAGTCACCCCTAAGGTAGGCCCAAGGTACCCCCCTGTGGGCAGGGTGCAGTGTATGTGAAAGGTAGGACATGCCCTGGTGTGTGTGGCATGTCCTGATAGTGAAATACTGCCAATTTCGTTTTTCACTATTGCAAGGCTATCTGTTCCCATAGGATAGAATGGGGAGTTTGCGTAACTACTCCTGGGAACAAGGTAGGAAAATAAAGTTTAGTATGCCTGAACTCAGAATGTTAAAATGCATCTTTTAGTAAGGGTGATTTTTACATTCTGTATTTGAAAATACCACTTTTAGAAAGAAGGTATTTTCTTGATCAGCTATCCAGTGTGCCTCTGCTAGGATGTGTATTGACTGTCTGGATTTGGAGTGACAGGGGCTCGGGATGTGCAGTGCCTCCAGAGAGTCTGGATGAGTCAGGGCTAGGCTGAATAGACCTGGGCTGCATTTAGAGTATGGGGAGGAGATTTCCTTTCACCTGAATGGGCCTGGTCTGCCTTCCACAATGCTGTCTCCACCTCCTGCCAGGAAGCTGCACCAGAGAGGACAGAACTGGTTGTGATTGGGCACAGGGCTTCACTGCCACCAGAGAACAAAGAATTTTGCTGTATAAATATTGGGGCCCAGACCCCAGAACTTTAGATCATCCCTGGTATTCAAGAGGACCCTTTGCCAAGGAGAAGAGCTGGAGAGACTGAGGAGAAGTACTACCCCTTTGCTGTGTGCTGTGTGGGGTTGGCCTGCAGTTGCTGTTTCTGCCAAGGAAAGGAGAAGGACTTTGCTGTGTGCTGTGTCCCCTGCTTGAAGGAGATCTCCAAGTACCTGTCTGTGCTGGCCTCCTGTTGTGAAGTCTCAGGAACACAAAGACTTCACCGCCAGCTCCCCTGAACTCTGGTGCTGTGAGTTCTAACCTGCCAAGAGGTGCCTGTGCCAGTTTTGGACCTCTGGAGGTTGTTGCTACTGTTTGGGAGCTGGAAGAAAGAAGAAACTTGGAAGAACTGCAAAAATTGACGCACCTCTCTTCTTGTGGCTGTTTTTCCGACGCATCTCCACGGCGCGAGAAGAATTTCCACGCATTGCCATGCCTCTGCGAAAACCGACGCAGCACCTGTTGCCACTGCAAGAATCGACGCATGGTGGGATCGCGGCTGAAGAAAACCGACGCAGCGCCACTTGACGCCGCTGCATCGATTACTGACACATCCTGGATTTCCACGCATCGCACCTGTGCGGCAAAGTTTTCCCGACGCATCACCTGCGGACCGGAACCTTCACGAACAATCGACGCATCACTTCCTCCTACAGACCTGATTCAACGCATCACTTCTCCTGCATGCAGCAGAACTGTTGCATCGCCTCCCTAAGGTCTCAGGAACTGATGCATCTCTTTGTTTTCAACGCTTCTTCACTCTGCAGCTGTTTGGCCTGGTGAATTTTGACGCAACTACAGGTACTTTGTGTAAAAGTCACGCATCCATAGTTTTCTATGGTAGAAGTTCTTGAAATCTTTTAAAAGTCATATTTTTAACTGTGTATGTTGGATTTTTGTCGTTTTGGTCTTGTGAAGTTTAAATAAAGATCTTTTATTTGTCTAAACTGGTGTGGTGTCCATTTGTGGTGTTTTCTCTGTGTTACTGTAAGTGTTGGTACAAATACTTTACACATTGCTTTTGGGATAAGCGTGTCTGCTTGTGCCAAGCTACCAAGGGGGTGAGCAGGGGTTATCTAAAGTGTGTGTCCCCTATCCCCCTCCTTACCCTGACTAGAAGCAAGGGTCCCTATTTAGACAAAGGTACCTACCTCTGCCAACTAGAGACCCCCATTTCTAACACCAGATATACAGATCTCTAGTTATTAACTCCCCCAGTTCCCTTGAGTACCTGAAAGCCAAGTGGGAGCAATGGGTGGGTCCTCTTGACAATGTGGACTGGTGAAATGCATGCATGTCCCCCAAGAGTGCTGGTGATCCCATCCAGACTTGACTCATCCAATTTAACTTCCTGCGTATGACCAATCTCACACCACTGCGCCTTTAGCAGGCCAATAAGCTGGCCGCACCCTCATGTAATCGATGTCAACATGCAGAGGCCCACTTATATCATGTCACATGGGAATGCCCCACTATTCAGAGTTACTGGTGAAGAGTGTTTGCGGTGATTTCAGCAGTGTTATGTTATAAAAAATGTATACAGCGCACGTACACCAAAAGGTTTCATGGCGCTACTCTAGAATATGCCGGGACCGATGGGGATAGTTATTCATAAGCCTGCCCGAACAGCCATGTCTTAAGCATTTTTCTGAATCTCAAAAGATCAGTACATGACCGAACCTCCAGTGGAAAAGAATTCCACAGTCTTGGGGCCAGGGATGCAAACCTACAGCCACCCTGACGTTTTAACTTGAAGGCGGGGATGGTCAGTAGCTGAAGGTGGGCTGAGCGCAAGTTACGAGAGGGAGTATGCCTTGATAAAAGACAGTTAATAAATTTAGGGCTCCGACTGTGGAGAGACTTAAAGATTAAACATCCCGTTTTAAAGGCCGTACGTTGGGAAATAGGGAGCCAGTGTAGTTTTTTCAAAAGGGGTCTGGCTGATTGCCATCTTGGTTGCTGATGGATCAGTCTCGCTGCTTGGTTCTGGACCATCTGAAGCCGCTTGATTAAAAAAAGTGGCATGCCTAGATAGATAGAGTTGGCGTAGTCTAAGTGTGATAAAACCATGGCTATTACAACCTGTATCAACGCTGCATGAGTGAGCAAGCGACTGATCTTTCTGATTTTACGTAATTGAAAGAAACAGGTTGAGACCACAGCACCAACTTGGGATCTCAACGACAGGTCGTTGTTTATGATAACACCTAGACTCTTGACGGAGGTAGAGGGTTCGGGCGGACATCCAAGTTCCGCCGGCCAATAGTGTGGGCCCCAGAAGATCTTACTACTCCCCGTCAGAACTAATTCAGTCTTATCTGGATTAAGTTTTAAATGATTCTGGTCCATCCAATGGCGAATGTGGAGCATAGTGGCCTGGAATTCCAGGATTGAATTGGGGGAGTTATCTATTGTGAAAGTTAACTGTAGATCATCGGCATAATTGAAGGTAGTTACCTTCCGTGCCTTCAGAGACTGAATCAGGGGTGAGAGGTATAGATTAAACAAGTGGGGGGATAATGATGACCCCTGTGGGACCCCGCAAGTAGTTGATAGCTTGGGAGCAGTAAATGAATCCAAGCGAACCGATTAAGTGCGGTCTTCTAAAAAGGAGCTAATCCAGCTAAAGGCTGGGCCCTGAATGCCGGCCAGCCTGACACGATCCATCAAAGTTTCATGATCGACCGTGTCAAATGCGGCCAAAAGGTCTAAAAGCACCAGGGCCTGAGGAGTACCTCTATCCGCTTTATCTCGCAAGTCGTCCAGTACAGCTAGAATCACTGTCTCTGTAGAGTGAGCGGGACGGAATCCCGCTTGATGGGGGTCTAGATATTCAGAATGTTCCATAAAGTTGGACAAACACTTTGCTACATGGGCTTCCAGGACTTTGGCCAAGTAGGGAGTAGAGAGATGGGACGATAATTTGATAACATCTGGGGTCTGCTCCCGGTTTCTTTAAAAGGGAACTACAATTGCATCCTTAAATGCTTTAGGGACACGGCCCTGCAAGAGAGACTCATACAAGAAGGTCATGATGGTACACGACAGGCCAGGAAGAATGTCTTTTAAAATATGAGGTGGGCAACAGTCCCTGGGTGAGCCAGATTTGACTCTAGACAGCAGGTCCAAGAAGGACTGTAGAACCCTCTACTTTGTAATGTGGAGGACTATGCTGGACTGAGGGGTACCGCACACTCCTGGGCACTGGGACAGTTCTAACCAACATGACTGTTGGAAATGGCCCTTTTGCAGGGTCACCCCTAAACTTTTTGCCTGCCTCCTGTATTTTTGCTGACCTGTTTCTGTTGGTTTTATGACTCTGGGCACTTTACCACTGCTGTTCAGTGCTAAAGTGCATATGCTCTCCCTTGGTAAATATGTCTATGTGAATTGGTATATCCCTGATTGGCTTATTTGGTTTACCTGTTAGTCCCTAGTAGTGTGGCCTTTGTGTGCCCAGGGCTGGTAAACCAAATGCTGCTGGTGGGCCTGCAGCACTGATGTGTGCCACCCACAGAAGCAGCTTGTAAAGTGTGTCTCAGACCTGCCACTGCAGTGTCTGTGTGCAGTCCAGAACTGCCATCTTGGCTGTGAAGTGCACCCACTTCCCAGCCCCTGAACCTTCCCTTGGCATCTTGTAAGTCACCCCTATGGTAGGGTGCATTGTATGTGTAAGGTAGGACATGCCTTGGTATGTGTAGCATGTCCTGGTAGTGAATTACACCCCATTTCGTTTTTCACTACTGTAAGGCTACCTGTTCCTCATAGGCTAGAATGGGCAGTTTGGCTATTACATCCTATAGTCCTAACTGACCCCAGGAACATGGTAGAAAAACGAATTTAGTATGCCTGAGCTCAGAATATTAAAATACATCTTTTAGTGAAGTTTATTTTTATATTCTGTGTTTGAAAATACCACTTTTAGAAAGTAGGTATTTTCTTGCCTAAGCCTTCCAGTGTGCTCTGCTGTTATGTGTATTGGCTGTCTGGTTTTGGAGGGGCAGGGCAGGCAGAGTCAGACCTGGGTTGAATAGAGAGATCTGCATTTAGAGTATGGGGAGGGGTGGCTCCTTGACCTGAATAGGGCTGTGCCTGGCAAGGTGAATGCTGGCTCCACCTCCTACTGTGTGTCTGCTAGCAGACCCCCTCTTTCTGAAAGGAAGAATGCAGCCTGGTAAACAAAGTGCTCCAGGCCTGAGCAGAACTGGTTCTGGCTAGGTTCAGTGATTTGTAGCTTGTGAGAACAAAGACTTTTGGGGTATAAATATCTGTGCTCAAACCCCTACATTTTGTATTGCTTTTGGATCTGGAGAGGAAACTCTGTCCGTGCCACTGGAGGAATCTGCAGGAAGTGACTGTCCTTGTGCTTGTGTGTTTTTCTTGCACTGGCCTGCAGCAGTGACCACTGGACCTTGAAGAAGAGAGAAAAGGACTTTTGAGAGAACTTTTATTTTTGTTACTGCAATTACCCAAGGGCTAGGAAAAGAGCTAGCCTCCTGCTGGAGTCTCAGGCACACCAGACTCCACCACCAACCTCCTGCTTCCTCCCTGCGAGGGCTGCTATCTGCTGATGAGGCTCCTGTGAGTTCCAGGGCCTCTAGTTTGCTTCAGAGAAAAGAGTGCTGGAAATCGACGCTAACGCCCCTTTGCGAGCCGCTGCAGCCGAGAGCGCTGGAAAAATCATCGCGCTGCTGCCGCTGAGTGCTCGCAACACGAAACCATCGCTAACGCCTCTTTGCGAGCCGCTGCAGCCGAGACGCGCTGGAAAAATCATCGCGCTGCTGTCGCCGAGCGCTCGCAACCCCTAAAGAAATCATCGCTTCAAGACATCGCATTGCGGACGCCGTGCGTCCGCCATTTTCATCGCATCGCACCAGATTTCGTCGCTCCCTCGCGGAGCGCCATTTTTTCGCATCGCAACACCATCGCACAACGCAACAGGCTCGTCGCATCGACTTCTCCCTCGCGGCAAGAAAGTCATCGCATCGGCGGCCTAGCGTGCAGAAGTTGGTCGCAGTGTCTCCGCATGCATCACGCAGATCGGCGCATCATCCTCCCTTGCGGCAAGGATTTCAACGCATCGCCGGCCTCGCGTGCCGAGAATCATCGCTACCACTTCTTTGCGACATTTTGTTGGTTTTGCTACTAAACCCAGGTACTTTGTGAGAGAAAGGGTCGCAGAGACCACTGCTTTGAATTTGAACCTTATTTTTGCAACCTTTGAACTATTTTTTGACAGTCCTTCAACAGCCATCCTATTTTTGACAGTCTTATGAGAGAAAGGGTCGCAGAGACCACTGCCTTGAATTTGAACCTTATTTTTGCAACCTCTGAACGAGAAAGGGGAGCAGAGACCCCTGCCTTGAATTTGAACCTTATTCTTGCAACCTTTGAACTATCTTTGACAGCCCTTCAACAGCTATCCTATTTTTGACAGTATTGTGGCTTTTACAGTTATTGGTCTTTTGATAAATCTGCCTTTATATAAAGATACTTATTTTTTATAACTACTTGTGTGGTGTCCCTCTGTAGTGTTCCTCACTGTGTTACTGTGTATGGTCATAAATGCTTCACACCCTGCCTCTGAGATAAGCCTACCTGCTCGTGCTACGTTACCACAGGGTTGAGCAAGGGTATCAAGGAGGGTAGCCCTCTTACTCTGACTTAGGAAGAAGGGTCCCTACTTGGACAGTGGCCAGCCATTGCCAACTAGAGACCCCCATTTCTAACAATGACATTGCCAGATGCTGGCGCTCCCCTCATCCTCCAACACTGGGGAGCTGGAGGGCAGCGATGGACTGGTGCGCCAAACTTGAGGAGCCAATTTATAAGCCGAAAGAACGTCCAAAAAACACACGAAACGGTATGGGGAAAATGGTTACATCATTATGGCCTAGACTGTACAGTACTGTGAAATGCCCTGTGCCAAAATGTTGAGCTACTTATCAATACCGGTCTGGTACTTGTCAATTTGTGGTATAAGACGATAAAATTGAAAAAAAAATCATTATTGAAAAGAAACTCATGGAACTAATGTTAATTAAATTTAATTAGTTTGACATTTAAAATTAATTATATATATATTTATAAGTAATTTAAATAAAGATATAGAAAACTCTTAAGTTAAAAAGTTAAATTTAACTTTTAAAAATGATGTAAAGCTTTTTAATAATTAAATATTAACCAAGTTTACTAAATAATAAATTAAAATAACAAAATCAGTGAGGGTGAGTATTTTTTTATTTTTGTTTGAAAATAAATATTTGTTAATATTTAGATTATTATAGTTAAATTATTTATTGTTTAATTCACTTTTGATTTGATGAGTTTATGTGCTGTAGAATTGTATTTGTTTTTTCCAGGTTAATAATAACTATTTGAAATTAATTAACATCTATATTATACATTGATATAATAAACTTTAATACATTTTGCTACACTTCCCATAGGGAAATCTCCCTCTTGGGGGAAGAGTTCTCCACCAAGTGAAAAGTTGCTAGTAGTAACTCTATACTCACACGTTCTGTTGTAGGAGGCTGCACATAGGTGTAAATCTCCACTTGGAAATGGTGAAAAGCAAGCAAGTGGAGAGTTAAGTGTATGTAAGAAATTAGCATATTGATTGAGAGGAGTGGAAGCCTAACTCAGGTAACAGACATAATCCTTGTCAGGGTCAACCACAAAAGTCACTAAATGAACCTGTTTTCAAATCTTTGGTAGCATGGCACAAAAGCAGTCAGGCTTAACTTAGAGGCAATGTATAAATTATTTATGCAGCACTCAAACAGTATTAAAGTGAAACCACTACACAAGAAAAATTCCAAACCAATTTAGAAAAAATAAAGTACATTTTAATAAATAAAGTGACACCAACACAAATTAAACCTAATCAGTAGAACCAGAGTTATGAATTTTTAAAGTTTTTAGTGAAAAAAACGCCCAAAAGAATAAAGCGCCAACCGCTGATATCTTGTCACGCGAGACTGGGATATAGTCACAAGTTAAGGCCGTCTGCGAAAGAGGACGGGGCGGATACAAAGAACGGATTAGGTCCGGTCTCGGCTTACCTTCGGACTTCAAAAATTGCTTGAAGATTTATTGGAGAAGGAAAAGTCTTCACTGGAGCAGGTAGCAGTCTGTAACCGAGAGGAAGTCGCCGTCGTCAGGGAGCCGCTTGGCGAAGATTTCTACTTTCAGACTCAGAAGTTTTTCAGAGCAAGAATTCATTCCGTGGGACGAGGCTGCAGGATGTAGCTAAAGAGAGCTCAACCTCGGCAGGACACCCTCATCGAGAAGTCCTGCTGAAAAGGATTTGTTGCTGCGGAAAAGACCGTAGCGGGTGCTGCAGCAAAGTCAATCCCACTGATAATGCACCTTCTTCGAATCGGCTTACGGGTAGGTCCCAGCCTCCTGTCAGTTCTCAGAGCAGGTTTCAGTGAAAAAGTTTCTAAGTTCCAGCTTTTAACATTAGGGAGGAAAAGTACAACCAACACTACTTCGCAGGGTCCAGGCCCTGTGGGGCACCACTTGGGGGCACTGGTGGCTGGTGACATTTGAAAGTGGTGGGGCGTAAAAAATTGGGTTTGCCTTTTAGGTAGCAAGTGATCAGTGTGCGAGCTTAATGGACAAACCCAGGGCTGAGGGGGTACTGCCCCACGAAAAATATGAAACAAGCATTTGCAATGCAATAGGTCTCGCATTATTAAAGTTTGAACTATTGGTGTTGCATTATTTAGCAATGCCAATAGCTCAAAACCACACGCACGAGCGTGTAGGTCGTTTTCAGAAGCCCTCATTGGCTGTAGCGTGCGTTTTTTTTTAAAACGGCACGCGATTGGGCAAAGGCGGGCGCATGTCCCGCCTTCGCTCCTCCCATTCCCGACGGTGGCCAGAACGCGCAGCAGCGCGCGTTCGCCTCGCTGCCGCGCTCCCTGGCCCCGCTCCTCTGTGGTGCGCGCGCACCACTGGTTTAGACAAGTGCCGAAACTAGAGAATCTGCTGTACATAAGTTTTACAATCACCTAGCCGTGGTCCCCGCGCAGCCCCCTCGTCCGATGACAGCAGCATCCTGTGCAGTGGAAGTGCAGGCTGGGAGGGTGCTGTGCAGCCCGGGAGGTGCTGATGGGGATCCAGAGCTCGGTAGGGCGTGGGTGAGCCGGTGGCTCTGCTGCTGGCACCAGCACCGGGTGATTCAGACGATGTACTCGCTTTGATCTGCAGTTGTCGCTTGGAAGCAGACATGCTTTTTATTGTACAGCAAATTAAAATCGTGCAGGACTGTGGTGACACTTGAATAATCAGCTGTTTGCAAGATGGAAGGTAGTGTCGTCCAATAAACTTTTAGAAATGGTACAACGATCTGTTTTTGGGAAAAAATGTCTTCAACTTGGTTTGGATTTGTGCATGCCTGTGTGCACGGTGGTATAGCGCTGGGCACTTCAGTGAGCTGAACTCTACATCTTTGAACTTTCCTGTATCCACTGCAGTGTTTAGTTACCCACTGGCTTGTTTGTCTTGACGTCCTGCTGTTCTTTCGACACTCGGTGTGTGACCATTAACAGTGTTTATAATCTATCTGCGAACTAGGTGCTGCTCTCTCGCTGTCATGTTACTGTTTACTGTGTGAATATGCACTCAGTCTAAAGGCGAGCCAACCGCTCGACCACATCACTCTAAGTTATTACTTCTTTACTTTGTTCCTTAACCTTTCAAATCCACACTCCTCTAACAAGTGTGGAATTGTATCAGCATTTTCTACATATTTTGCTGCGCCCGCATGCCTTATTAGACAAAAATGTTTCCTACGCAGACTTGAGTAGCTGTCGTGCACGATTCTTTGAAACGATTGTTTGTCTGATGTCTGGATAGAGACCACGTGGGTTGCGATGCTCCTCTATTTCTCTGGGTTATCTGCAAAAGAGCAAGCGATTTATCTTAACCGACAGATTCATTCTTGCCATCAGCAAACTGAAAATCGATCCAAACAGCGTTTTTGTGATTTAGGTGTGAGTAACTCCTGAATTCCCTCAAATAAAATACCTTTCATGATCAAAACAGGGAGTTAAATATGGCCATATTTAGTTGCCAGGTCAGCCCATTAGTATTTTCACATGGGCACCGGACACAGGTCTGCTAAGAACAGGGCTTTGTGTGATGAGAAATGGGGGAGAGGTCTCTGAAAGGGGCGTGGCTAGAGGTGTGGCAGATATTTCCCAGGAGACGTAGCCTATATAATTAAGGGTGTGGCTTAAAAGATGTAAGCTAATAATCCTGTGTGCCACACAACGTACCCCCTGAATTGTGTTTGGGTGCCTCTCTCCGAGCCTTCTGTTATTGCATCTAGGCATTTCACGCACAATAACGGACATTGTGTAAAATAGGCCAGACCTACTGACTTTGTCAGTGCTTGTTATCAGATATCTGAGTGTTAGGGTGTCTGTTTAAGGAGTTATGGTCTTCAGAGTGCGACAGTCACTCTTGTTCTCCCCGTCGCAACACTTCCTCCGCAGCCTCTCTGTAAAACACTTACACCCTTTTTCTCTGCGCATCTTTGTGAAATCCTCCATCTGCATATTTCACATCTAATCAGTTTCCTCATCCACACGCTCTTCTTCTGCATGTACTGCTTGCATCTCCTACACTTCACCCCCACACATTCACCTGTCATTTTCTTTCAACAGCTTTGTAATTCCTTCACACATTTTCACGTATACTTCCAATTAGAAGTAGCACATGTCACCATTCGTTTGGGAAGAATACAATTGCATGGGCATTTATTCTGTACACCTTTATGACTGACTGACAGCACCGTGAGAGTCTCGCACTGCCTTCAGCCTCAACTCCATAGTTCCTAATTGTAGCCTGTTAGAAACACCCTCAACCTGAGCTCACATAGAAACCTACAGATGACCCAGTCCACAGTACGCACAACACAAGATTAATACATTGCATTAAAAAATTAAGGAAAGACAGTCTTCTGGAAAAAGTAGCACTTAAGGAAGTAAATTAAGTAAAACATGAAATCTTAACAGGAGCTAAGTTACGGATATGGCTTACCTTAATGTTTTGGGCAATCATTTTTAGGTTGAGCCTGGGCAGCGCCAGTGCTGCTCTGCGAGGCATGCTGTATTGAGGTATGGAATAGAAGGTCCGCCCATTTCCCACCCATCTTTTCAATTGGCTCCTGTTACTGTCCTTTCGAAATCGTTGCTTTTCATTCGTGAATAGGCTTAGTAGTCCCTCCTTGGTAACGCCTTCTCTTCATTTGTAACCTCCCATAAGGACTGGACTTTTTAGTTGTGTTGTTACATGGTCTGCTTTATGTAGTCGGTGAGCACTATTTTCTTTAATGTTCTTCCCCTATTCCACCCACGATGTATTTATTTATTGTACAGCATGGTCCGCTTTAACTATAGCGGCGGCACTTATTTATTTAATTTACAGCGCGGTCTGCTTTCACTTTAGCGGCTGCACTACAGACTTTTTCTTTAATTATTTATTTTTTCTTTTTGGGTGAAAGTGCCCAATACCACCCTTTCACTGTAATGTTGGCCATGCCCTTTTCTACAGATGCTGTTCACTGTAACCTGAATGCGGCGAGCAGCGTCTAAAGAAAGAGGTGCATCCACCATTAAAGTGGTCTCGCATTTGCAAGAGTTTGAGCTATTAGCATTAGAAATGACAATGCCTTTTATATATATATGTGTTGCTTTTAAAAACGCATAAAAGGCATTGTCACTTACAATGCCAATAGCTTAAACTCTCGTAAATGCGAGACCTATTGCATTGAAAATGCTTATTTTTTTATGCAGATTTATATAGCGCGAACTCGACCCGAAGGTATTGGAGCGCTTTACATGAGCACCGGTTACTTACACATTCAGGCACGGGGAGATTAAGTGATTTGCCCAGAATCACAGGATGTTGACGCGACCCCGAGGCTCGAACCTTGGTTTCCAGCACCAAAGTCGGCAATCTAGCCGACTGACCACTTCTGGTGTCCCCTGCTGGTGTCCTCAAGAATTAGGCACCTTGCCAACTCCGGTTATGAAAGTTAAGAATTTGGGGATTCTTTTTGACAATAAGTTGTCATTTAAAGGCCAAATCACTGCTGTGACAAAGCGGCAGGTGCATAAACCGTCTCAGCGATCTCAACGAGATTAGACCTCTAGGATTACTCTGTCCCCCCAGGCCTGGCTTGCAGTAACCCTATTCAGACTCCCCAGCATCCAAGCCTATGGCTTTCAGGATGCAGAACTCTCCGTGCAGCAGGTGCGTGAACCCACTCAGCTATCCCCCGCATAGCCATGCTCTTGCATTACCGTGATGTCTCCGGCCTGGCTGCGGGAGCCTCCTGGTGCAGCAGGACGCGGAGAGCTCGTTGGACCCTGTCTGGACCCGGTGAACGCAGCAGTCTGTGTGTGTACCCTCCGCCGGCTGTAAAGCGCCTAGCGTGCGATCCCTCGTGTGTTTGAAGCGCTCCCTTGAGAACCGCAGCATCGCTATAACAACCAGTGTTGTCGGAGAGTCTCCGGTACCACAACGGCTCACGCCGCAGGCAGGGCTCGGATCCCGCGGTGAAAAAACACGCGGTGGCGTTATTAGGTGCTCAAAGCGCTACAGGGATAAAGGGCGCAGCGTTCATTGACCGACTGGGTGTTCCAGTCCAGCAGGTTTTCATTAACTGCAGGAGTCTGCGGGCGCCGCGTGGGAGGGCCTTCATCTAATTGTGAGGAAGGAGACTTTCGAAGGGCAGGAGAAACCTTTCTGAGGCTGCTGGTTAGAATAACTCGTGACTGACTGTCCCAGCGCCACAGACCTTTTATAGATGTATGCAGGACCTGACGTGTGACTGACTCTGCCTCATCGCAACAGACCTTTCAGAGATGTAAACCGGACCTGACGTGTGACCGACTCTGCCAGACGGAAGGTTGCAGTCTTATATTTCTCTTCTCGTGGGCGGTCCGCTTCTGGTGTGTTTGTTGTTTTTACAATGCAGCTGTACCGCTAGGAACGGAGCGACGGAAAGTAACCTTACACCAGTTGTCAAAATGAATTAAACCAGGCGCGCCTCCGCCATGAAATTGAAAGTGCGCCCGATCCTTAGCCCTAGCACAAAACGCAACAGTGCATTTTCCTAGCAGTCCTTTGTTAGACTCCGCCTCCCAGGGGCGACATTTTCATGCTGTAAATAATTGAACGAAAGTGGTAACATATTTAGATAATGTACTTTAGATTCCATTGCAGTTTTAATTGTCACTGTTTCCTTCTTTCATTGGCATGCCCTGCTAGAGAAACATACCTATTTTCTACAATTCATACAAAAAAAATGCGGCACATTTTACAGTGAGGTCGTTCGAGGTTTTTACATCAATTCAGCCTAAACGGTGCTGCACGTGCCCAGATGACACCTGGCTGTTTCATACAATTACTGTTCCTGGATCAACTGCAGGCATTTGAGGTCTCGGGTGGGGCAGCGGTGTTAACTCCTGTTGGCTGCATCTGATGCATTCCAATTGCAGCCACTGCCATACAAACGGATGTTGTTGTTTTAGCAACAGTACTACGGTGAGCCAGGTGATGTTACTATGCGAACTAGATTGCATGCGATGGCTGCACTGCACACCCGCATAGACTATATAGAGTGGAGTGGGAAATACAATGAAAGGTGCTCACTATTTGGTTAATAATAATATAATAACTTGTTAATAAAAAAGAATTTAATACCTTGCCATGGCTAAGAGAAAGCACAGCATCAAGGTAAGATTGCCGAATTAAACGGGCCTCAAATTATCGGCATCAGAAGGATGAGAAGTCGAGATTGCCCATCGCAGACACAATCTTGTGTCTTGCAGGTCGCGGCAGATGGCAGCAGGGAGTACTTAACTCGCACGGCCTTAAACAGATGTGCTTCTCACAGCAAAAACCAATCAAGCATTGCGGGCAACAAGAACACACTGTAAAATAAATAAACAAACAGAACGGGCCCCGCTGTTTTAAATACAGGACGTGACGCAAACACACGAAACTTGGCAAGTGTGAAGTTAGCTCTTACGCTTCACAACTCGTCTCTTCGGAAGTGGCGATGTTTGGAAACAGACCCACTCTTTGTAATCTCGAGGATGCTTCCTTGTTCAATCATCGATGAAATAATTGCAAGATTTATGTTGGGAGCATTCAAAGATACCCACGCTCAGCCCCTACAATACTGCTCATCCCCGAGGTTTGTTTTGGCCAGTATCACACGTAGCGCTCGCTCTTGAACAAAAGGTTACCCTTTCCCTTTGAGTCGCGTTTGCACCAGACATGGAATGTTGGCTCAAAAGGAAACTGCGTTACAAGGTCACACCTGCGCGCTTCTAAGAAACGGTGTTGCTCATGGCAGGGGAGTCCCTTTTGGTGAGTCCCTTTTCCACCTCAATGTAAATACACAAAAAAAGCCAAACTGTCGGAAACATGAGCCGGCAGTACACGCGCGCTGAGCCGGCAGTACACGCGCGCGTTCTGGCCACGACGGTGGCCAGAACGCGCGCTGCTGCGCGTTCTGGCCACCGTCGGGAATGGGAGGAGCGAAGGCGGGACATGCGCCCGCCTTTGCCCAATCGCGTGCCGTTTTTAAAAAAAAAACGCACGCTACAGCCAATGAGGGCTTCTGAAAACAAAACCACACGCACGAGCGTGTAGGTCGTTTTCAGAAGCCCTTTCTAGAGGTCTCACGCTGCGCGGGCAGTGCTGCGCACTGCAATGCTAGGCGCGAGACCTAAAAAGGATTGGCAAATGGTGCATTTAAAAGCAACTTTTAATAAAGAATTTAGTGAGAAAGCGAGACGTTTTATAAAACAATTGTGAATATGTAGTCTTGAAATATTTAGACACATTAAAAACTGCCCCATATCTTACTGCATTAATATGTTCAACAGTTACTGTAGTGTTGAAATTGTACAGTGCGACAAATTCAGGCCCTTGTGTGAGGCATCGACCTTGGAAGAAAGTGCTCTAACTAGGTTTGGGGAAGCACCCACGGCTGCTGGCTGCAATCAGTCATATAAAAATATGTGCAGACAGGGCTTTGCATGGGACGAATAAAGTGGGAGTCTCTAAAATGGACGCTGCTTAAACATGTGGACTAAATTTCTGAGATGCCCATGGTGTGCCACCCGACCGAACGGTATCTTGGTTTCTCTCTGAGCTTTCTGCTATTGCATCCAAATTTATAACACAACAACTGACATACAGCTAAAACCTGCCACTATTGGCTTTGTCAATGGTTGTTAGCTGTTTCAGATAAATGAGTAACAAAAATGATTTTTTGTAAATAATTAATGTTGAAAATGGTTCAATTGTAAAGGTGTGAAACCGTGAATTAAATATTATGTAATATTATGGAGGCCTGTGAAAGGAGTATTGGTCTACAGTTATGTGCACTTTAGATTAGACATGTATTCTCTTTTTCTCTCCACATCTCGTTCATCTGAATGCCTTAAAAGTCATCTCTTTCCTCTTCACCACCTTCTTTTCAATCTCTCCCGAATGCACTTCCTTGCATCTCCTTCAGTTTACCCCGCCATACACTGCACTCACTTACATGTAAGCACATCATTTTCTTTTACTTTCGCCTTGGCAATATTTTGACAACGGTGTACCCACTTCGCACACTTGTACAGAGAATTTCACAGAATTTCAATTGCAGGAAGAATACGTGTCCATTGCTCTGTGTGCTCTGCCAAGCCAATCCACTGACAGGCACTAGGAGAAACTCGCAATGCCTTCAGCTTCAGCGACAGAGCTCTCAATCGCTTCCCATCATAAACATGGCATGACTCAGTTCAAAGTATGCACTATACAAGAATAACAAGATGCACGAAAAACCACAGAAACACAACATGATGGAAATAGATAATACTCTTAGGGAATGGAAAATTAAGAAAAACATGTGAAATAGAAACAGGAACTAAATCTCTGACATACAATTGCCTTAACGTTTTTAACATTAATTGTTCAGAAATTAATCAGTGTTTTTGGCATTAATGATAATGGCATGTATATAGAGCCCGACATGGATCAGTTTCAATGTGTGTTTTAATGCCATATGACAGCGCCAGATCCTCAGAAATATGCAACCACAAACATCTAGCATGCTACATTGTCTGTTTTAAAAAATCAAAACATGTCCAGGGTGCCACATTGCGCCGATCAGTTAAAATAAATCAGGCCCTTAATAAACACCAAGTATGTGCACCATATTCTAGGCATGCATAATCATAGCATTTCATGATTTTTACATTTTCTGGTATTCCTCAAATCAGGACATTGTATGCACATATTTCTCCCTTTGACAAATGCTGAGGATATTTGGGTCAAAGCCCTGCACGATGGGTATTTGCATGCTTAACACATACTAATGAAATCAAATTGCAAGCATTTTTCTCCTTCTCACATGATGTATATTTACTGGCATGCTTGGTACTGTGCTACTCGTGCCCATGAAAGCACATCAGGTACCAGTGGTTCTCTCCTGAACAGGCTAGGTGTTATTGTTTGCTCTGTGACTGTTTACCTAGCGTTCTTTTGGCTCAACTTCACTTGGGAACAAATACAGCAGCTCCACTTCTAAAGGGGCCAGCGACCTACAGCCATGGCCTGGTGTGTCACAGTGTGGGAGGTCAGCGTGAGCATGCATCTTGGCGCATTACAAGTTTAGCAGCCATAACACTTACCATTACCAGGACAAGGCACCAGATCTCACTGGGCTCGCATCTGGTCCTACCCTGTGAATAATCCAAAGAGTGGGATCTATGCCTGTGAATGGCATACATCTGGCCTCACGCAGAGATGCAGGCTTTAACAGCGGCTACGTCACTGGCCAACAGTGGATACCACCATATCCTCCCATGACACTGAACGGTTTTAGAAAGTTAAGCCCTGCTTCATGCGTCACCTAGCATAAACTTGATTTACTGGCTGGCTTCTAGCTCCTTCTTCAGAGCGAGGCGAGGCAAGCAGCCTGGGACAGGCAGCTTAGACTTAAATAATTTGTTTTAGAGATACGATGTGAGATTGTATCTCTAAATGTCTCAATGTATTTAATATTTTTTAACGAAGAGATGTAGGAATTTCGGAGGGGCGCAGCCCCAGCACCCTAAAGAAGAAACTGCCCTTGCTTGGGGAGTTAGGACTCACTCCAGCAGAGAGTAGCTGCAGCAGGCAGGCAGGCAGGTTGCAGGGTATCTGTAGCTTGTTGTGTCCCTGTAGCTCACATCGGAGGCCAGACAACTAGCTCTTGTGGTCATTCTGGTAGTCCTGGGTTCAAGCAGCAGTTCCATTCTTTCTTCTTAAGAGAGCAGGACAGTCCTTCCAGCAGCAGGGCAGCTGACCGTCCTTCTTCTGAATCAGCCGCAGGTCCTGGAGGGATCAAATTTGCGGTCTGAGAGTGCCACCTTTTATTCCCAGTGCCAGCCTTTGTGTGGGGGCAACCGCTGACCTACTCCCATCCTTCCTTGGTTTGGCTCCTCTCTCTCGGTGGGGGACAAATGCCAGGGCAGGCATGGTGTCGAGTTCCTTTGTGTGCACTGGAGGCAAAACCCTTTGAGAAAGTGTAAGTCGGGCTGGGTACAGCCCCTCCCTCATCTATCCTGCCAAGAAAGTCCATCCTGCCCAAACCTAGGCCCCTATTGTCTACCTGTCTGGGAGGAATATACATCCTGCGGCAGGAGAGCCATTCATAGTCATGTGACCCAGGACACTGGCAGAAAGGCACACTGATTTAGGCATAGAAAATGCCACTTGCTAAAAAGTGGCATTTTCAGAATTGTGACTTAAAATTCAAATTTACCATTAAAGAGGTTTTAAAATTACAATTCATTTGAAAGTAAACATCATTTCTTTATCTGCTCCCAAACTTAAGTTATCACTTATTAAGTGTAATAAGGTAACCAATGTTAGTCTATGGGAGAGGTAGGCCTTTCCATAGTGAAAAACGAATTCTGAGTTTTTCACTATCAGAACATGTAAACCTTAAACCCATGTGTTGTGCTTGTTAAATGCCATGTACTCTGCCCTTGGATCTTTTAGGGCCTACTTTGGGCCTGGCAAAAAGTTTATTTTTCAGTGTCAAAATGGCAGTTAAAACTGTCCTACAAGTTGTAGTGGCAGGCCTAAGAAATGTTTCAAAGTGCTACTTTACTGGGTGGCCCAATGGATGCTGCAGGCATACTAGTAGCATTTAATTTACAGGCCCTCGGTACATGTTGTACCATTTACTATAGGGGCTTGTAAGTAAACTAAACGTGCCAATTAGGTGTATGCCAATTTCATCATGTTTAGTGGAAGAGCACAAGCATTTTAGCATTGGTTAGCAGTGGTAAGTACTTGTAATGCCAACAAAACTGATGTCCGTAATAGAAGACAAAATGTTTGGAGGTTACCCAGCCTAGAGGGCCAAGTCGAACAGTGTTCTAGTGTCTATTTACCTTAGTAAATAGGGATCTGTTGTGTCTCTTAACAACTCTTCTCCTATTCTCTACCTGTGTGTTTGTGTGAGACCTAATCCCGTTCTGTGATTTTGGAATGGCCTGGGTGCGGGGACTCTACTAGTGGCAGTTGGGTTGCCTGTGACTGAGTTGGAATAAACGACATGTGCTTTTACCACAGTGTCACTCTGTATGAAGCTGATGCCAAAGATAGGCGGCGTACGTCTGAAAGATTTCCTGTCTTTAAGAAGTAAGAGCCTGATATACAAAATGTCACAAACCCTCAGATTCTATGACTAAGGGTTTGTGACCTATTACCGCTAAAACACTTTTTAATTTACTAAACCCCACTAACGGTTCGGAAAAGGTTTTCTGAATCATTAAATGGGTTAAGTACACATTAAGGAATCGCTATTTGGAAGGAGCGTATTAAGGGTGCTGTATTAATGTTTTGTGAGTGAAATCTGATCACAAAATATAATTAGATTTCCGCCAATTCAAAATTGTTGTCCCAGGAAACCCCTTATCCTTTGAGAATGTTGACAAACATGTTTTAGGAATAAAAAAGGTTTGTTTAACTTTATTTAAAAGCAACCACAGACATGGAGGTCTGATGATCCCAGCAGGCTGCCATGACTGTGACTTTAGCCAGTCGTTATGGTTCGCAATTTGCAATCTGCCTCATCCACATTAATGAAGTAGGTCAAATTGCGAATAATTATGATTCAGAATTTTGTGTACTGATCTATTTATACATAAGACGGTTAGCAAAACTCCTTTCCTTTCGCAAAAAGTTGGTGCGTAATTTGCAACCACTTTTTGCGAATGGAAAATTTGTACATCAGGCCCTAAGTCTTGCGTTTTGACTTTTAAGATCAGCTGAGGACGAGAAAGTACTGTACTACTGCACGCGTAGTGGGGAAATGTCAAACAGCCCAGCAAGGGCGAGTGCCGCCAGGATTTTGCAATGCATTGTAGGCAGACTGCTGTTCCGAGGTACATAGGTCAGTATTTGCCACAACGGGCACACACAGCCGGCAGACCAGCTTCATCTCTTCCTCGCTGTGCCCTCTCATCGCTATTCTGTGTTATTGTGCGCTGTGCAGCAATCATACATGGGCATGTGGAGTACTGAGTAACCACATCTGTCCTCGTAGAGCGTGGGCAGGTCTATTTATTCATAATCTGAAGTCAGCAGGGATCAACCATTACTTGCTCCCCTGCACAACAAGTAATGCTCTGCGCAATGCTACACTGTGGACAGTCTGCTGGCCCTGTGCTAGCAGGCCACAATCTCTGGCATCTGAGCAACAGGAAATTGTGGAAACATTGGAGTGTGGATTTAATGGCACAGGCATCACCAGTGGCATGCAAGCATGGGAGCGGACTTTGTGCTCTATTTTAAGGCTCATGGGAAATGTAGCCTTGCCTGTAGGTAAAGGTACAGTGTGCTCCTGCGCTATCTGAACATCTGTCTTGTAATCCTACTATTTGTGTTTATTCCCATGTTAACTTGAGAAGAAACAATTTGCAACTCCATAAAAAGGTGAAGTGTCAAAGAAAATGCTAACTAGCACCAATTTTATCTCACTTTGAATCCCTGGTAACGGAAACTAAGTGTACCACATCCACATATAAAACTGTTTTTTTTATCTCCTGACAGTGTTACTTTACCGACAACCAGGGGCCAACTAGACTCGAACTTCGGGGGGCGGGGGTGGCTAGTACTAAACAGTGTTGATGGGGCTACCATTTTGCACACTTGGGTCCGAGACAGTATTAGCATACACATTTGGAAGGCCAACAGGTCTGGCTTTAATGTGCTAATGCATGGAAAAGGCATATGTCCATGCCTGTTCTGTCATGCAGTAGCACATTAAAGGCAGATCTTTTCTTTTCGCCAATGCATTCCCCTCAGACACTGAGCACTGCTGGAGTTCAGAGAGTGTCCACCGGACCTGCGAGCATCGGATGTCTGCAAGATGGTTGGTCCTAAGCGAGTCCTGTGCATGTCAGAAAAGAAAGCACTGAAGGCTTACTGGAAAAGTTTATTTTCTGATTAAAAGTAGCATGAACTGCAAAATGATAACATGCTTCCAGGGATCAAGAAGATGTGTGTGGGCAATCTCCCAATGTGCCAATAAAGTGCTCCCACAGACATTGAGAGGTAGACTTGACATGTGAAGAATAAACCGGGATAAAGAAAATAGTGGGACCTTCTATCTGGCTGTCACAAATTGAGGTGGGCTAGCCAACAGCTCAAAAGGAATGGGTATCCACAGAGAATAATACGCCTGATACCTGTTCACAATGTAATAGCATGCACATGTTGGTATTTCTATAGCATGGACCATGCCCAATAGCAACAGAGCGTTGCTCATTATGGGAGGTGATGGAAAATGATTCAAGATTGTATTCATCAAGTGGTGGCTAATATCTTTTTGTTACTTAGACTAGTATCTCACACATTTAAATTTTATCAAGTGATTTCCCAGAGCTTCACAATTTTAAGTCAGTGATTTTAAGTCTGGGATCAAAGCAAGGTCTTCAGATCGACAGCTTAGCCACTAGACCACATCTCCTTCCTTAGTTGATGTACTAGAACTTTCAAAAAAGCTTCAAACATTGAATTTCACCACTACGTGTGAACACTCATGTTCTGCTGATGTTTTAACATAGCCATTAGGCTGCATTCCTCATGCTGTCTAGTGAGTGGACCGAATGCAAATTGTTTTGGTATTTATGTTTTATACATGGTTAGTACCTAAACAAGTTGTCTCTTGTTTAAGGTTGAGGTTTATCTAACTGCACATACACAATGGTTTAAAGTTTAGCACATACAGAGCATGCATAGTGGGTAACTTTATAATCTGGTCTAATATTACCATTGAGGGGTTCTGGTGATATCTTTGGCATTGGAGTTTGTTAATGTCACATAAAGTCTGAGCTGGCACTCTATTTTTTATATTACAAGCCGTTTTATTTAAAGTGCAACAATGAGCATTGTTTGACTGGAATTAAAATGTTAAGATTTTGTTTGCCTGTCATAAATAAACTGTTGATAAAACAATAGCCAATGGCGAGATCAGTGGATTTATGTGACTGTGGCTACAGAGTTTAGAGCATAATTATGGATTTACTACATTTGCTACATAAAATCCAAAATATGCTGATTTCCCCAAAATTGTTGTTTCCTGCTCAAACAGATGAAAATAATATCACCAGACAGAGTACCACATAAGTTGCGTTTTTTACCACATCATTTTGAATACCTTGGCAAGCTGCATAATCCTAATGGCCTGGACAATCTAAAACCTTTGCACAATGGTGACAAAAACTGCATTTCACACATAACCATGAAATATTGTCCATACTTCACAATTCCATAAAAGTAAGAAGGTTTAATACCACTGCTTTTTGTACAATAAAAGCATCAAAACATGTAATGCACATATTTTTACTCAAATGACTCAGTAATCTCCATTGTACCCATCAAGGTGGGGCAGAGATCATTGTGTGGATGAGTATATAATGTGGTATTTTCTGTCTTCAAAGGTAGTGTTCAAGTGGTTGATGAATCTTTTTTCAGTTTTTGGACCTGCAATACTTCTTTAAAATAGTTAAATACTCCTGCGAGAAAAATTTGGCTATATTGTAAATTACAACTACACAGCCAGTTAGCTCTAGATTAATTTTCTTACACCTGTGCCAAACCTGTGCTTAGTCAATGTTTCTTTCTCTCTAAATGAAAGAAGGTCGGACAAAGGTGCACAGATTTAAATGTGTGCATGCTGCAACAGAAATTCATCATGGGAAGTAGTGTTGGCAGCCATATTGGTGAAGGAGCTTGAGTCATGTAAAAATTACATTTATTCTTGTTATGGTGAGCATCGACAGCATAAGACACTTCTGTGGGATTAGATTCAGATAGCCAGAAGGAGACCTGGGAGTAGACCCATGCATGCAATAAAGTGTGTGCATGCCCATAATCCTGCTGCACCGCTCTCAAGGGGCTCCTGTAGCTCCAGCCAGTGCACAAAGCCTGCACGCTTAGTCACTGTGGAGCTCATGTTCCTTCACCTGAACGGATGGCTGATGCTCCCTTGCAGGAAGAGGGAAGGTGCAGCTAGCAGTATATGGGAGTACGCAGAGTCTTTCTCCACTGAGGGGACCATGAATTGAGGGCACCATGATTGGAGTCCTTTCCTTTGTTTGTGGCGCCACAAGACCATACATTAATGATTGACGCACATGTTTTAACAGAGGCTCCTGCAAGAAACCCCTCCTCTTGCACCCTTGAAGTTGACCTGCCTTCATAAACTTTATGCTTTACTCCTCCATCCACTCACTTTGGGGTTTGACTGCTTCAATCATGCCAGGGAAGTTAATATATAAAACACCAAACTCCTTCAGTATGTGAAGGGTTTATGTTTGATGTTCCATGTGAAACACAATTTCAAAATTGCCTAATCCACCTTTTACAACTCTAAAACAAAACTGCCAAGTGAATCTGTCACATGTGCAACACCTTCACTCCAACCCAGTGCTTGATTTGCTAAAAAACAAATGTGTGCCGGTGAGCAAGATGTTTCTTTGGAGATTGGTATCAGCACCATCCACAAACTGCACTGCCCAGTGACACAGTGAAAGGCAAAAGGAATGGGTGAAATATGCTCTAAAGTTTGCTTTAGTTAACGTAGTCACTGCCTCCTGCTTCCACACCCTCAAAATGCTCAATGAAATCTTCAAACGGCTCCCAGTCAGCACATGCAGAATGGGCACCCAGGCCCTCATCACCAGCAAGCTGAACTACGTCAACGCACTCTGTCTGAATTACTGTCCAACTGCTAGAAGACTTCAGACCATACAAAACCCACCCGCCGGACTCACATTTAGGTTTTTCCCCATGTTCACATCACTCCGCCCGACAAAGACCTCAGCTGGCCCACCATTCACTAATCCACACGCAACACACCCACCAGACACCTCTGCTCAGTCAGAATCCTGCTTTTACACATCCCCACATACAGAGAACCAGAGTCAGCTGTCATGCTTTCCCCCTACCTTGTGCCCAAAGCCTAGAATGACTTGCCCCTACACATTAGAGCTGCCTCCTCAGTACTTGAGTTCTGCAAGAAGCTGACAACTTGCTGTTCACGTGGACAAGGCCCAGTCACAGCCAGCATAGCCCCTGCTATCTCAGCACCAGGATACTCTCCGGGGTGAGCTGTGCACTTCACAAATAGCCTTAACATAACAAAATATAAAATTTGCCTCAGCATCATTATTGTGGGATTGTTCATACATCTCTCACTCTGGTGTCAACCGTTTCACACTCAGTCTCTGTTCTTTTCCATCTCAGTGACACCCTCCTCATTTCTTTCTCTCATTTCTGATTTCTATCCATATTCGCACACATGCTTAATTATCTTTCCCTTCGATCTACCTTCTCTCTCTCTCTCTCTCTCTCTCTCTCTCTCTCTCTCTCTCTCTCTCTCTCTCTCACCCTCTCTCAATCCTTTCTCTCACTGTCATCCTCCTAGCTTGGAGATATGTAATACTCCCACGGAATATTAGCTGGTCCTGGTTTCTCAGTTCCCACAGAACCTTGGGATTTACATTTACATTAAAGGAATGAATGCTGAAAGAGCTCAACTCTAGCTGTGAACTGGCTCGCCTCGATCTAAGTCTGCGCAGGGGCTCACCACTGTCTGTAGTGGAGCTCAGCTGCATACTTGGAAGAGCTCAGCTCTTTCTGCCCAGGGCCATAGTGCAATGTAGGCAGGAACTTATCTCAAGCTCAATGAAAGAAATTACCTATCGATACACCACAGTCTCTGCTCTATCTGCGCATGGGTTCAGCACTATGTATGCAGGGACTTGGCGGCATATGTGCTGGAGTACAGTTCTGCAGAGGAGTGAGTTCAGCTCTACAAGATGATGGAGTCTGTTTGTGGCAGAGCTCCACTCTCTTTTTATACACAAAAACATACTTTTCTCAGTGGAATTTATGTCTTCTAAATGTTTAGCCTATCTCCAAAAGAACAACCAACTTCCTCTCCTTAATACAATAGGCTCTGAAATTAACTTCTTGATACCAAGCAGACTTCACCCTTTTGAATGGTGAATTTTTAATCTGCGAGAGTTTGGACACATGGTGCTGATCTTAATTTACCTTCTCTTCTTATTCCCTCTCAATGGCACACCCTCTTCCTTCCCAACGTGCACTTTGGTGTGAACTTCGATTTGATGTTCATTGCTTTTATGTCATTTTGGTATGTCCCTTTGATCTACATTTGCAGTGAGGAAATTTAAAAAGAGCAGGGAAGATCTGTCTGAGACAAGGAGACAATGTTAAATATGAAACAAAACAAAGGTGAAATGTATGGGGTAGAAAGGGGCAGGTTCAGAAAAATTAAAAGGGAGGATGACGGGGAACAGAAGAGAAGGCAGCGGCATATGGAGAGAGTGACAAGGGGGGCATAGACCAGGATGAGGTCCAGGTGACTACCTATAGGCAATGTAATAGAAGTTAAGCTGCTCTGTAGCACATGGGAAGGAAAGAGTGGGCCTGAGCAGGATAGCAAAGTTAAAGAAAAAACATAAAATTTGAACTCTTATCTCTGAGCACCAAGTTTCAGCTTTAAAACAGTTGGACTTTGAAAACAGGGGAGTCAGGTAGACCATGTCTGTGAATTAGGTGTGTTAACCCACAGGATTATACTTACTGGTTTGGATCCTTTGAAATGTGAATGTGTCTTGGATCTGGAGCAGGCACCCTTCTCCCTTTGGCTCAAGGTTTTCAGACCACCAACTGCCACTTGCAGAGATGGTAAGGATGATCAAGAAATAGAACATATAAGGGCAGAGCAATCTGGGGAACACCATGCTGCTGTGGCAGAAAGATTTGGTGAGGGAAGTGCCAGGTGCTGGATGTTCACAGTGTCATTCTGACCCATCTCTACAATCTATTATGTGTCTGTTCACCAAACAAAAAAGGGCAAGAGGTACATAAGGACCTCCTGGGAGGTGGGCTGTGAGATGTCTGACGGGCGTAGTTCAACTATGATCCCCTAATACAGGCACAATACATTTTATTTAGCAGACATACTGCACATGCCTCAGGCGCCACAATATGGACCTGATTTGAGTATGGCGGTCCATAGGACCGCCGTACTCACAGTGGCGGTCCGACCACCGCCACACTGCAGCACTGTATGCTACATTCTGAGTGAGACAGTCGGACCACCACAGGAGATCCACAATCCCACGGCATGGCAGTGGCGGTCTGAGGCAGGAATATTCTGGCGGTGCCGCAGCTGCACCACTGATCATATTCCAAGTTGCCAAACCACCACCCTTTCCATGGTGGTGAGCCCGCCATGAAATGGATGGCATTGAAGCAACTAAGGGGTCCTTAATAGTGCCCCCTGCCGCATCTGGGCCCAGAGGGTGCTTGCCTGGATTTGCACCCCCAGTTCCTGCATGGTGTGGCATGTATGCCACGCCATCCAGGAAGGTGCAGTCAGTGCTTTGACAGCGGCGGTCTGCATGTTAGGCTCTTCTATGAGCCTGACAGACTACCGCTGTCAGATCGCCGCAGCACTGCCCACCAGACCATGATTTAACTGCTAATCTGGCGGGTGGCAGTACCACGAATTTGGCGTTCCTACAGCGGATGGCAAGTTGCACCGTCCGCTGTAGGACCACCAAATTCGTAATCAGGCCCTAAATCTGCTAAAATGGGGTTGTCAGGGTACACATCAGTGCATCCCTGAAGCCAATGAAAAGCCACAATGTGCAGCAGGGGCAGGATCCCTAGTACTATCCCAGCTTCTTATAGGCCGATTGTGCGCCTGTGGCATTGTTTGCATAAATATGGTCTTGCCGCATTTGCCACATAATCCATCATCTACTACATAATCTCCAGATTTAAACAAAAAAAAATGTGTTTTTTTAGCTCAAATAGTTCAAAAGTTACTAAAAATGCAGCGATGTGTTGCTCCCCAGTAGAAGACCCCTTGCAAAGGTTGACTGGTCACCTTTCTGCTGCTTATTGCTATATTTAGGTGTTAAATTGGTACCAATGAGGTGCAACCTATGCCAAAAAAGTATTACGAAGTGTAAAAATAAGAAAATATTGAAATGATACTATCACAAAATGTGCCACAGTACACCGCATAATTTGCCTTTTCTTGCCTCATATTTCAGTCAACCCTGCTGCATAATTTGTCCCTCCCCTGATGCAAAATTTCAGTAGCCCTGCCTATCAAGGAGCTGGGAGAGGTATTAAGGTGGGTCTTCCCCTTTTCAATCCTGCCCTTGCTGCTCTATTTGGCTCTTCGTTGGGAATCATAGCTTGCTGGTTGCTATGTCCAGCACCAGATTCCTGCTTTGCTGCTGCAATGGAACCTCCGAGTTGTCAGCTAGGTAAGCCAGGTAAGTAAAATAAAAATGTTATTTCTCTATCCGTGTGTGTTAGTCCTGGCACCCTTGGCGTGGGTCTCCCTTCCATTTTTTTGCTGTTGCCTCCTGTGTTTTACTATGTTTTTGCTGGTCTAGAGGCTTTGGGCACTTTGCCACTGCTATTCAGTGCCAAAGTGCAGGTGCTCCCTATTGGAAATTGTTGTAATGGATTAGTGACTCCATGATTGGCTTATTTGATTTACTTGTCAGACCCTAGTACAGTGCACCATGTGTGCCCAGGGCCTGTAAATCAAATGCTGCTGGTGGGCTTGCAGCACTGATTGTGCCACCCACCGGAGCAGCTTGTAAACTATGGCTCAGGCCAGCCATTGCATACCCTGTGTGCAGTCTGGGACTGCCATGTCGACTTGGCAAGTGCACCCACTTGCCAGTCCCTAAACCTTCCCTTTTCTACCTATTAGTCACCCCTCAGGTAGGCCCAAGGGCAGGGTGCATTGTATGTGAAAGGTGTGGCATGTCCTGATAGTGAATTACAGCCAATTTCGTATTTCACTGTTGCAAGGCTACCTGCTCCCATAGGCCAGAATCGGCAGTTTGATTATAACATCTTATAATCCTAACTGACCGAGGGGAACAAGGTAGAAATTCGAGTTTGGTATGCCTGAACTCAGAATGTTAAAATACATCTTTTAGTGTGGGTGATTTTTACATTCTGTGTTTGAAAATACTACTTTTAGAAAGTAGGTATTTTCTTGCCTAACCATCCAGCCTGCCTCTGCTAGGTTGTGTAATGCATGTCTGGTTTGTGAGTGACAGGAGGACTTGGGCTCCAGCAGTCTGATGGGTCAGGGCTGGGCTGAATAGGACCTTGGCTGAATAGAGAGTAGGGGGCGGGATTCCCTTTCACTCCCCTGAGCCCTCATAGAATAGAGAGTAGGGGGAAGAGATTTCTTTTCAGCTACCTGGGTCAGGTCTGCCTTCAACAATGCTGTCTCCACCTCCTGCCAGGAAGCTGCACCAGGGAGGACAGAACTGGTTTTGGCTGGGCACAGACACCCTCTGCCTTCAGAGGACAAAGGATTTGGCAGTATAAATATTGGGGCCCAGACCCCAGAACTTTAGATCACTTCTGGGAACCAAGACGAACCTTTGCCAAGCAGGAGAACCAGGAAGCTGAAGGAGGAGACTGCCCCTGTGCTGTGTGCTGTTTGGGGTTGGCCTGCAGTGGTTACTTTATTGCCAAGGAAAGGAGAAAGGAACTTTGTGTGTACTTTCATCATCTTGAAGAAGATCTCCAAGGGTTTGAAGATTGAGCTTGCCTCCTGCCTGAAGTCTCAGGGATACAAGACTTCACCAACCAGCTCCTCTAAATTCCCTTGCTGGGAATTCTACCTGCAAAGAGATGCCTGCTGTTGTGTTGGGCCCTTTTGAAGACTGCGTGTCGCTGGGAGCTGGAAGCACGACGCAACGAGGAGAAGCGTGTCGCCGCCGTAGCAGTTGCCGTCGCATCGCCGGAGAAGCGTGCCGCCGCAGCTGTTCGCCGTCGCATCACCGACGAAGCGTGTCGCATCACCGGAGAAGTGTGTCGCCGTCGCAGAGGTCGACGTCGCATCACCGGAGAAGTGTGTCGCAGGGCCTGTCGCGGCTCAGAAGTTAAAGAGTTCGCCGCACGGCCGTCGGGCGTGCATGCATCGCATCTACGTTGTCGTACCGTAACCAAGACACCATTTTGTCGCATCGCACCGATCGTCATCGCATCGAGGTGCCATCTTGTCGCATCGCACCGGATCGCAGTAAGAAACCGACGCATCAACTCCCCACACAGTAAGGAAGCGACGCATCACTCCCCTGTGCTGTAGTAAGGAAGATGCATCCACTCCCCTGAGTGTAAGGAACGGCGCATCACCTTCCCTGCGACCCTTTTGTTTGTTTTGCGTTTCGCATCCAAGGTACTTTGAGAGTAAAGTGTTGCATTTACCATCTACATTGAACTAAGCTATTTCTACCATTTAAAAGCCATATTTTTGAATATTGTATTGTGGATTTTTTGTCGTTGGTCTTGTGTTAAGTCTAGTAAAGAATACTTATTTTTCTAAACTGGTGTGGTGCCCATTTGTAGTGTTTTCACTGTATTACTGTATGTGTTCACAAATGCTTTACACACTGCCTCTAAGATAAGCCTGTCTGCTCATGCCAAGCTACCAAGGGGGTGAGAAGGGTTTTTTTTTTTTTAGGAGTGTAGACCCTTACCCTGACTAGACGCAAAGGTCCCTATTTGGTCAAAGGTACCTACCTCTGCCAACTAGAGACCCCCAAATCTAACAGTGTGTATGTGTTTGTGAGTGATTGAGAATGAATGGGATTGAGTGAAAGTGTGTGTGTTTGAGAATGTCAATGAGAATGAAAGTGAGAATCAGAGTGTGGGAGTGTGCATGAATAAGTGAAAGTGAGTACGAGGGAGTGAGTGAAGGAGTATGAGTGTGTTAGAACATGTTATTGTTTGGAGGTTGTGAGAGGGAGTGGAAGTGAATCATGTGTGTAGCTATCAATGGTGCATTTGCACCAGGGCCCAGAGTTAGTGAGTGTTGGCAAGTGTGTTAGTAAGTGAGAATGAGAATCAGTGCGTATGAGTATGTTTGTGTGTGAGTAACAGTGAGTTAGAATGAGTATGAGTGAGAATGAGCAAGTGAGAGAATGTGAGTTAGACTGAGTGAGAGGAAAGAGACTAAATCCCAGATTATCAAAACTTTCACGCAGCACAGCAGCCGAAGTTGCTGGGTTGGATGAGAGGGAGAGAGCAGGATAGCGCCATATCTACAAAGATATGGCACTATCCTGCTCTCCCCCTAGCGCTGGCATACAATTAGGCTGCCGAGCGCCACGCATACACATTAGCGCCATAGTGCATAAGTGTCTGCGTGAGTCTAGCATAGGTTTTGTATTGAAAGGGTGCCATTCCAGTACAAAATACAATGCTTTGACTAACTTTAAAACTTTTCCTCTTTCGGATTTGTGCTGTTCAGTCCAGTACACATATTGTGTGATGGCATGTGCTGTATGTGCTAATACTGCCCTCACTCACACAGATGTGTGACATGCTTCATCATTGGGCTGCTTACAAAAACACCCCAGCGTAGCCACGCATGGGGTGGAGCAATAGGGTGGGGGAAGACAATACAACACAAAAAGACACAAAATAATTATACAGTGACTGGGAACGACGGTAGTGAAAGTGCAGTGTAGTGTGATTTAAAACTAGCTCGGAAGTGTCGCTGTGCCTAAAACTTTATTCCTGGATCTTCCGGCCAGGGTTAAAAAATATGAAGGATGGTGGTGATTGGGAGATCCTATGTGCTCCTGGCACCCCTCCTTTACTGCCAGGTGGTCAACATGTTTCGGCCGTTAGTGTATGCCCCTCGTGTAGGGTCACGCCGGCCTTCCTCAGGACTCTACCTGTCCCAGTGCGCTCTCACTCTCACCTCCAGTTGAGATAAGAGGGTAACTTAAAACCAGTTCCTTCCATGTCGAGAAATTCCCTCTAACAGGTCATGAAAATACTAAGGATACCGGTAGAAAGAAAAAGAAGAGACAACCAGTCAGGAGTAGTGGTCTCCTACAAGTATATGCAACTTCGTGTTGAAAGTTTCGTATAAACATCAATACAATCCGGGGTGTCATTCATACCACACGGAAGAACTATGGTGTCTGCCCCATCTATTATTTCATGTGCCAAAAGAGAAGGTAAAAGTAACTGAAAGGTAAGTAATCATATCTACAATTAAAAACATATATATATATACAGCATATGCAATCATCAGGCTATCGTCAAAGCAACCAATGCCGTTGCCCAATCGGGGTCTGGTGTGTGTCTCTACTCACTGAGTTTACCCCTATTTCGAATTAGAACTGGCGGCAGGCAAGGGGAGACCCCCTGTAGTCACACTCTTTGTAGGAGAGAGATAAAACAAGAAATAATATGTGAGATTGTTATATCCTGAAATTGATCCACAGTGTGAGACCATTGCTTATTTCTAGTACGCCCTAGCTTAATGTAGGAGTATGGGTTGAGGCAAATAAGGCTCTTGTAGTGGAAGAAATTTCTTGTTGTGTCCGATAGTTATTGCTAATAGGTTACAGACAACCATGTGAAGCTTTGCGATCTCTAGGGCAGCTACCACATAAAGATTACCGGTACAAGATGAAACACCGGGCCATGGGTACACCGTCACAAAATAGTGTGTGGAAACGTGCCTAGCAGTACACAGTGGTATAGTTAAAACAAAAACGATGTCAGCATAGTACCCCTAACATTCTGCTATGTTGTAACAGTTAAATTGCAATATCCTGATATAAACGCAGATGCAGTACTAAAGCGGGCAGTTGGATCCCACCCTTGATGACCCCCCACACTCCTTACTAAGCCAAGGGTGGTGCTCCACTGGCACTGCTCGAATCCTTCCGCCGTGTAGAGTAACCGGGAAGGCGAGCGTGAAATGTTTTTATCCCTCTCTGACGGAAGCTCTCGGTTCCGGTCACCTGACGTGCGTCGTGCACGTGATGACGTCAACGCAGCCCTGTCGGCACGCGTCATCTAGAGTGCTAACCCTATGCTTTCCTGGTATTCGGGGTTTCAAAGCCGGTCACCGCATGAATGTAGCCCTGGGTCCGTGGGCCCCTATGGGGATTAACAATGTATATGTATACAGTCAGGAGATGTCACCCAATTTTCTTAATTGCTCCTAAACACCCCAGAACGGAGAACGATGGTGCACGGGTTAATTATCTAGGGGCACGTAGAATACCGCGATCTTGTGGAGGGAAGATGAATAATCGTGTAATAGTCGGATTCATCCCCATTAGAAGGTACACTAAATTGAATGAGTGTACCCTATTATAGTCACCCCTTCAGAGAGGCCATACTGTTGGTGGTTCCTTGTAGGAAGGGGCAGAGTGCTATGGTGGTGTGATAAATGTACAGTCTGGAGGGAGCTGATTTACTGATCATGGGGGCAAGATTTTAACGAGTCGGGGCATGCCATGGGATATCGTCATTGAGTCCCACTTCGTGACTGCGCAGGCGGTACACCCATTTTTGTTCCCTCAAGAGTAGGGCTCTAGTCTTGTCCCCTGTGGAGCTGTTGAATCTCAGTTTCTCTATGACAGTCCATGTTAACTCTTCAACAGTATGATGTTTCTCCAAATAGTGTACAGTCAATTTAGTGTTGGACCTCATACACCTTATAGCGCTGCGGTGTTCCATATTGCGTGTCTTAACTTTGCGGTTAGTCATGCCTACATACCGCATCTGGCATGGACAGGTAATGAGGTAAATAACACCCTCCGAATTACAATTTGTCTGCGTCCTCTGTTCCCAGGGGTAGGTAAGGCCCACATCAATAGATTTGGAATTGTTAGTGAGGTGGCAGACATTACAGCTGCCACACCTCGAGTGGCCTCGTACTGGAGGCAGTTGACCTGTAGCCAGTGTTCTACTAAATGGCGGGAGGACAGGTCTGGTATGCACTAACATGTCTTTTAAGTTGGCACTCCGCTTATAAGAAAATAAGGGTTTCTCAATCTTCAGTCCATTGGTGTTGAGTATTCTCCAGTGTTTCAGTATTACTCGTCTGATTTGGTGGGACGCCGTATTAAAAGTAGTGACGCACACTGGTTTGTCAATGTTAGGCCTGGTACCTATCTCCAAAAGATTTTCTCTGTCGGCATTTGTGGCTCTTTTCCTGGCTTTCTTGATGGTACGTTCCGGATACCCCCTTTGTGAGAGCTTTCTAGAGAGGAGGGTTGCTTCCTCTTTAAAGCTGGATTTCTCCGTGCAATTCCGTTTCAGGTGGAAGAATTGGCCAACTGGCAGGTTCTCTCTTAGAGATTTAGGGTGGAAACTCTCAAAGGAGAGTAGGGCATTCTTATCGGTGGCTTTATGGTAGACTCTTGTATGAAGTTTTCCTCCCTTCGGTTCAATCATCAGATCCAGGAAAGGTAATCCTGTCTTAGTGACGGTAGATGTAAGGTGGAGTAAGGGATTTCTGTGGTTCAACCAATCAAGGAAAAGGGTCACCGATGGTTCATCACCCTTCCATATAAGAAGCACATCATCGATGTAGCGGCGCCACACTTTAATGTTCTCTCTCCATGGGCAGGCCGGGTCATAGATTACTGCTTTCTCAAAAGCACCCACGTACAGACCCGCCAGGCTCGGGGCAAAGGTACTGCCCATCGAGGTCCCGTGGGTCTGCAAGTAGATGGTACCCTCGAACTCAAAGTAATTCCTGGTTAGTGCTATCTCAGCTAGATTCAGTATGAAAGCACGTGGTGTTTGATACTGCCAGTCCTCAGCAAACAGGATATCCTCCAGGACCCTAAGGGTTTCTCTCTGTGGTATGTTAGTATACAGTGCCTCTATGTCGAGACCTATGAGGAATTCACTGTAAGGATCGAAGTCCAGGTCTTTCAGGTGATTCAGAATGTCCAAGGTGTCCCGCAAGTAGGCTGGTAGCTTCTGGACCAGGGGTTTTAGAAAGAAGTCGCAGAATTGCGACAGCAGCTCCAATAGGGATCCGATGCCCGACACGATTGGCCTCCCTGGCGGCGGTCGGGCAGGTTTGTGTATTTTGGGGAGAATATAAAAATACGGTGTTCTCGGTTGGTTCTTGATAAGATATTCTGCCTCATGCTTAGAAATCCAATCGTTCGCTGCACCTTCCTCCACCAGGGTGGCAATATCTTTGGTGATATCAGGCATAGGATCTCCTCCTAGCCTTTGGTAGTTCCTGTCATCTGATAGTAAACGTAGACACTCATTGTCATACGTCGTCTTGTCCAAGACCACTATCGCTCCTCCCTTGTCTGCTGGTTTCAAAATAATGGTAGGATTGTTCTGAAGTTCCTTCATAGCCGCCTTCTCAATGTTAGTCATATTAGAGAAGGAGCGTCCATCCTGTCTCCGTAAGTTCTCCAGATCGTGAATCACGGCTTGTTCAAAAGTGCCTATCTCTGGTATGAATGACACCCCGGATTGTATTGATGTTAATACGAAACTTTCAACACGAAGTTGCATATACTTGTAGGAGACCACTAGTCCTGACTGGTTGTCTCTTCTTTTTCTTTCTACCGGTATCCTTAGTATTTTCATGACCTGTTAGAGGGAATTCCTCGACACGGAAGGAACTGGTTTTAAGTTACCCTCTTATCTCAACTGGAGGTGAGAGTGAGAGCGCACTGGGACAGGTAGAGTCCTGAGGACCCTACATGAGGGGCATACACTAACGGCCGAAACATGTTGACCACCTGGCAGTAAAGGAGGGGTGCCAGGAGCACATAGGATCTCCCAATCACCACCATCCTTCATATTTTTTAACCCTGGCCGGAAGATCCAGGAATAAAGTTTTAGGCACAGCGACACTTCCGAGCTAGTTTTAAATCACACTACACTGCACTTTCACTACCGTCGTTCCCAGTCACTGTATAATTATTTTGTGTCTTTTTGTGTTGTATTGTCTTCCCCCACCCTATTGCTCCACCCCATGCGTGGCTACGCTGGGGTGTTTTTGTAAGCAGCCCAATGATGAAGCATGTCACACATCTGTGTGAGTGAGGGCAGTATTAGCACATACAGCACGTGCCATCACACAATATATTTTATTACTCCCTACTCCTTTTGGTGTACTAAGTGTTGACAGGGGGTTCGGGGTAGGTGAGTCCGTAGCCTCACCCCTTCTTTTGTGTGTACCAGTCCAGTACACAAGCAAAGTGGGAAAAGGCGGAGAAATAAAAGCATTTCTCCTTTTTAATGCCTGCTTTCAAGTGACGTTTATTTTTGGACACAAAACACTGTCTACTATAGTTAGTAGATAAGGGTTTACGTCAAAAACCATGAGTGGTTGCATGGGAAAGCACAGGTACTACCCATGGAATGCTCCTTGACGCAGAGTAACACAAAGCAGCGCTTTGCACTGCTTTGCGTTATTTTCAGGCAACTTTCCAGTGTGAAACAGGTTTTGCACTGGAAAGTAAATTAAAAAAAAACATTTTGCTCAGGTTTGCGTCACTTTTGTGACGCAAACCCAACGCAAACTGGTTGTTAATCTGGGTCTAAATATGAGACGGAATGAGTATGAATGAGGCACCTTTTTTTTTTTAATTGGGTAAACTCCTGAGCGGTATTGCGTCGCACTACTTTCAAAGATCACCAGCAGCCATTGACGCCAATACTAACTGACAAGTGGTGGCCTAACAGCCTAAGCTGACAACTTTGGAACTGGGGAATAAGGTCTGAAACCCAGCGTCAGCTCAACATCCTGTGATCCTGGGCAAATCACTTAGGGGCCGATTCCGATTCGGGCCGGAAATCTCTCCGACCGAGCCGGACCCGGAGAGATTTCCGACCGAATCGGACCCTAGCAGTCCGACCGAATGAGTACGATGCCCACGTATGCTATCGGACTCAATTCGGTCGGACTCCCATTGAAGTCAATGGGAGCCAGTCGTACGACGCGTACACGGGCTCCCATTGACTCAATGGGCACGACGCGAACAAGGGCGCCCCCTACAGCGTGTTCGCGTCGATGCGGGTCGCACCGTACATGCACGTGTAGGGGGGACCCATGTGTCCCCCCTGTGTGCGACTCGCACGCCTACGCCTCCAGGGGGGTCCGACACGGACCCCCAAAGTGCGGCTCCGACAGCTCCTTGGAGCCGGGCTGCGCGAGTTGGTCGGAGCGGTCGAGGTGCGCATCGTACTTACCCGGCCGGGAAACGTCTCCATTGCGAGGTGCGCGTCGTCCCCGTGCGAGTCGGTCGGAGCGGTCGGGTCCTGCGAACGAGTCGGTCGGAGATTTCGCGAGCGCACGCATCGTACTCGCTCGCCCGGACGCACGTACGACTCGGTCGGGAAATAGGGCTCCGAATCGGATCCGGTTAAGCCGAATCCGATTCGGTGCCCTACCGGCCGAGATCAGAATCGGCCCCTTAATCTCCTGTGCCTAAAAAATCTGATTTTGTGTAATCTAATCTGATGTTCATGTAAAGCACCCTGATGCCTTTAGTCCATGTTTGCTCAGTATAAAACTGCACAAATAAAAAACGACTGGCAGCCAGGAACATTTTACCCAGAGGATTGGGACTGCTACCCACTGGCCCTCTTTGCTATCCATCCACCCCACCCCTATTTTGACAACATCATTTTGCTTGTTCTTATGCTTTAGTCATTACATGGCACTTTTACAACCAAAACCACCAATCCCCCCCCCCCCCCCAATTGACAGAACAATCTGGACTCCTGGATGGTCACTGTATTTAAAAAATCAAAAAACCCTCCCTTTCCTTTTTAGCATTTATTTAGTGCTTATTACCCCTCACATGAGTAGTAAGCACTATATAAATGCAATTGCAAACAAAGACGTGGAAGAGGTGTGGTGCAGCGGCCAGGGCAGCTGACTTCGGAGCACAGGGCTCACGGTTCGATCCCCGGCTCCGGCGGCATCTCAGCTCAGCACCTTGTGACTCTGGGCAATAGCTCACTTAATTTCCATGACGGCCCCCAGCGCCTGGAGACCCGTAAGGGTGAGTAGTTCGCGCTTTACAGATACGGATTTATTTAAAGACAATTTGGGATTTCTGCCTTGTTTGCTTGGAAGCACAGGAATATGGCAGAGATTGCCTTTAAAGTGCAGATGCGGGGTCTCACATACCAGTGTTAATAGGCAAGCATTGCCTCTCTTTACAACAAGGGGTGATCAGTAAAGCAAACTGCCTTGCACAATTTGAACCTCCACTGTGTTTTTTTGTCCTGGATGTTGTGAATCACACATCTCTCTCTCACTATGTGGTAATGTGGGGAATCGGGTCAAATGCTTTATTCTAACCCTTGATGTGTGACACTTGGCAGTGGCGAAGGCAGATTTTGGTGCCAGAAGAGACGAACATTTACACACACACACAATACATACATTCGCACCCCCCTTCTAAATTATGGAAAATACTTCACCGCTCCCTGTGAAATGTGAATCAAGAACCAAATTATTCAGTACAGTTATCTAAATTATGCGGTATACTCATAAATTATCTAGTACATTCTCTGGCAGTATTATTAATCAATTTCAGCTAGAAACGTTTTGGGCAAATCTGTGGGGAAAAATATTTTGCAAACGTAGTACATCCATTATTATATGGTAAGTGATGCTGCCACAGAATCACATAAATCCAGCTGGCCCTCCCCACTATTGTTTTATCAATACCTTAGTCATAAAAGGTAAACAACACCGTAACATTGTACTTTCAATCAGTGCCCATCTGTAGCTGCACTTTGAAGAAAGTCTCGTATCAATATCAGGAAAAATACCACTTGTCTTAAATTGTGTACCCGGGAATAACGCCATCACTGTTTCTGTGCCAGTTAGAAGCCTGTGCATGTATGTGTTGGTATTTTTAAAGTGCAAACCTAGCTGGCTAGCAACGGAGCATTGTACAAGAGCAAGCCTCAGGTAAGATACATAAGGAGTCGGGACAGAGGGAGGTAGAGCTATGGGAAAGGGTGAGGTGTCAGCCTATCTTGTTCCTTGAAGACATGAGTTTTCATTTTATCCCTGAATTGTGGAGTGTTGCTTTTCTCATGTCAAAGGGGATGTTATTCTAGATGCAAGGGGCATAGGTTTAAAGGGCTTGTTTTCACCTTCCTGCTGAGTTGAGACTCTAATCTGGTGATGTCAGAGCTCCTCATCTGGTTTTCACCTCCAGTTATTATCTTGGTTTAGAGGCCTTTGTAAGTGATGTAGCAGATCTTGAAGATCATTCGGGCTTGCAGGGAGAGCCAATGTAGATCCTTTAATTCAAGGGTGATGTGGTTGGATTGCTTCAGCCCCATGATAAGCCATACTGCATGAAGGATGCTTTTCAGGGAAGCAAGGGTAGTCTCTGTGATGCCATTGAGCAGGTTATTGCCTCAAACTGAGTGGAAGAGTACTAGGGCTCGAACTATTGTTTTGAAGTCTTCTGGGAGAAAAGGTTTCACTTTTTTCAGGAGAGAGAGTTGGAACCAGGCTGATTTGGTCTTCGTGGCAATGTGTTCTATGAGTAAGAGATTTGAGTTAAGTGTAAATCCAATGGATTTCGCCTTTTCTGTCAGTCAGGGTGTGGATTTCGCCAGGTTTAACTCAGAGAGCATGACTGAATCAGGGAATGTTTGGCATTGTTGGCAAACAGGAGGAATTCAGTCTTCATGGGGGTCATCATCAGATAGTTTGGTGACATCCAGGATTGGCTCCATTCGTGGCAGGCTTTAAGTATCTATGTTGTTGGTTGAGGAGATTTTGCTCTCTCTCACTCCATTGAATGTGCCTTCCCTTTCTCTAGCTCAACTTTCTTAACTTCTGTGCTTTCTATTCCCTTCACCTGCTCTCTCTACCTTCCTGTATGCTTTATACCTCTCTTTGACTGACATGTCTTTCTGTAGCACACTTCTCATTTTGTCTTTGCTCTTTACTTTGCATTTTTCTGTATTTATATCACTACTTTATGCTTTTCACTCTTGCCACTCTATACATCTCATCCATCTACATACCTTATCCCTCACTATACATTTCCTTCACCTATCTCTAGCTCTCTCTACATCCCTCATTACTCTTACCTATCTCTCTACTTCTCTTTTGCTCCCTATCTCTATATCATTCTTTCTGGCTTCCTCACCTTTCTCCTTTTATTACCTCCTCCTTATGTCTCTCCTTTCCTCTCCTACCTCTTTATCTCATCTCTATCTTTATTTCTCTTCTCTCTCTACTTCACCCTTTTGCTGTATCATTCAATCAATCAATCAATCAGGGGTTTATAAAGCGCGCTACTCACCCGTGAGTTTCTCAAGGCGCGGGGGGGTGCAGCTCCGGATCAGTTGAAGAGCCAGGTCTTGAGGCTCTTCCTGAAGGTGTGCAGAGTGGGGGAGCGTCTGATGTTGACTGGGAGCTCGTTCCAGGTCTTTGCTGCGACGTAGGAGAAGGCTCTTCCGCCTGCTCTGGTTCTGCGGATGCATGGGGTCTCTGCCAGGGCTAGGTCGGCGGAGCAGAGGTTACTTTCGGGTACGTGGAAGGAGACTCTTTTGTTGAGGTATTTGGGTCCGATGTTGTGGAGGGATTTGTAGGCGTGGGTGAGTAGCTTGAAGGTTACTCTCTTCTCGATGTGGAGCCAGTGGAGGTCTCGTAGGTGCTGGGTCATGTGCTCATGTCGTGGGGTTCCGAGGACGAGTCTGGCTGCGGTGTTCTGGATGGTTTGGAGCTTGTGTAGCAGGGTTTTGTTGATTCCGGCATTGAGGGCGTTACCGTAGTCCAGTCTGCTGGTTATAAGTGTGTGGGTGACGGTCTTTCTGCATTCGGGGGGATCCACTTGAAGGTCTTGCGGAGGATGCAGAGGGAGTTGAAACAGGTGGAGGCGACGGCGTTGGTCTGGCGGGTCATGGTGAGGGAGGAGTCTAGAATGATGCTGAGGTTCCGGGTGTGGTCCGTCAGGGTGGGTGGGTTTCCGAGGGCAGGGGGCCACCAGGAGCTGTCCCACGCAGTGGGGGAGGGTCCAAGGACGAGGACCTCTGTCTTCTCCGAGTTCAGTTTTAGGCAGCTGTCGCTCATCCATGCTGCGACGCCTTTCATTACTTCTTGGAAGCTGAGTCTGGTGTCTTTGGGGTTCTTCGTGAGAGAGAGGATGAGCTGGGTGTCGTCGGCGTAAGATACTATGCTGAGCCCGTGCTGTCTGACGATGGCGGCGAGGGGGGCCATGTAGATGTTGAAGAGCATGGGGCTGAGCGAGGATCCTTGGGGTACTCCACAGTTGATCTCTGTATGTTCAGAGAGGAAGGGAGGGAGTCTGATCCTTTGCGTTCTGCCGGAGAGAAAGGAGCGGATCCAGTCGAGTGCGGTTCCTCGTATACCGCATCGTGGAGTCTGGCTGCGAGAGTGCGGTGTGAGACGGTGTCGAAGGCTGCGGAGAGGTCTAGTAGGATGAGGGCCGCAGTGTGGCCCTGGTCGAGTAGCATGCAGATGTCATCGGTGGCGGCAAGGAGGGCGGTCTCGGTGCTGTGGTTGCTGCGGAATCCGGACTGGGAGGAGTCGAGTGTGGCGTTCTCTTCGATGAAGGTGGTCAGTTGGGCGTTGATGAATCTCTGGGTGACTTTGGCTGCGAAGGGGAGGAGAGAGATGGGCCGGTAGTTTTTCAGGTCCGTCGGGTCGGCAGAGGGTTTCTTGAGGAGGAGCTTGACCTCTGCCGCTTCCAGTTGTCGGGGAAGATGCCTGATTCGAGGGAGGCGGTGATGGTCCGGCCTAGTTCGGGTGCTATCTGTGGTAGATGTGCGGTGGCCAGGGGTCCGTGGGGGCTCCTGAGTGGGTGTTTTTCATGGTCGCGGTGGTGTCTTCAGTAGTAGCAGGTTGCCAGGTGGTGATGGTCAGCTGGTTATCGGTGGTGGGGAGGGGGGTGGTGTCCGGAGTCTGTTCGCTGAATTTGTCGTAGAGGGCCTCGATTTTCAGGTGGAAGTAGGAGCTGAGCTTGTTGCAGAGGTCCTGGGATGGTGTGACGTACGTGGCTTCGGTGGGGGTTTGGTGAACTGCTGTATGACGTTGAAGAGTTCTTTTGCGTTACTTGCGTTGGTGTGGATTTTGTTCTTGATAAAGGTCCGCTTGGTGGCTCTTATCCGCTGGTGGTATTCATTCATGGCGTTCCTGTAGTTGTTCTGGTCTTCAGTGGTTTTCCTGTTCCGCCAGAGTTTCTCGAGGCGTCTGCAGGAGCGCCTGGCTTCTTGGAGGTCGTTGGTGAACCAGGCGGCCTTCAGGGGGCGTTGTTTGACGGGGTGGCGGAGGGGTGCAAGCTTGTCAGCGCAGCTGGAGACCCAGCGGTGTAGTTCTTTGGCTGCAGAGTTGGCATCGGTCGTGGCGGAGGGAGGGTCGTGGAGGAGGGTGGTGTTGAGGTGTCCCTCTGTGATCTTGCTCCATTTCCTTCGTGAGGGGTGCGGGACGGGTTTGGGTGCGGTGGTGGTGTTGAAGGTGAAGTCTACGCAGTGGTGGTCTGTCCAGAGGGGCTGCGTGGTGTCGCTGAAGTGGATTTTTGTCCCTCCTGCGAAGATGGGGTCGAGGGTGTGTCCGGCTGTGGGGGTGGGGTAGGTGGGGGTGGTGACGAGCTGCTTCAGTCCGAGGTTGGTGAGGTTGTCAAGGAGGGTGGTGGAGTCGGGGTCGCTGCGGTTGTCGAGGTGGAAGTTCAGGTCTCCGATGAGAATGTAGTCCGTGGAAGCGATGGCATGGGGTGCGACAAGGTCGGCGATGGTGGTGGCGGAAGAGGCGCGATGCCCGGGGGGCCTGTAGACGAGGGTCCCGTGCAGCGTGGTTCTGGGGCTGGTTTGGATCTGGAAGTGGAGGTGCTCTGTGTTGGAGAGGGGGTCGCTCGTGCTGGAGGTGGAGAGTTGGAGGGAGCTCTTGTGTGTGATGGTGAGTCCTCCTCCTGGGCGGTGGGGGCGGTCCTTTCTTTGGATCTTGTATCCATCGGGGATGGCGGTGGCGATGTCGGGGGCAGAGGTCGCGTTGGTCCATGTTTCTGTGAAGAAGGCGACGTCTGGCGAGAGGGTATCGAGCAGGTCCCAGATCTCAGTGGCATGTCTGTGGAGGGAGCGCACGTTGAGGAGTATGTAAGTCCAAGCTTCGGTGGTGCGGGCGTCCGTTGTGGGTTCAGCGGTCATGGGGGGCTGTTGATGGTGAAGGATTATCGGCAGTGTCGGCAGGAGAACTGGCCATGGGTGGTGTTCGGCATCGAGCTCTGGCAGTTGTTCCGGGGTTGAGTGCGAGGAGTTCGGCGGAGTTGTAGCGGTGGGGGGGTTGTAGATCCAGGGTTCCTGGCGCTGGTCGCGGTCGGGTAGCGGTCGGGTCGCGGACGGGCACAGACGGGCTTGCCTTCTCTATTCTTCACTGTGCTTCTCCTACCCCTCCAATTTCTTTGCCTGAGCTGAGCAGGGGATTGCTGTCTAACCAAAGATGTGTACATACTGAAAGAGGATAGCAAGGAAAAGCAAGTGTAGAGAATAAAAGGGAAAGTATGAGGTTTCTTTCTAATATTCTGATGTAGTGAGCATGGCAGTTAGAGAGGTGTAGTTACTTATGATTACAAGTGTAAGACAATTAAAATACAATACATTTCAAGCTCTTTACGCATATGTCTTCTTGTAATTTTATGCACTACTCCACTAAACATTCTCCAAATCACTGTTAACCCTGGCTCTCCTACAGTGGGAGAGACAGGCTGGTTAAATATTGAATTCTGCATAAAATGTTGCAAGAAAGAAAAACATAGTTCCAAGTGCAAAAAGAAATGGCTTTATCAACGGTTGCTCAAGTATTACCTGGCTGGAGTAATTATTACCTGGCTGGAGGACTTGTGGGTGCTTTTAGCTTTCGAATGATTTTGCATGTCCCTGTTTCTGAAAGTTTAATGTATAATTCAATATTGCATGGCATCTAAAGGTTTGAAGTAAATGGAAAGGGGTCACAAATCAAAATTTGTGTTTTGCTTGGTGCCCCAAAAATCCTTAATATGGCACTGCTTCAACCTCCTTGTACTCATGCCAGTGTCTTTTCTTAATGTGCTTCCTGACAATTCTTTTCAGTTCCTGACCATTTAAAATGCAAGCAATGGCTACGCAAGAAAACTTGGAGGTAGAGCCAAGCCAGTGGAGAGCCCAAGCCAATAGGTTTCCTTTGCGTGCAAGAGTCAGAGTAAGTGTGGGGCCAAAGACCACTGCGCAGTTTACGCTTGTAATACCAGCATTTTAAAAATGGCACATATATAAAGAAGTATTTAAGGAAAAACACAGCACCGAGAGGACTGATAGTTACCAACGAACCAAGACTGTTCCTCAATAATAAAGAATTTCGTGTCAACTGGTCTTGCATAGCATGGAAGTGTACCAAAGACTGGTTGGTATTAATCATAAACACAGCCAGACAACTAGCAGACGCACTGATGATAGAGATTCAGCAAAGTGAAAGCCGCTTAAACACCACAGTACACATATCAGTGTTCAAGAAAAAACTGGACGAGATTAATAAAGACCATTCGGAGTATAAAGAATATCTGACTCAGTCGAAACTCACGAAACTGAAGAAAGATGTGCAGAAATTTAGTCGCGAAACGGTATATCCATATGTTACGGACGAATATTATGAGAAGACACAACAACCGCAGACAGGAGGAAGAAAACAACGCTTCAGACCAACGCCGCAGAACTGGACGTTCAGCTCTGGAGAAGAAAGAAGTGGGAGCGATAGCAGCAGTGAGGAGAGTACAGGGGCGTTTTACAACAGGCCACAGCAGAATTTTCGCCAACCAATGACGCACCCACAGATGCCACAATTCGGCTATTGGCAACAACCCTTCTTTCCACCAGGGTTTGGTTTCCCACAAGGTCCACAGCCTTTTTTATACAGGGGCAGGGGCAGAGGCAGAGGCCGACAAAAAAGACCAAATCAAAGAGTACAATGGCAAGACCAGACACCCGACGTAGGAGCAGTGACCAGGAGCAAGGGGAGAGGGAACAACCCATCAACCAGCAAAGATTAACAAATGTGGTAAATCTTAGCAACCATATACTAACTGGTGATGAAGAGTCTGTACTCTCCAAGGGGCTGGGTTTTGTCCCGACACCGACTCATGACCCATTTACTTTAAATATAGAATTGGCACAGTTCTTCAGAAAAATAAAACTTCAGAATCACTTCGGGGACTCAGAACCCGCCCATGACATGAATACCAACACGGGCCTACGGAAGAAATCAACATTCCTACCACCCACTCAAAACATCCCATGTCACATACAAGCGTTCGAACAAGCAGACCTTAAAGAAGTAGAGACAATCAATCATCAGAAAACAAAGGGTTTCCAGAACCTGACTAAAGGCGAAAGAAATGCGTTACAGACCCTCAAATCCAATCCTGAACTCGTCATAAAACCGGCAGACAAAGGGGGCGCGATCGTCTTGATGCACCAAATAATGTATCGTGAAGAGTGCAAACGACTCCTATCGGACACCATCAGCTATGAAAGACATCAAAGTGATCTTACAGACCGTCTCTCATTAAAAATCAGAAACATGATAGATGAAGGTCTCAACAACAAGTGGATAACTAAAAATGAGGCAGATTTCCTCTACAATGAGAACCCAAGAAAACCAAGGTTCTACATTTTACCAAAGATACATAAAGAGAGGATGCCACCACCAGGGAGACCTATAGTCTCAGGTATCGGTTCCATTTTGGAACCCTTGTCGCAATTTTGCGATTGGTTTCTGAGGCCGATTGTACAAAAATCTCCCTCGTACCTAAGGGACACAAAGGACGTCCTTTGCCTACTACGAGATATGGAGACTAACATAAAGGAGGATCTGTTCATTACGATGGATATAGAGGCGCTGTACACCAGCATCCCTCAGAGACGCACCCTGGATGTGGTAGAAAAGATTCTACTGGCTATGGACTGGGAGTTCATCACCCCACAACACTTCATTATGGAGTGTGCAGAACTGGCTCTTGACCGAGAACTTTTTTGAATTCGAGGATACAATTTACCATCAGATCAAAGGCACGTCGATGGGCAGTAACTTTGCCCCCAGCATGGCATGCCTCTACGTGCAACAGTTCGAAGAGGACCATATTTACAGTGATAGCAATCCATATGCACAAAACCTGAAAATATGGAAATGTTATATCGACGACGTGCTCATTGTCTGGCATGGGACTGAAGAAACAGCAACAACTTTTGTCCAATGGATCGATATGAAAGATCAACATCTGAGGTATACCCATACCATCAATAAGAACCATGCCATCTTCTTGGAGCTTGAGATTACAATGACCACCACAGTCGTAAGTACTAAAGTACATCATAAAAACACGGATAGAAACAGCCTATTACTCTATGAAAGCTACCACCCAAGATCATTATGGCAGAATCTTCCTGTGGGACAATTTCTTAGAGTACGCAGGAATTGTTCGGAAATAGAGACATACAATGAACAAGCTGAGCACCTTGAACAAAAACTGCTGGATCGTCATTATCCAAAGAAGATGGTCAGAAACGCCAAGAAACGGGCCAGAAATAACAACAGAGAGGCCCTTCTGGATAGTACCCCCAAGGAAAAGATCGACAGAATGGTATGTGTCACAACATACACGCCGGCATCTAACAGTATACAGAATATCATCAGAAAAAACTGGCACATCCTGAATGGTGCTAAAAAACAATGGGAACCTCCGCTTTTTGCCTTCAAAAGGTACAGGAGCCTTCGAGATGAGCTTGTACATGCTAAAACATCCACTCAATTAAGAGAGGTACAACCAACACTGTGGAATACACAGAGACTAACAGGACATTACCCATGTGGAGGCTGCGTTGCTTGCCCTTTAACCACCGCCACAAAGGAAGTAAACATAGGAACTACGAAACCCTGGAGACTCAACAACTTTACCAACTGTAATACAGAAAATGTAGTTTACCTTCTCACCTGTCCTTGCAGTCAAATGTACATAGGAATGACTACCCGAAAAATAAAGATACGCATCAATGAACATCGAAGCACAATTAGATGCAAAAAAACAAACACCAAACTCACGAGGCATTTCCTCGAGCAGAACCATAGGGACACCGATCTGAAATGGGTAGTCCTAGAGGTAATGAAAAAAGGAAGAACAGACTTGACAAAACCCCTCCATACCAGAGAGCAACGATGGGTCTACCGCTTACGGACCTGGGAAAATGGCCTCAACGATGAGATCCCGTGGTTACATCTGGCCCAATGACGCATTTTTTGCTCACAAATAATGAACATAACTGTACCGTGTACTAAGTACTAACCCACGTGTTCTCTAAACGCTCCCTGTTATTATACAAAATAGCAATGCATGTGTAATATGGCACTTTAAAGAGACTTCATTTGTCAAGCAACACACGCAACATTTAGGGGCAGTGACCTATCACATGATAATGTCTTCTGGATGCATTCTCAGCTCGCGCATATAATAAGCACACGAGCACCTAGTAACGCCGATTTGTGTATATGTGACCTTTTACACTTTGGCGTCTTCTCTTAACATGCGCACCTTTTCACTAAACACAAGTGCTAAGGCACGTACATCTCTTTAAATGTGGCAGTATTTGACCCCTAGGTACGATCACATAACTGCGAATAAATCAAGAGCCTCACCCGCAGACACTGAACAAAAGCTCGCGCATATAGATTAAGCGCACGGGCACACAGACACGCCCATCTGTATATGCGGCAACTACACAGCACGCTATTACACCTTGGCGTGCCTCCTTATTTAAACATACGCATTTCCTTGCCTAAAGCACGAGCACTTAGACACGCCAATCTCTTAACATGCGGCAACATTTGACCACTGTGTGCGATTACGCTCCCGCATGCTGCACGATAACAATGAGCATCACCGTTTGGCGACGAACGATAGCCAGGCAATTGTTAAGGCGCGCTCGACTGGGACACCGGATAAACTCACGATTGATTATGCGACGCCACGCAGCAGGTCAGGCAGCGCGTTTTGCAAATTAACCATGGCGCGCATGGGACAACGGAAACGACGAAACTCAATGGTTGCGTGTATACTTTGGGTGTGTGCTGTTTTAAATTTGCTACAATTGCTTATCCTGCTTTTTTTCCCCTCCTTTCCTTACAGCTTAGGAACAGGGGTCTTCCCCTCACTCACTCCTATGGGGCTTAGAATTTTCTTCCCTGTGGTAAGAGTTCTGGATAAATTTAGAGTGTGCACAAATTCACACGTGTCACACTCTTAGCCACTGACGTAATGTTGTGCATGTGGTTCTTAAGAATACGTTGTTCTGAAATGACCTAGGTTTGTCTGCATTTTTCTATTTTCAGGCGTAAAGGAGCCACAAGACGAATATATTGTGTGGACAGTGATAATTATCACGCCACGAAGTGGTACTTACTCTTTGCAGTAGGGTAAGAACGGAGCCCCTTTTATATTAGGTCCTGATGAATGCCATGGACCCAACCGGGCCACAAGGCAGAAACATGTTGACCATCACTTATATAACGGTGTAAGGACATTTTTTCCTTAATACACCGTCCACTTGTTTTTAATACCATATGGCCGCCACTCACATTAAAATTTAATAGGCAACCATAATGGCTTTTTAAATTACTCACTCATTCTCTTCACGGGCCCCCACTTAGCTTAGAAGTGCATCCCTGTCGTCAGGTGTATGCCCGCCCTCCATCAAACCAAGTTTTTGGAGGGCGAGGACTGGCCAATGATGAAGCATGACACCAGGTGATGTGTGAGACCAGTCCGTAACTTTTAGTGAGATGTCTCCACTTTCTTAAGAAAGCACTGTAAAAAAACCTTGGTCACTAAACTGGGAGCGGCTCGTATGTGGTAAACATTTGATATTGGAGGCTGCCTGCTCCTAGTGCACTATGCTTCTAGTTCCCTCCCCTAGGCTTTCCTGGGGATAGTGTGCTTCATACATATATAAAGAACTCACAAGTAAATCAAGGATACTACTAATATAATTTATTTCTCCACATATGAAAATACCTTTCTCAACTGACCTATCTTTTTCTATCAAATATTGTTATACATCTTACAGAAAAAAGCTGTGTTTGCTGTGTCTCTATGGTCAACAGCCTATATCTAAGCTAAGGTCTAGTGAAACAGTGATTTGCATTGGATCACATAGTTTAGTATAACATGGAATGTGGGATTACAACTCAAGTTTTCTGCTCCCTGAGCATAATGGTTTGGCCACCAACCAAGTGTCCACATCTCCTTACACCTGGACTCTCTTCTCCTGATGCCGTAGGCCCAGCTCTCTGAGTGCTTTCTCCTGCGTGTCCCTCATTTTTTTTTACTGCTTTCACCTTCCTTTTCCCATGTTTTTCTGACTGCATTCTCCTGCGTTTCCCTTATTTTTTACTGCTTTCTCCTTCCTTTCCCCGTTTCCTAAGTGCTTTTCCTGCTTTTGCCTCGTTTTTTACTGCTTTCTCCTTCCTCTCCTCTGTTTTTCTGAGTGCCTTCTGCTTTTGCCTTGTTTTTCGCTGTTTCTCCTTCATTTCCTCCGTTTTTCTTTGAGCTTTTTCCTGCTTTTTCCTCATTTTTCACTGCTTAAACCTTGTGTTTTTTTCCTTTTGCCGCTCCTGCCTGTGGCCCATTTTCCCAGCTCCCCCCTAGCCCCGCCCACTGCTTCCCGGTGACCCTTCCTCCTCCGAGGACCACTCTCCCGTGCTGTTGCCTGCTTTTCCCTCCTTTTTTACTGCTTTCTCCTTCCTCTCCCCTGTTTTCTGAGTGCTTCTCCTGCTTTTGCTTCTCTTTTTACTGCTGTCTCCGCCTTCCCCCCCCCGTTTTTCTGAATGCCTTCTCCTGCTTTTACGTCAGTTTTTTTTGCTGTTTTATCATTCATCTCCTCCGTTTTTCTGAGTGCTTTCTCCTGCTTTTGCCTCGTTTTTTCACTGCTGTTTCCACGAAACAGCAAGCTACTACAGCGACTTGATTTCCTCACGGGTGATATGCCCAGCAGCTGCACCTCTGCTATGGCGGAGGAGCGTCGCCCCACCTGCCAGCAGCCGAAAGAATGAAAAATAAATTGATAATAAACTCTTGTTTATTATCGTTTTATTTTCTCTCGGAGCCGAGGCTTGGGGGCGGGGCCAGGATGGTGACAGGCTGGAGGGGGAGTGTTTGGCACTGCCTTCACTGCGTATGTGGGTTCAGCCAGCCAAACCCACATGCACATTGCTGGGTTGGAGAGAGCAGGCACAGGCTCTCAGTCTGTGTGGGAATGCAAATTTTCGGTGCTCAGGCCAATCCTGATGCTGCTTTCAGCAGCATGAAAGCAGCGTCAGAATGGGCTGCAGTGCACTCTGGGAGCCTGTGCTTGGAGAAGCGAGGAAGGCGATGCGGTGAGCAGGTAAGTGGTTTTAAAAAAATATATATTTATCAGTGACATTGAGCACCCCATTAAAGACTGTCAACAGTCTTCAGATCAGTGCATTAGGCAGGTTTGCATGCCATAAAGTAAAACAGCACTATCAATTTTGAATACATCTACATGATTAATACAGAACATCCATAGCTACAACCCCATACCAAAATCATAATATAAGTAATAAATCTCTCCAACTCAAATAATATTTTAAAATTAATTTTGAAAATTAACAATTTTTCTCCAATCATCTTCTTATGCGGTATGAAAATATACACAATGTCGTCTCGAATACATGCTTTTTAAAGCATAAGCTTCTAATTTAGTAGTCTGGGCTGCACACAGTAGAGCTACTCACAGGTAGCTGGAGAGCTACCGGTAGCTCACAAGCTACTCGTTGGAGACGACTGACCTACACAAATGTAGCTGTCAGTACCCTTACATGGACTCCTGAAGCATCCACTGCCCAGCCTCTTCAACGTTATAACAGTTAGCTCATTCTTTAGTATTGTATTGTATAATATAATTTGTATACCACTTTATATCCCTAATGAGGCCATAAAGTACTCCCATTCACTTCAGGTTCTTGTCATCCCTTCGCAATGCATGTTTGGTAAAATGTGCATTGAAGTTTGGCCTTATGCAAGTGTTGGATAAGATACAGGAGGTTCTTCCAGATACCAGTACCTTCCGAATCCCTCCTGTTTCCACTCTACTTGTTATCTCCCACTCTGCCCTCTCAAACTTAACTGGTTGCCTTTCAAGATAGTGAGTCCTTTGTGTGCTATGTGTACTTCGCAGATATGGTAGAATATGGAGATTTCACTGCAGGATAGCTGCTTGCGAATGTTAGGAGGCATAGTAACTCAGTCACAACCATTCAGATGCAAAGTTCTGGCTACTTGTACCACCATTCAACCTGAGACATCCAACGTAGGGAGGTAGGATCCATGAAGCCTTTTTAACAGCTAACAGCACCATTTGCCACTGATAATTTGCATGCTCTAATTTTCTGCCTGTTCTCCCCTCATAAAGGGCTGCAAAGTGAAGTGGCATGTAGATTGTCAAGGGAGTTGCACCTTTTTTGCTGCTCGCAATTGTGTGTGCGTATTTCCCATTTTTTTTCTGTTGATTGCTGTTGTGTATTTTTTTTTTTTTACTTTTTTACACTTACAGTGTTTAGAAATTTGCCAGTTTCCCTCCTAATTAGGGAGAGCTGGCAATTGTTCATACAACCCTACGACCCTTTGTTGATAGCTTCAGAACACATAGGATACCAGTGATAAAGTAGTTATGTTATAGTTCATCCATGCACTGCCCAGCAGCAGTGTTATTATTCACCTATAAGGATATACATTGCCACTTTTTATACTTTTTTTTAAAACATACTTTATTGCTTGCCAATACATCATTGCAGTGTAAAACATGGAGTATTATTGGCATTTCCCCTTTTTGATGTTCTCCCCATCATTCACATTATAGAGTGGTATGCTGCACATGTGATTCTCTTGCAGTTGTTCCTGGTCATATATCCACCACTGCATCTTTAAGGTGGCTTAGAGTATTCTGGAAATGCAATATTTCTCCTAGAGTAATTTTACATAGTATGCTTCAACATTCTTAACATAACATTTCAAACTTATATAACGTCCCCCTCCCTCCACCCTCCCTCCTGGTCTGCCGTTACTTATATGTTTAGTAGCCTATTATAGTTATCTATATTTCATTGGTTGCTCCTTACTGCTTAGGTAAGATGGTGTCGTGACTTGGGCCTATAACGATCTCTGGTGTATGGTCCTAGAATAGTTAGGTCTGCTCTTGTGTGGGGTTGTTATGTGTGTGTATAAAGTCCAGCTGTTTAAAATCTTCCATCATGCTCTCCCAATCCATTGAAATAGGGTGTTTCCGCAGACCCCTTGCCTCTTCTCGTCTAAGTGCCGTACCTTCGGCACTACCCCATTGTATCATATCTGCCTGCCATATAGTCAATAGTGGACTTCTAGGTGATTTCCATCTCATGGTGATTGTTCTTACGGCCAGTATAAGGGCAAAGTCCAGGAACCTCAATTGTACCTTCTGTGCTGTAGTGCGTTTATGGAGACCCAAGAGGCACTCCAGGATATTTTCCTGTACAATTAGGTGCGTGACCTCTCGTAGTGACTGTCGTATTCCGTCCCAATAAGCATGGAGACGTGGACAGGCCCATAACATGTGGACAAAGTCCGCTTCATCTCCCTTACATCGGGGGCAGCAGTGTTGGGCCTCCGGAAACATACGGTGTATTCTCTTTGGGGTTAAATAAGATCTATGTAATAGCATTGTTTGGATAAATTTAAGTTTAGCGTTACGGGACACCCGTTTGGGATGTTCCAACATGCTCGCCCAGGCTTTGTCGGTGAGTTCTGTGTTTGCATCCGTCTCCCATTTTGTTCTAAGGTCAGTGAGGGCGATGGATACTTGCGCTCTAATACCTGTGTACAGCCATTTGACTAGATGGCCCCCTTCCCCCATATAATACAGTAAATGGACCAGTCCGTGTTGTGGAGGTTCCCTACGTTCTGGCGCCCATGTCTTCTTAATATAGTGTGATACAGCCGCGTGTGTCATATATAAGCGGTCTGGCGCTCCAGTGGTTTGTATGAATGTGTTGTGATCAAGAAGATTGCCGTCACCAAAGAACTGCCCGACTTCCCTCACTCCGGTCTCCGTCCAGGCATGAAGTCTGGCCTTAGTTAGCACACCCCCAAGGATGGGAATGCCCAGTAATGGGATATTAGTCGCATAGGGAGTCGTTCCTGAAGTATAACGCAGTGCCTTTCTCCAACATTGCAATGCGATCTTAAGTAATGGAGGCCCTTCCGAGGGGATTTTGGCTTTTGGTAAGAGTAAGGAATGTAGTTTGCCCCGATCTATGTCCCGGGTTGTATACCCTATTTCTTGTAGAGTTCCTACCCGCTGTCCAGTAGGACAGCCACTGGAGTTGACAGGCATAGTAATAGGCTCTGAAATCAGGGGCACCCAGACCTCCCCTATGGGACTCTAGTTGTAATTTCCGAAGACTTACTCTTCGGCGGCCCTTGCCCCATATGAGTTCTATGAGGATAGTGTCCAAGGCACAGAAGACCGAGTGCGGAACCGCCAGCGGCAAATTCACGAAAAATATAATAAACGGGGAGCACTACCATCTTCGATATGGCAATCCGCCCCATCACCGATAGTGGCAGGGATATCCAGAAGGCCACACTCGAGCGTAAAGCGTTGATGGCCCTTAACAGGTTGCCTTCTAGCTGATCCGTCTGCGCCCTGTACACTTGTATTCCTAAATACTTGAATGTAGCGGGTGCTACGGGTAAGGTATAGTTACCAAATTGCGCTCATTTCTAGGTGGGTTCCATCATGAAAATAAAACGCATTTGATTTCCGTGGATTAATGGCAAGGCCCGAAATATTTTCAAATGTGGAAAAGATCGTGGGGAGAGGTGTAGTGTCAGCAGTCAAATCTCGTAAATAAAGCAGAATATTGTCAGCATATATTGAAATTAAGTGTGCAGTTCCATCAATGATTATCCCCAGCTGTTCTGCTGACTGTCTCAGGGCTATCGCTAAGGGCTCTAGCGCTAGCACAAACAGTAGGGGGGATAAAGGACATCCCTGCCGTGTGCCCCTGTGTACTGTGTATTCGCCTGAGATATGGTGGTCGGTGCGTGCTCTAGCAGTAGGAGAGGTGTAAAGCAGCCGTACCCATTTGAGATAATCGCTAGGGAGGCCAAATCTCTGTAAAGCAGCGAACATATAATCCCATGCTATAGAATTAAAGGCCTGGCGTAAGTCCAGTGCCAGACAGCCAGCCTCCGGATATTCGGCCGGGCGGCCGCCATGTATATAATGTAAGCGTCTAGTGTTGAGGGACGTACTGCGGTTCGGTAAAAACCCGCATTGGTCCCTATGTATGAGCGTGGTTAAGTATGGCTGTATGCGGTTTGCTAATGTTTTGCTCAGGATTTTATATTCAGTTGCCAACAAGGAGAGAGGCCTATAATTGGAGATATCGGTGCAATCGCGTCCCGGCTTAAGAAGTGAAACGACTAATGCCTGCATGGTGGATTGTGGCAAGTGGCCAACCTCCAGGGCTGTCCTATATACTTCCTCCAGTTTGGGGATCAGGGCTTCCGAATAAGTTTCATAAAATTCTATGGGTAGGCCATCTAGGCCCGCCGCCTTGTTATGATTAAGGCCTTTGATCGCAGCTCGAATTTCTTGTTGGGTTATAGGGCCTGTGAGTTCTCTCTGCGTGTCCGCCTATAGAGAGGGGATATTTAAGCCCTGGAAGAAGTCCGCTATCTGCGTGTCATTGTTGTGTGTTGGGGCCGCATAGAGGTCACTAAGATACCTGCAAAAGGCTTCATTTATCTCGATTTGTGTGTGTACTGGTCCTTGGTTAGGTACATTAATGTGTGTAATGAGCGGTGGTTCCGGTCTGTCCTGTACTATGCGGGCTAGTAGTGTCCCCGCCTTGTCTGCCTCAGTGTGCTTCCGTTGTGTAAAGGCCCTATGGTCAATAACCCGCAGAGTTTCTAGTGTGTCGGCGTGGTTAATGCGGGCATCTTGCAAGGCCTCTCGTTTTTCTGGATCTGCTACTGCCTCCTGTTCTAGAGTATTCATCAGGTTTTCTATACTAATCAGGCGTTGGTGTACCTCTTGTCTCGCCCCCACCACCTGTCCAATGGCAGACCCCCTCACTACCACTTTAAGTGCGTCCCAATCTATCAGGTGGGAGGATGCAGTATTCCAGTTTTCAGAGAAGTAATTATTAATGGTATTGGAGATAGCGGTGCGGAACGGGGCGTCCTCCAATAACTGGGGCCATAGTTTCCAGGTGGGCACTGGGGTCGGAACTCGTCCCCAAGTCAGTGTGAGTTCTAGGGGATTGTGGTCCGAAAATGTCTTGGCTAGGTAAGTGGACTGACTGATATGTGTAGCAATGGTGTGTGAACATAAAAATCTGTCTATCCTGGTGTGGAGGTGATGGACCGGCTATTCGCCGGTCCATCTTTTGAGTAGGGTGCATTAATCTCCAGACATCCGACAGTCCCCAGCCATCTAACCATGTTTTTAGGAGATCCGCTTGCTTGCTGGCGCCAGCGCCATGTAGTGGGGGGTGGGATCTGTCTAGGTCTATATCTAGCACTGTATTGCAGTCTCCTCCCAGAATCCAGGGAATCGTATCCCACCCTACAAGGGCTGCACCCAGACGGTGGAAGAATTTGTCTTGTTCAAAGTTAGGGGCGTATATACATCCCAATACCATAGGTACGCCGTCAAGAATTCCTTTCAGTAGAATATATCTACCCTGGTCATCTGTGCGACGATCAAGCTCCACAAATGGTACCCCATGCCGGATCCAGACAGTCGCCCCTCTAGCAAACGCTGAGTAATCAGTGGAATATATATTGCCTCGCCATTTTTTACGGGTCTTTAAAGCCTCCGAGTCAGTAAGGTGTGATTCCTGAAGAGAAACAATATGGGCTTTGCGCCTAAGTAAGTGAGCATGAACCCGGTGTCGTTTTTGTACAGCACCCAACCTCCGCACATTCCAAGTCAGCAGGTTGTAAGAGCCTAAGGTGGTGTGATCTCTAGGCATAAGTTAGTATGGGAGATGCCGCTCCTTGTAGCGAGGAGCCATTTAACTGACGCAGACCAGGAGTTCCCCTTTCCCTTAAAACTAACAATTCTCGGCTCAGCTAACAAACGGTGCTGGGCCCAACAAAGATTCCCAACATATAGGTACCACATAACGGTGCATTCGCTTATTGGAGGGTCGCTGCCACCATCCATATCGTGGCGGGTGCAACTGCGGGGTCCCGGTAGCTCGACGGATCCCGGGGGGGGGGGTTATAAACATATCATTGAAAAACAGTACAATCGCCTCTTGCCAACATATTTGTGCGTTACCTGAGCCATTCGTACTGTGACCCGCAGCTATAAAGTTCTGCACTGCATTAATAGACCGGCTGTACATTATAGAACTGTATATTAAAACCTCTCCAAAGGGTTTGATTACGTTCAGATTGTCCCCTGCAGATAAAGACTTGGAAAAGGATGTTATTGTAACTATAACTTCTGCCATATCACTCCCCCGGCTCCCCCCCATTGATCATGGCATGGGTAAATACAAATCTGTACAGAGTAAATGTAGGTCGCCTTAGTTATACATTCGATGCCTTGGCAGAGAGGTGGTATCAACCCCTACACTGGTCCCCGAGGCGCCACCAGCCTGGCTGAGTGCTTTACCGCCCTAGAGAAAGAATATATCACATTTGTTCAGGGCATTAGAATTATGAATCGGTATATACAGGATAGTGAACGGCATCGGTGTGCCAGCTGCCCATGCCATACTGCAACTATGGACTCATCCTAATTGTAAATAGTATCTGTAGGCAAGCCGGGTACAGTCCGGTGCAGCTATCTATATGTCAAATTTGCGTATAGGACTACATTACCCCAAAATGAGTCATAACATAATCATTAGGCAATCGCGCCTGAATTATCAGTACAGTAATAGTAGACTTTAACAGCGTTTCAGGTGATTCCTCAAGGAGTGTTAAAAGGATACTGGTGTGCCTGGTGTTCTAGCGGACATGCATACACCTTCTCGACCAAAGTTCGGACAATTGTGTGTGCCAGACATCTCAATTATCTACTATCTCGTCCACAGTCTGAGGTGTCACTGAAGGGAACAGAGTGAGGCTGTGGTCAGAATCTGACTGGATGGTGCTGTCCTCCGAATCAGTCAGGATCTTGGGGATGCTTTCCGAAAAAGATCCGGCCACGGCCAGTGCCTCTGCTCTGCCAGCCAACTGCTGATCGTGCGTTGGGCCAATGCCAGTGTTACTCTGCAGGCTCTTGTTATTACGTCGAGGCCCATGTCTCGGAGGATTTGCCGTACCTTGGCGTGTCGAGCCCGACTGTCCGCTCTGGCTCGGGTCTAGGCTCATCACCTCCAGCCATTCCTCTGCGTCGTTTGGGCTATCAAAGAAGTACGTTTTCCGTTCATGGATAATCTTTAATCTGGCCGGGAATAGCAATGCATATTTAAGTTGGGCCGCTCGTAGTTTCTTCTTGACTGCTTGATAGGATGATCGTTGGCGTTGGACCAGTTGCGAGTAATCGGGATACAGTGAAATTCTATGATTCTCAAATTGGATCTGCGTTTTTCCCTTGCTTTTTGTAGTAGCATGTCTCGATCCCTATAATTTAGTATTTTGACAATCAGGGGTCGTGGGGGCGCCCCTGTCTTTGGTGCTCCCGTTGGGATTCGGTGTGCCCGTTCCACACAGAAATATGGTGATAGGCCATCCTGTGTCACATATTCTCGGAACCATGTTTCCATGAAGTCCACGGCCTTGATGCCCTCGCTGCGTTCCGGAAGGCCTATGACGCGTATGTTATTACGGCGATTCCTGCCCTCCGCGTCTTCGACCCTGTCCTGGAGACCAGTAACTTGTTGTTGCAGTTTTTGAAGCTGTAGGGTATGTTCCGCAAGTTGGGGTTCCATATTGGTGAGCGCTTTGTCGTGTTCTCGAACGGTCTCAGCCATTTTCCCATGGTCCGCTCGGAGTAGGGTGAGGCCAGTCGTTAGGGTTCCGACCTGTTGCTCTATTGCCATGCGGGATTCCCGAACTTCTTTTAGGATCAAATCCAGTTTGTCAGGAGTGGTCTCAGCGAATTCAGGGCCAGGGGCCCCAGGTGATGAGGGTCTGGTGTTAGGTTCGGGCCCGCTAGCAGGGCCGCCTGTGCCAGGGTTGCCCTCCAGTACCTTCCCCTTAACTCTCCCCATATCGGTTGTCCGCTGCTACCGGGGAGGCCTGGCGCTTGCAAGGTATTAGTAAAGGGGGGAACTCCGCCCCGCACGCCCCGCCTATAGTCGCCTGTATCCTTAGGGCAGTCTTCACTGTAGGGATCGGGTCTATGACATGAGCTCCACAAAGCTCCCGAGAGCTCACCGTATCTTCCCCCCTCTCAGACCCCTCGTGCCATTTCCGTTTATTGTGGCGTGTTAGTGCCTAATATGAGGTCGGCCGCACTCCCAGCACTTCCCAGGTGTCGCGTGGTCTCTTGGAGAACTGTCCTGTGCCACTTGCCGCCCCACTCCACCGTCCACGCGTGTGTCACCAGTATGGCCTAGGAGGGAGACCAATGCATCTACAATTAGCAGTGACTCTCGGACCTCCCCAGGGGCCCAGGCGCCACTCACAGCACTCCTCTGTTCCGCTTTCAAGGGATGCCCCCTTCAGTATAGTGTGTCAGCTGCGGGGAAAAAAGGAGGAAGGGGGGGCGGGAGGGGGGTCCCACCCCACCGAGTCAGACGTGGGCCGCTGCGATCCAGGGTCCAGCGGATCTCACCCCCACCACGCTCCGCGTCTATCGGGCCAACGGCTCCGTCAATCAGTCCAGGAACCATGCAGTGAGGCCCGCTGGCTCCAAACAACCACGGCGTCGCGGCGCAGTCCGCCTCAGTCTCCACTCTAATGTTAGGGGCAGCGATCGGCCTGATGGGCACTACGCCGTTCACCACACGCCAGGCTCCAACAGCGCAGGAGGGGCCCGATCACCTCCGGCCGCCCCCCGGTCCCCAGCGCGGCCCCCAGCGCTCACCGCTCGCACCTCGGGTTGTCCACAGCGGGCCCGTCCAATCACCCGATGGGGCCCCTCTCATCCACCCCCGCCTTCGTGCGTGTACCTTGGTTGTCGCGGGGGCAGTCACCGGGCGAGGCGGGTCACGCCGGAGGGCGAGTTTCACCGGGAACCACGCGCCGGGCGGGGGACGCCGCGCTCCAGCTCCAGCGCCACGTCGCAGGCAGGCCTCAGTGTCCGCGGATGCGGTCAGGTGCCGATATCTCCGGCGTCGCCGTGGTCCACGGGCTCAGATCAGGATGATCGCCGCACCGGACCTCAGGCAACAGATTCCTGTCTTTCCGGCTGTAGTTCCTGCTCCTACGCTGGCGAGTGCTCAGGATCTTCCCCCCCAGGGTCCGGAGCCTCACCGAAACACGTCCGCCATCTTAGGCGGTTAGCCACGCCCCCCGCCACTTTTTATACTTGTCTCTATCCCTTGTGTCAGTGCCTCATCGTTTGTTCAATTACAGTTTTTAGGCTCAGATAGGTGAAATGATTTGCTTGGGATCATTGAAATGAGAGTGCCAGGATTCAGTATACTTTGTTTCACTCAAGTCAGCATCGTAACCACTGACTAAACTCAGAACTGCCAGTATTTAAACTAGGTGGCATACATATTGGCACATCGAGCTACCTCACCAGTGTGCCGACATACTAAGCACAGACAGCCTCTACACCAAAAAGCGTTTTATACTTAATCCTGGGGGGAGGTGGAAATGTGGAGGATTGTAGACGAAGGTGGGGCAGCAGGCTGCAACATTCCTGTTAATGGGTGCGCCGCAGACAGCCCTGGCATTTCGGGGGCAGATTTAGTAACATTTTGCACTGGAGCAGTCAGCAAAAGTGATGCAAACAGGTGTAGAATGTTGATATGAGATTTACTTTCCACAAAGTGCCCCATTCTATTTTTTCAAACTTTGTTTGCTCTGGAAAGTTGGCTAAAGTAATGCAAATGAGCTCGTTGTGCTTGTTTGCCCTACTGTGCATCATGGAAGCGTGCCATGGATGGTACATGGGTGTTCCCACACTACCACCCATGGTTTTTGATGCAAATCTCTATTTTTTTAACAGACAGGGCTTTATAATGCTCCTCCTTGAGGTAAGCGCAAAGTAGGACATTTTCTATTTCTCCAAACTTTTCAAACTTTGCAAGTGTGCTGGACTGTACAGCACATACTCAAAGTACAAAAAAGTTTTAAAGTATGTCCGAGCATAGTATTTTGTACTATAAGGTAATCTTGCCACTACAAAACCTCTGGTGCGAAGGTGTGTGTGTAGTGTTAGGCAGCCTAAAATTGTGCCAGGGAAGAGAGCAGTACTGCCATATTCTCAGTAGACATAGCGCTGTCCTGCTCTCTCCATCTCACACAACTCAGCAACTTTGGTTGTTGCACTGTGTTGTATGAAATATTATCAGTGATACAAAAGGGGGATGTTCTTATGTGGTAGAAAATGGCGCCTATCGAGTATGAGTAAATTTTAGTAAAGCGAATAAGGCGGTGCAAAAAGGTGAGGGAAACCACCCTGAGCCCTCCAAGTAGACCCTAGGGTCAGACAAAATGTATAGCAAGCCTATGCACACGCTCCTTTCAATTCTAATTTTAGTAAACATTCAGTGGACTCAGTAAACATTCAATAGACAGAATATACAACAAAATGAGAGTAATCCATGTAGTTAATGTTCTCCTGTTCCTTTAATCCAAAAACGCTCAGCCAACACGTGTTTCGTCGTTAGGGATGTACCCTTCGACTTCTTCATGGCTGTCAGGCTAGCAGATTCAATGCCAGACTCCTCTCCGCCGGTTCTTCTTCCATCCCGGCTGGCTTTGAAATCCTTGTTATACTGTATTAAGCGGTTCCTTATAGTTCTGTGACAAATCGGATAATTCCGTTACATAAATCCAAGATTTAGAAGGTCAAAGTATCGGCATAGTTCTCCAGTGTTGCACCTCTTATACGGGTACCTTAGCGAGTGCGCTGTCTGAGAGACTCCTGCTCTGTAGTTCCAGGTCACATTTGGAGCTACAGAGCAGGAGTCTCTCAGACAGCGCACTCCAGAAGGTACCCGTATAAGGGGTGCAACACTGGAGAACTATGCAGATACTTTGACCTTCCAAATCTTGGATTTATGGAACGGAATTATCTCCCGTCCCAGGTATTGAACCTCTCTCTCCGCTTCCTTTTGTTATTCGGAGAGTTTGTTTCTGATGTCCGCTAATGTGGCCGGCTTAGGTTCTTGGTTGTATGCCTGCGTTAAATTGTTGGATTTCAGCCTCGAATTTTTTCAGGGTTCCCCTAATCACCTTTAACACCCCAGACTGTCTGGCAATACATGAGCCGCGAATCACCACCTGAAACACTTCCCAAAGTGAGGAAGGTGATTCTACTGATCCAACATTCAAGATGAAATAATCTATTATATCCTGCCGGATCTCCCCTCTGAAGGCCTCGTCACGCAGTGCATGTGGGGGAGTCACCACGAAAACATCCGTCGTAGAGTATTTTCTTATTTTATTTATTTTATTTGAGAAGTTTTATATAGCGCTGGCTAGACCCGGAGGTATCAGAGCGCTTTACATGAGGAACATTAAGTTACAAGTTACAAATTACGTCCGTTACAAGAGCATAGCAAAACACAGGCAAAAAAAAACCAATGTTGGCTGCTGAGGGAAGGAAACATAACGGGGAGACGGGGAAAAGCAGTGTCCAATGTCTGGCTGGGTAGGTGACGGCCGAGGGGGTCACCTAGAGCCAAACTCCTCTCTAGCTGCCTAAACAGCTCCACCGGGCAAAGGCCATGTTGTTCAGTCCCCACGGTAAGTAAAGTGTTTAAGGTTTCAGCCCAAGGGGTATTGTCATAGATCGATTGGCAGCATCCCTCCCAGTGTTGCTGGGAAGCGCCGTCCACTTCACTCTGCGGCTTGCCCTCGCCTCTGTCTTCGCGATCATGACCTTTGTTTAGGTGGGGAATTGCAGCAGGGCACTCCTGATTGCGTGAAATAGGAATTAAATGAGGGAGCTCCGGACTCAAACAGTCCGGCCCGCCCGGCAGCTGCACACCAGCGCCGACCCAGCCAGGCTCAAGGTGGTAGTAGATGTTGAAGATTTTGTTGGATACCTTATAGGTGGGATAGGGGCTGCGGCGGGTCTGAGGGATCCGGAGGGACAGGCGCACCGGCGAATGGTCAGAGAGAGTGCGTGGTAAATGCTCGACCACTGTGGTCCAAGCAGCCACGTCTCTCGATACCAACCAGAAATCTATGCAGGACCAGAAACCATGAGCGGAGGAGAAACATGTGCCTTCGCGCTTGGTGGCATGTGTATGGCGCCAGATGTCCACTAACGTGTTATCAGTGATGAGCGTGTTCAGTGCCACTGCAGCCCATGGGTGTTGCAGCTTGGCGCCAGAACAGCCCAGGCGATCATGCAGCGCGACATTAAAGCATTAGCACTGGTCTGGGTCCATAATCCCACAGCTGCCTCCAGATATTAGGTAAAAAGTCAGGGTCATCTGTATTTGGCCTGTATACGGCCGCCATTGTCATTGGTTGTGCGTAAAGTGTACCCACCAGAATAACATATCTACCGTCTTTATCAATGAGGAAATTAGTGGTGCACCATGGAAATACCTTCTTGAGTACAATAGTGACGCCGCGGGCATAGCTGGAATAGACAGAAGAGTAGGATTCTCCGCACCATCTGGCCTGGAGGCGGGCCGTGCTGTTTGTGGGCAGGTGAGTCTCCGGTAGGAAACAGATATCTATGCTGTGGCGCACGAGATATGCGTGTATTAGTCGGGATTTGCAGTGATCATTAAGGCCCCGCACGTTCCATGTTAAGTACGTTACGTTCGCCATTTCAGTGGTTGGTTAGAGTGCGTGTATCAACGTATCTCCTGGTGTGTCTCATGTGAGCATGTGCGTGTTGCGCAATATTGCAATGATTAGTGTAGCCTCCCAGTCTGGGTATTACTTCAGAACAGAAGTTGCAAAAACAAAACATATAAACTCCCCATGCACAACCTCCCACCACCCGCTCCCAGTTCAAAAACTCACATGTTCCCGAAGTGAAAAGTAACTGCAGTCCCCAGACATTTCCCCATCCACCCACTCCAACCCCCAAACAGGTTGAGACATTGTACCCTCCCAGCCCAAAGAACCCCAACAAGAAAACATAACCGGGTACACATGGGAATTATCCCATGGGGCCATGATCACACCTGGCAGACACCCCTGACTCGAGGCCAGGGTGGCTGAGCAATAGTTCCATGCAGAGGAGCAATATTGTATAATATAATGTGATTGTGGCTATCCGCCACTCGCAAGCGCCCGCATATGTAAAGTCCAGTTATACAGTATGGTTGTTGTTGCAGTATAACACAACATCTTTAGGGCCCCATCCGGTATAGAAGCGTGTCCGGGCCTAGTCATTGTCGCTGGTACGGGCTTCCTCTGATGTTCTGGGCGAATTTGACCAAGGTTTGCTGTTTCTGCTGAGTTGTTTGGCGTGGGTCAGTGCAGCCTTTGGGTCTATGAAGAATTGCGGCTTGCCGTCGCCCATGATGAGTAACTTGGCCGGGTAGAGGAGGGCGTACGGGATCTCTAGCCTTTGGAGGATACGTTTTGCCAGCAGGAATTCGCACCCCGCTGCCTGCACTGTTAGAGTGAAGTCCGGGAAGAAGGAGAGGGTATTACCCTGGTACCTGACTTCTCCCATTTCTCTAGCCCTCTGCAGGATTACATCTCAATCCCAATAGTTTACCAGGTGAGCAATTATAGGGCGCGCAGGTGCGCCAGGCGGTGGCCGCGGTCCCAGAGAACGATGGGCACGCTCTACGATTAACACCGCTGACAGATCTGCACCAAACAGTTCACGGAGCAGGGATTCCAGGTAGTCCTCCATCTTGGCGATTGCCGTGGATTCAGGGATTCTTAGGATACGCAGGTTATTCCTTCTAGAGAGGGATTCCAAGACTTCGTTCTTTGCCCAGATGATCTCCAGCACTTTGTCCATTTTTAGCAGGCGCTGCCGGTCATCCGTGAGTGTGTCCTCCGCTTCTGACACTCTGGATTCCACCTGAGTGATCCGAGTGTCGTGTGTGTCGACACGTTGTTTGACCTGGTCTAGTCTGATCGTAAGGTGGTCTAATTTAGAGACTATTGTCTTTAGGTTGGATTTGACCTCCAGCAGTAGAGAGCGTATGTCACCATCGTGCATTGTTGTGTCATCAGTCTGCGTGGCCTGCTCCTCCACCTCTTGCGATACTTCTCCATGGCGTCCCGTGCGCCTGTTTTCAAATGTTAGCTTGGACTGTTTCACGTCTGTTTTCCCCATAGTGCCAGCAGTGTGGAGACAGTGACCCAGTAGATAGCAGGAGGGGTGGGGGGGGTGCAGCAGCATGTTATTCTGCTGTGGCTGTGCCAGTGCCTTGGTGTTTAAATGCCTCTCCCACACCACGAGTCTGTAGAATGGCAGCAATGTTTCAGGCCTTTACTGGGTAGGTCTATTCTTGGTGGTGGTGGTTGCTTCTAGGTGAGAGAGGCCCAGCAGCACTGTGTCTTTTCCAGTCATGTGGTCAGGTGGGCAGCTCCTGTACACCCAGTCAGCGCACTGGGTCTCAAAGTTTACTGGTGCACAGCAGGTGCCTGGGATTGGCGAGTCAGCAACCCTCGTCCCCATCCCCCAGCACAGCCAGACATCACCAGGTTTCGTGCACGGCGCTAGCAGCCTCCGCAGGATCTCACAAATCAGGCCTTTCATAGATGAGTCGATGGACAGTGGGGCAAGGGGGGGCAGGTGCTCGGCGCACCACTGGGGGAATCGAGCCGCAGCCCCAAACTTTCCCCTCCTCATCCTACAGTGTTGCAGCGTCCTCCGGTCTGCCGCTCGGTTTAGCAGGCTCCACACGTAGCTGTCTGGGCGGGTTGTGCCGCACTGGTCTAGGCAGACGCAGCCCACTTCAGCACCCACCCTGGCGGGTCCAGCAGTACGCGTCCTGGCTTATGTGTCGGTTCTTGACGCACAGCGGGAGCACGCCACCTTCAGCCGTGTAGTTAGTCTGCCTGTTGTCGGGCTCGGCCACGTCCACACTCCCATGGGGCTGGCACCAGGCCCACATCGGCACATGTATGGAAGTCGGGTAGGGATGGGCACAGCAGCTCACCAAGGTGAGGGCATCAGCTTACATTTGCAGCTCACTGTGGGACGAAGCGCCGCGGGGCGCTCCTCATCTAGCCTTAGCGGCGCCCGCTGACGTACATCACCACAGGTTCTCGCCCCTTAACAGCATCGGATAGGCCCTCACCGTCAGCACTTGCCCCGGTGCACGCAGTCAGTTCGTGCAGGGTTTCAAGTGCTCCCTAAGGCCCAGGGATTGCAGCCCCCACTCTGCTGATTCTCTGGTGCTTTGTATTGCCCCTGAATTATGGCAGATGCAACGCTCGGCCGGCAGAGCCCACTCAAGGTGCGGCCATCTTGCAGCCGGCGAGACCACGCCCCTGCTGTTCAACTTAGTAGAGAAAAGTGGAAAATATGCACACTACAGCACATTGAACATGCATGTGAATAGGTTGCCAGAAAAACACATCCATTTTTCGACAATGTTTTCACATGTGCCGGTCTAAAGGCACACACCTGTATGCTTTGAAACAACAATAACCTGTGGCACAGTGTATCGCATACAGCACAATTATGAAACACTCTGAGTGTGTTGTACCTTATTATTACAGGTGGCTGAGAAAGTGTGGGGAAAGGATGGGAGATCACGAAGAAGGCACCATTTTGGATTAGGTAGAAAGACCACATGCAGTTCTCCATATTCATCCAATAGTAGCGCCCAAGCGGGACTCTGACTCCTTTTAGCCTACTCATAGGGATCCTGCTGCTGCGATGCTGAGATCCCAGCTTCTCCGATGGCCTAGACCATGATCCCTCCAACCTGTTCTCTTGCCAGGAACTTGGACACGGGTTATGTTCCTAACAGTATATGCCCTCCTTGTGCACCTGGTTTAGTTGGGTGATTTCAGTCGAATCTACGACTCAAAAGTGGGAAATGGACAGCTGAGGCTGACTCCCAATATTGATAACAGATTAGACATCCTTTCCACCTCACCAAGAACTGCAATTTTCAACGACAAAGACAGGAATCCACAATGACTGAAACCTCATATTCAGCATAACCATTAATTCCAACAAGAACAGAAAACAGTCTGTTACAAGTGGCTTTAGTTGAGAGACATGGAAGGTGTGATGAATCTTCTACGTGGAAGGAAGTTTTAAACAGACGGTTACTGGGTTGATTTTATTAAAAATAGTAAATGGTCCTAAATATCGGGTCCCTAATTTGGTCTGGCCATCACTGTCCGGTAAGAAACAGGATGATGGCCAGAAGTTATCTCCTATGATTAAGTCAGATTCTGGTTGTCCATGTGTATCTGAATATTCTTTCATTCTTTTCTGGGCAATTACTAGCTTATGCTTTACCAGTTCTCTGACCTCGATTTGTGGCTTAAGAAAATCACAAACTGATGTTACAGCGAAAGGGCTCTTAATGAATTCTGGACCAACTTTAGGGAGAAAAGCCTGACTATAGAAAAAACGAATGACCTTAGTATAGTTATGTACATTCTGTGGCCAGAGAAAAAAAGAGTTGTGACTGAGTTGCTTAACAGTCTTTTGTTAAAAGAAAAGAAAAAGTGGTAGGAATGAATAATACTACTCCATAGAAATATAGCCCATCCTTCAGAGGCAAGGTGTAAGTTTTCTTGATTTCTTGAACCTTCTTCTTGCCAAGTGTAATAATGTAAAATCCACACAGTAGAAGATTATCCAAAAAGCAGGTAATTTATTAAGAGCACCCCATCTATGTACATCCAACTCAGAATCTAGTGGCAACTGACCAAGATCTTCTAGTTGACAGAAGCATAGAATCATGAGATACAAGGGTTCTCCATTTCATAAGTAAACACACACACACACGCACGCACACTCTCTCTCTCTCTCTCTAGGAGCATAAACAAGCATTGATAAACATAAAATAAGATACATTTGAATTACCACACCAATCTGTTGTTGAGTGGAGCGTACTTCCTCCAAAAAGGATGTCACCTTAGATATTATTTGGACTGGAGGAAAGATTGTTTGTACTTCAAATTGTCTTTCTCCAGGGTATCTCCTGGAGAAAGCTGTTCTGAGTTCTGTGAATAAAAGTAATGATGAAATCATACTGCAAAAAGAAATATGCCCACCGGGCTTGTTGGCTATTTCTACATAATACTGCGCATAAGGCTTACAAATTTCAGTTGTCTGTTTCCAATTTCTTTATCAAGCACATGTCTGGCATCTAGTAAAAGATGTGTCCACTCCACAAAGTTTTCTTTTATTGCTAGAAGTTCCCGCTCATGCTCGGAGTACTAACGCCCAGCAGGAGTAAGAAAGGTCGAATAGTTAAAGATCAGATGTTTATTCTTATCATCGTCTTCTTCCTGTAGTAACACATCCCTCACAGCAAATTCTTGCTCATCACTTTCCACCAGGAATTGGTTGGTTGGATGATTAGAATGGTGGAGGAGCAGAGTACTGGTAAATGCAATTTCTAATGCCCTGGAGGCTTTTTCGACATAACTATCCCAGCAGAATCCAGTCTTTTATTGCTCCTTAAGAACTCTTGTGATATCATTTGAGTAAACAGAAAAGGTCTTAATAAATGGACTCTAAAGGTTTGTGAAACTGAGACAACACTGACTCTCCATGATGGAAGAGGGGGGCGACTCTTGCAACCAATGTTCCGTCTAATAGTATAGCAGTTAGACTGAAAAACCGTTCACTTTGTGATAGAAAGCTGAAAGTTCGTACAGGTACTCGTATTTGTAATAGCAATCATATAAGAGCAAGACCCAAGTGGATCTTACCTATAAAACGCCATACCCACAGAACCAACTCCCTTGCTTGTCGCAAACTCAATCCCATCTGAAAAGGCCTAATTTTCAAAGAATACACATTGCAGTGGCACCTTTCCTCCAGTGTAGTGGGAAACTGAAGTACAATATAAGTGTTCTTGAATGAGATCTTAATGATAGACTAAGGAGCAGATTTACTAACTGTTAAAGCAACAGAGCACACCAGTCAAAATTGCTGCTGTGCGTTTTGTGAAAGAGAGAGAATAGAACAGCACCTTATCTATTAATATATGGCACTGTTTTCCCCTCTCTCTGCACTGGTGCACTTTAAGCTGCCATGCACCAGTGCACACAAACCCTTGCATCATACTGCATGGTGTGTGTGTTATGTCAAGCATAGGTTTTCTCCTGAAAGGGGACGCTGCCAGTACAAAAACTATGCTTTAATACTTTTCCCACTTTGTATGTGTGTGCTGCACAATGCACCACACATGCAAAATTGGAAAGATGTGGAGAATTTTAAAAGTTGATCTCCTGTTACGTCCGCTTCAAGGACGTGTCATTTTTCTACACATGTCCAAAGCCACATGTTGTTAGATAGGAACACCCATGTACCACCCACTGTACACCCCCTTAACGCAAAGGAGCATAAAGTATCGCAAGGCGTTATTTTAAAATAGTATAGGCAACTTTCCAACCCAAATCATGATTGGAATGGAAAGTAAATACGTCCACAACACTTTATACTGGGTTTACGTCACTTTTGTGAAAGAAAGTTGATTATTTACTGAAAAATATTGCCGCTGAACTTGTTTTCATCGTATATTAAACAGACTCCGTTACAAGTTCAGAAGACGGGACTCACTTCAAAGATATCAGTCAACAATATATATGACATGAGCAGGGACATGTACAACTAATACCAAACTACCACATAGCCTCCTTTGTAGATCCGGCTATGGATGTATATTCACTGATGCCGAGCAAGCAAGCCAGGATACCAGGAGCACACAGATACTCCAGATCTGCAGTTGCTTCAGTCATTGCTCTTGGCCTTAGACTGTATTGAAAGATTACGCCACAAACTGTAAGGCATAGGCACTCTAGCTAACTAGGCATGGCCTCATCACAGCCTTTAGTTGTGAGATTGATAGGACTCTGAGAGCACCAGTCTCTAAAATAACAATCCCACAACATCAATGTGATCTTTTCTCATATCTGCAGTTTAACCAAAGAGCCTACAAAGTGGGTCCTACTCTTGGGCCTGTAAAGGATCTGAAACTGAAACTTGAATGGTAGGGTGGTAACCCCTGGATAGAGTTTTACAGTGTTTGAATTAAAACGTTCCTTCTTACCCTGCTCACACATACCCTGTAGTCAGTACCTACAGCTTATACTTCAACCCCTGCAAGAGAACTGATTGAAATAGGCAGGTAGCTTTATATCAGAATCTGACTCTTGGATGTGAGTGCAACCTCAATGGTTAATTGTTGGATTATTTATTATTATTTTTTTTTTTTAGAAACGTGACCTAGCCAGCAGGTGTCAAGAAACACTAACCTGGCAATCTCGATCCAGCAAGAGCAATGGTAGTTTCCACACATTGTCACACTCCTGGTTGCACAGCTGGGCTGAGCCTGCACTACAGGAGCGTTTTTATCTAAAAAGCAAAGAAGATCTTTCCCATGACTATAGTTTGAACATTTCAGTTTTAACTTTAGATATTGTCTATGATATATATGCCTGCTGGCACTCTGTCTATTTCCACTCTCTATTATAAATCGAAACTTAAACTTTCTTCTAAACCGAAAAACAATTAAGGTAGATATAGTAACTGTGAATCACACTTGGGGCTATAATAGGTTCTTTGTTAATGAGAACTACCCTCAATATTCTGGTAAAAAAAAGTTACAACATATTTAATGGACGGCCTCCGATGCTTTTGATGGCACCCACCAAACTTTAACAAACATTTTGTTTTTCAAGAACAAACTCACAAAGTGGGAGTTTGGTATTGAAAAAAGAACTCATGGAAAACGTACTCCCAAGGTGCTATTTAGTTATTGAAAACCGAAATCTAATGACCACCAACACCAGAGAGCTTTTTTCCCTGGGTGTGGGGGGTCATTATTTGTTTTTTCTGTCCCTCACTGCCAGGGCTTACCTGGCGTTGACAGACAGAAAAAAGGACATCTCAACTTCCACCCTAATTAGGGTGCGAGGTGTAATGTCTCTTCTCTGATGGCCCCTACTCTCTCAAGCCTTCAGAGGAAGCTTTCTGTCGACTTAACCAAAAGGAGCTCTGTCAATGGAAAGCTGACAGCCCTCCTGACCCGAGATAGGGGATAGCGATGACGGACCATCATTTTGTTGGATAGGTTGCTAGCCAACACCCTGTCCTGCAAACTTAACTATAAATTACCCACTTAGTTTTTACCCTGGTCATCATACATTTGCTAACATTGATATCAGCATACCATTCAACAATAATTCTGTGCCGACATATTTACACTGGAGTTTACAGCAAAAATACTTCTTGACCAGCAAAGCACTAATTTGTGTAAGCAGTAATACATTAAGATTAGATGTTGAGTACCTAGATGAGCCTCTTCGTTTGATTGCCCAGAGAAGTCAATTCTTTAGCTATTTCATTCTGAAAATGTGTTGGACCCTTGAAATTCTCTTGTGCTCAGACAGCATCCTTGCCAAATTTTCTGCAGAACTATTGGGTAAAATAAATCCACCTTAATTAACGTTATACATTCTTCTGTTTGTTTTCTTTAGGTCAATGGAGAATGTGCATCAAACGTCTCAGAAGGAAGAGCCTGAGATGGAACATAATGTTTCAGTTGATTATTTAGAGGACTATGATGTGATTTCTGAAGAGGAACTTGAACAGTTTAAGACTGCCATCGAGGAAGGTGACCTTCCCGGAGCAGCCGAAAAACTCATGGAATCTCTGGATACATTAGAAAGTGCCAAGTTGGACATCGCCATCACTGGAGAGTCTGGCTCTGGGAAGTCAACATTCGTCAATGCAATCAGGGGCATAGATGATGAAGATGAAGATTCAGCCCAGACTGGAGTGGTGGAGACAACGATGGCTCCGACACCATACCTGCATCCTCAGCACCCAAATGTGACTGTGTGGGATCTTCCAGGAATTGGAACTGAAACCTTCCAGTCAGCGGAATACTTGAAGCAGGTCTGCTTTGAACGATACGATTTTTTTATAATCATTGCAACAGAACGTTTTAAATCTAACCACGCCAAGCTGGCCCGTGAAATTAATAACATGGGGAAAAAGTTCTATTTTGTGCGTTCAAAGGTGGATGCTGATTTGGATGCGTCTAAGAAACGTCGCAAATCTAGCTACCAAGAAGAGAAGATTTTGCAGCAGATCAGGGAGAACTGCATAGAATGTCTAAAGAAGGAAGGAGTGGAGTCACCCCGGGTCTATCTCCTGTCGTGCTTTGAGCTGGACAAATTTGAGTTTGAGCTGCTGCAGGAAACATTGGGTAAAGAACTTCCCAGCCACAAAAGGCACGCTTTTCTTATAGCTCTTCCAAACATCTCTATTAAAGTGTTGGAGAAGAAAAAAGATTTGATGAAAAAACAAATATGGAAGATAGCCAGTGTATCTTGTGTTGTGGCAGCTGTTCCTCTTCCAGGACTCTCGATTACATGTGACCTTATCATTTTGAAGAAATACCTGTCAAACTACTGCAAGAGCTTCGGTTTAGATGATGAGTCCTTGGAGAAACTTGCCAGAAAGGTCGATATTCCTCTGGCAGATCTGAAGTCAGTCATCAAGTCCCCACTCGCCAAAGAAATTACAGATGATTTAATTATAAGGTTATTTACCGGCTCTGCAATGCTTGGACTGGCCGCTGCAACTGAAGAAGCGATAAGGTTAATTCCCTTCCTAGGTTCGGTGGGAGCAGGAAGCATTTCCTTTGTAACCACTTATTACATGTTAAATAAATTCTTAAATGATCTGGCAGAAGATGCCCAAAGAGTGCTAAAAAGTCTATGTTTGGGACAGCTGTTTAACCAATTGATGAGTCACTAATACTATAAGCATGACTTTTGAACTTTCTTATACCTCAATGAATTTGGGTAGGAACCCCCTAACAGCACAGCCGACAGTGCCTTATTAATTAAAAACGTTTTAAAAAATGACGTGTTGAATTTGAGGAATTTGATTGTATGGGACCCTATAATCGCAGTTAAAGCTTGCCTTTCTTTGGATGTTGCCTAGTGAGTGATATTTTCCATCCTGGATTGATGTTATCACGGGGCAATAATTTGGCCCTCATTAGAATATCCTCTGAACTCCTGATGGTGTAATATCACAACTGGAATTCCAATACTACAGGTTATGGTAATTCCGAAGTGTGGTATTAATGCACTATTACGACTTTGCCCCTGAAAAATGGGGAGTAAAGGTGGGAATCAGTGTTTCTACACCTATTCCTACATGTTTTTTACATGTTTTTCCCTCAATCAGGGTACATCACCGGCACACACTTGACCATATTTTGTTTGGTGAAATGCACATTTGGAAGACACTTGAATGTGCAGTATTCCCACACAGCTTGCAATCCAAATTGTGTTTTCCATATGTTCTCATAATGATGCCCTAAGTAACCTAAATAAATCTGCAGACTACACAATTTAATTGTCCTGACTAAACAACATGTAGTTTATTGGCCAGGTGTGCTTCTTCTAAAAATTATGCCTATTGTCCAGTTGCTGTGGGCACTTTAAAATATGGTTGAATAAACAGTGAATCAAAAACCGCTTGTAATACAACTAAAGCAAATGCACAATGTGGGAAATTGTTCTCCTTTGCCGTCACAAAAATCATTAAATTGTAATATTAACACTGATTGTGTGTTCTGATTTATTGTGTACACTTTAATACTCTATGCTGGGATGAGGAGATAGGCAGCTTCAAGGCAAAATCTGGATTAAAGAACAAAGTGGCAGAGATTAGAAAGTAAAGTACATGTTTCAAAGTAGGTATCATAGTCTGTATAGTTGTTGGCCCTATTTGAATTTACCCCCATTCTGCAGGCCCATATGTCAAAGCTACGCCCTACAGAATCCACATTTTCTCGACCTTGCAATAGAGATATGGTTGCCCTAGACCCCAGGTGGGCAGAAACACTGTTGGGGATTTAGGGATGGGCCCAATAACTGGACTGCTCACCCACTCCCCATATTTCTTTTCCTAAAAAAATATGTCACTGGTGGCTAGTGAGCGTTAGGCCCCCACGAGGGCAGAATTGTGGTAAACCTCCAATCTGCTCGAAAGGTGAGACCGAAAGACTGTTGGACCCATTCTACGGTGGGAGCACAGCTGGCTGCCAGGACGTACCACACCCACCCCTACCTTATTTATCGTAACCATTTATCCCTCGTGTTAGTGGGCCTTCTGCCCTCACTATGGGCATATTTGCGGTAAACCCCCGTAATCTGTCCCCATTGGGGCAGAAGGACTGTTGTGCTTGGAGTGAGGGGGCAATAGGCCTATACCCGGGGTGGGGGGATGCTCGCCCTGCCAAACTGTAAATAGTTCCCTGATAGTATAGTGTGCTTTCTGGCCCCTTGGTTAGATTGGGGTCAACACATATCTGCCCCAAAGGGGGTGCCAGAAAGATTCTTGTGCCTGGGAGTTTGAGGGGTGTTACAACAAACAAATGATGGACAGAATGCTGACAATGCAAACATTCTCCCCCAGTCAAGAGATCTGGGTTAAATCCATCGTTCTTTTGCTCACCATGCCACCCCAGTTTAGACCCAACCATATGCAAATCAGTCTTGACCCTGTGCCTCATGGGAACAGTCCAGACCGAACTGCCAAGCCAGGTCCTCCCTGGACCAGAAACAAGCATCCTGGGACCGGTTTCAGGGTATGTCACCCTTCTTCAGCCAGGCTAGCTTGAATCCAGTGGCACAGTGATCAAGGGACCCACGTCAGGGCATACACATCCCACTTAGGGCGAAAAGTGTTACAGCAAACAAATAATGGATGGAATGCTGACAATGCAAACATTCTCCCCCAGTCAAAAGATCTGGGTTAAATCCATCGTTCTTTTGCTCACCATGCCACCCCAGTTTAGACCCAGCCATATGCAAATCAGTCTTGACCCTGTGCCTCATGGGAACAGTCCAGACCGAACTGCCAAGCCAGGTCCTCCCTGGACCGGAAACAAGCATCCTGGGACCGGTTTCAGGGTATGTCACCCTTCTTCAGCCAGGCTAGCTTGAATCCAGTGTCACAGTGATCAAGGCACTGTGCCACTGGAATCAAGCTATCCTGGCTGAAGAGGGGTGAAACCCTGAAACCGGTCCTAGGATGCTTGTTTCCGGTCCAGGGAGAACCTGGCTTGGCAGTTCGGGCTCGACTGTTCCATGAGGCACAGGGTCAAGACTGATTTGCATATGGCCAGGTCTAAACTGGGGTGGCATGGTGAGCAAAAGAATGATGGATTTAACCCAGATCTCTTGACTGGGGGTGAATGTTTTGATTTGTTCTGCATTCCGTCCATCAATTGTGTGTCTTTTGCTTTCTCGCCTAAGTGCGCCAGGTATGCCCAGACGTGGGTCCTGGGCTCACTGTGCCACTGGAATCAAGCTATCCTGGCTGAAGAGGGGTGAAACCCGAAACCGGTCCTAGGATGCTTGTTTCCGGTCCAGGGAGGACCTGGCTTGGCAGTTTGGGCTGGACTGTTCCCATGAGGCACAGGGTCAAGACTGATTTGCATATGGCCAGGTCTAAACTGGGGTGGCATGGTGAGCAAAAGAATGATGGATTTAACCCAGATCTCTTGACTGGGGGTGAATGTTTTGATTTGTTCTGCATTCTGTCCATCAATTGTGTGTCTTTTGCTTTCTCACCCTAAGTGCGCCAGGTATGCCCAGACGTGGGTTCTGGGCTCACTGTGCCACTGGAATCAAGCTATCCAAACCGGTGCTAGGATGCTTGTTTCCGGTCCAGCGAGGACCTGGCTTGGCAGTTCGGGCTGGACTGTTCCCATGAGGCACAGGTCAAGACTGATTTACATATGGCCAGGTCTAAACTGGGGTGGCATGGTGAGTAAAAGAATGATGGATTTAGCCCAGATCTCTTGACTGGGGGTGAATGTTTTGATTTGTTCTGCATTCCGTCCATCAATTGTGTGTCTTTTGCTTTCTCGCCCTAAGTGCGCCAGGAATGCCCAGACGTGGGTCCTGGGCTCGCTGTGCCACTGGAATCAAGCTATCCTGGCTGAAAACGGGTGAAACCCCGAAAGCGGTCCTAGGATGCTTGTTTCTGGTCCAGGGAGGACCTGGCTTGGCAGTTCGGGCTGGACTGTTCCCATGAGGCACAGGGTCAAGACTGATTTGCATATGGCCAGGTCTAAACTGGGGTGGCATGGTGAGCAAAAGAATGATGGATTTAACCCAGATCTCTTGACTGGGGGTGAATGTTTTGATTTGTTCTGCATTCCGTCCATCAATTGTGTGTCTTTTGCTGGGAGTTTGAGGGGGCACAGTCCCATGCCCAGGGGGCTGCTCACTCCCAATCAGTAAATAAAAATATTCCCCAGTGGGCTTTCTGCTTTTCCCAAGGGGCAGATTGGGCATAAACCGCCCCCAGGAGGTACAGAAAGGCTCTTGTGCCCAGGAACAGCCCATGCCCAGGGGGGCTGCCCCTTCACCAAAAAAATAAGCATTTGTAATGCAATTGGTCTTGCTTTATTGAAAGTTTGAGCTATTGGCGTTGCAGTATTATTTGCAACGCCAATAGGTCAAACTTTCAGTAATGCGAAACATATTGCATTGCAAATACTTGTTTAATCTTGATCTTGCCTCTGGATCCCATGACGTTCTTTAGCAGCAAGCCAGTCGCCTTTAGAAAAGGGCCTAAATGTTCCCCCTCCACGTGACAACATGGATGGACGCTGCATTTGACGTGATGGGAGTGGGGGGAGAGTGTGCAAACGAGGAGTCAAGATATGGCCAGAGCTGGCCAACCAAAACAATCAATTGGTGATGTCCGCTGGGAGGGAACCAAGCACAGAAAGGCAGGACAGATGCACAATATTAACCAACCAGAGAAAAGGAATTGTAAAAAGCAGGCCAACTAACCAACCAACAGCGGTGGACGTGTCCAAGGTCCCCGATAGCCCATATACGGAATACGCAAAGGAAACAATTGATGGACGGAATCCTGGACAATGCAAACATTCACCCCCAGTCACAAGGATCTGGGTTTAATCCATCATTCTTTTGCTCACCACACCACCCCAGTTTGGACCCAGCCATATGCAAATCAGTCTTCACCCTGTTCCTTGTGGGAACAGTCCAGCCCGAACTGCCAAGCCAGGTCCTCCCTGGACCGGAAACAAGCATCCTGGGACCGGTTTCAGGGCATCACCCTTCATCAGCCAGGCTAGCTTGAATCCAGTGGTGTAGTGAGCAAGGGACCCACGTCTGGGCATACCCTTCCCACTTAGGGCGACATATGCAAAGGAAACAATTGATGGACGGAACGCTGGACAATGCAAACATTCACCCCCAGTCACAAGGATCTGGGTTTAATCCATCATTCTTTTGCTCACCACACCACCCCAGTTTGGACCCAGCCATATGCAAATCAGTCTTGACCCTGTTCCTTGTGGGAACAGTCCAGCCCGAACTGCCAAGCCAGGTCCTCCCTGGACCAGAAACAAGCATCCTGGGACCGGTTTCAGGGCATCACCCTTCATCAGCCAGGCTAGCTTGAATCCAGTGGTGTAGTGAGCAAGGGACCCACGTCTGGGCATACCCTTCCCACTTAGGGCGACATATGCAAAGGAAACAATTGATGGACGGAATGCTGGACAATGCAAACATTCACCCCCAGTCACAAGGATCTGGGTTTAATCCATCATTCTTTTGCTCACCACACCACCCCAGTTTGGACCCAGCCATATGCAAATCAGTCTTGACCCTGTTCCTTGTGGGAACAGTCCAGCCCGAACTGCCAAGCCAGGTCCTCCCTGGACCGGAAACAAGCATCCTGGGACCGGTTTCAGGGCATCACCCTTCATCAGCCAGGCTAGCTTGAATCCAGTGATGTAGTGAGCAAGGGACCCACGTCTGGGCATACCCTTCCCACTTAGGGCGACATATGCAAAGGAAACAATTGATGGACGGAATGCTGGACAATGCAAACATTCACCCCCAGTCACAAGGATCTGGGTTTAATCCATTATTCTTTTGCTCACCACACCACCCCAGTTTGGACCCAGCCATATGCAAATCAGTCTTGACCCTGTTCCTTGTGGGAACAGTCCAGCCCGAACTGCCAAGCCAGGTCCTCCCTGGACCGGAAACAAGCATCCTGGGACCGGTTTCAGGGCATCACCCTTCATCAGCCAGGCTAGCTTGAATCCAGTGATGTAGTGAGCAAGGGACCCACGTCTGGGCATACCCTTCCCACTTAGGGCGACATATGCAAAGGAAACAATTGATGGACGGAATGCTGGACAATGCAAACATTCACCCCCAGTCACAAGGATCTGGGTTTAATCCATTATTCTTTTGCTCACCACACCACCCCAGTTTGGACCCAGCCATATGCAAATCAGTCTTGACCCTGTTCCTTGTGGAAACAGTCCAGCCCAAACTGCCAAGCCAGGTCCTCCCTGGACCGGAAACAAGCATCCTGGGACCGGTTTCAGGGCATCACCCTTCATCAGCCAGCCTAGCTTGAATCCAGTGGTGTAGTGAGCAAGGGACCCACGTCTGGGCATACCCTAGCCTGGCTGAAGAAGGGTGACATACCCTGAAACCGGTCCCAGAATGCTTGTTTCCGGTCCAGGGAGGACCTGGCCTGGCAGTTCGGTCTGGACTGTTCCCATGGGGCACAGGGTCAAGACTGATTTGCATATGGCTGGGTCCAAACTGGGGTGGCGTAGTGGGCAAAAGAACGATGGATTTAACCCAGATCTTTTGACTGGGGGAGAATGTTTGCATTGTCAGCATTCCGTCCATCATTTGTTTGCTGTAACACTTATCGCCCCAAGTGGGATGGGTATGCCCAGATGTGGGTCCCTTGCTCACTGTGCCACTGGATTCAAGCTAGCTTGGCTGAAGAAGGGTGACATACCCTGAAACCGGTCCCAGGATGCTTGTTTCCGGTCCAGGGAGGACCTGGCCTGGCAGTTCGGTCTGGACTGTTCCCAAGGGGCACAGGGTCAAGACTGATTTGCATATGGCTGGGTCCAAACTGGGGTGGCGTAGTGGGCAAAAGAACGATGGATTTAACCCAGATCTTTTGACTGGGGGGAGAATGTTTGCATTGTCAGCATTCCGTCCATCATTTGTTTGCTGTAACACGTTTCGCCCCAAGTGGGATGGGTATGCCCAGACATAGGTCCCTTGCTCACTGTGCCACTGGATTCAAGCTAGCCTGGCTGAAGAAGTGTGACATACCCTGAAACCGGTCCCAGGATGCTTGTTTCCGGTCCAGGGAGGACCTGGCCTGGCAGTTCGGTCTGGACTGTTCCCATGGGGCACAGGGTCAAGACTGATTTGCATATGGCTGGGTCCAAACTGGGGTGGCGTAGTGGGCAAAAGAAAATGGATTAAACCCAGATCTTTGACTGGGGAGAATGTTTGCATTGTCAGCATTCCGTCCATCATTTGTTTGCTGTAACACTTTTCGCCCCAAGTGGGATGGGTATGCCCAAACGTGGGTCCCTTGCTCACTGTGCCACTGGATTCAAGCTAGCCTGGTTGAAGAAGGGTGACATACCCTGAAACCGGTCCCAGGATGCTTGTTTCCGGTCCAGGGAGGACCTGTCCTGGCAGTTCGGTCTGGACTGTTCCCATGGGGCACAGGGTCAAGACTGATTTGCATATGGCTGGGTCCAAACTGGGGTGGCGTAGTGGGCAAAAGAACGATGGATTTTACCCAGATCTTTTGACTGGGGGAGAATGTTTGCATTGTCAGCATCCCGTCCATCATTTGTTTGCTGTAACACTTTTCGCCCCAAGTGGGATGGGTATGCCAGACGTGGGTCCCTTGCTCACTGTGCCACTGGATTCAACCTAGCCTGGCTGAAGAAGGGTGACATACCCTGAAATCGGTCCCAGGATGCTTGTTTCCGGTCCAGGGAGGACCTGGCCTGGCAGTTTGGTCTGGACTGTTCCCATGGGGCACAGGGTCAATACTGATTTGCATATGGCTAGGTCCAAACTGGGGTGGCGTAGTGGGCAAAAGAACGATGGATTTAACCCAGATCTTTTGACTGGGGGAGAATGTTTGCATTGTCAGCATTCCGTCGATCATTTGTTTGCTGTAACACTTTTCGCCCCAAGTGGGATGGGTATGCCCAGACGTGGGTCCCTTGCTCACTGTGCCACTGGATTCAAGCTAGCCTGGCTGAAGAAGGGTGACATACCCTGAAACCGGTCCCAGGATGCTTGTTTCCGGTCCAGGGAGGACCTGGCCTGGCAGTTCGGTCTGGACTGTTCCCATGGGGCACAGGGTCAAGACTGATTTGCATATGGCTGGGTCCAAACTGGGGTGGCGTAGTGGGCAAAAGAACGATGGATTTAACCCAGATCTTTTGACTGGGGGAGAATGTTTGCATTGTCAGCATTCCGTCCATCATTTGTTTGCTGTAACACTTTTCACCCCAAGTGGGATGGGTATGCCCAGACGTGGGTCTCTTGCTCACTGTGCCACTGGATTCAAGCTAGCCTGGCTGAGGAAGGGTGACATACCCTGAAACCGGTCCCAGGATGCATGTTTCCGGTCCAGGGAGGACCTGGCCTGGCAGTTCGGTCTGGACTGTTCCCATGGGGCACAGGGTCAAGACTGATTTGCATATGGCTGGGTCCAAACTGGGGTGGCGTAGTGGGCAAAAGAACGATGGATTTAACCCAGATCTTTTGACTGGGGGAGAATGTTTACATTGTCAGCATTCCGTCCATCATTTGTTTGCTGTAACACTTTTCGCCCCAAGTGGGATGGGTATGCCCAGACGTGGGCCCCTTGCTCACTGTGCCACTGGATTCAAGCTAGCCTGGCTGAAGAAGGGTGACATACCCTGAAACCGGTCCCAGGATGCTTGTTTCCGGTCCAGGGAGGACCTGGCCTGGCAGTTCGGTCTGGACTGTTCCCATGGGGCACAGGGTCAAGACTGATTTGCATATGGCTGGGTCCAAACTGGGGTGGCGTAGTGGGCAAAAGAACGATGGATTTAACCCAGATCTTTTGACTGGGGGAGAATGTTTACATTGTCAGCATTCCGTCCATCATTTGTTTGCTGTAACACTTTTCGCCCCAAGTGGGATGGGTATGCCCAGACGTAGGTCCCTTGCTCACTGTGCCACTGGATTCAAGCTAGCCTGGCTGAAGAAGTGTGACATACCCTGAAACCGGTCCCAGGATGCTTGTTTCCGGTCCAGGGAGGACCTGGCCTGGCAGTTCGATCTGGACTGTTCCCATGGGGCACAGGGTCAAGACTGATTTGCATATGGCTGGGTCCAAACTGGGGTGGCGTAGTGGGCAAAAGAACGATGGATTTAACCCAGATTTTTTGACTGGGGGAGAATGTTTACATTGTCAGCATTCCGTCCATCATTTGTTTGCTGTAACATATATACGGAATATAGCATGTCTCGCAGAGCAGCGCATGCGCTGCCCAGGCTCGACCTAATAAAAATATTACCTGGCGGACTAGTGGGCTTTCTCACAGGGCATGTTTAACCCCATTCTACCTCAGGGGGGGCTTACAGAAACACTTTGTGCCCAGGGGTGGAGGAGGAGCACAGGCCCAGGCCCACACCCACAGGGCCACTCACACCTGCAAGAAAATTTCTCTGATGGTCTAGTGGAATGGTGCGCTGGGACATCAACATGAACAGTGCACTGCTCGTACCATTAAACTAAAACAAATGCAACTTAGGGTACGAAGGAAACACTTTTCTCGCGTTCTGACATGGATTTTCATAAAGAAAATGCTTCTGATTTTAACAGTTTTTCCAGTACGGTGGGAGACCCATTGGTGTCTGCAGTACTGTGAAGGTAGCACGTTGAAGTCATAGGGTCGTCCACCACACTCAAGTGGTTATTGGTAAAGAAATACAGCACTCTTACAGTGGGATAAATAAAAAATGTTTTATCATCATTCTACTTATTCCATTGTCAGGGGTATGAAGCTTTACAAACATGCAGTTGTGAACCACGTAAAATATTTATCTATATACCAATAGGAATATGTGCCTTCGCCAGGGATATAAAACCCACTTGACATGGTTTTGAATTTTAGCAGGACCATCTTATGTTATGTTACCAATTATTTATAAGCGCGCGTTCACCGATTGGTTTCTTGGCGCTAGGTCCGGGATAAACTGGGGCCGTGTTAAACTGTCCTGCACTTGAATTAATCATAGGCTTGAGCAAATAGCCATGTCTTAAGAAGCTTCCTGAATTTCATGAGTTCTGTGCATGCTCGGATGTTAGGTGGCAGGGAATTCCAGAAACGAGGCGCCAACACTGCAAATCTACAACCACCTTGTCGCTTCAGTTTATAGGCGGGTATGGTTAGCAGCTTCATGTGAGACGAGCGCAGGTTGCGCGTGGGTACGTGCCTTTGAATGAGGTTGGAAATGAATTTAGGACTTGAGCCATGTAGAGACTTAAAAATTAAGCAGCCCACTTTGAAAGAAGATTGTTGTAGAATGGGTAGCCAGTGCAGCTTCTTCATGAGGGGGGAAACGTGTTCCCACCCGTGTTGCTGAAAAACCAGCCTAGCTGCTTGATTTTGAACCAACTGCAGTCTCTTGATGAGATACAGTGGTATGCCTTAGTAGAGTGAATTGGCATAATCTAAGTGGGAGATCACCATGGCTAGAACAGCCTGTATCAGTGCTTCTCTCGTGAGCAGTCTGCTGATTTTCCTAATTTTCCTAAGTTGATCATGGCAGATTGACGTTACTGATGTGATTTGGGTTTTCATGGATAAATCATTATTTATTATCACCCCAAGACTTTTTGCTGAGGAAGATGGACTGGGGGGAGCACCCAGCTCGTCTGGCCAGAACCGAGGACTCCAGAGGTTCTCGGTGTATCCTAACAGGACCAGTTCTGTTTTATCCTGGTTGAGTTTCAGCTGATTGCAGTTCATTTAATCCCGGATATGTAGCATGGTGGCTTGAAATTCTAAGACCGAGTCCGGGGTATTGTTGAAGGAAAATATGAGCTGTAGGTCATTTGCATATTTAAAGGTGCACACCTTCCTGTTTTTTAAGGACTGAATCAATAGACGGAGGTGGAGATTGAATAAGTGGGGAGATAATGAAGAACCCTGGGGTACTCCACAGGTTACACTCTTTTAAGGCGCAATGAAGTCAAATAGATGAACTGATTGCGAGCGGCCTTCCAGAAAGGACCTTATCCATCTAAAGGCTGATCCCTGAAGGCCCGCGGCACGGACACGGTCGATAAGGATGTTATGGTCGACCGTGTCGAATGCCGCGGACAGGTCCAACTGTACCAGAGCCTGAGGGGATTTGTTGTCTATTTCGTTCCGGAGGGTGTCCAGGACGGTCAGTATGACTGTCTCGGTGGAATGGGCTGGGCGAAAACCTGCTTGGCGGGGATTGAGATATTCTGACTGTTCAATGAAGGCACATAGACATCTAGCTACATGAGATTCAAGTACCTTAGCCAGGTATGGAAGGAGCGAAATTGGACGGTAGTTGGTCAGTATCTCAGGGTTGGCCCCTGGTTTCTTTAAAAGGGGAACAATAATAGCCTCTTTGAAGGCACTTGGGACAATGCCCTGAGTCAATGACTCATTTAAAAGAGAGAATGCAGGCATAGGAAATAGAGAGAAAACCTCTTTTAGAACGTAGGGTGGGCAGCTATCCATTGGTGATCCTGATTTAACTTTGGACAGGAGGTCTGGAAAGTCCAGCCTGTCGATCACTGGGAACTGCTCCAAGAAGTGGGGGGTTTCCGATTTTATTGACGTTGCCCTGGACGTAGTGTTCTTTAAGATACTATCCTTGATTGCGACAATTTTATCTATAAAAAAAGTATCAAGAGAATTACACAACACTTGGGATGGTGTAGTTTTCACTGTAATTCGGTCGGGGTTAAACAGCTCATTAACCCCTTCCATGCGCGGCCGATTTTCGCCCTGTGCGAGGCATTGCATTAAGCGGACGGGTTCATGACGAGCTCAGCTCGTCATGCGCACACGAGCACTGCGCAGCATGACGAGCTGAGCTCGTCATGAGCATGGAAGGGGTTAATGATGGAAAAAATTTCTTTCGATTTGTTTGAGGAGTTCATGATTTTGGCGGAGAAGTAAGTGGTTTAGCTGTGCAGATAGCTTTTTTATAGAGTTTAAGTTTAACTAGAAAGATCTCTTAGCCGAGGAGTAGTTGCTTCTCCAGTTCCTTTCCTCTTGGCGGAGGGCTAGTTTTTTACTTTTTAGCTTTAGCTTTTAATCCTTTTGAGAGTGACAAAAAGGGTATCACTACTGAACATTTACAATGCTGCAAATGAGCTATAGGAAGCACTATGAAGAACAGTAATTATAAGGAGGCCAGGGCATATTTTTAAATAGGATGAAGAGAGGATAGAGAAATTTCCCAAATTACTCAATACAGTGTTATACAAAATGTTTCAACATTTTGCATTAGGCAATTTCATGTAACATTTTTTAATGAGTAAACAACTCGCATAAAAAGTCTTCGGCAGGAGACTAATTTGCATAGAAAATGTCTCTTGCTGGTATCCCTTGAGAGTTTAAAAGAAAAGTAAAATAGGAGACTGAATACCTGGGAAACCACATTTCACTATAAAATTATAATTTTGCTTTTGTTTCTTGGAATTTTGTAAAATTTCACAAGAAAAAATTGCAGAATTTTGCATTTTCTTAATTATAAGAATTCCAATGATAAATTTGTAAAATAAATACAGTTTAACTTTCAAGAAAAATTAAGATTAGGATGCGAAATTTTCTACACCTAAAACAAAAATTTCAAAGGTACCGAAGTGCCTCAGATGAGTTGCTTTTCAATAGCAAAACCATTTACACATATCTTAACTCTTCCTAATAATACTCAGGCCCTCATTACGAAAGGCTAGGTTAACTGCGATATGTGCAGTAACTGCTGTCTCTGCTGAGTCTGATTTTGTCAAGTGTGATAAATATCACACCAGTTACCGGACCACTCGTAATGTGGGCCATATAGTTGTGTTGTATGTGTTGGAGCAATGGTGGTCATTCTGAATTGCTTAAGGGTTGTGTGAATCGCTATTGCGTTTTATTGAAAAACACTCTAGCTCAGGCATTTCAAAATATATGAGATCTACCTCCTGTTTATAATTTTTCTTGAAGCAAATTTCAGTAACAGAGTTATGTAATGCACATTACAGAGGTGTCTTCTCTAAATACGCATCCTTTTTAGGTCGAGCATTCGAGACCTCTTGCATATACTTTAGTATATACTTTAGTATATACTTATATGTGTATGTATTTTGTGGGCTCTGGTGATTAGCCCTAGGACTTGTCTGCTTCCGCTTAGGGACTTTTTTTTCTGTTCAACTGTCTCTATTTAACTGTCTTGATAGAAAATGACCAGCAGAGGTCAGTAAAATACCAGAATTGCTTTCTGCTGAGGGGCTTTTTTTTTTTCTGGCAACTGCCTCTATTTAACTTTCTTGATAGAAAACGACCAACAGAGGTTAGTAAAATACCAGAATCACTTTAGCATTCTCTAGATTCCAGTCCATAGAAATTGTCTTCCACGAGCACCCGTAGACGATAATATTTTTTTCAAATCTTGTATTTTCAGTGATATGACCACTGAAGGCCCTTCTTTTATATTAAAAACAGAGCTTTGGACTATACCATTTCCCGCTGAAAGGCAATATTTCTCTCCATGTGTTCCCATACCTGGCATGTCACGCAGTTTGGTGCTTTCTTTCCCTCCATGTTAAAGAACAGTAGATGTTTCAGCACCCAGGCTAATGTACTGCATAGCTAAATACATAGAAGGTCCCAAAGGCGAGACCAAATGCATTGCAAATGCTTGTTCGTGTTTGAGTAGAAGAGGATATGTGTGCCTGAGCTATTGGGGTTTCAATAATGACTGTGGCTTATTATATGGTTAGTTCACTTTGTACAAGTGTAGGTGTCTCCTGTAATTGTGGTGGTGTACTAAAATTGTGCAAATCCAGATGTCATTCTGTGAATGTGCATTCTTTGTTCTAAAGGTATATTATTTGGTGCAGTTGCATATTGACGGGTTCAAATGTTCTTTGTTGGTTAAAGTGTACATTGGTTGTAATGAATGTACATTAGTTTGTTCAATTGTACAATCATTCAAATTAATGCACATTCGAGTCAGATTAGGTGTAACCTATAGTTTTCATTGTTTTATGGTTGCTTAGTTGCTTAGTCTTGTGTTCTCTCTGAGTCCCCCGAAAGGCTTCTTGGTGGACATGTAGCCCACCACTCTGTTGTTTCTGATTTGTTGGGAGAGTGGGGTATTATGGTGGGACTTAAATAGAAAAAGTAATGATGTCAGCCATTGGAACCAGTTGAGGCGACATATATATAGCTGCTCTTACGTGTGGATCGAAGATGAATGAGTGATATCATCATCATTGTGGGTTGGTAGAGTGTGGGTTTATGGAGTGGCCAATGTGGAAGGTGTTTTGGCGTGGGGCATGAGGATCAGAAAGGTGTGCTTATCCTGATGCAGCGATATCGCAGTTGCAATTTAGCTTGGCATTGAGCCAAGAGGAGTGAGATATTAATTCATGTATGTTGAATCCTACCATCTGTGTGTGGGTCACTGACTCTCCATTGTGAGTTTGTTAGGGTCTTGCACTGCTTCATGGTATAGGTTTAATCTGTTAGGGAAAAACATTTCTTTACTGCCTTCCTGAATTTCTTGTGCTGTTGAAAGTTTATAGCCTTTGGCATGATTGAGTTTCAGAATTTCGCTGTCTGAACAAAGAAGGAAGTTCCATCCATATGTGTTTTCTTGATAGGGCGATGGTCAGTAGGGGTGCATGTGTGCGGGTATCTCCAAAGCTTCGTTTGGATTCCGCTGGTCCCAATGAAAAGTGTATTTGAAAGAGGAATGGCTTAGTAGGAATGAGGAAGTGAAGGCGGGAATAGGTGAGCAACAGATGAGAAGTGGTTTCCAATTGGCAGCAGCAACCTATTAAAACCATCCCATAAGGACACCAATAATAAAAATGCATTTTGGAACTATACCAGTGGTAGAAGATGCAACACAAATGCTGCCAACGTAACACGTTCATGTGTACCAGATGGGAACCAATCGTACAGAGCATGCATTGGTAATGATTTTGTGGCATGCTTTGCACATCATTTATTATATATATTTTTTCAGCTATGTCTGTTCTTTCATTGCACATCCAAATAGTAGGTGATTCATGGATACATTTAAAGTGTTTTTCCTCAAAATAGCTGTGACTGTTTTTCAATTCGTTTATGTACATGTGAGCCAAGTAGATCATGTGCTCATGTAAAGTTTGACAAAATTTGACACACTTCTATGCTGCATTTGTCATTTGTGCATGTTAATACAACAAATCTTTCCTAAGATGGGTTACTTTTCAAGATTTATGACTACTGAAAAACAAGAATATTTAGTGGGAGTTGGACCATTAACTCCTTAACTTCTGGACCTCAGCCTCCCCCAAAGCCCCTAAGTGCTGAGCCCTTTTTTGGCTATTTGGTGTGGTTCGCGCTAATAGCTCCATACTTTTTTTCCCACAGAAGCTAAATTTGCATCCTTTTTCCCCCAACATCTTGGGGAGTCTAAAAGTGCCCTAGATCAAAGTGTCTGTTTTTTTTATCCTAAAAATGGCATCAACAGGGGGCGGAGCTTGCCTGACTCCAAGATGGCAGCGAGCTAAGGCAGGTCCGTTGATAGGAACCGATATCCGACATAATCCTGGTGCATATTCCAACAATAGCTCCCCTATAAGGGTTTATTGATGCACTGAAAGTTGCAGCAACCCACGGAACTCGACGATTCCGAGAACTGAGCGCGCGTTCAGCTGCGATCAATAGAAGCTGTCGGAGCAGCACGTGTGGGCCCGGAGCCTATGCACCAACCGAGTGCAAGAAGCGCATGCTTGGAAGCACCTACGCAGCCGGAGAAGTGAGTGAATGATCCGTGGCTGGGGAGGGCGCCGACGTGCGGTGGCGGTGATTGTTTCCCGGGAGCCCACGCTGGGACGGGGGATCACGTGACGTCCAGAAGCCCATTAGCCAGTGATAACGGCATAGAGGTATAAAGGCTGCGAGGGGGAAACGTGTGGCCTACTCCAGTGGCCGGTGGGGCCGAGCATGCATGGCGGCGTGGGGCCTCCCCTGGGCACTGGACTCGTATGAGGAGAGCCCCAGACGCCTGAAATCAAAAGGGCACAGTGTGAGCGCATCGGCACGCCGGGGCAGGTGAAGATTGCAGTGCCTGCCACATTAGCGCACACGAGTGCGAGCAGACTTGAGGCACCCTCCCCGGTGTGAGGAAGGCGAAGGGCGAGCGCCGCGGTACAGCCCAACCTAAGACTGTCCAGGTAAGCGGCTGAGGCCCGGCATAAATGTTTGATCTGTCGGGGTACTACCGGAAACGTCATACTCTCCGTCGAGAGTGCAACAAAGAACCCACAAGAAGCAACCTACGGTAGCGCTCCTACCGGGGCGAAGCACAGAACGGTTGCGGGTGTTGGAATCCTACGGTCTCACCTCCTCGTAGCGGTGCGGCCTATGCGGCTCCCTCGGCATACCCCCTTCCTGGCTTTTACCCTGGGGCGCACCTGAAGTGCAACATGCATGCACTTACTATTCGCAGTGGCCCCTGCGTGTGAAACTGGTGCAGCTTCATAGTGAATTGCGCCCGACTGGGGGGCTCCGCGCTGGTGCCCTCTCTGCGGCTCGGCTCCTCGGACCTGCTCAGAACCGTATCACCCCGGAGTAAACCTCGCCACAGGCTCCAGTAGCGTGCATAAGCGGCAAGTCTCAGTGATTGATCAGGGAACACTCAAGATGGGAAAAACAGACAAGATCCAGTCGAAGCTGCAGTTCGACCTGCGCAAAACCTCCAGATCGCAAGAGCCCACCCCATCGGGTCCTGAAGCTACATCGGACGACCAGGAGGCGTCAGCTGATACAGATCTGAAACAGATTCTGCGCACTATGCAGCAAAGTCTATCAAAAATCGACAGCAAAATTGATGCGCTATCGTTCCGCATGGACAGAATGTCTGAGAGCCTCGACAAACATGGCGACAGGTTGAATGTGGCGGAACAAAGAATATCAGACGTGAAGGACATTGTGAAAGCAGACACGACGGGCACAAATCGAGGGACAAAATTCTTCAAGCGCTCCAGTCCAAAGCAGAAGATCTCGAAGCGAGATCGAGGCGAAATAACATCCAAATTTTGGGAGTGGCAGAGTCATCAAATATTGGGAACATGGAGCAGCATGTGGAGAAACTACTGATCGATCTCCTTGGCAGAGATACTTTTTCAGACATAATTGTGGTGGAACGCGCCCACTTTGGCACCCCGTCCAGTCCCGGGGGCGGCTCCAAGACCCATAATAGCGAGGATGTTAAACTATAAGGACCGTGATGCCGCCCTGAGGAAGGCACGAGAATTAGGGACGCTACGACATGAGGGCGCTGACATATCCCTATTCCCGGACTTTACTCTACACGTCCAAGAGGCAAGACGACTTTTCATACCCCCAAAAAACGGCTCAGAGAAATGAACCTGGAGTACAGCATGCAATACCCAGCCAAGTTGAGAGTCAGAACGGATGGCAAGGTGCATTTCTTTACTGACCCTAAAGCAGTTATGCGCTTCCTGAAAGAAAAGGAACAAGCTTCAAGACTGCGGGGGTCACCAAGCAGTCCTTGTCCAAGTACAGACACTACACAAGACACGGATGACGACTGAAGAGAGTGAGGGAGGCTGCGAATGGATTAGAACTCTGGCGTCCTCCATCTTGGTGGACAGTGTGGCCTTCACAGGGAAGAGAACTCTAGTGCCACAGGAACTGTCGAACACTGCTCCAACACTGATAAGTAGTATACCCATTATATGTTAGTTGGTTTGAAAGTATTGTAATGGACTTATGTGGGACGCTGCCCTGGGAAAAGGCATTGCAGATACCAGCTCTCCATAGTATGTTCTTAAATTTATCAGTTGGGAGTAACCAGAGGGGAGTGGGAGGGGTACAGTTGCCCGGAAACAGCCTCTGTACGAACATTAGGGCACCGTAGCTGAGGCAAGTGACGAAATGGTGGCGTTAAGACCTAGGAGTGATGGTAACGTCTGCCCCCAAGTGTATTACACTATCTAGCATGTTTTGTTAAGGGTTATTAAGAAATGAAGTAACGAAGGGAGGGGGAGAGGGGATCTTTGCAGCTATGGAAGTTGGAGTTACCCATAGCGTGGGAGGTTTGTTGATGGATATATGCACTGTTTTGTTCATAGCAGGGAAAAGAGGCATTATAATCGCACCAGGCTTTACATACATATAGTGATACGATCTCTTCTATCGATACGCAAATTTAATGGCACATGAAGGTTCCAAGGCGCAATCCTTGCAATTAATGTCCTGGAATGTTCGGGGTCTAAATGACAGCAGGAAAGTTAGGAAGGTAGTGGCATACTTAAAGAGACACTCGATAGATTTTGCAGTCTTACAGGAGACACATCTCAAGTCAGAAAGCAGCGGAGCAGTGCAGCGCAATCATGATGTCAGTTCTTAGACATCATGATGGAAATGCATATGTTCCAGGAGGGAATCAATTTTCTTTGTTATATAGATTGAAAGATGTATCATGTATTGTTATGCCTGGTCACGATGTATCTGTCTTTATTTTATTTGTTCAATAAACTTTAATTAAAAAAAACGGCATCAACAAATGGTTTGCTGTGCTAAAGTCACCATCTTCCCAGCTTTCAGAAACATGCAGAGCTGAATAAAAAAAACTATTTTTTTAATCACAGTTTTGGCATTTTTTAAAGAGGTAGCCCATTTTCCTATTTTTTGTTTTCTAAACCTACTTCCAGTTTGTAGTGGAAATCAGTGTGAAACTAATATGTGATCCAGAATAGCTATAGATGTTTGAAAAGTAGACAAAATTCCAAATTCAGCATGGGATCATATGTGTAGATCCCTCAACATTTTCCAAAACAAACTAGCTGTTGAAATAAAGAAATTTTGAAAACGAGTTGGACAAAACGTGCATTTGTGACATTTTCATCTGTAACTTTTTGTCACGATGGCCGATATTTGGGGATGTATAAGGTTTGTACATTCTCCAAGAATCCAAGGTACCCAGATCCAACAACTGAGCTGCTTCATACAATGGTTTTTCAGTGTGTACAGAGTATAGACAAATTCATATGGTGAAATATGTAGAGTGAAAGAAAAATGGGTCTCAAGGAAACCTATCTAGTGCTGAAATGGGCACACGATGTTGAGTTTAGGAGCAGTGGTTATTTGTACATCTCTGAATTTTTGGTACCCATACTTGCAAATGATTTTTATGTCTTCTTTCTTACACACTGGCTTACATTTGGAAGGCACAAATGCAGCAAAATCCAATTGGTTATAACAAGACACGTTTAATCACTCACTTACACAGTCAGTCACGCATCCAGTAAATCATCCATTCAGACACTCATAAATAAACCCACTCATTCTTCAATACACCTTGGCGTATATATATATATATATATATATATATAAAACATTCTTAAACTTTCAAAAACACTCAGTCACTGGATGATGTCATCAGTGATGTCACTGACCATGTCATGAGTGATGTAATATGTGACGTCATCAGCAGTGCATTGCGGGGGCGCGAGTTATAGTTAGCTCAAATAACTATAACGACTGAATTTCTCTGGTTTTGTATGAGTGAAATGTCCAACTAGCTATAACGTCCCTGAAACCTGTGGTTTTTTCAGTGAATTTCTAAGGTTTTTTAAATGCTAATTACCAACTATAGCGTCCCTGAAACCTATGGTTTTTTCAGTGAATTTCTAAGGTTTTTTAAATGCTAATTTCTAACTATAACGTAGTAGTCGCATTTGCAGAGTGGTGCAGAAAAGGGGCTGGGCCTCCGACCAGCACTCAGGAATTCCGCTGCGTAGGACTTACAGGAGGTACCAGGAGGGCTTCTTGGCCCCCAAAGTCCCTCAGGAGTAAAGTGGACTTCATCCCCCAACCCGTAGTGTGCCAAGAGGCGCGTTTGCAGAGTGGTGGAGAAAGTGGGACGTGGCCTCTGAAGACCTCTTAGCAATACGACTGTGTGGGACTTACTGGAGGTAACAGGAGGGGTAGTTGGCCCCCAAGGACAACCTTGGGGGCCAACTACCCCTCCTATTACCTCCAGTAAGTCCCACACAGCAGCATTGGTAAGTTCTCAAAGCAGGCCACGCCTCCTTTGCCCACCACTCTGCAAATGCGCTCCCTGGCACGCTCTTGGATGGGGATTAAAGTCCCCTTTGCTGCTGGGGGTCGTTAGGGGCCGACTAGCCTACCTGACACCTCCAGTAAGCCCCAGATAGTGGGATTGCTGAGACATGGACACAGGCCACGGCCACTTTCTCCACCACTTTTCAAACACGCCTCCTGCCGTGCTCTTGGTTGGGGGATGAAGTCCCCTTGCTTCCAGAGGGTGCCTGGGGGCCAACTAGCCCTCCTGTTATCTCTAGTAAGCCCCACACAGCTGGATTGCTGAGAGTGGTCCGAGGCTACGCCCCCTTTTTACACCACTCTGCAAATGCGCCTCCTGGCGCACTGCTGCTCGGGGATGAGGACACAAGAGGACCTCATTGCCCCACCAGCAATGCGCCAAGAGGCACATTTGCAGAGTGGTGTAAAAAAAGGCTTGGCCTCGGACCACCTCTCAGCAATCCCACTGTGTGGGGCTTACTGGAGGTACCTGGTGGGCTAGTTGGCCCCTAAGGACCCTTAGGATTCAAGGGGACTCAATCTCCCAACCCAGAACTCCCCAGGAGGAGCGTTTGCAGAGTGGTACAGGGAGGGGGCGGGGCCTCTGGCGGGATGCCAGCTTCTCTTTTTTTTAGAAGGGGGGCTGTGTGGCCCCCCTTCTCTTAATAATTTTTGGGCCCTGGAGAACCCATCGCCCAGGGCCTGAGACACTGTTTTTTTTTTTAATTAAATGGGAAGGGAGCCGTGCGCCCCCCCTCCAGAGGCCGATTTCGGGCCCAGGGACCCCATCCCCGGGGCATGGCCACTTATTTTATTATTTTTTTTAAAGAAAATTCTTTTAAAGGAGGGGGGCTGCGCGGCACCCATCCTGAGGCCCTTTAAAAATCCATATTTAATTACAGGGGGGGGCGCGTGGCCCCCTTCCCTGGGCCACTTTTGGCCCTGGGGACCCATCCCCGGGGCCTGGCCTCATGTTAGGGACCGCGGGGGTAGCCGCACTGCCCCCGCGGTCCCTGCCGGCTCCCCACCTGCTGCGGGAGCTGGCATTGCTTTTGGACAAAGGGAGCTGCAAACATGCAGCTCCCTTTGCCCAAAAGCAAATCTGCTTCGCTTAATGGAAGCTCTCGCTTCCATGAAGCGAAGCAGAAGTTTGAAAGAAAGTTATCGGAGGTATAAGTATACCTTCTGGAAAGTAATGCACCTAAAAAGGGGACCCAGGGACGGATAGGGTAGGTCCGCATTCAGGCACCACGAGGACTCAAGTGGGTCCTTCTCGCAACTTCCAGCGAGTAACCCCATTCCGTTCCTGCTGGGGCATTACTATCCCCCTTTTTAGGTGCATTACTTTAGGTATACTTATACCTCCGGTAACTTTTTTCACCTTTTTCACACTTCTAGGATTACTATCGAATCCAGACTTAAGACGACGTGACACATAGTTCCTACTGGCGGAACACTACTTGCCGCCTCCTTAGAGTAGATGAGGATTTTTAAGGTCCAGAATCCAGGAGCCATTTTTACTGCACACTCACCAGTCCACCTCTAGTCACTACATAAAGGCACCCTCACATTAATACCATCCAGCTTCACAACAGCAAACCGAGAAGACCTCCGGCAAAGAGCCCCCCTGGCGGGCCCGTTGGGCATTGCAGCGCCGGCCCAACGAGGAGCTGCCTTATGATGAAGCATGACACCCCCCCGGGTGTGTGAGGGCCCTTGCTCCTTATAGGAGCTATCCCTGGACGAGTACTCCCGTCCCTGCTCTGTCCAGCACCTTGCGGAAACCAGCCATCACTGACGTGGCCCGCCCCCTTCCTTCTTTCATTATCCCTAGGAACAGCATACTTCTTCTCTTTATCATTTTAATTTTCTCCCATTTAAAAGCATTCATTTTGTTTTCATACTTCAATATTGAGTTGACAAGGACTTTTAAGAGTTAAATGCCGCAGTGCTTCAGTTCTTCACCTCTGTGCGTCACCCTGGTTCATAAATCTGACTGAGCACTGCTCATTATCAGGCCCTGCTGTCTGCAGTGTAATCATAATAATGTAAAATAAGCACAGCCTTCCCTCAAATTTAAAAGGAAAATGTGACCCTGCTTATATAAAAATGAACTCACGGCTGTGTGTTACTCTGAAGGTGTCTGCAAGCTACTGGCAGCTCGCGATCAACCGGCTTGAGACATCTAGTTTACATTGTGCCATTTGTCCCATAAACTAGAACCTATTGTCCACATCATGTTAGGTTACTGGACCTCTGTGTATTAAAAAAGAACATTTGGCATTCGATGTGACAAAACCTTTTGAAGGAGAACCCCAAAATCCCTGTGAAGGATATTAAACTCTGTCATGCTGAGATCACTTTTACCTACCCAGTATGATTTAAAATGATATTTGCCACATGTTGCCCAGTAAAGTAAATTCCCTATGTAATGCATTGCACAGAACCGCAAAGGTAGCTTCCCACAAATTATTGGCTCCGACAATGGATCTCCCCCCACCCCAGAGTATGAGTCGAGTTGCACCCCTGCTCCTGATTAATGAGAAATTTTAAGATTATGGCAATCTGGCATACAACCCACTTGCTGAGTGCTGGCTGTCAGCCCTCATTCTGTGTGTTCATGTACTGGGGGTTTTGCAAGAACAGAGAAAACGTATCTCACCAGGAGACTTCACGCTGCCTCTTCATCTTGGGATTCTCCCTCACAAAGGCAGCTATAGAGAACACATAAAAACCAAAATAACCATTATTGAAGAAGAAAGAAAGTCTAAAGGGGAATAATGTAAACAGACAGAGAGAGAGCATAGAAAAAGAAAAGAAAAACTATTTATAGAGTGAACAAAGACTAACGATTGCTCTACCACAGAAGAAGGAACTAAAACGCCTAGACATAGAGTGATGCTGAAACTGAAAAAAGGAAGGGACACCGTCCTGCCCAAAAGAAGGGAAAGCGTGGTACCGACAAGATTAGCTCCAAGGCCATAATAACAGACATTAGCCCTGGAAGGGAGACGGAACAGAGCTGAAGAGCCCTATAGTGTCATTGAGAATCACGGACCATGATGGAACCAATAAGGATGAGTCGGAAAGCTGGATAGAAAAGTGGTCATGCCCAACCTCCCACCTGACTCCCGCCACGGCCCAAGGTTGAACTGTAAATGTTTCCAGATGTATGATTCGGAATGTAGTAAGTAATAAGAGATAATAAAAGAGGGGCAAAGAGAGATTGCTAAATGAAAAAAGAAACAATGTGGGTGTTTTACTAACTCAGATCACATTAAGGGTGGCTTGAACCCTGGATTTATGTATTTTTTTCCTGAGGAACACAAATATATTTGCGCTGTATTTTTAAGAAGGAAAATATATCTGGTAAAAAGAGAGGAAAAGAGGTACAGTGGCAGGTAATGAGGAAAGGAAATGAAGCACAAATGGTGTGGACAAAACCCAAACTAAAAAGAAAGAGTAGTTCAGTAGAAGTGCGGCACGCTAAACAAAGAAAAGGAGGAACAAATAGAATAAAAGAAAAAGAATAGAAAGTTAAATAAGAAAGACTGAAGCAAGAAGTACCCAGGACGACATAATTGTTGTAATTCTTTAATTCAAGAACGTAATATTTACCCGGTGGTGGTGAGGAGTTGAAAAGGCCCTTTGGCAGCCACAAGAGAAAGGGAACAATTCAACAATGGATGGAGACAAGGACAAAGATTTGTTCGCAAAGACTGCAACACATCGACTTATTTTGGAACAGCAATTTTCCCTGCATGATGTTTTGGAAAGCTCTGCATGTTGCGTAAATTCCTTCACTTCCTTTCTCTAGAGTCCCGCAGGGCGGTAATCCATGCTTTAATCACATCCCATCTGGATTACGCCAACAGTCTTTACCTGGGGGCGCCTGCCTATCTGATTAGGCGTCTACAGATTGTACAAAACGCTGCGGCCAGAGTGATCTGTAAAATACCTTTCCGACACTCGATCACCCCCTACCTGAGGAAGCTCCACTGGTTACTGGTGATTAAACGTGTTGAATTCAAGGCTCCCATTATGGCTTTCAGAGCTTTTCGGGGACATGGCCCTGTCTACCTGAGAGCCAGACTCAAACACTATCAACACAGTCGGACCCTCAGATCTAATCATCTTCATCTCCCTGCTTCCCCCCAGGTTTTCGTAGGACCGGAATGGGTGGCAGGGCCTTTGCGGTCATTACCTCCAGAATCTGGAACGCCCTGCCACTCTCTCTCCGCTCTTCTGAGTCAGAACCCATCTTTCGACGTGCCTTAAAGACCTGGTTGTTTACCAACCCCTAGTTCCCCACTCTGCACCTTTCATCTGCCGTCTGCATTAGCGCCGGGACACCCCCGTTGGGGGTAGCTGTGTGCTTTATAAACTCCTAAATAAATAAATACAATGGTGTCACTCAAGGGCCTAACTAAGAGATTCTGGTTATCCTGTATTTTAGATTATTGGCCTCAGCCTTGCGCTCCTCTAACTAACACGTGGTTGAAGGCCTAGACCTGATTCTTGATATGAGTTCAGTTCTGGATCTGGACAGGTGCATCAAGCATGCTCTCCATATTAATAGGGGACTACTGTCCCTGTCACTGGTTCAAGCTTGTAGAGCGGTGGTGGCAGTATACCATGTTTTATTGTGATCCTAGTGTGACCAGACCTTTTTATCTATGTCACAGGAGTGGTGTCTTACTGATCTACTTATGAAAAGTTCTAGTGCTACAGGTGAACCCAGATCCATGTGGGGATAGCCTGAGCACATGTGTGTGTATATGTGTGTGGTGTGCATGCTAATCACACTGTGTATGTCTGAGTAAACTAGAGGGAAAGATGCCTTTGGGTTCCATCTCCCAAGCTCCGGTGCACAAGATCAAGGTTAGGTTACTTTCTTAGACAGTGGAAGTGTATTGCTGACATTCTAGACACTGGAGGGAGGAGACTAGTCACTGAAGTGCCGAAAGTGAAGACAAGCTCCCCTTTATAATTCAATTAGGTCCTTTTGCTGCTGAGTGCTGTTGATTAGTTCCCCTGAATACTGCTATTGGGGTGTGGTTGAGACATCGTGTAACAAGGGATCAGCATTTTGTCTCACTTTTTGATTACTGTCAGGTGTGGCTGTGATATTTGATTGGGTTGGTGTTTGGAAATCCGACATTTATGCAAATGTTTGCGATGATTGTTGGCTTAGTATAATTTCACAAGGAAAACCACAGTTGTGGTTAGGAAAGCCAGTTTCACATATTATTTAAAGATTATGCTTATGTGCTGTGTGTTGTATGATTATGTTCAGCCTACTCAAAGAATATTCTTCCATCACTTACGCCAAGTATGTACATCACACTAGTGACAACATGTGAACGGATACATACAACTAGAACATAAAATTAATAAATGCACGCAAATAATGTGTGTTAGTTGTGTATACAATTTAAAGCCTAATAATCTATGTTTTTATATTTCTTAGAAAGCTGTGGCCCAGAAAGAGTCCGCTTCATAGGTTATTTATTTATTTTTTTAAATAGTGCTAAATTTATATTTTGACATGAGTTCCATCTCCCAGACTTTAGTTTATCTTGCATAAAGTGTGCAACTTCAGAGGTCTTGTTTGTTAATGAGCCCTTAATGATGTTACAGAATAAGAAATGATGATCACAATGATTCAGTAAATCTGAGCCACTGCTAAATAATCTTGGCACCAATTCAAAATCTAGTATTTTGATGCCCACCATGACTAGTGATATAAATGCTCATTACCTTTGGCCCTGAACCAATTATAAAAGTCAACCTCTAGCTTTTATACCATGTACCCTCTGAACCTAAACACCAACAGTGGTATAGATTGAGAATCTGAGCTAATGACGATGGTTCAGATTATTTCATGCTTTCCATACTTCACCTTGTTGATAATTGCTCTCTATGTGCTAATAGCCATGGGAGTGGCCATACATAGTTTCTGTGCTCACTGTGCCATAGTACTCAAGATATGCACTACTGAAAAGAGCCACATACTATAAACGTGGTCTGGGGTTGCTTGTGTTCCCTTCTGGAAGGGAACTTGCTTGAGTTTTTTAACTGGCTCAGTAATATCTCCAAAAGTGTGGGTTATTTATTGAATGACATGATGTGAAATTAAATATTAACTAGAATGTGGCTCCATACAATAAATAGCAACTGATTTTCATTTTTGCATTATATTCATTACCTTCTCATGCTGAGGTGTAATCTTTTTATTTAAGCATACTTACTTGATTTAAGATGCAAGGATTTTAGCAACACTGCATAAAGAGTTTATGTACAAGAAAGAGTATGGAGCATATTGTCCTTGGTGCCTTTGTGAAACGCAAAAATGATTTTTATACAACCATATGAAGGACACAAGCTTGCAATTGAATGCTAGAACTAGTACACATATAATGTATGAAAACAAGACTCTTTAAGCTGAATATAGTACTGTAATATTCTAAGAATACAAATGAAACAATTTTTTATCATGATATTGATTCACATATTTAACATACCTAATTAGATAAATAAATAGAAAGTAACTTTATTGTGAAAAAAATAAATATTGTTTATGACAGACCTCATTCATGTTTCATTTTATTCTAAAGTATGGTTCATTAATGTCAATACGAAGAACAAACATACAAGTTAAACATTCAATTGACATATTAGAAAAAGTACAACATAATTTACGTGATAGATAAAGGCATTCACACAACATCGTTATCAAATTATTTAATTTCTGAGCATGTGGAAAAGATATGTCAAAGATGTTTTGTGAAATAATACTGTTTAAACTACAATAGTAATATTTATTTTTAATCCAACAAACTAACAATTATTATGTTGATTCGATTAATACATATTTTCACATAAACAAAAATTATATATATATCTATATGTATATATACAAAGTTTGCATTATTGCCAAAAACATCAAAGAAATCGAAATGGCTAACAAAAAGATGTGGAAAATAAATCAACTGATTACATGTAGGAGTCAATTTGTGATTTATATAATCGAATGCCCCTGCTCTCTAAAATATGTGGGCAGCACTATATGTGATCTGAAAAAGCGTATCCTTGAACATGTAAGGGCAACAATCAACACTGATAGAAGCAACGCAGTTGCTAAACATATGGAGAAAGAACATGGTGGCAACTGGAAAGAGCTAAAATTCTACGCCGTAGAACAAGTGGAACTACATGCAAGGGACGGTGATAGAGAGAAGATTCTTAGACAAAAAGAATCGCGACACATTTTAAACTTTTGGACACTGACCCCAAATGTATTGAACCAAGACGAAGAATTACATTCACATCTGTAATTATGTTTGTCTGAGGTTATCTTTGACGTTGGATTTTATCTTTAAATGTTACAATTTGAACTCAATGTAACCAATATTTCCTTTGCCCCCTATATCCCTTTCCTTCCTCTTTTTCCCCTTTTCATCAAATGTTAATGAAGTGTCAATATATTGGGCCTGATTCACAGAACTAACTTACGTCAAAAACGTAAACGTAAAGTTAGTACTTTTTAGGTATTCACAGAATACACTTACTCATTTTGGTATTCACAGAATGAACTTACTCATTTCGGTATTCACAGAAGTTAGTAGTCCTAACTTTAGGACTACTAACTTCTGTGAAAGATATGATGTCAGCCTGTTTAAATAAGATCGAAAAACGCTGCCTCTTTGTGTTGTTTGTCCCCGTGAGCAAGGTCTCGGCTGAGACCGAAACGCTTAGGGGTTGCTGGCATGCTGTGAATAAACACCTCAAGAAATGCGTATTGGAGTGGACTGAAATTATTGCAGAATCTGTGAGTGCGGGAAGAATCCCCTACGGGGAACTGGTGTTTGCATTTGAAACGGCTAGGCTCTGCCGTACTTCCTCACACTGTCGGAGAGCGCCCAACTGGTCAGGAAAGGGGGCCACGTTGAAAGGATTAATTGTGCTGACCGGGCGAACGCCAATGAATTGCTGAAATCAACTAACTCACACGGATCACCTAAACAGGGCGGAACGCGGAAAGAACAACCGGAGGGTTGGACTCTCTGCTGAAAACCTTGGAATAGGTGAGTGAGCAACAAAGTTACATTCAAAGTTTGCAACTTTATGTCAAAATCAGCTGGTCTCACAAAGGATACATTCTGTGCTGGGAGAAATAAAACAGTGGTAACGAAAACCCGGGAAACTTTTCTTGATAAATATTACCCAAACAAGAGAGTGTATCGGTGAGACAGATTCGTTAGTCCAAACTTGAAGAATAAATCGCCTTCGGGGGTATTAAGAATAAACAAATAAGCAAATTATACCCCAGCAGGATGGATAAAAGAGAGGCAAAAAGAACTGAAATGCTAAGCACATTTTTTGAACAAGAAAGTTCAACAAACAGAGTAAGTGAAATGTCAAATAACCAAATAAATCCGGACATTAAGAACAAACTAAGAACTTGGAAAAAACTATCAAAAAAAGAAATCAATAAATGGTGGGAAATTACATTGCTTAAAAAATATCTGGAAGTCAAACGTGTACCACGTGGTTTACGCATAAACCTTATGCCTAACCACCAAGAGACAAGCAATGAACTGCTCCATGAATGGGGAGAATATATATTGAAATCATCATTAGGATTAATGGAAATCCTGATTAAACATATAGAAATATCACTTACTCTTTTCGGTATTCACAGAAGTTAGTAGTCCTAACTTTAGGACTACTAACTTCTCTGAATACCGAAATGAGTAAGTTCATTCTGTGAATACCAAAATGAGTAAGTGTATTCTGTGAATACCTAAAAAGTACTAACTTTACGTTTACGTTTTTGACGTAAGTTAGTTCTGTGAATCAGGCCCGTTGAGTCACCCTTAATCCCTCCGAATGGGGTGGGGATGGGGTGTTAAATTTGCACTTTTGGCTATCTGAAGTCACACTATGTAACTCTGGTTAGTAGTTTAGAATCAAGGTTTTGATTATTAAGAGCGTTGCTGATATTACTCACAAAAATTCATATATATATCTTGTTATCGAGAATTAACCCGGGGTATGAATGCCCACTGGAGGGCAGGCTTAATAGACAGTGCGGTGCTCGAGCGTTAATCAAGTATGAATAAAACCCGAGGGTTAACTCGAGATCAAAGGTTGGATAGACAAATCAGAAGGTTAGAAAGCCATTGAATTAACTGTGTTTTTATCGTAACTGAAATAGGAGGTAGCATGGAAACATATCACTGAGAATAACACCAAATGATAATCAAAAAGTGATTGGTGTGATTTAGATGTGCAAAGATATGCATTGATAAGAGGATTTGATTGCATAATGTGTTTTTAATATATGTAACAGGGTTATTCATCGCAGTAAATGAAATGATTTTCTATCTGCACTACAAGAACCACAATGCAAAGCGGCACAATACAGGATATGATGTCAGCCTGTTTAAATAAGATCGAAAAACGCTGCCTCTTTGTGTTGTTTGTCCCCGTGAGCAAGGTCTCGGCTGAGACCGAAACGCTTAGGGGTTGCTGGCATGCTGTGAATAAACACCTCAAGAAATGCGTATTGGAGTGGACTGAAATTATTGCAGAATCTGTGAGTACGGGAAGAATCCCCTACGGGGAACTGGTGTTTGCATTTGAAACGGCTAGGCTCTGCCGTACTTCCTCGCACTGCCGGAGAGCGCCCAACTGGTCAGGAAAGGGGGCCACGTTGAAAGGATTAATTGTGCTGACCGGGGCGAACGCCAATGAATTGCTGAAATCAACTAACTCACACGGATCACCTAAACAGGGCGGAACGCGGAAAGAACAACCGGAGGGCTGGACTCTCTGCTGAAAACCTTGGAATAGGTGAGTGAGCATCAAAGTTACATTCAAAGTTTGCAACTTTATGTCAAAATCGGCTGGTCTCACAAAGGATACATTCTGTGCTGGGAGAAATAAAACAGTGGTAACGAAGACCCAGGGAACTTTTCTTGATAAATATTACCCAAACAAGAGAGTGTATCGGTGAGACAGATTCGTTAGTCCAAACTTGAAGAATAAATCGCCTTCGGGGGTATTAAGAATAAACAAATAAGCAAATTATACCCCAGCAGGATGGATAAAAGAGAGGCAAAAAGAACTGAAATGCTAAGCACATTTTTTGAACAAGAAAGTTCAACAAACAGAGTAAGTGAAATATAAAATAACCAAATAAATCCGGACATTAAGAACAAACTAAGAACTTGGGAAAAACTATCAAAAAAAGAAATCAATAAATGGTGGGAAATTACATTGCTTAAAAAATATCTGGAAGTCAAACGTGTACCACGTGGTTTACGCATAAACCTTATGCCTAACCACCAAGAGACAAGCAATGAACTGCTCCATAAATGGGGAGAATATATATTGAAATCATCATTAGGATTAATGGAAATCCTGATTAAACATATAGAAATATCACTGGTAAAAATAACGACACAAGTGAAAGAAATGGAGAAAGAACTGGCATCAATTCAACTAACCCCGGAACAAGTAAAATTCAAGGAAGAACTGGAAGGCTATATAGACAGACATGAGGAAACTGTCCAAATAAGGAAACAAACCAAATTCCAGCGTGATAGGGAAGATTATATGGAAGGGCGTATCTTTACATATGCCAGAAAATTTGATAGATTTAAACAACAAGATAAATTGGACATGGCCACAAATACAGCAGACAGTATGTCGTCCTTAACATCCACGGACGCAAGTGAAGGTGAAGTGGAACAAAATGAGAGATGCCCCAGGTGTACTTTTTTAGGGGAAATGCGACTGGCCCTCCAACAAAAGAACTGGGAGAAAAACATGGGGGCACAGTCGGTAGAAAATCGAGGAAGAGGCAGGGGACGCGCCCGAACAAACCTGCGAGAAGAGGCAAGTGGCTCAACAGACCCCGACAGAATCGGAACAAGGACGAGGAGCATGAAACAGAAATGGAATTAGACTCCTCTATAGAATCATCTTCACAAGAATTGGAGGTAGTTAATCTCTCCAAAAAAACACTTACAGAAATAGAGATCAATCTATTAAAACGAGGCCTGAATTTTTGTCCAACGAATAACATAGATCTGGCTCAAGTCAGAATTGACTTATTCAAGTATATTCGAAAAATCAAATTAGCAAAGCTATTCGCAGTAAATCCAAAAATGGTCATAAGAAAAAGATCACCCTACCCAATATGGAACAAAGGGCCAAAGACTCCGAGGGTTTCGTAACTTTAATGGAACTGGACCAGGATCCCAACTCACAAAACACAGATCTGGAAGTATATTGTACACAGTTGGGAGCAGAAACTAGTGGCAAAAGGGCAAAATCCAAATTTTACCCCCAATTGCCACATGGAAATAAAATTGACCTCTTTCATGAGGCTGTAATAAAAGAACTGTATCAATTGATACATACAAAATGTGCGGATAACCTATCAAATGTGGAGCGGAAGGCATTACAGAATCTCAAACAAGATGACAGCATTGAGATTAAAATGGCAGACAAGGGCGGTAACATCATTGTCATGGATAAGGAACTATATACGCTAGAGGCACATTCTCAATTAAGAAACAGAGAATACTATGAGAGACTCAAAGAAAATCCTACAAAAAGATTCAAATTAGATCTGGATCAAAAAGTAACAACATGGAAGAATAGCAATCTTTTGGACGAAGATGAAGTGAAATATCTGACAACGGAACATCCAAAAACAGCTACCATATATTTCCTCCCAAAGATTCACAAACATCCCACTAGACCACCAGGGAGACCGATCATCTCGGCAAAGGGAGCCTTGTTGGAACCCATAGCCAACATTTTGGATGTCTATTTGCTACCTTATGTAAAAAAGTTAACATCATATTTACAGGACACAGGTGACCTGTTACGACACATACAGGAAGTCCCATGGGCGACCACATATAAATTGGTAACAATGGATGTAATATCACTTTACACCAATATAAACAATGAGATCAGTTTGAAAGCCTGTGAATACTTTTTGCAAGAACGCAACATTCAATTTGCCAACCACAACAAAATGCTATTGGAGATGATACGGATTTGCCTTACAGAAAACATATTCATGTTTGGAGATGAGATCTATCGTCAGGTGAAAGGCACTGTGATGGGTTTTTCATTCAGTCCTAGCTATGCGTGCCTCACGATGGGATGGTGGGAGTGCAGCCTGGCATGGAATTCAAACAATGATCGTCATGTAAATAAAATCGTCATGTGGCTGCGTTACATTGACGATCTGATCATCATATGGGATGGATCCAAGAAGAATTTGCTGACTACTTTGAGATTCTCAATAATACGGAGACCAATTTGAAATTCACATATGATATAAGTGAGGAAAGAGTCATCTTTTTGGATACCGAAATTTATATCCATGACAATCAAGTTCATACCACACTGCATCGCAAAATCACTGCAACGTACGCCATTTTACATGCAGGAAGTTTCCCCCAACCGAGTTTAATAAATAGCATTCCGTTTGGAGAATTCTTAAGGATACGGAGAATTTGCTCCCAAGATCAAGAATGGCAAAAAAACAGCTTATTAACAACTGCAAGATTTAGCAAGCGACAATACAACAAACAAGCATTTGCAATGCAATAGGTCTCGCATTTACGCGAGTTTAAGCTATTGGCATTGTAAATGACAATGCCTTTTATTTATGTTTTAAAAACAAAAACATAAATAAAAGGAATTGTCATTTACAATGCCAATAGCTCAAACTCGCAAAATGCGAGACCTATTGCATTGCAAATGCTTGTTCCTCTCTGCTCCTTTCTCATGCACGTGGAATGGTGGATCAGACTTGCACTGTTGGACTTGTGATTGCGACCTGTGTTGCAGTTCAGGGTCAGTTTTTGGAGGAACTCTGGTCCCATTCCCGAGTGGGACTTTGAGACAATGCAAAGGACCCAGAATTTAAACCTTTGTTCCATGGGGGTCCAGTCAATGTACTATTAGTGCTAGGGATAAGTCATCCAACCTTCTAAGATATAGGAGAACCCGGCCCCTGTTTCTCAGTCCTCTGCATTCTTAATGTCCTTTCTTTGGGGCCCCTGATGCAATGAAATGCAATGATCCAAGTCTGAGAGGGCAACAACTTCCAGAAGCGTGATTCTGTGCTTGGTTTGAGTAAGGAAGGACTCTTCTAAATGCTGCAGGTTGGTGTTTTTGACCTCGGCTTAAAGTTAAACTTGACTCCTAGGTTTTCTCCTGTACTTGCAGGTGTCTGACCGCTCTCGTGACCATGAGGTGAGGCAGTCCGAGTGAGGTGATTGGCCAGTTATTGTGAATATTAAGGAGGAGTTTGTTCTATCTTGCAACAGTAGATGTACTTTCAGCAGTTTGTGATCCTGGTAGTTTCTCTTGAGTGTTTCCTGATCAGAAATGGATTTAGGCTGGGTGGGTGACCTCTGGAAATGCAGGTGATGCCGAGTGATATATATATATATCTGCCAACTGCTGCAAGTAAATATTCACTCCACCCCTAGTTAATTGGTGGAGTTGGTGGGCAGGACATGGACAACCCTGAACGTTAACGCTCAGACAAACCCACTAACGTAACTTGCTCAGTAAGGCTTTCCAGTTCCCAATATTTGTAGATTTATTAAAATATCAGTATAATTACAAAACTCAAAAGTCAGTTAAGGGAATTAACACAACCCAAAAATCATAATAAAGGCAATGTCCTTTTAGAAATTAAGTTTTTAGGCTCCAACTACAGAATGGACTAAGAGCACCGTGCCTTCTGTAAGCAGCAACTAGCAGCAAATTCTAAAAGGAAAGCCACTAAATCTAGCTCTTCTCCAAGGAACCGGTCTTTGTAATGTTCTCCACGGAGAAAGTACACAATTTTCATGGCACAGCATTGTGTAAAAGCAGTACTGAAATGTTACCTACACTGCAAACCAATCCACAAGTAATTTAAAAAGAGCTCATATTGTCCATTATGTGCATTGGCTAATAGTGCACAAAATTTGTAGCACAGAAGAAATCATGGTTTTAGTAATGCAAAACATGAGAAAAAAACAATAAAATGCTATTGCACATAAGTAACATCGGCATGTTAACGGAGGCTCAGGTAAGCGGCCTAGCAGGGTTGCAACATCAGAACATCCTTTAACGGAAGCCAGTGCAAAATATATTTATATATATTTATGTAAACTGCTGATGGAGACCATGGTTTGCAGCTGAATTTAAAATGAGTTTCTGAAAGCCAAATAAAACATGAAATTGCACAGCTCGTTCACCGCAAAATAAACATGCACTCTTTTGTAACGCGGCCTAGTTAAGCTAACTAAAGCAAACCTAAAGTAGGCCCTATTATTTTAATACAAAGTAGTCTCTGACAGACACATTGACCAGGCTGGGCCCTGTGGCGTTCCACATGTGATTAGATGGAAGTTAGGGTCGTTGCTAGTCCGTACTTGTTGATGTTGGTTGGTTAGGAAGGTACAAATCTATTGTATTTATTTATTTGAAATTTTTAAAAAGCACGGACATGACCCATACGGGTATCAGAGCGCTGTACAAAGTGGCGTAAGTATGAGTACAACAACAAAATGGAACAAATTAAATAACTTAACAACCAAAAGGTTACAGGGGGTAACACACAAGGTCAAAGGGGGGCATGGGGAGTCAGCCAATCTAGTGGGACCTGTAAGGTTTCAGCAGATCAAAGTAGATCAAAAGGACAAGTGAGAAGAAACATAATACCAATTGAAACAACACGGTAAATAGAGTACCATGACCGGAGAAAGAAGTAGACTGGGATGGTATCCGGGTTAATGCTGTTGAGGGTCATTCAGGAGTAGCCATTTGACATGTTTTTTAAAAGAGGCAGTAGATGGGTTGGATCTGATCTAGGGGGGGGGAAGAGCGTTCCATATTCTTGGAGCAAGACCAGAGAATACACGAGTGTAAGTTCTTTTCTTATTGAATTTGGGAGGTTTCAATAATAGGGTGTTAGAGCTTCTTAAGTTCCGGCTCGAGCCAGATGGCTCAAGTTTTTTTGCCAGGTAAACGGGGGTGTTGTGATGAATAGCTTTGTGCGTCAGGCAAGCCATCTTGAACCGGATCCTAGCTTCAACGGTCAGCCAGTTTAGTTGAATTAGGTCTGGCGTGATGTGGTCATGTTTGGTGCAGCCAGTGATGAGTCTGGCCGAAGCGTTCAGAGTGGCTCTAAGCAGAGCCAAACTAGTTTTAGGTAGCCCCGCAAGGGTCCCCAATCCATATTCCAAGTGTGAGATAACAAGGGATTGTACTGCTGGCTGGATGTCCTCAGGTGGAAGGAAAACCCAAAGCTCATGTTTAACCACATCCTGTTACTCCAGACTTTGCACCAGTAATAGTGTTTGAGCCACACGGTATAGGGCTTCATAATTTATTTTCCTTATATTGATTTTTCAGGACAACAGTTTGCTGCTATAGGACACGCTCTAGGAAAACTAATTGGGCCCTCAGTCCCGTAAAAGTAGGTGTTTATGAGTAAGAGTGTGAAATACTAACATATGCACTAATAAACACAAAGTACTTAGGAATGTGTAGCAAAGAGCAAGAACATTATAGCATCCAAGTACACAACAGGTTGTGTGTAGCAGGTTCAGTGGTCTTCTGCACAGGCGTGTTCACTTCTGCAATCCGGGGTGTTTGATTTGTCATTCTTTGCCTTAAAGTACAGCCAACACGTGTTACAACCCATTGGGGCCTATAGACTAAGGGCTTTTTCAAGGCAGTTGATGATATGTGAAAAATCAGAAGTCTGTCACGTCCGCGGGTAGGAAGAGGTATAAGGAATAAGTGGTAATATTCAGGGGATCAGGATAGGAGAGTGTCGGGATTAGACTGGGTGTGTATCACAGATCTGAGGTCTGGAATCCTTAGATCCAAGGTTGCCATCTGGACGTTCTTGGGCTGCAGAAGTATTTTGTGGTCTCCTGGGTCATTAGTGGCTGACAGTTCTTAATGGATTGAGACTTGAGGCTGGTCAATGTCCGGCAACAAAATAAAGATCTTCCTGATATCTGACAAGCTGGTTTCTCTGCTCCTGCCAGCCTGGAAACCTGATTGGTCCTTCTAACGAATGTTGTGAGTTTCCTTTAACTTAGAGATTTGTTGCGTCGTATGAGCTTCTATGATCTTACTTGCAATGGAAGGCAGGTGTTAGGTCAATAACTGGCTGGATTTTGTGGGCGTGCTTTCAGCTTTTCACATTTGGCATTAACCATGACCTATTGATTTTACTTAAATGATATATGTAATATACTTATCTATAAGGTCTTTCAGCCAGCCATCTATATCCACTGACCTGTTGTGTCAGTCCCATTTTTCTTCCCGCGGATACATCATAGCGCACTGGGCCATGGGTCAGCCCACTTCAGACATTGGCTAAGTTAACTGTGAGTGGTGGCATTCTGCACTTTCACAAAGAGCACAGTCACACACAAAGCAGTTCCCTTCGCTGCCAATGACTACAACAGCAATGTGTGTGTTTTTAAACTAAAAAATAATTTACCAATTTTTTTTATATATTGGCGAGGGCGTGGCAGCATCACCGACAATAAAGTTTTAGAAAATCCATGTCAAGCAAAACAGGTATTGATAATGCCAAAAGACAGCAGACAATGCCAGACCTTTTGGCTTTTCCAGTGTTTGTTTGCTGTAAGGTCTTAGGAACTATGTCTTGTCTGTTTGAAGCATTCAGTAACTGATGTCCAGGGCACCCATGCACTCCTTAGTAAACGTTGTATGGCAGGAGTTGGCTAACTAGTTGGTAAATTTGATTATTTTAGTTGCCCATCAGATTTGTTGCTTGCCCAATAGAGAGACTGAACACAAGAACGTGTATGTGCTTATAGAGAGGACTGGTGAACTTGGCTTGTTTGTCTGGAAAGTTAGACAGATTTAGTTTATCTAGGCCGTTAAAATTGATCAATCAATCAATCAATCATGTCAATTATAAAGCGCACTACATACCCGCGAGGGTCTCAAGGCGCTGGGGGAAGAGGGGGGTGGTGGTGGTGGTGCTGCTACTGATCGAAGAGCCAGGTCTTGAGGAGTCTTCTGAAGGCCAGTAGGTCTTGGGTCTGTCGGAGGTTGGTGGGGAGGGTGTTCCAGGTCTTGGCGGCGAGGTGGGAGAAGGATCTGCCGCCGGCGGTCGTTTTCCGGATGCGGGGGACTGTGGCGAGGCGAGGCTGGTCGAGCGGAGCTGGCGGGTGGGGGTGTAGAAGCTGAGTCGTCTGTTGAGGTAGGCTGGTCCGGAGTTGTGGAGTGCTTTGTGTGCGTGGGTGAGGAGCTTGAAGGTTATCCTCTTGTTGACAGGGAGCCAGTGCAGGTCTCTCAGGTGGGGTGTGATGTGGCTGCGTCGGGGGATGTCGAGGATAAGACGTGCAGAGGCGTTCAGGATGCGTTGCAGCCGTCTCAGGAGCTTAGCCGTCGTTCCTGCGTAGAGGGCGTTTCCGTAGTCCAGCCTGCTGGTGACGAGGGCCTGGGTGACTGTTTTCTTGTTTCGGTGGGGATCCACTTGAAGATCCTGCGGAGCATTCGGAGGATGTTGAAACAGGATGGGGAAACGGCGTTGACCTGCTTAGTCATGGAGAGGGTGGGGTCGAGGATGACCCCTAGGTTGCGTACGTGGTCGGTGGGTGGCGGGGCTGTTCCCAGTGATGTTGGCCACCAGGAGTCGTCCCAGGCTGAAGGGTTGGAACCAAGGATGAGGACCTCCGTCTTGTCCGAGTTCAGCTTCAGGCGGCTGGTCCTCATCCATTCGGCGACGGCCTTCATTCCTTCGTGGAGGTGGGCTGGTGAACTTGGCTTGTTTGTCCGGAAAGTTAGACAGATTTAGTTTATCTAGGCCGTTAAAATTGATTGTTGGTGATAATGCATTAATTGGTATAGTTTAAAAAAAAAAAATTGTATTAACCGTGGTTAAATCCTCACTACTTTCAATAAAATGTTACTTTATAAATCGAGGTGAGGTCTCGTCTAGTGTAAATAAAAGACAAGTTGGAGTCTAGTGGTATTTGAAGCCGTGTGTGATCTTGCGCAAAACGTGCTGTAACACCCCTAAATAATATGTTCTGGCTGCTTCTAAGTTGGTGATTTGAGAAATGTAACTCGCGCTTGTTCAAATGTTTTCCCCGTGTGAGGGGTGGGAGGCTGCAGGGGAGGGGTGAAGGAGGGAGGTAAGGGGCGCCACCTCAAAGAGTTGAAGGGAGGTTACCTGCTGCCGAACCAGCGCCGAGACTGCCGGGCTATAACTCATGCAGGTATTCGCAAGGGACACGTCACTTCTTTCTTCCCTCAGATCACACCTTGTACACGCTGCTGAACTGTGATTCATATTGCGGACACCAGGGGCATGTCACACACGACTCTCGCGCCTCACATCACACCTTGCGCAGGCCGCGGAGCTGCGATTCGTCCTTGAGGGAATGTCCTTGGGTTCTCACCTCTCCTCGCAGCCTCGTTACTACAGAGCTGTGACTCGTCTCCTGCAGCGCCGGGGAGTGGGGCTTCCCTCTGCACTAGTCTGGACCCCCTCTCCATCACAGCCGCACTTGGAGGGGCAACGTTGCTCCTCGGGACCTTATGGAAGTAGATAGAACGTGATGTCAGAAGGAGACCCCTGGCCACGCTGTCAGCTGCCCCAGCCCACCAGGACAGACCCCGCAAGGTGTCCGGCTTTAGTGGTCCTTGCTGTTTAGAGCTGTTCCTCTCTTTTGTTACAGACCACCCTTATCGTTTGTATAATTTCCTATGTTTTTGTGTCCCCTCCTCCGCTACAGGGTGCCTTATACTTTCACCGCCCTTTTGGACAGACTTATTCTGAAATGTTCCCTGTGAGCCCCTCCCCTCTTCTCCCCCCGTAGCTTCAGCGGCCACACGCCCTGTGTAAATCCAGCCCACCCAATCTCCCCAGCACAATAAGGTTTGCACCGGAGGGGTCTACGTTTCCCTTCTCTACACATTGATGCAAGACTGATCAGTGCAGTTTTTTTTTTTTTTTTACCGGTTTGTGCATTTTTATCATCATAATTTCGCGCTCGCTGGTAGTAGCAGAATGCGTAAAAACCCAAGCGCTATTCACACTCTACGCGTAATCTTCGCTGGTCAAACAAGCGGCGGCCATCAAGACAAACCCAGGGTGAAACAAGAGAGGAGCGGGGGCGAGCGAGCGCGGCAGCCTGCAGAGCTGACCAGACGCTCGTGCGTCATGGCCTTTTGCCTGCGATTACACGCACGGCAGGCATGTGTTTCCAATTATCGCGCCCGCGTCTGGGCACGATAATGGGAAACAGATGTCGGCCCTGCGCGCGTAACCGCAGGAAAAAGGCCATGACGCACTGTTGGGATCTCTCTAGTGCTGTCCACGTGGGCATTCCATAACGAGTGTTCCTTGCATGGAACACGGAATGCGTAGTTACGGCAGTTGCTGCCGGGGATCCATGTTACTGGACGTGAATAAAGAGACTTCCCCATCTTACCGGCACCCGTCTTCTTTACAGTGGCGACGGGCTGGTCCAGTATCCTGTTTTCCCCATCGTGTGTTGCTGGACGTTGTGGCTGTTCTCCACTTCGAGGCAACGTCAGGACTTTCGACGCTCTGCGAATCCTGTCAAGTCTTCAAGCCTCCTCAACTGCTCTAACAGACGCTGCATGCCTTTCCCCTGAGGCCCTGTGATCCCGGTGAAACCCATCTCCGGTGAGACTACCTCCTCTTTAACTTTTTTCAAGCTCTAGCCATCTCCTGGCTGTGGCGCGCGTGTTACTGTGCAGCGGCCTTCGTGGTGTGTATCGCGCACGTCGTCTTGACAATCGGCGCGCGTATCGGCGCGCGTCACGCTGCGCATCACCCGACCGTCCATCGACGTGCGCATCTACGTCTTGACAACCAGCGCGTCACCCTGCAAAGGACTGTCGTCTTGGCAACCCACGTTCCCATTGACGCTCCTCACGCTCAGAGCACCCGTTCTATGCTGGCTCTGAATGGGTGAAAGAAAGTTGTGCCTCGCATGCAGATTTCGCTGAATTTCCACTTCTTTGGTGGAAATCCCTCACCCTCATTGGTCATACCTGGCACAATAGTACAGTGGACATTTGAGTTCAGTCTCCATTATGAAAGTTAGGTAGGAGCCTGTCTCCCCTCACTTGGACACCACCATCTACTGTTTCATCAGAAGCAGCATAGCTTCTATTGGTGCAGCACGTGCAGTAGCACCAGGGCCTGGTCACTTGAGGGGCCACTGAACGCTGCTAAATGTTGCAAATGAAGAAAAACTCAACGATTTAAAGAAAAGTTTTCAAGCACAGTTTCTGCTTGATGTAGAGGTTCTTGCCATATTGTGCCATATATTTTTCTTCTCCTAATAGTGATTCTATGCTAACAAGCACATCTGCACTTGTCTTCACATTATTGTTGCTACGGTGACACGCACATTACGTTGGCGTCACGTAAACTTGTTCATTTTTGGTTGTGACTTGTGGGGCAGCAACTCACCCACGCAAATGGATCACGTAATTGCGCCACCTCCCTTTTGTAGTCACCTGGTACTCCTCCTGTTATGTGGCAACAGTGGAAGGAGACGTTTGAGGCCTATCTTGAGGCGATTGATGGTGACACTTTTACCTTGAAAAAGAAAAAAGCTTTACTTGTCTATAATTTGGGTGCGGAGGGCAGAACCATTTTAAAAACGCTACCTCTTGAACTTGTAAGAACATGTATCAGTGGAGGTAATGATGGTGATTCGCTTATTGTTGATGAATACGCCTCTCTTGTTAAAACGTTGGACAATAGGTTCAATCCCAGGCGAAATATAGTATTGGAGCGCCACAAATTTTTGCAACGTGCACAGATTCATGGAGAATCCATAGACGATTTTGTTGCAGCCCTCAGGACCTTAGCCGTCACTTGCAATTACAGGGAGTTCAGGGATGAAATAATCCGTGATCAGCTGATTGAGCGCACGTGCAACAAAAAGATTCAAGAGAAACTTTTGTCCTCTGAGGATCCGGATTTAGAGACTGCTCTCATTTTAGCGAGAAGTATTGAGCACTCCCAATTTTGTATGAAGGAACTGAGTGTATCTGCGTCATCTTCGTCATCTAGCGAAATCAAATTAGTTAGCACCAAACCTTCTGCCAAACCGACTAAGGGAATCAATTCAAATGTTCCTCGCATTTCTTCTCCCACACCCAATTTGTCTAAATCCAAAGTTGAGGGACAAGATCTCTCTTGTTATAGTTGTGGAAGTAGATCACATTTGGGCAATTTCAAGTTTTGTTTTGCTATAAATCAGACCTGCTTCAAGTGTGGGAAGAAAGGACATTTGGCACGCATGTGCAAAGGGACTGTGCCTCACAAGGGACCGTCACGAACTGTAAGAGCTATTGAAGAAGATTATGCTGAGTATAGTGAAAATGATGAAAGTTATGAGTTATTGATGTTGTCCTCTTCCTTCATTCAGTCAGATGGTGTGGTAGAAATTGCTTCCATCGTAGAGCCTCATAGAAGAAAATCTCCCGCGTGTACTATAAGTCTGAACGGCAAACACATTAAGTTTCTTGCCGATTCTGGTTCTCCTTTTACCCTCATTAATGCCAAAGATTTTGAAAGTCTGGGTGACATTCCTGTTGTCCAATCCAGCATAAAGATCTTTGCTTATGGTGATAAAAGAGTTGAGGTTCTAGGCAAATTTTTAGGCAATTTTGAATTCAAGGGGATTTAGCTCGAGGTACTGTATTCGTTGTAAAGGAAGGTGCTAATTTGTTGGGATGGGAGGAACAGGGTGAGCTCGGAATCATCCTTGATCCCAATCATCCCGATATGGTCTTATCCAAACATGAAGCCAAACAATATTATTCCAGTCTTCCTGATGTCTCCCCTGTGCACACAGTTGCAGCTGGGTTGTCAGCTGAGAATGATTGGATTCAATATTACCCTGAAATTTTTAGTGGCAAGTTAGGCAAGCTCAAGGGATTTCAACACCGCATTGTTCTTAAGGAGGGCGTCAAGGCTGTTGCACACAAAGGGGTCGATTCCGATTCGGGCCGGAAAAAGCACCGACCGACTCGGAGCCGGAAAAATTACCGACCGACACGTACCAGTGGCGCCCGACACGCCAAGTACGATGCAAGCCGCGATAAATCCGACCGACACGTCAGGAAACCAAGCCGACCGACCGAGCCGCTCGGAAAATAGCAATCCGGCCGGAAAAACACGCGAATTCAACCGACCGACACGCACCCGGAACAAATCCGACCGAATCGTACCCGCCAACTCCAACCCGCAAAGTACGATGCAAGGCGCGAAAAACACGACCGAGTCGGACGGAGGACAAGCCGTACGACCGACACGCATACAAAACCGAGCCGAAGCAACACAATACACCGCGACCGACGCGTACGCAGCATACAAAACTGCACAAACACAGCGTGAACGAAACGGAAAACACCGTACGAGACCAATGCAGGGTCCGACTCGGTCACAAGAACGTTTCCAACATACACAAACAGCACAAAGGAAAAATCAACCAAAAAAAGGCCAAACAAGCAATTACCAAGCCAATAAATACTGGGGGGGTGGGGACAGAGAACAAAGACACACCCACAACTCCACCTATATAAAGGACACAAATCACTACCATGAGCCTTTGCAAATGCCATTCCACTGCCAGCACCCAAGAGAAAGCAACCACACACCCACAGCTCATCCCTCACACAAGCCACACACCAGCAGCACACCAACAAATACCTACCTCACATACACCCAGCACAACACACACCCACACACCCTCACCTGCACACCAACACACACATCACCCACCATCACCACCCATCACCATGCCCCCCAAGAAGAATCACAAGTTCCTAGATTGTGAATTGGAAGTCCTGGTAGACGAGATCCTCAGGGTAGAGCCACAGCTGTTTGGCACATTGGTCCAACAGACCCCCATGTCGCAGAAAACCAAGATGTGGGAGAGGATCATCAACAGGGTGAACGCCCAATCACCATGTCGGCGCACAAAGACCGACATCCAGAACAGGTGGTATGACGTACGCAGGAGGGTACGGAAACTGCTGAAGCAAGACTACATCAACAGCCAACACACCGGCAGTGGCCCTCCTGCCAAGCCAATATACCTCAGGCCCTGGGAGGAGAAGGTGCGGGCCATCCTACCGCCAGTGAGCATATATGGACTAGAGGACATCCCAGAGCCTGGTGAGTACACAACAAATGTACACAATATACTGCCACAAAACACACACACATCACTGTCAAGGGGAGAGTCAAACCATGCACTCATAGCAATCACACAGCAACCAGAACAGAATCATCCCAAAATGTGTATGTCAGTCAGAGAAACACAACACATGCCATCAAAAAAGTCACATCCAACTGTGCCAACACATGTACAAACACAACCACAACTACAGCTAGGCAGTGGCACAAATAGAACCAACAAACACATCCACACATGTAGCCACCACAACAACACCAACACACAGTGAAGACCACTCAAAGGAAGGAATTCTGTGTATGCTGGCCAAGTCAGTGTAGCCAATAGCATCATGGGAGTCGCAGTCACACATATTGCCCCCCCACAACTGTCCCATCAACACCACCATGAACCATGCGCACATCACAGGGAGTGGAGAAGGACTCACAAGATGGCTGACACTGGCTACTGCTGTGAGGAGCACAAGGCCCTGCTGGCAACTGTGCACCAACAAACAGCAGGACACCACTGACTGACATCCTGAGAGACAACTTACACTCCCTGCAATGCAAGCACGTTCCATGGTGGGATATCTGGCTGGCTGGGTGGGAAGGGGGACTTGCAGCACTGACCATAGTCACCAGCACCTCCCCTCACACCCCCCCCCAACACAAACTCCACAGTACCCACCTGGTAGAATGCAATGCCCTCCATCCTAACACAAGATCCCACAAAGCACCACCACCCTGGGTTATGTTGTGTGAAGCACAGGGACACTCTTGGGACTCTTAGCCAAACAACTGCCAGGACAACACTCCCAGCCATCCTGTCAGCACAGCCAGCCCACCCCACAGGGAAGCAGAGTCAAAAGGAAGGAAGCATGGGCATGCTGGGAAGGGGGTGGAGGCAATAGCATGATGGGAGTCGTAGTCACAGACATTGCTCAGCCTCACAACTGGCCCATCAACACCACCCTGAACCATGCTCACATCACAGGGAGTGGAGAAGGACTCACAAGATGGCTGACACTGGCTACTGCTGTGGGGAGCACAAGGCCCTGCTGGCAACTGTGCACCAACAAACAGCAGGACACCACTGACTGACATCCTGAGAGACAACTTACACTCCCTGCAATGCAAGCACGTTCCATGGTGGGATATCTGGCTGGCTGGGTGGGAAGGGGGACTTGCAGCACTGACCATAGTCACCAGCACCTCCCCTCACACCCCCCCAACACAAACTCCACAGTACCCACCTGGTAGAATGCAATGCCCTCCATCCTAACACAAGATCCCACAAAGCACCACCACCCTGGGTTATGTTGTGTGAAGCACAGGGACACTCTTGGGACTCTTAGCCAAACAACTGCCAGGACAACACTCCCAGCCATCCTGTCAGCACAGCCAGCCCACCCCACAGGGAAGCAGAGTCAAAAGGAAGGAAGCATGGGCATGCTGGGAAGGGGGTGGAGGCAATAGCATGATGGGAGTCGTAGTCACAGACATTGCTCAGCCTCACAACTGGCCCATCAACACCACCCTGAACCATGCTCACATCACAGGGAGTGGAGAAGGACTCACAAGATGGCTGACACTGGCTACTGCTGTGGGGAGCACAAGGCCCTGCTGGCAACTGTGCACCAACAAACAGCAGGACACCACTGACTGACATCCTGAGAGACAACTTACACTCCCTGCAATGCAAGCACGTTCCATGGTGGGATATCTGGCTGGCTGGGTGGGAAGGGGGACTTGCAGCACTGACCATAGTCACCAGCACCTCCCCTCACACCCCCCCCCAACACAAACTCCACAGTACCCACCTGGTAGAATGCAATGCCCTCCATCCTAACACAAGATCCCACAAAGCACCACCACCCTGGGTTATGTTGTGTGAAGCACAGGGACACTCTTGGGACTCTTAGCCAAACAACTGCCAGGACAACACTCCCAGCCATCCTGTCAGCACAGCCAGCCCACCCCACAGGGAAGCAGAGTCAAAAGGAAGGAAGCATGGGCATGCTGGGAAGGGGGTGGAGGCAATAGCATGATGGGAGTCGTAGTCACAGACATTGCTCAGCCTCACAACTGGCCCATCAACACCACCCTGAACCATGCTCACATCACAGGGAGTGGAGAAGGACTCACAAGATGGCTGACACTGGCTACTGCTGTGGGGAGCACAAGGCCCTGCTGGCAACTGTGCACCAACAAACAGCAGGACACCACTGACTGACATCCTGAGAGACAACTTACACTCCCTGCAATGCAAGCACGTTCCATGGTGGGATATCTGGCTGGCTGGGTGGGAAGGGGGACTTGCAGCACTGACCATAGTCACCAGCACCTCCCCTCACACCCCCCCCAACACAAACTCCACAGTACCCACCTGGTAGAATGCAATGCCCTCCATCCTAACACAAGATCCCACAAAGCACCACCACCCTGGGTTATGTTGTGTGAAGCACAGGGACACTCTTGGGACTCTTAGCCAAACAACTGCCAGGACAACACTCCCAGCCATCCTGTCAGCACAGCCAGCCCACCCCACAGGGAAGCAGAGTCAAAAGGAAGGAAGCATGGGCATGCTGGGAAGGGGGTGGAGGCAATAGCATGATGGGAGTCGTAGTCACAGACATTGCTCAGCCTCACAACTGGCCCATCAACACCACCCTGAACCATGCTCACATCACAGGGAGTGGAGAAGGACTCACAAGATGGCTGACACTGGCTACTGCTGTGGGGAGCACAAGGCCCTGCTGGCAACTGTGCACCAACAAACAGCAGGACACCACTGACTGACATCCTGAGAGACAACTTACACTCCCTGCAATGCAAGCACGTTCCATGGTGGGATATCTGGCTGGCTGGGTGGGAAGGGGGACTTGCAGCACTGACCATAGTCACCAGCACCTCCCCTCACACCCCCCCCAACACAAACTCCACAGTACCCACCTGGTAGAATGCAATGCCCTCCATCCTAACACAAGATCCCACAAAGCACCACCACCCTGGGTTATGTTGTGTGAAGCACAGGGACACTCTTGGGACTCTTAGCCAAACAACTGCCAGGACAACACTCCCAGCCATCCTGTCAGCACAGCCACCCCACCCCACAGGGAAGCAGAGTCAAAAGGAAGGAAGCATGGGCATGCTGGGAAGGGGGTGGAGGCAATAGCATGATGGGAGTCGTAGTCACAGACATTGCTCAGCCTCACAACTGGCCCATCAACACCACCCTGAACCATGCTCACATCACAGGGAGTGGAGAAGGACTCACAAGATGGCTGACACTGGCTACTGCTGTGGGGAGCACAAGGCCCTGCTGGCAACTGTGCACCAACAAACAGCAGGACACCACTGACTGACATCCTGAGAGACAACTTACACTCCCTGCAATGCAAGCACGTTCCATGGTGGGATATCTGGCTGGCTGGGTGGGAAGGGGGACTTGCAGCACTGACCATAGTCACCAGCACCTCCCCTCACACCCCCCCCAACACAAACTCCACAGTACCCACCTGGTAGAATGCAATGCCCTCCATCCTAACACAAGATCCCACAAAGCACCACCACCCTGGGTTATGTTGTGTGAAGCACAGGGACACTCTTGGGACTCTTAGCCAAACAACTGCCAGGACAACACTCCCAGCCATCCTGTCAGCACAGCCACCCCACCCCACAGGGAAGCAGAGTCAAAAGGAAGGAAGCATGGGCATGCTGGGAAGGGGGTGGAGGCAATGGCATGATGGGAGTCGTAGTCACAGACATTGCTCAGCCTCACAACTGGCCCATCAACACCACCCTGAACCATGCTCACATCACAGGGAGTGGAGAAGGACTCACAAGATGGCTGACACTGGCTACTGCTGTGGGGAGCACAAGGCCCTGCTGGCAACTGTGCACCAACAAACAGCAGGACACCACTGACTGACATCCTGAGAGACAACTTACACTCCCTGCAATGCAAGCACGTTCCATGGTGGGATAACTGACTGGGTGGGTGGGTGGGTGGGAAGGAGGTCTGGCTGTCAACCAAACACAATCAATGCAGACCATGTTCACACCCCAGAGAATACATAGAAATGCCCAAATAATGCAGGACAATGTGCCACACCAATATCAACCCCTGACTGTGACGACTTAGGACAATACAATGTACAGGCCCGCACCCCGAGGCACAGTCACAACTGTCAGGTGTGTCAACCACTGATGCCTGCAGAAACATGACATACATTGTTTGTGTCTCCCAAAAACAGGTGATGATAGGGACACAGCAGCAGACGCTGAGGAGTCCCAGTCCCAGGCTCAAGAGGATGCCGAGCTCACTGGCGTCGTACAGCCTCTGTCCTCCTCGGACGATGAAGAACAACCTGGCACATCCGGTGCAAGTCAACATGCTGCACCAGCAGGACCACCAGCTGCAGCACCAGCAGGTCCACCAGCTGCACCCCCTGCACCCACCCCTCCAACGACTGTCACCACGAATACCATCCCTGCCGACATGGACAGAATAAGGAACAACACCAGCGCAGTGACCCTGGACCAACCTGGGGCCATGGACACCACCACCACCACCAACCCCCAAGGTGGACCAGGGTTATCTGTGCGTGCAACTGCACACACTGCACATGTCAGCAGGGGTGGTGGGAGGGGTGGGAGACAGAGGTCGCTGCTTGCAGACGTTGCTGGTGTGCATGAAGACCCACAACTGGTACGCATAGCTGATGCGTACCAGTCCAGCACCGGAGAGCTCAGCCAGGTAGTGGGGCTCCTCAGAGACATCAAACAGCAGCAGGCTGCCCATCATGCCCGCTTGGACTCCCACATGTCCCACGTGGAGTCACACATGTCACGTGTGGACTCCCACATGACCCGCGTGGAGTCCAAGTGGGATGTACTACATGAGATGACGGCGGTGCACAGGGACATTTTACAATGCCTCCGCCAGATGAACAGCAACCAGTCCACACCTCCCTGTGTGCCAACAACATCTGGCACCGAACAAACTGCAACTGCCACAGGGAGGGAGGAGGACTCTGGCGGAGAGTCCCCTGCACCGCAGCAGCCTGCACTTGAGGGCCCCCCCCCAAGAAGAGGGGTCGTCCGAGGAGGGGAAAGTGAGAGGCTGATGGCCAAGCGCAACTCCCAGGAAGCCTGAACCTGTTCTGGATTTTCGCCTTTGTGCACAGACTGTTCACCCTGTTGATGGCAACACTACTCCCACACATTGCATGGGGAGTACAAGTTGGAACAATGTGTCAGACAACTGTGGCCCCGATACTGGGGATCCTGTCTACCTGGACTTTCTATTCATCTAGGAACTTGGGATTGCAAGATTCATGTACAGCACAATCCATCCTATGCACTATTATCACAGATGTATCACAATAAACACAATAATACACCATACTTGCCTCTGTCGTGATTCCAACGTGGGTGCTGTTATGGGGATGATGAACAGCAAAATTACACTGTGTATGCGAACTGCAACAGCAAGGACAACACAGGCATGTGAGTACAGGCAACGTGACACATATGAGGGAGACACACCACCAGGGCTACACAACACATACACACCTAGGCCATCTGACTCATTGCCTACACTGATGTTGCCAGGGAAGACGGTGCAATGCACAGACACCACACCCATTCCCAGTTGTACTCAAGTAGCCCACAGGTGCAGTAAGCAAATGGCAGTCAAATGTGTGACCACAGACAACGCACATCACTAAGTGAAGCACAGGTTTATTACACAGTAGCAACATGCCGTAACCACTACAGATGCAAGGTAACCCCACCTGGTAGCGGGCACACAGTCAACAACTGTAGACAGAAGGAAGTCCATGGGTGTGGCGCACATCACCTGTAGGGACACAACAGCTACCAGCCTGGATGTGCAATCACGTCGTCGGTGGACACAGTTGACCAAACGAATCTGAAAGTACCCTGTGAAGGACAGAAATGACACACAGTCAAAAGCAATGCAGCACAGGACAGAACAGCAAAACTCATGCACAATACATGTTACAAGATACCCACCCAGAACCAAGTTAGCATGTCAACACTGTTGGGGAGTACAGCCCACCTGTCACCACACATCGCAACACACATCCTGTCAAGTAGCCCATGGACACACTCCAACAGCACCAGAGCACCACCCACACATCATGCCAACTCACATCATTCACATGACACCTCAGGATACTCACATTCAGCTAAAGAAGTTGGTGATGAGCTGTGTGCGGACATCACCATCACCATCATCATCATCATCGTCACTGGCATTGTGGTCCAGGCCAGGATCCTCCACAGGTGGCGGATGTTGGTCATCGTCATCCTGGATGAGAGGCAACTCCTTCCGCACTGCCAGGTTGTGGAGCATGCAGCAGACGATGATAATCTTGCACACTTTCGCAGGGGCATATGGGAGGGACCCTCCGGTCTTGTCCAGGCAGCGGAAGCGGCTCTTCAGGAGACCAAAGGTCCGCTCAATCACTCTCCTGGTCCGACCATGTGCCTCATTGTAGCGCATCTGGGCAGGTGTCACAGGGTTCCTGAGGGGTGTCAGCAACCACGGCATGTTGGGGTATCCCGAGTCACCTACGGACAGACAAGTGCACATCAGCTGACTTGGAAAAGTGGGCGGAATACTACAGATCAGATCACACACAATGGCACAAAGTCAGTACACACCGACAAGCCAGGCACGCTGGTTCTGCATCTGTGCCATCAACCTGGGGATGCGACTACTCCTCATCACAAAGGCATCGTGTGCTGAACCAGGGAAACGGGCACACACGTGTGTGATGGTCATGTCTGCAAGACACACCACCAGTGCATTGACCGAGTGGTAGTGCTTGCGGTTCCTGTAGGCCTGCTCCTGGGCCTGTGGTGGTACCAAAGCCACATGTGTCCCATCAATGGAGCCAATGACATGCGGCATCCTCCCCAGGGCATAAAAGTCACTCTTCACGTCAGTGAGTCGTCGCAGTCTAGGGAAATAGATGTACCGGTTCAGGAAGAGCAACATTGCCGCCAAGAAATCGCGGAGCACACGGCTGAACATGGTCTGTGACATCCCACCAGCAGACGCCACAGTATGTTGGAAGGTACCGGTGGCAAAGAAGTGTAGGGCTGCCATCACCTTCACCTTGGGGGTCAGCGCTGTAGGATACGGCCGGCCAGGCTGCAAATGTGGGGACAACTGCACTGCCAAATCCTCAATCAGCTGCCTGGTGAAGCGGTACCGTCGGATGCTGTCCCGTTCCACCATCGTTGCCAGGTCTGGGAATGGCCGATGGACAGCAGGAGCCCTGCAGTGCAGAGGAGAAGTAAGCAAGATCGTCAGTCACCCCACATATGCGGCATTGAACACACTCAAGATCCCAACATACATCATCATGAGGCACAACTACATGAAGTGTGCAGTACCGGAACGACATGTATGGTACATACATGGCCAACATCTGTCAACACGGTCCTACAGGTGGCATCAATTTGTCCCAGGTTGGCCCATTGGATATCATGATGCTGTGTCACAGTCACCCCCCAGTGACATGTGAGGACAGATGTGCCCCAGGCACCACAGCTCAACGACAGGCACATTCCCAGGGACCCTGTAATGCCACATGGACACTGGCATCACCTGGAGTATCATGTGTACACCACAACAAAACAAACATGACCCCCACAGGTAGTGGCCACACTTGCCATGGCAGGAGAGCCATGGACGTCTGTGACACACACGCACAACATCAGAGTCCATGCACACACAACGTGGATGTGGAGACTGTCTCCCATTGTGCACATGAAATCAGAGACATAGTAAACACTACATGCACAAAGACTGTGGAGGGCCATCACTATTGTGCCACTGGGACACCCTGGCTCAAACATACCGTCCCACATGGGACTCACGGGGTATGTGACATGACATACACAAACACCACTGTGAAATGTGACCATGGCACATGCACAGATATGAACAGTTGCACATCACAGTGGTCACGTACACGTAACACCCAGGATCCTGTCCCCATTAACACGTGCACAGCCTGGGGGTGGCTGCCCACAGGTGACACCCACAGGACAACATGTACACCAACATACACACAATAGGAAATGCAGCCTTACATGCCTTATGATAAGGTTTGGACAGGCTGTCGTGATGTAGGTGTGCCCCTCACTCCCTGGGAGCTATCTGTGGCTGGCATATGTCCATCTGAGACAGGCATGCTGACATATGCCAGTCACATGTACAGTGATGCGTTGAACAGCAATGGACCGATCGGTGCCTCCGGCCGGCCCATTGCTTTCAATGTGTGCGGGTACGCGTTGTACCCCTGTGCGCGTTGAACAGCAATGGACCGATCGGTGCCTCCGGCCGGCCCATTGCATTCAATGTGTGCGGGTACGCGTTGTACCCCTGTGCGCGTTGAACAGCAATGGACCGATCGGTGCCTCCGGCCGGCCCATTGCATTCAATGTGTGCGGGTACGCGTTGTACCCCTGTGCGCGTTGTACTGCAATGGACCGATCGGTGCCTCCGGCCGGCCCATTGCATTCAATGTGTGCGGGTACGCGTTGTACCCCTGTGCGCGTTGTACTGCAATGGACCGATCGGTGCCTCCGGCCGGCCCATTGCATTCAATGTGTGCGGGTACGCGTTGTACCCCTGTGCGCGTTGAACAGCAATGGACCGATCGGTGCCTCCGGCCGGCCCATTGCATTCAATGTGTGCGGGTACGCGTTGTACCCCTGTGCGCGTTGAACAGCAATGGACCGATCGGTGCCTCCGGCCGGCCCATTGCATTCAATGTGTGCGGGTACGCGTTGTACCCCTGTGCGCGTTGTACTGCAATGGACCGATCGGTGCCTCCGGCCGGCCCATTGCATTCAATGTGTGCGGGTACGCGTTGTACCCCTGTGCGCGTTGAACAGCAATGGACCGATCGGTGCCTCCGGCCGGCCCATTGCATTCAATGTGTGCGGGTACGCGTTGTACCCCTGTGCGCGTTGTACCTCAATGGACCGATCGGTGCGCACCCATTGACAATGGGCTTGCCTGGCAACGGACGCGTTTTCGAATATTCGAACGAGTCGGTTGCTGGAAAATCAGTTGGTCACCCACAACAATGTTGCAAAATCATGTATGTCATGAAGTTGAAATTTTGAAGGATGCTGTGGGCGTGTTTAGGTGCTGCTATTCCATGGATTGGCCAGATTCAGAAGATGCAAACGACTTGGACCTATCACTTTGGACACAAGGGACAGTATCTGCCTCTCCAGCACATATATATTGCTGCATGTTCCCCTGAGAGCCCACTTGCCTGCACTACATGCTCCAGGACGACATCTGCCACTGCACTGCTGCTGTCTCTGCCCCTCTGGACCCTGCAATGGCACGTACTGTGGAGAGAGCCCCAGCCTTCAGCCTTGAAGAGAACCAGGCCCTGCTGGACAGCCTACTTCCACAGTACAGCAAGCTGTATGGGACACCAGGGGAGCAGGTGAGTGTTCTGTGCACTGCCTTTCTGAATGTGCATTTTGTCTGACTAGCAAGGCTGAGAGTCAGCACACCACTGGCTAGCAGGCTCACTGAGTAGTTGTCACCCCCCATAGTGTGTAGTGACTTGCACTGGACAGGTATGGTGCAGTGACAGTGCTTCTGAACAGGGTTTTACTCCCCATGCAATGATACCATGTAGTGACTTCTGGAAAACTGTCCATGGGCAGCCGTGCACTGCCTGGGTACACCATGTGCCCCTGTGATTGCGACATGTATATGCAACTGTGTCATGCACGGATATGTTGCATGTGTAGTAATGGCCTTATCACTTTGTCATCCTGACAGGCTTCTGCCCATCGGAAGCATGAGATCTGGAAGGACATCGTCCGGGCTGTCCGGTCCGTGGGGGTCTACAAGCGCCGGATCCGCAACTGCCAAAAGAGGTGGCAGGACCTTCGGGGCTGGACCCGGAGGATTGCACGGATCCAGCTGAAGCTGTCGCCTCCTCGCAGGAGGGGCGGAACACGGACCCTGACCCCCCACATGCTCAGGATCCTGGCGGTGGTCTTTCCAGACCTGGATGGGCAGCTGAAGGCCAGAGAGCAGCAAGGAGGGGGTGAGTCAAAGACTGCACTGTGTACTCTGTCTAACATGCTATGTGCCCTCCTCGGGCCAGGTTGAACTGCCACAGTACAGCAGTCATGTTGTCCAGGAGCCATGTCCCTCTATTGTGCACTGCCCACTCCTCATCTGATACCCAGGTGTGGCCCTTACATGCAGGGAATTCTGTCACTTAGGACTGTGTCCTTGCAGTTTGCTTGACTCAAGGTGGGAGACAGCATCTGTTTCCCTGACTCTGTGGTGGGCATCATGGGTGGGTCCATTGCTTACACAATGCCTGTATTCTGACATGTATTCAGCGTGTTACTTTGATCTGTGGTCCAATTGCTGAGCTGATCCACCACATGTGGCTGGGGTACCTGGCACACACCCATGCTGCGGGTGGGAACAATGTTTGGGCCCCAGGAGTATGTATATGACGTGTGTCACACATACTTAGCCAGCTGCCTACAGTCCAGGGCTCATCCCTCATTCATGTGGGGCTGGACAGTCATGCCTACTCCAGGCCATACAATACACTCTGTACTCCCACTCCCGTGTATCAGAGGACACATTGTGCACAGTGATTTGACCCCTCAGGTGTCTGCCTCTGTGTCAGTGTGCTGTGGATTAGTCGCCAGGACTGCTGTGGAGTTTCTTGGTAGGGGCTCAGCATGCCACTGGAGATGTGACCATAGGAGACGATACTTGTGTGACACATAGGTGTCTGATCAGCTGCCCATGCAGACTGGGGCATGTAAATGTGAAGTTCAGGCAGCTGTTCCCCATGCACAGCAGAGTGTGAGGGGCTCAGGTTCAGAGGGTAGTGTCACAGGTCTCCCATATGTCCAATAGGTATGACCTGGACAGATGAGGGTTAAGAGGATGTGTTGTGGGGGGATGTACATGTGCACTTGTGCAGCTCCAGGACTTGCATTCCCCATGACCTACTATTGTGACACAGTGCAGAGTGTTGTTGTCTGGCTGCAAAGTCATACATCACTGAGACAGTGATGTATGACTTTGCAGTCATGCCTCCGCCATGGCATGTGTCTACTGATTGGTGATCCTGCAGGGGAGTGACATGTGCTACATGCACACCATAGTGGCGCTGGCTATCAGGACATGGGTGCATCATGGTGTCTGTCGCTGGTATGCATCACATGCATTTCCTATTTGACTCTGGGCATCCCTTACATCCGTAAACCTGTACTGACTCAGTGGCAAGAGCTGTGATGTGTCCACACCGTGTCCTCTGCACTGTCCAACTACTGTGTACTTGGTGCATGTGTCAACACTGGGGTGTTGCAATCCAACAGACACCAGACAGATGGGTGCAAGGCCATGTGGGATGTGAGTGCCATGCTTGGCATCAGACTGACAATTGACTTCTCCTGTTCAATTAGTGCACTTTTAGCAATGTACAACTAATGATGCCAGGGCTTGCTCTGTGATGTGCTGTGCTCACAGTGGTGTGTGCGTTATGTGCAGGTGACTGATGTCTGTCTGTTTCCCCATTGTTTGCAGATACATCCACGGCCACGGAAGGGGACAGCTCCACGGACCAGGAGGAGCCGGAGAGCCAGACTGGGTCAGCAGCCGAGGAGTGGTCGGAGGGACCCAGTGGCACGGAGGGCGAGGGGAGCCACACCGAGGAGTCCTCAGCAGCATCCACCTCAGCTGAGGACCAGAGCAACTCGGAGGATGACTCCCTTGTGGAGGCGGGTGTCAGCAGCCACCACACCCCAGCTAGTGTTGCTGTCCCCGCCACCACCAGCACCACCACCGCCCTCCCATCGGCTCCCATTCCCCAGGTCCGTGGAGGCTCCCATGTCCGGGAGCGTGTCTCCTTTGGGCCAGGCACCGCACCCCCTGCCCCTGTGTCCCCTGCTGCCCTGAGTGAGGAGTCTGTGTACCTCCTTCGCCAGCTCCATGTAGGGCAGACAGCCATGCTGAGTGTCCTCCATGCGCACACCGCGCTGTTGACTCAGCTGGTGTCGTTCATGGAGGGCATCTCATCGGGCATGTCTGACCTACAGAGGGGCAATAGGTCCATGGACTCCTCCCTGACGGCAGCAGTGTCCCTCCTCAAACGGTCCCTCACCCCTCCTGCCTCTGCTCCATCCACACTCCCCAGCACCTTACCCATCCCAGGCACACACACACTGGCACAGGCACACACCAGCACACACACATCCAGCACACTGACACACACGCCAATGACAAAACGCACACGCACGCACATTCAGGGGACTGAAGCCAGACTCACAGGGGATGGGGCCCTGGAACACACACACGCATCCACATGCACTGCGCAGTCCTCAGTTCCCTCTCCCTCCAAAGCACCCTCCCTTGCCTCACCTGCAACCCCAAAGTCACAGCAGCTCTTCCTCTGTGACCTCGGCCTCTTCCCCACCGATGAAGCTGCTCCAGCATCCCGGGGGAAGAGGAAGCCCACCCACACGGAGCAGAGTGCCCCTCGCCCCCGGACACCCTCCCCCAGGCGCAGACGGACTGAGGCCCCCACCCGCAAGTCCCCCCGGAGTGCTAAGAGCAAGACCCCGCCACCGCCCTGCAGCTCAGGCACAAGGTCTCCGTCCTCCATCCCTCAGGCCCCCACTGCACAGGTGCCCCCACCACACCCTGCCCCAGGTTCCCCCACCCACAGATATACCATCCCCAAGATGCTCCGGCCTTCTCCCCCTGCCACTTGCTCTCCCAGCACCACACCCCCGCTGCGCTTGTCTGTGCCACTGATGTGGTGAGGGTGTCCTCCCCCTCTGTCCAACCCACCTTGCCTGTTCCCCATTCTCCTCCCCTGGAGGTAGGCACTGCAGTGGAGTCCACTACCGCCCTGTCTGACTTGGGCACTGCAGTGGCGGACCTGTCCACCCCATCTGCAGGGTCCACTGCAGTTGTGCCGGCACCCACGACATCTGAGTCATGCCCCCCAGTTGTGCCGGCACACACCATGTCAGACACCTCCACTGCAGTTGTCAGTGGCTCTCCAGCACCCACCACCCCTTCCCTGACTCCCCCTGGTGAGCCCTGATCCTGTCCCTGCGGTGCCTGGCCTGCCCCCCCGGTTGCCCCTCCTAGTGGTTTGTCACTGGTATTGTGCAGGCATGCGTAGGGTGACATCTGCCAGTGTCACCCTGTTTGAACTTTGACAATGGACTGGCCATTGGCCTTTGCTCTAATTTCTTCTGGACGTCGTTATCAAACAACACATATGCTGAATAAAGCAACTTTCTTTTCTCTAGTGCTCATGCTTCAGATGTACATGTTGTTGGTGCAGCTAACCATGCCCTTGCTGCAGTGATGGTGATATCTGGTCTCATGATTATGAAGTGTTACTGTGCAGGAACCCATGTGGTCCAGGGGGAATGTGTCCTATCATGTGGTGTATCCATGTCATCAATAGCAGCATCTGAGGGTGTCATGTGTTCAGTATTTTGCAATGGGTTTCCTACTTACATTGGCAATTTCATATCTGTGGCTTCCACCCCTGCACATCTGTTGTGCCTGCCATCGTTGCATTTGTCTACTTCCCTGACCGTGTTGCCATCTCCAGTGGACATGCAGGTTTGGGCATCAATGGGGAGGGACTCATCCGTGTAGTCAGTGCAACATTGCTATACAAGTGTGTTGGATCTGTGCTGATGATTCCGTTGGCACATCCATGACCAGGCTGATGTGATGGGAGCCCTCATTTGGTGCTAATTGTTGATTGTGTGACCAAGTGCTCAGCTGACATGATGGGGCCCTACTGAGGCAACATATGGCACAGCTTTCCTCACACAGGAGTGGAGTCCCCTCATGGCAGTGTGTACACGTGTGACATTGCCTGCGCCCAAGGTGTGTGTTGTATGTGCATGTCTGTGTGTTCACTTTCATTCATCTGCGCATGCTGTGATCCCTAGTGTTGTACCTGTTTGTGATGCTTGCTGACTTGAGCTATGTTCCCCCAAAGTCTTCTCCCTGTGTTCTCTGTGATGTGGGTGCATGGCACATTACTGGTCATCAGGGTGTCACCCATAGGTGTGTTTGCTGTCAGGGCAGAGTTTGTGTGCTGACGCAGATGGGTCACAGTCAGGTTTCCCTTTGGCACTTGTTGTTTGCCCCTGTCATGTGATTTCCAGTTTGTGTTATCTTTCAGTGATTGTGACACGTTGTGTGTGTGACTGCTGGCACTCCTTAGGGTCCGGGCTGCAATGTTGGTTGTTGTCTATGTGTGTTCTTTGTGGGTGACCTTGGCTTCTTCATTGGTGTGTGACTGTGGCTGGGATCCCATTGGTCGGTGTGGTATTGCCGTCATGTCCATGTACAGCGTAGTGTGCAGTGTGTCAGACATTCAGGAGTCTTGTTGAGTGTCCATGTGTGATGTGTTTCTACACCTTGGTTCCCACCCACCACCCTGGAATAGTCATGGGTGCATGTGCAATGTCACCAGTGCATGTGTACTTCACTGCTGCACATTGTTGGAGGTCGAGGGGTGTGGTCTTGAGTGTGTGCAGATGAGAGTTGTTGCCCGGCTAGTCCCCTGCCTCCATGTTGGCCTTGGCTTACTGGCCATGCTGATTGATTTGTGCTTGTGTAGGTGTGATGGTAGTTAGTTGCTCAGGACACCTGACTGTGGTTCACAGTGTGAACGACATTTAGCTTTGTCATCACAGTGGTATTTTTATTCAGCCCAGGGTCACCACATTGTGGGGGCCCTGGGGGTGGTGCTGTGGTGTGTCTGTGACTTGCTGTGTCAGTTGTTGTTCCTACGTGCCTGTGTGACATGTGTGTTTTGTGCTCCCTCTCACCTGTCAATGCCTGCTTGCCCACATAGGGGATTTGGATCCATGAGTTACCTTAGTGTGGCAGTGTATGCACATCTGTATGATTGGTATTCAGCTCTCCTCATGTGTTGTGTTGTTGCCTGGGGACACTGGCACCCCCACCCCTCACCTGCTGTGTATGATGACAGTGTTGGTCTGCCTGTTTGTGTTTGTGCATCTGCACCACTGCATTGGCATATCTTGGGTGTGCCATTGGCTGTATGTTGTTTGGTGTGTTTCCCCTGCTGTCCCTGGGACTCCTAGGTCATCGGTCAGCACAGTGATCATGGTTTGTGTGTCCCATTGCTGCCATGGTATGGTATCTGTTCACCTCACATCTGCTGTCTCCACAGGGTATCTGCATTTGTGTGCCCATTGGTGCAAATATGTGGTTCTGCATTCTGATGGTCACTTCTGTCATTGTGTCATTGATGACTGTTGACGGTCTCAGCCCCCATGGGTGTTGTTTGTCTGCACATGGCCAAAGGAATGTTTCATTTGCACTGCAGTATTTGGCTCCCCCAATTTATGTTGCAATGGGACACATACACTACTTTGCCACAGATGAGTTTTTGGTTCTGTGACCAGGAATGATCCATGCAGTTTGGCAGTTGCAGCTCTTTCTTTGTCAACAATTACCTTTTGGTCACTGTGATGATGAGGGTGTAGACCCCATTGCCACAATGTTCAAAATGTGCTTCAGCTATGGACCCCACACTTACCTTTTGGTCACTGTGATGATGGGGGTTTAGACCCCATTGCCACAATGGTCAAAATGTGCTTCAGCTATGGACCCCACACTTACCTTTTGGTCACTGTGATGATGGGGGTTTGAACCCCATTGCCACAATGGTCAAAATGTGCTTCAGCTATGGACCCCACACTTGCCTTTTGGTCACTGTGATGATGGGGGTTTAGACCCCATTGCCACAATGGTCAAAATGTGCTTCAGCTATGGACCCCACACTTGCCTTTTGGTCACTGTGATGATGGGGGTTTAGACCCCATTGCCACAATGGTCAAAATGTGCTTCAGCTATGGACCCCACACTTACCTTTTGGTCACTGTGATGATGGGGGTTTAGACCCCATTGCCACAATGGTCAAAATGTGCTTCAGCTATGGACCCCACACTTACCTTTTGGTCACTGTGATGATGGGGGTTTGGACCCCATTGCCACAATGGTCAAAATGTGCTTCAGCTATGGACCCCACACTTGCCTTTTGGTCACTGTGATGATGGGGGTTTAGACCCCATTGCCACAATGGTCAAAATGTGCTTCAGCTATGGACCCCACACTTGCCTTTTGGTCACTGTGATGATGGGGGTTTAGACCCCATTGCCACAATGGTCAAAATGTGCTTCAGCTATGGACCCCACACTTGCCTTTTGGTCACTGTGATGATGGGGGTTTAGGCCCCATTGCCACAATGGTCATGGGCTGCTTGCATTGTGGGTGCCACACACATATATGTGTGGCACATGTGCTAGGGGGTCACATTGTATGTTCAATGTCATGTTCGGTGTTGTAGGCATTTGACACAGCCTGCTCACACGCTTGTCATGGTGGTGGGGGGATGTCTTAATCTTGCATTCCCTAGGTTGTGGTGTGCTTGTTGTGTCATGCATTGTCCATCCTATGAGTGGGGGTGGTAGTAGTGGTAGGCATCCAGCCCCCTGGCTAAGGGTGGTAGTAGTGGTGGGCATCCTGCCCCCCTGGGTGAGGGTGGTAGTAGTGGTGGGCATCCTGCCCCCCTGGGTGAGGGTGGTAGTAGTGGTAGGCATCCTGCCCCCCTGGGTGAGGGTGGTAGTAGTGGTGGGCATCCTGCCCCCTGGCTAAGGGTGGTAGTAGTGGTGGGCATCCTGCCCCCCTGGGTGAGGGTGGTGGTAGTGGTAGGCATCCTGCTCCCCCTGGGTGAGGGTGGTAGTAGTGGTGGGCATCCTGCCCCCTGGCTAAGGGTGGTAGTAGTGGTAGGCATCCAGCCCCCTGGCTAAGGGTGGTAGTAGTGGTGGGCATCCTGCCCCCCTGGGTGAGGGTGGTAGTAGTGGTGGGCATCCTGCCCCCCTGGCTAAGGGTGGTAGTAGTGGTGGGCATCCTGCCCCCCTGGGTGAGGGTGGTAGTAGTGGTGGGCATCCTGCCCCCCTGGGTGAGGGTGGTAGTAGTGGTGGGCATCCTGCCCCCTGGCTAAGGGTGGTAGTAGTGGTAGGCATCCAGCCCCCTGGCTAAGGGTGGTAGTAGTGGTGGGCATCCTGCCCCCCTGGGTGAGGGTGGTAGTAGTGGTGGGCATCCTGCCCCCTGGCTAAGGGTGGTAGTAGTGGTGGGCATCCTGCCCCCCTGGGTGAGGGTGGTAGTAGTGGTGGGCATCCTGCCCCCTGGCTAAGGGTGGTAGTAGTGGTAGGCATCCAGCCCCCCTGGCTAAGGGTGGTAGTAGTGGTGGGCATCCTGCACCCCCTGGGTGAGGGTGGTAGTAGTGGTGGGCATCCTGCCCCCCTGACTAAGGGTGGTAGTAGTGGTAGGCATCCTGCCCCCTGGCTAAGGGTGGTAGTAGTGGTAGGCATCCAGCCCCCTGGCTAAGGGTGGTAGTAGTGGTGGGCATCCTGCCCCCCTGGGTGAGGGTGGTAGTAGTGGTGGGCATCCTGCCCCCTGGCTAAGGGTGGTAGTAGTGGTAGGCATCCTGCCCCCTGGCTAAGGGTGGTAGTAGTGGTAGGCATCCAGCCCCCCTGGGTTGGGGTGGTGGCGCGCATTCAGGCCCCTGTGTGCATATGTGGCATTGGTGATGGGCATCCCGCCCCTATGGTGCTGCTGTTGCAAGTATATTCAGATTCCCAGTGTATGTGTGTGATGTGTCGTGTACGTGTTGTATGTGTTTTGTAGTTGGTGTCTGACTTACCTTCTGCGCCGTACGCGTCCGTGCCTGTTCCGGTAGTAGATGTAGAATATTGGTATGATCGGGACGAAGGGATTCATGGTTGGTTCGTGTCGTTCGTCCTTCTCGTTGCTTCGCGTCGTCCTCGTCGCTTGGCTTCGTCCTCGTCGCTTCGCTTCGTCCTCGTCGCTTCGCGTCGTCCTCGTCTGTGCTGTGTTCGTCTCGTAGCCGTGGATCGTGTTGTGGCGCGATTCGGAGCTTATGTGCGCCTCTCCCGGATGCTTTGACGTGCCGTGCGTAGCGACGGGTTCGGCGCGTACGGAAAGCGCATCGTACTTGTCCGGCCGGACGGGGCTGCATTTTCCCTTCCGTGCGACTCGATTCGGCGTTTCCGGATTCGCCTCGGTCGGAGAACAGGACCTGGTTTGGGTGAGTACGGCTCGGCCGGAATTTTTGCTGTTGTGCGCATCGTACTTGCTCGTTCGGTGTGCTGTACGGATCGGTCGGGAAACTGGCTTTCGCATGGCTTTTTTCCCGACCGAATAGTATTGGGTGCGCCTCCGACCGAGATCGGAATCGGCCCCAAAGTGCGCAGAGTACCGCTTAGCATGCATAGCGAACTTAGACAAGAATTAGAGCGGTTGTGTACCATGGGAGTAATTGAGTCTATTGAGGGATCTGAATGGTTGTCACCTATCGTTTTGGCGCGCAAAGCAGATAAATCTCTTAGAATGTGTGTGGACTTGCGCGACCTTAATGCTTGCATATGGGTGGACCGCCAACCCTTGCCTAACATCAATGAGATGTTGGCAACTTTGGAGGGTGCGAAATATTTCTCTTCACTCGACATATCTTCGGCTTACCATCAGATCGAACTGTGCAAAGACTCGAGACACCTCACGTCATTTGTGACTCCTGACGGGGCGTTCCGTTATTTACGTATGCCGTTTGGTTTGGCGTCGGCTTCCGCAGTGTTTCAGCGTCTTATGGGAAACCTGTTTAAGAACACTGCGGGGGTCGTGTTCTTCCAAGACGACATCTTAATTCACGGAAAAACTGTTCTTGAGCACGATGCCAGAGTCAAGCAGGTATTGGAAATAGTTAAATCTAGCGGGTTAACATTGAGGAAAGACAAATGCAAATTCCTTCAAGAGGGTGTAGACTATCTGGGGCACCATATTTCTGCAAGTGGAGTAGAACCCAAAATTAAGCTCCTTGATGCCATCCAAAATGCACCTGAACCGCAGAATAAAGACCAACTGCGTTCCTTTTTAGGACTAGTTGAATACTACGCTAAATTTGTGGCCAATTTCTCTGACAGGACTGTGTGTTTGCGAGGTTTGCTTAAAAAAATGCAAGGTATGCATGGTCAGACCAGTGTGCATGTGACTTCAAGTTGTTGAAGGAAGCAATTGTTCAGGCACGCCCACTCAAATTGTTCAATATTAACGATTGCTGCATTGTTACCACTGATGCTAGCAATGTTGGTCTTGGGGCTGTTCTTATGCAGAAAAGATCCGACAATAGGGAGGAAATCATTGCTTTTGCCTCTAGAACACTCCGGGGTGCCGAAGGGACTTATTCTACAATTGAAAAGGAAGCATTGGCTCTATGGTGGGGTGTACAGTATTTTCGTAATTTTTTGTGGGGTAATGTTTTTGTTCTCAGGACTGACCACAAACCTTTGGTGGATCTTTTTACCACCAAGGGTGGTGGAAGGGCCACTCCTCGCATTGCCAAATGGCAGTACAGACTGAATGAATTTAATTACCGCTTAGAGTACGTGGCTGGAGTGAAAAATCGTGTAGCTGATTGCCTATCTAGGTTGCCCCTCGCTGAGAATGTTCTTGAACCGGACGGTGAGCATTTGGAAATGGTGTGCGCTGTTAGTACAATAGCTGATACTGGAGCTGCCTTGTCCGAAGTTGATTGGAAGCTGGCTCTATCTGAAGATGTTGAGATCAGTAAGGTAACAGATTTCGTAACTCATGGTTGGCCCATTAATTCTGTTCTTCCTTCTCAACTGATTCCATTTAAGAGGATTGGCAATGAGTTATCTCTTGTTGATGGGATTCTGCGGAGGGGTGGATTACTGGTTGTTCCGGTGTCCTTACGCAAGAGGGTTTTAGATTTAGCCCACGAAGGACATCCGGGCATCCGTGCCATGAAGCGGAGGATTAGAGAAGACTTTTGGTGGCCGGGTGTCGATCGGTCCATTGAACACTGCGTTCGCGATTGTGGTGCGTGTGTTCTGAGTGATAAAACTCAAGTGACCTATCCATCTTCCATCAGTCCCATTCCAGTCAAGGATTCACCCTGGTGCAAATTGGCTTTTGATGTGGCTGGTCCATTTGGTGGTCTGGGTAGTTCTCCCAAGTACGCTTTAGTTTTAATTGACTATATGTCCAAATGGCCAGAACTTAGGTTTGTAGAAGGAATCAATTCTGCCACTGTCATCAATTTTCTAAAAGACATTTTTCTTCGAGAGGGATTTCCGGAAGAGTTGGTGACTGATAATGGTACCCAGTTGGTGTCTGTCGAGATGCAGGATTTTCTCAAGGTGCATGGTATTAAACATACTCTCACCTCCCTTTATCATCCCTGTAGTAATGGTTTGGTCGAACGCCTTAACCGGGTGATCAAGGATCAATTACAGTTGGCCTCCATTAATGGTTTGCACTGGAAGGAGGTGATTTCTGACATGTTGTGGGCTATGAGAATTACTCCCCACTCTAGTACTGGAATGTCTCCTTTCACTTTGCTTAGAGGTAGAGTGGCAGGTTCCAAACTAAACAAGGACTGGATGTTAAGGAAGGAGGTGGATTTGCAGAAACTGGGCAGAGTGGCGGATGTCAGGGCTGCTGCCCAGGCTAAGTATGCATCTGATCGTGTCAGAGTGTCTCCGGTGCGTCGAGGAGACTGGGTGAGGATCAAAAAACCTGTGCTTGTTCGTAAGGGTTCCTCTCGATTTTCTGTTCCTGTCAGGGTCAGAGAAGTGAGAGACCATGTGATTGTACTGGAGAATGGGAAAGTCTGGAACAAGTGTGCTGTCTCGGTAGTGCCTGAGTCAAAAGTCGAGTTTGTGAAAAGCAAATTAGGAGTAGACACTCCTTGTATGACTCTGCCTTCTGGGGTTGTGTGTCCGAGGAATCCTGTACCTTCCAAGGACCCTGTTCCCCGGCAAAATCCTTCTAGAACTAGGTCCCTTCCCACAAAATTTCAGGATTATATTAGATTTTAGTTTGCTTGTTGGGAAATGTTTATGTGAAGGGAGTGGGGTGGGAATGTTATGTGAAGGGAGGGGGTGTGTTGGGAATTGGTTATGTGAAGGGAGGGGGGTGTGTTGGGATCTCTCTAGTGCTGTCCACGTGGGCATTCCATAACGAGTGTTCCTTGCATGGAACACGGAATGCGTAGTTACGGCAGTTGCTGCCGGGGATCCATGTTACTGGACGTGAATAAAGAGACTTCCCCATCTTACCGGCACCCGTCTTCTTTACACGCACGAGCGTCTGATCAGCTTTCCAAACCCCCTTACTAAAAGTCTCGCAAGCAGCGCATGCGCTGCTCTAGGCTCGACCTAAAAAGTGGTACTGGCTTGCCGAGAGAAAACAGCGAGGTTACCAAGATCTGAACTAATAAAAGAAAAAACTCCTCAACAGGACCTAGAGGAGAATAATCAAGAAATTCGTTTGATAACAACATACTCTACAGAAAATAAACAAATCAGAAAAATACTGCGTAAAAATTGGAATATACTACAGTTGGACCCAACAGTTTCAAGGATAGTAGGTGATTCTCCAAGTCTAACATTTCGAAGAGCAAGTAATTTAAAAGATCAATTGGTCCATAGCCACTTTTTGATTAAAAACAAACAGAAAACCTGGCTTAAAGCAACTGGATTTTTTAAATGCACAAATTGCAAAGTTTGCATTATTGCCAAAAACATCAAAGAAATCGAAATGGCTAACAAAAAGATGTGGAAAATAAATCAACTGATTACATGTAGGAGTCAATTTGTGATTTATATAATCGAATGCCCCTGCTCTCTAAAATATGTGGGCAGCACTATATGTGATCTGAAAAAGCGTATCCTTGAACATGTAAGGGCAACAATCAACACTGATAGAAGCAACGCAGTTGCTAAACATATGGAGAAAGAACATGGTGGCAACTGGAAAGAGCTAAAATTCTACGTAGTAGAACAAGTGGAATTACATGCAAGGGGCGGTGATAGAGAGAAGATTCTTAGACAAAAAGAATCGCGACACATTTTAAACTTTCGGACACTGACCCCAAATGGATTGAACCAAGACGAAAAATTACATTCACATCTGTAATTATGTTTGTCTGAGGTTATCTTTGACGTTGGATTTTATCTTTAAATGATACAATTTGAACTCAATGTAACCAATATTTCCTTTGCCCCCTATATCCCTTTCCTTCCTCTTTTTCCCTTTTTCATCAAATGTTAATGAAGTGTTAATATATTGAGTCACCCTTAATCCATCCGAATGGGGTGGGGATGGGGTGTTAAATTTGCACTTTTGGCTATCTGAAGTCACACTATGTAACTCTGGTTAGTAGTTTAGAATCAAGGTTTTGATCATTAAGAGCGTTGCTGATATTACTCACAAAAATTCATATATATATCTTGTTATCGAGAATTAACCCGGGGTATCAATGCCCACTGGAGGGCAGGCTTAATAGACAGTGCGGTGCATGAGCGTTAATCAAGTATGACTAAAACCCGAGGGTTAACTCGGCCCATTGGTGGGCGAGATCAAAGGTTGGATAGACAAATCAGAAGGTTAGAAAGCCATTGAGTTAACTGTGGTTTTATCGTAACTGAAATAGGAGGTAGCATGGAAACATATCACTGAGAATAACACCAAATGATAATCAAAAAGTGATTGGTGTGACTTAGATGTGCAAAGATATGCATTGATAAGAGGATTTGATTGCATAATGTGTTTTTAATATATGTAACAGGGTTATTCATTGCAGTAAATGAAATGATTTTCTATTTGCACTACAAGAACCACAATGCAAAGCGGCACAATACAGGATATGATGTCAGCCTGTTTAAATAAGATCGAAAAACGCTGCCTCTTTGTGTTGTTTGTCCCCGTGAGCAAGGTCTCGGCTGAGACCGAAACGCGTAGGGGTTGCTGGCATACTGTGAATAAACACCTCAAGAAATGCGTATTGTGGACTGAAATTATTGCAGAATCTGTGAGTGCGGGAAGAATCCCCTACGGGAAACTGGTGTTTGCATATCTATATATATGTATATATATATATATATATAATTCCTGCGAGCGCCCCTACAAGCTCTTGGGCGATTTGGTGATTATATATATGTTACGCCCACCGTGTTACCTTCGCCTATCGCAGAGAAGCAGGCGCCATATAATGTTGGACACCGACAGCACTGTCTTGTTGGAAGAAGGCATCTGATTTGGACTGTTTTCAACGTGTTTGAAATACTGCCGTACCGCCGCTGTTTTAACATCAAGCAACATTCGTTGGGACTGACTCCAGTCCAAGATGCCAGGCCGGGATTTCCAGAGAGGCTCAGAAGCGGCAGGATGTTGGATTCTGGGACCGGCAGTGTGGTGCTTGAGTCACTGGTGCTACTAGCAGGAACGTGAGCGCCACCCACATGGGGAGAAGGTACTTACCTGAGGCGCCCAAACTTCTGCTACGCCCACCGTGTTACCTTCGCCTATCGCAGAGAAGCAGGCGCCATATAATGTTGGACACCGACAGCACTGTCTTGTGGGAAGAAGGCATCTGATGAAGGAATTGCTCCGAAATGCATAATGCCATGCCAATAAATTGCCATTTTTTTTTAATCCACTGTGTGTGCCTGGTCCTTCCTCTGTGTGGGGGGCCTTGGTAGAGATATGTCGGTGCGTGGCCACTAAGCACCTTGGGCACCCCATCCGGAAGCAGTGCGGCAGGCGGAGTGGCAATTTGGACTGTTTTCAATGTGTTTGAAATACTGCCGTACCGCCGCTGTTTTAACATCAAGCAACATTCGTTGGGACTGACTCCAGTCCAAGATGCCGGGCTGGGATTTCCCGAGAGGCTCAGAAGCGGCAGGATGTTGGATTCTGGGACCGGCAGTGTGGTGCTTGAGTCACTGGTGCTACTAGCAGGAACGTGAGCACCACCCACATGGGGAGGAGGTACTTACCTGAGGCGCCCAATCTTCTGCTACGCCCACCGTGTTACCTTCGCCTATCGCAGAGAAGCATATATATATATGAAACAAATCACGCCTCACAGATTCGTAAAGCGCAGAAACCGCACACAATGTCCTCAGTTGAGAAATTTATTTTTGGCAACGCGTTTTAACCTGAAGAGGTCTTCGTCAAAGCCAGTTTTATAATAGTGCCCAACCAAACATAGAAATAACCTGTAAGGTTATAAAAAGTGAAAACACACTAACACCATGTCGTCTGGTGCCGGGGAGGGAATAAAAACAGACTACATTGTACTGTACAAGTTGTCATAAATCAGAGCAGATATTCATTGCTCACTATGATAATGTATGTAATAACATAATAATTATTAGTTGCATAAAACAAATGAAAATAAATTAAAATAAAAAGCTGTGAATGTCATAAATGTTTGGGAACATTTTTTCAATCAGGAGGACATATACGTGCTAGTGGCTGACAGTGCAAACAAAGAAAAACATGTGCATTGCTATTGGTTACATGTTAAGTCAAGCTGTGAAGACAACGATGAACGCCAATTGGCTCTTACTTTCACGTTTCAAAGATTTGACAATATCACAGTCCAGTGACATAGTAGTTAACCAGAGCAATTCCAATAAGGAAGTGGCCTAATGCGCTAAATTGCATTCACATAATAACATACGCTATAGAAATATTGCCTGAACATCTGCCAGTCCGATGAAAAACAATTCCCTCAAAAGGACAAGACGACAACAAACATAATATGTGATATCCTGCTCAGACTGAGCAGTCAATAAAAGGTGAATTATTAAAACAGGGGGGGGGAGAGTTTTCATTGAAAAAGCACAAGCAATTCTTAGTAATGGGATAATCGGGGTTCCAAGAAAAAATCATATATAATAGCATCATACTGCAGAATTCAAACTCAATAAACGGTGACATCCTAATCGTAATGTACGTCATACAGCAAAAAATATTGCCAAAGCAGAGGGTGAGAGAGTGAGAGAAAAGGATAGAAAAGAAAAAAGGAAAAAAGAAGAAGAAAAGAAAAGAAAGAGAAAAGAGAGAGAGAGAGAGAGAGTTTTTTAGGAAAATGAAGAACGAAAGAAGAGAAGAGAAAGATCAGATAGAAGAGGGTAGAGATTAAGTGAGGGTTGATTGTTTCCAGGGAGAAAGGAGTAGGAGGGAGTGAGAAAAGACTTCAGTAAAATACCACATCAGCCGATGTGTATGTGAAGCTCCTCACTCTCATTGAGACCACCAGGGTACTTGCTGCCGAGTAGAATAATATATTCCGACTCCTTTTGTCTCAAACACCTCTCCCTGTTTCTGCCTCTGACTGCTCTTTCAATCCTGTCAATTGCAAAGAAAACAAGAAGGTCATCATTCTGTTGGTGTTGACTGGCCCAATGTCTCGCTACAGGATATGCTTGATCAACATTCTTTATGGCCCTATAGTGTTCCAAAATATGTTTCTTCACAGGACCAATGGTGCTGCCTATGTATCTGAGCCCACATGGGCATACCAGAACATAGATGCAGAAATCACTCGTGCAAGTCATAAATTTGTTGATTTGTCTTTGTCTGCCGTTGGCAAGCTTAAAAGTCCTGACATTACTGCTCTTCTTGCACGCCTTACACCTACCACACTTGTAAAACCCTCTCTGGTTACGTAGCCAGCTCCCTGGCCTGTCTTCTGTTACTGTGTTACTATGGACCAGAATATCTCGTAATGATTTGGGTTTCCGGTAAGTGATTTGTGGAAATGTGCTGACCAGTTTGCCTATTGTGGGATCACTTCTTACTAGATGCCAGTGGCGTGATAACACTTTTCTGACATCTTGGCTGCTGTCATTGAAAGTAGTAATCAATCTCACAGGGGCCTGTTTCTCATCCACAGCCTTCTTTCTGCTAGTAAGTAAGCTGTCCCTGGACACTTTCTCTATCGCTTTCTTTAAAACCGCAGTTGGATAGCCGCGGGCTTTAAACCGTGCCAGCATCCTTCCCTGTTCTTCACTGTAACTTTCTGTTGTACTGCAGTTGCGTTTAGCACGCAGAAGTTCCCCGTAAGGTATACTCCATTTAAGGTTCGGGGATGATGGCTACCAGCGTGAAGGATACTATTCCCTGCTGTCTCTTTGCAGAACAAACTGGTATTGAGCTGGTTAAAGCTTAGTTATACAAACAAGTTTAAACTACACAAACTTTAAAAATTCTAAAGTTATAGTTATAACTTTCATTTACAATTTATCCGCCACCTTCAAATAATTGCAAGTAGCAGACCTCATTACACACTCTTTTCAACTCGCTAAACAGACAACACTAACTATAATTTGCCACTCTACCTTGCACTGTGTTCTCACAAATAATGATACTCCACTGTACAACACTACACTGCAAGACTCTCTGCGATTCTACTGCATGACAATACACAGCATTGAACTATACAACAATCTACTCCACTGAACTCCACTCTATGCAACTACACTCTACAACAATCTGCTACACTCTTTGCCACTCTACGACACTCTACTCGATGACACTCCACCCCACTCCATTTTATGACACTCTAGTCGATGACACTCCACTGTACATCTCTCAGTTCTACTATTCGACACGCCTCTACACGGTATAACATGACGCTGAAAAGAGTGTGTGTAACGAGGTCCACTACTTATAAAAATTTGAAGGAGATGGATAAATTGGTGGTGTAGAGTGTAATAGAGTATAATGGAGTAGAGTACAGTAAAGTGGCGTATAATGGAGGGGTGTAGACTGGAGTGGCATACAGTGGCGGGGGATAGAGTGTAATAGCAGCCAGTGGTGTACATTGGAGTAGGGTCCAAGCGAATAGCATAGAATGAAGTGGCGTAGAGTGGAGTACCATACACTGGAGTGGCATAGAGTGGAGTAGCCTACAGTAGAGTGGCATACAGTGGAATAGCCTAGAGTGAATGGCATACAATTGAATAGCATATACTAGAGTAGTATATAGCGCAGTGGCATAGACAGAAGAGGCGTAGAGTGGAGTTGCATACAGTGTAATAGCGTAGAGTGGAGTGGCATAATCAGAGTGTTGTACAGTGGAGTGGTGTAAGAAAACAGGCTTTTTGCTGGTGTCACCCACTTTTTGGCCCCATTTGCACTACTAGCTGACCTTGAAATTGCACTGAAACCGGCTATCAGGCCCCAATGCCAGCGCTCTCTCCCTAAATATGATGAGTGTGAGTTGGTAACCCCAAAAGGCAAGGACTTTGACTCCCTTATGAGTCTCTGGTAAGTAGTACCAAGGATACACAGGCATGGGAGTTAAAGGGGTCACCCCTGCGTGATTTCAGACGTCAGTCATTCAAAGACGTAGATCCCACTCTTTCGTCATACGTGAGAGTGGATGCAAGCACATCTGATCTGGTGCCTTGTTCTCGGTAATGGTAAGTGATTGCAAACTAATGCTGGGTTCTGTATATTGTGCCGAGACCCCTCATCATGCCAACCTCCCCCACTGTGACACCCCAGACCCTCGCTGCACATTGTTCGCTCCTTTAGAAGGGGAGCTGCGGCCTTTGCTCCCCTGTGAAATGGATCCAAATAAGTAGCAGGGTTCGCTCTTGTTCCCTTGTGAAATGGATCCAAATATCCCAGTCAGGCCCAACGCGAGAGAATAGTGCTTACTATGTAACATGTGCTTACAGTGGCCAGATCTCTGATGTATGGCATTAAAACTGGCCCTGTGTACATGCCCCTAAGTTAACACTGATGCTAAAAACATGGATTGACTTGCAAACAATGAATGTTAAAAACGTCGAGGGAATGCATTTCAGCGATTTAGTTCCTCTCTTATTTTACATGCTTTACTTAAATCTTGCATTCCCCACGAGTTAGCTGTTTTATAATGTTGTTTATCTGTATTTATTTCTGTGCATACTTTGAAGCTTGAGCTATGCCAGGTGTTTATGATGGGCTTTGATTGAGCGCTCAGGCCCTAAGGCTTAAGCCAAACAAAGTGCCTGTCAGTGGGTTGGCCACTCTGCAGAGCACACAGAACAATGTTTGTGTATTCCATTTGCAACTGAAATTCTGTGGCTACGTGTGTGAAGGGGGTACACTGCTGTCAAAATATTTGCAAGGCAAAAGTAAGAGAAATTAAAGTGCTTACATTTGAGGGAGTACTGTGCATGTTGGGGGTGGTGAAGTGACAGAGATGTGAGGAAGTGCATTCAGGGAAGAGTGAAAAGAGGATGCTGAAAAGGAAAAAGAGGGAGTTGAAGACGTGCAGATGGACAAGACATGCAAAGAAAAAGAGGATACATATCTAACATAAAGCACACATAATTGAAGGCCAAAACTCCTTCCACAGGCCTCAATGCTATTTAATTCACAGACTCACTATTTCAGAATTTAAACATTTCCAATGTTAATTATTTATAAGAAATCATTGTTGTTACTCATTTATCTTAAACAGCTAACACCCAGTGACAAAGCAAATCATACTGACAGGCTTTAAGCGTATGTCAGTTGCTGTGCCATTTATCTGGATAAAATTACATCTCAGAGAGAAACCAAAATACTGGTCTGATGGCACACTATGGGAATCACGGAAATGTATTTGCCATGTTCCTTTATAGAGAGGACCCACTTTTTTCATCTCACTTAAAGACCTGTCTGCACATATTTCTATATGACTGGTTACAGCTAGCATCTGTGGGTGCTTCTCGAAGTCTGGTTAGAGCATATTTTTCCAAAGTTAATGCTGCATGCAGTGCAAGACACTGGGCAAGCATACATTTTAAAGGGCTAAAGTTGTCATGCAGAACAATTTACACATTACAGTAACTGTTGAACAAATTAATGCGAGAAGATATGGGGACGTTTTTAATGTGTTTAATATTTCAAGACTATACGTTCCCCCTGCTTAATAAGCCTTGCTTTATCGCTACATTCATTTGCTTTAAAATGCACCATCTGCCAATCTTTTTTTCATTTCTTTCTCAGGAGAGGGACTCCCCCTGGACCCCATGTTTGTCCATAGAACGTGTTCACATCGCTTGCTATATAAAAATCATACTCAACGTTTACGCCTTACCACTTTCAAATGTCACCAGCCGCCACTGACACTGGGGCTTGTAGAACATTGGCCACTTGCACCCACAGCCCTGATGCCCTAAAATCTAGGATTTAAGGGGCTCCCCGGCACCAGACCCTCAGTTCTTATTCTAATTGCAACAGAGGACAAAGACGAGACCCAAGTCTGCGACTTCAGGGCCTGCACAAAACAAAAGCGCAGCACTCTGCGCCTGTGGCAACCACCCTGCAACTGCATGACTGTGACTCGTCCCGGACCAAATACAGGCTCTGCCCGACAGAGGGACCCCTTTGGGAGCCAAAGGAAACTCCAGACTCCATTGGACTAGCGGCACTAGCCTTCCGCAGCCCGCATGTCAAAACACGCTCCTGGAATTAAAGAATCGCTAGGCATCGGGCCCTCCGAGGGATCGCCCAAAAGTAGATGGTCCAGTGCATTGTGGTAAACATAGTCCTGACCTCCAGCAAGTTCTAGGTGGCTTCCGTTTTCCCCTGCACCTGCAGACGTCAAAATAACTTCACACTGATCTTACCACTGCCAAGGCTTGTTGGTGGCCATTCCGCCTACCACTACCTCAACCCAATGCTGCACCTCGATGGAACTCCACAGCACCTTCACCCGACTACCTCAGTGGTCCCATTGTCAACTTCTTGCATCCATTTCCTCACCAGCGCAGTCTAAGCAGTAAAACCAGCATCCCGTGTCTCCTGCTTCAACACTAGGGACAGCCAGAACAACTCTGCACCAGGACCAGGTAAAATTCAGCTGACTGTCATAGCCTGGTCCTTACCCCTCAGTGGGTTCAATGCTACTCGACCTCCAAGTGACCGATTGTCACTAGTGCTTTTTACTATTGACCGCAATGTTAAAGTTCTGCAGTAGTGAATTGCACTGATTTGTTATTCCTTCTAAAATCCATAACTCTGGTTATACTCATCCAATTGTCTTCATTTTGGTGTCTAAACTAATATGAAAATCTTCTTTATGTTTGTAAATTAGTGTTGAATTTCTTTTAAGTCTTGTCAATTACTTATCGTCCATGTTGGTACTCTGAAATGCTTAACACATGTTCCACTAGTAAAGCCTGACTGCTCTGTGCCCCGCTGCCAGCATTGAGCCAGGGATTTTTTAGTGTTAATCCAAAGGACCTATTTTGGGTATTGTGAGAGTATTACATAGTGAAGCCTAATCAGCCTCACTACATAATACTCCTCTTTCCTACAAGTAGAGTAGAGTGTAATAGAGTACAGTTTAATAGCATATAGTGGAGTGGCGTATAATGGAGTCGCATACATTAGAGTGGGGTCCAATCGAATAGTGTAGAATGAAGTGGAGTAGAGTGGAGTACCATACACTAGCGTGGCCTAGAGTGGAATAGTGCACAGGGGAAGTGGCACACAGTGGCATAGAGTTGACCGGAGTGACGTGCAGTAGAATGGCATACATCAAAGACAATAGTCTATGGAAAATGCATTGGTGGAAAAATGAGTTTTGGGACCCCCTTTTATCTTTGCTCCCCCTTAAAGATTCACCACAAAAATGTACATCATCTCAAAATGTAGAAAATGCTATAGGTCTGGAAAGTTTTGTGATCATTTGTCAAATGGGTGGAAAGTTATTAGGGAGCTAATATCCAAGGAATTCCTATCTTTGAGAACACTAACTATAAATATAAGATTGACAATCAGCTTTAATGTGATTTCCTTCTTTTTATCTACTCTATTTGTTATGTATTTGTGAATTGGTTTGTATAATCATGTGACCATAAATGTGTCTTTTAGTTGTTCATGCAGTAATTCTGAAACTTTACATATGCAGTCTACTTTATTCTTTGAGCTCCCTTGCTACTTTTCTTAGGATTGTGCTACATCTGAAGCCCAAAAGGGAATGAAAGGCAATCATTGTTATTGTTATAAAAATTAAGATTTTTTTTCCCCCTAATGGCCAATTATCATGTCCACCATATAGTAGTTTGTGTAGCTCACTACTAGGTCACTTTACCATTTTGTTGCACAGGGATGAATAAGAAAGATGTTTTTTGTTTGGCTTGTTGGGCTCCTTGTATTTTGTGAGCCATAGAGCATGCATAGAAAACGTTGGTAGATTAAGATGTATTCTATTCCTTATGTATTTGTTTATGGGCTTCCATTACCATGTAACCATAAATGGGTCTTTCAGTTGTTCATGTAGTAAATCTGAAATTTTACATATGCAGTCTAGTTTACTCTTTGGATTTATTTGTACTTTTAGTATGATTGCGCTACAAGATCTCACTAAGTTGAAAACCTTATAACTTAAAAAATATTTACTCTACTTACCTGCACTACCTCACAGAATCATCTGAGCTCCTAATATGTAATACTGCCAAATTTCAAGAAAATCAAGCTGACGGTTTTCATGCTACATGAAATAAAAAAGTCTATAGAAAATCCATTGGATCTCAACCCTGTCTTGGGCCACCCCTTTTTTTTTTGCATCCCCTTAACCAAACACAGCAAAACTTTCAGTCCTCCCAAAATGAAATGAGGGTAGGCAGTCTGCAAAGTCACGCACATTCGTCAAACGGGTGCAAAGTTATTAACGGACAAAAATCCCTATCTCTGGTCACCCTAAATATAACTACATATAAATATATACATATAAATATGTATATATGTATGTGTGTGTGTGTGTATGCACACACACACATACATATACAGTATTTTTCATCTAAAAGAAAACTGTTGACATCTTGCCTTCGCCTAACACCTTACTGAGATTCTGTGCCTCTAGCTTCATGAGTATTTATTACATCTTCAACAAAAAAATGCAATAGAGCCTTTCACAGCAACGTTGTGTAATGTACAGCATACAACAGTCATCTTACACACAATGTGTGGTTTGTACAAATGTCTACCTCCTGACAAATGTAGACATTTGAACCTTGATTTGAGTCTCCCAAAGGTTGGTTTAATGATGCTACCTGTGCATTATATGCTTCTTCAGATGGTGTTTTAGGTTTAGCAAATGGATTAGCAGCAAGTGTCAGGGAGCACGTCCCATATCACCTAATATAGAGATATAAAATGTAAATAGTATGACTTTATAAGTTATGTGTAATCTGTAGTAACATTTTTTGGAATGAATAAAGTTATTTATAAAAATGTCTAACTTATTTTAATGAATTATTATTCTATTAAATAAACTTAAGTCACACTTACCAACCAATACACCATCTCCATACATCCCACTTTTAAACCGTTTATTAATTGTACAGTGCCTGGAGATGTACGAATCATGGGCAGTGCCAGGATATTTCACAACAATGTTGGTGAAGTAGTTCTTGTCATCACAGATAGCTTGTAATTAATGGAGTATGTATGCTTCCTATTCCTATAAAGATGAGCAGCTTCAGCTGGCAGAAACAAGGGTATGCATACAATCGATTGGCACCCAGGACATTTGGAAACTGAGGCATTTGATAAAATCCATGTTTGACTTGTCCCTATTCCTGTGCTGGTTTTGGAAATCGGAGGTGTTGTGGCATTATTTTGCTAATTCCCTCCAAGACATGTGGAAGAAATGTAGACATTGCACCCTAAGAGACACCAGCCAGTATAGCACATCTATTCTAGAAGGATCCAGAAGCTAGAAGATGTAGTACTGCCATTACCTTTATATGTAGTGGTACGATATATGATTTTCCATTTTTTGACTCAAGGGATGGTCTATTAGAGGGATAAATACTTCCTTTTTTGAGCCAAAATTTCTTTAGAATCTCTTCATCACACAGGTTAGAGGGAAATTCACTTTTGTTCTTTTTGCCAGGCCAAGTAGACAGTGCTGGTGTCTCAAGATAACAATCACCATGGCTCTTTGTGAAGAAGTGTAGCGTATGCTACGTAGTGCCACTGTTGCCGGATGTTTCACTGAATAGCCCTACTTTTTGCTCTTGCTTTAAACATGCACTATTTTTTTCAACACACTTGACTTTTACACAGCTTTAAGTCACTTAGCATGACTTTTGTTAATACACTTTGCACAGTTTTTGTATACTTTTTGCTTGGGTTCTACCCGAACACACCCAAAATGCAGGCATGAATTGGATTCCTGTGCAGAACAAGGCAATCTCGTTTTTGGGCAACACTTAACTTTAAATCTGACGCAAAAAGTATAATGCGTGAAAAAGTAAATATGCAATGCCGTTTGCATCACTTTGTGTCATGCGAGATGCCAGTGCAAAACCTTTGTAAATCTGAGCCCAAGATGTTTTGCTCAAGGGTTGAAGAGACAAGGAACTCAGTTGCACATTTAACCTGCGAGAGTAATTGAGCCATCTACACCTGTGCCTAAGCCTTCGCTAAACCCATTGTGTATAAGGGACTGTAGATACAGTATCTCTACCACACCATAGGAGGAGGAAGGAGGATATTGGGAAGAACAGGTGTAACGCCTCCTTGTTTAACACAACTTAGTTTGCAACGCTGTATGTTGTTACCATTAAACTTTGTAGTACTTCATTCTGCTATGTTATTAAAGTACTTTCTTTTTACCTAAAAGAAAAGCTCTCGTTGGACTATACTTTATAGTGACTGTTGGTTGGTTGTTGAGTTCTGAGCTCTTGCTCCCCACACTACCTTCCCGAAAAGCCAGTGACTGCTCTCTCTCACTACCCTGAGAGTCAAGGGTAGGGTTGTACGTAGCCCAGTTTGCTGAGGCATAGTAGGACGGACCCCAGGACATCAGTGCCAAATGACATCAGCCACCACGGTTAGGGTCCTGTAGCCCCTGTCTGCCTTGTGGCTCCCTGAATGGGGTCTGACAACTGCAAAACAAAAATCAATTGGAATTGTTGCCTCCTCAAGAGGTGTCCGCACATCACTGACTCAAGGTGAAGGGAACAAAAACAGTATGCGCTATTGAGAAACTCTTGGCCTTATTGCACGTCAAATCTCTATTAAGATTAAACAGAGCACAACAGCTGTCACACACATCCCTTGGAACATTCATCTCATGGTGTGCTTCAGAAAGTGAGATCAGTTGACGTAGTTGTATTTTCTAGAGTAGGGTTTTGTGATGCGTCTCGGTTTAAGTGTACAAGCACTCTATGATGGAATTTAAACTTTCAGAATTGCTGTTTTGGGGGTGATCCAGCAATACATTTTCTTCTCCTTTAGATATTGATGTCCAGGTTGACAAACATTCCTCTTCACAACTATACCCATATGACGGTGGGGCCCATAACACCGTAATATACAATCACTCTCACATATATTCCCTGGAACACATCCACCTTTACCTTTAGGAGAAAAAAGTTAATGATTTGCTGGAAGGAGACGGGATACCTTTTTAAATCAACATAATAATTCTTAAATCTCTCAGGTATTCCGCTCATTGGTCGATGGACCAACTAGTAGGAATCAGTTGATGGTGATTAAGACCAGCTCAATCACTATAAACTCTTATTAAACATTTTACATTTATCATTGAGCTAAAGAACCACAGACTCGTAGATTTAATCATAATATAATTTATCTAAATTTTATAAGCATGAATAAAATCAGTTTTATTAATCAGATCCATACATTTATAATCAATATTAGGAATAAATTGAAATTGCAATCAATACCCTTTAGATGGAAAAATAAAGTCCGTCACATCAATTAATTTCAGATCTCAGCATAGAACTCCCAAAACTGACTGTCTGTTCTACAAAACAGGCCTCCTCGATGGACCACACATATAGGTTTTCCGCCAATCCCTCTTGTTCCTTCTCAATCAGAATTATGAGCAAAAAGATTCATCGTATTAAAATATAAAGGCCTATAGAAAAATAGCAGCGGCTTTCCCTGCATCAGCGTCAGCGTCCAGTGCTCAATAAGAAAAATATAAAAACAGCGCTCCTCCTACTTAAGAGTAGGTCCTCTTATACCCTAATACTAGCTTACTAAACAGAAAAAAATTACATTTTGGGGGCGAGATTCACTCTAATTGGTCCATTTGGGGGATGTCACACATCTCATTATTCTTCTTCTTGTTCTAACCAGTTCTTTGGAATGTATATAGCTTGATCCTTTCTCACGTTTAGGACATCACCAATCCAATCATCCGTCTCTATTTGTATCTTCTTTCTGATACTTTATTTTGAACAGTTCATTGTCCATTCTCATATGCACTGCGACTTCTCACGCTCTTTCGCTAAGTCCCCCCTTGGCACGCGCACGGGTGATAAGGTCAGCACAGCCTTGATCCCGCTTCCATCCCAGGCTTTGGAAATAACCACGTGACGCTCTCATTTACAGCTTCTTTCTTTCGCTTGGAAGCCATCTTGCGCACGCGTACTTTAGCCTTTTCGCCTCAGCAGCCATTTCTACAGCACGGCCTAGCAGGCCTAAGCAAACTATCATAGAAATAAACAGAAAATAGTTAAGAATAAGGAAAATAAGCCTTTTCGTTTCCCTCCCATCATTCTACGTACCCCAATTAGGTGTTAACTAGCAGAAGCAACATATAAAGCTATTCCTTACTTACCAATCGCTTTATTTTGCCACCATACAATTTTCTACGAAGCACAAATATTGTAATATTATTCTAATTAGTACGCAAATCATTATGTTAGTGTTATTCACATTAACAATTGTAAGTGGATTAGTTTGCACAGGAAGCGGCATGTTACCAAAACATTTATGAAGAAAACATACGTTGTTGGTTATTCACTGAAACAAACAATTTTATTAATTATTAATGTTAATATTAGGGGGTTCACATTTTTTTTCGTTTACCTTGCTCCATCAACTCCCCCCTTTGGTGATTTTTAATATCACCACAAAAACCCATGTCACACCAATTTGTCAGATAGCCTATTTCTTTTCCATTTGCTTCTGGTTAGTTTTACACTACTGTATCTTTTTCATTCTGTCTTTTTGTTTTCTTATACATGCTTTCTTTTAGTTCTTCCAGTTCTATTTCACCTATCTCTCTTTCTCTTTCTTTCTTTATCTTATTTTCTCTTTCTATCTTGTTTTGTCTTTTTCTTCTTTTGATACATATAATAACGAAACTCACAACTAATACCACTAGAATTATTATCGTTGCTGTTATCATAACTTTCCCTATAATAAAACTACTTATCTTAGAAAACCAATTTGATACTGAGGAAAAACTCTTACCAAGGGGTCGATTCCAATTCGGGCCGGAAATCTCTCCGACCGAGCCGGACCTGGAGAGATTTCCGACCGAATCGGACCCGTGCAGCCCGACCGAACGAGTACGAAGCGTCCGTATGCCATCGGACCCGAGTCGGTCGGACTCCCATTGAAGTCAATGGGAGCCTGTCGTACAACGCGTACGCGGGCTCCCATTGACTCAATGGGTGCGAGGCGGACAAGGGTGCCCCCTACAGCGGGTACGCGGCGAAGCGATTCGCGCCGTACACGCACAGGTAGGGGGGACCCATGGGTCCCCCCTGTGTGCGACTCGCGCGGCTACGCGTACAGGGGGGTCCGACACGGACCCCCAAAGTACGGCTCAGACAGCTCTTTCGAGCCAGAGTGCGCGGCTCGGTCGGACTGCTCGCGGCGCGCATCGTACTTACCCGGCCGGGGAACGTCTCCATTGCGCGGTGCGAGTCGAGTCCGAGCGAGTCGGTCGGTGCGGTTCGAGCCGGATACGAGTCGGTCGGAGCGGTCGGGACGCCCGGACGAGTCGGTCGGCGAATTCGCATCGTACTCGCTCGGCCGGACCCGCGTACGATTCGGTCGGGAAACAGGGCTCCGAATCGGATCCGGTAAAGCCGAATCCGATTCGGAGCCCTACCGGCCGAGATCGGAATCGGCCCCCAAGTCTCTCCCAGGCATTTTCAACCTCCAGTGGAACAAGTTCTTTGTGCAAATTTGTAATATTCTTTATATACCTTTGTATATTTTCACTTTTATCTGGAATGTAAGTGCAACAATGTTGAACTTTTAGCATTCCACAGACTCTACCCTCTTTTGCCAAAAGAATGTCAAGGGCAAGCCGATTTTGCATCAACATAGCTCTCATGGCAACCATCTCGGTATTTACCATCAAGAACCCTCCAGTAGTATCTGTAGATAAACGATCTACTACTGTGGATAATTTCCGAATTTTAATTGCATTCAAAGATATTCCCACTGCTGGTATCATTGCTCCAAAAATATCACCTACTATTTCTGAAAAACTTTCCCTTTTTCTACGTGTGAATGTCTCACCCATTTCGTGTGTTCCCTTTTCTTTTCTATCAACATGAAAAATCTTTGGAAAGACCAGGCCTAAGTAGCACGAGCCATACCAATGGTCCGGCAACCTATAATAAGCTCTGTTTCCGCAAATATAATAGATCCCTGGAAATATTGGATCTTTTCCCCCTTTGAATCCCCAACCTCCTAAAATTTTATAGTTATCTCGAGCAATTACTGGAACCCACGAAATAGTTATCATACCTTGTTCTATTTCTACTAATGCACAACCTTCCCTGTTGGGGCCAATCCAGAGTCATAGCTGCATTTGTCTTTTTCTTGTCCTTATTTTCTTCCTCAAACGCCCAAAGAGGTGTTTTTGTCTCTTCTATCACTTTTCTTTGAAATTTTACTCTTCTGTTTTCAACCATTTCTAAAAACACCTTTTCTTCCTTCCTTAACTCACAGGTAAGGTTGTGTTTAACTATATCATCTGATGTTAGAATTTTATTTTCTATGAAAAATTCACCAAACGTTCTTGCCTCTTTCACCTTGTTTAGTTCAGAAACTATAGGAATCTTTGCAAAAATCTCATCTATATCAGTATAATAATATTCTAATCTCCCTGTTCTATAAAATAAACTAGCTAAAACACTACGGGGCCGATTCCGATTCGGGCCGGAATTCTCTCCGACCGAGCCGGACCCGGAGAGAATTCCGACCGATTCGGACCCTAGCAGTCCGACCGAACGAGTACGATGCGCACGCATGCAATCGGACTCGAGTCGGTCGGACTCCCATTGAAGTCAATGGGATCCTGTCGTACAACGCGTACGCGGGCTCCCATTGACTCAATGGGTGCGAGGCGGACAAGGGCGCCTCCTACAGCGTGTACGAGTCCATGCGCATCGCGCCGTACATGCACAGGTAGGGGGGACCCATGGGTCCCCCCTGTTTGCGACTCGCGCGCCTACGCATACAGGGGGGTCTGACGCGGACCCCCAAAGTCCGACTCCGACAGCTTTTTCGAGCCGGACAGCACGAGTCGATCGGACTGCTCGCGGCGCGCATCGTACTTACCCGGCCGGGAAACGTCTCCATTGCGCGGTGCGAGTCGTGTCCATGCGAGTCGGTCGGAGCGTGTTGAAGCCGCGTTCGAGACGGTCGGCGATTTCGCGGGTGCTTGCATCGTACTCGCTCGGCCGGACCGCGTATGATTCGGTCGGGAAACAGGGCTCCGAATCGGATCCGGTGAATCCGAATTCGTTTCGGAGCACTACCGGCCAAGATCGGAATCGGCCCCTACATGTCAAAGGAAGGTGATGATAGGTCACACCTTCGGATCACTGACGTAATATCGACTACAAAAATATCGAATATACAAAATATCGGCGTCTAAATATCGACTACAATAATATCTACTACCTATACTTATTTATAAAATTACAAAAATATCGAGTACACAATATCGTAAATAAAAAATATCGTTTACCACAATATCGAAATGCTAAATATCGTTACATTAAATATCGTTTAAATTTTTATAACATACAACATTACAAAAATATCGAATACCAAAATATAGACACCAATAATATCGACTTTGTACAAATATCGACTATATAAAAACTGCTCAATTAAATATATCTTTAGCACCAAATATAAATTCACATTATAAAACAATATAAAATACTTAAACAACATAATAAAATAATTTGCAAACACATCAATATATAAAACAATATATTTTGGCTAAAGAAACATATTACAATAATTAAATATAAACTTTAAATATATAATACTTGCATTATTTCACATTAAAAATAACATTTAAATTATTTACAAAAAGTAAAAATATAAAATATTTACTTTCTACTAACAGTTTCTTAATTAGCGTTTCCCTTATATGGAAAGAAAGTGCCAAAACAATAAAAACAATTAACTTCAACCAATAAAACGCTTACATTTCAAAATACACCAATAACATAAAGCAACCAATTAAATAAACACTATATAAACATCAAAAACATACATCTCTTTTACACTTAAAAACTACAACAAAGAAGAAGGTGAAACTGTGCCCAACTGTTTCCTGAAAGAAAACTTTCATTACTAAAAAAGAAATTTAAAACTGCACTAAGTAAGTAAAACTGTTTTTAAAATATTACAATACTACTAACCTGCAACAAAAATTATTTCTAAAACCTAATTAACTATTCTTTCATTCCTTACTTTTATATCACCTCTACAGATATCCTACAAAGCCAGAAAATTATTTCAAAAATACTCACCAATAAAAAAACAATAAATGTAAGTATATTCTATTTTTTCCAAACCGACCTAAAAATATTTTCAAAATGTTATTCACTAATATATATTTTCTTTTTTATCTATCTCCTCTACAGCCAACAGCAAAAGCTTCCAAAATAATTCTACAACTACTAACAAAATAAATACAACTAAAAAGTAAGTATATCATTTTCCATTATTAAACAACGTTAAATACCCACCCAAATAACCCTTTACCCCTAAAATGCCTATCATCTCCAAACAATAGAATCAAATTATTAATATGTTTTTCCTCTTCTCAACAGAAATTACATCAAGTAAATAGAAAAGAAAGCTTGAAATTATTTCCTAACCAATTTCATTTACATCAAACTAAACATTGTAAGTATATTCACTGAGATGTAACAGTATTTAATAAACATGTTGTATTTATTATATTAAAATATTTTCTTTTTGATTTTTCCCTAGCATAAAACAAAACAACATGACTGAAGGTGCAGAATTTGTAATGTCACAAAAAAATAAAATGCTATTATGTTATATGGGGTATGTGTATACACAGGAGAAACAAATAGGCCTTAAAGTATTTTGGAAGTGTAGCAAATACTACTCTAACAAATGCTATGGAAGAGCTACTACTCAGGAAACTACTGTTATTTCTGTAAAAGAACATAATCACCCCCCAAACATAACAGAGATTGAGGTTAGAGATGCTCTTGAAAGTATAAAAGAAGCAAGCACTAGTACTGACAAAGCAACTACCCAAATACTAAAAGAGCAACTATTAAAATTACCTCAACATGCATCAGGACAATTACCGTCTATAGCTTCTTTAAAAAGAACAATTGCCAGACAAAAAAAAGCTACCACAACTACTATACCTGCCCCTAAAACATTTGCAGAAGTAGTTATTCCACCAGAATTGAGCATTACTCACAGTAAAGAACCATTTATTTTTTTTGATAACAAATGCCCAGAAAAAAGGATAATTATGTTTGCTACTGCAAACAATTTACTTAAATTACAGAAATGTGACACCTGGATGATGGATGGAACTTTCAAAGTCTGTCCAAAACCATTTTACCAGCTGTACACAATACATGGATTATACCAACACTCAAATATTCCATTCATCTACGCACTACTACCAAATAAACAGCAAACTACCTACATTGATATACTCACTAAAATAAAAGAAGAAAGCAATAATTATTTTCCTTCAAAAATAATTATTGACTTTGAAATAGCCATGATAAATGCTATACTAAAAAATTATCCACACACAGCAATTCAGGGTTGCTATTATCATTTTAATCAGAGTCTCTGGAGACATCTACAAAAATCAACCCTAAGTGTACAATATGCTACAGACAGTACTTTTGCCTACCAAATAAAAAAGCTAATAGCACTAGCATATGTACCTGTAACAGATGTAGCAGAACACTACAATATTCTAATAGAAAGCCCCTATTACAAAAGGAACGAAGACAAAATAAGCCCACTACTAGACTACTTTGAGGACACCTGGGTGGGAAGATTGCATAGATCAGGGCATAGAAGGCAACCTAAATTCCACATTCCTTGGTGGAACGTGTACCTAAGTACCTTAAACAAAGAATCTAAAACAAATAATAGTGTTGAAGGATGGCATAATGCCTTCCAATCAACAACAAGCAGAGGTAAACCTACCCTACAAAAACTTCTAGAATCTATACAAAAAGAACAAAGCTATCAAGAATTACGGATGGAACAATCTGTAACTCAAATATGTCCCAAATTAACTAAACAAACTAAAAAAATGTTTGAGCTACTGCAAAGTCAGGTTACCCTATACCCATCTACAAGAGGCCTAGATTACCTATCCCTAATAGCCAAAAGCATTTTATAAACAAAAGTTCCACAGGTATTATACATTTTTTCGTTCATAAAACATAAACTTTACACACATATATTAATATTATATTTTCACAAATATTACTTATTTGTCATATATATTTTCTTAAATTAAAAATATATATTTACAAATAAATAATAATTATCAAAATATACTATAAAACACAATTAATTTTAAAAACATTTCCCACCCAATTAATTTAAATAAAATACACTTACGGTTTACGTAGCTGTCGAAAATGTATTCCAAAAATAAATAATCCTTCCATCTAGGTGTTAATGCATTGCAGTTTAAAAAAGCCCCAAAAAAATGCAAAAATACAACACGTCCCATACAAATCCATCATTCCGAAATCCAAATTACGTAAACCCTCAAAAACCCGAAAAAGATACAAAAATATAAAAAACGCTCCAGGAAATACCGAAAACTAAAAGAAACTGTGATAATAATAATAGTTTAACAAACTAATACACAGTTCTTTTATTAAAAAAAACGCGTCTCTGTCTCCAACGTAAACTCGATTAAAATGAATCTGCAAAAAATATTAAAAGCATACCCACCCACACAAATACACCCAAATACATTTATTAAATACAATAAAATGAATTCATAGCAACAAAACAACACATATTTACTCATATTAATGTCCGTCTACACTACACCTCAAACAGTAACTCACGTCATCTCACTAAAATATAACTAACAACTACAGCACACCAAAAACGTAATAACCTAACTATAAATACAATATATAAGTCCTAACTACACTAAAACATAAGTATTAACTTAGCAAAATAAGTAAAATTTCCCTTACCTTGCTCGACGCGACGCAGCTTCCAACCGCGAGCTTCTCCGACCCTCAATGACCCAAAATAACAGTACGCGGTTACAAAATAGTCCCTGTAAACTTAAAATGGCTGCCTAAATAAAGTTTAAAAAAGGAATAATGTAAAAAAAAATGATTATAGCAAAGTATAAATTTCACATATATTTTTCTTATGTTGTACACAATTTTCTGTATATTTAAAAATTACTATATAATGTATTATACTTTGTAAAGTTATAATAATAATTAATATAAAAATATATTTATTATTATTATAATTGTATATGTTTTTTTATAATGATAAAAATTATAAAAAATACATATTAATTATGTAAAATTGTTAAATAAAACTTACCTGTTTAAAAATAAATTTTCATTAATTACAACAATGTGATAATTAATATTATTAATATTTTATATACTAATAATATTAATTAAAAATATATTTACATGTAATAAAGTGCTAATTATTTGTAAATGATAAACAATATTTACTACAACATTATAATGTTACAATATTAAATAATAAATAAACATACAATGCTTTACTTTCTGTATATATATACCAAAAATGGTTATATAATTTGTATACATATATTACAATTTTACAAATGTTGTAAAATAATGACATAACATTTTTTTCCCTTAAAAAATTCTATTAACGAATAAATGTATGTAAAATAATTTATGTTCCTTCAATAAAAATTTACAAATTTTATGTATATTTAATAATGTCTATTGCATTGTATAAATAAATAAAAAAATTGTTTCTCTTTCTATCTACTTATACAAAAATAAAAAGAATTGAAAATAAAAAAAGTCTAATTTATTTTTATATGTATATCTTATAATTAAATATTTTACTTAAATATATTAATTTGATAAATGTACCTTTTTAATTAACATTTGTTTTTTTACTAGAAAATTATAAACTATACATCACTTACACAAGACAAATTCATTTTCACTACACATAATAAAATACATTTATATTCCTTCACATATAAAAACACATACAGTAAGTTTCCTACAACTCTTTATATAAAATAAATAAATACACATCAAATAACATATTTGTTATATAAATATTTAATATTATTTATAAATAATTATAAAAATATATTTCTACATAAACAAACATCACCAACTATTCCCAATACATTTAAACAATATTCATTAAATGTGGTAAACTTAAACAATATATAATTTACTCTTCCCACTACACTTAAAATTTAGTAATAAAACATACAAAACATTAACCATATATAATTTACTATTCCCAATACAGTATACATTAAATAATAAAAACTACTTTACATTGAACAAATTAAAATTACTATTCCCACTGCACTAATTAGTAATTCAGGGAAGATGCTGGACACTAAACATATAACAATTACTATTCCCACTGCAATAAAAATTAAATGAGGGAAGGTGCTGGACACTAAACATATAAAATTACTATTCCCACTGCAATAAAAATTTAAGTCAGGGAAGGTGCTGGACATTAAACATATATAAATTACTATTCCCACTTCTGTCAGTATTAACTCAGGGAAGGTGCTGGACATTAAACATATATAAATTACTATTCCCACTTCAGTGAGTATTAAGTCAGGGAAGATGCTGGACACTAAACATATAAAATTACTATTCCCACTTCAGTCAAAATTAAGTCAGGGAAGGTGCTGGACATTAAACATATATAAATTACTATTCCCACTCCAGTAAGTATTAACTCAAAGAAGGTGCTGGACATTAAACATATATAAATTACTATTCCCACTCCAGTAAATATTAACTCAGGGAAGGTGCTGGACACTAAACATATAAAATTACTATTCCCACTCCAGTAAAAATTAAGTCAGGGAATATGCTGGACACTAAACATATAAAATTACTATTCCCACTTCAGTCAAAATTAAGTCAGGGAAGGTGCTGGACATTAAACATATATAAATTACTATTCCCACTCCAGTAAGTATTAACTCAAGGAAGGTGCTGGACATTAAACATATATAAATTACTATTCCCACTCCAGTAAATATTAACTCAGGGAAGGTGCTGGACACTAAACATATAAAATTACTATTCCCACTTCAGTCAAAATTAAGTCAGGGAAGGTGCTGGACATTAAAAATATATAAATTACTATTCCCACTCCAGTAATTATTAACTCAAGGAAGGTGCTGGACATTAAACATATATAAATTACTATTCCCACTCCAGTAAATATTAACTCAGGGAAGGTGCTGGACACTAAACATATAAAATTACTATTCCCACTCCAGTGAAAATTAAGTCAGGGAATATGCTGGACACTAAACATATAAAATTACTATTCCCACTTCAGTCAAAATTAAGTCAGGGAAGGTGCTGGACATTAAACATATATAAATTACTATTCCCACTCCAGTAAGTATTAACTCAAGGAAGGTGCTGGACATTAAACATATATAAATTACTATTCCCACTACAGTAAATATTAACTCAGGGAAAGTGCTGGACACTAAACATATAAAATTACTATTCCCACTTCAGTCAAAATTAAGTCAGGGAAGGTGCTGGACATTAAACATATATAAATTACTATTCCCACTCCAGTAAGTATTAACTCAAGTAAGGTGCTGGACATTAAACATATATAAATTACTATTCCCACTCCAGTAAATATTAACTCAGGGAAGGTGCTGGACACTAAACATATAAAATTACTATTCCCACTCCAGTAAAAATTAAGGGGCCCATTACGATACCCGGCGTAAAAAAATCCGCCAGGCATGGAAGCGGCAAAAATCCGCCCGCACACACCGCCTGAACACCGACCACGCCATTACGATTACACAAACCGAAAACCGCCATCGGCGGAAAAATCACACAAAATACCGCCCGCCATCGTCCGAGTCGGAGTCAAACCGCCCGCCACGGACGGAAACACGCACGACAACACAAAACCGCCCGCCCTCACGGCCGACACACCGCACGTGAAATTACGATCGCACCGACATGAGCGCGGAAAAACCACAAATATACCGCCCGCCAGCGCAAACAACGCCGATGAGAATCGACACGGCAGAAGCCATGGCGCCAACGTACCTGCACAGAAACCATCCGCACACAAAACCAATAGCACACAACATGGCCAACAAGTCCACACAGCAAGGCACGCACAAATACACAAGCACAGTACACATCCCGAAAACACCCCCCGGACAAACAAAAAATACAAAGGCCAGAACCCCAGACACAACACACCTGAAAACAACAGACCATGAGGACACACCCACCTAGGTGAGTACAAAAGCAGCACTCCCACAGACCACAACCCCTTGCTACATTGCAAACTAGAGAGGAGAGGAGAGGACACAGTGACACAGCAAGGACAGCAGCACACCACAGAAACGCACACATCACAACCACCACCACCACCACCACCACCACCAAACACCACCACCACCACCACCACCACCAAACACCGGCACCACAAACCCCCTGCACATTACACAACACACACCGCACCAGCACCACAAACACCATGGCACCACAAAGAATGCCCAAGTTCACGCCCATGGAGCTGACGGTCATGGTCGACGAGATCATCAAGGTGTACCCACAAATCTATGGGAACATGGTCCAGCACACACCACTAGCCACCAGAAACAGAATGTGGAACCGGATCGTAGACCAGGTCAATGCAGTCGGGACCCTGCCCAGGAACAGAGGTGAAATAAACAAACGTTGGAATGACGTAAAGAGCCTGGTCAAGAAGAAGGAGGGCAAAAACAGAGAGCTGGCTGCCGTCACTGGCGGAGGGAATCCCGCGCTCTTTAAGACCTTCAAAGCGTGGGAGGAGAAGGTGCGAGTCGTAATACATCCGGAGATCCTCGCCGGATTAGCAGGGGAGTGGAGGCTGGTAAGTACAAACTAATGTATACCAGCACACCGCTATGTACTCACATGCGCAACCACCATGCCACAGCTCCCAGGGACAAACACCCCCATGTCCAGCACACAATACACAACACATCACACACACATGCAACAGACACCACCACACACAGCCCAAACCGAACAACTGTAACATACGTGGGGACATGTGTACACTCAGCCAGCCACGTAACCACCAACAGGTCCCCAAATATGCCAGAAGCGCCACAACGAGCACCCACCACACCCATGTGTCCGCCACAGCTGCACTAACCGACAAGTAACAGGTAAGTGGCAGGAACACAAAGTGCAGTGGGTGGGAGGGTGGACAGCCCAAGTACAACACACACCAGGCCCCAGTCCCACAGCACAGCAAGGAGGAGCATCCCCCACACCCCACAGCCACGTGTCAGCCACCGCAGTGCACAACGACAGCCGAAATGCAGACATCACGGTCCACAGCAATCGGTGTCAGTGGGTGTCCAGCCACCCCACGACCCACAACACCCCCCACCCCCACAGACCTGCAACATGGAGCACCCCCGCTTAGAGCCATGTGGCATCCAGTACAGTGCACGCACGAACAACTTGCAGGTGGGAAACTGGACAGGGCTGGATTACTGGAGGCATGAGGACCATAACACGACCAACACATGGGACATGTCACGTAGCAGACGAACACGCAGCACCGCCCACCGTCACGAACAAGTGAACAATGTGCACACGGACATGAACAACAGACTCACACCCCACATGACCCATCACATACATAGCAACACCCAAGGAGCCACGTCTGCATGCACAAGCCACACTTAATATAGTACCACACGGCAGCCACTGTGCAACTCACAACCGAAACACCATTGAAGTCCTGTCCATGTAGCCCCTACTGCCTGTCAACCACACACCCCACAACTACGCCTATGTAAGACAAACAACACTAGACGCAACAGAGCGGAACAACATATATGCACACGAACACCACTGAACCCATCAAACACACAGACACACCATGCACATACAACATACCATCCATCCGTCAGCCCCAGTCTCATGAAAGGCATGTCATCCGCACAGCTGCCACACATACAGCAGTCACGCTAAGATACATGCCCATGACCAACCATGTGCCAGAAGTCAATGAAGCGCACGACACACTGTGAGCAACAACACACAACATGGGCCACACCCCCGAGCACTGCAGTGATGCACATGGCACAGGGCAGCACGCACACCAAGGAGATGGGACAACTGCAATACGTTGGCTGGCACACAACCATCACTCACTCATAACGATGCATCCAATGCCATGTCCAGTAATCACAACAGACAGCAAATATGCAGGCCATGTCAAGCATGCACACACCTCAAACCATGCACTGTCATGCTGCCACAACACATGTCACGTTCGGCACCCATGGCTCACAGCATATACCCCAAAAGCATATCCCCTCCCAAATGCGAATCTGGGGCATGGCCCCCATGTTGCCATATGCGTTCCTAAGCGTTCCATTTGAACCCCAAAAGCATATCCCCTCCCAAATGCGAATCTGGGGCATGGCCCCCATGTTGCCATATGCGTTCCCAAGCGTTCCATTTGAACCCCAAAAGCATATTCCCTCCCAAATGCGAATCTGGGGCATGGCCCCCATGTTGCCATATGCGTTCCTAAGCGTTCCATTTGAACCCCAAAAGCATATCCCCTCCCAAATGCGAATCTGGGGCATGGCCCCCATGTTGCCATATGCGTTCCCAAGCGTTCCATTTGAACCCCAAAAGCATATCCCCTCCCAAATGCGAATCTGGGGCATGGCCCCCATGTTGCCATATGCGTTCCTAAGCGTTCCATTTGAACCCCAAAAGCATATCCCCTCCCAAATGCGAATCTGGGGCATGGCCCCCATGTTGCCATATGCGTTCCCAAGCGTTCCATTTGAACCCCAAAAGCATATCCCCTCCCAAATGCGAATCTGGGGCATGGCCCCCATGTTGCCATATGCGTTCCTAAGCGTCCCATATGAACACCAAAAGCAAAGTACAAACCAGACCCAGGATGGGCCACGAGCCCGCATACACCAGAGTCACAATAAGTAGGGGCACAGCAACACACCCATCGGCATGGCCAATCCGTCCCATGCCACATGTGCACAGCACACAGTCCCATTGCCAAGCACACACAACTACAAATGCTACAGCCACACACACGCCTCCGGGAAACCCATGTACGAGATTGCACGAACTGTTAATGTCAGACGACAACTACATACTTCGCCAGGTGCAACACAATAACAAATCTCATTCTCTCCACAGGTGACGAACTGCTGGATGCTGGGGATGGAGCCAGCAGCCAGCACAGCCAGCCTACAAGCCCCCAACGAGGACACACGGATCTGGAGGATCTGTCCTCCTCTTCGGACACGGACCACCAAGCAGGCCCATCTGGTGTGGCAGGGCCCAGCCGCTCCCCAGGACCCCATCTACCCACCAACCCATCATCCAGGGCTGCTGAACATTCCCAGCCCCCTGCTGCCACTGTCGTTGCGGCCACACCCACGGTCATTGCGGCCACACCCACGGTCATTGCGGCCACTACCATTGCCGCAACCGCCACCATCGCCGCACCGACCACCACCGCCGCCACCACCACCACGTCTTCGCTGGCACCAGCCCCAGCGCAGGTGGTGGCCCGGCCGACTGGATCCACCCTGGGAGCCACAGCGAGGACCGTGGTGAGCAATGTGGCTAGTGGGCAGGCCGGTGGCAGCAGGACTGGTAGGAGGAGCAGGGTCAGGGAAACGCCAGCCTCCCCTGGGAGCCATGCCCTGCCTCAAATGGCCAGAGTCCTTGGGGCCTATGAAGAGGCCCAAGGACAATGGGTCCGGTCTGCTTCAGACACGCGTGAGGTGCTGGGGGTGCTGAGGTCCATGGACGCCCGTATGGGCCAACTCGTGGACCTCATGGGCCAGCTGGTGGTGGCGGTGAGGTCACTGCCAGGGACAGCAGCTCCCCCTCCGCCACAACCTGCCGGGGCGCAGGGTGGAGCAGCAGTGTCCAGTTCCCCTGCGTCCACAGCCAGTGAGCACACCTCAACCACCAGCATGTCGCAAGCAGGCACCCCCCCTCGCAAACGTGGAAGGGGCCGTCAGAAGTGGAAACAGATCTCCCGGGAGGACTTCGCACGCTCCAAACGCAAGTGAGGCAGCCAGCCAGCCTTCCGCCAGCCTTCCTTGACCAGCCACTGCATTGACTTGGACTACGATCCCACTCCACACAGCCATCTGGATGGCATGTGTGTGTTGGACTATGGACATAGAACCAGTGGGTACACCCTGATCATCACGCAGCCATGACCGACAGCTCATTGTCACTGCACGCACCACTTTTGTCATCACCTTACACACAATCACATGTCACAGTTTGTAATAAATGCACCTTTTTCACTAACTGCTGTTTGTGCCCTGTGTTTTATTTGTACGGAATACAACGGCCACCTTGGGCGGAAAGGCACCTGATGCGTGGCATGGCAATTGAATCCGGAGGGCCTGTAGGGACCTAGGGGTGGGAGACAGAACAGGAGCACATTCAATGAGTGTGTCACACACCCATCACACAGTACATGTCAACAACTACAAGCAATGTACACACATCGCACAGAGCAATAGGGCACAATGCCACAGCCACCAACAGTGGCATACTACCCTGGCCATGGAGCGTTGACACACAGCACGCAGTGAACAAACGGCCACCCTGACACAGCACACACACACCTGCACAGATACAGCCACATCAGCCGTCGTACATGGACACTCACCGTCAAGTGAAGTAGCGGGCGATGAGCTGCTGCCGCACATTACCAGCTTCCTCCTCTCCGCTGTCCTCCTCACTCGAGCTGTCCTGGTCTGCGGGCTGGGGCCCTGGTTGATCTCCGTCATCCACGATGAGGGGGATCTGCTTCCGAATGGCCAGATTGTGCAGCATGCAGCACACCACCACTATCTGGCACACCTTCTGTGGGGAGTACGCCAGCGCACCCCCGGTGCGGTCCAGGCACCTGAACCTGGACTTGAGGAGGCCAAAGGTACGCTCGACCACACGTCTGGTCCTCCCATGTGCCTCATTGTAGCGATCGTCTGCTGGGGTGCGAGGATTCCTCAATGGACTGAGCAGCCATGCCCCATTCGGGTACGCAGAGTCACCTGGGTGTGAGGGACACAGAGAACCGTTGCAATTCCAACTGGACAGGGGACAGCATCGCACAACCGGCACGCTACACCACTCCACATACTCACCGACAATACAGGCACGATCCTGTTGCATATTGGACATCAGTCGTGGCAAGATGCTGTTGCGCATTATGTGTGCGTCATGGGCCGAGCCTGGGAACTTTGCACACACGTGGGTGATCACCATGTCCGCAAGGCACACCACTTGCACATTCAGGGAGTGCGTGTGCTTCCTGTTGCGGTACAGGTGCTCAGTGGCCTGTGGTGGAACAAGGCCGACATGTGTGCAGTCAATGGCTCCAACGACGTGTGGGATTCTGCCAAGGGCATAGAATGCACCCTTCACTGCCGCCAATTCACGAGCCCTGGGGAAGCGGATGTACCTGTTTCGGTACAGCATCATGGCTGCCAGTACATCCCTCAGCACCTTGCTGAACATGGGCTGGGACATCCCTCCTCCAATGCCCACTGTGTGCTGGAATGACCCAGTGGCGAAGAAATGCATGGCGGCCATCACCTTAGCCGTGGGGGTGACAGCAGTCGGATACACCCTGCGAGGACGGAGATGGGGTTCTAACATGGCACACAGTCGATGCAGGGTTGGCCTGTCCAGCCGAAACTTCCTAATAACCTCTGTATCGTCCATGTCCGCCAGCAATTGGTATGGGCGGTCAATGTTCGGTCTCCGCCTAGGGACAATGGCAGAGGACACATGTCAAAGCAACACGACACATAGCAATTTCGCATACACATCACTGACATGACTGAGCAAGCACATGAGCCACAGCCCAGCTGTCAAGCTGGGACGGCACGGCCACAATACACTTACACAGGTCTCCCAACAATGGCAATGGCTAGTGATACAAACCACTGCCATGTGCATGCACATGGGGATCTAGGCCCCAATGACTTGCGGGGCGTGCTGATGGGGACTGACTGCATATCCGTCAAGCGGCAACGCCACGGCAACATGAATGTCTGCTGAGCATGGAACTGCTTCCGCGGCTGGATGAGTATGGCACACGACGACGACGATGTGGGCACAGGCTGAGCGGCCAAAACAAGTGGGACCTGTGGCACGAGGGGATATGAGACAGTAGTAGGTGTCAGCACTGCACCCTATGTACAGCACTGTACGGATCACACCTCCCGAAACATTGACAGGTGTCCACATTGACAGCCCCATGCCAAGACGGCTGTGTGCTTGCAGTCACACGTCACAGGTGAGAGGTTACATTGCACGTGCCAGGTGGCAGACGTACATAGTGGGAGCTGGCATGTGTGTGCATGTGTCTCCTGTTCAGGATCCACCAGATGGGCGCTGACTCTGTACTGACCATTGGACACAGCATGTTCCGTGGAAGGCTTGTGTGTGTGGGATGGTGGCACTGGATGTGCCTCCGTTGGGTGGGGGGCCATGCACAGGGCGGGTACGTCGATGATTGCGCATTGTTGGTCACGGTGGGTGCACCAACTAAGATGTGTTGCCCTGTGTTCAATTCCTATGTCCGCATGATGATGGACTGTAGATGTGGGCAGACTACACATTGGTCGATGTGCTGTCTATATGCATGTGCCTTCACACCAGGCACAGCTGCCCCTGCACATGTGACCCCTGCTGGACTCGCTGCTGGGTCTGTGGAGCTGATGCACCTTCTGCGCGTGGGGCGGACATCTCTCCTCACTTCCCTCATTGCGCATGTCATGACTTTGCTGCAGGTGACATGGATCATGGAGGGCCCACATGTACGCGTGGGTAGGCTACACATGATTGTACACTGGTCGCCACCCCCAGTCAGTGTTTCGAATGGGAAGGTTGTCGTGCTGGTGGTATGTTCGATGTGGCGGATGGGCGGGCCTAGGTGCGGGCTTACATTCCGGACATGGGGGGGTAGTTGGATTGGCGACTAGTTGCAGTACACACGGGACACGTCTCTTCCTTTCCACATCTGGGTCATCCCTTGTACTAACTGACAGTGATACAGTCATCTTCGCCCCAGCCCTCATGTCCTCCCCTCGCTCCCCCAATATGCATGCTCACCTGCGAGGCTAGCGCTTGCACAGGCAGCCCCAAGCTCGCACCAGAGAGGGCAAGGAGTGTATGTGTGGGTCCAGTTGCACGAGTGGGCTGTCTCAGGGTATGATGTGTTGCGGGACGCCGTCCACCTACGTGGTGCCCCAAATGGAGACCCGGCCTGCATGGACTATGCATCACAGTCTACGCCTTCCGGATCCGCCACCTGCGACACCCAGTGGCTGTGGCTGCCCTTGCGGCCATGCCGCGTCCGTCTGTGACTGATGGCCCACACATTCACTCTTTGGCCTCTCTGGGGAGGGCTCGGGGGTGGTGGCGCACGCGCTTGCACTTAGTCGCAATGGCATGTTGCGTGGTTGGTATGATGGGCAATGGATGGGATGGTGCGAGCCACCTCCCGTGACGTCAGTGCTGCTCGTGCTGTGGTGCGTCCCCCCTACACTTCCATTTGACTTGTGCCATGCTAGACGTTGAGGTTCTATTGCCTGCGTGATATGACCAGGAGGAGCACGAGGAGACCTCTCACACACCATGCTCCACTGCCATCCCATGCCCTGTATCGCCTGTGCGGATTGACTATGTTGGGGTTACACCTGGTCGACTGGGGCTGTGTGTGCCTTGTCAAGGGGCATGGCGGGCGCACAACAGGATCCAGCTTGTCCACAGAGGGTGGGCTGAGGTGCGCCTGGTACCGCTTTGTACGTGTGCCCGGCTGCTGTGCACACACGTGTTCACTCCCCCCCCGACAGGTGTCCTCTCACAATGCCCAGTGAAGCAGTGGTGTACTGTTCATGACTCCTCCCAACACGGCGTGCTCCAACTTGGCATGTGCGCATCTACCCGTCGCACCCACCCACCTGAGCACTGCGTCCATACGACTTCACACGACACATGTGTGTCTTCCACAGTAGTGCTACTCATTTGCGTTGACATCCAATACCAGTGGACTACATGGTCATGTCACGACTGCCGTGTACTTCACATACTCTCATCCTCTCTCATTCGTACTTGTGAAATGAGTCAGCGGAGACAGTTTTGGTTTCAAACATTATATTGAGTCTTCTGTCCTCTGTGATGCAGTATAGTGGACACTACTGGCAGCGGAATACATGTTGAGGATATACTGAGCATGATTGCAAATGGGATAGGGTGTGGGGTTACATGTGATTGGCTGTTGCATGTGGGATGTGGGCTTCAGAGTGACATCTGCTTGGCCAAGGCTGTGCTAATGTACATTTACGTATAGCTGCGGAGCTGCGGACTTTGACACAGACGGTATACATGTAGCCTACCAGACCGCTTGGCATCATGGGCACAGTCCATCTCAGTTCCATGTGACAGGTTTGCTGCGGTTGTTCCTCATGCACGCGTGCATGTGAGATGACATCAGGGCATGTGCTTGCGTGCATGCAGCGGCGTGCCACTTGTTGTTGCACTGTGGTGGTTACTGGACATGTCACAGTCACTGGAGTCGTGTTGTTGTTGTATGCACTTGTCGTCCATGCAAAGGTCCTGGTATGGGATTCCCGGGGCGGGGGTGGGAGGGGTGCAGCACCCACAGACTCCAGGCGACCTATTCATGTCCACTGAGCGGTGTGTGTGTCCATGGGCGCTGGATCCATGTTGTGTCCTGGTTGTTCGTGCAGTTCCGTCCATGTGGGTGCGATACACAGAGCCCATGCCACTGCCTCCCACGATGCATGCAGTGTTCCTGGATGTGATGGGGAACAGTGTGCATGTCCCGGTCATATCCGATGTCATGGCGATGTCGTTGATGGTGTGGTTACAGTTGCCGGTCGTTTGGTATGGCTGTTGTGGTGGTGACTGGCCAGTCCGTGCGGAAGCTAAGCATGGGTGCGGGGTTGGACATCATAGGTCACTCGGGGAACCTGCGTTGTGGTCCGACGAATTTACAGGTTGTCAGGTATGCGATGCCGTCCAGCAGGGCTTCCATGTCATTGGTGGTGTACATGTTTGCCAGCCAATGTAGCGGATGGTGGCTGTCAAGGTGTTGTTCGTAAGTTGTCCCTTGGAGGACCATGATGGGGCATGCTGGGTGACATTCGATGTAGCTGTTCTCGATGATCCGTCGTGTGGAGGCACAGTGGTCCCATTTCAGTGCGGGTGCGATGTTGGCCACATACGCCATGCCCCCATAGGCAGAGCAGGCCCTGTCGTGTGCGTCCAGAGGGAGGAGTAGTGGTAGCAGGTCCGCCTTCAGACATGCCGGGTTGGAGAGGCATATCTCGACGGGATGCTGGTATGGACACCTCCGACAGTAGAAGACGGTCATGACGCAGCTGAACAATGTGATGCGGTAAGTCAGTTGGTAACTTACGTTCAGCAGGGACAGGAGATCGCATCCCAATGTATGGAACAGGTTGGTTTTGTACAGCTTGAGCTGTTCGGCGTAGTTGGGTAGGTGTGTTGCGGTTGCCATTTCCCAGCGGTGCGTTGTGGTGGCGTGCTCCGGCTGTGTGTGCAGTCTGCAATGTGCACGCTCCGAGGTTGCTGTGAGCTCTGTGTAGTCGTAGGGAGACAGGACTTTTGTTCTGTTTGCTTGTTTGGAGGACACGGGCCCTCTTCCCACATGCTTCTCAGACAGTTCAAGGTAAGTGATGTGTGACTCCTTCCAATTAACTTGCATGTGGCCGACATGGGGGAGTGTTTTCTTCTTTCTTCCCCGTCCGTTGTGTGCTTCTGTGATATGCGCTATCTGCCCTGTGGTCGGTCTCCTCGGCATGCCTGTGTTGGTCTATTCTTGGACAATGGCTGTATTCACCGGCTTCTGTCGTAGGGCTGTGGTTTCGGAGTTGGAATGGAAGGTCATTCAGTGCTGTCTGCTCTCCCTTGTGTGGGCGGCAGGCTGCCTTTCCGCTCTGCGTTGGGCCTTGTGTGTGAATGTTATTCTTGGGCCACCTGTTGTCGGTCCCCGGGCTCTTTGGTGTTCCGTTTTATATGTCTTGTTCATATGTGCAGGGTGGTATGGGTGTTTCAGTGTGGTACTGGCGTTCCTCTTCCCGAAGGGGCCCTGCTTCTCCTAGTTGGTGTTGACGCCGCTGTGTGCTTCGCCATGTTTGTTACACTGGGGTGTGTCCTGCTGTTGCGTGTCTTCACTGACATGTGTGCGTCGGTTGTGTGGCGTTGGGTGTTGTCCGTGAATTGGGCGTTGGGGACATGTCTGTGGCAGGCCTGTCACGTGTCATGTGCGTTCGGGGTGGGGCTGATGTGTGTGCTGCTTGGTTGTGTCCCTGTGTCTGTGTGCGACGCATGCATGGCGCTGCGGTTGGCCTCTGCGTTGTGCGCATGTGTGGCGGCGTCATCGGCGCTCCGGGGCCGTGACGGGGTGGTTGGTTCCTAGTCCCAGGTGGTGTGTACACATGTGTTCCGCGATGTTACGATTTGGCCTGTGTGTCATATGTGGATGCAATGGTGGATGTGTTGTGTACACGCGCTGGTGGGGGTTGTCCGCTTTTTCCGCCCTTGCACTGTGTGCGCTGTTTGCGTGCACTTGTTGTGTGTGTGCCTACCTGCGTCTCCGCGGTACGTTGCGTCCTTGGTGGTGCATCAGCAGGAGCATGGGGAGGGCCTGCAGTGCTGGATTCATGCTCGGGGAGCCGCTTCTTCGTTGTCTGTGCTCGGCATCCGTGTTACCGCTTCGGTTTGTCGTACGGTGTCTCTTAGCCGTGGGAGCCGTTTGTTTGCGGCATCGTAATTTATGCGCCGGGCAGGACGTGTTTCGTCGGACGGTGTGTGTCAGTTGGGCTGCGCCGCTACGTGTACGGGCGCACTTTGATGGCGGACGGTGTTGCTGGCTTGCCGGCGGTGTTTGGCCTACTTTTCGCATCGTAATTGGACGGGCGTGTGGACTGCTGCGTGCCGGCGGTAACTGGTGCTTTTTGCATCCGCCAGCACGGCGGTGGTGCTTCCGCCCGCCATCGTAATGTGCCCCTAAGTCAGGGAATATGCTGGACACTAAACTTATAAAATTACTATTCCCACTTCAGTAAAAATAAGTCAGGGAAGGTGCTGGACATTAAACACATAAAAATTACTATTCCCACTATAGTAATTATGAAGTCAAGAACACGCTGGACACTAAGGGGTCGATTCCGATTCGGGCCGGAAAAAGCACCGACCGACTCGGATCCGGAAAAAATACCGACCGACACGTACCCGTGGCGCCCGACACGCCAAGTACGATGCAAGGCGCGAAAAATCCGACCGACACGTAACGAAACCAAGTCGACCGACCGAGCCGCACGGAAAACAGCAATCCGGCCGGAAAAACACGCGAATCCAACCGACCGACACGCACCCGGAACAAATCCGACCGAAACGTACACGCGAACTCCAAACCGCTAAGTACGATGCAAGGCGCGAAAACCACGAGCGAGTCGGACGGAGGACAAGCCGTACGACCGACACGCATACAACACCGAGCCGAAGCAACGCAATACACCGCGACCGACGCGTATGCAGCATAGAAAACTGCACAAACACAGCGTGAACGAAACGGAGAACACCGTACGAGACCAATGCAGGGTCCGACTCGGTCACAAGAACGTTTCCAACATACACAAACAGCACAAAGGAAAAATCACCCAAAAAAAGGCCAAACAAGCAATTACCAAGCCAATAAATACTGGGGGTGGGGACAGAGAACAAAGACACACCCACAACTCCACCTATATAAAGGACACAAATCACTACCATGAGCCTTTGCAAATGCCATTCCACTGCCAGCACCCAAGAGAAAGCAACCACACACCCACAGCTCATCCCTCACACAAGCCACACACCATCAGCACACCAACAAATACCTACCTCACATACACCCAGCAAAACACACACCCACACACCCTCACCTGCACACCAACACACACATCACTCACCATCACCACCCATCACCATGCCCCCCAAGAAGAATCACAAGTTCCTAGATTGTGAATTGGAAGTCCTGGTAGACGAGATCCTCAGGGTAGAGCCACAGCTGTTTGGCACATTGGTCCAACAGACCCCCATGTCGCAGAAAACCAAGATGTGGGAGAGGATCATCAACAGGGTGAACGCCCAATCACCATGTCGGCGCACAAAGACCGACATCCAGAACAGGTGGTATGACGTGCGCAGGAGGGTACGGAAACTGCTGAAGCAAGACTACATCAACAGCCAACACACCGGCAGTGGCCCTCCTGCCAAGCCAATATACCTCAGGCCCTGGGAGGAGAAGGTGCGGGCCATCCTTCCGCCAGTGAGCGTATATGGACTAGAGGACATCCCAGAGCCTGGTGAGTACACAACAAATGTACACAATATACTGCCACAAAACACACACACATCACTGTCAAGGGAGAGTCAAACCATGCACTCATAGCAATTACACAGCAACCAGAACAGAATCATCCCAAAATGTGTATGTCAGTCAGATAAACACAACACATGCCATCAAAAAGTCACATCCAACTGTGCCAACACATGTACAAACACAACCACAACTACAGCTAGGCAGTGGCACAAATAGAACTAACAAACACATCCACACATGTAGCCACCACAACAACACCAACACACAGTGAAGACCACTCAAAGGAAGGAATTCTGTGTATGCTGGCCAAGTCAGTGTAGCCAATAGCATCATGGGAGTCGCAGTCACACATATTGCCCCCCCACAACTGTCCCATCAACACCACCATGAACCATGCGCACATCACAGGGAGTGGAGATGGACTCACAAGATGGCTGACACTGGCTACTGCTGTGGGGAGCACAAGGCCCTGCTGGCAACTGTGCACCAACAAACAGCAGGACACCACTGACTGACATCCTGAGAGACAACTTCCACTCCCTGCAATGCAAGCACGTTCCATGGTGGGATATCTGGCTGGCTGGGTGGGAAGGGGGACTTGCAGCACTGACTATAGTCACAAGCACCTCCCCTCACACACACCCCCAACACAAACTCCACAGTACCCACCTGGTAGAATGCAATGCCCTCCATCCTAACACAAGATCCCACAAAGAACCACCACCCTGGGTTATGTTGTGTGAAGCACAGGGACACTCTTGGGACTCTTAGCCAAACAACTGCCAGGACAACACTCCCAGCCATCCTGTCAGCACAGCCAGCCCACCCCACAGGGAAGCAGAGTCAAAAGGAAGGATGCATGGGCATGCTGGGAAGGGGGTGGAGGCAATAGCATGATGGGAGTCGTAGTCACTGATATTGGTCACCCCCACAACTGTCCCATCAACACCACCCTGAACCATGCTCACATCACAGGGAGTGGAGAAGGACTCACAAGATGGCTGACACTGGCTACTGCTGTGGGGAGCACAAGGCCCTGCTGGCAAATGTGCACCAACAAACAGCAGGACACCACTGACTGACATCCTGAGAGACAACTTCCACTCCCTGCAATGCAAGCACGTTCCATGGTGGGATATCTGGCTGGCTGGGTGGGAAGGGGGACTTGCAGCACTGACTATAGTCACAAGCACCTCCCCTCACACACACCCCCAACACAAACTCCACAGTACCCACCTGGTAGAATGCAATGCCCTCCATCCTAACACAAGATCCCACAAAGAACCACCACCCTGGGTTATGTTGTGTGAAGCACAGGGACACTCTTGGGACTCTTAGCCAAACAACTGCCAGGACAACACTCCCAGCCATCCTGTCAGCACAGCCAGCCCACCCCACAGGGAAGCAGAGTCAAAAGGAAGGAAGCATGGGCATGCTGGGAAGGGGGTGGAGGCAATAGCAAGATGGGAGTCGTAGTCACTGATATTGGTCACCCCCACAACTGTCCCATCAACACCACCCTGAACCATGCTCACATCACAGGGAGTGGAGAAGGACTCACAAGATGGCTGACACTGGCTACTGCTGTGGGGAGCACAAGGCCCTGCTGGCAAATGTGCACCAACAAACAGCAGGACACCACTGACTGACATCCTGAGAGACAACTTCCACTCCCTGCAATGCAAGCACGTTCCATGGTGGGATATCTGGCTGGCTGGGTGGGAAGGGGGACTTGCAGCACTGACTATAGTCACAAGCACCTCCCCTCACACACACCCCCAACACAAACTCCACAGTACCCACCTGGTAGAATGCAATGCCCTCCATCCTAACACAAGATCCCACAAAGAACCACCACCCTGGGTTATGTTGTGTGAAGCACAGGGACACTCTTGGGACTCTTAGCCAAACAACTGCCAGGACAACACTCCCAGCCATCCTGTCAGCACAGCCAGCCCACCCCACAGGGAAGCAGAGTCAAAAGGAAGGAAGCATGGGCATGCTGGGAAGGGGGTGGAGGCAATAGCATGATGGGAGTCGTAGTCACAGACATTGCTCAGCCTCACAACTGGCCCATCAACACCACCCTGAACCATGCTCACATCACAGGGAGTAGAGAAGGACTCACAAGATGGCTGACACTGGCTACTGCTGTGGGGAGCACAAGGCCCTGCTGCCAACTGTGCACCAACAAACAGCAGGACACCACTGACTGACATCCTGAGAGACAACTTCCACTCCCTGCAATGCAAGCACGTTCCATGGTGGGATATCTGGCTGGCTGGGTGGGAAGGGGGACTTGCAGCACTGACTATAGTCACCAGCACCTCCCCTCACATCCCCCCCAACACAAACTCCACAGTACCCACCTGGTAGAATGCAATGCCCTCCATCCTAACACAAGATCCCACAAAGCACCACCACCCTGGGTTATGTTGTGTGAAGCACAGGGACACTCTTGGGACTCTTAGCCAAACAACTGCCAGGACAACACTCCCAGCCATCCTGTCAGCACAGCCAGCCCAACCCACAGGGAAGCAGAGTCAAAAGGAAGGAAGCATGGGCATGCTGGGAAGGGGGGTGGAGGCAATAGCATGATGGGAGTCGTAGTCACAGACATTGCTCAGCCTCACAACTGACCCAACAACACCACCCTGAACCATGCTCACATCACAGGGAGTGGAGAAGGACTCACAAGATGGCTGACACTGCCTACTGCTGTGGGGAGCACAAGGCCCTGCTGCCAACCGTGCACCAACAAACAGCAGGACACCACTGACTGACATCCTGAGAGACAACTTCCACTCCCTGCAATGCAAGCACGTTCCATGGTGGGATATCTGGCTGGCTGGGTGGGAAGGGGGACTTGCAGCACTGACTATAGTCACCAGCACCTCCCCTCACACCCCCCAACACAAACTCCACAGTACCCACCTGGTAGAATGCAATGCCCTCCATCCTAACACAAGATCCCACAAAGCACCACCACCCTGGGTTATGTTGTGTGAAGCACAGGGACACTCTTGGGACTCTTAGCCAAACAACTGCCAGGACAACACTCCCAGCCATCCTGTCAGCACAGCCAGCCCAACCCACAGGGAAGCAGAGTCAAAAGGAAGGAAGCATGGGCATGCTGGGAAGGGGGTGGAGGCAATAGCATGATGGGAGTCGTAGTCACAGACATTGCTCAGCCTCACAACTGGCCCATCAACACCACCCTGAACCATGCTCACATCACAGGGAGTGGAGAAGGACTCACAAGATGGCTGACACTGGCTACTGCTGTGGGGAGCACAAGGCCCTGCTGCCAACTGTGCACCAACAAACAGCAGGACACCACTGACTGACATCCTGAGAGACAACTTCCACTCCCTGCAATGCAAGCACGTTCCATGGTGGGATATCTGGCTGGCTGGGTGGGAAGGGGGACTTGCAGCACTGACTATAGTCACCAGCACCTCCCCTCACACCCCCCCCAACACAAACTCCACAGTACCCACCTGGTAGAATGCAATGCCCTCCATCCTGACACAAGATCCCACAAAGCACCACCACCCTGGGTTATGTTGTGTGAAGCACAGGGACACTCTTGGGACTCTTAGCCAAACAACTGCCAGGACAACACTCCCAGCCATCCTGTCAGCACAGCCAGCCCAACCCACAGGGAAGCAGAGTCAAAAGGAAGGAAGCATGGGCATGCTGGGAAGGGGGAGGAGGCAATAGCATGATGGGAGTCGTAGTCACAGACATTGCTCAGCCTCACAACTGGCCCATCAACACCACCCTGAACCATGCTCACATCACAGGGAGTGGAGAAGGACTCACAAGATGGCTGACACTGGCTACTGCTGTGGGGAGCACAAGGCCCTGCTGCCAACTGTGCACCAACAAACAGCAGGCCACCACTGACTGACATCCTGAGAGACAACTTCCACTCCCTGCAATGCAAGCACGTTCCATGGTGGGATATCTGGCTGGCTGGGTGGGAAGGGGGACTTGCAGCACTGACTATAGTCACCAGCACCTCCCCTCACACCCCCCCCAACACAAACTCCACAGTACCCACCTGGTAGAATGCAATGCCCTCCATCCTGACACAAGATCCCACAAAGCACCACCACCCTGGGTTATGTTGTGTGAAGCACAGGGACACTCTTGGGACTCTTAGCCAAACAACTGCCAGGACAACACTCCCAGCCATCCTGTCAGCACAGCCAGCCCAACCCACAGGGAAGCAGAGTCAAAAGGAAGGAAGCATGGGCATGCTGGGAAGGGGGGAGGAGGCAATAGCATGATGGGAGTCGTAGTCACAGCCCTACATCCCCCACCACATGGCCCAGCAAGCTCACACTCACGCATGCACATCCCACAGAGAGTGGAAAGGCCCATCAAAGATGTCTGACACTGTTGCTGTGTCGTGGGGAGCACAAGGGCATGCTGGGTACTGCACACCAACCAACAGCAGGACACCACTGTCAGCCATCTTGCCATTGCCCTCACACCCACACCCACTGAACTCCACACAAAAGCAAGTAAGTATGGGAATGCTGGCAAGTGGGGTGGAGGCAATGGCATGATGGGAGTCGTAGTCACAGACATAGCTCACCCCCACAACTGTCCCATCAACACCACCCTGAACCATGCTCACATCACAGGGAGTGGAGAAGGACTCACAAGATGGCTGACACTGGCTACTGCTGTGGGGAGCACAAGGCCCTGCTGCCAACTGTGCACCAACAAACAGCAGGACACCACTGACTGACATCCTGAGAGACAACTTCCACTCCCTGCAATGCAAGCACGTTCCATGGTGGGATATCTGGCTGGCTGGGTGGGAAGGGGGACTTGCAGCACTGACTATAGTCACCAGCATCTCCCCTCACCCCCCCCAACACAAACTCCACAGTACCCACCTGGTAGAATGCAATGCCCTCCATCCTAACACAAGATCCCACAAAGCACCACCACCCTGGGTTATGTTGTGTGAAGCACAGGGACACTCTTGGGACTCTTAGCCAAACAACTGCCAGGACAACACTCCCAGCCATCCTGTCAGCACAGCCAGCCCAACCCACAGGGAAGCAGAGTCAAAAGGAAGGAAGCATGGGCATGCTGGGAAGGGGGTGGAGGCAATAGCATGATGGGAGTCGTAGTCACAGACATTGCTCAGCCTCACAACTGGCCCATCAACACCACCCTGAACCATGCTCACATCACAGGGAGTGGAGAAGGACTCACAAGATGGCTGACACTGGCTACTGCTGTGGGGAGCACAAGGCCCTGCTGCCAACTGTGCACCAACAAACAGCAGGACACCACTGACTGACATCCTGAGAGACAACTTCCACTCACTGCAATGCAAGCACGTTCCATGGTGGGATATCTGGCTGGCTGGGTGGGAAGGGGGACTTGCAGCACTGACTATAGTCACCAGCACCTCCCCTCACACCCCCCAACACAAACTCCACAGTACCCACCTGGTAGAATGCAATGCCCTCCATCCTGACACAAGATCCCACAAAGCACCACCACCCTGGGTTATGTTGTGTGAAGCACAGGGACACTCTTGGGACTCTTAGCCAAACAACTGCCAGGACAACACTCCCAGCCATCCTGTCAGCACAGCCAGCCCAACCCACAGGGAAGCAGAGTCAAAAGGAAGGAAGCATGGGCATGCTGGGAAGGGGGAGGAGGCAATAGCATGATGGGAGTCGTAGTCACAGACATTGCTCAGCCTCACAACTGGCCCATCAACACCACCCTGAACCATGCTCACATCACAGGGAGTGGAGAAGGACTCACAAGATGGCTGACACTGGCTACTGCTGTGGGGAGCACAAGGCCCTGCTGCCAACTGTGCACCAACAAACAGCAGGCCACCACTGACTGACATCCTGAGAGACAACTTCCACTCCCTGCAATGCAAGCACGTTCCATGGTGGGATATCTGGCTGGCTGGGTGGGAAGGGGGACTTGCAGCACTGACTATAGTCACCAGCACCTCCCCTCACACCCCCCCAACACAAACTCCACAGTACCCACCTGGTAGAATGCAATGCCCTCCATCCTGACACAAGATCCCACAAAGCACCACCTCCCTGGGTTATGTTGTGTGAAGCACAGGGACACTCTTGGGACTCTTAGCCAAACAACTGCCAGGACAACACTCCCAGCCATCCTGTCAGCACAGCCAGCCCAACCCACAGGGAAGCAGAGTCAAAAGGAAGGAAGCATGGGCATGCTGGGAAGGGGGGAGGAGGCAATAGCATGATGGGAGTCGTAGTCACAGCCCTACATCCCCCACCACATGGCCCAGCAAGCTCACACTCACGCATGCACATCCCACAGAGAGTGGAAAGGCCCATCAAAGATGTCTGACACTGTTGCTGTGTCGTGGGGAGCACAAGGGCATGCTGGGTACTGCACACCAACCAACAGCAGGACACCACTGTCAGCCATCTTGCCATTGCCCTCACACCCACACCCACTGAACTCCACACAAAAGCAAGTAAGTATGGGAATGCTGGCAAGTGGGGTGGAGGCAATGGCATGATGGGAGTCGTAGTCACAGACATAGCTCACCCCCACAACTGTCCCATCAACACCACCCTGAACCATGCTCACATCACAGGGAGTGGAGAAGGACTCACAAGATGGCTGACACTGGCTACTGCTGTGGGGAGCACAAGGCCCTGCTGCCAACTGTGCACCAACAAACAGCAGGACACCACTGACTGACATCCTGAGAGACAACTTACACTCCCTGCAACGCAAGCACGTTCCATGGTGGGATAACTGACTGGCTGGGTGGGTGGGAAGGAGGTCTGGCTGTCAACCAAACACAAGCAATGCAGACCATGTTCACACCCCAGAAAATACATAGAAATGCCCAAATAATGCAGGACAATGTGCCACACCAATATCAACCCCTGACTGTGACGACTTAGGACAATGCAATGTACAGGCCCGCACCCAGAGGCACAGTCACAACTGTCATGTGTGTCAACCATTGATGCCTGCAGAAACATGACATACATTGTTTGTGTCTCCCAAAAACAGGTGATGATGGGGACACAGCAGCAGACGCTGAGGAGTCCCAGTCCCAGGCTCAAGAGGATGCCGAGCTCACTGGCGTCGTACAGCCTCTGTCCTCCTCGGACGATGAAGAACAACCTGGCACATCCGGTGCAAGTCAACATGCAGCACCAGCAGGACCACCAGCTGCAGCACCAGCAGGACCACCAGCTGCACCCCCTGCACCCACCCCTACAACGACTGTCACCACGAATACCATCCCTGCCGACATGGACAGAATAAGGAGCAACACAAGCACAGTGACCCTGGACCAACCTGGGGCCATGGACACCACCACCACCACCAACCCCCAAGGTGGACCAGGGTTATCTGTGCGTGCCACTGCACACACTGCACATGTCAGCAGGGGTGGTGGGAGGGGTGGGAGACAGAGGTCGCTGCTTGCAGACGTTGCTGGTGTGCATGATGACCCACAACTGGTACGCATAGCTGATGCGTACCAGTCCAGCACCGGAGAGCTCAGCCAGGTAGTGGGGCTCCTCAGAGACATTAAACAGCAGCAGGCTGCCCATCATGCCCGCTTGGACTCCCACATGTCCCACGTGGAGTCACACATGTCCCGTGTGGACTCACACATGTCCCGCGTGGAGTCCAAGTGGGATGCACTGCATGAGATGACGGCGGTGCACAGGGACATTTTACAATGCATCCGCCAGATGAACAGCAACCAGTCCACACCTCCCTGTGTGCCAACAACATCTGGTGCCGAACAAACTGCAACTGCCACAGGGAGGGAGGAGGACTCTGGCGGAGAGTCCCCTGCACCGCAGCAGCCTGCACTTGAGGGCCCCCCCCAAGAAGAGGGGTCGTCCGAGGAGGGAAAAGTGAGAGGCCGATGGCCAAGCGCAACTCCCAGGAAGCCTGAACCTGTTCTGGATGTTCGCCTTTGTGCACAGACTGTTCACCCTGTTGACGGCAACACTACTCCCACACATTGCATGGGGAGTACAAGTTGGACCAATGTGTCAGACAACTGTGGCCCCGATACTGGGGATCCTGTCTACCCGGACTTTCAATTCACCTAGGAACTTGGGATTGCAAGATTCATGTACAGCACAACCCATCCTATGCACTATTAACACAAATGTATCACAATAAACACACTAATACACCATACTTGCCTCTGTCGTGATTCCAACGTGGGTGCTGTTATGGGGATGATGAACTGCAAAATTACACAGTGTATGCGAACTGCAACAGCAAGGACAACACAGGCATGTGAGTACAGGCAACGTGACACACATGAGGGAGACACACCACCAGGGCTACACGACACATACACACCTAGGCCATCTGACTCATTGCCTACACTGATGTTGCCAGGGAAGACGGTGCAATGCACAGACACCACACCCATTCCCAGTTGTAGTCAAGTAGCCCACAGGTGCAGTAAGCAAATGGCAGTCAAATGTGTGACCACAGACAACGCACATCACAAAGTGAAGCACAGGTTTATTACACAGTTGCAACATGCCGTAACCACTACAGATGCAAGGTAACCCCACCTGGTAGCGGGCACACAGTCAACAACTGTAGACGGAAGGAAGTCCATGGGTGTGGCGCACATCACCTGTAGGGACACAACAGCTACCAGCCTGGATGTGCAATCACGTCGTCGGTGGACACAGTTGACCAAACGAATCTGAAAGTACCCTGTGAAGGACAGAAATGACACACAGTCAAAAGCAATGGAGTACAGGACAGAACAGCAAAACTCATGCACAATACATGTTACAAGATACCCACCCAGAACCAAGTTAGCATGTCAACACTGTTGGGGAGTACAGCCCACCTGTAACCACACATCGCAACACACATCCAGTCAAGTAGCCCATGGACACACTCCAACAGCACCAGAGCACCACCCACACATCATGCCAACTCACATCATTGACATGACACCTCAGGATACTCACATTCAGCTAAAGAAGTTGGTGATGAGCTGTGTGCGGACATCACCATCACCATCATCATCATCATCATCGTCACTGGCATCGTGGTCCAGGCCAGGATCCTCCACAGGTGGCGGATGTTGGTCATTGTCATCCTGGATGAGAGGCAACTCCTTCCGCACTGCCAGGTTGTGGAGCATGCAGCAGACGATGATAATCTTGCACACTTTCGCAGGGGCATATGGGAGGGACCCTCCGGTCTTGTCCAGGCAGCGGAAGCGGCTCTTCAGGAGACCAAAGGTCCGCTCAATCACTCTCCTGGTCCGACCATGTGCCTCATTGTAGCGCATCTGGGTAGGTGTCACAGGGTTCCTGAGGGGTGTCAGCAACCACGGCATGTTGGGGTATCCCGAGTCACCTACGGCCAGACAAGTGCACATTAGCTGACTTGGAAAAGTGGGCGGAATACTACAGATCAGATCACACACAATGGCACAAAGTCAGTACACACCGACAAGCCAGGCACGCTGGTTCTGCATCTGTGCCATCATCCTGGGGATGCGACTACTCCTCATCACAAAGGCATCGTGTGCTGAACCAGGGAAACGGGCACACACGTGTGTGATGGTCATGTCTGCAAGACACACCACCAGTGCATTGACCGAGTGGTAGTGCTTGCGGTTCCTGTAGGCCTGCTCCTGGGCCTGTGGTGGTACCAAAGCCACATGTGTCCCATCAATGGAGCCAATGACATGCGGCATCCTCCCCAGGGCATAAAAGTCACTCTTCACGTCAGTGAGTCGTCGCAGTCTAGGGAAATAGATGTACCGGTTCAGGAAGAGCAACATTGCCGCCAAAACATCGCGGAGCACACGGCTGAACATGGTCTGTGACATCCCACCAGCAGTCGCCACAGTATGTTGGAAGGTACCGGTGGCAAAGAAGTGTAGGGCTGCCATCACCTTCACCTTGGGGGTCAGCGCTGTAGGATACGGCCGGCCAGGCTGCAAATGTGGGGACAACTGCACTGCCAAATCCTCAATCAGCTGCCTGGTGAAGCGGTACCGTCGGATGCTGTCCCGTTCCACCATCGTTGCCAGGTCTGGGAATGGCTGATGGACAGCAGGAGCCCTGCAGTGCAGAGGAGAAGTAAGCAAGATTGTCAGTCACCCCACATATGCGGCATTGAACACACTCAAGATCCCAACATACATCATTATGAGGCACAACTACATGAAGTGTGCAGTACCGGAAGGACATGTATGGTACATACATGGCCAACATCTGTCAAAACGGTCCTACAGGTGGCATCAATTTGTCCCAGGTTGGCCCATTGGATATCATGATGCCGTGTCACAGTTCCCATCTCCTGCTGCCGTGTCACATTCACCCCCACAGTGACATGTGAGGACAGATGTGCCCCAGGCACCACAGCTCAACGACAGGTACATTCCCAGGGACCCTGTAATGCCACATGGACACTGGCATCACATGGAGTATCATGTGTACACCACAGCAAAACAACCATGACCCCCACAGGTAGTGGCCCCACTTGCCACGGCAGGACAGACATGGACGTCTGTGACACACACGCACAACATCAGAGTCCATGCACACACAACGTGGATGTGGAGACTGTCTCCCATTGTGCACATGAAATCAGAGACATTGTAAACACTACATGCACAAAGACTGTGGAGGTCCATCACTATTGTGCCACTGGGACACCCTGGCTCAAACATACCGTCCCACATGGGACTCACGGGGTATGTGACATGACATACACAAACACCACTGTGAAATGTGACCATGGCACATGCACAGATATGAACAGTTGCACATCACAGTGGTCACGTACACGTAACACCCAGGATCCTGTCCCCATGAACACGTGCACAGCCTGGGGGTGGCTGCCCACAGGTGACACCCACAGGACAACATGTACACCAACATACACACAATAGGAAATGCAGCCTTACATGCCTTATGATAAGGTTTGGACAGGCTGTCGTGATGTAGGTGTGCCCCTCACTCCCTGGGAGCTATCTGTGGCTGGCATATGTCCATCTGAGACAGGCATGCTGACATATGCCAGTCACATGTACAGTGATGCGTTGTACTGCAATGGACCGATCAGTGCCTCCGGCCGGCCCATTGCTTTCAATGTGTGGGGGTACGCGTTGTACCCCTGTGCGCGTTGAACTGCAATGGACCGATCGGTGCCTCCGGCCGGCCCATTGCTTTCAATGTGTGCGGGTACGTGTTGTACCCCTGTGCGCGTTGAACTGCAATGGACCGATCGGTGCCTCCGGCCGGCCCATTGCTTTCAATGTGTGCGGGTACGCGTTGTACCCCTGTGCGCGTTGAACTGCAATGGACCGATCGGTGCCTCCGGCCGGCCCATTGCTTTCAATGTGTGCGGGTACGCGTTGTACCCCTGTGCGCGTTGAACTGCAATGGACCGATCGGTGCCTCCGGCCGGCCCATTGCTTTCAATATGTGCGGGTACGCGTTGTACCCCTGTGCGCGTTGAACTGCAATGGACCGATCGGTGCCTCCGGCCGGCCCAATGCTTTCAATGTGTGCGGGTACGCGTTGTACCCCTGTGCGCGTTGAACTGCAATGGACCGATCGGTGCCTCCGGCCGGCCCATTGCTTTCAATGTGCGGGTACGCGTTGTACCCTGTGCGCGTTGAACTGCAATGGACCGACCGGTGCCTCCGGCCGGCCCATTGCTTTCAATGTGCGCGGTACGCGTTGTACCCCTGTGCGCGTTGAACTGCAATGGACCGATCGGTGCCTCCGGCCGGCCCATTGCTTTCAATGTGTGCGGGTACGCGTTGTACCCCTGTGCGCGTTGAACTGCAATGGACCGATCGGTGCCTCCGGCCGGCCCATTGCTTTCAATGTGTGCGGGTACGCGTTGTACCCCTGTGCGCGTTGAACTGCAATGGACCGATCGGTGCCTCCGGCCGGCCCATTGCTTTCAATGTGTGCGGGTACGCGTTGTACCCCTGTGCGCGTTGAACTGCAATGGACCGATCGGTGCCTCCGGCCGGCCCATTGCTTTCAATGTGTGCGGGTACGCGTTGTACCCCTGTGCGCGTTGAACTGCAATGGACCGATCGGTGCCTCCGGCCGGCCCATTGCTTTCAATGTGTGCGGGTACGCGTTGTACCCCTGTGCGCGTTGAACTGCAATGGACCGATCGGTGCCTCCGGCCGGCCCATTGCTTTCAATGTGTGCGGGTACGCGTTGTACCCCTGTGCGCGTTGAACTGCAATGGACCGATCGGTGCCTCCGGCCGGCCCATTGCTTTCAATGTGTGCGGGTACGCGTTGTACCCCTGTGCGCGTTGTACCGCAATGGACCGATCGGTGCGCACCCATTGACAATGGGCTTGCCTGGCAACGGACGCGTTTTCGAATTTCGAACGAGTCGGTTGCTGGAAAATCAGTTGGTCACCCACAACAATGTTGCAAAATCATGTATGTCATGAAGTTGAAGATTTGAAGGATGCTGTGGGCGTGTTTTGGTGCTGCTATTCCATGGATTGGCCAGATTCAGAAGATGCAAACGACTTGGACCTATCACTTTGGACACAAGGGACAGTATCTGCCTCTCCAGCACATATATATTGCTGGCTGTTCCCCTGAGAGCCCACTTGCCTGCACTACATGCTCCAAGACGACATCTGCCACTGCACTGCTGCTGTCTCTGCCCCTCTGGACCCTGCAATGGCACGTACTGTGGAAAGAGCCCCAGCCTTCAGCCTTGAAGAGAACCAGGCCCTGCTGGACAGCCTACTTCCAAAGTACAGCAAGCTGTATGGGACACCAGGGGAGCAGGTGAGTGTCCTGTGCACTGCCTTTCTGAATGTGCATTTTGTCTGACTAGCAAGGCTGAGAGTCTGCACGCCACTGGCTAGCAGGCTCACTGAGTAGTTGTCATCCCCCATAGTGTGTAGTGACTTGCACTGGACAGGTATGGTGCAGTGACAGTGCTTCTGAACAGGGTTTTACTCCCCATGCAATGATACCATGTAGTGACTTCTGGAAAACTGTCCATGGGCAGCCGTGCACTGCCTGTGTACACCATGTGCCCCTGTGATTGCGACATGTATATGCAACTGTGTCATGCACGGATATGTTGCATGTGTAGTAATGGCCTTATCACTTTGTCATCCTGACAGGCTTCTGCCCATCGGAAGCAGGAGATCTGGAAGGACATCGTCCGGGCTGTCCGGTCCGTGGGGGTCTACAAGCGCCGGATCCGCAACTGCCAAAAGAGGTGGCAGGACCTTCGGGGCTGGACCCGGAGGATTGCACGGGTCCAGCTGAAGCTGTCGCCTCCTCGCAGGAGGGGCGGAACACGGACCCTGACCCCCCACATGCTCAGGATCCTGGCGGTGGTCTTTCCAGACCTGGATGGGCAGCTGAAGGCCAGAGAGCAGCAAGGAGGGGGTGAGTCAAAGACTGCACTGTGAACTCTGTCTAACATGCTATGTGCCCTCCTCGGGCCTGGTTAAACTGCCACAGTACAGCAGTCATGTTGTCCAGGAGCCATGTCCCTCTATTGTGCACTGCCCACTCCTCATCTGATACCCAGGTGTGGCCCTTACATGCAGGGAATTCTGTCACTTAGGACTGTGTCCTTGCAGTTTGCTTGACTCAAGGTGGGAAACAGCATCTGTTTCCCTGACTCTGTGGTGGGCATCATGGGTGGGTCCATTGCTTACACAATGCCTGTATTCTGACATGTATTCAGCGTGTTACTTTGATCTGTGGTCCAATTGCTGACCTGATCCACCACATGTGGCTGGGGTATCTGGCACACACCCATGCTGCGGGTGGGAACAATGTTTGGGCCCCAGGAGTATGTATATGACGTGTGTCACACATACTTAGCCAGCTGCCTACAGTCCAGGGCTCATCCCTCATTCATGTGGGGCTGGACAGTCATGCCTACTCCAGGCCATACAATACACTCTGTACTCCCACTCCCGTGTATCAGCTGACACATTGTGCGCAGTGATTTGACCCCTCAGGTGTCTGCCTCTGTGTCAGTGTGCTGTGGATTAGTCGCCAGGACTGCTGTGGAGTTTCTTGGTAGGGGCTCAGCATGCCACTGGAGATGTGACCATAGGAGACGATACTTGTGTGTCACATAGGTGTCTGATCAGCTGCCCATGCAGACTGGGGCATGTGAATGTGAAGTTCAGGCAGCTGTTCCCCATGCACAGCAGAGTGTGAGGGGCTCAGGTTCAGAGGGTAGTGTCACAGGTCTCCCATATGTCCAATAGGTATGACCTGGACAGATGAGGGTTAAGAGGATGTGTTGTGGGGGGATGTACATGTGCACTTGTGCAGCTCCAGGACTTGCATTCCCCATGACCTACTATTGTGACACAGTGCAGAGTGTTGTTGTCTGGCTGCAAAGTCATACATCACTGAGACAGTGATGTATGACTTTGCAGTCATGCCTCCGCCATGGCATGTGTCTACTGATTGGTGAGCCTGCAGGGGAGTGACATGTGCTACATGCACACCATAGTGGCGCTGGCTATCAGGACATGGGTGCATCATGGTGTCTGTCGCTGGTATGCATCACATGCATTTCCTATTTGACTCTGGGCATCCCTTTCATCCGGAAACCTGTACTGACTCAGTGGCAAGAGCTGTGATGTGTGCATGTCCACATGCCACACCGTGTCCTCTGCACTGTCCAACTACTGTGTACTTGGTGCATGTGTCCACACTGGGGTGTTGCAATCCAACAGACACCAGACAGATGGGTGCAAGGCCATGTGGGATGTGAGTGCCATGCTTGGCATCAGACTGACAATTGGCTTCTCCTGTTCAGTTAGGGCACTTTTAGCAATGTACAACTAATGATGCCAGGGCTTGCTCTGTGATGTGCTGTGCTCACAGTGGTGTGTGCGTTATGTGCAGGTGACTGATGTCTGTCTGTTTCCCCATTGTTTGCAGATACATCCACGGCCACGGAAGGGGACAGCTCCACGGACCAGGAGGAGCCAGAGAGCCAGACTGGGTCAGCAGCCGAGGAGTGGTCGGAGGGACCCAGTGGCACGGAGGGCGAGGGGAGCCACACCGAGGAGTCCTCAGCAGCATCCACCTCAGCTGAGGACCAGAGCAACTCGGAGGATGACTCCCTTGTGGAGGCGGGTGTCAGCAGCCACCACACCCCAGCTAGTGTTGCTGTCCCCGCCACCACCAGCACCACCACCGCCCTCCCATCGGCTCCCATTCCCCAGGTCCGTGGAGGCTCCCATGTCCGGGAGCGTGTCTCCTTTGGGCCAGGCACCGCAGCCCCTGCCCCTGTGTCCCCTGCTGCCCTGAGTGAGGAGTCTGTGTACCTCCTTCGCCAGCTCCATGTAGGCCAGACAGCCATGCTGAGTGTCCTCCATGCGCACACCGCGCTGTTGACTCAGCTGGTGTCGTTCATGGAGGGCATCTCATCGGGCATGTCTGACCTACAGAGGGGCAATAGGTCCATGGACTCCTCCCTGACGGCAGCAGTGTCCCTCCTCAAACGGTCCCTCACCCCTCCTGCCTCTGCTCCATCCACACTCCCCAGCACCTTACCCATCCCAAGCACACACACACCGGCACAGGCACACACCAGCACACACACATCCAGCACACTGACACACACGCCAATGACAAAACGCACACGCACGCACATTCAGGGGACTGAAGCCAAACTCACAGGGGATGGGGCCCTGGAACACACACACGCATCCACATGCACTGCGCAGTCCTCAGTTCCCTCTCCCTCCAAAGCACCCTCCCTTGCCTCACCTGCAACCCCAAAGTCACAGCAGCTCTTCCTCTGTGACCTCGGCCTCTTCCCCACCGATGAAGCTGCTCCAGCATCCAGGGGGAAGAGGAAGCCCACCCACACGGGGCAGAGTGCTCCTCGCCCCCGGACACCCTCCCCCAGGCGCAGACGGACTGAGGCCCCCACCCGCAAGTCCCCCCGGAGTCCTAAGAGCAAGACCCCGCCACCGCTCTGCAGCTCAGGCACAAGGTCTCCGTCCTCCATCCCTCAGGCCCCCACTGCACAGGTGCCCCCACCACATCCTGCCCCAGGTTCCCCCACCCACAGATATACCATCCCCAAGAGGATCAGGCCTTCTCCCCCTGCCACTTGCTCTCCCAGCACCACACCCCCGCTGCGCTTGTCTGTGCCACTGATGTGGTGAGGGTGTCCTCCCCCTCTGTCCAACCCACCTTGCCTGTTCCCCATTCTCCTCCCCTGGAGGTAGGCACTGCAGTGGAGTCCACTACCGCCCTGTCTGACTTGGGCACTGCAGTGGCGGACCTGTCCACTCCATCTGCAGGGTCCACTGCAGTTGTGCCGGCACCCACGACATCTGAGTCATGCCCCCAGTTGTGCCGGCACACACCATGTCAGACACCTCCACTGCAGTTGTCAGTGGCTCTCCAGCACCCACCACCCCTTCCCTGACTCCCCTGGTGAGCCCTGATCCTGTCCCTGCGGTGCCTGGCCTGCCCCCCGGTTGCCCCTCCTAGTGGATTGTCCCTGGTTTTGTGCAGGCATGCGTAGGGTGACATCTGCCAGTGTCACCCTGTTTGAACTTTGACAATGGACTGGCCATTGGCCTTTGCTCTATTTTTTCTGGACGTCGTTTTCATTCAACACATATGCTGAATAAAGCAACTTTCTTTTCTCTAGTGCTCATGCTTCAGATGTACATGTTGTTGGTGCTGCTAACCATGCCCTTGCTGCAGTGATGGTGATATCTGGTCTCATGATTATGAAGTGTTACTGTGCAGGAACCCATGTGGTCCAGGGGGAATGTGTCCTATCATGTGGTGTATCCATGTCATCCATAGCAGCATCTGAGGGTGTCATGTGTTCAGTATTTGGCAATGGGATTTCCTACTTACATTAGCAATTTCATATCTGTGGCTTCCACCCCTGCACATCTGTTGTGCCTGCCATTGTTGGATTTGTCTACTTCCCTGACCGTGTTGCCATCTCTACTGGACATGCAGGTTTGGGCATCAATGGGGAAGGACTCATCCGTGTAGTCAGTGCAACATTGCTATACAAGTGTGTTGGATCTGTGCTGATGATTCCGTTGGCACATCCATGACCAGGCTGATGTGACGGGAGCCCTCATTTGGTGCTAATTGTTGATTGTGTGACCAAGTGCTCGGCTGACATGATGGGGCCCTACTGAGGCAACATATGGCACAGCTTTCCTCACACAGGAGTGGAGTCCCCTCATGGCAGTGTGTACACGTGTGACTTTGCCTGCGCCCAAGGTGTGTGTTGTATGTGCATGTCTGTGTGTTCACTTCCATTTATCTGCGCATGCTGTGATCCCTAGTGTTGTACCTGTTTGTGATGCTTGCTGACTTGAGCTATGTTCCCCCAAAGTCTTCTCCCTGTGTTCTCTGTGATGTGGGTGCATGGCACATTACTGGTCATCAGGGTGTCACCCATAGGTGTGTTTGCTGTCAGGGCTGAGTTTGTGTGCAGACGCAGATGGGTCACAGTCAGGTTTCCCCTTGGCACTTGTTGTTTGCCCCTGTCATGTGATTTTCAGTTTGTGTTATCTTTAAGTTATTGTGACACGTTGTGTGTGTGACTGCTGGCACTCCTCAGGGTCCGGGCTGCGATGTTGGTTGTTGTCTATGTGTGTCCTTTGTGGGTGACCTTGGATCTTCATTGGTGTGTGACTGTGGCTGGGATCCCATTGGTTGGTGTGGTATCGCCGTCATGTCCATGTACAGCGTAGTGTGCAGTGTGTCAGACATTCAGGAGTCTTGTTGAGTGGCCATGTGTGATGTGTTTCTGCACCTTGGTTCCCACCCACCACCCTGGAATAGTCATGGGTGCATGTGCAATGTCACCAGTGCATGTGTACTTCACTGCTGCACATTGTTGGAGGTCGAGGGGTGTGGTCTTGAGTGTGTGCAGATGGGAGTTGTTGCCCAGCTAGACCCCTGCCTCCATGTTGGCCTTGGCTTACTGGCCATGCTGATTGATTTGTGCTTGTGTCGGTGTGATGGTAGTTTGTTGCTCAGGACACATGACTGTGGTTCACAGTGTGAACCACATTCAGCTTTGTCATCAGAGTGGGATTTTTATGCAGCCAAGGGTCACCGCATAGTGGGGGCCCTGGGGGTGGTGCTGTGGTGTGTCTGTGTCTTGCTGTGTCAGTTGTTGTTCCTACGTGCCTGTGTGACATGTGTGTTTTGTGCTCCCTCTCATCTGACAATGCCTGCTTGACCACATAGGGGATTTGGATCCATGAGTTACCTTAGTGTGGCAGTGTATGCACATCTGTATGATTGGTATTCAGCTCTCCTCATGTGTTGTGTGGTTGCCTGGGGACACTGGCACCCCCCTCACCTGCTGTGTATGATGACAGTGTTGGTCTGCCTGTTTGTGTTTGTGCATCTGCACCACTGCATTGGCATATCTTGGGTGTGCCATTGGCTGTATGTTGTTTGGTGTGTTTCCCCTGCTGTCCCTGGGACTCCTAGGTCATCGGTCAGCACAGTGATCATGGTTTGTGTGTCCCATTGCTGCCATGGTATGGTATCTGTTCACCTCACATCTGCTGTCTCCACAGGATATCTGCATTTGTGTGCCCATTGGTGCAAATATGTGGTTCTGCATTCTGATGGTCACTTCTGTCATTGTGTCATTGATGAATGTTGACGGTGTCAGCCCCCATGGGTGTTGTTTGTCTGCACATGGCCAAAGGAATGTCTCATTTGCACTGCAGTATTTGGCTCACCCAATTTATGTTGCAATGGGACACATACACTACTTTGCCACAGATGAGTTTTTGGTTCTGTGACCAGGAATGATCCATGCAGTTTGGCAGTTGCAGCTCTTTCTTTGTCAACACTTACCTTTTGGTCACTGTGATGATGGGGGTGTAGACCCCATTGCCACAATGGTCAAAATGTGCTTCAGCTATGGACCCCACACTTCCCTTTTGGTCACTGTGATGATGGGGGTTTAGACCCCATTGCCACAATGGTCAAAATGTGCTTCAGCTATGGACCCCACACTTGCCTTTTGGTCACTGTGATGATGGGGGTTTAGACCCCATTGCCACAATGGTCAAAATGTGCTTCAGCTATGGACCCCACACTTACCTTTTGGTCACTGTGATGATGGGGGTTTAGGCCCCATTGCCACAATGGTCATGGGCTGCTTGCATTGTGGGTGCCACACACATATATGTGTGGCACATGTGCTAGGGGGTCACATTGTATGTTCAAAGTCATGTTCGGTGTTGTAGGCATTTGACACAGCCTACACACGCTTGTCATGGTGGTGGGGGGATGTCTTTATCTTGCATTCCCTAGGTTGTGGTGTGCTTGTTGTGTCATGCATTGTCCATCCTATGAGTGGGGTGGTAGTAGTGGTAGGCATCCAGCCCCCCTGGCTAAGGGTGGTAGTAGTGGTAGGCATCCAGCCCCCTGGGTGAGGGTGGTAGTAGTGGTAGGCATCCAGCCCCCTGGCTAAGGGTGGTAGTAGTGGTAGGCATCCAGCCCCCCTGGGTGAGGGTGGTAGTAGTGGTAGGCATCCAGCCCCCCTGGCTAAGGGTGGTAGTAGTGGTAGGCATCCAGCCCCCCTGGGTGAGGGTGGTAGTAGTGGTAGGCATCCAGCCCCCCTGGCTAAGGGTGGTAGTAGTGGTAGGCATCCAGCCCCCCTGGCTAAGGGTGGTAGTAGTGGTAGGCATCCAGCCCCCTGGCTAAGGGTGGTAGTAGTGGTAGGCATCCTGCCCCCCTGGCTAAGGGTGGTAGTAGTGGTAGGCATCCTGCCCCCCTGGGTGAGGGTGGTAGTAGTGGTAGGCATCCAGCCCCCTGGGTGAGGGTGGTAGTAGTGGTAGGCATCCAGCCCCCCTGGCTAAGGGTGGTAGTAGTGGTAGGCATCCAGCCCCCCTGGCTAAGGGTGGTAGTAGTGGTAGGCATCCAGCCCCCCTGGCTAAGGGTGGTAGTAGTGGTAGGCATCCTGCCCCCCTGGCTAAGGGTGGTAGTAGTGGTAGGCATCCTGCCCCCTGGGTGAGGGTGGTAGTAGTGGTAGGCATCCAGCCCCCCTGGGTGAGGGTGGTAGTAGTGGTAGGCATCCAGCCCCCTGGCTAAGGGTGGTAGTAGTGGTAGGCATCCAGCCCCCCTGGCTAAGGGTGGTAGTAGTGGTAGGCATCCAGCCCCCCTGGCTAAGGGTGGTAGTAGTGGTAGGCATCCAGCCCCCCTGGCTAAGGGTGGTAGTAGTGGTAGGCATCCTGCCCCCTGGCTAAGGGTGGTAGTAGTGGTAGGCATCCAGCCCCCCTGGCTAAGGGTGGTAGTAGTGGTAGGCATCCAGCCCCCCTGGGTGAGGGTGGTAGTAGTGGTAGGCATCCAGCCCCCTGGCTGAGGGTGGTAGTAGTGGTAGGCATCCAGCCCCCTGGGTGAGGGTGGTAGTAGTGGTAGGCATCCAGCCCCCCTGGCTGAGGGTGGTAGTAGTGGTAGGCATCCAGCCCCCTGGGTGAGGGTGGTAGTAGTGGTAGGCATCCAGCCCCCCTGGCTAAGGGTGGTAGTAGTGGTAGGCATCCAGCCCCCCTGGCTAAGGGTGGTAGTAGTGGTAGGCATCCAGCCCCCCTGGCTAAGGGTGGTAGTAGTGGTAGGCATCCAGCCCCCCTGGCTAAGGGTGGTAGTAGTGGTAGGCATCCAGCCCCCTGGGTGAGGGTGGTAGTAGTGGTAGGCATCCAGCCCCCACTGGCTAAGGGTGGTAGTAGTGGTAGGCATCCAGCCCCCCTGGCTAAGGGTGGTAGTAGTGGTAGGCATCCAGCCCCCCTGGGTGAGGGTGGTAGTAGTGGTAGGCATCCAGCCCCCTGGCTAAGGGTGGTAGTAGTGGTAGGCATCCAGCCCCCCTGGGTGAGGGTGGTAGTAGTGGTAGGCATCCAGCCCCCCTGGCTAAGGGTGGTAGTAGTGGTAGGCATCCAGCCCCCCTGGCTAAGGGTGGTAGTAGTGGTAGGCATCCTGCCCCCCTGGCTAAGGGTGGTAGTAGTGGTAGGCATCCTGCCCCCTGGGTGAGGGTGGTAGTGGTGGTAGGCATCCAGCCCCCCTGGGTGAGGGTGGTAGTAGTGGTAGGCATCCAGCCCCCTGGCTAAGGGTGGTAGTAGTGATAGGCATCCAGCCCCCTGGCTAAGGGTGGTAGTAGTGGTAGGCATCCAGCCCCCCTGGCTAAGGGTGGTAGTAGTGGTAGGCATCCTGCCCACCCTGGCTAAGTGTGGTAGTAGTGGTAGGCATCCAGCCCCCCCTGGGTGAGGGTGGTAGTGGTGGTAGGCATCCAGCCCCCCCTGGGTGAGGGTGGTAGTAGTGGTAGGCATCCAGCCCCCCTGGGTGAGGGTGGTAGTGGTGGTAGGCATCCAGCCCCCCTGGGTGAGGGTGGTAGTAGTGGTAGGCATCCAGCCCCCCTGGCTAAGGGTGGTAGTAGTGGTAGGCATCCAGCCCCCCTGGGTGAGGGTGGTAGTGGTGGTAGGCATCCAGCCCCCTGGGTGAGGGTGGTAGTAGTGGTAGGCATCCAGCCCCCTGGCTAAGGGTGGTAGTAGTGGTAGGCATCCAGCCCCCCTGGGTGAGGGTGGTAGTAGTGGTAGGCATCCAGCCCCCCTGGCTAAGGGTGGTAGTAGTGGTAGGCATCCAGCCCCCCTGGGTGAGGGTGGTAGTAGTGGTAGGCATCCAGCCCCCCCTGGCTAAGGGTGGTAGTAGTGGTAGGCATCCAGCCCCCCTGGGTAGGGGTGGTGGTGCGCATTCAGGCCCCTGTGTGCATATGTGGCATTGGTGATGGGCATCCCGCCCCTATGGTGCTGCTGTTGCTGGTGTAAGTATATTCAGCATCCCCGTGTGTGTGTGTGATGTGTTGTGTACGTGTTGTATGTGTTTTGTGGTTGGTGTCTGGCTTACCTTCTGCGCCGTACGCGTCCGTGCCTGTTCCGGTAGTAAATGTAGAATATTGGTATGATCGGGACGAAGGGATTCATGGTTGGTTCGTGTCGTTCGTCCTTCTCGTTGCTTGGCGTCGTCCTCGTCGCTTCGCCTCGTCCTCGTCGCCTGTCGCGTCGTCCTCGTCGGTGCCGTGTTCGTCTCGGAGCCGTGGATCGTGTTGTGGCGCGAATCGGAGCTTATGTGCGCCTCTCCCGGATGCTTTGACGTGCCGTGCGTAGCGACGGGTTCGGAGCGTACGGAAAGCGCATCGTACTTGTCCGGCCGGACGGGGCTGCATTTTTCCTTCCGTGCGACTCGATTCGGCGTTTCCGGATTCGCCTCGGTCGGAGAACAGGACCTGGTTTGGGTGAGTACGGCTCGGCCGGATTTTTTGCTGTTGTGCGCATCGTACTTGCTCGTTCGGTGTACTGTACGGATCGGTCGGGAAACAGGCTTTCGCATGGCTTTTTTCACGACCGAATGGTATTGGGTGCGCCTCCGACCGAGATCGGAATCTGCCCCTAAATATATATGTTTTACAATATTAACAACTTTACCATTTTCCCCTAATAACACAACATCCCAGTACTAAAAACAACTTACTATTTATATTTATAAATTACTTTATTTCTTCTAATTATTTGCAATTTTTTAAATTTCTACTTAATAAATATTTTTAAAATATTATTTAAATAACACTTCCCACCCTTATCCCCTAATAACGAAACATCCCCTCCTAAAACAAAACATATATTTTAACTTTTTAATATAAATTTCGTTTTTTAAATTATTTTCTAATTTCTAAAATTTTTAAATTCATATCTAAATTTACACTGATATCTTTAAAATACTCCACACCCTTATCCCCTATTGACCCAACATCCCACTACTAAAATAAAAAATATATTTTAAATTTTTAATATAAATTTCGTTTTTAAATTAATTTCGAATTTCTAAAATTTTTAAATTAATATCTAAATTTAAACTAATATTTTTATATACTCCCCACCCTTATCCCCTAATAACCCAACATCCCGCTCCTAAAAGAAAACATATATTTTACATATTTAATATAAATTTGGTTTTTTAAATTAATTTCGAATTTCTAAAAATTTTAAATTAATATCTAAATTTACACTAATATTTTTTAAATACTTCCCACCCTTATACCCTAATAACCCAACATCTCACTACTAAAAGAAAACATATATTTTACATTTTTAATATAAATTTCGTTTTTTAAATTAATTTCGAATTTCTATAAATTTTCTATTTAAATATAAATTTACACTAATATTTTTAAATTACTCCCCACCCTTATCCCCTAATAACCCAACATCCCGCTCCTAAAAAAAACATATATTTTACACTTTTAATATAAATTTCATTTTTTAAATTAATTTCTAATTTCTAAAAATTTAAAATTAATATCTAAATTTACACTAATATTTTTAAAATACTCCCCACCCTTTACCCCTAATAACTAAACATCCCGCTCCTAAAACATATGTTACAATTTTTTTTTTATACATTTTCACACTAATATTTTTAAATTACTCCCCACCCTTATCCCCTAATAACCCAACATCCCGCTCCTAAAAAAAACATACATTTTACACTTTTAATATAAATTTCATTTTTTAAATTAATTTCTAATTTCTAAAAATTTAAAATTAATATCTAAATTTACACTAATATTTTTAAAATACTCCCCACCATTTACCCCTAATAACTAAACATCCTGCTCCTAAAACATATGTTACAATTTTTTTTTATACATTTTCACACTAATATTAAAACATTTTTAATAATACAAAATTAATAACAATACATAATATTTAATTATAGACTAAAAATTAATATTTTACAGTTTCTATATTTTTTTTCGATATTTTTTACAATACTAACAATTCGATATTATCTACTTACGATATTACTTATTCGATATTTTGTACTTCGATATTTTTAAAGAAATAAAATAACGATATTTTTGATTGCGATATTCATGTATTCGATATTATCTAACATTCGATATTACAACTTCGATATTACTACAATTCGATATTTATCATTCGATATAATGTCTATTCACCGGCGTAAATATGGGCAGCGCCAAAATTAAGACCAGGGAAAACCTGATCTTAACATGGCAAAACGAGGAGAAATGTTTAATTTCACCTTGTTTTTGCTGTTTCTGTTTGTGCTGCATTCTGCAGCACACATAGAAACAGCAAAACGCTATGAAGGATTGTTTATGTGCAGGTAGGGACACCTTCCTGCACATAAACAATCATTCCCTCAACGCAGACCCCCTTGCACTGTGGTGCAAGGGGCCCTGCGTTGGCGCATGGCAGCTGAATTTAGCGCCAGCGCAGAGAGAAACGCAGGGGTGCACCATATTATTGTAAATGCAGTGCATCCCTGCGTTTCTAAAGTGACTAAGGGGCACATTACGATGGCGGGCGGAAGCACCACCGCCGTGCTGGCGGATGCAAAAACCACCAGTTACCGCCGGCACGCAGCAGTCCACACGCCCGCCCAATTACGATGCGAAAAGCAGGCCAAACACCGCCGGCAAGCCAGCAACACCGTCCGCCATCAAAGTGCGCCCGCACACGTAGCGGCGCAGCACAACTGACACACACCGTCCGACGAAACACGTCCCGCCCGGCGCATAAATTACGATGCCGCAAACAAACGGCTCCCACGGCAAAGAGACACCGCACGTGAAAGAGAGGCGGAAACACGGACGCAGAGCACGGACAACGAAGAAGCGGCACCCCGGGCATGAATCCAGCACTGCAGGCCCTTCCCATGCTTCTGCTGATGCACCACCAAGGACGCAACGTACCGCGGAGACGCAGGTAGGCACACACACAACAAGTGCACGCAAACAGCGCACACAGTGCAAGGGCGGAAAAAGCGGACAACCCCCCACCAGCGCGTGCACACTACACATCCACCATTGCATCCACATATGACACACAGGCCAAATCCTAACATCGCGGAACACATGTGTACACACCACCTGGGACTAGGAACCAACCACCCCGTCACGGCCCCAAAGCGCCGATGACGCCGCCACACATGCGCACAACGCAGAGGCCAACCGCAGCGCCATGCATGCGTCGCACACAGACACAGGGACACAACCAAGCAGCACACACATCAGCCCCACCCCGAACGCACATGACACGTGACAGGCCGGCCACAGACATGTCCCCAACGCCCAATTCACGGACAACACCCAACGCCACACAACCGACGCACACATGTCAGTGAAGTCACGCAACAGCAGGACACACCCCAGTGTAACAAACATGGCGTAGCACACAGCGGCGGCAACACCAACTAGGAGAAGCAGGGCCCCTTCGGGAAGAGGAACGCCAGTACCACACTGAAAAACCCATACCACCCTGCACATATGAACAAGACACATGAAACGGAACACCAAAGAGCCCGGGGACCGACAACAGGTGGCCCAAGAATAACATCCACACACAAGGCCCAACGCAGAGCGGAAAGGCAGGCTGCCGCCCACACAAGGGAGAGCAGACAGCACTGAATGACCTTCCATTCCAACACCGAAACCACAGCCCTACGACAGAAGCCGGTGAATACAGCCATTGTCCAAGAATAGACCAACACAGGCATGCCGAGGAGACCGACCACAGGGCAGATAGCGCATATCACAGAAGCACACAACGGACGGGGAAGAAAGAAGAAAACACTCCCCCATGTCGGCCACATGCAAGTTAATTGGAAGGAGTCACACAGCACTGACCTTGAACTGTCTGAGAAGCATGTGGGAAGAGGGCCCGTGTCCTCCAAACAAGCCAACAGAACACAAGTCCTGTCTCCCTACGACTACACAGAGCTCACAGCAACCCCGGAGCGTGCACATTGCAGACTGCACACACAGCCGGAGCACGCCACCTCAACGAACCGCTGCGAAATGGCAACCGCAACACACCTACCCAACTACGCCGAACAGCTCAAGCTGTACAAAACCAACACGATACATACATTGGGATGCGATCTCCTGTCCCTGCTGAACGTAAGTTACCGACTGACTTACCGCATCACATTGTTCAGCTGCGTCATGCCCGTCTTCTACTGTCGGAGGTGTCCCTACCAGCATCCCGTCGAGATATGCCTCTCCAACCCGGCATGTCTGAAGGCGGACCTGCTACCACTACTCCTCCCTCTGGACGCACACGACAGGGCCTGCTCTGCCTATGGGGGCATGGCGTATGTGGCCAACATCGCACCCGCACTGAAATGGAACCACTGTGCCTCCACACGACGGATCATCGAGAACAGCTACATCGAATGTCACCCAGCATGCCCCATCATGGTCCTCCAAGGGACAACCTACGAACAACACCTTGACAGCCACCATCCGCTTCATTGGCTGGCAAACATGTACACCACCAATGACATGGAAGCCCTGCTGGACGGCATCGCATACCTGACAACCTGTAAATACGTCGGACCACAACGCAGGTTCCCCGAGTGACCTATGAAGTCCAACCCCGCACCCATGCTCAGCTTCCGCACGGACTGGCCAGTCACCACCACAACAGCCATACCAAACGACCGGCAACTGTAACCACACCATCAACGACATCGCCATGACATCGGATATGACCGGGACATGCACACTGTTCCCCATCACATCCAGGAACACCGCATGCATCGTGGGAGGCAGTGGCATGGGCTCTGTGTATCGCACCCACATGGACGGAACTGCACGAACAACCAGGACACGACATGGATCCAGCGCACATGGACACACACACCGCTCAGTGGACATGAATAGGTCGCCTGGAGTCTGTGGGTGCTGCACCCCTCCCACCCCCGCCCCGGGAATCCCATACCAGGACCTTTGCATGGACGACAAGTGCATACAACAACAACACGACCCCAGTGACTGTGACATGTCCAGTAACCACCACAGTGCAACAACAAGTGGCACGCCGCTGCATGCACGCAAGCACATGCCCTGATGTCATCTCACATGCACGCGTGCATGAGGAACAACCGCAGCAAACCTGTCACATGGAACTGAGATGGACTGTGCCCATGATGCCGAGCGGTCTGGTAGGCTACATGTATACCGTCTGTGTCAAAGTCCGCAGCTCCGCAGCTATACGTAAATGTACATTAGCACAGCCTTGGCCAAGCAGATGTAACCCCACACCCTATCCCATTTGTAATCATGCTCAGTATATCCTCAACATGTATCCCGCTGCCAGTAGTGTCCACTATACTGCATCACAGAGGACAGAAGACTCAATATAATGTTTGAAACCAAAACTGTCTCCGCTGACTCATTTCACAAGTACGAATGAGAGAGGATGAGAGTATGTGAAGTACACGGCAGTCGTGACATGACCATGTAGTCCACTGGTATTGGATGTCAACGCAAATGAGTAGCACTACTGTGGAAGACACACATGTGTCGTGTGAAGTCGTATGGACGCAGTGCTCAGGTGGGTGGGTGCGACGGGTAGATGCGCACATGCCAAGTTGGAGCACGCCGTGTTGGGAGGGGTCATGAACAGTACACCACCGCTTCCCTGGGCATTGTGAGAGGACACCTGTCGGGGGGAGTGAACACGTGTGTGCACAGCAGCCGGGCACACGTACAAAGCGGTACCAGGCGCACCTCAGCCCACCCTCTGTGGACAAGCTGGATCCTGTTGTGCGCCCGCCATGCCCCTTGACAAGGCACACACAGCCCCAGTCGACCAGGTGTAACCCCAACATAGTCAATCCGCACAGGCGATACAGGGCACGGGATGGCAGTGGAGCATGGTGTGTGTGAGGTCTCCTCGCGCTCCTCCTGGTCATATCACGCAGGCAATAGAACCTCAACGTCTAGCATGGCACAAGTCAGATGGAAGTGTAGGGGGACGCACCACAGCACGAGCAGCACTGACGTCACGGGAGGTGGCTCGCACCATCCCATCCATTGCCCATCATACCAACCACGCCACATGCCATTGCGACTAAGTGCAAGCGCGTGCGCCACCACCCCCGAGCCCTCCCCAGAGAGGCCAAAGAGTGAATGTGTGGGCCAACAGCCACAGACGGACGCGGCCTGGCCGCAAGGGCAGCCACAGCCAGTGGGTGTCGCAGGTGGCGGATCCGGAAGGCGAAGACTGTGATGCATAGTCCATGCAGGCCGGGTCTCCATTTGGGGCACCACGCAGGTGGACGGCGTCCCGCCACACATCATACCCTGAGACAGCCCACTCGTGCAACTGGACCCACACATACACTCCTTGCCCTCTCTGGTGCGAGCATGGGGCTGCCTGTGCAAGCGCTAGCCTCGCAGGTGAGCATGCATATTGGGGGGCGAGGGGAGGACATGAGGGCTGGGGCGAAGATGACTGTATCACTGTCAGTTAGTACAAGGGATGACCCAGATGTGGAAAGGAAGAGACGTGTCCCGTGTGTACTGCAACTAGTCGCCAATCCAACTACCCCCCATGTCCGGAATGTAAGCCCGCACCTAGGCCCGCCCATCCGCCACATCGAACATACCACCAGCACGACAACCTTCCCATTCGAAACACTGACTGGGGGTGGCGACCAGTGAACAATCATGTGTAGCCTACCCACGCGTACATGTGGGCCCTCCATGATCCATGTCACCTGCGGCAAAGACATGACATGCGCAATGAGGGAAGTGAGGAGAGCTGTCCGCCCCACGCGCAGAAGGTGCATCAGCTCCACAGACCCAGCAGCGAGTCCAGCAGGGGTCACATGTGCAGGGGCAGCTGTGCCTGGTGTGAAGGCACATGCATATAGACAGCACATCGACCAATGTGTAGTCTGCTCACATCCACAGTCCATCATCATGCGGACATAGGAATTGAACACAGGGCAACACATCTTAGTTGGTGCACCCACCGTGACCAACAATGCGCAATCATCGACGTACCCGCCCTGTGCATGGCCCCCCACCCAACGGAGGCACATCCAGTGCCACCATCCCACACACACAAGCCTTCCACGGAACATGCTGTGTCCAATGCTCAGTACAGAGTCAGCGCCCATCTGGTGGATCCTGAACAGGAGACACATGCACACACATGCCAGCTCCCACTATGTACGTCTGCCACCTGGCACGTGCAATGTAACCTCTCACCTGTGACGTGTGACTGCAAGCACACAGCCGTCTTGGCATGGGGCTGTCAATGTGGACACCAGTCAATGTTTCGGGAGCTGTGATCCGTACAGTGCTGTACATAGGGTGCAGTGCTGACACCTACTACTGTCTCATATCCCCTCGTGCCACAGGTCCCACTTGTATTGGCCGCTCAGCCCGTGCCCACATCGTCGTCGTCGTGTGCCATACTCATCCAGCCTCGGAAGCAGTTCCATGCTCAGCAGACACTCATGTTGCCGTGGCGTTGCCGCTTGACGAATATGCAGTCAGTCCCCATCAGCACGCCCCGCAAGTCATTGGGGCCTAGATCCCCATGTGCATGCACATGGCAGTGGTATGTCTCACTTGCCATTGCCATTGTTGGGAGACCTGTGTAAGTGTATTGTGGCCGTGCCATCCCAGCTTGACAGCTGGGCTGTGGCTCATGTGCTTGCTCAGTCATGTCAGTGATGTGTATGCGAAATTGCTATGTGCCGTGTTGCTTTGACATGTGTCCTCTGCCATTTAACCCAGGCGGAGACCGAACATTGACCGCCCATACCAATTGCTGGCGGACATGGACGATACAGAGGTAATCAGGAAGTTTCGGCTGGACAGGCCAACTCTGCATCGACTGTGTGCCATGTTAGAGCCCCATCTCCGTCCCCGCAGGGTGTATCCGACTGCTGTCACCCCCACGGCTAAGGTGATGGCCGCCATGCATTTCTTCGCCACTGGGTCATTCCAGCACACAGTGGGCAGTGGAGGAGGGATGTCCCAGCCCATGTTCAGCAAGGTGCTGAGGGATGTACTGGCAGCCATGATGCTGTACCGAAACAGGTACATCAGATTCCCCAGGGCTCGTGAATTGGCGGCAGTGAAGGGTGCATTCTATGCCCTTGGCAGAATCCCACACGTCGTGGGAGCCATTGACTGCACACATGTTGGCCTTGTTCCACCACAGGCCACTGAGCACCTGTACCGCAACAGGAAGCACACGCACTCCCTGAATGTGCAAGTGGTGTGCCTTGCGGACATGGTGATCACCCACGTGTGTGCCAAGTTTCCAGGCTCGGCACATGACGCACACATAATGCGCAACAGCATCTTGCCACGACTGATGGCCAATCTGCAACAGGATCGTGGCTGTATTGTCGGTGAGTATGTGGAGTGGTGTAGCGTGCTGGTTGTGCGATGCTGTCCCCTGTCCAGTTGGAATAGCAACGGTTCTCTGTGTCCCTCACACCCAGGTGACTCTGCGTATCCGAATGGGGCATGGCTGCTCAGTCCATTGAGGAATCCTCGCACCCCAGCAGACGATCGATACAATGAGGCACATGGGAGGACCAGACGTGTGGTCGAGCGTACCTTTGGCCTCCTCAAGTCCAGGTTCAGGTGCCTGGACCGCACCGGAGGTGCACTGGCGTACTCCCCACAGAAGGTGTGCCAGATAGTGGTGGCGTGCTGCATGCTGCACAATCTAGCCATTCGGAAGCAGATCCCCCTCATTGTGGATGACGGAGATCAACCAGGGCCCCAGCCCGCAGACCAGGACAGCTCGAGTGAGGTGGACAGCGGAGAGGAGGAAGCTGGGAATGTGCGCCAGCAGCTCATCGCCCGCTACTTCACTTGACGGTGAGTGTCCATGTACGACGGATGATGTGTCTGTATCTGTGCAGGTGTGTGTGTGCTGTGTCAGGGTGGCCGTATGTTCACTGCGTGCAGTGTGTCAACGCTCCATGGCCAGGGTAGTATGCCACTGTTGGTGACTGTGGCATTGTGCCCTATTGCTCTGTGCGATGTGTGTACATTGCTTGTAGTTGTTGACATGTACTGTGTGATGGGTGTGTGACACACTCATTGAATGTGCTCCTGTTCTGTCTCCCACCCCTAGGTCCCTACAGGCCCTCCGGATTCCATTGCCATGCCACGCATCAGGTGCCTTTCCGCCCAAGGTGGCCGTTGTATTCCGTACAAATAAAACACAGGGCACAAACAGCAGTTAGTGAAAAAGGTGCATTTATTACAAACTGTGACATGTGATTGTGTGTAAGGTGATGACAAAAGTGGTGCGTGCAGTGACAATGAGCTGTCGGTCATGGCTGCGTGATGATCAGGGTGTACCCACTGGTTCTATGTCCATAGTCCAACACACACATGCCATCCAGCTGGCTGTGTGGAGTGGGATCGTAGAGCAAGTCAATGCAGTGGCTGGTCAAGGAAGGCTGGCGGTAGGCTGGCTGGCTGCCTCACTTGCGACTGGAGCGTGCGAAGTCCTCCCGGGAGATCTGTTTCCTCTTCGGACGGCCCCTTCCACGTTTGGGAGGGGGGTGTGTGGTGGCGACCTGCTGGTGGTGGGTGAGGTGTGCTCACTGGCTGTGGACGCAGGGGAAGTGGACACTGCTGGCCGACCCTGCGCCCTAGCAGGTGGTGGCGGAGGTGGTGTTGCTGGCCTTGCCTGTGACCCCACCGCCACCACCAGCTGGCCCATGAGGTCCACGAGTTGGTCCATACGGGACACGAATTGGCCCATATGGGCGTCCATGGACCTCAGCACCCCCAGCACCTCCCGCGTGTCAGTAGCAGACCTGGCCCATTGTCCTTGGGCCTCTTCATAGGCCCCAAGGACTCTGGCCATTTGAGGCAGGGCATGGCTCCCAGGGGAGGCTGGCGTTTCCCTGACCCTGCTCCTCCTACCAGTCCTGCTGCCACCGGCCTGCCCACTAGCCACATTGCACACCACGGTCCTCGCTGTGGCTCCCAGGGTGGATCCAGTCGGCCGGGCCACCACCTGCGCTGGGGCTGGTGCCAGCGAAGACGTGGTGGTGGTGGAGGCGGTGGTGGTCGGTGCGGCGATGGTGGCGGTTGCGGCAGTGGTAGTGGCCGCAATGACCGTGGGTGTGGCCGCAACGACAGTGGCAGCAGGGGACTGGGACTGTTCAGCATCCCTGGATGATGGGTTGGTGGGTAGGAGGGGTCCTGGGGAGCGGCTGGGCCCTGCCACGCCAGATGGGCCAGCTTGGTGGTCCGTGTCCGAAGAGGAGGACAGATCCTCCAGATCCGTGTGTCCTCGTTGGGGGCTTGTGGGCTGGCTGTGCTGGCTGCTGTCTCCATCCCCAGCATCCAGCAGTTCGTCACCTGTGGAGAGAATGAGATTTGTTTTTGTGTTGCACCTGGCGAAGTATGTATTAGTCGTCTGACATTGGCAGTTCGTGCAATCTCGTACATGGGTTTCCCGGAGGCGAGTGTGTGGCTGTGGCATCTGTAGTTGTGTGTGCTAGGCAATGGGACTGTGTGCTGTGCACATGTGGCATGGGACGGATTGGCCATGCCGATGGGTGTGTTGCTGTGCCCCTACTCATTGTGACTCTGGTGTATGCGGGCTCCTGGCCCATCCTGGGTCTGGTTTGTACTTTGCTTTTGGAGTTCATATGGAACGCTTAGGAACGCATATGGCAACATGGGGGCCATGCCCCAGATTCGCATTTGGGAGGGAATATGCTTTTGGGGTTCTAATGGAACGCTTAGGAACGCATATGGCAACATGGGGGCCATGCCCCAGATTCGCATTTGGGAGGGAATATGCTTTTGGGGTTCAAATGGAACGCTTAGGAACGCATATGGCAACATGGGGGCCATGCCCCAGATTCGCATTTGGGAGGGAATATGCTTTTGGGGTTCAAATGGAACGCTTAGGAACGCATATGGCAACATGGGGGCCATGCCCCAGATTCGCATTTGGGAGGGTATATGCTTTTGGGGTTCAAATGGAACGCTTAGGAACGCATATGGCAACATGGGGGCCATGCCCCAGATTCGCATTTGGGAGGGTATATGCTTTTGGGGTACATGCTGTGAGCCATGGGTGCCGAACGTGACATGTGTTGTGGCAGCATGACAGTGCATGGTTTGAGGTGTGTGCATGCTTGACATGGCCTGCATATTTGCTGTCTGTTGTGATTACTGGACATGGCATTGGACGCATCGTTATGAGTGAGTGATGGTTGTGTGCCAGCCAACGTATTGCAGTTGTCCCATCTCCTTGGTGTGCGTGCTGCCCTGTGCCATGTGCATCACTGCAGTGCTCGGGGGGTGTGGCCCATGTTGTGTGTTGTTGCTCACAGTGTGTCGTGCACTTCATTGACTTCTGGCACATGGTTGGTCATGGGCATGTATCTCAGCGTGACTGCTGTATGTGTGGCAGCTGTGCGGATGACATGCCTTTCATGAGACTGGGGCTGACGGATGGGATGGATGGTATGTTGTTTGTGCATGGTGTGTCTGTGTGTTTGATGGGTTCAGTGGTGTTCGTGTGCATTTCTGTTGTTCCGCTCTGTTGCGTCTAGTGTTGTTTGTCTTACATAGGCGTAGTTGTGGGGTGTGTGGTTGACAGGCAGTAGGGGCTACATGGACAGGACTTCAATGGTGTTTCGGTTGTGTGTGATGAGTTGCACAGTGGCTGCCGTGTGGGACTATATTCAGTGTGGCTTGTGCATGCAGACGTGGCTCCTTGGGTGTTGCTATGTCTGTGATGGGTCATGTGGGGTGTGAGTCTGTTGTTCATGTCCGTGTGCACATTGTTCACTTGTTCGTGACGGTGGGCGGTGCTGCGTGTTCGTCTGCTACGTGACATGTCCCATGTGTTGGTCGTGTTATGGTCCTCATGCCTCCAGTAATCCAGCCCTGTCCAGTTTCCCACCTGCAAGTTGTTCGTGCGTGCACTGTACTGGATGCCACATGGCTCTAAGCGGGGGTGCTCCATGTTGCAGGTCTGTGGGGGTGGGGGGTGTTGTGGGTCGTGGGGGTGGCTGGACACCCACTGACACCGATTGCTGTGGACCGTGATGTCTGCCTTTCGGCTGTCGTTGTGCACTGCGGGGGCTGACACGTGGCTGTGGGGGATGCTCCTCCTTGCTGTGCTGTGGGACTGGGGCCTGGTGTGTGTTGTACTTGGGCTGTCCACCGTCCCACCCACTGCACTTTGTGTTCCTGCCACTTACCTGTTACTTGTCGGTTAGTGCAGCTGTGGCGGACACATGGGTGTGGTGGGTGCTCGTTGTGGCGCTTCTGGCATATTTGGGGACCTGTTGGTGGTTACGTGGCTGGCTTAGTGTACACATGTCCCCACGCATCTTACAGTTGTTCGGTTTGGGCTGTGTGTGGTAGTGTCTGTTGCATGTGTGTGTGATGTGTTGTGTATTGTGTGCTGGACATGGGGGTGTTTGTCCCTGGGAGCTGTGGCATGGTAGTTGCGCATGTGAGTACATAGCGGTGTGCTGGTATACATTAGTTTGTACTTACCAGCCTCCACTCCCCCTGCTAATCCGGCGAGGATCTCCGGATGGATTACGACTCGCACCTTCTCCTCCCACGCTTTGAAGGTCTTAAAGAGCGCGGGATTCCCTCCGCCAGTGACGGCAGCCAGCTCTCTGTTTTTGCCCTCCTTCTTCTTGACCAGGCTCTTGACGTCATTCCAACGTTTGTTAATCTCGACTCTGTTTCTGGGCAGGGTCCCGACTGCATTGACCTGGTCTACGATCCGGTTCCACATTCTGTTTCTGGTGGCTAGTGGTGTGTGCTGGACCATGTTCCCATAGATTTGTGGGTACACCTTGATGATCTCGTCGACCATGACCGTCAGCTCCATGGGCGTGAACTTGGGCATCCTTTGTGGTGCCATGGTGTTTGTGGTGCTGGTGCGGTGTGTGTTGTGTAATGTGCAGGGGGTTTGTGGTGCCGGGGTGTGGTGGTGGTGGTGGTGGTGGTAGTGATGTGTGCGTTTCTGTGGTGTGCTGCTGTCCTTGCTGTGTCACTGTGTCCTCTCCTCTCCTCTCTGGTTTGCAATGTAGCAAGGGGTTGTAGTCTGTGGGAGTGCTGCTTTTGTACTCACCTATGTGGGTGTGTCCTCATGGTCTGTTGTTTTCAGGTGTGTTGTGTCTGGGGTTCTGGCCTTTGTATTTTTTGTTTGTCCGGGGGTGTGTTTTCGGGATGTGTACTGTGCTTGTGTATTTGTGCGTGCCTTGCTGTGTGGACTTGTTGGCCATGTTGTGTGCTATTGGTTTTGTGTGCGGATGGTTTCTGTGCAGGTACGTTGGCGCCATGGCTTCTGCCGTGTCGATTCTCATCGGCGTTGTTTGCGCTGGCGGGCGGTATATTTGTGGTTTTTCCGCGCTCATGGCGGTGCGATCGTAATTTCACGTGCGGTGTGTCGGCCGTGTGGGCGGGCGGTTTTGTGTTGTCGTGCGTGTTTCCGTCCGTGGCGGGCGGTTTGACTCAGACTCGGACGATGGCGGGCGGTATTTTGTGTGATTTTTCCGCCGATGGCGGTTTTCGGTTTGTGTAATCGTAATGGCGTGGTCGGTGTTCAGACGGTGTGTGCGGGCGGATTTTTGCCGCTTCCATGCCTGGCGGATTTATTTACGCCGGGTATCGTAATGGGCCCCTAAGTGCAGCGTTAGCTATTTTGGTGCTAACCCGCCCACCGCCACTTTTGTTGCAAATATGCCCCTCAGAGAGAGAGAGTGACTGCTGGCTTCTGCTGTTCATGTCCTGTAGCATTTAGTCCTATTTTCTTAGCAAAAATGCATGCTTGGGCCCATTTTGGACACAGTGGTGCATTTTCCACTAAACAAATAATGCTAAATGCTCGATTACTCTTCTCACACAGTTAAGCATTATTACATATAATTTTGTGGTAATTGCGAGTAATTACACTTAAGAGAATTATGCCAGTTATGCGCACCCCTAAATCAAACAGCCATTATGGTTTTGTCCTTCTTTTATAGTTTAGGGTTTCACCCAAAGTTTTTTTTCCTGGATTTCAAAATGGTTCTGGTCAAGTCCCAGCAGTCAAATCTCACCAGGAAATACTGCAGAAAATCTGGGAGTCTGAAAAGGAAAATTTGAAAAAATACAAGGTTAACATGAAAACACAAGCAGATCTATGATGTCAACAAGAATCGAAATGTTGGCTACAAAAAGACCTGCATCTTTAGGGACCTCAGAATCTACAGCCACATTATGTTGGTCCTTACACAATTTCACAAATCAATAACCAGGTAACCATGGAACTCCAATTACTAGTCGAGTACCATGTTCATCTGGTGTTTGATGTGTCACTTTTGAAGCCTTATCAATCTGTTAATCATCCTTAATCATCTCCCCTGCCAGTCTCCATTAATGGACATCTGGAGCATAAAGTAGACCAAATTTTCGACTCAATAAGAGATAAAGGTAAATTGTTCTGATTAGTAGACTGGAAAGGCTATCACCCAGAGGACTGGTCTTGGTAGACTGTGGTACATGTACATGCCCCTCGACTAGTACTCAACTTCCATCTACGAAACCCCCAAAAAACTCATCCTGTTAGTCGTCATTTGGGGGAGAGAATGGTCATGACGCAGGCTGCCTATTCTGCCTGTAGTGTCTGCACCCATGCCCTTAGCCCATTAGTAAACACCCCCATCGTTCTGTCACTTGGTTCTGGACCCCACATGCCCTCCACCTTTAATGTGGAGTATTTCTAGACCCATCTGGTGCCATTTGTTAAGACCTCCACACTGCCTGTGGGGCAGACTTTCCATGTTAAAACTACATATGAAATCTTGCGAGATTTCGGATGTAGCAAGAGTAGTCCTACCCTCACCACTCCCAGGACTGGACGCATTGCTTGGCATTGAGTCTCTCTCAGACAGAGGAGCTTCCCCAGGAAAGACTTACCTGTTCCAGTCCAGCCAACGCCTCGACCCTGACCTGCAGCATGCTTCATCCAGAATGTGCCAGGACCCCGGAGAACTTCGTCATGAATCCTGGCTTCTAGGAAAAAAAGGAAAGAAAAAACACAAAGTTATAAAAGGCCAGACGGTAGGAAACCCTGAACGAAGAACACCTGCAAGAAAAGCTGAAAAACATGTAGGTTGGTGCACTAATCTTTTGAACTCGATAACTGGCAAAATGATTGTCACATGCTCAGAGAATTCTCTTATCCTTTGAACTCGAATAATAGAGGCTTTTGAGGACTAAGATAGAGCGCTTACAGGACTCTAAATTGTAGGGGTGCACTATACTCCTGATATAAACGCACTCATAGGTATTTTTGTCGTTTGCAGTGTTTTATGATTATTAAGATGCATTTATTCACGTCATATTAGTATTAAAATGAAGTGAGCACATATAAGTAGGATTTGCGTGTATTAGAAAACATAATTCCTGTATGTGTAATGTGCAGGACGACATTATACTCATATAATGTAACTATGTTTAGTTTAATTTGTAGGCCCAATTTGTAGGTTGTTTTGAGTTTCGTTTCTCCTTGATTGCTCAAGAATCAATTAATTGAATTCTTTGTTTGTGCTCGAAGACAGTATGTTCTCATCCCACTGCAGGAACTCGATCTCGTTATTCTTAGATTTAAGGAGATACCCGGAATGTCTTTGAAGAAGCCTGCAAGGCGAGAAGGGAGGACTCCTTTCGTGTCTGGCCTATCTGGGAACCAAGGCCACTGAAAGAAGAAGTTAATTTAATTAAAGCTTCTGTGGAAACTTACTGAAATTGTTTCAAATGAAACGTTTAGTAGATGACGCATTGTGGGCTGAACATTGTCTTTTCGTGTGATGCGCAGAGACAGATTCGAGAGACTTCTGCTGATTTTCGGAGGAGAAGGAGCATCTTAGAGCGAGCTCCATAGCTTTAAGCTATCAGACCCATTTGACGTGAGTACTTCTTAGGAAGTCAACACGTGCTGACACCTTTGGGATATGATACAAGGGAGATAGGTAGGATCCTCATTTAGAGCAGAGTAGGGAAAGAATTGCTTCTCCTTAAATGAAAAGAGAATTGGACTCCGCTTCTATTCTTTGCTGTATTTTGATTTTGGAGTTCATCATATTATGCCTTCTGTGCCGAATGACTTATATTCGTAGAATCGGCTCTGTATTGATTTTTCTGTACCTATATACTCTGATATTGAGGTGTGTTTATATTTAATTATTTTTGGCCTTATAATAAATCCACCAAACTGAAATTCGGAATCTGTGGTTCATTATAGCATGACTAAATCGAAAGTATAATCTTGAATTGTTTTCCTCCCCTCTACCACTTTTAGTAGGCAAATAAAAGACCATCTGCCCTAAACTTAGTAGGGAAAAGCAGGAGTAAAGGTTGGCGTAATCAAATGGTAGCAGAGGATGGTTTGCTTCTAAGAGTGAGGGGAGAAAGAGAGTAGGAGTAGGATCAGAAGAATATTAAGGCCTTGGACACGGAGTAGACGTCGGCGGACATTGATGGAGGTCGGCGGACGTTGACGGTGCGGCGGAAACAGTGGTGGCGTGAGTATGGGATTGTGTGGTGTGTTAGATTGCGGTGATGAAATATGTGTGTGATGTCTTGCGAAGTTGGGATGCATGTTAAGTGATTGTGGGTTTATTGGTTTACTGGTCCGGACATGTGCGGGTCAGGAAGTTTGGTTAGCGGACTCAAGAGAAGTCCAAGATCCCGGGAGAGTTTTGTATTTGTAATTGTCTGATTAGAATTGTGGGTGTCGTGAAGCGCTATCGACGATCCACTTGTGATAGGGAACTTTGTGTGAATGGAGGGATACGTCGCGGTAGAAAGCCTCAGGTACCGGGGGTGGACTATGGCGATTGAGTGACCAATGCAGGTCGGGGGTCACAGCGGATGAATGTTCTTGTAAGCGTGTTCTATCGATCTTTTAGCGGACAGACAATTATTTGTTTTATGTAACTGTAAGTTATTGTGATTGTGTTAGGAGCAGTTACTTGGTTTAATAGCTTTGGATATACAGTTATTTGTGGTACGAATGTGTGAGCAAGTGAAATTGTAAAGGCGGGTGAGCGCTGCAAAGAGCGAGCAGTGACGTCAGTGTGCGCCGCGCTGGGATTGCTCGGTTGGAGTAACGCCGCGCTGGGATTGGTGGAAGTTTGTTCGACGTTGAGTATTGAATTTGGAGGGCAAACAATCGATTTTCATGATGAGATGTTTTAGGGTGCTGCGGGATTTGTGTCGAGGCGATACAGGAGTGGTGACACGGGTAGGAGAAGCAGCTCCGCCTGAGGATACACCGGTGCATTATATGTAGCACTCCATACTATAGTTTGGCTTCAAAATTGGCATAAAATTACAGAAAAAGAAGGAGAATTGGCTTTTCCTCGTTATGGGTCATTTCGTATGGAGGTGCTGTATCAGCTGAGAGGAGTGATGTCTGCTCTGAAACCTCCTTCTAGACCAACACAATTTGAGGCATTGGATGAGAGCAGCAATGGCAAAGAGAAGGGAAGCTTCTCAGGGAAGAATGAAAAAAGCAATGAAGGCATATCAGGATGCCAGGTGGGATGCACAGCTGAAAAGATGGAGAGTAGACACCATAGAGGGAGAACGATTGTATCCCTTTCGGTTGCTAGAAGGTGGGTCTGGAGGAAAGAGTAAGACGGAAGAGGATAGTGACACAGATGACAGTTTCCTTGATAGATTGCTAGCAGAACGTCCTCCACCTTATGACTCTAGGCCAGAGCTGGAGCAGACGCAGAAAACAGAGGACATTCTAAGAGTGGGACGAATCGGTGCAGAGGAGCGGACCACAGGAGTGAAAGGGAGGATTTCAGTGGGAACGATAATTCCAGGAGGGTCTGGAGGGATAGGGTACGCAACTTCGGAGTCAGGAGAGACTGCCTGTAACATGAGGCTACCAGAAGTTCTTTCGGTACCAGTTACTATTGGACCAGTGGTTTCAATATATAACCCTAGAGAGAGGACAAATGAAAGTCAACAACAACCAGAACAAGGTGAAGAGACTATCTCTGGAGGGATTCTTACAATGAGTGGGACAGGTATGGCTCAGGTACCAGTGGAATCCAGTACTCCACTGCCGGCTACAGCTGATCCATCAAGAATGGACAGTGGGTCAGACTGAAGGCGAACAGGAGCTTTGACAAATTCTAGGTCAGACATCAGAATGTGGGTTCCACCGGTGAGGGAGTCACAGATATTGCGTGACGAATTGAGTTTGAGACAAGAAGCACCTAGGGTACCGTTAGGGCCACAGTATGTGTGTGAGGGTAACCATTGGAGAAGTCGAAGTTGTGAACGAGAAAGTCGTCCAGTTGTGAGAATTGAGGAGAGTGGGGACCTAAGGAGAACACAAAGTTGTGAGAGGGAGGAATTGGGAAGTGAAAGAGGTCAGAAGGTTTTACAGGTTGCACTGAAGGCACCATTGTTAGATGTGGTAAGATTAAAAGCAGAAATAGATGAGGTGATAGAAGGGAATCTGCCATGGGAAAGAATTGACACATATGATTCAAGCGAATTGCTCTTTGTAGCTAAAGACGTTACCAGAAATGCAAAGTGAGCTCATGATGCATTGTCACAGCTGGCACAAAGGTATGAGGTAGATCTAACAAAGACTAGAATGATGCAGGGAACTTGTAGATTGCATTATACAGATAAGGAATTGGAAGAGAAGCGAACGACTAGGATTAAAGGCACAAATTAGGGAATTGGTGCTAGGGTTGCGAACGTGGAGAGCATTAGACAGATGGGAAGAGAAGTGGGCCAAAAAGAACGGTGCCAAGAAAGGGATAGGAGACACTCCGCCTCCGGGTGGAGGGACGGGACCAGCAGGACATTACCCTCTGAGAGAAGTGCAAAATGGGGGTACGTACATGTGCCATGGAGCAGGGGTGATTTGGCAGCATTCACTAATGATTTTCCGCAGCTGAGGGAAAAACCTGCTGACTGGTATAAGCAAATAGACCGGTTTGTCAAGATTTCGAAGGTGCTTTGGATTGATTTGAATACCTTGTTTGATATAGTGGTCCCAGGTGATTTGTGGACGGCATGTAAAGTTGCCATTGATTGGCCCGCTGTAGAACCAGCCACTGATCCGGTGAATCATGGTCCTTCTCCCGAAGTAATGAAGAAATATGAGCAAGTGATTACATGGTTACAATCCAAGGTAGCTCCGCAAACGGTTGATTGGCTTAAAATCGATCGCACTACTCAAGATTCTAAGGAGTCGGTACATGACTATTATGAGAGACTTTTAGTGGCTTTTAAACAGCATAGTGGATTGGATACAATTAAGCAGAAAGAGATGGGACAGTTTGTCTCAAAGTTTGTGCTAGGACTAAGATCTGATATTAGCTTGATGATACAGACACATTTGATATGTTGGCAGAATAAGACGGTGGACGAAATTCTGCGTTATGCAAAATACTGTAGTGATCAGGTGGAATCAGCACAAAAGAAATTGAAAGACAAGTTGATGTTGGTGCAGTTGAGGAACGCCGAAAGGCCTGATCAGATGCAGGGGGTTGGAGGAGCGATGGGTCGAGGTAGAGGAAGTGGTAGAGGAATGGGTCAACAGATGGTAACCCAACCTGGACAGGGAAGAGGCAGGGGAATCGATGCAGGTACAGGAGGAGATTGGGTGGTGAACCAAAAGAAGGTCACTGCTTGTCATTATTGTCACAAAATCGGGCATTGGAAGCGCGAGTGTCAATTGAATTCGCTGACCACGTTTTTACCTTAAAGCAATTCGAAAACAGGGGCTGAATGCACATCTTCGAGTTGTTAGATGCTGAATAATGCATCTCAGAATGGCAAAGAAGGACAATTATTCTCCTTTTTCGTGTACCTGTTTGATCCTCCGTGTTCCTAAAAATGTCGGCACGGGCAGTGCTGCACACGGTTCTGGAGCTTTGTGCTGTCATTTCCAGTATGGATCACGCCTTGCATGCTAACACTTGGAAGTTCCTAATAAAACAGAGTCTAAAGCATCAAGCCTTGGTAGAAAGTCAATTGAGGCACAATGACATCATAAAGAGACTAAGCGATGACATCCTGGCATCATACCACAGTTGTTTGCAGCTTGCTGAACATATGAAGCTCTCAGGAACCCAGGAAATCACGGATCAACAGTTGTTCCAGAAAACAGCTAAACTATGCAGGCTATTTGATAATTTGCTTGTGCATTACTCTAAGGAATTAATGCCTTTTTATCTGAATCGTGCTCCAGATTACATCAACTATATCTTCAAATACATAGCGTCCATTCTTGTACATCTCGGTGCCAGTGTTCTACTGTGGGAGCACGCTGCCCCATTCAGGTGATTGCTACTCTGCGACGAGCTAACACCAAGGCCAGCTATCTTCCTTCAGACCTTTTTCTTCCACAATGCTTACTTCTAATTCACATAATGGACAAACTTCCTTCTCAGTCTGAAGATGTGCAAACTTTGTGGTGTACAGGAAGCAATTTCACAGATAAAAGTTCAAACTCTTTGTGCGCCGCCGGGACCAGCAGCAGGACGATCGGGATGAGTCTTGCCGAAGGAAGATACTGACTGTGAATGGTTCTTACACAAGTCTGCGTTATGCCGTTTCTGCATGGCTTCCGCAGAATCATCTTCGAGTATCAGCCCCTGATGGACGAGATCTTGGCGGCGCTCGGAATACTGGACCTCCGAGAGACATGAGGGAGCAGATAACATGCTACGGTAACAGCACCAAGGCGCGGGTAATCTGAGGGCAGCCGTGGTCTTGGTACAAGATTCCATAACTGCTCCTCATGCACCAGTGATGTTCCTGGTTACTCCATGTCCCCACCACTAATCTTCTGCGTTCATCACCTTCAGTTCACTTGTCGCTCGATGTCCTTATCTCCATTGCTGCCTGACCTTAATGAGGACGACCTGCAACTGAGTTACGGTAACAAAACCACCTATCCCAAGGCAATGAACCCTAACGAGATCTCCAGTTCAGACATTTACCCCCACCAACACCTTAACCGATACTTTTGATGGAACTTTTGACGATGCCTCCTGGGCGCAAACCAGAACTTGTCTTTATTTTCCGCGGTGCCCGAGCAACCTTGGCTGATGCCCGGTGGAGCTGTCTCTTGCAGCTAAAGAGGAGTTTGGCTCTGGTTCACCCCTTGGCCGGCACCTACCCAGCCGGACATCGGTCATTGTTCTCCTCGCCTCCCCGTTGTGTTTACTATTTGCATTCCTTACCCCTGTTCGCCTTCTCCCCTCTACCTTTCCATCCCCCATAAGATGGGTGTACGCGTTAATAAGTAACTGATGTAACCATGTAACAATGTTTCTGATGCAATGTCCTATCTCATGTAAAGCGCTCTGATACCTTCGGGTCTAGCCAGCGCTTTATAAAACTCTTCAAACTTTCCCTCTTTAATTCTTTGTCTTCCTCCCCGGCTCCTATCCTCCTTCACTTGAATCTCTCCCCTTGCCTCGTTTTTAACGCATGCAACTGCGCCCCAGCAACTGGTTACTATGCTGTGAAACTGTGTATCTTGTAACTATTGTTAGCCATGTGCCCTTTACCAAAGCGCTCCCTCTCCCCTTGTTGGGGAGGGATCCAGCATTTATACCCTGGAGTCTCAGAGACCCCTCTGAGAGAGTCCACAGCGTCAAGGGAGTTCACACACAGCAGAGGTGTGGGAATGGCGCCCCTTGCCAAAGCACTCCCTTTCCCCTTGTTGGGTAGGGATCCAGTATTTATGCCCTGGTGTCTCAGTGACCCCTCTGAGAGAGCCCACAGCATATAGGGAGCCACACACAGCGGAGGTGTGGGAACGACACCTTTTCCACTGGGATCACTGCACACCGGACGTTGGACACTGTTTTTCCGTGTCTCCCGGTTAAGTTTCCTTCTCCCTCCGCCACCTGTTTCCCTCTTTCATTCTGTGTCTCCCTCTCCTGCTCCTATCCTCTCTCCCCAGAATCTCTCCCCTTGCCTGCTTTTTCCCTTAAGTATTCATTTTTAACGCATGCAACTGCGCTCCAGCAACTGGTATCTATGCTCTGAAACTGTGTATCTTGCAACGTTGTAACTTGCAACTATGCTATGAAACAATGCTTGTCCTCATGTAAAGCGCTCTGATACACCGGGTCTAGCCAGCGCTATATAAAACTTTTCAAATAAAAATAAATAAATAAAATAAAAAATTAATTGAATCCAGCAAATCAATTGCAGAATGAGGGAGAGGGACAGATGTCAGAGACTTTGAATACTGTGACTAGACCTAGGTCCATGTATGGGGCAGGATATGAGCCGCAAATGCAGATTCCTCAGCCTCCAAGAATACCTATTCATAATCAGGCGTATCATCAGATGCCCTATTTTGAAATATGAGACAGATTTGACCAACCACAAGATCTACATGAGTGTCAGAGGGGGGTGCAGGAAGAATGCCCTTTGGATGCGATTCTGGAAGTAGATCAGAGTGGACCGTTTGTAGATGCAGAGGTGAACGGGTATCCTGTTACCTTCTTGTTAGATACTGGAGCTGCGCGCTCCACAGTAAGAACAGAAGTGGTTCCCAATTTGTCCCTTTCGGGACAATCGATTCAAGTGGTGGGAGTTACCAATCAGAAAATGACTAACCCATTGACAAATGAGTTGCCTGTGAGTATAGGACCGTTCCGAGACAAACATCAATTTGTAGTATGTGATTCAAGCCCAGTCTGTCTTTTGGGACGAGACCTTTTATGTAAACTAAATTGTACCATATCCTGCACTCCGAGGGGTGTGGAGTTGCAAACCTATGATGATGATGCCGATTTTAAAATGGCCAACACGAGCTTGTATGCAGAAATGTTCGTGGTTCTCACGCTAGAGGAGTTGCCACATGATTTGAGGGACTCTGTTTCTCCGAAAGTGTGGAACTTCACGGGAGAGGAGATAGGATTGATTCGAGGGGTTGAACCTGTTAGGATACAGATCCAACAAAATGCAGAATTTCCACGAACTCCGCAATATAAATTAACTTCAGAAACTGTAGCTGGAATAAGACCTGTAATTGAGTCTATGATTGCACAAGGCATTCTCAAAGAGATACGAGGAAGTCCCTGCAACTCACCTATTATGGGACTGCAGAAGCCTAGCGGCAAGTTCAGAATAGTACAGGATTTGCGCAGAGTTAATGAAATCGTGATTCCATGTTGTCCTGTGGTACCGAATCCAGCTGTTATTCTGTTCCAAATACCATGTGAAGCGGAATGGTTTACAGTTATAGATTTATATCAGGCATTTTTCTCCATACTGTTGCATGAAGACAGCCAATTTTTATTTGCATTTAGGATGGACGATTGTGTGTTAACGTGGTGTAGAATCCCTCAAGGGTATACAGAAAGCCCCTCTATTTTTAGTCAGAGTCTGAAGAAGAATCTTGAAGGGCTGGTGATGCCCCAGAACTCAGTCCTAGTTCAATATATTGATGACCTTTTGGTCGCTTCAGAGACTGATGATGCTTGCAGAATTGATACTGTGGCTTTGCTGAATCATTTGGCAGAAAATGGACACAAAGTGTCCCCGAACAAACTCCAGTATTGTCTGAATGAAGTTCAGTATCTAGGTCACCGGATTGAGAAGGGGAAACGAAGGGTGTCACCAGATCGCATAGAGACGATTCTGCAAATGGGAACTCCGAAAACACAAAAAGAAGTCTGCATGTTTTTGGGAATGATTGGCTATTGTCGAGAGTGGATCCCAAATTTTTCCTTGCAAGCAAAGCCCCTGTTGAGATTGACTCGAAAGGACATTAGCGATCTGGTACCATGGGACGATGACTGCCTGAGAGCCTTCCTCGAGCTGAAAGAGAGCCTATGTCGCGCTCCAGCTTTGGGAATGCCGGATTATAATAAAGCGTTTTCGCTCTTCTGCTGTGAAAGGGAAGGATGTTTGTTAGCGGTCCTTGTACAGATGCATGGAGATGCTCGCAGACCAGTGGCTTACTTTTCAGCTACATTAGATCCAGTAGCTTCTGCGTTGCCCGGATGTCTCAAATCCGTTGCTGCAACAGGTGTCAGCATTGAGAGATGTGAAGGCATAGTGATGGGTCATCCGCTTGTTGTTTATGTGCCTCATTCAGTAGAGCTGGTAATGACAAGAACTAAGACACAGTATTTAACGAATAACAGACTTACAAAGTATGAGCAGGTTATATTGGCTTCTGAAAATGTCACTCTGAGACGTTGTACCACTTTGAATCCTGCTACATTGATACCTCTTCCGCAAGAGGAAGAAGAAGATTGTGAAGAGCATGATTGCTTAGATGTTACTGTGCTATCTACCAAACCCAGACCTGACATTGTTGATGAACCTCTGTCTGAAACTGATTTGATTCTTTTTGTTGATGGTTCATGCTTAAGAGACAATGAAGGGTGTTTGAGAGCAGCGTTTGCTGTGTGCACCATCCTAGGGGTGGTGGAAGCTGCCTGTCTGAAAGGAGTATACTCTGCTCAGGTAGCCGAAATTATTGCTTTGACACGTGCCTGTATCATTTCAAATGGTGTCCGAGTGACTATCTATACGGACAGCCAATATGGGTTTGGAGTGGTTCATGACTTCGGCCAGTTATGGTCACAGAGGGGATTTTTAACATCCTCAGGATCCCCAATCCGAAATGGAGAATTTGTGCGCCAATTGTTGGAAGCTTTGCAGAAACCCAAAGAGATAGCTGTAGTAAAATGTGCAGCCCATGGAAGGGGAGAGGACTTTGTTACAAAAGGAAATAATTATGCCGATGAAGTAGCGCGGTTTTGTGCTATACATGCTTGTGTTTTCAATGGAACATATGTAGGAGAGAGCACAGAAGAGACTGAGCTCAGCATGATGTTAGCTATAGCAGATACCTGGGATGAGGTAAAGCGACTGCAGGATGAAGTCCCAGAAGAGGAAGTTACATCTTGGGTTAGAGCAGGCTGCGAAAAGAGAGAGGATGGCATTTGGGAGTCGACAGATGAGAGAACAGTATTACCTAACTGTTTATTGAGCCCAATGGCAAGGCAGATTCACGGAGTAGTTCATCTAGGGAGAGATGCCATGGTGCGAGTGTTCAGGCAAACTTGGTTTAACCCACGATTTCGTGTGTATGCTGAGGCTGTGTGTCACAGGTGTGTTACATGTCAACAAATGAATGTTGGAAAGAGAACTGTGGTTGCAATGAGTCATATTGGAAGATCAGGAGGGCCTTTTAATAGGATACAGTTGGACTTTATCGAGATGCCTAGGTGCAATAGGCTGAGATATGTTTTGGTGGTAGTGTGTATCTTTTCACGTTGGGTTGAAGCATATCCAACTAGACGATGTGACAGTCTCACAGTGGCAAAACTGTTGTTAAGGGAACTGATACCACGTTTTGGATTTCCGACCTCAGTGGAAACAGATAGAGGAACACACTTCCATAGTGAAATCATAAAATTGTTATGTACAGCTCTAAACATTGATCAGAGATTGCACTGTAGTTACAGGCCTGAGGCATCTGGCCTTGTGGAGCAGATAAATGGCACAATCAAGATGAGGGTGTCAAAGGTTTGTTTGTCAACTTCATTGAAGTGGCCAGATGCGCTACCATTGGTATTGATGAGTCTGCGTAGTACTCCTGATAGGAGGACAGGACTCTCTCCTCATGAGATATTGATGGGGAGAGCTATGGGATTGCCTATGGTGCCAACTACAGCACTGATAAACATCACAGATGATTTGGTTTTGGATTATTGTAGGGGACTGGCTGACGTGATTAATTCTGTGTCCCATCAGGTCGAGGCTGCGACTGCATCTACCTCGAGAGACCTGCTGCATGATCTTAATCCTGGTGACTGGGTGCTTGTTCGAAAGCACGTAAGGAAGAGCTGCCTTGATGCTCGCTGGCGAGGACCATACCAAGTGATCTTGGTTACAAGTACAGCTGTGAAGTGTGGAGGATTACCAAACTGGATCCACGCTTCACACACTCGCCGCGTTCCAGAACCCGAGGAGGCAACGATTCCTCTTGTTCCGAGAAGTACAACTGAAACTGACACAGAAAATGAAGGAACAAGTCAAGTCGTAGGAATTCCTGCAGGGGCTGAACAATCAACTGAGCAAGAAAAGGAAGATCAAGCTGCTCCAGAGTTGAGTGCAGATCATGAAATAGATGAGATTGCAGAAGTGAACTTTGAACCAGATCAAAGTGAACGGTCTGGTGCAGAAGGATCAGATCAAGAGGAAGAGAGGAGACCAGGTGCAGAAGCAGAAAAGTGGCCAACAAGGAAAGAAAGGCTGAACATAAGGCTTGCATCTGAGAAAAATCTCGCTCCGATTCCTGAAACGTCTGAATCAGATCAAAGTGAAACTGAGGAGAGACCGAATGGTCTAAGACGATCCAGAAGAGAGAGGGTACCGTCTCAAAAGTACGCCTCTCCTGAGTGGACGTACCTGGCTACAAATGCAGAAACCGAGGAATTCCGGAAGGTTGGGGACTGGTACAGTGAGTTACGGAGGGGACACCCTGTCGATTGATATTCAGCTGTTAGTCCCTGGAGTAGAAGCCTTCGGAATCCTAACTTTGACAGTCCCCGATCCACCAAGGCTAAGTGGTTTGCGCTTTTTGATTCTTAACCAGGTTGCTTTCCCCACATTTGGTTGACAGCCCACTGCACAGGAACTGGGAGAGATTTGTGCAGAAATTCTGCAGCTTGTTCTTACCATACTTGGATCTAATATCATTAATGATGAAGCTTGAACTTTGAAAGAAGAACTCATTAGGCTTTAGAAGGAAGATAACCTAGGCCCGAGTGGAAGAAGATTTAAATTAGGGACTTTCAATAGAAGAAAAACTGAGGGCTAGGGCTGACTACACCTCTACAATAGGCCATAGATACTGGACTGAATATTGAAATAATCGAATGGGAAAAGGAAAATAAAAAGACATTGTAAATACCAAAATAAGGCAAGAAAAGAAGAAAAGAGACTTTGATTCGTTTGCGCCTTGAAACCAAAGGTGGTCCAAAATGGAATCTGGAAATCCAGGACGCAAGCAGAAGTGCATAATTGGTACCCTTATTGTTGTGGTGCTTATTGTCATAACTGTGGTGATTGTTACATCTTTTGTTGAATCACAAGATGCCGAAAAGGAATGTGGAACAGATGACAATTACCCCACCTACTTCAGAGTTCGAAGAGGGTGCATCCGCAAAAGATAGAGAGATGATTAGGGAAACTAGTCGAATGTTACATGTAGATTTGTCAAAAGGTGATTTCACGCTGAATGCATATGCTCGTTTGTTGTATGAGTATGTTGATACAATGGAAGCGAAGGATTGTTATGTGTGTATGCAACTGCCAGCATCCGTAGAAGAAGGCATTCGATACCATCACTTACCTTTGACCTATGGCATTACATGCAGTGTGTTATTGAGTATGTTTTATAGCAAGGCACATTTTGAGTACTACTTCTCCAATTATGATGTGGTACTCTCAGAAGTCCCCGTTCTTAAATACATGAATAAATATGATTACTATAAGCAAGTAGAGAGGATGTCTACGTATTTTGTGCCTACTGTTACCTTAGATACATCTTATGCCCATAGACACAATTTGACCTGCATGTTAACTGACATTGAAAAGAAGTTTGTAGACCAGATAGAGGATCGACATAGGCAGACCTTATTTAGACCAGGTCCGAAGCATAAAGTGATCCCATGGACACAGGAGGAATTAGATCATAAGGCAAAGGGGAGTTCTGGTCCAATAGCTTTAGACTTCCAGCAAAAAGGGAGACTGTGCATTAGACACCCGTCCACATATTATGACAAAATATTTGTGGGTGAGAGTGATTGTGAACACATTTTCTTGATTGAGGAATCCATTAGAAAGGCGCTGTTGGATAAATTGACTATAGTGCCAAACGTGTACTTTGTGTGTGGCTGAACATTGTCTTTTTGTGTGATGCGCAGGGACAGATTCGAGAGACTTCTGCTGATTTTCGTCGGAGAAGGAGCATCTTAGAGCGAGCTCCATAGCTTTAAGCTATCAGACCCATTTGACGTGAGTACTTCTTAGGAAGTCAACACGTGCTGACACCTTTGGGATATGATACAAGGGAGATAGGTAGGATCCTCATTTAGAGCAGAGTAGGGAAAGAATTGCTTCTCCTTAAATGAAAAGAGAATTGGACTCCGCTTCTATTCTTTGCTGTATTTTGATTTTGGAGTTCATCATATTATGCCTTCTGTGCCGAATGACTTATATTCGTAGAATCGGCTCTGTATTGATTTTTCTGTACCTATATACTCTGATATTGAGTGTGTTTATATTCAATTATTTTTGGCCTTATAATAAATCCACCAAACTGAAATTCGGAATCTGTGGTTCATTATAGCATGACTAAATCGAAAGTATAATCTTGAATTGTTTTCCTCCCCTCTACCACTTTTAGTAGGCAAATAAAAGACCATCTGCCCTAAACCTAGTAGGGAAAAGCAGGAGTAAAGGTTGGCGTAATCACTATCCATGTGTTAGGCCTTTGACCAGACATTGATGCACTTGCTCTCAAACTGTTGGCTAAGAAGAAAAACTTTGACTTAAAAGTTATTTTATAAAGGCCCAAGGTAAGTCACAATATTGTCATAAAAATATCGTTGTGGTATTGAGTGGTAAACTCAAAGTTTCAAATATGACTGTGTGTATTTATCAAAAGGCCACACCTTTTTAGACAGATAATCTCTTCAGCGAGAATGGGAAAAAAATCCCAGAAAAATCGGATACTGTCCACTTCACCCATCACTGAGAGCCTGAGGTCAGCCGAAAAGATCTCTCTCTCTCTCTCTCTCTCTCATACCACCTTCCTAGTCAGTGAGTGACACTAATTATTATTACACACGTGGAGCCAAGGATTAATCTCCGGGACGATTGGTGAAAAATATTCTCTTCCACAGACACCTGGAGTTCAGATCGGTAGATCTTGACTTAACAGTTGCAGCAGTCTGTGCTTTATCTCCTCCTAGAAGAAGTCCACCGAGAAATACACCTGATTGTTTCCGAGTTTCTTGTGTTTATTCACCATTGTAAGTTTGTGCCGCACCTGCTGGTGTCACAGATAGAAAGCCAAAACCTGACCTGTCTGCCTTGTTTCATTACAATTGAGCGATTTCACTCTCTGGTTGCAGGAACTCCAATAGGTGGTCAAAAGGTATTAGCAGAAGGTTGGGGATAGTGGTACATAGAAGCAATATAATGTCTTCTTTCTTGGCCTGCTCGGATATCCCTGAGACTCGTACATTGTTTTGGAAACTTCTGTCTTCTGAATCAATGGTCTTCTTCTATAGTCCCCACATGTCTGGGCTCCATACTGGCATGCTTTCAAGTTGCTGCTTAATATCTACTAGTCTGTCTAGTACTGATGTCAGCTGGTTGTGCAAAGAGGTGAACTTTCCCCTGAGAGACTACTCTACAATAGTCATGGATGCCACAGCCGTGTTGACTCCGCCAATTGAGATTTTATCGTCTGGCAGTTCTTAGTGCCGAATCTGACACCCTATTGGTGCCCAAAATCAATGGAATAGATTTCAGTGTATTGGCAAGAGCGTCAGAGAAAAGGAGCTGCTTCGCAGGTTTTGATTTTGACATGTGCGGGGAAGGGGTTAAAGGTCTTCCCCTATGTGCCTGTTATCATGTGATGCGGGTTGTTATAACCCTCCTCTCCTGCCTGTTATAGGGCTGGATGGATTGGAAGAGTGCATCATGACTTATCACTCAGTTTTGGCTTTCCTAAATAGCCTATTCGGTGCAGCAGTCTTTGCTATTGTGGAAATGCCTCGAGACCCCTCCCCTACCCTGAGATTCTGCTTCAAACCCTCGACAATGTACCTTTGGGATATCTGGCTAGAACATCCTCCTAGCAGCCCTCTGAGGTACGCCTGTGTACTCTTCTGCTCTTTCATTGTTAGAATCGAACAAATTAGAACGTCTCACAGAGTCAGTGCAGATATGTCTATAGGCGAGACAACACTGCTCAAAGACAGCAACTCTACCTTCAATGGATATTTAAAATTGAGGGTAATGAGTTATTATATCAAGGAACAAGTGGTAAAGAGCTTATATCCAGTGCTAGGTGCTCTCCAAATGATAGTTACCCTACTATCATTACACATGTAACTATTCTAAAAATCCTGCAAGAGCCACCTAAGAAAATCAAGAATGCAATTCTATATTCTCAAAATCGATTTTTTGTTACAATAGATCAATCACATTAATAGCAAACCATTGTTTGTGTAATAATCAACGTATAATAATTATTTGAATCACATTTATCATTATTCTTTGACTACCATTACCAAACCAATGTTTGTCTCATCAACTTGTAATAGATATTTGAAGCCCATTTATAGTTATACTTTGAGTACCATTACATGTGTTAATGTGATTAAGAAAGAAACAATATTGTACATAGATCATGAAATAAAGAGAAAAGAAACACAGCCAACAAGTGTTTTGCGACACCCATCGCTTTATCAAGGCAACTATTCAGAAAAGTAGCAGTATTCAATTACAAAAAGCGTCACTCATATGATCCACATAAGTGTTCAAAAAGTTTCCAAGAAACAGATTATCTGCACTGTCTTTAGTATTATTGAGTTCCTGCATTCAAATCTAGAACACACTTCATTTTCATTAGAAACGTCTAGTTGAGGGCAATGAGCTCTCAATCAGCCATTCTGTGTTACATTTATACATAAAACTCCCTTTCAAGATGGCCGCTGCTCTTACAGAAGACTCCTCTTTCTATAGCTGCTACTTCTTCATGCCTCTGGTCTTGTGCCTAGGCACTTTAAAGTTCCCCACCAGTATATTCTTCAGACCTGCCAACTCACACGGTGCCAATGTGTGTCATACGATTCCGCCTCCTTTCACACGGTCTCCTGGTGAGGAGCCGAAATCACACTTTGGCTGGAAAGATGAGCTGTAAACCACTGCATAAAGTGGCTTTACTGCTGATCTTTGGCGGCAGTAAGCAGCCAATGTCATTTAAGAGGTATGAAAACAACCCGGGGCATCGGCAACAGCCTTATCGACCCTTTGTTTTGTTTTTGGTGGGGAGAAGGGGTGGTGGGGTTGGTGGAGAGCAGAGTGCCTCTTAGGTAGCTCTCGGGTAGGAGGCCCAGCCCCCTCCTCACATGATGAAATTTAATTACAAGTTGGCAAGTCTGATTTTTGGGATCACCTTGGGCACTTCTGGAGGCTGCACGTGGGTCCTCATGCAGAAAATTTGGCCTGAAACCGGTCGCAGATGCCTCACACTTCTCCAGAACAAGACCTCCCATGGCTGCTAGATTGGTGTCCCCGAGGGAACTGGTATTGTGGCCCTGATGTTGTCAAACCGCCGCCTGCAGCACTTCCTGGTATGGGTGTTCAAAGGAACCCCTGCCGCTTTCACCAGTAGTTGCTTTCTGGTTTCCTGGGTGTGTTAGGCAGCAGTCCCCCACCAGACATGATGTGTCATGCCACCAGTTATGTCAACTGCGAATCAGGGCCTGTAAGCAGCAGGGGGCTCTAAGAAGATGCTACCATGCTCCACTGCATTTTCTTTTGAATTACTATACATTTCACTTCTATGGAAATATTTTCAGTTGTTACACTTAATTCTTGTTTTAGGCAAACTATGTAACATGAGGAACATGTCCATGAAAAGTGTTTTAATTAAACACAGTTTTTTGGGGGAAAAATGTATATTATTGATGGAAATTACAGGACACTTGCAAAAGTTTGCGCAATGGAATCTGTATCAAATACTGTTAAGGGCGAACTCTGATTCTAGCACGCATATGATATTTGTCTAGGAAATGGGCATTTGAACAGACTGGGGCGTGCGTGTACCTTATTAGATCTGTAGGTGAACAAAACAACTGTGGCATAATTTCAGTTACAAGAAAAATACAAGCATTTTAGGAAAAAAATAGAAGGATTATTTAATCTGTGTTTTACAAGCCATTTATGAGCCAGCCCTTAAGAAGCAGCATCCGATGATTTTAGAACCGACACAATGCTCAAGATAAAGTATGCACTGAATATTTGAGGAAAAGTGAGAAAAATCATCATTCTAATTAGATTTGCATTGCAAATATGATGAACGGAAATAATCGATTTCCTTCCCAAAGGTGCTTTGAGCAAACTTGGCAAATCATTCACCGTGGGCAGCTTTGAAGGCGATGGCGAGTGTGTATTGATGTGGGTGTGAAGGAAAAGACAGGTAAAGCAGATCAGGCAAACCCAAGGGAGATGTCTTTCAATGTTATACAGCGCAGTGACTATTGAAAGAAAGAAAGCAGAAAACAAAGCAAAAATCGGGTAAATGCCAGAGATGACTATCAGCAAGATTTTGAGAAGGGTTGATGTCAGTGTAAGGGACCCCTTCTGCCAAGTCTAAAACCAAAGATGTGTTAATTGAATGTACCCTTCATTTTGGGCCTGTAGTGAGGTATCAGACCGTAAAGTAATGGTGTGAGAAATTCGTGCAGTTTCTTTTTGCGTAATTATGTGACATTTTAGAAAATTATGAGTAATGTAAATGTGATAGCATAATTTTCGGGAATTTGGCGCAAGAAGCATAACATGAAATGCAAGGCTACACCAGCCTAACAAAATGTGTTTCTGTTGTGTTTGTCAGACATTCATCCTCCTTGCAGCCAAAGTGGTAAAATGAGAGAGGAATGACACAAATGATGCCTGCTAGAATATAGCTTGAAATATACGTTTTATGAAATATGCGCCACTAACATTGCTTATCTGTGTAAAAGGGAAAAAGCTCTTCACCCCCTGCACTCGAGAGCTTAAACCTGGCTAACAGAGAAATGGCCACTTTGGAGTTTTCTTCGATGGAAGAAACTCTGGGGCTTATTTATGGGATTTTGGTGTAGGGCAGCGCAGCAAGGCACCTTGCTGTGTTGCCCTACGCCGAAGGGGCAGGAATGCACTTTATTTAAGCAATACGGTGCATTCCTGTCCTTTCTCCCTGCGTTGGCACTGTTTCGGCAGCCTAGCGCCAATGTATGCACCCTTGCACCATGGTGCAAGGGTGTCTCCGTTGCATGCAGGATTGTTTTTACGCAGGAAGGTGCACCCTCCTGAGGCATTTTCCTCTTTCTATGTCTGCTGCAGAAGGCATCAGACATAGAAAGAGGAAAGACGAGGAGAAATAAACATATTTCTCCTCGATACTCCTCACCTGGGGAGGCGTACCAATTTGGCGCTTCCCCAGGCTTACGTCACTTTGTAGATCTAGACACCATCAAATTCCATGGGTCTTGTGTGGGAAAACCCACTGCAACACCCATGAAATGTCTCCTGGGTGCAGAGTAAGGCAATGCAGCGATTTGTGCTGTGTCGCCTTACTCGTGATTTATTAGGCCACTCTAAGCCAAGCAGGGTGGCTTTGCGTGGCTTCATAAATCAAAATGAGAGCCCTGCATAACACATGTACCACTTTTCGTGGTGCAAAAGTGACACAGGGCTGACCTAAATAAGCCCCTTAGATGTCAGTTTTGGCTGCTTTGATGTGATATCTGCAGGTTAACTTGAGGGTTTTCAGTTCTGAAAACATTTTCTACAGTTGAGTTTTCTATCATTCCTTATTTTTCTGCCTTGGCAGTCAGCATATTATTAAGTAGAACTTAGTTTTTTATAGTTAATGTTAATGACACTTGCATTTTGATTTTGGTTTTTAAGACATCACTGACACGGGCTAAATTTAATTTGCATGTGGTAGAGAGACGTGATGATTTGTATGAAGGAGTAATACTGCGGCATTACTTGTTTTGGCTAGCAGTCATGTATATTTTGCGGGTGGTATTTGGGGAATAGTGTTTCAAAATTGGCTGTCTCGTCCTAGAAGAGAAATGTGGCATTTGAGATGTTATGTTATGCAGATTTCTAGAGCGTAGTGTATCCTAGCACTGAGCAGGTTTGAGTCTAGGCACACGTAGGGCCTAGTGAGACTTCCCGAAAAGCCAGGTCTTCAGCTTCTTGTGGAATTCAAGAAGAGAGCAGGAGTCTCTTATGTTTAGAGGCAGGTCATTCCATGCTTTAGGAAAAATTTAGGAGAAGGCTCAACCGCCAGATCTGGTTTTCTGTATGCGTAAGATTTGTGCAATTAGGAGTCCAGACGAGCGGAGGTGTCTGGAAGGTTTGTGAAAGCAGATGCAATTGTTGAGGTATGCTGGGCCAGTGTTATGTCGTGCCTTGATAGTGTGGGTGAGGAGTTTGAATTATGCTCGTTAGTGAATGGGGAGCCACTGGAGCTCCTTCAGGTGTTGTATGAGGTTAGTGCAGCACGGGAGGTTGAGAGTGATTCTGGCTGCCAAGTTCTGAATGGTCTGCAGCTTTCTGGGGAGTTTTTTGTTGATCCTGGCAAAGAGGGTGTTCCAATAGTCTAGCTTGCTTGTGACCGGCGCATGTGTGATGCTTTTTCCGGGTACTGATTGGGAGCCATCTGAAAATCTTCCTCAGCATCTTCAGGTTATTGAAGCAAGAGGCAGTGATGGCATTGACTTGAACGGTCATGTCGAGTTTGCTGTTGATGATGACCGCGAGGTTCTTGGCGTGGGTGTTGGGGGTGGATGTCAGTCCTAGCTCTGTTGGCCACCAGGTGAAGACCCACGGTGATGTGCTATTCCCGAAGATCACGGTTTCTGTCTAGTTGGTGTTCAGCTTTAGACAGACGGTCTTCTTCAAGTCGGTGATTTCAGTCATGCAGCCATTGAACTTGATCTGGATACTGGGCGTTTTATTCATGAGGGAGGGATGAGTTGCAATTCATTGACGTAGGAGAGGACTTTGATATTGTGAGAGAGGATGATGCTGGCTAGAGGGATCATGTATGCATTGAAGAGGGTTGGGCTCAGGTAAGATCCTTGCAGAATTCTGCAAATGAGGTCGCAGGAGTCCGAGGTGTACTGTGCCAGGGTGACTGACTGGGTCCTTCCAGTCAGGAAGGAGCAGATCCATCAGAGTGCTTCTCCTTGGATTCTGATGTTATGTAGGTGTTGGATGAGGATGTTGTGGGAAACTGTGTCAAATGCTGCGGAGAGGTCCAGGAGTAAGATGGCTGCTGTGTCTCCTCTGTCCAGAGTCATGTGGATGTCATCTGTGGCAACGATGAGGGCCGTTTCTGTGCTGTGGTTCGGTCTGAAACCAGACTGAGTGGTGTCAAGTAGTTGGTGGTCATTGAGGTAATTGATGAGGTGTCTGTTGATGAATTTCTCTAAGACCCTGGCAGGGAATGGTAGAAGGGAGATCGATCTGTAGTTGGCAAGCGGTGAAGGGTCCGCAGCAAGTTTCTTCAGCAATGGGATGACAGTTGCATGTTTCAAAGAATCTGGGAAGGTCGTGGAAGAGGTGGAGGCATTCAGAATGATTGTGAGCAAGGGGCTGATGAGTTGCAGTCCTCTGGAGTAGGCGTAGTGGGCGCAGGGGTCCAATGGGGTCCCTGAATAGATGGACTTAATTGTGGCAGCGGATGATGGGCCAAGTGGTTAGAGCAGATGTATTTGATAGGAGGCAGATTTAGTCATTCTGGCAATATGGTGATTTAGGTTTAGATTTTGGTCAATGATGAAATCAAGAGATTTCACATGGGGGACTAAGGAAGGGAAAATGTCCAGTGTGCCTAGCCACTGTTGTGCTGGAGGTGGTGAATCTTTTGAGAAGACTAGAATGAATTGGATTATGATTGGGTTAATTTAGACTGAGCAAGAATGCATCCATTATTTAAGTTTCTCTAAGACTTCCAGGTTAGTGATGCAGAAGGAGTTGAAGACATCAAGGTGCAGCTGGGTCTTATCTGCTCATTGGTGTAGGTGGATGGATCTGTCAAGAAGCATTAGGGAAAGTGTTTCCATATACAAAGTGAAGAGAACGGGCAAAGGTATGAAACCTTGAGGTACTCCAATTGTTAGGAGGTGAATATTTTATTCAAAGGATTCCAGGTTTACAAACTGAGATCTTGTGGACAGGAATGATTTAAACCATTCTAAAGCATTCCTTTTTACTCCCATTCTGACACTAAGATTGAGATACGACTAGTTATATTGATGAAGACTAATACCTTAAGGATGTGTGTGATGATGGGGTTTATTAGGCAGTTGTGTGCAGGTTGGTAGTATGAACACTGGTGACCATGAGCTGTATAGATTTTCTAATAGTAACTTGCGTGTTATAGTGGCACATCCCAGTTTTTGATATGATGGACCATGACCTGCTCACTTCAATCTAGGATCAGTAATGGGATTGTCTGACCACACTATTAGTTCGTTTATCTCATATGTAGAGTGAGGAACTCAGTTAAATTCACTCCTTTTATTTCAGTTTCCTGCTATTTATTTGCTAGGTACCGTATGTTTCAGCATTACCTTATATTTCAATTTCTTGTTATTTATCTGATAGGTACCATAGGTTTCAGCATTGCCTTTTTAATGTTTACAATTGCCCCTTTGTAGAATTCATTGGATCTGATGTGTTGAATTTAAATGTGTATGCTGATAACACACACATTGCCTTTCATTTAGAGGGACCAAGCAATGAACCTGCTTGCATTGATTCAAGGTTGTGTAAAGTCGCTATGCAAACAATGATTTGTAAGTACATGTGAAAAAAATGGAGGTGATGCTACTTGGCTCCAAATGAATACTGACTTATCCTACCCTCTTTTCACAAACACCAGCTATACTAAATGTATAAAACATGGGATTGTTCAGAAATCAGACAGAAGTCTGGGGAAGTGACGAGAGACCATTGATTTTGAGTTATCAACTTCTTAGGGTACTCAATTTCTTGCCAGGTAACATGGAAAGGCTATTGTCTCCAAAGTCCCATAATGGTTTCAAAACCTTTGGAATGTGTTTTTTGCTCTGATGCAAGATGATCACATCTTTGATCTCAGAAGATGAATACTATGACTTTTAGGCAATGCAAGAATAAACTATAAAATACTTCAGCTGGCATTTAAATGGTTACATAGGTTGTTACCAGTTTACCTTCGTATAAAGCTCAGCTAGCATCACCCTGGCAGGAGATTCTGGTCCTCCAATCTACTCCTAACTGTTCCCCAGACCAAATGGAAGTCATTTTGCCACAGGAGAGCCTCCACATTGTGTCTTTGATTGGGAAACAAGATACATCTGGCAATTAGACTAGAACAAACATTGCTAAGAATAAATAAACAAATATTCCTCATCAAGGGCAACTTTGGTGGGGATGAAGTGAGTGAGGTTTTTACACATCTTGTGCGAGTAGGCTCCTGTTTGGTGAGGCCTCAAGAGACCCACTTTCCTTAGTCCAGGAATTCCTACAAGTGGGAATTGTGCTCTATGAACTGATTGGCTGGTGGATAAACAGGGACTTACAGCAAGACTTTTTATTTTTAATTGTTCAATGTTTGCAGGAACAGTTTAAAATGTTGGTCCCATATTCCCAATATTACATGGAGCAAGCATAGTGACAATGTCTGACCTTCTGCAGGGGTGCCATGGAACAAAACACTGAATTTTACTTTAGAGTCTACTACTGTGTCCAGGAACATTGTTCATTCACTGCTACAAATCCACCCCACACTGTTGCAGTCAAAGGCCTCTGTTTTGCTGCATTGGGGCACGAGTCTTGTACTGTCCCAGATTGCATCTGTTAAGGCCATCTTTAGCAGCAGATGAGAGCTATTTTTCCTTAGAAAGGTGCATCTTCAAATGTTTCCTAAATTGGAGCAGCGTTCGTCGGTCCTGATGAATAAAAGGATGTTATCCCAGATCATGGATGGATAGATGGAAACAGTCTGTGGCTTTATCTTTTCTCTTTCACATTTATGAGTCTGCTGTCTGATGGTGTCTCGGCAGTGGGTGTAGTGAGAACCACCAGAGATGGTGAGTTTGTCTGGAGGATAAGTGAGGGTGCTGGCCCGTGATGGCTTTGTAAATGATGCAGCTGGTTTTGAAGATAGTGTGGGCTGGCAAGGGGAGCCAACGGAGTTCCATCAGGATGGGGGGTGATGTGATCAATGTTCCTGCAGCCAGAACCTTGCTACATGGATCTCTGATTTTCCTTGCCAGGACATATTACTTTCTAAAGAACTGTTTTGATGGCCATTGGGAATGCAGGGAAGTATCCTGAAAGTCATGTTGTTGATGAAAACGAAATTGACCTATTTTCTTCAACATTTATCTGAACTCTAAAGATGAGGATGTATGTTCTACTAAAGCTTCCTGTGAGAAAACATGGAGGATCCTTACAATGGGCTATATAGCATATGTATATATGAATGTGATGTAAAATGTATTCAAAGTTCTCATATGTACATAGAATAGCTAAGAGTAGTGGCCAACAGAATTTAACAGTGCTTGTTTATTTTGCATTTCTATTGAAGTCAAGTAGAATCTAAAACTCATCTTCCACAAAACTGCATAAAGTAATGAAGCTTGGGTTAGCGATTCAAAACACAGGGAGAAGTGCTAGTGCTCATGTATATTTGATATACCTATTTTTCATGTTTAGATTTCAGAAATTACCAGTTTTATTTCAAAGTATAAGAGAGTTAGATACAGAGAGATATTACTAAGGTATATTCATTCACAATTTTGTTACAATTAGCACTCTTGTTGACAAATTACTTGAGATATATATTTGTTTGCAAAGATTTACTGTGCCCTGCAGAATTCCTTGACCAGAGGAAGTGACGAGGCAAAGTGGTTGAGTCCTGTGCCTTTATTTCCTCTCTAATCCAATTCCTCTTTGTCTGCTTCTATCATTGGTCCTCATATTCCTGTGTATGTGGTTAATGGTGGGGGTACTGAGAGACACAAAAAGCATCCCTCCTGTTGGATCCTGCACACATGATTAGTGTAACCTGAAACTATGTCCATAACACAAAGATGCTATTCACACAGAGAAACAAGTATTACTGCTGGAACACATAGTAATTCATTTCTTAGCAGTGGAAGGGATTTAATAATTATGTAATCTGTGCCTCTTAGTTGGGAAGCATTGTGAAGACAGCATTCAGACAGACTTGACTTGGAGCACAGGGAACCCTATAATACTTTCTAAAGTATGGCCCGCATCATAAAAAATACCAGGTATACCAGGTAATAATTTCACCCAAATGAAGATCCATCTCCAAATTGTGCAGTTAATCCTTAAGGCAAAATAACTGCATGCTTCTGGGATTCCCAACTCGCAATCTGGGTTAACATGAATAATCATTTAGAACAACATATGTCTGATCAGTTTTACCTGGAAAATGTGCAAGGAGAAAATTCACTGGTGAAGCATTACCACAAAACTTGGAATACTTGTATTTTCAATTTATTTGTAAAGAGAGCCTTGGGTGAGGTTAGGCTTGTAATCTTGCCAAGAATCAGGACGGAAGTTGGTAAATGTGTCATTGATGAATATTACTTACTTGGAGTGTGCTGATTTCAAGTTGTACTAGATGACTTAGACATATTTAATTTTACTTTATCACGAAACTTAAAATTTATCATGTGGCAGCGCAAATAGTTATTGCCTTTGCTAATGCAACATAGCAGTTTGCAAAATTCATGAGTAGCCTGCAATTCACAATGTCCTTGCAGAGTGCAATGTGCAAATTTCAACTTCTTCTAAATTGCAAGGAATGGGGGCAGCACCACTTTCCGGCAATCTGCAATGCTTCGTGGCCTGATGTTTGGATGGAAAATAGTAAATCCTTTCCATCTGTCAAAAGTGGATGATATCCATTAGAAATCGGTTCACTGCAGATCACTTCCTGCTTGCAATGTGTTAAGATGTCACCTGGATAAGTCAACGGCCCTTCCCAGGGAATATGTGACGTTACAACGCGATGATTTACATCGCAGTACGTTACATCGCAGTTATTACAACGCAAGTCGTTACAACGACTTGCGCTGAGGGCGCTGGACTTAGGAATAGTATGATTTACTATTCCAACTCCAGCCTACGTAACAGTAGGGAAGGTGTTGGAATAGTAAATCATACTATTCCTTAGTGTATAGCGCCATCCCTTGCGTTGTATTCACCGCGATGTAAACGTACCGCGGTGTAACGACCGCGTTGTAAAGGTCGTTCGCCTTCCCAGGCCTCAATTGGTCTCATATTTGACCATCATGTTGTGTTACGTTATGTAATGTTATGTTATTGGTGTATTTATAGTGCACTCTGTAGCAGGTGTGTGAGGCAAGCCCTGCAGGGCTTTCTCAAAGAAACAGGTCTTCAGCTTCTTGTGAAAGTTAAGAAGATATGAGGAGGCTCTGAGGTGTTGTGGGATTAGGGGTCAGGTTCCTGATGGCGCGGTCTCCTGCTCTGCTTTTGTGTATGTGAGGGGGGTGTGCTAGTGAGAGACCAGCAGAGCAAAGATGTAGGTAGGCAGGGCCTGTGTTGTGGAGTGCTTTGTAGGTGTGGGTGAGGAGTTTGAAGTGTTTATGTTTGTGTATTGGGAGCCAGTAGAATTCTATAGGCTATGGTGCAATGTGAACTTTTCGTGGGAGGTTGAGGACTAGTCTGGCTGCTGCTTTTTAGATGGCCTGCTGTCTTATTGTGAGCTGGTTGGTTATCCCTGCATACAGGGTATTCCCATAGTCTATTCCGCTGGTGATGAGTGCTTGAATGATCATTTTCCTGGTGTTGTCTGGTAGCCAGTTGAAGATTTTCTTCAGCATTGTTAGGGAGTAGAAGCAGGACGAGACCAATGCATTGACGTGGGAGGCCATGTCCAGTTTGTTGCCTATGTTTATTATGAGGTTTCTTGCTTGCAGGCAAGGCACTGGGGTGGGTCCAAGGTAGTAGGCCACCAGGTGAAGACCCATGGCAAGGTGTCTTTCCAGAATACGACTACCTCTGTGGTCTTGTCCCAAGTACAGTTTTAGGCAGTTGGATTTCATCCATGTGGCCACTTCGTTCATGCATGTGGTGAACTTGTTCCTGATATTGCATGTTTTGCCCGAGAGGTATAGAATTAGCTCTATTTCGCCGGCGTAAGTGAGAATGTTTACTTTGGGAGCTCGTATGATGTTGTCCAGCATAGTCATGTACGAGCCTAAGCAACTCCGCAAATTAGATCTCGTGCTTCAGAGGCATAGGGGGCATGTTGACAGTTTGGGATCTTCTGCTGCGGAAGGAGCAGATCCATTTAAGGGTGGGTCTCTGGATGCCGGCTTCATGTTGTCACCTGAATAAAATGGGTTGGGAGATGTTGGCAAAAGCGGATGAGGACTCTGGTTTACCCCTGACGACGATCATTCCAATGTCATCTGTTAGTGCTATGAGGGAGGCTTCTGTGCTGAGGTTGGGTCTAAATCTTGATTGTGTGGCATAGAGAAGCTGATGTTTTGGTGATGTGGTCATAGAGAGGCTTGTTTATGGCTTTCTCCAAGACCTTGGCTGGGTAGGTAAGGGGGATATTGGTCCATAGTTAGGGAGTTTGGTCGAGTCAACTGATGGTTTCTTTAGGAGGGCGTTGATGACTGCGTGCTTTCATGATTGCAGAAATGTGGCTGTACTGATGGAGGTGGTAAGTATGAGGGTGAGGGCATCACTGGTAAGGATCGCTCCTTTATCAAATGTGTGGTGGGGTCAGGGTTCCGCCGGGGCCACAGAGTGAATAGTCTTCATGATGGTTGTGGTTTGCTCTGTGCTAATGGTGTCCCATATGGTGAGTCTGTTGTCTTAGTTCATCACTGGGAAACTTCTGGAGAGGACCAGGGGGTCCAGTTTCGAGGAGAAGATGCTGTATATGGTTGTGATCTTACTGCAAAAGATGTTCAAGATGTAATTACACAGATCTCGTGATGGGCTGATGTTGTGGATAGCAGCTGAATGTGTGATGAAGGCTTTGGCAATTGCACAGATTTCTTTGCTGCTTTGAAGCTGTAATTTATTCGCTTGACTAGGGCCTTCCTTTTGGTTTCTCAGATTAGCTGGTGGTCCCTTCCCTAAGCATCTTTGAAAGCGTCTTTTTCCACTTCCCCTTTGCTGGTTCTCCATTTCAATTCCAGCTGTTTGCAGTGTTGCTTGGTCATTCTGATGTCTTCTGTGTACTAGCTGGCATATGTACAAGTTTTTGCTGTGTGGCTTGGTTTCAAGGGGCCTAAAGTGTCAGCGCTGTAGGTGGTCGACTTGTTGAAATTTTCGATGTCACATGCCTGGCGTGGGTTCCAGTTTGTTCTTGAGGAGGGCGCTCATCAGTATTGTTGAGAAAATGAACTGAGTCCACTGCGCAGCTCAGCCCATTGTGAACCATTTTAGGCACTCTACTGTTCCTGGAATCAGAGCCAAATGTGAGGAGTCACAAAGAAACAATTCACCTTATAAATATTGAATTGGATCACTGTATCCTGTATGTGAAAATATCTTTATTGGGCCTTTGTTCAGCAGAGTTGATCTTCAAGATTTTTGTTATTCAAATGTACCTAGGGACTGCCTCATCCTACCTTTTCACTAGCGCTCTAACTTATGTCTTTTAGGGTGTTACAATCTGGGAGTCAGGCAGACCACCAGTGTCGCCCCTTAGGTTGAAAAATGTATGTGATCATAGATTTAGTATTCAGACACCAGTGATGTTAGGAACTCCTTACTGCCTGATCCTTTCCTGCCCCACACACCGGAGCCCATGTCGATCCCCAAAAGGTCGAATGGGTACCTATTATTCTATTCAATAAGAAGCTAAAGAATGAGTCCAACGGCCCTATGGAACCAACGCTATTATTGAAACTCTGTCAGCCCCCTAAACTTGTGCCATGAATACCTACTTCCCTGAGGTCAGGAGGAGCCTACGGAATTTGAGATGAGGTATAACTGGAGCGGGAGAAACTCCACTCAAGTCAAGTCAATCTCTTGCAGCCACAAACATGAGAATGGGCAGGCGACCCTTTGAATCAGGCTCTGCACTGTACTGTGACTCTGAACCATCCATCCAACATTCTCACTGGCAAGGCTGAAGTTGCAATGTCCTTGTAAGACGTGTGCTTATGGTGTAACAATCACCTGCCAGAAAAAGAAAGGATTGCTTATTGCTTTTCCTATTGGAGAAATCAGGATGCCAAATTATTATGCCCCCCACCGGTACCCCTGACTTTTACCGCCTCAGACTTTTTGCCTGGAAGACCCATACACAACCATAGGCCATTGTTGCCAGGAGTTTCCACTTCTCTCGAATCACTCCGGAGCAAAGTGTTATATTCCATATAGGTACCCCAATATAGGCCTAGGTGACATCACAACCTTTCACCTATATTCGTCCCTACATTACATACATAACGGCTGCTAGGACTGACCCTTCACCTAGTTACAGTACTCCTTACAGAACGTGGGGTTTTCCCTGAACAATAGCCTCATACATTATGCATGAGTATTCAGGATTCTCGGAAATTTAGCAGGACTATCATTTCCTGCATAATAACTATGTACACGGTTCATTCCAGATGTCATCCTAAGTCCGACAGTGGCACAGCAAGGTGGAACCCCTGGGGATACTTCGGGTATATAAACATCACATCTTGTTGAGCTAGTTAGAGGAGATCATGACTTCCATGCCGACACACTGACGCGAGACGTTGAGATTCCTGCATGCAGACACTCCAGCTCGCAGCGGTCTGAGCAACCCTTGCGGGGTGTCCAACTCGAGACCAAGACGGAGTCCCAGAGTCTCTCACTTCAGGTAATGGGGTTGATCCAGCGCCAAACCGGGGGTCTCTGAATGACACAGCAGACAACGGGCCCCAAACATACAATACACAATTTCTCACCATTTAACAGACCTTACGAGAATGACGCTGAGATGCGGTTTGTGTGACGTTGATTTTGTCTTTACTCATCTAAAGGGAAAAACAGATTATCTAATCGTTTCTTCTCTATTTTAGCTCTTTAACCTATATTGTCAACCACTTTCCTCTTGGGCGATGAATCATATTGATTGAGTAGTGTAAATTATTGACATGACTAATTAACCAAAATCTTAACAATTGTCATGGGAAATAATCACAAACTCAAAAATATCGTTAATCTGTTTATCTTCAGTAATTATAAGAAAAAATCTCAGGTACAAAGTTACAGGGAAAGAAAATACACATTAAAGGAGAAATATCATAAAATATGCAGACAAGATCACAAACATCTGAATCACAGTGAATATTATGGAGTGGATAGATGAAGAGACATAAGAGTCATGAAAAGAAAACATTTGCAGACATTGCAAATTTCCCTATTGATACATACCAATCAATTAAATATCAGGAAAACCACCACCCCCTGGCCACGAGGATAGTGGAAAGGAACCAGATAAAGGAAACCGGGATAGGATAAGATCAGGAAAAAGGTAGGCCTCTAACCGACAGACAGCGACGATCACCCTCTGCCTCTCTGGACCTACGAAAGCTGCCTCTCACCACACCCCCTAAGAGCATCCCAATTATACCCTAACTCAACCTGACCATCCCACTAATCTGCAACATTCGGGAAAATCTCAACTTTTCATTGGTCAATTTGTGGGGTGTTACACCACACCTCCATTACTTCATTTGGCTTTACATACTTTCTTTGTTCTTAACTCATTCTCACGATTTACTTCACTGCTTATGAATCGATTCTCTATCCCCCATCACGTCACATTCTCTGATGAATGGCTTGTCCCTGTATTAGCAACTTTATTTCAAACAATGTATCAGCTAGACATAAAATGTTCATCAGTTTGAGCTTTCCCAGGCATCTCGACATCCTCAAATATTGCACGTCTTTCTTTCACTCTTCAAGGTTTCCTTCATCCGCCGCTGACACCCATCAAAGTTCACGTACAGGTTACATTTTCACGGCCTTTCTTCGGCCTTATGTCAACTTTAAACACCCAACTAACTGCTCACCATAGGCCCATTTTTAAAACTACGATGAAAGAGAAATATAAAGAATATTAATAACACAAAAATGGAAATTACACTGTTTCCCTCCCACCATTGCACTAATCCCATGTTAATTTATATGAGCATTAATGTGCAAAGCATTATTATTTGCAATAGCATTATTCCACCTTGTCGGTTTTAGTATGCAAAAAGCGATATGCGGCCTAAGCATTTCATGCATTAATCTTAATTGCAATGCACGCGTGCGCGAAGCATTTCCCTGTGTTTGTGTGTATTAATGCATATTAGTACAAAACACACAATTAATATATGTTATCTTGAGGCGTTGATCCGAGCAGGTTTACATGACGCAAACCCTGCTCCATCAATTCCCCCTTTGATGGCTTTTTATGCCAGCATAAAATATCCAACACCCATTGCCATTTATTGTTTCCTCAGAAACTCGTACTTCTTTCGTTTTTAAACTTCTTCTTTTCACCTAAATCTTTCATCATTTCATAATATTTGCCTTTCATATTTTCTAACTCTATTTCTTCTAATTTCCTTTTTCTACCTTTACATTTGTTATCTACAGCTAGCATACTTATCCTCTCTCTTCTTTTCTTGCAACATTTGTAAGTTATTATTATTAGCATGATCACTATTACTATTGATATTATTGGTATTATTACTCCACCTAATAAACATTTACCAAAATCAGTGAACCATTTACCTATATTTGAAAAACTCTTATTAATTTTCTCCCAGACACCATCAACCTCTAGTTGTGGTAAATCCTTATGTAAATTCATAATATTTTTAATATACCCTTCAATACCTTTGCTTTTGTCAGGAATATAAGTGCAGCAATGTTGCACCTTTAGCATCCCACAGACTCCACCCTCTTTTGCCAATAATATATCAAGGGCAAGTCGATTTTGCATAACCATTTATCTAATTGTAACCATTTCTGTATCAATCAATAAGAACCCTCCAGCAGTATCAGTTGATAATCGATCAACCACTGTGGATAATTTTCGAATTTTGTGTGAATTAAGAACCACTCCAACTGAAGGTATTAACGCACCAAATATATCACCCACTATTTCTGAAAAACTTGCTCTCTTACTACGTATTAATCCATGTTTCATCTCATTAATCTTATTATTTCTATATACGTGGTATACTTTAGGAAATACAATACCAAAATAACAACTACCGTACCAGTGAGCAGGCAATCTATAATAGGCATTCCTCCCACACACGTAATATACACCTGGGAAAACAGGGTCAGTTCCTCCCTTTAATCCCCATCCTCCTGTTAATAAGAAATTATGTTCAGATTTAGTAGTACCTAAATAATAGTTGTTATAGTTAGTCTTTAGTCTTAGCAAGAAAAGCTTCCCCTTGTGATTCCAATCCAGAGACATTGCAGCATAAGTCTCGCCTTTTTCATAATTTCCTTCTCTAAAAGCCCAAGGTGGTATATTAGTTTTCTGTTCAGCAGCCTTTAGTTTTTATGGAATTCTTGTCTTCTATTTTCTACCATATTAATGAAATCCTTTTCTTCTATTTGTAAACTACAGGTGAGATTATTTTTGTGGGCATATATTAAATCCAAAGTTTGTGTAGTGTGAAAGAACTCTCCCATATATTCAGCCTCTAAGCTTCTAGATACTTTATTTAAATTTCTTCTAATAGAAAGTTCGGAAAAGACCACATCTAGGTTAGAATAATAAAATTCTAATTTTCCTGTTACATAGAATAGACTAGTTAGTACACTACACGAAACACCATATGTTAAAGGAAGGTGGTGATATGTCACACCCTCCGAGACAGACGATGGTAATTGCATGCAAACATAACAGTCACTCACATTCATCGTATTAATATATTCATACAATAATTTAATAAAAATGTTTAATGAGAAATCAGTAATTGATCTATCTTGATGATAAATACTTCCATCATTATGAACTATATTAGTTGGATTTTTAGTAATAACTTCCACTCTCATACTTATTGTATTATTAGTCTGATTTTTGTCATTAGTCACCATCAAGACAGGAACAACAATTGTTAATATTAACCACACTGACATAGTTAATAAGACACCACGTAAGCAGGCTCTAATACATTTACGTTTTAGACTAGGTTTAAGGACGTTCAGTCACTGTAGATTCTACCATTTTTCCTGGTTAAAAAAATTATAAAAATCTAACTTCACTTATTAATTTCTTATAAACCTAATTCTATATAAAAAAATATGTAAAATCAATCTTCTTTTGTACAACCACACACTTTGATATTTTCTCGGCCTTTTTTTTTTTTTTTAAAGGTCTTTCTCGAGTCTTTTTCAAATCTTCTTGACGTATCAACTTAATTTGACTGGATTATGATGCACCTTAATTTTTCTTACAGTCTCTTTTAAGGTGGTTTCAATTTGCTCTCATCAAATCGTTCTGTATCATCTGTAACTTCTCCTTCTGTTTGATCAGGGCTTTCAATTTCCTTTAAGATAACGTAAATCCACTCAGGTCTGGTATACTTTCGACTTCTACTCTTTGTCTTGTTGTTCTTCGTACTATTTTCTTTTGAGAATCCTCTTGATCTGACTGACTTGAAATTTCATTTATTTGCTCTGGCCCTCTTTTTTCTAGAATATATCTCAGTCTTTTTGCTCTATTTTGCCTGTTATCATTATATCTCAGTCTTTTCGTTTAAACTCCTTCTTCACCCATATTTTTAGGTTCTACAGTTCTTTTGCATGACCTCTTTCTTGGCTGTTCTTCCTTTTCACTTTCAAAGTCTCTTTGTATTTCCGTTTCACTAGTACCCTCTTTTACTTCTTCTCTCTGTTGACTTTGTTCTTGGCTTTCGATAGCTTTTTCTGTCAGCTGATTGTCTTCTTCGTTCAACTCTTTTTCTTGTTGGCCTTGTTCTAGGCTTCCAGCAACCACTTCTTCTGTCTGGATATCACTCTCAATCCGTTCCTCTGTATGTTGGCTTCCTTCTTGATTTTCGGAAGCTTCTTCCTCACTCTCTCCAACAGCAGTCTTTTCAGTCCCAGTATCTGGTGCCCACTCTACTCGGCTGGAACTTGGTTGTTCATCATCCACAGGCTCAGTGACATCTGCCTCTTTGGATTTTTCAGGCTCACAACCTCTGGCTTCTGGTCTCTCTTTTCTTTTTCCAATTGCCGTTCAGCTTCTTCAAGTGGACTTGGGTCTCTTCTGGTATGGCTGGCGTGTATCCAATTTGGTAGGCCACCACACTTTACTGCAGTTGTTGTTATCAATATGATCTGGTATGGTCCATGCCACCTGGGTTCTAAACACGACTTCCTCACGTGTTTCTTGACAAGAACCCACTCTCCTGGACTTAGATCATACACTGGATTCAGCTGTATTTCATTTGCGTCTGCTCCAACCTGATAAGACACAGAACGCACCATATCAGCCAGTCCTTTGCAATATTCAAGAATCAGATAATCAGAAATGCTCATCAGTTTGTTTGCTGGTACAATTGCTTGTCTCATGACTTTTCCCATGAGAACCTCGTGTGGACTCAATCCAGTTTTTCTGTCAGGAATGCTTCTGAGACTCATTAAGACCAAGGGCAAAGCATCAGGCCATTTCAGTGTTGTGGATGCACAAACTTTTCCTAATCTAGATTTTATAGTGCCATTGATCTGCTCCACAATTCCAGAAGCTTCTGGTCGGTAAGCACAGTGCAGTTTTTGTTCAATTTGCAATGCTGCGCAAATTATTCAAATTATTTCATTATTAAAATGTGTTCCTCTATCTGATTCTAAAGTGACTGGAAATCCGTACCTTGGTATTAATTCTCTCAAAAGCAATTTTGCCACGGTAAGGCTGTCATTCCTCCTTGTAGGATAAGCCTCTCCCAACGAGAAAAGAGACACACAATGACAAGTACGTATTTCAAACCATTACACGGAGGCAACTCAATAAAATCAAGTTGCAAACGTGTAAATGGTCCTACAGCCTTTCCGATAGTTCCTGTACCCACAACTGTCCTTCTCCCTGGATTCTGCTGCTGGCAAACAACGCACCTTTATCACAAACTCTCTGCAATGTACCTGAACTTGGGATTAAACCAGGTCTGCTTAAAGAGTCTAATCATTGCATCCCTTCCAACATGAGTGATCCCATGATAGACTCTTGCCATATGAGAAAGCATGCAAATGGGCATAACTGGTCTGTCATCTACATATACCCAAATGTCATCCTCTGGTGTTTTTGTACATCCTGCTTTTCTCCAAAGCTCCTTTTCCTCTTCACTAGCTTCTTCCTGTAACTACTTAATTTCATCCCAATTGTTTATTGATGTAAACATTAAATGGCAATCAGTGATTTTTCTTTCTGTTTTCCTGTTAAGTGCAGCTGAATTTTCTGCACAGAAACACGCTAACTGATCTGCGTATCTGTTGCCACTGGTCACATAATCATTTCCTGATTTATGCGCAGAGCATTTTACCACTGCAATTTGTTTTGGCATTTGCAGGGCATCCAATAAATCTCTCAAAATTTTCCCATTTTTAATAGGGGAACCTGATGAAGTCATGAATCCCCTTTGCATCCATAATTGGCCGAAATCATGCACCACCCCGAAACCATATTGACTGTCCGTAAATATGGTTACCCTCAAATTTCGGGAAACTTTACATGCTCTAATCAGAGCGTATAATTCTGCAATTTGTGCTGATTTTACCCCAAATAGTCAGGATGCTTCCACAGTTCCAGTTACCGTGCATACTGTATAAGCAGCGCTCAACTCTCCTTTTTTATTCCTCAGACATGATCCATCAACAAACAGAACATTGTCAGATTCTTCCAAAGGCACATCTTGGATGTCGGCCCTAGGTTTTGTACAGAATTCTGTCACATCCAAACAATCATGATCTGCTTCTTCTTTTACCTCCTCCCCATAAGGAGTTGGTAGTAATGTTGCTGGATTTAAGGTGGTACACCTCACAACCGTCACATTTTCAGCACCCAAAATCACTCTCTCGTACCTAGTCAGCCGACTGGGAATCATGTGCTGAGTTCGTGTTTTGGTTAAAAGAATCTCAACAGAATGTGGAACATACACTTTGACTGGATAACCCATCACAATTGCTTCACTTTGTTCCAAACTCACACATGTAGCAGCAACGGCTTTCAAACATCCTGGTAATGCTGCTGCCACAGAATCTAACGTAGCAGAAAAGTATGCCACTGGACGTCTAGTCAATCCATGCCTTTGAGTTAACACTGCTAAAGCACATCCATCTCGCTCACAACAGAACAATGCAAATTCTTTTGTATAATCAGGCATTCCCAATGCTGGTGCTTGGCACAAACTGTCTCGCAAATTTACAAAGGCTTCCATACTCTCATCATCCAAATCAATCGGATCAGTCACATCTTTATGCGTCAACCTCTGTAAGGGTTTTGCAATCACTGAAAATCCATTTATCCATTGTCTACAGTAACCAACCATTCCCAAAAACATTCGCACTTCTTTCTGGGTTCTTGGCGGTTTCATCTGTTGAATTGCCTCAATTCTTTCTGGTGTCACTTTTCTAACTCCTTTCTCAATCCTGTGTCCTAAGTATTGTACTTCTTGTTTACAGAACTGCAATTTCGCAGGTGACACTTTATGTCCCCCTTCTGCCAGATGGTTCAATAAGGCAATAGTATCTGTCACACACGCCTTTCAAGTTTTTGATGCCAACAGTAGGTCATCAATGTATTGAACCAAAACCAAATCTTCTGGCATTACCAATGTCTCCAGACATTTTTTCAGAATTTGATTGAAAATCGAGGGGCTTTCTGTGTACCCTCGAGGAACTCGGCACCATGCCAAGACACGGTTTCGAAACCGAAATGAAAATAAAAACTGACTGTCTGGGTGTAGAGGAATTGAGAAAAATGCTTGGCACAAATCAATTACTGTGTACCATTTGGCATTACATGGAATCTGGTAAAGGATCACTGCTGAGTTTGGCACGATTGGACAGCAAGGTATCACTATCTTATTGATTTTCTCAAATCTTGCACTATTCTGTATTTTCCACTTGGCTTTTTAATTCCCATAATAGGTGAGTTACAAGGACTGCTCAGTATCTCTCTTAGAATGCCTTGTTCGATCATTTGATTGATCACAGGAGCAACTCCTGCCATTGTCTCGGGACTCATTTTATATGGAGGAGTGTTTGGGTAATGAGTACCAGGTTTCACTATAACCTGAATAGGATCCACATTTTTCATTAACCCTATTTCCTTTCCTGTAAAATCCCATACATCTGATCTTACAGTCTCTCTCAGCTCATCAGGCAAATTCTGTTCTGTTAAAAGTGAATATAGTTCATCCACTTCCGTCCCTTGCTTTGCTAGCATCAACTTAAATTCAACATTCTCATCATATGTCTGAAATGCAATACCATCAGGCGTACAAAAGATGGTACAATTCATTTTGCATAGTAGATCTCGTCCCAATAGATTCACTGGGCTCGAATCGCATACCACAAATCGATGCATGTCTTTGAACCTTCCAATGTGAACCTCAATTGGTTCTGTAATTGGAGTTTTAATCTGCTTATTTGACACTCCCCCAACTTGTATAGTTTCTCCCGAGAGGGGTAGGTTAGGAATTTCTGCTGCTCTCACAGTAGAACGGGTAGCACCAGTGTCTACTAAGAATGTAATATTATTACCTTCCACCTTCCCATCAACAAATGGACCTGACTGATCTACCTCCAGATTTGCGCCAAGCACGCACTCTTCCTCCCCCTCAGGCACTGTCATTGGCTACTCTCCGAATCACTCCCATTACACTGCAACCAATATTGTGGAATCATCTGCACATTTGGGTTCTTACCATGTTGTTCCATAGGAGTAAATCCAGTATTCACACTGTATCTCTGTACCTGAGCACCTTCATTACTCTGCATAGGAGCTTGGGGCACCTGTATCTGTGGTGTAACTATCTGCTGCGGCTGTTGTTGTTGTTGGGCCACAACCACTTCATTCTGCACCTGTGAATTTAAATTTTGGGTTGTCCCATTAATTTTTACAGTGCTTCTACACTTGTTCTTCCAATGTCCAAGCTTACCACACGCATGACAAGGAAATTTTCTTTTCAAATCATCTTTAACAAATTTTCCTTTACCCTTACCAACACCTGGTACCTGAACATTTTGATTCTGATTATTCGTTTGCTCGACACTATTTACTTCCTGTTGCTCTGCTACCTTAACCCTTTCGCTGCTTCTGTCGGCCAACGGCCGTCGCGAGCACTACCTCCGTAGTGCTGCGCACGTCCGTTGGCCGACGCGGCCCCGCCCACTCTTCAAAGCCGCCGCACCGCGGCGAAATTTCGGCCGCGGTAAAGGGGTTAACTTGCGCCCACGTTCATCTTTTCCTTAAGCTTTTTGTGTTTTGAATCAATGTCGTCGCTACAGTACTTTGCATATCTCAGAATTTTATCTACCGTTTTATTCTGCCAGCAAATCAGATGCTGTTGACTCATATTACTAATCTCTGGTTTCAGTCCAAACACAAAACGATACACAAAATGTCCCATATCCTCGTCACCTATATTCTCAAATCCGCTATACTGCTTAAACACCTGTAACACTCGCTCATAGTATGCATGCACCGACTCTTTTGGCTCCTGTGTTGTCCTGTCTATTTTTACCCAATCAGTTTCCTTCGGGAAATCTTTCCTTTCAAGAAAGTAATCACCTGATTGTACTTTTTCATCACCTCATCTGAAGGAGCACCAGTTTTAGGGTCTCTTGGATATTCTTCTTTAGGCCAATCGACAGTTATCTTACACTCCGTCCACAAATCAGCCGGAACTACAATCTCGAATAGACCATCTAAGTATTTCAGCAATACCTTTGAAACCTTCACAAACCTTTCTACTTGTTTATACCATTCCACGGGTTTTTCTCTCAATCTGGGGAAATCATTCGTAAAGGACAAGATGTCCTGTCTACTCCAGGGTACATGAACATATCCACCACCTGGAACTTCCCTCATTGGACACACCATTTCAACCTGTCCATTTGTTTTTAATGGATACATCGAAGTACCTTCTGTAGGGTTTAATTCATTTTTTCTTTTCGACCATCTACCTTTCCAACGATCAACATCTCCCCACTTCCTCAGAATCAACATCAATTCCTTTATCTGTAACCTTTTACCAGACACATCCAAACTTTCCAAGTCCCTGTCAGTGAAATCCATCCTGTATGTTTTCTGCAATACCTTCGATCTCTCAATATCTATTCCGTAATCAACAGCAGCTTCTGCTATCTTCTCATGCAAATTCCTTGCTTTCCAGGTAATATTCTTACACAAAAACAATAATTCCTCATCTCTATAAATACTTAATCTATCTGGACTGATCGTACCAATTATCATTTCTTCCAAATCCACCTTCAATCTACACACATCTATACTTTGTGGTAGGGTTTTCGCTTTTCCATTCCCTTTATCCACTCATTCAGCTCTTTTGGTGTGGGACCTACTGAACTCTCAGATGCGGAATCACCACTCTGTGCTATTCTCCTAGGATCTATTTGAACATTTCTTCTTGGAGTTTCATGTACTACTTCTTCTAGGGAAGATCTATTAAGGTAACATTTTCTTCCATTCATTCAACTGGACTAGGTATAGTCATTGTCTCACTCCTCATACTACTTGTCGGAACTGTCAAAGCATGTACTCCTGATATACTCTGTTTTTTCCCATACAACGGAACGATAGGACCTATTGTTACGGGAACTGATAATGCTCCTGCATTCAGATTTAACTGTTTAACTTTCTGAATTAATTCTTCTCTTGCTTGGTTTCGTAACTCTGTTTCTCTATCCGGTACTACTCTCATAATCACTGGAATTTGGGGAACTTGCGAAATCAGTGGAGATCCCATTATCGGGGCATTTGGAACTACTTCTCTTGGACTTTCCTGATACGATGGAGGTCTTTTTGTTATAATATCCTCCAATAACTCGTCATCTGAATCATTCATGTTACAACTCCCTCTTTGCATTTCAATATTATTCTTTTTCTCCTTACTTTTGCCTCCTATTGACTCATCATTGACCAAGACAGGATACAGTCCTTCCGTTACTACAGCTCTTCTCCATCTTTTCACTCTATCTTGCCTACTCTCAAAGGGATATCTGGTCATGATATTTCTGTATTTTCTTCCACCCCTGTATTTCTCTCACTCAAAAGCCTCATATTCCCATTCCTCAAGTGCCTCATACTGAGTTGGTCTAGGTCTAGGTCTAGGCTCCAACACATTCATCCGATCTCTTAAATTTTGTAAAATTCTCACATTAAATGTTCCATGTTCCGGAAAAGCCAGAACACCATCGCTCTCAGTATACTTCACCCAATTCTCCAACCAAGTGCACGTATGATATCCATATTCTAGCATCATATAGGATGCAGGTGTTCCTGGAGGCGGAATAAGAATTCCCTCCCTTGTCACTATCGGTCTGTCCTTTTTGAAGAAATTCCTGATTTTATTAATAAACTTCATTTTTTCTCAACTGTCCCTTCAGAATGTGACTCAAAAATGTCAACAAACCCTTCGTACTTCTGTAGTCTCTATTAGGCAACTGTCGTCCAATACCAGCGCGACTCACACCAACCAACCAATCAGAACACTGCTACGTCAGCAATGTCTCAACGAATAGAGATGTAGCTTACAATAGCTCATCCAATCACAGCTCTAAAAGCTCCTGCTGCCTGACCAATGCCAGCGCGGCGTTTTCTGACATCAGTATTACTCCTTCTACTGATCCTCCCTTTACAAAATGACGCAGCAAAAAATTCTTAAGCTTTTCTCTCAAAGAAATATTGTTAATAACGACATAAAAACAATGCTACCTTGTCTGTTTTCTAAATAAAGAGATAGTTTTCACTTTTCCAAAAGAATTTTCTCTACGAGCAAGAATAACGACCCAACGCTATCTCACCCTTCAATCAAGCTCTGGGAGGACCTGTTACTTCTCCAGGGATAAGGCCAAAGTTTCTCAAGAGGACTTTTTGGTATGAAAAGGAGTCTTGGTACTTCTCTGGGGATAAGGCCAAAGTTTCACAGGTGGACCCTTCGCTATAGCACTCCAAATCTACTCTCATACGAATTTTCCCTAATGCAACACCTACAGCCTTTCACTGTTCAGTGTTATGACTTACAGACAAAGTACTTCCATAGTGGGATACGTCTATCCACACTAATTTCCAGCCTACTTCAGGCTATGACTTTACCCCGGGCGACCTTCTCGCCCGTATTTTCAAGACAACATAAAAACACAACATTAACTTTTCGGGTTAGAACACATAATCAAATCAATAATCAACTAATCAACTAATCAATAATAAACCATCCTCTGCTACCAAAAACTGATCCAGCGCCAAACCGGGGGTCTCTGAATGACACAGCAGACAACGGGCCCCAAACATACAATACACAATTTCTCACCATTTAACAGACCCTACGAGAATGACGCTGAGATGCGGTTTGTGTGACGTTGATTTTCTCTTTACTCATCTAAAGGGAAAAACAGATTATCTAATTGTTTCTTCTCTATTTTAGCCCTTTAACCTATATCGTCAACCACTTTCCTCTTGGGCGATGAATCATATTGATTGAGTAGTGTAAATTATTGACATGTTTAATTAACCAAAATCTTAACAATTGTCATGGAAAATAATCACAAACTCAAAAATATCGTTAATCTGTTTATCTTCAGTAATTATAAGAAAAAATCTCAGGTACAAAGTTACAGGGAAAGAAAATACACATTATAGGAGAAATATCATAAAATATGCAGACAAGATCACAAACATCTGAATCACAGTGAATATTATGGAGTGGATAGATGAAGAGACATAAGAGTCATGAAAAGAAAACATTTGCAGACATTGCAAATTTCCCTATTGATACATACCAATCGATTAAAGATCAGGAAAACCACCAACCCCTAGCCACGAGGATAGTGGAAAGGAACCCAATAAAGGAAACCGGGATAGGATAAGATCAGGAAACAGGTAGGCCTCTAACTGACGGACAGCGACGATCACCCTCTGCCTCTCTGGACCTACGAAAGCTGCCTCTCACCACACCCCCTAAGAGCATCCCAATTATACCCTAACTCAACCTGACCATCCCACTAATCTGCAACATTCGGGAAAATCTCAACTTTTCATTGGTCAATTTGTGGGGTGTTACACCACACCTCCATTACTTCATTTGGCTTTACATACTTTCTTTGTTCTTAACTCATTCTCACGATTTACTTCACTGCTTATGAATCTATTCTCTATCCCCATCACGTCACATTCTCTCATGAATGGCTTGTCCCTGTATTAGCAACTTTATTTCAAACAATGTATCGGCTAGACATAAAATGTTCATCAGTTTGAGCTTTCCCAGGCATCTCCACGTCCTCAAATATTGCACGTCTTTCTTTCACTCTTCAAGGTTTCCTTCATCCGCAGCTGACACCCACCAAAGTTCACGTACAGGTTACATTTTCACGGCCTTTCTTCGGCCTTATGTCAACTTTAAACACCCAACTAACTGCTCACCATAGGCCCATTTTTAAAACTACGATGAAAGAGAAATATAAAGAATATTAATAACACAAAAATAGAAATTACACTGTTTCCCTCCCACATTGCACTAATCCCATGTTAATTTATATGAGCATTAATGTGCAAAGCATTATTATTTGCAATAGCATTATTCCACCTTGTCGGTTTTAGTATGCAAAAAGCGATATGCGGCCTAAGCATTTCATGCATTAATCTTAATTGCAATGCACGCATGCGCGAAGCATTTCCCTGTGTTTGTGTGTATTAATGCATATTAGTACAAAACACACAATTAATAAATGTTATCTTGGGGCGTTGATCCGAGCAGGTTTACATGACGCAAACCCTGCTCCATCAGGGTGGACTTTATCCTAGAGGGATTCTTGGCTTTAACACCTACACACATGCTAGATACACTTAAGTACATCTAGTTAGGATTACATCGTAGGAGTACGCATTTTATTGTCATGTATTTTATATACTTTTCTGAATTCATGATTATAGCAAAATGGTAGAGATTTACCATCCTTTCACTTTTCTAGTGCTTCTAATCATTTATATCTGTTACTGTCTGATGATTGTCTCAGCACACCTATTTTACACTAGAATGACAAATGTTCAATAAATGCTTATTGAAAACGTCCATACCGTTTATTCTGAGACTAAGTGAGCACGAGTAACTGAATGAAAAGTATTGCACTGTTTCCACGATTCTGAAGGATCAGGGTTGTCATGTTCGATAGTTGCCAAGAACTATTCTCTCCTTGAGAAGAGGAGTTTTCTAGTGGCACTGTGAGTTAGCTGGCATACAGGCCAACATACCCGGTGGGGGTGTCTGGAATCAGTTCAGACACCAAGCCCGCAGTGTATGTTGTCTAAACGCGCAGTTCTTATATAGATTTATAGGAACTACACGGCTTGGCGCCGCCAACGTTGGTTGGGTACTTATTTAACGGTCAAATCTGAGTAGTTCAGTCGTGCTATTCTCAGAGACCCCTACTCACATTTCCCCAGAGACGTCTGGAGTGGGAGGGAAGAAAATCCGCCGCAGCTGAGTAGGCAAAATCCTATGTATTGACTGTTGGTTTAATCAAGCTTGAAGGATACATTGCTCCTATTGTGCATAACACCTTATCTCAGTTCCCTTGAAAAGCTCTTCTTACTAAAACAATGACTGAGCCAGGAGATGTTGTACATGAACTAAAATCAGAAGATGCAGACGCAATACACATTGCAGAAAATGTTAGAAATGCCATCACCCTAAAACTAGTAGCATACGGTGTTACATCTAGGGGTGGGCAAGTAAATTTCGTGATTGAGGCACACAAATCATATAGAACAGAGGCATTCTATTCATGGATTAGATTCCCGCAGGCAAATGCACAAACAAAAACATTTCATTACTATGTCGAAGATGACATACCAAACGAATATAGTCCATATGAGGACAATGAAATTCCACTAACATACCAGGAACATTTATACTGGTTTAAAGGCGCCCTCCCCATACAAGAAATAGAGTAAGACTCGGTCCGCTCAGAAGAGACGGAGCAACATGGCCGGTACTAGTGGCCTACACACCACACCCTGACATTGACACAATGCCAGGAGGAGACTTACTTATACATCATAAAGAACTAATAAAACATTACACAAACATGACACAGTTCGTGATGAGAACACTCACTCTTCAGCCAACACCGGCTACACAACCAGGACCAGTCCAAACTTCTACAATGAAAATTACACCACAAACATTACACGCGGTGATGGGTAAAATGCCCACTAAACGTGAACAAATGCCTTTCTGGATAGCTCAAAAAATAACACAGCTGGAGGCAGTATTTCCACACACTTGCCCGCAGGAAAAGCATAGAATACTAACAATTTGCTTGCCAATGGGGATAGCTCCCCCAATAGAGGATTATACTTCTTGGGGTACAGTCTTCGCTGCAATATATTCCAGGACTCATGGTATCCCTTCAATAGCGGTAATACCAGATGTATTGAGACAAATACATAACGAGTACGGAGCGGAACCCGCTCTGAACTTATGGATGAAGTTACTAAATAACTTTGTCCAGGTATCAGCTATAATTTTAGCAAATATTAAAGGGGAAGCAGCATCAGTGGCAATACACCAACGCCTGAGAGACTTCACTCCTTTACAACAGGAGACGGAACTACCTAAAATAATTGAAACTGCTTATGCAGAATTAGGTAGAGATAGTCTGGGAGCTAGACCAGTAAAACCTCAACTAGTGGCAGGTCCAGATAAAGAACAGACAAAGCAAACACCAGTTTATTCAAAAAGAAATGGGATAATAACAAACAACAAAAGAATAGATCTCAATCCAGGGGAAGGTCTCCTCAACAGGAGCCCCCAGAAAGGAGGTATAACCTTAGGAATAGAGATAACATTAAAAAACCTGACAGGTATCAGGACACTGATACACGTTCCTCTCGTTCCTTTCAGGGTTCATCAAAAAACTCCGAGAGGGAAGGACGGTCATAACACATACAAGAAGAGCTTACAAAGTCCAGAGACTCTCAACGCACTTCAGACTACACGTCCAAAAAAGAAGAAAAGCCTAAAGCGAAACCTCAATTCAAAAAGAAGAAAGTAGCAGGTCTCAAAGTTAGACATGCCCAGAATTCTGAGGACTCAACTACTGAACAGGGAATGGGCTCTGACGATGTTAGACAGCACAGCAGGAGTAACAATAGCTCGCCAGAACCTGATGGAATTTCTGGTGACAGCGGAGTTGAGTGAGTATATCACGGTGGAAACACCTGATACTAGGGTAAGTGTCCCACATAGGTTATATGAAGAAATACTGAAAATGGAAGGGGACAAGCCCAGGAAAATTAAAGGTCTCTTCTGGGAGAACCTGACTTTTGGATATGACATTCTCTTAGCTGAGAAAGATTGGCCGCCTGCTTTTGTTATGGATTGCCCAAAGGGAGAGACGGTAATTATGCCAGCCTTTTCAGTCCTCGTTCCCCAATACACAAAACACACATACGCGCAGGAGTGGGCGGTGGCTCTTGCTCCTGCACTATATCGCAACCATGTTGGGTGGGATGAACAATCAGCTCACCACGTGATACCACTAAAATCTACTCCAATTCCACAGAGACAGTATCCAATACAACAAGAAGCGAAAAAACAGGTCAGGGAGATCTTAGATCAACTTGAATACCAAGGTGTGATTGAAACTTGCACCTTATCAATGAAAAATCCTTTGTTTCCCGTAATGAAACCTGATAATTCATATCATCTAGTTCTAGATTACAGACATCTGAACTCATGCACAAAAACATTTGCAGTACGAAACGCACATAGTGCCGCATTAATGAATAACATTGTGCGGCAAAAATACAAAACAACACTAGATATCTCAAATGGATTTTTCTGCCAAAATGTAGCGCCTGAGAGCAGATATTTGACAGCATTCTCAGCGCTGGGGTCCCAGCGGCAATTTTGTCGACTAGCTCAAGGGTATAAGAACAGTCTGGGTTTTTTTTCCGCCAGGGTAACTGAATTGCTTCAGAAACAGGACGAAGAGGCATTATCCTATGTAGATGATATTTATCTGACGGATGATGACCTGGAGGAACACCATAACTTTGGGATTTGCCTCCGAGGGCTACAAGTTTAACTTTAAAAATCAAAAATAGCCCACCTCAATGTCCTGATTTTGGGATATGAGCTTTCAAATGAAGGAAAAAGTCTGGCAGCCAACTTTTTAGAAAAGTGTGCGCTGCACCAACCTCCAAAATCATTAAAACATTTACAATCAATACTGGGATTCCTAAATTTCGGCAGAACATACATTTTGGATTACGCAGAAAGGGTTCAACCTTTCTACGACCTGATAAGACCTGATTTTTCAATTAGGCAATGGACACAGGAACACACAGAATTCCTTTGTTCCCTACAAGCTGACATGATAGCATCCAAACACTTACAGACATGTGTAAATCTCCGCAACCTGGTGATCCGTGTAGTTGCGGGTCAATCTGATATACAATGAAGGTGAAACAGTACCAATAGCATACAAATCACATTTGTACACAAATGCTGAGATGCGTTTTGCATCCACAGAGAAAATTCTGACAGCAGTACAGACTGCTGTGGTGAGAGAAAGAGCACTGGCTCCGGGGAAACGAATTATAGTTGTGACCCCAGTACCGGCCTTAGAGGCTACTACAAAGGCAAGCGTTCCAAATGCTAAAGCTTTATATCTGCGATGGATACAATGGACTAATTCTCTCACTGCATCAGATGTAGAATACAGGTACGACCCAAGTCTAAAAACACAGGCATTCCTGCAATACGAACAAGAATATCCTCTCCCGAATGAAATTATGCCTCTAGATCAGTATGAATTCATAATTTACACTGACGGATCTGCTCAACCGGCCATAGGGAGTAAAGAACAATACAGCGCCGCGTGTGCGATTGTTAAGGGTTGGATGAAGGATAGCAAATTCCATCCGAGCTGTACAAAGACTCAGTCCTTAAGAGACTGCACGGCTCAGTTAGCAGAACTGAAAGCTCTTTTACTGGTGCTGGTTAACACGGATCAAGAATTCCCCACACTAATTGTGTGTGATTCGTTTTACTGTGTCCAGTCATATAATGAATATCTACATTATTGGGGACAAAATGGGTTTAAAGACTCAAAAGGTCGCACAATAAAGCACAAAATGCTATGGGAACAGGTAGAGGAGTTGAAAAACGAGCTACCAAGAGCTCACGTGATACACATGCTGAGTCATCAACGTGATGGCATTCACATTGAAGGGAATTCATTGGCTGATGAAGCCACAAAGGGGAAGTACAAACTGCATCCGTAGCTGCAATCACTCGTTCAAAAACGAGAATAGACGGACAGATAATGGTAGCTGTCATTGCTGTGCGCAAAGACAACAAGACACTTCCGAAAAGTTTTCCACTCAAGTACTCCTACAAGTTAGATGCAAACAACGTTCCATTTGCTCAGATTCCAGGAGTGGGGGATAGAGTAATACCAAACATGGATCGCAGATTAGGCTTAATTTTAGCTGCACACGAAGGTCTGGATTCTGCACACGCAGGAGTTACAGCAACAGTTTCTTTACTGAAACAATGCTATTGGTGGCCAGGGTTAACAAAGCAGACCAAAGACTATGTGTTAAAGTGCGACATCTGTCAACAGATGAAACGCTCCACCATAACACGTCCAGCGCAGCCACCATTATTGATATCAGACAGACCTCTCACGTGTGTCTATTTGGATCACTGCGGCCCATTTCAATCTGATGGGGCTTACAAGTACATAGTGGTTGCAGTGGATTCCTGTGCAAGATTCCTATGGGTATGGCCTCAGCGCTCGGCTGACGCTCGAACTGTTATCAAAGATTTGCGAGTCTTTATAGGGACATACACAGTTGGCAAATTACATCCTGACCGTGGCCCTGCGTTTAGCTCTAGGGCTTACAAGGAGGCCATGGGAGGTTTGGGTGTAGCATTGCGCTACTCCTCTCTGTATCATCCTGAGGGAAATTTGGTCGCGGAGAAGAAAAACCAGGACTTAAAGCAATCATTAACAGCTAGGGTATTCGGCGCGGGTGGTAGTTGGGTCAATCACCTATATGGGGTCCAGAGGGCCTTAATTAATATGCCAAGAAGCTCTCTAGGGGGGTCACTCCTTATGAGGTCCTTTTTGGGACGAGAATGTGGGTACCTGACTTAGATTGTGAAGGCACAGTGGCGGATGAAAAACCCTTTGACATCAATAAACGTTTGGCTGTTTTACAGGAACTAAATGAATCAAGGGCTCTACAGAGCAATGTCCAGGTGAAAAGGTTTGCCACTGGGGGAGTCAAGTCAGTCACGGCAAGACCTGTCTGGATTCCTAAAGTAGGGGATCTGGTCAGAGAAAAGATAATGGACAAAAGGGAATTTAGACCATCTTACAGAAAGCCTGTACCTGTCCTGGCAGTTGAAGGAACAAAAACTGTACTTCGGCCGCATCTTGCCGGAAAAAAGGAGAAAAGGTTTGTCTCCATTGATCTGATAAAACCACATTATGTGGCCGATACTGAATAGAAGGCCTCGTGGGCTCCTGAGTAGCCGACGTCCTCCTCTCGCTACTATACAGGAAGTTCAGACGGAAAGGCTCATCACGTTTGAAGAGTCGCCCTTGCAAAGCACTGGAATAAACAACAATGCGATGGAACTCGTTCCTCTTGCAACGGAAAATCAAAATCAAAATGAGAGACAAATTTCAATTCGACCTAACACTGATGTCTACATAAACATGCCTCAACAAGAGCAATCTACAAGTTCAACAACACCTGCTGAGCTACCAAAGATAGATCGAACTGCATCTGGCTATTTCATCGACTTTGATACCTTTTCATTGGATCCAAGTGAACCTGAAACGACGCCAGCCCCAAAAACTCATCAACAACAAATCAAAGGCTTTATCACTTTTGTTAAAAAGACTTACCTGGTGTCCCCTTGGATAGAACTTTGGATAATCACCGGGATACTTTTCTTTCTTTTCTGAATAGGCCTAGTGACTACTTTCCACTTACTTATTAATGGAACTTATCTACGCCAAAGCTCTGCAGCATCGAAAGTGAACTTGGTCCTGAAACCTCATGTTTCATCACATTGTGAACAAAGAGACTTGTCATCAGTGAACATTACAGCAGTTCCTATACCTGATGGTATAGTATGGGAGAAGGTTGATTATGATATATTTGGCCCGACAGAACTTTTAAAAGTACCACATTTATTTAAAATTTCCTTAAATGATATCATTATCTCCAGTACATTCTCAGATGATTGGGATTTTTAAACTGTGAATAATATGTTGTCTGATTTGGAACAATCCGCCGCATTTTCTAGCAATGAAATGTTAGAAGACACATCAGATTTTAACACTATGTATTGTTATCAACATTATGGTCATCACTTTCTACACAAATCCAGCAGCCCCAGGAATGTTTTCACTTATCACCAATGGGAACATTGCCCTACACCACCAAAAAGCAGTTCAAAAACATTTGCACAGAAATTTTCATAGTTTTCAGGGTTTAACATTTCAGATCCGACCTCATATTACTATAAGGTTGCACCTACATCAGCACAGAAAAATATGCTAACAAACACCAAACAGATTTACTCTGCTTCCTTTATTACCCAACTGTCTGAACATGGTTTCGACTTATGGAAAGACACTATAGACTTAAAATCAGTCTGGGGTTCTAGGGATTGGCAAGTCCAGGGAACAGAAGCGCTATTTAGAGCATGCATCATTCCACAGCAGATGATTTTTTTAAATGAAACTGTGCAGCAGACTTCCTGTCTTGGGATAGCCAAGAACAAGGACTTGAACACACCTCGGATTCCTACACCAACACATACCGGGGGAAATCTTACATCAGATGAAGGGGCTACGCTAGATGACATCCTACAATACAATAGATCAGACCCCAATTGGAAGGGATGGTTGGTTTGGCCCACAGATACTAACAGATCATCTGCGGCGTACCCCAGGGATCTTCCCTCAGCCCAACACTGTTCAACATCTACATGGCCCCGCTCGCACGCATCGCCAGACAGCACGACCTCAACATTATCTCCTACGCCGACGACACTCAACTGATCCTCTCCCTCACCAAGGACCCCCTCGCCGCCAAAGCCAATCTCCATGAAGGAATGAAGGCCGTCGCCGATTGGATGAAGATCAGCCGACTAAAGCTGAACACGGACAAGACGGAGGTCCTCATCCTCGGCTCCAACCCCTCAGCCTGGGACGACTCCTGGTGGCCAACGACGCTGGGAGCAGCCCCGACACCCACCGACCACGCACGCAACCTGGGAGTCATCCTCGACTCAACGCTCTCCATGGCCAAGCAAGTCAACGCAGTCTCCTCCTCCTGCTTCAACACCCTCCGCATGCTTCGCAAGATCTACAGGTGGATCCCGACAGACACAAGAAGAACAGTCACCCAGGCCCTCGTCAGTAGCAGACTTGACTATGGGAACGCCCTCTACGCGGGAGCCCCGGCCAAGCTCATCAAGCGACTGCAACGCATACAAAACGCCTCCGCACGCCTGATCCTCGACGTACCACGCCACAGCCACATCACCCCCCACTTGAGGAACCTGCACTGGCTCCATGTCGACAGGAGGAACACCTTCAAACTCCTCATCCACGCACACAAGGCACTCCACAAAACTGGCCCAGCCTACCTCAACAGACGACTCTTCTTCTACGTCCCCAACCGCCAGCTCCGCTCCGCCGACCTCTCCCTCGCCACCGTCCCTCGCATTCGAAGAACAACCACCGGCGGCAGATCCTTCTCACACCTCGCCGCCAAGACCTGGAACACCCTTCCACTAAGCCTACGACAGACCCAAGACCTGCTGACCTTCAGGAGGCTACTCAAGACCTGGCTGTTCGACCAGTAGCAGCACCCCCCCCCTTCCCTCTCCCCAGCGCCTTGAGACCCCGCGGGTAAGTAGTGCGCTCTACAAATTCTGTGATTGATTGATTGATTGAGATGTCAAGAAAGATTCGGGGGTACCACCGAAGGGTACAGTATCTATAGGCCAGACCCACGCTATGTATAAAGAGAACATCCAGTGACATCATACAGTTTTGGGAAGCTATGCCTCGATTGGCTAAAAACCTCAACACTAACACAGGTGAAAAAACACTTATCCTTACTATCAGAGGATGTGAACCTAAGGGATTTTTTTATTAGGTCCCAGAAAATCACGTCAGAAACGTTTCATATATGCTGTCTATAATGAAATTGGGTAAATCTCCCAACAAGAAGCAGCTGAGAGACTGCGAGAAATAGATAGGATTAACCTAGAAAAGGCATTAGCCGTAGTTGGCAATGGTATGACTACGTTAACATCCAGGATATATTCACTGGGTAACATTGTATCTTCTGCTATTGACGTACTAGAACAGGACTTGTCCATATTACAGCCCGGGCAATCACAATTACGTTCTATTATGTTATTGAGCTGGGCAGGGCAATCATTGCGCGCTGGTTATGTGCCTTGGCAGTTTATAAACAGTACGTCCCTGTTTTCTGCATACAATCTAACAGAAAAACAGATGAAAATGGCACAGAGGGGAGCAAAATATACAATGCTACGTATTGAAAAGCTGGACAGATTACCTTTTACTGTGGCTGAGTCACCGTCCACAGAATGGTTAATCCATGGCCACATAACGCTACCGGTCACAACTTTCCAGTTTCAATATTGCCTAGAACAACAACAGGCGGGCAGTATGAAAAGATGGGTAAGGAATACATCAGGAAATCTTGGGAATTACCGTACAGATTTCAATGCAGGAGTGGGGATCTTGAAGTGTTTCTAAGCAGTACTAACTGTGAGTGGATCTCTCATATGCCAGGATATTATGCTACACGGGGCTTGTAATGGTTCAGTGGCAAACCTATCCTGTCATTTGAAAGGTGCCCCGGCAGCTGTGATCACTCCAGTATTCAGGCTTCTTTCGAATGGGAGTTACTTGATGCTGAACGATCAAGGTTGTTGTGGGATGCTAAAGGGCATCGCATAACTGATAACCGTGAGCTCCAGGGTTACTTGCTGTATGCAAGTATTGTTTCCACCGACACATACAGTCAGGGAGGCACCGCTATGGCCTTCATTGAATGTTTCTCTTATACGGTTTGATACTCGGAGCAGAATGAAAGCCATGCTTTTACAGAAAACCGTGCCCTTAACCTCCGCCCGGGAGACTTTTGATCTCCAGATCGCAAGGTCCTCGGCCGAGATACAGGCACTAATACGTACAAATTGCCCTTTCAATTTCGCAGAAATGGTAAATCGTATCTTTAACATGTCTGATATGACGCGTATAGTCCACCTATTTAAGACCATAGGTTCTGGACTATTAAGCACCTTTCAGACGGTCCTCGGAGTTTTACCAAACTTTATACACTCCGAATTCGGAAGCATTTTTGGAGGACTTCCGCTGATCCTGTTTCTAATAGCAGGTATCCTGATTGTAATTTTTCTGCTACGCAATGGACGTCCCAGTCACCAAGGAGATGGAAAAGGCACTCCTAGAGCGCAAATACCGTGATTGCATGGTACAACATCTGGGCACACCTCGCCTACGAGAACTAAGTGCTTCTTTGTTCCTGTCATTTAGACCAGTCTGGATGGACTGTATCTTACCTGTTCTCCGATGGCTGTTCTGCGGAGAGGAATGCGTGTTAGATCTGTGTCTGACACTTCCATCAGTTGCGCAACCGGATGTTGATGCATTGCTGGACCCGATAACGGCCCATGTTCTGCAGTGTTCCCAGCGTATTCCTATGTTGATGGCGGCATTCTTGGAGCCACCACAGGAAATTTCTGCTCCTGTTGGAATGGATACCGGCTCCGCCACTAATACTCAGGCTTTGGATGGTGCACAGGCTGCCCCAGCATCGGCTGCCGGCAGTACGGAAGATCATCTGTGTTCAATTGACGTAATCTGCAAGGTGTTACAGGGATCGTCGTCTGCGAAGGCAGGTAACAGCGATGTTGCGTCTACCAGCCAGGACACATAAACATTTAGCCCGTCGTGTGCTGGGAAAAATTTGTTTTAAAAAAAAAACTCACATTGGAATTCCAAAACAAATTGACACTTTTCATGACCTGCAAAGCTTTCTAATGCTTGTAGTAGTTCAAACTATATATACGGACACATTAGAGCTATTGCTTGAGTGACAATTTCTGTTTTTAGCACCTTTTAGAGTTTTTTACATTTTTTATTGGAGCTATTGTTTTTACCTATGTTTGCGTACCAGTACCTAGATAGGTAGTATGTTAGAATTAGATTATGTCAATCAAACTCTCTTTATTTCGGTTAAAAAAAACATAAAAGATACGGCCATACAAGTCGTGCTTGATACATTCTGGCTTACGAAACGACATTCAAATGAATATTAAAAGAAGATACAATTAGGAATGGCAGGAATTGACATGGTAATAACAACATACGGAAAGGGTGTAAATGAGACAATTGTCAGATAATTCATGATTATGATGCCTCAAGCAGTTTGTAACAGAATGATAAAAACCCTTGTCTAAAGTGCAAATGTATTCAAGTAATTTTGTGTGAGACTGACCCCGAATTTACATTCCAAGCATAACACTACAAAGTTCATAAAAACATATTAAAATCACCATTATTCATAATCAAACAACGATGTCAGAGTTAAAAATGCATTGAATATTAGTACAAAAACGGCTATTTACAATATAAAAAAATAGTAACATCTATGGCAATTGATCTTGTGTAAACGGGTCGTCACATTTTTGCCTCTCGGGGCTAGGCAAGGGGATTAACAGCACCCTCCTTCTAATCGCCCAAGAGTGGCCTAAGAATTTCGCAGTTGCGCAAGCGAATAAAGGTCTAGCATCTGATTTCAATATGCACAAGGCCACTTTGGAATTTCGAGTCCCAAGTTGTCTGCACACTGGAGCTAGCCATTTGCTCCTGGGTTTCGCATAGGCTGTACAAGCAAAGAGAACATGGCCTATCAATTCATGTGAGCAAGGACAACAAGGGCAGCCCTTGGGTTGAGATTTGTTAATCAACCAAGAGTTTGTGAAAGCATTAATTGGTAAACTGCCGTGCCTGAATTGAATATAAAGTTTCCTATCAGCTGGGACCTTGATGGTATCGAAATAGCTTTCTAAGGAACGGCTGGCTTTCAAGTCTCCAAACTCTTCAGTTAGTCTGCCCTGTTTATTTTTAGAGAATGTGTTCTGCTCAGCCCATGCCCAATATAATAATTTGACCTGGCATCTGGTATGGGTTGGTGGGCAGCCAGTGTTGTGCTTTGGCAAACCAATGCTGGACAAAAGGCTATTTACGTGTTTGATCCAGCCAATCATTTTAGTGGTATCCAGAGCGCAAACCTCATTGAAAGCTGCAGCATAAGGTGCCAGATCGGGAGTGGTGACCATTCTGTGCCAAAACAACAGTGGGCGGAGCCTTGCAAGATCATTGATAGGCTTAATGCCCAAATCCAGTTTAAGTGGAAAGAGAGGGGTGCTTTGTGGGAGGGATACCAAATTTCTAAGAAACTTGTTCTCCACTGCTAAGAGGTCGCTTGCATTTACCATGCCCCACAACTCAGCCCCGTATAGGGCACTGCTCACAGCCTTGCAGCTATATAGTTTGAGAGCAGATGCTACTGGCTTGGTGTATGAAAGACAATGCTCCTTCCTCAGAGCCCCGGTTACCTGCGAAAATTTGAGAAAGGCCTTCTTAAGATGGAGCTTCCAGGCCATTCCCTCCGACAGCTTGATTCCCAGGTAGTCAAAGGAGCTAACTCTCTCAAGCGGAGCATTGTTCAGGAACAGATTTCCCTTGAAGGACTTGTGGGGATTCAGCAGCATTAACTTGGTTTTGGAGGTGTTAATTTCCAAATCCCTCCCATCACAAAAAATCTTAAATTGGTTCAGTAATTTTTGCAGGCCCATGGGAGTTTTTGAAACAAGAAGGGTATCGTCTGCAAATAATAAGGTGGAAATTTTATGTTCGCCAACGAGGGGGCATCAGCTGAAATGGAGGATAGGAGCTCAGCTACTTGGTTAATATACAGTGAGAAGAGGGTTGGGGCTAAGACACAGCTCTGGCGCCCCCCCCCCGCTGTATCTTAATGGGCTCGGAAATTTGACCCTGGCTACCCCATCTTACACGGGCAAAATTCTCTTCGTGCAACCTAATTAGGAGTTCCAGAATTCCCGAGGGCATTCCCATGTCCCTGAGCACCCGCCACAATAGGTCCCCCGGGAACAAGGTCAAAGGCTGTTTTTAAGTCTATAAAAGCTATATATAGACTACCCTTGCCCAGCATAACTACCTTCCAATATAGCATGACAAGACGGAAAACTTGATCGGTTGTGCCGGTCTTCCATCGAAACCCTGCTTGGAACGGAGAGAGGATGTGATTCTCATCCATCCAATCCTGGATCTTAGCTAGGAGAGAGCGGCAGAAGACATTTTGGGCACAATCGATCAAGCTGATCGGGCTGTAGTTGGAGGGGTTCGACCTGTCACCTTTCTTAAAAATGGGGATCACTTTGGCCCCTTTCCATGATTCTGGAATCATTCCCCCGCCAGCGATGTCATTGGACAGTGTCGTGAGGTAGGTTGCCCAGTTCTCTATCTGAGCGAAAAAGGTCACCAGGGATGCTGTCCGGACCTGGTGCTTTTGCTGGTAAATTGCCTCCAGGGAGGTCAAAATTTCCTCTCTAGTAAACGAGAGGCTACATACTGGTTGACCAATGTCAAGTAGAATTGGAGCTCTGTCTTGGGTGCGGGTAATGGAATACAGAGCACTAAAGTGTTTTTGCCACACCTTTGCAGGGATGTTGTTGGCCAAAGGGGGAGATCTTTCAAAATTGCCCTTAGACAGAAGTGACCAAAACATCCTGCTATCTGGGTGCAAAATGCCTCCCCAAGTTTTTCCCATCTCCTTTCATCCCACTCTCTCTTAGCTTTGTTTTGTGCCTGTTTATAGTGCCTCCTTACTTTGCGTGTCAGGGGAATATCCCTATTTCTGATGGCTGCAGACAAGCTCCTTCTTAGTACCCTGCACTCCTTGTTAAACCACAGATTTGTTCCCAATGGTCTCTCCTGTTTTGGCCTGGCCCTGTGTGCTCAAACAGGAAAGTTTCTGGCCAGATGTTCAAAAAACTCCGTATGTTGAGCACTACAGCTAGCCTGTGGGATCAGTTCATCGGGCGCAGATAGCAATGTCCCCAAATGTGTTTCTATATCACTTTTTAGCGATTTAAGCTTTTGGTCATCTGCCATGATTGCGGGCCATTTAAGCCGGCGTTTGTCGTTTGAAGGGATTACCTCCTTAGTGGTAAATGCAGCCCTCCCCTTTTCGCCCCATGGGTGCTCAACAGTCAGGCTGAGGAGATTGTGGTAACTATGACAAGACGGATTGATAACCATGTCTTGTACTAAAGGCCATAGTGTAAGGTCCACAAGTATGTAATCTATCCGACTCGACCCATTTGGCCCAGTAAAGGTCATCTCCCCTCCTTTGTCGGAGCTCGTTCTACCATTAGCGGCCCTTAGCCTATGTACCAGAGTTATGGCATTCAGTTGCAGGGCTGCTTGCGACCACTTTTTTATAGGAGGAAGCTCCAATGATGGTACCAGCCATGCTTTATCCTCCTCATTCACCTCGTAGGAGTCAACCCAATCGAGTGGCTCATAAGTAACATTAAAGTCTCCACCAACTATTAGAGGGTGACTGTCTTGCTTGGCATCCAGTATCTCATCCAGGGCCTGGAGGGTTAGGGAACTACCTCCTCTAGAGCTCCTGGCATAGACATTGTAAATGTCGATGCTCTTACCCTTGCCGCCTTTTAATCTAATCCCAAGGATATCTGGGCTGGTGATGAACAGCTCCTTAATTTCACAATTTAGTGAAATATTAATCAAGATAAGCAGCCCACCTAGCGGCCGGCCATGTTTTGAAGGAATTGCCGGTCTATAAAATGTCATAAACCCCGGAATGAATGTAGGGGTCAGGCTCCAGGTTTCCTGCAATATGCAGATCTCATGTTGGTTAATGAGCTCGAGCCAATGGGGAGATCAAGCTTCCCCCTTATGCCCGCCACGTTCCATGACGCTATTTTCAGCTTCCTAATGTCTATAGTCAGGGGAGGAGTCTGGAGAGGGAGTGGGACAGTTGATTCAGTCACATGGGTTGCTATATGGATACATGTGTCTGTGTCTCTGGCCTGCGAGTGATCTCCCATTAGTGAAGTTATGACTGTGGCTGATGCAGGCTGTGGTTTGGATATCGTTGGCTCGTTGCCTTGGCAAGGACCCTCCTGTCGAATGTGCAATGTAGATGAGGTACAGTCAGGATCTGTGTTAAAAAGGTGCACGGGTTCCTGAATGAGTTCTAGGGGTAGTCAGTCATTCTGGGACAGAGTCAAGAGAGGGGAGTCCCTAGCGGGCAATAGAGCAGCTTTAGCAGGTTCAGCCAAGCTAGTGATGTTCAACTTCAGTTGGATGTTTGTAGCAGGTGGTGGGCAGGTTCTAGCTTCAAGAGCTACTAAGTTGTGCACTAGATGTTCACTAGCTAGAGTAAGCTCTATTGCTTCAACAGTGCTGTGGTTTAAGACGCATCTTTTTGCCCGCACGATATCGTCCCTTATTATAGATCTGTATCCCCTAGTGTGCCTCATCCAGTGTATGACTTTATTTTTTAAGGCTTCACCATTCTCGTGTTTGATGCTATTGCAGTCAACCTTAAGTACATTGGTCATGTAAATAGTAGTAGACAGGGGAGCAGTATGGATGGAATGTAGCGTTTGACGGAGTAAAGGTGCCATACTACAGCCTGCATTCGATCGCGGTGTTGCTTGCTCTGCGAACATCCCTAGCCCCACTGTGCCCCGAGGAGTACCCCTGTATTCCCACCCTGGTCCCTCCTGGTACCTGCCATGTGCGGTTGTTAAAATGCTAGGAACCCTATCATTGCGGCCAGTAGAGCCAAACGAAGATACAGGATTAATATTCGGAGCATTGTGCTGGGTTTGCATGCAGTGAGGGGTGGCAGAACTCAACATTGAATTTATGTTAATATTTGAAATGGGCACAGGTGGAAAGGACTCGGATCTGCTACATTCTTCTAATTTAAGGTACAACCTCGACATTAAGGCAGTCAAAGTCTCAATTGTGCCTTTTAGGGCTACTATTTCCCTCCGTAGATCTAAATTAGAGGGTGAGGGTTCACTGGCTGCCGACCATCCACCCTGAGAGGAGCTCGTATTGAGCCTATTGTCTACTGTGCTCGTAGGTTCCGAGTCTATTGTGCGTATATGTACATCGTTTGTGGAGGATTGCTCTGCAAGAGGTGCAAAGCGATTACTCAGGGGGAGATCAGCTAACATAACGCATTCGGTTGTGCAGGCTTCGCTCAATGGGCTACAGGGGGGCTCTTTTGGAGCTTCCAGGACTATCATTGGGTGTGTCTTACTGACCACTTTTTTAAATAAGCTTGGTATATTCCCGTACCCTGTATTAGTGGGCCCAACAGGAGTATGTGCTTGAGAGGCCATATGGGTCAGGGCAGGAGTGTCAGAAGATGGTGCTGGTGTCGCAAGCAGGCCCTCGCAGTCTGCAATAGTATTATCAATACGATCTAGCACATTCACCCCATGCACCCCTTCCCTCCCGAATTCAGGGCTTGAGTTCTGGATCCTTTTCTTTGTTCTTTTCTTCACTGCACCTCCTGACCCGCCCTAAGTCTTTTATCCTTTTCCCCATGTCAACAAATCAATACTGCAGTGTGGGGGTAAGTGCGATTTGACTATAAGGGACAATGTACAGCTTAGGAGGTCGATGGTGTGCAGTACCTTAGAGGAGAGACAGTCCAAGTCCTCAAACTGCAGATTTCAGGGGGGTGGCCCAGCCCAGCCTCCTCCGGGTGCTGACGGGCGCAGGACGGGCCCGCCCTTGGCTCGGGCTTTGCCCGGGCGTGGCCCGTGCACGTCCCGCGCTGCGGGATGACACCAGCGCTTAAGTGCGTGAACTTGTGGCCCCTCCCTCCAGGGAGTGATGACTTGTGGGGCTTTGAGTCCCCCGGCAAACCCACGGACCACCGGGGGTGCGGCAGCGGCAGTCTGCAACATCCCGCGCCGCGGGATGACACCAGCGCTTAAGAGCGCGAACTTGTGGCCCCTCCCTTCAGGGAGTGATGACTTGTGGGGCTTTGAGTCCCCCGGCGAGCCTACAGACCAGCAGAGCAGCGGCAGATTATGTTGTCCAGTCGGATGAGGAGTGGGTGTTATATTCCACATAGGTACCCCAATATAGGCCTAGGTGACATCACAACCTTTCACCTATATTCGTGCCTACATTACATACATAACGGCTGCTAGGACTGACCCTTCACCTAGTTACAGTACTCCTTACAGAACGTGGAGTTTTCCCTGAACAATATCCTCATACATTATGCATGAGAATTCAGGATTCTCGGAAATTCAGCAGGACTATCATCTCCTGCATAATAACTATGTACAAGGTTCATTTCCAACATCATCCTAAGTCCGACAGTGGCACAGCAAGGTAGAACCCCATGGGATATCTTCGGGTATATAAACATCACATCTTACTGAGATCGTTAGAGGAGATCACGACTTCCATGCCGACACACTGACACGAGACGCTGAGATTCCTGCATGCAGACACTCAAGCTCGCAGCGGTCTGAGCATCCCTTGCGGGGTGTCCAACTTGAGACCAAGACGGGGTCCCACAGTCTCTCATTTCAGGTAATGGGGTGGACTTTATCCTAGAGGGATTCTTGGCTTTAACACCTACACACATGCTAGGTACACTTAGGTACATCTAGTTAGGATTACATCGTAGGAGTACGCATTTTATTGTCATGTATTTTATATACTTTTCTGTATTCATGATTATAGCAAAATGGTAGAGATTTACCATCATTTCACTTTTCTAGTGCTTCTAGTCATTTATATCTGTTACTGTCTGATGATTGTGTCAGCACACCTATTTTACACTAGAATGACGAATGTTCAATAAATGCTTATTGAAAACGTCCATACCGTTTATTCTGTGTACCTCTCTGAGACTACGTGAGCACGAGTGACTGAATGAAAAGTATTGCACTGTTTCACGATTATGAGGGATCAGGGTTGTCATGTTCGATAGTTGCCAAGAACTATTCTCTCCTTGAGAAGAGGAGTTTTCTAGTGGCACTGTGAGCTAGCTGGCATACAGGCCAACATACCCGGTGGGGGTCTCTGGAATCAGTTCAGACACCAAGCCTGCAGTGTATGTTGCCTAAACGTGCAGATCTTATATAGATTTATAGGAACTACATGACAAAAGGGATCCAACAGAAGGTGTATAGTATTCAGGGAAAAAAGCACAGCAGAAGAGCTGTCAGAGGAAGCACGAGTCCCACGGTGTAGGCCACCTTCCTGGTCTTTAAAAGAAACAACAAATATGTGCAAGGGTGTACAGTTTTTTTAGCCGCACGCTTCTAGCACGGGTGATTGCTGGGTTTGCTGGATACCAAGACTGACTAGACCAGATTGCACATCATGTCTCTTTCTTCCACCACTCTCAACTTTTTGTCTCCATATCTTAGTCTAGCTCGTGCTTTTTCATCCCTGCCTTTTACTTTTGTCACTGTTCCCTAGCTTTCTCGTCGTCCTTCACTGCCTTTAAAATAGGTCCCTGTCCCTTGCACTGAGTGCTAGTATTAGGCACCTGCTACCACCAGTACTGTCTGATCTCCTGGACTTTTAAGATCCAGCCTTTGCAAGCAGACAAGCCCACCTCCATGATGCCACTTTGTGTCACTAGAACGCAAGAGCAGAAGTACATGGTGTGTCGGCTGCTTGTTTTCGCGTCTATCAACACTTACATTTTCACCCACTAAGGTATTTTCAGTTGTTGCCTCATTATTACTTACTGCTAATTTGCGAAGGGCCGAATCTGTCGATGTCTGATGTTTACACTATCTGCAATCATGAGAAAACACCATCACATTACAAATAACAAATCGTGTGAACTCACACTCCAGAAAACCTTGGTGCATGTTCTTTTATTCGTCTTCTGCATACATCTATTTAAATAATTTAGTCAAATTTACTGACGAAATGAGAAGAGTTAAATGTTTCACAACAAATTATTTTTCTATTCCCAGTTGTGAAGCAAAAAACAAATTTACAATACTATCTCATCTTGTTGATAGATATTAAGAAAACTATTTTGAACATCATTTTATCACGCAATAACATTGCCAATGCATGAAATATTTTACAGTAACAATGGAATGTATAAAATATTATGGGGTTCATTTAATTCAATATTTTTTATACGTCAAGGAACCTATTTTAGAATTATTGTTGTTATGCCATTCCAATAAAAGATTTGATTAGAATTAAGTATTTATTTAAATTAAGAATGACAAGAGTTTAATCTGCTAATTTATCATTTGTCAAAAAGCTAAGTTTAACACCATAATGAAAATATGCAGAGTATAATTAATGAAGTCGTCAAATGTATTAATGACATCAATAAAGAAAGCAATTAAAACCATATTATTGATAATAATAACAAGCGTCATTTGTTACATATTTATGCCACAGCAAGGTCAATTTAGAGTGTTTTCTAAGTAGGCTGGCGGGTTAGAGGGCAAGCGGTAAATTTTAAACTGTTTTTTGTAATATGTGTTTTTTTTCCACATAAATGTCTTCAGGAAAAGAAGTCCATGACAGAATTTCTTGGTATGATGGACATAGTGATAATTTTTCACATACGTACATTTTGTCCTAAAGACATCCATTTTAAGTGTTTCTCTACTAACGTTTTACCAATTTTCTACATTTTATTGTCCAAGCGTTGGAATTGTATTTCAATAACAAGAATATGGCGGTGTTTGTCGAGTAAACTGATGTGATCTTAGCAAAGATATCCAACTGACTGAATTAAGTAAGGCATTGATTGCTCACCTTCAAAATGGGCATCTTCTCCATTACATCGATTTTAGATACCTTAACATTCAAAGTTGAGACTCTACATATACTACTTGCCAACAATATGGGGGAATAACTGAAACATAGTAATTCATCTGCACACACTGTAGTGAAAGGGGTTAAAAAGATCAATAAATAATTTAACACAATGCAGCAAAAAGTAAAATGACTTGGGGCCTGATTATGAGTTTGGCGGTCCGTGGACTGCCAAACTCATGGTGGCGGGGCGTTGCGGCCACTGCTGCACTGGCGGTCTGACCACCATATTACAATTTTGGCGGTCGGACCGCCATTGGATCACCAGAACAGCCATGGAACCGCGTTCCATGGCGGTGGCGAGGCGGTCAGGGGCTCACAATATGCTGGCAGTGCCCCTGCGGTACCGCCATGCAAATGACGAGTTTCCTGACCACCAGTGGTCTCGTGGATGTTCTTACTCCATGAAGCTGCTGGCAGTCAGGAAACAAGGGGGGCCCTACAGGTCCTCCTTGCCCAATGCATGTTGGTGCATGCAGGGGGCACATGTTGTGCCCCCCTGTGTGCATGCACCCACAGTTCCAGCACAGCATGGACTTCATAGTCCATGCCGTGCTGGAGCACGTTGTGGCGGCCCATGACAGTGCAGCATTAAGGCTCACATTTGAGCCTTTTTACTGCACCACTGTGGGACCACCGTGCCACCCGCCAGCCAGACCACAAAAATACTTGTAATCTGGCGGGCGGGCAGCAGCCCTGTTTGGTGGTGTGGGAGTGGGGCAGTGGCGTGGCGGCCTGCTCCCACACCGCAAAACTCGTTATTGGACCCTTGTTGTTTTGGTACCTCTACACTAATGTAAGAACGTGGGTTGTTAAGTAGGAATAAGGCCACAAACAGACCTGGGCTCAACCCCTTGGTAGTTGTGGCACAAAGCAGCTAGGCTAAACATAGAGGAAATAAGTAGAGAATTTAGCAGTAACAAAACAGTAAAAAATCCAAATACAGCACAATAATATTCCCACAGCAAATTTCTAAAGATCAAACAGCATGGAGTAGGAAACATGGCAAAACAAACGGTTAAAATCCAATTATGGAAACCGAAGATATACATTTTTAAATGCTTTAGATTAAAAAGGTCCAACAAACAGCAAATTGTCCAGGGGTGTGGTCCGCTGGGATCTAGGTACAAGCTGAGGCTAACCATGATGCATCAGAGGCTGGCTAACCCTAGCGGGTTGACTCGGTCAAAGATTTAACTTCTATGATAGTCTTTTTTTCTGAAAGTAGAAATCATCCAGTAGGGAAAGGTTGAAGTCTCTATCTGACAAAGTCCTCTCAAAGTTGGAAATGCATTGTATAAGGTCCTGCTGAAGCTGTTGGTTTTGGCAGGAAAAGCTCAGAACAGGAAAATTCACATTTTGCACCCATTGAAGTCCTCTTGTTAGCTAGATACCCGAAGCACCTTCCCCCGGTCAAGCGGTCAATGGTGGGACTTAAGTCCAGATGGACGAAGCCATTCTGTGGTCACAAAGCCAGCACTTCACAAAATCACAGTGTTTTCAAGTGCAAATTGGCTTTAGTAATGTACTAAACCCATTTTGTGATTCAGTAACTGATTACCAAATCACAAAATGGGTTTAGAATTGCACTACGAATTGCAATTTGGAGAGGGTGTGTTTAGGTCATCCCTTTCAAACTGTGATTTGCAATGCTACAGGCTGCTATTTTGCCACCAAAATCCAGTTTGAAACCCTGAAAAATTACTGACTTTTGATTTGAGGTGGTAAGCTATTTGCACTTTGTGAACGAATGTAAAAAATACACTTGTTGGGGAGTAAACAGTGGTCCAGCCTCTCAAAGAAAACAAAAAAAAAAACCTTTTCTTTTAGATGCATCCCCATTTTCCTTTAAGCAAAATGAGCTGCATTTAGAGAAAGTGTACTTTATTTGAAAGCAGTCACAGACATGGCGATCTGCAGACTCCATACCTCATGTCATGGTGCCTTTTCTGGCCACGGTGTCCTGCTGGATGTTTTAGATTTTCATAAAAGGGACTAAGTCAGAAGGCAAAAGAGTTGACCAGACTGTTTCATTACACTTTACCTTACCCAAGCTCCATCATTGTAAGCCCGAGAAAGTGTGTAGGGTGTAGTCACACACACCCCATAGACTAGCATTGACTTTTTACTTTCTCATTATTTTCAGTGAATTTGTTCCTCTTTTCTTCCTAAAATCTTAACACCTGATCCAGCGTTTCCCATTTTGGTTTTGTTTCAATTATTTTAATTTTTCTTGAATGTGTGATGTTTGTGTGTGTGTGTGTGTGTGTGCGCATGCATGCATGCATGCATGTGTGTGTGTAGGCATGTGTAACCCATGTTGTGAGAATGGGATCAGTCCTCAGAGGGTTTGTAACCTGGGACAGAATGAGACCAACACTATCTTTGTTACGACCAGTGCACCATGAGGACCGGTCCCCATAGAACGTGCATGTGTGTGTGGTTGTGTGTGTGTGAGAGAAACAGAGAGAGGTAGGAAAAGTGTGTGTGTCTGTGTGTATGTGTGTGTGGATGTTGGTGGGAGTGGAGGGGGGCATGTTTAACCCCTCGCTATGATGACCGGATTGGCCCTATTGGCGTGGGTTAACCTTGATAGAACCAGACAAACACTATCTTTGTGAGGACCGTTGCGTTATGAAGACTGGTCCTGTGTTGTGTTTAGGTACTTTCGAGCGACTGTATCAAGAAATCTAAAAGTGCATTTATATTTGCCTCGGTCCGCTTTATAACCTACCCTACTATCAAAGCGCGCGTGGAGGTGAAATAGTAATTACACACTTCATTACGGTCATTAGCCAGTGTTTGTGTGCCATATGGGTGGTTCTGCGTTTATGTATCTGACTGCATATTTATGATATGTGCCACCACCTAGCTTTATAACCAGCAACATCCTTTGCTGTAATTGGCAGCATATGTTGTACTGAGCAATACTCTAAGGTTAAGTTAGAAGCCCCTCTTGAGTACCAGATTATACTATTTTAAACATAACCCTGTGATGTCCTGAGCAGCATAACATGCCATATTTGATAAATTCCCGATTATATATTGGACTGTCTGCACCCAGGGTAATATTGAGCAACACTTATATGCCATAATGACCATCACCCTCTGCCATGGTACACTCTTTGGAACATCAAACTGCTTACAACCTATTGAGAGGAACCATACACCACTCTGAGCAGCACTCACAATTTAAAAACCCAGTCTCATTTGCTCTGTCAATGCCTATTTTAAAGAGGCGCTGGTAGTTCCATAAAATATAATGGCCTTCTGGCTGCAACTTGCAATCTACTTGGATGTGCACTAGTGTAGGATTAAGACACCTCTGCCTGTGTATTATTTACATGTGTATTTCGTACTTTGATAAAAAAAAAAAACCTTTAAAAAATCCTTTATGTGCGTGATTAAAACACATTAAAGAGATTAAAAATATAAATCACCTTCACGCACAATTTAGATTTCATTACAATTGCAGAAAGTCATAAGGGTAGCTATTAATACGTTTATGATGCAACCACATGGCAATTTTCACAGTGTCAGTGCAAATGTATATCTAAAAGCATTTTCTGTCGTCCTTATATAACAGCAACTTTAAAAGGAATCTTTAAACACAGTTTGCGTTTATCTAAAACAGCAGCGCAGCTCAAAAGAACATGTGCTAACATTTCTTGGTTTCTGATAGGACATGAACAATGTAAACATGCCAACCTCTTTATAACCATCTGTCTTTATAATACTAACCCAGTTCTCAGTAATAATTAGAAATCTTCTTCATTCTGGGCACAGAAAAAACTTGAGATGTTTTGAATTCTCAAATACAGTCTTATATTTATGCAAATCTTGCAGATACCTTTTGCTAACAATTTATTATAAATCACCTTTAAAAGAAATCTCATCCAACTGCAGCGTTAACTGCCTTTTATCAGCAATCTTGTTTCCCCCTCTTTCTTAGCAGTTGAATATCACAATCAAACCTATATTTTTTTAAATTCCAGTCAATATTCCATGCCTTTGCCTTTTTTTCAACAAAGCATTTACTGCTGGGGCCGTCATTCAAGCATGTTGCTGCTATGATGCCTACTGTCGCGAAGCAGCTTATTCTTAACATTATTCCCATAAACATCCACTTTCACATAGAGACCTGTTTCGATTCTTACAGCATCCACCTTACAGCACTAGGAAGGCTGAATGCTTTTCTTAAAGAGTTCAGCTTCCAATGATTTATTTTCTGGAGGACTTTCCAATTCTAAGCCTACCGCCACATGCAAAACAATTGGGACCATCTTATATTCAGATGCTTGCAGCACAGACGTCTGAACTACCACCACATTTAGCACTAAAGCCACTTACACCCACCACAGCAGTCACTGCACTTTTCTGTACCATTTGTGTGCTGTTCTTTTTGCTCTTGACAATCAGTAAACCAACTGAACGTCTTGCACTGCTTTGCTCATGGTCAGTTGCCATTCTCAATTCCTTATAAAATGTTCCCTTTTGTAATTTAACATTGTCAATATACCAATCTGGAGCCAAGTTCCTCTTATCAAAATATATAGTTTGAGTTTTATAGAGGTTAATCGTTAAATGATTTCTTTGACAATATTTATTCAATGGATCCTCTTGCCTCCGCCACCCTATAATAAATAATGAGATCATCTGCATAAAATTTACTTTCTGGCCAACATTTATCCGACAGGTAGCACTTAGTCCCACAAAGCTCCCGCTAAATCATGCAGAAAAAAGTGAAAGCTATAGGGAACATGGAAACACCCTCGTTTGAGGTCATTGGGTATGAAGATCTTTTTGGAAAGCTTGCCATTTAATTCAAGGGTACCTTAGCCCAGATGTTTCTAGGTAAGGCCATCATTGCTGCTACTAATCCATGTGGAACAATACAAATACCAAAGAACTACAGTTCTCTGATAATAGTCGGTAACCGATTGCCGAATCGGAAAATAGGGTTTGCAAGTCGGTATTTGGAAGCGACGTGTTAAGGGCGTCCCTTCCTAATAGTGAGTCGCAGGGGGATGTATGAATGTTTTGTGACCATAATACGATTGCAAAACATTCACAGTTTACCACCAACTTCAAGTTGGTGGTAACATATTCGCAAATGGGAAGGGGTCCTCGAGGGACCCCTTCCCATTTGCGAATGTGGGAGCAAACATTTTATAAGAGCAGGCAGTGGTCCCACGGACCACTGCCTACTCTTAAAAAATGAAAAGAACATTTTTCATTTTTGTTTTTGAAATGCATCCCTTTAAGGAAAACAGGCTGCATTTCCCCCAGAAATTGCTTTATTGAAAATACAATCACCAACATCGTGGTCTGCTAACCCCAGCAGGCCACCATCCCTGGGATTTTGGCCATTATCAATGGGTTGCAAATTGCGACCTGCCTCATGAATATTGATGAGGCAGGTCCATTTGTGACCCACTGGGAATCGAAAATTGTATCAAACACACTATTGTAGTTCACATTTTGTGACTTCCTAATTGCGAGTCGGAAAAAGTCGCAATTAGGAACTTGCAAAATGTAGTGATTGTACGTGTGACCCTTAATTTATATCCAAGTCCTATTGATCGTTCATTGACCTTAATTTTGGACTTTGTACATAATACAAGTGGAACGCCAAGTACATCTCATATTTTTTCTAAAGCAAGTTTCGGTCGACAGCGCAGAAAGCTGCGAAGTCTACCTACAGGCTGCAAAATCTACAAAGCAGACCCATAAGGAAACATCTGTTGTGCTCCTCTTAACTATACAGTTAAGGCTAAAGATATGGGCCCAGATTTACTCACACTTTGCACCAGGTTTACTTTATTTTTGTAACGCAAACCTGTGCAAATCAATTTGGAGGTATTTACTTTCCAACGCAAATCAAGATTTGTGTTGAAAAGTTGCCCAAAGTAAGGCAAACTTTGCGCTATTTTGCATTTAGGGGACTTCCATAGGTGATAGAGTTTTGATGCAAATCCATATCTACTAGCAATTGTAGACAGGATGTTTGCCAAAACCTTACGCCTCCTTTCGGAAGGCGTAAAGGAGGTGAACATGTTTTGATTTCTACTTACTTTTCGAACTTTGCATGCACATGGGCTGCACTGTACAGAAGACATGCAATGTGGGAAAAGGTTTAAAGGATAGTTTTTGCATCGGAAGTCTCCCCTTCCAGTGAAAAACCTATGCGTCATAGAATGCACACTGCAAGGGTTTGTGCGCTGGCGCATGACAGCCTAAAGTGTGGCAGGGTTGGCACATTACTGTACCTCAATAGATATGGTGCTGTTTGTCTGTCTCCCTTTGATGTAATGCAGTACAGACACTTTGGGTGCTGTGCTGCGTTGCATCCCATGTTAGTAAATGTCCCCCATGATGTCAGGTTCTCACACCTGCTCTAAATCCGGCCTGGTCAATCGGGAATACATTATTTTCAGTCACCCATTCCTCAGGGTGGGAAAGGAGAAGTCCAACAGGTGTCTGCTGGTGTTGGAAATGCTAAATGAAGGCAGAGTCTGAGAGCAAGAAACAATATGTAAAAATGAGCATCAGCAGTAATGCACTTTCCAACACGTAGGCATGAGTAGAATCGATGAGTCTATACAGAGTGATAACACACAAACTGCTGAAACATTCATTTATTTAGAACATTTCTCTTGACCGAGAAATACAGTACATCCGAAAATGAGGCCCGGAGGGGCCATTTGTCTGCATATTTGAAGTCTCTCAGCTCAGATCTGACAAGTTGTCTAGCTTTTTTCACTTTTTCATTTATTGCTCTGTCTGCTTCCAAGTTACATAATACTGCCTGTGCCGCAACACTCTGTAATATTTCATGGCCGATTCCACCCCTCCCCTCGCTCCTTGAGGATGGAGGTAAGAAAGAAAACAAAGTGAATACAAAAAAGCTTACGACCGTTATCCAAACATAGCAACCGTATAATAAATGAGATGGGGTAGGAAATCCTAGAAGTGTATCCCTGGGTTTAACAAACGAGTTAGTATTATTCATGGATTTCCAATAAGAGTGTTTTCCCTGTGATTAAATCAGTCTCAGATTGTTTGATTTCTTTTCTCAACCACCAAAAGTACCCTTTAGTAATAGTGGTTGTACTCACCCATGTCACCCATTCAGAGGTTTTTGTGGGCCCCAGGGCAAAAACTAGGAGCAGGGCCGTGAACTTGAAAACCTGGTTTCAATCCGAGCTTCAACAAACTGTGTGACCCTTGGCAATTGCTTTCCTTCACTGTGCCTCCTTTTCTGTAATCCTCACATTTGAGAGCACCTTCACATAATTCAGTTTAAGATGTGCACTGTACAACATTTTCTCTTGTATGTGGTTTCAATAAACAATTATGATGCTCCATTTACCACAAGGTCTTGTATAGGAGGCACAAAACAATCGAGTAGCCTCTTAGGTCACTAATAAAATTGTCATCAGGGCAGAAGGCTGAAAGAATACACTACCCTTCCACTGGCTGAATGGCATAACCTGTAATGAGCAATCCTGGTTTCAGTCCTGGCTTTCCAGCATCAGCACAATGTGTGGCTGTAGGCAATTACTTTTCTTCATTGTGCCTCATTTACTGTGAACATCACATTTAAGAGCACATTGAAATAATTCAGTTCAGGATGCACAGTGTACAAACATCTCTTTTGAATATGGTTTAGTGGGTCATATTCTTGCTCCATGGTAACAATAAAGGCTTCTATAGCAGACACAAGGCAACTGCATTGCCTGTTGAATCATTAATAAAATCTTCAGGGGAGAACGTTGTGGTTTCACTGGTTCTAATAATGACCACTTTTAACAGCAATTGATGCCAAGTCACAAGCACAAATAAAAGACTCTATTCAAGTTTCACCATCAGAGGACATCTTGTACCCTGCCCATACAAAAGTTACATCCCCAGAGACAAGTACAACATTCCCCCCAAAGAAGAAATCAAAGCAAAAAGGCGCAAGAGTGGGCCTCTCAAAGCTTCTCCCCCACCACAAATGGGCATTAGGACAGGAAAAAGCCAGGCTGGGGGAGCTGTTAGAAAGAATATCCCTGTGAAGATGAGCAAGGGGTACATGATCCTGCGATAATAAGTCTTAAAGACATTAGGGACATGCTGGTAGTTATGGAACAGCGAATGACCAGCATGATTTCATCATTGTCCAACAGTCTGACTGTGGTTGAGACTCTAGTTCAATCCCACATTGGCGCACTGGATCAGCTTAAGGAAACCCCTCTCCGTAAAAAGACAGAGCTAAATCAAGCAGCACCAAACAATAAAAGAGGGAATGAACTAGAGTAGGGTCTGGAGAGCAACGGTACCAGATACATTACTGGCCCTGAGAATCACGCGATGCTCAGTAACATAAACACACTGAAAACCTTTGTACTAGCCCCAAATCAACGTCAAGATCAGGAAATCAGTCCACCCCCCTAAGAACCATAGACCTCCCACCTGACTGCGCACCATATGTAGTTGTTCTTGTAGGTCCCCCCCCTATATATGAGGACAAGTAGGAAATTTGGGGCGCACTAAAAAACAAAGGTGCACACTGGATAGGGGGAGGATTGGAAAGAAAGGGCTCAGTGAACTTTATAATGATGTTTTAAAGGTCAGACGTGTGAGCTGGGTCGGCAGAGGAAAGAAAACTATCGCAGGGGATTGTGTGATTGTGAACTTCCGCTCCCCCGCTATAGCTGGGAGGGCTCTCTATGCATGTGGTTTAAGTGACCGGGAGACCACCAATATTACTGTGGTCCGGCTCGGCATTTTCTATAGCCCAGTGGAGGCTGACCCAAACCTGCAGATCTCGTGGACACTGGCTAAAACCAGGAGGGAAATCCAGCTGGGACCACAGTTCGAGGCCCCTAGAATTCTAAGAGAGCCCTGGAGAGTGGGTGTTAGGTACAAGTCCCTCTCTGGGTTAAACGAACAGGACTAACTTGATCTTGATCCAGGTAAACCTACTGAAATTGCATCAAAGAGGCGAAGAGGAATGCCAGAGCCAATGTTTGCGAAGGAACAACTGAGGACCATGAAAAGTAACCCCAAGATGGCGGTGCACCCAGGGGCGAAGGATTTCGAAGGTCAAAGTAATGGCCAAGGGGGTGGGACTTACATCATGGAACGTCTCAGGGCTAAAAAGTAAGATCGGTATACCTGACTGGTACAGATTGATATTGAACGCTGTTAGTCCTGGCATCCTTGGCGTGGGTCTCCCTTCCATTTTTTCACTATGCCTCCACTGTTGTTGATATGTTTTTGCTGGTCTAGATGCTTTGGGCACTTTGCCACTGCTATTCAGTGCCAAAGTGCAAGTGCTCCCTATGGTAAGTTGATGTATGGATTAGTGACTCCATACAAATGCTTTACACACTGCCTCTGAGATAAGCCTGTCTGCTCGTGCCAAGGTACCAAGGGGGTGAGCAGGGGTTATTTTAGTAGTGTATCCCCCTTACCCTGACTAGAAGCAAGGGTCCCTATTTGGACAAAGGTACCTACCTCTGCCAACTAGAGACCCCCAGTTCTAACAAACGCCCATATTCTTTTGCTGCAAGAAACATGGGAGAAGTCAGCCCATTATATTGATGGATATCAAGGCTTCTTCACCCCGGCTGTACCTTCTGAAAGGGGCAGTGCAAAAGCGGGTCCTGCGTCTTATTTCATAAACACCATTACATGGAAAATCCTGGAATTTTTTAATGAATTCCCTTATTTTCATCTATTACCATGTGAAGCAGATGAGGCATGGGATATCCTTTTAATTAATTTTTACAATAACTGCTTTGATAGTACGAGAACTCAAGTAGTAATGGATCTGGAAAGCGCTATCCAGAGAATTTCCGACACACATCACAACTGTGTGAGCATCATATGGGTAGGTGATTTTAATATACATCACTGCCCACATGTAGCTAAATCAATCTGCGGCATCACAGACATGCAGGGCGTGGCACTCACCCACTTTAAACATGACACATACGGATTAATGCTGAATAGTCTTATGGTGAAATTAGGCCTGAGGATCTAAAATAGTGTGCGAAGCGAGAACAACAGCCGACCACCTACCTTTTCCAGAAATGATTGTGAGTCCACAATAGATTTCATTATGACCCCCGAATGTTTAGATCTACACATCAAAGGCTTTGAAACTACTTTTACAGTTAAAGTGACCATGCAATTATGGAGATAAGGATGACCCTGCCCATGAAAATGAAAGGCAAAACAAAGGAGAGTTTTAACCCAATCCTGGCATGGACAAATAGGTTTACTATAAGTGGGAGAAAGTAGACCACTCAGACTTCCTCCCAACATTTATTCGGCATACTATGACAGAGATTGTACGATGCCTAGATCCCAAGGCCGAGCCAGTACGCACCATCAACTCCTTTGCCGTTATCATGCATTGCGTCAAACAAGCTTTGACCCATAGGACGCAATTCACCGGAGCTCGTGAGGGAGGCTGGTTTGACACTTAGTGCACGGCAGCAAGAAAACAGCTACATTTAGTATTAAAACAGAAACCGTTGGACTCGCAAGCAATCAGGTTGGCACGTGTGCACTTCAAACTGACCATTGCCTGTAGAAAGAAACGTCTCATTGAAACAGCTTGGGAGGAACTGGTATGGGCTAGCACCCTAAAGGATAGTAAATCCTTCTGGAAGGTGATAAATAATAACTACTTTAAGGGGCCCCACGAGCCGTCAACTGAGATCCATATCCCAGAGAAGGCCTGGGTAAATCACTTTTCAGCTATATATAAAGATCGTTCGCTGATAAGAGTAGATTAATCTGCACATAAAAGCCCTAGGAACCCAGAGACGTTCGGTAGAGCTACTTTAAAGCACTCCCTCCAGCCCGTGGCCTTGGCTGAGGTCAAAAGAGCTTTAGACGAGAGCAGCAGTGGGCAGGCCCCAGGTCTAGATGGGACCCCCCAGGCATGTACAAGGAGCAGCAGGAACTTTGGGTTCCGCTGCTTACAAATGTTTATAATGCCACTATAGCGACTGGTCCCCCTTCCCCATGGAAAACTTTGATCATCATCCCGATTTATAAAAAGGGCCACAAATCCCTACCCCAAAACTACCGGCCGATATCATTGTTGGATGCTACTGCAAAGGTCATGGGACGTATCCTGCTCAACAGATTGGAAGATTGGGCAGTAGCAAACAACATAATGGTGGACACTCAATTTGGTTTCAAAAAGGGCTTGAGTACAGTCCATCATTGCCTGAACCTACACATCATCATAGGAAAATACACAGTGGCAACGAAGGGGACATTATATCTTTCCTTCATGGGTTTGTCCGAAGTTTCTGACTGCGTTTAACACTCAAGGCTGTGGAAGGTCATGGAGGACTTGGGGATTGAGTCAGGTATCACCAACTACATAAGGCAACTGTACATGGGCGCAAGCACCTGTGTGCGCTTTGGAAGGGAGGGTGAATGCTCTGCGAGTTTCAACATTAAAAGAAGGGTCAGGCAGGGTTGCGTTTTTGCCCCCTTCGTATTCTCGCTTTACACAAATCGGGTAGAGTCAGCCCTAAGCACATCTACCAGGGATTCAGCAAGGTTGGGGTTCCGACCCCTCCCAGTTCTACTTTATGCAGACGACGCTGTATTTATTGCCAGAACTGGGAGGGGATTACAGGCTATAATAGATGATTATATCAATTTCATGCGGACCTGGATTTGAAAGTAAATGGCTCCAAAACTTACATCATGACTTACGGGGCCAAACCCAGGATAAAACCCGTCTTCCATGCAAAAGGGCATAATCTGAGTGAATCAGCCACTTTTTGCTACCTAGGGATACTTTTTGACAACAGGAATACGTGGTCACCAATGGTAACAAAAAGATGTGCGCAAATGGAGAAATCCATCAATGGGATATCAGTATTCACAAAGAAGTTGGGTATTAAGGCAATAAGGGATCTCCTTACTATATATACAAGCAAAACCGTGGCAGTGGCCTCATATGGCTCAGGGGTCTGGGGAATGGTTAACACACAGACATCCAAAGGGTTGAGGACTAATTTCTTAAATGTACCCTTTCCCCTCCCCTCCAGTTGTTCGAATTACATAGCTCACGCCGAACTGGAAACCCCATACATCTCTGATAGATTAAAGATGGCTCCTATATTGCTCTGGCATACGATCTGGTCGCGTGAAGAAACGGGACTGAACAAATCAATTTTCGCCGATGCAATGGAATTAGATCATGCAATGGAAATCCCCTGGTTGAGATATGTTACATTTAAATGCAAGGAGATAGCCTTACAAAATCTCTTTACTAATCCTGAGCCCTGCAAATTACTAGATAAAGAACAGTGAAACAACGCGCCCTGCATTATGCTTTGGGAAGGAGATGGGCGGGTGAGGAAGCAATATCGTCTGTAGCTGCTTATAATAGATTGGCACCACAGGAGGGCTTGAAATCATATCTGACTGTGGTATGTAACGACCAACAAAGGTTTATCCTGACCCGATTCAGGGCAAATATGTTGCCACTGATGGTAGGGTTTCCAAAAAACTGCCAGTCTCAGATTTAGCTTTGTGCCCATGTGACAGAGTGATGCCCAAAACCAATCTGCACATCGTATTTTTCTGTAAATTTTACGAAACCCCTAGGAAGAGATACATTTTACTGGTGCTTAAAAAACTTTATTTTAGATAGTGCAGACCGGCACTCTTATATTTACAACAATTTCATACACCGTATGTCTGCAGCATAATGTCTTCTTACCTTTGGCACATACTAAAAAATAAGGAAAAGCCTGCAGGGGGTCTTCCCATAATTAAAGTATTCCACAGGATAACTGTTTTGCACCTCAAACAAGTCTCTCAAATGGATGAAATTGGTTACCATTTTTATTGGATATTTTCCTGCTTGTTTATAGTCAATTTGTATATATGAAGAGTCAACATTTTAATATTTTAAGCTTTTAATTGTTTTGTATTATACTTTTATGCTACTGAAAAGTATCGAATAAAGTTATTATTGAAATTCACCACTCAGTGCAGTGCCTTAAAGTAATGTGATAAACTGAAACCATCCAAAATACATTTTTTTAAATTGAAAGTTCTTAGCTCTATAAACAGGTCTTGTTTTGTGATTGTTATTTTGTAATGTTTATATCTGAAAATGTGCACCACTATTTCTTTTTTTGTAGCACGTATACAGCACCACACAAGAAGTGGAATAAACCTGTGTGCTAACTGCTAGGTTTCAGACAATATGAAAATGTACTAAGAATCTTGAGCTCTGGTAGGTGTGATTGTTATTAGTGTTGCCAAACTCTTACACACTGCATGGCTCATACACTAGCATGCAGGCAGCTCCTCCAGTAGCAGTTGACATTGTGGTGGGTGTTTTTTAAGTCTTACCCTTCATTGGAATCTGTTTTTGATCTGCATATTTTACATTTCTAGGCTCCCCTACTTACCTATCACAGCTGCTGAAGGCACTGCTCTGCACTTTGATGATCTGTCCACTTTCCTGAACTCTCACCCAATGTATTTTTTTCTAGACCCTTTTAACTGCTAAATTCTCAACCAATGTATTTTTTTCTAGACCTTTTTAACTGCTATTTTGTGTGTGACCCAATATTATGTGAATTTTAACCTTTTTAAGAGATTGTGTATCCTATCTGTTTTATGGAGGCACTGCACTTTGCTATTTTGCACACCAAACTGTAGTACTGCTTAGCATATTTATTTTTTTAGATCTTTTTAACATTTTGTGTGTGATCTAACATCTGTGAAACTTTACTCACTTTCAAGAGACTATGTACTACTTGTTTTATTTGTTTTAAGGATCTTGAATCCGAAATAAGCAGCCTTTGGTGATGATGTTATTTACATCTGTATTTATTCATATTTATTTTTGGGCCATCTCATCTGTGTTTACCCATATTTGTTTTGAATTATGTGAATAAATGAAGTTGTAAAATCGCATATTTCCATATTTATTTAACTAATAAGCATGCACATGTACTTTACTTAATTAAGCAGACAAATATTACGGGGCCGATTCCGATCCCGGCCGGTAGGGCACTCAATAGTATTTGGCTGGAAAAAAACCAAGCCGAACGCGTGTTTCCCGACCGATTCGAACAGTCGTCCGAACGAACAAGTACGATGCGCATAACAGCCCAGATTCCGAGCGAGCCGTACTCACCCATTTCTGCTCCTGTTCCCCGCCCGAGCCGGATCCGTAAACGTCCAATCGAGTCGCACGGAACCAAATACACAGCACCCTCCGGCCGGACTAGTACGATGTGCATTCCGTACGCGCCGAACCCGTCGCTACGTCCGGCACGTCAGAGCATCCGGGAGAGCTGCACATAAGCTCCGATTCGCGCCACAAGACGATCCACGGCTACGAGACGAACAAGCCAGCGACGAGTACGAGTCGAAGCCACGGGAAACACGAACGAGACGAACAAACCATGAATCCCGTCGCGCAGGTCCTACAAATACTCTACATCTATTACCGGGACCGGTACGGACACGTACGGCGAAGACGGTAAGTCAAACACCCACCACACAAACAAACCACACGTACCCAACATATGTCACACACACATAGGGATGCAGAAATGACGTACACCAGCAACAGCAGCACCATAGGGCCTGGATGGCTACCACCAATGCCATACACACCCATAGGGGGATGAATGCCTACCACTACCACCACCCCTACTCAGGGGGCCTGGATGCCCACCACTACCACCACCCCTACTCAGGGGGCTGGATGCCTACCACTACCACCACCCCTACTCATGGGGGCTGGATGGCTGTCACTACTACCATCCCCACTCATAGGGGGATGGATGCCTACCACTAACACCACCCCTACTCAGGGGTGCCAGATGCCTGTCACTACTACCATCCCCACTCATAGGGGGCTGGATGCCTACCACTACCACCACCCCTACTCAGGGGGCCTGGATGCCTACCACTACCACCACCCCTACTCAGGGGGGCTGGATGCCCACCACCAACCCCCCCTACCCATGGGGGGCTGGATGCCTACCACTACCACCACCCCTACTCAGGGGGGGCTGGATGCCTACCACCAACACCCCCCTACCCATGGGGGCCTGGATGCCTACCACTACTACCACCCCTACTCAGGTGGGCCTGGATGCCCACCACTACCACCACCCCTACTCAGGGGGGCTGGATGCCTACCACTACCACCACCCCTACTCATGGGGGCTGGATGGCTGTCACTACTACCATCCCCACTCATGGGGGATGGATGCCTACCACTAACACCACCCCTACTCAGGGGGTGCCAGATGCCTGTCACTACTACCATCCCCACTCATGGGGGCTGGATGCCTACCACTACCACCACCCCTACTCAGGGGGCCTGGATGCCTACCACTACCACCACCCCTACTCAGGGGGGCTGGATGCCTACCACTAACACCACCCCTACTCATGGGGGGCTGGATGCCAACCACTACTACCAACCCCTCTCATAGGGGGCTGGATGCCTACCACTACCACCACCCCTACTCAGGGGGGGGCTGGATGCCTACCACTACCACCACCCCTACTCATGGGGGGCTGGATGCCTGTCACTACTACCATCCCCACTCATAGGGGGATGGATGCCTACCACTACCACCACCCCTACTCAGGAGGGCCTGGATGCCTACCACTACCACCACCCCTACTCAGGGGGGGCTGGATGCCTACCACTAACACCACCCCTACTCATGGGGGCTGGATGCCAACCACTACTACCAACCCCACTCATAGGGGGCTGGATGCCTACCACTACCACCACCCCTACTCAGGGGGGGATGGATGCCTACCACCACCACCACCCCTAAACATAGGACGGGAAATGCATGACACAACCAGCATACTCCAACATAAGGAATGTCTGAAAATACAACCCCCCAACACCATGACAAGCGTGTGTAGTCTGTGTCAAATGCCCACAACACTGAACATGTCATTGAGCATACAATGTGACCCCCTATCACATGTGTCACACATAAATGTGTGTGGCCTCCACAATGCAAGCAGACCATGACCACTGTGGCAATGGGGCATAACACCCATCACCGCAGTGACCAAAAGGTAAGTGTGGGGCCCATAGCTGAAGCCCATATTGAACATTGTGACAATGGGGCCTAAACCCCCTCATCACAGTGACCAAAAGGCAAGTGTGGGGCCCATAGCTGAAGCACATATTGAACATTGTGACAATGGGGACTAACCCCCCATCATCACAGTGACCAAAAGGCAAGTGTGGGGCCCATAGCTGAAGCACATTTTGGACATAGTGACAATGGGGCCTAACCCCCCCTCATCACAGTGACCAAAAGGCAAGTGTGGGGCCCATAGCTGAAGCCCATATTGAACGTTGTGACAATGGGGCCTAACCCCCCATCATCACAGTGACCAAAAGGCAAGTTTGGGGCCCATAGCTGAAGCACATTTTGAACATAGTGACAATGGGGCCTAACCCCCCCTCATCACAGTGACCATAAGGCAAGTGTGGGGCCCATAGCTGAAGCCCATATTGAACATTGTGACAATGGGGCCTAACCCCCCATCATCACAGTGACCAAAAGGCAAGTGTGGGGTCCATAGCTGAAGCACATCCTGAACATTGTGTCAATGGGCTCTAAACACCCATCACCACAGTGCCCAAAAGGTAAGTGTAGTAATGGTAAAAGCTGCAAATGCCAAACAGCATGGATGATTCCTGGTCACAGAACAACAAACACATCAGTGGCATAGTAGTGCTTGTGTCCCATAGCAACATACATTGGGTGAGGCAAACAGTGCAGTGCAAATAAGATATACCTTTGGCCATGTGCAGACAAACATCACCCATGGGGGCTGACATTGTCAACATCCCTCAATAACACAATGACAGAAGTGAGCATCATAATGCAGCCCCACATATCTGCACCAATGGACACACAAATGTAGATATCCTTTGGAGACTGTAGATGTCAGGTGAACAAATACCATACCATGGCAGCAATGGGACATACAAACCATGATCATTGTGCTGACTGAGGACCTAGGAGTCCCAGGGACAGCAGGGGAAACACACCAAACAACATACAGCCAATGCCACACTAAAGATATGCCAATGCAGTGGTGCAGATGCACAAACACAAACAGGCAGCCTCACACTGCAGATCAAACACAACAGGTGAGGGGGGGGGTGGTGCCAGTGTCCCCAGGCAACAACACAACACATGAGGAGGCCTGAATCACAATTACACAGATGTGTACACAGTGCCACACAAAAGTAACTCATGGATAGGATTCCCCTATGTGGGCAAACAGGCATTGTTAGATGAGAGGGAGCCCAAATTACACATGTCACACAAGCTCGTAGGAACAGCAAATAACACAGCAAGAGACAGACCCACCACAGCACTACCCCCAGGGACCCCACATCGTGGTGACCGTGGCCTGCATTATGATCCCACTGTGATGACAAAGCTAGATGTCGTTCACACTGTGAACCACAGTCATGTGTCCTGAGCAACAAACTACCATCACACCTACACAAGCACAAATCAATCAGCACGGCCTGTCAGCCAAGGCCAACATGGAGGCAGGGGTCTAGCCGTGCAACAACTCACATTTGCACACACTCAACACAACACACCTTGATCTCCACCAATGTGCAGCAGTGAAGCTCACATGGACTGGTGACTTTGCACATGCACCCATGACAATCCCAGAGGTGGTGGTGGGAACTAAGGTGCAGAAACCCATCACACATGGCCAGTCAACAAGACTTGTGAATGTCTGACACACTGCACAGTACGCTGTACATGGGCATGATGTGAAATCCACCACAATCAATGTGATCCCGGACACAGTCACACACCAATGAAGAAGTCAAGGTCACCCACAAAGAACACACATAGACAACTTCCAACATTTCAGCTCTGACCCAGAGGAGTGGCAGCAGTCACACACACAACATGTCACAATCACTGAAAGCTAACACAAACTGGAAATTACATGACATGTGTAACAAACAAGTGCCAAGGGGAAACCTGACTGTGTCTCATCTGCGTTTGCCCACAAACTCAGCCCTGACAGCAAACACACCTATGGATGACACCCTGATGACCAGTAATGTGCCATGCACCCACATCCCAGAGAACCCAGGGCGAAGATTTTGGGGGAACATAGGTCAACTCAGCAAGCATCACAAACAGGAACATCACTAGGGATCCCAGCCTGTGTTGCAAAACGGAAGTGAACACACACAGACATGCACACACAACACACACCTTGGGCTCAGGCAATGTCACAGAATTACACACTGCCATGAGGGCACTCCACTCCTGTGTAAGGAAAGCTGTGCCATACGTTGTCTCTGCAGGGCTCTATCATGTCAGCAGAACACTTGGTCACTCAGTCAACAATTAGCACAAAATGAAGGCTCTCGTCACATCAGCCTGGTCATGGAAGTTTCACCGACACCATCTGCACAGATCCAACACACATGTATAGCAAGTTGCACTGATCACACAGATGAGTCCTTCCCCATTGATGCCAGAACTTGCATGTCCAGGGGAGATGGTCACACGGTCAGGGAAACAGACAAATTGAACAATGGCAAGCACAACAGATGTGCAGGGGTGTAAGCCACAGATGTGATATTGCAAATAAATGTAGGAAAAACCATTGCCAAATAATGAAAACATGACACCCTCTTATTGCTGCAAAGGATGACATGGATACACAACAGGATAGGACACTTCCCCCCTGGACCATATGGGGTCCTGCACAGTAACACTTCATCTCCCTGATATCAAAAATCACCATCAGTGCAGCAAGGGCACGGTTAGCATCATCAACATCATGTACATCAGAAGCAAAACCACTAGAGAACAGAAAGTAGCTTTATTCAGCATTTTTGTGTGATGAAGTGAAAGTCCAGAATCATAACAAAGGCCAATGTCCAGTCCATTACAATAGTCCAAACAGGGTGACAGTGCCAGATGTCACCCTTTGCATGCCTGCACTGATATGGAGCAGGGACATTCCCCTCGGAGGGGCATACGGGGGGGGCAGGCCAGGCACCGCAGGGACAGGATCAGGGCCCACCAGAAGGAGGCAGGGAAAGGTGGTGGGTGCTGGAGAGTCACTGACAACTGCAGTGGAGGCGTCTGACATGGTGTGTGCCGGCACAACTGGGGGGCATGAGGCAGATGGTGTGGGTGCCGGCACGACTGCAGTGGGCCGTGCAGATGAAGTGGACAGGTTCCCCACTGCAGTGCCCAAGTCAGACAGGGTGGTAGTGGACTCCACTGCAGTGCCTATCTCCAGGGGAGTAGAATGGGGTTCAGGTAAGGTGGGCAGGACAGAGGGGGAGGACACGCTCTCCACACCAGTGGCACATACAAGCGCAGCAGGGGGTGTGGTGCTGGAAGAGCAAGTGGTAGGGGGAGAAGGCCGGATCTTTCTGGGGATGGTGTATCTGTGGGTGGGGGAACCTGGGTCAGGGTGTGGTGGGGGAACCTGTGGAGTGGGGGCATGAGGGATGGAGGAAGGAGACTTGGTGGTTGAGCTGCAGGGTGGTGGCGGGGTCTTGCTCTTCCGGGTCCGGGGGGACTTGCGGATGGGGGCCTCAGTCTGTCTGCGCCTGGGGGAGGGTGTCCGGGGGCGAGGGGCACTCCCCTCTGTGTGGGTGGACTTCCTCTTCCCCCTGTATGCTGGATCAGCTGGATCGGAGGGGAAGAGGCCGAGGTCACAGAGGAAGAGCTGCTTTGTCGGTGGGGTTGCAGGTGAGGCAAGGGAAGGGGCCTTGGAGGGAGAGGTATCGGAGGACTGCGGAGTGACTGTGGATGCCTGTGTGAGTGTATGTACCCCTTCCCCTGTGGGTGTGGTATCAGTCCCCTGAGGATGCCTGCGTGCACGTATTGTTCTTGTAGTGGGTGTGTCTGTGCTGCTCGTGTCTCTGTGTTTGGGTGAATGTGCAGGTGTGCATGTGCTTGGGACAGGTAGGGTGCTAGGAAGTGTGGATGGGGCAGAGGTAGGAGGAGTGAGGGACTGTTGGAGGAGGGACACTGCTGCCGTCAGGGAGGAGTCCATGGACCTATTGCTCCTCTGTAGGGCAGACATGCCCGATGAGATGCCCTCCATGAATGACACCAGCTGAGTCAACAGAGTGGCGTGGGCATGGAGGACACTCAGCATTGCTGTCTGCCCTACATGGAGCTGGCGAAGAAGGTACACAGACTCCTCACTCAGGGCAGCAGGGGACACAGGGGCAGGGGCTGCGGTGCCTGGCACGAAGGAGACATGCTCCCGAACACGGGAGCCTCCACGGACCACTGGAATGGGAGCCAATGGTAGGGCGGTGGTGGTGGTGGTGGCGGGGACAGCAATAGTAGCTGGGGTGTGGTGGCTGCTGACACCCGCCTCCACAAGGGAGTCATCCCCCAAGCTGCTGTGGTCCTCAGCTGAGGTGGATGGTGCTGAGGACTCCTCGGTGTGACTCCCCTCGCCCTCCGTGCCACTGGGTCCCTCCGACCACTCCTCGGCTGCTGACCCAGTCTGGCTCTGCGGCTCCTCCTGGTCCGTGGAGCTGTCCCCTCCTGTGGCCGTGGATGTATCTGCAAACAATTAGGGAAACAGACAGACATCAGTCACCTGCACTAACCGCACAAAACCACAGTAAGTACAGCACATTACAGAGCAAGCCCTGGCATCCTTAGTTGAACATTGCCAAAAGTGCCCAAACAGAGTAGGAGAAGACTATTGTCAGTCTGATGGTCAACCATGGCACTCACATCCCTCCTGGCCTTGCACCCATCGGTCTGGTGTCTGTCGGATGGCAATACCCCATTGTGGACACATGCACCACCTACACTGTAGTTGGACAGTGCAGAGAACACGGTGATGTATGTGAACATGCACACATCACAACTCTTGCCACTGAGTCAGTACAGGTGTCCGGATAAAGGGATGGCCAGAGTCAATATTTGAAATGCATGTGATGCATACCAGCACCAGACACCATGATGCACCCATGTCCTGATAGTCAATGCCACAATGGGGTGCATGTAGCACATGTCACTCCCCTGCAGGATCACTCCTAGGAAGTTTAATGCCATGGCACAGGCATGCCTGCAAAGTCATACATCACTGTCTCCAGTCACATGGGCAGGGCAGCCAGACATCAACAGTCTGCACCGTGTCACAATTCTAGGTCATGGGGAATGCAAGTCCTGTAGCTGACAAGTGCACATGTCCATCCCCCACAAACCACATCCTCTGAACTCTCATTTGTCCACGTCATAACAATTGGACATATGGGAGACATGAAACCCAACCCTCGGAACCTGAGCACCTCACAATCTGATGTGAATGGGAAACAGCTGCCTGTACTTCACTTTTGCATACCCCAGTCTGCACAGTCAAGTGATCAAACACCTATATGTCACACAAGTATCGTCTCCTATGGTCACATCTCCGGTGGCATGCTGAGCCCAAACCGATGAACACCCCAGTAGTCCTGACAACGAAGCCACAGCACAATGACACAGAGGTAGACACCTGAGGGAACATTTCACTGAGCACAACGTGTCAGCTGATACACGGGAGTGGGAGTACAGAGTGTATTGTATGCCCTGGAGTAGGCATGACTGTCCTGCTTCACGTGGAAGAGGGGTGAGCCCTGGACAGTAGGCAGGTGGCTAAGCATGTGTGACACACATGATATACATACTCCTGAGGCACAAACATTGTTCCCACCCGCAGCATGGGTGTGTGCCAAATACCCCAGGCACATGTGGTGAGTCAGATCAGCAATTGGACCACATATCAAAGTAACATGCAGATTACATGTCAGAACTCAGGCATTGTGTAAGTAATGGACCCACCCATGAAGCCCACCACAGAGTTACGTGAACAAATGCTGTCCCCCACCTTGAGCTAAGCAAAATGCAAGGACACAGCACCCAAGTGACACAATTTCCTGACTGCAAGGGCCACACCTGGGTATCAGATGAGGAGTGTGCAGTGCACAATTGAGGGACATGGGTCCTGGACCACATAACTGATGTACTGTGGAAGTTTAACCAGGCCAGAGGAGGGCACATAGCATGTCAGACAAAGCTCACAGTGCAGTCATGGACTCACCCCCTCCTTGCTGCTGTCTGCCCTTCAGCTGCCCATCCAGATCAGGGAAGACCACCGCCAGGATCCTGAGCATGTGGGGGTCAGGGTCCGGTGTCCGCCCCTCCTGCGAGGAGGCGACAGCTTCAGCTGGAACCTTGCGATCCTCCGGGTCCAGCCCCAAAGGTCCTGCCACCTCTTCTGGCAGTTGCAGATCCGGCGCTTGTAGACCCCCACAGACCTTACTGCCCGGGCGATGTCCAGCCATATTTCCTGCTTCTGGTGGGCATCAACCTGTGAGGATGACAAAGTGTAAAGGCCATTACTACACATGCAAAAAATCCGTGCATCACACATTTGGATATACATGTCTCAATCACAGGGGCACATGATGTACACGGGCAGTGCAAGGATGGCTATGAACAGTTTGCCAGCAGTTACTACATGGTATCATTGCCTGGGAAGTCAAACCTTGTTTGAATGCACTGTTACTGCACTATACCTGTTCAGTGCATGTAGCTACACACTATGGGGTGTGACAACTACTCAGTGAGCCTGCTAGCCAGTGGCCTGCAGACTGTAAGTCTGGCTAGTCAGAGGGCATGCACATTTGTAAGGCAGTGGACAGCACACTCACCTGCTCCCCTGGTTTCCCATACAGCTTGCTGTACTGTGGAAGGAGGCTGTCCAGCAGGGCCTGGTTCTCCTCAGCGCTGAAGGATGGGGCTCTCTCCACAGTACGTGCCATTGCAGGATCCAGAGGATGTAGTGACAGCAGCAGTGGTGGTGGCAGATGTCGTCCTGGAGCATGTAGTACAGGCAAGTGAGCCCTCAGGGGAACAGCCAGCATTATATGTGTGATGCTGAGGCAGATACTGTCCCATGTGTCCAAAGTGATAGGTCCAAGTCGTTTGCATCTTCTGAATCTGGCCAATCCATGGAATTGCACCACTTACACACGCCCACAGCATCCTTCAAAAGTTCAACTTCATGACACCCATGCATTTGCAACATTGTTGTGGGTGGCCAACTGAATTCACAGCATCAGACTCGTTAAACATTCGAAAACGCGTCCGTTGCCATGCCAGGCCATAGCCAATGCGTGCGCACCGATCGGTCCATTGCTGTACAACGTGTACCCGCACACAACTGATTCAATGGCCAGTGCGTGCACACCGATCGGTCCTTTGCTGTACAACGCGTACCCGCACACAACAGATTCAATGGCCAGTGCGTGCACACCGATCGGTCCATTGCTGTACAACGCGTATTCCGGGTACAACGCGTACCCGCTCACAACAGATTCAATGGCCAGTGCGTGCACACCGATCGGTCCATTGCTGTACAACGCGTACCCGCACACAACAGATTCAATGGCCAGTGTGTGCACACCGATCGGTCCATTGCTGTACGACGCTTCCCTGTACAGGTCTCTCGCATATGTCACCATGCTTGTCACTGGTGAACGTATGCCAGTAACATATACTTGCCAGGGACTCAGGGGCACACCTACAACACCACAGCCTGTCCACACTGTATCCTAAGGCAAGTAAGGCTGCATTACCTTTTCTGTGTATGGGGGTCAACATGTGGTTTTTGGGGTGGCACTTGGGGGCAGCCACTCCCAGGCTGGGCACGTGTTCATGGGGACAGGTTCCTTTGTGTGTTGTGCACATGATCACTGTGATGTGCAACTGTTCATTTCAGAGCATGTGTATGGGGGTCAACATGTGGTATTTGGGGTGGCACTTGGGGAGGATGCCACATGTCATTGGCTCCATTGATGGTACACATGTGGCTTTGGTACCACCACAGGCACATGAGCAGGCATACAGGAACCGTAAACATTATCACTCGGTCAATGCTCTGGTGGTATGTCTTGCAGATATGAGCATCTCACATGTGTGTGCACGTTTCCCTGGTTCGGCACACGATGCCTTCGTGATGAGGAGTAGTCGCATCCCGAGGATGATGTCACAGATGCGGAACCAGCGTGCCTGGCTCGTCGGTGTGTACTGACTTTGTACCATTGTGTGTTCTGCTATGTTGTATTCCGCACTCTTTTCCAACTCAGCTAATGTGCAATTGTTTGTCTGTAGGTGACTCCGGATACCCCAACATGCCGTGGTTGCTGACACCCCTCAGGAACCCTGTGACACCAGCACAGATGCGCTACAATGAGGCACATGGTCGGACCAGGAGAGTGATTGAGCGGACATTTGGTCTCCTGAAGAGCCGCTTCCGCTGCCTGGACAAGACAGGAGGAGCCCTCCCATATGCCCCAGCAAAGGTGTGTACAGGTCTCTCGCATATGTCACCATGCTTGTCACTGGTGAACGTATGCCAGTAACATATACTTGCCAGGGACTCAGGGGCACACCTACAACACCACAGCCTGTCCACACTGTATCCTAAGGCAAGTAAGGCTGCATTACCTTTTCTGTGTATGGGGGTCAACATGTGGTTTTTGGGGTGGCACTTGGGGGCAGCCACTCCCAGGCTGGGCATGTGTTCATGGGGACAGGTTCCTTTGTGTGTTGTGCACATGATCACTGTGATGTGCAACTGTTCATTTCAGAGCATGTGGCATGGTCACATTTCCAGGTTGTGTATGTGTATGTCATGTCACGTACCCCCTGAGTCCCATGTGGGACGGTATGTACGTCACAGGGTGACCCATTGCCACAATAGTGATGGCCCTCCACAGTCTGTGTGCATGTTGTGTTTACAATGTCTCTGATTCCATGTGCACAATGGGAGACGGTCTCCACATCCACATTGTTTGTGCATGGACTTTGATGTTGTGCGTGTGTGTGTCACAGACGTCCATGTCTGTCCTGCCGAGGCAACAGGGAGCACTACCTGTGGGGGTCATGGTTGTTTTGCTGTGGTGTATTCATGATCCACCATGTCATGCCAGTGTCCATGTGGCAATACAGGGTCCCTGGAAATCTACCTGTCAATGAGCTGTGATGCCTGGGGCACATCTGTCCTCACATGTCACTGTGGTGTGTGTTTGGAACGTGACAGCAGTACATGGGTACTGTGACACAGCCTAATGATATCCCATAGCACAACCTGGGACTTGCTGAGGACACATGTTGAACTGTGATGTTCGATGTTGTCCCTTTTGGTGCCATACATATCCTTACGGAACGGCACACACATCATGTACTTGTGTCTCGTAATGATGTATCATGTGATATTGAGTCTGGCCTATGCCACATATGTGGGGTGACTGACAATCTTTCTTTCCTCACCTATGCACTGCAGGGCACCAGCTGTCCATAGACCATTCCCTGACCTTGCAACGATGGTGGAACGTGACTGCATCCGACGGTACCGCTTCACCAGGCAGCTGATTGAGGATTTGGCAGTGCGCTTGGCCCCACATTTGCAGCCTGGCCGGCCGTACCCTACAGCGCTGACCCCCAAGGTGAAGGTGATGGCAGCCCTACACTTCTTTGCCACCGGTACCTTTCAACACACTGTGGCGTCTGCTGGTGGGATGTCACAGACTATGTTCAGCCGTGTGCTACGCGATATTTTGGAGGCAATGTTGAGATGCCTGAACCAGTACATCTATTTCCCTAAACATCAACAACTCACTGACGTCAAGAGTGACTTCTATGCCCTGGGGAGGATGCCACATGTCATTGGCTCCATTCATGGTACACATGTGGCTTTGGTACCACCACAGGCACATGAGCAGGCATACAGGAACCGTAAACATTATCACTCGGTCAATGCTCTGGGGGTATGTCTTGCAGATATGAGCATCTCACATGTGTGTGCACGTTTCCCTGGTTCGGCACACGATGCCTTCGTGATGAGGAGTAGTCGCATCCCGAGGATGATGTCACAGATGCGGAACCAGCGTGCCTGGCTCGTCGGTGTGTACTGACTTTGTACCATTGTGTGTTCTGCTATGTTGTATTCCGCACTCTTTTCCAACTCAGCTAATGTGCAATTGTTTGTCTGTAGGTGACTCCGGATACCCCAACATGCCGTGGTTGCTGACACCCCTCAGGAACCCTGTGACACCAGCACAGATGCGCTACAATGAGGCACATGGTCGGACCAGGAGAGTGATTGAGCGGACATTTGGTCTCCTGAAGAGCCGCTTCCGCTGCCTGGACAAGACAGGAGGGGCCCTCCCATATGCCCCAGCAAAGGTGTGCAAGATTGTCATCGTCTGCTGCATGCTACACAACCTGGCAGTGCGGAAGGAATTGCCTCTCATCCTGGATGATGATGACCAACATCCGCCACCTGTGGAGGATCCTGGCCTGGGCCACGATGCCAGTGATGATGATGATGATGATGATGATGATGTCCGCACACAGCTCATCACCAGCTTCTTCAGCTGAATGTGAGTATCCAGAGATGTCATGTCAATGATTTGAGATTGCATGATATGTGTTGGTGGTGCTCTGTTGCTGTTTGAGTGTGGCCATGTGCTACTTGACTGTATGCGTGCAGCAATGTGTCCTTACAGGTTGTCTGTTCTCCCCAACAGTGTTGACATGCTAACTTGGTTTTGTGTAGGTATCTTGTGACATGTATTGGGCATGAGTATTGCAGTTCTGTCCTGTTCTTCAGTGCTTTTAACTGTGTGTCATGTCTGTCCTTCACAGGGTGCTTTCAGAGTTGTTTGGTCAACTCGGATCCCCCGACACCATGATTCAACTTCCAGGGTGGAGGCAGTCGTTTCCCTACAGGTGATGTGCACCACACCCCTGGACTTCCTTTCTTCTACACTTGTTGACTGTGTGGCCACTGCCACGTGGGATTACCTTGCATCTGTAGTGGAAACAACATGTTGCAAATGTGTAATAAACCTGTGCTTCACTTTGGGGTGTGCGTTGTCTGTGGTCACACCTCTGACTGACATTTGCTTACTGCACCTGTGGGCTAGTTAACACAGACTCTGAATAGGTGTGGTGTCTGTGCATTCCACAATATTTCCTGGCAACATCAGTGTAGGCGATGAGTCTGATGGCCCTGGTGTGTATGTGTTGTGTGGCCCTAGTGGTGTGTCTCCCTCATATGTGTCACGTCGCCATGACTCACATGACGGTGTTGTACTTGCTGTGGCAGTTAGCTTGCACGGTGTCATTTGGCAGTTCATCATCTCCGTGACAATAACAACGTTGGAATAACAACAGAGGCAAGTATGGTGTATTGGTGAGTTTATTACATAGATGTGTGAGGTTAGTGCACAGGATGGTGGGTGCTGTACATTGGGATTGGAATCCAAAGTTCCCAGATGAGTTGGAAGTCTTGGTAGCAGAAATGTCCAGGGAAAAGTCAACAGTGATCTGATACATTAGTCCAACTTGAACTCCCCATGTCATGTGGGTGAGTTGTGTTGCATTCGACAGGGTGAACAGTTTGCACACAAAGGAGATTTTCCAGAACAGGTGTTGGCTTCCTGGGGGATGTACATGGCCATCGACCTCTCAGTTTTCCTTCCTCGGACGACCCCTCTTCTTTGGGGGGGACCCTCACGTGCAGGCTGCTGCGGTGCAGGGGACTCTCCGCCAGAGTCCTCCTCCCTCCCTGTGGCAGTTGCAGGTGTTGCAGCACCAGATGTTGTGGGCACACAGGGAGGTGTGGCCATGTTGGTGCTAATCTGGCGGAGGCATGTCAATATGTCCCTATGCACCGCTGTCAGTTCTTGCAATGTGTCCCAGTTGGACTCCATGCCAGCCCTGTGTGTCTCCACACAGGACATGTGTGTCTCCACACGGGACATGTGTGTCTCCACACGGGACATGTGTGAGTCCAAGCGGGCATGATGGGCAGCCTGCTGCTGTTGAATGTCCTTGAGGATCCCCACTACCTGGGTGACCTCTCCGGTGCTATTCTGGTACGCATCAGCAATGCGTACCAGTTGTGGGTCATCATGCAGTCCAGACCCCTCTGCAAACAGCGACCTATGTCTACCACCCCTCCCACCACCCCTGGCGACACGTGTGGGACCTGCGGTGGCACGCACAGGTGTCCCTAGGCCCCCTTGGGGGTTGTTACTGGGGTCGTTGTCCGCAGCTCGATGTTGGCCCAGGGTCCCTGTGCTGTTGTCATTGGTGGTCCTTGGTCTGTCCGTGTCGGCGGGGGTGGTGTGTGTGTTGGCAGTTGTTGGCGGGGTGGGTGCAGGGGGTGCAGCTGGTGGTCCTGCTGGTGCTGCATGATGACTCACACCGGAGGGGCCAGGTAGGTCTTCGCCATCCAAGGAGGGCAGAGGCTGTTCCACACCAGTGAGCTCAGTGTCCCCCTGAGCCTGGGACTGGGACTCCTCGTCGTCTGCTGCTGTGTCCCCATCATCACCTGTTTTTGGAAGAGACACACAATGTATGTTATGTTTCTACAGGCATCAATGGTTCACACACCTGACAGTTGTGACTGTACCTCTGGATGCGGCCCTGTACATTGCATTGACCTAAGTTGTCAATGTAAGAGGTTGATATTGGTGTGGCACATTGTCCTGCACACCTGAGGCATTTAAATGTGAATGTTGAGGTGTGTGCATGGCCAGCATTGGTTGTATTTGGTGGACATCCGGCCCTCCTTCTCCACCCATCCAAGTTAGCCCACCATGATGCATGCCACCCTTGCAGTGGGTTCAGGTTGACTCTCAGGACGTCAGTCAGTGGTGTCCTGCTGTTGGTTGGTGCCCAGGTCCCAGCAGGGCCTGGTACTCCCCACAACAGAGCACCATTGTCAGCCATCTCGTCAGTTGTTTGCCACTCTCTGTGATGTGAGCATTGTTCAGAGTGGTGTTGATGGGCCAATTGTGAGGGTGAGCAATATCTGTGACTACAACTCTCATCATGCTATTGCCTACACCCCCCTTCCCGGCATGCCCATACTTCCTTCCTTTTGACTCTGCTTCCCTGTGGGGTAGTGTGCCTGTGCTGCCAGGATGGCTGACGGTGTTGTCCTGGCGTTTGTTTGGCTACAAGTCCCAAACGTGTCCCTGTGCTTCACAAGGATAACCCAGTGTGGTGGTTCTTTGTGGGATATTAAATTAAAGTGTGAGGCATTGCATTCTCCTAGGTGAGTTGTGTGGAGTTTGTGTTGAGGGGGTGTGTGGGAAAAGCTGCTTGTAACTATGGTCAGAGCTGTCAGTCCTCCTTCCCACCCAGCCAGATATCCCACCATGGAACGTGCTTCCATTGCAGGGAGTGCAATTTGGCTTTCAGGATGTCAGTCAGTGGTGTCCTGCTGTTTGTTGGTGCACAGTTCCCAGCAGGGCCTTGTGCTCCCACAGCAGTCCCCAGTGTCCGCCATCTTGTCAGTTGTTTTCCACTCCCTGTGATGTGAGCATGGTTCAGAGTGGTGTTGATGGGCCAATTGTGAGGGTGACCAATGTCTGTGACTACAACTCCCATCATGCTATTGCATACACCCCCTTCCCAGCATGCCCATACTTCCTTCCTTTTGAGTGTACTTCACTGTGTGTGAGTGTGACAGCAATGGCAAGATGGCTGACAGTGTGGTCCTGTTGTTTGTTGGTGCCCAGTTCCCAGCATGGCCTTGTGCTCCCCACAGCTGCGGGCAGTGTCAGACATCTTTGAAGTGGCTTTTCACTCCCTGTGAGGTGTGCATGCTTCAGTGCTAGCTTGCTGGGCCATGTGGGTGGGGGATGTTGAGCTGTGACTACCACTCCCATCATGCTATTGCCTACAACCCCTTCCCAGCATGCCCATACTTCCTTCCTTTTGAGTGGACTTCACTGTGTGTGAGTGTGACAGCAATGGCAAGATGGCTGACAGTGTGGTCCTGTTGTTTGTTGGTGCCCAGTTCCCAGCATGGCCTTGTGCTCCCCACAGCTGAGGCCAGTGTCAGACATCTTTGAAGTGGCTTTTCACTCCCTGTGAGGTGTGCATGCTTCAGTGCTAGCTTGCTGGGCCATGTGGGTAGGGGATGTTGAGCTGTGACTACCACTCCCATCATGCTATTGCCTACAACCCCCTTCCCAGCATGCCCATACATCCTTCCTTTTGACTCTGCTTCCCTGTGGGGTAGTGTGCCTGTGCTGCCAGGATGGCTGAGGGTGTTGTCCTGGCGTTTGTTTGGCTACAAGTCCCAAAGGTGTCCCTGTGCTTCACACAGCATAACCCAGTGTGGTGGTTCTTTGTGGGATGTTAGATTAAAGTGTGAGGCATTGCATTCTCCCAGGTGAGTTGTGTGGAGTTTGTGTTAAGGGGGTGTGTGGGAAAAGCTGCTTGTAACTATGGTCAGAGCTGTCAGTCCTCCTTCCCACCCAGCCAGATATCCCACCATGGAACGTGCTTCCATTGCAGGGAGTGCAATTTGGCTTTCAGGATGTCAGTCAGTGGTGTCCTGCTGTTGGTTGGTGCACAGTTCCCAGCAGGGCCTTGTGCTCCCCACAGCAGTCCCCAGTGTCCGCCATCTTGTCAGTTGTTTTCCACTCCCTGTGATGTGAGCATGATTCTGAGTGGTGTTGATGGGCCAATTGTGAGGGTGAGCAATGTCTGTGACTACAACTCCCATAATGCTATTGCCTACACCCCCCTTCCCAGCATGCCCATACTTCCTTCCTTTTGGGTGGACTTCACTGTGTGTGAGTGTGACAGCAATGGCAAGATCGCTGACAGTGTGTTCCTGTTGTTTGTTGATGCCCAGGTCCCAGCAGGGCCTTGTGCTCCCCACAGCAGTACCCAGTGTCAGCCATCTTGTCAGTCCTTTTCAACTCCCTGTGATGTGTGCATGGTTGAGAGTGGTGTTGATGGGCCAATTGTGAGGCTGGCCAATATCTGTGACTACAACTCCCATCATGCTATAGCCTACACTGACTTGACCAGCATACCCAGAATTCCTTCCTTTCAGTGAGCTTCCCTGTGAGGTGGTGTTCTGGTGGTGGCAACATATGTGACTGTTTGTTTGTTGTATTTGTGCCACTGGCTTGCTCTATTTATTGTTAGGTTTGTACCTGTCATGACACTGTTACATATCACTATGAGATGGCAGGTATTGTGTTTCTCTGACTAACATAGTCATCTTGGTATGATTATCTTTTGGTTGGTGTGGATTTGCTAAGGGTGCATGGTTTGACTATCCCCTTGACAGTGATGTGTGTGTATTGCCACACAATATTGGGTATATTAGTTGTGTACTCACCAGGCTCTGGGATGTTTGTTAGTCCATACACGCTCACTGGTGGTAGGATGGCCCGCACCTTCTCCTCCCAGGGCCTGAGGTATAGTGGTTTGGCAGGAGGGCCACTGCCGGTGCGCTGGCTCACGATGTAATCCTTCTTTAGTAGATCCCTGACCCTCCTGCGCACATCATACCACCTGTTCTGGATGTCTTCCTTTGTGCGCAAACATGGTGATTGTGCATTGACCCTGTCGACGATCCTCTCCCACATCTTGGTTTTCTGCGACATGGGGGTCTGTTGGACCAATGTACCAAACAGCTGTGGCTCTACCCTGAGGATCTCATCTAGCAGGACTTCCAATTCACTGTCTAGGAACTTATGATTCTTCTTTGGGGGCATGGTGATAGGTGGTGGTGGTGATTGATGTGTGTGTGTGTGCAAGTGGGGGGGGTGTGTGTGTAGGTTTTGCTGGGTGTATGTGAGGGTGCTATTTGTTGAGGTGCTAATGCTGTGTGGCTTGTGTGATTGATGAGCTGTGAGTGTGTCTGTTGTTGCTGTGTGTTGGTGTTCTGTGCTGGCAGGTCAGTTGAATTTGCAAGGGATCATGGTAGGGATTTGTGGCCTTTATATGGGTGGAGTTGTGGGTGTGTCTTTGTTCCATGTTTTTTTCCCCCAGTATTTATTGACTTTGTCATTGCTTGTTTGGCCCTTTTTTTTGTATTTTTCCCTTTGTATTTTTTGTGCATGTAGGAGACGTTCTTCTGACCGAGTAGGACGCTGCAGTTGTCTCGTGCGAGCTTCTCCGAGTCGTTCACGCTGTGTTTCTGCTAGGTTCATTGTGCGGCGTACGCGTCGGTCGCGGTGTATTGGGTTGCTTCGGCTGGGTTTTGTATGCGTGTCGGTCGTGCGGCTTGGTCTCCGTGCGACTCGGTCTGGTTTTCCACGCATTGCATCGTACTGCGCGGCTCGGAGTTCGCGTGTAGGATTCGTTCGGGTTCCTTCCGGGTGCGTGTCGGTCGGTTCGATTCGCGTGGTTTTCCGGCCGGATAGCTTTTTTCCGTCCGGTTCGTTCGTTCGGCTTGTGTTCCGTACGAGTCGGTCGTGATTCACATGCATTTCATCGTACTACCCAGGTCGGGCGGCGCAGGTACGTGTCGGTTGGACTTTATTCCCGTACCGAGTCGGTCGGTACGTTTTCCGGCCCGAATCGGAATCGGCCCCCACATAGCAATACACCCAAAGGTAAATATTAGCATTATCCTACACATGGATGTTGATGTATGTGGTCATTTAAGGAAATCTCATCCTGTTTTTTAACTCCACAAGCTATCTACCGGCTTAGATGCTGGCCTGGAACTGATGAAAGAGAGTACTTTATTTACAGCTAAGGCTCTCAGTTTTTCGTTTTTACTGATTTTATAAATAAATACAAACAGAAAACAATGCGTTTCATGTCTGCATTTACTTTTAAAAGAAGAAAAATACAGAAGATAGGGCTTCTTTGGAGTGAAATTACATACTCTCTTTCATCTGTTCCAGGCCAACATCTGAGCTTAGTTCAGTTCAGTTGGTCTACAGGTTGTCAGAAGGCATTTGACAGACTTAAAAAGGTTCAGAGTGAAGCCCCTGTACTTCTGACACCTTACTACAGTAGACATTTTATACTACAGAGAGATGTCTCTGACAGTGGTGTTGGTGTCATCTTGACGCATTTCCATGTTTACAAGTCTTTTTAAATCTGGAAATGCACCAAAGTCCATGGGTGGATGCTTGGGAACGCCCATGCTCCACCCATGGAACATCCCCCAAGTTAAAATGTAACGTAACCCAGCACAAGCAGCTGCATTGCATTGCATTTCTTTATGAAGCCATGCAAGCCCACACAAATCAGGCCTTGCATGGCTTTGTAAATATTACTGAAGCCTCTGCATTTTCCTTGCATTGCCTTGCATGCCGCAAGGGCAACACAAAGGCTTCATACATAAGGGCCATATTGACTAATGTATGAAGAGATTTCAAGGTGTGTTGAAAAGTATGATACATTTTAAGACACATTTTCTTTAAGTCCTTGAGATATGGGTGTGAATCTTTTTTAACACAAAATTCTTTGTTGGTCAATCGAAAGATCATAGGGAACCATTGTTGCCTTTGGCTTTACTCACACAGGTTCCTATTTAGGAAAATAAGGTAGTCCTGGTGCTTTTGAAAGACCACCGGACAAATGTTCAAGCAGAATCAGACCCAGATAGTTATTTACAAAATATAGAAACCTTCCTAAAGAGCTGCTGACTACCCACCACTTCCTCCAAGCCCTCATCATTGAATGAACTTCTCTGCATTTTGATCTCTTTGCTCTGTACTGTTGTCTCTGGTCTCACAAAGCCAATATATTAAGTGTAAATGGAAATCAAGTAAACAGGTGCCTAAGCAAGTATTTAGGAGTTGGTGGACAATGGTATCCATTTTTTAATCTATGATGATGGTTATTTGCTGAGAGCATCTGCACAACATCCCTCACCCCTGGCAATGTTGGGTTAGTCGGTCATGTAAATCGGCTCATAAAAGATAGTGTCCAACTAGGTAATATAATGAGGTTGAAGAAACCTTTTGAGTATATCGTTAAAAGGCTCCTCCATTGACTGGCTATTGGAGCTACTGAGAGCTAAGGCTCTTGGGGTGATGCTGACTCAAGTGTTGAAAAGTTAACCTAAACATTCACTTTGTGTTGTGGCGAGTAAAACAGGCAACACAAAATTACAGGACAACATATTATGACAAGAAACAAGATGTGTAGGAATTAAAGGATAGCATGAGAGATATGGCATGCATAAAGAATCATAAAAAGTGTTAAGGAGTTCACCAATGTTCATGCCTCCAAAGGTTATGAGTAAGGTGAGAAAATGATGAAGGATGTTAGCAGCTAGAATTAAAAATAAAAACTGAGGGGCATATTATCAAGAAACGGCGTTAAAATTATCGCCGCTTTAGCGGCAGAAAACTGCCGCTAAAGCGGCGATAATGGGCTTGATAATATGCCCTTGAGAATACCAATAGAAGCCCATGTTCTGGTGTCAACATGGGCTTCTATTGGAATTCTCAAGGGCATATTATCAAGCCCATTATCGCCGCTTTAGCGGCAGTTTTCTGCTGCTAAAGCGGCGATAATTTTAACGCCATTCTTGATAATATGCCCCTTAGGATGTTGCAGATAGCACATTTTTGTCTGAAGTTAGCTAGCAAGATTTGGGTGAGATGCTGATGCCTGTGTGGGTGTGGAGTTATTTCTGTGGAAGTGAAGCCTGGGGGAGGTGCCCTTTCCACTTTATATGGTTGCTGGAGCATTTTGAAGATCATCATGTAGAATACTGATTAATGCAAACATTTCCTACAAATGTGTTTTTCTTTTACATGCAGTATTAAATATAATATGATTTTCTGTACGGGTGGATGGAATATTCCGTTCCACCCACGTAATTGGTGACATTTTGGCAACTCTGCTTTACTCTTGTAACACGGAGTTCTGGCTAAATTACAACAATCGCCGCCTGGCAGTATATTTTTTTGTGCACAGCTCCAGAATGGTAAGTTGGCGATGGCGAGCGAGATTTGGCGGTGCCAGTATGATTTCTGGTCACTAGGAGGACATCTGATGAGATTTTTCTAATGCAGGTGGTCGCGACCGTTCGTGGTCAGAAGGCTGCCGCTCGGGTAGAAAATCTACTCAAGTTGTAGCAAAATCAACTTGAGTAGCAGTGCCCTCTGACTCACTGCATGGTGCAATTTGTACTGTTTTTCTAGCGCAGAATGCGCTACCTGTGCTAAATCACAGCGCAACGTACCTATTTCTGCCTGTTGGTGGAAATCTGCAAAACATCGTCGTGTTTTTCTGTAACTCTGTGGAGTCAAATTACGCGAGTTCCGCCTACCCCTAGTTTTCTATGTATTCATTGTGATTGTTCTTCAGCGACAAAATAAGTTGTGAATAGCTGCCTGGTCAAGTCAAGCTTTATACATTTGGACCCAGATTTATTAACATTTTGTATCAGGGTTGTGTCACTTTATAGATACAGACCTATGCAAAATGTATTTCTGGATTTACTGAGTCATGCAAAGCTCTATTTGTGGGGCTTTTTAAGGCTTAGTAAAAGAAAGTAACGCAACAAAGCATATAGCGCTGCCTTGCATTACTTTAAGTTGGGATGGAGTTCCATGGTTAGAGATTGCCCATTCCGGTGCACCCACCCATGAATTTTGATGCAAACTCAGATTTACTAAACTCAGGAAACCTGGGTTTGTGCCACAATAGGCCTACCCAAGAGAAGATTAACAAGGATAAATATCTTCATTTCTCCTTGTTAGTTCCTCTTTCCCTGTGTGCAGTATTCTGTAGCACACATACAAAGAGGAACATGCCTCTAGGAATAGTTTTTGTGCAAGAATGTATCCCTTCCTGCACAAAAACAATTCGGCCTGTGAAACAGGCTCTCTTATGCCATGGCACAAGGGTACCTGCTTTGGTGCTAGGCAGCCGCAAGAGCACCAGTGTTGAGAGAGCTGAATTGCTCCATATCTATGCAAATGTGGCACAGTTCAGCTCTCTCCTTTTCACTCAATGCAGCACAGCAACTTCCCTTGCCGTTCTGGTTTGTGTAAAATGTTAGTAAATATGTCCCTGGATGTCAATGGTGCAGTTGAACTGCAATGTAAATAGCTGGTAGATAAAGATGGCAAACCTGCACAATTTGCGCTCTCCTAGTGGTACACAGCAAGTAGTTCTTAGTTGCTTCTTGAGGCAAAACACCTTTAGTGCTATACAGGTGAGATGATAGTCTTTAGCAATGAAGATGGTCATGAGTTTGATGATGAATATGTGCTTGTGCAAAATCAAGTGCAAATTCCATATACACCAGGTAACATTTTTGATACTGGCAAGATACAACTTCAGCTGGCCAGCATATGTTCCAGGCTTTTTTTCTTTACCGTTACAGTCGTAATAATCTGAATGATGAGAAATAGACAAGTGTGTTAAGGCATTGGTGTCCCAACTTTGGCGTAAACATGCTTTAGAGCAACCTCGCCGACTTTGTATGGGGAGTAATAATGATGTTGAGTTTTGCTGCTCGGGCTGGGGGCAGTGGCATAGCATGGGTGGGGCCACAGGGGCAATTGCCCCAGGTGCAAAATTCTATGGGGCGCAAAATCTTTAAAGAAAAGCGGAAGGATACTTGCCTTGCCCTGGGCGCTGACAACCCACACTACACCGCGGTGGGGGGGTAACCTTTGTTATCCATTTTATGATTCAGGTTTGTGGCATGGAATTTGGAATGAGGATGAGCCTGTGCATGATACCCCAAAGGTGGGTACCTTTATTTACTGGGTGGAGTACTTCCACCCCGAATACCAAAGTCAATTGAACGAACTCCTAGATGAGTTTCTCTGCGCTGTTATATTATGTGCGCTCACACACCTTTCTGTTGTTCATCATGCAGTTGCACGCAACTCTACACTTCTAGGAAAACCTGAAAAAAATATTTAAATCTTGAAATTACAAATAAATACCAAATATATTCTAACAAAGTGCAGCATCCATCCTTAAAATGTTCTTTTTAATAACATATCGTTGGATTGGCTATGGAAGAGAGAGACGGGACAGTTGAGTGAACGGATTTAGAGACATACTGACCATGTCTAAACCAGGGCCGGACTGGCTACCGGGCGTTTTGGCATGCTGCAGAGCTGGGGGCTGATTTCGTTGATGGGGACCTGCGTGTGCTGAACGAAATTCGTTTTGCTTTGTTTATTTCGAAGCACACGCAGGTCTCCATCAACGAAATTAGCCCCCACCGCAGTGACATCAGCCCCCAGCTCGGCAGCATGCCAAAACGCCCGGTAGGCAGTCCGGCCCTGGTCTAAACCATTTCAAGCTTAGGTTGAAATATTTAAGCTGTTGGTCACGCTCTCTTTGGGCCAAGTGAGCAAATGTTGTTGCAGCAAATGACAATTTGCTGTCGAGGCCACCGAACAAAATCAATAACGCCTGATTAATATGTCCAATAGCTCCTTCCTGCAAGAAAAACCTAATCCGTGAATGTCTTTCTTACCTAACGGAAGGGCAAGCGAACCACATTTGAAAAATATCTTTCTTTTGTAATGAGTTTTGAATGTGTGTGGTCACAGACACAGGAGAGTGAGAAATTAATTCTACTGGAAGAGATTGGCTCCAGGCCAGGTACAGCAGCGTAAACCGCAAATGTGGCCCTTTAGTCACATCCTATGATCTGCCCTTAATTATAATTTGAGAAAGTGAGATAAGGTACGTGTGAACGAGCAAGCACGTGCCATTTCACCCACTAAGACTGGGGGAAGGGGAGAGTGTGTGTGTGCGTGTGTTTATACTCCGAATTAGTCCTTACAGTATTGGTAAAGCCTGACAAAACCAAACTGGAACTTAAAAAACACCATTTATAAGATGCCTACGCCACCGGAGCATCACTTTTTATGACGATCTGGTGTTGCAGACCTCTCAAACATATCTACGAGGAGAAGCAAAGCCACCCTGCGTGGCTTTGATTCGCCTTATAGTTATGGGGTAAGGCGAGGCAGCGCAATGCGTTGCCTTACTCAGCATCAAGGAGGCGTTCCATAGGTGTTGCTGTGGGTGTTTCCACTCAACACCCATGGATTTTGACACTGCCCCAGATTTACAACATCACGTAAACGGGGCAGCACCCAAAACTTACGCCTCCCCAGAGCAAGCCTAACGAGGAGAAATGTTTACATTTCTCCTCGTTTTTCCCTCTTTCCACATGTGCTGCTTTTTGCAGCACACATAGAATGAAGAAAACGGCTCTCATGCTTTTTTGTGTGCAGGAAGGTGTTCCTTCCTGCACAAAAACAATCATGCCAACAACACAGACACCCTTGCACCATGGTGCATGCGTGCCTGCATTGGCGCTTGGCTTCAAATTGTGCGCCGGCGCTGGTTGAAAGGACAGGAATGGACTGTGTCTTGTAAATACGTTGCATTCCTGCCCTTTCAAATTGGCGTAGGGCAGCTCAGCAAAATGACTTGCGGTGCTATCCTACGCCAATTCTTTGTAAATGAGGTCCACCATTTCTAAAATAATCTATGCTAGAAACACAAGAAAAGTGCACTGTTGCTGTTATTAAGAATAGAAATGGAGAATCACTGGTTTATTGCTACCAGCTGGATTAACATCTCCTAAGGGTGCCTTATATGTTCGTAGAGACTCCCCGACATCTGAAGAAACATGCCATTCGTGCGCAGAGAGAAATAAGGGAATGTTTTGGGTTGCAAAGCATTATAGCATTAATAATGAGGCTGTCACACTCAGTTAAATTGCAAATTTACAAGTCTCTCGTATATTCAGTATAAATTCACAATAGATAATAAAAGCATTTAGCCTTTGAATTTATATTTCATAAATACCTTTATTTTGCAAAAAAGTTACTTCTAGCTGTTTTCTGACAGGTATTTGACAAAATGGATTTTAAGCCAAAATGTTACTTTAAAACTGTTAATTGCTGTAACATGGCTGCTGAGCTCCTTTAAGCTTTGCAATCCCAAGAAATACAATCATTCCATTGAGTTGCAAACTGTGTTGTTCCTAATTGTTAAATGCACTTTTAGAGCTGACTTACAGTTAACCTCTAAGTGAATTACAAGTGTAGTAGGTCTGCCATTTATAATTGTAAACACTGTTTTATGTTTTTTTGAAGCCACGCGTCTAGCTGTGCTATTGCTTGGCAGTTTTTCAGACCATAGTCAAGTTTTTCCAGAAGTAAGTGAAGAAGGTTTCTCCGCAGATTTACATCTGCAGGTTATTTTTTGCACATCTTGTGTCATTGGGATGAACTTTACAACTAATTTTCCGGAAGTTCAGATTTGGCAATTTAATTGCCAACTACTTTTTCAGACCAAATGTTAAATTCTGGGACAACAAAAAACAAAAAGATGGATTTTCTGCAACTTATATTTTTACTGAAGTCTTCACTTAAGTATCCACATTTAGCACAATTTATACTCATATTCTCTACTCTCAGCTCTGTTCACCACCATTAAAATCTGCATTCGTAAATACACTCATACAGCAGCTAGTACATCATTTTTTAGGCAAACTGCCACTTAGTCTTTTTTTCTTCATTCTATTTTTATTACACTATTGTGTGTGTATGTGTGTGCGCGTGTGTGCATGTCTTTGTGTGTATGTAGATATGTTGGTTGTGTGCAACTGAATTTGTGTCTGGGTGGTCTGTTAGTCTGGTTACATGGACACCTGTATGCATGTTAGTCAATGTCCATGAATGCTTCCATGTCTGTTGGTCCATCTGCATGTTGCATGTTTTGTTTCTAATGTGTGCGTGTGCCTGTTGGACTGCTTGTACACGACTTTATGTCTGATAGTCTGCGTGCATAAGTTTTGGTAGTTCTGTTGTGCTTTGAGCATGTATTTCAGTTGTTCTGTGCGTGCATTGGTGTTCGTGGATGTGTCACTTTTCCCATGTTAAAAATGACGCAAAAGTGGCGCAAGGGGCTTGTAAATAAGCACCTAAATGTCTTGCCATTTAGAGCTCCTCTTAAATTGCTCAGGAACTCTGCGCTTGGCGTGGCACTGTGAAAATAGATAAAATTGTCATCATCGTCCTGAGTGCTCAAGGCACAGCATCAAAAAGAGGTGAGGTACCCTTGGAAGCTGCTTTCACTTTGTTGTCACAAAGTTAAAACACTAAGGGGCAGATTTACAAGAAACTGACGCATCTGTATAGATGCGTCAGTTTCCCTGAGTGAAAAACCCTTGCGCCACCATAGATGCGCCGTATTTACAATACGGCGCACTATGGCGCAAGGATTGACAGATGCGTCAGAAATTCTGACGCATCTGTTGACAGAAAAGTCACGCATTGCTGGAATCGTGTCGCAATCACAACGCAACTCCAGCAATGTGTGTTGTGGCCAATTCCCAATACACTGCGTCACTCCTTACGCCTGCTTCAAGCAGGCGTAAGGTTTTGACGCAGTGGCGTCCTAAAAGTCACGCAGTGAAATCTTGTAGATTCCACTGCATCACTTTTACAAGACTTTCCTGCGTGGGAACGCCTACCCTGCATACATTATATCTGACGCAGGTATAATGTCACGCAGGGCTTTACAACATGACGCATCTCTCTAGATGCGTCACGTTGTAAATTTGCCGCATTTTTTATGCCGCCTTTGCGTCACCAAAGTGACGCAACGGCAGTGCAAAAGTGTTGCAAGGGGCTTGTAAATCTGTCCCTGAGTTCTGAAACTGACCCCTGGCGCTCTGCTTATGGAGATGTGCTGCAGGATGTCAGCAAGAAAAGACAGGGAGAAACCGGCCCTTTCTAATTTTGCCAGGTGTGAGGTGAGACAGGTGTCCTTATCCGAGGGCTTGAACTACACCATGAGACAGAGAAGGTGGAGCGGGAAGGAAGGGCAACTCTTGTCCTTTGCCTGTGCACAGAATGTTCCCTGAATACCAAGGAAGGAGATAACCAGTGTGTAGCCCTATTCTTTTGCCATTCATTTCCCATATCAAACGTTGATATTTAAAAATATCTGCTTTGTAACATGTTTCATTTTAACACAGTGGTGAAGGACCAGATGTCACTTCCTTGAAAAGTGGAACATGGGTTCGAGCTTGTTTTTGGTGCTCGAGATTACCATGTATTGTCCATGAAAGACTGTTATAGTTTAACTGTCCTCTGTCCCCTTAATTTAACTGAGGTATGTTCCTGGCATAACACGCAGGCTTCATAAACTATAGTAAAAGGCCCTAAAAAACGAACGTATTGGTTATCAAAGTGCCAAATACGTCTATCAGGTGATCCTGACAGCAAATGAAAGCAGATTACTGACACTGACTGACCTTGCAAAACGACTTTAGGAGCATTCGGCAGTTTTGAGGCAGTTTTTATAACACAATATGGGCTAATTTGTGAAATGTGTCTCACTACACTGATTTAACTGCTGTTCTCTATTTGGTTCCTGGTTCTCTATTTGGTATCACTCTGAGGGGCATATTTACAAGGAGTAAACGCCACCAGAATGTCACTTTTTGCGACGTTCTGTTGGTGTTAAGTCCTTTGCCTTATTTACAAGGTGGCATTAAGCCACTTAACGTGGCATAATGCCGCCTTGTAAATAATACCCCTATTCACCAAGCACTTAGCGTGAAAGGGACATGTAGTGGGTGTTGCAGTGGGCGTTTTGCCACAACACCCATTGCTTTTTGACGCTGCCCCATATTAACAAGGTATGGGGCAGCGCCAAAATTATCGCCAGGGAATGCCTGGTCTTAAACAGGCGATACGAGAAGAAATGTTTTGTTTTTCCTTGTATTTTGCTCTTTCCATATGTGCTGCATTCTGTAGAAACAGCAAATCGCCTGTAAAGATTGTTTATGTGCAGGAAGGTGTGCCTTCCTGCACATAAACAATCACCCCTGCAGCGCAGGCACCCTTGCAACATGGCGCAAGGGGCCTGCGCCGGCACTAGGCAGCTTCTTCAGCGCCAGCGCTAGGGGAAACAAAGGGGTCTGATTATTTTTGCAAATACGGCGCATCCCTGCGTTTTGAAACTGACTGAGCGTGGCCTTACCAATTTTGGCCTAACACCATGCTATGACAGTTTCTAGTAAATATGCCCCCAAGTGTCACACATAAGAAATTCAAATGCCACACATAACCAGACAGAAACTATGGATATGTATAACATAAACAGTCTCAAACTAGGCAGCTATAAGAATGTGAAGATGAGCAGCTGAGACTCCCATATTTCACGGATACCCATAGCCTTGGACTGAAAGTGGGACCCCTCCTGCACTGTAGGGGATGCGCTACCCCTCCCCCCATGCACTCGTTACACTGAAGTCGTGAATTTTGCTGCAGGGGTCTGTGTTTCTTCCGTGAAGTCGAGAATTTTGCTAAGCAACACTACATGTCCTTCACACAGGAAGACACGCTGTCAAAATTCAGCATATATTAGTAAATCGGTGCATCGAAAAAATGATCACACTAATAATAAGTGGTAAGATCGTACCGAATAATTAAATGACCAATTTGTAGTGTGGACTAAGGTATAGCTCATCAAGTGCAAATGTAAATTGGAGGAAAAGAAATACAATTAAGAATACTATTCTTGTATATTTACCAGAATATGCCGAAGGTGGGTAAACTGCTGAATCTAAGAACCACTGACAGACAGCTAGCGTATGTGCAAACACTATTCCATAAGAAAATAAACACTGAGGGGGGATTTACTAAGCTTTTGCGCCGTGTTTGCGTCACATAAGTGATGCAAAATGATGCGAAATCTTTTTTTTGTAATTTACTTTCCAGCGCTAAACTTGTTTAGCGCTGGAAATAACGTAAAAGTAATGCGAAGCAGCGCATTGCGCTGCTTCGCGTTACTTTGCGCCATGGGGGCATACCAAGGGTGGTGCATGGGCGTTCCCATGCAACCACACAAGGTTTCTCACGCTAAACCCAATTTACTAAAAACAGTAGATTGGGTTTAGCGTGAGAAAACTGCGCCCTTTTCAACTAGGCACAAGGAAGGAGAAATGCTGTCATTTCTCCTTCCTTTTCCGACTTTGCATGCGTGCTGCACTGTGCAGCATGCATACAAAGTGGGAAAAGCTTGATGTGGTGTTCTATTGTTATCTTATGTTAGCCCTGTTCTACCTTGTTACCAAGCTTTCCTGTTCCACTGCAGAATGTTCTGCTCCTAGGAATGTTGATACTTGAATAAGGTGACAGTTGTTGCTGTTGTCTGAAGGATGAGGTCTCTATGGATGAAGATGCATTAAAGCATATTTCCTCAAAGTATTTGCCTTCTGTGATTCTTACTGAGAGGTGCTCCACACCTCATTTTGGCGACGAGCGAAAAGCACCTTAACCCACATCCAAGAGACCTCAATTCGACATCGTTAAGATTTCTACAATATTTCTTACCGTCATTTTCCTGCAGTCTTCACCCATCGATTACGCTGTGGTGCTTGTCAGGTACCTTTGTCTCTTCAACGATTGCTTGTGGTGCCTTGTTTGACGTTTTCCACCAATTTGATGCATGCTTCATTGTCTGCACTCCTGTCACTTACTTTCTTGCCCCTCGGAATGGTGTTGCAGTCTTACTAGCTCCTCCTTTGAATCTTTTCTACTCCGACGAGCGCAGCAATTGTCAAGCTGCTTGTCTTTGTCTCCGAAGGGTGCAGCGACAGTTGAAGTGCCTGACTTTGCCTGATCTTGCTTGCCTGGCCTCAGCGTAGCCTTCTGACGTTACGTTACTAACACGGCCATCTTGAAGTGCCTGAGTTACCCTGCCTGGCCCCGCCACAATGTTATGACGTCACTTTGCGCCCGCGGCCATTTTGCAGTGCCTGACCTTCACTGCCTGACCCCGCTGCGATGCTGACTAATCACACCATGTCGTCGTCGCTTTCACCTGTAAACACCTAACGCTGCCTGGTCCGTCGCATCTGAAGGCCATTTACCACTAGGAAGTCAGCATTGCTACACGTCAACGCTGATCTGCACAGCTTGGTTGCAGATTTATTTAACCTGGTATAATTTGAGCTACACTGGTAAGTGAGACTTATTTTACTCACGCACGCTGATCTGCACAGCTCCAGTGCAGGCTCAAGTCTTCACCAACGCTGATCTGCGCAGCTTAAATTCATGTTGTTACTTTAATTTCTCACGCTGATCTATTCAGACAGAGTGCAGATTACATTCTTCCTGTCTGATTTGCACATGAAATTATATTCTAGCCTCTGCCTTACACTGGTCTGCATAGCACTGTGACAGTTCATTAATTATATGTTAAATTCATCATTTATTTATTGCATTTATCTGATTTATTGTAACTTCTGTCATGCAAAACGTAACTCCTCCTCCATTCTTTCTATCAGCTCCTGGAGATCCTACCATACCCTGGCTAAAATGGAAGAAGGTTTTCACAAATAATGCCAGAGTTTGTGGCACATCATTAAGTGCAGAAAGGAAATCTTCTTTATTTTTACATTGTCTAGGATCTGAGGGGCAGGAAGTGTTTGAACACCTCCCTGATCTTCCTGACAATGAATCTTCCACATTGAATGAGTATGAGATTTGCATAAAAAAAATGGACATGCATTTTCTTCCCAAAGTGAACATGATTTTTGAGCGTTATCACTTTGGGAAGAGAATGCAAAGGCAGGAGGAATCTGTTGAACAGTATATTACAGTGTTGCGCAAACTAGCGTCAACTTGTTCTTTCGCACGTAGTTTAGATCAAAGGTTGAGAGACCAGTTGATATTGGGTTGTACTATAGATTAAGCGAAGGAAAGTCTTTGGCAAAAAGATTATCCTCCTCTACAAGAGGTTATTACTACCTTAAAAATGCATGAACCTTCTAAAGCCTGTGTTGAGGCCATTCGCAAAGATACTATTATTCCTAAGAGCGATAATGGAGCAGTTAAGGAAGTGAGGATTCAATCCTCTGACAAGTCTCATAAATCTATTCCTGACAGTACCTCTAATGCAACAAAATTCACACACCCTTATGTGAATACTAAAACATTTCAGGGTAAGTGTTTCAGATGTGGGAATTCAGGCCACATGGCAAACTTTAAGGATTGTCCAGGGTGGAAGGTTGTTTGTTCGCTGTGCAAGAGAAAGGGGCATTTTTCTAAGTGTTGCAGATCCAATAAAGACCAGAAGAAGGTCAGAGAAGTTGACATTTATGATCATGACGATCAAGATGTAATCATTTGTCAAGTCAGGGATTAAACTGTTGATAGTCCATTTGAACATGTCTTAGTCAATAATAACTGTTGAAATGTTGTTTGACTCTGGTGCCAGAATTACACTTATACCAAAGGTATTTTATGAGAAACAACTTTCTGGGAAGGTAGACCTGGTTAAGCCTGACATCATCCCAAGAGGATATGGTGGACACATTATTGACTTATTAGGGTATTTTTGGGGTACCATTGAATTTAAAGGAAGGGTGGTTTCAGGAAAAATCTATGTCTCAATGAAAGGTGATTCTCTGATTAGCTGGAGTTACCAGCGTGACTTATATGTTTACTTAGATCCAAATGAGTCTCGCTCTGTGTGTTTGAGAGAGTTGCCAGTGGTTGCGACTGTAACTGGTGGTGAGGCTTGGGTTACAAAATTTCCGAATGTTTTTAACAATAAGTTAGGTTGTCTCAAAAACTATGTACACCTCATAAAATTGAAATCTGATGCCATTCCTAGAGTGGCGAAAGTTAGGAATGTACCATTGTTGGTGAAGGGCAAAATGAGAATGGAATTGGACAAGCTATTAAAGAATGGAGTCATTCAAGAGGTTGAAGCCACGGAATGGGTTTCTCTGGTTGTGATGGCTCACAAGGCCAACGAGGAGGCCAGGTTATGTATTGACTTGAGGGAACTGAACAAAGCCGTTGTTGTGGACCACTATCCTCTTCCCAATATTTCAGAAATGTTATCTTCTCTGGGAGGTGCCACGCATTTTTCAACGTTGGATCTCTCCTCGGCTTATCATCAAGTCAAACTTCATCCCTCCTGTCAAGATCTCATGGCTTTCAATACCCCTTTCGGAAATTTTAAATTCCTCAGGATGCCGTTTGGCCTAATCTCTGCAGCCTCGGTGTTTCAAAGAGTGATGGAGAATCTCCTGGGAGGCATTGATGGGATTAAGATCTACCAGGACGATGTTCTTGTCCATGGGGTGGACTTGCAAGAACATAACAAAAGGTTGACTGAAGTGTTGTCCAAGCTGCAGAACTCCGGTCTCACTCTAAGATTAGACAAATGCAAATTTGATGTGAGTGAGATAGAGTATTTGGGACATTTGGTGCCAGGGTCAGGTATTAGGCTGAGACCCTCTTTAGTAGACATAATTTCTCATCTTAACTATCCGGAAAACGAAGACGAACTTGTGAAATTCTTAGGCATGGCAGAGTTTTATAATAAATTTGGGCCTGGTTTTGCACAGAAGACTGAATGCATGAGAGGGCTTTTGAGGAAAGGACGTGAGTTTATATGGAGTCAAGCTTGTTGTGAAGAATTTGACCTTATTAAGAAGTGCTTGAATGAGGCTCCCAATTTGGCAAGCTTTGACCCTTCCAAAGAGTCGTACGTTATGATCGATGCCAGTTCTAAAGGATTGGGTGCTATTTTGTTACAGACTGGTAAAGATTTTGACAACACCATTTTGTTTATATCAAGACCCCTTAGGGGAGCTGAATACAATTACTTGGTTGTTGAAAAAGAAGCATTGGGAGTCTACTGAGCAGTTCACAAATTGAAGAAGTTTCTGTGGGGCAAACATTTTTCTGTGGTTTTTGATCACAAACCTTTGAAAGAGGTGTTTGGAAAAAAAGGTATTGATAGTGTCTCTTACACTACAGAAATTTGTGTTTGATGTCTCCAATTTACCAGGTTCAAGTAACATTCTAGCAGATTGTCTGTCTAGGCTGGGTGGTTCTGACATCCTGGATTCCTTTGATAATGATGATTGTTTTGCTGGTGAGGATGTTGAGGAAGATTTGAAAGTTTGTGTGGTTAGCGAAGGTATTCTAACTGAAGTTGAGTGGTTGGATGGTCTAAATGCAGATTCCACGTTACAACAGGTCATTGCCAATGTACGTAGTGGGTGGTGTGAGAAACGTGATTGTAGTTAACAACTTAAGGGGTATTGGTGTGTGAAGGATGAGTTGTCTATTTTGAGTGGTTTACTCTTGAGAGGAAGCAGGCTGGTAGTGCCTGAGAATCTACGTGACAAGTTAGTGGCAAATGACCAAGCGAGCCATATGGGCATCGCAAAGACTAAAGAAAGGATTAGGGAGGCCTATTGGTGGCCTGCTATGGATGTGCACATAGAAAGAATTGTACGTAACTGTTCTCAGTGTGCGAGTAGTGACAAGATACTTAAGTGCAGGACTCAACCTATGGTTATCAGGAAACAAGCGAATGGTCCCTGGGTTGACGTTGCTGTGGACATTTTGGGTCCAGTGAAGATAAGGACACAGGATCGTTATGTTATTGTTTATATTGACATGTTTTCCAGGTGGCCAGAAGTTAAAATTGTCAATTCTGTTGATTCTGGAGCTTTCATTAATTTTCTGCAGGATCTTTTTGAGAGAGAAGGTTTGCCAGCATCTGTCTTGTCTGACAACGGAGTGCAATTCACCTCCATGGTGGTAGAAAGGTTTTTGAGAGAGAGAGGCATTATTCATAAGCGGGCTTCACGATATCATCCCGAGTGCATTGGTGTTGTAGAAAGATTTGTGAAGGTGCTTAAGGAGGCTATGCAGTTAGCGGTCGTCTCTGGTGGTGACTGGGAGGAAGCGATAAAGAAAAAAGTATGTGAGTACAGGTTCACTCCACATTCTTCTACTGGAGTTTCACCCTTTAGGTTGTTTAAAGGGAGAGTGGCCAATACTCAAGTCACGCCCCTTTGGGTCACTTCTAGAAGAAAGGAGGCTGGTGGAGTAGTGGACTGTACTGAAGGGTGGAAAGACAGAGAGTTGGAGAGGATGGTGAGGAGAAAAATTGGTTTTGACGCGAGAAAAGGTGTGAAGAAAACTGTGGTTGAGGTTGGCGATTGGGTTAGAGTAAAACTTACCAAAATAAGATTTGGTAAGTCAAAGTTTGGCCAGCCTATAAAGGTTGTCAAGCTCTTGGGTAATGCTATCAAAACCTCAAGATCATAGGATTTGGAATCTCAACAGGATTGTTAAGTGTCTACCCCAAAGTGTTGGTGAAGAAGCGAGTGTTGAAGCTACTCCTGCTCCACAATTTGTGGAAAGAAAGTCTAATAGACTGAGGAGGGTTCCTCTTCATTTTCAAGATTGTGTTTCTTGATTGTTTTTATCATTTTATTCATTTTTCGTATTTATTTTGTTTTTTTTAAGTTTGGTAAAGGGGGAGGTGATGTGGTGTTCTATTGTTATCTTATGTTAGCCCTGTTCTACCTTGTTACCAAGGTTTCCTGTTCCACTGCAGAATGTTCTGCTCCTAGGAATGTTGATACTTGAATAAGGTGACAGTTGTTGCTGTTGTCCGAAGGATGAGGTCTCTATGGATGAAGATACATTAAAGCATCTTTCCTCAAAGTATTTGCCTGCTGTGATTCTTACTGAGAGGTGCTCCACACCTCACTTTCCCTTGTGTCGAGCATAGTATTTTGTACAGGAAGGGTACCCTTCCTTCGCAAAACCTATGCTGGACTCATGCACACACCCTAGCGCTGCGGCGCTAAGGTGTGTGCATGGCGCACGGCATCTGTAATCAGCACCAGCACAAGGGAAAGGGAAGGAGATAGCCATATCTTTGAACATATGGCGCTCTCCTGCTCCCTCCCTGTCGCGCAATGCAGTGCAGCTTCGCGGGGGTGTGCGCTGCGTTGCGTGACTTTTTGTAAATCTCCCCCTAAGTTCCTCATTTATGAGGTTTTGCCGTAGGGCATCACCCCAGGCCTTCCTGCTGTGCTGCCCTACGGCAACAGAAAAGCGCACAACGGGCTGACGTGCGCCAATGCAGGCACCTTTGCACCATGGTGTAAGGGTACCTGCGTTGCGGGGATGATTATTTTTGTGCAGGAAGGGAAAACTTGCTGCACAAAAAAAATCACATGAGGCTTTTTCCTCATTCTACGTGTGCTGCAAAATGCAGCACACGTAGCAAAAGGAAAAACGAGGAGAAATAAAGAGATTTCTCCTCTCTGTGCCTCCCTTGAGCCTCCCCTGGGGAGGCGTACGCTGTTGGTGCTGCCTCAGATTTTCGATTTCTCTTAAATCTGGGGCAGTGTCAAAAAGCCACGGATGTTGCTGGGAATGCCCCCAGCAACACCCATTGCACGCCCCTTTAATGCAGAAAACTGCGTTAAAGAGAATGATATTTACGAGGTAGCATTAAGCCAAAAAAAGTGGCTTAGTCTGCCTCGTAAATATGGAGCAGGCTCCTGCGCCACGGAATGCCACAAAAAGGGACATCCCGGCGGCGCAGGAGCATCATAAATGAGGTCCTCATTCTTTCAAAACATGGGCTTTAAAAACAGCATTGAGGAGGTACTGTCATTCCTTTACTAAACACATCTGGGAAATGGCTGTGCCAAAGCATCTCATTAGAGGCTTCCGGAGGTTTTTTCATTGAGTGACCATTTCATGAACAGATTATATTAAAATTACTTCAGCCGGAAAGAGATGAAATCTAAATGCCATATGAAAAACACTGCAAATCTTGTTATCGATATGCAAGAGCACAGGAAAATGAAAGCTTTTGGAATGTTGACATTTTCAGCCAATATTTACTTTGGGATGCGAGGGAGAGCTGCAATTTATGACTTAATAACAGCGAATGTTGATGGTTTATGGAGTTTTAGGGTTTTTGCAAATCGGTATTGGGAAAAACAGTTTTCACAGTTGCGCCAACTGAATAGACATCCTAATGACTTTCACATCTATTGGCACAATACATTACGCATACATTTTTACACAATTATTCTGATGAAAAAACATGCTTGACTCATGGACACATCACAAAAAAACTCACCCATTGTATGCACACTTTTATAAATCGTAGGAGGCTCTGATCCTTTTTTGGATATTCAACACGTGTATTGTTTGTGTTTATAGTAAAAAATTATGGCTTTGATTATAAATTGTATATTTGGAGGAATATGGTCCTCAGAATGTGTTTATACTTATATCCTGCTTTTTACATTTAGTACATTGACTACTTGGACAGTTGAAATATTTTTAGGTCTCGCCTACAGCGCGCGCCTGCGCTGCATAGGAAAAAGACCTATAGAAATCGCTTTGGCTTTTCAGCCAAAAACGTGCACGCATTGCATTGCTTTCAATGGCAATGCGTGCACGTTTGGCGATTCCCTTGCGGGAGCGAGCTTTGGCAACATATGTTTGCTCGCTCCCGCAAGGCAATCGCTGTGTGTTCTCTCGCACTCCCCCCACCCCTCCCACTTGTTAGCCCAGTACTGCTGCACTCCCCCCCCCACCCCCTACTTGCGTGAGGCTCGCGCGCTTGTTATTATTAGATGTATCCTCTTAAATATCTGGGTGTTAGGTAGGCTTCGTCCGATGACATCCTTTGCGAGCGTCCATCACACACTGTTCTTGTCCTCGTGATTGCAGTTCTCAAGCGTGGTTCACCTTCCTCAGTGCTGCCCTCGGTTGTTTTGAATCTACTGCCTGCAGGATCCCTCTTTTCCAGCGGAGATGTGTGCTTTGTAGACCCAGCAGGAAGGCTCGTGTTCGGTTCTGTGAGTTTGTGCATGTGTTTTACGTACTATGGGAGAGGCTGCTAGAAAATGGAAAACAAGTTCAAAGGCACCGAGCTGAATAGCTGCTCACGTAGCACCCTGTAAACAGGAGGTTTGGATAATCCCAGTATCGGAGTAAAAAGGCATCTGAAGCAGGCTTTTATCTCCCCGCCCACTTTTCAAGTATGCACTAAAAAGCATACTTTCAAAAGCAATAAGGCAAATTGTATACTCATTATTAAAAATCCCAGTTACAATGGTAGTGTAGGCATACATAGTATAACTTAGTTACAATCTGTGGTACTCTATGGTAACGTTAAAAGCTCTCCCCGCATCAGGGGCGGGCCGGGTAGGCCTGTGGAATAGACAGAGAGCAGAACTGCTCTTCCTTGTAGAACCGCCAACTGTTGGCGATAGTTCGAGCGAGGTGTACCCCCGGTTCAAGGGGATGCTCAGAGCGCATGCGCTAAACGCTGTCATACTTATGAAGCGCCTCATCCAACTTTTGTGTCACTTTTTGGAAGAACGCGATCTGCTGCTGTAAGAAATGCTGTATCTGGGATCGGAAGTCCCGCACTCGGATCTTGTGGAAATGCTGGATTTCTGCCAGGTGGCGAAAGAAATAATATTGCAGCGGTCGTGAATGCCCTCCGCCTTGGCCGGCTCCATCTTGCCTTCTTCGACGTGTTTCTTGCTCTCCTTCACTTTGGTAAGAGCGCCTGCAATGGGAGGGAAAAAGATGCCGTGAGTGGGGAGAGAAGCCGGCACAGTGATGCACAGTGATGTTACATGGAAAGGCAACAAGCGGACAAACAGATGCCGTGAGTGGAGATGGCGGGGACAGAGATGCACAGTGCTGTAACATGGAAAGGCAACAAGCGGACAATTCTCCCAGGTATTACATAAGAGGGTTCATCACAGCGTGGACTGCGCGTGCTTCTGTAGAATTGTTGTCTTGGAAGGAAGAGGCGGTCACCTCTCATTACAACAATGTCAAGAGCCTGATTGTGCAAAGCTGGACAGTGCCAGCACACATTCTCAGGGCAGAGCGTCACTGCACAAACGGCAACACTTCACAGAGGTGGGACCGGAACTGAAACACACAAAACGGGCGAGCATCTGACAATACACCCTGTGCCCAAAGCCGGCATCATAGAGGGCTGCCAGGGATCGTTAATACATTGATCTGCCGCATGTGATGCTGTGAACTCATGGGAGATCTTTACATTGTTTACGAGTGCATGTGTCAGGAGTATGAACTGGGTAGCAGAGCAGTGCACCAGGGCATATCAAACCAAAGCAGAGAAGACAATCGAACATTGCATACCCAGTGGGGGCGCGTGCAGGGAGCTAGCTTCACAATGGCTTCAAGTTTTAGCAACATTCGCTAGAATTTAAGACCCTTTCCCCTTTGGACCAGATCTATGCCACGATGGTCCGAGACAAAGCAAAGGTAACAGCGGTAACAGGTAAGTCTCTTTTCCACCACATTGTTTCGGGATCATTTTACCGTGACTTGTCATCCCCCACGAATATTCCCTGCGAATAATAAAAGTGAAAACTGCCTGGGAGGAAGGGCAGAAAGCCGCCTTCTGATGTAAACTGGAAAGAGCAAGTATCTCTACGATATAACAAGCATTTGCAATGCAATAGGTCTCGCAATTGCGAGATTTTGAGCTATTAGCGTTGTAAATGACAATACCTTTTATTTATGTGTTTAAAAAACCTGCAATAATAAAAGGCATTGTCATTTACAGTACAATAGGTTAAAGTTTCTAAAATGCGAGACCTATTGCAGTGCAAATGCTTGTTTTTTTTGCAGTTGACGACGTTGACGAGATCACATGTCCGGTACTCCACCCAATTCTCTACAGCTGCTGTTGCGCTAAACTATCCCGCTTCGCGGCTCTTCCGGATACCCGGATACCTGGGCCAGAGCCTCGGCCCCGGGTCTTCACTCCGGCCCTGCCCAGTGTTTTTTCTTTGCGTGGTCAGCGCAATTTGTGCTGTGAGGGGCTACCACAGGGTTCCTTTGAGGCCACTGTCGCAACCCGAGAGGGGTGCAGGGTTGCTGGGATGTAGTGAAATGTAAATCCGTATTTGTAAAGCACAAACTACTCACCCTTACGGGTCTCAAGGCGCTGGGGGCCGTCGTGGAAATTAAGTGAGCTATTGCCCAGAGTCAGATGGTGCTGAGCTGAGCTGCCGCCGGAGCCGGGGATAGCCCTGTGCTCCGACGTCAGCTGCCCTGGCCGCTGCACCACACCTCTCCACTTCACTCCGGCCCTGCCCAGTGTTTTTTCTTTGCGCGGTCAGCAATTTGTGCTGTGAGGGGCTGCCACAGGGTTCCTTTGAGGCCACTGTCGCAACCCGAGAGGGGCGCAGGGTTGCTGGGATGTAGTGAAGGACGCCGGGAAGCAGCTGTTCTGATCCCTGAGGGTCCTTCAGGGTGCTGAGGTCTTGGGGGATGGCTCCAGGTGAGGAGCAATCGAGGAGAAACGGGTGCAGATGAATAGGAGCTCCTCCAGAGGAGAAGTAGGAGGCTAAAGACTAGACCTGGTGTATCCTTGTCCCAGACGTTTAGACCCCGCTGAACCCAGTTGTGCCCTCTGAAGTGACCAGGTGCTCATGGCCCGGCTGGTGCGGCGCTCCCGTCGCCCTCGCCAGGCACAGAGGTAGGTGCAGCCCCAAATAGTGCCTCCCCTTTTTGTGGATCGTGGCAAGCATGCCCCGCTCTCATTGCGCAGGCAGTGGGAGTGGAACGATGTTCCTGTGGCAGGGGGGCAAGAGGGAATAGCTGTTCGAGCTGGGAGAGTGGCAGTGAAAGTTCTTGGTGAGGCTCGGCTGTGGGTTCATCACGGGTGTGTGGGGGTTGTGAGTGGGGATTCGCTGGGCTGGTCGGTTGGCAGCCTGGGTGCGGCTTTTTGGCTGGATTTTGGCCCTTACACGGGTGGTCATGAAGTGCTTTGCCACCTGACAAGGGCGAAGTGGAGCTGGTTCCTATCAACAGGAGCACACATAAAGGACATTGTGAATGAGCCCGTTTGTGTCGCGGTGTCAGACCGAGACACTCAACGCAGCAGCTACGGGGCTCTGGGCTCAGCGCGCGCTTGGGGAATGCACGCTGATAGCACGGGCGGCAATAAACGAGACCACACACAGATCTGTGCTAGCGCAGCAGTCAGGGGGTCTCCCAATTGAAGGACCGCCCCACGGCTGCGCACATTTATTGTTCGCGCCCACGCTGCTTGGGCTAAACCAAACATGCCAGCTATACGGGGGAGCCGATGCACTCCCTCCAGTTAGCCAACATAACATAACATGTACCATAATTCACGTATCACAAAGGGCGATACTACATTCCTCCCCAAAAGTAAACATAACCAAAAGGGGGGGGGGCATAACATATTCCATCAACATTCAATAACTATCAATCAGGCACAATTTCACAGTTATACTGGACAAGTCAGTCCTTGCGTGACCCTTCACGATGCAGGGCGCCACCAAAAAACATGGGACGTATGCATACTTCTAGCAGTGGTAGTCTCTCAGTCTGCTGGATGGCTGGGGGTTGTTTCTCAAACCATACTGGGTGCGAGTCTCCCACTGGCACTTGCCGGCTATTTCATGGCTCGTTAGAGTGTTCATGGACTCAGGTCCGGCCTCAGGACTCAGTCTGGGAGGATCATTCTCTCCTGGCCCCACATCTTCAGGTTCCAACTCCGACCACCCATCCCTGTCGGGGCAGCTTAGCCTCTTGCCTCGGTCCAGGGATGACCTGTCACTGCATAGGGTAAAAGCGTTTAAAGGCTAAAATATTCCGCGTTATGGATTCCAACCCCTTCTGGGCCGTGACCTGAGTTCCTCTCATCGAGATGATGCACCATGGATCTTTTTCAAACGGCAGTCGGAATTTGCTGCCCGAATGCCTATCAAGTACCAGCACGAAGTCCCCAACCTTTAAACCAGAACTTTTTGCCCGGCGACGCCAGCTGACTTCGTCATTTGACTTCTTCCTCCGATGGTACACTTCATGATCATCCAGAGCAGCAGGGACCCACGTGCGATGAAGAGGGATAGAATCGGTACTTACTCTCCCCATGGAGAGATGACCAGGAGTTCGCCCCGTGGTCGAATGGGGAGTCTGCCTGTAGTCTCTCAGGAAGGAGTAAATGGACTGTTCTGGGTACTCATTATTATCAGACGCAATTCTGATCACTTTATTCAGAGTCCTCATGAAGCGTTCAGCCTCTCCATTGGCTTGAGGCCACTTGGGAGTGATCTTTCCATGGACAATTCCTAACAAGGTAAAATAGGATGCAATTTCCTGCCCTTGGAATGGAGGTCCATTATCAGTCCCTATCTCTTTGATCAGCCCAGGGGTAGCCATGAACTTATCTAACTTGGGTTTCACTTCGGAGGCACTGAGGGTGGACAGCACCTCGACCTCCGAATACTTCGAGTATTCGTCAATTACTATCAAAGTGTGTTTCCCATCGGGGAGGCTCTCAAAATCCATGATGGCCCAGATCCATGGGCCTGTGGGACCACGTTCTGTCGCTATGGGTGCAGGGAGGCTCGGTTCTCCAGTCGCTTGACACCATGAACAGGACGGCACTGTCTCTTCCACTTTCTCATCCATCAAGGGGAACCACACCTTGGTCTGGAGGTGTCCCTTGGTTTTCACCATCCCTTGATGTCCGGCATGAGCTAGTTGTATGACTCAACCAACCAACGAGGCAGGGATGTCAAGGCGATGACCCCGTAGGAGGCACCCTTTGGGATCAGCACTTAGTTCCTGTCGCACCTGGTATAAGCTCTCTAGCACCGGCCTTGCCTCTGAAGTCAAGGAGCCCCTTGGATTTTCAGCTGGTGCCACCTATTGGTCTTTACTGCCTCTAGAGTCTTTTGCAAACACTCGTCTTGGAAGGTGGCCTGACAGAAGTCTTCAAGTGAAATTGGTAGTGGGCGAGACCGATCTACCACCAAGCGCACGTATTCCTCAGTCTCTTCTAAATCCTCTTCTTTGCTGGGTGTGGCCACCAAAGGATGTCGGGGCAGGTAGTCTACAGGGTTGTTTGTGCCAGTTTGATACTCAACTCTGCAGTCATACTCTTGCAGTTGAAGCCTCCATTTCTCTATTCAGGGCGGAGGCTTTGAGGCAGTTCCCCGAAACAGCGGAATTAGAGGCTTGTGATTGGTAGTGACTAGGAATGGCTTCCCATATACGTACAGATGGAAATGGCGGCACCCCCAGTGGATTGCAATAGCCTCCTTCTCAATCTGAGAGTATCTCTGCTGAGTGTCAGTCAGTGAGCTGCCTGCGAAAGCTACAGGCGCCCAGTCTTCTTCCTCCCTCGACCTCTGCATCAGGACAGCTCCTAGCCCACGAGGGCCCACATCCGCGGCAATCAGAGTATTTAGGTGAGGACCGAAATATCGCAGTGTGGTGGAACTGGAGAGAGCATCCTTGGTCGCTTGGAAGGCGGCTTCCTGTTCCGAACCCCACAACCAGGGATCAGACGCCTTAGTCAACTCTCGCAAGAGGTGGGTCAGCGAGGCAAGGTCTTTCATAAACCGGCTGCAGTAATTGACCATGCCGAGGAAACTACGCATCTCTGTCACATTGGTGGGCGCTGGGGCATCTTTGATATCCTTCACTTTCTCTGGATCTGGAGCCACACCTTTGGAGGAAAAGAGGTAGCCAAATAACTGTAACTTCTGTTGAAGGAACTCACATTTTTTGTGGTGGAGAGTGAGTCCTGATTCTTGAATTCTTTGAAGCACTTGGCTTAGTCTGGCGTTGTGTTCTGGTATTGACTTGGTGTGCATCAGAATGTCATCACTGGCGTTGACCACCCCTGGTAGATCAGTGAGGAGCTCTTTGATGGTGTTCTGGAACACCTCGGCGGCACTTGATACCCCGAAACTCAGCCGCCGGTATCGCCATAGGCCCACATGTGTGGAGAACGTCATTATGTACCGGGGTTGTTCATCCAACACTAGCTGGTGGTATCCGGATTGGAGGTCTAGTTTTGAGAACAGCCAGCCCCACTGAGCTCGCCAATGAGGTCATCAATGGTGGGAGTGAGATGCCTTTCCCTTTTAATCGCAGCATTAGGGAGGCGCATGTCTACACAGATTCTCACCTCCCCAGGCTGCTTAGGCTTCTGTGCGACAATGATTGGCGACACCCAGGGGGTGGATCCTTTCACCTTCTCTATAATCCCAGCAGCCTCTAGCTTGTTCAGTTCCTTTTCCATTAGTGGTCTGAGGTGAAATGCGATGCGCCGGTGTTGGAGGGTGTTAGAAATGGGGGTCTCTAGTTGGCAGAGGTAGGTGCCTTTGTCCAAATAGGGACCCTTGCTTCTAGTCAGGGTAAGGGGGATACACTTCTAAAATAACCCCTGCTCACCCCCTTGGTAGCTTGGCACGAGCAGACAGGCTTATCTCAGAGGCAGTGTGTAAAGCATTTGTGAACACATACAGTAATACAGTGAGAACACTACAAATGGACACCACACCAGTTTAGAAAAATAAGTAATCTTTATCTAACCCAAAACAAGACCAAACGACAAAAATCCACAGTACAGTATCAAAAATATCCTTAAAAAATAGGTTATTCACTTAAATCAGTCTTCTAACAACAAATAACTCCACCTTGAGTCATTACGATGTCATGACAGATGAAAATCCCAAAGAACGGCGCTGACCGCGAGGTGCGCGGCTTCGGGCCCAGAGTCAAGCAGACCCACAAAGAACAGTACCTTGGAATTGATGAAATCAACGGAGGTGATGCTTCATGGGCGCCTTACGACCCCAGGGGAGGTGATGCCTCTGTTCCTTACTGTTGCGTTGTGGACGTCACGAGCGGTGTCCTCAGCTCCGGTGCAGGCAGCGGTCTCGATGATGGCTTCGGAGTCAATGCGGCCTACGGTGCAAGTCGGGGTGGTGCGTCGTGCCCACGGCTTCGATGCAGGTTACGGCATCGCTCCCCGGCGTCGGTGTTGCAATTTCCTTCTGTAGCAGCTGAAACAGCAGTTCCAGATGCAGAGAGACAGAAGGGATGAAGTCTTTGTGTTCCTGAGACTTCAGAACAGGAGGCAAGCTCAGTTTCTTCCTCAAGTAGATGGCAAAGCAAACAGCAAAGTCCTTTTTCTCCTTTTCCTTGGCAGCAAGTAGCCACTGCAGGCTAACCCCAGACAACAAGCAGCACAGGGGCAGTAATCTTCCTCAGCTTCTCCGGCTCTTCTCCTTGGCAAAAGGTTTCTCTTGATTCCCAGAAGTGATCTAAAAGTCTGAGGTCTGGGCCCCTCTTTTTATCCACAAAAATCCTTTGTTCTCTGAAGGCAGAGAGTGTCTGTACCCAGCCAAAACCAGTTCTGTCCTCATTGGTGCAGCTACCTGGCAGGAGGTGGAGACAGCATTGTTGCAGGCAGACCAGGCCCATTCAGGTGAAAAGGAAATCTCCTCCCCCTACTCTAAATGCTGCCCAAGTCCATTCAGCCCAGCCCTGAGTCATCAGACTTCTGGAGCCACTGCCCTTCTCCAGCCCCTGTCATCCAAAAGCCAGACATGCAATACACAAACCTAGCAGAGGCACACTGGATGGTTAGGCAAGAAAATACCTACTTTCTAAAAGTGGCATTTTCAAACACAGAATGTAAAAATCACCCTCACTAAAAGATGTATTTTAACATTCTGAGTTCAGGCATACTAAACTTTATTTTTCTATCTTGTTCCTAGGGTCAGTTATGTTTATAAGATGTTATAAACAAACTCCCCATTCTGGCCTAAGGGAACAGATAGCCTTGAAATAGTGAAAAACAAAATTGGCAGTATTTCACGATCAGGACATGCCACACACATCAGGGCATGTCCTACCTTTCACATACAATGCACCCTGCCCACAGGGGTACCTTGGGCCTACCTTAGGGGTGACTAACATGTAGAAAAGGAAAGGTTTAGGGACTGGCAAGTGTGTGCACTTGCCAAGTTGACATGGCAGTCCCAGACTGCACACAGGCTCTGCAATGGCAGGCCTGAGTCACATTTTACAAGCTGCTTCTGTGGGTGGCACAATCAGTGCTGCAAGCCCACCAGCAGCATTTGATCTACAGGTCCTGGGCATACATAGTGCACTGTACTAGCATCTGACAAGTAAACCAAATAAGCCAATCATGGAATCACTAATCCATAACAATACTTTACAAAGGGAGCACTTCCACTTTGGCACTGAACAGCAGTGGCAAAGTGCCCAAAGCATCTAGACCAGCAAAAATGGAGTCCAACACACAGCAAAACACAGGAGGTAGGCAAAAAAATGGAAAGGAGACCCACGCCAATGGTGCCAGGTCTAACACATGTCCTCTCCAGCTGAAATGTGGGGAGAACTACCCACCCTCTTGGGAGTTCTCATCACTAAGGCGGAAAAATCTGGACAGACCATCAGCATTGGCATGTTCTGTACCAGGGCGGTGTTCCACCGTGAAGTCCATCCCCTGTAGGGAAATGGACCACCTCAACAGCTTTGGATTCTCACCCCTCATTTGCATCAACCACCTGAGGGGCCTGTCGTCTGTCTGAACCCGGAAGTGAGTCCCAAACAAGTATGGTCTCAGCTTCTTCAGTGCCCTGACCACAGCAAATGCCTCAAACGCAATCGCACTCTACCTCTGTTCCTGTGGAAGTAACCTCCTACTAATGAAGGCTACAGGTTGGTCTAGGCCCTCCTCATTTAGCTGTGAGAGCAGCGCTCCCACACCATGCTCTGAAGCATCTGTCTGCACAATGAATTCCCTTGAGAAGTTGGGCGCCTGGAGCACAGGCGCCGTGCACATGGCAGATTTCAGGGCATCAAAAGCCTTCTGGCAGGCGTCAGTCCAGTTCACCTTCCTGGGTTGCTTCCTGGAAGTCAGCTCTGTCAAGGGGGCAACAATGGAGCCATAACCCTTGACGAATCTCCTGTAATACCCGGTGAGTCCTAAAAAGGCTCTCACCTCTGTCTGGGTCTTGGGGGGCTCCCAAGCCAGAATGATATCAATCTTGGGCTGTAGGGGCGCCACCTGGCCGCTCCCCACCTGGTGTCCCAAGTACACCACAGAACCCTGCCCGATCTGGCACTAGCTTGCCTTGATCGTGAGGCCTGCCCTCTGCAGAGCCTTCAACACTTCCCAGAGGTGGTGCAGATTTTCCTCCCAAGTGGCACTGAGCACTGCGATGTCATCCAGGTAGGCGGCACTGAAATCCTCCAGTCCAGCCAGCACCTGGTTGACCAACCTCTGAAAGGTGGCAGGGGCATTCTTCAACCCAAAGGGCATCACCCGGAATTGGTAGTGCCCCTCTGGTGTTGAGAATGCTGATCTCTCCTTTTCCCCATCAGTTAAGGCAATCTGCCAGCACCCAGATGTCAAGTCAAACGTGCTGAGGTACCGGGCAGCTCCCAACCAATCGATGAGCTCATCAGCTCTGGGGATGGGGTGTGCATCAGTCCTGGTGACCGAATTGAGCCCTCGGTAGTCCACACAGAACCGGAGTTCTGGTGTGGCACCGGGTGCAGCAGCCTTTGGGACCAAGACCACTGGGCTGGCCCAAGGGCTGTTTGAGGGCTCAATCACCCCTAGCTCTAGCATCTTGGAGACCTCCTCCTTGATGCAAGCCTTGACCCTGTCAGTAACTCTGTAAATTTTGTGCTTTACAGGAGGACTGTCCCCAGTGTCAACATCATGGACACATCATTGAGTGACACCAGGGATCAGGGAGAACAGAGCAGCAAACTGTCCCAACAGTTGGCGACAGTCGCTCTGCTGTTCAGGAGTCAGGGCAGGGGCGAGTGATACACCGTCCACTGACCCATCGTGCTCCTTTGCAGACAGGAGGTCAGGAAGAGGCTCAGTCTCCTCTTCCATCCCAGCATCTGTTGCTAGGAGCATGCCCACTTCGGAACTTTCCAAGTGGGGCTTCAGGCGGTTCACATGCAGGACCCGCAAAGGGTTCCTAGGAGACTGCAAGTCCACCAAGTAGGTGACGTTACTCTTGCGTTCCACCACCTCAAATGGTCCGGTCCACTTATCCTGGAGCGCACAAGGCTCCACTGGGGCCATGGCCCACACTTTTTGTCCAGGCTGAAACTCGATCAGAGTGGCATTCTGATTGTACCACCGTTTCATCTCCTCCTGGCTGGCTTCCATATTCGCCTGAGCGAGTTGTCTTAAGCGCTTAGTCTGGTTTCTGAAGGCCAGCATGTAGCTATATACATCCTGGGGAGGTTTACTGGGCGCTTTCTCCCAGCCTTCTTTCACCAGACTCAGAGGTCCTCTTACAGGATGGCCGTACAGCAGTTCAAAGGGGCTGAACCCTAAGGACTTCTGGGGCACCTCTCTGTAAGCAAACAAAAGGCATGGTAAGAGGACGTCCCACTTACGCCTCATGGGTTCACCAAGACCCATAATCATACCCTTCAGGGTCCGGTTGAATCTCTCAACCAGCCCATTACCTTGAGGGTGGTAAGGAGTGGTGAACTAGTATGTAACACCGCACTTCTGCCACAGGGACTTCATATACTTCGATATGAAGTTGGTACCACCGTCGGGCACCACCTCTCTGGGGAACCCCACACGGGAGAAAATCCCCATCAACGCACGACCCACCACGGGGGCCGTCACAGTTCGGAGAGGGATGGCTTCCAGGTACCGGGTGGCATGGTCCACCAAGACCAGGATGAACCTGTTGCCCATGGCTGTCTCGGGATCCGGAGGCCCCACAATGTCAATACCCACCCTCTCAAAGGGGGTGCTGACCACAGGGAAAGGTTGGAGAGGAGCCTTACACTTCCTCCCACTCCTGCCACTTGCCTGGCATGTCTGACAAGTCCTACAGTGAGTGTCAGAACTCTTACGCATTTGGGGCCAGTAAAAGTGGGTGACAAGCCTTTCAAAGCTCTTGTCTTGCCCCAAATGTCCTGCCAAAGTCACATCATGAGCCAGACCCAGTAGGAAGGCTCTGAAGCGCTGGGGTACCACCAGCACACAGGCTGACCCAGGCTCAGCAACCTTAGGCTCGCTATACAGGAGACCATTCTCCCAGTATATCCAATGTGATCCAGACTGATCACCTGCTGCCTGGTTTGCAGCCTGCTGCTGCAAACCCACAAGAGAAGGGCACTTCTGCTGCTCCTGGCAGAATTCCTCCCTGGAGGGGCCTCCTTCCTGCTGCCAATGGGTCAGCTTAGGCAGGTCCCCCAGTTCAGCCACTTGTTCTCCTGTAGGTTCCAGGGCATCCCCCTCAAGGTCTACCTCCTCCTGGACCGTGGGAACTTCGGAGCCGGTTTCCCGTGCCCCCTGCCTCCTCTCTTTCTGGCAGGCACCTGGGCCATTCTTTCAGGCTCCAGGTCCTCTTGAATGCCCTTACCGGCTGCCATAGACCGAGTGGTCACACACGTCCACTCAAGCAGACCCAACATATCTAAATGAGACCTCTGCTCCACCTTCGCCCAAGGTGAGCTTTCCAAATCATTGCCTAGCAGACAGTCAACAGGCATGGCTGGCCTCACAGCTACTTGCAAGGTACCTGAGACCCCCCCACTCAAAGGGAACCTGTGCCACTTTTTTTTTTTTTTTTGCAGAGTTTTATATAGCGCGAACTTGACCCGCAACCGAATCAGGTATCAGAGCGCTTTACATAGCACCAGTTACGTTACATGAGGACACACATTCATTTTTGTTAGGCACGGGGAGATTAAGTGATTTGCCCAGAATCACAGGATGTTCAGCGTCATTACCGAGACTCGAACCCAGTTCCCCAGGTCCGAGGTCGAACGCCCTAGCCGTTAGGCCAACTCAACTGCCTCTTGCAGAGGCACTCTGAATTGTCAGCGGCAACTACTGGGTAGAATGCGTTGGGGACCACCTGCTCTTCAGACACCAGCCGACAACTGACAGCTGTCACACTGGCTCCGGTGTCTCTCAGAGCCTCCACACTATGGCCATTGATGGTCACCCACTGCCTGTACTTTTTAGTGTTATCAGGCAGATGAGCTCTTGGGACTATCTCATTGTCTCCTAAAGAGACCAAGGACATCTCTGCGGGCCCTACCCACCTTGGGCACCCGACTCCTCCCCCAAAGCTACACTAGCCATCTGCTGGGGTGGTGCACCAGTGGGTGCGGTGTTAACATTTTTGGGACACTTAGGATCCCATTGGAAGTGGCCCACCTGACTACAACCAAAACATGTCTTGGGACCCCTTTGAACAGGTTTACCTGTCAGGACCCATGGTTTCTTCTCAGTGGGAGGCTGGGAACCCTTACCTTGGTTCCCTTGGGGATTACTTTGGGGCCCTTTCTGGAACTCCTTCTGTTTACCCTTGTCCCCCCCACTCTTCTGCTGGGGACGCTGCCCACCTTTAACCTTTGTGGACCCTGGTACTGACCCAGCGGTCCGCCTCCACAGCAAGCTTCCTTGAGGTCAGTCAGCTTACTGTCAATCAAATGCTGGCATAGCTCTGGAAAACAACTACTAGACAAGTGCTCCTATGCAACCAAATCATAGAGCCCCTGCAAGTCATTCACCTGGCTACCTTTTACCCAACCATCCAATGCTCTGCAAAAGTAGGATACATACTCAACCCAAGTGCTTGACTCAAGCTTCTTACAGTTCCTAAACCTCTTTCTGTACAGCTCTGGGGTCAACCCATACCTCCTTACCAAGGCTTCCTTCATGGGAGCATACGACATCTGATCCTCAGTGGGCAATGCTAGCAATATGTCCCTCCCTTCCTGGATAAAGCAGCCCCACAACCCCGCTCCCCAATCTCTCTCAGGGATTCCGTAGGACTTCATTGCCACTTCATAAGCTTTGAACCACTGACCAATGTCTTCCTGCTTTGTGAAATCCTTAATAACATCCTTGGGAATGTATACCTTTCCTTCCCCAGGCACTGATGGTGCGCTGCCACCAGAGGGACTGATCTCTAAAGTCTTTGCTTTCAGATCCAACTCCCTCAACCCTCTCTCATGCTCTAAGAGCATATTTTTCTCCTCCAGGGCTAATTTCTCTCTCTGAAATGCCAACTCCTTATCCTCCTTCCCCAGCTTGAGCTTCATGAGCTCCAACTCATGCATCCTGTTTTTCTCCCTGTCCTCCAACTCTTCTGGAGACAGGCCCCTTTGAGACACACTGCTGCCGTCCCTGGGAGGCACCCCCACCTCCGGTTAGGCCCACTAACCCATCCTGCTGCCCTTCTAATTTCTCTCCCTCCACAATAGGCTCCTCGGTCTGTCCACTGGCATTCCTTGATTCCAACCAGGCCCTCAACGCTTTTGGAATTCCTCCTTTCTGGTGAGGCCTCTCGCAGAGATTTTCAATTTTTTGCAGATGGTTTTAAGTTGTGGCACAGTGTAGGTATCAAACCTCTCCTCTTCAAATTCCATATCTTGAGATGCAATGGATGCTGGTTTACTCATGGTGAAAAATTGGCAGTTCTCAAGATGCAAGAAAAAATAGTCCCAATGAAAAAGTTCCACCAATTGTATGTTGTTGCGTAATGGTCTGCACTATACCAGTAGTATACACCAATCACTGTATGTAAGACACAAATGCAAGTCCAGATCATCCTCGCTGACCACCAATGTTAGAAATCGGGGTCTCTAGTTGGCAGAGGTAGGTGCCTTTGTCCAAATAGGGACCCTTGCTTCTAGTCAGGGTAAGGGGGATACACTTCTAAAATAACCCCTGCTCACCCCCTTGGTAGCTTGGCACGACCAGACAGGCTTATCTCAGAGGCAGTGTGTAAAGCATTTGTGAACACATACAGTAATACAGTGGAAACGCTACAAATGGACACCACACCAGTTTAGAAAAATAAGTAATCTTTATCTAACCCAAAACAAGACCAAACGACAAAAATCCACAGTAAAGTATCAAAAATATCCTTAAAAAATAGGTTATTCACTTAAATCAGGCTTCTAGCAACAAATAACTCCACCTGGAGTCATTACGATGTCGTGACAGATAAAAATCCCAAAGAACGGCGCCGACCGCGAGGTGCACGGCGTCGGGCCCGGAGTCAAGCAGACCCACAAAGAACAGTACCTTGGAATTGATTAAAACAACGGCGGTGCATGGCGTCGGGGAGGTGATGCTTTGTTGGCGCCTGCGGCATCGGTTCCTTATGACCCCAGGGGAGGTGATACCTCTGTTCCTTACTGCAGCGCCGGGGAGGTGAGACGTCGGTTCCTTACTGTGTCGGGAAGGTGACGACACGGATGGCGGCGAGGCGGCGGTACCTTACGACGGTGCAATGTCGATGGATTTGGGAGTCACCCACGTCGAGGATCGGCTCCGCGATGATGAAGCACCGGCGTTGGTGCTGCGGTGCGAGTCGGGACGTTGCGTCATGGACGTCACGAGCGGTGTCCTCAGCTCCGGCACAGGCAGCAGCCTCGATGACGGCTTCAGAGTCGATGCAGCACGGCGTCAGCAGGCGTCGGGCCTACGGTGCAAGTCGGGGCGGTGCGTCGTGCTCTTCACGAGCGGTGCCCACGGCTTCGATGCAGGTTACGGCATTGCTCGCCGGCGTCGGTGTTGCAGTTTCCTTCTGTAGCAGCTGAAACAGCAGTTCCAGATGCAGGGAGACAGAAGGGATGAAGTCTTTCTATTCCTGAGACTTCAGAACAGGAGGCAAGCTCAGTTTCAAGCCCTTGGAGATCTTATTCCTCAAGTAGATGGCAAAGCAAACAGCAAAGTCCTTTTTCTCCTTTTCCTTGGCAGCAAGTAGCCACTGCAGGCCAACCCCAGACAATCTTCCTCAGCTTCTCCGGCTCTTCTCCTTGGCAAAAGGTTTCTCTTGATTCCCAGAAGTGATCTAAAAGTCTGAGGTCTTGGCCCCTCTTTTTATCCACAAAAATCCTTTGTTCTCTGAAGGTAGAGAGTGTCTGTACCCAGCCAATTACCAGTTCTTTCCTCACTGGTGCAGCTTCCTGGCAGGAGGTGGAGACAGTATTGTTGCAGGCAGACCAGGCCCATTCAGGTGAAAAGGAAATCTCCTCCCCCTACTCTAAATGCAGGCCAAGTCCATTCAGCCCAGCCCTGACTCATCAGACTTTTGGAGCCACTGCCCTTCTCCTGCCCCTGTCATCCAAAAGCCAGACATGCAATACACAAACCTAGCAGAGGCACACTGGATGGTTAGGCAAGAAAATACCTACTTTCTAAAAGTGGCATTTTCAAACACAGAATGTAAAAATCACCCTCACTAAAAGATGTATTGTAACATTCTGAGTTCAGGCATACTAAACTTTATTTTTCAATCTTGTTCCTAGGGTCAGTTAGGTTTATAAGATGTTATAAACAAACTCCCCATTCTTGCCTATGGGAACTGAAAGCCCTGCAATAGTGAAAAGCGAAATTGGCAGTATTTCACTATCAGGACATGCCACACACATCAGGGCATGTCCTACCTTTCACATACAATGCACCCTGCCCACAGGGGTACCTTGGCCCTACCTTAGGGGTGACTAACATGTAGAAAAGGGAAGGTTTAGGGACTGGCAAGTGTGTGCACTTGCCAAGTCGACATGGCAGTCCCAGACTGCACACAGGCTCTGCAATGGCAGGCCTGAGTCACATTTTACAAGCTGCTTCTGTGGGTGGCACAATCAGTGCTGCAAGCCCACCAGCAGCATTTGATCTACAGGCCCTGGGCACACATAATGCACTGTACTAGGGTCTGGAAAGTAAACCAAATAAGCCAATCATGGAATCACTAATCCATAACAATACTTTACAAAGGGAGCACTTGCACTTTGGCACTGAACAGCAGTGGCAAAGTGCCCAAAGCATCTAGACCAGCAAAAATGGAGTCCAACACACAGCAAAACACAGGAGGTAGCCAAAAAAATGGAAGGGAGACCCAAGCCAATGGTGCCAGGTCTAACAGAGGGACACTGGTTGTCCAGAGGGGTCAATGTGGAGGTGTATCTGTTTTCTTCATAGACATCCGATGCCCTTAAAGTCTCTAGGAAACTCATCGAGGATGTGATTGATTTCTTCTTGGTGTATCCCGAAAGCAAAGGTGACTATGCCCAGGGCCTCTACCAATCGACATCCCAGGAGCATTCCGTGCCCCTCCTCCCTCACATATACCTGGGCCTCTACCGAATTCTGTTCATACGTGAGGGTGGTCTTGAATTGGCCTCTGATGGCAAGTGGCTGCTTCTGCCCATGTGCAAAAACTTTGACTTTTGCTGGGGCTAAGGATGGTGGAGGGTAGATCTTCCCGTAGATGTCTGATGCCATTATGTTAATGGTAGCTCCTGTGTCTTCGACTGCTGTCGAGGGGTGTCCTCCCACTAGTATTTGGCACTGCTGTAACCTATTCGACAGCTGGGACACAGTTCCGATGGTGAACACTGAGTGGACGTCCATGTCACAGCTTCTTTCTTGAACCTCTGGAATGTTGTTGACGGTGGATCTCGGGCCATTTCTTTTGCTGGAGCGGCATACCTTCATGAAGTGATTAATTTTGCCACAAGCCGTGCACTTTTTTCCTCTTGCCGAATACTCTGATGGGCAATGAGATGGACCCCCACAGTATCCACACAACCGCGTTCTTGGGTTCGTTATCATGTTTTACTGTGACAGGCGTTGGTGGCAATGGCATTGATGGGCTCTGCCTTGATTGGTTTTTGAAGGGCCGCCTCCATGTGCGCTGCACACGCTCTAGATAGTTCTTTCATTCTGCCAAGGGTGAGAATGTCTGCTAGGGGCTTTCCGGATTCTTCTAGGATCTGTTCTCGCAGCTTAGCTGAGGCACACCCTGGAATGATTTGCACCCTTATCTCTTCTGTTTCACCTTGAAAACCACACATGCTGGCTAACTCTTTGAAACGTGCATGAAATGCATCAAGTGATTATTCCGGCTGTTGGCACGCTTGCCTGAATATGAACCTTTCATAGTCCTGATTGGCCATGGGATCAAAATGAGCTGTTAAAGCAGCAATGAGCGTGAGGTATGTCTTAGGTGCTCCTTCCACCACTGTCTTTGATATTTTGTAGAAATATCCTTCCCTCCGAAATGGAGCAGCATGGCTCGCTTTTGCTCATTATCAACTTTGGTGGATTCAAAAAATAGGAGAACTCTCTCCACCCACTCCTTCCATTTTGGTGCTTGTGCTGATGGAGCTCCTTCCACAATGAAGGGCTCTATTGGAGGGATCTGGGCCAGGTTGTCTGTTATATGTGTGTTGTCCCTTCTTTCTTTTATGTGTGTACCACGTGTCTCCTGCTTCCTGGGCTGCTGATGCCTTTTTTTGGGGGCCTGTTCCTTGTTTCCTACCTCCTCTGTGCGTCCTAGGTGGACTGCCCCCTCTTTGATGCTCACCGACGTCTTGAAACTGCTCTCCCGAAGCTGCACCAGGGCACCTGCAGGCCTTGATCTCCAGCGGCGTTGATCCTGCTGCTCTCCTCGAGGGCTGGGCCCCTCCTGCTGGCGGTCACTTCCCTTCACTGATGGGAGGCCTGTGCCTTGGTGGAGAACAGCACCAGAGATCCTCAGGGCCTGCTGGAGGGCGTAACCCCTCTCCACAGCATGAGCACCGTGCACCCTCAGTGACAGTGCGCTGCCACCGCGGAACACGACGGGCGGTACGAACCACCCTCGTCGCCAACGTTGTGTCACGGTGTCAGACCGAGACACTCGACACGGCAGCTACGGTGCTCTGGGCTCACCTCGGGCTTGGGGAATGCACGTTGATAGAGCGGGCTGCAATAAACGAGACCACACACAGATTTGTGTTAGTGCGGCAGTCCAAGGTCTCCCAACTGAAGGACTGCCCCGTGGCTGTGCACATTTATTGTTCGCGCCCATGCTGCGTGGCCTAAACCAAACATGCCAGCTATACGAGTGAGCCGATGTACTCCCCCCAGTTAGACAACAACATAACATGTACCATAATTCACGTATCGTGACGGGCGATACTACAAGTCCCAGCAGCACTTATCATTTCGGTACAGGGTTGAACGGCCCTTTTTCTTCCCTTCCGTACTTCTGGGGTTGGCCCTGTTCAGGTCTTGCCTAGTGCCTTGGTCAGCAGGACTGACACCTAGTGGAAGAGAAGGTTTAAGTTTTTCCCAACCCTTATCGTGTGCTGCAGCCCACAACTTTGTTAAAAGATGCCCGCCCAAAAATTGAGGTCAGGCCATACTCAAATCACCAGACTTTGTCAGAAGACCAAATCCAACCCGCTGAGGAACTGTGCCCCTCATTTAGCCATACTAAAAGGGGGGGGGGGCAAAATGCCAGCTTTCTTTCAGAAACTATGAGGGGACAACTCCCAGGTTGGAGAAGTCATACATTCATCCCCATTGGTGGCAGCAAATGAAGAGTTCAGCCCCCCTATGCTAAAGGCGTTAGAGCAACTGATGGATTTTACCCCATCTCCCTCAAACACAAGGGACACCACAGGTAGGGGCAGCGTGGTGTTCTCCGGGGGAGTGGCCCCCTTTGCGTGCATCAATAGGGGGAAAGTTATTGAGGCCTCACGTGTTCCTCCGGCCACTCATGCTTCTCTAAATCTGGATTATACAATACCTGATATTTCACCATTTAAACCGATGTCCCTGGGAGAGGATGGGAGAATAGGAGTTCCATACAAAACGCCAGTCCAACGGATGCAATCTATGGTGTTGTATTCGAGCACTCCCAGCCTTGCATCCTCAAATCATGTAATCTGTCTGTTTCTCCTGTTTTATTGTTGAATTCCCCCAGTGAACATCTCAGAAGATTATGTTTCCTTTTAGAAATCTCTGTAGAGTCTTTAATGCATTCTAGATATTTTATCAGTAATATTGATTAATCTGCTAACCAATGAATCTGGAGAACAGCGTACGATTTCCGCAAATAGCTTGGTCACTTGCACTGCAGATATGTGTACCAAGGAGGGTGATCCCAGGATCAGGCCACACAGTCAAGGAAAAAGATGTGATCAATCCCTTGGTCATAGGTATATGGAAGCCCTGTACTTGGAGGAAGGGCTTTCTACCCACGAGGGCATGACTATTGAGGCTGTCCCCACTGGCCCTGCTCTGGCCCGGGGGGAAGCCTGTGTAGTCTTTCTGATCTTTAACAAAGTTAGGAGGTCCATCCCTGAACCCACAACCCAGGAGTCAGACCTGCAACAGGGAAGGCCATTTAGTAATTTTAATAATAACAAGCAAAAGAGTAATACAAAAAAAAGGTAAAAAGGAAAGCTCAGAGAATAACTAAGAAAAGAACAAGAAAGATTACATTTCAAGATGCGGGTATATCATCGGATACTGTGGTGCCGCCTGAATCAGCTACTTTTCTCCAGGGCCCGGTACCTCGTGGTGCTACCCCAATGCCAGCTGAGCCCGTGAGGTCGGACATTAGGGTGGTGCTGAGACCTACACAGGCTGATCATGCTATTCCCTTGGCCTCCAATGTGGAGGGGATTAATTTTGGCAGAGCTGGAGTGGGGAAAGACAGTCTAGAGGGGGACATTTGGTGGGGATCAAAACCATCGCCAATTCTGCTAATATTGCCGTCTGGGTCCTTTAATTTGTAGACATTTTTGCTGACTCGGACTTAGAAGGGTTCCTGAATAGATCTTTATTTTTTAATTTTTTAATTTATTTATTGCCATTTCCAAAACAATACAGGAATACAACCACATGAGCACATCATTAATATCCCAATAACAGTTAAGAAGCAAGATGCACATTACAGCAATTTAGGACATGTACGTTTTTAAATCTTAGTGCCATAACTCAGATGATAGGTTGGTAAACTGTACGTTCTTAAGTATCTGGTATCCCGTGCCTTTCAACTGGTTTCTAATTTCCTGGAACCCAAGTGATATCCTGTTTGTGGATTAGGTTTCCAATGTACCCGTATCCCTCTTGAAATCCTAGTGGGGGTTTTCATTCCTGTCCGTTAGGTAGGGAGGGAAGTCCTGTCCATCTAGTACACCTGAATTAGTTATCAAATACGCGCGCAGAGGGTCCCAGATGTCTTTTGGCCTAGAGGATACAGGAAGTAGTTCCGCGTAAGTCAATGTCTGCTCCTGCCAAAGAAGAAGGTCCTGAATTCATTCTTTAAATTTAGGTGCCCGCCCTCTACCCCATCTGCACACCACTCTGCGCTTGGCCAGGAACAGCCCCAATGCTAAATACCGTTTGTATGCTGAAGGTATGTCTTCCGTGTATCCCAGGAGCGCAACTACGGGTGACTCTGTCAGTGGCGCTAGGGTCATCTGTCCAAGAGCTGCAAAAACCTGGCTCCAATAAAATTTGACTGTCGCACATTCCCATGCAACATGTAGAAAACCTGCTGCTTCCTGCCCGCATCTATCACAGGCATCATTGTCACAGTTTAGCAGGGGTGTAGTATAGTCTATGAAGATATTTAAAATGTATGATGCGCAGCCGGCTGCTTGCAGATACATTTCCAGTTTACTGGCAGCAATAACTCCACTTTTCTTCACTAAGGGGTTCACCCAATTCCTCCTCCCACTGCAACCGAGCTGTCGCCCCGGCCATCTGTGTTGCTATCTGCGTGCTATGGTATATAAGAGATACAACGTGCACGGGATTTGTACTTTGTATTAAGCAGTATAGTGGGGTCAGTGTAGGTGGCTCGTTGGGGAATTCTGGAGTAGCCGTCCTCACACTCTGTTGCAGTCTAACATACATAAATAGATCCATCGCCGCAGGGTCAATATCTGTAAAAAGCTGTTCTTTAGTACGGAAGATCTCATTAACATAGAGATCTCCACATTTTGTAATGCCAATTTTATATAATAGTTGGCTGCACCTTAATTCCTGGGTTACTTCTAGGGCAGGGTGGCGAGCCACTGGGAGCAAGGGTGAGTATATCATTGCAATGTCTAGCCTTTTCGCAATTTTTTGCCATGCTGTTACAGTGCATGCCACCGTGGTGGAGCCAGTATCCCTCGCTCTCGCCTGTGTGGCTATGAATCCTGACATGGGCGTTGGCTGCATATAGTACTGTTCTACCGCTAAATGTGGCATATATGGAGGGGGCGTGAACCAATAAGTGGCGTAATGTGCCTGTGCACTAAGATAATACAGTTCAAAATCAGGGGCCTCAAATCCCCCTTGCGCAAAGGGCAAGGTCAGGATCTCCCACTTCAGACGAGCTTGTTTTCTCCCAGGCGAGCTGTCTCATTTGAGTTTTCAAGGTCTTAAAAAAGACGTGTCCCGGAGCATGAGGGATATTGATGAATAAATTCCATGGGGCCGATTCACAGAACTAATCTGAGTCAAAATCCTAAACTTACTACTTCTGGTATTCACAGAAGGCACTTAGGGGCAGATTTACGTTCCCTGGCGCATCCCTGCAAATCAGCAGGGATGCGCCAGGGAAGATGCGTGACGCAAGTTTACCCTTGCGCCACCACAGATGCGCCGCATTTACAATGCGGCGCATCATGGCGCAAGAATTAACAGATGCGTGACGCATCTGTCGGCGGAAGGGTGGCGCAGTACTGGAGTCGTGTCGCAAGTGCGACGTAACTCCAGTACTGCTCAGGGGTGCCCTATACCTAACATGCTGCGTCACTCCTTACGCCTGCTTGAAGCAGGCGTAAGGATTTGACGCAGCAGGGACGTAAAGTGACTCCGTGAAATCTTGTAGATTTCACTGCGTCACTTTACGGGGCTTCCTTGCGCAGGAACGCCCCCTGCGCCGGCACGCCCACATGAAACCTGACGCAGGTTTCATGTGGCGCAGGGCTTTACAACGTGACGCATCTCCCTAGATGCGTCACGTTGTAAATCCCCCGCAGCATGGCGCATGATTTGCGCCGCCGCTGCGTCACAAAAGTGACGCAACGGCAACGCAAAAGTGGCGTAAGGGGCTTGTAAATCTGCCCCTTAAGCTTTTTGGTATTCACAGAAATCACTTACGACTCCTATCTTTACGTCCGCAGTCGGGCCGGAATCTCCACACCCGGACCATACTCTCCGCACCCGGACCATACTCTCCGGCTAGGGACGTACTCTCCGGCTCGAGCGGTAATCTCCGGCTCGGGCCGGATAAAGTTTAATCAATTGGCTGGAATGCAATTTTTACAAAAAGGAACATTAGGAATGTGTGATAAATGGTAGAGGAGATCATGGAAAATAGTTTGGGCAGGGAAAAGGGTATGGCCAGACACTACATCATAACCCAGAAAAGTTTGCTCCTTTGCATCATGGTACATGCAGTTCACAATTTGCGCTCCCCTCATTGTTGACTGCGGTGTCAACACTACAGTCAACACTAAGGGGAGCACCCTTAGTGTTGACTGTGGTGTTAACACTACAGTCAACACTGAGGGTAGAGCAAATTGTACCATGATACAAAGGAGAAAACTTTTCTGGGTTATGATTCAGTTTCTGGCCATACCCTTTTCCCTGCCCAAACTGTTTTTCATGACCTCCTCTACCATTTATCACACATTCCTAATGTTCCTTTTTGTAAACATTGCATTCCACCCCATTGATTACACTTTATCTGGCCCGAGCCAGAGATTACGGCTCGAGCCGGAGTGTACGGCCCTTGCCGGAGAGTATGGTCTGGGAGCTGAGAGTACGGTCCGGGTGCGGAGATTCCGGCCCGATTGGGGAAGTAAAGATAGGAGTCGTAAGTGATTTCTGTGAATACCAGAAGTAGTAAGTGCATTCTGTGAATACCAGAAGTAGTAAGTTTAGGATTTTGTCTCAGATTAGTTCTGTTAATCGGCCCCCTTAATTTAGGTAGGATGACCATTTTCATCAGGGATGTCCTCCCTGCAACAGACAAGGGCAGGGCGATCCATCTAGCGACCGATTCTGTTAGGTGTTCTAGTGCATTTTCCATAGTTTGCTCGGAGCAGCTCTGCCCTATCTCTGGTGACTATTATCCCCAAATATTTCACTTCTTCAGGGCACCACACAATGGGGTAGTCCATGGGATAGGGTTGAACAGCAGCAATGAGTGGGAACATCTGGGATTTCTCCCAGTTGATTTTGACCCCTGACAATTCTCCAAAGACAATAAATATGGGGTTAAGGCTAATCTGAGGTTCCCGCACATATAGTGTGATATCATCTGCATACAATAAAATCAACATATGTCTGGTAGGGTACTCAAAACCCCACTCCCGATGGTGCTGCCGAAGCTTAGCCGCCAGCTGTTTAATGGCTAAGGCAAATAGAAGCGGTGAGAGGGGGCACCCCTGCCGCGTATCTCTCGTGATGGGGAAAAGGGGCGAGCTAGCACCATTTATTATTACTCTGGCCTGTGGTTGGTGGTATAGCAGTTGTATCCAAGACAGAAAGCTACGTGGCATTCCCATCCTCTGAAGTATTCCATACAGATAATCCCACTCTACCGAATCAAACACCTTGGTGGCATCCACGAATGCTGCAACCTCTGTAAGGTCCGGATCAATATCTTGCATCAACGTAAACAGGGTTCGGAGATTATGGGAGGTGGCCCGTCCTGGCACAAAGCCCGCTTGGTCTGGTAGTACTAATGCTCCCATGAGGAGACTCAATCGGTTGGAAAGTACTTTAGCTAATATTTTCATGTCGCAATTTATCATGGAAAGCGGTCTGTAAGATTCACACCGATCGACCGGCTTCCCAGGCTTAAGTATGGAAATAATGGATGCCTCACGCATTGTGGGTGGCGGAGTACCTTCCTCCATAGCCTCTTCATACACCTTTTTAAGGATAGGAGCTAGGTGTTCTATATATGCGTTATAAAAATCAGCTGGTATGCCATCTGGCCCGGGGGCCTTGCCTGATCGAAGTGGTATAATTGCGGCACAAATTTCATCTATTTCTATCTCAGCAGAGAGGAACTCCCTCTGAGCGTCACCTAGCCAGGCAAGAGCAACTGGCTCCCGATATTGCTGCTGCATGAGCGGATGTTGTCGTGTTGTGGTGTAGAGTGAGGAGTAAAAGTCCCGAAATGTATGGAGTATTTCTGACGTATCTCTAACTGTCTTGCCTTCTGGTGTTTGGATTTCCAGGACGTAGTTCGAGAAGTGGGGCTTACGGATCTGCTCGGCTAGTGCCTTACCTGGCCGTTCCCATTCCCCATACCTATGAGCCTTAAAGTATTTGCCTCGGAACAAGCATTCTCTATCTGCTGTGTCTCGGTATTCAGTCATCTTATCTCTGAGTGCTATTTGCCTGAGTGCAGATGGTGAGCAACTCATTTCTTGCTCTGTTTGTTTTATCTCGCTCTCTAATCGGGTAAGTGTTGAGCGCAGGTCTCTGAGCACCCCACCCCCTTTGGCAATGCATATCCCTCTGATGGGGACTTTAAATGCCTCCCACACTGTCGCCATTTGCTTAACCGAGCCCACGTTACGTTGGAAGTAGTCTTGAATTTTCTGGGCCATTTCCGTTCGGAATGCCGCATCTAAGAGCATTGCGGAATTTAGGCGCCAATTCATATAAGGAATGCACCCAGCCGGCGGAGTGAGGCTCATGACCACTGGGGAGTGATCCGAGTAGGTGCGTGCAAGGTGTTCCACATGGGTCAGCCATGTGCTGAGCCCCTTAGAAATCACCCAGTAATGCAGCCTCGACCATGCAATATGTACAGCAGTATAAAATGCACCTCCTCTCCATTCTTGGTGTAGATATCGCCAGGTGTCTATTAGGCAGTTCTCTGTTATGATATCCATACTTGTCGTTGGATGTGGGTATAATGATGTGGCTGTGGGTGTGATCTGTCCAGCGTCAGGTTAAGTGTCGTGTTGAAATTCCCACCCCAAATAACATGAACGGAGCCTATGTCTAATATTTTCCCCCATATATTGGCAAAAAACATTGGGTCATCACTATTGGGCCCGTAACAGCTATCTAGTGTTACAGAGTGAGAAGCCAGCTTACCCCACCTTATACTGAAGCGGCCTTGAGGGTCCCAAATGGAGCCCATATGTATATACGGAGTGTTTTTTTTTTAACTAGGATCACTGTGCCTCGTGAGTAGGTAGAGAAGGATGCAAAGCAGCTATGCCCTGCCCATCTGGCAGTGAATCATTGGGGTCGCTTAGGGTCGAGGTGGGTTTCCTGTAGCATCGCTACATGTATATTATGTCTGTCCAGGTATACCAGTACTTGTCGACACTTATGTGGATTCCCAAGTCCCCTTATGTACTAGGTTATAAAGCATATCTCTGGATGTTTACGGGATTATGTCATCAAGTGTCTCTTTATATCGTCTTTCATAGAGTACAGCAAGTCAAGCATTGTGTGCTGTGTGCTTCTTAGTAAGTGCAAGGCATACCTTTCGATATGATACGATGTACTTGTAATCAAACATTCCCTTCTGCCTCCCCCCACCCACATCGACAGCCCCAACTTGTCGTGATCCCTGTACCCTCCCGCATAATCCAAATTCATAACTGACTGCCTCAGCAGCAAATGCAATTCACTTATAGTCTCCATAACAAGTCAGTGCGGTTGTTCCAGGCAAAGCTATAACAATCGACAATATAATAAAAGGAAAATAAAACTCCCTAAAATAAAGGGAAGGGAGGGGGGGGAATAACAAAGAAACAAGGAGCAAAATTGACACTAAGTTAAATCGCTCAAATGCGTTATTAGAAAGAAGATAAAGGCAGGGGGATCACCCTGTGGGGTAACATCAGAGGGCGCGTCAACCCGCTCCCGCCTCCTCTGAAGTCAGAGAGGGAAAGGGAGAGGGGTGCCCAGGAATGCAAGTATACGTGCTCTCTAAAACGCATAGGCTCATTTAGACAATTTAGTGTGCCTGTTTACTGTATCGGCTTCCTTCTTGGCAAATATTAAAGTCTTAAGCTAGTCTATGTGCATGAAGGACATGTTCGATCATGCAATTATCTGTTCATACTCACGACCAGTCCGATACAGTTTCAGTCAATCATTATCTGACAGCTGCGATGGTGATCGGGCTTCAGAGTCCTCCCTCTCACGATTTGACCACTGCTTCTGTAGTTTCTTAAGGAAATCCTCCACTTCTTGGGGGTTAGTGAAGAATTCCTGCTTTCCCTGATGGGTGACTCGAAGCCGAGCAGGATACATCATCGCATAGTCTATTTGCGCCTGGAGTAGTTTCTTCTTGACCAATGCAAATTTCTTTCTGACTTCTTGGACCACAAGCGTGGTATAAAGCAATATTGTGTCCCTCATACACGAGTTGCTGTTTTGTTCTCCCCATCCGCAGTGCTGTGTCTCGGACCCTATAATTGAGCAGCTTGGCAATTATGGGCCTGGATGGTGTTCCCGGAGGTGGTCTGGGACCCAGGGAGCGATGTGCCCTCTCCACCACCAGTTGGGCAGAGAATGCGTTGGTGCCAAAGACTTTGCAAAGCATCTGTTCAACATATTCTTCCATTTTGCCGGTGTTGGCGCTTTCTGGCACTCCTAGGATACGTATGTTGTAGCGCCTCGAGCGCGCTTCAAGATCCTCATTCTTGGCAGCTATGACTTTTAACAGACGGTCCATTTGCGACAGCTGCGACTTCTTGGCTGTCGCAGTGTCTCCTAGATCGGAGATTCTTTGTACTGCTTCTCCAATGCATGCATCATGCTTCTCCAGTTTTTGGGCCATGAAGTCTATCCGATTGCGCATGGTGTCCATTTTGGTCTCTATTGAGGTGAGTCTATGCTTCATGGTAATGAGGAGCGCTTTTCGGTCATCTTCTGAGGGCTGCAGGGCGTCGTTTGGAGTATCAGTGAACTGCTGCTCATTATCACTTTGGCTGCGGGGTGTCTTCCGGGGCTCAAATGGCAGTTTAGCCTTCTTGGTTTCTGTCCTGCCCATCCTGCCAAGCTATTGCGATCGGTTTTATTATCTGACTGAGTAATACAATGGGTATACTGCTTACACACAAGGCACTGTTTAGTTAGTTGCTTTGATCAATTTGCTTACCGGCTGGAAGTTGCTATCTTCGTATGCTGGTGACGGGTAGGTGTCATAGAGTATCGCACGAGTTGCTGGTTTAATTCGATCAGCTTTTCAATATGTCAGGTGTTGGTTCATAGTCACTGCCTGCCGCAGCTCCTCAGTGAGGAGTCTGATCCAACTGGTGCGGCTACCAAGGCTCACATCATCTCTAGGTGTTCAGGGGGGACCAATGCAGCGCCAGGTGTCTTATCCTGTTGTTTCGTATTAATTTCACCTCTCAGCAGTTACCCACCCAGGCAGCCGTAAGATTGTCCGATTCTGGTGCGTCGGTTGCTCCTCGCCAGCGGTCAATACACCACGCAAGGCGCCCGCTTCTGATGAGCAGTGGAGTCCCACTAAGAGACCTTGACTCTCCATGCTGCTATTGAGGAGAGAGATGGTTCCCTACTCTCCTCACCCTCTGTTCCAGCTGAGCAGGGTGCCGTATTTAATCACTGCCGGAGGCTAGTCTAAAAAGCAGGGGATACCATTCAATCCATTCTCACCATGTGTGTTGGCAGGCTCTGATTTTCTGCATGCATGCATGGCCCGTGATTGCGTCTCCTCCGCCGCAAGTTTTTTGAAGGCTAGGTCGCGCAGCAGTCCTAACCGCCAGTCACTGCGGAGCTTAGACCCCCAAAGACGTGTCGCCCGGTCCCAGCGTTCGCCACACCTCCCTCGCAGGGCAGAGTAGGCGTCCCGCTCAACCGCGGCAGGTCCCGGCTCTACGCATCCGGCTCTGCTCTTGCACCTCGCACACACGTCACTATAGGCCTCGTCTCCCCAGGTCCGTGGGAGGCCTCGTTTGTGTACTTGAGTGGCCAGCGGACGCGCCTCAGCCGCCACTTGAGTTCAGAGACCGGGTTCCGCAAAAGTCACAGCCGCCAATTGTCACTGCTTCCAGGCTCTCAGGGACTTCACTTGTCTTCACTCCCGCTCCTTGCGTCCCTGCTTTTTCAGGGCCTACTTGAATGACCAGCGGCCGTGCCTTGGCCGCCGCGTGTAGGGGCCAGGACTTGTGGCTGTCTCAGCTACTAATCGTCACCGCTTCTAGGCCCTCAGGGACAGAGGTCCAACCCTGCTGTCCGTCGCGATGCTCTCGTAGGCCAGGGCGGGCTTCTCCACCAGCAGCAGCAGGCCTCAGCTCCACCCGCCTGGCCTCGCTCCCGTTCCCTGCGCACACGCTTCTACGGGGCCTGGAGAAGGCCTGTCTGATTCCAGCGTTCGCTGCCGACAGCACGTATCTGATCGTACCAGCTATATCCAGGCACTTTCCGATTTTAATTTTGATCGCTTTTGGGATCAGAGTCCATGCGGGAGCAGGATGATGACGGATTATATCTCCCGGGCCGCCGGATTCTCACAGTGGTGCGGCCATCTTGCGTGCGCGCCCTCTAGCGCCCCCTATTCCTTAATAAGTCTTGTATTTTATCTCTACTGCACTTGATTCCTCAGGTAGCGAAAATTTCCACAAGGGACATCCACTTGGTTGTTCAGCCGAAACCTTGGGAGTTATCTGCGGCCTGACTTTATGTATTTGTTCATTTTTTTCTCTAGGGTAATGGCGGAAGAAGTTTCAAAATTCTCGGTCGAGCTCAGTTGGGCAGGCCTTAATATCTATGCCTCTCCTACCCAGCAGCAGGCTTTCCTGCCTTCTCAGTTAATGACCACCAAGTATAAGGGGGCCAGGTGGGGGCTCTATCCCCAACTCCCAACAATGATCTCCCGCCCCTGGCTGTGGTAGGCCAGGAGGAGTTGGCCTTGATAAGCTCTTGGTGATGAAAACGGAGGAGGGCAGGCAAATCTTTACTACCTGGGTGGAGTCATTGGAAAAACAGGAGTCTGCTTGAAACTGGATAGAGGGTACCATTAATGCAGAAAGGGAGTTCACCACCCAGGCCTACTCTAAACCCCTTTTTCAGAGATCTTGATGCCATCGGGTCAGACTTTTGTCCCGGAACATAGATGGCATGAAAATGAACTTGGTGTCACTCTTGCAGGTTATCCGTGTCAATCAAGTGGTGATAATGGCCCTTCAATAAACCTGGGAAACTGAGGACTGGGGGTTGCCTGATCATGTTGTTTTTAGTGTAAATGCAGTTAAGGGGCATTTTGGGAGACCTGCAGGGGCCTTGCCTTTTTGGTTTATGCTATTCATGATGTTGGTGTGTCAGTTCTATCCAGTGTCTCTCTGAACTTTCTAATTATATTTGTATCTGGGCTCCCCTCTGCTATGACAAGTAGGGGGGACAAAAAGGGATTCCCAGACCAGAGTAGAAGGAACTTAATGTGATCTCCTGACCTGATTCTCATTAGTATATATTTCTCCCCATAAATTGGTAAAAATATACTATTCCGTGAATTGGTACTTTTGTTGGACCAGAACCAAGGGCTTTTTCCTTGTGTGTCCATCCCTTTGATGGGAGATTTTGTTCCCCTGGCTCCCATGGATTGGCGGCTCAGTCTTGCTGTCCCCTTGGTCTACCTTTGCTCTGGGGACCGGTCGGATTCAGTACGGTTCAGGCATGGTTGGAGTCTCCTACCCTCGGGATGTATTTGGCTGGTCTCGATCTTGGGATCAGTGGGCTGTCTTGGCTTTTTGGTTGGGTGCTACGCTTTGCTGGGATGCTGGCCAGTGGCTGTTCTTGCGTTTTTTTCACTGTCCATGGGGGTCTTGGCATCTGGCATTTTGGGCTCAGATGCCGGACCTCTGTCTGCTGGGGTCATTGGGCTCTGTGGGAGTGCACCTCTCTGGTGCAGCTGGGGTGGTGCCTCTTGGGTCACATGGCGGCAGCGGTCTTTCACAGCTCTTTGGGCCCGGTTTTGCCTGTGGCCTCTGTGGGTTCCTCTGTCTTTTGGGATCCACGATCTCAGGATTTCATTTGTCTGGTCCTGGTTACTCTGGCATTCATCATGGTTCTGCACTGGTGGACAGTGCAGGGCATTCTTTCCAAGGTAGTTCTTGTGCCCGCAGGGGGCCTTTGCAGCCAGTACCGCCTGCAGGTCTTTTCAATATGAGAAGGGCACTCTGCAGTCTCTGATGGCAGTCATATGAGGTCTATGTTCTCCGTTGGTGCCCTCCCCATGATTTTCTAACTCATTGGGGTTCTTTCGTCAGGTGTGTGGGATTGTTGATGTTCCTTTCCAGGTCCTGTTGGCTTCCCAGCTCGGTGCACAGGTTATCCGGCTTTGTGCCTGCAGTTAGTCTGCAGAAGTCTGCGGTGTGACTGTTTTATCTGTTTTTTGACCAGACTTCCTGTTGTGTGCCTTTACTGATTTGCTCTACTTCCCCATTTCTTGGCTCATCTGTTGGGGGATTCCCGGGAGGTCATGGTGCTGGTCCTGTTTTGACCCTCTCGTACTTGCTTTCTCTAGCTTCTGACGGTTTGGGGTCCCTGGATGGTCCCCTGCTTTCCCTTCCTTCTGGGGTCCACGCCTTCGTTCCCTCCATTATTTTCAGCTCTCGGTTTGGATGTTGAAAAGTGCACAGGGCTTTTTACCGGCTCTTGACGGTGGTCCTCCTTCAGTCTCATAGGCCTTCCCCTCTGAGGTCTGTTGAGGGATTTGAGGTGATTTTCAGCATCGGTGGGAGTTTTTTCAGTGGTTTCCCCTTTTGGGCTCCCTGATGACTGTCTGCCAGTTCTGTGGTACGGTGTTGTGCACCATGGGCAGTCTCTATGTTGCGGACCCTGTGGGCATCTATCTTTGACTTTCGGTCCACATGGTGGTCCCTGGCTGTTGTTTAATATGGGGTGGCGATGTGCTGGGTGGATTCTATTCAGGCATTTGGTGTAGCCTCTGCTTTCATTATGGGATTTGCCTCTGGTGTTCGAGGCTTTGGGTTGTGCCCCCTTTACGCCTTTGGGGTTGATGGTCATTTCTTTGGTCATGTTTCCGGTTGTGTTTTTGGTGCCCTTTTTTCAGCCAGGTGACTTGGTGCCTTGGGAGTCCTGTTGGTTAGGGCACCCTTTTGTCATTTTCGGCCATTTGCATTGTGCTGCATCTGGTTCTTCCTTTGCGCCCGAGGTGTCATCTCTGGATCATGGTTCTCAGGGTCTGATTCAGGATCGGCTGAGGTTGTTCCGTGGTCCTTGTTGGTTGGGCAGCAGGCCTTGCTGGTTGTTGGGATTGCACCACTTCCTTGGGGATGTCTCTCTCTTTTTTGTTTATTTTAGGGCCTCCTCCCGGGGGGTGGGAGCTTCCTCTTTATCTTTTAGTCGGGGATCTCCCTGTTGTCTGCATTTTTTTATTTTCTGTCTGGTTCTCCTCCTCTGGCGGGGGTGCTCGGGCACTTATCTATGGGAGTGGCAGCTTCTTGGGCTGCTTTATATGTGGAGTCCGTTTTTGGACTTTTGCCGTATTGCTCCTTTACTACCTTTATCAGGCGTTGTTGTCTCCTGCATGAGTTGTGATATCCTTTTTGGGTTTGGGGTTTTGCATTCTGTGAGCTCCTAACTTGTGGCCTGTGTTGATACATCACTTTTGGGTGGGGCTGTTTGGTGGTGTGTCCTGTAGTGTTTCTTTCTATATGAATGCTGTGTTCCTGGCTTGGGTATTCTCACTTGTAATGAATGAGACGAGGACAGGAGGGACCTGGGGGTAATGTCCTATTACTTACTGGTAGTCTTCTTTACTCCTGGTCCTGTTGTCCTTGTCCTATTCATTACGCCCCTCCCTACCTCCTGGACTGCCTTCATATGGGGGGGCTTGTTAGTTCAGAAGGAATGCTGGGTAAGTACACCTTAATTGCTCCCAGTGGAGGGGGTGGGGTATGGGTTCCAGTATTCCTTTCGTTCTATTTTCTGTCTGTGAGATAGATATATCTCTCACTTGTAATGAATGAAATGAGGACTACAGGACCAGGAGTAATGAAGATTATCAGTAAGTAATAGGCAGTACCACATTTGCCCTACTGTTGCTTAGACTGGACTGGAAATAGTAAATCTAACCCCTGCGAAGTCCAACATTTTCTCTACTTTTGCTTAGAATGGAGTTGGAATAGTAAATCTAACCTCTCCAAAGTCCAACACTTTTCCTACAGTTGCTTAGAGTAGAGTGGGAATAGTAAATCTAATCGCTCAGACGTCCAACACTTTCCCTACTTTTGCTTGGATTGGAGTGGGAATTCTAAGGGCCTGATTACGAGTTTGGGGGTCTTCCTGCGGGTCTCCATGCCAGCACCCCACAGAAAGACCGGCAATAGACAGACCGCCCACCATATTACGAGTTAATCCTGGGTGGGCGGTCAGTGCTGCAGTGGTGTTACGGCGGTGCGTATCTAAGGCACATAGGTGTGCCTTAGACATGCACTGCTGTGAGACCACGACATCCCATTCCTGCATGCTATGGAATGCACAGTGCATTCCATAGCATGCATGAATTGGGGCTGCAAATGTACAGGGGGCACAACATGTGCATGCACCCCCTGGCTCAGGAGTGGCAGGGGGCGCTGTTTGAGCCCCATTTGTTTCCTAACTGCCCCCCTTTTCATGGCGGGCATACCACCGTGAAAAGGAGGGTAGTGAGGAAACTCGTAAAATGCTCGGCCGTGCCACAGCGTCACCGCCAGCATATTACTTCCTCAGACCGCTGCTTCACTGCTGCGGGATCACGGATCCCTGGCAGTTGCGGCGGTCCAACCGCCTAAACTGTAATACAGTCGGTGGACCACCACCACTGCTTCGGGGGTCCTATGGACCGCCAAACTGATAATCAGGCCCTAAATCTAACCCCTTAGAAGTCTAGCACATCCCCCACTATTGCTTAGAGCGGAGTGGGAATATTAAATCTAACCCTCCGAAAGTCTAACTCTTTCCCAACTGCTGCTTAGAGTAGAGTGGGGACACGTTCTTTACTGTTGCTTTGACTGTAGGGGGGAATAGTAAGTTAATCTAGCCTCTTTTTACATTTTTTATTTTTTATATTTAATTTAAAACGTTAAAAAAATAGTTTTTTATCTCTTTTACCTTTTTATATATGTATTTTTAAAGCAGCTTATTGTATTTGTTTGTTGCATAAATGTTTGTTAATTGTAACTTTACTGTTATTATTTTAAATTAAACATATGTAAATATTGTTTCAGAACTCCGTCTGTCTGTCTGTCTGTCTGTCTGTCTGTCTGTCTATCTATCTATCTATCTATCTATCTATCTGTATATCTATCTATCTATCTATCTATCTATCTATCTGTATATCTATAGATATATTCAACCAAGAAACCCCTTATAATCCTATTGAAGAAAAACGCTGGCACTCGAGGATAAGTTGTCACAGTTTTTAATCCATTATCTGCAAAATCTGTATTGGCATTTCCTTTCCATCTTCGTCAAGTCAACGTGTACCACAATGCATAGAAACATATGTACGACATACGTGTGAAAAGATAGAAAAGACTCTTCCCTCTTTACAGCAAATGTTTTAAAGCATGGTATAAAAATGTGCCTGTGCCCTACTCACAATTAATGTACTTGACCAATCTCCTAATAAGAACTAAAGAATAAGATTCATACATAATAGCAGAGGAGCGAGGAATAGGAGAACTGCCGTTATACTTAGGGAGAAGTTATATTAGTGATAACCTTTCATTATGAACAATCAGGGAATGTTGCAGTTACCTTCTGAATAATTAGACTACCATCATTCTATCCTCCAATAGTTTAACAAAAGACAAAATCCTTTTTGAGACTATGGGCCCGATTACGAGTTTGGCGGTCCATTGGACTGCCAAACCCATGGTGGAGGTGCAGTGACAGTCAGGGACCTCTGCACCAGTGGTCCGACCATTGTCTTACGAGTACGGCAGTCGGACCGTGATGGGACCGCCGCAACTGCCAGGGATCCACGATCCCTGGCGGTGGTGCAGTGGTGTGAGGCTGCAATATGCTTGATGGTGGCGCTGTGGCACTGCCAAGCATATAACGAGTTTTCTCACTGAGGCCCTATCCACGGTGGTGAGCCCGCCATGGAAAGGGTGGTGGTGATGAAACTCTGGGGGCCCTTGTGCCTCTGTGCATGGGGGGTGCATGCAGGGGGACACATGTTGTGCCCCCTGTATGTGTGAACCCCAGTTCCTGCATTTGCTCCATGTGTCACAATGCAGGCAGCAACCCACCTGCGCTTTCAAGCGGGAGACAGAGCCCCTTGCTGGCAGTTGCAGTAAGTGACTGCAGCCGCCTGCAAGGGGATACCTGGGGGGGTCCATGGGACCCCTTTTTCCCCTCCAGAGGGCCGCCTTTAGGAGGCGCTCTGAAAGTGTGCAATCTTTTTGTGGGATACTTTCAGTGCGCCTTCTAAAGGCATGTTTGCCTCTGCACCTGCATCGATAGTACGGCACGAGCGCAGAGGCTATGTGATTCTCTCATTTGCATGCAGCCACGCCCCAATGCAAATAAGGGAATGCCCTCCTGAGATATTGCAGGTGCTACATATGTGCCAGCATTATCATTATTACATAGGGCTGCAGAAGCATCTGCGGCCCCTTCTATAATATCGAAGTGCCCCAGAGGTGCACAAAGCGGGCACATATGCCTGTTGCGCCCCCAGAGCCACTTTCTGTAATACGGCCCTTGGTTCTCTCAATGTGCCAAGAGCACAGGCCAACTGGGTGCTCCACATCTGCATGAAAGGGTGGTGTCTGAGGGGGCAAAAAATAATAGATGGTACAAGAAAGGGGGTATACCCACATCACAAAGAAGTATCACTACTTATCTCCCCTATACCCATAGATGTTGGTTCTTGCTGCAACCCTCTTCTGGTCTCTATTGAGGGCTAGAGATAGCTTCTAAGTGATGTACCAGTGCCTCTGAACCCCTTGGGCTAACTGTGCGCTTCCACATAGGCAAGGTCAGCAGTGGCAGCAGTGCAGAAAGGCAAAGCTTCGGGACCTTAGTTTGTTGGTAACTTTGAGGACATTGTACCATTCAGTTCCACATTTTGGGAGCACCATAGTAGGGACCACGGAGATCAGTATTGGTATTGAATAATTTGGAGGGAAATTCAAGCTTGTAGTTTCATTTCTTGTTGATTTGATAATCAGCTCCCTGTCAATGACAGTCAGTCTAGTCCTTAAATTCACAATCTCTACCCATCAAGTCAATTAATTTTTTCACTCCTCTGAGAGGTTTCACTCAAGAAGCTCCTTTGCCATTCTCTCAGAAACAGGATTGGGCACCATTTTGAAGCAGAGACTGGATGATGTAGCTAGTATTATTGCCTTTTCTTCAATGGCTTTAAGGGGCGCGGAACACAACTTCTCTGTGACAGAGAGTCTTTAGCAGTCTTTTGAGCCTTCAAAAATATATAAAAATGTCTTGTGGGGTATCAGAAATGAGGTATTTTCAGATCATAAACCATTACAGGAGATTTCTGATAAAAAAAGGTCTGGAATTGGTGTCTTTGAGGATCTGCAAGTGGATAGTGGGTTTAAAAGACTATAGTTTTTCTGTGAGGTACTTTCCTGGCTTTGTCCATAAGGCAGCTAATTGTCTATTTATACTGGTAAATGAGAAGAGTGATGCCATTGAGAAAATAAAGGTATTCATGTTTACGGATGTTTGTGTTTGAGAGAAAGAGTTGTTGGAAGAGGTAGGAAATTGCTTGTTTTGCGTGGCCACCCTTATTTAATATGGACCGATGCCGCTAGTCTTTGACTCTGTGCACTGGCAATCTGCTAACAAGGCCACTGTGCTTATGCTCCGACTCCTAAAACATGTCAAAATTGGTTATACTGCTAATTTGGAATATTTAATTTACCTATAAATCCCTAGTTTCTGCTTCAAAGTGAACCAGGGGACTGTAAGTTAAATGTCACTAGTAGACTGCAACACCTATCGTTCCATCCACTATAGTGACAGTGTAAACATGGCTTCAGACCTACTATTGTAGCCTGACTGTAGCAGTTAAAAACTGTAAACTGACCTGTCAAAATAAACCCTTTTGACAGGTCTAAACCTTCCTTTTAAATATTAATACATCCCCCTAAGTAGATCTTATAGCCAAAAAGGCTGGGTGCATGGTATTTAAAAGTAGGACATGTAGAAAGTGGATAGTAAACATGTCCTTATATTGACTAGCACCCAAAAGCATTTTCACGGCAGCAAGGCTAGATGTTCCATAGAGAAACACTGGGATTTGCTATTACATTTAATAATGCTATATTTGGCTCAGAAATGCCTAGAAATGTCAGTCTTGGACTCTATGTCATATTTATTAAAATCCCAATTCACTGGTGAAGTTGGATGTTTAATAAATATTAAGGAAAAGGTACTTTTAGAAAGTTGCCTTTTCAATGCCTAAAGCATCTGGGGGCTAATTTGCATTAGCCTTCATCTGCAATACTCTGAATTCTCAAGCCCTGCATGAGGTGTGAAAACTGCTCCCAGAGCAGATACGAAGGTCTGGGAGTGTGAGGAGGTATTTCTGTTCATCTGGCAGGATGACTATTTGGGCAGCACCCAGGAACTTAATTACCTTTGAAGAGGCCTCCACTGTCACAGGCAGATGTCAGATGACATTTGGACAGGCTTCCTTCTTTGTTCCCGCAGTCAGGCAAGTTCCAGTCCCAGTGGTGAAGGGAGTTACTGACATAACTGGTTTGAAGTGACCACAGAGGATCAGTGACTTATTTCCCTGGCTACATCTCTGAGTGAGCACACAGGCTCTGCATAAGGTGGAAAGTGGTTCACAGTTTTGGCCAGGGGCACTGTGGGATTGTTTGGATATAGAGAACTGTAACTGCTAGAAAAGTGTGTGGGTTTCACCCCTGGAAACTTTTTCCCTATTGGTTAGGGAGGGGCCAGGAGTCACTCTCATCCACAAGCTGGAGCCAGGCATAAATGTGGACCCCTGAGCACTTTCTTCTGAACACTGGACCTGTGGAAGATCAGATAAAGGACTGCACCTACTGTTTGAGACTTGTGAGGAGACCTGAGTGTTGGACCTATTCTCTCTTGCACCTAGGATAAAGAAGTGGACTTCAAGGGTCAGTTGACCAACCTCCTGTTTAAGCTACAGGGCCACAACAAGCTGCAAGAGAACTTTCCCCTAAAGAGCCCAGCTGACCAGTACCAACTGCACCTAGCCTGGGCCCTGCTTGTGGCATGATGTTGAGTGACTCTTGGCTCTGACGTGCTGTTTGGCTGCGTCAAAATGTGCCCCTCCTAACATCCCTGAAAAACATGAGACCTAAAAATTGTTTGAACTAAAGCTGATGCAACCAAGGTACATTGTCTACTGACAAAGCCCTCTAAGTAGGAATCGTCGCACACCTCCTACAGAGACTTCAGACCATACAGAACGCTGCAGTCAGACTCATCCTCGGCCTTCCCCAACAAACCCACATCACGCCCCAGCTTAGACAACTCCACTGGCTCTCCGTACAGAAAAGATGCCAATTCAAGCTTTTGACCCAAGCACATAAGGCTCTACACAACCAAGGACCAGCCTTCATTAACCACCGTCTGAACTTCCACCAACTGCTGAGAAGACTACACTCTGCCTCCCTCACACTTGCCCATACTCTCTGAATCTACCAAAGCAGAAGTGGCGGACACTCCTTCTCCCACAGTACAGCAAAGACCTGGAACAGCCTCCCAATCGAAACTCCGGACCATCACCTTACTTCCATAATTCCAAACGGCCTTCGAGACCTGGATGTTGGAATAAGCCTGCGGGACCTGCAAGCACCTGGATTGTCCCAGCTGATTAGCCCCGCTTGATAAATCCTGATTGATCGATTGATTGAATGGTGCGTTGCCACTGGGTTGAAGCAGGACCTTGCCGAAATGTTATCTGGCCTTATGGAGCCCTATTCAGAAACAGCCCAAAGTCTTGCTCCGCTGGAGGATTCCGAATTCCGAAAAAGAGACTTAAAGGCTGATTTACCATTTTGTGGTGAAAGTAGTCTATCACAACGGTGCTCTCTCTACACCAAACTGAAGGTCTGCCCACCTGATTTACAGTCTGGCAGTCCTCAGGTATGTTCATGGCAGAGATTACACTGTCTTCATCACAGACATACTCCTACGACCGCCTGATGGAGTCAGGACCATCAGAGGTTTGGCCATTGGACTTTCTGCCCAATTCAGAGTGGGCAGTTCAATGGGCAGCTTTTATTCTCCATTACCACCATGAAAAACTTGGTGTTAAGGAAGAGCAAAAACATTTAAATAACCCACTTAACACTAATAGAGAAAACTGTTGTGTTGTGTGAGTTAGCAATGACAAAACCCTTTTGGCTCCTGATGGACTCTGTAGAACTGTGATGTAAGTGTTAAAGCACAGTGAAGTGAAGGCAGGTTTAGAAAGTTGACTTCATGGTTACACGCAGATGAATAAAGACGTGTAATTTCAAGCTCAGAGTGTAGCGTAGTCATTGACGGGTGCCCAGGCTGGGAATGTCGCTACAGCTGGTGATGAAATAGGGGATAAGTAACCCAAAGATCAACAGTGCTCTCCCAGAGAGTTTGCCATGGTCCAGCAAGCTGCTCGTGCATACCAGGGGTGCCTTAGTCGAAGTGGAGAATCAACGTTTGGCATATGTTGAGTTAAAGCGCACCCCCAACCAGTGTGAAGTATTTGAAGATAATGAAAGCTTCACTGAGAAGCCTACACATCATTGGCCAAAAACCTGCTGGTTAGGCCGTAAAGAGAGGTACCACACTACTTCACAACCTAAAGCTATACATCATACGGAGTAATAACCTTAAAAGCGGATACAACCAGGATTTGAAAGAGCAGCAAATAGCAGCAGCAAATTACAGGATAAAGCTGCAAACAAAAGTGCTGCAAGGTAGAGCTCAACCTAGTGTCAGACAGTACAAAGAAACACCTAAAAGCACAACAATCCAGATGCAAGACACGTCACCTGCTTACCAGAACCAATTAAAGAAAGTCATCATACCAAAGCGTTGGGTGAAGTGGCCCAAGAAGCAGTGCCTGCGTTGTACTTACGGAGCCATCCATACACTAAGCAGTACACCACCAAAGCTGCGGCGTGGCAGCTCAGAACAACTCCAAAGGGCTCCAGGAAAGTGAAGGGCTCCAATGGGGACCAAGAGGGAGGTCAAGGTTCCACAAACTGTCCAAGATGACCCAGAGGCCAGCACAGCACAGGGCCTTATAGATGGCATGGATGAAGCAGGTCCCAGTGGACAGCAGGCAGGGTCAGAGAGAGCTCCACTCTCAGTGTCAGTCAATCCCATAAATGGTTACAATGCCGCTGCATTCCTGAAACCACCACCTCCATTCGATAGCTCCAAAAAGCTAACTATTGGCGACAGATGGACTGCTTGGATAAAGACATTTGATGATTTGATTGATGCACTAGATGAAACAGATAACAATAAGATTATCAAATACCTGGTGAAGGTGTAAAAGAAGTCATAAAGAAAATGCTGTGAGCTGACAAAATTACATACCGTCAAATCAAACAAGCCTTGAATCTCAAATTCAAATAAATGCCAAATGTAGACTGTGAAAGATACATTTTTAGTCAAGAATGACAAAACGTTGGTGAAAACATAAATGAATTTGTTCATCAAACATTGTAAGTTCAATGGGGCTTATTTACAAAGCCCTTGCGCCACTTTTGCATCATTTTTAACATGGGAAAAGTGACGCAAAAGTGGTGCAAGGGGCTTATCTGCCCCAATGAATTTAATGATGAGGAAACTATACGTTTCAGAGTTATTGACGTATGCCTGTCAGATTTATTCAGACAACGAATGCTGAGAGAAACTCTAAGTCTGGAGTGAGTTCTCATGGCTGCCAGAGCTGAAGAGCATGCTGATTGACAAGCTGCTGACATGGAGGCCGGAGGGGCCCAGAGTGAGTCAGTCATAAACATGAAGATTAAGCAAAACCAAAAGCACACAGAGTGATGTCTCCACAGAAAAAGAAGTTGTGCTTCACGTGTGGATTTTCATTTCCACATGAAGGTAAATGTATTGCATTGGACTGATTTGTAAAGGCTTTGGGAAGAACCATTTTGTAACAGTTTGCAAGGTGAGGGAAAAAGTGAGTGCGTCACGGCGCAAGGACAAAATGGCTCCCCGAAAGTTCCAGAAGTGACGTTCAACACATGCCCACAAGGCCAAGCGACAGTACAGCCTGAGGCAAATCAACACCAAACAAAGTCGATCGTCATCTAAATCATCATCAAAAAGTTCATCTGTATCAATATCAAGTGAAAGAGAAGAAGATGCTTGTGCAATGTCGATGTTTACCTCAGGAAAACATGCACATGTTGGGCTGGTCGCATGTGATGACAACTACAGGTCAAAGAAAAGGTTGACATGAAAAAGAACCAAAGTCATTCAAACATTATCAGAAGATTACACTCAAATTAAACGGTTGCTCAATACCTTTTATTATTAACAGTGGTGCGTCAATAAACATTATGCCTGAGGAGAAATACAATGAACTATCTCCATTGCCCCGACTTATGCCATTGAAAGCTAAAGTGTATAAATGCGCTTCATCAATGCCATTAAAAAGTCAAGGTTCATTTGTAGCAACGACGAAACACAAGAAAACAAAAGTAGAAGCACCCATTCATTTACTTTTAGGTTCGGCATCAAGTGACTGTTTACTCAGCTTCGGCACAGCTGCTGAAATGGGACTGATATCAGTGAACTATACCATGAATGCTCATCACGAAATAGTAAGTCAGTTCTCCTCATTGTTTCATAGGTTAGGAAAACTCATGACTATAAAAGTACAATTACACATAAATGAGGACATCCGTCTTATTGCCCAAAGACACAGACAAATTGCATTTCATTTACAGCAGTTGAAAAAGAACTTGAATCATGTCTCAAACATGATATCATTGAGTTCTCCCATAGTGGTAGTATCCAAAATGGACAGTGAAGGAGCTATACGCATCTGTGTTGACATGCATCAAGCGAACAAGGCAATCGAAAGAGAACAACATCCAGGTCCGCAGATTGCCGACATGATAACACAATTGAATGGTACCAAGGTCTTCTCTTGCCTTGATTTGAATAAAAGATATCATCAGTTAGAACTCGCAGAGAACTGCAGGTATTTTACAAATCTTTCTACAGATATTGGTCTGCACCAAGATAAAAGACTAAGGGGCAGATTTACAAGCCCCTTGCGCCGCCGGTGCATCACGTTGCGTGACGCACCGGTGGCGCAGCCTGCTAAGTGATATTTACAAGAACAGGTAAAGTCACCCTGCATGACTTGACCTGTGCTTGTAAATATCGCCCCTGTTCACGCAACACTTTGCGTGTTAGGGGCGTGACATGGGTGTTGCTGTGGGAGTTCCCACGCAACACCCATGTCCACTGATGCATTTCCAGATTTACGAGAAATCGTAAATCTGGAAATGCGTCTGAATGCTACGCCAACCTAGGGGTGGCGTAGTGAGGTGCAACGAGGAGAAATGCTTTCATTTCTCCTCGTTTTTTTTCCTCTTTCAATGCGTGCTGCATTCTACAACACACATTGGAAGAGGAAATCACCTCAATTGATTGTTTTTGTGCAGGAAGGTGCCCTTCCTGCACAAAAACAATCTCCCCACGACGCAGGCATCCTTGCACCATGGTGCAAGGGTGCCTGCGCCGGCGCATGGCATCAGTTTGTGCGCCAGCGCAGGGGGAAGCACAGAGATGCGACATATTGTTGTAAATATGTCGCATCCCTGTGCTTCGAAACTAACGCAGCGCAGCGCAACAAAATGACTTGCGGCACCGCGCTGCGTTAGTTTCTTGTAGATCTGCCCCAAAGTTTTGGTGTGTCATCCCCTGCAGAGCTATTTCATGATGTCATTGGACGTATCATAAGCCTGTAATGAATGCTTTTCAATTATAGTGATGATATATTGGTTTTCGGAGCTACACAGAAGGAGACCGATAAAGCTCTCACGCAAGTGTGTCGTTTACTTGTTGATGCAGGTTTAACTTTGAATGCTGAGAAATGTGGGTGCCACTAGACAAAGCTAAAATTCTTTGGCCATATCTTTTCTTATGTGGGTATGACACCCAATTCAGCTAAAGTGCAAATGTTGTCAACTGCCAGTCTCCCACCAGATGTTTCCATGTTACGTTCCTTTCTTGGCATGGCCAGCTACTGTTCTAGATACATATGAGACTTTGCCACCCTAAGTGCTCCGTTGAGAGACTTGATGGAAAATAATGTTTCCTTTCATTGGTCACATGAATGCGAGCAAATCAAACAAGCTATTGAAAATGCTACTAAAATGGCATACTTTGATCCAAAAGCTTCTTACTGAGGTTATAGTTGATGCTAGCCCAGTCGGGTTAGGCGCAATCCTTGCACAGCACAGCGAACATCCAAATGCTCAACAACATATTGTACAATATGCAAACAGAAGTTTGTCCCAAACTGAACATGCTTATTCACAATCTGAGGAAAATATTTTAGTAGTGGTGTAGGCTTGTGAACATTTCAGCATATTTTTATGAGAAAAGCCTTTCATGGTTGTGACGGATCATCAAGCATTATTGACCATCTTTGGCAATCCAAAGGCCAAGATGCCTCCTTGCATTGAACTTTGGGTTCTACATTTACAAGAGTACAACTACAGAGTCGTGCATCATCTAGGGAAAGATCAAAACCCTGCTGACTACTTCTCAAGAGTGCCTCTACAGTGCCTTGGCACCCCTTCCAAGACGGCTGAAGCCTACATAAATTTCATCATAAAATCAAGCACAACAGGTGCCATTTCATTGGAACAAATTGTCACTGTCACGAGGCAAGATAGTGACATGTTAAAACTAAAAGACATTATTACACATCAGTCTTGGAACCGGCACCCTCGACCTCTTACCAGTGACAGTGAATACCAGAAGTTTAAAAATGTCAAAGATGAACTGTCCGTTACTTAAGAAAGCATTATCCTCAGAGGTTTCAGAATTGTTATTCCAAAGAGTTTGCAACAACAGGTAATTGAAGTGGCTCATGAAGGACATCATGGAATTGTTGCCACAAAATGGGCTTGCCGAGATTGAGTCTGGCTTCCTCATCTCGATGAGAGAGTTGAAAGAGAATTGAAGGCCTGTCTCTATGCAACTGCTTTTCATCGAGAACCACTCAACACACATTAAACATGTCAGAGCTGCCAAAGCATGTATGGGAAAGAATTGCCATTGACTTCTTCGGTCCTCTTGACAATGGACATCACCTGATGGTAATTGTTGATGAATATTCCCATTTCCATTGATAGAATGTCTCTCATTTATCACTCAAGAAAGAGTCATCGAGAGATTAGACAGCATCTTCGTGACATGGGGTGTTCCTGTGATCCTAAATTCTGACAATGGCCTACCTTTCAACAGTCAAGAATTCAGAGACTTTCTCAGTCATCCTAATGTGAAGCATCAGAAGAGCACATCTCTTTGGCCACAGGCCAAGGGCCTTGTCGAATGCTTCATGAGTACTCTTAAGATAGCTGTTCAGCGTGCTGTAGTGGAAAAGCTCGACCTTAAAACTGTCTTGAATTCTACTCTTAGAGCTTTCCATTCGAACCCTCACTGGACCACAGGAGAAAGCCCTGCAACTTTGATGTTCAGGAAAGCCATGATGACCAAGTTAACTCAATGGATACTGAGAAAGACACCCGTATAAAAGACTTGGATCGTAAAAGGAAAATGAAGGCCTATGCAGACGAGCTCAGACATGCAAAAGATGTTACTTTCACTAGAGGAGATCGAGTACTTGTCTGTCAGTCTAGAAAATGAAAATCTGATGCTCCCTTTGATGCTGAGCTATTTCATGTTGTGACCAGCAAAGGACAAATGATGACTGCCCAACGTCCTGGGAAGTCCATTTACGCGAGGTTCCTTGCATTTCCAACATGTGGCTCATCACTCATCAGGCATTGATGTCAATGTAGAGACTGGGTATGAAAGGACAATTGAAAACCAACTGACTGCTGTTGTTCCTACATCGCCAATGCAGATCATGGACATTTCTACTGCCTGTCCCCTGTTTCCAAAGACACGATCTGGATGTGTGATCAAAGGGCCACAAATGCTCATCGAACTGCTATGATTATATATGTATAATCATAGCTGTTCGATGAGCATTTGTGGCACTCTGATCACACATCCCGATATATATATATATGATATATATATATATATATATATATATATATATATATATATATATATATATTATCTACTGGCGGTCGCCAGTAGATAGTTATAGTTAGGACCTATTATCCATAGGAAATCCGTAACATTCTATTCCCAATAACTTTGGCGTCGTTTGACGAATCATCGCAAAATTTTCAAAACTAGTGGGGCGCTCCGGTCCGCTCCTGTCTTGAAAGTTTCGGGGTGATTCATCAAGCGGGGGCCGAGAGAAAAGGGGGGTCCCAAAACGTGTTTTCTCCATGTTAATTCCCATAGGAAATTTTTGCCACGGCTACAGCCCGAACTGCTGAACGGAATTACACCAAATTTTGCAAAAAGGTAGCGCTTGGTTCAGAAAGCGACTTTTTTTTTAAATGGTGTAAATCCGTTCAGTAGTTGCGGAGAAATGCAAAAAATAAGAGTGAAAAAATCAATTTCCCATAGGAAACTTTATGCAAGGCTACAGCCAAAACTGCTGAACGGAATTGCACCAAATTTGGCAAAAAGGTAGTGCTTGGTTCAGAAAGCACCCTTTTTAAAAATGGTGTAAATCTGTTCAGTAGTTGCTGAGAAAATCCAAAATAAAAGTTTCGATATCTATGGCCGCGGTGGATCCGCGCACCCTCCCGACCACGAGCTGCATGCTAATTGGCTGTCAACACTCCAAACCAGGAAGTGTTGGCAGCCATCTTGTTCCTCGGTAGAACCGAGGAACAAGAAAGCAGTAAAACAAGTGCGCAAAACGCAAAAAGGGGGCAGGGTAGAAACACCCTGACCCCCTAGGCCTGCTCAGCAAAATCGGCAAAAAACGCGCTGGGTGCGCGGATCCTGCTGATAAAAAAACGAGCGCGGGCTCCCGCGCTCGTGGTTAATTGGCCCCGGGTGGGCCAAGTCCCGGGGCATGCGGGGGTTTATTATTAATTATATGGGGGGCCTCTAAGGCCCCCCCAAGCCCTGGGGACCGCCACCCCCCGGGGCTTTAAACAAAATGGTGCGGGAGGGATCTCAGCCCTCCCGCAGCCCCGGGGACCGCCACCCACCGGGGCTTCTTTTTAAAAAAATAATATACCTGTGTGGGGGGGCTCGAGCCCCCCCACACACCCCAGGGACCGCCACCTCCCCGGGGCACTAAAAAAAAATGCCCCGGGACCACCACCTCCCGGGGGCTGTGCATGTGAAGGGAGGGGGGCCGCGCGGCCCCCCTCCTGGAGCCCTCCATGGCCCTGGGGACCCCCACCCCCCAGGGCCGGCTTCCTGCAGTGTCCCAGGGTGCCTACCCCGGGACACTGTAGTTTGCTATGACAGGACGGGAGCCTCGTGGCTCCCGTCCTGTCATAGCAAACTGCTTTGGTTTTGGAAGAGAGAGCAGGAAACCTGCTCTCTCTTCCAAAACAAAGCAGATTGCTTTTCCACACGGGGAGCTGCATCTTAGCAGCTCCCCATGTGGAAAGCAATGCCGGCTCCCGCAGGACGCGGGGAGCCGGCGGGACCGTGGGGGCATTGGGGACTCCCCACGGTCCCCAACGGAGAGGGCCAGCCCCGGGGATGGGGTCCCCGGGGCTAGTAGTGGCTCGGGAGGGGCCTTGCGGCCCCCTTCCCAAAATTAAAACATTTAAAAAAAAAAAATAAAGGCCGCCCCTGGGGATGGGGTCCCCGGGTCCAGTAGAGGCCTCAGGAGGGGGGCCACGCAGCCCCCCTCCATAAACAAAAATATATATTTGGCCATGCCCCGGGAGATGGGGTCCCCGGGTCCGGAATTGGCCACGGGAGGGGGGCCCACGCGGCCCCCTTCCCGTTAATTTTTTTTTTTTTTATTAAAAAAGGGGTCAGGCCCTGGGGGATGGGGTCCCCAGGGCCCAAAAAGTAAAAGAAGAGGGGCCACACAGCCCCCTTCCAAAAACAAAAAAACACGCGATCGTGTCGAGGCTCCGGCCCCTCCCAGCAACACTCTGCAAACGCGCCCTGTGGCGCGTTTTAAGTTGGGAAATGAATTCCCCCTCAATACTGGGGGTCCCTGGGGGCCAACTAGCCCACCGGGAACCTCCAGTATGCGCCAGGGGGCTGCGTTGCAGAGAGGTGGTCCAGGCCACGCCCCTTTTTACACCTCTCTGCAACGCAGCTCTGTGGCGCTTACTGGAGGTACCTGGTGGGCTAGTTGGACCCCAGGGACCCTCAGGATTCAAGGGGACTTGATCCCCAAACTTAAAACGCGCCACGGGGCGCGTTTGCACAGTGGTGAAGGGAGGGGGCGGGGCTTCAGGTGACATGTGTGCAAACAGGCCCCTTGGCGCGTTTTAAGATGGGGAATTAAATCCTCTTCAATCCTGAGGGTCCCTGGGGGCCAACTAGCCCACCAGGTACGTCCAGAAAGCGCCACAGAGCTGCGTTGCAGAGAGGTGTAAAAGGGGCGTGGCCTCTGAACACCTCTCTGCAACGCAGCTCTCTGGCGCATACTGGAGGTACCTGGTGGGCTAGTTGGCCCCTAGGGTCCCTCGGGATTGAGGAGGAATTAATTCTCCAACTTAAAACGCGCCACAGGGCGTGTTTGCAGACATGTCACCTCAGGCCCCACCCCCTTCCTTCACCATTGTGCAAATATTCCTCAAAAATCAGCCGAACAACGAATTCCGATTTACTCACCTGTTATCAGGAAGGCCTCAGTGCTGCATCTTTGAGCCCAGTACTGATCCTGAAAAGTAATTTTAACCATACTTACCAGTAACTTGAATTTCCTTCCATAGGATATCATTGCCTGCTTTTTGCTGAAAAAGTTTGTGTCGATTTTTGAAACATACAAATATTGCTCTAAAATCAGCTGAACTACGAATTCCGATTTACTCACCTGTTATCAGGAGAGACCTCAGTGCTGCATCTTTGAGCCCAGTACAGATCCTGAAAAGTAATTCTAACCGTACTTACCAGTAACTTGAATTTCCTTCCATAGGCTAACATTGACTGGTTTCACTTGGAAATTCTTCTAAGTGTGGAGTTTTGGAACTTTATAATATTCCTCTAAAATCAGCCGAACTACGAATTCCGATTTACTCACCTGTTATCTGGAGAGAACCCAGTGCTGCATCTTTGAGACCAGTACTGATCCTGAAAAGTAATTTTAACCGTACTTACCAGTAACTTGAATTTCCTTCCATAGGCTAACATTGACTGGTTTCACTTGGAAATTCTTCTAAGTGTGGAGTTTTGGAACTTTATAATATTCCTCTAAAATCAGCCGAACTACGAATTCCGATTTACTCACCTGTTATCAGGAGAGAACCCAGTGCTGCATCTTTTAGCCCAGCACTGACCCTGAAAAGTAATTCTAACCGTACTTACCAGTAACTTGTATTTCCTTCCATAGGTATCCATTGTTTGGTTTTCAGCAGAAAAGTTTCAAAGTGTCGATTTTCACAAACTACAAATATTCCTTAAAAATCGCCTGTATGACTTAAACGCATTCTTTCAACTGTTTACAGGAGATGCACCAGTGCTGGATCCAGGATCCACCACTGAGTAAGAAAAAGTAACGATAACACTACTTACCTGCTAAGTGAATTTCCTCCCATAGGATAACATTGGTGATTCTATGTGAAAAAGTTTCTAAGTGTCAACTTTTAAAATACAATAATATTCCTTAAAAATCACTACTGTAACCAAAACGCTTTTACTCAACTGTTTACAGGAGATGTCCCAGGACTGAATCTAGGATCCAGTCCTGTGGTTAGAAAAGTAATCCATAAAGTAACTAATTGCATTTAACTAGAAATTTACATTGAGCTCAATGTTGCATTGTGTTTGAAATTGTGTTGCCCATTGCAACAACTGTAACTACTGTACTTAAAAGTCTATTGCCTATTTGCAAAGTATTTAAACTAAAGTAATTAATTCTGAGAAAGTATATTTTGTAATGTAATGTATAATGTAATTACAATGTAATTTAAAAAATAAAATATCTAAAAATAAATAGTTTAAAAAATGTAGTAAATCAGTATCAAAAAGATAAAGATAACAATTAATACATTTAAAAATTGTCATTTACAAAACCTTTGAAATTCACTGAAAAAAACCATAGGTTTCAGACATGTTATAGTTAGGAATTAGCATTTAAAAAACCTTTGAAATTCACTGAAAAAACCATAGGTTTCAGGCACGTTATAGTTAGAAATTAGCATTTAAAAAACCTTACAAATTCACTGAAAAAACCATAGGTTTTAGGGACAGTTATAGTTAGTTGGACATTGCACTCGTACAAAACCCGTGAAATTCCCCCGTTATAGTTAGTTCAGCTAACTATAACTCGCGCCCCGCAATGCACTGCTGATGACGTCACATATTACATCACTCATGACATGGTCAGTGACATCACTGATGACATCACTGATGACATCTCAAATGACATCACTGATGACATCATCCAGTGACTGTGTGTTTCTGTAAAGTTTAAATATTTTTAATATATATAGGGAAAGGCGTATTGAAGAATGAGTGGGTGTATAAGTGTCTGTATGGATGATTTAGTAGGTGCGTGACTAACTCTATAAGTGAGTGATTAAACGTATCTTACTGAATGCATGGGTTAGTGACTAAACTTGCTGAATGTCTGTATCCGTCTGTCTGTTGCTGTGTAAGTGGTGCATGGGTTTGTGAATAGCTACATGAGTGTCTATATGAGTTATTGATTGGTTGTCTGAGTATCTGTATGGGTGCCTGAGTGTTTGTGTGGGTGGGGTGTGTGCGACTCTGTGCATAGATGTGTGAGTGGGTGATTCACTGGGTGGATGGTTTCAAGAGTGCATCTGTGATAGACTGTATGGGTGGGTAAGTGTGTGTAAGAGTGTGTTAGTGAGTGAATGTATGTCCCAGTGGTACATGTGTGAGTAACTACATATGTGAAAGGCAGTATATATGTGTGTTGGAGTATATAAATAGCTATAAGCTGAGAGTGTGTGATTGTGAGAGTGACTGTATGGATGAGTGTGTGCTTGTATCAGTGATTGTATAAGAGCGTAAGAATGTGCTAGTATTTGTATGAGTAAGTGAGCTGGTGTGTGTATAACTGTATAGGTGAGTAAATGGCAGTGTGTATAATTATTTGCATGACTGACTAGGTGTGTGAGTACCTCTATGGATGAGTGGCGGTGTTTGAGTGTCTATATAGGAGTATGAGTGCATATGATAGTCCTGTACTGAGTGACCGTAAGTATGAGTGACTGTACGGGTGAGTGAGTGGATGTGTGTGTGTAGACCTAAGAATCAGTGAGTGGGTATGTAGTTATTGGTGTTGGGGTGTCTATGGTTTTGCGAATGGCAGTCTGTAATTTAGAGTGGGTGTATCAAAGGTTATATTAGGGTGTGAGGAGGTGCATCAGATTATCACGTGGATGATGTCATCAGTGATGTCATTTGAGATGTCATCAGTGATGTCACTGACCATGTCATGAGTGATGTAATATGTGACGTCATCAGCAGTGCATTACGGAGGCGCGAGTTATAGTTAGCTGAACTAACTATAACGGGGGAATTTCACGGGTTTTGTACGAGTGCAATGTCCAACTAACTATAACTGTCCCTAAAACCTATGGTTTTTTCAGTGAATTTGTAAGGTTTTTAAATGCTAATTTCTAACTATAACGTGCCTGAAACCTATGGTTTTTTCAGTGAATATATATATATATATATATTCACTGCAAAAACCATAGGGAAATTCCACCGTTATAGTTAGTTCAGCTAACTATAACTCGCGCCCCCGCAATGCACTGCTGATGACCTTACATATTACATCATTACATATTACATCATTCATGACATGGTCAGTGACATCACTGATGACATCACTGATGACATCTCAAATGACATCACTGATGACATCACCCAGTGAATGTGGTTTTCTTTAAAATTTAAATATGTATTATATATATACCAAGCTGTATTGAAGAATGAATGGATGTATAAGTGTCTGGATGGAGGATTTAGTAGGAGTGTGACTGACTGTTTAAGTGAATGATTAAATGTATTTTACTGAATACATGGGTTAGTGTCTAAAGTGTCTAAAGTGTGTGAATGTCTGTATCACTCTGTATGTTGTTGTGTAAGCTGCTGCATCGGTTGGTCAGTAGCTACATGAATGTCTATATGGGTTATTGATTAGTTGCCTGCGTATTTGTATAAGAGACTGAGTGTGTGTGTGGTTGGGTGGGGGGTGTGTGACTCAGTGCATAGATGTGTGAGTGGTTGATTGACAGGGTGTATGTGTTTAAGAGTGCATGTGGAAACAGTTGTATGGGCGTCTTGGTGAGTGAATTGATGTCTCAGTGCACATGTCCAGCTAAGTACGTATATAAAAGGCAGTGTATGTGACAGTTGGTGTATAGAAATGACTATACGTGAGAGTCAGTGATTGTGAGAGTGGCTGTATGTATGAGTGTATACTTGTATTAGTGATTATATAAGAGACTAAGTATGCGTTACTATCTGTATGAATAAATGAGGTGGTGTGTGTATAACTGTAGGTGAGTAAATGGAACTGTGATTGATTCTTTGCATGAGTGACTAGGATGAGTACATAACTGACTAGGATGAGTGCTGGTGTGTCAATGTCTATATAGGTGTATGAGTGCATTTGATAGTGTTCTATTGATCAGTGACTGCATGTATGACTGATTGTATGGGTGAATGGGTAGATGTGTGTGTAGACCTAGGAATCACTGAGTGGGTATGTAGTAACTGGTATTAGTGTGTCAATGCTATCGAAAATGGTAGTTTGTATTTTACAGTTAGTGTATCAAAGGTTATATTAGTGTGTGAGGAGGTGCATCAGATTGTCACATGGATGATGTCATCAGTGGTGTTATCAGTGATGTCATTTGAGATGTCATCAGTGATGTCACTGACCATGTCATGAATGATGTAATATGTGACGTCATCAGCAGTGCATTGCGGGGCGCGAGTTATAGTTAGCTAAACTAACTATAACAGTGGAATTTCTATGGTTTTGTATGAGTGAAATGTCCAACTAACTATAACGTCCCTGAAACCTATGGTTTTTTCAGTGAATTTCAAAGGTTTTTTAAATGCTAATTTCTAACTATAACGTGCCTGAAACCTATGGTTTTTTCAGTGAATTTCAAAGGTTTTTTTAAATGCCAATTTCTAACTATAACGTGCCTGAAACCTATGGTTTTTTCAGTGAATATATATATGTATATATATATATATATATATATATATATATATATATTTGTAAAAAATGTACATTTTTTATTTAACAGCAAGGGAGATGTAGTGTCATATGAGTTAACAATGACGGAACCCTTTTTGCTCCTGATGGACTCCGCAGAACTGTGACATAAGTATTAGAACATATTGAAGTGAGTGCAGGTTTAGAATGTTGACTTCGCATTCACACTCAGATGAATAAAGACGTGTAATACCAAGCTCCCTGTGTGGCCTAGTCATTGGCAGGTGCCCAGGCTGGGGAGAATGCTACAATTTTTATGGGACTGTCCGCTAAACTTTCAACTCATAGACAATGTTTCCTGTTGAAGGAAGTGGCCCGAAAAGGGCCACCCGGGTTATTCACAACCTCCTAATCGCCTTCCACAAAATGAAGAGTCGGTCAGACAGTAGAGAATAGAAACAGTTGTTTATTAGCAATACTCTGCAGAGGAGTCCAATCTGACCTGCACCCTAAGATGTCTGCCAAGGGACTAGCCCCCCAACAGTCTGCAACGCATAATCATTCCTCCAAAGGACCTCCCAACCACGCCCACAATGGAAAGTTACCGGCTTAGGCCGAACATGAACAAAGAAGGCACAGAAGGATGGGCTACCACCTGCTAGATGGGTACACGCTATCACTATCTCAAGGTTGCCGTGCTGGGTTTCGGTGTCTCCTAACTTGGGAGCAGAGCTACACACAAGGATAGGTATGCGAGGGCAGAATGGCCTATTCATTAGTAAGTCAGAAGGCAACCTTGGAAAGAAAAGAAAATAATAACTGAATACAGTGTTCTGCAGAGGCAAACAATACGAATAATGAGGCCTAGTACAGACACAGCCTAATAGGGATTACGAAATTCAAAATGGAGTCACACTCGCTAACTGAAGCTCGCACATTGCAGGGATAACTCAGAGGGTTGCATAACTTGGATACGAATGGTGTCTAATTTAGCCGCACACTGCTAACCTAATATAACGTAGAACAAGTGTATAGCGAGAATGGAATTTTCAAACCTAACAGACCCTCCTTTTAGCAGTGGAGGCTAAATGCTTTATTGACGCTATCAGGCAAGGGTCTTTACAATTCTAAGTAGGGAAAAGAGAAAATGCATAGTCACTCTAATATCAAAAGAAAATAAAGCAACACATGTATAGCAAGATATTTTAGTACTCAAAAATACCCTCATCTATCTGCATCATATCCTGCATTTCTTGCATCATCATAGTAGAGACTTTATCATTACGGCCTGGCAATTTAGGGGTAGGGGTGAGTTTATTCACACAATAGGTGCAGCATGCTGGAAGGCAATTGACACATAGGCAGCACGTGAAGATGACACCTGCAATAGCTACTAGGAAAAGAAGTATCTTCCAACCCCAGGATGATATCAGACCCCAAAACCACCCTGTCAAGGACCATGAACCATTATCCTGATGAATATCGGATGCAAGCCTATGTAGCTTCTGGATAGCTGAGTATACATTAGGGGCGTGGTCTGGGATGTAAACGCAGCAACTGCTGCCTATTGTGGAAATGTGTAATATTTTACGTTAGCATACGCTACAGTCATTTTGGCTGTGGCATCCATTTTGTTAGCTATGTAATTCTTCCGTCTTCACTGTTGCTTGCCCTTCTATTCTGCTTGTGTCATCAACTCTAGTTAACTCCTTCTGTACTGAGCTAAAGGTAATGTGCTGAGCAAAGGCCTGTAGCTGCTAGAATGCACCTGGCTAAAGATATAACTGTCAACTGTTTTCTACTGTTGTAAGCAGTTCTGATCTCCCTCCCACTTTGCTGACTAAGAGATCTCCCATCTACCCATGTTTGTAGGTAGTTATTCCTGTGTATGCTTGTACCTTCTATTTGTAACTACATGCTTACACTGCAACAAACTCTGTATATAAGGCCTGTGCTCTGTGACTTCAGGGTGCCACCTCCTGCAACACTTGAGAGTGTTGTTGGACGTGGTTCCACTCATGAGAAGTTAATAAAATTGTTATTTTGAATTCCAGCTTCAGTGTTGATCTCTATTTTGTTGGTTTTTGAACCCGTGGACAAAAGGGTGACCCTGCACCAGTGTACCCCTAAAAAGGTACATTTCCACAATTGGCGCCCAACGTTGGGCCCCATTGGAGACGCGGCCGTCCGAAGGAGTGGTCTTGATGGAAAATTGAAATCTTACTGAGGAAGCGCACTGCACGAGGAGACCTTTGTCTTTGCAGGCCGACGTGAATTTTCCGGTTTTCCCGATTTGACCCTCCAGGTGATGGCCGGTCTCAACTGGGGTTTTCTTTGGCGTATTTTTGCAGTGACCATTGTCGACCAGAGATCAGCAGGTGGGAGTTGAAGACTTCTGTTTGGTAAGGTCACTGAAATGGCACTTTTGATTTGCTTGGCCAAGATTTTGGTTTGGTATTTTATTCATTTTTTGCAAAAAGTGAAGACAGGTAATGTGGGGATTTTTCTCCTTATGATATTTGTTTGAATGGGTACATATACGTGGGAGAACATGCCTGCATTTAGTAAAATTTGTAAGTGGTGATACGGAGCGCTCTTGAGTGTTCCGCCAGGCCAATTGGTAATTCGGTCTCTTCTTGCAAAGGCCTGTGGGCTTTACCCTATCTTGTTTTGGGTGGGTCTGTGGACCCCTGTAATAGGCATGCCTTCTGGAATAAGTATGATTTGGTAAAGACACAGAGTGTTTGCGAACACTCTGCCAGACCAACTGGTAATTCGGCGTATTTTGGAAAAGGTCTGGGACTAGAGCCTGTCTTCTTAAACATGGAACAGTCTCTGGGCTGTTTACTTTTCTTGGTGCAGTCTCTGGACTGCTTTTGAGAGCTCTTTTGTTTGTAAATATGATTTACAATTGGTTTGGTTTGAGTGCAGTCTGTGGGCTGCCTTTTGTTTTTGTCCTGGTGTTGATTTGTGGTTTGATTGTGTGTTTGAGTGTCTATGAGGTTTGTGGACTGACACCGGTGGTGATGCTTGTGAAGTACTTGTTTGAGTGAGTAGCGACTGTGCTCTTTGTGTAAGGATGGCTTGCCTCAGCAAGCTGTGTTGTGTGTTATGAGTGTGTGGCCCCTTCTTGAAATTGTCTGGAATGAGCTCAATTTGGTTTGTTGTCGTCATTGTGTTCTGCAGATGCCATTGGAAGAATTACATTTTAAATTTCAAAGAATAAATAAATAATAATACATAAATAAAAATATGGTTTGATCAGAAATACTAGTAACAATGTACATTCGTTTTGACATAGGAAAAGTGCAACTTTTGAAAAATGTAAAGAAGAATGCACGTTTAAATTACACAGTGCTGGGTATCTCTGTGCTTAAAAAGACACGTATTTTAAAAGTGCATGTAGGAATGTGCTCTCCCCCTCTATGAAAAAGAAGGGGGGAGAGACCAGAGCGGACGAAGGAGGGTTTGTTTCTGGCAGGCTTGCTCTGGCACTTCGACCTTGGAAGACATTCCGAAGGAGGGGGCCAGAGCGTAGAGAGAGAGGGGAGGCTCTGCTTATTATTTTTGGCAAAAACCAGGCAGGTTCTATGAAGCCATAAGAGAGAAGGAGGAGCAGCAGCGTATGTGGACCATGTGCAGCTCCTGACACAGAGAGCAGCTCTGCCATGCATACAGAATAATGGTTTCAATTTAAGGTTGCTGTGCCAGGGCCAGATGAGGAGGCAATGAAATAAAGTTTGCATTAATGCACCATCATGTTAAACAGCACAATAGCTAAAGGAATTGGTAGTTGGTCATTGGATTAATGTTTTCTGGTTAGCTCAATGTGCTTGTACAGCAAAATTTACAAAGTGGTACAGTCCAATAGTATTGGACATGGCCTCCTTGGTGTGGTTTCCCTAGCTATTTACCTCCTACAAGTCTGTCCGTGCCCAGCTGCCAAAGGGGTAAGTATTGTCGACAGGAGGTCACCTGCTTAGGTTACCTACTGTCGAAGGGGGTAGGAGACTAGCTCCTGGGAAAATTAAGGGTAAGCAAAATTAAGTAACACACTGTGTTTTTTTGGTTTTTGTGCTTGGTATATGTATTATTGTGTCCTTTTTCTTGGTTTATGTGCCTATTATGTGTATTATTGTGAGCTATTCTGCGTGGAAAGTACGCAGGGCAGCTTGTTGTTGTGTACTCTCTCTCTCTCTCTCTCTCTCGCCTGCCTGAGCTGTCTAAGAAAGGCCATGAGACAATCGGTTGGGCTCGTTTTAGTCATTCATTTCACAGGATGCTGTGAATATGTTCTTGAATAAAAAGAGACAAAGCACCTCACCAGTGCACGTCTAATTGGCTATTAAGTAATACTGTTTGAACAAATTGTTAGAATTAACAAAATGAATAAATAAATACGCCATGTTACTACCCCTCCTTTCTGTAAACTGATGAAATTGGAATTGGATAAGGATGAAAGGATGGGTAGAATAGACTGATGTTCCCTTATTTGACCTTTAAGGGGAACTATATGTTGGTGGTTTTTGTTCCAAATTCCCAGGTGGTAACACCATTATTGTTTATGTTATTGCAGCACTACATAAGTCGCAGAGGCATCACGAGTCCCTTATCAGTTAGTCTATGTAATCGAGCTGACAGCCCTTGCTAGAGTTGGTGAATAGGTTTCTCCCCTGAATATGATGTTACATGGCCTGGATCGTGAAAAGTATGATGCACATGGTTCACAATGCTAGGAAAGATGCCCATATGCCCTTAGCACACATTTTTAAGAACAAAATGTTCTTTGCTTGTTTTCTTGTCTGCCACAAACAAGTTCTGCTGGAAAATTCATGTACCTACTAGGTTATGTTTAATTTATCAGTTATTCATGTAATATGGATTTCTGTTACATTCACAGTTTTGGAGTTTCCCGCTACACCTATAATATGAGAGCATGGTCATAAGAGCAAAACATGGTTGTTCTTATGCAAGGAAAATAATTTTAGAGGTGTCTGCAGTTTTGCACAATAGTGAAGGTTCACAAAGTAGAAGCTGTATCGTGATTTCTATGACTTATTAAGTACAAGTTTGTTAAAAGAATAGTTGTTTTGAAATTCCTTTTTTTTTTTAGGTTCTTCAGATGAATAATAAAGGGGCGTTTCTGAAATTGAATATCCTCTTTTGATTGATTATCTGTATGTTTTGTCTAAAGATTTCCGTTCTGTTCACTAACAGATATCTGCTGCCCTACAACCATGGCCAGAGGGGCCAGGATATCAGATCCAACCAGGGGACTAAGCACAAGTCTAATTTGGAGCCGAGGTGAAGGGACCCAGCCCAGGTGTTGCTGGCCACTATAACAGCGGTGAAGGTGGAAGGCCGGAAGAAACGTGTACCCCTACCACTATCGGATAATTCTTGGGTGAAAGACGGGGTCACAAATCAGGATGGGGAGCTGATTCCTTGCTTTGTTCCTTTTTTTGATGCCTAGCTAAGAGAGGCACAGACCGATAACAAGAGCAAGGAGGTTTTGCCTGAGGGGACCCCCTCTGAAACAAGGGTTGCTTCAGATACTCCAGTTTCTGTGCATCAGGCCTCTGAGTCCCGGTCCCCAAGTGAATGCAAGTCTGCACCTTTGTTTGCTGATAAGGAGGTGCCTGGGCATACTAGGTACAATCTGCGGCCCCGACGAAAGAGCAGTGCACCAGCAGGGCAACACAGGAGTTAGGGAAGGACTAGAGTTTAGGGTACAGGTGCTGTGTCTCTGGTGCCTGTTAGATTAGAGTGAAAAATACTGGTGAACTGCCTGAGACACTGGACAGGATCATTGAGGGTGATTGCCCATTCCTGGAAGAAAGACTTTTTCCTTAAGCCTGGGCCGCGATTGTTTTTCTGGGTTGCAAGTTGTGCAGCTCCACTGTGGGAGAGTCAATACTTGATGAACGATAAGAGCCTGCCTGTGAGGCTCAGACGGGCACAGGGAGAAGACTCCCCTCTGGCTGGTTGTACAGTGGCTTCAATTCCCCAAGTATTTTTTTTTTGTTAGCAATGTACCCCTTTGGTCGTCCCATTTTTGAGGAGGAGCAGCCCTTTGCGGCTCCTCGTCCTAATTCCCATGGCCCCGTTTGGTCCTCCTGGTCCCCCAAAACAAAGATTGTTTTTGTGACAATTATTATACTTGCTTTAATATTCGTATTTGGAATACTGTTTTTTCTGCAAGAAAAATATCTTGTACACACTTTGATAAGTACTACTCCGCCCCCCCCTGAACATATCATTGGTACTCTAGCCCTCATAAAGAAGAACACCGGAAGGTCTATCAAAATAATGTTTTTATTTAGACATTGCATCAGACTTGTGCTGTTGGCTATTTCCAAACTACACAAAACAGCCACTGAGATACATCAAGACTCAGGAACTTGGACTGGATGGTTCTGGAACATATTTTCTGTATGGGGTTTGAAAATATTGTTGGCCTCATTTTTTATTGCGATTCTCTTTTCTTGCTGTTTGTGTATTCAATGTGGGCCAATGTTCTGTTCCCTCTGTATTTCTACCTGTACTACTTGTTTGCCATCAAAAACGAAGGTCCAAAATGTAAATGATCATTTAGCAATGGAACAGGAAATTAATGAGCTAATGTTAATAGACACCCATGATGATTATCGTACCCCTTTTAAAGCATAAGAAAATGTCTTCAGCTTATGCTAAAAGGGTCGTCTGTGGAAATGTGTAATATTTTACGTTAGCATAAGCTACAGTCATTTTGGCTGTGGCATCCATTTTGTTAGCTATGTAATTCTTCCGTCTTCACTGTTGCTTGCCCTTCTATTCTGCTTGTGTCATCAACTCTAGTTAACTCCTTCTGTACTGAGCTAAAAGCAATGTGCTGAGCAAAGGCCTGTAGCTGCTAGAATGCACCTGGCTAAAGATATAACTGTCAACTGTTTTCTACTGTTGTAAGCAGTTCTGATCTCCCTCCCACTTTGCTGACTAAGTGATCTCCCATCTGCCCATGTTTGTAGGTAGTTATTCCTGTGTATGCTTGTACCTCCTATTTGTAACTACATGCTTACTCTGCAACAAACTCTGTATATAAGGCCTGTGCTCTGTGACTTCAGGGTGCCACCTCCTGCAACACTTGAGAGTGTTGTTGAATGTGGTTCCGCTCATGAGAAGTTAATAAAATTGTTATTTTGAATTCCAGCTTCAGTGTTGATCTCCATTTTGTTGGTTTTTGAACCCGTGGACAAAAGGGTGACCCTGCACCAGTGTACCCCTAAAAAGGTACATTTCCACACTATGACGTGACAAGCTCAACCCCTATCTGCAAGGATGACGTCTAAAACCATCCGATTTTGAAGAGCAGCAAGTCTGGTAGCCTGGAGCTCAGCCGTGATGTTAGTGAGTATGCCTGCTGTAGTGTTGATAACCCCTTCAACAACCCTGGTGAAACGACGAATGCTAACACTGTTATACATAGGTCCCCAGAAAGGCACAATACCCTTCATGTCATCCGTGAATTGCTGTAGAGTAGTATCAGTTTGATCGATATCTGCTGTGTCAATAACTCTCCTTACCCGGGACAAGTATACACTTCTCCGCTGCAGCCTATGGTCTTTGTGATAGTTGGACGGTGCAATGTAAACGGGAGGTAAAAGAAAAGAGACATAACACTGGCCAGACCAACCCCTAGGGAGCCATGTATAAGCCTGTTCCCCACAAACAAAGTATACATTTGGGGGAGTGAGCAAAGGTGGGCTACTAGTAGTGTTTAATCGATAGGTGTAGTTGCAACTGCTCTGTCCCACTGGAATAGTACCAGAACCTTCGACACAGAAACTAGCTGCTGTATGAACCACAGGTACGGGCATGGCTTCATCTTCAGTGATATTTCGTGCATGGAAACATTTAAAGTATTCGGTAACATTGAATCCCTGAAAATCCAACATTTCATTTTGCAGCCATGTGGCATTCTTGTTACCCTCGTAAACATTCTTGCAAGCATGTGGATGTAAGGTACCCTCCTTTCCTCCTGTCCCAGGTGTATAACCCTGGTGTACTACTATATATTCCAACACTGCTTCATAATCAGACTTCGTCATATTCATAGCATCAGTATGATAATGTATATACACCATGGAAAGCAACAGGAACCATGCCTCACAACTACTTAGGTACGACAGTGGTAAAGAAACCAGTAAATCATTCTTGTGCATAACTGAGGGGAGTAATCCACACACCCAGCAATTCATGGCATTCGTCGTATTGTGTACTTGGTGAAGCATTTGCAGGAAGGCGTTTTCAACATATGTCTGTCTATGTCTCTCTTTATGTGGGGTCAACGTAATGAACAGATGCTCAGGTGGAGATGGGGTAGTCCCTATCAAAGTGTGTACTGGATGCTGTTCTTCTAAATACCATACTACCCCAAACAGTATTATCATTACTATGAGAAGGAACACTACCACTACTATCTTACTCCTAATAGGCCAGCTAGACCACACAGGACTACCCTGCCCTAGTGGTGGTGCCGCTAGGGGCTGTTCCTCCTCCATGGCAGCACGGCCAAATGGGTACATGTGAAGGGCCTTATGAACTGGAGCCACAGGAATACGACTGACCAGAGGGGCACTATTTACCCAGCGTCCATCTAGAGCCTCGCTGGCAGGCTCCTATCGTTCATCAACGATGGTGCTCTGAAGCACTCCCTCGAGGGGGCTGCGCGATCGCGGCCCTTGCTGGAAACAAATCCTTCTTCTTTCAGGATAGGGCACCCTCCCTCCAGGGCGAGTACCCTCAACAATCCTGTCCAGTGTCTAGGGCAGTGCACCAGTGTAGTTCACCCTAATCTGACGCAGGCACTGTAGACATAGTACCTACACCCTAATCTCAAGTCCTTCCCTAACTCTTGGACTGTCCCTCTGGCGCACTGTCCTTCTTTCGGGGGCGCAAGTAGTTCCTGTCAGCTCCAGGCTCTGTTTCATCAACAAAAAGGGGGTGAAACTCAGGCTCAGAAAGGCATGGAGACTCAGGTGCCAGTGGATCAGATGGGGAAGAAGCTGGGGCTGCCCTTATCTCCGGAGGGACCACTTCAAGCAGGGCGGCATCACTCTCTGCTTCCGTCTGTGCCCACCTTAACCGGGCGTCAGAGAAGGGAATAAAGCGTGGCACCCTTTCCCCTTCTTCGTCAGCAATGCCGTCGAGCACCCACTTGTCGTAGGGAAGTGGGAGAGGAACCTTCTTGCAGTGGGTACCATGCACCCAGTTTTTCCGGCCGTCTAGTTTCACTGCCGTTCTAGTGGCAAGGAGGACCAACAGCGGGCCTTTCCAACGAGACTCCAGGCAGCTCTTCCTCTGGAAGTTCTTGACAAGGACGTAGTCTCCGGGCTGTAGCTGATGCCTGGGCCCCTCTGGTACCGGCCGCAGTGTCTCCTGAATCTGTTGATGAAGAGAACGAAGATCTTTAGTTAACTCGTACAGGTAGTCTACAAGCAAAGGGTACTCTATCTCAGAGAAGCGCTTGGGCCTTGGAACGCCCCAGATATTGGCAGGGCGACCAAAAACTACCTCCTACAGGGACAACCCTGTCCTAGAGTGTGCTGTCGCCCTGGTGGATAACAAGGCCAAGGGCAACGCATCTGGCCATCGCAATCCTGTGCTTTCTTGTATCTTTGCTAACTTCAGTTTGAGAGTACCATTATACTTCTCAACCTTACCAGACCTGCTGACTGGGGGTGGTTAGCTGCATGAAACTTCTGCTTGATGTGCAAACCTTCGCACACCAGTTGGATGACCTTGGAATTGAAGTGACTTCCGTTGTCACTCCAGATCAAACGCGGCAATCCGAAGTGCGGGAAGAACTCTTTTATGAGTGCCTTCGCCGTCGCCATAGCCGTATTTTCTTTAGTGGGGTAAGCTTCAATCAATTTACTGAATGCACAAATCACTACCAGCACATACTTCAAATTGTTGACTCGTTCCATTTCGATGAAATCCATCTGGAGAACCTCGAAAGGGAAGGAAGGCGGTGCAAAGTTACCAGAGGGTGTAGGAGTACCTTTCCCAGGATTATGTGTCATACAAATCATACAGTGTTTCACTAAATGAGTGGCTACCTTGGAAATATTGTCGTTCTGCCACACTGGGTCCAACACCTTACATATTCCCTTGGCGCTAATGTGGGCTGGGCCATGGGCCATGGTAACCACAGGTAGTACATAGGCATTAGGTAACATCCATCGCTGTTTCTCGGACTTGTCAATCCAGCACCCATCCTCATCCAGACGCCCTGTACTCTCCTGCCATATTGCCAATTCGTCTAAGGTCGCCTCGCTTTGTATCTCCATGACATTTTCTAATGAGTCCTCGAACATTCCATTGTCTGGGACCCACCTAGCAGGACCTGCCACAAACATCTTTTTCATCTTTGATCTCGCTGTCTCTTTAGCTGTTTGATCTGCAAACGCATTTCCTCTCCCAACATCATCTGTTATTGCTTTGTGGGCACTACATTTTATTATTGCTAACTTATCGGGAAGTGTTAGAGCTAACAAGAGTCTATGTATCAATGGGCCATTCTGTATTCGTAATCCATGTGATGTTAAGAACCCTCTCTCCGCCCAAAGGCGTCCAAAATTATGGGCGACCCCAAAGGCGTACTGGCTGTCAGTATAAATATTGACAGTCAGTCCCTCACTCAACTCACAAGCCCGAAGAAGGGCAACCAGCTCTGCAGCTTGGGCTGATTGGTATGGGACACGGGATGTCTCAACTATATTGTGTAACATTGTAATTGCATATGCTGCAGTGGTGGTGCCATCTGGTAGTTTGAAACAAGAGCCATCAACATATAGTTCCCCTTGGGGTTCAGATAGGGGAACATCAGTCAGGTCTACCCGTACTTTCGTCTCCTCTTCCGTTCCGTACACACAATCATGTGCATCTGTGTCATTACTCGTCGAAGGGAGGGGTAGTAACCTGGCTGGGTTCAGAGTGGCACATCTTTTGATGGTAATGTGCGGAGCAAACAAGGTTAGTTCATATCCAGTCAGACGTGCACTAGTAATATGCTGTGTCTTTGTCTTATTCAAAAGCGTATCCACAGCATGAGGTACCATTACCGTGAGATCAGTATCAAGAACGAGCCCCGCCGATTGTCTGATAGAAACTGCCACCGCCACGGAAGCTCTTAGGCAGCTCGGGAGAGCTCTGGCGATGTTATCTAGTATAGCAGAAAAATAAGCGCAGGGTCTTTGCTTACCACCAAAACCCTGTGTTAAAACAGAAAGCGCGCAACCATCCGCCTCATGTACGTAAAGCACAAAAGGCTTCTGGTAATCAGGAGTACCAAGCACAGGAGTAGAGCAAAGCGCAACCTTTAATTGCTCAAAAGCTTGCTGGCATGTAGATGTCCAAGGCAGGGGTTCATGCACTTCTTAGGTGGTCAGGTAAAGGAGGGGTTTTGTTAGTAAGGAATAATTGGGGATCCAGTGTCGACAATACGAGGTAATATCAATAAATGCACGTACTTCACGTCGGGTCTTAGGAACAGGCATATTAGTGATAGCAGCTATGCGCTCAGGTGTTAGTCTTCGACCCTCCTTCGACAGTAGGTGACCTAAGTAGGTGACCTCCTGTCGACAATATTGAAATTTGGAAAGGGACACCTTATGGCCATGGCGCGCCAAATGCAACAGCAATTTAACAGTGCCATCTTTACAGCCATCCTCAGTATCAGAGGCCAGAAGGAGGTCATCAACGGACTGCAATAGCACATTATCAGTAGGAAGTACCAAAGAATCCAATTGAGTTTTTAAAGCTTGACTATAGATACTAGGACTTTCTGTATAGCCTTGAGGAGCACGACAGAATCTAAAGCTCCTGCCAGGTAGGGTGAATCCAAACAGATATCTGCTATCTGTATGAATTGGAATGCTAAAGAAAGCATTCTTCAAATCAATCACGGAAAAGAATTTTGCTGATGGGGGAATCATTGTCAATATCATGGTAATGTCTGGGACTACAGGATATTGGGGCACCACTATTTTATTAACCTCTCTGAGGTCAATTACAAAGCGATAAACATCAGGATGAGCATCAGAAGAGTCCAAGGGTGTCTTCTTGAGAATCTGAAGGATAGGGCTATTACACACATTCGCCACTGTCTCCTCAACCACACCAGACTTAATCAAATCCTGTATTATTTGCAACAAGGCCTTTTCTCCTGCTTGTGAAATCTTATACTGGGGAATACGTGGCAATACAGCATTGTCTTTGATCTGAATAGAGACCGGCGGGATCTGGAGTAACCCCACATTCGTGTCTCCTGCTGCCCATAAGCTACGGGGCACCTCTTTGAATTCAGCGGGGAGGGGTGCGTCCTTCGCAAAGCATTGTTTTGCACGAGCCACTTGTGGCCCAACGGTCATGTAAACACCATCTGGAGAACAAAAGATGGTGGCATGTAATCTCTTCAACAAATCCAATCCCATCAAATTCTCCCCACAATTTGTCGTTAACAGGAACGGCGAATCCACCGTAAAGGGACCAATAGTCAGAGCAAGAGGTTTGGAAATGGGGCTAACAACCGGCATGCCTGAGAAACCTACCGAAACATTGTTTTGGCCAGACAGAGCTGCCCCTGGGACCAGCGAACGAGAAACAGAGCTATTCATAGCACCCGTGTCAAGTAAAAATGTCCTGGGCGTGCCTTGCAAATCCGCAGTGACATAAGGTCCCCGCTGATCTACAAGCACTGGAACCGGTCCCTTACCCTGTCCCTGGCTGTCCTAGCTGTGGGACATCCCCGTCACTTCGTCCATGTCATAGTCGTCATGATAGTACTGCCTTCCTTGGTGTTCGTCGAAATAGTTCTTGCTCCGATGAGCACACAATGTATCCTCAGACTGCCCCTCTCCTCGGCCCCCTCCCCCTCTACCACGTCCTCTAAAACCCCTACCTCTCGGGGCCTCAACTTTCTGCAGCAACTCCGGACACTCACTTCGCCAATGCCCCTCCTTTTTACAGTACGCACATTGGTTGTACCCCACGGGCACACCCGGTGTACTGTTCCGGTCAGACCGGGACCCCCGCTGGGCCAGACCCGAACCCCTTCCTCTTCCATTCCCCCTCGCCACTTGCTGCATCAACACCCTCGTCTTCAACTCCTTTGACTTTTTCTCCACCTTCTCCTTGTCCTCATTCTCTCTATGCTTGTAGTACTGTGCCATACTCAAGATTACTGACGGGATGAGGTGGTACAAGTACTTTCCGAAGCCTGTAACCTAGTCGCAATTTCGGGAAGCAAATTAGTGACAAACCTGTTGACGAACAAACGAACACCACCCTCCAGTGACAGATCTTGGCCACTAAAATCCAGAAACACCCCTTCAAACCTAGTAAAGAAATCAGACACACTTTCATCCTTCTTCTGACGACACGCAGTCAACTTGTCCCAATCCACTCATCTCGGCGGGATAAGGGAATGCATGTAAGTGATAATACGCCCCGGCAAGGCTAATAGCTCTTTCGGTTTCTCGCCGGGCTTGCGCTCCTTATCCCATGCCCTGATCTCATCCCATGTTCCACCCAATTCCACCACATGATCCTGCGTATGCACCTGTCTCCATATATCTACCGGTACCAACAGACCGAAAAACAACTCTATATCAGCTAATGTCATCACTGTGGAGGAGGCCGCCTCCGTCAATTCTTTATAGTACGCAGTTGGATTTTTCCGAGGGTCCGGCAACTGTCCTTTTAGGGATATTACCTCACTCCTCTTCGAAGGAGTGTAGATCCACTGTTCCTGGAAACGGGCCGCCACTCGTGGGCGAGTAACAACATTATTCCTATCTCGCAACTCCGGTATTTCGGGGTGGTAAATGGGATGAACTTCCCTCATGGGAAACTGTGACGCTGTCGTCGGGACCTTCTGAAGCAATCTACCCCGATAACCCACCAATGTCGTCACATTACTGAAAACCTCATTGGGGGCCATATCTGTAGTATATACCCTATCCCGAATGTCATAAATTATCTGCGGTGCAATACCCTTGAAACACTGTTCCCACAATCCTATCAGCGTAGCCGACATATGCTTAAGAGCGTGTTGCTGTATAAACGGCTCATAATCTGCCATCACCCTCCACACATCTTCCACACTATAAATCAGATTCCGGGCCCACTGTGCAGCCTGGTCCGCCACCATTCTCTTTTCCTCATCACCCACAGCAGAGCACACCAACACTTTATCCATGCGTTCACGTGCCGCTGCCCAATTCACTTCATGCACTCCACGCGCAGGCGTCTCAGCATTTTGCAATGCCTGAGGTAACACACTCAAAGGGGAAAGAGCAGATGAAGAAACAGGTACCATCGCGCACAAAGACTCTGTTGCAGGAGTAAGAGAAGGCGTGACCACAGGTAGGAAGTCGGGAGACAGAATAGGGGAACTGACGGCTCCCGCCCCTGTAACTTGCGAAAGTGGGGAAGAAGCCGGCGGGACTGGGGCCGCAGCAGTAGAGCTAGAAACAGGAAGAGTAGGAACAGCAGAACCAGAGGCTGAAGACTGAGGTGTTTGTATCATGGGATATATCCGTTCGGGGGCATAAGGAGGTGGGGGTCGAGAATCCAATAACTCCTCAACGAAAACATCACCTTCCCCTCTAGCAACATAACATTTATCACTCTGCAATCGAAACTTCCTATCTGCACACTCTATGCCTTTCTCGATCTTTTCTCTTTCATAGGCTATTGCTTTCTGCGTTATCGTTTGCGTCTGCCCCCTCCGGGCTTGCTTCTCTGCTCTCATACGTCGTTGCTTCGCTTCCTTCTGCCATGTCCTCAGAGAATCAAACATCGACTGCCTGCTCTTTTTGGCGAACAATTTGTCCTGCAAGTAATTCAACTTTTGTTCATCAAATGAGCCAGTAAGCGGCCACTGTAACTCAGCATTGTCCCTCGTATATTTATTCCACAACGTGCTAAACATAATAGGACCAATGCCATGCTTGACGTATACATCAAAATTTGGGGTACCCTCTGGAGGCGCAGGCTGCCTCTCTTCCAATCGAGCTTCAGTGGAACAACACCGACATCCAATACACCCTAACTTGCTTAGACAAGGCATCTTAATATAAGACACATGCACTGTCCCCAATGGACAAATATAACATCAACCAACAAAACGGTCCAAAACCAAATCGAAGCAGTCCGGAAACCGCACCCTACAGTCCGCAGACTGTACCAAGACAAGACAGTCCAAAGACTGTACCAAAACAAGAAGACAGGCTCTAGCCCCAGACCTTTTCAAGAATAAGCCGAATTTCCAGTTGGCCTGGCAGATTGTTCGCAAACAGCCCCAGACCTTTTCAAGAATGGGCCAAATTTCCAGTTGGCCTGGTAGACTGTTCACAAACACTGTGTGTCCTTTAAGGGTCCACAAACCCACCAAGATCAAGACAAGACAGTCCGGAGACTGTACCAGACACAGCCCGTAGGCTCGTGCCGTTCAACCATGGCGCCACATTTTCCAAGAATTCAAATCACTCACCTGGTGCACTCAGGTCGAGCAATATTATTCTCCACTGCCGACTCTTCGGACAAAACGGTCAAATCCAAGGTTCCGCCTTCTCAGGACCCCAGCCAGTGACCACTAGACGAGGAGTTGCCCAATCAGACGGGCGGGGCAGCCAAGATAACCGGGCTCTTATCGTGTGGGGATCCCTGATCCGCCCGATCGACCGGACGCAACCCCGACCCTACAACCCGATTACGGGCGAGTTGGGTCACCTTGCGAAGTCTCTGTTCGGGCACCAACTGAAGGAAGTGGCCCGAAAAGGGCCACCCGGGTTATTTACAACCTCCTAATCACCTTCCACAAAATGAAGAGTCGGTCAGACAGTAGAGAATACAAACAGTTGTTTATTAGCAATACTCTGCAGAGGAGTCCAATCTGACCTGCACCCTAAGATGTCTGCCGAGGGACTAGCCCCCCAACAGCCTGCAACGCATAATCATTCCTCCAAAGGACCTCCCAACCACGCCCACAATGGAAAGTTACCGGCTTAGGCCGAACTTGAACAAAGGAGGCACAGAAGGATGGGCTACCACCTGCTAGATGGGTACACGCTATCACTGTCTCAAGGTTGCCATGCTGGGTTTCGGCGTCTCCTAACGTGGGAGCAGAGCTACACACAAGGATAGGTATGCGAGGGCAGAATGGCCTATTCATTAGTAAGTCAGACGGCAACCTTGGACAGAAAAGAAAATAATAACTGAATACAGTGTTCTGCTGAGGCAAGCAATACGAATAATGAGGCCTAGTACAGACACAGCCTAATAGGGATTACGAAATTCAAAATGGAGTCACACTCGCTAACTGAAGCTTGCACATTGCAGGGATAACTCAGAGGGTTGCATAACGTGGATACTAATGGTGTCTAATTTAGCCGCACACTGTTAACCTAATATAACGTAGAACATGTGTATAGCGAGAATGGAATTTTCAAACCTAACACTGCCAATGACTAACGGTGTCATCTGGGCCGGTGGACAACTCCAAACTAGGAGTACGGGTACTCCAAACTCTTAACTAGGCCCTAAGTCTGAAGGTAGAAATCTTCACCAGGTGCTGGTGCCAAAAGTATCCAGCTGGTGAGAGGACTTCCTTGGCCCACATCTTAATTTCTCTAATTCTGAGCTTTTCCTGCCAAAACTGTGGATCCCTCTTCAGATACAGCCTGATGCCTTGCCCCGCTGAACGGTGTTAACTTCCAGAAAAAAGATTACGTCATTGGCAGTTTGCACTTTTTGGCACCATGTTCACTTAAATTGTTTTTTAATCATATCTCCGGTACCCCTTTTTGGGATTTTGTTGTTTTGGTGTCAAATTGGAGTGGAACTTTTGTTGTGTTTCATTTTTTACTTTGTATTGTGTTGGTACTTCTAAATGCTTTACACATTTTCTTAGGGTAAGCCTGTTTGCTCTGTGCTTTAGCAACTAGGGGTTGAGCTCATGTTTTAATTACTGAATCCTTTAAATGGACTTATCAAAATACTGACCTTATTACTCGTGGTGGACTACCATACACCTCAAATAAAAATTAATTTTCTCACAAAGTGATTGGAAAAGATTTAACAATAGCAGAGATCTGCAAGATGGCGAGATGTGAAGGGAAATGGATTTGTTGCAAGGATTTGAAAAAGACTTTTCGTTTGGTCAGAAATAAACTCTGATTGTAAGATGGCTTGTTGTTCTGTGGAGCCAGAAAGGTTACAATGCACCTGCTGTAACTCTTTATCAGCATTACGGTTTCCACCTCATGACCCTAGAATGAGTGATTGGGTAGTTGGGTTGTATTGCACTGTTCTGTTAAATGTTTGGCATGCATAAGGTTCTGTTAAAGGTGGTGGAAATTCTTAATTGTAGATGTTTGTGGGGCAAATGGCTTTGTATTTTCAACTCAAAGGTGAGCCCCAAAAGATCATCTAAGATGAGCAGGAACTCTGTGCACTGACAAGCTTCCCATGTACCATCTTTACCTTGCCCTGTCCAGCCTTAGACTACTACTGGAAGCAAATAACCAGCAGATTAACTAGATGTGTATAAACATAGAAATGCATTGTTCAGTCAAGTCAAAGTACAGTCACAACATTTAAACCATTATTGCTCATATTCCTTCCTCTCAGAATCAAGAATAATGATTCTAATTTCTAAAACCTAACATTTTGCAATTTGTTTGTCTCTCCAACTTGTTTACTCGACGATCCACAGCAGGGTTACTCGAAGCACCCAAGTGGGCTCTACTGTCGGATCATGGTTTCTTTGATGTGATGGTTCATCTTGATGTGTTTAGAAATAAGTTGAAGGTGATCCAGAGATTCCATGTTTTTCTGAGTTGTGGAGGGCATATTGCTTTCCAGCACTTTGCATACTTGATATTTCTCACCCTGTGGCAAAATATGTCATACCTGCATTCACAAAAGCTATTGGACAAGTCACTAGGCTACACAAAAAGCTATTTTTCTCTTCATAAATTTAAATCCTCAGACCTGAAATGCAAGTGGGACTCTGGCATCATCAACTGTCATCTTCACTGTTAGACTCATATTTCCACAGACAATTCTCCGGCTTGGCGTTGGATAATTGAGAGCCACTCTCAACCTGTTGCTGGCACTCTGTTACCATTTAAGAATAAAGAGGCTACCATCAGCTCATAAGGGGAAGTAAGTCTCAGATGGTTGTAGAGGAGTGTGTAAAATAAATATTTGGATGGGACAAGGAATTGATGTTGTTATGGGTAGAAGAGGAGGGTGGCTAGATAGATGCCTCTTCTAAGTCGGAGAGATGCCTAGAGTATGGTAAAACATCAGATTTATGTGTGATTTGGGAGGCCATTTCCTAACATTTTGCACAGTGTTTGTGTCACAAATATGACACAAACCTAGTGCCAAGTATTTGTTGAGATTAATTTTCCAACACAAGTCCTGGTTTCCTTTGGAATGTTTCCTTAAGTAATGAAAAGTAGCACTATGTTCTAACTTGCACTACTTTGCATCAAGAAAACATTCCATGGGTAGTACCTGGGCATTCCCATGCAACCAACTATGGATTTTGAGGTAAACCCCTATCTACTAAAAAGGAGTTGACAAGGCTTCCTATAAGTAATGTGGCCCTCATTTATGAGAAGTGTTGCATCGCTGCTTGAAAGCAGCGATGCAACACTTCTCAGTGCTTCCTCCTTGCGACACCATTGATGCGTTATATTTACTGTATGACGCATCATGTCGCAAGGAATGACAGATACGTCAGTACTACTGACATATCTGTCGGCGCAAAAGTGGCGCACTGCTGGAGTTGTGTCGGAAGCGTGACGGAACTCCAGCAATGTTCCTTTCACATGGGACAAGCCCCATGTGAAAGGGCCTGCGTCACCCTTACCCTTATAGATTTCACTGCGCCACTCCTACGACCCTTTCTTGTGGGGGAATGTCCACCCTGCATACATTATACCTGATGCAGGTATAATGTAGCGCTGGGGTTTACGAAGTGACGCATCTGCCTAGATGTGTCACTACATAAATATGGCGCAACATGGTGCATTATTCACGCTGCCGCTGCGTCACTCTAAGAGACGCAACGGTGGCGTAAATGTGACGCGGGCCTTCATAAATACGGCTCTGTATTTCTTTTCTCAGAACTTTCCCAACTTTGCCTATGTGTTGCACTCTACATTACGAAGAGAAATTGGCAAAGTAATAACTTATGTCTCGTACAAAATCTAAGCTGTGGTGCAAGGGTGTGTGCACTGGCATACAGCATCCAAAATTGTGCCTGTGCAGGGAGAGAGAAAAACAGTGCCATATCTTAATAGATATGGCTCTGTTTTTCTCTCTCCTTTTTGATGTAATACATCGCAGAAACTTTGGTTACTGTGCTGGGTTGTGCCAAAAGTCAGTAAATTTAGCCCCACATTTGATTTGGATTCCCTGCTGCAAATCTGATGCACATGAAAGTGGACAAGGAAGCACATACTCAAGCAACACTTATAAATGGGTGGCTTTATCAATAACATGAAGTTTCGTTGTCTATAATATCACCAAGAACCCCTCAGTGGAAAACTACCACATTATTGACAGATACCTATCTATTAGTCTAAAAGAATATATATAAAAAGCAATCTCCCCGCAAATGAATGTCACATATTTTCTTAATACAGGTGCATGTCAGAACATTCCTGAAACTACGAAAATTGCATCAGTACTTTTAATTACTTAGCATAAGCCATTGGAGCCATTTCAGGGTTTTATATGGTCACAGGACTCCACAGTAAATTATTGTTAGAAATGGGGGTGGAGACAGCATTGTGGAAGGCAGACCGGGCCCATTCAGGTACAAGGAAATCTCCTCCCACTACTCTAAATGCTGCCCAGGTCTATTCAGCCCAGCCCTGACCCATCAGACTCTCTTGAGCCACTGCTCCTCCCCAGCCCCTGTCACCCCAAAGCCAGACAGTCAATACACATCCCAGCAGAGGTACAATGGATGGCTAAGCAAGAAAATACCTACTTTCTAAAAGTGGTATTTTCAAACACAGAATGTAAAAATCACCCTCACTAAAAGATGCATTTTAACATTCTGAGTTCAGGCATACTAAACTTTATTTTCCTACTGTGTTCCCAGGGGTAGTTATGTTTATAAGATGTTATAAGCAAATTCCCCATTCTGTTCTATGGGAACAGGTAGCCTTGCAATAGTGAAAAACGAAATTTGCAGTATTTCACTATCAGGACATGCCACACACACCAGGGCATGTCCTACCTTTCACATACACTGCACCCTGCCCACAGGGGTAACTTTGGCCTACCTTAGGGGTGATTAATATGTAGGAAAAGGGAAGGGTAGGGCCTGGCAAGTGGGTGCACTTGCCAAGTCAACATGGCAGTACTAAACTTGCACACAGATACTGCAGTGGCAGATCTGAGTTACCTTTTCAGGGCTACTCATGTGGGTGGCACAATCAGCAGGGGTTTATTCCCGCTCTACGCCTTCCTGAACCTAGTTGGATCCCTCTATCCATACTCTCAGGGCCCACTAAGCTGACCCAAGGGGAACCCTTCTCCTCACCTGTGGACCCAATCTGTGCAGTGCCTAAACTTACTTTGCTCACAGATGTGTCCCAACAGGCAGACAGTACCCACATGGCCAACACAGTGGTGTGGCCCAGTGCACCCCCAGGGTGTGACTCCTGTCCCCCTCCCAGGGGCAACTCTGTCCACCAGGACAGCAAGCCACAATGACCACTGACAGCTGTCAGTGATGAAAGCCAGGCCTTATGCCTTTCAGGCCTCTTTAACCTCTGTGGTGTCAGAGAGTGGGGGAGGGCGGTAGCCCCAGGTACCTGGCACCCTTTCTCCACTTTCCCTCCTGCCAAGTAAGGTATGGCATCCTGACACTGGACCACCAGCCCAGGGTCTGTACCCTGCGGGGGGACAGGAGACTGGGGTGGGCTCTCCCACACCCTGTCCCCCTCCCCGGGGCTCTGCATCCCCCCACAAAGAGCAGTCCCCTCGATTCCAGAATTGTTAGGTCACCTGTTTCCTCTTCAGGGCCACTGCCCTCTTGGTATTCTGGCTGAGGATCCCCCTCCTCAGATTCCTCCTCAGAGTCATCTGATAGTGTTGCCTCCCATCGTAGCACCTCATAGCTATGCCGGGCTGCCTCAAGATCCTGCCTTGTGGATCTCCTCTTCACAGGTAGCCCCATCTCTTTGCAAAAGACTTTAAGTTCCCTCATCTTGTAGATGTGCAGGTACCAAAAGGTGATTTCCATTTTGCCAAGGCCCCACAGGTGCAAAAACTAACCAGAGTTCCACAACCAAATTCCGAAGGGAAACAGGGAAAAATAGGATGTGGTCTGCGATATGGTAGTAGTGCACACCGATCACTGTAAGTTAAGTGAAAATGCAAGTCCTATCCTCACTGCTGACAAACAATGTTAGAAATGGGGGTCCCTAGCTGGCAAGGGTTTGCACCTTTGTCCAAGTAGGGACCCTTCTTTCTAGTCAGGATAATCCCTGCTCACCCCCTTGGTAGCTTGGCACGAGCAGTCAGGCTTATCTTAGAGGCTGTGTGTAAAGCATTTGCACATAACCAACAGTAATACAGTGTAAGCACCACAATAGGACACCACACCATTTTAGAAAAATATCCAATATTTTTATATACTTAAGACAAGACCAAAATGATAGAAATCCACAATACAGTACTTAGAATCTTCAGTTATCAAAATAAACTTGAAATAAAGTTCCTTGATGTCGATAGCTCCGTCCGGGGCTATCACGGCGTCGTGAACAACAAATCCAAACAGTTCTGGCTGACCGCGGCGTCGCAGGCCAGCAACGGTGTCGGTAAGACCCGCAAAACAGTACCTTTAGAAATGCAGGGCGTCGGCGACCTCTCGTTGAGCTCCGAAAGCACGGCATCCGCAGGCGTCGGTTCCGGAGGTCGGTGCAGGAGTCGTCGGGCCCTTGAAGTCACACGCGTTGCAGATCGAACTCCTCGCGCTTGAAGTCAGGAGCGTTGGCGTCGGCAGGCGTCGGGTGCTGTGGTGCGAAGTGCAGCGGTGCGGCGTGCGGAGCCCTCAGGTCGTGGTGCAGGCAGCGGCTCGGTGACGGTCGTCCAGCGGCGTCAGTGAGACCAGGGCTGCGGTGCAAAGTGATGCGGTGCTCGTCGCGGTGCTGGCAGGTCACTGTGCAAGCAGCGTCATCGTTGTTGCTGAAGCGCTGTCGTCGGCTGACGAACTGGAGTCGATGGCACCGGCATCAGTAGACCAAGGCTGCAGTGCGGGATGAGGATGGTGCGTCGTGTAATTTACGAGTGGTGCCCTTGAACCACGGTGCATGCAGCGGCGTCGATGTCGGCGTGGAGCGGCGTCATCGGGGATACCAGGGTGAGGGCATGAAGCAAGGCGGTGCGGAGTGCGGTGCCCACAGGTCGCGGTGCAAGCAGAGGCTCGGTGGCGGCTTCAGGTGGCATTGTCAGTGAGGCAGGGTTGCGGTGCGGCGTTGCGGCGGTGCCCTCTGCGGTGCCTTCAGGACACGTAGTCGGCAGCAGCGCGTAGACGGCGTCGAGTTGCTTTTCTTCTGTTGCAGCACAAAAACACACAGTCCCCAGTGCTGATGGCAGAAGAGCTTGAAGTCTTTGCTGGTCCTGAGACTTCTTGAACAAGGGGCAAGCTCTACCTCAAGCCCTTGGAGAAACTCACAAAAAGAAATTGCAGAAAGTTCAGTCCAGTCCTGTCACTGCCAAGAGAGAAGTAGCCACTGCAGGCCAACACAGCAAAGCACACAGCAAAGTGGTAGTCCCTCCTCACAGCTTCTCCAGCTCTTCTTCTTGGCAGTCTTCTTGGTTCCAAAAGAGTTCTAAAGTTCTGGGGTCTGGGCCCCAATATTTATACCCCAAATTCCTTTGTCCTCTAAGGCAGAGAGTGTCTGTGCTTAGTCCAAACCAGTTCTTTCCTCTCTGGCCCAGCCTCCTGGCAGGGGGTGCAGACAACATTGTGGAAGGCAGACCAGGCCCATTCAGGTGCAAGGAAATCTCCTCCCACTACTCTAAATGCAGCACAGGTCTATTCAGCCCAGCCCTGACCAATCAGACTCTCTGGAGCCACTGCTGAGTTCAGGCATACTAAACTTTATTTTCCTACTTTGTTCCCAGGGGTAGTTATGTTTATAAGATGCAGTGGCAGATCTGAGTTACCGTTTCAGGGCTACTCATGTGGGTGGCACAATCAGTGCTGCAGGCCCACTAGTAGCATTTAATTTACAGGCCCTGGCACACTCGGTGCACTTTACTGGGGGCTTACCAGTAAATCAAATATGCCAAATTCACACAGAGAGCATATGCACTTTAGCACTGATCATCAGTGGTAAAGTGCCCAGAGTCCTAAAACCAACAACAGCAGGTCAGGAAAAAATAGGAGGAAGAAGCAAAAAGTTTGGGGATAACCCTGCAAAAAGGGCCATTTCCAACAGCTACATGCATCGGCATTAGGGAATCGCAAATTGCGATTCCGTAATTGCATTCGCAATTTAGGTAATCGCAAAAAATTTCGATTACCTAAATTGCAAATGGCAAAACCTACATGCATAGGGAACGGGAAAAGGGTTGATGCATGTGCCCCTTAGAAATCAGACATTTTCCTGCCTAAAGCCTGTAGAAGCCTTTTCAAAGTTAATCACCAACTTTCACCTGGCAGCCTGCTGGCCCTCTGCAAAGAGGTGTAATTGGCTCCCAGGTAAGGGAACAAAGGGGCCTTGGCTGGGAGGTCTGACCTCCTCCTGACAGAATGGGCTGGGGGATGGGCTCACCAATTGCACAAGCTACAAATGGGCACCCCATGTCACAGGCAGATGTAACACAAACCTAGGCCTGTTCCTGTTGTTGTCCAAGTAGCCAAAGTGGCACCAATCCCAGTGTGGGGGAGGGGGGTTAATATGTTCCAGAACTGGTTTGCAGGAAGAGTTCCTCATTTCCCTAGGACAAACCTCAGGAGTGTTCCCAGAGCTCTGCACAAGGGAAAAAAGGTTCTGCCATATTGGTTTTTGGTAGAGAGAGGCACTGTGGGATGGCTTATAAAAAACGCACACAGGAAGTGCTGCAAAAGTGAGTAAGGGCACCCCAGGCAACTTTTACTCAGTTGGTTAGGGAGTGCCCAGGCATTTCCCCACCCATAAGCTGACACTGAGCATGATACCTCTGGACCTGTGGAAGACAGAAAAAAGACTGCACCTGCTGTTGAACCTATGAAGAGTGACTTCAAGGGCTAGACCTGCTTCCAGATGTACCCAGGACTGAAACGTCGACTCCAAGGGTCAGTTGGCTGACCTTCTGTTAAGCTACATGGCACAATAGTTACAAGTCACCCACCTGCCTAAATAGCACAGCTGAACAGTTTCATTTGGACCTGCACTGGACCCAATTGGTTGCTTCCCCTGGAATAAGTCCTGACCTCAAAGTGGTGTCCCTAAGGTCCTGGGGCCCTTAGATAAGTATTGTTGCAAAGATTCTGCAAAAGCACAGAACTATGCGTAGGATTATGGGACATTAGTGCATAGGGACTGAGTCATCCTACCACCTTAGTGCCCAGGACAGACTAGCTATAGTGTCTCACTTGCTCTCCTATTCACTCACAGAGAAACAAGTGGTTAGACACCCCAGAACACAACATTCCTGACTCTCACAGTAATCGCGGTTACAAGACACACCCTTTAGCTCACACTCTTGTACTTGTCCACAATAGGATCTGACAGAGACACGAATAAGTTTAAAATATTTATTTTAACTAACGTGCCACAATATGCAAGAAAATGCATAACACAAATATGGTAAGCATGGCAATTAGTCCATAAATCATGAAAGGAGCTGTCATTATGAAAAGACAGTATAGCCTAACCTCCCTTCCCTTGTATAGAAGCAGAATTATTATATATTAGAAGATCTCTGGGCGTTATCTGCAGACCCCGTACCTCAGTCTATAGATGGTAGATCAACATCATAGGTGCTGTCTTGCTATTCTCCCTAGAAAGGTCCCTCTCCAAGTGTCTGCTACCTATTCATGTATTCCAATAAGACCAAAGTACGTATTCCCAAACAACAGCTGCATCCTTATGTTTTGTCTAGGTGCTAGGGCCTGACCAGAACAGAATAACAAGGGGCATTGTTGATCGACCTTGCTCACAATGCTCAGACTAAATCCCAGGAACCTGCAGAATGTGAACACAGCGATAGGTCCTCCTGTGGAAACGGCAAAAGAGACAATTCCAAAATAAACTAGTGTAGTAACGTGCGCAAAGCAGCGGAAAATCTGCAGCGTGCTCATGCTAACTTAGAGAAGACGACGACAATGTCCCCATGGGCCATGTGACAGTGTCAGAAGGTATTCCTCCCACTTAACCTTAAAAGCTGAGACTTAGAAACTTTTTCAAGTATTTTTGTGAAAAGAACCAGTGGCTACCACCAGACCACTGTCGAGCCAAAGCTGCTGATGTTGTTTTTCTCTGATAAAAAGACAAAGGGGCTGATTAATATTGTGGTGGTGTATATATTCTGTCGCAATGGCGCCAGAGTATACATACCGCCAAGATAAAGGTTCACCCACCTGATTTTGATGCAGGCGGACCTTAATGTTGTCTATGGCGTTGCCTAATGTTAGTTTGGTGCATAGGCTGAAAGTGTGACCATGTATTATAAGGAAAGGTGTACATATAAAGGATATTGTAACTCTGCCTTCAGGAATTTGTTCATGCAAATCCTCTATTAAAAGGCAATACATCTAACTTTGTCTTTTACATACATTTGTTCAATATGTATATCTAAGTTATCTTACTAGAATCTAGGATCTAAAAGGACCCTATTCCTAGGTTTTCTATCAGTTACTGTATTTTACGAGTAGCTAATTTCATAGCCCGTTTTCCCTAGACAGATGGGCCATCAGAAAAGTCTTGTGCTACCATTTCTCCTTCCCTCCTGGGCAGACCATCATTGCTTAATGTCTTAAAATAATCTTCAGGACACTTAATCATTAGGCTTTCACTGCTGAAACTGACAGCCAACAAAGGAAGGGTGTTTGAGTTATGTTATGTTATGTTATGTTATGTTAAAACAGATTTCTAGAGCGCACAGCTACTCGATTGAGTATCCCGGCGCTTAAGACAGAGAGGACCAAAATGCAGAGAAGAAAAGAAAAAAAAGAAAAGAAGAAACCGAAGAGGACGGAAAAATTATATTGTTTGTTGAAACAACCAGGTTTTCAATTGTTTCCTGAAGGCGAGCAGGTTAGTGACTTGCCTAAGTGGAAGAGGCAGCTTATTCCAAAGTCCAGCCGCTTGCACTTGAAAGGAGCGACCGCCTTTGCGGGCTCTAAGATATTTAGGAATGACCATGAGATGTTGATGAGCAGATCTAAGAGATCTGCCAGGTATATAGAAAGACACTCTTCTGGAAATATATTTTGCTCCTATACCGTGCAGGGCTTTAAAGGCTAGGACCAAAGCTTTGAAGCGGATTCTGCTACGCGCCGGTAACCAGTGCAGCTTCTTAAGGTGGCGAGAAATCCGATCTCTCGGCCCTAGACTCAGAACAGCCCTAGCTGCCGCATTCTGCACTACCTGCAGTTTGTTAAGTAAGAACTCCGGGAGGCCCAAATAAAGGACATTGGCATAGTCCAACCTTGAGATAATAAGGGCCTGGATAACCATTTTTCTATGCTCGGTCTGTAATAGAAATAAAAACCTCCGGAGCATCTTCAGGAGACCAAAACAGGTTCCGACTACTGACTGAACCTGAGGTACCATAGAGAGGACGTCATCCATTTTTACTCCCAAGTTCTTTACAGTCCTGACCGCGGCCTGGGGAAGAGACATGTCTTGGGGCCACCATTGTTTCCAGACGTCCAACGGGGGGGAGCCAAAGAAAATGATTTCGGATTTGTCTGAATTACATTTCAGATGATTATGTTTAAACCAGGCAAAAGTTTCTTTTAGGCACTTGTTGATCTTCTCCCCGTTGAACTCCTCACCCTTCCTGCAAGTGAACAGCAGTTGAGTGTCATCAGCATACGATATTATTGTGACCTCGTTCTCTGCAGCCACTGTAGCTAGGGGGGCCATATACATATTAAAAAGTACAGGGCTCATTCATTCATTCACACAGCTTTATTCGATCATTATAAATAGATCATAAAAGCACAAGAATACATATAAAAAAATTCCAGATCAATAAATATTCATATATACATTAGTTAAAACATTATTAAACACATTTTGCTGTGATCCAATTAAAACCTTTAAAATCAGATTGTATAAAAAGAACAGTTCATGATATGATTACAGGGTGCTGCTAGAAACTATGCCCACCCTTTTCCTCTTCCTAAGGCAGGCCCATAAATATGAGGCGACACAGAAACAGACGAATGGGTCATGTAGGGCTTTTAAGAAATACATTGCGCCCCGACATTGCCTGAAATTATGATACCTCAGAATTGGCAGAATAAACAGTTTCCTTTCCTCAGAATATTTTTGACAGAAAAGTAGGATATGCAGATCTGTCTGCGCCGCAAGGTTGTTACAGGGGCAGCGATCGAGATCTGCTAGCCTATACTTTTTTTGTGGATATCCCAGGAGTAACGGGATCATGTTTAATCTGAAGCGCAGTAGAATAAATCTGTGCTGCGCGTTGTTTATCCGTGCTAAGTAATGGAAACCATCTCCTGGTATTGATGGGACCAAGTCATACACAATAGTTGAGTGATGGATCTGTTTTTTTTCCCTGCGGGCATATTTTGCTCTTTGGGAATATAGATCTTTTAACCGTTTCTTCGTGACCCCCTTACAAGAGGCAGGGTCCTGAAAGAGTTTTTCCATCCCTATAGCCTTCAATACAGTTTCTACATGAGTTAGCCACCCAATTCTTTTGTAATAATCTAGGTTGCAGCATTCTCTTATAATGGTTTGTGTCAAGTCGACCGTAGTTCTTTGCCAAATTGATAGCCACAAGAGGACCGGGGCCATTCTTATGGTGTCGCTCAAAAAGGGGAGCCCTAATTCGAAATGTAAAATATAATTTGAAGCCGATTGGGGTAAGGACACACTATTTTTAAAGAAGGAGTCTTCCATTTGCTGTAACAGGCCAGCATTGGCCATCCCCCACACGCCTGCTCCATATGTTGTGGCTGATTTTATTTTGGCTTGGTAAATATTTTTTGTTACGTCCAGTGAACTTCCACCCAACTTTTTGCAAATCTTTTAAATGCGTTTAGGCTCCTTTGCATACCCTGAGCTCTTGTTTTTACTAATTTGGACCAAGAATGATCCTTATCAAAGAGCACTCCTAGGTATGAAAAGGAGTCCACCACCTTAATTTCATTGCCGGCCATCTGGAAGTGCGGGAGTTTCTCTCCTCTAGTCTCGCCGGCCACAATTATGAAAGATTTTGTTTCATTTACCTTTAAGTCAAGGGAAGTCATAAAGATGGCGTAAGCTTTAATTAATTTTTGTAGGGCCAGGCCCGTTCTTGCCATCAACACCGCATCATCGGCGTATGCCAAAATCTGGAGGGGGGTTTGGTCAAATTTGGCTACGTCCAAAGAGAGGGCAGACAGGGAGGACTCAACCCCATTCGTATATATTGAGAAAAGGAACGGGGCGAGCACACACCCCTGTCTAACTCCCTTTTCAATTTTAAAGTGACGTGTACACTCCCCCTTTCTACCATACCTTACACAGGCAGTAGCATTGGCATACAGCTGGCGGATGAACCCAATAATCGGCGGGTCTATACCCATATCCTCCATCATGGACCATAGCCTAGAATGTGACACACAGTCAAAGGCTGATGTTAGGTCCATGAAGGCCATGTATAGTTTCCCATTTCTGGCCTTCGAATACTTCCCTATAGTTAGGGAAAGGTTTAGGCACTGGTCGACTGTCCCCATACCTCTCCGGAACCCATATTGTGCCTTCATGATTATATTATGTGATTCTGCCCATTCCTCCAGTCTAGCCAATAGGACCCTCCCCATTAGTTTGGCAGTAGTATCGAGGAGGGATATAGGGCGATAATTCTTTGGTAAGGCCCTATCCCCTTTTTTATAAATCGGGACTATTATGCTTTGATTCCACGAAGGCGGTGGGCCTGCTAGCACAATGCTGTTAAAAGTGTTTGTAAGTAAGGGGACCCACATGTCGCAATCAATTTGGAAGAGGTCAATCGGAACACCGTCCGGCCCTGGTGCCTTACCGGGGATACATGATTTTAGTGCCCTTCGGAGCTCGGGTGTGGTGAAGACTAATCCTTCCTGAGGAGTGTTAGGTGGGGAGGGTGTTTGTATGAATGCAGGAGGGGTTAACCTAAAAATCTCTTCGAAATGTCTCACCCAAGACTCTTTGTCTACATGAACATCTAGTAAGGGGTCATTAATATCTTTAAAATAAGGAGCGTTTACAACTTCCCAGAAAGCTTTGCTACTGCCAGAGCTGGCTGCTTGTTCAAGATCATCCCACGCCTGTTTTTTTAAATCATTCTCTCTCACCCTCCTGGCTATTTTATATTCTAAGCGTAGTAAACGAATCTTAGGGTAATCCCCGGGGAGGTTTTTTAAGGCGCTTACAAGGTCTGTTTTGGCTTTAGTGCAGGCCGAGTCAAACCACCCCTTTTTTGCTGCAAAGTTTGATGACTTTGCCCGCGTAATTGCTTTTTTTATTTTTGCCAGAAGGGCAGTGAATCTGGTGACCATGTCTGCGGGGGTTAGGTCTTCTCCCAGGCATTCTATAATGTCTTTCTTTATATGTGCCAAAATTTCGGGGACCAAATTTGATTTTATTACCACTGACCATTTCAGTTGGTAACCATTTTTTCTGGACAGGTTCACATCCGCAAGAACCAGATTATGTTCTTTGGGTGTAGGAAGAATGTTTAGCTGAGTCAGTAGGATGGCATGGTCGCTATGGGGTGAGAACCTAATGCTCTTAAGGTCTACCTTCTGAAGTAGATGTCCAGACACTAAGATGAAATCGATAGTAGTTTCCTGAGTGCCTCTTCTAAAAGTTGACCCTTGCCCTTTTTCATTAAACTCGCTTAGTATAAACAAATTCCACTGTGATAACAAGTTGTTTAAGGCCTCTCCATACCCATTGTGCGAGAAATGCAGGAGGGGATTACCGTCGGTGGTTTCTACACCACAGACTCTAGTGTCCGTAAGTTTACATAGATGGGTATTAAAATCCCCCGCCCATATGAGATTCACGTTTCCCCCTTTCTTCCCTTTATACAATTTGTCAATCTCCACCGTTAAGGCATCCACCACAGCCCTAGAGTTTCTCCCGAATTCATTGTTATAGAAGTTGACGAGAGTACAAATATTCTGTTTCCTAATGTCCAACTCTAGTATCTGGAAATGGGTGTGTAGCGAGCCAACTTGTCTGACTTGGAGTGGTGTGGTATTTGAGATTAGTGTAAGTAAACCCCCCTTTGCCCTTCCTGAAGCTGCAGGCGTAGCTGGAGAGTGGAAGGAACGAAACCCCGTAAAGAAGGGAGGGTCTATTGCCCAAGTTTCCTGGAATAGGACTAACTCCATATCTTGCCACTCATTCAGCCAATGTTGGTTCATTAATTTGGAGGCTAAGCCTGACACATTCCACGATACCATGTTTGCTCTGGAGCCCTTGATCATATTCGAGGGGGGTGGCGGGGTCTGCCCATGTCCCTGAATTCCTTGCGCCAGAGTTACATCTTCAGGGACCACTTCAAAAGGTGTTCGATTAAATAGAGGTGGTCGTAAGCTGTTTTCTGCTATGGCCATGATGGGAGATTTGATGGATGATTGGGATGGTGACAGGGTTAGTCAATCACAATCCTCCATATTAGACAGGGCAGTGAATCTATTTTGTAGACTAATCCCGGGATTTATGTTGGAACCCCCGTTTCAGTCCGTTAATAAATTCCTAGTTTTGTCCATTTGAGCCCTCCCCCTGGGGTCATCCTGGCCGGCATAAAAGTGTTCCAGCGCTAGGGGTATTACTTGGGTATTCCTTAATGCAGGAATATGTAGATTAGCCAGGAGGGAGGCACTTGCGTGCGAGTTATTAAAATTGATTACCACGCAATCTCCATCATAATGTTTGCTTTGTCCCCCCACCCAGCCAACTCTCCTGGCCATAATCAATTCATGAGCCAACACCTTCCTCCCCCGATCGGTCACGTTAACATTGTGAAGTAACCAGTGCAAACATTTGTCCATTAACTGTCCAGTAGTTTCACTCTGATTTTCACGAAGGAGAGGAGTGTTTGCCAGAACCAGGACCAATGGGGCAGCGGCAGGTGGAAGATGAAGGATGTGATGCCGGAAAATCTGTTGCGCTCCGACGTTTTGATCTTGGATTCTTGCCTTATGTGCAACTCTCATTTGACCATTCTGGGATAATAATGGCTGGGAGGTGATGGCTCTTTCCTTCAGGCCTAGTAGGCCTTGCGTGGCCCCAGTTGGATTGGCTTTTTGGGGAGTGTTAGGATCTTGCATTAGATGACTGGCAAGGCCTCCAGATGGTAAACACGGGGCTAATGGTTGGTTCGAATTTGCCACTGGAGGAGTGTCCCGAGTTTCTCTTGATGGTTTTTGAGTTATAGATGTTAATGGGTGGGGGACGTGGGTGGCAGGCGTTCTGGCAAGTAGAGTCCGATTCTGCGATTCCAACTCCGCCAAGCGGAGCTCAATTTGGATCAGTTTATCAAGAATGGGAGCCAGTACCTCATTTATTTTTCCTATAATCTCCAGCCCGGCCTCTGATCCACTAGGGTCCGGAGGTAACAAAATGTTTGCTTGCTCTGGTAGTGATATTACCTTTAGGTTCTTGGCCTTTGTTTGGGCAGGTTTAGGTTTCGGAACGCGAGTGATCTTGGGTTTTTTGGGTATTGCACCATTAATGGCCCCGCCTGCTCTGGTTCGTTTGGCGGGTGGCAGCGGTGAAGAATAATTCAATGGGGAGACAATCTGGGGGGAGCGGTCTAGGCCCCTTCCTGGGGCAGATTCTATAATGTGGTTTACAAGAAGAAAGCCACTCTCATCTAATACCCGGACTGTTGGGGTTACAGGGATTGGCAACATTGTAAGTGGTAAAGTGGCAGACTCGGGAGGTGGTGTCGGCGATAGACTCAATCTTAGTGAGGTAGATTCCAGAGAAAGACGTCTTTCGGTCAACTCTATCTCATGGGAGAGGACGCTTGCCGCTCTTACTAGGAAGGAGTCCAATGTTGCTCCGACCCTCCCTCTGCACCTCTCTTTACAACCCTTTCCTTTCGACATAGTTATGGGCCGGGATAGTAAGGGATAAAATGTACCTTAACAGGAGTGCAGATGGAAGGGAATAGGCCCAGCCCAGCCTCCTTCGGGCTCCGACGGGGGTGGACGGGCCCGCCCTTGGCCCGGGCTTCGCCCGGACGCGCCCGCGCGCGTCCCGCGCTGCGGGAGGTTTCCGCAAATTAAGTAGGTGCCTCCGGGCGCGTGGTCAGCTGCAGTGGTAGCAAAGGAGCCTGGGACGTGTAGTCCGGTCCCGCTCCTGCTTCCAAACGAAGTACCGGCTGTAGCAGTGTCGGCAGTGTCCTCTCAAGTGGCAAGAGGTGCTTCCCAGATTTTACCAGGTAGCCGCTGGACGCGGTCTGGACCCTCCTGCTGCTCTCGAGCTTCCCGCGCTGCAGGAGGTTTCCGCGAATTAAGTAGGTGCCTCCGGGCGCGTGGTCAGCTGCAGTGGTAGCAAAGGAGCCTGGGACGTGTAGTCCGGTCCCGCTCCTGCTTCCAAACGAAGTACCGGCAGTAGCAGTGTCGGCAGTGTCCTCTCAAGTGGCAAGAGGTGCTTCCCAGATTTTACCAGGTAGCCGCTGGACGCGGTCTGGACCCTCCTGCTGCTCTCGAGCTTCCCGCGCTGCGGGAGGTTTCCGCGAATTAAGTAGGCGTCTCCGGGCGCGTGGTCAGCTGCAGTGGTAGCAAAGGAGCCTGGGACGTGTAGTCCGGTCCCGCTCCTGCTTCCAAACGAAGTACCGGCAGTAGCAGTGTCGGCAGTGTCCTCTCAAGTGGCAAGAGGTGCTTCCCAGATTTTACCAGGTAGCCGCTGGACGCGGTCTGGACCCTCCTGCTGCTCTCGAGCAGTCAGAAATAGAACTTTAAGAGGAGATAAAAAGTACCGGGGATCAACATTCAAGTTGGCGCGGCATCCTCGAGCGGAGGTCTCCCTCCATGAAGAATGCAAAGTGTTGGTATAACAACTTGTTGCCGCTCCTTCTCAGGCTGCGGCTGGGCTACGAAAATCCAAGCGCTGAGTGGGATATGGAAAGAGAGAGCTGCCTCCTAGGACGCGTTTTCCCTGAGGATGGAGAACCGCGCACTCTTCTCTGTCTGGCCGCTAAAGCAGGCTGACAGACCCCGTCTCTCGCCGCCTTTTTCATTTACTGCTGCGCGTTTTCGAGCCCTGTGGCACACCCACCCTCAAAGTCGGCACACTGGCCGAAAAGGGAGGTGACCAGACCTCCTGGTTTCTACCCTCTAAAAGGAAGCAAACCACTTCAACACCGTGCCCTCGAATCCACCCTCCCTCAATCTCTGCAGAAGGTGGTCATGGGGCACGGTGTCAAACGCCGCGGAGAGGTCCAAAAGGACCAAGACCGCCTTGCCACCTGCGTCCAAAGTCTCCTTGATGGATTCAGATACCTCCAATAATGCCGTCTCGGTACTAAGATTCTGCCTGAAACCAGACTGGCTAGGATGTAACAGATTGTTAGCCTCTGCAAAATTGCTGATCACTGAGTGGACGTATTTTTCAACTGTTTTTGCAAAAAAAGACAGAAGAGAAATGGGTCTATAGTTAGTAAAGACCGTGGGATCTGCCGTGGGTTTTTTTAGTAAAGGGATTATTTTTACACTGTTCCATCCGACTGGGACTAGTCCGTTAAGGAGGGACGTGTTCAAAACACGGTTTACAGTAGGGTTCAGAATCTCTGCCATAGAAGCCAGAAATGTGGCCGGGCAGGGATCTACCGGTGAGCCAGATTTCAGACCCTTCATTATTGCCAGGGATGTCTCGAGAGGCATAGGCGGGAAGATGGATAAGGAGAGCCCATCTTCCTGGCACTGGGGGACAACCCGTTGAGTGGCCCACACATCTTTCATGTCTGGACCATCAAACGAGGATTGTATAGTTACTATCTTTGTATAAAAAGAATTGGCTAAGTTCCCAATCCACTCATCAGAAGGGGAGGCGAGCCTGGTTGCAGCCTTAGGTGAAGAGAAACTTTTGACAATGTCAAAGATCTCTCTGCTTTTATTTCCCGCAGAATCAATCTTTAAAGCAAAGAAACTCTTCTTAGCTTCCTGTATCTTTTTGTGGTAGCCTCTTAAAGCCTCTTTGTAGTTCTTTTTATTTTCTGCCATAAAATCCTTCCTCTAAGCTCTTTCCTGACGTTTACAGTCTTTTCTGCACTGACGTAGAGTGTCATTAAACCAGGGAGCTGAAGATCTAATTATTCTTGTGGGGCACGGAATAGGAGGAGCAAGGGACAAAGTGCCTTGTGCAATCCATTTTACCAGAGCTTCAGCATCCAAACCTATGTCACCAGTAAGCATGGGTGGATGAAGATCTAATTCGTATTTAAGGGCGTCTGGGGTAATCTTATAAAAAGATCTGGAGATGGAATGTTATATTCTTAGTAAGATTCTCAGAATTAAAATTGTAAATATGGCAACATTCTAAAATAGCGGTTCTTAACTTTTTCACTTCTCTATACCCCTGCTGAATAATTACTGGAATTCAGGAACGCCCACTAAGTCATTATTGGAGGCTGGGGACCTCCAATGTAAGCACTTTCAATGATTTGACCCTCAGAAAAATTCACAAAAATACAAAAATAAGTATACGAATGCTAAAATACTACATATTTAGTTTAATTCACACTCAAATATAGAAAATGTTTTCACATTTTCTATTTTGCTTCTTTATTTGTATATACTTTATTAATTTTAATGTATTAATTTTAAAATATTTAATTTTGTAACACAGGGGTCCTCAGACCATAGGTGAAGAACCACTGCTCCAAACTTTGTTTGAATTGGAGTTGGCGTGGCCTACCACATATAGTCACATGTTAGAAGAATTTTAAAATGTGTAATAATATTTAGTCCTTGTCTGAATGCCTTCCACACATGTCAGGTCATTTGCTTCCAATATCTGCTATGGTATTGGAGTAGTGAATTTCTATGTTGCATTTTTGAACACTTTAAACTTTTGTATATGTTAAGATTGTAAATATAACTGCACAATAAACCTGTGTATTTTGTCGTGGAACAATACTTATTTAATGCAAAATAATAGTGCTATATTTAATAAATCACAGACTTACTATAATGAAAATGTAATTTCCTATATCTTTGTTTCCCAATTTTTACTTGAGAAATTACTGCCGAAATGTTACAGTATATTGCAACAGACACCATTGATGGAATGGCAGATATTGATGCAGAATGGTAAACTTTAGCGACCTTACAATTACCAAGAAATAGCCCTTCAGCTTCCTAATCAATGTACTTACCTGCCTATGATAAACAATGTTTAGAAAAAAGGTTAACTCTCTCTGCAGTGAAGATGCACAATTTAGAAAAGTATAGTTGTATACGGGGACTTCAGGTGGTATAATGTGCTAAACAGCTCATAAATATATAACTGATTTACAAAAAAGTTGTACATTTAGACCCATACTGCCCTTCTAAATACCTTTAGTAATATGTATACTGTTAGACCTGGCACCATTGGAGTGGGACTCCCCTGCATTTTTTGCTTTAGCCTCCTGTGTTTTTGCTGTGTGTTGGACTCAATATTGCTGGTCGAGATGCTTTGGGCACTTTGCCACTGCTGTTCAGTGCCAAAGTGCAAGTGCTCCCTTTTTGTTGTTATGGATTGGTGTTTCCATGATTGGCTGATTTGATGTACTAGTCAGTCCCTAGTACAGTGCACTGTGTGTGCCCAGGGCCTGTAAATCAAATGCGCCTAGTGGGCTGCAGCACTGATTGTGCCAACCGCATAGGCTGCCTGTAAATGTAACTCCGGCCTGCCATTGCAGAGCCTCTGTGCAGTCTAGTACTGCCATGTCGACTTGCCAGGCCCTAACATTCCCTTTTCTTACATGTTAGTCACCCCTAAGGTAGGCCCAAGGTACCCCTGTGGGCAGGTTGCAGTGTATGTGAAAGGTAGGACATGCCCTGGTGTGTGTGGCATGTCCTGATAGTGAATTACTGCCAATTTCGTTTTTCACTATTGCAAGACTACCTGTTCCCATAGGATAGAATGGGGAGTTTGTTTATAACATCTTATGAACATAACTACCCCTGGGAACAAGGTAGGAAAATAAAGTTTAGTATGCCTGAACTCAGAATGTTAAAATGCATCTTTTAGTGAGGGTGATTTTTACATTCTGTGTTTGAAAATACCACTTTTAGAAAGTGGGTATTTTCTAGGCCTGGGCGGAATTTGCGTAGTTGCGTTACGCAAAGTTCAGCGAAGATGTAAAAAATCTCCGCGAGCTACGCAGAATTCCGCGAGCACGCGGAATTGCTTGTTCTGCCTGTTTGCGATGCGTTTTTCCTGTTCAGGGACGCTGTTTGCGTTCTCGGGGGGAAATATCTCGCGAACTTGCCCATGCGGTCGCCAATTGGCGCGGCCATCTTGTTTCACTTGTCCCGCCCGTTCGCGATGCGTGTTTCCTGTTCACGAACGCGGATGTCCGATGGCGCGTCCGAATGACGTGTTCGCGATCGCACTCTCTCGCGGGATCGCGCGGCCGGCTACCAAAATCTTGTGGCGCACGCGAACGGATAGGAAAACTCGTCGCGAATGCAGGGATCCCGGTAAGTCACTACCGCGTGCGCGAACACGCATTTTGATAGCGCGAACAAGGAAAAAATTCTGCTACGCCGCGGATCGCGGAATTTTCGGCAATTCCGCGTTCTCTGCGGAATGTGGAATTGCCAAAATTCCGCAAATTCCGTGAGCGGAGCGGATTTTACCGCCCAGGCCTAGTATTTTCTTGCTTAGCCATCCAGTGTGCCTCTGCTATGTTTGTGTATTGCATGTCTGGCTTTTAGATGACAGGGGCGGGGGAGGAGCAGTGGCTCCAGAGAGCCTGATGAGTCAGGGCTGGGCTGAATAGACCTGGGCTGCTTTTAGAGTAGGGGGAGGAGATTTCCTTTCACCTGAATGGGCCTGGTCTGCCTTCCACAATGCTGTCTCCACCTCCTGCCAGGAAGCTGCACCAGAGAGGACAGAACTAGTTTTGACCAAGCACTGGGCTTTTCTGCCACCAGAGAACAAATGATTTTGTAGTATAAATATTGGGGCCCAGACCTCAGAACTTTAGATCACTTCTGGGAATCAAGAGGAACCTTTGCCAAGGAGAAGAGCTGGAGAAGCTGAGGAGGAATACTGCTCCTGTGCTGTTTGTTGTCTGGGGTTGCCCTGCAGTGGCTACTTGCTGCCAAGGAAAGGAGAAGGGACTTTGCTGTTTGCTGTGTCCCTAGCTTGAGGAAGATCTCCAAGGGCTTGAAACTGAGCTTGCCTCCTGTTCTGAAGTCTCAGGGACACAAAGCCTTCACCACCAGCTCCCCTGAACTTTCTTGCTGAGAGTTCTGACCTGCAAAGAGGTGCCTGCTGTTGTTTTGGACCTCTAGAGACTGTTTTCCGCTGGGAGCTGGAAAAATCTACGCAACACCGAGAAGCGTGACACATCCGTACCTGTTTCCGATGCATCGCCCAAAAAACCGCCGCAGTGCCTGCCGCGGCTTGAGAAATTGCTGCATGCCGCATCGAGTGCAACGATCTTCCAAGTCCGAGATCACCGCACCGATTCCGACGCAAGCCCTGCTGTGCGGCTGCAAGAATCCACGCATCGTCCCAGATCGTTGCATCGAGGTGCCAAGTCTGTCGCATCATTGGGGGGCGCAGTAAGAAACCGACGCATCACCTCCCCAAGCAGTAAGAAACCGACGCATCACCTCCTCTCCGGTAAGGAACTGGCGCATCACCTCCCCTGTGCAGCAGTAAGGAACGGACGCATCACCTCCCCCGGATCAAGGAACCGGCGCATCACCTTCCCTGAGTGTAAGGAACCAATGCATCACCTTCCCGCGGCCCATTCTGTTTGTTTGCATGACGCATCCAAGGTACTTTGTGTGAAAAGTGTTGCATCTGCAATTCGCTTTGAACTGAACTATTTCTACCATCTGAAAGTCAAATTTGTATTACTGTATTGTGGATTTTTGTCGTTTGGTCTTGTTTTGGTTTAGATAAAGATTACTTATTTTTCTAAACTGGTGTGGTGTCCATTTGTAGTGTTTTCACTGTATTACTGTATGTGTTCACAAATGCTTTACACACTGCCTCTGAGATAAGCCTGTCTGCTCGTGCCAAGCTACCAAGGGGGGTGAGCAGGGGTTATTTTAGAAGTGTATCCCCCTTACCCTGACTAGAAGCAAGGGTCCCTATTTGGACATAAGTACCTACCTCTGCCAACTAGAGACCCCCATTTCTAACATTGGTGGTCAGCGGTGAGGATCTGGACTTGCATTTGTGACTTACATACAGTGATTGGTGTACACTACTAGTATAGTGCAGACCATTACGCAACCACGTACATTTGATAGAACTTTTTTTCCTTGGAATTTTTTGCATCTTGAGAACCGCCAATTCTCACCATAAGTAAACCAGCATCACTTGCATCTGTGGATATCGAATTTGAAGAGGAGAGGGTTGATACCTACACTGTACCACAACTTAAAGCTGTCTGCAGAAAACTTAAAATCTCTGTGAGATGCCTCACCAGAAAGGAGGAATACCAAAAGGCGCTGAGGGCCTGGTTGGAATCAAGGAATGCCAGTGAGCATACCGAAGAGCTTATGGTGGAGGGAGAGAATTTAGATGGGCAGCAGGAGGGGCTATTGTGCCTGACTGGAGGGAAGTTGCCTTCCAGGGAGGGCAGCAGTGTGTCTTCAAAGGGTCGGCCTCCAGAGGAGTTGGAGGACAGAGAGAGAAGCAGAGTGCATGAGTTGGGGCTTACAAAGCTCAGGCTGGGAAAGGAGTGTGACATGGAGAGTAAGAAATTGGAGTTGGAGAGTAAGAAATTGGCCATGGAAGAGAAGAAGATGATCTTAGAGCATGAAAGAGGGTTGAGGGAGTTTAATCTGAAAGCCAAAAGTCTAGAGATCAATCCCAATGGTGGCAGCGCACCATCAGTGCCTGGAGAAGGGAAGGTATACATCCCCAAGGAGGTTATTAAGGATTTCACAAAGCATGAGGACAATGGTCAGTGGTTCAAGGCCTATGAGGTAGCGATGAGGTCCCACAGAGTCCCTGAGAGAGATTGGGGAGTGGGGTTGTGGGGCTGTTTTCTTAGTGAAGGAAGGGAGACATTGCTAGCATTGCCCACTGAGGTTCAGATGTCTTATGCCCCCATGAAGGAAGCCTTAGTAGCAAGGTATGGGTTGACCCCAGAGCTGTACAGGTAGAAATTTAGCAACTGTAAGAAGCTGCAGTCAAGTACTTGGGTGGAGTATGTGTCCTACTTTGCAGAGCATTTGATGGTTGGGTGAAGGGTAGCTAGGTGAATGATTTGCAGGGACTCTATGATTTGGTTGCATGGGAGCCCTAGTTAGATAATTGTTTTCCAGAGCTACGCCAGCACTTGATTGACAGTAAGCTGACTGACCCCAAGAAGCTTGCTGTGGAGGCGGACAGCTGGGTCAGTACCAGGGTCCAAAAAGGTTGTGTGGGAGACTCTGCCAAAGGTGGGCAGGGTCCCCAGCAGAAGAGTGGGGGAACAAGGGCAAACAGAAGGAGTTCCAAAAAGGGCCCCAAAGTAATCCCCAAGGGAACCAAGGTAAGGGTTCCCAGCCTCTCACTGAAAATAAGCCATGGGTCCCGACAGGTAAGCCTGTTCATAGGGGTCCCAAGGCGTATTATGGTTGTGGTCAGGTGGGCCACTTCCAAGGGGATCCTAGGTGTCCCAAGAAGGTTATCACCACACCCACTGGTGCACCACCCTGGGAAATGGCTAGTGTAGCCTTGGGGGAGGAGTCAGGTGCCCAAGAGGGGTGGGCTCCCGCAGAAATGTCCCTGATCTCTTTAGGAGACAGTGAGATGGTCCCAAGAGCTCATCTCCCTGATAACACTAAGAAGTACAGGCAGTGGGTGACCATCAATCGCCATAGTGTGAAGGCTCTGAGAGACACCGGAGCCAGTGTGACAGCTATCAGTTGTCGGCTGAGGAGCAGGTGGTCCCCAACACATTCTACCCAGTAGTTGCCGCTGACAACTCAGAGTGCCTCTGCAAAGTGGCACCAGTTCCCTTTGAGTGGAGGGGAGGGTCTCAGGTACCTTGAAAGTAGCTGTGAGGCCAGCCATGCCTGTTGACTGTCTGCTAGGCAATGATTTGGAGAGTTCCCCTTGGGCGAAGGTGGAGCGGAGGTCTCATTTAGAGATGTTGGGTCTACCTGAGTGGGCGTGTGTGACCACTCGGTCTATGGCAGCCGGTAAGGGCATTCAAGAGGACCTGGAGCCTGAAAGAGTGGCCCAGGTGCCTGCCAGAAAGAGAAGAGGCAGGTGGCGTTGGAAACGGCCCCCGAAGTTCCCACGGTCCAGGAGGAGGCAAACCTTGAGGGGGATGCTCTGGAGCCTACAGGGGAACAAGTGGCTCAACTGGGGGACCTGCCTCAGCTGACCCATTGGCAGCAGGAAGGGGGCCCCACCAGGGAGGAATTCTGCCAGGAGCAGCAGAAGTGCCCTTCTCTTGTTGGTTTGTGTCAACAGGCTGCAAACCAGGCAGCAGGTGATCAGTCTGATCACATTGGATTTACTGGGAGAATGGTCTCCTGTATAGCGAGCCTAAGGTTGCTGAGCCTGGGTCAGACCGTGTGCTGGTGGTACTCCAGCGCTTCAGAGCCTTCCTACTGGGTCTGGCTCATGATGTGCCTTTGGCAGGACATTTGGGGTAAGACAAGACCTTTGAAAGGGTTGTCACCCACTTTTACTGGTCCCAAATGCGTAAGAGATCTGATACTCATTGTAGGTCTTGCCAGACTTGCCAGGCAAGTGGTAAGAGTGGGAGGAAGTGTAAGGCTCCTCTCCTACCTTTCCCTGTGGTCAGCACCCCCTTTGAGAGGGTGGGTATTGACATTGTGGGGCCTCTGGATCCCAAGATAGCCATGGGCAACAGGTTCATCCTGGTTTGGTGACCAATGCCACCCGGTACCCAGAAGCCATCCCTCGCTGGACTGTGACGGCCCCCGTGGTGGGTCGTGCGTTGATGGGGATTTTTTCCCATGTGGGGTTCCCCAGAGAGGTGGTGTCCGACGGTGGTACCAACTTCATATCTAAGTATATGAAGTCCCTGTGGCAGGAGTGCGGTGTTACCTACAAATTTACCACTCCTTACCACCCCCAAGGTAATGGGCTGGTTGAGAGATTCAACCGGACCCTGAAGGGCACGATTATGGGTCTTGGTGAACCCATGAGGCGCAAGTGGGAAGTGCTCTTACCATGCCTTTTGTTTGCTTACAGAGAGGTACTGCAGAAGTCCTTGCGGTTCAGTCCCTTTGAGCTCCTGTATGGGCATCCTGTAAGAGGACCTCTAAGTCTGGTCAAAGAAGGCTGGGAGAAAGCTTCCAGTAAACCTCCCCAGGATGTATATAGCTACATGCTGGCCTTCAGGAACCAGACTAAGCGCTTCAGACAACTCGCTCAGGCGAATCTGGAAGCCAGCCAGGAGGAGATGAAACATTGGTGTGATCAGAATGCCACTCTGATCGAGTTTCAGCCTGAACAGAAAGTGTGGGTCATGGCCCCAGTGGAGCCGTGTGCGCTCCAGGATAAGTGGACCGGACCATTTAAGGTGGTGGAGCGCAAGAGTAAAGTCACCTACTTGGTGAACTTGCAGTCTCCAAGGAACCCTTTGCGGGTCCTGCATGTGAACCGCCTTAAGCCCCACTTGGAGAGGTCCTAAGTGAGCATGCTCCTAGCAACAGATGCTGGAATGGAGGAGGAGACTGAGCCTCTTCCTGACTGCAAAGGAATACGATGGGTCAGTGGACGGTGTAACACTCTCCCCCGCCCTGACTCCTGAACAGCAGAGTGACTGTCGCCAACTGTTGGGACAGTTTGCTGCTCTGTTCTCCCTGACCCCTGGTGTCACTCAGTGGTGTGTCCATGATGTTGACACTGGGGACAGTCCTCCTGTGAAGCATTAAATTTACAGAGTGACTGACAGGGTCAAGGCTTGCAACAAGGAGGAGGTCTCCAAGATGTTAGCGCTAGGGGTGATTGAGCCCTCAAACAGCCCGTGGGCCAGCCCAGTGGTCTTGGTCCCAAAGGCTGCCGCACCCGGTGGCACGCCAGACCTCAGATTCTGTGTGGACTACCGAGGGCTCAATTCAGTCACCAGGACTGATGCGCACCCCATCCCCAGAGCTGATGAGCTCATAGACCGGTTGGGAGCTGCCCGGTACCTCAGTACGTTTGACTTAACGCCTGGGTACTGGCAGATTGCTTTAACTGATGGGGCAAAGGAGAGGTCAGCATTCTCAACGCCAGAGGGGCACTACCAATTCCGGGTGATGCCCTTCGGGTTGAAGAATGCCCCTGCCACATTTCAGAGGTTGGCCAACCAGGTGTTGGCTGGACTGGAGGATTTCAGTGCCTCCTAACTGGATGACATAGCAGTGTTCATTCACTCTAGATGCCGGCAGCAAGCACTCCTAGGCAACAGCGGCTCTTTAGTTAGGTCGATTCCGACCCAGCCTCCACCTCCAATTGTGTGATCGCGAACGCGCCTCACAGCATTCCCTTTAACTTGGTAATGGACGACAGACATTGGTCCTAATACTCTCTGAACTGCATCCACGCAATCTGTTACTTTTAGCCGGGGTGTGACCTTGCCCCCGCGGCTCATCTGTGATGCTCCTCATAGGACATTAGGCAAATGTATTCAGGCATGCTAATGTAAATGTCCTGATGATGATTCTAGTATGCTTAAAAAGGATCGAAACGCCGTCGACTTAATGTACACCATATACACTTTTTTACTAAATATTGTTTACGTGTAATGGTGTCCCACCATATTTTGTTTGTAATATTGGAATGTGCTACATACAAACAAACCACTCTGCCTGAGCCTTTTCTGCTACTTTTTGTTCGTCTTATATGTGAAGTAGGATGCAGGCTTGTGTCCCACTTTATTGTACTGTGTTCGCACTTATTCTTAAAATATAATTGAATATTAAAAATTACTGTCCGGCTGGACAGCTTCAACTATAGTACTGATTGAGCCTATATTTATCGCTTCTGCATATTATTTTCGTTTAGGGACCACTGTGTTAAAAAATAGCAGTGTTCAGTGCCACTTGGGAGGAACATCTGCACCACCTCTGGGAAGTGTTGAAGGCTCTGCAGAGGGCAGGCCTCACTATCAAGGTAAGTGCCAGATCGGGCAGGGTTCTGTGGTGTACTTGGGACACCAGGTAGGGAGCGGCCAGGTGGCGCCCCTACAGTCCAAGATTGATACCATTCTGGCTTGGGAACCCCCCAAGACCCAGACAGAGGTGAGAGCCTTCTTAGGACTCACGTATTACAGGAGATTTGTCAAGGGGTATGGCACTATTGTTGCCCCCTTGACAGAACTGACTTCCAGGAAGCAGCCCAGGAAGGTGAACTGAACTGACGCCTGCCAGAAGGCTTTTGATGCCCCTGAAATCTGCCATATGCACGGCACCAGTGCTTCAGGCACCCAACTTCTCAAGGGAATTCATTGTGCAGACAGATGCTTTAGAGCATGGTGTGGTGGCTGTGCTCTCACAGCTAAATGAGGAGGCCCTAGACCAACCTGTAGCCTTCATTAGTAGGAGGTTACTTCCAAGGGAACAGAGGTGGAGTGCGATTGAGCATGAGGCATTAGCTGTGGTCTGGGCGCTGAAGAAGCTGAGGCCCTACTTGTTTGGGACTCACTTCCAGGTTCAGACCGACCACAGGCCCCTCAGATGGTTGATGCAGATGACGGGTGAAAATACAAAGCTATTGAGGTGGTCCATTTCCCTACAGGGAATGGACTTTACTGTGGAATACCGCCCTGGTACAGAACACGCCATTGCCGATGGTCTGTCCAGATTTTTCTGCCTTAGTGTAGAGAACTCCCAAGAGGGTGGGTAGTTCTCCCCACATTTCAGCTGGAGGGGACACGGGTTAGACCTGGCACCATTGGCGTGGGTCTGCCATGCATTTTTTGCCTTAGCCTCCTGTGTTTTTTCTGTGTGTTGGACTCCGTTTTGCTGGTCTAGATGCTCTGGGCACTTTGCCACTGCCGTTCAGTGCCAAAGTGCATGTGCTCCCTTTGTAAATTGTTGTTATGGATTGGTGTTTCCATGATTAGCTGATTTGATTTACTGGTCAGTCCCTAGTACAGTGCACTGTGTGTGCCAAGGGCCTGTAAATCAAATGCTGCTAGTGGGCTGCAGCACTGATTGTGCCACCCACATAAGCAGCCTGTAAATGTAACTCTGTCCTGCCATTGCAGAGCCTCTGTGCAGTCTAGTACTGCCATGTCGACTTGGCAAGTGTACCCACTTGCCAGGCCCTAACCTTCCCTTTTCTTACATGTTAGTCACCCCTAAGGTAGGCCCAAGGTACCCCTATGAATAGGGTGCAGTGTATGTGAAAGGTAGGACATGCCCTGGTGTGAGTGGCATGTCCTGATAGTGAATTACTGCCAATTTCTATTTCACTATTGCAAGGCTACCTGTTCCTATAGGATAGAATGGGGAGTTTGTTTATAACATCTTATGAACATAACTACCCCTGGGAACAAGGTAGGGAAATAAAGTTTAGTATGCCTGAACTCAGAATGTTAAAATGCATCTTTTAGTGAGGGTGATGTTTACATTCTGTGTTTGAAAATACCACTTTTAGAAAGTGGGTATTTTCTTGCTTAGCCATCCAGTGTGCCTCTGCTAGGTTTGTGTATTGCATCTCTGGCTTTTGGATGACAGGGGCGGGGAAGGAGCAGTGGCACCAGAGAGCCTGATGAGTCAGGGCTGGGCTGAATAGACCTGGGCTGCATCTAGACTAGGGGGAGGAGATTTCCTTTCACCTGAATGGGCCTGGTGTGCCTTCCACAATGCTGTCTCCACCTCCTGCCAGGAAGCTGCACCAGAGAGGACAGAACCGGTTTTGACCAAGCACAGGGCTTTTCTGCCACCAGAGAATAAAGGATTTTATAGTATAAATATTGGGGCCCAGACCCCAGAACTTTAGCTCACTTCTGGGAATCAAGAGGAACCTTTGCCAAGGAGAAGAGCCGGAGAAGCTGAGGAGGAATACTGCCCATGTGCTGTTTGCTGTCTGAGGGTGGCCTGCAGTGGCTACTTGCTGCCAAGGAAAGGAGAAAGGACTTTGCTGTTTGCTGTGTCCCCTGCTTGAAGAAGATCTCCAAGGGCTTGAAACTGAGCTTGCCTCCTGTTCTGAAGTCTCAGGGACACACAGACTTCACCACCAGCTCCCCTGAATTTCCTTGCTGGGAGTTCTAACCTGCAAAGAGGTGCCTGCTGTTGTTTTGGACCTCTAGAAACTGTTTTCCACAGGGAGCTGGAAAAATCAACGCAACACCGAGAAGCGTGACACGTCTGTACCTGTTTCCGAAGCATCGCCGAAGAAACAGTCGCAGCGCCTGCCACAGCTCGAGAAATCGCTGCACGCCGCATCGAGTGCAATGATCTCTGAAGTCCGAGATCACCGCACCAATTCCGACGCAAGCCCTGCTGTGCGGCTGCAAGAATCCACGCATCGTCCCGTATCGTCGCTTCGCATCGAGGCACCAAGTCTGTTGCATCGTTGGGGGATGCAGTAAGAAACCGACGCATCACCTCCCCACACAGTAAGAATCCGATGCATCACCTCCTCTCCGGTAAGGAACCGACTCTTCACCTCCCGTGCTCGGCAGTAAGGAACCGACGCATCACCTCCCCTGGAGCAAGGAACCGACGCATCACCTTCTCTGAGTGTAAGGAACCGACGCATCACCTTCCCTGCGGCCTATTCTGTTTGTTTGCGTGAAGCATCCAAGGTACTTTGTGTGAAAAGTGTTGCATCTGCAATTTGCTTTGAACTGAACTATTTCTACCATCTGAAAGTCATATTTGTATTACTGTATTGTGGATTTTTGTCATTTGGTCTTGTTTTGGTTTAGATAAAGATTACTTATTTTTCTAAACTGGTGTGGTGTCCATTTGTAGTGTTTTCACTGTATTACTGTATGTGTTCACAAATGCTTTACACACTGCCTCTAAGATAAGCCTGTCTGCTCGTGCCAAGCTACCAAGGGGGGTGAGCAGGGGTTATTTTAGAAGTGTATCCCCCTTACCCTGACTAGAAGCAAGGGTCCCTATTTGGACAAAGGTACCTACCTCTGCCAACTAGAGACCCCCATTTCTAACACATACATTCCCAGTAGCATACCTGGAAAGCTGTGCCATTCATGTGACATCTGATGTTTCCCCCGTATAGAGCTGTACTTAGCGTTCAACTCTACAATAGAGAAAAGCAGCCCAAAGTGCACAATTTTTCTTTTTTTTTCTACACTGAGAAAACATTTGTTGAGGCAATGCCCCCTTAATACTGCATAGGCATTAATGCGTCTCCTGTCTCGCAGTGTTACTGAAAGGTTTGCACAAGCATCTGTGGCGCCTCCTGTAATATGTCAGTGACTCAGCATCTTCTGTAAAAAGTGGCTTAGGGATGCACAAAAAGTTGCAAAGGCCTGCTACGCATCCTGGGTGGTTGTGTAACACGTCCCAAGGTCTTGCATGAATTTGGTCCAGTTCTGAGCCAGTGACCGACACTTACAGGACTCTCTTCATCCCTAAAACCTCACCATCTTTGAACTGTTTGCCCACCGAAATGTATTTGCTTGACTGTTGCTTCAGCAGATACTGCTGTGAGTGACCTCTCCTGATGACATTTCAAAGTGTGCACTGCAATGTATGTGCTGAGCCCTGAGATGCTGCCTTGTATAAGGCATGAAATTATAGTCTTATTACATCAATTATGGCATGAAAGGGAGTTGCGTACTGGATAAAGTTTGCCTTCTATTTCTTTCTTCTAGATCAACCTTCCTTTTCCATCTAATATATAGTGGGTTTTTTGGTGTACCCTCATTTCAGGCAACCACTGTAATGTGTGCCTTAATGTGTATATATTCAAGTTTAGTGCAGCAAATTTTATGCCATATTTCATTACAGTGGCATAACGAAACTTGAGGAGTTCTCCCCCAGCCTGACCCAGTCAGGATCTCTCAGGCCAGGGACCTGCACCCGTGCACAATGCCGGAGGGGGCCCCCAGAGCTCGGGTGTCCCCCCGCACCACAGAGGCTAATGATATGCCACTGTTTCATTCTTACCACATGGTCTATCTCAGGCCCTGATTGTGAGATGGTTTCAATAGGGATGGTCTTTACTGCAACAGATAAATGCATTTGGAAAATAACTTGGGCGTCAGGCATGATATGCAGAACTGGTATTTAGCACGCATTTTTTTGCCTTTTGGTCAAGCATTTCCCCCAATACATTTCATCTTGTTCAACCTGTTTAGCTAGTCTTTATCTGTTAAGTGAAAATTGCAGAGGTGTGGTGTTTTATATAAAACCTGTAATTTGAATCCTTGTGTAATCTTCTCTTTGCACAGAGTTTGCAATTCTGCACTCGTGGCCTTGAACTAGTGAACCTAAAACATACCTGTTACATTCTCTTCAGTATGAGCTATTATGAGTGGTGGGATGAATGAGATAATCGAATAAAAAAAAAATCGCTCAGTACAAAAGTGTGTAATCCAGGAAGGCTGATGCCATGAGGAGACAAGCCCAGTCTGCCATTTTGTGACGCTACTAGAGTAGCAGAGGGTGCTAGATTGCAGTCTACTGCAGGAAATGAGGTCCTCTTTCACCAGTACAAAAGCAGCAACTTTTTAGGGTCGAGCCTGCAAGAGTATGTTCTAGCGCATGCATCTCCCTTACGAGGCATGATTGTTAACAAAAAGGGCTTGGAGCCTGTCCATTGCTTACAATTTGTTGGCTTGCGTGGCACTCTTCTTTACATCCTCGTAACTCGTCAAGGCAGGCCTAATGTAGCCTTATAGACCGCCGTAGCGGGCTATACTAGCCATTAAAGGCCTGCTCCAGCGATAAAGGCCTGAGCCGAAGGTGAGGGCCTTTAACAAGGGAGCGGGCCTTTAATGCACGGTATAGCCCAGCTACGGAGGGCTATTAGAACATTCTGCCACTAGAGGGCAGAATGTTCTAATAAATAAAACAGAGGCCTCTCGGAGCCCGAAGAGATTTAAAGCCCCTTGGGCTCTGAGAGGCCTTTGTTCACAGCAACAGCTGTGAATGAAAAAAAAACATTGGAATGTTGCTCTGCGGGCTTCTACCAGCCCGTTGCAGCCCGGAGCACTCCATTGTCTGCAACATCATTTACGTTCCTCTCTGTGGAGCAGGGACCAAGCACTGATTGATTCATTTTAATTAGTGCCCGTCCGCTGCTCTTGATGTGATTGAGATACTATTTTGTTCTGTTTAACTTTTGGTGCCCTGCAAACAGAAGGCATGTGACTGACAAAACCTGCCCAGCAGGACAACTAAAATTGCAAAGATTTATTTTCTATTGTTAACTTTCTTTTATTTTGCCAAGCCTTCTTTTCTCGCTTTGCACTCGTGTTTTCTTTTGTTTTTGCTCCTGTGCGCTGTTCTCAAAAGATGAGGATTATCTTACTGCAAAGAGACATTGTTTCTTACTTATGTGTAATTCCTGAAATCAGTACACCCCAATCCACCCCACTGCAATCCGCTCCACTCCAATCCACCCCACCTCACCTCACCTCACCCCACACCAAACTGCCCCACTCAATCCAATCCACCTCACTCCAATCAAAACCACTCATTTCAATCCTCCTAACCCACTCCACTCCAATCTGCCCCACTCCAATTTACCCCACTCCAGTCCAAAACAATCTGCCCCATTTCAATCCAAAACAATCTGCCCCACTCCAATCTTCCGCACTCCAATCTGCCCCACTCCAATCCAAAACAATCTGTCCCACTCCAAAACAATCTGCCCCAACCCAATCCAAAACAATCTGCCCTACTCCAACCTCAAACAATCTGCCCCACTTCAATCCACTCCAATCTGCCCCACTCCAATCTAAAACAATCTGCCCCACTCCAATCCCAAATTACCTGCCCCACTCCAAACAAAAATAATCTTCCCCATTCCAATCTGCCCCACTCAATCCAAAATAATCTGCCCCACTCCAATTTTCCTCACTCCAATCCTCCCCACTCAAATCCAAAGCAATCTGCCTTACTCCAATCGGCCCCACTCTAATCTGCGCCACTTCAATCCGCCCCACTCCAATCCAAAGCAATCTGCCCACTCCAATCTGCCCTACTCCAATCTGTCCCACTTTAATCTAAAACAATCTGCCCCACTCTAATCCACTCCAATCTGCCCCACTCCAATCTAAAACATTCTGCCTGACTTCAATCTGGCCCACTCCAATCTGCCCCATTCCAATCCAAAACAGTCTGCCCCACTCCAATCTGCCCCTTCCCATCCAGAACAATCAGCCCCACTCCAATCCAAAACAATATGCCGCACTCCAATCTGCTCCAATACAATCCAAAACAATCCGCCCCACTTCAATCTATTCCACGCCAATTCAACACAATCCGCCCACTCCAATCTGCCCCATTCCAACCCACCCCACTCCAATCCAATCCACCCCACTCCAATCCAATCCAATCCACCCCACCCCAATAAAATCCACCCCAGTCCAGCCAAATTCAATCTACCTCACTCCAATCCACATCATTCCAATCCTCCCAACCCCACCCCAATACAATCCACTGCAATCCAATAATAATAATAATAATAATAATAATAATATCATTTGTAGAGCTCTTGGTTACACCTAGTCGGTGTGTCCCCGCGCTGGACCAAGAGATCACTGAAAGGAGGAATAGGGGCAAAAGAATATCAGGACCAGAATTAGAATTGAATATGGTTACTGAACAGGCAGGTTTTCAATTTCTTCCTAAAGTCAGTTTCAGAGGGGGAATATCTGATGGTACGCGGAAGAGAATTCCATAATTTAGCAGCTACATAAGCAAAAGATCTTGCTCCCATTCTTGCTAGCCTGATCTTGGGGATAGTTGCCAGTTTCGCATCTGAGGATCTGAGGTTCCGGTTAGGTGTGTAAAATTGGACCAGAGAGTGAAGAGTGAAGTAAAGGGGCCTTGTTTATTTAGTATGCAACGACATATGCATAGAGCTTTGAAACCGATTCTTTTAGACACTGGAAGCCAGTGCAGCTGGTCAAGAGCACCAGACGCTGATGGTCTTTTGTGAAGATTTAGAATCAGTCTTGCTGCCACATTTTGGACTCATTGCAACATTTAGAGATTCCCTTTAGAAACCCCTAGATAAAGCACGTTCCCATAGTCTAGTTGAGAAGTAATGAGTGCATGAACTATGGTTTTCCGAGACTTAGTAGGAAGTAGGTCAAGAATTTCCCTCAATGTCTTTAGGGTGCCAAAACACTTTCCTGCTGTCTTTCTAATTTGGTCTTCAAAGGAGAGTTTTGAGTCAAGAACTACTCCCAAATTTTAAACCTTTTGTTTGGGGGCAGGTGGTTCTCCCAGTGTCGTTGGCCACCAATCTGATGTCCATATTGAGGGAGTTCTTCCTACCAGCAGAATCTCAGTTTTTTTGCCATTTAATTTCAGACAATTGTCAATCATCCAAGAGGCAACGTCTGACAGACAGGCTTTAAACCGATTAGCCGAAATGGAGGTGGAGTCAGACAGATTCACTATTAATTGGGTATCGTCGGCATATGACACCACTTGAGCATTATGTCTTTTAATGATGTCCGCCAGAGGTTTCACATACACATTGAATAAGGTGGGGCTCAAGATGGAGCCCTGAGGGGCTTCTCTAGAGGAGCAGAACAGGACCGAAACACAAGATTTAAGAGTGACTGGAATGATCGATCCCACAGGTAGGATCAAAACCATTTAAGAGTCTTTCCCCTGATTCCGAAATCCTGAAGCCTTTGAATAAGTATGTTGAGCGACACTGTGTCAAAGGCTGCACTCAGGTAGAGAATTATTAGGTCGGAAGTTTGACCCATGTCTGCTTTCTGTCTAAGTGTTTCCTCTGATAGGAGGAGGGTGGACTTGGTGGAGTACATTGCCCTGAAGCCAGATTGTGTAGGGTCCAGTAGCTCTATAGATTCTGGGAAACTGGTTAGACAATTATTTACATGCTTTTCTAGTATTTCTGCCCCAAACGGGAGGAGGGAAATAGGTCTCAGGTTTTCCAGGATGGATGGGTCAGTGGAGAGATTTTTCCTAATAGGAATTACCATGGCATGTTTCCAGGATTTAGGCACAGTACCTGACCTGATAGATAGCCTCAGAAGATCTAGTAGGAAGGGGCCGATCACGGTTATCCCCAACTGCAGAACTATGGGTGGGGCTGTATCAAGAGGAGAGCCCGATTTAATGGATGAGAAGATAGAACTAACTTCTGATATAGAAGGTATGGGGAGATCACTCATATCACCTGGTAGTTCTCTAATCCTAGAAATGTCTTCCTTCGTAAAAGAATCCGGAAAGTTTTCATAGATTTTGGTCACTTTGTCGGAGATGAAGGTCGGAATGTGATTGCACAATTCTCCAGAGGGGGTAATCTTAGAAGAGATTCGTTCAGAGTCCATGAGTGACTTCAGCAAGGAGAATAATTCCTTAGTGGGGTTTCTGGCTGAATCTATCATCTGGGCATAGTAATCCTTATGTTCTATTCTTAAACGTTTGTGATACACTTTCAAGGGTTCTTTCCAACCCACCCCAGTCCAGTTCCCCCACCCCTATCCAATCCACCTCAATCCACCCCAATACAATAAACCCCACTCAATCCATCCCTCCTCAATCGAATCCAATCCACTCTACTGCAATCTAATCTACTCCACTCCAGTCCACCTGACCCCAAGTCAATCCAATTCAACCCACTCCAATTCACTCTACTCCATTCAACCCCTCTCTATTCCAATGTACTCCATTCCCCCACTCCAGTTCACCCCACTCCAGTCTAATCCACCCGACTCCAATCCACCCCACTCCAATCCAACCCACTTCAATCCACCCCACTCAAATCCACCCCACTCCACTCCACCCCAATACAATCCACCCCACCCCATTTCAATCTACCCCACTCCAATCTAAGCTGCCCCATTCAGTCCACCCCACTCCACTCCAATCCCCCCACTCCACTGCAGTCTAATTCACCCCACTCTACTCAATCCACCCATTCTACCCCAATCCAATCCACCCCAGTTCAGTCCACCTAACTCAATCCAATCCATCCAGCCCACCACACTACAATCCACCCCTCTCCAATCCAATGCACCCCACACCAGTCCAATCCACCCTACTCCAACCCAATCCACCCCACTCCAATCAACTCCTCTACGATACTCTACTCCCCGTACTCTACTCTACGACACACTACTCTAGCAAATCCAGTCTACGACACTCTACTCCCCACACTCCACTATAGGAAACTCCATGCTGCTAACGTTTAGCCATGCTGAACAGCAGCCACACTGGTGTACAACATGGCAAAAATACATTGTAAAAGCCAATAGGTCTTGTATAGGCGAGACCTATTGGCTTTGCCATTGCTTGTTTTGTTTGTGGCATCAAAAAACATTGTTCCTGAATACAGAGGATTCTGCGTCACCCACCCTTTAGTAGAATGCACTCATTTGTGACTTTTAAACTTTGCCACTCCCCACCAGTTGTGGGTGAGGAGCCGATAATTTGTTTCCAAATTTGATTGGTCAAATAAATAGAGTTGCAAAAAAGATAGTGGCTTTAGTTTTTAGCTAAAGAGGAACCCCTGCCATGGTGTGGGTGGGTCAAGTAGTTGGTATGGCTGGCTTTGGAGTGTCCCTGTGTCTCGTGGTTCCAATCTTACCATACACCTATCTAGATTGTGTCAGTGTGATTTGTTGCAGCGCGATGCACGACAACACAGTGGTGAGGCAGTCTGTGAAGCAAACCTCAGTTTCGGGGTGGAAAGTTCCGTATTAGAGTGAGAACTGCTTCGCCAATGAGCAGATCACAGAAACAGGGAAACATGGACAAATCCACTGATCTGAGAAGAAAAACAGATAGGCTCCATCTTATCCACCAATATTTATGACAAAAATATTATGACGAAGTGTTTCACATAGATTCGCTTTGCCAAAACTTCTGCTGCCTTAAACCTTAGACTGTATTCTTGAAATCTATGTCTGGGAGGAATTCAGCTCTCCTACAAATGTGGAAAGTGGAACGCCATGAAAGACATGCATAAGCTCTTTCATTGCAATTGGATTCAAATATACCATATTCTCTAAAGTAAATTACTTATGCAGATCCTGTAGCTACTTCTGCTCATACCCAATTCAATAGCTCCATAGTCTCAAGACTGAGGGCCTCATTACGATGTCGGTCAGATGCGGAATGGAACCGCCCATCCATAGGTCGGCGGTTCCACCCACAGAATTTGGATGCAACCGCCCTTTGGACGGTCGGAAACATCCATTTTACAATTGTAGATTGTGCGGCAGGCATAAAAGGCCCGCAGCACAAGCTACAATTGTAAAATGAATGTTTTTAAATATCCCTGTACCGTGTGGCAGGCACCCAGCGGTGCCTGCCACATGGTGCAGGGATGTGGTGCCCCCAGGCCCCATAGCGGAGGGCCCTGGGATATTGGGGCCTATGTTAGGGGCCCCCAAGGTCACTTTCCACCTGCCTTTTAATGTCTGGCAGACCGCAATGAAAGGGCAGGTGGAAAGCGGCATCATAATCTCGACGGCTGGCTCCGTCATTATGGGATTATGAGTCCTTCCGATGCTCCGAAGCGCAGTGGAATCCCTCCGCAGGTTTCCCTCTTTGTAATACAGCAGTCTGAGGGAAACCATCGATGTCGGGCGGACAGTCTCCGACTAGCTGTCGGGTGGCTTTCCACCCGACATCGAAATCGGGCCCTGTGTCTCACAATGAACTCGGTAGAACATTGTACTTAGGACTTTTTCTTACATTGACTTGACTGATTTTTGTGTTTGTGAAAAGATCCTGTTTTTGTTGCCTGCTCTTTAACTACCTGCTGGAGACCAAACTGCTCTGCGTAGTGCCCTTGAATATTACCTCTTCTTGGACATTGGCCAAGAGAAACTATATATATTACTCTATCCCAATGTGTTTAAAGTGCACACCAGAAAACAACAACACAGAGACCCTTGCATCATGAGTGAGTCCCTATGTTTGGGCAGGTCTGTCCTACATAATGGACCTGTGAAGGTGGTTAAGACAGAGGCATCTTACGGATTTGGTGGGCCCTGGGCCAAAGGCATTTTGGGTGCCCCTGTCCGGAACAGCTTTGAATTAATGATCCAGTTTCAGCTCTTTTAAGCCATCTTTGGCCAGTGCACAGACACACTGGTCCAAATTCTAAATCTGTTTGCATCAAATATCCAGGCATTTTGACATGTTTTTCCAATATTATAATGCTGCAGCAGCTATTACAAATAATAATCACTAAAACCCCCTCCTATTTCTCATATGTAAGGTCCTGTTTTGATCTAAACAAGCTTTTTTAATGGATATTGCATGGTCATAGCACACAAGTTAAAAATGAATTAAAGGAAAACAATATTTAAAGCAATCTGTTAAAGAATTGTTCAAGGTCTTCAGGGCAAGACTCTCTACAGAACGGAGCTGACTCTATGGGGGGGGGGGGTAAGGGGGCTGAAAGGCTGGGGCCCTGGGCCATGATCCCACTCTGCCAATGCATTAAAACGTCTCTGGGTTTAGATATGTAACACAAGGCAGATAAAAACTGTAATTCACAGTGTAAAGGCTAAAAGAACACATCTAGTAAAGTTTCCTGCAGTGCCCCCACATGTCTCTTTCAGTTACTCATAGAACACATTCATATTAGACTATTGGCTGTTCAATAATCTTACCTCCTGAACTTTGGGGCACATTTGTGCCACCAGAGCGTCACTTTTTTGACGCTCCAGAGGCACAGTGTGCACACCCATATCTACGAGGTCACTCAAAGCCACTTTGTGTAGCTTTTCATGGCCTCGTAGATATAGAGTAAGGCGAATCAGTGCAATTCGCTGCCTTGCCTCACTCTGAGTCAGAGAGGCGTTCCAGGGGTGTTGCAGTGGGTGTTCCCATGCAACGCCCATGGATTTTGACACATTCCCAGATTTACAACATGGCATAAATCTGGAAATGCATCAAAATTGTGCGCCTCCCCAGAGCAGGCGTAACAAGGAGAAATTTTATAATTTCCCCTCGTTTTTATCTCTTTCTATTCTGCAGCACACATAGAAAGAGGAAAACGTCCCTTAGGGTTGTTTTTGTGCAGGAAGGTCTTCCTTTCTGCACAAAAACAATTTTGCCAACAATGCCAACAACGCAGACACCCTTGCACCATAGTGCAAGGGTGCCTGCATTGGTGCACGGCTACAAAATGTGCACCAGAGCTGGCTGAGAGGACAGGAATGCACTGTATCTTGTAAATACGGCGCATTTGTGCCCTTTTGAATTGGCATAGGGCAGCGTAGCAAGAAGCCTTGCGGTGCTGCCCAACGCCAATTTCTTGTAAATAAGCCCCTTTGTTTATAGTCTAGGCTTTAGCCCATTGAAATAACAACATTTGTATAATATGCAGAGACCGTTTCATGGAAAACCTTTCATTATATTTGAACTTTAAAAATATTTTTTCCAAAAGTAAACTTTATAGAGGCTAAAGCTTACAAATTCCCTTGAAGCCTGTCTATAAGTCTGAGGTCTGGAGTGCAGAATGTTTTCACAGAGAACTAAAGCACAGTCCTAAATGTCATGTTTCCAGCAGGTCCAGACCAATGCTTGCTGCCTTCTCCTTAGCCTTTCAAGTCTGTGTTATGATATTGACTCTGTTGGGTCCTCTGGTGTACACCTAGCTCTCTTACAGACTCTTTGAATGAGTGACTTTATTATTTTAACTCTTTAGACTGTTCAGAAAATGTAGTTTAAATGATTTTCCCAGTTGAACTATTTTGCTGCTGTACATTGTAAATTATTTTTGATAATACTGTAAAGTTTATTTTTATTATGATATTTTTTGATTTTCACTCATGAACTTTTTCATTAGTCAGTATCGTTTTTAAATTAACCTTGATCTGATTACTTTTTTTAGCTCTTAACTGTTTTACATTGTAATGATTGAGGTCTCCATCCTCCAGCAATGTCCAGCTTTAAAAAGGTCTGCACTACCTGCAAAGGACCCTATAAAGAGGATTGATTTGAAACAACTGGACTAGGGTGTTGGGTTACTCATGTTGAGGGTGGTAAACCTCTAACCTCTATACCACACACCGCCACTAGAGTTTTTGCCACAGAGACCAAAAAAGGGGATGGTACTTCCAAGCCTATTTAGCATCCACTGTACAGTTTCCTTATATCGGCATATGAAGTAATTGTATGGTTGTGTATTATTCATGACTTAATTGCATATACTGTTTTTTATGTCGTTATGAAATGTACTTTTATGGTCCTTGAGACCGAAATAAAGTTATCGAATGGCATCCACTTCTAACCACAAAATTAGAAGGCACATTTATAGAAGACATGCTCACCCCTGAGAACTTTCTGACTGCTTTTGAGAGATTATTGTTTTTCAACACAAAGATACTAAAAAAAGATACAGGGCTGTTTTAGCATAGCAGTTTCTTCTTTGCCTGTGATCTGCTCTGTGCCGAGAAATCCCTCCCAAGGTGATTTGTGCGCGATACAAATTAAATTAGCATAACATAAATGTGTTGACCCGGGAAGGGTGAAGGGTTGACTGGACCTACCAGGGTTTGAACCTGTGACTTTCAAAATGCTATCCTATTGGTATGTAGATGGTGTCCAGAGTGTGCTGCAGTTGGATGCAAGTTAGGGTTGTCCTCAGCCAGGTCTCATAGCTGCATATTATTGGTCAGGGGTTGGAGAAAAGACAATCGGCTAAAATTAAGGGGCTCATTACGATGGCGGAACGATCGCCACCGCCGAGCCGGCGGTGGCGATCGTTCCGCCATCGTAAGGAGATTTACCCACCGCCACATTAGGATGGCGGTGGGTATCGCGGCGGATGCAAAGTCCGTCCGCCGCTTTTCCGCCGGTGGCAATCGTTACAATTGCCTGCCGGGCGGAGCTGGGCCACTAATATGGTGGCGGTGCCTAGCAGGCACTGTCCGCCATATTAGGATGTGGGTGTTGGAGAGGCCTTTCCATGGCGGCGATGCCGCCATGGAAAAGCTGGCGGGGATTCGCTTTGGGGGCCCGTTGCGGGCCCCCTCTGTGGGGGGGGTGCACTGGGCGCAGTTCCATGCACCAAGGTGCCTGCCACGCTGTGCAGGGAAATGTGGTGCAAGCACTTTCAACATTGCAGACGGTGCTGCAGCCATCAGCACCGCCCGCAATGTTGAAAGCCCAGGATGCGCCCACCAGTATGGCGGGCGCATCCTAATTGCAGTGGTGGGACCGCCGCATGTCTGGCGGGTGGTCCCAATCACCGCTACGGTGGCGGGCGGACCAAGTCCGCCCGCCATCGTAGTCAGCCCCTAAGTTCCTGCAAGACTGAAAACGTTTTTAGTGGTTGTCAAACCTCAAACTCAGCCCAGTGGAATCGGTATGTAACCTGGGTGTCAAATTCAATAAACATTTTGTTTGATAAGACATCTTTTGGCACAGACATCTGCTTGTTTTTATGATAATAATGTTTTGGAAAATCCTTACTTATCTTACCTCTCGTGACAGCAAGTCTGCTGTCACTGCCTTGATAGGCTAGAACCAAGTTCAAGGTCATGTTCTCACTGTACAACACGATTTAGCTCATGGCTTCGACTTCATGAAAAAAGAATAAAATGCTATCACTCAGTGCAAGTTTTTTTTTTTTACTTTGCCCTGAGGAAATTCACTATTGCTTCAAACCCTAAATAGTATAGGAAAAGAAGGGAAGGTTGTGATTTCGCAGTCTTGGCCCCAAACAAATGGAACTACCTGCTGGGTTATATAAGAACAACCCCTGGCCTAATCACCTTCAGGAACAAAAACTGAAAACAGTACTTTTTGAGATACACATCTAAATGATCATCCATCCATGTGACATGCTACATACTTAGCACCAACACATCCCCAGTGGTGTGCATGCACTCCACGAATTATATAAAATCAAAATAAAACTAGAAACGAGAATAGAAGCATTTTAGAGTTAGCAGCGTCTTACCATGGCTTCTGACATATTTTTCTGCTTCAAGGCTAAGACCCAGACTTGCAATGCTGAAATTTACACAAATTATCTTATCATACTAAACCAATAAAGTTAAATGTATTCTTGGGCGCCACTTCTTTACTAAAAATGTCTTCCTCTAACAACCCTTTCACTGATTGATCCATTTGTAAGAGCTCTTAAGTGTGACCTCATGTATAGTGTGCAAAAGGAAAACCGGAAAGTGAAACAAATATTACAAGCAAAACTTGTCTCAGATCTGTGTTATCACCGTATTCACAGTTACTCAGGGTGAAACAACTTTCCAGACATGACTCACCCTTTTATACATCATTGACACGTTTCTGCACCATTGTGTGCTAAAATAACAGGTGTATTATTTAGGGCTTTAATTGATTTCTTGCACCAACATATTTCAAAACGTATGACTTTGACTGAAGGGCATTGCAATCTTAACATGGAACCCACATACACTCCTGGCCTAACTTTTCAGTGTAATGCATATTTGTATCGCAGTCTCACTTAATGTAGGCACCTTACAATGGTAGCAGTAATTGCTTTCATTGCATAACCACAGGACATATTTGCTAGCCACAATAAGTCACCCAAAAGTAGGATATTTAAAGGATGTCCAAGCAGGTGAGACAAGATGTATGTGGACTTGAGGACAGAGGACAGGTAACCATGTGAGTGCTGCTAAAAAAAGAAGATAGTTGTAGCTTCCCAAAACTACTCTTAAACTTCTGAGTGACTTCTTAGAAAGTCAAGAATGGCCTCCAAACGTAGGAGTAATGCTTTAGGGTCAAATTTGCTACTTAATTCATGAATTGGGCAAGAAAGATATGCTACATTGCTTGTAGTTGAATCACCCCAGGTCATCGCTCAGCAATTGTTTGTTAAAAAGTCCAGATTTTCATTGTGGTAGATTCTCCCCTCATCCCTCCCTCATGTAACTTTAATCTCACCCTTAGGTGTTCTGGTTCATAGTTTATCAAGGATTTGTCAGATGTGTGGATGGCACTAAATTATAGGGTAAGGGCCAGTGCTTAATTTGTAAAAGAAAAAGTGCTAGTGCCTGAAATTCTGCTCAGTAGCCCAAGGGCGGTGAAGCTAAATGTCCGTGCACCAAATACCAAGGCCGAAAAGTCCTAAATCCATTTTATGGCTGTTTAGTCCACTACGAGACACTCCCTACCCCTTTTTAGGTCTCGCCTACGCAGCGCGCATGCGCTGCTTGGAAAGAGACCTCTTGAAGTCGATTCAGCTTTGCAGGCAAAAACGTGCACGCGTTGCATTGCTTTCAATGCAACGCGTGCACGTTTGGCGATTCCCTTGCGGGAGCGAGCGGCGCCATATGGTAGCAATTATTGCGCTCGCTCCCGCAAGGGAAACGCTGCCTGCTCTCGGCCGCACTGCCCCCCTTCACCCCCTACTTGTTTACACTCTTTCCGCGCCGTTCCATCTCTCTCTGCTTCCGGCGCTCTCCTTCACTTCTGTGACACCGAGCGGTATTTCTCTTTCATTAATAGGGCAGGAACAAGATGTGTTGGATTTTTGCCGCTTAAATAGGCGGCGGTGATGGACAGTTCAGTGAATGAAACTGCGCTTGTTGCCAGAACTTGCTTCAAGGCAGGCACAGGACGTGAAGAGAGGGGTGGGGGCAAAGCGTGGGCTAGTGTACTATTAAATCATTCACACATCCAGACGGTGGTAGGGTGGACACGATAGGACAGTTCCGTGTGGACAGTTTAGCGGGCAGCCACGGTATATCGCGAGGGAACAGTCTTGTGGTGGAACAAGTCTCTGGGATGTGGAGAGGCGGGCATGGAAAAACCATGGCTGCGCAGGCACGCTGACAGCGTGTGAATACTGGCCCAGCTGGCTGCGTTTCACCATTTTCTGCGGCGGATGAGCACATTTGTCTGACATACATTTGTTTAGTCAGTTGTCATTTCTTGGCACGGTTCTAGAACATTCCAAATGATTCAGTTTGTAACTGCGTTTAATACCTTTCCGTTGGGCGCCCTTTCATTGCCTGCCAGATACTAGCTCTCTTGGTTACTTGCTTTTGCATCGTACATTGGCAGACTAACTGATAGCATTTATTTTATATAGCCCTTACTGTCTTTTTGGAGTGGTTTGTTTGAAAAGGGATGAAAAAGTGCTCTGTGCAAAATACAAATGCATGTAAAATAACGGGTTCAACAGGTTTAAAGAGAGAAAGGAAATAAGTTGTAATCGAATGGTCGAAAATAAAGGTGACATCATAGGTATATATTATGCCTATCAAGGTGAATGCCTAAATGGCAAATAGGTTTTCCAACCTTTCCTGAATTACAGACCTCCTGGGCAATTTTTAGGGTGGAGAAGGAGAGAATTCCAAAGAGTCACTTGCCAGATGGATCTCCCACTGGACTGCTTATATTTGAAGGCTTATACACAGTGCTTAATTTGAGCCGGTGGTTTCCAGTGCTCAGCACCAGCACTTAATGATCAACACCTGTGCTTTTCATGAGCACCAGTTAAGGATGCATTCATTTAGGGTAGGCACAGGGAGATTAAGTGATTTGCCCAGAATCACAGGATGTTGAGCCGATGCTGAGATTCGAGCCTGGTTCCCCAGCGCCGAAGTTGGCAGCTCTGGCCATTACGCCACATCCTCGCCCGAATTTCATGGTTAGTAGTTGGTTCTGTTTTAAGCGGCGCTAACAGAAGAAATGGGCTGATGCAAGCTGCCTCCTGGCAAAAGCCCCCGCACTTTTACAAATTAACCACTGCTTATACAGTAAGCAGGTTCAGGGAAGCCTACGTTACGCGTGTGGTTGGCAGATAATAACAAGTCGTTGATCCCCTCTATGCTGTCAGCAGGGTGTTAACTCCCTGTGGTAAGTCATTCTAGGCAGAATGCATCCATTCATTATGCCATCATTGGGTGAGTGCCCTGTTGGCACATGTCACTTTCTAATCCTACATGTTTATTGCCTGGGTGCCTAGCCTCTGGACACTAGCTTTTATTTATTTAGCTTTTCTGTATAGTGTGGACTTTATTCCATGAGATGTAAGAGTGCTTTACATATACCAACATTTTTACATCACAATATTTACAAGAGGAATATGATAAATCTTCTTAAAATGTTGTTGTAAGTGGCATTTTGACCTAACATAAGGCCATTTTAACCTTTGTTTTTTTCCAGTGAATTTCTAAGGTTTTTATAATATACCTAATTCTAACTGTCAATTCAGCCTTTATTTCATAGAATATATATATATATATATATATATATATATATACACACACACACACACGTGTGTATATATTCACTGAAAAAACCATAGGTTTCAGGCACGTTATAGTTAGAAATTAGCATTTAAAAAACCTTAGAAATTCACTGAAAAAACCATAGGTTTCAGGGGCGTTATAGTTAGTTGGACATTTCACTCGTACAAAACCATAGAAATTCCCCCGTTATAGTTAGTTCAGCTAACTATAACTCGCGCGCCCGCAATGCACTGCTGATGACGTCACATATTACATCACTCATGACATGGTCAGTGACATCACTCATGACATCACTGATGACATCTCAAATGACATCACTGATGACTTTTGTGCTCACCTCTAAATTAGAATGAATGAAACATCTTATAAAGCGCACGAATACCTGGAGGCGTCTTGGCACGGTGAAGATCAGAAGAGCGCAAATGAGGGCCAAGTCCTAGGGGATCAGTGGTTGAATAACCAAGTTTTGAGGTTCTTCCTAAATGCCAGGAGTGTGGGTGCTAATTTAAGTTACGGAGGCAAGCGGTTCTAAAGTAGATCTGTGGCTCTAAAAAAGTTTTTACCTTTCCAAGTAACACGTTTGAAGGAAGTGACCCTCAGCAAGTTCGCTGAGCTGGACCGACAGCATGTGGCTGGCTGTCATAAGTTCTGGTGTTGATAATTAAGTACTGGGGCTGAGTGCAGGAAACCACCGGCTCAAATTAAGCACTTGTATTGGGACATAGTCAGAATATTGTGTTGGTCAATAACTGGGTAGTTCCTGATTCAAGGCATGCGCCAAGGTTTTAGCAGGGAGTGGCAGCAATGAAATCGGTCTATAGTTTTTAAGTCCCCTAGGGTCTGCCAATGTTTTTTTAAGGAGATGAATCACAGTGGCTTGCATCCTTGCCTGAGGGAAAATATCCACTTCTATGACAGTATCACATAGTTCAGTAAGATGAATGGAAATAATCTCCCAAGGTAGCTAAAAAATATGCGGTGCACACGGGTCAGTGGGAACCCCCGATTTTGAAGTGAGGAAAATCTCCCTGACTTGCAACTGAGTAAGGGTTGAACATTTCTGAAGGATCATATGCTGTTGACTGTTAAAACCATCCTTAAAATAAATATGAGTCAGTGATATTCTATAAATGGAATTTCAGATAGGAATCTTTTTTTTTTTTCCTTTTTCTTTTCTGCATGTCTGTCTCTAGCCAAGAGAAGCCAGCTTTCTGCGAGGTACACTGGTAATTCCAAGTGGTAATTCCAGTGTGCCCCTTTTTAGGGTTACCAGAGCAGAAACTCCAGTATTTTTAATATTTCGTAAGGTTTCCTTCAACTACAGCAGTCTCTTTACTTGGTTTATGATTCTGAAGTGATCCTATGCAATTGGTGTTTATTTTCTAGGTTTTAATTATTTATGCACTACTTTAAAGTGATCCATTACAATCTGAATCTGTGTTTATTTTGTATGATTATTCTTGTAAGCTTACGTTTTAGTGGTGAGATCTAGGGGTTCAGTTATTCCGTAAATCTATAGTAAATATCTGTTCCATGCTTGCAACTTTGTTCTGTATTCGTAAAACGCTTCAAAGACCCTGAGTTGTCTGCATTATACAAAACTACAAAAATAAAATACAGTTTGGGGTTCTGTGCATTAGCAGAGGAATCAGTTTGTCTGGCCCCTAATCCAGGTGTGTCTCAACAATATGAATTTATATGGGTTTCCCTCAACCGGCCATCCTCTGGTAAGCTCCAAAGCTTTGTCAATGACCCTTATCTATCAATTAAGGTCAAAAGCAAGGGAAACAAGCATTGGCATAGCCAATAGGTCTCGCCTTTGGGACCTTATAAGTGTTTAGCCATGCAACAGTTGATGTTGTTGCACCAAGGATATTGTGCTGCATAACTAAATTCTTATAAGGTCCCAAAAGCGAGACCTATTGGCTATGCCAATGCTTGTTAGGTCTTGCCTAGGCACCGTATCTACTCTGTGGGCTATAAGCCACGCCCATGTTTTTAATTGGTTGGTTCGTCTGCCTTTCTGAATTTCTTAATTTTCATTGGTAAATCGTGGCTATTTTACCTCCTTTTGGTGTGTGTGTTCCCTCCCTTGGCTACTGGCCCTGTTACAGGTCTTATTTCACTTCTTGCTATTTAAGTTAGTTAGTGCACTATTTTTTTTAAATTGCCTCAGCTCGTGTGTTTGAAATGTTGTATTTGTTGGCTTTTGGAGGCAAACGCACACAATTCATGTTTTCAACCACACGTGCTTTTTATTTTTTTTTACTTCAGAAACACGCTGGTTACTTTGATCATGCGCTCCTGACGACATAATCTGCTTCTCCCATCACTTAATCTCCCCGTGTTCTACACCATTTCACCTCTCCCACAACAGTGCGTGTCTGCCCCCACCACCCCTGCAACATCACTGCTCGTGTCGGTGCTTTTTCAGCTTAGCTCGGCTTGGCAGAGTCAGCAGCTCTGGATGTTATGTGTTTGCATGTGAACAGTACTTCAATTCCCCAACGCGAGCTACCGCACCCCTCATCCACCCAGGAAGGCTTTCCCATGGTCACGTGTTTTTATTTACTCACGCACAGCACCTCTTTTTTTTTTTTTATTGAGTTTTTTAAAACAGTTATCAACAAACACAACAACAGTTGCAGATTACATCTCATCGATTTATCCCAGGCCGTTACACAGTACATGGTTACACTTACTCGTTCTCTATCGCTTTAAATTCTTTAGTAAGTCAGAGTTGCATTATAAACGCACGTCCCATTAGGATCAAGCGCACCCCCACATCACTAGATGTCGATTGCATGTCTCTGCATCAGGTGTCCCGCCATTTGGGAGTCAGCGGTATTCAATGTTTGTTCTGTGTCGTTGAGAGTGTAGAGTGTCTCCTACAGTGTATCTCTGTCCACAGTGCCAAGCCAGATATCCTTTGGTCGGGATCTGTCCGGCAGCAGCTCCCAATAACATTCCAGTTTGTCCCTGCAATATGTGACGTCATCCACCCAAGTTTTTATAACCGGTGGTACAGATTTTCCCCAATGTATTGCCACCCGCCGTTTTGCCATCAATAGCAGCAGTGCCGCCAGCTTCCTCCTTGTGGTTGGCACGCTGCACACATATCCGAGCAGTGCCACCAGGGGAGTGCATGGTAGGTTAAAGTCCGTGATGTCCTTCATATGCCTAAATATCTCGCCCCAATACTTGGCAATAGTGCGGCATTCCCACGCCAGGTGAATGAAATTGGCCTGCGTTGCACCGCACCTCCAACATCATGTATCTGGTCGTAAGCCCATGCAGTGTAATTGTGTTGGGGTTCGGTATAAACAGTGTAAGTACTTAAAGTGTATAAGGCGAAGGCGGTAGTTGGGAGATAGAGTCTCAAGTTGTCTACAGCAAAACGTCCATTGTTCGTCAGACAGTTCTTCCCCTATGTCAATATCCCATGCAGTGCGTGCGCTTGGCGTAGTGATGGGTGATTCTCGTTGTGTGGTAATATAAATGCGAGTGACTAGTCTGCGCGCCGAAGGTTCTTTAAGCATATGGACTAGTGCCGCCAATGTGGGCGGGGCGTCGGGAAATGTGGCAAACTGTGTGCGTCATGCCGCTCTAAGTTGGAAGTACAACAGCGTATCTAGCGGTGAGGGTTGCAGTGCTGTGCTTAGTTGTTGCATGGTGATAAACTGGTCATTGGGGGACAGGTCGTTAAATGTATGTAGGTCTTTCTGTTGAGCTCTTTTCCATATATTGCTTTCCATTAAGGGAGGGACCAGGGGGTTGTTAGCCAGTGGTATGCTTGGCGCGTATAGTATGTCTAGTTTGGCTCGTTTGCGTATACCCCTCCATGCCCACCTTAGTGTTTCTGTCGTGTCAATCTCTTGTTTGGGATGCTTGTAGTCCTGATACAGGGCGGTTGTCAAGGGTTGTGGGGCCACTCTGTCAATTTCTATGGCTACATGGGGTTGGAAGGGCGTTGGGTGTTGCCAGAAATGGAGATATTGCGCCTGGGCGCAGTATGCATATAGTTCAAAATCTGGGGCCGCCAGCCCTCCCTGCGCCAGGGGAAGTGTGAGAAGGTCCCAGGATGCCCTGGGTTGTTTACCCGCCCATACCATTTCAATCATGCCTGATTTAAGGCGTTTAAAAAAGTGCGAAGTGAGGGGTATCGGCAGATTTACAAACAGGTATAGTAGTTTAGGGAGGAATATCATTTTTGTGATTGCTATACGTCCTGTGAGGGATAATGGCAAGTGTTTCCACCTTTGGATTCTCTCTTCTATCCAATTCATCACTCTGCCATAGTTTGCTGTCCAGATCTCCTGTAGATTCCTACTGATCCAGATTCCCAGATATCGCACAGGTCCCTCCGCCCATTCCACCAGGAATTCAGTGTCAAATGGTACCGTTGTGTCTGTCAGTGGGATAATGGTGGATTTTGCCCAGTTGATCTCAATACCACATAAGCCCCCGTAGCGGACCAGTTCTCTGATCAGCGGGCTGAAGTTTGGCTCTGGGTTTTTTACGTAGAGAATGACGTCATGCGCATACATGGATACTATCAACCCTCTAGTAGTAAATGCAAGGCCCCTCTGCGCGTGGTGTTGTCTCAGCCGTGCCGCCAGAGGCTCTGTGGCAATGGCAAATAGAAGGGGGGATAGCGACATCCCTGCCGGGTCCCTCGGGTGATCAAAATTGGTTCTGATATTAGCCCATTTACTTTTAGCTTGGCAGTGGGTGTAGCATATAGGAGTCCAACTAGTTGTAGAAATAGGGGGCTGATACCCAGCCGGACGAGCAGCGCAAAGAGAAATTTCCATTCGAGTGAATCAAACGCTTTTGTGGCGTCTAACATCGCAGCAACTGCTGAGACCTGGGGGGCAAGGTAGTGTAATGATGTAAGGAGCGTCCGGAGACTGTGTGAGGTGGAACGCCCCGGCACAAAGCCGGACTGGTCCGGTCTGATGATTAAGGGTAGTAGTGGCTGTAGCCTGTTGGCCAGTAGCTTAGCAAAGATTTTGTTGTCTATATTTATTAGGGACAATGGGCGGTACGAATCACAAGAGGTTGGGTCTTTTCCTGGCTTGAGTATTGTTATAATGATGGCTTCGCGCATAGAGGGCGGAAGTGTGCCCAGTTGCAGCGCTTCGTTGTATACTTCCAGCAGCCGAGGCGCCAATAGCTCCGCATATTCTATATAAAAGACCGCAGTTTAGCCATCCGACCCGGGAGCCTTGTCGCCTGGCATGCTTCGGATGACTTTTTGTATGTCCTCCGCAGAGAACGGCTCATTTAAGTAGTCACGGTGTGCGTTGCTAAGCCATAAAAGTTCAAGGGAATCTAATAGTCCTTTATGTCCGGGTCGGATGGAGTGGGCTTCAATGTGTATAAGCGGCCGTAGTCGTTTTTCATTGTGTCTAAAATGTCGGTGGGCAAGTGTACCAATGCGTTGTCCGGTGTGTGCAGTTTGGTGATGTACCCAGAGCCCCTAGGTGGTTTTAGCAGGTTTGCCAGTGTCCTCCCGGGTCTATCTCCCTCCCCCTAGTGCCGAGCCTGTGCGTGCTTGGTTAAAAATTGCGTTTCTCTTAGTGCTTCTTCCTGATGTGCTGTTAATTTCTTGCGGATGTCCGCTAGTGTGTCTGGTGACTGGGTTTGAAAATATTGTTGTTCCAGGCTACGGATGTCGCTCTCTAGCGTCTCGAGACACCTGCGGATGTCCATTAAGACCCCAGCCTGCAAAGCTATACACTCACCTCGAATGACGACTTTGAAAGCCTCCCACACCACACCCTCTGAATCTACTGATCCCGTGTTCCGATCAAAGTAGTCTTGTATTTTGTTGCGGATCTCTTCCTTAAATACAGGGTCCATGAGTGCTTGGTGCGGTAAGCGCCATGTGAAAGGCTGTATATATGGCCTGGGGATTTGCATGCGGATTGTCACTGGTGCGTGGTCCGACAGTGTGCGTGGGTGATGTGACGCCGCAGTGGTCCATGAGTGTAGGTCGCGCGACGTGAGCCAGAAGTCTAGGCGGGACCAGGCTTTAAATTGCTGTGTAACACATGTACCCTCTCTGGTGGTAGGGTTCAGCGCCCGCCAGGTGTCTACCAAACAGTTATCCTCTATTAGATGGTTCAGCGCAGCAGCCGCCCGTGGGTGATGTGGCCTAGGTGCTCCCACCCTGTCCTCTTGTTCTGAAAGAACCACGTTGAAATCCCCCGCATAGCACGGCATGATGTCCCAATGATTGGATAACCTGCCATAGCTGCGTGTAAAAGGCAGGGTCATCAGTGTTGGGCCTGTATACGTTAACTAGGGTAATGCGCTGCCCAAATAGCTCGCCACTTAACACAATGTATCGGCCCTCCGGGTCTGTCTTGATCTTCTCAGTCGTCCACGGGAGACCTTTCCTGATCAGGATTGCTACTGCCCTAGAGTAGTTGGAGTAAGTCGAGGCATGTGTTTCTCCCTATCTATGGGCCTTTAGTCTAGCTAGGGATCAGTCCGTTATGTGCGTCTCTTGTAAAAGACCAATATCGACCCTGTGTCGCGCTAGGTACGAGTGTATCAGTCTCGCCTTCCTGTGGTCATTTAGGACTCTCACGTTCCACGTGATGCAAGTGAGGCTAGTTTTGCCTGCCATCTACAATGCCTGTTCGGGCGCCGTGGCGAGGATGTGAAGATGTGTTATGTGCGTGCAACAAGTGTGAGCGCGTGTGTGCGCGAGGGATCCCGGGATCAGTGCGTTCCCTTATTTGCATTGCATTTCTCTCTTTTATCAGTAATGCGTATTGGCCTCTTTTTATTTGTGCATTCTGCAACTTCAAAAACCAACAGTTAAAACAAATACCCGCTGGAGGAGTTTTTTCACCGGTGTGAATTCTCGGCGTGCAGCCTGCACCAGTTGGGTGAAATCCGGGTAGAGTGAGATGGGGTTGACCTGGTATTGCACCGTGCCTTTTTCTCACGCCAGGGGTAAGATAGTGTCTCTGACTCTGTAGTTCAGTAGGCGCGCGAGAATCGGGCATGGCGGTGCGCCGACTGGTGGTTTGGGGCCCTATGTGCGGTGTGCGCGTTCTACCAGGAACATGCTGGAGAGGTCCGTTCCAAATAGTACTTTCAGCATGGCCTCTACGTATTGCTCCATGTTCGGAATGTTTGTTGTTTCTGGAATTACAGTAATTCTTACATTATTGCGATGGGACCTGGCCTCAAGATCTTCATTCTTGGCTTTTATCACATTAAGTATCTTATCCATGTGAAGGAGTTGTTCGCGCGACTCAGCTTGTCTGTCATCTAGGTCCGATATTCTTGTTTCAGCTGTGTCTAGACGGGTCTCGTGCATCTCAATCCTCTGCGACATCTGGTCCATGCGTGCTGCCATAGAGTCGAGTTTCGAGTCTATCATTTTGAGGCTTTCCTTTACCTCCTTCAGCATGGCTTTCAATTCATCGTTTTGCGTGGGTGCCGTGTCGGGAGGCCCAGCTTCAATGGCGGGCGCATTTCCATCTTCCATTTGGCGCGTTGCGCGCTTGTCAAATGTTAATTTGGGCTGCTTAATGTCCGTTTTGCCCATGACTGGGAGAGCCTCTATCCGTGGACGGTGCTTGACTGACTTATTTTGTTGGTAGCTGAGTTGGGCCCGTGTTACAGTCTGTGACTGGCGCACCGGATAGATCTGTGGGGCCCTGTTCCTGCCGCGCCTGCAAGTCTTCTTCTACGCTGGAAATGCTATGCGTCTTCTCCACCGTGGCTCCAGCCGGACCCTTCACGATTGCAGGCAAATGTGCGTTACAATATGTCCCGCGTTTTGCACCCCACAACTCTGACCCGCCAACTGAGGGGAGTTTGCCCCCCAACTGTCGTGTTGGCTGCAGCAATGTTGTCGTGCCAGGTCAGGTTCAGTCAGTTACCGGCCTGCCAGTAGCGCGTGGGTCCAATCTGCGCCCTGCCATGCCGCATGTGCCTCCAGTGGTTCCCGCATGCGCCTACAACTCTCTATGTGGCACGGTGGGCTCCAACTGACGCCTCTGGCCCCGCAAAGTCACACTGTTGGCTTCACCAGTCTAAGCCTTCCTGCAGCTGCTTTGCTGCATGCGGTAGTTTGCCCCGATCTGATTCCCTTATTGTGTGCTGAGGCCCGGTTTCACTGCTTCTATTACGGGGAGGCCAACAGCCGAGCAGCGGCTGGATGGTCCTCCGACATCTGCACAGCAGGCGGCAGTGGTCAGCGGGTGTCTGGCAGTGTCCCACCCGTATTGCACAGGCGGAGCTTCTCTTTTCTTTCCGCTCTGCCGCCTTTCGGGTCCCAGGATCGTGGAATGCAGGCTGTCACCTGCTTGCGTCAGTGCCTCTGCGGGTTTTTCGTAGCCCGCGGCGTGTCTTCGCCCAGCCGCACTTCGCTGCGCCGCAGGCCACAGGTCTAGTCCGGGTCTCTCCCCACTGGAGGGTGGTCCCGCTGCCCAGCCGCAGGCTGCCTGGTCGGACCCGCCAGAGCTCCTCCGTCAGCGCCCCCGCACCCCGCTCGGCCTGCAGCCGCTTACCGCCACGTATCTGCTACTCTGGGTGCTTGGTGCTGGGCTGCTGCTTCAGGGCCCCCGGTCCGCCAGTGATCCGACACAGCTCCTGGGCCGCGCGCAGTCGGCCGCGTCAGGGCCGAGCCCCCCACGTGGAGCGAGAATGGCAGTTCTGTGTCTCCCCCGCAGACAGGTCGCCAGATCTCAGTGCCGCAGGCTTCAAGCAGCTGACACAGGTAGGTTTCGGGCACAATGGTTCCGAGATTGACAGGATAATTGGCGGATAACTGGGCTCAGCCGGCAGAGCCCTCTCAGTGAGCAGCCATCTTGCTGCTCGGCTTAGCCACGCCCCCCACGCACAGCACCTCTTTGTGTGTGCGAGGCTTCTTGTGGGCATTACACCCCCTTCTCCACGCCTGTGTGAACCTGCCTGAGTCCGCCGTAGTTAAGGAGGATGCACAGCCCTTAATATGTTGCCGTTCATCATAGGCTTTACAATGTTAAGATGGCCGCAGCTTTGATCTGTAGCCGCCTGTTGGAGCACATCCTGGGAGACTCGAGCAGATCCAGGTACACACCCCAAGGTACCACTAAATAAGTGTTTTGGGTGATTGTGCAAAGAGCGCCGAAGAGACATGGGTGCTTGTGCTCTGGAAATTACATGAGGTGAAGTTATGTCGCACGCTGGAGGGTTGTGCTCCGCCCCTTCTGTGCTCTGCACTACTCCGGCTGCTGCTTCTCTCCAGGGGCAGATGGCACGGCTTCGCAGTACTGGAGCAGGGCCAGGGATGAAGTGAGTTCCGGGGACGAATACAAAAGCTTTCCAGCCAGCGCCTCCAAAGGCACATACATGACAGCTGGAGCCATGGCAGGGTAGCTCACTGTCATGTACCCTGTAGACTCAGTGAAGGTGAGCATGGGGTCAGGACACTAATGAAGGGATCTTCTCCTAACAATCTTTTCACCACCTCTGCAAGCAACACCTCTCATCCCTTTGTGTTGTTTTTTTTTACTCCTAAAACTTGTAAATTCCCCAAGAAACCATTGTTTCTACCATGGTATTCAGCAGTACAGTAGCTCTTATAATGAGCTTTCCGATTATTTCAGACTGCCGTTGGGGGCACTTGCTTTGCGGGCAAGCTACACTGCGTACTTACAAGCGAGTTACTACTCCCATTGCTGCTGCCCTCCGCCTCACTTTGGGTGCAATTAATTGCCTTGGCATGCACAGATTGTGTTTTATTTAATTAAAATACACTTTGCAGTTGCAAATGCACAGGGCATTAGATTGAAAGATAGCACCAGTTGTAGAGCCTGGAACACATAAATCAGTGCCTCAAAGGCCATTAATAAGATGCAATGTTATGTTTACCATGAGGGCTATTTCTGTTTTTTGTACATATTTGTATCGTTCTCTAGAGAAAGCCAAAGTTAGAACAGATAGACAGCAGCCATAAAAGTTGATAAATAGGGGGGTGGAAGGTGTGATAACGCCGATTCTTATCTAATTATCTATAAGAACCTTCTGGTCGCCAAGATCTTTTTACCTGTTGAATAGTGTAAAGGAGAGAATCTCATCTGGTTATATAACAGCATTCATTTTGTCTGAAAGGACCACTGACTCCGAATTCAAGTTTAAGAATTTATTATCGCCAAAAATAACTGGACATGCAAGCACCTCAACACGAGGTTAAAGAAATAGATGGGCACTAATACAAATAGTAACCTACGCAGGAGTCTCATCCGACTCAGGATAAAGAGAATAGAAAGTTCTAGAAGGATCAACCAAGCTATGATTGCTCCAATTTCTACGTTGCTCTTCATTTATCTAAGCAAGCTTTAAATCAATTGCTGTCCCTACACTAACACTTAGTGACATCCCTGCATAACGATTTTTCCAGGCAAGAGTGAATAAAAGGTGTCAGCTGTGAAGACTTCCTGAGAAGTGCAATCACATAATACCTAATCTCAGCTCTGTCCTTCTCTCAGGTCTCCCCTACCTCTTCTCTGGCCTCCTCCCTCAGGGCACTATCCCTAATACAAAACCCCAATACAATTGTACACGCCTTTGTCACGCCTCCTTGGCCAGGTCTTCTTTCTTGTACTTTTCCATCGAAACGGTTACTTCATCCTGGACGGTTGCGATGACCTTGAGTCCCAGGCACCTTCTCTGCTGAAAGTATCATCCCTAAATTCCATTGCACTCCCGTACCATGCCTCCCATCTCTCTAACTTTTGAAAACAAAGAGTTAGTCTTTGCTAACGAGACATGTGTCCTTGCACCTGCAACAAAAGATACGTTCAACAGAAACCTTCTACTGTGCAAATTAAATCTACCGTTTGTGCCCAGAGAGCCTTACCAAGAGAAACTTTTCTCTGCCTACGAAATAAGCTAACATAAGAACAAACCAGGCCTTCCCTAAGCATATATGTAGTCAGGCCTTTACATATGACTTTTAAACACACATCTTACTTTTCCCTATAAGCATTTTCATTACGATTCATATGCAAACAATGAATTACATGTGCAACTTTAATATGGTGCACGTTAAACTACTGCAATTGAATTACACACGAACTAATGTCTCTATGCATTATGTTCACACAATTCAATAAGCATTACATTACATCATTATCCTAACACCATTATGCTGCTGATTCACTTAATATTAGTGAACTATTCATTCTTTACTAAACATGCATGAGTATACAACTGAATATATACGAATATATGTCTGAATACATGTGGGTGCGGCCTATCAGTGATTATGATGCACCCCTACAATTCACAAGAACATTTCGCTCTATCAGTTCCCCCCTTTGATGACTCCTGTCATCACATTTCATTCTACTCCCTTGGAGAAAGAACCGACCTAAACAGAACTTGTTGCCATCTTCCCTGACCTTAGTTTCTCCATGCTCTTGAGCCTTTGATACTGACTGTCCTGCAGTCTTGCCAATCTCATCTCATTTTCCCTCAAAGCTCTCTTGACTCGGCCTGCCCGATACCACTTGTAGGCCTTAATCAACATCCACAAACCAACCACACAAACCACCAAGATAAGGAGGGGTCTCAGAAAGTACCCAAGGAATCCCCTTCCTAGATTCGCAAACCAACCTCCCAATTGACCAAAACCCTTGCCAACCTTTTCCCAGGCCCCTTCTTCAGTCAAATCCGCTATTTTTGTGTGGATTGTAGTGATGTTACTTATATATTTCTCCAGATCCTTGCTACGGTCTGGTATATAAGTGCAGCACTCTTGAACCTTCAACATTTTACAGACTCCGCCCTCTTTTGCCAATAGGACATCTAAAGCAAGGCGATTCTGCAAAACCATTCCCCTTATCGACAACATCTCTCCTTCCACCAACACCAACGACTTTGCTGTATTCATTGAAAATTCATCCACCACAGTCGCTAACCTCCGGATCTTCACATCATTCAAGACTACTCCCAGACTGGGTATCATAGCTCCAAAGATATCTCCCACGACAATTCCTGCACTTGCAGCCCTTCTCGCTCGTGAATGCTCTCCACCTTCTAGAAGATCTAAATCTTCTGTATGGTAAATCTTTGGAAATATTATTGCCAAATAACATGTTCCATACCAATTTGCAGGCAACCTCACATAAGCATTCTTCCCACATACGTAATACACCGTTGGTATCACTTGTACAGGACCTTGGAGAAAATCTTTTGCCACATCTGCCATGGTGAAAACGTGATCACAAGTACTTTGTCCCACTGCTACCTTCTCGTAGTAAGTCTGATAACGCCTTATACACAACTTACCCCTCTGCTCCTTATCTAACGCTATAGGACCATAGCTTCCCCTGGTCTTATGCAACTGTTCTTCCTCTGTCCAATCAGTCCTGTGATGCCCCAAGTCTCGGGAGTGAGTCAGCTTTCTATACCTATCCTCAACCTGATCTACAAACTTTCTCTCTACATCTGACATCAAACAAGTCAGATTGTGTCTGTGTGCGAATGCTGTATCCAATTCCAAACTCGGTATGAAGTACTTCCTGAGTCTATCCTCGGTCTTATAATAGTCGTACTTATTCAAATGCTTGTAAGCTGGGACTTCAGGAAGCACTGCGTCGAAATTGGAAAAGAAATACTCAAACTGATCTCTCTCATAAAATAAACTAAGCAAAAGACTACATGAAATACCATAAGTCAGTGGAAGATGGTGATACCTAATACCCTCGTCCACTGAAGTAGGCACCTGCATACACACATAACAATCTTTCGCATCCATCACATCAACATACTCATACAACAACTTAGCATATGCATTCAACTTAAAATCACCTTTAGATAAATCTACATGTAATCTACGACTTTCTTCTAATAGCAAAGCTCTGTCAGCTGCCCTGTCTACCCCCTTCTGGCTAGGTGTAATAGGTGTAGGTGTCCCTGTCACCCCCTCTACTTCTAGCTCGTGCGAACCAGTGTATGAGACTATAACTACTATGATTATAGAAACTATCACACTACTTATAAGGATGCCTACAATCCATTTAGATCTACGATTGGGATCTCCCGGCTCCATGGTTTCCAAAGTTCTCAAAAGTCTTGGTCATAGCAAAGAACCCTGAAAAAGTCTCTGTCCTTTTATTTGTGACTTGCTTAACCAGCTCGAGCAACCATGAAATCTCCGGATTTTCCCTTTTCGCTCACAATCTTATTTACACAGTCCAGAAAAAGACTTCCCTAGTTTTCGTTCCTCTTCTGTGGAAAGTCCCTAAGTTTATTCTTCTTCCACTCGGACCTAGGTTATCTTCTTCTTTTAGACTTTTATTTACAGTTTATAGTTGATCCACAATAAGATCCTCATTGAGCAATACCAGAACGTGATACAAAAGTTCAAGACGCAAAATCAACACTTCATGTGAAAACGGCTCAACTCCAAAAGGTGGGAATTCGAGTCGATGCAGAACCAAGTTTCGGACTTCACTCAGAAGCGGGGGATTCGGAACCGTGAGGGTCAGTGTTCCTTCTATTTCGAGCCCTGGCAACTGCAGCACCACCTTCACCACCACATTCGGGCTCCGACGGACCACCTGCACTGACCTCAGACTTCCCGTGCTCACCACCCCCTGCATCAAACACAGTGTAAGTCCACTCAGGGGTAGAGTATCTGCGACAAGGCACTCTTGTTCTCCTTGACCTTCGCCGACTGTCTTGTGCTTGGTCTTCGTCACTTGCTTCCGTTTCAGATGCTTCGGACACTGGAGCAAGGTCTCTTTCAGGTGCTAACCTCAGGTTCAGTCGCCTCTGTCTTTCAGGCCAACTTTCTGCACTTCTGTTCGTCCGTCTGCCTTCCCCTTCTATACCCAGTGCACTACTTCCTCTTTCTGCTGAATCTGACTCTTCTCCGCCCACTGCACCGTTTCTGTCTTCGGTGTCTGAGTCAGGGTTCGAACTGTGGAAACCCCCTTCGGCTTGCTCTAGTGCACCACCAGCTGTGTCAGCGACCCTTACAGCTTGACTTGTCCTCCCATGTGGCCCTGCCACATCAGCTGGATTTTCATTTACGAGAGGAGCTGTTTCTTCCAAGGGTGCTGAAACTCTGCGGGTATGGGAGGCATGAACCCAGTTCGGCAATCCTCCACACTTCACTGCTGTGTTCGTGATAAGTATCACCTGATACGGGCCACGCCAGCGGGCATCCAAGCAACTCTTCCTCAAGTGCTTCCGGATGAGCACCCAGTTACCGGGACACAAGTCGTGGCACAGATCACTCGAGGCTGGGACCACTGCTGCTTGCACCTGCTGGGATACAGAACGGACCACATCAGAGAGTCCTTTACAATAATCGAGAATCAAATCATCAGTGATGCTTATCAAGGCTGTAGCTGGTATTGCTGGCAATCTCATTGCCCTCCCCATTAATATCTCATGGGGGGACAACCCGGTCTTTCTGTCTGGGACACTTCGCATGCTCATCAGCACGAGCGGCAAAGCGTCGGGCCATTTCAGGGATGTCGAAGAACACATTTTTGCCATCCGGGCCTTCAAAGTTCCATTAACTTGTTCCACCATCGCAGAAGCCTCTGGTCTGTAACTACAGTGGAGTCTCTGGTCAATGTTCAATGCAGCACAAAGTAACTTCATGATTTCACTGTGGAAGTGCCTTCCTCTATCTGATTCCAAAGAGGTCGGGATCCCGAATCTAGGGATGAGCTCCCTCAACAATAACTTAGCCACTGTGAGAGTGTCACACCTGCGTGTGGGGTAAGCCTCCACCCACCGTGAGAATACACATACCAGCACTAAAATGTACCTCAACCCATTACACTTAGGCATTTCCACAAAGTCAAGCTGGATTCTGTTGAAAGGCCCACCTGACCTCCCAATGTGACTCAATGTAACTACAGTTTTCTTTCCAGCGTTCATCTGCAGACACGTAACACACCTTTGACACACTGTTTCAGCCATTGCTCGGAACCGTGGGTTATACCACGTCTGTCTAAACACCCTCATCATTGCGTCTCTACCAAGGTGTGCCTGTCCATGTATCAGTCTTGCCATCTGACTCAACAATTCTTCAGGCAACACGGCTCTCCCATCGTTGGATACCCACACATCCACATCTCCTTTCTCACAAACAGCTTTGATCCATCCCTCTCTCTCCTGGTCTGAAACTTCATCCTGCAATCGCTTAAGCTCTTCCCAAGTGTCTGCCATGGCCAACATTATGCTGAGCTCGGTTCCTTCTTGGCTCTCCCCTACCTCTCTATCTGTGAATATGCATCCTTGTTCTGCACAGAAACGGGGGACTTCGTCCGCGTAATTGTTACCCAATGACACAAAGTCCTCCCCTTTCCCATGGGCTGAACACTTTACCACAGCAATTTCTTTCGGATGCTGTAATGCATCCAACAGTTGTCTTACATATTCTCCATTCCGAATGGGTGAGCCAGATGATGTCAAAAATCCCCTCTGAGACCATAACTGCCCGAAGTCGTGCACCACGCCAAACCCATATTGGCTGTCTGTGTAAATCGTGATTCGAATTCGATCAGCGGCCAAACAGGCACGGGTCAAGGCAATGATCTCAGCTACCTGCGCGGAGCGTACTCCTTCTAGGCAAGCAGCCTCGACCACTCCTGAAATGGTACATACAGCAAACGCTGCTCTCAATTGCCCCACACTGTCTCTTAAGCATGAACCATCGACAAAGAAAATTTCATCTGGGTCAGCCAATGGTTCATCGACAATGTCAGGTCTCGGTCACATCGAGACAATCATGGTCCGCACAATCTTCATCATCCGTGTTCGGTGTAGGCATCAATGTCGCAGGGTTCAAGACAGAGCACCTTTTCAGAGTCACATTCTCTGCGGCAAGTATGACTTGCTCGTACCTCGTTAACCTATTGTTCGTTAGGTGTTGTGTCTTGGTCCTGGTCATCAATAACTCAACCGAATGTGGCACATGTACAGTCAATGGATGTCCCATTACAATGCTTTCACATCTTTCAATGCTGACACCTGTTGCAGCAACGGATCTTAGACATCCGGGCAACGCAGAAGCTACTGGATCTAAAGTAGCTGAAAAATATGCAACTGGTCTACGGACACCTCCATGGTTCTGAGCTAACACTGCTAATGCACATCCTTCCCTCTCGTAGCAAAACAATGAAAAGGCCTTGTTGTAGTCAGGCATTCCCAGTGCCGGAGCACTGCACAATTCCTCTCTCAGTTTCAGGAATGACATCAAGCACTCCTCGTCCCATGGTACCGGATCACTCACATCCTTGTGTGTAAGCCTCTGCACAGTAGCCAACCATTCCCAGGAACATCCTAACTTCTCTCTGTGTGGTGGGTACTGCCATGCTCATTATTGCCTCAATTCGATCTGGTGACACCTTCCTCTTGCCTTTTTCCAATCTGTGTCCCAAGTACTGTACCTCATTCAAACAGTACTGCAGCTTGTTTGGGGACACCTTATGTCCATTCTCTGCTAAGTGGTTCAACAGGGCTACAGTGTCAATTCTGCAAGCATCTTCTGTTTCTGAGGCAATGAGCAAGTCATCTATGTATTGCACAAGAACTGAGTTCTGCGGCAACACAAGACTCTCGAGATTCTTTTTCAGGATCTGGTTAAAGATCGATGGACTTTCTGTATACCCTTGAGGGATACGACACCATGTTAACACGCGATTTTCCAGCCTGAACGCAAAAAGAAATTGGCTTTCCTCGTGGAGCGGTATCGAAAAGAAGGCTTGACACAAGTCGATAACCGTAAACCACTCGGCTTCACATGGGATCTGGAACAGTATTACTGAAGGATTCGGTACCACTGGACAACAGGGGACAACTATCGTGTTGACCTTTCGCAGGTCTTGCACGATCCTGTATTTCCCGCTCGGTTTCTGTAGTCCCATAATGGGTGAATTACAGGGGCTACCTCTGATCTCTTTCAAAATGCCTTTCTCAATGAAAGTCTCGATCACAGGTCTTATCCCTGCAATCGTTTCTGGCGACAGGTTGTATTGAGGTGTCCTGGGGAAATCAACGTTCTGTTTCACCTCAATCCGCACTGGTTCAACCCCCCTGATTAGACCTATTTCGTCGCCTGCGAAATCCCACACCACAGATGACACTGCGTCTCTCAGATCAGGTGGAAGTTCTTCCACTGTCACCATTGGGTACAGATCTATACACAGATGCTGATTGGTAATTTTAAAGTCAGCATCGTCATCTCTCGTCTGGACCTCCACTCCCCGTGGCGTACAATAAATTGTGCAGTTCAACTTGCACAACAGATCTCTTCCCAAAAGGCAAACTGGACTCGTATCACATACTACAAACTGATGTCTAGTTTGGAAGGAACCTATCTTTACTAGGATCGGTTCTGTCAATGGGCTGCTTATTCTTTTGTTCGCTACTCCAACAACCTGGATTGATTGTCCCGAGAGGGGTAGGTTAGGGACTACTGCTGATCTTACAGTAGACCGGGTAGCACCAGTATCAACCAAAAGTGTGGCAGGATGACCCTCAATATCTGCCTCCACAAAAGGTCCTCTCTGGTCTACCTCCAAGACCGCTCCAAGTGTGCAGTCTTCCTCCCCCTCAGGCACCGTCAGGATAAAGGGTCTGAGCTACTCTCGTCATAGTCTTCGAACAGGGGCATCTGTTGGTACGTTCGTGTTCCTTGTGAAATCCTTGGAGCTTGGGGAATCTGGGCGTGACAACTGTATACCCCCCCTTTCATCGTCCTAGGCCTCGTTACTGTGTTAACTACCTCTTGCGCGGGTGCCTGAGCCCCCTCTTCCTCTTCCTGCAACTGATTAGCTGGGTTCAAAGGACACTCGCGTTTCCAATGTCCGACCTGGCGACAAAGATGACACGCAGTGGTCTTCTTCAATGTGGCCACATCCACTCCTGTCTTGGGGTCTACTGGTTTTCCCTTTCCCATGGCTTGCCCATTCTGGTTCCCCTGGAAATTTCCTTGTTTTCTTCCTAAGGTCCCTCCACTAGGCTGACCCTGTGCTGTCTGCATCTGGACAAGCATCAATTTGTCTTTTAGCTTTCGATGTTTCGATTCCACCTCATCACTACAGTATCTCGCATACCTCAATATTTCATCTAGTGGCTTGTTCTGCCAGCAGATCAAATGGTGCTGTATCATGAGGCTGATTTCCATTCTCAGACCCAGTACAAACTTTGAGACAAACTGTCCCATATCCTTGGGGTCCAAGATATCTAACCCACTATACTGTTTAAAAGCTTGCAGAAGTCTTTCATAATATTCATGCACCGTTTCTTTGGGTTCCTGTACAGTCCGATCTATCTTAACCCAATCTATATCCTGAGGTGAAATCTTCAGTTTCAACCATGTAATCACCTGCTCATACTTTTTCATTACTAGGGGTGATGGACCATTTGTAACCGCCTCTCTATCCGGTTCCGAAGTCGGCCACTCGATAGCGACTTTACAAGCTGTCCACAAATCTCCCGGTACCACTATGTCAAACAAGGTGTTCAAATCAATCCACAATACTTTTGAAATTTTCACAAACCGCTCAACCTGTTTGTACCACTCTACTGGTTTTTCCCTCAGCCGAGGAAAATCATTTGTAAATGCAGCCAAATCACCTCTATTCCACGGCACATGCACGTACCCTCCATTTTGTACTTCCCGTAAAGGAAAATTTCCAACTCCCGTCGCCCCCTCCTGGAGGCGGCGTTTCCCCTCAGCTTTCTTTGCTGGTTTCTTCTTGGACCACCTTTCTTCCCATTTGTCCAACAAAATCCATATTCTCATTCCTACAATCAAATTTCTGGTATGTGTCCTTAATCCTGTTAGTCTTTTCTCCTCCAGCTCCTGGTCACTGTACTGTAGTCTATGTGGCCCCTGCAGCGCTTTAGTTTTATTCAAGTCTACCTCATATCTTTTGGCCAATTCCTTCAATCTATCATGTGCCATCCTAGCTTTTCGAGTCACATCTTTTGCTACAAACAGCAGCTCATCTGATCCATAAATTTCTATCCTTTCCAAGGGCAGACCTCCATTAATCATCTCGTCTACCTCTGCTTTCAATCTCACTACATCTAGTAACCTTGCCTGTACCGCACTCCTCAGTACATCTCGACAACCCGAGCCATCCCGCTCATTACAGTCACTATTCTGTCCTTGTGACCTATTCCCTTCCATCATATTCCTGGAACTTGGTCTGTCTTCCGAGACGTTCTGTGCCCTATCTCCTTGCATCCTATCACTTTGGTTTGTCGCTGTGGGTGTCCACATCCTCAAAGCTGACTTGGATTCACGCAAAGACCTTGGTCTTTCTGGTCTCTCCTCTTCTTGTCTAAAGGAAGAGTCTGCAGTAGCCGGTAACGGCGTACTTGTCTCCACTGGCCTGGGGAAATGAACCACTCGTACTCCAAACCCATTCCCACTCTCGCTGGTTACTTCTTCCCTTCCCATCTGTACGGAGCTCCCTTCTCTCACTCGGTCTGGGTCATATACCGGTACTATAGGGCCAATGGTAACCGGTACTGTCAAGGAGTCCGGTAATCTTGTGTTCCCAACAGGAGGCTGTGTTATCATAGACGCCGTTGCCCCCTCTGTTCCTGTGGAAATCCTTCCCACTACTCTCATGCTAGTCTGATTCTGGCTCCCATCAATTGTTACTGCTGGGGTCGGCTTTTCCTCTTCTGAGTCTGGATTAAATGGTGGTGGCCTCTCTGCCAACATCCTATCCAACAAGCAGTCATCTAGATCACTGTCGTCCTCATCGATTCTTATTATTTTCCCATTTTGTACTAACAATGGGTACAACTTATCTCCTTCGATCGTTTCCACTCTCCACCTTTTCTCCAATGCATCCCACCTTGCATCTTGAAATGCCCTGACCGATTTCTTCACCCTTTCCTGGCTTCTGTCTTTCTTCCTATCATACGCTGCTCTTATCCACGCATGTAGGGCCTCAAACTGTGTTGGTCTAGGTAGTGGTCGTAAAGAAGCCATTATACTTTTTAGCTGGTACAGCACCTCTAACCTGAAAGTACCATAGCGTGGGAACGACAATTCTCCTTCTGCTTCTGTCATTTTATGCCAATTCTCAAGCCAAATTATAGTATGCAATCCTACATTCTTTGCCATATAATGTGCTGGTGTATCCTCGGGAGGAGCTTCCTCTCCTTCCCGAACAACCACATGTCTATCACCTCTACAAAGTTCCCGTAAAACTTTAAAACATTTCATGATGAATCAACTTTGTATTTGCACTCAAAATGTCAGCTCTTGCTCCTTGATTTCACTCCACCAATACCAGCGCGGCTCACACCAACCGGCCTATCGCAGCGCGGCACTTGTCTGACGTCACCTTTCCTCCGCTCGCAGCAGTTCCCCTCCTTTCTAATTCACTCGTTCTCACTCGCACCTGTCCCAATCATACTCTGAAATAATGTCCGTCCTACCGAACAATTACCTCTCTGGCCGTCAGTCTTACCAATGACCGATCAGCCTCTTGAGCTTGTTGACCTCAATCTGGCAACCGTCTGTCCGCGAAACGACCGGACAATCGCCTCTAACACACTCGATAGGATTCAATCACTCGATGTTCTGCACACAATAACCTACGACCTGCGTTGGTTATTCACACACTCACTCATGTGTTCCCTATCTTCAGTGGGTCTGTCAATGACGTCTCGTGACCCCCACAACCTCTGGTCAACGTTCTCAACTCTGGGTGTATTCTACACCACAATAAATCTCCCGGTCCCGCGCGCGCTCACGGTCCGGTTCTCAATCACACAACTCTCTTTCCAACTCCGCAAGACATCACACAACAATAAAACACCGCAATCTACCAAACATCACTCTTTTCATACTCACTCTACCACGAACTGCTACTTCCGCCGCACCGTCACTCTCCGTCAGTTTTCCACGACCTCCGACATCCTTCTCCCGCGGTCCTCTGGATCTGCGTCACTCGGGCTCTATGGGGCAACTTAGTCTCCTATCTTGCTCTAGATCTCCCCTTACCATCAAAGGTAACCATCCTACTCTGCTACCAACTGATAACGCCGATTCTTATCTAATTATCTATAAGAACCTTCTGGTCGCCAAGATCTTTTTACCTGTTGAATAGTGTAAAGGAGAGAATCTCATCTGGTTATATAACAGCATTCATTTTGTCTGAAAGGACCACTGACTCCGAATTCAAGTTTAAGAATTTATTATCGCCAAAAATAACTGGACATGCAAGCACCTCAACACGAGGTTAAAGAAATAGATGGGCACTAATACAAATAGTAACCTACGCAGGAGTCTCATCCGACTCAGGATAAAGAGAATAGAAAGTTCTAGAAGGATCAACCAAGCTATGATTGCTCCAATTTCTACGTTGCTCTTCATTTATCTAAGCAAGCTTTAAATCAATTGCTGTCCCTACACTAACACTTAGTGACATCCCTGCATAACGATTTTTCCAGGCAAGAGTGAATAAAAGGTGTCAGCTGTGAAGACTTCCTGAGAAGTGCAATCACATAATACCTAAGCTCAGCTCTGTCCTTCTCTCAGGTCTCCCCTACCTCTTCTCTGGCCTCCTCCCTCAGGGCACTATCCCTAATACAAAACCCCAATACAATTGTACACGCCTTTGTCACGCCTCCTTGGCCAGGTCTTCTTTCTTGTACTTTTCCATCGAAACGGTTACTTCATCCTGGACGGTTGCGATGACCTTGAGTCCCAGGCACCTTCTCTGCTGAAAGTATCATCCCTAAATTCCATTGCACTCCCGTACCATGCCTCCCATCTCTCTAACTTTTGAAAACAAAGAGTTAGTCTTTGCTAACGAGACATGTGTCCTTGCACCTGCAACAAAAGATACGTTCAACAGAAACCTTCTACTGTGCAAATTAAATCTACCGTTTGTGCCCAGAGAGCCTTACCAAGAGAAACTTTTCTCTGCCTACGAAATAAGCTAACATAAGAACAAACCAGGCCTTCCCTAAGCATATATGTAGTCAGGCCTTTACATATGACTTTTAAACACACATCTTACTTTTCCCTATAAGCATTTTCATTACGATTCATATGCAAACAATGAATTACATGTGCAACTTTAATATGGTGCACGTTTAAACTACTGCAATTGAATTACACACGAACTAATGTCTCTATGCATTATGTTCACACAATTCAATAAGCATTACATTACATCATTATCCTAACACCATTATGCTGCTGATTCACTTAATATTAGTGAACTATTCATTCTTTACTAAACATGCATGAGTATACAACTGAATATATACGAATATATGTCTGAATACATGTGGGTGCGGCCTATCAGTGATTATGATGCACCCCTACAATTCACAAGAACATTTCGCTCTATCAGGTGTATGCATAAAGCATAAGGCAACCAAAATCCCGCCTGATTTGTTGCAGCGAAGCAAAACTTTTGCTTGCACATTAGATGGTATTGTAACAGCACTTCCACAAGCAGGAATCTTTCTAATTAGATGGTCAAATATTGCTCTCCTTTGTGGCCATGGTGCATTCTGGTTCGAAGTCCATCTTTTTACAGCATCGTTAAGCTCTGTGTCGACAGATAAAGGCCTTGAAACAATATCTTCTGGGTTGCAGACTGCAGTCGCCTAGTACTTTATTGCTGCAACTTGTTTACTTGATTTTATTTTTATTTTTCCTTCCTCCTTTTGTTAACCCATTGCCAGGGCTGGTATACTGTAATCCACTCTACCAATATGGCTGATAATCGCACTCGCCCGCACTCTACCCTTCCCAGTGCTCCTGTGCCTAGACTTTCTTTATCTGCTGCGCCTACTCCTTTCTTTATCTCGATGCACCATCGCCCACCACATTTGCATGCCGGTGTGCATTCGAACCCCCCTGCTATTCAAGGCGCGTCCATCAGGCTCCTGCCATAGTCCCAATACCGGCAACATCCCCCCACCTTCCCATAGGCGAACGTGCATAAATAAACCACAAGACACTTTGTTTATGGGAAAAACTTGTCTCTCAATTCAGGTATGGCTTTAACACCCCCTACCCTTAATTTTAGGGCATTATAACCAATCCTTCGATATTTGGTATTTTTCAGACAGCTGATTCTCGATTGGAGACACACTGTTTCCCTTCCCCGCATCCAGGTGGAACCGCTACTGGCCCCCAGCTGCAGACAATGTGCTGCATGGCTAAATACTTATAAGACCCCAAAGGTGAGGCCAACTGCCTGGCAAATGCTTGTTCTCGCTCTTGCAGGACACTGGCTTTTCCCTTTGTGATGGTTTGGCCACCTGTCTCTACCTCCGTATTTCTGATTTTTCCCTCTCTTGCTCTTGGTCAATATCTGATGCACAAATGGCAGCCACCGTCAAATTTAGCACAGGGTAAGGCACTTGGGATTCCTATCTCCAAAGCATGTGTAGCTACACCATATCGTAAGGACTGTGATGAAGAAAAGAGGAACCTAGAAAAATGGAGATTACTGCTAAGCAATGGTGACAATAATGTAGTCTAATTATAAATATCATAAGCACGAGAGAGTGAGAATGAGACATGACATAAAGAGAGAGCGAGGTAGAGGCACTGGGACATAGGAGAGAGAGAGAGAGAGTGGGAAAGATAGGGATGAGTGTGAAAGAGACAGTGGATGGATGAAGAGAGAGAGGGGATAGGGAGGGCGGTATAGAGAGTGGAGAGAATAAGATCAAGAGAGAAAGAGATGGAAAGTGAGAGAGAGGGAACGAGATAGAGAAGAAAGCAAGACAAACACGAAGAGAGTGTGGAAGAAAGAGAGATCTATGGAAGTTACTATTTACCGATTTTGTGAACCACCATGAGAGTGATGGCTATTTGAATATCTTACCCATTCGAATATTTTGGACTTACAGATTTACATCCCATACATGTTGACAATAAGTTAGATGTCTGGGAAATAACTAAAATGCCCTGGACTATAAAGGATCAAAGCCGTGCAATATGTTAACCTTCTATGTTGCTGGTGAAAGGGCCAGGACAAGGGCTAGAGAACAGGTTTACTGTAACAATTTCACAAAATTTACTTTCCTACAAATTGAATGTTGGGTATGCTGGAAGAAATGCATGCTTATTTAAAAGGTGTCAGACTGAAAGCTAAAATATACTTTCGAAATCACAGAGTGTGCGCTCATGCTTATATCAGCATGTCTCTGTGTGTTCAGCAGCCTAATTGAACACGGTTTGGAGCCAGCATTTTAACGCCTAATTGGCATGAGAGGAAGCACAGAACATCTGCCTTCGAGTGGGACTTCTTTTAAATGCAATATTCATCTGCACTTGGTGTGCAACAGAAGCTGGATGTATTTGATTTCGGTACATTTCCCAAAGAGAAGAAAGCAGGATAACGTTTTAATGTTTCACCTATGAAAAAAGAAAGGAGCACAGACTGAAAACGCTAACATCTGTCAGTTGTTTAAAAGAAAAAGGAACAAATAATTGATTCTAATTTTCCATTTTTTAAGCAGTTGGCTCATATAGTTATAGATATCTTTGAGTGGTGTATGCTCACGAATTGCTGCCACGCCTTGCAATCATAATCTATGAATTTCTGACAATTGTTACGTTACGTATAGTTTTATCACTTTTTCCCTTGAAAATCTGAAACCTGAACCACTTACACTAGCCAGACCAGTCCGGCTCAGAGTCCCATTCTCGGTGGAGGGGGCCGTGAGGAGCAGAGAAGCGTCGCCGATGGTCGTCAATGTAGCATGAAGAACAGCCTGTCATTGCGGACGGTCGTCACTGTTACGCGAAGATCCTGTGGTTGTCAAGAGCGGGCCGGCCGCAGCTTCTCGGTGGTGCTCCCCGTTCATAGTCAATGCTGTAACATGAAGGGTTGGGCTCATTGGAACCTTCACGCTGGAAGACTGTGTGAGTGACAAGGCTGTGGCGCCAACTAGCCTGTTTGTGGTCGCGAAGAGCCAAAAACTTTAATTCAGCATATCTGAGGCAACACCAAGGGTCCAGAACCTGAGGAGCACCACTTTGGGGTCAGATGCTTGCTCGGCGAACATCCATGACATCGCATGCATTACATCGCATGCCTTTACGTCGCATGCGTTACAACGCAAGCGACGTTACAACGCGTAAACATTGCGGCGCGTCCCATTACATCGCATGCGCTTTTAAAACGCATGCGCTTTTAAATCGCATGTGGTGTAATGGACGCGAGGCGGAGCACCGGGACAGAGGCGGACGAGCACCGGGACGGACGAGCACCGGGACAGAGGCGAGGAAGAGACGACGCGAGGAGAGAGAGGTAAGAGGGGCTTAGAGTGTAGTTTAGGGGTCTTACTGTAGGGTAGTGTATTAGGGTTTAGGGCTTAGGGAAGTGTTAGGGGGTCGTACTGTAGGGTACTGTTTTAGGGTTCAGGGTTTAGGGTTTAGGGTCGGGTCAGGGGGTCCTAGTATAAGGTAGTAATTAAGGTGTTAGGGTTTAGGGCTTAGGGTTTAGGGAAGTGTTAGGGGGTTGTACTGTAGGGTACTGTTTTAAGGTTCAGGGTTTAGGGTCGGGTCAGGGGGTCCTAGTGTAAGGTAGTAATTAAGGATTTAGGATTTCGGGTTTAGGGGAGTGGACGTAGGGGTAAAAATCACGATGTAAAAGCAGCGGGGTGTTTGTGTGCGTTGTAAATGTATTTTGTATGCATTTCAATGGGAATGCGGAATAATGGCTTGCGTGGTGGATACTTGCGTTGTAAAAGAGCATGCGATGCGAAAACTGCGATGTCAAGGCATGCGATGTAAACGTTTGCGATGTAGCATCATACATCCGCTTGCTCCAGCTGGATCTGGGTGCTGGTTCAGGTGGTTTTCAACCTGTTATGTCAAGGTGATCCTGAACAAGAGGCCAGCAGACTATCCCTTGGAGTCAGTCTGGGAGTCCTGGGTTCATGTACAGGTCCAAATCCCTCTAACCCAGGCAGGAGCGCAGCAGGACAGCAATCAAGAAAGTCAGCAGGCCAGCAAGGCAGCAAGGCAGTAGTCCAGCGGGGCAGCAGTCCAGCAGAGTGGGAGTCCTCTCAGCAACACAGCAGTCCTTCTTCTTGGCAGAGTCTCCACAAGTCCAGAAGTGTACTGAAGAGTTGGTGTCTGAGGCCCATATTTATACCATGTACCTCCTTTGAAGTGGGAGACGCTTCTAGAGGTTTCCCTTTGAAGTGCACAGGTTTCCTGCCTTTCCTGCCTTGGCTTCAGACTAACTACAAGGAGTATGCATCCCTTTGTGTGGAGGCAGGACATAGCCTATTCAAGTGTAAGTAGGGGTGTGCCTAGCTCTACCCTCCCATTCAACCAATGATAGCCCAGCCAGGCACACCTAAGCCCTCTATTGTGTGTGGCTGTCTAGGAGGGATACACAAAGCTCAACTGTCAGCCTCACCTAGTCATGTAGCCCCGAGACAGGTTGCAAGCACTAAATGGCTCAGGCAGTAAAATGACAACTTTCTATAAAGTGGCATTTATTTTTCAAACCTGTAACCTAAAATCTGACTTTACCATAAGAAATGATTTTTCATTACAATTCCAAAGGCACCAAACATGAACTAGTTACATGTTCCCATTGGCAAGTTACAGCTTATTAAATGTAGTAAGGTAACTCCAATGTTATCCTATGGTAGAGGCAGGCCTTGCAGTAGTGAAAAGCGAATGTAAGAGTTTTTTACTAGCAGGCCATGTAAACCCTAAATGTACATGTCCAACTTTATAAAAATACTGCACACTGCCCTCTATGCTGTCCGGTGCCTACCCTACGGCTGACATATATTTATTAAAAAAGAAGGTTTGGGACTGGCAACATTTTTATTTGGGCAGGTCAAAATGGCAGTTTAAAACTGCACATACAGGCTGTAATGGTAGGCCTGAGGCATGTTTAAAGGGCTACTTAAGTGGGTGGCACAATCAGTGCTGGAGGCTAACTAGCAGCATTTCATTTACAGGCTCTAGACACAGGTAGTACCACTTTACTAGGGACTTACAAATAAATTGAATAACCAATTGGGCGTAAGCCAATTCTACCATGTTTTAAGGAGAGAGCACAAGCACTTTAGCACTGGTTAGCTGTGGTAAAGTGTGCAGAGTCATAAAAGCCAACAAAACCGGGTTCAGAAAAACAGGAGAGTGAAGGCAAAACGTTTGGGATGACCCTTCAAAAAGGGCCAAGTCCAACATCCAGGATCTCACTGTATGGAGATGATTTTGTTATATCTGTTGGAGCCCGAATGTTAGAATTGGGGGTCTCTAGTTGGCACAGGTAGGTACTTGTGACAAATAGGGACCCTCGCCTCTCGTCAGGGTAAAGGGGTACACTCCTAAAATAACCCCTGCTCACCCCCTTGGTAGCTTGGCACGAGCAGACAGGCTTATCTCAGAGGCAGTGTGTAAAGCATTTGTGAACACATACAGTAATCTAGTGACACACTACAGATGGACACCACACAAGGTTTTATATCAAAAATAAGTATTCTTTATATAGTTTTAACACAAGACCATAAACGACAAAAATCCACAATACTGTACTTAAAATGGTAGTTTTAGCTTAGTTCAGTTCAGTTCTTAAGATGCGACATTTTAAGTCAATGTACCTTACGATGCGGGACGCTTCCACAACAAGCAATGTTGCAGCGATGGAAATGCGACAAAGTTCTGGTGCAAAGAAATAAAGACGTCAAGTTCTTCCTGATGCGGCACGCTTCTCCGAGGTTGCGAGAAGTCTCGACTCGATGCGTCAGCTACAGCGGCGACACCCTTGTTCCGTGATGCGACGGCAGCGGCTTTGGCGGCGACCCTCTTCTCCGACGTTGCGAGACGCTTCCGCTCGATGCGACAACTGCAGCGGCGACACCCTTGTTTCGTGATGCGACGGCAGCAGCTCCGACGGCGGCACGCTTCTCCGTGGATGCGAGGCGCTTCTCTTGATGCGGTGCAATGCGACAGCTACAGCGGCGACACCCTCCTTCGGAGTTGCGACGGCAGCGGCTGCGACGGCGACACGCTTCTTCCTCGATGCGAGACTCTTCTCTTGATGCGGTGCAATGCGACAGCTACAGCGGCGACACCCTCCTTCGGAGTTGCGACGGCAGCAGCAGCGACGGCAACACGCTTCCTCTTCGTTGCGGGACGCTTCTCTCGATGCGGTGCAATACGACAGCTACAGCGGCGACACCCTCCTCCGGAGTTGCGACGGCATCAGCAGCGACGGCGACACGCTTCTTCCTCTTGAGTCGCGCTTCCAGCTCCTTGCGACACGCAGTCCCTTCAGAAGGCCCAAAACAGCAGCAGGCACTTCCAAAGGATTCTTGGGGAGCTGGTGGTTGAAGTCTGTTGTCCCTGAGACTTCAGCAGGAGGCAAGCTCTTTTCTCAAGCCCTTGGAGATACTTTACAAGTTGAATAAAAGTGCACACAAAGTCCTTTCTCCTTCCTTTGGCAGTCAGGCAACCACTGCAGGCAGATCCCTCTAGCTTAGGGATAGTCTTCTCCTCAGTTCCTTCTTGGTTCCGCTCCTCAGCAAAGGTTTCTTCTTGTTTCCCAAAGTGATCTAATTTCCTAGGGGTCTGGGTCCCCTTTTATACACAGTTTTCCTTTGTTCTCTGAAGGCAGAGAGGCCTCTGCCTAGTCAAAACCAGTTCTGGTCAGTCCTGGAGCACTTTGTTTTTCTGACTCCTTCTTTCCTTTCAGAATGTGGGGCAGGGTGCTCAGCCGCCCGGCAGGAGGTGGAGCCAGCATTGTGGAAGGCCGGCACAGCCCTATTAAGACCCAGGTGCAACTCCTCCCTCCACTCTGGATGCAGATCTTTCTATTCAGCCCTGTGCTGACTCACCCTGTCTCCTGTAGCCACCCCCAGCCCCTGTCACTCAATCTCCAGACAAGGAATACACAACCTAGCAGAGGCAGGCTTGGAAGTTTAGGCAAGAAAATACCCACTTTCTAAAAGTGGTATTTTCAAACACAGAATGTTAAAACCAACTTCACTAAAAGATGTATTTTATCATTCTGAGTTCAGGCATACTAAATTCGTTTTTATACCATGTTCCCTGGGTCAGTTCTGACTATAAGGTGTAATAGTCAGTCTGCCCCTTCTGGCCTATGGGGAGCAGGTAGCCTTGCAATAGTGAAGAACGAAAATGGCTGTAATTCACTATTAGGACATGCCACACACACCAGGGCTTGTCCTACCTTATACTTACACTGCACCCTGCCCTAGGGCCTACTTTAGGGGTGACCAACATGCAGTAAAGGGAAGGTTTAGGGACTGGTAAGTGGGTGCACTCACCAAGTCGACATGGCAGCCCTAGGCTGCACACAAGCTCTGCAATGGCAGGCCTGAGGCACATTTTACAAGCCGCTTCTGTGGGTGGCACAACCAGTGCTGCAAGCCACCAACGGCTTTGGATTTACAAGCCCTGGGCACACTCAGTGCACTGTACTAGGAACTGACAAGTAAACCAATCATCCAATCATGGAGTCACTAATCCATCACACAATTTATAATGGGGAGAGCATATGCACTTTAGCACTGATCAGCAGTGGTAAAGTGCCCAGAGTCATAAAACGGAAAACAACAGGTCAGAAAAAATATAGGAGGAAGGCAAAAAGTTTAGGGATGACCCTGCAAAAAGGGCCAAGTCCAACACAACCCCCTTCCAGCCAAAAACGCAGGGGAGACCAATCACTACCCTGATGGGCTTCCCTGCTTTGGGCGATAGAACCTGGACCCTGGCCCACAACAGCAGGGGCATACTCCAGTTCTACGCCAATCTGAACCTATTTGGATCCCTCTGTCCATACTCTCAGGGCCCACCAAGCTAATCCATGGGGAACCCTTCTCCTCACCTGTGGACACCACCTGTGCTGCACCTAACTTTAACTTGCTCACAGGTGTGTCCCAACAGACAGACAGCAAGCCACAGTGGCCACTGACAGTGGTCAGGGATGAGACCCAGGCCTTATGCCTCTCAGGGCTCTCAAACCTCTGTGGCGTCAGAGAGCGGGGGGCAGTAGCCCCAGGTGCTTGGCACCCTTTGTCCATTCTCCCTCCTGCCAGGTCAGGTATGACATCCTGACACTGATCTACCAGCCCTGGGCCTGTACCCGGCGGCTGGCCTGGAGACTGGGGTGGGCTTTCCCACACCCGGTCCTCCTCCTTGGGGCTCTGTACCCTCCCACCTGGAGCGGTACCCCTTTCCAGAATTGTCAGGGCACCTGTGGCAGGGGTCCTGCACAATTCGCCCACCAGTTCAGGGGCTCTATCCTGCAACTGGGCGTCCAGGTCAGGGGGGACACCCTGAACCTGGTCCTCCAATCTAGGGTCTAAACCCTCCAGTTGAACCGGGGTCAGAGGCGAGGACTCCCTCCCTCTGCACCCCCTTCCAGAGTACTGCCCCCTCCCATCAGGAGCGGTACCCCCTTCCAGAATTGTCAGGGCACCTGTGGCAGGTGTCCTGCACAATCCGCCCACCAGTTCAGGGGTTCTATCCTGCAACTTGGATCCCAGCATAGGGTCTGTACCCTTAGACTGGGCAGAGGCCAGGGGTGAGGCTGTCCTCTCCCCGCCCCCTTACTGGGGTCCTGCACCCTCCCACCTGGAGCGGTGCCCCCAGAAGACAAACTGGTAGGGGCACTGTTAGCAGCTGCCCCTTCCTCCAGGTCAGGGGGACACCCTGAACCTGGCCCTCCAACCCAGGGTCTGTACCCTTAGGCTGGACCTGTGCCTGGCAACCCAGGACTTCCGGGAGGGTACACCAACCCCCCCAAGGAAAACACACTCCATCTAGAGTTGCGTAATAATCTGCCTGGCGCACCAGGACTTCCTGGGGAGCACGCATGCCCCCCCAGAGGGTAACACATCTCTCATGTGTTGTGTGACAGTCCGCCTGGCGTAGATCTCCCGACCCCTGTCCATCTGACAGCGCGTGAAGATCCCCCAGGACAGAAGTGGTGTCACCATGGTCATTCACTGGTGACTCAGCCCTTCTGGCTGGTCCCTGACCCACTGGTTCTTCCACTGGGGACTCTCTCCCCTCTCACCCCTCACTCTGGACTTCTGCACCCTCCCAAGTGGAGCGGCACTGCCAGATACCAGACACTGGAGCTCCATTTACAGACGCTCCAGGTTCTCTAGACACTAGGAGATCCTCCTCAACAGGCGGCCCATCAGGACAGCCTAGGCTCCCTACCTGGTGTTCCCTTAAAGAACCATCCAGGCTCTGAGACTGGGTTTCGGGCACCTTGGGACACGCAGCCCCACACTCACTCCTTCTCCTCTGAGACAGGACGTGAGCCCCTACACCCCTCCCATTACCACGGGACCTAGCTGGGCTACACTGAACCTCTCCCACCACTCTGGGTTGGAAGACACCTGAGCCATTCCTCTTAGGGTCACTCCCCAATGCCTCTTCAGACCCTCTGGAATCCACCACAAGGTCTGCCTCCAATGTGAGCTCCCTGAGGTCAGAGAACTCACTCTCCAACAGGTGTTGGCATAGCTCTGGAAAACAGGGACTTACAATATGCTCTCCCAAAATTGGATCACACAGTCCCCCACAGGGGTTAACCAAACTATCCTTCACCTCACCATCCAGTGCCTCACACACGTACTCCACACCACTCTCCTGAGACTGGCAAGACAGTATCTGACTGTCTCTGTCACTCAACCCACACTCTTCTGGGCGGTCTTCACACTCACATACCAGGACTTCAACCATGGGGGAACCCCTCTCCCTGCACCTCTCATCTAGAGTCAGTAGAGTGTCCCTCCTACTACTAGGACCATGAATCCCTGTGTCAGTTTCCCTATTACACTCAGGGACACTGCGCACTACTGGAGCTACCTCATGTCCTTGAACCTCCTGGTGTATGTTAACCCCTCCAAGTCAGGCGCCACATCTCTGGGTGTGTGCACTACTCTCTCAGCACTGAATAACTTAATTTTGCTGCCACCATCTGAGCTGGACTCCACCTCCAACTCAGCAAAGCTCACTTCCTGAGCTGCCCAAATTTCTTCTTCTTGGGCTAAGGCCCTCTGAGCCTCATCAATCTCGCTCAGCTCTTCATCAATCTCTTTCAGCTTCTGCTCATGAGCCAGAAGCCAGCTATCTTTTTCTGTTTCTCCCTCACTTTTAGAGAATTCCTCCTTCTCAGACTCAACTGGTAGTGTTGCCTTCCAGCGGGGTAACTCATACTGAAATAGGGATGCCTCTAGATCCTCCCTGGACCTTCTCTTCACAGGCAGCCCTCTTTCCTTGCAAAACACACGTAGCGCCTTCATTGTGTAGATAAACATGTGCCAGAAGTTGAGTTCCATTTTGCAACAACTAACCAGAGTCATGGTATCAAAAATACCTCCAGGAGGACACCATAAAACAGAAAAACAGTATGTGGTCGCGTTTGGTCTGCACTCACTAGTAGTGTTCACCAATCACTGTACATGAGTCACAAATGCAAGTCCAGAATCCTCACCGCTGACCACCAATGTTAGAATTGGGGGTCTCTAGTTGGCACAGGTAGGTACTTGTGACAAATAGGGACCCTCGCCTCTAGTCAGGGTAAAGGGGTACACTCCTAAAATAACCCCTGCTCACCCCCTTGGTAGCTTGGCACGAGCAGACAGGCTTATCTCAGAGGCAGTGTGTAAAGCATTTGTGAACACATACAGTAATCTAGTGACACACTACAGATGGACACCACACAAGGTTTTATATCAAAAATAAGTATTCTTTATATAGTTTTAACACAAGACCATAAACGACAAAAATCCACAATACTGTACTTAAAATGGTAGTTTTAGCTTAGTTCAGTTCAGTTCTTAAGATGCGACATTTTAAGTCAATGTACCTTACGATGCGGGACGCTTCCACAACAAGCAATGTTGCAGCGATGGAAATGCGACAAAGTTCTGGTGCATAAGACGTCAAGAAATAAAGACGTCAAGTTCTTCCTGATGCGGCACGCTTCTCCGAGGTTGCGAGAAGTCTCGACTCGATGCGTCAGCTACAGCGGCGACACCCTTGTTCCGTGATGTGACGGCAGCGGCTTTGGCGGCGACCCTCTTCTCCGACGTTGCGAGACGCTTCCGCTCGATGCGACAACTGCAGCGGCGACACCCTTGTTTCGTGATGCGACGGCAGCAGCTCCGACGGCGGCACGCTTCTCCGTGGATGCGAGGCGCTTCTCTTGATGCGGTGCAATGCGACAGCTACAGCGGCGACACCCTCCTTCGGAGTTGCGACGGCAGCGGCTGCGACGGCGACACGCTTCTTCCTCGATGCGAGACTCTTCTCTTGATGCGGTGCAATGCGACAGCTACAGCGGCGACACCCTCCTTCGGAGTTGCGACGGCAGCAGCAGCGACGGCGACACGCTTCCTCTTCGTTGCGGGACGCTTCTCTCGATGCGGTGCAATCCGACAGCTACAGCGGCGACACCCTCCTCCGGAGTTGCGACGGCAGCAGCAGCGACGGCGACACGCTTCTTCCTCTTGAGTCGCGCTTCCAGCTCCTTGCGACACGCAGTCCCTTCAGAAGGCCCAAAACAGCAGCAGGCACTTCCAAAGGATTCTTGGGGAGCTGGTGGTTGAAGTCTGTTGTCCCTGAGACTTCAGCAGGAGGCAAGCTCTTTTCTCAAGCCCTTGGAGATACTTTACAAGTTGAATAAAAGTGCACACAAAGTCCTTTCTCCTTCCTTTGGCAGTCAGGCAACCACTGCAGGCAGATCCCTCTAGCTTAGGGATAGTCTTCTCCTCAGTTCCTTCTTGGTTCCGCTCCTCAGCAAAGGTTTCTTCTTGTTTTCCCAAAGTGATCTAATTTCCTAGGGGTCTGGGTCCCCTTTTTATACACAGTTTTCCTTTGTTCTCTGAAGGCAGAGAGGCCTCTGCCTAGTCCAAAACCAGTTCTGGTCAGTCCTGGAGCACTTTGTTTTTCTGACTCCTTCTTTCCTTTCAGAATGTGGGGCAGGGTGCTCAGCCGCCCGGCAGGAGGTGGAGCCAGCATTGTGGAAGGCAGGCACAGCCCTATTCAGACCCAGGTGCAACTCCTCCCTCCACTCTGGATGCAGATCTTTCTATTCAGCCCTGTGCTGACTCACCCTGTCTCCTGTAGCCACCCCCAGCCCCGGTCACTCAATCTCCAGACAAGGAATACACAACCTAGCAGAGGCAGGCTTGGAAGTTTAGGCAAGAAAATACCCACTTTCTAAAAGTGGTATTTTCAAACACAGAATGTTAAAACCAACTTCACTAAAAGATGTATTTTATCATTCTGAGTTCAGGCATACTAAATTCGTTTTTATACCATGTTCCCTGGGTCAGTTCTGACTATAAGGTGTAATAGTCAGTCTGCCCCTTCTGGCCTATGGGGAGCAGGTAGCCTTGCAATAGTGAAGAACGAAAATGGCTGTAATTCACTATTAGGACATGCCACACACACCAGGGCTTGTCCTACCTTATACTTACACTGCACCCTGCCCTAGGGCCTACTTTAGGGGTGACCAACATGCAGTAAAGGGAAGGTTTAGGGACTGGTAAGTGGGTGCACTCACCAAGTCGACATGGCAGCCCTAGGCTGCACACAAGCTCTGCAATGGCAGGCCTGAGGCACATTTTACAAGCCGCTTCTGTGGGTGGCACAACCAGTGCTGCAAGCCCACCAGCGGCATTGGATTTACAAGCCCTGGGCACACTCAGTGCACTGTACTAGGGACTGACAAGTAAACCAATCATCCAATAATGGAGTCACTAATCCATCACACAATTTATAATGGGGAGAGCATATGCACTTTAGCACTGATCAGCAGTGGTAAAGTGCCCAGAGTCATAAAACAGCCAACAACAGGTCAGAAAAAATATAGGAGGAAGGCAAAAGTTTAGGGATGACCCTGCAAAAGGGCCAAGTCCAACACCGAACAATCAGTTACTAGAATGCTCAACATTTTACAGGTGTTTGGGAGATACTCAGGGTGCAAGATTAGTTGATCAATATCAATGCTCTATCTGTCGTCTCCATGGGAGCCAGGACCCAACTGATAAAACCCATTACAAATCAATAACAAGGGGTTTTTGATACCTGGGTATTTATATCACTAGACATCATTAGAAATGCTAGAAACAAAGCCTACAGATAGACATAGCTCAGTTTAAAGTCGACACGAAGCACTGGCAACGCCTTCCATTGTTGTGGATGGGACAGTCAGCAATGTACAAAATGATGACTCTGACAAGGTTCCTTTATATACTTTATATACTCAGAACATCCCATCTGTAGAGCTAAGAGAATTCTTTTTGCAAGTCAAAGGGTTATTGGAATGGGAAAACACCCTGAATACCACTCACCAAACTATACATAGGAGAGTACAATAGAGGTACTGAATTCTTGGATATTCTTAATTACTACTGGGCAGCACAGATGGTAAAGCTAAAGAAATGTTTTTTTAATGTCTCTAGAAGACCTGTTTTCTGCCCAGATTGGGAAATACATATGGCTCAAATCCACCTGAAACATGGCCTGAGCTCATATGCATGGTCAGTTTTGCAAGGAGAGATGCCAGACCTCTCCGAATGTAAGTGTTATATAGGACCGGCCTCACCCGACCTGTAATTGACAGCACAGTAAGGTAAGCCCTAATCAGCGAGGTACATCTTTCTATTCTTCCACCCGCTTGCTCTGCAATATATATATATATATATATATATATATATATATATATATATATATATACATATATGAAGAAACCACACTCCTGGTTCACCTCATGTGCAGCGAGAAAAACAGGTACGGACCACAGCGTTTTCGTTGCAGTGGATAACAGTGCTTTATTGCAGTGGAATCAAATCAGCATCCCATAGAGTAAAAGACAAGTGTCCAGCCTGACGCGTTTCGACCGCGTTGCCGCGGTCTTGATCACATGACGCGCTGGACCAATAGAATCGTAATTATAGTGAACACAACCAATATTAACCACTCCCCTGAGCTATGACAATAGTAAAAAGACTTAATATTAACATGGGCAATCCTCAATAGATAATACAGATGTAAATTCAAAGATTCTGTGCTCGAAACGATACATATAATTTCACAACTGAACAAATGTAACAAATAGACACTGTAAAAGATAGGTAAAAGACATGTAATAAATACTGAAAAAGTTTCAGCAAAATCAAACCAAAAATAGTAAACATGGCCCATCCTAAATAAAATACAGTTTAATTAGTCGTTGAGCATGTTAGAGGGTCCCATAATATGTAAAAGTAATTAAAATGACTATCGTTACATGCTCTTCCCTAAACCTAAAGTGCAAGTGCATAAAAGTGCAAAAGTCGCTGGAATGTGCAGAAATATTGTCATGTAATCATTGGCCGTGAATTAAGCATTACGCCCTAGTTCAATACAAATAAAGTGCAAGTGCACTGTAAACCTATCACTAGTGCAAAATCGGCAGTGTAAACTAGTTCAATATCAGATATCAACAATGATGGAGGTGCAAATCATGGACCAAGTTAAATTGCAACAAAGTCAGTATATCTCTCCAGATAGCCAGTCCTGAAGGGGAATAATAAATCACATATATATATATATATACTCTTGACATTTTTTCTAGGTTAATATTAGACCTTGCTTACCGAATAGGGGTGTGCCAATTAGACCGATTCCACGACACAACCAGTATGTATTTTTTTGACTTCCTAGTTCTTCCCTCTTGCTCCATTCCTAGCACTTACCATTTACTCCTTCTCAGTGCCCCAGATTATTAGCCAGTCCTGATGAAACCCCAGTACCCATTATGAGGGTTGAAACGCCGTCGACAGAAAACAGGAGACAGACTTAACCATATATATGGTACACATTGTGTATCTACCCTCTATGAATTATTACTTGCATACATATTGGCTGTCTCTCCATTGAAACCAATTTACCATTTATGCTCACTTATTTGGTCACTTTGTCCTTTCTATGGTTTTTTTTTTTTTGCACTTGGGGTGTATCTTTAGATCTTCTCACCATGTCACATCATTACAATTTGCAATGATAACTTTCAGTTATGGGTCTTTAAATAAACTTCGATTCAGTTGAATCAAAACTGGCAATGAAATATTTAAATAATGTGTTTTTGTTGTTTTACTTAAGTTTACTTAAGTCTGAGAAAAGATTAATTCCTTACAGAATATTATGACTGTTCTATTACATATTTGCTTATTTAGATTCAGTCTGCACATATCCCCAGTCAAAAGTCCTAATTGAGCCATTACAGGCAAAATACACATCACGGGTACATAAAACCTTTAAACACAACTTACTGCATTTACAGATATAGGATAAAAAAATGAGGACAGGGCAACATAGGCCAGCTAGAGAATGAAGAGTGGGAAGAGGCAAGGTGGGCAATAAAGGCAGGATTTCAATTGGTCCAACTTAAAATCCTGCATCATACATATCACACAAGGGAGAAATTTGAGGCAGTGGCTTATACACAATCAGATCTTTGCTTAAGGGGTTGTTGAAGGGCAGGAACTTATATTCACATATGGTGGGAATGTCCTAAGATGGTAGACAGCTGAACAAAATCGAAGACACCTGCATAGAATGAAATGCAAAAGTCATGCTGCTGTGTATAGAGTGTGAGCATGTTCCATTTAAATACAAAGAATTACTATGTAATGTAGGACTTGCAGCGGCCAGACAGAGCACAGCACGCCTCTGGGATGGGAAAATGGTACCCAGCACAAGATGATTGAGCTCTGGATATGGAGTGGTGTACGGTGGCGGTAAAAGAAAATTACATGTGCAGGGGATGCCATTTAAATATCAACAGATATGGGGGAAATGGTGTAAGATATATGACCTAGATCAAGTGTAACAATTAATGTAATAACATATGATAGATGTGGCCCTGTTGGTAACTGTAGAGATAACAACACAATGAAAATACATAGAATGATTGATGGAGAGGTATAGTGTAGATGTTAAGTGCTCAATGTTCCATGAATGTCTTTATAATATATGGGATTCTGTAATATCTGTATAAACAGCAGTAACTAATTTCTGTATAATCGGTGACTTATGACGCACTAGGTCGTCGATTTAAAAGAAAAGACGTCAGAACTCGACTATTGTAAGGTCAATACAGTAGAGTTCTGAGATCACAATGCCTGCTGTCAGAGCTAGCAGCCGAAATGAAAGGCAGGTCAGGTCATGGAGCATAAATGGAGCAGCTGTTTAAAGCAACAAAAACAGAATGTTGCTTTTCTTTCTTCTGCTCTTTTTTAATAGCTCACAATGCCAAATAGAGAGAATATGTTTATTTTTTGCACTCCTTAGATACAGAAAAGCTCGAATCTTTCTGCATTTTCAACATATTCCGAGGTACTGCCCCTTTTTTTCAAACTGACTTATACTGAACTGTTTCTAATACCTGTTTGCAACACATATCTAATCGGTTTTTAATTAGTTTAATTTTGCCCCAGAGGTTTTATTTTTATTCTTTATGTTTGCAAACATGCTTTCTCTTTCATATGACGCCGGCCACCTAAGTTACAAGGATAATAAAACGGGTTATGACACAAACTAATGCAATCATATATAACAGTCACAACATTCCTTGGTGTCCACAGTTATATAGCATAATCATAACCAGATATGACCACAGACCTGAAAAAACCGAGGACATTCAGCACAGAGTTACTGGAAAGCATTTGTAAAAAAATAAAAGCAGGTCTAACCTGCCTAAACTTTGCCTTCTTTAACCCGTTCGATGCGTCGGACGGCCCCTGGCCGGGGGCCGTCCGAGACACGCCCACTCATTATTTCACCCGCACCGCGGCGGAATTCGCGCCGCGGTTAACGGGTTAAAATGGGAATGAGGTAAGACTTTCTTGGTACCTCATAAAATCTGCAAAACATAAAAAAATGCATCATGTCCTGTGGAGACTTCCCATCGCAGCCACAGGGAGGGAGACTCCTGCCCTTATGTGCCCCACCCGGATGGGCCAGGAGATAATGAAAAAGGTCCAAACGGAACCTAGTCATTACAAATCGATCGTGGTTACTTTTAAGTCATAGAAGATAAGATTTAGTCGATGGCAGTTTTCAATAAAAAGTACCTATGCACGCTGGGCTCCCCTTGCTCCCTATCCAACTGCCGTTTTTTAAAGAAATTTTCCTTCACCCAACACTGATCTCTTCAATACATATTCTCTGGGTTGATAAATAGGTTGACCCTTCCCAAATCCGTAAGCCAATCCCTGACATACTTGAGCCAGGGAATACGGTGATAATGATGCTGAGAGAGGCAGTCAATTAAAATATCCTTACTTAGGGCAATTCTCTTACTAAACCACAAGTTCATCCAGAGTAAGAGGGAGCGTTAAGACAACAAGTCGGAAAGAATAACCATCCCCAGTTGTTCATGGATTACAATGGAGGGGAAACTGCGGTAAACATATTAGTCGTTTAAAAAAAGTGTTTTTGACAATTTAGAGTTGCTCGGGCTCCATATATCCCCAAATCTCACTACCATAGGCCACCTTAGTGATACACTTGGCCTTGCAGATCTGCAAGAGGGCCCTGATAGGTCTATTGCCCATTCGAAATGCAAAGTTGAAAATGGCAGTATTGGCCCTAACAAAATCCCCTTTTTTCCTACTGATAAGGGGACACCAGTTCATGGCGACGTAAAACATTATCCCCACATATGAAAAGGCATCAGTCTTAGGAATCATCGTAGACCCTACCACAAATGTGTAAGATTTGCTAGGGCATGAACCTACTTGCATTACAAAAAATGTGTTGTTATTGACCAGCAATTCCAAGTCCTCCATGAAGTGGACAAATGAGTTCAGTAAGATTTGCAGTCCCCTGGCTGTCCTAGCCATGAGGACGGCAGCGTCTGCGTACAATAGTACAGGCAGGGTCCGCCGACCCACCTGGGGACAGTCAGTTTTCAACTTCAAGAGGGTCTGCTCCAAATTATTGATGTACAAATTGAAAATAAAGGGGGCCAGAATACACCCCTGCCTGACCCCTCTCTTAATTGAGAACTGGCGAGTAAACGCCTCAGTATCTTTGTGTAGATCCCTCAAAAAATGGATGAGGTCTGGGCTGACTCCTAAGGACAACATGATCTGCCAAAGCTTCGATCTGTTGACAAGATCGAACGCTGAAGACAGGTCCATGAAAGCTAGGTGAACAGTGCCGGGGCGCGCAACAGTGTACTTGTTAAGCACCATGTAGAGGTTTAAACTCTGATCCACTGTGGATCGACCCGGGAGGAAACCATATTGGGCATCTGACAGAATGTTATTGTCATCTGCCCAACTGGAGAGTCTGTTGAGTACAATGCAACCCACCACCTTTACAACTGAATCAAGTAAAGAAATGGACCTATAACAATGAGTGCTTTCCCGGTCTCCCTTTTTGAAGACCGGTACAATTGTAGATAGTGTCCAAGACGCCGGAAAACCTGACACGGCTGCAGCGTTAATAACCAAGGTAAGGGCCGGTACCAAGGTGTCCATATTTGAAATGTAAAGATCTGGGGGTATCCCGTGAGGGCCTGGAGCCTTGTTTTTTGTCAACCCTGCTTTGCCCTCTCTTACTTCCTCCATTGTAAAGACCACGTGGAGTATACCCTTGCCTAAGCACAGATCTTTCTTCGTGGTAGAAAAGGACAAGAACATGCGCTCAAAATGCCTTACCCATTCATCTTCAGTTATCTGCGAGTCCAATAAGTTGACACTATCGCCTGCAAAGAAAGGATTATTAATAATACTCCAGAACTTTGAACTGTTCATCAAGGTACTGGCTTCTATAAGGTCTAATCAAGCCTCGTCCTTCAAGGGAGTCTTGTGGTTAGCCAGGGCGGCTTTGTATAGTCTGTGACAGGCCTTAACAGTGGAGGGATCTTTTGGTTTGATGCCAAGGGCTACCTTGAGGTTCCTGGATGCTCGTGAACATTCAGGGTCGAAACTACTCGGGACCAAGAAGGGTTGCTGCACCACCTGGGCCATTAATAAGCTTGCAATGGCGCCTGAAATAACACTGAAGGCCTCTAAAATGTCTAAGGGCTTAGCCAACCGGTCTGTACAGGTTGCAAACTCCTTTTGACACTGAGACAACAAGGACTCGTAGAACTGGACTGGGGAAATCTGTACCCACTTCAGTCTCCTACCACCATCCACCGTTGTCAGCGACCCCCTGGTTTCCGCCCAATTAAGTTGGGCAGCCTGAGGCCAACAAATAGACATACACACTGGGTTATGGTCGCTATGCACGCTCTCCTGGATGGAGAAGTCCAAAATGTGTGCAAAGAAGGGAGTAGAGACAAAACTAAAATCAATGAATGACTCACACCCTTTACCAGTAAAAGTGGGGTTGATATCCTTAGTCTCCGGGGACAACTTGTTCATGGCTAAAGTTAAATCAAACTCATTTACAACGGCATTTGGTAAATTACCCTGTAATGTATGCTCCATGTGCAAGCCGGACAATCGTGCACAGCCCGTGTGTTTAATCCCTTCACGTCTCAAGTCCCCACACATGTGAATGTTAAAATCTCCTGCAATCACAAGGTTAGCATAGCTCTATTTTCTCAAACACAATTTTCTCAGAAAAGACCCCCCTGGAAGATGTTAGTGTCTTCGGCACATGAGGATACAGCATTATAAAAGTTCAAGACCAGCAACTTATTGGTCCCCTAGAAAACAACAAAGCCTGCAGAGTGGAAAGATCCGTGAGCACCACTACAAGACTACTACAAACAGCCAAAGATATGAAGCTAACCAGACCCCCCTTAGCTCTGCCCACACTAGAGGGAGTGGCTGGTACAAAGAAGGTCTTAAAGCCTTCCAGAAAAAAACTGTTGACGTTAGTTCACGTTTCCTGAAGGCATATCACATCGTACCGTTTTATATAAAGCATCCAGCTTGGATCGTGAAACTTACTCGACAACCCTGTGATGTTCCAAGAGATAAATTTGCAATCAATGGAAGCTGGGATGACCTTCCCCAGGGGCCAGTTTGGCTGCTGGTTTAAAAGGGCCTTGGATTCTGATAAGGCTCCAGCAGGCAGTCAATCACAGTATTCTAGTGATCCCAGTGGTGCATACCTATTGTACATCTCTATGCCATAAGCAACCTCCTGCTGTGTGCCCCGGCCCAGATCATTGGGTCTACACAAGTTCCTGGCTCCAGAAAAAACGGGTAGATCAGGGGTCTGTAGAAGTAACCCAAGGGGAGGGCCATTATGACCACGGTTGTTCTAATACTAATGGCCTATAAAGCTGATGCAAGTATTCTGTCCACAACATGGGGATTGTTAAAGTTAATGACAATACAATCGCCATTCTAATCCTTCCTGAACCTTCCCACCCAGGTTATTCTCCGCAACATAATGATATGACTTTCCACCCTCAGGCCTGGGGCAGTGTTGGAGTTCAGCCAATGCACCACTTTGTTCTTGAGTTGACCGAATTCTTCCTTCGCTCCCCCTGGGAGAACTGGGACATTTGCTAGAACTATTACAAAGGGAGTAGATTCTGGTGGTAGGTGTAGAGAATGGGATTGTTGGGTGCCTCATGACGAAGGCTGTTTACCCCTCGTCTGAGCATCGTAACTGCACTACTCACTGTGTCTCCAGGGTTACACCTGGATTGGGAAGGGGCCCCCTCATTCGGGGTTGTAGACAAAGTTGATGGGTGGGCAGGCCGTAGAAGTGGGCATATGCGATTAGAAGTGCCATCGGACAATGACTTCAATAGGGACTAGGGCTGGGCAGTGGACTCCTGGTGTTGTGCACCTGTGCACTGTAACACGCTGGAAAGGATGAAGCGGGTGTGCCCAAAGTCCCTGCACCCGCTGCCACAGAATCAACTCGGAGGGACAAATTCAGGGTGGTAAGGCCCCTTTCTAATGCTGTTAGGCGTTGGACAATGGGATCTATTTTAAGGTCCAAGGCAGCTGTCAAAGGAGCCACAAAGGACTCCAACATGGCGATCAGGTCAGGTTTGGATATAACCGAAGAGTCCGGAGAACTGGGATGCACTCTGTTACTCTTTTGTAGTTTGGCATTACTCCCGATAGGGGGACACTTACTTTTGGCTCTTGTTCCCTTCCCCACACCAGGGTCCTGTGCAGAAATCACTGGAGCCACCCCCCTGTCCGATGTCTAGAAGGTACCTTGATCCGAAGGTAAACCAATTTCCCTGCCCTCAATCAAATCGATGAACAACGGATCAGGGACTGCAGTGAGTTCAGAGTGAACTGTGGTTGAGAGGGGAGAGGCACTCAGAGAGCCATTGAGTACATGATTTACTGGGGAACGGGTGAGATGTCGGGCAGCTAACTCACTCTCCTTGTCCAAGACGCCGACTGCTCTTTATAAAAAGCGTCAATGGTTGACACTGTGCTCGCAAGCGTTTTGGAAGTTCCCCCCGCTAGCTTGCGCTTCCCCATTATGGCCCTCCAACAGGGCCAAGATGGATTCAAAATATACACAAGATGATGGACGGAATGTTGCACATTGGCAAACATTCACCCCCAGTCACAGATCTGGGTTTAATCCATTGTTATTTTGCTTCACCACGCCACCCCAGTTCAGACATAGCCATATGCAAATCAGTCTTGACCCTGTGCCTCATGGGAACAGTCCAGACCGAACTGCCAAGCCATGTCTTCCCTGGACCGGAATCAAGCATCCTAGGACCGGTTTCGGGCTTTCAGCCCTCATCAGCCAGGATAGCTTGACTCCAGTGGCGTAGTGAGCACGGGACCCACGTCTGGGCATACCCTTCCCACTTAAGGCGAAATGCAAAACACACAAGATGATGGACGGAATGTTGCACATTGGCAAACATTCACCCCCAGTCACAGATCTGGGTTTAATCCATCGTTATTTTGCTTCACCACGCCACCCCAGTTCAGACATAGCCATATGCAAATCAGTCTTGACCCTGTGCCTCATGGGAACAGTCCAGACCAAACTGCCAAGCCATGTCTTCCCTGGACCGGAATCAAGCATCCTAGGACCGGTTTCGGGCTTTCAGCACTCATCAGCCAGGATAGCTTGACTCCAGTGGTGTAGTGAGCACGGGACCCACGTCTGGGCATACCCTTACCACTTAGGGCGAAATGCAAAACACACAAGATGATGGACGGAATGATGCACATTGGCAAACATTCACCCCCAGTCACAGATCTGGGTTTAATCCATCGTTATTTTGCTTCACCACGCCACCCCAGTTCAGACATAGCCATATGCAAATCAGTCTTGACCCTGTGCCTCATGGGAACAGTCCAGACCGAACTGCCAAGCCATGTCTTCCTGGACCGGAATCAAGCATCCTAGGACCGGTTTCGGGCTTTCAGCCCTCATCAGCCAGGATAGCTTGACTCCAGTGGCGTAGTGAGCACGGGACCCACGTCTGGGCATACCCTTCCCACTTAGGCGAAATGCAAAACACACAAGATGATGGACGGAATGTTGCACATTGGCAAACATTCACCCCCAGTCACAGATCTGGGTTTAATCCATCGTTATTTTGCTTCACCACGCCACCCCAGTTCAGACATAGCCATATGCAAATCAGTCTTGACCCTGTGCCTCATGGGAACAGTCCAGACCGAACTGCCAAGCCATGTCTTCCCTGGACCGGAATCAAGCATCCTAGGACCGGTTTCGGGCTTTCAGCCCTCATCAGCCAGGATAGCTTGACTCCAGTGGCGTAGTGAGCACGGGACCCACGTCTGGGCATACCCTTCCCACTTAGGCGAAATGCAAAACACACAAGATGATGGACGGAATGTTGCACATTGGCAAACATTCACCCCAGTCACAGATCTGGGTTTAATCCATCGTTATTTTGCTTCACCACGCCATCCCAGTTCAGACATAGCCATATGCAAATCAGTCTTGACCCTGTGCCTCATGGGAACAGTCCAGACCGAACTGCCAAGCCATGTCTTCCCTGGACCGGAATCAAGCATCCTAGGACCGGCTTCGGGCTTTCAGCCCTCATCAGCCAGGATAGCTTGACTCCAGTGGCGTAGTGAGCACAGGACCCACGTCTGGGCACACCCTTCCCACTTAGGGCGAAATGCAAACACACAAGATGATGGACGGAATGTTGCACATTGGCAAACATTCACCCCCAGTCACAGATCTGGGTTTAATCCATCGTTATTTTGCTTCACCACGCCACCCCAGTTCAGACATAGCCATATGAAAATCAGTCTTGACCCTGTGCCTCATGGGAACAGTCCAGACCGAACTGCCAAGCCATGTATTCCCTGGACCGGAATCAAGCCTCCTAGGACCGGTTTCGGGCTTTCAGCCCTCATCAGCCAGGATAGCTTGACTCCAGTGGCGTAGTGAGCACGGGACCCACGTCTGGGCATACCCTTCCCACTTAGGGCGAAATGCAAAACCCACAAGATGATGGACGGAATGTTGCACATTGGCAAACATTCACCCCCAGTCACAGATCTGGGTTTAATCCATCGTTATTTTGCTTCACCACGCCACCCCAGTTCAGACATAGCCATATGCAAATCAGTCTTGACTCTGTGCCTCATGGGAACAGTCCAGACCGAACTGCCAAGCCATGTCTTCCTGGACCGGAATCAAGCATCCTAGGGACCGGTTTCGGGCTTTCAGCCCTCATCAGCCAGGATAGCTTGACTCCAGTGGCGTAGTGAGCACGGGACCCACGTCTGGGCATACCCTTCCCACTTAGGGCGAAATGCAAAACACACAAGATGATGGACGGAATGTTGCACATTGGCAAACATTCACCCCCAGTCACAGATCTGGGTTTAATCCATCGTTATTTTGCTTCACCACGCCACCCCAGTTCAGACATAGCCATATGCAAATCAGTCTTGACCCTGTGCCTCATGGGAACAGTCCAGACCGAACTGCCAAGCCATGTCTTCCCTAGACCGGAATCAAGCATCCTAGGACCGGTTTCGGGCTTTCAGCCCTCATCAGCCAGGATAGCTTGACTCCAGTGGCGTAGTGAGCACGGGACCCACGTCTGGGCATACCCTTCCCACTTAGGCGAAATGCAAAACACACAAGATGATGGACGGAATGTTGCACATTGGCAAACATTCACCCCCAGTCACAGATCTGGGTTTAATCCATCGTTATTTTGCTTCACCACGCCACCCCAGTTCAGACATAGCCATATGCAAATGAGTCTTGACCCTGTGCCTCATGGGAACAGTCCAGACCGAACTGCCAAGCCATGTCTTCCCTGGACCGGAATCAAGCATCCTAGGACCGGTTTCGGGCTTTCAGCCCTCATCAGCCAGGATAGCTTGACTCCAGTGGCGTAGTGAGCACAGGACCCACGTCTGGGCATACCCTTCCCACTTAGGGCGAAATGCAAAACACACAAGATGATGGACGGAATGTTGCACATTGGCAAACATTCACCCCCAGTCACAGATCTGGATTTAATCCATCGTTATTTTGCTTCACCACGCCACCCCAGTTCAGACATAGCCATATGCAAATCAGTCTTGACCCTGTGCCTCATGGGAACAGTCCTGACCGAACTGCCAAGCCATGTCTTCCCTGGACTGTAATCAAGCATCCTAGGACCGGTTTCGGGCTTTCAGCCCTCATCAGATAGGATAGCTTGACTCCAGTGGCGTAGTGAGCACGGGACCCACGTCTGGGCATACCCTTCCCACTTAGGGCGAAATGCAAAACACACAAGATGATGGACGGAAAGTTGCACATTGGCAAACATTCACCCCCAGTCACAGATCTGGGTTTAATCCATCGTTATTTTGCTTCACCACGCCACCCCAGTTCAGACATAGCCATTTGCAAATCAGTCTTGACCCTGTGCCTCATGGGAACAGTCCAGACCGAACTGCCAAGCCATGTCTTCCCTGGACCGGAATCAAGCATCCTAGGACCGGTTTCGGGCTTTCAGCCCTCATCACACACAAGATGATGGACGGAATGCTGCACATTGGCAAACATTCACCCCCAGTCACAGATCTGGGTTTAATCCATCGTTATTTTGCTTCACCACGCCACCCCAGTTCAGACATAGCCATATGCAAATCAGTCTTGACCCTGTGCCTCATGGGAACAGTCCAGACCGAACTGCCAAGCCATGTCTTCCTGGACCGGAATCAAGCATCCTAGGACCGGTTTCAGGCTATCAGCCTTCATCAGCCAGGATAGCTTGACTCCAGTGGCGCAGTGAGCACGGGACCCACGTCTGGGCATACCCTTCCCACTTAGGGCGAAATGCAAAACACACAAGATGATGGACGGAATGCTGCACATTGGCAAACATTCACCCCCAGTCACAGATCTGGGTTTAATCCATCGTTATTTTGCTTCACCACGCCACCCCAGTTCAGACATAGCCATATGCAAATCAGTCTTGACCCTGTGCCTCATGGGAACAGTCCAGACCGAACTGCCAAGCCATGTCTTCCCTGGACCGGAATCAAGCATCCTAGGACCGGTTTCAGGCTATCAGCCTTCATCAGCCAGGATAGCTTGACTCCAGTGGCGCAGTGAGCACGGGACCCACGTCTGGGCATACCCTTCCCACTTAGGGCGAAATGCAAAACACACAAGATGATGGACGGAATGCTGCACATTGGCAAACATTCACCCCCAGTCACAGATCTGGGTTTAATCCATCGTTATTTTGCTTCACCACGCCACCCCAGTTCAGACATAGCCATATGCAAATCAGTCTTGACCCTTTGCCTCATGGGAACAGTCCAGACCGAACTGCCAAGCCATGTCTTCCCTGGACCGGAATCAAGCATCCTAGGACCGGTTTCAGGCTATCAGCCTTCATCAGCCAGGATAGCTTGACTCCAGTGGCGCAGTGAGCACGGGACCCACGTCTGGGCATACCCTTCCCACTTAGGGCGAAATGCAAAACACACAAGATGATGGACGGAATGCTGCACATTGGCAAACATTCACCCCCAGTCACAGATCTGGGTTTAATCCATCGTTATTTTGCTTCACCACGCCACCCCAGTTCAGACATAGCCATATGCAAATCAGTCTTGACTCTGTGCCTCATGGGAACAGTCCAGACCGAACTGCCCAGCCATGTCTTCCCTGGACCGGAATCAAGCATCCTAGGACCGGTTTCAGGCTATCAGCCTTCATCAGCCAGGATAGCTTGACTCCAGTGGCGCAGTGAGCACGGGACCCACGTCTGGGCATACCCTTCCCACTGAGGGCGAAATGCAAAACACACAAGATGATGGACGGAATGCTGCACATTGGCAAACATTCACCCCCAGTCACAGATCTGGGTTTAATCCATAGTTATTTTGCTTCACCACGCCACCCCAGTTCAGACATAGCCATATGCAAATCAGTCTTGACCCTGTGCCTCATGGGAACAGTCCAGACCGAACTGCCAAGCCATGTCTTCCCTGGACCGGAATCAAGCATCCTAGGACCGGTTTCAGGCTATCAGCCTTCATCAGCCAGGATAGCTTGACTCCAGTGGCGCAGTGAGCACGGGACCCACGTCTGGGCATACCCCTTCCCACTTAGGGCGAAGTGCAAAACACACAAGATGATGGACGGAATGCTGCACATTGGCAAACATTCACCCCCAGTCACAGATCTGGGTTTAATCCATCGTTATTTTGCTTCACCACGCCACCCCAGTTCAGACATAGCCATATGCAAATCAGTCTTGACCCTGTGCCTCATGGGAACAGTCCAGACCGAACTGCCAAGCCATGTCTTCCCTGGACCGGAATCAAGCATCCTAGGACCGGTTTCAGGCTATCAGCCTTCATCAGCCAGGATAGCTTGACTCCAGTGGCGCAGTGAGCACGGGACCCACGTCTGGGCATACCCTTCCCACTTAAGGCGAAATGCAAAACACACAAGATGATGGACGGAATGTTGCACATTGGCAAACATTCACCCCCAGTCACAGATCTGGGTTTAATCCATCGTTATTTTGCTTCACCACGCCACCCCAGTTCAGACATAGCCATATGCAAATCAGTCTTGACCCTGTGCCTCATGGGAACAGTCCAGACCAAACTGCCAAGCCATGTCTTTTGCATTTGTCACCCCGAGTGGGACGGGTATGCCCAGACGTGGGTCCCGTGCTCTCAGCCCTCATCAGCCAGGATAGCTTGACTCCAGTGGCGTAGTGAGCACGGGACCCACGTCTGGGCATACCCTTCCCACTTAGGGCGAAATGCAAAACACACAAGATGATGGACGGAATGTTGCACATTGGCAAACATTCACTCCCAGTCACAGATCTGGGTTTGCTTGTTTCCAGTCCAGGGAGGACCTGGCTTGGCAGTTCGGGCTGGACTGTTCCCATGAGGCACAGGGTCAAGACTGATTTGCATATGGCTGGGTTCAAACTGGAATGGCATGGTGAGCAAAAACGATGGATTTAGGCCCAGATCTCTGTACTGGGGTGAATGTATGACATTGTTCTGCATTCTGTCCATCAACTGTTGTTTTTGCATTTGTCACCCCGAGTGGGACGGGTATGCCCAGACGTGGGTCCCGTGCTCTCCATGCCACTGGAATCAAGCTATCCTGGCTGAAGAGGGGTGAAACCCCGAAACCGGTCCTAGGATGCTTGTTTCCAGTCCAGGGAGGACCTGGCTTGGCAGTTCGGGCTGGACTGTTCCCATGAGGCACAGGGTCAAGACTGATTTGCATATGGCTGGGTTCAAACTGGAATGGCATGGTGAGCAAAAAACGATGGATTTAGGCCCAGATCTCTGTACTGGGGTGAATGTATGACATTGTTCTGCATTCTGTCCATCAACTGTTGTTTTTGCATTTGTCACCCCGAGTGGGACGGGTATGCCCAAACGTGGGTCCCGTGCTCTCCATGCCACTGGAATCAAGCTATCCTGGCTGAAGAGGGTGAAACCCCGAAACTGGTCCTAGGATGCTTGTTTCCAGTCCAGGGAGAACCTGGCTTGGCAGTTCGGGCTGGACTGTTCCCATGAGGCACAGGGTCAAGACTGATTTGCATATGGCTGGGTTCAAACTGGAATGGCATGGTGAGCAAAAAATGATGGATTTAGGCCCAGATCTCTGTACTGGGGTGAATGTATGACATTGTTCTGCATTCTGTCCATCAACTGTTGTTTTTGCATTTGTCACCCCGAGTGGGACGGGTATGCCCAGTCGTGGGTCCCGTGCTCTCCATGCCACTGGAATCAAGCTATCCTGGCTGAAGAGGGGTGAAACCCGAAACCGGTCCTAGGATGCTTGTTTCCAGTCCAGGGAGGACCTGGCTTGGCAGTTCGGGCTGGACTGTTCCCATGAGGCACAGGGTCAAGACTGATTTGCATATGGCTGGATTCAAACTGGAATGGCATGGTGAGCAAAAAACGATGGATTTAGGCCCAGATCTCTGTACTGGGGTGAATGTATGACATTGTTCTGCATTCTGTCCATCAACTGTTGTTTTTGCATTTGTCACCCCGAGTGGGACGGGTATGCCCAGACGTGGGTCCCGTGCTCTCCATGCCACTGGAATCAAGCTATCCTGGCTGAAGAGGGTGAAACCCCGAAACCGGTCCTAGGATGCTTGTTTCCTGTCCAGGGAGGACCTGGCTTGGCAGTTCGGGCTGGACTGTTCCCATGAGGCACAGGGTCAAGACTGATTTGCATATGGCTGGGTTCAAACTGGAATGGCATGGTGAGCAAAAAACGATGGATTTAGGCCCAGATCTCTGTACTGGGGTGAATGTATGACATTGTTCTGCATTCTGTCCATCAACTGTTGTTTTTGCATTTGTCACCCCGAGTGGGACCGGTATGCCCAGACGTGGGTCCCCTGCTCTTCATGCCACTGGAATCAAGCTATCCTGGCTGAAGAGGGGTGAAACCCCGAAACCGGTCCTAGGATGCTTGTTTCCAGTCCAGGGAGGACCTGGCTTGGCAGTTCGGGCTGGACTGTTCCCATGAGGCACAGGGTCAAGACTGATTTGCATATGGCTGGGTTCAAACTGGAATGGCATGGTGAGCAAAAAATGATGGATTTAGGCCCAGATCTCTGTACTGGGGTGAATGTATGACATTGTTCTGCATTCTGTCCATCAACTGTTGTTTTTGCATTTGTCACCCCGAGTGGGACGGGTATGCCCAGACGTGGGTCCCTTGCTCTCCATGCCACTGGAATCAAGCTATCCTGGCTGAAGAGGGTGAAACCCCAAAACCGGTCCTAGGATGCTTGTTTCCAGTCCAGGGAGGACCTGGCTTGGCAGTTCGGGCTGGACTGTTCCCATGAGGCACAGGGTCAAGACTGATTTGCATATGGCTGGGTTCAAACTGGAATGGCATGGTGAGCAAAAAAACGATGGATTTAGGCCTAGATCTCTGTACTGGGGTGAATGTATGACATTGTTCTGCATTCTGTCCATCAACTGTTGTTTTTTCAAAATATATACTACAGAGTTCATCATGGTCCCTGTGAAACTAGTTAGCAGCTTGGGTTAGAAGGCTCCCAAGATGATACCACATCATAAGCAGCAGGTCAGGTGAAAAAGTCTATTAATTATAAAACGACCCCATATAGGCAACAGGGAAGATGCTTATGCTAATGCTAACGCTGCAACAAGATGGTGTCCAAGGTAACCTAGGATGGGGGTAAAAAGGATGAGGACTCCCTACCTGCCTTCACAGAGGATTCCAAAATTGCAAGTTTCCTTTCTTCGTGGTCCAAAATCTGCTCCTCTCTGCCAGGAGGCTGAGACCAGGGCCGAGGAACGTAGGCCAAAAGGGGTGGCCCAGCCAGCCTCCTCCGGTTTCTGACGGGCGTGGACCGGCCTGACCTTGGCCCAGGCACGGCCCGTGGCACAGGAGGTGTAACGCACTTTTAAGTGTGTGGTGTGGGGATGACAGTGGCAGCAGCACAGGATTCTGGGACAGCAAGCCCCTCACCAGCCTCCTGGGTCCTCTCCAACACCTCACAACAAACAAAGGTGTCCCGCGCCGCGGGAGGTGTAACGCACTTTTAAGTGCGTGGCGCGGGGATGACAGCGGCAGTAGCACAGGATTCTGGGACAGCAATTCCCTCACCAACCTCCTGGGTCCTCTCCAACATCTCACAACAAACAACGTTATCTCAGAGTTCCATAATCTTATAGAGGAACTCGGCGTTTGGCTGTGTTCCTCTATATCCGTGGTACTCATAGTACGGCCCGCGGGCCGCCAGCGGCCCGGCAGGCATTCATTGGCGGCCCACGGACCTTGCCTGGCAGATTCCACGGCCGGCAGTAAACACAGAAGATGACCGCAGGAGCATACGTAGTGAATACCTATTAAATAGGTATTCACTACGTATGCTCCTGCGGCCTTCTTCTGTGTTTACTGCCGGCCCCTGTGATGTCAGGGCACATTCGGAAAGCTTCACAAAAGGCCCTTTAAAAGTCAGCTGTAAGCGCTTTCACAGCTGACTTTTAAAAGGGCCTTTTGGGAAGCTTCCTAGTTTGGACAAAGACAGATAGAGGCGCAGAGACAGATAGAGGCGCAGAGACAGATAGAGGCGCAGAGACAGATAGAGGCGCAGAGACAGATAGAGGCAGAGAGACAGATAGAGACAGGGACAGATAGAGACAGGGACAGATAGAGACAGGGACAGACAGACAGACAGAGATAGAGACAGGGACAGAGATAGAGACAGGGACAGAGACAGACAGAGACAGGGACAGAGATAGAGACAGAGACAGGGACAGACAGGGACAGGGACAGACAGGGACAGAGACAGGGACAGACCGGGACAGACAGGGACAGACAGAGAGAGACAGGGACAAACAGGGACAGACAGATAGAGACAGAGACAGGGACAGACAGGGACAGATAGATAGAGACAGGGACAAACAGATAGAGACAGGGACAGACAGGCAGAGATAGAGACAGGGACAGAGATAGAGACAGGGACAGAGATAGAGACAGGGACAGAGACAGGGACAGAGACAGAGATAGAGACAGGGACAGACAGGGACAGACAGAGACAGGGACAGACCGGGACAGACAGACAGAGAGAGACAGAGACAGGGACAAACAGGGACAGACAGATAGAGACAGAGACAGGGACAGACAGGGACAGACAGATAATGACAGGGACAGACAGATAGAGACAGGGACCGACAGAGACCGGGACAGACAGATAGAGACAGGGACAGACAGATCAAGACAGGGACAGACAGACAGGGACAGACAGATAGAGACAGGGACAGACAGAGACAGGGACAGACAGATAGAGACAGAGACAGGGACAGACAGATAGAGACAGAGACTAATAGAGACATAGATAGTGACATAGACAGATAGAGACAGACAGATAGAGAGATAGAAGATAGACATAGAAGGTAGAGAGACATAGAAGATAGAGAGACATAGAAGATAGAGATAGTGAGAGAGATAGAGACATAGAGAGAGAGAGAGAGATAGCTAGAGAGAGAGATAGCTAGAGAGATAGATAGTTAGAGACAGATAGAGAGAGAGATAGCTAGAGAGAGATAGAAAGAGAGAGATAGAGAGAGATAGAGATAGCTAGAGATAGAGAGAGAGAGAGAGAGATAGAGATAGATAGATAGATAGATAGATAGATAGATAGATAGATAGATAGATAGATAGATAGGATAGGTAGGATAGATAGATGTGTGTATGCCGGGTCTGGTGGCTCAGTGGACGAATGCATCCGCTGCAGGGGCCTGTGTTCAACCGCATGATCACAGTTTTTTTTTTCTTGCCCGAGCCCCACCCCCCACCCCCATTGACCCCGCCCCCACCGGTGCGGCCCTCGGCCACAAACCACACTCTAAATTTGGCCCCCGAGAGAAAGTTTGTGAGTACCCATGCTTTATATGGTTATGGAACTCCTCGGTGACTTGCAATATCCTTATAATGATTGGCAGGGAGTACTTTATCCCTTATATAATATAACAGAGATATATTGTTAGATGCACAATGAAGTAAATGTGATGCTATATTGAAACTGATGCAATATTCCCTGTATTGACACTGACCACAATCTATGCTGAATGTCATGTTTATAATGGAAAAAAATAAAAATAGTAAAAACAAAAAAAAGTTAAATAAAGCTCCTGTTCCTGACAGTGTCCTAGTGGACCTGAATCATGTACTAGATATGCAGTCAAAGTCTCTACCATTGAGCTATACCCCTCATGTGCAATATATGAGCATCAGTACTTACCAAGGTTTCTAATGATCTTTCTTTCAGTTGTCTTGCCCCCATTTTATGACAATCATCCATTACATAAAAATTACAGCTGTGTAAATCCCATCAAAAATTTAATTCTCTTGTGGGTGTAGCAGGAAAAATGTATTGCTGAGACTAAATCATATCCAGGGCTGGGTCAATTACCAAGCCATACTCACCAACAACCAGATGGAAAGGCATAGGCACTATAGCCCAGGCTGCAAGACTATATTTGATGATTTCTGTTGGACTTGGCCCTTTTTGCAGGGTTATCCCCAAACTTTTTGCTTCTTCCTCCTATTTTTTTCCTGACCTGTTGTTGTTGGTTTTAGGACTCTGGGCACTTTACCACTGCTGATCAGTGCTAAAGTGCATATGCTCTCTGTGTAAATTGTTAACATGATTGGTTCTCCCTGATTGACATATTTGATTTTCTGGTCAGTCCCCAGTAAAGTGCACTGAGTGTGCCGGGGCTGGTAAATCAAATACTACTAGTGGGCCTACAGCACTGATTGTGCCACCCACATGAGTAGCCCTGAAAAGATGTCTCAGGCCTGCCACTGCAGTGCCACTGCACAGTTTGCTAACTGCCATGTCGAATTGGCAAGTGCACCAACTTGCCAGGCCCTAACCTTCCCTTTTCTTACATGTAGGACACCCCTATGGTAGGCCCACGTTACCCCCCTGGGCAGGGTGCTGTGTATGTGAAAGGTAGGACATGTACTGATGTGTGTAACATGTCCTGATAGTGAAATACTGCCAATTTCGTTTTTCACTATTGAAAGGCTATCTTGCCCCATAGGACAGAATGGGGAATGCTTTGTAACATTTTACAAGCATATCTTCCCATAGGGACAAAATAGAAAAAAAAAGTTTAGGCTCTCTGAACTCAGAATTTAATAACACATCTATTACTAAAGATGGTTTTTAAATTGTGTGTTTGAAAATGCCACTTTTAGAAAGAAGGAATTTCTTGTTTAACCATTCTGTGTGCCTCTGCCTGTTTGTGTATTGACTGTCTAGTTATGGAGGGACAGGGGGTGGGGAGGTGCATTCTCTCAGACAGCCACCGGGGGGGGGGGTTGATGTGTGTCCTGCCTTTCATGAATGAGTCAGGGCTGGGCTGAATAGACCTAGGCTGCATTCAGAGTAGGGGGAGAAGTTCTAACTAGCACCTGAATAGGCCCGGTCTGCATTTAGAGTGGTGGGAGGAGATTTCCCTTGCACCTGATTAGGGCCTGTCTGCCTTACACAATGCTGTCTCCACCTCCTGCCGGGCAGCTGCACCAGAGAGGACAGAAGTGGTTTGGACTGGGCTCAGAGACCCTTGCAAAAAGAGAACAAAGACATTTTGGGGTATAAGTATTAGAGCTAAAACCCCTGAACTTTAGACTACTTCTGGAATCAAGGGGAGCCTTTGCCAAGGAGAAGAGCTGGAGAAACTGAGGAGAAGTACTGCCCTTGCTGTGTGTCTGGGGTTGGTCTGCAGTTGCTGTTTCTGCCAAGGAAAGGAGAAGGACTGTGCTGTGTGCTGTGTCCCCTGCTTGAGGAAAGTCTCCAAGGGCTTGAGTAGAACTTGCCTCCTGTTTTGAAGTCTCAGGAACACAAAGACTTCACCCCCAGCTCCCCTGAACTTTCTTGCTGGGAGTTCTGACCTGCCAGGAGTGCCTGTGACTGTGTGGGGCCTCTGGAGGTTGTTTCTGCTGTTGGGAGCTGGAAAGCAATGCAACAACAAGAAAATCGACGCATAGCTCTTCTTGCGACAGTTTTTCCGACGCAACGCTGTGGTGTGAGAAGAATCTCCATGCATCGTCGCGCCGCTGCTGAAACCGGCGCAGCGCCTGTCGCCGATGCAAGAATCGACGCATCGAGGGATCGTGGCTGAAGAAATCGACGCAGCGCCGCTCGACGCCGCCGCATCGTTCGCCGCTGCATCACGGATTTCCACGCATCGCCCCTGTGTGGCAAGTTTTCCCCAACGCATCACCCGAAGATCAGAGTAATCTCAGAATCGGCACATCGCTTCCCCCTACAGACCGGACCCGACGCACCGCTCCCCTGTGTCCAGCGGAACTGTCGCATCGCATCCACGAAGGTCTCAGGAATCGATGCATCTCCTTGTTTTTCGACGCATCCCATCGCTGCGGCTGTTTGGCTTGGTGAATTTTGTCGCAACGACAGGTACTTTGCAAGAAATCAAGCATCCATAGTTTTCTATGGGCAAAGTTGCTAAAACCTTTTGAAAGTCATTTTTCTTAATACTTGTGTGTTGGATTTTGTGTCATTTTGGTCTTGTTAAGTTTAGATAAAGATACTTTATTTTTCCAAACCGGTGTGGTGTCCATTTGTGGTGTTATCACTGTGTTACTGTGAGTGTTGGTAGAAAATACTTTACACATTGCCTTTGGGATAAGCCTGTCTGCTCGTGCCAAGCTACCAAGGGGGTGAGCAGGGGTTATCTAAAGTGTGTATCCCCCTTACCCTGACTAGAAGCAAGGGTCCCTATTTGGACAAAGGTACCTACCTCTGCCAACTAGAGACCCCCATTTCTAACAATTGCCAAATAAACCTATCCAAGAGAGGTCCACTATACATGTCTTTTATAGAGTTATGTCAGCCATTGACTTAATAAACCATAACCTACTGTAGCTTGACTTGAATCAGCAGGGTTGGCTAAATCCCTGATTTTGGCACTACAGTGTGTGTGCAGGAAAACAACGGCCAATATTCAATATTGGCAACATCGGAAAAACGAGGAATTTTTAATCTGCGCTGGGATGCTTAAGGAGTGGATACTCACCCTCCTCTTATTTAGTTCAACAGAAATTTAAACCATAATGCTCCAAAATCATACTTAATTTACTTGCAAGTCCCTAGTAAAGTGGCACTACATGTGCCCAGGACCTGTAAATTAAATGCTACTGATGGACCTGCTATGTTTTTAGAGAACAATGGTTCCTGAGTGGCCAATAAGGTACAAGGAAAACACGAACAGTTGCGTTAGAGGTGGTATTAAACAATATGCCTATATTAAGTGGGCATATAGGGTAATTGATACCAGAAGTAGCAGCAAGGTAGGTACTTAACAGGGACACAAGGGAGTTATATAACACGCATTTTATTTGTTTTATCAACAATATGCGAATATAGTTCAGGTGCTCACACAAAGCGACAGCAAGCGTGATGTGGCGAGTGAGGGTGACTTTTAAAATGTATACATCACATTGACAACAGAGAGTAGAAACTCCTAAGTACATGCACATATGCTAACTGAATATCTGAAAGCAGATATCATTCCCATAGGACTACAGGTTCGCAACATACCAGCAATTTTCCTCCAAGATAAAAAATGTAAGAACGGCTTTGCACACATTGGCACCACTTGCTCCCGCCATTGGATGGTGCTTGGGATTGACACTGCATTGGAACACAGCAAAAAAGAACTTGGGGAGATACTTTAGTTAGAAAAGGCTATTCTAGAATTAGACACCCTAGCGGATGCTAAAGCAGTCCTAGAGAAACTAAAACGTACCATACTTGACTTTCAAAGCTTTGAGCATCACAAAAAGTCAACAAAAGTGTCTAAAGACATCAAAAACTACAATATGGAGAGAACTTACCCTTATCTACAGGAAGATTTTTTCACTGCCACCCCACAAGAACCCCAGAGAAACCCCGCTGGAACCTGGGGGAGATTCAAAAACAGACAACCTGTAACCTTCTCTGATTCTTCAGCTGACTCCGATAATTCTGACCCCGGAGCAGGACCCAGTACCTCCTCCCACAACCCTAATAATTTTTTAGGGAGAGGCCAACCATTTCTAGGGGATCGAGGCAGGGGCAGAGGAAAAACCAGGTACAACTTCCCACCGGGGGAACGCCAGACCAGACGCAAGTTCTACCAATGGGGGTACCAGTACTAGAACTTGTGGCCACTGTGCCGACACCTAGCGCAGAAGAAATCCCTTTTTTCAATCTATCTAAGCACCAGCTGGCATCCACAGACATCGCTCTACTGAGCAGAGGTTTGTCTTATGTTATTACTGAAAAACCTAACTAGTTCCTTATACAAACTGAAATTATTCAATTTAAAAAAAAGTCAGATTGAGCTCTTTCTTTCACAACAGAGATACACCTACCAAAACTGATGCTACCGGACTACGTCCAAAGTCTACATTTAATCCTCCTAGTGGCTCTATGCCCCCTGAAGTCATAACCTTTGAACATCTAGGGGCCGATTCACAGAACTAATCTGAGACTAAATCCTAAACTTACTACTTCTAGTATTCACATAAGGCACTTACGATTTTTGGTATTCGCAGAAATCACTTACGACTCCTGAATCCTAACTTTAGTACTCCTAAATGCCTTCTGTGAATACCGAAAGTCGTAAAGTTAGGATTTTGTCTCAGATTACTTTTGTGAATCGGGCCCAGGAGTCGTAAGTGATTTCTGTGAATACCAAAAATTGCAAGTGCCTTCTGTGAATATCAGAAGTAGTAAGTTTAGGATTTTGTCTCAGATTAGTTCTGTGAATCGGCCCCCTAGTCCTTAAAGATCTGGACAAACTACAGAAAGAATACAAGTTTACTCCATACAATATCAGCTTGGAGGAAAAACAGAGCTTAACCAAACTGAAAGCACTGGATGACATAATCATTAAGCCCTCTGACAAAGTCGGGGGTATAGTTATACAGGACAAAGTGGCCTACGACAATGAGATTTTCCGCCAGCTTGGCAACACGACACATTATGAACGGCTGACACGCAATCCCCTTCAGGAAAGTAGAGATTTTATCCTGAATCTCACGAAAGAAGCTGAGGAACAAGGCTTTATCAGCCGCAATGAATTCCTGTTCCTTAACAGTAAGACTCCACGCACACCTGTACTGTATACGCTGCCAAAAATACATAGGAACTTGGAGGCTCCACCAGGTAGACCTTTCCTGTCAGGCTGTGGTTCTATCCTTGAACCCTTGGGCAGGTACATCGACTTTTTCATCTGTGACCTGGCCCGATGCACTACCACATACGTGAAAGACACAACTCATTTCATAAATCTTATTGAATCAGAGATGTTTGACCCTCAAAATGAACTTCTTGTCACACTAGACATTGAATCACTATACACGAATATCCTTCAGGAAAAGGGCATAGATGTCATCAGGAATCATCTTAACCAACGCCCTTCTCCACATCAAGTCCCCACTGATTTCATTATCTCACTTCTCCAAATAGCCTTGACAAAAAACAATTTCCTTTTTCAAGACAAATACTACAGACAGTGCAAGGGCACATCCATTGGAGCAGTTTTCGCCCATAATTTTGCGATTCTGTTCATTGACAATATAGATAACTCAATCATTCTCAACACACTCAATCCATACCTACCAAAAATCTAAATCTGTATATAAATGACATGTTCATGATCTGGCTAGGGGACAGTACTGAATTACACGACTTCTGTAATTGGCTCAACAACAGCCAGCCTGACTTCAAGTTTACACACAATCACAACAGCACACAAATTGACTATTTAGATGTGACTGTCAAAAGTCTGGATGGCGAACTATACACCAACCTGTTCAGAAAACCGACTGAGCGTAGTACCCTGCTCCAGTACAATAACTCACACTCTAGAGCACTCAGAGATGGACTACCCTATGGACAATTCCTCAGAATCCGCAGGAATTGTAAATTTAAAGAAGATTTCTTTAAAGAAGCTGATACCCTTTGTAAAAAACTCATTGACAGAGGTTACCCCAGACGCCTAGTCAAACGCTCCATGAAACGAGCATGGTACTCACATCGTGAATACCTGCTGCAACCCATACAAAAAGAACATATCTCTAAGATCACATGTGTCACCACATACTGCCTCGTGAGCAATAAGCTGGACAAAAATGATTAAAAAACATTGGTTGGTCCTCGCCCCATTGGACTTGGCAACAGGAGTCCCCCTCTTTTCCTTCAAAAGAGGACGCAATATCCGAGTCCACTTAGTCAGGGCTCACAAACCTGCACGAAGTGACAATTCCCTTCTATCCTACCACAGCCTTCCTCCGCTATAGGGCCATTACAAATGTAACAATTGCCTGGCATGTGACTCTACTGAGAATACCAAAGTTTTTGAATATGGGAATCTAAAACATACACTAAAAAATGTTTCCAACTGTAATTCACACAATGTGATATATTGCATTCAATGTCCGTGCAAACTATTGTATATAGGACAGACAACCCAGAAGATAAAAACCAGGATATCACAACACAGAAGCCCGATTTGCTGCAAGATCATCACAGCACCTCTTGTGGAACACTTTCTGTAAAAAGGACATTCTGAATTGGATTTCTCATGGGAAGTTATTGACATCCTACGCACACACTCCAGAGGTGACAGTCAACAACAGACTTTGAACAGATTAGAATGCAAATGGATCTTTAACTGCCGCACTATTGAACATGGTCTAAACTCAATGGATGAATGGAATGCTATTATTTAACCCATGTTTATTCTTCATAGCTCAGATTACCTATTGGACCTTGTCTTGAATAGATATCCACCATGGTTACTGCACTGAAGGTATTTATTTGAATTTATTTTAGTTACTCCTTTTTTCTGTAAATAGTTTCATCCATGTATATAATATGCACCTTAATTCCTCTTTATTCCATACGTTGCTCTACCTTTCACCTCCGTTGTGGCCTCATTACTTGTTCTTTTTCCTCCACAACCTTGCTATATTTAAACTGTCCCGTTTCCTACATAGTCCTGCACTGATACATGCCACAGGCTCTGCGTAATTAATTAACCCGGTTCAGCTGTTTTCCCCATACGCTCCAATTGTGTGCTCTCATGGGGGTAACTGACACACCCCCAATCACGTTCAGCTGCTGCACGTCACGCACGCTCACCGGCAGCTTGTTAATACGGTTCCTGAAACCCCCCTTCCTGCTTCCGCCCTAATTACCTCAGTGCGCGCAGATCCACCAGACGGAGCGGCTGCCCGTCCTTCAAACGCGGACAGACTGATGCGGTCTTTTCTTTCAAGTAAGTCTTTCCTTGCAGGGCGATCCTGTCCTTCCTAGGAAGTTTGGTGCCCCGCACCCTTCTAATTTGTGTACAGTACCTTGTAGGTCAGGCTGCATCAACTACGTGGGCTTCATTGACTCCCGGCAGACTCCGTCCCGGGTGTCCTCTCAATTGCCGCAGCTCTTAATTTAACATCGACTCACCCATAGAGCACCTACCTGGGGTTAAGTAAGTGCTTTGCCCTGTAGTGGCTTGCGCAGATTCCTTATTTTTTACTTAGCCCTTAATAGTGCTTCTTCTATTACAGCAACCTGGTTTCCTTGCTGCGCCCCTCAATTTTAGACGCTACTCACAGCGTCCACCGTTGATTCTCTCACAACTACTATTTATTACTGATGCACCAGCCACGGCCAGGTGTTCAAGTAAGTTTCCTCCTTTCCATGATATGCATGATTACTTAGGCACACTACTAGCTGCGCCTGTCCTCTCTCTCGAATCATCTAAATCTTTATAACCTCGCGCTCTGTGCACCCGATTTTATTAAATTAACACAACTATGTAAGGTTACACTCTGAACACCTTACCAGACTTACTTCTACCATGCCACTCTTGGCAACAAGTTTTCCCTCGACAGGGTGTTTCTTTGCTTTGCGCAACATTAAAATTGTGTCTTATGCCTAGTTATGAAATATGCTGTCACACTCTAGGCGTTTTAGCTAGTCATCAACTCTTGACGTACTCCTGTTGATTGATGCTAATTGATGTTGGTTCTTTGAATTCACTGGGAGCACAACAGCATCCCCTCATGTACTGCAATATGGACCCAGGGACCATACCTTAATTTAATTTTCCCTTTTTTTATAGATTCTTCTTGCTCACATACTCACTGTCCTGATGATGATCTCTAATCAATGAGATCGAAACGCTGTCGACCTCCTACAACAAGAAACTCCTTGTATTGTTTAAAAGTGGTTACTTAGGAGTTTCTACTCTCTGTTGTCAATGCGATGTATATATTTTAAAAGCCACCCTTACTCGTCACATCACGCTTGCTGTCACTTTGTGTGGGCACCTGAAATATATACGCATAATGTTGATAAAACAAATAAAATGTGTGTTATATAACTCCCTTGTGTCCCTGTTAAGTAACTACCTTGCTGCTACTTCTTTCATCAATTACCCTATATGCCCACTTAATAAAGGCATATTGTTTAATACCACCTCTAACGCAACTGTTGGCGTTTTCCTCGGACCTTATTGGCCACTCAGGAACCATTGTTCTCTAAAAACATAATAGTTACCCTGGTTCTAGTATTGGGGTTCCCTTGTTTAACTTATTACTGATGAACCTGCAGCACTAATTGTGCCATCAGTGCCATCTGTGAGTCTACCCTGCCCATTGATGCCACCCCAGTCCTGGACCTTTGGAAGTGGGCTTTAGGTGCTCCGCCATCCTCTCTAGATACAGAGGAACAGATGCATCTCCTTTGCTGTGCGGTGCAACCTCGCGCAGAATCGATGCATTGCTGCCTGGATCAGAACCGCTGTAAAGACCCGAATCGCATCACAGCCCATCCCTCATCAGAACAGCCACTCTGTGATAAATCCTCAGCACAGGCCCTCACATCCCTCTTTGACGGAAGCCTCGACAATGAGGCTGGATTCCGCATCGCAGCTCCAAGGAACCGGCGCATCACCACGACTGCACAACGCTTCTTTGACGCTGGACTTCACATTGCAAGATCTCATCAACGGGATCCTTGATGATGATGCAGGACCTCCCCCCAAGCAGCCTCGTCACTTCTCTGAACCTATGCATCGCTTCAGCTGCGCAACGCATCTTCAACGTGGATCCTCACAATGATCCGCAAACCAGGATTTAAGGTACTTTGTTCAGCAGGCCTAAGTGGGTTCCAGTAGCCGGCCCATGCTCCATCGCAGTCAGCCTGGACTTGTGACTTTGTTCCCATCCGATGCAACCTGATACCTACAGTTGGTGCTCTGTGCTTTTTGCCACTATTTTGACTAAAATCCTTAAAATTTAATATCTCTGGTTCTACTGATTGGATTGTTGTCATTTTGGTCTTGTTTTATTTATTACAATGTACTATATTTTTCTAAATCTGTAGTGGAATCGTTTTGTGTTGTGTTTGCATTCTGTTACTGTTTGAAGTGTTGCAAAAATACTGTACACATTGCCTCTGAGTGAAGCCTGACTGCTCTCTGCCAAGCTACCCGATGGTGGAGCACAGGTTAATTTAAGGTTTACTTGTGACTTCACCCTGAAAAGAATTGTGGTTGCTGCTTGAGAAGGTTTTCATCCCCTCAACCAGTAACCCATTTTCTTACAATGTTTTTTGCAGGTGTTTTTTACCTTGTTTGAGAGCTACATTATTACTAAGTATAATGACATACCATTTGATCCCCATGGATGATTAGACACAAAGCTAAAAACGGATAAGAAGGTGGGCTAATATTGATTATTTTATTATTGCATTATTATTGGAAGTGTAAGATATGTGCAGTATATCAGGTGTTTTATCTTTGTGATGTTATCAGCTGTACACTTGGGATATTTTCTATGGATGTAATATGTATTGTTAGGCCTTTTAGCTGAAAACAGTAAAGACTCGCAACACTTCAAAAAATTAAGTATCTTTGGAAAAAGTGACAATTCGGAAACATCCGTGTTTTCTGCAAATTCATCTACCCACACTTCAAAGTACGTTCCAAGCCTTTAAATTAAACACCTCAGACTTGCTTCAGTGCCTTCAAACTAATGTCTTCAACCCAAGTCGAAGAAATAGCTCTAAAAAGACAGCTTCAAACTAACCAAGGAAGCCTTGTGCAGAGACAGAATTACAGGTTTTTTTCACTACTCTGGCCGCAGACATTGTAACTATGTTCAATGTCTGCTACTCCAAGCAGGTTACTTACCCCCTTGACATATGGAATGAATGTACCACTCCTGAGAACATTTACAACTTCCGGAAATTCACAGAAATTCTCAGTAGTATTCCTGGAAAGCTGTGCCAGTCTCAGCGGCTTTCCAGGCATACTACAGGAAAGGTCCTATGAGTCTGCTATTCCCTATCTGGAGATACATGTGGGGTACAATTACACATTGATGAAATGCAGTCTGCTGTGCAAAGGCACATTTTTAGTTCCTTTTTCTCCACGGGATACCTCTGCCACTGTACCCACGCTAAGTTGCGGGAGTTCCATTCCCATTTTCAACTAGGAACCCCACCAGTATTTTCTGGAGCAAATCTCTGAGCATTTCCTGTGTAGGAAAGAGTCAGTGAAGCTTGTGGATGAGAACAAAGTCATGTGTTTGTGGATGTTCACAACTAAGAAAGCAAACCATGCCTTGAGCTGCTCATTCCAAGCCCACTGCATGGTTTTACTACTGTGTAGAAGTAAACATTTATGGCATTCAACTGTGCTACAGTAAAACTATTATCACCTGGAAGGTATCCTCCTGTGGTATAAATGGGGCATTTTTGTCCCTTAACAAAGGTTTCTGGCTGTAAACAACTTTGTGATTCGGGACCTATCCGACTGCATAGAGGCTTAGAATATTCTCTCTGATTGACAATAACCTTTCTGGCCTTTGATCCTCAATATCGAATAACATCTGCAACTACATCATCATCACCATCGACACTGACCAACTAAAAATCTTTAAAACTTTCTACTGCCAATGATAATTTTCGAACACCTCCATGGGCAGTAGTATCTAGTACAGCTCTCAACTTCATCAGCTCATGCCTCTAGGATGAAAGATCTTATGTCAACGTTCGCTCATCACTCTCAGGCACTTTTGGGCTACATCCCTACGGTTACTCAGCGACTATGGCTGTGATGTCTATTGTACAATTTGTGCATGTGATACATACTCCAACTCATCAAACCATATAACCAGCGCAACATATCCTTGTGTCTGGAATACAAAAAACAGTGGATCTGTAGAAATGGCAGTGAAATTGAGCAATGGGTCTTTTAATAGCACACCTTACACTTGAGATCATACATTGTGTGTCCTCATTACGATGAGAAAGAGTCAGCAGTCCTGGAATTGTGTAGGTGGTAGCGGACGTCCTCAAACTCTCAAATCTGCCTGTATTCACAAAACCTTTGCTATCTTTCTGACTGCTCTGTCACAAGTTTGATTAGATGAGTGTCTTGTGTCATGCATCCTTGCAGGTCACTGTTTTCTGCCTCTTGAGAGTGATGCTTCATTACCTTCTGTTTGTCATTAGCAATGGAGACAGTGAATCTATGGGCCTGTTTATGACTACGAGCTCTGTGGCGGTGAGGGCACAGCCACACCGGCAGTACTACCGCCCTATTACAAGTTGGGCTGTCGGACCGCCATGGAACAATTGCTACCGCCAGGGATCCGCGATCCATGGTGGTCTTGCAGCGGTCTGAGGCCCGCAATAAGCTGGGGGTGCCGCTGCGGCATGGCCAAGCATATCACAAGTTTCCTCACAGCCACAATCTTCATGGCGGTGAAGAAACTAAGGTGGCCCTACAGGGCCCCCTGGTGCCTCAGGGCCATAAGGATGCATGCAGGGGGGCACATGGTGTGCCCTCCTGTCTGCATGTTTGCCCAATTTCTGTACGGCATGGACTTAACTGTGCATGAACTTGCTTTGGCGTTCCCATTGCTCTGCCTTTCTAAGGTTCATCGCCTGGGACCGGCAAAGCACTGCCCGCCAGACCAGGAGAAAACTCCTAATCTGGCAGGTGATGTCAGTATAGTTTTGGCAGTGTGGCTGCGGGTTGCTGGCATAGCAGCCCGCTGTCACACCGCCAAAGTCGTAATCATGCCCTATGTCTTCCATTAGCAAGCTGTTGAATTCAACACCCTCTTGCATGTATGTCTCAACCTCTATTTTTGATGTTTCAAATGATTCTAACTAACTCATGCCCTATGTCTTCCATTGGCAAGCTCTTGAATTCAACACCCTTTTGCATGTATGCCTCAACTTCTACTTTTGATGTTTCAAATTATTCTAACTAACTCATTGGCCAAGCTCCCTAACGTATTTTCAGTTTAACACGCTAACTGATACTTGCATTGCAGCCACCCATGCTCATGAGGGAGAGTTATTATTTTCCTAGACTTGGTAGATGAAGCATGATTAGTTATAAAGATGTGGATATGCATTGGAAAGGAGTTACATTGGAGCAGTATGGGTGTTCCCATTCATCCACCCATGTGTTTTTTATACAAGCCTGTATTTACTAAAGTCAGCAAACATGGGTTTGCACCAAAATGGTGCGGCTAACTGGAGCTCACGTAACGGGGAGAAATATTTGTATTTCTCCTTGTTACTTCCTCTTTCCATGTGTGCTACATTCTGCAGCACACATACAAAGAGGAAGAAGACTCTAAGAATAGTTTTTATGCAGGAAGGTGTCCTTTCCTGCATAAAAACAATCCTTTCTGTAATGCAAGCACCCTTGCACCATTATGCAAGGGTGCCTGCATTGGCCCTGAGCAGCCCACAGTGCGCCAGCACAAGGAGAGAGCAGAAATGTTCCATATCTTTTCAAATATGAAGCATTTCTGCTCTCTCCATTAACCCTTCCTGCACAAAAACTATTCTGACCACAACGCACCTTGCTTAGCGTCAACTACTTATTATACCATAGAAACACAGGTGTGGTTTTACGGTTTGTTCGCATAGACTTGCATTAATTTACATTATTTTAGAAGTAGTTCATGGTATCTATCTGAAAGTTGGAATTTGTGTACAAGTTTGTACAACGATTGTGAAGTAAGATTTAGAATAGCATAATTTAGTGGAAACTATATAAACGTTTTAGCTTTACTTCATCCATCTTGTATTTGAAAGAACATCAGCTGTTTGCAGTTTTCTAATGTTTTCAAAACAAAAAAATACAATTATCCCAAACAAATTATCAGCAGAAAAAAACTATATAAAAATCAAAACGATAAAAAGTATATATTACCAAAATAAATTAAAAATGTGTTTGCATTTCTTTTTCATCATAGTTATCTCCTCCATTGTATGGAATTCAAGCTTGATATTTCTAATATGAAAAAATATGCTAGTTTCACCTTATGTGGGAAATTTTAAAGTCCGAAGGCTGACCCCACTCCACCACAGGGTCTATTAATTGGACTGTAGAAATACCTCACATGTCAAGACATATGATCATTCCAATGATGGTGCTCACACAGGTTGATTTGTTTTACTTATAGTTGTCAAACCAGGTGTAGACATAAGTACGTTATTGCTGGCATACTGGTACTGAACTTCTGCTGGATCTGTTTGCCTGCCTCCTCCCCTTCTTTGTGTCTTTTTGGATTGGACACAAGAGTGGGAGTTTGAAGTCGTTGTCATCTATAAAAATAAGTGATGTATGTCTTCAACAACATCTTTATTTATGAAGTGTAATTCAGTATGACCAAGAAAGGAGGAAAGTGAAATTCGTTGTGGAAAGTTTTAAGACCACATGCTCTTCTTCTCTATCAGGCCCTATTTAAAAAACTATTAGTACTTGTAAATAAAAGTTAGGCATGCAAATATAGTAATTTATGTGCACAAAGTCCCATTCCTGATTCATAAAATCAGGTATAGTGACAATTTTTAATTTTTCCTTGCCTTCGCTATATATTTAATGAATATGTTGATTGAGTCATGTGAGATACATTCTCACATGAAATAAATATATAACCAGGTTCTCACCACCATATGTGTTGCTCTTATTACAAGAATATAATTATAATGTGAGTGGCCATTCATAGTGTAGGTCTTTAGTGCCTACTGAAGGTAGGTTGGCCTTATACTGTATAACCCATTATAGGGGAAATCTGCACTAAAGTACAGTTTTGCTCCAATTTGGCATACAGTAGCCAGCGAGATACCAATCTAGGGGTAAATATGCACCCTCACTGTAGAGTTACAGTCCCTAATGCAAAAATAAAATTGAAACATTGATAGACAGAATGCAGAACAATGTCATATATTCACCGCAATACAGAGATCTGGGCCTAAATCCATCGTTTTTTTTTTTGCTCACAATGCCATTCCAGTGTGAACCCAGCCATATGCAAATCAGTCTTGAACTTGTGCCCAATGGGAACAGTCCAGCCCGAACTGCCAGGCCAGGTCCTCCCTGGACTGGAAACAAGCATCCTAGGACCGGTTTCGGGGTTTCACCCCTCATCAGCCAGGATAGCTTGACTCCAGTGGCATGGAGAGCACAGGACCCACGTCTGAGCATAGCCGTCCCACTAGGGGTGACTAATGCAAAAAGAAAAATTGATGGACAGAATGCAGAACAATGTCATACATTCACTGCAGTACAGAGATCTGGGCCTAAATCCATCGTTTTTTTTTTTGCTCACCATGCCATTCCAGTGTGAACCCAGGGAGGACCTGGCTTGGCAGTTCAGGCTGGACTGTTCCCACAAGGAACAGGGTCAAGACTGATTTGCATATGTCTGGGTCCAAACTGGGGTGGTGTGGTGAGCAAAACAATGATGGATTTAACCCAGATCTTTGTGACTGGGGGTGAATGTTTGCATTGTTCAGCAGTCCGTCCATCAATTATTTCTTTTGCATATGTTGCCTTAAGAGGGAAGGGTATGCCCAGACATGGATCCCGTGCTCACTACACCACTGGATTCAAGCTAGCCTGGCTGATGAAGGGTGATGCCCTGAAACCGGTCCCAGGATGCTTGTTTCTGTTCCAGGGAGGACCTAGCTTGGCAGTTCAGGCTGGACTGTTCCCACAATGAACAGGGTAAAGACTGATTTGCATATGGCTGGGTCCAAACTGGGGTGGTATGGTGATCAAAAGAATGATGGATTTAACCCAGATCTTTGTGACTGGGGGTGAATGTTTGCATTGTCCAGCATTCCGTCCATCAATTGTTTTTTTTGCATATGTTGTCCTAAGTGGGAAGGGTATGCCCAGACGTGGGTCCCGTGCTCACTACACCACTGGATTCAAGCTAGTCTGGCTGAAGAAGGGTGATGCCTTGAAACCGGTCCCAGGATGCTTGCTTCCGGTCCAGGGAAGACCTGGCTTGGCAGTTCGGACTGGACTGTTCCCACAAGGAACAGGGTCAAGACTGATTTGCATATGACTGGGTCGAAACTGGGGTGGTGTGGTCAGCAAAAGAATGATGGATTTAACCCAGATCTTTGTGACTGGGGGTGAATGTTTGCATTGTCCAGCATTCCGTCCATCAATTGTTTCTTTTGCATATGTCGCCCTAAGCAGGAAGGTAATGCCCAGACGTGGGTCCCGTGCTCACTACACCTCTGGATTCAAGCTAGCCTGGCTGATGAAGGGTGATGCTCTGAAACCGGTACCAGGATGTTTGTTTCCGGTCCAGGGAGGACCTGGCTTGGCAGTTCGGGCTGGACTGTTCCCACAAGGAACAGTGTCAAGACTGTTTTGCATATGGCTGGGTCCAAACTGGGGTGGGGTGGTGTGGTGAGAAAAAGAATGATGGATTTAACCCAGATCTTTGTGACTGGGGGTGAATGTTTGCATTTTCCAGCATTCCGTCCATCAATTGTTTCTTTTGCATATGTCACCCTAAGTGGGAAGGGTAGGCCCAGACGGGGTCCCGTGCTCACTACACCACTGGATTCAAGCTAGCCTGGCTGATGAAGGGTGATGCTCTGAAACCGGTACCATTATGTTTGTTTCCGGTCCAGGGAGGACCTGGCTTGGCAGTTCGGGCTGGACTGTTCCCACAAGGAACAGTGTCAAGACTGTTTTGCATATGGCTGGGTCCAAACTGGGGTGGGGTGGTGTGGTGAGAAAAAGAATGATGGATTTAACCCAGATCTTTGTGACTGGGGGTGAATGTTTGCATTTTCCAGCATTCCGTCCATCAATTGTTTCTTTTGCATATGTCACCCTAAGTGGGAAGGGTAGGCCCAGACGGGGGTCCCGTGCTCACTACACCACTGGATTCAAGCTAGCCTGGCTGATGAAGGGTGATGCCCTGAAACCGTTCCCAGTATGCTTGTTTCCGGTCCAGGGAGGACCTGGCTTGGCAGTTCGGGCTGGACTGTTCCCACAAGGAACAGGGTCCAGACTGATTTGCATATGGCTGGGTCCAAACTAGGTTGGTGTGGTGAGCAAAAGAATGATGGACTTAACCCAGATCTTTGTGACTGGGGGTGAATGTTTGCATTGTCCAGCGTTCCATCCATCAATTGTTTCTTTTGCATATGTCGCCCTAAGTGGGAAGGGTATGCCTAGACGTGGGACCCGTGCTCACTACACCACTTGATTCAAGCTAGCCTGGCTGAAGAAGGGTGATGTCCTGAAACCGGTCCCAGGATGCTTGTTTCCGGTCCAGAGAGGACCTGGCTTGGCAGTTTGGGATGGACTGTTCCCACAAGGAACAGGGTCAAGACTGATTTGCATATGGCTGGGTCCAAACTGTGGTGGTGTGGTGACCAAAAGAATGATGGATTTAACCCATATCTTTCTGACTGTGGGTGAATGTTTGCATTGTCCAGCATTCCATCCATCAATTGTTTCTTTTGCATATGTCGCCCTAAGTGGGAAGGGTATGCCAAGATGTGGGTCCCGTGCTCACTACACCACTGGATTTAAGCTAGCCTGGCTGATGAAGGGTGATGCCCTGAAACTGGTCCCAGGATGCTTCTTTCCGGTCCATGGAGGACCTGGCTTGGCTTTTTGGGCTGGACTGTTCCCACAAGAAACAGTGTCAAGACTGATTTGCATATGGCTGGGTCCAAACTGGGGTGGTGTGGTGAGCAAATGAATGATGGATTTAACCCAGATCTTTGTGACTGGGGGTGAATGTTTGCATTGTCCAGCATTCCGTCCATCAATTGTTTCTTTTGCATGTGTTGCCCTAAGTGGGAAGGGTATGCCCAGACGTGGGTCCCGTGCTCACTACACCACTGGATTCAAGCTAGCCTGGCTGATGAAGGGTGTTGCCCTGAAACCGGTCCCAGGATGCTTGTTTCCGGTCCAGGGAGGACCTGGATTGGCAGTTCGGGCTGGACTGTTCCCACAAGGAACAGGGTCAAGACTGATTTGCATATGGCTGGGTCCAAACTGGGCTGGTGTGGTGAGCAAAAGAATGATGGATTTAATGCAGATCTTTGTGACTGGGGGTGAATGTTTGCATTGTCCAGCATTCCGTCCATCAATTGTTTCTCTTGCGTTACAGTCCCTAACATCATATCTACACTCCATGTGACACTTTAAGCTTTGTCATATTTCCCTGGCTAAGCTCAAATCATTTTCCATGTCTTTGCCCCCTTGCTGGACCAAATTAATTAGTCTGCTCCCCAGTATAGGGATCAAAGACCTCCCCACACAATAGAGCAATTAACAGTGCTTAAACCAGTTCCTGGGAAAGGATGGGGGATATGCATCTCTTAGTCAGCTTGCCACACTGCACCTGGACTAGGACATACCAGGCCCACTGGAACAAAGGAGATGGACCAGACTTCTGAAGCCACCATTCCGGAGGGATCAGGAAAATGTGTCATCTAAGGGCAGTGCCAATGCTCTCAGGTAAGTTCTTTCCACAGACAACTTGAAGTTGACATATTGGATTGTCCCAGAATGCTGTGTAGGAATGTTGGAGTGATGATGTGGCCCCCTATTTCTTTAAATTACCCCCGGGTGGGCCAGGGCCAGATGGTTGGTGCCACATTAACTTTTTTTTCTGTCCCTTTGTGGAGGGGAGGCATGCAGCCCACTCCCCAGAGCCTGTCTCTGTCCCTGGTGGCCCCCATATCCTCAGAGACAATCTCATTAGGAGTCCCAGGGGCCCCATCCCCTAAAACTGGAATAATCCATATAGTGGGGCATGTTACCCAATCTCTGTTCCCATGTTTGGGACGGGCAGAGCACACTGCCAATCCGTGGCCAGCACGGGCAGGGGAAACAGCATCACTTTCACCTGTGGGCAACAGCTAAAAGGAGGCTGCCTTGTGTCGCAGGATGAACAGAAAACAAATGTTGCCGGCTTTCGCGTACCGCACACAAAGTGCAGCACAGACCCAGAGAATTGGCCGATGTCTCAGGGGTCTTATGGCACCACCCCCAATGAAAAAACAGGAAGTGAGTGCCTTAGGTGGGACTGGGGCACCCAGAAATAAAAGGGTGAATAACACAGAAAGCAGTGGTCAGGGTGCGGTGTATTTAAAAAGTTGGACATGTACATTTAAGTTCTGGATCTCCTGGTTAGTGAAAAACTCAGTTCACTACACTAAGGCCTGCCTCTTCAATAGGATGACATTAGAGTTACCTTATTACATTTAATAAACTGTAACTTCCAATTCAGAGCAATAGACAGGTCAAATTTGGTGTCTAAAGGTTATTCAGACAAAATATCAAGTAAAAAAGATCAAGGTAAGTAATATCGAGGTAAAAAATATCTATGTTAAAATATCATTTACCAATATGTTGTTGTTAATATCGATGTTAAAAATATCTATTTTGTTAATATCTTTTACAAAAATATTGTTGTTAATAGTGTCATTTTCTTAATTATTTTTGTGTATTTTAGTATGTTTTAATTGTATATGTTATAAATGGTATAATTATTGTTAATGTTTTATATTATAGTTTGTACATTGTTGTTTTCTAATTTAATCTAAATTTTTAGTGTCGTAGTGTGTTGTGGGTTTTGTAGGGGTATATGGTGGGAAGTCATTTAAATATAATTAATTAATACTTAATGTTTAATTATTATTATTTACTTAATTGATCATTAATTACGTAAATTGTGTATTTAATGTATTTTGTAGGTTATGTTTTAGGTGCAGGTTGTGGAGTTTGTAGGGGTACAGGGTGGGAAGTGAATTAATTCAAATTATTTAATACTTATTTATTAATTGTTTAATTGGTAATTAATTATATAAATTATGTAATTAATTTATTTTTTAAGTTATGTTTTAAGTGCGGGTTGTTGGGTTTGTAGGGGTACAAGTCAGGAAGTAAATTAATTATAATGAATTTATAATTAATTTAAATTATTATAAATTATTTAACTGATAATTAATTATGTACATTGTGTAATTAAGATTTTTTTAATTATATGTCAGGTGCGGCCTGTTGGGTTTGTAGGTGTACAGTTCGGGAAATTGATTAGTTATAATTAATTAATACATTTAAATTATTATTAATTATTTAATTGATAATTATGTAAACTGTGTAATTAAGATATTTTTTAATTTATATGTAAGGTGAGGGTTGTTTGTGTTTTTAGGGTTACAAGGTAGGAAGTTCATTAAGAAATAATTTATTGATAATTCATTTATTTATTAATTATTCAATTGCTAATTATTTTAACTGGGAACTTATCATATTTGTTAAGTTATATTTTAGGGTTGTGTTGTTTAGTTTGTAGAGGAATGGGGAAGTTATTTAAGTAATCATAAATAAACTAAAATATTCATTTATTTAAAAAGAATTATTATTTAATTTGTTAATTGTGTTATACTTAGGGATGGGCAGAAAACTCCGCTCCGCAGCGTAGCGGATAAAGCCAGCCACCCCTGCTCCCCGGCCCGGTCCATGCTTCTGAAAGCAGCCAGGCCGGGGAGAGCCTCCCCGGGCCCCGGTGGACCCCCGTCACCAGCACCCCGGGGCCCGCCAGATGGAGCACGAGCCCCGGGCCCGGTCCCAGCTTCCGAACCCTAGCCAGGCCATGGAGAGCCTCCCCGGTGGACACCCTTCCCCAGCGCCCGGACCCTCGGCTGGCTTGCAGGACGGGGGGCTCCCGCACCCCGGGGCCCGCCGGACGGAGCACGAGCCCCGGGCCCAGTCCCAGCTTATGAACCCTAGCCAGGCCGGGGAGAGCCTCCCCGGGCCCCGGTGGACCCCCGTCACCAGCCCCCGGACCCTCGGCTGGCTTCCAGGACGGGGGGGCTTCCGCACCCTGGGATGCAGCACGAGCCCCAGGCCCGGTCCCAGCTTCCGAACCCTAGCCAGGCTGGGGAGAGCCTCCTCAGGCCCCGGTGGACCCCCGTTACCAGCGCCCGGACCCTCGGCTGGCTTCCAGGATGGGGGGCTCCCGCAGCCTGGGACCCTGGGACGCAGCACGAGCCCTGGGCCCGGTCCCAGCTTCCGAACCCTAGCCCAAGGGAGAGTCTCCCCGGGCCCCGGTGGACCCCCCCCCGTCCCCAGTGCCCAGACCCTCAGCTGGCTTGCAGGACGGGGGGCTCCCGCACCCTGGGACAGAGCACGAGCCCCGGGCCCGGTCCCAGTTCCAAACCCTAGCCAGGCCGGGGAGAGCCTCCCCGGTCCCCAGCGCTCGGACCCTCAGCAGGCTTGCAGGATTGGGGGCGCCCACACCCTGGGACCCTGGGATGGAGCACGAGCCCCGGGCCCGGTCCCAGCTTCCGAACCCTAGCCAGGCCGGGGAGAGCCTCCCCGGGCACCGGTGGACCTCTGTCCCCAGTGCCCGGACCCTCGGCAGGCTTGCTGGACAGGAGGCTCCCGCACCCCAGGGCCCGCCGGACAGAGCACAAGCCCCGGGCCCGGTCCTAGCTTCCGAACCCTAGCCAGGCCGGGAGATCCTCCCGGTGGACCTCGTCCCCAGCACTCGGACCCTCGGCTGGCTTGCAGGACGGGGGCTCCCGCAACCTGGGACGGA